>OY720172.1:12095000-16895000 GCA_963082885.1 Parascotia fuliginaria
TAATAAGTCATTTTTTATTTTATCCAAAGATTTATAACGGGTGGCGCAAAAGTAAAGACCCTATTTGGTTCAGCTATAACATTTTTTCTAAATTAGAAAACTAGATTTAGATTTTTTTAAATGTATATTTGTGCCATTAAATTTCGTACCATTAGGATTTAAAGATGATGTCTTTTAAATGGTGACCTCCAGAGTTGATACACATTTGAGCCCTATTTATGACATTTTGCATAACTTGCCGTAACACTTCCTGCGATATGTTCGTTATTTCTTGACGAATGTTTTCTTTTAGAGCTGCGAGAGTCTGTGGCTTGTTCACATACACCCGAGATTTCAAAAAACCCCAAAGAAAGAAGTCTGGACTGGTCAGATCGGGTGATCTTGCAGGCCAAGGCAAATCGCCAAAACGAGAGATAACTCGGCCTGGAAAAGCGTCCCTCACTAAGTCCATAGTGTCGCGCGCTGTGTGTGCCGTAGCGCCGTCTTGTTGAAACCAGATGTGCTCCAGCCCCAATTCGTCCAAACTGGGTATCAAAAACTCACGTAACATGGTTCTGTAGCGTTCTCCAGTGACAGTAATCGCATTGCCTCCAGCGTCTTCGAAAAAATAGGGTCCGATCACTCTGTCAACACAGATGCCACACCATACAGTAACTTTTAGTGGGTGTAGAGGTGTTTCTTGAATAATGCGCGGATTATCAGTGCCCCAGAACCGAGTATTCTGCTTATTGACATGCCCTGAGAGATGGAAATGGAAACGCAGGAAGTGTTACGGCAAGTTATGCAAAATGTCATAAATAGGGCTCAAATGTGTATCAACTCTGGAGGTCACCATTTAAAAGACATCATCTTTAAATCCTAATGGTACGAAATTTAATGGCACAAATATACAATTAAAAAAATCTAAATCTAGTTTTCTAATTTAGAAAAAATGTTATAGCTGAACCAAATAGGGTCTTTACTTTTGCGCCACCCGTTATTATAATGTTTTGTATGAAAAAAGTGTGTTTAATTTTGTCCCTTTTATAATTTTTGATACATTGAGGACTATACCTTATAATTCCTGTTTTTTAACATCTTGTGTCTGTTTGTAACTGTCCCATTTTTTTTTCTTTTTTTGTTTTGCCAAATGTTTAAAAATGCTCATGAAAAGTAAATATATTATTGTCATATTTATAAAAAGAAATTCAAATGTTTTTGCGACAGTATATATCTATAAGGCAACTTAAAATTTAAAATGTGATATCATAAATAAAACTCTGTTTGGCACAAAATGTTACAATACAGAATGAAATGTTATGGTAGTAATTTCAAATTGAATAATTTAGATCATAATTTATGGTTATTTTGCATTTGTGTGCCCTGGATGATCAAATGTGAATTTTTTCAATTGAGTGAATGGTTTATTACATTTTAAATCAATTTGATTTTTGTTATAAAACAGGCAACTATTGATTCCTTCTCACAAAAATATCAATTATTGCAAAAAATATGAAGATATTATGAGAACTTTTATAAAAATAATTAATAATTAGATAATTTTATAATATAATTAGATAATTTTTAAATATTTAATTTTAAATATATATTTTAATTTAATATTTAAATAGTTTTTGCAGCTGCAATTAACAAAATTTTAAATCACAGCGAATTCCAGATAGGTGTCATTTAAAATGAAAATGCCGGATACCACATTTTTACAAATAAAGAATTTGAATTTAAATTAATTTTAACAATATTCTCTAAAATATATGTAAAAATCGGCAATGAGAATTTTTTTTAATTAATTTTAATTTTGAGAGAGCACAGTATTTACCTACTTTTAGCATAAGGTAGCTATGAATTGGCTGTCAATCCAAGCTAGGAGGTAAGCACACACTCAAAGTACCTACGTACTAACATTACTGTATCCCATTTGTATTATTTGTGAGAAAATAAGTAACGTCTGGGGGCCCAAAGATCTTAGACTATCAGCATTAATTCTAAAGAAAAATATTTTCTAATAGAAGTAAGGTCACAGTGTATATGCATGAGTAACAGTTACTTACAACACTTTTCTCATGGTCACTAGCAAAAAAAAAAAGCAATTACATATAAATATTACATACCTTATGATAAGTGTTATTGTTAAAAGGAGCAGTTCCTTTCGCTCTGTAATATTGATTAGAGTATGAGTTGTTGTAACTGGACGCATAACCTGGAGCTGGCTTTCGCCATGATCCCTGCTTCTTAGGAAATCGATTCTGAAAGTAAATAATTAATTATTGTTTTCTTGTTTTATGAGGTCATTTTTAGCTAAGTAGATGTTCTGTTTATAACAAAAATATAAGTACGGAAGATTGGAAGGCCCCATGGTTGTAGTACGCAATCCAATTTAAAGATACTATCACTCATTTTAAAACATATAAAATACCATTGTAATACGCAAACTGAATTCGAGTCACACAACAGATTATTGCTACTATTGTCAAATTCAATAACCGAACTATGTAATAATAACTGGCTAGCATGAAGAAAAGAACTAACCATAGTACTCATAAATAACACCCTATTTGCTACTAATTATTGTTTAATCTAATTCTAATGACGGTATTAAACATTAAATTTAAGTGTAACTATCAAACTAACTTATTAAGTAAGTACTTACTAGATAACTTAATTTTGGTGTTGCCTTTTTACTAGATTTCTGACGTGCTACCATTGTAGCTATATGTTGAGTTTCTTGACTGGCAATGGCATCGACATACCACTCTCCATTGCTTTGAGTCACTTTAAATCCAGGAACATCAAGGAATAATTTATCTAAAGTTGGATAGCCAAGCTTCTTAAATGGTATCCATTCACCTTGCAACTCTCTATAGTCTCCTAAAAATAAAATTATAATTCCATTTTTTCATATTATGTATTCGTGGCGCGGATTTCCCCTCGGTTTTGCTTACTACTCTGGTCCAGTCGTCAGTAGCGTGATGCAACATAGCCTATAATCTTTCTCGAGAAC
The DNA here is from genome assembly GCA_963082885.1 of Parascotia fuliginaria. NCBI lineage: Eukaryota > Metazoa > Arthropoda > Insecta > Lepidoptera > Erebidae > Parascotia > Parascotia fuliginaria. The sequence continues at coordinate 12,097,999 of OY720172.1, forward strand.
TGGGCTATCATACGCAGTTTTTCAAATCCGAGTGGTAGTACCAGAGATTTGCGCGTTCAAACAAACAAACAAAATCTTTCGCTTTATATAATAGGATAGATAACAAGTAATAACACACAATCATATTAATAAGCCATAGTTAGTTGAGGCAACCTAATACGGGCCGAGCAGTTTTGTTGTGTTGTTGCTAAAGGTATCACATTAGTTCTTGTAGTGAACTATAAAATTACAACAAGAACTCCGCCTCAGTGTATTTTCACATATGTATCTAAGCCGCGAATTACTAATTTAAAAATAAATTGGTGTTACAGCTATGAAAAGAGACAAAGTATCACTTTCACGTAAGTAAGTACCTACATGGTACAATATAAAATATATATAAAAAAACACCGGCCAAGTGCGTGTCGAGCCACGCGCGATGTAAGGTTCCGTAGTAGAGATGAGGCGTATTTACCAGTACAGATCCGCGCACTAGGTATTTTACAAGACTAGGCCGCACAAATTCTAATTTTTAAAATACTTGATCCACCTAGTATTTTTGTATATTACACTATTTCTGAACCTATATCAATATATTAGTGGCGATATCCGCATGTACCTACACGTAGTCGAGTATCATGTACCACCACCTAGTATATATGTAAACTATACGATTTCTGACCCTATATCAATACATTAGAGGTAATATTCGCATGTACACGTAGTCTAGTATCATGCAAGGACTAGATACTACATACTTCACATTGACCTGATAACTATATTGTTGTGGATTACGTAGATCATATTCACCAAGTAATGGAACCTACCATAATATGGTTGAGACTAGGTAGACTAAGTGGAACTGGTATGTGGATCTAGTATTCGGACGGACTAGAAATATGCGCACCTAGTACCGGATTGATCTAGTACAACCCATCTCTATTCCGTAGTAGTGTAGTTGCGCAATATGCGTACGTATGCGTACCCTACTATTAAAAGTGAATTTCATAATATTAATTTAAAAAATTTTAAACGGTCGAAAGATGTAGATTATTTTATAATAAAGTTCTAGCGAATTTATTAAAAATATATATTTAAAATGTTTTTGAGTATTTATACTATCGTAGGAAAATCCGCGGTGCAGGAAATCTATAAAATCGATCAACTCCATCTATTGGTACGATCGGAACTTAATCCTTATGATCTAGAAGTACATTTTATAAGTTGATTGAGCATAACTCGTTACCCTGTAAAGCTTGCTTAGCCGCGATAGTTTTCCTTTTAAATTAATGATATCGACTATTATATCTAGTGTTAAAAGTTGCACTACTCAGTAGTATGCCACTGGCAGTCTCCCGTATCGGCTGTGTCTACTACATCTTATTGCATTCTGTGCGGGGAAGGTAAATACTTAATATTAAACCTACGCACAAAGCCAGCAGACAGACAGCCCATTCTAAATTATTTTAATAAATAGTTCAATTATGCAAAACTGAAACTAAATGGCGCTTATAAAATACTTTAATTTATTTAGTACATACCTACTTCACTATGGAACCCTACACTGTGGGTGAACAGACACGCACGCTGATGTTTTAAATTTATAGATATCTAACAAAACACTGCATGAAAAGCAAGACGAAAACAACATTTGAATGTGCCAACCTCTCATCAACTGACTAAATTGGAATCTAGATAGTAATATTGTAAGTAATTTAAAATATGATGCAATTAGTAACACTTTCTGAAATTAAACTTTTAAGAATTTAAACACTAAACGAGTTTCGAAAATGTTGAGATTATAAATTATAATGATTGCTATTATGTGTTTCATAATATATTATATTAAATGTGTGGATGTTATTGTTTTTAATTAAAATAAATTAGTAATAATTTTATAATTATTATTATAATACCAGCCTGTTTATTGTCCCACTGCAGGGCAAAGGCCTCTTCTCATAATATAGAGAAGGCATGAGCATTAATCACCGCGCTTGCTCAAGGCAGATTGTTAATTTCAGACTTAACTCCAGGTTGCCTCACAATGTTTTCCTGCACCGTCAGTCAGAAATATCCAAGATACACTTAGAAATCAAATATGATTTAAAAAATCACATTGGTACTTGCCAGATTCGAACCTATTACCTCGTATTTACGAAGCGGGTGCTTTATCCACGAGGCCATTTCGACCTTATATTAAAAATCATATAATCATCAATATTTATATATTAAATATTATAATAATTATTTATATTAATTATTAAAAATTAAATAATGAGTACTTACGGTTACATTGCTTTATAGTCAGAGCCCCCTTTACAGATATAAGTGTAGCTCTTAGAGCCTGGATAACTTGTTCCTTATCTGCCATAGTCAGCAACTGCAAGCATACATATTTAAAAATGTCATGGATGCTACATAGCATTACTTATTTTTATAATTTAGTTGAAAATTATTTAGTAAAATAAAATTTAACAATGGTATTTCAAGTACCAAAAAAAAAATTGATGTTCGAAGACCTTTTTCTAAACGATTGTACTTTCATCTAATTTTCAGGTTTGGAATACAGAAAATCTTTAAAATGTTCCCCATAGTACCATATCTTTGACTGAACTGCTCTGAAATACTCATATCTATACTAATATCTATATATCTATCTTAACTAATATTATGAAGAGAAAACATTTGATGTTTTGTAAATATTCTTACACTTTTAAAAATCAATAAACGAAGCAGGTAACATAGGCTATATTTTATTATGTTTAACATAATTTTAATGGTGATATGAAACAGATTCTTTGAATGAGGGTGTTTAGGAAAACTTTCGCCACCAGTTGGCGACACTTTGATGAAAGATCTTCCATTTTGAGAGTGCGATCAAAACAAATATTTTTCCAGTGTTCATTTCAGAAATATTAATGTTTAATTTACATGGATAATTCACGTAATTAAGGACAAAAGAAAATTGCTAAGAGGGTTTTCTAAAATGGCACCAACGAGGTGGCAGCACCGATGCATCAGGTCTAGCTGACAAGCGCTTTTTGAGTTAACCCCTGATTGGCCCAATGTGAAAGTTGAAGTAGCGCCAACTGGTGGCGAAAAGTTTTCTAAACACCCTCATTGAATTTAAAAATTAAGTTTGTTATTTTATGAAATACTTATAAATAAAGTTTACCAACTGCTTTTTGCCTAAGCTATCTCAATAATATATTTTTAGATTTATCTCTTAGAGAGTAGAATACCCTATTACATTTGTAGAATAAACCTAAGGTTATACTGGGCTCGCAATACCAATAAAAATGTAAAGCATGTAATACCATGGTGTATAGCAACAAAATTTAGTTACAGTTCTAGCTTTGCTTAGTTTTGTGTCTTGATAGTTCTTCAGGGTCACTTTGTAGTCCAATACTATTGCTAAGTATACAACTTCCAAAATCATACTCAAAGTTGAAATTAATAGTAAAGTTATAGTTTCCAGATACTGTTTGTTCTTGAACAAAGTTGCATTGTGGATGACTTTAACATGAATTTATATTTTTGTATGCATTATTTACATTCGCAATCGCATCTGGGCAAGCCCCAATGTGATTTTTCAAATCATATGTAAGTACTTCCTAAGTTGGATATTACTGACTGAAGGTGAACAAAAACATCCTGAGGAAATCTGGACTTCTGAAGAAGTCTGACATCCCCAATTTGCCTTGAGCAAGAGTGGCGATCAATGCTCATACCTTCTCTGTATGAGAAGAGGCCTTTTGCTGCAGTGGAATAATACTGGACCGATACGATAATAATATAATTGAATAATACTTGTTTTTTTTTTATTTATTATTATTATTATTTTCCGTTTATATATTTATTTATTTTAGTCAAAAAGGCGGTTTACTAAGAAATAGCAATAAGATCGAAAATTGCTTGCACCTGTTATTCTGAATTTTCATCGCTTAGAAAACACATGCATGCAATTTTAGACCATAAGCATATTTTTACCGATGCAAGCTCATCTATATATACCTATAATCGCGAATCAAGAAATCTCAGAAACTACAAGACTCAAATTAATAAAACTACTGTCTATAAATAATGAGGTCTATATTTTATAGTTTTTGATAAAGTAGAACTAATGAGATGCCAATAACATGAGCAAAGTCTTATTATCAGTGAGTCTATTAGGAGTAAATTCTCTGTAGTTCTACTGGTAAGACTACTCGGTAAGACAACTGGGAATAGAGGTTATTATTATTTTTATATGACTTTGGTAGCAGACAAGCATACGGTCCACCTGATGGTAAGTGGCAACCGTAACCTATAGAGATGGCTGTATTTTCAAAACATTACAAAAGTAGTAATGCTTAGAAAACACAACCAAATAGTTAATAGACCACGGAGCAGAGGAATGAGGAAGGAAAAGGATCAGGATCGAGGGGGTATTTGGGCTACCAGCACTCTCACTCACCAAGGGAAACACACTAGCATCTAAACTAATATTCTTAAGTCGATCTCCTATGATAGGGTAGGACTACCCCAGTTGATCTGGTCTATTCATGCTTAAACCAGCGTAAATCTACTATCGTTAATTGTTGTTGAAGAACTAATTTTTTTTTATAGAGTCTAGAGATTATAATTTCTTTAAACTGATAAACTCTCTTACAGCTAAACTTTGCCCAGCAGTTGGATGGTATAGGCTAGCAGTAACAGTGACTATTACCATATTTTAATTTGTGTGTCAATAGCATAGTCTATAATAAACTTATGTGTGACCAATATAGCAACAATAGTGCAAAAAAATTTCAGGCTATGTAATACAATAATATATAATTTAATACAATATACTTCCACACAAGGGTCTCAATACAGAGGAAATTTTAAATAGATTACCTATTATATTGTAAATACCTACTGTAACATCTGGAACACTTTCAAGCAATACAAATTTTAACTAAAATGTATTTTATTAGTTAAATTTCTATATTATATATTTATTGTACCTACATGTGGCTTACCTACTTCCTTTTTGTTCGACAAGCAAGAATGGAATTCTGCAATATAAATGCGGTACCTAATTTGAACTATAAATGGTACCTACCGATTTCAGATGCCGGTGGGAAATAATAATAGTGTGTCCTGTCCAGTTTATCGAATATTACTTCAGCATCTGCGGCGATAACAGCCTGTTGAGCGTAAGTAAAAAAATATCCATTTAATTAATTACGAAAATCTTGCTGAAATATTTGCCTGAAACAATTCGTGACGTGTAAGCAAGAGAAATCAGATCCTAATATCAACAATAGTTAGCAATACACACAATACTTTCACTACTATCTAACATCTAACACCTATGAAACAAAAACAAGGTTCTGAATTTAAAAATCGTCAATTTATCACGGTATTTCTATTATCCGATTTCATCAATTTGTAATTACTTACCGGGTCAAATGAATTAGGAAAATAAGAAACTTCTCAAATTCAATTCAATTAAAAATCGCAATTTTTGCTAACCATAAACCAGAGGCGAGCTACTGCCAAACTGCCAAAGAAGTGCCAACCTTAAGCCGTTTATTCTTTGGTGTAGTGTTGGGATTTTGGTAGGATCTCAGAACAAGTACTAAAGCAGTTCTTGTTCTGTGGGTAGGACATACAAATAAGTGGTAAATTTGTCCCGAACTTGACGTAAAAATGTAAGACAGCTCAAGATTTTAAAATGCACTTCAACTTTATGTCGCATTTCGGCACAACACTAGTAGGTACGTTTTATGATTCTACTCAAGCAACTTGTTCTCCTATTAGTCTGTAACTCAAGCGCTGAATACACAACGCGCGCTGTTCCGCGCGTGAGGTTCGCGTTTTACGAGGCTGGTGACGCCTGTACCACTCGAACGTACGAGGTTAAAGGGACGAAAGAGAAGCGCGTTGTCTTATCATCAAATGTCATTTAATTTCAAGCGTATTGCGGAGCTTATTTATATATAATAAATAAAAAATATATTGGCGTTTATATCAATTCAATTATATTTATGACGATGATAGATATTTTTTATTGATCATTTATCAGTAAAAATATTATTTTGAATATTAGTGGTAAAAGTGGTTTTAATATACTGTTTTAAGTGCATTTATAGATTTGAGGTTAACTGTTATATACATAACAGTGTGCGTTGTGTTAATATTTGGTATTTTTAGATTGTTACGATAAAGAAGTATAACTTCTTACGTGCTTATATGAGTACACAGTACACACACTCTTTTTTGTAAATCATGTCCTACCAACACTACTTGCTTTGGTACCAACTCACTGACCTTTAAGATACAAGTATTTAATAAAGGTCAGTGTGCCAACTACTGTCATATTTTACTTGACTTGCCATTGCCAACCAGTAAAGTAACCAAAAAAAAACCGACTTCAAACGGAAAGAAAACTAAAAAGTTAAAAATAAGTTTACTTAGCAGGGAGTCCATCTTTTGTATTTACGGAAGATGGTTGTCATTTAATTTCATCCACATTTTTTCTATTTTTTATCATTGTATTATACCATTAATATCATCAACAAGAATATTATTCTAAACTTGACGCTGGCAGAAATAGCTGACACAATCGTCGGCTCTGTTGCCAAAAAAAAGGAGAAGAAGAAGAAGAAGTTTACTTAGCAGAAAGTAATTCGTATTTTGATTTACTTATTCAGAATTTTGAAGTTGGTGCCAAGCAAATACTTTAAGAACCTTACTACAATATCAAAATAAGATTGATTATACATAAAGGTACCTACCTAGTTATTATTTTACTTGGCACCATCTTCAAAATTCTGATTAACTAAATCAAAATACGAATTACTTTCTGCTAAGTAAACTTATTTTTACCTTTTTAATTTCCTTTCCGTTTGAAGTCGATTTTTTTTTGTTTAAAATTATTTTATTTTACGATTTTCAGTGATGGGTAGATCTAAATCTTGCTTAGGTTTTATTTTTGTACGAACTAAACATTTTGGAATATTGAACCGTATAAAGTAAGCCTGACATGACTGCTGTGGAATTCACTCGACTGTCTATGGTCACCCTTAAAACCCTTACGGGTGCAAAGTTCTCATCATTAGAAATGATTTATTTTAAAAATTTAATCCCATCTACAAAACACACATACATCGTATTGAACGTATTCAAAAGAGTTTTACTCGTTACCTAAGGTATAAATGTAATTGCTCTCTCGATGCTGATTACTCGGTAAGGCTGGACCACTATAGTATGACATCCTTAGAAAGCCGTAGACAGGTACATGATTTAAACTTGCTTCATAAAATCATCAACGGATCTATACAAATCCCTAGCTTTCTCACAGAAATAAATATATCTGTACCTCGTCACTGTTCACCCAGAGTTGTCCGAGAGCAGGTTGTGTTCGATCCTAACACAAGCAGAACTTACCTCGGCCACTCAGCGCCAATGAACCGGTTGATGAGGACGTACAACGAGTACGAAACTCGCTTCAATAGCATTGATATCTACGCTAACTCACAGCCACATTTTCTTCTTCTTCTTCTCCCTTTATTATGGCAACTGAGCCGACGATTGTGTCAGCTATTTCTGCCAGCGTCAAGTGTAAAATAATATACTAGTTGATGATTTTAATGGTATAATACAATGATAAAAATAGAAAAAAGGTGGATGAAATTAAATGACAACCATCTTCTGTGAAAACAAAAGATGGCTTCAGCCACATTTTCGAAGGCAAATAATAAATGCTCAGCCAGCAGGTAAAATAATTTGACATTTATTTGACATTTGACATTTATTTATTATTCCATAGTTTAAATTTATCCTAATTTTATTTTCAATTCCATGTATTTTACTTAAAATTTTTATTTTTAGTTTTAATTTAATGTAATTTAATTTAATTTAATTTATTTTGATTGAATTTGTTTTATATTTTATATCACTTAATGTTATATATTTTTTATTTAATTTATTAATGTAATGAAATTCTATTTATAATTTAATTTAATTTATTATTGTATGACCAATTGTATTTGTAAGTGCTGTGCACGCCTGTAAGTGACAATTTCACTTTAGATAATAATAATAAAATGTAAATGGTAATGTATTTGTGAATGCGCCGTTGGAGTGCCATAAATAAATAAATTTAAGTCCAAACACCAAGTAATTGCTTTAAATCGTTGTCGAGTTCCCTCGACTGTCTTTCGGCTCCATCAATAGATCGACTCCAAACCTTTACTAAATAGTAGTGCCTTAAAATACTTAATGAAAAAAGTAACAAATGCACTAGTCGCCAGTGATTTTCGAAAGTTCCCCTCGATTGCCCTGGGATGCCATCATGAGATCCTGGTTTCCTTATCATGGTGCCACACTTGGGATATCTACTTTCCAACAAAAAAAGAATCATCGACATCGGTTCATAAACGACGACGTTACCGACGTACACACATAAAAAAAATATATATATGCGGTTGAATTGAGAAACCTCCTCCTTTTATGAAGTCGGTTAAAAACCGAGTCGTCTCCTGGCGTGAGAACACTGTAAAAGGATAGCGCTTTTTTACAACGGAAGTCTAAAAACAAAGCTTAAAATAGAAAAATAAGTTTTTACATGTTTGTTTGTAAATTAATTTGTTAGATAATCTACGAAACCAACTTAATAAATACCTTCGAATTTATAAAATTATAATATAAGCGAGTAACTTGGAGGATAAATTAGTTATGAATTTATTTTTTGTAAATGAAATGATGCATTACGCTTCAAAAAGAGTTGCAATTATATTTTATGTAGGCTTTGTTGTGAGATCAAATAAACAGTTTGAAATTGAGAGACATTATTTTTAAGTTTTGGTATTGAACTATAATATATTAAAATAAGTACACAAACAGTAGGCGAAGCCGCTTGCAATAGCTATATATATTTTTGAAAAACAGCAGATAATATACCTAGTTATTTGGAACATAAAAAAAATAGTCTTAGTGTCACTAAGAGGACTGCTACAATGTACCCGACCCCGTTGCATTCTAGCAGTCCTCTTAGTGACCCTTTAAAAAGGAGTCACAATTGAATTAGCAATGACATTAGTGTTTTGCGTAATTATTTATTATTTTTCTGTAATATTTAGTACCTGCTGTAATGTTTATGGTATCTTTCTACTTGCATTAGCGATAATTTGTATGCTACATCGAGTTTTGCGTTGGAAGTTGCAAATTATTGGTCCAAAACGTTCCAAAACGAAAGAAGAAGTATTGTAAAATACAATTCTATTTAGTACGGTACGCGTAGCAGATCACGTACTTACCTACTCGTATTGTGTTGTTGAAATAAATATTCGTAAAAAAAAGTGGGCCTTGCCTTGCACTAACACGCCGTCCAGGCGTAAAAAAAATATAAATAATATAGAATGATCAACTTTAGTTATTATTTTTTATTATCACTGTAATTTTGCCATTCCAATAAAAAAACATCATATTTTATTAAATTCGATTTATCCTATTTTTGAAAAGGAAACTGTAAATATTTTTTTGAAAAAAAAAGAGGAAACTGTATTGCATATAATCCGCCGTCATGGACATATTAAACTCATGGAAACTTGTTCTCTAATTAGTCTGTGCTCATGGACGTACTAATAATTAGTAGGTCTTGAAATAGTTACTTAATTAGGTCGACCACGCATTGCCTTGCGGTGCGTTAGTTCTACCGCAAGGTAGAATAAACGCATTCAAGGGACCGCGTCTGCGGTGAAACAATTAACAAACGCATGTTTTTTGTCATTCGAACTCCGGCTGTGGTGCCAAACTGCCAACACGTCGTCGCTATGTATTATCAAACAAGAGTCGCTATCTACGTATATTTATTATTGCATAAAAAAGGGTACACAAACGTTATTGGGTACATTCCTTGACGGTCAAAACACTTTGTCAAGGGTTTTTTTTTCATAAGATAATAAATTATAGCTTTATGGTTATTGTATTACTAGCATCCCGCGGCGCGTCTTTGCTTACTCTGCTGCTCTGCTCCCGTCGCCAGTAGCGTAATGACTAAAAGATCAGAAAATCCAGAACATATTTACTGAAACTTCGAGGAAGGATGAAACATAGAGTGGATAATACCACCTCTAAAATACTGGCATCATGCCGGTTGTAATACAGGGATTTAAAAATCATAAATTATTAGTGGATTTCATAGAAGTCCATACTAATATTATAAATGCGAAAGTAACTGTCTGTCTGTCTATCAGCTACGCTTTCGCGCCTAAACCACTGAATCGATTTTGATAAAATTTGGTATAGGGATAGAATATTTTATTGCGAAAAAATGGCTTGAAATAGGGGATAAAAGTTTATATGGAAAATGCGATTTTACCGACATTCACGCGGGCCGAGCTGCGGGCAGCAGCACAGCAGCTAGTAATATTTAGGTACAAAAATAGATTTGAAAAGTATTATTAAATTTTTTAGTGTTCCGTACTAAATGTTAGTAATTACGTAAAGTAAAACTAAGTTGGTTTTGTTTAAGTACTATTTTAGTATTACTACTACTACTACTACCACTTTAGTATTTTAGAGGTGGTATTATCCACTCTATGTTACGTTCTTCCTCGAAGTTTAGGTAAATACGCACTGTATTATCCGATCTCTGTGATGTTAGTAACATTACTACTACGTAACGTAATGTAACGTAATGTTACAGAGCCTTTAGCCTTTAACCAGTGTTGGCAAAAAAATAATCTGATTAACGATTACGATTAAAAGTTCAATCGTAGCTTTTCGATTAAAATTAACTTCATCGTAATCAGATGACTCCATCTGAATCACATGATCTCGGATCACACTGATCACGGAAAGCTAGTATAAAATTATCTTATTGTCACCCTATCAGAAAGGGACACACGGCCTCAGTACTACATCTCTCTTTCGGCTCGTTTTTTAGCTGTAAGTACTCAGTCCTGTTAAGTTTAATACGTCCATGTTGAACCGACTAGGACTACCACCCTGCAATCAAATTCGCCATCTTGAAATTTGTCAAACGTCACCTTTTCCTTTGGTGAGCAAGGTGTGTTCACGTGAGGTTGTGTGTTCCCTAAATTATAGGTCACACAATCCTCAGAATTCCGTGAATTATTCTTGTAAAATAAAAAAAAAAACAAAAAATACTTAAAAATCCAAAAAAATAGTAAAATAATTAAAAAAATAACGGGAATCACTTGATTTTAAGTTAGTGTACGTAAGCGTGCAACGTGGTCTGAGGAATGCGATAGTCATTATAAAGAGAAAGTGAAGTTTGTCTTTACCTCTGTTAAGTTAATGTCTACATAAAACTGCTACAGTGAAGTATTCAAAATGAATCCTGGTCCACCTAATTATCCGATGGCATCATTGTATGTCGGAGATTTGCATTCCGATATTACTGAAGCCATGTTGTTTGAAAAATTTTCAACCGCTGGTCCGGTTCTTTCTATTCGCGTCTGTCGCGATATGATAACTCGTAGATCCCTAGGCTATGCTTATGTAAATTTCCAGCAGCCCGCCGATGGTGAGTAATTTTTTATTTAACTATAATCTTAATTTTCACCTCATCAAGGACACATTTTTTTTTCTAATGCATCAAAACAGCCTTGAATTTGTTTTTTACATCACATTTTTCTGTACCTATGCACGTTTAATACTTACACGTAGATACTTAGGTAATATCATTCTCATTATCTAATGTCACATCAGAATGTGCGATACTTTTTTTGTAGAATTCGTATGCTAATAAAATTGTGTCGTACCATTTTAACTTTCACTCCTCAACATTTACTAAGCTTATTTCAATGTTAATATATTGTAACTTTTTGGTTTGTAATCGTAAAATTTAGATTTCGTTATTATGACCAAATTAAATTACCACTACTATGTTTCGCAATAAAAACAAATACTTTCGTGAGCATTGGACTAGCATTGTAACTAATATTTAAAATTATTCTGTTCTCATTACACCACATCATTATTAAAATGCTGCCATTAAGGCTTTTGTTATCTGTGTTACATACTTCAATTTGTAACTCTGAGTCATAAAAATGATTGTTGGTATTTCACAATTTAGCACCTAGATTGAAAACATGCCAACACTTTAAATCCTAGTATGAGCGATAGTATCACTATCATGCAGTAAACTATCTGGTCTGGTGCGGATATTGTCTTTAAAAAAAAAAACAAATGTCTGTTCTATTATTTTCAGGTTTAGTTATTCTCTAGGACTGTGTAGTACTTACTAGTTTTTCGCGGCGCTGTTTCACCCGCGTCTTTGCTTACTGCTCTGTTCCCGTCGCCAGTAGCGCGATCTTACATAGCCTTTAACCTTCCTCGAGAACTGGGCTATCATATGCAAAAAGAAAAATCCGGCTGGTAGTTCCAGAGATTAGTGCGTTCAAACAAACAAACAAACTCTTCCGCTTAATATAATAGTATAAATGATGAATCATGTCAAAATTTACTTATTGTTATTGTACATGTACATAAAGGTCACTGCTTTAGATTCTGGTTACATTTTCATGGCTGTTATCTGCAAATAGCTTTAGTACCTATTAGTACCTTTTAGTATGCCTTTGAATCAACCTCTTGTTGGCTTTTAATAGATTTAACTTGTGTAACAGATTAGTACCTACCTAGTTTTTTTTTTACCATTAAATATATTTTACTAGGTATAGGTATGTATTCTGATTAAAATAATTTGTTTTGATTAATTTTATCATTAAGTATAAATGGTACAAAGATACTCTCATAATTATTTTGTAGATTTATTAGCGTTATTCAATTAACTGAAATGTATAGATATTTTGGTGCTAAGAGAAATTTGAATTGAGCACCTTTTTGACTGCCACAGTAGTTTCAGTGGCTGGGGTTATGACTGTTGGACAAGATGATGACATGTGACATCAATGCTCACTGCAAAACTTTCTGTTTCACACAATGTTCCAAGTATTGCTGTGCTATGTAAATATTTTTTGTATAATCCTAGCTAAAGGACTTGTTTGTTAGTGTGCATTTCATTTAAAATATGAAGTACGGTGATTGGACATTGAGTCACTTGCCTTAATGTCAGCAAAGAATTCAATAGTATCTGGCATTGTTTGCTTCTGTCCACTGTGTGAAAGTAGCTTGCCGCATTCCTGCACAACAGTGCTGCATCAGAAATCTTGTTATGGCCTTAGCTTCTAATTGCTGAGATGGTCCAGACCCAGCGATTTGTCCTATCTTAAACTCTGTTTTGTACTGCATATTAGTGACATACTAACCTTTGAAAGAGCACTTGGGCAATATATCAGACATGTGGCCACACACTCAACTAGACATTGAAAAAAAAAACAGAAACTTGATACAAAATTTCACCAGGTTCAATGTGGTTGTTGAAATCTTGTTAGGTTCCTGTTTTTTAATAAAACATCTGTTTTTATACTGATTTATCTACCAATAACACAAAGCAGACATTTCAGATTTGTCTTAATTTCTTCCATTTACAGTAATTGTGTCTTAAGTGTTTAACAGTTAGGTATTTCATACATGTTATGTCCCAGTTCAATCCTTGGAATCCCTTACCAACAACAGTGACCTTCCAATTAGAGTTGCAAGCATGACCTACCTAATAAAGATGTCAAAAAGCTGTTACTGACTTCAAATTGCTTACCATCAGGCACTATGTAGTAATTTTGGTAGACTAATATCTAATATAACAATATTACAATAGCACAATAGCATAGCATTGACTTGTGTATTGAAGCATGTTCTGTGTACTAACAGCATTACTACTACACATAGTATTTTGTCTTTGTTGTCTTTCCTCAAGATGCTAATAGAATATAAATATGGGTGATACTGATAAGCATTTTGATGTTTGATTTGAGAGGTGACTGCAAACTAGGGAATGCAGTCTTAATTAGGCCATACTATCCATACTTCCATACTATTAATAACACTTTTATGCCTAAACCACTGAACCAATTTTGATTTGATATTTTACTGCGAAAAATGGCTTGAAAGGGTTGAAATAGGGTATGAAAACTTGTATGAAAAATGCGATATAATCGATATTTACGTGGGCAGAGCTGCGGGCAACAGCTAGTTTTAGATAAAATGTTAGGTAGGTATTTTTGTAATCCATTGTTGGGGTGTTGTCATTGATGTGAAGCCAACATGTCTCATGATTTCCTATTTAATATATATAATATATAATATATAATATATGAAATTAAATTACTTTATTTAATGAAATCTTGAAATTATTTTTCTTTTGTTCCAGCTGAGCGGGCATTGGACACTATGAATTTTGATATTATCAAAGGAAGACCTATTAGAATCATGTGGTCCCAAAGAGATCCATCTCTACGCAAGTCTGGTGTGGGGAATGTTTTTATTAAAAATCTTGACAAGACTATTGACAACAAAGCTATGTTTGACACTTTTTCTGCTTTTGGAAATATTCTAAGCTGCAAAGTGGCTCAAGATGAAACTGGAGCCTCCAAAGGTTATGGTTTTGTTCATTTTGAAACTGAGGAAGCAGCTAATAAATCTATTGAAAAAGTTAATGGTATGCTGTTGAATGGTAAAAAAGTATACGTAGGTAGGTTCATTCCCCGTAAAGAGCGCGAAAAGGAACTTGGTGAGAAAGCCAAACTGTTTACTAATGTATATGTAAAGAATTTTGGAGAAGATTATAGTGATGAATTGCTGAAGGATATGTTTGAAAAATATGGCCGTATTACTAGCCATAAAGTAATGTATAAGGAAGATGGCTCTTCTAGGGGCTTTGGTTTTGTTGCATTTGAAGATCCTGATGCTGCAGAAAGAGCTTGTATGGAATTAAATGGTAAAGAGCTTGTTGAAGGAAAACCCTTATATGTTGGACGTGCTCAAAAGAAAGCTGAACGTCAAAAGGAGTTAAAACGCAAATTTGAGCAATTGAAATCTGAACGCTTGACTCGCTATCAGGGTGTTAATTTGTATGTTAAAAATTTGGATGATACTATAGATGACGAACGTCTTCGCAAGGAATTTGCTCCATTTGGTACCATCACTTCTGCCAAGGTAAGACTGATTTGATTTTATTTAATCTTTCCATAATATCTATTGTTTCATTATTTACAGATTAACCTTTGCATGAATTTTCTATCCAAATACTTAACTAAGAAAGATAATTTACAACAAGGTCATTAAAATTGTATTTTATTTTTTACAGGTTATGTTGGAAGATGGTCGCAGTAAAGGTTTCGGATTTGTTTGCTTCTCATCTCCAGAAGAAGCTACAAAAGCTGTTACTGAAATGAATGGTCGTATTGTTGGAACTAAACCACTGTATGTTGCTTTAGCTCAACGAAAAGAAGATCGTAAAGCGCATTTGACCTCACAATACATGCAAAGAATGGCTAGCATGCGCATGCAACAAATGGGTCAAATATTCCAACCAGGTGGTGCTGGAGGGTACTTTGTACCAACTATTCCCCCTGCACAAAGATTCTATGGTCCAGCCCAGATGACACAGATACGACCCTCTCCACGGTGGACTGCACAGCCGCCAGTTAGACCTAGTACTCAAAATGCTGCCTCTGGTTATCCTAATATGCAGGCACCTTTCCGTCCAGCTCCTAGGGCTCCTACTCAGGCTGCTCTACGCACATCTCTTGGAGCTAGACCCATTACTGGTCAACAGGGAGTGGCAACAGCAGCCTCCATTCGTGCGCCACTTGTAACACAGAGCGGACGCCCAGCAGGTTACAAGTATACTACTAATATGCGCAATCCTCCAGCACCTCAACCAGCTGTGCACATCCAAGGCCAGGAGCCGCTGACTGCTACTATGTTAGCTGCGGCTCCACTACAAGAACAGAAGCAAATGCTTGGTGAACGTTTGTTCCCACTGATACAACGCATGCATCCTGATTTGGCTGGAAAAATAACAGGAATGCTTCTTGAAATTGATAATTCAGAACTTCTCCATATGCTGGAACATGGAGAATCTCTTAAAGCGAAAGTTGATGAAGCTGTTGCTGTCTTGCAAGCCCACCAAGCTAAACAGCAAGCTACTAAGAAAGAGTAAACTTTCTTGTCATAGCCAGAAAAAATAATTAGACCAGCTTTTTATGTATCAAGAATGCATAAATGTTCTTGTCAAATTTAATGCTTTTATCAACATATATTGTTAATCCCGCTCATAAAAAATACATAAATAAAAATTGAAAAAGAAGAAAAAGTGGATTGCACTCTTTCCAAATAATTATATTGTAATGACATTATATTAAAGAGTGTATTTCTACAAACAAAAACAAAGAAACTGTCAACATTTCTATATTTGAAAGAGTACTCTGAGCTCTGACTTTTTACATTAACTGAGAAGTTTGGTTTAAGTTTTGTCATTAGCTTTTTATTTCTGTCTTATATCTCAGAAAAGGGAGTTGGCTTATTTTCTTTCAATTTCTTTCTTTTATGTATATCAGTTATATACATTAACATACCTTGGATTGTAAACTAGGTCTTTAATGTAACTGATTCAATATTCCTATATGATTTGTTACATAATTATATTCTGTGGAATATTCACAATAATCAATTGTTTTTATTTCTTATTCCTTTATGTCCCAAATATCATAATTATAATCATTTGTATAGAATGTATAGCTCATCTTGGCACAGCCACCATCGCGAACTGAAAATCTAATTACATGACGAAATTGGCCGCAAAATACCAGAATTAGTCTGTCCACCGTGTAAAAGTTATCTCGAAAACCGGTAGCACCTGAGGAAATGTGTTAGTATACCTACCTAGAATGGTTTATTCTCGTTCAGTAACTCGACAGTGTGACTCATTAGGAATTGGATTCCTGTTGAGTAACACTGACATATTGCGATTTTTGTGTTCATATTAGCCCTAAGGGGTGTGCGTTACCCGAGCAGGAAAGTGTCCTAGAGAGATATGTGTGCATGCATGCACGGATGGCTCTAAGACCAAATCAGGTACCGGTGCAGGAATATTCTCGATGGACCTAAATATCAATTTATCAACAGCTCTAGGCACAAATAGCTCAATTTTCCAGTGTGAATGCGTAGCTATAACTAAAGCGGCAGAAACGGTGCTGCGTCGAAAGATAACCAATTTCGACATCAGAATACTTTCTGGACAGCGCAGCAGTACTTCGGGCTCTTGTAAGTAACGTAATAGACTCAGGGCTCATATATATGAATGTCACTCAAACACTGGAAAAGGTTGCAGTAAGCAACAAGGTGACACTCCAGTTGATAAAGGGCATAGCGGATCTCTCGGGAATGATGCACCGGATGAGCTTGCAAGGCGAGGGTCCAACAACCCACCAATCGGACCCGAACCAATGTTACCCATCACTGCGAGTCTACTCCGCTCGTGGATAAGGGAATGGGCCCGAGAACAACACCGGATGCAGTGGGCAAGTTCCAACGACTGTAGACAGTCAAAAGAAGCTCTGCCACAACCATCGTCAAAGCTAAGTACACACTTAATCAACCTAAGAAGGGATGACCTGCGCATAATGGTGGGCACTATCACAGGCCACTGCCCTCTTAATAAACACCTGTATGTTTTAGGCATTACCGACAGTCCTCTGTGCAGAGCATGCATAGAGCACGACGAAACCGTCGCTCACGTAGTCCTGGAATGCGAGGGAGTGATGACACATCGGGCACAAATCCTCGGCAGCCCGAGGTCTCTCTGCGAAGTCTGCGAAGATCCCAGGAAGCTTCTGCGCTTATGGGCGGAGCTGGGCTGGATGAAATAATCCAGCCAAACCAGACGTAAAAAGGACCAAGAGGTCTAAATGCGGACAACGAGCCCACCAACAAGTAACAAGTAACAAGTAAGATATGTGTGCATTACCCTAGCAGGAAAGTGTCTCCTAGAGTGATATGAGTAGCACGAATACTTAGTGCCTAAATTGCTGTAAATGTGCGTCGCATTAAAAGTTTGTGCGTGTTGTTGTTTTGATATAATAAGCAAAAAACGATTCCTGCTAGGGTAATGTTTTTCTAATTATATGTGCGACTGTAGAATAAACGCACCTCGAGTAGGAGCCCTTCGTTTGTGCCTATTTGTGCAAAATTAGATTTAAGAAAATATCTATAGTTTTTAAAAAATCGCGCTTTCTTTAAAAATTGAAAAATTATCGTAGCAAATAAATGATGAAATGTACAAGCTCACTGAAAACTGTATTCGTTCCTGCTTGACTCACAGAATAACCACAAAAAGTTTCAGAAGTGTAAATACATGATCTATTGAATAATAATACTAAAAGTCAAAATGACGGTGGCAGAACTTTGACGTCAATGTACAAGAAACTGGCTCAACCCAGAAGGTGTGCATTTATACCAAAACCTTGTGCATTTATTCAATTAATATATTGCAAAGTTTCAGCTTGGAATGCTTTATATTTAAAAAGATATTAACAAAAATCAAAACTTGTAAACAACGGCAGGTTAACCGACCGAATTCGAATGAATACAAAAAAGCGACGGTTTCATACATATTGCTGACGTTCTTAATTTAACGTATTACACCTGAATTGTAGCCCGTACAGTCGCGATCAAACGCTTGTTTGCAATTTATGGTTATCTATATGATGACTTAATTTTAGGGGCTAATTGTGACCATATCAAATGAAAGAGATTATTGATGTAAAAATTATTATCTTTATTCTTAAAGTAAATATGGTATCATATCACAAATTAAATTTAATTTGTGATATGATACCATAATTACTTCTTTTCTAAGATTTGTAGGTAGGTAATTACTTACCTACAAATCTTAGAACACTAATAGTGTAATCATAATTAAATTATTTGTACTTATTGTGTAGTCATTATTACCTACAACATACGTTTTTTTAATGTACATTTATTTAGGGGTTTTTATCCGAGCGGACATGTCAACCCCAATCACAGATTAATAATTTTCTTGATTTGACTGTAAACATCGAAGGTTCACAAATTATTACAATGTTATGGTATTTGGCTGGTATATAAATAATAATATAGGTAGTTACTTAACAATATAATTATGAATACGTAACAACATTATCATAATTCATCAGACTGTTGAATGACACATAAACATCCAAAAAGCCGCCAAATTAAAATAATGTCATTACGCTACATGACATAACCTTTAATATTTAGGTCCCTAATGTACGTAGGATGTATGTTAAATAATATATAAATATCAACTGTAAATAACAAACATAGCACGACGTAATGGTAACATTAATAAAAATAATAATATTCTACTACATTCACACAGCGCCATCTAGCCCCAAATTAAGTAATTATATTTGCTTGTGTTATGGGTACTAAACAAGTGATATACTACTTATATACATTTTTTTTGTAAATACATACATAATATAGATAAATTACACCCAGACACAGAACAAACAATCATGCTCATCACACAAAGATTTGTCCTGGGTGGGAATCGAACCCACGACCTCCGGCTTAGCAGTCAGAGTCACTAACCACTAGGCCAACATTTAGGTATCTTTTTACGGTTTTGATTGTCAGATTTATTTACAATACGATACGATAATGCGATATTTTTTACAGGATTATGATTATATTAAGCATATCGTATGGCCCGAATATTGCATTAAATATCAATATTACCATAAATCGTATCGTACTGGCATCCCTAGCACTAGCCGGCGGCAGCGGAAACGCGGCGGCGTGCGGCGCGGCAGCAATTGGAAATTTTCTATTATCCTACATGGCTATAGCATAAAACAATACGTGATGTATGTAGGTATTTTGTCTTTTTACCCTAAATCAATTTATTGGTATTTGTAAATAGGTACTTTATTCTACTAATATTATAGATACGTATGTCTGGATATTTGTTCTTCGTTCACACACAAAATAGGTACTAGGTAAATTTACTTCAATTAAATATGGCAATGAAGATACCTTATTAGTTATTTATTACCTTGGAATAGCACTTACAATGAGCATAATATTATAGTAATTAATAATGTGCAAATTCATGAGAACAGCTAGTAGAATATTTCAATGCTTAGAGATAATTTTTTCACTTCTCATTTTCTACGTCAGTGTACTAAGGCCCAACCAACATGTGTCAACCGGTTTGTGAGTAAAGTTAAGAAGGTTATCGGTATGTATGAAACCGTCGCTTTTTTGTATTCATTCGAATTCGGTCGGTTAACCTGCCGTTGTTTACAAGTTTTGATTTTTGTTTATATCTTTTTAAATATAAAGCTGAAACTTTGCAATATATTAATTGAATAAATGCACAAGCTTTTGGTATAAATCCACCTTCTGGGTTGAGCCAGTTTCTTGTATATTGACGTCAAAGTTCTGCCACCGTCATTTTGACTTTTAGTATTATTATTCAATAGATCATGTACTTACACTTTTGAAACTTTTTATAGTTATTCTATGAGTCAAGCAGGAACGAATACAGTTTTCAGTGAGCTTGTAAGTTTCATCATTTATTTGCTACGATTATTTCTCGATTTTTTAAGAAAGCGCTATTTCTTAAAAACTGTAGATATTTTCTTAAATCAAATTTTGCACAAATAGGCACATACGAAGGGCTACTCGAGGTGCGTTTATTCTACAGTCGCACATATAATGGTTATCGAGATACGCGATTCTGCAAAACATTACTCCAGCAGGAAGTGGAATATCTCGAAAACCTGAAGACGCACAAATTATATTTTCGGCGCACATTTAAGCACAAATGTAAGCTCTCTGGCGAAGTAAAACTTTTCTCTCTCCGATCATTCGTTTAGAATTTTCCTGCTAGAAAAACATTACCCTAGCAGGAATCGTTTTTTGCGTATTATATCAAAACAACAACACGCACAAACTTTTTATGCGACGCACATTTACAGCAATTTAGGCACTAAGTATTCGTGCTACTCATATCACTCTAGGAGACACTTTCCTGCTAGGGTAATGCACACGAAATAAGACGTGTTAACCTAACTTAAAAACACACTAACCTAAGCTAAATACATACCACATGTATGACGTGATTATTTAAATTGGTATAACTTTTTTATTTATGAACTGATTGACATGAAACAAACACTAAATGTTAAGTGCAGCTTACCACAATGTATCAGTGAAAACCATATTTAAATCGGATAAGCCGTTTTTGAGATAAGCGTGAACAAACGCACAGACAAACAGACAAAAATCTTAACAATCATTGTTTTGGGTTCTATTTGCGTTGATAAAGGTCCCAATAATATTTTTTCTCATATATCTTCCATGTACAGACAGCGACCGGTTACATTTTTATTATAATTATGTATAGATTTACAAAAAAAAATGTATTAAGTAGTATATCAGTTGTTTAGTACCCATAACACAAGCAAATATAATAGGTGTGTGTGGTGCGAGGGCCACTTTGTTAAAACTCTTTAAAAATGTGATATGATTTAGTGAACATTCCCAAAGAATTGTGAAAGTTGAAATCAGATTTTGTGAAAGTCAAATAAGCGAGTTATGGCCTGTAAAGTTGGGTCCTCAGTTCTCACATAGAGGATTGAGGGCCCACCTGTACCAGATAAAGTATGGCCACTGCAGTAAAAGTGTTTATGTCAAAATCTAAGCTAATGCCAATCAAAATTTGTGAAAATTAAATATTATCGCAAAACACTGTCCTACTTCGTAAATGTTCGTTCAAAATGGGCCCTCAATGCTCATACACGTCAAAGTTTATAACGTAAATAAAATAAAACCACTAACATACAACTACTGTTTGAAATCCTACATGCTACTGAAGAAATTGTGAAAATTTGTGAAAGCAAGAACAGGTCACAGCTTCTTGTCGTTTAGAAGTTATGACCTTGATAAAATTCGGGTCCTCAATTCTCCATTTCTTTTGTATGTTGTTTTATTGTGTTTTAACGTATGAACGAAAGACAAACATAAAATTGTGTACTTCTGTGAAAAAAAATGTGCAACTAATTGGTGTTATTTGTTACTAATAAAGACTTACGATAAAACTACAAATCTTAATAGATTCTGAAATTGACTATTTTTTAACTGAGTGTGTGGGTAGAGTGACTATTAATTCTTTATCTTAGTTCTTTATCTTTTTTTTGTCCTAGTTCCTTCTACCGTTGCAAAGTAATCTTACCTCACAAACTAATATTATAAAGAGAAAAGATTTTTTCATTCAATTTTTTATCTTTTTTGTTTGTTTGTAATTTATTTTATTTTATTTTATTTTGAAAACAAACAGTATATTATATCTAATTAACAACTATTTATGCTACTAGTAACAATTTATATGTTTTCACATGTATGTATTTAATGCTTGATTATTTTGTACTGTAAGGAAAATAAGTTGAAGATTAAAAAATAAAGAACAATCAGAGAACCGATTCAAACAACAGTGGAGATAACACGCCTATATCTAGAAGGATTTGTGTTAAACAAGTCGTAAGTCTGGAGTTTCAAGTTTGTTTAATGTATTGGCAGTTCTTACAAAAAATGAACTATTTCTGTAATTGGTGGTGCTTCTGGCAACATATAGAGTACAGGGTATTTTAACTGATCTGGTTGGGACTCTTATATGTATTTGATTAAGCAGGTTTGGAGAATCTATTTTAGATTGCGCCAACTTTACTAAGAAAGTGATATCTGCAATTTTCCTCCTTTCATAAAGCGGCAGTAAATGTTGTCTCTTACATCTTGCTTCATAGCTGTCATCGTGTGAATTGCACTTATATTGCAGATACCTGCAACATTTATGTTGTATTGACTCTAACCTATTTATGTGAACATCATATTGTGTGTTCCATATTATAGAACAATATTCAAGGATGCTGCGAACATATGAACAGTAAAGAATTTTTATTACTTTTAAGTACACCATTTTACACTTGAAAACTGTGAACATGTTCTCATAACAAAGCCCAGCATTTTATTGGCTTTTTTGGCAATGTGATCTACGTGTTTTTCGTAGGTTAACTTGGAGTCGTGTATTACACCTAGATCACGAATTTCATCAACTCGCTTTAGTAGAACTCCTTTTAGGATATAGTTAAAATCGTGCGTATTGGGCTTACGAGAGAAGGTAATTTTGTAACATTTATCAACGTTTAAATCTAGGTTATTAAATTGACAGTAAGTCTCAAATCGTAGGAGGTCTTCTTGCAAAAGTAGGCAGTCAGTGAGATTTCTGATTTCTTTGAAGATCTTCATGTCATCAGCGTACAGTAATACTTGTGAATGGAGAAAACAGGACTTGATATCATTGATAAACCAGTTAAATAATAATGGGCCCATCAATGAGCCTTGGAGGACTCCAGAAGGGATAGTAGGTATGCCACATAGATATTGCTCCATTTACAGCAACAGCCTGAGACCTATTTTCAATGTATGAGCAAAACCATCTGAACAAATTACCATGAATGCCAGCACGTAATAGCTTCTGGAGAAGTATGTTATGATCTATACGATCAAAAGCTTTGCTAAAATCAGTAAATATAGGTGTGCATAACCCTAGCAGGAAAGTGTCTCCTAGAGTGATATGAGTAGCACGAATACTTAGTGCCTAAATTGCTGTAAATGTGCGTCGCATTAAAAAGTTTGTGCGTGTTGTTGTTTTGATATAATACGCAAAAAACGATTCCTGCTAGGGTAATGTTTTTCTAGCAGGAAAATTCTAAACGAATGATCGGAGAGAGAAAAGTTTTACTTCGCCAGAGAGCTTACATTTGTGCTTAAATGTGCGCCGAAAATATAATCTATGCGTCTTTAGGTTTTCGAGATATTCCACTTGCTGCTGGAGTAACGTTTTGCAGAATCGCGTATCTCGAAAACCATTATATGTGCGACTGTAAAATAAACGCACATCGATTAGCCCTTCGTTTGTGCCTATTTGTGCAAAATTAGATTTAAGAAAATATCTATAGTTTTTAAGAAATCGCGCTTTCTTAAAAAATCGAAAAATAATCGTAGCAAATAAATTATGAAACTTACAAGCTCACTGAAAACTGTATTCGTTCCTGCTTGACTCATAGAATAACCACAAAAAGTTTCAGAAGTGTAAGTACATGATCTATTGAATAATAATACTAAAAGTCAAAATGACGGAGGCAGAAATTTGACGTCAATATACAAGAAACTGGCTCAACCCAGAAGGTGTGCGTTTATACCAAAAGCTGGTGCCTTTATTCAATTAATATATTGCAAAATTTCAGCTTGGAATGCTTTATATTTAAAAAGATATAAACAAAAATCAAAACTTGTAAACAACGGCAGGTTAACCGACCGAATTCGAATGAATACAAAAAAGCGACGGTTTCATACATATTGCTGACCTTCTTAATTTAACTTATTGCACCTGAATTGTAGCCCGTACAGTCGCGATCAAATGCATGTTTGCAATTTATGCTTATCTATATGATGACTTAATTTTAGGGGCTAATTGTGACCATATCAAATGAAAGAGGTTATTGATGTGCAAATTATTATCTTTATTCTTAAAGTAATTAAATATGGTATCATGTCACAAATCAAATTATCTACCTATAAATCTTAAAACATTAATAGTGTAATCAAAATTAAATTATTTGTAATTATTGTGTAGTCATTATTACCTACATACGTTTTTTTTAATGTACATTTAATTAGGGGTTCATAGTTCATAACCGAGCGGACATGTCAACCCCAATCACAGATTAATAATTTTCTTGATTTGACTGTTAACATCGAAGGTTCACAAATTATTACAATGCGGTATTTGGCTGGTATATAAATAATAATATAGGTAGTTAATTAACAATATAATCATGAATACGTAACAACATTATCATAATTCATCAGACTGTTGAATGACACATAAACATCCAAAAAGCCGCCAAATTAAAATATATTAATGTGCCCACGACAGTGGCAGCACTAAGAACAGCACTTTCAGAAGAATGGGACAATATTCCGCAAGATCTTTTAATAACCCTAATAAAATCTATGCGGAACCGATTAGAATCCGTAATAAGGGCACGTGGAGGTAATACACCTTATTAAAACATAAATAAACCCTTGCATAATAGTTTGTGTCTATTGTTAAAACCATTCTTTTTATTAAACCAATTTTCCTTAAATTTCTGTTTTTCTTCAAAAAAGTCTTAAGGTCCTTTCCAGTACACAAACTTAAACTTAAGGATATGACCCTACGCTGTTTTAAAGTTCACGAACCAATCTAGAGGTTTCAATTTTAATCTGTATAGAAAGTTTGCTTACTTGGTTAAAATATTTATTTCAAAGTCGTCTATTACTTTTATGCAGTTTATGAGTCCGTCAGTGTATATTATACTCTTGCCTGCATCACTTTTTGTGTTTTTGTCTTTGTATCGTCTAATACATAGTAAATATATTATAATCAAAAGAGAACTTTGAGAATTTAACATAGTACCTAGTTACTAAAAACATATCTGTCGAGTGAACTCGAGTGTCGCATTAGTATACACCGGACGTCGTCCTAAATATAGTATTATAATATTATATAATCAAACACAGATTATTTCGTATATATTAAAACTAATTTTGTTGTCTACAAGTTACTTCAATAGAAAAGTAAATACTTAGTAGTCAAAAGTGAAAGTTTTAAAATACGCGCGCAAGTAAAATAAAAAACTATGTAATATTTTTTTTTTATTGCTCTTTCACACTATTTAAATAAATATTTTATGAGTATCGTAAACGATGCAGACGTGTATTCTGTTCGCTTTCTTTTTATATTTTTATGTGTACTCTAGTGACCACGACAATAGTGTGGTTGCTACAGTTATAAGAATAACTCCACTGTAATATTTGCCATGTAACTGTTTATTTGTCCCTAATAAATAAACGAATTTACGGTAGTAGATCCACGCTGATTTCAGCATGAATGGGCCGGGCCGTCCGGGGAAGTACTACCCTCTCATAGAAGATCGACTTAAGAGTAGTAGTATCCGTACTACTGCGTTTCGTTCGGTGAGTGAGAGCGCCGGAGGCCCAATTTCCCCCCTTTCCTCTTTCCTCACGTCCCTCATTTCCTTCCCCTAACCCCATTCCCAGCCGCCATAGTGGAGGCCACCATACCAGCAGTTTAAAACGATAGCTTTTGGTATAGTGGCCGCCACTTCTGGATTCCACTGACTGCTTACCATCAGGCGGGGTGGAGTCACTTTGGTAGGCTATACTATAAAAAAAAAAAAAAGAACTAATCGTTGAATCACCTCATATCAAATCTGTAGTTTAACCCGAATGTATAATTTTAAAATTTTCACAATTAATTTTTCTCCCGTAATATTGACATTATTGCGCTCGGACGCCATGATGAAAATGGAGTATTTGCGCTAGTGGAAGCCGTAGAAAATAATAAAAAGCCTAGTGAAAAATATACGCTATAATTTGGCACAAATTACAATGATAAAACAAGAGTTGTTATGTAACAAAAAATGGACACATGCTGCACGTTCGGAAGTAAATAGAGATGAAACGTATTTACGCTACCAGGGCTTAAAACCAGGGTTTCGCTTCGAAGTACGGCGCCCTGGTACGAGCAGACAATACTTGCAAGTATGAAAGTATGTGCTACAAGGCGAACGCGCGATAGCATAGTATAGAAAAACGATTCATATTTCAATGTAGATAAAAAAACACACTCGTATTTAGTGAATAATAAATACTTTTACCTTCAAAGTATTTTTTTATTCATACGAATTTGCTCCTTACCTTACTAGGAATACAGGTTGAATTTCTATGCAAGTATTTTAGGTAAGACGCTCGCGTCCAATACTTGCAAGTATGAAAGTAAGTGCTTTAAGGCGAACTATAGCATAGAAAAATGATTCATATTTCAATGTAGATTAGAAACACACTCGTACTTTGTGTATAATAAATACTTTTATCTTCAAAGTATTTTTTTATTCATACGAATTTGTTCCTTATCTTACTGGGAATACAGGTTGAATTCCTATGCAAGTATTTTACCAACTTAAAATTAGAGATCCTGCCCAGCCTAGGCAAGAAAACTGACAAATCCTGCCAAACTCTTAAGCACAAAATGCCGAAATTATGCCGTTATAATTTTAAAAATCTTTTAGCCTTTGTAGTAATCTTCTAGTCGTTTAAAAAAACTTTTGCACCTAAAATCATAAATAAATTTTAATACCTACTTACTAATACTTCCTACATTTTTCTGTTATAATTTTAAAAATGTATACCTACTCCCCAATGACTGCCCACTTTATCCGATCATGTCTTAGAGCATTAAACCAACAGGAGTGGACACGCGCTCTATTTCCCTTGCGCAAAAGTCTGCCACTTTCGGCGGGGGACGGGGTAACGCGAGCAACGCACACTAATTACAATGTTAACTACTAATGCATTTTTAAATCGCTTCGTTATACACGCACACAATAAAATTATTACACACTAGCTTAAACTAAACACACACAATCACATTCACACACAGGGACATCTATCAGTTTACGTTTCCTTAGCGTAAAACAGTTAGAGCTTGACTCTGTCGATATTTAGTATCGATGTTTAGGATTTCATATAAGTACGCGAAAGATTTAATTATTTTCATGATTATTATGTTTGCTTATTAAAATGAGCATTATCTTATATTATATAGAACAGTTTTAGGTAATAATAATCTATTATAATTTTAAGGTTTTTTTTTATTTAAGCACTTTGAAATAGATGAAAGTAAAGTAAATAGTTCATAAACATGAATTAACTAGAAGTAATTCTGTTAATTCATGTTTATGTCAATATTACAGGAAGAATAAAACAGTGTTTCTAACTAGCACACTTTTTTGTAATTATTATCAAAAAAGCCCGTCATACGGTCGGGCTAAATTTATTTGTTAAACATTGTTCGACAAACAAATCTGGTTATGCGGTCGGGCTCTCCTACTATGTTTACTAATGTTTATTCAATACTTCCGATCCCTGATAGTACGGAACCCTCGGCGCGTGAGTCCTACTGGCATTTAGCCGTTTTTTTTTGAAGTTATACTTTTTTTGGCGCGATTGGGAAAAATGATGAAAGTGAATTTTTACGATGCGCACACCGATAGAAAAAAGCAACACCCTGAAGTTAGTTGCGAACCTTTTACACACTGAAGTTAGTTGCGGATCTTTGTGTGTCGTATCAGTACAAATAATCTGTGTGAATAAATAAAAAATATATTGGCGTTTATATTGTTACGTGTCAGGATGGGGTTCGATGCAAAATGCCAGTTACGCGATGATGAGTTTATTAGAGACTCGCACAATACACTAACAGTAACAAAATAAAGCAATAAAGACTTATACTGCACTATAACGCGTCGTATATCGCTCTTCTTAAACTTCCGTATCGCTTAGATGTTCGCTCGAGATCGCTGTATTCACAACTGAACGAAGTGCCGACGTTCGAATCCTTTTTATAGTCCCTCAATAGATTTCTAGAACCTTCCAGTTATTACTACAAAGATGCCGACAATTCTCGAAAACAGAACAATGAGTGTAGGTACTTAGCTCCGACGCGTAGGTATGCCTACCGCCGATGGTCTATTGTTATACGTGTAGGTAGGTACATGCAAACGTTCTAGCGTAGGTATTTGTCGTATACGTGTAGGTAGGTACTTGTGAGTGTTCTAGAGCGTAGGTATTCGTCGTACACGAGTAGGTAGGTGCTTGCGAACGTTCTAGAATAAGTAATCGTCGTAACATTGCCCCCCTCTTAATCATGCTCGTCCCGAGCAGCGTTAGAACCGTGATAGGGTGCTAGTCGATCGATGTGGACGATCTTCGGCTTCTTTCTATCGCCCTGTCTTATGCGATAGGTCACATCATTGATCCTTGTGATCACTTTATAGGGACCCTCCCAGCGAGCCTGTAGCTTCGGTGACTTGCCGATTTTCCTGAGAGGATTATGTAACCACACGAGCGTACCTTCCTCGAAGCCATGATTACTTGCTTTCCTGTCATAGCGAGTTTTCATCTTCTCACTAGCCTTGAGGTTGTTATCTCGCACTAGATCATGTGTCTTATCCAGCTGTGCCTGCAAGTTTGCGACGTATTCTACTGTCGGCTTTGGCGTATCAGGAGGTGTTCCGGTAATCAAGTCTACTGGTAGGCGTATCTATCTTCCAAAGTTGACTTTGGCCGGCGTAAATCCTGTAGTGTCATGAACCGCGGACCGATATGATAACAGGAAGAGTGGAATGTAACGGTCCCAGTCCCGTTGATGGTCTTCGACAACCTTGGCCAGATGGTTTTCCAATGTCTGGTTAAACCGTTCTACCATGCCGTCAGACTGCGGGTGCGCTGGTGTTGTCCGTGTTTTGTGTATGCCGAGTAGATTACACATCTCTTGAAACAGGGCTGACTCGAAATTTCTTCCCTGGTCACTATGCAGTTCCAACGGCACACCAAATCGACACACTACTTCCTGGATCAACTTTTTAGCCACGGTCTGAGCCTCTTGGTTTGGTGTCGCAAACACTTCAGGCCATTTGGTGAAGTAATCTTGGACTACTACTATAAAGCGGTTGCCGTCCTCTGTCACGGGAAATGGGCCAGCTACGTCAATGGCAATCCTCTCCCATGGGGCCCCGACGCTGTACAGCTGTAGCTTGCCTCTTGATCTAGTACGAGGTCCTTTTACCGAAGCACACGTAGAGCACTTTCTACACCACTCTTCGATGTCTTCTCGACAGCGTACCCAGTAGAAGCGTTCTCTCACCTTAACCAAAGTCTTCTTCACACCAAGATGCCCACCCGATGCACCATCATGCACCAAGCGCAGAACAGGTGCAACTTTGTCTCTCGGGATCACCATCTGTAGAACTTGCTCCTTGCCGTTAGGTGATTCCCACTTTCTATATAGCACGCCTTGTTCCAAACTCAGACTGTCCCACTGAGCCCAGTAGGCCTTCGTAATTGGGCTTGCGGCTGATACGTCCTGCCATAATGGTTTCCGACCCTGAGCCTTCCAGTCCATTATTAGTTTAAGATCTCTGTCCTCTTTCTGTGCCTTACTGACTTCGTGTTTGTCCCAGGATTCATCGGTCCCCTGAGTCTTGGCAATTTTCACTACCTCCTTGGACTCATGCTTCAAACAGTGTTTACAATCCTGGGAGCATGGACGTCGCGATAAGGCATCAGCGTTGGAGTGAATCCTTCCACTGCGGTGTTCTATTACAAAGTTGTACTCCTGTAGTTGTTCGATCCATCTCGCGACTTGGCCTTCAGGATTCTTAAACTGGAGTAGCCACTTCAGTGCCGCATGATCCGTTCGTAGTGTGAACTCTCTTCCCAGCAAGTATTTATTGAAATGTTGTAAGGTCTTCACAACTGCTAGTAATTCACGTCTAGTCACACAGTAGTTTCTCTCAGGCTTCGATAGAGACTTGCTGAAGTAGGCGATGACCACTTGCTGTCCATTTTGCTCCTGGGATAACACACCTCCGATTCCAGTATTACTGGCGTCTGTGTCCACAATAAATCTGCCTTCTCTATTAGGGTAGCACAGGACTGGAGCTGAGCACAGCAATTCTTTGAGTCGTGTAAACGCACGTTGACAATCCGAGTCCCAAACGAAGTTCCTCTTTTCTTCTGTAAGGTGGTGTAATGGCTTGGCTATTTCAGAGAAGTTCTTCACAAAACGCCGGTAGTAAGCACTAAGTCCCAGGAAGGCTCTAACTTCGGTTTTAGTTTTTGGTACAGGCCACTCTTGCACCGCTTTTATTTTGTCTGGGTCCGTTTGAACACCTCTATCCGAAATAATGTGGCCTAAGAATGAAACTTCTTTTTTGAAAAAGGCGCACTTCTTCGGATTAAGTTTCAAGTTTGATTCACGAAACCTCTTAAAAACTTTCTCAAGACTCTTGCGATGTTCCGTGAAACTGCGTCCCATAACTATGACGTCATCCAAGTACACCAGACAGGCATCTCCCAAAAGACCTACTAGTACGCGTTCCATAAGCCTTTCAAACGTAGCTGGTGCATTACACAATCCAAATGGCATCACCCGGAACTGCCACAGGCCTTTTCCAGTACCGGTGGTAAATGCAGTCTTCTCCTTATCTTCTGGCCGGAGTTCCACTTGCCAGTAGCCACTTTTCAGATCTACCGTAGAGAACCACTTCATGCCTCCAAGCATGTCCAAAGTGTCGTCAATACGGGGCAAAGGGTAGCTGTCTTTCTTAGTCACGTTATTCAGCATCCTGTAGTCTACACAAAACCTGGTACTACCATCTTTCTTCTTCACGAGTACCACCGGTGAAGACCATGGGCTGGATGATGGCTCTATGATCTTGGTTCGAGCCATATTCCCAATCAGCTCGGCTACTTCTTCTTCTTTTGCTAGTGGCACTCGTCTAGGTCTTTGTTTGATAGGCTGTGTAGCACCTGTGTCGATCGGATGTTTCACTAACCCCGTTCTTCCAAGGTCGTTTTCTTCTTTGGTGAAAATGTCCTTGTAGTTCAGTAGCAACTTCTTTGCTTCCCGATATTCATTGGGTGACAGATTTTGCTTCGTGGTCTCTAGCAACGGGCCCATATGATTTGCCGAAGAAGCAGTTTGGACGTTCTCTTGGATCTTCCTCAGACTGCTCACAGCTTCACATCGTCCAACGATCGCGTTCTTCCGTAATAACATCGCCGAATTGCTAAGGTTGACAATTTTAACTTTTGCTCCACTTCTAGTCATGACTAAAGTTCTGGCTGTAATTCTACTGGTATGGCGCCCAGGATCTTCCACCATGACGCAATGATCAGCAGTTACACCCTCAGGAAACCTTACGTCGACTAAGGTTTCTGATCTCGGTGCCATTGTTACCGTTTTGGCACTGTAGACCGCTATTGGAGAACAGCCTTCTAGAAAGACCTCTTGGTCTGGGAAGCTTAAAACACCTTTAGCAATATCGACAACGCACTGTTGCATTCGCAGGAAGTCTAAGCCGATAATGCAGTCATCCGTTATGCTCGCCACCAAAACAGATTGATGATAAGTCTTCTCTCCTAGTTTGATTCTCACATCTGTAACTCCGAGGACGGTCACTGGCTGGCCAGTCGCTGTTTGCAATTTGCAAGATGGTCGTGCGTCTTCCCACTGAATTGTTCGCCGCAGAAGTTCTGGTCGTACGATGGTCTTCGACGCGCCCGTATCTATCGTAAAGCGAACAGGTTTACTATTGATTTCTCCAGCTGTTACCAGGCTATTACCGTCACATGCCTGTGATACTTGCACTGTGGGGGCTTGACGTAACGGATCTTGACTAGCATCAACCTGAGTAGTAGCTGACACCATTCTACTTCTTCTGTGGTCTGGACAGTTGATTCGGATATGGCCCCGCTTGCCGCATCCGTAGCACATAGGCCCACCTCGTGGTCTAACAGCTGCAACAACTTCCCGTACTTTATGCGACTTGTAGTCGTTTCGCACAGCTTCCACCTCAAGGGCATGTGCTAAGGCCGCTTCTAAAGTTGTATGGTGTGCCAACCGTACAGTTGCTATGACCTCAAGGTCTCTTATACCATCCACAAATGCTTGTACCACTGTGTGGTCCACAGATGATGTACTGGAGGCATACGCTCGTCGTACCAGGCGTTCAATTTCAGCAGCCCATTGTTGAAGTCCCTCACTCGACTTCTGAGTTCGATCCTTCAGCTGAGCTCGATAAACATGTTCCAGGTGCTTATCGCCAAATCGAGCTTCCAATGCCTTCAGGAGTGCGTCTAAGTTTCGTCGGTCAGCAGGTAAGTTCTCTAGGATCAGCAGTGCATCCCCTCTAAGTGCCAAAGTAAGCGCCGTCATTGCGTGATCATCTTCCCATCCATTTCCTTTGGCAACTACTTCGAACTGGTGTCGAAAGGCCGTCCAGGAAGACGAGCCGTCAAAGGAGGGAAGTTTAAACTTGGGACCTCCGAAAGTGACTGCCGCGGCCATAGGCGTAGTGCTTGAATATAGGACCTTGGTCTTCTGCAGCTCTTTAATCATCTTGTCATGATGGTTCATGGTGGTCTGGACATCTTCGAGAATTTCATCATGTTTGCTGGTACGTTTTTTCACCACTTCAACGTCTTCTTGAAGAGAACTGATGACGGTGCTGAACCCTTCCCACTTAGAGTCCATCATTTCTTGAAGGTCCTCTCGGATAGCCTGGCGTTGGCGCTCTTCAGCTTGGCGTTGGCGCTCTTCAGCTTGGCGTTGGCCTTCCTTCAACGCCTCCATGGCTTGACGTTGCCGTTCTTCAGCTTGGCGTTGGCCCTCCTGTATAGCGGCTAAAAGGGACGACATGTCGAAGCCAGAGCCCATACTCGTCGACGCCGCAGAAGTGCCCGGATCACTAAATACTGCCGCGCTAGACTCTTCAGTATCGGCCATAATCGATGGTTCACGAGTTTCGTCTACTGCCGCCTGTCTTCGAGTGCGTACTCCCTCGTCGCGTGGTGTGACTGGCAATCCCACTTCTGACACCAATTGTTACGTGTCAGGATGGGGTTCGATGCAAAATGCCAGTTACGCGATGATGAGTTTATTAGAGACTCGCACAATACACTAACAGTAACAAAATAAAGCAATAAAGACTTATACTGCACTATAACGCTTCGTATATCGCTCTTCTTAAACTTCCGTATCGCTTAGATGTTCGCTCGAGATCGCTGTATTCACAACTGAACGAAGTGCCGACGTTCGAATCCTTTTTATAGTCCCTCAATAGATTTCTAGAACCTTCCAGTTATTACTACAAAGATGCCGACAATTCTCGAAAACAGAACAATGAGTGTAGGTACTTAGCTGCGACGCGTAGGTATGCCTACCGCCGATGGTCTATTGTTATACGTGTAGGTAGGTACATGCAAACGTTCTAGCGTAGGTATTTGTCGTATACGTGTAGGTAGGTACTTGTGAGTGTTCTAGAGCGTAGGTATTCGTCGTACACGAGTAGGTAGGTGCTTGCGAACGTTCTAGAATAAGTAATCGTCGTAACAATATCAATTCAAATATTTATGTGTGTATGCGTTGTATTATTATTTGGTATTTTTGGATTGTTATGCCAAAGAAGTATAACTTCTTACGTGCGTACATGGGTACCCACTCTTTTTTTTTATTTTACTACTGCGCACAAGGATATATGTTCAATAACCACCACCTGTTGAAATTTGTTCTAGTGTGGATTAAAGATTGTAATTAATTATTACGTGTCAATTTTACGTGTATTATTCCTAAGTATGTATGTATATTCAAACCAAATAATACTTTGAATTAATTGTCTGTTGCTATTTAATTTCGTTCCAACTAAGCAGAGCTTGTAATTGGAGGATTTTGTTCTGATTACATAATAACAAGACACTGACATGAGAATGTATGAGTAGATTTTTATTAGAGAGATATTTTGTCTGTTCAGATAACAAAAAAACAACAGAACATATTTCAGAAAGTCTTTATTTAAGTAGGTATAATAAAATACTGAAAAACTGTGCAATTTAAATTAACCTTATAAATCTAGTTTAACTAATCCTAGGTAATGCAATAAGAGGAGGTAGCGCACAGCGAGTTTACTTGCTAAAAACTGAGCTCTCCGCCGCTTGGGGGGTAGGGAGGAGGTAGCAGTGCTGGCAGCACAGAAGGCTTTGTCTTTTAAGCTGTTAGTCAGATACTTGTACGCTTAGGAACCCACTTATATGGTTCCTACAATATTGGACCCAAGCAACTCGAGGCGCTGCTTCTTTTGAAAATCTAAAACAAACAAAAAAAATAATTTAATACTGGAAAACCAATATCGATATTTGTGATTAAACTGTCTCATCTCTAATTATGTTAAAGTGTGACCAGTTTCTTAAAAATAAATACGCTTATTTTTGTAAGAAATGAGCAATTATCTTTCGGAATAAAGTGCACTAATCTTGTATATTTGGATTTATAATCTCATTTTACTTGTTCATTTAATATTATTTTGTGCATTACTTGGTAAAAAAAACATTGGTTTTAATTAAAATAAATAAATATGGGAACGGTGACACAATAATGTACATCCAAAATGAAACTTATTAGATATGTCAACAAGGCGAGATATAAAAAAGGAAAGGTTAGTTTTTATGTTAATTCAACTTAAAATATTACCCCAGATTGGAGTATTGATGATAAGCCTGGCAATACTTGTTGATTAGCATTTTATTTGGTTAAATTGCTAATTTAATGCCTTAATTAATAATATTAGAACAAAATAATACTTACAGGTGGAATGTAATATTATCCTTTTGTAGACTTGATGTCGCTGAACGCTTTTTACACCAAAATACACTGCAATTCGGCATTTCTATTGAGACGCTATTACGCATGCACTGATAGGTGACATATGATGCGGAACGCGCGTCAACTAGTTTTATTTAACGGGTATGACCGGTGGGCTGGTACCTTTGGCAGAGGGGTACGCCTGTCAGTGGCCTCTCCGGTTGGTTTAATGCTCTAAGGATCATGTTCTTCCTAATCTTAGTAAGTAGTGGTTACATGTTTATTTATTTATTTAGATATTGGATCACCAACAAAAAATCACATTACATTTCAGATTATTTGATGTACCGTATACAGTTATTGCGAATTTTCAATTATTATAGGTAATCACATCAAGCATTAATAATAGTAAACAAATAATTGCAGAGATTAAGTACATTATTCAGAAAATAAAACAAAATAAAATTCCCTACTTTTTTTTATATTATAGCCTATTAAAGTGAGTAAGCAGTCAGTGGAATCTAGAAGTGTAGGCCACCATACCAAAAGCCATCGTCTTAAACTGCTGGTATGGTGGTCTCCACTATGGCGGCTGGGAATGGGGTTAGGGGAAGGAAATGAGGGAGGTAAGGAATGAGGAAAGGGAAGAAATTGGGCCTCCGGCGCTCTCACTCACCGAACGAAACGCAGTAGTACGGATACTACTACTCTTAAGTCGATCTTCTATGAGAGGGTAGTACTTCCCCGGGCGATCCGGCCCATTCATGCTGAAATCAGCGTGGATCTACTACCGTAAAAATCAAAATTAAATATAAAATGTCGTGGTTAAAATAAAATAAAATTCATACATACAATATTCTTATATTTTAGACAACCTAGGCACCAACTTAGTTTTACATGCTTTATACCATGAAACATCTTCATCTTTCGCTTTTGCTAATCACGACGAAAGCGGATGGATGTCCTGCTCCTACTCTAGGCGATATAATCGTTCATATTTACGGTTCATGATAAATCAGGAATAGAAACATTCACACCACACGAAATGTGAATGAAAATGTTGTATCTTCGACAGTTTTTCTAGTCCGACTAATTAGAAAAACAACTGACAACTAAAGATACAGTTATTATAAACATCATAAGAAACATCATAGAAGGGAAAATAGAAGGAAAGCGAGGTAGGGGAAGACCACGGATGAACTATATGAGTCAAATAAAGAAAAGTGCTGGTGCCATGTCGTATAAGGAGGTTAAAGAGATGGCTCTGGACAGGGAGAAGTGGCAGGAATTGCATCAGTTCCACCGACAAGAGTCTAACTCTTAAATTATGGATGGATGGAAATAGAAGTACAATTTTTAGAGGCCTAATATTAATACAAAACTAAAAATCTGGCAGTATAGAGCAATCTATGCTGGCAGACTTGGCAGCACAGCAAAAGAAATAGCATTAGGGATGATTTTTAAATGCCAATGGCAACATTAGCAACGTTAAAACCCTAAGTTCATGGATTTCTCATATCATCTCTAATTGAATTTGTAGTTCATTCCATTGTGAACCGTAGAGCGCTGAACAAAATATTTATAATAATTGTATCTTTAGTTGTCAGTTGTTTTTCTAATTAGTCGGAATAGGAGACTGTCGAAGATACAAAATTTTTATTCTGATTTCGTGCAGTGTGAATGTTTTCTATTCCTGATATATCATTTAACGTAAATTTGAACGATTATATCGCCTAGGGTGGGAGCAGCATCCATCACTTTCGTTCTGATTAGCAAAAGCGAAGGATGAAGATGTTTCATGGTGTAAAGTCATCGGTGAAAATTTTAGGAAGTATTATATAGTAAGTAGGTACTTATTAATTTTTTTTTATAATTTTAGGTGCAAAAGTTTTTTAAAACGTCTTTACTAGAAAGGCTAAAGGATTTTTAACATTTTAAAATTTTATCGGCATTTTGTGCATACTCTTATCGCAGGATTTGTCAGTTTTCTTGTCTAGGCTAGGCAGGATCTCAAGAATTTAAAGTTGGTCACACTGCACACGATCGAACTTGGTGCGGAGTGCACCGCGTCCGGGCGTAGAGTCCGTCTGACGAAAGAAGTCCCGCAGACGCGGCGCTGAAGTCATGCGACGAAATGTTGCAAGCATCTAATGTTTTAGACTCCCCAATAAAATGTTTATAAATTAACAAATTATATTGACATCGTTCTAATATTTTACACATTTTGTTTACTTGGTTATCTACAATAGAATAAATAAAATAATGTATTTGTAATAGTAAGCAAGTATGAAATAAAAAACTAACATCAAATTTTAATTGTATAATTATGGTCATCGATTGGGTTTATCCCAGACATACTGCAATCACTGTCCGAAGAGTTATGATATATATCACTGTCGTGATCAGACTCTGTTTCGCTGTCACTTGCTGTTGATATTATAAATCGATCGGTTTCTTCATCTAGCAGCCCGTCATTTCTAAAATATTCATCTTCTAGATGCTCCACATGTTTGCATTGTGCAAACCAATCTTCTGGAGTGACGCTTGGAAACGCGTCCTCTGTCAATTTCACAATTTTCTTCAAGTCTTGGTCAATATTTTTATCAGCCACCCGTCTTTTCACAAGGCTCCATATTTTTTCTATTGGGTTCAGATCACAATGATATGGTGGCAGTTTCAAAACTTCGTGGTTGTGACTTTTTAAGATTTCATCTACAATATATATTGGTTGGCCTTTATTTTTATGATCAAACAATACGGCTTTTGTCCAGGTGTCTTCAAAATAAATATTCTTTTCTTGCAACCACTTTTGCATATCAGCTTTTAAACTTGACATAGTTGGTGATTTATTTATTTGAGTACAATGGTATGGAGCATTATCCATAACCACAAGCGACCTTTCTGGCAAATTTGGTACTAATTTTTCAGTAGTCCATTTAAGAAAATTAGTTGAATTCATGTCGTCATGATAATCTGACGACTTCGATTGTGATTTGAACATTAGAAATGCATTATCTATAAAACCTTTCTCAGAACCAGCATGAGCGATTATTTATCTACTCCCAGCAGACTCTGAGGTGATAAGTCCTGGTTCTTTTTCACTTTGCCAGCATTTTTTGGCATGATAGGTGTTGTGGATATAAGTTTCGTCTAAGAACACCACAGGTCTTTTTTCGACGGTTCGATATTTTCGCATCTTGTCAATATACCTAGCGCGCCAAGCACTTATATCATAACGCTCCATTAATATCTTTCTTTTAGACTGGCATCGTCTATATTTAAACCCAATTCTTTGCAATACTCTATGAAGTGTGGCGCGACTTCCTTTAAAATCGATATCATCTTTCAACACTGCAAGTAATTTATTTAAAGTATATATTTCATTTTCTTTTCTTACAATATAAAATTCGTGAATTTTATGACGAATCGCACATAGATCGAAACTATCCAGATCGACCTTTTTCGGATGTGGACGACTCTTTCCTGGTGTGACAATTTTATTTGAAGTACTTGCAGCCATTTTCCCATCTTGTGTTATTCTTGAGACGGTTTTTTCAGACACTCCTAAATAAAAACATTAAGTAGGTAAGTAAAACAAAGTAAAATTTATTTAACTTGAATCTTTACTATAATAAAATAATAAAATAATAAAAATTCTTTATTGACACAAGCACAAGTAGGTACATAGTAGTGGAAAACTTAATGTAGGTACAGAAGTCTCAATTAATAATGTACTGCTGGTACTTAAAATAGGATAACCTGAGCTATGAGTACCAGCAACTACAGTTAACAGTTACTAGTCCAGGTTATGGGGAAAATTCAAAATAATTTTATGAAACTTTAGGTTATTAGGTTACAAAGACTAATGTTTGTTCTCATACTTTCTATTACATACATACTCTTGTCATTCCCATGTTTTATTCAAATTTTAAAATTAACTTTGTATCTGACGTATTACAACACGCGTCAATAATAATAATTCGGCACTCTTCCTTTTTTTTAAATCCCAAAAATAATGGTAAAAATCACACAGCCTAGCAACCCAAAATAAAGTACCTGTCATGGCGGCAACTCTCTTGCGGACATTGTTTAAAGGTATTAAAACGCCATTATTGCGCTGTTTTGCCTCACAAAACTCCTTTATCTTCAGTATCATTTCTCGGCAAGCACTTTTCATAACTTTAGGCATTGTAAATAATACTTGAATTAAGAGAAATTATCAAAAATACGAGCACGATAACAGCACCTGTCATCCACCAACAACAACAACATGGCATGGCCGATCTTTTATAATTAGTTCCACTTTTTGCCGCGGGACTTCTTTCGTGAGACAGACTTTACAAACAATCGCACCAACCGAACAGATAATTTATGTAATAGTGGTGGGTCGTTGACGTATTTCGACACAACGCAACGAGACCGTTTAGCGTCAACGATAAACTAGTTTAAAAAACAGTTTAATTTTCGACTAGTTTCGGCCGTCAACTATACAAAGCGTTGTTTTGTCAACGGTCGTCAACGGCCGAAACTAGTCGGCAAAACAACATGTCATTTTGTCGACGGCTAGTCTTAGTCTTTGATGATGGTTCGTGTTCTTCAGGTTCATAAGGTCTAAAGTATGTCTAATCGGAAATTGGAATGTTGTCACTTGTCGGTCGTTCATAATGTCCAGCGGACTGCTCTCCACACGATCGAATATGGTCCGCTGCGCACCAAAGTCATGGTGCGGAGCACACCAAATCCGGTTGTCTGTTATGGCTATTAGGTGTTTTTATTGGTGGATCAAGAAGTTGAAAGATGAACTTATAAATCGTAATGTTTAATTATGCGAAAAAAAGCAGATCTTGTTAAAAAGTATTTTGTTTTATTTACTTGACCCCGATTTTTTGACTAGCTAATATTATACTCGTAATAACATGCACATTTTCTTAATTTGATTAAAATATGAAAGAATCTTGTATTTATTCCTAGTTCATATTTCAGTTACTTTACGATCAATCAGAACTTTATTTTGGTCGTGCCTATTGCATATTAAGATGAAATTATAGAACCTGCGACGTAGTTACTAAGAGAGAATCCTATTAGGATATTAATAGTATTTAACAGTACTCTGCCACTCGCGGCCTGGATATAACAATGATAATTGATAAGGCATTAATCAGTATATTATACTAGTGCAAAATGTTATCAATAGTGGGGTAATAGGTTTTATAAATACCTGTGTATATATTTTTAGGTAATACCTACCTAGGTAATATTTTTTTCGTAGTCACTTTTATCAAATTGTTTACGATATAACCTCACACTATTTGTTGAAATTAATTTATGGCGATGAATGACTTTTAACCAGGCTCACATTTTTTTATGTGTATACGATTTACTCCGATTCCATAACATTTTCATACGATACTACGCGCTAATATAATTGCAGTTAATATTTTTTTAATGTCTCAATAGAAAATTACAATGTTTTGATATTGGTGGTGCTAGCTACGCTAGCGCCACTTTGAGGCACTTTGACAATTGCCAACCCCATTCCCATGCCTAACCATAAATTTAAAAAAAGTCATAATCATAGACACACACATTGTGAACTAAAATTTTCATTCATAAAATTTTAGGTAGGAAAATTGACTTTTCATAAAATATTTGTGTTGAGAATGGAAGACACCAAAGCAACTCAATCTAGTGACTATAATAAAGACAATGAAGAAAAACATCAAAAGAAGAAAAGTAAAAACAAAAAAAAGCGTAGTGGTGGAGATGGCGACCACGGCGTTTCAACCTTGCCCGATGGTTTAGTCACCGGATCCAATTCAAGTGATGTTCATCAGAATATATCACTAAAAGATTTGAAAATGGCAATGGAAGTGCTTAACTTGCAACAGAAACCGGCTAAAACAACTGAGGAAGCTCTGCACAAATCATATCAGTTTTGGTCAACTCAGCCTGTCCCGAAAATGGATGAAAAAATTATTTCTAATGAACCCATAGAACCTCCAAAAACTCCCGAAGAAATACGATCAGATCCTTACACTTTGCCTGACGGATTTCAATGGGATACTTTAAATTTGAATGAGCCATTGGTGTTGAAAGAACTTTATACTCTTCTCAATGAGAACTATGTGGAAGATGATGATTGTATGTTCAGATTTGACTATCAAACTGATTTTCTTAAGTGGGCTCTACAACCACCTGGCTGGAAAATGGAATGGCATTGTGGAGTCCGAGTGGTTAAGTCGGGACGTTTGGTTGGTTTTATATCTGCTATTCCAGCTCAGCTTAGAATATATGATCATGTACAAACAGTTGTTGAGATTAACTTCTTGTGTGTACATAAAAAACTACGTGCTAAACGAGTAGCACCAGTGCTAATTAGAGAAATAACTCGCAGAGTTAACATGACTGGTATATTTCAAGGTGTTTATACGGCTGGAATTGTTTTACCCAAGCCTATAGCCAGTTGCCGTTATTGGCACAGGTCCCTTAACCCAAAGAAATTAATTGATATTAAGTTTAGCCATTTGTCTAGAAACATGACTATGCAAAGGACTTTGAAGTTATTCAAACTGCCAGACCACCCTAAGACACAAGGATTCCGTAAGATGGAAGCCCAAGACATTGAGAAGGTGGTTAAACTGTTAAATGATTACTTAAAAAAATTTGATTTAGCTCCCATTTTCTCAGAAGAAGATTTTAAGCACTGGTTTTTACCACAAGGTGGTATAATTGACAGTTTTGTTGTAGAAGCTGGTGATGGCAGCATCACAGACTTTGTAAGTTACTATACCTTGCCATCCACTGTTGTGTACCATCCTGTACATAAAACACTAAAAGCAGCATACTCATTTTATAATGTGTCTACTCAAACTCCATGGATAGATTTAATGCTTGATGCATTAATCACTGCCAAGAACTCTGGATTTGATGTGTTCAATGCATTGGATCTTATGGATAATAAAGAGTTTTTGGAACCGCTGAAGTTTGGCATTGGTGATGGGAATTTGCAATATTATTTATACAACTGGAGATGTCCAAGTATGTCACCTAATAAAATTGGATTAGTACTGCAATAATGATTATTTACACATTGTATTAGCTGATACCAATTACTATTTTACTTTGATTATTGTCGCTCTATGTAAAGTGTTTTACTGGTTGGAAATATAGCTTTAGTTCATGAAATGGTTATCGGTATATTTTTTATTAAAACCCCACATTCAGTATTTATATTAAATAAAATAAGTAAAAATGTGGATGCAACTTTTTATTAAGGTACTCATTTTATTTATACCTATTGCTTGAATAAAATTGTAAACAGATAATTTGTTTGTTTATGTAGTACATGCTGCTCCATATAGACGGAATTAATTCCTTTTGATGTGGTTGCCTATTCTGTAATGAATAGATTTTGGGCATTTAGAAATCGTTTAGTATAATATGTTGTTTAAAAAAATTTTCAAAGATAGAAAAGTAACATATAAATTCTAAGTATTGTGGACCGCTCTGTAGGCAGGTCGATTTCTCAATCGTCTCTTTGGAAGTATGTCTTGAAGGAGTATAGCTCATCTTGGCACAGCCATCATCGCGATCTGAAAATCTAATTACATGACGAATTCCTCGGTACACCGTTTAAAAGTTCTATGGGGGTATTGGTGGCTGTGCCAAACTGGT
Source organism: Parascotia fuliginaria (assembly GCA_963082885.1). Classification (NCBI taxonomy): domain Eukaryota; kingdom Metazoa; phylum Arthropoda; class Insecta; order Lepidoptera; family Erebidae; genus Parascotia; species Parascotia fuliginaria. The sequence continues at coordinate 12,140,888 of OY720172.1, forward strand.
ATGGCTCACTTTGGCTTTTTTAGGTAGTAGATCCACGCTGATTTTAGCGTAAATGGGCCAAATCAAGCGGAGAAGTACTACCCTCTCATAGAAGATCGACGTAAGGCGGTTCACCCACTGAAGATGCGTCCCGCCGCGGTGCGCGGAGCGCGACGGAGGCGCAGATCTGCCTTACTTAGCGGTGTAATTTGCTTCCCCGCGTGATGATGCAGATTACGACGGCCTCGCGCTAAATAAACTCGTGTAAAAATATATATAAACGCGGGACGCCCCGCGCAGATTGGCAGAAACTGCGCGCGGGGCGCCTTCCCGCGCATTTCCGCGTCGGCAGTGTGTTACACTAGGCGTGATTTCTATATAAATTGAGATACTTGCATACAATGGTAAAATCCGCCATCCCGCGCTACGCGACGGGGCGCGGTGCAGTGGGTAGAGCGCGCCTAAGAGTAGTAACTACTCTTACGCAGTAGGTAGTACGAATACAACTGTTGTATCCGTACTACTATCCGGAGGCCCAATTTTCACCTTTTCCTCTTTCCTTATCTCGCCCATTCCCTTCCATAACCCTATTCCCCCCTTTCCTTACCTCACCCATTCCCTTCCCCTACCCTATTCCCATCCGATCCGCTTTAGTGGAGGCCACCATACCAACAGTTTAAGATGATGGCTTCTGGTATGGTGGCCACCACTTCTGTATTCCACCGACTGCTTACCATCAGGCAGGGTGGAGGCACTTTGGTATATATAAAAAAAAGCCTCCATCGCGAATTGAAAATCTAATAACATGAATAATTAGTCGCAAAATACCAGAATATAGTCGGTCCACCTTAAAAAAAGTTGTTGGCACAGCCACCATGAGTGATCATATCTCGAAAACCGTAGCACCTAACGAAAATCTGATTACACCTAGAATTATTAGTCTGTAATTAGTCGACATTACACAAAAAGAATTGAACTTTTGAAAAACTATATAATAACGATGGGACCATATTTAAATTATTCACAATGAGGTAGGTAGGTATTAAAATTCTTATTTGCCCCATTAATCCTTGTAAGTTTTGAAAACTGAAACTTAATTTCTCACTATTTTGTATGAAGTCTCTTTTTTTGTTTAGGTAGAAAAACCGTGAAAAATTTGGTAAATAGTGAATAACTGTGAGGTACATTGGGAAGACAAGAATGGTCTGCATTTTCCGCACGTGTTAATTCAAATAACAAAGTGCCCTGCTGGCTAGACAAAACTTTGAAACTTAATTACTGGTATACCATCAAGAATGTTTAAGAACAAATACATGACAGGAAGGTACATTGGACCAAGTTTTGTCTGACACCATTTTTAGGTATCTCGGCCTGATAATGACGGAGGGCCCCGCTGGATGGAAATCGACTTCAGAGGTCATTTCTGTGGATACAACGGAGGTGCATTGGTCCACTTCATTATATTTGGTAGGTACATTGAACAAGCTAACCGCTCTCATCACTTTCATCGCTCTAGCTAAGGAGGGGGGGGGGGGCGCTACATAAACACATCCATAGATCGGGCAGTTGGGAATATATCGTCTTATTGTCGAAGCAGTTCGGGCTTTACTATTTGTGCTACTCATATCACACTTTCCTGCTAGGATAACGCAGACGGAAACCTTGCCACTTTTCACTGCTTTTCTTCTCTCCACTCAGCGCGAACTAGACGCGAAGCTGCCCAGCTTTGCGTCAAGTTCGCGTAAAAGTGGCTAAATTACAACTTTGCAAATAGAATAAAACAAGGAATTCTTTTATTATACTTTTATTTCATCACTTTTTAGGTTTAGTTTCCTTAACCGCAGTTGGGGCCTTAGTGACATCGTCAGGGTTCTCCGCCGCATCCTTCAGCCTCTTAGCACGAATACCAACAAGCTTGGCGATTGAGCGAGCCTGGAATATTAATTAAACAATTTTTGTGAAAATGTTGATTGTACTTAATTGAGAAAAGAAATTTTTATGTATGTATACAAATGAAAGAGAAAGATATTTTGTGCTACTTCCAAGTGATATGGGACCAGATGAATAATTCTACTAATATTATAAATGCGAAAGTTTGTGTATGTTTATAAATCGCTTTAGCCGTTTAGCTAAACGGCTAAACCGATTTCGATATAAATTGGTACGTAAACAGATTCGGTGCCAGAGAAAGACAGGCTAATTTTATTCCGAAAATAGGTATCCGTGCGGGCGAAGCCGCTGGCAAAGCTACTGGTAAATAAAATCAATTTATTATGATCTGTATAGGGGCACAATATATTTTTGTGTAATAATGAGTAAAAAAAATAAGAGTTGACGTTAGAGAAATATTCCCAACCAATTCAGTCACGCCAAATTGCCAAACTAGTGTGATTATAGTTTATTTTATTTAACCTTTGTCACACTGCTACGTTAATTTTATTAACCCCTAGTCACTCATAGTGTAATTACGAGTTACACCCACGGCTACTACTTAATCTGTGATCACACTAACACTGTTATGCCAATTTGCGTCTCTTATTGGGTTGATACATATTTCTCTTTATTTATCCTGGGTTCTCATTCATAGCTCATAATTTTATTATACTTTTTTTATTACTTTTTTTAATGAGGTTTTCTTCAATGTAAACAATACAAAAACTTAATATTTCTGCGAAAGAATGTGAGAATGGTAGTATTAGGACTGTATTAATAATTTCACACAGGTATGGACAACAAAGTTTATTAGCCGAGTACAATACACAGTATTTTTAACAAAACAAAGAAAGAAACTTATGATTACACGACTTTTACAACATACACCATATCGAGACTTTTTTCGCGAACGAGTATTGCGCCATATTCTTTTTTTTTTAATGCACTCGCAGCGCCGCGTGTAGCGCGTATGCGGAAACGCGCGAGCGCGCCAAATTCAAATTTGTTTGAGTTGCCTACATTTCTACCCCCTTGTTCTCGAACACACTCGTCGCGTCAGTAGGCAACACAATGACCTTCACAACCGGTCGCTTTAAATACCCTTTACAAGTTTTAATTGTTACAATTCTAACATGGCCGTCGCGGCCTGGGTGAACTGCGCTAATTACCCCCCTAGGCCATGCATTTCTCGGCTGATTTTCCTCAAGAATTAGGACAAAGTCTCCCACTTTTACGGGTGGCGCCCCGTGGAGCCACTTTTGCCGCTTCTGGAGAGTGGGCAGATACTCTCTTAGCCAGCGACGCCAAAATATATCCGCAAGAGCCTGAGCCTTAATCCAAGCTTTTCTGCACGTCAAATCTGAAGCATCAAAGGTACCTAATGTTGTTGCACCGGTTGCTGTACCTAGTAATAAATGGTTGGGGGTAAGGGCGATAGGCCCATCTGGGTCCATACCCACAAAGGTTAAGGGCCTGCTATTTAAGGTCATCTCTACTTCGGCCATCAATGTGATTAACAACTCCTCTTTAGGCGCCCGCGATTTCAAGGTCACTTTCAAAGCAGTTTTGACTGATCGAACGAGTCTCTCCCAACATCCACCCATATGGGGGGCCGCAGGAGGATTGAACTGCCATGAGATACCTTTGGTACTAACAAACTCCTGTAGTTTCCCGGCATGCAGTTTACTGATCACTGCTTTCAGCTCTGCGTCAGCACCTACAAAGTTCGTACCCCTATCGCTAAAAATGACGTTTGGTTGACCACGACGAGCTATAAAGCGTCGAATTGCCATTATCGCAGAATCAGTTGAAAGGGAAGAAGCAATTTCAAGGTGAATGGCACGGGTAACTAAACAAGTAAAAATAACACCCCATCTTTTTTCACGTCTCCTTCCTATCGCAACTTCCATTGGCCCAAAGTAATCTATACCGCAATGTACGAAGGCTCTCCTGGTATTGGTAAGTCTAGCAGCAGGTAGGTCTCCCATTTTGGGCAACAAAGGGCGAGCATGACGAATACGACAGAACTGACATTTGGACACGACTGTTTTCACAGTACGTCGCAACTGGGTGATCCAAAATATCTCCCGAACACTATTTATTACAGTATCGTTGTTAGCATGATGAGAACGCTCATGAAAATCAAGTACAATGAGCCGCGCAGTATGACTACGACCATCTAATATGATAGGGAACTTTTCATTGAACATCAGGTCTGGTGCGGCACTCAGACGGCCTCTAACTCGAAGCAAGCCGTCGCCTTCATATAGAAACGGATCTAAATTTCGAATACTACTGTCAACGGGTAATGTACTCGTGGTTCCTAGCGCTGCCAGCTCTTTGGAGAAACTTTCAATCTGAGATTGTTTCAACAAGTGAATCTTAGCGTCACGTATGTTGTCGCCTGTTAATTTTTGAACTTGAGTTTTCCTACATATACCGATAAAGGCTAAAACTCGACCTACACAATTAACCGCTCGTTTCCAACTGCTGAACCTATCGAGATTGAATAGTGGCTCATAGTTTTTTATTACATGAACCTTCTCAAGTCGCTCTAAATCGGCTGCATCGGTGAACTCGTTGACCGGCCAAAGGTCCTTGTCGTGATACAAAAACGAAGGACCAGTAAACCACAATTTACATTTTGTAGGCCAACACATTTTTGTGGCCTCATCAGCGGGATTGTCTGCAGAAGGGACCCAACGCCAGTCACTCGAGTTAGATTTACGATCGATTTCCGCTAGCCTGTGCGATACAAATTTCTGATAGTCACGAGGATCCGAATGTATCCACTTTAATACTGTTTTCGAATCTGACCACAAGTACTTACGTGATATTATTAAACCTTGCTCTTTAACGATGGTACAAGCTAACCTGCACGCTAACACAGCTGCCTGCAATTCCAGACGTGGCACGGATATAACTTTTAACGGGGCGACACGAGCTTTGCCAACAACAAGAGAAACGGTCGGATTGCCGGACAGACTTTTTCCAACTAAATACGCTACTGCAGCATAAGCCACTTCGCTCGCGTCACCAAAAACGTGCAACTCGACAACCGTGTGAAGTTCGTACCAACGTGGGACACGTAAACTACCTAGCTGTTTTATATCTTCTAGCCACCTTTCCCATTCCCTAAATTCATCCTCCTTTAGCTGCTGGTCCCATTCTATCCCAGTTTTCCACATCTTTTGCAACAATATCTTCGACTTTATCGTGTAGGGACAAAGCAAGCCTAGTGGGTCAAAGATACTCATTATGAACCCCAAGAACTGTCGTTTTGTGGGAATGACTGTGCCATTGACTACGTCAGGTGGTACTTTTTTAAATGAAAGATCGAACGCTAACTCATCAGACTCTGGAATCCATATCATACCTAGGGTTCGTTCGCCACTATACGGTGACTTGTCAAAATTTACTGTACCGGGCACGACAGCTGGCAACTCCCTACGAAGCTCAGGTGAGTTAGTCACCCACCCCCTGATAGAAAAACCACCAGCGGAGTGAATCATGGAAACATCTTTGATTAGCTGACGTGCAGTTTTGACTGAGTCTACACTATCGAGATAATCATCCATATAATGATTATTATGTATCGCTTTGACGGCCTCAGGATGTAACTCTTGAAACTCGCTAGCATTCTTATTGAGAATGTAAATAGCAGAAGCAGGCGAAGACTTTGCACCAAAGATCATAGAGTTCATAACAAACACGTCGGGGTTGCGCTCTCTATTTCGGCCTCTCCATAGAAAGAGTTGTGCGCCCTGATCCTCTTTTCTTATTTTTATACGTAAAAACATATCAGCTATATCAGCCGTATAAGCTATCGGACCAGATCGAAACTTAAACAAAACACCTAACAAAGAATTTAACAAGTCCGGCCCTGTAAGCAAGAAATCATTTAAACAAGCACCTTTACATTTAGCCGCAGCATCATACACTAATCTAAGCTTGTTCGGTTTATTCGGATTAGTGACCCCAAAATGCGGCAGGTACCATAATGGGTTAACACTGGGCGGAGCATCTAGCAACTTGGCATATTTTTCAGAAAATAACCTTTCTACCTGACGTGAATACCCCTCAGCATAATCGGGACTTTTATCCATCTTGCTCTCTATACCGCGTAATCGCTTGACAGCATACTGATAGTTATCAGGTAAGTGAACATCATCACGTGACCAGAGTAAACCTACCTCCCAGCCACCGTCGACACGACGGCTGGTGCTCTCGAGGATCTCACAGGCGCGCTCAGTCTCTACATTCTTACGCGACACTTCGATGATCCCAATAGACTCTAGGCTAAATTGATGTTTTACAAGTTCACTTAAGTCATCTAATCTATCATCGTGCAATGACATCAGGTTAACGGTATCATGATCAGACTCAGACAGATCACAACAAGGACCATGAACCACCCACCCTAACTTAGTCAATGACGCTACGGGTTGGCCGGATTTACCCTGACGTATTTCCTGATTAACTATCAACTGCCAATTATCCTGGCCGATTAACAACATGGGCTTGGCACAGGACATCTCACAATCTAAATCCCGAAGATGTTTATTTATGGCTAAGACTCTCGCAGGCACACTTTGGGTAGGTAAGTCTAAGTTATCAATAGTACGTAAATTAATATTATAACATGAGCCGCTAGGGCCACGAATTAGCGCAGTTACCCTACATGAATTGTTATCAGTAACAACATGACCACGTGCACTAATAATTTTTAACGGGAATAATGGTCCACTAAATTTACAAACACTAGAATCAATTAATGATACAGTGGCACCATCATCAAGCAAGGCATAACAGTTATACTCTAAATTATCTACAATAATACTAACAGGTACAATTTTTAACAAACTTTTTGTGTTTCGACATCGCTCACCCATACACGTAACAGACTCGGTCCCCGTCGGCGACGACTGTATAACATGTACCGCGTGGCCTTGGGCCTTCGCGGCGGCCGCGGCGGTGCCGGCGGCGGCGCTCGAGCTGTCCGAGGCGGCCGCGGCGGCGGCAGCGGCGCCCGAGCTAGCCGGGGTGTTCCCGCGCTCGTAGTGCAGAAGTGTATGATGCGGGGCGTTACATTTACTGCACCGTTTTGCGCGACATTGATAACGAGAATGATTATGCACTAAACATTTAAAACACAGTTTATTTTGTTTAACAAAATCCCATTTTTCAGTGTCACTTTTATTACGGAAATTATCGCACTCAGTTAACCGATGACCCACACTAGAACACAACGCGCACACGCACACTTTGTGTGACGATGACGGCGACGACGCACTTGGTGAAGTAGAATCCTCGCTGGCGACATGGACACGGTGTGTGTGTTGGTGTTCCCTCTGGCTATAGCGTCGCGACGATTCCATACGGCCCGTATTCGACGGGTTAACGGCTGCGGCCGTAGCAGGGTAGGTAGCGACAGTAGCGGTGTTTCGGCTACGATAAGAACGATCGATGTTTATTGTGCTAAGCGGTAAATAATAAGCAGCTGCTCGTGACAGGTGACTCAGGAACTCCAGCACTATCTTAATGTTCGGTGATATACGCAGATCTTCTTCACTATGTGTATTTATTTTCATAACAAACTCACCATACTGCGATCGTTGTACGGGGGTTAACTTGCTTAGTATCTCGTGCGATATTTGTGGGTTATTTATATAGCCCTGTGCTTGTATACTTTTCAAAATATGAACACAGTTTCGAACGACACAAGTCATATTTCGTAACTCGACTCCACTCTCAGAAACACGGGGCAGATTTCTTATTTTACTTAAAACCGATTCTAATAGAAGATTAGGATGTCCAAACTCTTCTTCCAGGGCGTTAATTACGTCTATCGGATCGGTCCCTGTACGTAGGAGATCTTCCACGGCACTCTTAGCAGTACCACGAAGCGATGCCTGCAGTCGTCTGGTATTCTCGAATGTACTATATGTCCGCGCCGTCTCTTCATAAGTACGTCGGTACGCCAACCAGTCGACTGGGTTACCATCAAACAGGGGAAGTTCGTACGTTGGTGGGGGCCGGTTCGGTTTGGACATGTTCGTAATAATCACGTCGGCTAGATGCATGATATCGGAGACAGGTGCGGTGAGCCCAGGCGGCGAGGCCGGCGCGATCGTGGCCGCGGCGTCAGGCGCCGGTACGTGCGTGGCGGCCGCGGGATGCGCATGCGAGGTGATGTAGGGCGTGGCTGTGTTAACATCGCGATTTACGGCTGAGCACTCGCCCACCAGCGGTATATCGGACGCCGGCGGCTTCTCCACGTGGTTTGAATCGAGCCACTCCTCAACCTGCTGCGAAGCACTACAAACGCTCACTTCGTCTTCGATCTCTGCGATTTGTAGAGCTAGTTTCTTTTTCACGAGCTCTTCTCTGATTTGCACGAGTTGCTTCTCGGCTTCATATTCGGCGCGCAGGCGCATTGCTTCGCGGCTGGCACGGCTCGATCTCGACCTGGAGGATACCGACCCAGGCCGACACGCACCAGCATGAGCTTGCTGCCTAGTGACCACGCCTACTTTATTGTCCATGACGATCCGGCTCGAAACGACCAGCTATTAGGACTGTATTAATAATTTCACACAGGTATGGACAACAAAGTTTATTAGCCGAGTACAATACACAGTATTTTTAACAAAACAAAGAAAGAAACTTATGATTACACGACTTTTACAACATACACCATATCGAGACTTTTTTCGCGAACGAGTATTGCGCCATATTCTTTTTTTTTTAATGCACTCGCAGCGCCGCGTGTAGCGCGTATGCGGAAACGCGCGAGCGCGCCAAATTCAAATTTGTTTGAGTTGCCTACAGGTAGGTATATCACTTTAGCTGTTTTTATAGGATACTTTGCCTGTGTTGTTAAGTCAGTTAATAAAATATTTGTAGCACAAAAATTACTTGACCAAGTGAACTAGAAACTTTCAGTAAGAGTTTTTTTTATATGACTAACACCCAGTTGCAGGAAAGGGCATTAGTTACTAAAGACATCATTAAAGTGTTAATGTTCCTTTAAACTGTTGCAAGATCAGACATTAACGAAAGATAGTTAATGATCCATAACTTTAATTGACAATCTGTGAAAACACCTCCCTGCAAGGAATATAATATGTTGCACGAAACGTCATGGTCTAATGCGGCATTAGATTTGACATTTGGTTATTTAAATTTTAATTGGTCGTCGGTTTGGCATTAGTGGTTCATTATGTACACATTAGGTATTTTTTTGAGGTTTATTTGTTAACTAACTTGTGGTTACTGTTACTAGGGAATAAAAAACCGGTGCTCTTCTTGCGTCCCGGGATTTTCCTGATTAGTTGTTGAAGGAACTGGTACTTCCGGGACTTATGGGTACTTTTTCATCCACTGCTGTTATGTTTATTTTAATAGGTCATTCTAAAGACAAAATCAACGTACAACTTTATAAAATATTCTTTGCGGGCGAATGCTGAGTTGAATCGCGCGCACTTAGACATTAATGGTTTGCCGGTAGACACTTTTATTTTAAAGAGGAAAGTATGTTTGTATGTAAATGTTGGTTTCTAAATAGTCAAACTTCTGTGGTTTATCTGCGTAGATGCGTGACTTCAAATATATCCAAAGAAAGTAGGTAATACAACATCACGCCATCGTAGAAGTCAGCTCACAGGTCCACCCCTAAACTGTCAACCGTCCATTTTCGGGACGATTGTCATACTGCCCGACACACATTTAAACAAATGAGGGTGAATGTGTTAAATATATTACTACTCGAACCTATTTTAATCTGTTCGGGACAGAATGAGCTAGCAAATATGCCAATAAAATTTGTTTGTCAAAAATCGAATTTTAAATTAGGTAGGTACCAAATTTAATCACGACGGACCTAACCAAAACAAACAAACGTAATAAACAAGTTGACTTATGCTTTAACAGCGATAGATGAGTTTTGTTTCGATAGATGAGTTTTGTTTCGTTGCTTATCTACATATTTACCGGTTAAAACACTAGATGAATTACAACATTTTTTAATGTGTGCAAACAAAATATTACACACAATTAAAAATTATTAATTTTATGAGTTTTTATATATAGAATAGTTAGTTATTACATAAGTATTTTGTTAAAAATATTTAAGAAATATTAGACGAAACTTGCAAATACGAAACACACTCGATCATTCATTGTTCATTTAAAGATGTCATTTAATTAATAATACTAGCACATTAAATGGATGTTCTTTTAACGAATTTAATAATGATGTCATCAATTTTAATGTTCCATAAACTAATTTGTTATTATGATATTCTTGCAACTGGGTGTAAGATGACTAACAAGCTAATGGCCTGCCTGATGGTAAGCATTTACTGTAGTCCATGGACGCTTTCGATACCAAGAGTACTAAGATTGCACTAATTTACTATTTCTTGATTAGTAGTAGTATGTGAAAAAGAAACATACCCCTCTGAGGTATTGGTAGGCCTTGAAATCTTTCTCGTCTTCAGTGATAGCACGAGCAATAGATTTAGGTGCTGGTTGCTGAACTGGCATTAGAGGACCACGGAGTTGTGTAGCCAGCTTACGCTCTTCCTCATTGGCTTCACCCTTCAGTACCTAAAAATTATCACATACATTATATTTTTTTTAAATAATAACTGAGATTCTAAAATAAATCTCACAATATCATTAAAAATTCAATCCATAGCTGTTATTGAGCGAGTTGTGTATTAATTACTTAGTACCACAAAAATGCTTGCTTCATAGCTTACAAAACGGGTAACTATAATATCCCAATGCTTACAGCATTAATAATCACAATTAAATATTTTTAAAGTCTTCTAACACAATGCTTCAACATAAACAGACACGGAGTATACTCTGGAGTACACAATATATTTGTCTCAGTTGTAAATTAAATCCACAGCACTTGGCAATGAGATGCAGCTATGGCTATACAATTTAGGATTAGCAAACACTGAATATTGTAACTGTATGTAAAAGAATTTTTCAAACGGGTTACATAGATTTTGAGTTTATAAATAATAAATAACAAACAAACAAACACAAAATCAAATCATATTTCTTTAAAATATTAGTTTAGATTTACAATAATAATTAATGATTTACTTAAGAAACATCTAAATTTCCACCAGAAGAAATATATAAGATCTGCTCATACATTGCCATGTAAAATTAGACCGTTATACTTTTGATCAAAACCTGAACTCAGATTGCAATAACTTCAGTCTTGTTTTTTTTAGTGTTTTAAGTCAATGGTATAAATAAGGACACTGTTATTGATGCTCTACTTTGATGCTTAGTAATTAAGAGCGTTCACACAAGAGTGGCAACGTCGCATTTTAGTGTCATAATTTCGTGGTTTTCATTTTTTATCATATATTCGGAGCTATATTATAAAAATGTTTTCAGAACACTTTTTAGTATTATTATTATGTGAAAGATGTATAAAATGTAAGTAACCATAATGCTTACACTTATTTTACTATGAAAATCGACGTTGCTACTCTTTTGTGTGAACACTCATAGGACATAACTTGTGATCCTACATTCTGAGTGAATTTTTATATTAAAAACAATTTAATATTACAATAACTAGGTACACAAAACGCCATCTAAATTAAGATACTAAGATTAAGAGATTTAAAAAAAATAGTTACCTTCTTGCCCTTAGGGAAGAGGATAAGGCGGGCACGGTATTCCTTTAATCTTTGAACATTGGTTTGGAGGGACTCCACAGATTTGTTGCGCCTTCTGGGGTCCACAGCGATACCAATAGTTCTTGCGAATGCAGGGCTAAGACCAGCAGCCTGAAAATTTAGTTGAAGTTACTATATTTATTGGACTTTTTTTAAACTCTATTTTGAAGCCATTTGGATACGTTGAAGTTTAACAAACGTATACCTAGATACAAAGTGCAAATATAAAATGTGTTTTTGTCCTCTGAAAAGATACAAATTATGCCTCAATCTATAAAAAGTAACTTACCCTAATTTCACGAAGAGTGAATCCTCGTCCGGCACGGATCTTTGTGTGGTACCGAATTGTAGGACAACGGACAACAGGTCTCAATGGACCAGCAGCAGGACGAGGGGCAATGGCCTTAGCTTTTTTGATTCTGTTCTGTTTTCTACGGTAACGTCTAGCAGGTTGATTAAACCATGTTTTTACAAATCTTTGCCAATCCTTATGGAAATGGCCATTGGGTATCATATTATTACCCTTCCCCATGTTTGAATAACCACAACTTCACCTAAAACAGAACACGAAATAAACTTAGTGGCGTCAAGCATATTGATGAATGTACACAAAGATCGACACGAATGTAGTAAATCTGACTGGATTTCAATAATTATTTTAGATTTCGAAAAACACTGACCGGTACCAGGAAGAAGGTTACTAAAAAGAAAGAACATAACCAGTTGTCAAAATTTTTGTGTTGCCATTATAATAAACTTCTATTACTTTAAAATCATAACATTTCATTCAATCATTCGTTCATTATGTTAGCGTTTCTTTTTCTACCTTATTTATTAATGTATAATGTATTGATAATACGAGTAGTTGATTTTTTCATAAATTAATGCATTGAGTAGGTTTAATAAAAATTTAAATGTTAAACTTACCAAAGGCTACCAAAACCATTATTAACTCAAAGAGTACCTACTTTAAAGTTTTTAATTATATATGGTATAAGATCCACGCTGGTTTCAGCATGAATGGGCCGGGTCGACCGGGGCAGTACTACTACCCGCAGATCGACGTAAGATTAGTAGTATCCATACTACTGCGTTTCATACGGTGAGTGATAGCGCCGGAGGCCCAATTTCCCCCCTTTCCTCTTTCATCATCTCCCTCATGCCCTTCCCTTACCCCAATCCCAGCCGCCATAGTAGAGGCCACCATACCAGCAGTTTAAGACGATATGGCTTATGGTATGGTGGCCACCACTTCTGGATTCCGCTGACTGCTTACCATCAGGCGGAGTGGAGTCACTTTGGTATACCTATATAAAAAAAAGTACGCTAAATAATTTCCTAAATCTTAACATTTTTAATATGAAACTATCTTTCCGCGGCGCGGTTTCACCTACATCTCTGCTTACTGCTCTGCTCCCGTCGCCCGTAGCTTAATGTTACATAGCCTTTATCCTTACTCAAGAAGTGGAATAAGATTTTTTTAATCCGACCAGAGATTAGCGAGTTTAAACAAACAAACAAACTCTTTCGCATACATGAGTCATTATGACGATTTCATTTCGTAAAAAAATCGTATATATCATGACTAGGTAGGTACATTAAATGATGACTGGCCTGTTGGTCTAGTGGTTAGTGACCCTGAATGCTAAGCCGGAGGTCGTGGGTTCGATTCCCACCCAGGACAAACCTTTGTGTGATGAGCATGATTGTTTGTTCTGTGTCTGGGTGTAATTTATCTATAATATGTATGTATTTACAAAAAAAAAAGTATATAAGTAGTATATCAGTTGTTTAGTACCCATAACACAAGCAAATATAATTGCTTAATTTGGGACTAGATGGCGCTGTGTGAATGTGGTAGAATATTATTATTATTATTAATATTATTAAAAAGTTTTCTAGTTAAAATTGTAAATTAATTAAATTTTAATGAAATATTCACGCAAAATGCAAAAAATTACCGTTACAATTTGAATGGTAGTATGTAACGTCTCTTAAACTATTTACTTGATCTCAATGTGTTCATTGTTACGCTACCTATCTCATTACATAATAAAAATGTTAAGACTGGAAGGCGCTATTATGTTTACGTACGAAGATTCCAGTCTTTTATTCATTTTATTATTGTATAATTATATTGTATTTAGAATTTACAGCCGTTAGATTGAGTGCGTTGCGTTTAGAAAAGATAATAACGAAGGGAATTTTGTATTGATATAAAAAAAATGAATTCCGGAATTGCGAGATTACTCCTCTTAATTCTGGAATTGAAAATCTGAAAAATTGTTACGGAATTCTGGAATTACGAAATGCCGGAATTTTGGAATGCATGCCTTATTATGGCTAAATATAGGAGGATTGAAAGCGGTACTTTACCTATGCTTACTGCAAATATGACGGAAGTTTACTTCAGAAAGTTAGGCGTTAAAAGACTGCACATCACAGAACAAGTACTAAAGCATACTTGTTCTGTGCTGCACATGAAGTTTGGCAGGAGCTACATAGATTATTAGAGGTACAAACCACGGACAGAACTTATAATTTATACTTGGAGTTCTTTGGACTGAAACATAACAAGAAGGATGATATACCCACCCATATGTCGAAACTACAGAATTTGCAGAATTATTTATAAATAGAAGTTTCCAAAGATAACTCAACCGCTAAGCTCCCCGAGTTGTTACCAGTATGCAAAGTCTTAGATACGCTTGATGACAAGTATTTTAACTTTAAATCAAGTTGGCTAATGCTCAAACAATCTGAGAAGACGATAGATAGTTTGACAAGTCAGCCACCTTAGCACGTTCGAAAGAGATTTAGGTAGTCTACAGAGTTCACGACAGGAAACGGTAGTGACTATGTTTTTTGAGAGAAAAAGCAAGTAAAAGCAAAAATGCAACTGATTTGCAACTACTATTCTGGAAAAGGAAACAGAGTTAGCAAGTGTAACAAGTGGATTAAGGATGGAAGGCCACTATAACCAATTTCATCAGCATCAATCTCACAGTCCAAGCAAGTACAACATATTTCTCTGATGTTAAACGCATGCGCTTCAACTCAAATACAAGATCAAGTCAATTGGTATGTTGATAATGGAGCAACAACACACATTGCAGTGAAAAGCTATTTCTACAGCACTTTTCATAAGTTTGATTCAGACCATACCGTAACGACGGCAGATGGAACTACTATACCTGCTCTAGGGAAGGGTACGGTTAAAGTAGAATCAAATGTCGATGGGCATACTGAAAAGATACTCCTCAACGATGTGTGGCTAGTGCCATCACTAGCAAAGAATCTTTTTTCGACGTTAGCAGCACAAGATAAGATGCAAAATAACATCTTCACGTCGACGACTAGAGAGTGCAAGCTTGACATAAATGGCACGACTGAAGTTGTTGGAAGTAGAGTTCCAAAGGGTGGACTATACACAAGTTAAATATGAAAAATATCATTCCAAGTCAGACAGATAAGGAGATATTAGAGATTAATGCAGTAACAGGCTTCAATATGCTACAGATTTCCCATAAGCGCTTTGCTCATCAGGACAAAAGACATGTCATTCGTGTGGTGAAACGCAAGTTAGGCATTAATTTGAGTCCGAATCAAGTAAAGTGTGAACGATGCATATACAGGAAATCATACAGAAAGCCATTTGGAACGAGGGAAAGCGCAACAGCTGTCGAAGAACTGATTTGCACCGATGTATGTGGCCCGTTCGCGGATAGTATCTCAAAATACAAATGTTATGTATTATTTAAGGATGATTATTCCAGTTATCTCCTTGTTTATTCATGAGACAAAAGTCTGAGGTAAAGGATAAATTGATGCAAATGTTACAAGAAGCTAGAAGTGTTGGACACACAATCAAAACCTTATTGAGCGATAATGGAAGTGAATTTGACAACAAAGCTGGCCAAAAATACTACATAACTATGGCATTAAATATCGCCTAACAATGCCGTATACGCCAGAGGAGAATGGCTGTTCTGAGCGCGAAAACCGAACGCTGGTAGAAGCGGCCAGATCGATGATGCATATGCGAGAAGAAATGCCGCAAGTACTTTGGGCCGAGTTAATTAATACTGCAACCTGTGTACATAATAGAACCGGTTGAACCAGAGTAGATGGCAAGGTGCCCTATGAGTTATGGCATGGCAAGAAACCCAAGATAACTCACTTAAGAATTATCGAGAGTAAATGCTACGCCCACGTAACTTAGGAGAATCGAAAGAAAATGCAAAAGAAGTCAGTAAAAGATAAACTAATAGGTTACGAGAATGATGATGGTTACCGAATTTGGGATGGAAATAAAACTATCAGATCAAGGGATATAACATTCCTAAGTAATCTAGAATTTAAGATTTCTACCGACATATCTACTTCTTCAGAGGGAGAAATAGAAGACTTTAATAAAGGGAACGAAGTATTCTTGAAGAAGAGTCTTCAAATAACGATCTTGAGCTTGTCTTAGAGGGAGATAGAACAGAGGTTAGAGGAGAACATGATCAAGATGAATTTAACAAAAGAGTGGTCAGTGGTGATGAAGTTTATGTCGATGCTGATGGAGAACCTTTGGATGTAGTTGAGCCCTTGAGAGTAGAGGAGTCTCGATACAATTTAAGAGACAGATCTGCCATTGCACGTACAAAAAAATTTGATGACTATGTGTGTTTTATAGACACAGAGAGATTTCCTGAATCTTACAAAGAAGCTATTGATAGAGACGATCACGCCGAATGGCAGAAGGCCATGTCGAATGAACTGAAGTCACTAAAGCAAAATGAAGTTGGGATATTGTGTCAGTTACCTTCCAACAGAAAAGCATATCCGTGTAAATGGGTCTTTCGTATCAAGCGTAACCCCGACGGATACATTAAGAAGTATAAAGCGCGTCTGGTAGTAAAAGGTTTCAAGCAGCGTAAAGGGATCGATTACAACCAAACGTTTAGCCCTGTTGTAAGAATGGCTACAATTAGAGCTCTCCTCGCTGTAAACGCCAAAAAGAAAGCTTCACTTGACACAGTATGATGTCTCTAAAGCATTCCTCAAAGGTAAGCTGGATGAGAAAATCTTTATGATGCAACCAGAAGGATTCGACGATGGATCGAACAGTTTGTCAATTAAAGCGAAGCCTGTATGGGTTGAATCAGGCACCACGATACTACGGCGCTCCACACGCTCATAGAGTGCCCGGCGTGGGCAGACCACTGCCGGCCGTGGTTCTGTCCATGGTCCGCAGCGAGAGGGCTTGGGAGGGAGTCGCTTCCTTTTGCGAGCAGGTAGGTAATGCTCGCCAAGGAGGCGGCCGAGCGGGAGAGGGAGCTGACCACCTTACTCCCCGCCCGTCGCGCCCACCCCGGACGTCGCCGTGGGGCTCCCCGGGATCTCCAGCCACCATAGGAGGATGCCTACTGGGCGGCGATTGTGCAATGGCCGCTCGAACAGCACGGGCCCGAGAAGGCGGCGTACGTGTTCTACGAACGCCTCTCGATGGAGGAAGGGGGGCTAGGCCCCCCCAAATCAGACGGGGCCCGCTTACGTTGAGCGGGCCGTGGCCTGACGGGGTCGCGGATGAATGTGCGAGCGTCTCCCTTGACCCCGACACTCTGGCCGTCTGGAGGAACACCGTGGGTTTTAGTCGGTATGCCAGCCGCTGTCTCATTGTAGCCGCAGAGTCCGACATAACCCCCGCCTCGCCCAGGCGGGTGCATACGCGTAATGCGTTTCCCACGAAAAAAAAAGGCACCACGATACTGAAATTCATGCTTTGCGGCAGTTCTACTTGCAATTAATTTCAAACAATGTGACTGCTTGTTTATAAAGGAAAATAAAAAGAGACAACTTCTTATCATCCTGTATGTGGATGACGGTTTAGTAGCTGCAACAAACGCAGATCTGACGAGTGGGTTCTTTAAAGAGTCAAGACTCAAGTCAAGACTCGTGATTACGACCAAACCAGCATCCTATTATTTGGGATTAGAAATTGGAAAGGCAGATGACCTGATGATGATGAATTACATTACAATCAAGCAAAAAACTTACACTAAGAAGATTCTGGAATGTTTTCGGATGACAGACTGCAACCCAGTCTTTACACCTATTGAAAGAAGTTCAACTTCTGAAGCAGGGAAAGTTCAAATGGAAGATCCTAAGCAGAAAAACCTTTCATATCAAGAGGCTGTGCACTTGCGTATCTTATGATAGACACGCACCCTGATATTGCTTATGCGGTTAGTGTCGTGTCAAGAAGTTTAGAAAATCCGTCAGAAGCAGATTGGCTTAAAGTCAAGAGGTTGTTTCGGTATTTGAAAGGAACAATATCCTATGGCATTGCTTACAATGCAAGCTATACCAAATCTATAATAGAAGGATTTAGTGATGCAGATCTTGCTGGCGATAACTTAAAAGGCAGATCTACCACTGGAGTCACCTGCTTGTTTGCAGGAGGTGCAGTCAGATAAGGCAAAGACAAGCATCTGTTGCACTCTCAACAACTGAGGCAGAAATTGTCGCAGCCAGCGAACGAGCGCGGTAGCTGATGTGGTTACAGAGAATATTTTATCAACTCACATGTTTAAACAACATACTCACGTTGAAAGTTGACAATGAAGCGGCCATGCGTCTTGCCAACAACCCAGAATTCCATAAAAGGACCAAACATATACAAAAGAGACACTTCTATGTCAGGGAGACCAGTACAAGAAGAGCTTGTAGATGTGCAAATTATATATAATTATATATTATATATTAATATTATATATTATTGTTTTTTGCTAATTGCTTAGCAAAAAACAAGTTCTTTGCTAAGCAATTAGCTGACATCTTGACTAAAACAGTTCCGAAACCCAGGCTTGTGAAGTTAGAACTGAAATGGCGCTGCAAATTTTGTCGGGCACATTACATTTAATTCATAAAAAAGTCACAGATATAAATCAAATAATTCCTAAATATAAATATCTATTTATTTTTTTCGGGTAAAAACTCTTCCACCTTCTTCACGCACTTGTTTATACACTAATTAGTCCACTCAGTGGATAGTTTTACCTGGAAAGTTTTCGGGGTGTTTTGAAAATTGGAATGTATATAGATTTGGATGTACTCTTACCGAATTTCTACTTTGCCACCTTATCTTATCTCTGTCGCTTACGCCTTCATATCGGAAATATGGCGCAAGGAAGCAGTTGTTTTGTAATATCTCTTTTCAGACTCAAAGACGTATAGAAACATAGGAAAATGTGGTTGGATGAGCATGATTGTTTGTTCTGTGTCTGGGTGTAATTTATCTATAATATGTATGATTTACAAAAAAAAAATGTATTTAAGTAGTATATCAGTTGTTTAGTACCCACAACACAAGCAAATATAATTGCTTAATTTGGGGCTAGATGGCGCTGTGTGAATGTGGTAGAATATTAAAAAAAAAAAAAAACTATTCTTTTACCAATGTGCATAATTATTAAAATAACTTAGAGCATTAAACCAACCGGAGAGGCCACTGACAGGCGTACCCCTCTGCCAAAGGTACCAGCCCACCGGTCATACCCGATAAATAAAACTAGTTGACGCGCGTTCCGCATCATAAGTCACCTATCAGTGCATGCGTAATAGCGTCTCAATAGAAATGCCGAATTGCAGTGTATTTTGGTGTAAAAAGCGTTCAGCGACATCAAGTCTACAAAAGGATAATATTACATTCCACCTGTAAGTATTATTTTGTTCTAATATTATTAATTAAGGCATTAAATTAGCAATTTAACCAAATAAAATGCTAATCAACAAGTGTTGCCAGGCTTATCATCAATACTCCAATCTGGGGTAATATTTTAAGTTGAATTAACATAAAAACTAACCTTTCCCTTTTTATATCTCGCCTTGTTGACATATCTAATAAGTTTCATTTTGGATGTACATTATTGTGTCACCGTTCCCATATTTATTTATTTTAATTAAAACCAATGTTTTTTTTACCAAGTAATGCACAAAATAATATTAAATGAACAAGTAAAATGAGATTATAAATCCAAATATACAAGATTAGTGCACTTTATTCCGAAAGATTATTGCTCATTTCTTACAAAAATAAGCGTATTTATTTTTAAGAAACTGGTCACACTTTAACATAATTAGAGATGAGAC
This sequence comes from Parascotia fuliginaria, assembly GCA_963082885.1. Taxonomy (NCBI): domain Eukaryota; kingdom Metazoa; phylum Arthropoda; class Insecta; order Lepidoptera; family Erebidae; genus Parascotia; species Parascotia fuliginaria. The sequence continues at coordinate 12,160,651 of OY720172.1, forward strand.
AGTTTAATCACAAATATCGATATTGGTTTTCCAGTATTAAATTCATTTTTTTTTATTTGTTTTAGATTTTCAAAAGAAGCAGCGCCTCGAGTCGCTTGGGTCCAATATTGTAGGAACCATATAAGTGGGTTCCTAAGCGTACAAGTATCTGACTAACAGCTTAAAAGACAAAGCCTTCTGTGCTGCCAGCACTGCTACCTCCTCCCTACCCCCCAAGCGGCGGAGAGCTTAGTTTTTAGCAAGTAAACTCGCTGTGCGCTACCTCCTCTCATTGCATTACCTAGGATTAGTTAAACTAGATTTATAAGGTTAATTTAAATTGCACAGTTTTTCAGTATTTTATTATACCTACTTAAATAAAGACTTTCTGAAATATATTCTGTTGTTTTTTTGTTATCTGAACAGATAAAATATCTCTCTAATAAAAATCTACTCATACATTCTCATGTCAGTGTCTTGTTATTATGTAATCAGAACAAAATCCTCCAATTACAAGCTCTGCTTAGTTGAAACGAAATTTAATAGCAACAGACAATTAATTCAAAGTATTATTTGGTTTGAATATACATACATACTTAGGAATAATACACGTAAAATTGACACGTAATAATTAATTACAATCTTTAATCCACACTAGAACAAATTTCAACAGGTGGTGGTTATTGAACATACATCCTTGTGCGCAGTAGTAAAATAAAAAAAAAAGAGTGGGTACCCATGTACGCACGTAAGAAGTTATACTTCTTTGGCATAACAATCCAAAAATACCAAATAATAATACAACGCATACATACATAAATATTTGAATTGATATAAACGCCAATATATTTTTTATTTATTCACACAGATTATTTGTACTGATACGACACAAAGATCCGCAACTAACTTCAGTGTGTAAAAGGTTCGCAACTAACTTCAGGGTGTTGCTTTTTTCTGTCGGTGTGCGCGCGCATCGTAAAAATTCACTTTCATCATTTTTCCCAATCGCGCCAAAAAAAGTATAACTTCAAAAAAAAAACGGCTAAATGCCAGTAGGACTCGCGCGCCGAGGGTTCCGTACTGTCAGGGATCGGAAGTATTGAATAAACATTAGTAAACATAGTAGGAGAGCCCGACCGCATAACCAGATTTGTTTGTCGAACAATGTTTAACAAATAAATTTAGCCCGACCGTATGACGGGCTTTTTTGATAATAATTACAAAAAAGTGTGCTAGTTAGAAACAATGTTTTATTCTTCCTGTAATATTGACATAAACATGAATTAACAGAATTACTTCTAGTTAATTCATGTTTATGAACTATTTACTTTACTTTCATCTATTTCAAAGTGCTTAAATAAAAAAAAACCTTAAAATTATAATAGATTATTATTACCTAAAACTGTTCTATATAATATAAGATAATGCTCATTTTAATAAGCAAACATAATAATCATGAAAATAATTAAATCTTTCGCGTACTTATATGAAATCCTAAACATCGATACTAAATATCGACAGAGTCAAGCTCTAACTGTTTTACGCTAAGGAAGCATAAACTGATAGATGTCCCTGTGTGTGAATGTGATTGTGTGTGTTTAGTTTAAGCTAGTGTGTAATAATTTTATTGTGTGCGTGTATAACGACGCGATTTAAAAATGCATTAGTAGTTAACATTGTAATTAGTGTGCGTTGCTCGCGTTACCCCGTCCCCCGCCGAAAGTGGCAGACTTTTGCGCAAGGGAAATAGAGCGCGTGTCCACTCCTGTTGGTTTAATGCTCTAAGTGTTAATGTGATGGACACAATATTTTTAACTTATCTACCTACACCAAATTTTTTTAATTTAATTTTAATTTTAATTTTTTACCAAAAACATCAAAATAAAGTTCTGTGATTGGGCAACATCCGGAATATACAAAAGTAGAGCTAAGTTGTATGAACTTTATGGTATGAAACAATATAATTTTGATCCAGTCTTTATTCAATATTGTTACGTGTCAGGATGGGGTTCGAGGTAAAATGCCAGTTACGCGATGATGCGTTTATTCAAGACTCACACAGTATACTAACAGTAACTAAATAAAGCAATAAACACTTATACTGCACTATCACGCTTCGTATATCGCTCTTCTTAAACTTCCGTATCGCTTAGATGTTCGCTCGAGATCGCTGTATTCACAACTGAACCAAGTGCCGACATTCGAACCCTTTTTATAGTCACTCAATAGATTTCTAGAACCTTCCAGTTATTACTACAAAGATGCCGACAATTCTCGAAAACAGAACAATGAGTGTAGGTACTTAGCTGCGACGCGTAGGTATGCCTACCGCCGATGGTCTATTGTTATACGTGTAGGTAGGTACATGCAAACGTTCTAGCGTAGGTATTTGTCGTATACGTGTAGGTAGGTACTTGCGAGTGTTCTAGAGCGTAGGTATTCGTCGTACACGAGTAGGTAGGTACTTGCGAACGTTCTAGAATAAGTAATCGTCGTAACATTGCCCCCCTCTTAATCATGCTCGTCCCGAGCAGCGTTAGAACCGTGATAGGGTGCTAGTCGATCGATGTGGACGATCTTCGGCTTCTTTCTATCGCCCTGTCTTATGCGATAGGTCACGTCATTGATCCTTGTGATCAATTTATAGGGACCCTCCCAGCGGGCCTGTAGCTTCGGTGACTTGCCGATTTTCCTAAGAGGATTATGCAACCACACGAGCGTACCTTCCTCGAAGCCATGATTACTTGCTTTCCTGTCATAGCGAGTTTTCATCTTCTCATTAACCTTGAGGTTGTTATCTCGCACTAGATCATGTGTCTTATCCAGCTGTGCTTGCAAGTTTGCGACGTACTATACTGTCGGCTTTGGCGTATCAGGAGGTGTTCCGGTAATCAAGTCTACTGGTAGGCGTATCTCTCTTCCAAAGTTGACTTTGGCCGGCGTAAATCCTGTAGTGTCATGAACCGCGGACCGATATGATAACAGGAAGAGTGGAATGTAACGGTCCCAGTCTCGTTGATGGTCTTCGACAACCTTGGCCAGATGGTTTTCCAATGTCTGGTTAAACCGTTCTACCATGCCGTCAGACTGCGGGTGCGCTGGTGTTGTCCGTGTTTTGTGTATGCCGAGTAGATTACACATCTCTTGAAATAGGGCTGACTCGAAATTTCTTCCCTGGTCACTATGCAGTTCCAACGGCACACCAAATCGACACACTACTTCCTGGATCAACTTTTTAGCCACGGTTTGAGCCTCTTGGTTTGGTGTCACAAAAACTTCGGGCCATTTGGTGAAGTAATCTTGAACTACTACTATAAAGCGGTTGCCGTCTTCTGTCACGGGAAATGGTCCAGCTACGTCAATGGCAATTCTCTCCCATGGGGCTCCGACACTGTACAGCTGCAGCTTGCCTCTTGATCTAGTACGAGGTCCTTTTACCGAAGCACACGTAGAGCACTTTCTGCACCACTCCTCGATGTCTTCCCGACAGCGTACCCAGTAGAAGCGTTCTCTCACCTTCACCAAAGTCTTCTTCACACCAAGATGCCCACCCGATGCACCGTCATGCACCAAGCGCAGAACAGGTCCAACTTTGTCTCTCGGGATGACCATCTGTAGAACTTGCTCCTTGCTGTTAGGTGATTCCCATTTTCTATATAGCACGTCTTGTTCCAATATTAGGCTGTCCCACTGAGCCCAGTAGGCCTTCGTAATTGGGCTTGCGGCTGATACGTCCTGCCATAATGGTTTCCGACCCTGAGCCTTCCAATCCATTATTAGTTTAAGATCTCTGTCTTCTTTCTGTACCTTACTGATTTCCTCTTTGTCCCAGGATTCATCGGTCCCCTGAGTCCTGACAATTTTCACTACCTCCTTGGACTCATGCTTCAAACAGTGTTTACAATCCTGGGAGCATGGACGTCGCGATAAGGCATCAGCATTGGAGTGAATCCTTCCACTGCGGTGTTCTATTACAAAGTTGTACTCCTGTAGTTGTTCGATCCATCTCGCGACTTGGCCTTCAGGATTCTTGAACTGGAGTAACCACTTCAGTGCTGCATGGTCTGTTCGTAGTGTGAACTCTCTTCCCAGCAAGTATTTATTAAAGTGTTGTAAGGTCTTCACAACTGCTAGTAATTCACGCCGAGTTACACAGTAGTTTCTCTCAGGCATCGATAGAGACTTGCTGAAGTAGGCGATGACCACTTGCTGTCCATTTTGCTCCTGAGATAACACACCTCCGATTCCAGTATTACTGGCGTCTGTGTCCACAATAAATCTGCCTTCTCTATTAGGGTAGCACAGGACTGGAGCTGAACACAGCAACTCTTTGAGTCGTGTAAATGCACGTTGACAATCCGAGTCCCAAACGAAGTTCCTCTTCTCTTCTGTCAAGTGGTGTAATGGCTTGGCTACTTCAGAGAAGTTCTTCACAAAACGCCGATAGTAAGCACTGAGGCCCAGGAAAGCTCTTACTTCGGTTTTAGTTTTTGGTACAGGCCACTCTTGCACCGCTTTTATTTTGTCTGGGTCCGTTCGAACACCTCTATCCGAAATAATATGGCCTAAGAACGAAACTTCTTTCTTGAAAAAGGCGCACTTCTTCGGGTTAAGTTTCAAATTTGATTCACGAAATCTCTTAAAAACTTTCTCAAGATTCCTGCGATGTTCCGTGAAACTGCGTCCCATAACTATTACGTCATCTAAGTACACCAGACAGGCATCTCCCAAAAGACCCACTAGTACGCGTTCCATAAGCCTTTCGAACGTAGCTGGTGCATTACACAATCCAAATGGCATTACCCGGAACTGCCACAGGCCTTTGCCAGTACCGGTGGTAAATGCAGTCTTCTCCTTATCTTCTGGCCGGAGTTCCACTTGCCAGTAGCCACTTTTCAGATCTACCGTAGAGAACCACTTCATGCCTCCAAGCATGTCCAAAGTGTCGTCAATACGGGGCAAAGGATAGCTGTCTTTCTTGGTCACGTTATTCAGCATCCTGTAGTCTACACAAAACCTAGTACTGCCATCTTTCTTCTTCACGAGTACCACAGGTGAAGACCATGGGCTGCATGATGGCTCTATGATCTTGGTTCGTGCCATATTCCCAATCAGCTCGGCTACTTCTTGTTCTTTTGCTAGTGGCACTCGTCTAGGTCTTTGTTTAATAGGCTGTGTAGCACCTGTGTCGATCGGGTGTTTCACTAACCCCGTTCTTCCAAGGTCGTTTTCTTCTTTAGTGAAAATGTCCTTGTAGTCCAGTAGCAGCTTCTCTGCTTCCCGATATTCGTTGGGTGACAAACTTTTCTTCGTAGTCTCTAGCAATGGGCCCATATGATTTTCCAAAGAGGCAGTCTGGACGTTCTCTAGGATCTTCCTCAGACTGCTCACAGCCTCACATCGTCCAACGATCGCGTTCTTCCGTAATAACATCGCCGAATTGCTGAGGTTGGCAATTTTAACTTTTGCTCCACTTCTAGTCATAACCAAAGTTCTGGCTGTAATTAGACTGGTATAGCGCCCAGGATCTTCCACCATGACGCAACGATCAGCAGTCACACCCTCAGGGAACCTTACGTCGACTAAGGTTTCTGACCTCGGTGCCAAGGTTACCGTTTTGGCACTGTAGACCGCTATCGAAGAACAGCCTTCCAGAAAGACTTCTTGATCTGGGAAGCTTAGAACACCTTTAGCAATATCGACAACGCACTGCTGCATTCGTAGGAAGTCTAAGCCGATAATGCAGTCATCCGTTATGCTCGCCACCAAAACAGATTGATGATAAATCTTCTCTCCTAGTTTGATCTTCACATCTGTAGCTCCGAGGACGGTCACTGGCTGGCCAGTCGCTGTTTGCAATTTGCAAGATGGTCGTGCGTCTTCCCACTGAATTGTTCGCCGCAGAAGTTCTGGTCGTACGATGGTCTTCGACGCACCCGTATCTATCGTAAAGCGAACAAGTTTACTATTGATTTCTCCAGCTGTTACCAGGCTATTACCGTCACATGCCTGTGATACTTGCACTGTGGGGGCTTGACGTAACGGATCTTGACTAGCATCAACCTGAGTAGTAGCTGACACCATTCTACTTCTTCTCTGGTCTGGACAGTTGATTCGGATATGGCCCCGCTTGCCGCATCCGTAGCACATAGGCTCACCTCGTGGTCTAGCAGCTGCAACAACTTCCCGTACTTTATGCGACTTGTAGTCGTTTCGCACAGCTTCCACCTCAAGGGCATGTGCTAAGGCCGCTTCTAAAGATGTATGGTGTGCCAACCGAACAGTTGTTCTGACCTCAAACTCTCTTATGCCGTCCACGAAAGCTTGCACAACTATGTGGTCCACAGATGATGTACTGGAGGCATACGCTCGTCGTACCAGACGTTCAATTTCAGCAGCCCATTGTTGAAGTCCCTCACTCGACTTCTGAGTTCGATCCTTCAGCTGAGCTCGATAAACATGCTCCAGGTGCTTATCGCCAAATCGAGCTTCCAATGCCTTCAGGAGTGCGTCTAAGTTTCGTCGGTCAGCAGGTAAGTTCTCTAGGATCAGCAGTGCATCCCCTCTAAGTGCCAAAGTAAGCGCCGTCAGTGCGTGATCATCTTCCCACCCATTTCCTTTGGCAACTACTTCGAACTGGTGTCGAAAGGCCGTCCAGGAAGACGAGCCGTCAAAGGAGGGAAGTTTAAACTTGGGACCTCCGGAAGTGACTGCCGCGGCCACGGGCGTAGTACTTGAATAAAGGACCTTGGTGTTCTGGAGCTCTTTAATCATCTTGTCATGATGGTTCATGGTGGTCTGGACTTCTGGAAGTAAACAGTATTTAGAAAAACAACAACTAACGACAAAAATGAAAGTGTTTTGTTTCCTGCTAGGAGGTAGTGGACCGATCAAATCGATACTTATCATTTGAAAAGGCTTCTGACAGGATTTAGGCCTTCCCATATGACCTAAGGTGGAATGATTTTGATGTTTGTGAGCAATACAAGCGTCACACGAATTTATGTACTTGACGACGTCTGAGTACATACCAGGCCAAAAGTAATTTAATGCCAGCCGGTTATATGTTTTAAAAATGCCGAAATGGCCAGCAGTGGGAGAGGAGTGATTCTCGGCCATGATATTTGACCTATGTTCAAATGGGATTACCTCTTTCCATTGGAATTCTCTCGTGAGAGGATTTAAACTTTTTTTTAAACGAAATAGTTTGTTGTTTATTACTTGATAATCAATAAAGGAAGTCGGGGAGCTATTACGCCCGTTGTATATATTCAAATACCACGAATCATTAGTAGAAACTGGTGAGTTTGAACTGGAATTAATATTATTATTACTATCGTCGTTTATAATAGTCGAGACAGATACAGATCCAATATTTGCGTACCAAGAATCATTAGTAGAAACTGGTACATTCGAATTAGAATTAGTATTATTATCGACGTCACTTGTAATAGCAGATACGGATATAGAACGAATATTTGCGTACCAAGAATCATTAGTAGAAACTGGTACATTCGAATTAGAATTAGTATGAGGCTTGCGATAACAACGCTGACGAATTTTTGAGCTACCAACCGTATCGATTGAGTGAGGAACGATAGATTTACCATTTGTTTTAAAAGGAATATATGGAGAGCGTTCGACACTATTACGAGTATTACGGATTGAGGAGAGGTGATAACATTTAAAAAAATTTGATATGTAAGATAACCAATTTGTCCATTCAGTTTTATTAGTTTTAGAGAAATTATTATCTCCGCAATCCTTGGAATTTAGTTTTTTGAATGTGTAGTATTTGGGTTAGATTTGCAATTAGGGCAATCGGAGACACGAAAACCTTTCGTCCCGCATTTAAAACAAATTAAATATCTCGGCCGACGACAATCAGCGAGCGAGTGTGAGGTAGATCTACAGCGAGGACTAAATCGATTATTATTGTTATTATTAGAATTTGTCGAAGATGAGTTGTTATAGGTTTTATTATTGGAGTTGCCTTTAGAAGGGCTAGAAGAATTAGAAGAAGGGTAGTTGTATGCCAGATCTGGTGCTAAGGTGTTAGAAGACACCTTGGGAGGCTCCTGGAAGTCCCTTCTGCGACTGTCGAACCTTTCGAAATTTCTGCACACATTAATCAGACTAGGGATGTCGACTATGTTTGCAGTTAGAAGAGAATTTGTATAACAAGGCCTAATATTATTTAAAAGTATTTCTAGTTTGTCCGATTCGCCTATAGGGGCGTCGAGACGGGAAAATAGACCTTGCATTTTTGCAACGTATAAGGTTATGTTTTCGTTTTCGCCTTGTGAGCGCAATCTTATCTCAGACATTAGTTTATAATCGTAGTTATGAGGGCTGAAATCTCTTTTTAATAACTGACATAGCTGAAGCCATGAAGAAACACTATCTTTGACGCTGCGGAACCAAATCAAAGCATCTTCTGAGAAAATTTCAAAAGCAAAAGGGAGTATTTTTTTATCGGGGATGCCCCTACTCGACATAAACTCGTTCACTCTTTGTATGAAAGCGCGGACACAAGATTTACCATTATATTTGAATTTAGACAAGTCAGAGAATAGTTTCCGCTCGTTGAGAATGAGTTGATTGAAGGGTCTAACGTTCCGTCCGTTAAGCCGTCCGTCTGTAATACACGCTCGGGTGGTGGAGAGTTTAGAAAGCTAAATTGCGCGTATAAGGAATGAAATTCGTTCCAGGCGACTTCGCCTTGACTCCTATCTGATAGGGCGTCTAGGTCTAGGCGGTTCAACCTATGATAAATATGGTGTAAAAGAGCCTCTGTCCTTAACAAAAAATTTTTGTCTAGTTTTGCCTTTAACATTTTGATATTGTTATTCGCTTTAAAGATTGAACTTTCGATAGCTTCGATATCTTCTTCGGGAGGTAAATAAGACATTGAGATGTCCTCGGAAGGAGAGGTTGGCGCAAGCTTCGAAATTTGTTTTCGCAACTCGTCGACGGTGTTAGATTTTACACCGCCTCTTAAGCAAACTTCATATTCTAGTTCCGCTTTATGTAAGCACGTAAATTTGATCTCGTAAGCCATTTTAGCCAAACGAAGTTTAAAAGGAAAGACCGAAACGAAATCTAAGTAGGTATTTAAGTATACCTAGGCAATTCACAGACACAGGCTAATATTAAATTAGAACAAACATGAGATATTGCGCGATTTAGAAAAAAAATTTACAGTAGAAAATCGGCTAAGAAATGTGTAATGCAATTAGTGATTAGTTAATAATTATGCGTGAGGGCGTTGTCCGTCTCGCTCACTCTCACGAGTAGAGGACGACTAAAGGTTACCGGGCGACCGCGTGGTTGCAAATACCAGAAGGATTTATTACATGCGGTAATATTTCTGTTAGTGAGAAAATTTAAGGGCACGTGGTCTGTATATCGATATGGTCACCACTAAGATATATAATTAATTCACGTATAAAGAGAAAAAAAAACACTTTCTTTGCCGAATTTCACACAACACAATATAAGAAGACACAGAACACGCTACGAAATCTCCACAGCCTGTTTTATTGGGCGCCAGATGTAACGGTGAAGGGCCACCTCGTTTGTAGAACGTGGCGGCCAGTAGGGAATTTAGTTCAGAGAGGAATAAAAATACAAGTCTACCAAAATTTACATGAATGTTATATTCAGTATAATTTACATCGAAGTATTAACACTAAAAGAGTTTCCCGCGGCTCATACAGAGCAAAGGAATATTTACAGGGCGTGGGTGCAACGTGTGAGATTTCGTAGGTGTCTGGCCAGGAACAAACAGGCAGACACTTAGCTTGGTTTGCAGGCTGGAGCGTAAGAGGCGGCTGCGACTGTTGCCGGCGTTTATATACTCCCGGCGGCGCGCGGCGGTGGTAGGTCGGTGGTAGGGTTCGGAGCGGCGGAGGCGTGTGGGGTCAGCATCGCCACACTGGTTCGAGTATTTCATCATGTTTGCTGGTGCGTTTTTTTACCACTTCAACGTCTTCTTGAAGAGTACTGATGACGGTGCTGAACCCTTCTAACTTAGAGTCCATCATTTCTCGAAGGTCCTCTCGGATAGCCTGGCGTTGTCTGTCTTCGGCTTGCAGTTGACCTTCCTTAAGGTCTAGAAGAGCTTGGCGTTGGCGCTCTTCAGCTTGGCGTTGACCTTCCTTCAACTCCTCCATGACTTGACGTTGCCGTTCTTCAGCTTGGCGTTGGCGCTCTTCAGCTTGGCGTTGGCGCTCTTCAGCTTGGCGTTGGCCCACTGTATAACGGCTAAAAGGGACGACATGTCGAAGCCAGAGCCCATACTTGTCGACGCCGCAGAAGTGCCGGGATCACTAACTACTGCTGCGCTAGACTCTTCAGTATCGGCCATAATCGATGGTTCACGAGTTTCGTCTACCGCCGCCTGTCGTCGAGTGCGTACTCCCTCGTCGCGTGGTGTGACTGGCATTCTCACTTCTGTCACCAATTGTTACGTGTCAGGATGGGGTTCGAGGTAAAATGCCAGTTACGCGATGATGCGTTTATTCAAGACTCACACAGTATACTAACAGTAACTAAATAAAGCAATAAACACTTATACTGCACTATCACGCTTCGTATATCGCTCTTCTTAAACTTCCGTATCGCTTAGATGTTCGCTCGAGATCGCTGTATTCACAACTGAACCAAGTGCCGACATTCGAACCCTTTTTATAGTCACTCAATAGATTTCTAGAACCTTCCAGTTATTACTACAAAGATGCCGACAATTCTCGAAAACAGAACAATGAGTGTAGGTACTTAGCTGCGACGCGTAGGTATGCCTACCGCCGATGGTCTATTGTTATACGTGTAGGTAGGTACATGCAAACGTTCTAGCGTAGGTATTTGTCGTATACGTGTAGGTAGGTACTTGCGAGTGTTCTAGAGCGTAGGTATTCGTCGTACACGAGTAGGTAGGTACTTGCGAACGTTCTAGAATAAGTAATCGTCGTAACAATATGTTAGGGATTATTCAAAAATCTTTAAAAAGTCATGTGTTGCTGCTAAGTCCTTGTATTTAAGTAATAAAATTAAACAGTCCGGGAACAAAATAAAAACAACTTGGAATGTTATTAATAGTGAGACTGGTCGTATTAAATTGAAAGATAACAATTATGAGTTAAACATTAAGGACAATATTATTTCAAATAATACAGATGTAGCCCACATTTTTAACGACTACTTTGTTAGCATACCAGTAAAGACAACCAGCTCCTTAAATTCTTGCCCAATCAAAGCTGAGCATTTACTTAGGGGAATGTGAAAGAGTGTGACGTCCCTTTTAATTTTAATTATGTTAACCCAAACTTTATAGAAATTTATAGAATTAACACTTGATTTTTGTAATTTAATTTAATTAATGTGGAATTAAATAAAGCTTTATTATTATTATTATTATTATTAACCCAAACGACATAATAAAAATGTTCAAGTCACTACATTCAAAAAACACTGCTGACTTGTGGGGTTTTTCAGTTAAATTAGTTGAGAGTATAATTATAAATATAGCACCATATCTAGCTGCTATCTTTAATAAAAGTGTTGATGTAGGAGTATTTCCTGATTTAATGAAACATAGTAAAGTAGTACCTTTGTTTAAAAACGGCTCTAAGAGTGGCCCTAGTAATTTTAGACCAATATAATATCGCTTCTAAAGATGTATGGTGTGCCAACCGAACAGTTGCTCTGACCTCAGTCACTTATGCCATCCACGAAAGCTTGCACAACTATGTGGTCCACAGATGATGTACTGAAGGCATAGGCTCGTCGTACCAGGCGTTCAATTTCAGCAGCCCATTGTTGAAGTCCCTCACTCGACTTCTGAGTTAGATCCTTCAGCTGAGCTCGATAAACATGCTCCAGGTGCTTATTGCCTTAAGAAGTGAGTCTAAGTTTTGTCGGTCAGCAGCTAAGTTCTCTAAGATCAACAGTGCATCCCCTCTAAGTGCCAAAGTAAGCGTCGTCAGTGCGTGACCATCTTCCCATCCATTTCCTTTGGCAACTACTTCGAACTGGTGTCGAAAGGCCGTTCAGGAAGACGAGCCGTCAAAGGAGGGAAGTTTGAACTTGTGACCTCTGGAAGTGACTGCCGCGGCCATAGGCGTAGTTTTTAAATAAAGGACCTTGGTCTTCTGGAGCTCTTTAATCATCTTGTCATGATGGTTCATGGTGGTCTAGACATCTTCGAGAATTTAATCATATTTGCTGGTAAGTTTTTTTACCGCTTTAACGTCTTCTTGTAGAGTACTAGTGACGGTACTGAACCCTTCCCACTTAGTGTCCATCATTTCTTGAAGGTCCAGAAACTGCGACCAATTCTGAATCAGGAACGAAGTTTTGGCACAGCGGTTGACGCGTTCCTTTCGACGAACCGAGGCTTGGGTTTGTTACAGATGCGAACATCACGAAGAACCACAGCGCCAAGAACCATTGCGGAAGGTATAACAAGGTCAGTGTTTTAGTGTGCGTAGGACAAAAGTGTAAGAAAGTGAACTCAAACGTACCTAATAATTGTGGTATTTTTTTTTCTCTCCTCAAACTTATTTCTTTAACGGACTAGTAATGATTTATCTAAATAATTTTAATTTTCACTTTATGTAACTATAAAAAAAGGTGATTGTCTTAGTATGTAATTGGCTAGTGAATTAAAAGAAATATATGGTAAACTAAAAAATATTAAGGATAATTTGGTGAAGTTAAGTTACTCTAGAAGGTCAAAATCTATTTTACAAGAAAAACTTAATGATGCAACGTTATTGAAAAAACAACTTGATGAGTGTATACCTATCTTGTCACAGCAATTGAGCAGAAATTCAATCATAATGATTTTAATTAAAGATATATTTTACAAATCGAAGGTATTTGTTCTAAAGATTACAGGCTACAGCTCCTTTAGTTCCGAGTGTACTGTGGAAAGCAAATTTACCAACATAGCTAGCTTCGGTTTTAAGACAGCTACGTCGCTACTTCCAAGTGATGAAGATGTCACCAAAGGTCTCATAGATCCCATTGAGTTGTACAGTTCGCGCTCAACGATGAAGGTCTGTATAGTAATGGTTATTAAGTTTGTTTTGAAAACGTATTTGAACCAAAGTGCGAAACTTAGAATGAACATTTCGTACAATACTTGTGACGCGTTTTTTATTAACCGACTTCAAAAATGAATAAATTCGGGTCGTATGTTTTTTTTTGTATGTTTGTTACCTCATATCTCAGTCATTTATGAACTGATTTGAAAAATTCTTTTTTTATTTGAAATTGTGCCCATATTTTTATTATAAAAAATGGTTCAGTAATTGTATGTTTGTTACAACGGAACTCGGTCATTTATGAACCAATTTGGAAAATTCTTTTTTTATTTAAAGTGATGGGACCTATTTCAGAGTATATATACTCTGAAATCTGGTCCCTTATATTTTTTATGAAAAATGGTTTAGTAGTTTGGTTTTAATTTTATATTTATATTTTTAATTTTCGTATGCAAGGAGTGAAGACGTGTAAAGCAACGCGTCGTTATCTTTTACGACGAATTTTCTGACATTGACATGTCCATGCTAAAATTGTGAACCGATTTCCAGAAATTTTTTTTTGTTAGAAACAACGTGGCCGTGGATGGGTGACCATTTGTGTCATTTCATTTAGAGCGTCTTCATGCTTTATAAGAAGTGGACTCTGGTTATCACTATAATTTAGTAGCCGTTAAGCCAAGTTGGAAGCCGTATGGTCGTGAGAAGTTAGGCGGACGGCCCTAAACCTGCCTTTACAGCACCACTGTTTATTTTTTGTATATCAGTTACGCGATTGCTCCGTCAGTTAAATTATGATTCATGATGATTTTTTATTGTTGGTAGTTCATCCCTTTTTTGTTTTGGTTTGTGCTTTTCGAGATTCAGGGTTCAGAGATCAGCAAAAGTGTTGATAAGGACTTTATATCTCTATATTTACAATCTTCCCCCTCGTCACTACTTTCTTCCAAACGGCGCTGTCTCATTTGCGCAGCACGTTTAGTAGGCCTACTTATATCAAATATATTAACCATACACAATTACTTGCCACTTAAAGTTTAAAATAAAATTATTTTTAGGGAAAAAAAAGGAAAACCGACTTCGTTCGAAACATTACCTACGTGTTCAATTCTTAACTAAAAAGTAGAAAATAATATTTTAATTACCTATTTCATAGCTTAACATTAAAGGGGAATCAACGTAATCATTGATACCTATAATACTTTACTATTTACAATTTATAATAATCAGTTATTTTGAGTCGGTGCCAGCCAAGTTTTAGTATAAAGAATGAGTGCGTAGTTTTACCGGCAGAGTTGTGTGAAGGTGTTTTCATAGCCGGATGCATTTGTAAACTATCTTGGTCAAATTAGTATCCAAATTTTAAATACTCGTGATATACAAGTAAATTTGAGTTATTTTAGACCAGAATTACTTACACTGTTTATCAGATTATAATATTTGCAATTTTGAGAAAAATAATAGTATTGATGGATGATAGGGTACGTACAATGTTTTCTCATTTAAACTTGGGTCATTTGAATAAAGAGAGATTATTAATTCAAAATATTTGCGCCAAATTTTCTGTTTTTCACTTACCAAATGACAAACTAACTACTACAAATCTTTATGAACATAAAATTATTTTTAGAAAAAAAAACGAAAACCGACTTCAAAACAGTACCTACGTGTTCAATCCATAACTAAAAAGTAGAAAATAATATTTTAATTACTTCATAGCTAAGAACATTAAAGGGGAATCAACGCAATCATTGATACCTATAATACTTTACTATTTACAATTTATAATCAGTTATTTTGGAGTCGGTGCCAGCCAAGAAGGATCTTTAATTCTGCCTTTGCAACAAACTATCGAAATGCACGGGGTGGTAATGGCACGCGCGGGGGATATGCCTGAGTGGACTACCCGAACGCGGTCATACGCGTGAAGGCAGACGTCATTGATAGTCGTGTTTAGATACATACAAAATTTGATACGCACTTATCAGATTCCGTTTGATTTCTTGTATTAAATCTATATTTTACATTAATATATTAATAGATTCAAGAATCAAGTAGGTTATTTTTGCTAGTAGGTAGGTTTATATTTATTAAGGTCATTATGATCCTTCTTGGCTGGCACCGACTCCAAAATAACTGATTATAAATTGTAAATAGTAAAGTATTATAGGTATCAATGATTGCGTTAATTCCCCTTTAATGTTCTTAGCTATGAAGTAATTAAAATATTATTTTCTACTTTTTAGTTATGGATTGAACACGTAGGTACTGTTTTGAAGTCGGTTTTCGTTTTTTTTTCTAAAAGTAATTTTATTTAAAAACTTTTAGTGGTAAGTAATAGTGTATTGTTAATATATTTGATATGGTTAGGCTTACTAAACGTGCTGCGCAAATGAGACAACGCCGTTTGGAAAAAATAGTGACGAGAGGGAAGATTGTAAATATAGAGATATAAAGTCATCATCAACACTTTTGCTGATCGCTGAACCCTAAATCCCGGAAACCACAAACCAAAAGAAAAAAGTGCTGACCTACGAACAATAAAGAATCATCAAAAATCATAATTTAACTGACAGAGCAATCGCGTTAAGGATATATAATAAAAAATAAACAGTGGTGCTGTAAAGGCAGGTTTATGGCCGCCCACTGCTGTTGGAATTTCTCACGACCATAAAGCCTCCAACTTGGCTTAAAGACTACGAAATTATAGTGATAACCAGAGTCCACTGCTTCTAAAGCATGAAGATGCTTAAAATGAAGTTACACAAATGGTCACTGTCCTTGGCCACGTTGTTTCTAACAAAACTATATTTATATTATATCGACGCGTTGCTTTACACATCTTCACTCCTTGCATACGAAAATAAAAAAAAAACATACGACCCGAATTGATAACCTCCTCCTTTTTGAAGTCGGTTAAAAATATAAAATTAAATCCAAACTACTGAATTATTTTTATAAAAAATATATGGGACCCGATTTTAGAGTATACCCTTTCAAATAAAAAAAAGAATTTTCCAAATTGCTTCATAAATGACCGAGTTCTGTTGTAACAAACATACAACTACTGAATCAATTTTTATAATAAAAATATGGGACCAATTTTAGAGTATATCCTTTCAAATAAAAAAAGAATTTTTCAAATCGGTTCATAAATGACCGAGATATAAGGTAACAAACATACAAAAAAAAAAAAAACATACGACTCGAATTGATAACCTCCTCCTTTTTGAAGTCGGTTAAAAATATACAATTAAAGCATAATGCGAATCCAATTTATGTCAAACAGTATCGTTTGCCATTTTCACAGCGAAAAGAAGTCAAGTCGAAAAACACAATTCAAAAAAAGGATTTCAGAAAATATTATAGAATCTTCAAAAAGTGAGTGATCCAGCCTAGAGATGAGATATACTTACAAAATTCCATACGAGGGCTTCTAAGTACAAGTATTTAAAAATATGAGGGTCGAAAACCAGGTTTTAAAATACTTGAAAGTATTTGTAGTCCCACCCGCTAAAGGTCGGGTTCAAGTATGGCAACCCGCTCCACGCTGGACGCGAGCGCCTTACCTAAAATACTTGCATAGGGATTCAACCTGTGTTCCCAGTAAGGTAAGGAACAAATTCGTATAAATAAAAAATACATTGAAGATAAAAGTATTTATTATTCACAAAGTACGAGTGTTTCTTATCTAAATTGAAATATAAATCATTTTTCTATGCTATGCTATCGTTCGCCTTAAAGCACTTTCATACTTGCAAGTATTGGACGCGAGTGTCTTACCTAAAATACTTGCAAAAAAATTCAACCTGTATTCCCAATAACGTAAGGAGCAAATTCGTATAAATAAAAAAATACTTTGAAGATCAAAGTATTTATTATTCACAAAATACGAGTGTGTTTTTTATCTCATTGAAATATGAATCGTTTTTCTATGCTAAGCTATCGCGCGTTCGCCTTGTAGCACATACTTTCATACTTGCAAGTATTGTCTGCTCGTACCAGGACGCCGTACTTCGACGCGAAACCCTGGTTTTAAAACCTGGTAGCGTAAATAAGTTTCATCTCTAATCCAGCCCAATTTTGCTTGTACCTACAAAAAAAAGGATGAGTCGAAAAAATGGCGATTAGTAATCGATTTTCGTAAATTAAATGACCGAATTTTAGATGATAAGTTTCCACTTCCAAATATAACAGATATTTTAGATTCCTTATCTGGTGCAATGTATTTTACCCAACTAGATTGTCCCAAGCTTACTACCATACAAATTTAAGCCCAGAATCCAAAAATACACTGCTTTCACTACTCCTTCAGGCCAATATCAGATGACACGCCTACCAATGGGATTAAAAATTAGCTCAAGTTATTTTTCTCGTCTGATGACTGTGGCCATGTCAAGACTCACATATGATAAACTATTTATTTATTTAGACAATTTAATTTGTTTTGGTTGTAGCTTAGATATTCACAATAGAAACCTTATTCGACATTTTATCCCGACTTCGTCAAGTAAATTTGAAATTAAATCCCGAAAAATGTGATTTTTTAAGAAAAGAAATGCAGTTTTTAGGTCACGTTATTTCGACTAATGGTATAAACCAGTTCCAGAAAAATCAAGGTTGTTCAAAATTATCCCGGTCCGAAAAATGCCGATGAGACTAAAAGAATTCTTAAATGCTTTTGGAATGGTGTCCGCCACTTCTGGATTCCACTTACTGCTTACCATCAGGCAGAGTGGAGTCACTTTGGTTGGCTAATATAAAAAAAAAAAAAAGGTTTGTGGCATTTATCATTTTTTATAGAAAATTCATTTCAAACTTTGCCGAAAAGTCATTACCGTTAAATAAACTTTGTCGAAAGAATGTTAATTTTGAGTGGAACCCAGATTGCCAAAAATCTTTTATTACTCTTAAGAATGCGTTAATGTATCCACCAATACTACAATATCCTATTTTGATAGCTCTTACACATTTATTTTGCAAACCGACGCTTCAGGTTATGCAATTGGATCAGTATTATGCAATAACGATAATAGGCCAGTAGCTTTTGCTACTCGAAATTTTAACAAAGCAGAAGTTCGATACCCAACAGTGGAGAAAGAGCTTCTTGCCATACTGTGGTCAGTAAAATACCTTTAGACCTTATCTGTATGGTCAAAAGTTTATCATTAAACCTGACCATTAATTTACCTATTTAACATGACAAACCCTTCTAGCCGCTTATCTAAATAGATTATTACTAGAGGAATATAACTATGAAGTTGAGTATGTGAGAGGAACGGAAACGCAGCTGCAGATGCTTTGTCACGTATCCGATTATCTAGCGAAGATCTAAAAAGTATGAATGAGCACGTTGTGTCAGTACTGATGAGAGCACAGAAAAGACAGGTGCACGAAAATGTATTCCAAGCTCACCACCTTATAGAATTTTGTAGATTATATTATTTTTTTGTTATACAACTTGTAGCAAACAAGCATACGGCGTACCTGATAGTACGTGGTTACCGTAACCTATAAAGATGGATGTGTTTTCCAAGCTTTACAGAAGTAATATTGCCTAAAAAACACAACCACGATCAAGTCGCAATGGCGAAAATCCGCATCACTCAACGCGCGGTCAGGCGAGAGCTCAGTCTCCTAGATGTCCACATGTTGAACGGACCAGATGGCATCCCCGCAGTGGTTCTAAAGACGTGCGCCCCTGAGTTGACTTCCGTTTTAACGCGCCTTTATCGTCTCATATAACGGTAGTAGGGTTTCATCTTCGTGGAAGATAGCTAACGTCCACCCGATCCCTAAAAAGGGTGACCTGTCGGATCTGTCAAACTACAAACCGATAGCTATAACATCCTTGCTGTCCAAGGTACTGGAATGTGTCATTAACTCCCAACTCCTGAGGTAAATTAAGGAACACCACGTGATAAGCGGCCGCCAGTACGGTTTCCGTCACGGTCGGTCAGCTAGTGATTTTCTCGTTTACCTCACACAGTTGAGCAGAAGCCTTGGAAGGCAAAGGTGAAGTTCTGGCTAGCCTTGAAATCACCAAGGCGTTTAACAAGGTCTGGCACAAAGCACTTCTAACGAAGCTAACAGCCTATGGAATCCCAGAGGGACTCTGCAGATGGATCGCCAGCTTCCTGGATGGTCGGAGCATTTAGTTCGTTGCATACGGTGCTTGCTTCGATACCATGATTGTTAATGCTGGCGGCTGCACAATTTGGAAAACAAAGCCAAACTGGCGAGCAAATAGCTGGGCATCCTGAACAGAGACAGACTATACTTCACGCCATCTCAACGGCTCGTGTTATATAAAAGCACAAGTCCGACCGCGCGTGGAGTACTGCTTTCACCTGTGGGCAGGAGCCTCCAAATACCAGCTCGACCCACTTGACTCCCTCCAACGGCGAGCTGTTCGAACCGTCGGTGACCCCAATCTCACGGACAAACTAAAGTCACTGGAGCAGTGGAGGCACTTTGGCTCTCTATGCGTGCTCTATCGTATGTTTCACGGTGAGTGCTCTGAGGTCTCCTTTTATCATCGCACCACCCGACATCGCAGCAAAGTTCATCCGTATTACCTGGACACGATCTCGTCTAGCTCGGTTTGTTTCCAGCGTTCATTCCTCCCAAGTACGTGCAGGTTTTGGAACGAACTGCCAACTGCGGTGTTTCCCCAAACGCTATGACATGTCCGTCTTAAAACGAGATCTAAAGAGAGCATTAATATCACGGTAGGCAGCGGATTCGCGAAACCCCTGGCATTGCAGAATTCCATGAGCGACAGTTACCACTTGCACTCAGGTGGGCTCGTCTGCCACTGTAGGCAATAAAAAAAAGTAATATTCTTACGTCGATCTTCTATGTGAAGGTAGTACTTACCCGGTCGATCCGGCCCATTCATACTGAAACCAGCGAGATCTACTACTACTAGGGAATAGTCCCGGGTTAACCCGGTTCCGAAAATCTCGGTCTTTCCCGGGATGTAGACTAAAGAACCGGGACGACCAAACCTCGTCCCGGGACTTCCGAGACTTTCAGGGCATGGTTGAAAAGTATATTCTTAAATTAAGAATTAAAGTTTCCTCACTCAGATCTATAATATAAAACTGAATCGCTGAATGTGTTGCTAAGCGCAAATCTCGAGAGCAGCTGAACCGATTTCGCTATTTTTTTTTATTATATTCCTTAAAGTACGAGGATGGTTCTTACGAAGAGAAAAGTTTTAAAAATTGCCTGAAAAAAGAAACACTTTTTTATATTCCCATACAAAAGACAAAAGTATCTTTATTTATCCCAAAATGTTTAAAAAAATGCGAAGCCGCGGGCCGCTAGTATCATAATAAAAGGTTTCTTACCATACCAAAGATTTATTTAAAACTAGAGTTCCGCCCAGCGGTTTTACCCGCTGCTCGCTACATCTTTTTCCGAGCGAATGAGGTCAAAAGTAGCCTTTGTTACTCAGGGATTTTGTACCCTTCTAATGGAAAAAGAATTTTTAAAATAGGTTCAGCAAGTAGTTTCAGAGTTTATCGATTACATGCTTTAAATACCTACAAAACAAAATAAATACAAATCTTTCCTCTTTGTAATACCTAATAGTGTAGGTAGATACCTAGTGGTTCGGTCAGTGTTTTACCCGCTGCTACTGCTAGGTACCCGTTTTCTCTTCAGAAAAAGAGGTTTTCGGTTTTAGTACCTACTTAAATAGGTAATTTATAATAATATAATAGAATATAGCGAGCGTTAAGGACGCGTTTACAATTCTATCAAAAATAACCCCTTTTTCGGTTCATTTTGCGGCAAAACGATAAATAGTTTTATATATCTAGCAGATACTACAAATAGAATGGTTCTTTATCTTGTGATGGGACGTGTTTTTTTCTAATAATATTTATTTTCAATGTAGTAAAAACCGTTGTTCTTTGACTCTCAATGCAGAATTTACGAAATCGTGTTGATTTCGAGACCTGTTTTTTTCTTATTATATTCAAAACTAGCTGTGCCCGCGACTTCGTCCGCGTGGAATAGTGATTTTGGGCAGCATTTTTTGGATATATCTTTTGGTTTGTTTTGAATTATAAACATCTTCGTTTAGGTGAATAAGAAAAATCTTTACAGTAAATGCTTCTCTATCTACGATATTAGACGTATAGCCATCGCGGATCAAAGCCATACAGGCTGCTAGGATTACTTACACGTGGCAAATCCACATAAAGCTGACCAGGCGAAAAACAGTTAATATTTAGATCCACACTCATTAATTGTCATCGGGAAACATAGGCTCACTGGAAACTGAACTCGTTTAAAACTAAACGGGAAATTGTTTGGAATGAAAGGAATCCGAGGAATAAAATCGCTATGTTTTTTTTTTTTATATTAGCCTGCCAAAGTGCCTCTACTCTGGCTGATGGTAAGCAGTCAAGTCACACGTGACAAAACTTTGTGTGATTCACAAATATTAGTTCCAAGTCTGGGTGTACTTTGTGTCCGTTACTTAATTGTATGTTTTAAAGTCCCTCGCGACACAGGGCTTATTTCCTAGTGCAGAAGCTGACTTTAAATTTTTTTTATAAAGTCCATTGTTGTCTCCCGTCTATTTCTCTTAACTTACTTTAAACAGATTTTAATACTTACGATTCTTATTATCTTTCAGTAAATTTCTTCCAGAAGGCTTGTATACTTAATAGTTACATGCACATTGTATAGAGGAACGCCGAGAACTTGAATTGCAGCATTGTTTTACAACACTATTGAAGAATTGCAATAGTGTTGTAAAACATATTAGTTAAATGCAAAACTGGCTCGAAACGCTTGGACTTGGCCATAAATCAGTTGATATTTGATGTAAACGTGGTTCTAGGATCCTACTATAAACTTTGTAGCCGTACTTATATGAATTGGGACTTAATAATATCAACTATATTATCTATTCAAATATGTACCTTAAACACAGGCGTACCCTTTTTAAGGCAGTGGCAACTATTTTGCCACCATGAATTTACAATTTTTTTTGCAGTAACAGTTCCGACTAAAATAGTTTTTTTTTTATTATTCGCATCCCTACAATCCATAGATTACGTTGAACCTTTATTTCTATTGTCAAACGTCAACACTGTCATTTGAAGTTGACGAGTGCTCCGAAATTTGGCGGTTCCTGAATTTTTTTTCTAATCAAGGTCCATCTCAAAAGTGTACTTCTAAATTGTCAGTGGAATTCAGAAGTAGTGGACACCATTCCAAAAGCCAAACTACTGGTATGGTGGCCTCCACTATGGCGGCTTAGTGAGATGCTTCTTCACGCCTCGCTTAAAAGTCCCAGGATGAAAGTTAGGTGGGAACACATGCGCTGGTAAAGAGTTCCAGGCTTTAATTGAGCGACAAAAGTATAAAGTGCTGAACCGTTTGGTTCGAGACCCTTTAGATTCCACTGTGAAAGGGTGGCACTTCAGTCCCGCACGTGTCGTTCTGGATAAAAAGGGAGAGGGTAGAATTAATTTAAAGAGCTGTTGAGAAGACTCTCCGTGGTAAAGGCGATAGAAGACGGCCGTTGAGGAGGCGATGTCTCTTCGCAGCTGTATAGGCTCAAGGGTCTTAGGCCTCCGGGCTTCCATGATACGGACTGCTCGCAAAAGGTCGCCGTACCGTCTCGAAAATGGTCGCCGGGTCCCACTATCCGGTCACCAACCTGCACGACGAACCACTCCGAGATTATGCGCAACCTGGTGGGGCAGTCTC
The DNA here is from genome assembly GCA_963082885.1 of Parascotia fuliginaria. Classification (NCBI taxonomy): domain Eukaryota; kingdom Metazoa; phylum Arthropoda; class Insecta; order Lepidoptera; family Erebidae; genus Parascotia; species Parascotia fuliginaria. Next base: position 12,183,411 of record OY720172.1, read on the forward strand.
TTTTTTTTTGGTTAGGTCTAATTGGGCCCTTGTACAATACTGCGGGCGGCCAGCGGCACCACCGTTTATACGGGTATCCCTGGCCGGCGGGTTGACCCACACCACCCGAACAATGACTCCGCGGATACTCAGCTGGTCCCACACATGCTGCGAGGTCAACGCCTTCTAGACCCAAAGTAAGCATATTATATGCTTGTATTATGGGTTCTAGAATACGGATAAACATACTTAAATACTTTTATTTTTGTAAATAGATACATATTATACATATAAACACCCAGACCAATGCAAATAGACATGTTCATGCTACAAATATTTGCACTGAGCGGGAATCGAACCCGCGACCTCACAGTCCATACACAGTACCACCGAAATACAGAGGCAGTCGATTTCCCCCTGACTTTCCCCTCCCTTTCCCCTGACTTCTCCCTAACTACCCCCGCACTTTCCCCTCACTTCTCACTTCTCCCTTCCTTTCCTCTTCCTCCCCCTCCCTTCCCCCTCCCTCCAAATTTCAAGTCGCCAACTTCAAAATCAAAGATCTTTCCATACAATATTTCATCCCTTATTTCACTCCTATAAATCCACCCCAGTAAAAAAAAATTATGAGCGTATTTTTTATTTAAATAAAAGTATTCCAAAACAAAATTTCAAAGCTGTAACTTAAAAAATGAAGACGTTTCATACAATCGATTTCATCCCTTTTCATACACATAAGGGTTGAATTTTTAATAACCCTTTCTTTGTACACTTCTAGACATTAAGACAAACACACCCTCCAAATTTCAAGTCGCTACGACCAGCGGTTTAGGCTTTACGTTGTCTGTCAGTCAGTCAGTCAGTCAGGACAAAAAAAATTATAATATGTATGGATGTATGGATTAGACGTATAGCCATCAGGGATCAAAGCATACAGGCTGCTAGTAATGCTAACACGTGAAGAGCCACATAAAGCTGACCGAAAAACAGCTAATACTTAGATCCACACCAACAACTTTTAGTGTCTTACCTTTATTTTAATTACTTAATTAATTAATTACTTTAATTAGTCATCGCAAAACATAGGCTCTCTGGAAACTGGACTCGTTTAAAACTAAATGAAAGACTGTTTAGAATGACAGGAATCCGAGGAATAAAAACACTATCAGCTATTCCGCAACCTGTTAAAATATCTGCTTCTATAAGATTTCGTAGTAAATTAACGAATGTTCGATGTGATTCTTTGAATTGGCATAACTTTTTTATTTATGAACCGATTGACATGAAACAAACACTAAATGTTAAGTGAAGCTTACCACAATATATTAGTGGAAACCATATTTAAATCGGATAAGCCGTTTCTGAGATTAGCGTGCACAAACGCACAGACAAACAGACAAAAATTTTAAAAATCATTGTTTTGGGTTCTATTTGCGTTGATATAGGTCCCAATAGTTTATTTTCTCATATATCTTCCATGTACAGAAAGCGATCGGTTACATTTTTATTATATGTATAGATATTGTAAATTTAAAAAAACCAAAAGTTAGCAAATATCTTCAATTCATAAAATATCAGACTATTTTTTTTTACATTTTACAAATTAACACGAAAATCAATGAAAAATAATATCGTCGTTTTCTATACATTTTGATAGACAGCGTGAATCTTGATGCATTGTAATAAGACTTATTTTGTTTGGTAGTTGTTTTCATCGCATTGAACAGAGCTTTGTGAACAAGAATGAGTCCGCGCTCGGCGCCCGTCGTGAGTGGACCTGTGTCGCTTATCGGAAGCTGCTCGACTCGGTAAATTTCGTTGTATAAACACAATGTAGTTGACAATACTAGAGTTGATGCTTACAAGAGTTGCAAGCATTTTATACGAAATAGTTGTCAAGGTATTATTGTTTTTGCTATAAGTACCTAAGTAGCTATTATTATTAGTTGCGTTTCGGACATGCTGAGAAATCTGAATGTCTACTTCGGTGACTGCTATTGGGACTAGCTAACGAGTAGAGCTGGGTGTACCGAGTATGGGCTCGTTTTGTTAGTTACGATGAGACCTTACCACCGAACATGATGAAGTGACCTGAAGGTCTACTTCGGTGACTGCTACTGGAACTAGCTGATTAGAAGAGCTAGGTGTACCGAGTATGGGCTCGTTTTGTTAGTTATGATGAGACCTTACCACCAGACAAGATGGAGTGACCTGAGGGTCTACTTCAGTAACTGCTACTGGAACTAGCTGATTAGTAGAGCTGGGTGTACCGAGTATGGGCTCGTTTTATTAGTTATAATGAGACCTTACCACCGGACATTTTAGAGTGTCCTGAAAGTTTACTTCAGTGACTGCTATTGGAAGTAGCTGCTTAGTAGAGCTGAATGTGCCTTCTGGTCTCTCCATCATGTCCGGTGGTAAGGTCTCGTCATAATTAACCTAACGAGCCCATTATCGTTATACCCAGCTCTTCTAATCAGCTAGTTCCAGTAGAAGTCACCGAAGTGGTATCAGGACACTTACGCGAATCCACTTGCGCAAAAGACATTTGCGCATTGCGCGAAAGACTTTTGCGTGAAACGACATTTGCGAGAAAGAAACTGGCGCAAAAACTTTTGCGTGAAATATGATAAAACAAGATTCTAGTCAAATTTCATTAAAGCAGCTGCCATTGTGAACGTTGCTGTTTTTGTACCTATTGCTTTCAAAATCGATACCTGAGTGTCCCAGCGTTGACGAAATACGAATCTTAAGTCAAATTTAATAAAAGCAGCTGCCATTGTGAACGTTGCTGTTTTTGTACCTATTGCTTTCAAAATCGATACCTGAGTGTCCCAGCGATGACGAAATACGAATCTTAAGTCAAATTTTATAAAAGCAGCCGCCATTTTGAACTTTGCTGATTTTGTACCTATTGCTTTCAAAAACGATACCTGAGTGTCCCAGCGATGACCGAACACGAATCTTAAGTCAAATTCAATAAAAGCAGCCGCCATTTTGAACTTTGTTGTTTTTGTACCTATTACTTTCAAAATCGATACCTGAGTGTCCCAGCGATGACGAAATACGAATTTTAAGTCAAATTTAATAAAAGCAGCTGTCATTTTGAACTTCGTTGTCTTTGAACCGATTGTTTTCAAAATCGATATCTGAGTGTCCCAGCGATGACTGAACACGAAGCTTTAGTCAAATTTAATAAAAACAGCCGCCATTTTAAGCTTTGCTGTTATAGAACCAATTTCATTCAAAATCGATATCTTAGTGTCCTTGCGATGACCAAACACGAATCTTAAGTCAAATATAAATAAAGCAGTCGCCATTTTGAACTTTGTTGCTTTTAAACCGATTGCTTTCAAAATCGATATCTGAGTGGTCCAGCGATGACTGAACACGAATCTTAAGTCAAATTTAACAAAAGCAGCCGCCATTTTGAACTTTGCTTTTTTTGTACCTATTGCTTTCAAAATCGATACCTGAGTGTCCCAGCGATGACCGAACATGAATCTTAAGTCAAATTTAATAAAAGCAGCCGCCATTTTGAACACTCAGATATCGATTTTGAAAATAATAGGTTCAAAAACAGCAAAGTTTAACGCAAAAGTCTTTCGCGCGCACTCGCACTCTTTCTCGCAAATGTCCATTCACGCAATGTGACTCCATGCCCACCAAAACTAATTCTAAGTACCTACAAAATAAAAAACATACTACTAGAAATTTCAAATACAAGTCATTCCAATTAAACAAAATAATAATTTATTACTAAAGTATCAACGTGAGTTTATTTTCATATAATCGCCTTAGTTAGGCTGACCTATGTGTGTGTGTGAAATTTGTTTATGTATTGGTGCGATTCGATACCTATGATTTTTGAGAACGCGTCCTTAAATGCTGAAAACTTATTTTACATTTTATAAAGAACTAGCTTTTGCCCACGGCTTCGCTCGCGTGGAGATTATTTTTCCCACAGTCATTTTATGTTATTTACATATTAAGAGACGCTATGGGCGGTGCATATCTGTTTAAAGCACTTCATTATAAACGATTTTTCTTGTTTTCTATCCGTTACTTTGATAGCAGTCTCTCAAAACAAATTTTAAAAACTATAAACAAAAATTAAACGTACGAGGTCGTACAGCACCGTGACCCAACGAGACATACCCCCATGGGATTGCTATTGCTATAGGTTACATGCCAACTTGCAAACTAAAAGGTCTAATTATGTTTAATACAATTTATAAAAAAAAAAATTAATCATCAATATTATTTATTTCATATTACGTCACACTGACTTAAATCATAAAATACATGTTGCAAAGTATAGATACATGACAAGAAATGCCTCAAAATAACAATACTAATTATTGCAACTTACTAAAAAAACTAAGCAGCTGTGTTAATTTCAGTATTATTTTTCTCGACAACAGCATCTGCAGTGTCAGCTGGGGTTTCTTCAGATTCACCAGTTTTGTTTTTCTTGTCACTCTTCCTAAATTTGTCATACCTAAAATTAAAACATGTTTGTATTGATTGACAACACATAAAAAAATATATAGGGTTCGTAATTAAGTCGAAATCGGTGAAGATAAGCGTAATTTTATTGATGTCATTCAGTCTAATGGGCAATGGGTTTTTTAAATATATTTTACAAGGGAATTAAACAAGAATTTACATACCTGCCCAAATCTTCCTCATCATCACTGCCTTCATTTCCTTGTGGGTCTACTTCACGGAGTAGTTCACCTATGTCTTTGTCAACATCGGCCCATAATTTATCTTCACTTCCTACAATAGAAATAAATATTATGGAATCAAACATAACTTAAAATCTGTGGCATGGGATATGCAATCCAATCGTAATAAAAATAAATCAGACCTGCTATAGAGTTATCAGCACCATTGTCGAGTTTCTTTTTATTTTCTTCAGCAGGTTCTACCTTTTCCGTTTTTATATTATCCACATCGGCAGTCGCGGCTTCTTTCTCTTCTGAAAATATGAATAAATCTATACTAATATTATAAATGCGAAGAAGTAACTCTGTCTGCCTGTCTGTTACGCTGTCACGCCTAAACCACTGAACCGACTGATGAAATTTGGTATAGAGATAGATTAGACTTCGGGGAACAACATAGGCTTCTTTTATCGCGATGAAATGGTCTTAAAAGGGATTGAAATAGGAGATAAAAATTTGTATGAAAAATAGTCAATATAAACAGAGATATAACCGACATTCACGCGGATGGAGCTGCGGGCAACAGCTAGTATCACATATAATCACAGATTAGCGCGTTCAAACAAACAAAAAACTCCTCCGCTTTATTTATACTAATTAATAAAGCGGAGGAGTTTGTTGTTTGTTTGAACGCGCTAATCTTCAGAACTACCAGTCTGATTTGAATAATTCTTTTCGCGTTATATAGCCCAGTTCTTGAGGAAAGTTATAGACTATATTTTATTATATAACATCACGCTATTGGCGACGGGAGCGGAGCAGTAAGTAAATGTTCGGCGCGTGCGCTCTTGACGTGCGAACGTGTTGTTGTTATTGCTTATTATTTGAATTACATTAAAATAAGTGAGAGTGACATTAAAATAGTTTTGTCAAGTGTAGTGTGGTTCACGTGATAGTAAAAAATAAAAAATAAAATGGTACAGTGTATGTGTGATGCAGAGGGCCATGTGGAGGTACTTTTCATAAAAACTGTTCAGTGAAGATGAAAACGTTTTGTGATACAGGAATGTGTAATGATTGAGTGCCAAACGTCGCCGGCAAGTACACCTATAGTGGTTGAGATGTCTAAAACCACGCCAGAAAAAAAACTAACCGAAGTTAACGAAAAACTAGCCATTGTATACAAGATGAAAAAGGCATTGGAGAGTATGTCTGAAGATATTACTTTTAGATTTACGAAAAAGAGAAAAATGCTAAAAAAATAAAAGTCACAGAACACAGAAGGTGCACTTGGGAGACCAGTAATAAAGCATTAGAAGAACGGGTTGCCTACTTGGAGAACAAGGAGAGAGGGAAAAACGTGGAAATAATTGGCGTTGAGGAACGTGAGGGTGAGGGTTTGGAGTGTACAATCAAATTGTTAGCTTTTAAATTAGGTGTGGACAGTAAAATTTGTGAAGCAAAGAGGGTAGATAAAATTAGAAAAGTAAGCACAAGTATAAGCAACGCGTCCAATCACGCCCAGTGATCATCACGCTCAGCACGCGTGCCGCTTGGGACCAGTGGTTATCAACAAGAAAAATAAACCAACTAACTAATGCCGAATTGTATGTCAATGGAATAAGCTACGAATAATGTGAATGAAGACCTTACAAAATATTTTATGCGTAATTTGGTTTGGACAGCGAAGAACGAACTCAAACCAGTCTACAAATATATCGACGGCGGAAAGCGAAAACGTTGTAATCCACATAAAATGAAATATTTTTCTATTGCACTTGTTCGAATCAGAAAAAGAAATAGTCCGGGTCACGTAATTCTATGATGAATAGATTATAAATTAACATTTTGAAAAAATAGGTTTTAACAAATAGTTACGAGAGTGTTGCTAACCTTTCTGTTGATGCAGCTGTCGGTGGATCCTCTCGGCGTGTTTCCGCAGCGTGCGCGTGTCGCGGTGCTGCACGTAGCGGCCCAGGTGTATGCGCAGGCGACAGTGACGTCGCAGCGCCTCCGCCTCCTCGGCGCCGCCCGCCTCCACGCGCGGTAGGTACACACGGCACAATTCACACCACCATACCTGATTATTATAATTGTTAAACAAGACGATTTTTTATAAATAATTCCAGTTAGAACTAGAACCATAATCTAGATTCATTTTGGTTCCAGTGACATTTATTTTCTCCTTAAACTAAAACCAACATCTCCATATTTTTGTTGGCAGTGGCGTGCACTTCGTAGAGGCATAAAGGGCACTGCCTACCCTAATAAATTACTCATAATTTTACCTACCTAGCAATATGCATATATTATATTAAAAATTATAAGGCTACCATTATTTTATACCCAGCATTATGTATATTTCTTCGCGTAATGATTTACTCTTTCAATTTAATCAACACAATATTACATTACATTTATCTACGATACACTAGCGCCACGCGCATGCGCAGAATAATCAGAAAACCGAAATGCCTAAAAACACAATTCATGCAAGCCTCTAATGCTCTATATATGTACACGCACGCACACAAACGCACTTTGTTGATTTTCTTTGCGACGGTTAGGCACACACGCATAAAATAAAGTACTGCTTTATATTTTTGACATTTAAATGAGAGTTGAACAACAACGTCAAATCGCCAATAAAAAAAAAAAAAGCGGCAACTTTGAATGAAATTGAATTATCCAATGACGACGCATTTCATGACTTCTTATTAGTTGATTTGTAGGTTGAGTATTATCCTAATAAATTAAATATGCATCTATGGATGAAAATTTTTTGGTAAACGATCTAATTTAGTTGCGTAATATGTATATTTATTTATATTTTATTCGCGTAAAAAAATAGCTGGTTTTTGTTTGTTTGAGCGCAGGCAAGTAAATAAAATTATTGTGTTCATATTATATTAGTAGGTAGTACTATTGATTATATAATTATGTAATTTTTCTTGTGATGTGATTGTGATATTATGATTGACGTGATTCAGTGCTCAATTTATTTTAGGTTTAGGATAAGTGATTTGTTTATTAAGAGCCATTTCACAAAAAAATCTTGTTAGATTAGTTCAAATTTAGGTAACAGATAGCAGCATCGTACAGATGTGCGTAAATAAACAATGCAAGCAGTGTTAAGATGGATGATACATCCTTGTATTAAGCCTTATAATGTGTCTACCTTGATAGGGCAGTTTATGAAATTGTATTCATCTTAGTGAATAATAACAGTTTATTCTAAACTAGTAAAATGAAAAAAGACATTAGAATTAACCCGGTATTGGTGACTTCAATTTGACTCATATTGTTAGTGACGCAGTAACAAACATATTTAGTTTCCTGTTTTTCACCGCCCACACTCATAGCATCGACCATTAAGCCATAAAACCAACAGTTCCTATCTTGTAGAAAGCTTTAAGATGTCGTTGTCCATGTGTAGTCTTTTTACTAAGTCCAATTTATTTCAACGATGATTTCGTTGAAATGAATTGGACTTAGTAAAAAGAAATTAAAAATGTCAATATCTATCTATCTTCTATATATATAAAAATTAATCCCTATTTCCCTTGGTCATGGCATCACGCGTGAACGGCTAGATCAATTTCGTTAATTCTTTTTTTGTTGTGTTTGTTATTGTCAGGAGAAGGTTCTTATAAAAGAAAAACTAAGAAAATTGCGCACTGATTTAGAAAGTATAAGAACACTTAACCACCATATTAAATTAAAACCGCTGAACCGATTTCAGTTAAAATTGGTATGTAGATAGATTTGGTTTCTAGACATATGCTACGTTTTATCCCGAAAATCGCTCTGATTCCCGAGTTACATTAATTAAACACATAGCAATTTCTGCGCGGGCGAAGCCGCAGGGTGCAGCTCGTAAACAATAAATACACACCGCCATGCCGGTGTTGCTCTACGCAGCGCAGAGAGCAACGCAGCGAGAGAGATTATCTTTACTTATCCCAAAATGTTTAAAAAATGACCATCCGTGCGAATCTGGGGCGGGCCGCAATACTTTTTGAATTATTGAAATCGGACTTTCCATATAAAAGATATTACGAAATTAAAAATGTCAGTATTAACAAAAAACGTCGCCACCGCACCGCGCCGATGTGTCTACGCAGCGCAGTGGGCAAGGCGGCGAGAGAGAGTAAAATAATCATTATTGTTTGGCCACCCGTGCGAAGCCGAGGCGGGCTAGTAAATAAATAAAATAACGTTTATGTCGAAAAAGCACCCATGAGTTTGTAACAATGTTCTTATTATCTATGTTAGTAACAGTACATGTAAGATATGTTATTTAGTGTTTCAAAATTATGCATTAAATGACGCGTGCATTTAAGGACGCGTTTACAATTCCAAAACCTCTTTTTCGGTTCACTTTGCGGCAAAACGATAAACAATTTTATACTAGCAGATACTACAAATAGAATGGTTCATTATCTTGTGATGGGACCGTTTTTTTTCTAATAATATTTATTTTCAATGTAGTAAAAACCGTTGTTCTTTGACTCTCAATGCAGAATTTACGAAATCGTGTTGATTTCGAAATCTGTGTTTTTCTTATTATATTCAAAATATTCTAAATTTAAAAGTACCAAAAGTTAGCAAATATCTTTCATTCACAAAATATCGGTCTATTTTTTTTAATATTTTATAAATTAACACGAAAATCAATGAAAAATAATATCGTCGTTTTCCATACATTTTGCTATGCAGCGTGAATCTTGATGCATTGTATTAAGACTTATTCTGTTTGGTAGTTGTTCTGATTGCATTGAACAGAATTTTGTGAAAAAGAGTCAGACCACGCTATGCGCCCGTCATGAGTGGACCCTGTGTTGCTTGTCGGCAATTTCGTTGTATGACTCAACACGTAAATTTCGTTGTACGAACACAACGTAGTTGACAATACTAGATTTGATACTTACAAGAGTTGCAAGCATTTTATACGAAATATTTGTCAAGGTATGATTGTTTTTGCTATAAGTGCCTATACTTGCTCTAAAGTAGCTATTATTATTAGTTGCGTCTCGGACATGCTGAAGTAATCTGAATGTCTACTTCGGGAACTGCTGTTGGGAGTAGCTAACGAGTAAAGCTAGGTGTACCGAGTATGGGCTCGTTTTGTTAGTTATGATGAGACCTTACTACCGGACACGATGGAGTGACTTGAATGTCTACTTCGGTGACTGCTATTAGAACTAGCTAACGAGTAGAGCTGGGTGTACTGAGTATGGGCTCGTTTTGTTAGTTGTGATGAGACCTTACTACCGGACATGATGGATTGACCTGGAGGTCTACTTTGAAGACTACTACTGTAACTAGCGAGTAGAGCTGGGTGTACCGGAGTATGGGCTCGTTTTGTTAGTTATGATGAGACCTTACTACCGGACATGATGGAGTGACCTGAACGTCTACTTTGGTGACTGCTATTGGAACTAGATAACGAGTCACTCCTTCGGGTTACTCCATCATGTCCGATAGTAAGGTTTCATCATAACTAACAAAACGAGCCCACACTCAGTACATCTAGCTCTACTCGTCAGCTAGTTCCAGTAGAAATCACCGAAGTAGACCTTCACGTCACTCCATCATGTCCGGTGGTAAGGTCTCATCTTATCTGGTGAAACGTGCCCATAATCAGTACACCAAGCTTTACTCGTCAACTTGTTTGTTGAAAAAAATTACATAGATCCTGCTTCGAAGCGTCTCCACGTCGTGTAATGGCCACCGGCTTCTGCATCGAAATTTATAGTCATTTCAAGTCATTTAGAATGAGGTTGGCAATCATTTTATGTATAACTAAATAAAGCGAATTTCAATAAAATTGAAAGAATAAGTATTTTTACAAAGAGTATAGTATAGTATTATTTTTTATAGTAATTACGCTTTATTTAAACCAGAACATGAAATAAAGTTGCAACATAAAACGTAAAAAATGGTTGAAGTCTTTTCTTTAATCATCAATTAAAATTATTAATAATCGAAAATCTATTCTATTATTATCATGGAAAGTATGTAACTAATATTTACTGTAAGTATCTAATTTATTCAAATATGTAAATATTAATGTTAGATTTACGACTCCGAAATTGACTCTGCAAGGATGTTTATGTAAACTAGATGTGGGAGATTGATCATAACAAAGCAAGTAAAGAAGATTTTGTAAATATGTTCTATTAAAGAACAATAGGAACCATTGGACTTTATTTTCCATGTATTTAACAGTTACAAAGCATTATCTAATATGGTAAATTAGGCACTCAAAAACTTAAATTTCGCATAAAAACATCAAATGCAGAAAAGACAAACTGAAATATAATATTAGGTTAGTACTTTTTAAGTAAGCAATTAAACATATATTTGCCTAACCGGTTTGACCTATATTTACAAAGTAAGGAATCGGTACCTACGTAGTCTCTTGTGTTATCCGTGTTACTCAACTATTTCATAAGTTACAACTTACAAAACGTTCGTAATATACCTTACCGATGTAACTAACAATCCATTTTAAACCCGCAAAGAAGTATCTTAAGTCAATAGGAGATGGTCACTCATAAATCATAATCGTTAATCAACACATTTCTGCAAATTATGTTATGCCTACCTCATAGAAAATGTCTGTGCACGCTACTGCTACTGGGAACTACATTAAGTATGTACCTGAATCCATTAATGGTTTTGACGAGAATTTTTCTTCTCATTAGAACCAATTATAAGATTTAATGAGTAATATTTTTTAACCGACTTCAAAAAAATAGAAGGTTTCTCAATTCGACCGTATATATTATTTTTTTAATGTGTGTTCGCGGATAACTTCGTAGTTCATGAACCGATTTTAATGATTTTTTTTGTCAGAGAGGAGATATCCCAAGGGTGGTACCATGATAAGAAAACCAGGATCTGATGATGGCATCCTAGAGAAATCTAGTGGAATTTTCACAAATCGTACTGTTGACTAGTGTATTTGTTATGTTTTCATTAAATATTACCTAATATATATTTACCTCCATCTTTTTTATGTGCTCACTGCCAATATTTATCTCTACTTTGGTTTTTTTAGGAGTTGATTCATCTTTCTTTTCACCACCGGAATCGTCGTCTTCGACTTCTGAAACGGGAAGACTTACACTTAGCAAACAGTGCTTAGTGTGAACGTAAACAATAAGAATAAGTTTACTTTTAAAAAACTAATAAAATAATACTCCCTCAACACTCACCGTCTACGTCGCCCACAGAATCCAAGGTCATAAAGTTGTCCAAATCGACATCCATACCCTCGTCGCCACTAGCTTCGGCTTTAGGACTAACACGGCGGACGGCTTGGCTGGCCTTCCTCTGCACAACAATATACACGGGTTCCGATATTCGATAGACAAAGTGATTATGCGACAACCATTCTAAACTAAAGCGAAATGTTATCTTGTACCTAGAACACGAGCAGTAACACTAACCTTAAGGTGCTCGAGCGAGCAGATGTGGTGCTCATAGATCATGGGCGAGCGGAAGGTGAGGCGGCAGATCTGGCAGAAGGGCATGAGGAAGCGCTTCATGGCGCGGTGCGTGTCGGTGAGGTTGTGCGCGTGGCGCGTGGTGCGGTGGTTGAGGCGACACACCGGACAGAACGTGGTGCGCGCCGCCAGCACCGCGCCCGCCGTCGCCTCCAGCTCCCGCTGCGCGCCGCGCTGCGCCACGCGCATGCGCAGCAGCTGCACCTTGTGCCGCCGCGCCACCGAGTTCATGGCCGCGCGGTGCTTGCTCGACACCAAGTGCTTCACGTACGCCTGCGCAGGACAGCGTACGGTTTATGTCCGTCCGGCAGGAGCTCGCCCGCCGCGTGGGCGTCGCCGCGTACTTACCGCGAAGGTGGCGCACTTCTCCTTGCAGTGCACGCAGGCCAGGTGCACGTAGGCGCGAGCGCGGGGCGGCGCCGCGTCAGACGCCGCGTCGGGCTCCTTGTCCGTGTCTTCGCCGCCTTCCTCCTCCGCTTCCACGTCAGACACCTCCGGCTCGGCCTTGTTATTTTGGATTATGTTTTATTATCATGTTTATCCGTAATATTATGATTATCTTTAACAATTTTATTAGCCTCACCTTCGGCGATTTTATTTTGGTTTCCTTTTTTTCTTCTATGACTTCTTCCTCTTTTTCGTCGGCGTCCCAGTCTTCTTCCGTCGAAGAAGCCTCGTCCTCCTTAGACTTCACAGAACTGGTTGTTGTTAATAGAATTGGTATTAGTATACGGATGTCGCGTGAGGTCAGAAGGTTAAACTACCACGAGTGATCGTATTTCAATAAATATAATTTCTTAGTATAGACAATTCATTTGACGTCTAATTATCGTTTCTACATCTGGTCAGCCAATATGTAGTTCTCGATATTCAATATCTGGGGTCGGATCCGACTCAAAGTTAACACTGGTTATACATTCGTATCTTTTTTACTATTGGCTGTTTAACAATCTCAACATTTCAATCACCATGTCTATTCTCGGGTTTTTCGAAATTAATCAACCTCTGGCACAAAATAAACTAATATTTAAGCAATGGTTACGCAACGTATCGTATTACCTTCGGCCTTTGATAGTTCGGAACGCCCGGGTGTAACCAAGCGACCGTTCGGCGTATCGCCTAGAGGTAAATGTACCGCGCGCGCGCGGGGCGCCGCGGAAGGGGGCGCGCGCGCGCATGGTGCGGCCGCGAAAAGCTCGGCGCACGGCCCGCGGGCGCGTGGCGGGCCGCACCGCGTCCCGAGGCGGGCCCATGCCGCTCGGCTTGCGGTAGCTTTCTCGATTCGGCGAACGTCTCCGATCTTCGCCACCAAACGATCTTCTTTCGCCACCGTAACTCTCTTGTCGGCCGCCATATGATCCGCCGTAATGGCCGCCACCATCATGGCTACGTCTATCGCTCGAGGAGCCCTGTACACAACTCTCTTTTGTTTCTTCTGACACGCTTTTTATATATGAAATAGAATAAAGTGTTTAATAATGGAGATGCAAATGGCATATCTTCTCTATTTGAACCTCGTCAAAGTGCACACTAGTCTAAGGCACATCTATATACAGCGAACTCCTCTTACAAGGTATCGTCGACGTCAAATAAGTCAAATGCGATATAATCTAACGTTCTTATTATGTAGATTCGCCATCTCTGAAGTTTACTGATGTCTACAGACAGTATATATTTTCCATATGGTCATTAGTTGCCTGCTAGATAAAATTGGGCATCTAAATAAAAAAAGGGTAGCATGATTGCATCATATTCGCATTTATATGGTAAGAGTATAAGAAGTAGTCCAGATATAAATGAGGCTGATAGACTCAAGTTAAAATGATAACAACTCATTACATCTCATTTGCCAATCAAACTGATACTTGTGTTAGTTTTGGGTAGCTCAAGTAAATTACCGTAATCCTCATCCTTGAAGTATTATCGTGCCTGCATACATCTCATAACTGTGTTTATCAATAAATCATTTTTTTTTTACCACAACTCAGCATATCAATTGAAGAATTGAAAGTAATTCATTTTCTTTTATTCAAGATAATTAAACACAGTTTATATAGATCACTAACTTTGCCAAATATATAGCACATATTTTGATTGCCTGTCAGGCTTGAATCATAACATAAGTATTCCTCTCCAAACAATTTTCCCACTTAAAACACATATTGGTAGACATTGACTTATTTGTTTCTAAATTCATGTAAAATTCTATAAGCATGTCTTTTATTTCTAAATTGTAAATTCTAGTAACATTGCATTGATTATATTTCGCTGTTCGAAATATTCTCTCATTCACTTTGTGACGGCCATTACATATTATGCATTATAAGTTTCTGGATAGTGTTGCCTTGGCAGAGTATTACACAAAGTGCAAAATGTAACATGAAAAGTTTACCTAATAACTCATGGCCATTCCTTATGCCATAATCACAATATACTGACCTCCATCCTCATTCTTTTTCTGTCTGGTGAACCAGAGCGACCACCGTAATCTCGATTTGAGTAACCAGCAGAACTTTCCTAAAAATAAGTAAACAAATATTTTTATTTATGCTGTCATGTAAATAGTAATTTGTTTTAATTTTCTGTATAATATATTCTTACAGATCGATAAGCCTTCTTATATGAGTCTTCCATCCTGTCACGACTAGAATTATATCTGCTGCCGCTGCTGCTAGTATACCGGGAGTCATTGTTATAAGAAGAGTAGCCACCACCGCGGCCTCCACGGCTTTCATAAGATCCTCCTCGACTACTGCCTCTGTATGATCCTCTATAGCTGCTTCCACGACCACCACTGTAAGTGCCCCTTCCGTAGCCTCGTCCACGTGATGACATCTAAACAAAGCATACACATATTTTTATTTTTTCTTAGAAGTTTATTTTGCTATTGCCAGTTATATCTCTTAATTTTGTATTCAACTTCGTTTAGTCCAGCTAAATCTGTTAGTTTTAGATAGGTTAGCATCATACACACACTATAAAATAATTTTTAACAAAAAGAAAACCGACTTCAAACAGGAAGGAAACTAAAAAGTAAATAATAAATTTACATAGCACAAAGTAATTCGTATTTTGATTTATTTAATCAGAAATAATTAATAATAATTAAATAAGTTTATTCAATCGTTATGTGCCATAATAATGCATTTCAATTTTGCATTTTCAAATTTGACGAAAACGCTGGAAGCAGCGGACGCCATACTGTGTGACGTCAGTTAGATTGTAAGCAAATGCACTATGCAGTGATATTTTGTATGTTTTATTTAAATTAATTGTTTATATTTTAAAAATGAGTTATTGTTCTACTTATCGTTGGTGTGCTGTTCCTGTATGCAAGAATACTAGTGTAAAACAGCGGACAAATTGTGGATTCAAGTTCCGTCTGATTTAAATATGAGGAAAACTTGGTTTAAAGTTGCGAGAAGAAATCCTGAACTATTATCTGATAAAACTCGGTATGTACTTTTGTAAAGATCATTTTAATGTAAGTATGTAATCCGCATTACCTATCCAAACATCTTTCACAATAGATTACATGAAACCAGAGACTGAAAGTGGTTACGGTAAGAGGTTAAATTACCTCAAAAATAAACTGACGAACTCAAAACTGCATCAAAGTTCAGGATTACTTTGAAATGATTTTTTTTAATAAGTATGCAAACTTTTTAGATTAAATTATATAAATATGGAGAGACTGGCTCTTAATCTTAAAAAAAGCAAAATTTAAAAATAGAACTGCAGTATAACAAATGAATATAGCCGGGAAAAGAAAATTTACTCGTAGTATCAGATTTGCGTGTTATTTGAAGCAAAGTTTTAAATTGATTCGCATTGATTTTTAATTTTTTTGTCAATTGAATTATTGTTACCAACAGAATTGTTGGGTTAGTTTTTTAACTCATTGAGTTTTTGAACCATAATATGGATACTTCGTCCGAACAAACGGCTCAAATTGTAGCACTGGTGCGGGAGGCCTTGGATCAACGGACGATTGGTAGAAATTTAAATTTAAACCAGTCTACGGTTTCTAGAATATACAGAAGGTTTGTAGAGACAGGTTCTTACAACAATTAAGCATACAGTGGCTTGGTTTTTCTGTTTTGTTCGCGCATTATTCTGCTATTCCTTTCATAACTTTCATTAACGGTGTCAGTGTGTATTAAATAATGAAATACCTGCCACGGAATAAGGATTTAAAAAAGGTTGATCGGATATTTTACTAAAAATAGATGGACATTATGGCTTCTGAGTATTTTACCAACAATATTGAAATGCGAGGAATAAAAGTACAAAAATTTATCTACATAGATACCTGTTTGTTTACCGCATAACGTACCTACCTAACTACTTTTAAAATCCTAAACCTACAATATTTAGGTACTTACATACAATACCTAACTATATATCGTTACCTTATTTAAGTAGTAAATATTTTCTTATATGTTGGTAAATATACTGATTCACATTTTTTCTATTTTTATCATCCTATTAATATTATGAATGCGAAAGTGTGTCACACGTGTGCGTGTGCGTGCGCGTGTTACAAGTCAACGGTTACAATAAAATACAATACCATATTTAACATAAATACAAGTATTTGGAGTAATAAAAATAACAAATCAAATAGAATTAATCGATTACGCAAATAGAGTATTAGTAAACGTAATATTATTTAAAAATGTTAGAAAAAAAGAATTAGAAATTATTATTTAATTATGTATGATGACATTAATTTTATTTTTATCATCCTTTTCCCATCACTAGTAAATTCATGAAACCATAGACAATGGCAATATGGAGGATTGTTTACATTGTCCGAAATTAGATTTGGAATGGACTGTAAATGAATGGATTGCGAATACATTGAGTAAAACTGTACAAATAGTAAGTATAAAGAGTTACAAAGTACTTGTGCTTATATAGGCATATGGTACCCGTAAGTAGTCTTTTTGAATATTTATTTTTTGTTAAATACTTATTTTAAGTTAATTAAAAACCATTTTTCTGGTGCATTGATGATGATCGCGTTTGTACATTTTGTGTGCCAAAATGTACACATGATTTTCTTGTGTTTGAATTAGACATAGTTTATCACTTTAACTCCTAAATCAGTACTAAACTACAAACGTCAACGGGAGCGTGCGGGTGGTGTTGACCTATGTCGTCACAGCCGGCGGAATCTCGCAGAGCACACGTGTTTTTAAAATTCAATAAAATTGAAAACTATTGAATGTATCGAAATAATTTTTTTACACATATTTTTTGTTTTCAATAGAGAATATGGAGAGCTAAAAATTAAAAATAGGTAACATTCTTCATTCAACATCTAGGACCATTCATATCGGCCGTACTGAAGGATACTGTAATACGCCCTACAATACAACCTATAAATGGAGAAACAGACACATATAAATGGATTTTCTAATTTCCAACCTTTGGAAGGTTCCAAAAACGAGTTACGGTGTTTGATATACCTACTATTTCAAACTATTATTGTATTGTAAACATGCTTGTCGAATATAAAAAATTTTATGCTTCTCGAAAAAATAAACCAGGCAATATTACCATTAGCGAATTTGTTGAGAATACTACTTTATAGTGGATATTTTTCAGTACCAAGTTGACACATTGGGAACATTCGTGGTGATTTTTTTTCAGTAATTGAATCATTATCTTGTGACAGATTTTTATGAACCATTTGCACTGCTGTGACATCACTTTGATTCAGACCCAGAACCATAAATTCGCGAAATTGAGGCCTTTTTTTACTGTACTGTATGCTGTATTTCAGAAAAATGCACCTGTTGAAGCGATGCATAGTCTTAACGATGACAACCTTATTACAAGGGTTGGAGCTAAAAGCTTATGATATGTAATATATTAAAAATTTATTAATATATTATAATATATAATATAAATATTAATATATATAAAAAAAAAAATTGATAATAAAAGTAATAATGTTTAATTCCATACAAATTGTTATATTTATAGTTTCATTTATTATTAAAAGCATATTAGTAACAAGGCCAGGTTGTGCCGATCAACCCATATATGGGACATTATTTTCCAGCTTTTCCGGCAGCTGGATATTTTTTACTTTATTTTTCTCGATATGCTGGGGCTATATTAAGATTTATATAGGAAAATCATACCTTTCTAAGAAAAATTTGTTTCAGGCTTCGCAATATTCATCATTAATTCACATAAGGTAGGTACTTTGTGAATTTATTTATTTATTATTTTATATATTTACTTAGTACAAATTCAAGAAACCATGATTAAATAAAGATAGAATAAAACTCCCAAATAATCAGAATCAACTAGATATATATAAATATACCTAATATATATAGTTATAAATATCGCTATTTTAAAATAAAAAAATAAAGCTTAATTTTTAATTTATTGAATTTGCTACATGCTGCCATAAAATGGGCCCATATTTGGCCATTCTCCTATATAAGTATTTACATTTTCAGTGATAAAGCAATTTAGTCATATCCAGAAAGAAATTTAATAGCATGCAAATTTTTGATGTTGATCAAGAAACAGGTATCAGACAAGCCTTAAAACTGTAGCCCCACAGTTGACAAAGCTGGTTTTAGATGAGTGGTTCAGTCATCAGTAAGCCTAGCTTAACATGGCCATGATGAACATGGGTTTGTGCTAAAAATATTATTTTCAATCTGTCAGAAGATACTGGTGCTTCATATGAAAAAAGTTATGATCTGATATTACATCAGAAATATACATTTAGCGTAGAAGTATAGCAAAACCATGAAAAATACACCTATTAGAAAAAGAAAAGCAGTCGTCTTGCGGCAACCTAAATCATCGGCCCGGCTTGCCGCAAACAACTGACGTGAATTCAGACCAATTTTATTGCTAAATACACAGAAATTATGCTAGGAAAACGTTGAATTTGCGTAGATTAAATAAAACAACTAACTTCTCATTGAGGTAAGTGATGATAGTACATAATTATTTGAGATTGGCCACGTTGATACATCAGTAAAGTAAAACACAATTAGGTACTTACTTGAAATCTTAGCGAAAGCGAAAATTTAATGAACTAGGACACTAACAATGCCATATTACTTAGATTATATGAAAGGGCATTAAAATACTTAAATTATATCCCAATAAATAATAGCTCATGGAAAATGCAAATGTAATGGCGTCATTCGGTGGTTCGGCGTCTAATCTTTCGTAAGTTTTTATTCTGCCTTAAATAAATAGTAAGTACCTATTCTAAAATATGTGGTATTTAAATCAAAAAACCGTACCTTGTAAACACGTAGTTATATTTTGTTCAATTTACACAATCTTCAAGTGTTTAATGCACGTAGGTTAAACAGCACACAATATGAACGGAAACTGAAATAAATTAACTGAATACCACAGTTTACCACACCACAGACTAAGTAGAGAACAAGTTCTGAATAATGTGAATGTGAACTGTGAAACCACAGACTAAGTAGAGAACAAGTTTGTGAAACCACAGAACAAGTACTAAAGCATAGAAGGACTATTAGGAGAATAAAGCGTACACACTCAGAGACAAATAGAAGTTTAATAGTGCTACGATACCTTCTGACAGTTTATCGATATCGATAGATGAAATTTGTTTATGGGCTATGGTAAATTAACAGACATGCTAATAAAATGAGGTCTGGTTCCATAAAAGCTCTCGTAAACGAACTACAAGAAACAAACGGCCGTTTTACACCTCACCGGAGTGGCATAGGCCGGCAGCGGCGCCAGGAGCATTTTCAATGTGAAATAATTTGAAGTTTATATTCATGTTTCATGCTGTAAGTTCAAACACAATGTAAATTGTATATGAATAAATTAAATAAATTGAAAATTGAAATATACATGATCGATCCACACACTACCTCGCATCACGGAGCGTAGTGCGAGCGTGCGTGTTCTTGTATTGTTTGTAAGTATCTCTCTTTGTATAGAAATCACGCGTGGTGCAACACACTGAAAACGCATTTAAGCGCTGTGTTACTGATCACACGCTTACATGCAGAGAAACACGTACTCACGCGCGTGGGTTCGGGGCCAGACGGTATGGACACCGTGTTCTGCAGTAATGTGCGTGATTGATGATGCAGACCAGCACTCTCGCATCTGCACGCGTGGCACCGTCACCGCGTCGCCACGCTCCCGCAGCGTAGTGCGGGGCAGTGTGTGGATCGCCAAAATACCGGTATCGGCCCTCTGTTCTTTTCTGACTTTCCTACCCCCAGTTTCTGAAAGGCTGATCAACGAAAAATTAACTAATCAACTGTTAAATCTCATGTGAAGTACCATTTGGGTTGCTAAAAACATGAATAATTAGTTAATTTTCATCTAGTTATTAACTAATTAGATCAAATTAAACTAATTATCCATGCTTTTAGCATGTTTTTAGGTACTTCACATGAGATTTAACAGTTGATTAGTTAATTTTTCGTTGATCAGCCTTTCAGAAACTGGGGGCTAGTATAGCAGATACCCCAAGGTAAAAATAAAACACAGCTGTAAGATTCATGTCACAAATGTATGATTATATTTCCAATAATATTGAAACACATTATTACTGCCTAGTTAGGCCAGTACTTTATTTCAATAAAACTTTGGACTGTACTATAATAACTATAATTTTGAAATAGGCGTGGTTACATATAAGTAGAAACATTAGGATAAAACGTGTGAATTGCGCGCCGTCGGTTGGTCAAGTGTCTTGCTATGTCGCGCCGAGCGCCAGGCCGGCCGGCCCGCCACCGTCGCGCCTCCCGCGCACCCCTCTTCTTGTGTATGGTCCGTATGCTTGGCTATGTGTGTTAACATATTCCCGGGCCTGCAGGGAAGGAGGGAATGAGATAGATATGTACTAGTTAATTCATTTCATTTGATCAGATTGATAGATTTTCGTCTAGAAGTGGACAAATCTTGTTAAAGGCTCTTCTAATTGTTCCTGACTGTACTTTGATGTCCGCCACTCGAGCCTCTCCGTCGGGTCCAGGATACAGTTTGAGAATACGTCCCAAGGGCCATTGCACCGCAGGTAACGATTCATCCTTCACGATAACCAGAGAGCCCTCCGTCAGTGCGCCATTCGAACGCTGCCATCGTGTCCTTTGGTGTAACTGGGAAACATACTCCGTATTAAATCGTCTCCAAAAATGCTGACGCAGCAGTTCGACTCTCTTATGTCTAGGCAGGCGTGAGGAGTCGCCTTCGGACATCTGTGGGTGAGGTAGAACAGTTAAGTTTCGACCAATTAGAAAGTGGAAAGGAGTGAGGGCTGAGAGGTCGGATGGATCTGAAGAAAGAGGCGTCAGGGGCCTCGAATTTAGTATGCCTTCTATTTGGACAAGTAATGTATACATTTCCTCGTATGTGAGGTGTGCTAAGCCTAGAACCCTTTTGAGGTGATATTTGACTGACTTAACAGTACTTTCCCAAAGGCCACCGAAGTGTGGCGTGTAAGGGGGAATAAAATGAAAGGATATGCCTTGCTCTGTAGCGCTACTGAAAATTGAGTTACTGTTATGCTTAAGAAAATTTGTAATTACACGGGCAGCGCCTACCAGATTTCTACCGTTATCTGAATATAGGTTATTGGGTTTGCCTCTACGAGAAATGAATCGGTTGATAGCGGCTAAGTATGATTCTGTCGTAAGGTCTGTGACCAACTCCAAATGCACAGCTTTAACTGTAAAACAAACAAAAATACAAATATATGATTTAATTAGAACACTTCCACGCCCCTTTCGGTTACTTATCATAATGGGCCCGGCATAATCTACACCTACATCACAAAACACAAAATTTGCGTGCAGTCTTTGCTTAGGTAACTGCCCCATGATCGGTGTCATTGTTTTTCCTTGAAACCTTTTGCATGTGATGCACGATTGTGTAGTTTTTCTGGCTAGATTGCGCCCTGAAATAGGCCAATATAGTTGACGAATATGTGCAAGTAATAGTTGAGGACCGGCGTGTAAAAGTGTAATGTGATATGTCGAATATAATATTTTTGTAATGAAGTGATTAGGATGTAAAAGAATTGGGAATTTTCTATCATAATTATATGGTGAGTTGGCTAACCTTCCGCCCACACGAATGAGTTGATTGTCACCTAAAAATGGGTTGAGAGAATTTAATCTATGTTTAACAGGCAATTTTTTATTATTCGATAATAGTTCATACTCCTCAGGAAAGGAATCATATTGAACTATTTTTGCTAATTGATATCTCGCTTGATTTAGTTCGATGGTTGATAAAGGCTTAACTGAACCCGTGTACGCTTCATTAATTTTATGTAAATTATTTTTACAATGATGAATGAATCTAAGAATGTATGCTACGATGCGTGTAAGTTTATTAAAGTTTGAATATTTGTAGATGAATGAATCATTGTGTGAATGTATAAAATGTGCTTGGGACCGGATTTCTGGAAGGTCAGATACGCTGAGATGGGCTGGTTGCCCAGGCCAGTTGCTATTGTCATCATTCCTTAGAAAGTCCGGCCCTGTGAACCATAAAGATGAATTAATTAGTTGTTGTGCGTTTGTACATTTTGTTATTATGTCTGCTGGGTTTTGTTTAGTAGGTACATAGTACCATGATTGTGATTGACTGTGTTTTAGAATATCTGTGATTTTGTGTTTGACGAATGACTGTAACTTGTTAGTAGTTGAATTTATCCATGATAGAACAATTATTGAATCGCTCCAATAATAACACTTAATGTTGGGCTTATTACGAAGAGAATCTAAAACTTTTTTACATAAATTAATACCAGTGAGGGCAGCGCATAATTCAAGCCGCGGTATAGTTAATGTTTTCAATGGAGCTACTCTTCCCTTCGCTAATAACAGTTGAACATTAACGCTGTGATCTTTGCTATAGCTTCGTATGTATACGCACGCGCCATAGGCATGTTTCGAAGCGTCGCAAAAAATATGTAGTTCATCGTTACGCGATGAGTCACTGAACGCACGCCGAGGAATAGCTAACTGATTTATGACTGATAACGACTCGACGAACTTTTCCCATTGTGTTTGCATTGAAACCGGTATTGCGCTGTCCCAATCAATGTTATTTATCCACATTTGCTGCATAATTAATTTTGCTTCAAGTATACATGGGCTAATGAGACCCAGTGGGTCAAAAATGTGTCCTATCGTGGATAAAATTGTACGTTTTGTGATTTTTCTTAGTGATAATACATTTTTATGTACCGTGTATGAAATGATATCTTTGTGTATATTCCAGTAAATACCTAGTGTTTTAGATGGATCGTTTGAACTTAGATTTATTGTATTATTATCTGAATTATAAAATCCTAATTTTTGTAAGACAGTAGGACAATTAGATAACCATTTTCGTAGGTGAAACTGATAGTTTTTGAGTTCAGTGTAGATGCCTTTTGCTATCTTAAACAAAGTTAAGTCATCATCATGGCCCGAGAGAAGATCATCACAATAAAGATCATGTAATATGACATCTGCTACTAGTTCATGATCATAACCATGTGTGTTATCTATATGTATGTCTGTATTGTTCTGCTTAAGAGTGATTTTACTACGACAATCCAAACCAATCTGTTTTATGCACCGTGTTGCGAGGAACGGTGCCGATGCGGTTCCGTACGTTACTGTGTTTAATGTATAAGTTTGTAATGGTTCCGTAGGACTATATCGCCATACGATTTGTTGTAAGGGTCTCTGATGGTCAACAATGTTGATTTGACGAAACATCTTTTCTACATCGGCTGATATGATATACTTATGCTGTCGAAAACGTATTAAGATGGAAATAAGGTCATCTTGGACAATTGGACCCACCAACTGTATGTCGTTAAGCGATATTCTCCTTGAAGTCTTTGCGGAACCATCAAACACTGCTCTGAATTTCGTGGTTGTGCTTGATTCACGTATGATACCGTGATGAGGTAAATAGTATGACGGAATGTGTTTGTTTATATGTATGTTATTTGTGTTTAAACTCATGTGACCGAGCTTTATATATTCTGTGATGAAATCAAAGTATTGTTGTTTGTATGTTGAATCGGAATTCATGCGATTTTCTATAGAAAGGAATCGTTTTTTCGCTTGATAATACGAATGGCCTAAGCACTCTGGTGATTTTTTGAAAGGAATAGTGACAACGAACCTGCCATCACTTTGCCTTTTAGTGGTCTGATTAAAAATGATCTCGCACGACTCTGAGTCGCACGGGTCATTAATCTGCGAATCAGATAAGCTATCTAACTCCCAAAAACGTGATAATTGATCAGACTTGTCGTGAATAAAAAAACTCGTATTTTTTGTATGTTCATTTGTGTCCGGAGTGCACCCTGAAATTAACCAACCGAATTCTGATTCCTGTAATGTAGGTTGATGTTTACCTAGTTGTATACGACCAGTACCAATAACCTGCCAAAAAATGTTAGCACCTAGTAACAGATCAATTGGAGCCGGTTCGTGGAAATGTGGATCAGCAAACTTCAGATGTTTTGGTAAGTCGATGCATTCCGTTGCAACACGCGTTCTAGGTATAGTGTCTGATATGTTTTCAAGTACCAAGCATGAAATGTTGGTTGTATATGAACTGTGTAACGATTGAATTTGTATGTTTGTGCGATAGAATATATTTGAGCATTGTCTGTTTATTCCTGAAACCGTACCGTTAATATTATCTAAAGATAGATTAAGTTTTGAGCAGAGGTTCGTGGTAATGTAACATGAAGTACTACCATTATCTAATAGGGCTCTCGCTATGAGTGATTCCCCATCTCTGCTTATTACGCTCACTAATGCTGTCGATAGTAATACTGATGTGTTTTGTGTGCTAGTGAGTGTTGTGTGCGGGCTTTTTTGTTCTTTGTGTAGCATTGTGTTATGTTTTTTATCACAGTATTTGCATGTACTCCCGCGACACGACTTGATGTCATGACCTGGATATAAGCAATTAGAACAAATATCCAATTTGGCTACCTTTTCAATTCTTTTCTCCACTGTCATCTGCTTAAAAACAGGACACGCAAACAAGTGGTGTTGGTCTTTACAAAGTTGACAATTTGGTACGTGTGATGATTTTGTGCGAATGTGAGAACTTGATTTATTTGGTTTTGAATCTGTTTTTATTGTGTTTTGTTTGTTTTCTTCAAGATTTTGTAAAAGATCAGAACGATCTCTAAGATAAGTGTTTAAATCTTGAAGAATTGGCATTTTTTCGAGCGTGTTTTTGTGTTCTTCCCAATATCTGTGTGTGTTTATGTCCAGTTTGCTTGTTACGAGATAAATAATTAGTGTATCCCAGTATTGTGTTGTTTCACCTAAGTTTTTAAGGGCTCTGAGATTTTTATTGAATGTGTCAAGTAAATGTCTTAATGATGCTGCAGATTCGTTCTGTATAGTGTTGATGGTGAATAATGCGTGAATATGGTTGTTCACTAGCTGACGAGTGTTGTTATATCTATCAGTGAGAAGTTCCCAGGCAACATGATAGTTGTCTGACGATATTTCTATTGACTTAATGATCTCGGAAGCTTTATTTCGCAAAGAAGCACGCAAATAGTGAAATTTTTGAACATTATCTAAATTTTTGTTATTGTGTATGAGAGATTCAAAAGTGTCCCTGTATTCGAGCCAGTTGTGATACTCACCAGAGAAGTGTGGAAGGTCAATGGTTGGCAATTTAATGAAAGCTTTGGACCCTATGTCACCTGCATTCGGAGTTTGTACAGACCCCTCGACGCCAGACGTTTCATTGTCTCGTATCAGCTGCATGGCGAGCGCAAGTTGATTCTGGTATTCCGTTTCAAATTGCTCCCGCTCCCTCAGCTGTTCGTCTGAAATTCCAGTAATTTCGTCGATTAATGTCTGATTTTCATCGAAATCGGCAGAGAGGGTTTTATAAGATTCAAAACGATTCTTTAACTGTAAAAGATCTAATTCTGACAAACTTTTCTTGGATTGTATTAATTCAAGGTAATTTTTAAAAATAGTGACCTTTCCTTTATGACTAGCTCGACGTTTTTTGTAAGTATTAATTTGAGGATCGATGTCATCTAGCATTTTTATTTCTGAAAGGGGTTTACTTATTATTTAAATTGAAAAAAAAGAAACAAAATCGAAACGATATAATTTTTTCTAATGTAGGTAGTTAACGTGCGTGAGCGTCTGACCTACTAGGTACTACTTAGCACGGGTGCTCTCAGAGCAAGGCGTAGCAAACTGTGACAATGCAATTAGTTAGGGATATATTAGAACATAATTAGAATAGGTAACAAAAAAATGAAGTATGTTGATGAATGTGATTTGATTAAATTGGAATTTGAGAGAAAAAGATGTAACAACTACGCAAGTATGCGGGTAATGTAAAAAAAATATTGCTGATGCAATAAATTGAATGAGGAAACAATCGGATAAAATCGGATATAAAGGTGTGTGGAAAAGGATATGATGTGTGAATGATTAATAATTGGTCTACTTAACTCACAACTGTTGCTACCAAACCCTTCTTTCGTTTGTCGTGACTATTGATGGTTTCCGATGGATTCATATGCTGATCTGATTGATGATGCTTGTGATGTGTGTGGCTTCCCTAGATGTTGGTAGATGCTGCTGCCTCGCTGCTGCGATGACCGCTGTGTGACCTCCAACCGATTTCTGGGTAGCGTGACTTGCCGATTGTGACGCGTATGTAATGTAATTAACCTAATCGAGTCTTACTTTTACCGGTTTCGAAGGACCAATAGTTAGGCCAGTACTTTATTTCAATAAAACTTTGGACTGTACTATAATAACTATAATTTTGAAATAGGCGTGGTTAAAAAATTTAAAATATTAAAAAATTACAGTTTTGTTTAGGAATGTCCTGATTATTTGTGCATAAGCTAAAATATTTTTTGTTATGTTATGAATTGGTACTATTAGAAATTTTTCCCGATCAATTTTATCAATAAATTTCTGTAGTCATCTAGAACATTTATTTATTTATTTATTGAAAAAGTATTTACAATATCATTACAGATAAAAAATCCAATACGATATCATAAAAAAACCTAAAAAAATTACTAAATAAATATACCTATTTATCCAATACTATACATTTTTGTGCAACATCTTTGAATTTTGACAGGGTACATTGAAAATAATAAAAATAATTTCTATAGAAATAATATTAATAAGTCGTATGGCGCGTGACAATGGAGCAAATTTGAGTAGATTCGTCCTCACCGCTGGAACGTTAAACGTGTAACAATATAATATATAACATAATTCTCTCTTAATTTGCTTCATGGATCTTCCGGTCTGATCTTTCGGAAACCTGCAAAAGAACACAATGTATGAAACACTATGAAAGGTACAAAGATAGTTACCACAAAATCGTTAACACAAATTATAGTAATATTTTTGTCATCGATAAAATATGCAGCACAAGTCACAACACTATTGAACATGACTACACAAATTGGTAAAAATGTAAAATACTTAAAAATTACTGAATCGAATGGCAAACAGACGATTATAATATGATTGCAGTATAGTAAAGTATAAATCACTTAGGTATTTTGCACGTATATATAGGTTTTTAGTATATATTATTGGTTTGTTATCTACTCACCGATGGAAGTTGACGATTTAAACTTGATTTTCTTTGCGAAAAGAATGTAATTTACAACCTACAATAACGCAGGACTTTGCTTATCCAATGGGCTGAATTTTACTTCACAATAGCACTATGTAATTATTAAATAACTTAGATTATTTCACAAAACAGATAAACAACAATGAAAATTACGAGCGGCGGTTTAATCCGACTAAATTGTCTAGAGGCCTTGACAAGTTGGAACATTTGACATTAGTTCACTTTTTAATTCGGCATCCAAAGGTAAGAAGAGAAATCAAGCATCAGCCGTAGATGAAGATGCAGATAGTTTGATTAAAGAAGCTACAGCTACGATGAGACAGATGTCTCAATAAATTACCAGTAACACAAACACTAACAACCAAAACTGTACACAATGTTACTGCATTTTGTAATTTTGTGAACAGCGAGTTGACTAATATTCTACAGGCTAGCAACAATAATTTTGTAAATAAAGCTAAACTAAAGATTCAAATGTATCTGTTTGACATCTGGGACGAGATTGATATTGGAAACTTGTACGAGGAAAGATCATCCATTTCCTAATAAATAGACATACATAAGTAAATATTTCTGACTTTTTATTTTGGTATGGTGTACTGTAACAAAAAAGTACCATAGGAACTTACTTTTAGATGGATATCCCTGAAAGCCTTATATATTGCTCTACATGTTTCTGGTATAATTACTGATAATGTTCATTGAGGAATTCTGGTTAGAAACTGTAAGCTGAAATAAGTTTCTCCGGTAGCTAGATATTTTAGAGTTACTAATAAACGGTCTTTGGCATTAATTGGGCATCTAAAGTGAGTTTCTTGCTTTGGTATGATCGGTGCCACCTTTGATAATATGTAGTCAAACACGGCTTCATCCATCCGGAGATATGTTTTGTAAGCTTCATTATCTTCTAATCTAAGTTCTTCGAGTAAAGTGTTATGTTCCCTCTCTCTGATCGCCTTGCTATCCATGACCTAACCCAAATTCGTCTTTTATTTCTTGTTTTATTCTTCATCTTCACCATTTTCTTTCTTTTAAGTGCAATCAATAAAATTGCACTCATAGCAACGGAAAACATGGCTAAATTGTTATCCATCTTGATAGTATATGACGTTTATATGATCGTCTAATGTATTATGTAAAAATGAAGAACGTCATCATAGAAACTATCATCATAGAATTTGACAGATATGACATCATTTATAAATGATTTAGTTATGATAATGTAATACCGCTCTAAGACTAATATACGAGAATAAGTATACGCTCAACATTAAATAGCTGAGGAATGGGACGGTGATTAAATGGTAAATAAAAGTAGACAACGAAAATATTTTACTGTCATCGCCACATTTTACTAATATAACATAATCTCAAAATAATTAATTTGGGATTAATTTGGTCCTTAATTTGTGACGCCACATGCGTCATTAGACTCATTAGTTATTAGTATTGTTTAGAAGCCATCTTTTGTTTTCACAGAAGATGGTTGTCATTTAATTTCATCCACATTTTTTCTATTTTTATCATTGTATTATACTATTAAAATCACCAACTAGTATATTATTTTACACTTGACGCTGGCAGAAATAGCTGACACAATCGTCGGCTCAGTTGCCATAATAAAGGGAGAAGAAGAAGTAGTATTGTTTAAATCTGAGGTTCGCTAGATGGCGTACCATAAAGAGCTACAATAATTTTAGCTACTTATTTAGGTACATATTTCTATTGATAAATATTTAATAGAAAGAAAAATGCGTTTTAGTATTTGAAAAAATATTTCTCCTCCTAAGGCCCAAGTAAAATATTGCTTGATTGAATTTATCGCCTAATGTTCTTATACAAGAACACATTGTGCTGCTAGGGTAACCGCCCAGACAAAAAAGTAAAAAAAAAACTTAGTTACAGTTTTACATTTATTTTGATGGTATTTTTTTTCCTGATACTACTGTTATGACAAAGGACAGATCTAGGCTATCTAAGATAGGTTTTTTTTTGTTCATGTTTGAGGACATTGGGCCGTTATGACTTATATAAGGTTCTACCTTATGTTCTTTGTCATGGACATTGGATGGTAATCAATAAAAAATTGAAATATTGTTTTTTTTTTAATTGTTTAATTTATAATTATAAATTTTAATTACATGTAATCCTAGTTCTGTTTACTTGTACATATCTCTTTTCTAGTTTACACCATCTTCTACACATATGTGTAGAAGATGGTGTAAACTAGTAAAGAGAAGCCAGTGAAGAGACTGAATATTCAGTCTCTTCACTGGCTTCTACGGATGACAGCAAAGTTACTGCTTTGTTATCGTACCACTTAGTCAAAGTTAACACTTAGTCTTACCATCTTGCCTAACCAGGACCTGACTGCTGCCCCTGCCGCAATATTTCAACTGTCTGTCATCTTCTACAATAGGTCTTGTTGCTGCTGGTATCCTATTTTTCATAACTGTGCCTGAGCTGGAATAGGTTTCCAGTTTTGTGTAGTTCGTCAAGCAACTTGATTTGAATTTGATGATGATTGTAATATTAATGCATAAATAAAATCTATGTAAGGTTAAATTTAGGCTTTTACCTTGAAGCTTAACTGCAGACTGGTTAGTCTTTTCGACGACTAACTTTACCAAATCATCGTCTTTGTACTGGCAGTACTCCATCCATATAATTTTGAAATACGAAGGTTCTGAACTGAATAACTCCTTTGGAGTGAATTTGCTGCAAATGTAATTGTTTGCTGATGGCACCACTGAAGGACTGTTTTTACCACGTTCTGGTATAACCCGGCCAGGTAAAACAGAGTTTCGATCATAGCGAGCTCCTCCTCTGCCTCAACCACGTCGTTCATGTTTGCAGCTGGTAGTGCTCGTGTTTGTGTGTGTTCGTCAAAATCAGTGTCACTGGAACTGGAACACCTGGTTTCTGGTCCTATGATAAAAGAGGGTCACCTGTGTCCTGGTCGGAAGGCTGAAAGTCCTCCAAGTGAGAGATATTCAGTATATTTGTAATGTTTTCATTCCATAATCCTGTGAAAATTAAGATTAGTTTATATTAATGAAAATCTACAGTACAGTGGCAATCAAGACATGGCAACTTAAAATTTCGGATAGGCTTGGGTAAAAAATATCGATATATCAAAATATCGATATTAATTCAATAAATAATCGATAATTATCGTCGATATTTTAAATCTCAATATATCAATAATTGATATTTTTTTTTCCGGATATCAAATTCATTTTTTTTAATGAGCTCCCGTTCGACTTCAGTTCTCGATTAGGGCCGCGTTCGCAAACCAACTTAATTATTACCTGACAGTAGTCTGTTTCAGTCACTCATTAATGTTTTGCATAAAGCTATCCTTCACTTTACACTTTACCGAGGGAAATTAACTTGTTTGCGAACGCAGCCTAGAAAGAAAGCAATGAATGAATGAGTAAATCATAGGCTTGGGTAAAAAATATCGATATATCAAAATATCGATATTTTTACACGATATATATCGATAGCTTTAAATAATATCGATACAATATAATATCGATATATTTTTTTCATTTGCCCATCCCTAATTTCGGAATGGCAACCCAGCTGTCACAGCATGACAGCTGGGTTGCCATGGAACATTAACCATGTCAATATATAAATTACACACAGAAAGAACAACAAATACTACAAATACAATTTATGTACAAAGGCAAGCTTAGCTAACTCAATATTATTATTTTATCTCACCAATAAAAATAATATTATCATATTTTTTATGAAATCAGTTTGGCTATAACAAATTCTAAACCAATATTCATATTAGGGTAAAAACTTAGAGCATTAAACCAACAGGAGTGGACACGCGCTCTATTTCCCTTGCGCAAAAGTCTGCCACTTTCGGCGGGGGACGGGGTAACGCGAGCAACGCACACTAATTACAATGTTAACTACTAATGCATTTTTAAATCGCGTCGTTATACACGCACACAATAAAATTATTACACACTAGCTTAAACTAAACACACACAATCACATTCACACACAGGGACATCTATTAGTTTACGCTTCCTTAGCATAAAACAGTTAGAGCTTGACTCTGTCGATATTTAGTATCGATGTTTAGGATTTCATATAAGTACGCGAAAGATTTAATTATTTTCATGATTATTATGTTTGCTTATTAAAATGAGCATTATCTTATATTATATAGAACAGTTTTAGGTAATAATAATCTATTATAATTTTAAGGTTTTTTTATATTTAAGCACTTTGAAATAGATGAAAGTAAAGTAAATAGTTCCTAAACATGAATTAACTAGAAGTAATTCTGTTGATTCATGTTTATGTCAATATTGACTGGCCTGTTGGTCTAGTGGTTAGTGACCCTGACTGCTAAGCCGGAGGTCGTGGGTTCGATTCCCACCCAGGACAAACCTTTGTGTGATGAGCATGATTGTTTGTTCTGTGTCTGGGTGTAATTTATCTATAATATGTATGTATTTACAAAAAAAAAATGTATATAAGTAGTATATCAGTTGTTTAGTACCCATAACACAAGCAAATATAATTGCTTAATTTGGGGCTAGATGGCGCTGTGTGAATGTGGTAGAATATTATTATTATTATTATTATTAATATTACAGGAAGAATAAATCAGTGTTTCTAACTAGCACACTTTTTCGTAATTATTATCAAAAAAGCCCGTCATACGGTCGGGCTAAATTTATTTGTTAAACATTGTTCGACAACAAATCTGGTAATGCGGTCGGGCTCTCCTACTATGTTTACTAATGTTTATTCAATACTTCCGATCCCTGATAGTACGGAACCCTCGGCGCGCGAGTCCTACTGGCATTTAGCCGTTTTTTTTTGAAGTTTTTTTGGCGCGATTGGGAAAAATGAT
Organism: Parascotia fuliginaria; assembly: GCA_963082885.1. Lineage (NCBI taxonomy): Eukaryota > Metazoa > Arthropoda > Insecta > Lepidoptera > Erebidae > Parascotia > Parascotia fuliginaria. The sequence goes on from OY720172.1 coordinate 12,216,119, forward strand.
GAGAGTGAATTTTTACGATGCGCGCGCACACCGACAGAAAAAAGCAACACCCTGAAGTTAGTTGCGAACCTTTTACACACTGAAGTTAGTTGCGGATCTTTGTGTGTCGTATCAGTACAAATAATCTGTGTGAATAAATAAAAAATATATTGGCGTTTATATCAATTCAAATATTTATATATGTATGCGTTGTATTATTATTTGGTATTTTTGGATTGTTATGCCAAAGTATAACTTCTTACGTGCGTACATGGGTACCCACTCTTTTTTTTTATTTTACTACTGCGCACAAGGATGTATGTTCAATAACCACCACCTGTTGAAATCTGTTCTAGTGTGGATTAAAGATTGTAATTAATTATTACGTGTCAATTTTACGTGTATTACTCCTAAGTATGTATGTATATTCAAACCAACTAATACTTTGAATTAATTGTTATTAAATTTCGTTCCAACTAAGCAGAGCTTGTAATTGGAGGATTTTGTTCTGATTACATAGTAACAAGACACTGACATGAGAATGTATGAGTAGATTTTTATTAGAGAGATATTTTATCTGTTCAGATAACAAAAAAACAACAGAATATATTTCAGAAAGTCTTTATTTAAGTAGGTATAATAAAATACTGAAAACTGTGCAATTTAAATTAACCTTATAAATCTAGTTTAACTAATCCTAGGTAATGCAATAAGAGGAGGTAGCGCACAGCGAGTTTACTTGCTAAAAACTGAGCTCTCCGCCGCTTGGGGGGTAGGGAGGAGGTAGCAGTGCTGGCAGCACAGAAGGCTTTGTCTTTTAAGCTGTTAGTCAGATACTTGTACGCTTAGGAACCCACTTATATGGTTCCTACAATATTGGACCCAAGCGACTCGAGGCGCTGCTTCTTTTGAAAATCTAAAACAAACAAAAAAAAATTAATTTAATACTGGAAAACCAATATCGATATTTGTGATTAAACTGTCTCATCTCTAATTATGTTAAAGTGTGACCAGTTTCTTAAAAATAAATACGCTTATTTTTGTAAGAAATGAGCGATTATCTTTCGGAATAAAGTGCACTAATCTTGTATATTTGGATTTATAATCTCATTTTACTTGTTCATTTAATATTATTTTGTGCATTACTTGGTAAAAAAAGATTGGTTTTAATTAAAAATAAATAAATATGGGAACGGTGACACAATAATGTACATCCAAAATGAAACTTATTAGATATGTCAACAAGGCGAGATATAAAAAAGGAAAGGTTAGTTTTTATGTTAATTCAACTTAAAATATTACCCCAGATTGGAGTATTGATGATAAGCCTGGCAACACTTGTTGATTAGCATTTTATTTGGTTAAATTGCTAATTTAATGCCTTATTTAATAATATTAGAACAAAATAATACTTACAGGTGGAATGTAATATTATCCTTTTGTAGACTTGATGTCGCTGAACGCTTTTTACACCAAAATACACTGCAATTCGGCATTTCTATTGAGACGCTATTACGCATGCACTGATAGGTGACTTATGATGCGGAACGCGCGTCAACTAGTTTTATATAACGGGTATGACCGGTGGTCTGGTACCTTTGGCAGAGGGGTACGCCTGTCAGTGGCCTCTCCGGTTGGTTTAATGCTCTAAGGGTAAAAATCATATTAGGTAAGTACAGATTAATATGAATGAATAGAGGCGATTTTCGCTTGGTCTCGATATTCATATTCGGTAACATGAAATGAATCAGTATTATTTTGTTATTCGTTACGCGTCCTGTATTTTATCCTAATATTTGACTATTATGTGATAGCCTACTTTATTCGAGTATCTTATTACGGATTTGTGTGGCATGTAAATACCGTACCTAATACGAATTTAATCATTACACATACATTGACAGCAGTCAGATATTTGTATCAGTTTGTTTGTTCTGTCTGAGCTCTTTGTGTTTGACAGTTGACACAGAATATTGGTGTCTGAGGATGTCGGTTTGGTTGGCTTGGTCGCTTTAGCCAAATAATAGGGGAAATAATTAATACTACTCACCAGAGCATTAGTGTATTTCCGTGGTGTACGAAATGACTATAATAAAACGTATCTACTTTCCGAGTGAATAATAGTATTTCTGTAATAAAGGGCTGTGAAAAATGCAAGCCAAAAAACGTTTTGTGCTTCTTTTCGTATCTTGCGCACTTGTAATTTATTGTTATTTTGGGGCTTATCATTTAAAGTCAGAGGTTAAAAAAAATAGTCGACTTAACCAGCTTCCCAGCTTCGCATCATTAGAAGAACTCTCAGAGCCTCCTTCGCAGCCACATAGAAAGTCGGCTAAATCCTCGACTCCTTGTCGCATGCAGACATGTTTTGATTTTTCAAAGTGTGGCAAAGACCCAAAAATTTATATTTATCCTAGTGACGGACCAGTGAGTGCTTCATACCGAAAAGTATTGTCTGTTATCAGAGAATCGCGATATACTACTCGGGATCCCACTGAAGCTTGCCTTTTTGTGCCAGCAATAGACACATTAGATGCTGACCCATTATCATCAGAACATGTTACAGATGTAGCATCACGTTTATCGAGGTTACCTTATTGGAACAATGGCCGAAATCACCTTATTTTCAATTTGTATGCAGGAACTTGGCCTGATTATGCAGAAAATGCTTTAGGCTTTGACCCTGGTGAAGCAATCCTAGCTAGAGCCAGTGCCTCTGAAACTATTTTTAGAGATGGTTTTGATATATCATTACCATTATTTCATAAAGAACACCCAGAGAGGGGTGGTGTGCCTCCAGCTGCTATGGGAAATGCTTTCCCAGCTCCACGACGTCATTTATTAGCCTTTAAAGGTAAAAGATATGTACATGGCATTGGTAGTGAAACAAGAAACTCACTATGGCATTTACATGATGGTAATCATCTTATTCTGGTTACTACATGTCGTCATGGCAAATCTTGGAAAGATTTAAGAGATGAGAGATGTGAAGAGGATAACAAAGAATATGACAAGTATGTATTAGTTAAGTTGTCTTATTTAGTAACTTAAGTTGTGTGTGTATGTCACTGGTACACGTAATAATAAAACGTAGATATACCCCTCTGGGGAAGATATTACCTCTTCATGAGACTAACCCAACCTAACTAAAATCACATAGAGTACAGAAAGATATTGTTAAAGAGTAACCAGTGACCTAAATATGAAGACTTTTGTCATGGAAGTTTTAAGAAAAGAGACCCTTTCTTGATACACACTTCTATTGCTTAGCTAATAGCCCACATTTAATAATGTACATATGCATTAAAAGCATGAGTTTTATAAATAATAAAATATAATATGTTATTATTATAATAGCTATGTCAATTTCTTTTCCAGGTTTGATTATGAGCAATTATTGGCTAATTCGACATTTTGCCTCGTGGCACGAGGACGGCGCCTCGGTTCATATCGATTTCTTGAAGCTTTAGCAGCTGGTTGCATACCTGTACTTTTAAGCAATGGTTGGCGTCTGCCTTTTGACGAGCGCATTGACTGGCGACGTGCTGTTATATGGGCTGATGAACGTCTCCTCTTACAGGTAAACTTGAAAATAAAAGAGATCATTGTTCAAAATGTTATAATTATTTATAAATGTAACTACTACTGTACTGTAAGTAGCAGGCGAATCGAATAAATCCGCCGTTTACATACTGCATTTTGGTATTTTGTAAACGCTCGATGTCAGTCATCAGCATAATATGAGGAAGGCAGATTGGGTTAGGTTAAGTTAGAACTGTGACCCCCTGCGCTGCTACTGTAAACAAATTGTATTTGATGTCAAACTAGTTTAAACATTTCAAATTAGGTACCTACTTATTTCATTGCTGGTAACATATCCATCGATATGTAATTTTCCCAGGCAGATTGTAAACAGCTGTTTAATACAATTTGCCTGCGACATATATAGGTAGGTACACTAGGCAGTATTATGAGTAACTATTTTGTTTGGTAAACTTAACTTTCTTTTGTGCACACAGGTGCCTGAGCTTGTACGCTCTGTTCCACCGGAACGTATTCTTGCTTTGCGACAGCAGACGCAATTTTTATGGGAGCAATATTTTTCATCAATTGAAAAAATCGTTTTTACCACAATAGAAGTAAGTAATTTTTTATTTATTTTATTTTTTATTTATTAGCCTACCAAAGTGACTCCACCCCGCCTGATGGTAAGCAGTCAGTGGAATCCAGAAGTGGTGGCCACCATATCATAAGCTATCGTCTTAAACTGCTGGTATGGTGGCCTCCACTATGGCGGCTGGGAATGGGGTTAGAGGAAGGGAATGAGGGAGGTGAGGAAAGAGGAAAGGGGGGAAATTGGGCCTCCAGCACTCTCACTCACCGAACGAAACGCAGTAGTAAGGATACTACTACTCTTAAGTCGATCTTCTATGAGAGGGTAGTACTTCCCCGGACGATCCGGCCCATTCATGCTGAAACCAGCGTGGATCTACTACCGTAAATATGTTTGCTTTCATTGAAATTACATTAATGAAAGCTGCTCATGCCTAACCAATACTACGTAATACACATAGGTGTAGGTGCCCTCGCCACAGTTAATCTGTGGGTGCTCGATAGGCAACCATTTTGTAAACACATTTGCCAGCCAGAATTGCATTAAATAGTGGGTTTAGGTTGCTGTACCTTATAGAATTTTACAAATAAATAGGTACAACCAGATTTGGGTTGTTTTTATGGTCCCATGTGGAAATCAATAAACCCAAACATACAAAACAAATCATGATAGTTGTAATGTTTATAAAAAGCTTCCAAAGGCTAGGCTACTAAACTATGCTATCAAATATCGGTCACAAGTTTTTGATATTCGTAGTTTTGGTGGACAAGCCGCTTTCAGAAATATCTTGCAGGTGGCAGTTTCCAATAATCTGATTTTCGTAGGCAATCAGTTACATTGAAAGTTGACTATTATTAATAAGATTTTAGTAGGTAAGTACTAATGTTTATATTATATGTTTACAGATTTTATTGGAGCGTGTATTAGCTCACAGATCGTCGAAACAACGAGATGCATTAATTTGGAATGCGTCTCCCGGTGCCCTAGGCACGTTGGCTACGTATGGAGATTCGCGTGTTCATTTACCTGTAGCAGCACCTATCCTTGAACCTCCCTCGTGTCCATCCGCTCCCCTCTCTCCTCTACCAGCTCCATCTATTCCTTTAGATACTCCGCCACCAACACCGGGTAATACATTCACAGCATTGTTATACGTCCAATCGACATCACCAGCGTTACATAAACTACTCGCTAATATAGCGAGTAGTGAGTATTGTGAGAAGGTAATAATATATTATTATCTAAGCTGTGGCCACCATAATTTTTAAATGTTGTGCACAAACTGTAACTGATATAATCACTAGTCCTAAGCAACTTAAATGTAAATTGTGTGTGTATTGTGTTTATATTGTAGATGAGCGTTTTAAATAAATAAAATAAAATAAGCTGAAGTTAACTCTCGATCAATGCCACTTTCCTTCTCTTGGAAGAGGCTTATAGTCGACGGCCTATCTTACAGGAGGCTGTCCCATTTTTTCTATTTATTAGGAAGTGAAATTTATAATTTTTGTTAGGTCGTCTTGGTTTGGGACAATGAACGTGCAGCACCTTCGTTAAAGTCATTAACGCGTTTAGCTGGTGATTCTCGAGAACCTTTACCTGTGCTCGTTGTGGATGCTACTACACATTTCCCTGGGTACGAAAAAGACGTTATTGTAACCTAATTTTAAAGGCTAGCGCATACAACAGCCGCGGCCGCAGCCGCAGCGCGCCGCCTTGCAAAATTGCGTCAAAGCACGCAGTAGTCGTAGTGTAGAAGTGAGTTGCGGCCTCCTGCCTGTAATGTGAGATAGTTTATAAAAAAATTTACTAAAGTGTTGTAGGAGAATTTTTGTTATGCGATACCATGCTGTGCGGCCCGCCGTAATTTGCGCTAGCCTTTACGAGTCTCGTTTACATAGAAATTAAGTTTTACAGACATTTAAATGTTAAATTTTTATTGTAGGGAAGGTGTTTCGGCTCGATGGCAACCGCTATGGGCGGTGCCAACGGCCGCCGTCTTTTCCCTGGACGGTGACGCACAACTACTGACCGAGGAATTAGATTTTGCGTTTCGTGTTTGGCAACACTTTCCTGAACGAATAGTCGGCTACCCAGCTCGAACTCATTTCTGGGACGAGGCTAAGGTCAGTTTTGAATTTGTTTTAAGTGTACATTTTTAATAAATGTAGGTAGTATTTTGTAATCAAATTCTAAATGTAATTTAAAAAAATGTTTATTGTTGAAGTCGTTATTAGATTATTTTTTGTTGGCCGGGCCGTATGTCACACTGCGGGTGGTTGCAGGGCGCGTGGGGCTACAGCAGCCGCTGGGGCGCGCGCTACTCGCTGGTGCTGGCGGGCGGCGCGCTGGTGCACCGCGCGTGGCTGGCGCAGTACGCGGCCGCGGCGCCCGCGCTGCGCCTCGCCGTGCGCCGCGCCGCCAACTGCGAGGACATCCTGCTCAACTGCCTCGTGGCGCACCTCACGCGCCGCCCGCCGCTCAAGCTGTCGCTGCGCCGCCGCCACAAGCCGCCGCACCACCGGTACGAGTATGCGCATCTCTCCACACTAGCAGTGCGCGCCACCGACTCGGCTCTGTATACTTGGCCGCAAACGGCTGCACGATCGCCTCGCCCACAGGCTTGCGCCCACCGGCGAAAGCACGCACGTGGATAATTTTTGAGAGGTCTTCTTCCCCGCGGCCCTAATGTTTTGGCGGCCGTAGACGGGATTACGAGTTAAAGAGCCCGGCAGCAGCTTTTTTTTATATTTTCATTTTACCTATATGTAGATGCCTACCGCATATAGATATTGTACCTACATGTCAAGAACCGAGTTTCGTAATATGTTGTAGTCATCATCTTTGTGATAATGATTAGTTCGTTGCCTCAATGTTATAGATTTTCTATACCTAATAATTTTTATTATATTTACAGGACATCCTGGAGCGATCCCGAACACTTCGTTCAGAGACAATCGTGCTTGAATACGTTTGCCACCGCATGGGGCTACATGCCTCTCATACGATCTGTACTCAGATTGGACCCGATATTATTTAAGGATCCCGTATCGACACTTAGGAAAAAATATAGAAAAATGGAATTAGTTACTTCTTGAACATACGGCTTCTTGAAAATAAAAAATAAAAACATTTTATTCCTAGTGAACTTAAGACATCTTATGCAATTGCTAACAGCAATTATTGCTGTTATTTCTATTGGCACTTCGAATTGATTTGCTTGAATCATTGTCATAGTTTTGTCTTATGTATGACTCTTGGCAGTCAAAATTATATCAACTTTAATAAAATATATTCGAAGGCAATTACTAATGCGTAAAATAAAGACAATCACAAAACAATGTGTTTATCACAAAAAAATACACACCATTAAGAACCTTAACGCCAATTTAGTGTCACATGTCGTGGTTTACAATGTTTATCATTTATCAGGACCTATATTTTAAAAATTAGAATTAGGTGAAAGCTCTATAAAAAGTAATAAATCATTGCATTTACAGTTCTAATTTTATGTAAATCGTATTACTATTATAAATGCGTGTGTGGTGCGTGTGCGTGTGTGGTGCGTGTGGTGTGTGGTGCGTGTGCGTGTGTGGTGTGTGTGCGTGTGTGGTGCGTGTGCGTGTGTGGTGCGATTGCGTGTGTGGGGCGTGTGCGTGTGTGGTGCGTGGGCCTGTGTGTGTGAAAATTGGGATGTAGATAGAATCGGTGCCGAAGAGGGACATAGGCTACTTTTTATCCCGAACATCGGTCTGGTTCCTGAGGGATACAACAAAATATATTTTACGCGCGGGCGAAGCTGTGGGTTGCAGCTAAAATCATAAATACATATCCCTCCGGCACACAATGAGCACTTCTCAAAATGACCACATCACATCTCAAAATTATATTATGAAACTTGCTTTGCGTTATTTGCATATGAGAGTAACTGTAAGCATTATGGTTACTTACTTTTTTATACAGCTTCACCTAATTCTAAAATGTTAGCAGAACATACAATTTTCAAAATATAACTCCGATTACATTGTAAAATTGAAAACCATGAAACATGAAACAAAAAGCGTCAACATAAAATCGCATTTACATTTGCGATTTGCCTGACGTGTTGTGTCGTGATGCGTCAGAAAGGTATCGGTTTCAAACATTTGAAAGGTTGCGTTCACATTTCTCCGATGCAGTAGGTATGTTGTGACGGCTTGTGTTGTTTTGCGTTAGGGCCTGTCCACATCACCACGGCACGACGGCGTCGCCGTGGAACGGTGCGGTGTCGCGCCGTTGTAAGCCGGCGACGCAGGTACGATGCGCTCGATCAGTTAATGTGTCGTTGTCTTAGCGATTAGTTGTACTTGTGAATAAAAGATGTCGGAGAACATAGATTTTTTAATAACAACAGAAGCAGAATACGTTTTGTGCGGTCCATATCTACAATGAGACTGCTATTTATCTGGTATTTAGTGAAAAATGTACCGAAAATTTACAAGGCACGGCAACGTATAACTGTGGCGTCGTGACGTACATTTTTACGGTACGGAAACTTAAATTTCTACGTCACGGTAACGCGCCGCGCTACGGTACCGCACCGTTTCACGGCGACGACGTCGTGACGTGATGTGGACAGGCCCTCAGCTGGGTTTACATTTGTCTGACGTGTTGTATCGTGACGGGCTCGATTTATTCCCGTTCAGTAACACCCAGATATGTAACAATACAATACTTAGTTCCCCGATTAATTAATGAGTTACCCTCCACTCAAAAAAAGAATTGAATACAAAAAACATGAAAGCTAAACTAAAATATTATTTTCTAAAAGTAGGTAAACCTTAATATCAAGTAAATACATTAATCTGGTTCTATGTGTAATATTTTTCTATGTGTTATATTGGTAAATGCTTTTATTTAAAGATAAAAGAACTAGAAAACTGTTATGTTATGGCTTTTGAGAAATTGTGTAGTTACCTAGTATGTAATAATATTGTATTATAATTTATTTTTTCAAGACTGTTATTAGCAGAATGATCAATATTAGCATTGTAGACAAACCTGTGTGGTTTATAGCAATGCTATTAGTACAATTATTTAGTTAAAGTTGGTTAAGTAAAATGATGAAAAAAAAAACAGTGTGACTCATTAGGAATTCCAGTTGAGTAACACTGTTACAAATTGCTGCTTTTTGTTCACAATAAGTCACACCAAATAACATCAAGAGATCACACTATTGAATTACGGTTGCCATAACAAAAAGAAGTTAGCTCCCATCGATAAATAGTGATATGACACAGCTAACTTCCATACAAAAAAAATAGACGGTGGTCCTGTCACCTTACAAATGATTAAGTTGCTTGTGATAAAGGGGACGTCCTCAACCGCCCGACGGTTCACGACGTCCTGGCACAATACTAGTAAATATATATAAATGTGGTGACACGACTTTCACAGCAGTCCGACTGTTGCAAACGTCTCGTCACAATATGATGTATTCGTATACATGTATTAAGGCAAGACGTCTGCTGCAGTTCTCTCACCATGCATTTTTAGATCATGTAAACATGCCTAATCTTGGTATTCACTTTATGGAATGAAATAAAATAACAATTATGAATAAACTCCGCGTTTAATAAAAAGTATCAAAATCAGTAACAAACATTATTCAGTATATAACATATTTTAGAACATGCTTACAATTAACACTACTCTTAAGGTTATATTTATATTATATAACCTTTAAAAAACAATCGCAAAAATAAATGAGATCAATTACTTATTAATTATATAATCACTTTGGAACTTAATCAGTCTTCTTTACTTACTACAATCACAACTTTTCTCACTTACGGTCTATTAAAATTACAAAAAATTATACAGAAATCAAAATTTACTCTTATTCATGTTATGCCATTCCTCCATACATTCTGGGCAAAGAGGCACTTTGCAGGTCGAACACATTTATCGTGTCGCCTTCCTTGCCTTTTTTTTCGTACATAATCTGCATTTTAGAAACATGTATTTTCTATTTGTCTCTGGCGCTGTCTTTTTCATTTCTGTAGGCCAATGCCCTTGAGAACTTATTACACATTGTGTGGTTGATGAACTTTGAGTAATTGATACATTATTTGTTGTTGAAATAACAGTCTTTTTGAAAGAAACTATATCTTTGGGAGAACATGGACCCAAATCGAATAATTGGGTAATAAGTTGGTCACGAAATTCTAAAAATTTCATTTTTTTTGTACTACATTGTTTAGCCAGATAAAAGCTGTTCCAGACTGCGATATCTAGCTTAAGGAAAAATACTTTTTTGTACCACCGTATTGTTTTACGGGGACACGAGTAATATGCAATCATCTGGTCTGCTCTGTCAATACCTGACATATGTCTGTTATACACTTCAACTTCAACTGGCTTGATCTTCTTTTGTCCGTACCTATTAGTCACTTCCTTCAAACGTGGGTGGTCCCTTGTTGTTATCATAAGTACCGGTCGCTGATCCTGCCACTTTGACACATATACCTGGCCGTGCCTTTTCCAAATGTGTTCCCCTCTCTTTAGTTTCCGACTCACAACAAGTTTTGGGTTTCCCTTTCGATTTACCCGTAGAGTGCCATTGGTATGAGTTCTAGCATTTAGTAACTTATTCGATAACGTAACGCTATTATAATAGTTGTCCATGTATAAATTATGTCCTTTTTACAAATAGGGTCTAAATAGTCGAAACACGGTTTGTTCAAGCTTACTTGCATCTGTCTCAATTGGTTCAATATTATGATCCTTGCCGCAATACATGTAAATATTCAAAACATACCCATCAGCAGTTGTCAATTCGTAAAATTTAATACCGTATCGAGCTTTCTTGCTTTTTATATACTGTCTAAAAACTAATCGGCCTCGGAACAGCATGAGAGATTCATCTAAGGATAGGTCTATATCAGGAGAATAGATTTTTCTGAAATGTTCAGTGAGCATATCTATGAAGTTTTCAATTTTATCTTTTCCCTTAGCTGCCGTATCACTAACACACACGCATCGTAGTATCTGCTCAAAACGACGTCCTGACATAACATACTGAAATATTGGGTGATAATACATAACATCAGATTGGGTGAACAGTTTCCGTTTTATCGGTGCATTAATTTGACCTTGTAAAAGACATATACCTAAAAACTTTTCAATTTCTTCACGGGTAGTGGGTTTAAAGTTTTTTTTCCGGCTGTGTCTTGTGTGGGGTCGTGTCTGCTGGCATAGTTTTGCACCATATTTGTTAGTACACTCAACAATATTGTCCATAATATGTGGAGGGAAAACAAGACGAAAAATATCAAGAGGTGAACTTCTATCATTTATATCTATTTTTATACCTACTGAGGTCCTGTCAAAATCAAAATTAGGTATATCTGCAACATTGTCTTCCCACTCATTGTCTGACGGTAGATAAACGGTAGATAAAATCCTGCTTGTGGAGGGTACAGATACGGGTCCATCTTCATCGTTAGTAGTCGTAACTGTGGAGTTGACTTGATCGCCGAGATGATCAGTTGACTGGGTACTTGTTGTGATAAATTGATTGGAGTCACTTACGATTTCGGCAGTCAGTTCTTGAAATTCAGTACATGATGAATCGCTTGACTGACTTGACGAGTCGGATGAAAGTGTACGAACACATCGTCGTTTTGGCCGAGCTGCCACGTCGGAGCCCGACGATGACGCGACAAAACGGTCGTTTTCAAAGTCATAATTTGGATCAGATCCGTACTCTCCATCTTGATCGCTAAACGGGTCCTTTGTGGACGTGGACTCCTCCTCTAAAGATGCTACCTCAAATAATCGCAGGATACGAGCTCTTTCCCTTTCGTCGTTAGCCATCTAAAATAATGAACAAACAGGTTAGCTTTTTCGAGTCATGTGGGGCAAGTGTGCGCACTTAAGGTTCGAAATATCACATAATAAATAATGTGAAGTTGAATAAAACAAAACAAGGTTTATTAGTTACAATATTTAATAATTAACAACTTAAACACAAAAGAAATATTTATCAATGGCATAAATTCTTTGGAAATCGACAAAATCAAAATAGTCCAAATGTACGTACACTTACCCAAGTATAGGGGTAACTATGCGAAGTAGTGCAGGTAAGTGTACGCAACATTATAACTTACAGAAATTATATTCAGACTCATAAAATAAACTAGAAAATAGACAATATCTTTAACCTTATTATAAATCAGTGAGATCAATATCTTATATCTTAGGTAAATTTTAGGAAACAAAAATAATGCTACTTTGTAACACAATTATCACAAACAAATACTATTCCCTTTTCAAAGTTACTGCATTGTTCATGCCACCAGCTTTTACAGACGCTGCATTGGATCCAGTCTTCAGGCGGTGGATATACGTATTTTTCTCCACACAGAGGGCAAAAGTATTCGGGCTCATCATTTTCTTTATTTATTTTAACATTAACAGTCCTTTTCTTAATAGTGTTCGTAGATTTTTTACAAGTCACTTTAGATTTCAGTCTTTCTTTCAGATCTGCTCGTATCTTCCTTTTAGCTATTTTTTCTTCCTCTTTTCTTTTTCTTTCTTCCAATTCTAATTTATAAGGACTTTCAGTTGCAATGATTGACTTTTTGCCTTTTTTTCGCCGATTTTGTCTCGTGGCCTTGGGCAATTCTTGAATGGATGACAGTGATATATATTCTTGGCTAGTTGAAGGTATGCTCATCATTGAGGGTGCCACGCTTTTGTTCACAGTTATGACTGCTGGTAATTTAGGTCTAGGAGAGTCAACCATACCATCTTCAGATGAAATACTTGGCGTGGTTGATCTGGTCTCAGTAGTCCCATCTCGCATGGATGACAGTGACATATATTCCTTGCTAGTTAAGTGTACGCTCATTATTGCGGATGCCACACATTTGTCCACGGCTACGTCTTCTGGTAATATTGGTATAAAAGAGTAGTTAACGAAATCATCTTGAGATAAAATACTAGGTGAGGTTGATCTGGGTTCAGTGGTCCCGTCTTGCAAAGTTGAAATGATTGAAGGAGATGTTACAGCGCTTGGCATAGATAGATGACCTGATGATGATGCTACTGTTTCTTGTATATAGTGTGATGGCACCTGATTGCTTACAGATTCAGAATTTGAAGTTTGATAAATGTCCGTGACTGTAGACGCTGCAAAATCTTCGTCTGAGAAAATGTCTCCATCGATTGGCCAAATACCAGTAGTTTTAAAACCTGATACGGCATTACTAAGGGATGCTGCTTTTTTAAAGGCCTCATTTACCAATTGAGCTACTTCTGTCTGTCCGATCACGCGCCCTGGGTGGCGACTTAGCCATTTGTCACATTCATAAGCAAATTTGATTTTCAAAGGTCCAAAGAAGCCTCGATCCAATGGTTGCATTTTATGGGAGCTATGTGGGGGTAGTGTCAACATGTGAATGCTGTTATCACGACAAAAATTAATGGCATTTAAAGAGATATGACTGCTGTGGTTATCTAATATTAATAGAACTGGATTATCTTTTGTAGGTTGCACGTTTTCTTTAAAATGTCTTAGGTATTCAATAAAAAGGTCAGTATTAATAAATCCTGAATCGGAAACCAATCCAATACTGCCTTCAGGTGCATTATTTAACAAATAACCTTGCATTCTCTTTCTTGGGAAAATGAAAGCTGGTGGAACGAAGTTACCAGTAGCACTCATAGCACAAACTAGTGTGATGGTTTGGCCCCTTTCGGCGGAAACAATTTTTCCTACTAACTTCTTTCCCTTTACAGAAATTACTTTAGGAATTTTCTTCGGGACAGTGGATACACCGCTTTCATCCATATTGTATATACGGCTGGGTGAAAACTTATGTTTGTTGTAGAGTTTTTGTAGATTGTCATAAAAAATGAGTACCTGGGGTTTATTGAATCCCATTGCTCTGGCAATACTGGTGGGAACAGGTTGACGCAATTTTAACTCTGGATATCTTTTCAGGAATCCATAAACCCAGTCACGGCCAGCTAGTTTCGATGACGTATTGAATCGGTGTGGAATTCTATTTAAATCAGCAAATTCATAAATTAACTTTCGGAGGCTCATTATGATGAGCCTCGATTGACGATCTTTATTATGGCATGACTATGGTCATGCCATAATAAAGATCGTCGTTTTGCTTCACATAGTGGTAGATTTCATCTTCTTGTGCTTTTGAAAACGTATTATTAAATCGTCCCATACTTGTCGCAGTCGATCCAATCTTCAACCGTTTACGTAGTGTACTCTCCTTCAATCCAACTTGAGATGCTGCTTTTCGTTTGCTAGCACCTTCCAAAATTAATTTTTTGGCAGCTTGTAATTGTTCTTCTGTGACAAAAGTTTTGTCCGGCATCTTCCTTATATAATTTCGAGGCATTTTTTATATATAATAAGACTCTGAAACAATAAATTGCACTATAAACACAAAGCTAAAGCGGTGCAGGGTAAGTGTGCGCATGCGCACACTTACTCGACATGCCCATGCGCATACTTGCCCCAAACCAACAAACTGAGATTCAAATAAAACTGTCAATATTACGTAGCCGCTACCACCAAAACATTAAACACAATTTAAATTAGATAATATGTACTATTCGATGACATATTTCATAATTTCAAAACAAGTTTATATTAAGTAAGAATGAATCCTTCATTTGAAACAAAAATCGTAATTATTCAAACAAAAAACAACACTGACCTGCGAAAACAAAATGGCGCGCCGGCGAGCAGTGACACGCGTGCACTACGTTTGGCGTCGTGTGCGGCACTGAGTTTTCGAGATACTTCGAGTGCGTACACTTACCCGCTACGCACACTTGCCCCACATGATCTATGTAGGTATATTGTGTTGATAAAACCACGCTAGTGACAATATACGTAGTACTAAATAACAATCAACTAAATAAAACACTTGCGAAGTCAATTTATACAACATTATTTGAAATAAAAGAACGAAAATACTAACCTCAATACGCTCGCCTGTAGGTATCAGCCGGCGAAAACGCGTGGTTCCCGTGTAGTGACAACACCCGACTGACGCGAACAATGGCGACGTTTGTGAACGTTGTGTGCTATCACGCAGGTTTATGTGTGCGTGCGACATGCTCACATTGAAAGGCGCGAAAGTTGATGCGATATGACATTTAGACGAAAAAAAATCGATTACGATGTGACACTGAATATATTTTTATGACTTGGTATTCGTATTTGTATTGAAATAAGGTTAAAATTAAAATAAATATGCCCAAAAAACGACGTGTACAGCCGCCCGCCGTATCAAAGTACTCTATTGATGACGTCCTCAGCAGTCGTGTCCCTCAACGTGTTAACTACGTGAGAAGTATAATTAACTACTTCGTTATTTTATTATTATGTTTTATGGTTGTGTTGACATATTATTATGTGGCGACAATTCCACGCCGCAGGTGAATTTACAACGCTGTACAACTGAGAATATTTTGGATTTAATAAAACTAGTATTTATATATTTATTTTATATGTATATATATTTTATATGTTTATATATTATAAAAAAAAAATCCTAATAAGTCACACTGTTACAAATCTGGGTGTTACTGAACGGGTATAAACCACGGGCTCTGACGTGATAGCTAATGTTCACATCTTTAAATATAGATGTGAAATCTAGCCATCACGTTTAGGTTATGTTGAGTTCTGACAACCTTTAATGATATTTCGAATCAATATAGTCATAGCTCTCGAAGAGTTCATATTATTATGTACACCATGTATTGTTATGAATTATCCGGCTCTGATTGAAAGTATGAAGAGGATAAGGAATTTATGATGCTGGCGACTCTTCTTTCAGCAAAGCAGTTAATAAACTTCCAAAAATCAATCAGACTACTTATAATACAATTAAATTTATACACAGCTACTCGCCTTTAGACTCTCTTTTATTATTCACTGGGTGAACCCAAGGTATCTTTCCTTTATTCCCAGCTTCTCTTTATTTCTTTCTTTTGAAAAAACAAGTCTGTTTCATTCGTCATATTAGGTATCGAGCTGCTGCTTTGAATGAAGCTTGTGGATCCTCAAATCGTGTGAAGATTTCATCATATTGTTACGTGTCAGGATGGGGTTCGATGCAAAATGCCAGTTACGCGATGATGAGTTTATTCAAGACTCACACAGTATACTAACAGTAACTAAATAAAGCTATGAACACTTATACTGCACTATAACGCTTCGTATATCGCTCTTCGTAAACTTCCGTATCACTTAGATGTTCGCTCGAGATCGCTGTATTCACAACTGAACGAAGTGCCGACGTTCGAATCCTTTTTATAGTCCTTCAATAGATTTCTAGAACCTTCCAGTTATTACTACAGAGATGCCGACAATTCTCGAAAACAGAACAATGAGTGTAGGTACTTAGCTGCGACGCGTAGGTATGCCTACCGTCGATGATCTATTGTTATACGTGTAGGTAGGTACATGCAAACGTTCTAGCGTAGGTATTTGTCGTATACGTGTAGGTAGGTACTTGCGATGTTCTAGAGCGTAGGTATTTGTCGTACACGAGTAGGTAGGTACTTGCGAACGTTCTAGAGCTTAGGTATTCGTCGTACACGAGTAGGTAAGTACTTGCGAACGTTCTAGCATAGGTAATCGTCGCAACATTGCCCCCCTCTTAATCATGCTCGTCCCGAGCAGCGTTAGAACCGTGATAGGGTGCTAGTCGATCGATGTGGACGATCTTCGGCTTCTTTCTATCGCCCTGTCTTATGCGATAGGTCACGCCATTGATCCTTGTGATCACTTTATAGGGACCCTCCCAGCGGGCCTGTAGTTTCGGGGACTTGCCGATTTTCCTGAGAGGATTATGTAACCACACGAGCGTACCTTCCTCGAAGCCATGATTACTTGCTTTCCTGTCATAACGAGTTTTCATCTTCTCACTAGCCTTGAGGTTGTTATCTCGCACTAGATCGTGTGTCTTATCCAGCTGTGCCTGCAAGTTTGCGACGTATTCTACTGTCGGCTTTGGCGTATCAGGAGGTGTTCCGGTAATCAAGTCTACTGGTAGGCGTATCTCTCTTCCAAAGTTGACTTTGGCCGGCGTAAATCCTGTAGTGTCATGAACCGCGGACCGATATGATAGCAGGAAGAGTGGAATGTAACGGTCCCAGTCTCGTTGATGGTCTTCGACAACCTTGGCCAGATGGTTTTCCAAAGTCTGGTTAAACCGTTCTACCATGCCGTCAGACTGCGGGTGCGCTGGTGTTGTCCGTGTTTTATGTATGCCGAGTAGATTACACATCTCTTGAAACAGGGCTGACTCGAAATTTCTTCCCTGGTCACTATGCAGTTCCAACGGCACACCAAATCGACACACTACTTCCTGGATCAACTTTTTGGCCACGGTCTGAGCCTCTTGGTTTGGTGTCGCAAACACTTCGGGCCATTTGGTAAAGTAATCTTGAACTACTACTATAAAGCGGTTGCCGTCTTCTGTCACGGGAAATGGTCCAGCTACGTCAATGGCAATTCTCTCCCATGGGGCTCCGACACTGTACAACTGTAGCTTGCCTCTTGATCTAGTACGAGGTCCTTTTACCGAAGCACACGTAGAGCACTTTCTGCACCACTCCTTGATGTCTTCCCGACAGCGTACCCAGTAGAACCGTTCTCTCACCTTTACCAAAGTCTTCTTCACACCAAGATGACCACCTGATGCACCATCATGCACTAAGCGCAGAACAGGTGCAACTTTGTTTCTCGGGATCACCATCTGTAGAACTTGGTCCTTCCCGTCAGGTGATTCCCACTTTCTATATAGCACGCCTTGTTCCAAACTCAGACTGTCCCACTGAGCCCAGTAGGCCTTCGTAATTGGGCTTGCGGCTGATACGTCCTGCCATTTTGGTTTCCGACCCTGAGCCTTCCAGTCCATTATCAATTTAAGATCTCTGTCCTCTTTCTGTGCCTTACTGACTTCGTGTTTGTCCCAGGATTCATCGGTCCCCTGAGTCTTGACAATTTTCACTACCTCCTTGGACTCATGCTTCAAACAGTGTTTACAATCCTAGGAGCATGGACGTCGCGATAAGGCATCAGCATTGGAGTGAATCCTTCCACTGCGGTGTTCTATTACAAAGTTGTACTCCTTGGCCTTCAGGATTCTTAAACTGGAGTAGCCACTTCAGTGCCGCATGATCTGTTCGTAGTGTGAACTCTCTTCCCAGCAAGTATTTATTAAAATGTTGTAAGGTCTTCACAACTGCTAGTAATTCACGCCGAGTTACACAGTAGTTTCTCTCAGACTTCGATAAAGACTTGCTGAAGTATGCGATGACCACTTGCTGACCATTTTGCTCCTGAGATAACACACCTCCGATTCCAGTATTACTGGCGTCTGTGTCCACAATAAATCTGCCTTCTCTATTAGGGTAGCACAGGACTGGAGCTGAACACAGCAATTCTTTGAGTCGTGTAAACGCACGTTGACAATCCGAGTCCCAAACGAAGTTCCTCTTTTCTTCTGTAAGGTGGTGTAATGGCTTGGCTATTTCAGAGAAGTTCTTCACAAAACGCCGGTAGTTAGCACTAAGTCCCAGAAAGGCTCTAACTTCGGTTTTAGTTTTTGGTACAGGCCACTCTTGCACCGCTTTTATTTTGTCTGGGTCCGTTTGAACACCTCTATCCGAAATAATGTGGCCTAAGAATGAAACTTCTTTCTTGAAAAAGGCGCACTTCTTCGGATTAAGTTTCAAGTTTGATTCACGAAATCTCTTGAACACTTTCTCAAGATTCTTGCGATGTTCCGTGAAACTGCGTCCCATAACTATTACGTCATCTAAGTACACCAGACAGGCATCTCCCAAAAGACCTACTAGTACGCGTTCCATAAGCCTTTCGAACGTAGCTGGTGCATTACACAATCCAAATGGCATTACCCGGAACTGCCACAGGCCTTTGCCAGTACCGGTGGTAAATGCAGTCTTCTCCTTATCTTCTGGCCGGAGTTCCACTTGCCAGTAGCCACTTTTCAGATCTACCGTAGAGAACCACTTCATGCCTCCAAGCATGTCCAAAGTGTCGTCAATACGGGGCAAAGGATAGCTGTCTTTCTTGGTCACGTTATTCAGCATCCTGTAGTCCACACAAAACCTGGTACTGCCATCTTTCTTCTTCACGAGTACCACGGGTGAAGACCATGGGCTGGATGATGGCTCTATGATCTTGGTTCGTGCCATATTCCCAATCAGCTCGGCTACTTCTTGTTCTTTTGCTAGTGGCACTCGTCTAGGTCTTTGTTTGATAGGCTGTGTAGCACCTGTGTCGATCGGATGTTTCACTAACCCCGTTCTTCCAAGGTCGTTTTCTTCTTTGGTGAAAATGTCCTTGTAGTCCAGCAGCAGCTTCTCTGCTTCCCGATCTTCCCACTGAATTGTTCGCCACAGAAGTTCTGGTCGTACGATGGTCTTCGACGCGCCCGTATCTATCGTAAAGCGAACAGGTTTACTATTGATTTCTCCAGCTGTTACCAGGCTATTACCGTCACATGCCTGTGATACTTGTACTGTGGGGGCTTGACGTAACGGATCATGACTAGCATCAACCTGAGTAGTACCTGACACCATTCTACTTCTTCTCTGGTCCGGACAGTTGATTCGGATATGTCCCCGCTTGCCGCATCCGTAGCACATAGGCTCACCTCGTGGTCTAACAGCTGCAACAACTTCCCGTACTTTATGCGACTTGTAGTCGTTTCGCACAGCTTCCACCTCAAGGGCATGTGCTAAGGCCGCTTCTAAAGATGTATGGTGTGCCAACCGAACAGTTGTTCCGATCTCAAACTCTCTTATGCCATCCACAAAAGCTTGCACAACTATGTGGTCCACAGATGATGTACTGGAGGCATAGGCTCGTCGTACCAGGCGTTCAATTTCAGCAGCCCATTGTTGAAGTCCCTCACTTGGCTTCTGAATTTGATCCTTCAGCTGAGCTCGATAAACATGCTCCAGGTGCTTATCGCCAAATCGAGCTTCCAAAGCCTTAAGGAGTGCGTCTAAGCTTCGTCGGTTAGCAGGTATGTTCTCCAGAATCAGCAGTGCATCCCCTCTGAGTGCCAAAGTAAGCGCCGTCAGTGCGTGATCATCTTCCCATCCATTTCCTTTGGCAACTACTTCGAACTGGTGTCGAAAGGCCGTCCAGGAAGACGAGCCGTCAAAGGAGGGAAGTTTAAACTTGGGACCCCCGGAAGTGACTTCCGCGGCCACGGGCGTAGTACTTGAATAAAGGACCTTGATCTTCTGGAGCTCTTTAATCATCTTGTCATGATGGTTCATGGTGGTCTGGACATCTTCGAGAATTTCATCATGTACTGATGACGGTGCTGAACCCTTCCAACTTAGAGTCCATCATTTCTCGAAGGTCCTCTCGGATAGCCTGGCGTTGTCTGTCTTCGGCTTGGCGTTGGCGCTCTTCAGCTTGGCGTTGACCTTCCTTCAACTCCTCCATGACTTGACGTTGCCGTTCTTCAGCTTGGCGTTGGCGCTCTTCAGCTTGGCGTTGGCGCTCTTCAGCTTGGCGTTGGCCCTCCTGTATAACGGCTAAAAGGGACGACATGTCGAAGCCAGAGCCCATACCCGTCGACGCCGCAGAAGTGCCGGGATCACTAACTACTGCTGCGCTAGACTCTTCAGTATCGGCCATAATCGATGGTTCACGAGTTTCGTCTACCGCCGCCTGTCGTCGAGTGCGTACTCCCTCGTCGCGTGGTGTGACTGGCATTCTCACTTCTGTCACCAATTGTTACGTGTCAGGATGGGGTTCGATGCAAAATGCCAGTTACGCGATGATGAGTTTATTCAAGACTCACACAGTATACTAACAGTAACTAAATAAAGCTATGAACACTTATACTGCACTATAACGCTTCGTATATCGCTCTTCGTAAACTTCCGTATCACTTAGATGTTCGCTCGAGATCGCTGTATTCACAACTGAACGAAGTGCCGACGTTCGAATCCTTTTTATAGTCCTTCAATAGATTTCTAGAACCTTCCAGTTATTACTACAAAGATGCCGACAATAATTCTCGAAAACAGAACAATGAGTGTAGGTACTTAGCTGCGACGCGTAGGTATGCCTACCGTCGATGATCTATTGTTATACGTGTAGGTAGGTACATGCAAACGTTCTAGCGTAGGTATTTGTCGTATACGTGTAGGTAGGTACTTGCGAATGTTCTAGAGCGTAGGTATTCGTCGTACACGAGTAGGTAAGTAGGTACTTGCGAACGTTCTAGCATAGGTAATCGTCGCAACAATATCATAAAATAGATTCTTTAATCTTGCTTTTCGAACAAGCTGTAGGGAATGCGAGGATGTACCAGTACGTGGTGTTGCTGGACGAGAATTGTCTGATTGAGATTGTGTGAACCTTGATTCCATAATAAGGCTGTAAAAAACTTATTTGTCGTTCTTCATATTTCCGTTGCGAGACAAATTTGTTTGAACGCGCTAATCTATGGAACTACCAGTCGGATTTGTATAATTCTTTTTGCGTATGATAGCTCAGTTCTCGAGGAAAGTTATAGGCAACATCACGCTACTGACGACAAAAGTAGAGCAGTAAGCAAAGACGCGGGTGCACCCGAAAGCTAGTTAGTTAATAATAATCCAAATAAAATACTTAATTCTCGTTTATCATGTGCTCGTCGTACTGTAGAAAATGCATTTGGAAAATTACGAGTTAGATTAAGAGTGTTATAAGAACCTTTACAAGAACAACTAAAGATGGCGGACAAGATCGTAATTGCTGCCTTCATAACTTTTTGACTCAAGCACATAGGAAACACAAGAAACTGAAGTGGATGAAAGCGAGGCGAGCGTGAGTACTGGCTTAATAAACATTGTATTGTTAAATAGAAGTATAGAAGTCCATCTTAAGAAGCTGTTCAAGTCCGTGAGGCATTTAAAACATATTTTGTAAGTACCAAAGTTCCATGGCAAATGCAAGCTATTAGAACCCAGTTTAATTAAATAAAGCAGTCAAGTACTTACGTGGTTGTTTTAATTTTTCTCCTATCTCCTCCCAAACAGATGCAAGGTCACTCCATCTTGTCCGGTGGTAAGGTCTCATCATAACTAACAAAACGAGCCCATACTCGGTACACCCAGCTTTACGTTAGCTAGTTACAGTAGCAGTCTCCAAAGTAGACCTTCAGGTCACTCCATCTTGTCCGGTGGTAGTGACCCAACCATTACAGGCCCGTATTTTGTTGCCGCCAGATAATAAACTATTTAGTACTTTTTTAAGGCGGCCTATAAAACGTTCCTGTAATGATTGTTTCATTGCCTCTTCCTTTATACCTAAAGCTTGCGACATACCTAGTTACTTATAGGTGTCAGTAACTAGAAGCGATCTAAGTTGAATAGAATCAGAGATTATTAGGAGAAAAACCGTTTCATCACAAGATAAAGAACCATTCTATTTGTAGTATCTGCTAGGTATGTAAAATTGTTTATCGTTTTGCCGCAAAGTGAACCGAAAAAGGGGTTATGTTTGATAGAATTGTAAACGCGTCCTTAAGGACGCGTTTACAATTCTAAGCCCATAATCGCTATACCCAGCTCTTCTAATCAGCTAGTTCCAGTAGAAGTCACTGAAGTGGTATCAGGACACTTACGCGAATCCACTTGCACAAAAGACATTTGCGCATTGCGCGAAAGACTTTTGCGTGAATGGACATTTTTGCGAGAAAGAAACTGGCGCGAAAACGTTTGCGTGAAATATGATAAAACAAGATTTTAAAGTCAAATTTCATTAAAGCAGCTGCCATTGTGAACGTTGCTGTTTTTTTACCTGTTGCTTTCAAAATCCATACCTGAGTGTCCCAGTGATGACGAAATACGAATCTTAAGTCAAATTTAATAAAAGCAGCCGCCATTTTGAACTTTGCTCTTTTTGTACCTATTGATTTCAAAATCCGATACCTGAGTGTCCCAGCGATGACCGAACATGAATCTAAGTCAAATTTAATAAAAGCAGCCGCCATTTTGAAAAAAATTTATTTATAAAACCATTAATAAAACGTTCCTGTAATGATTGTTTCATTGCCTCTTCCTTTATACCTAAAGCTTGCGACATACCTAGTTACTTATAGGTGTCAGTAACTAGAAGCGATCTAAGTTGAATAGAATCAGAGAGTTGAATGCCCTCAGATTCTACTATCCCACCACGCTTTACATGCATGAATGCACATTTGTCTACACCGAATTCCATTCTGATCGAGTTACTAAAGTTTTCTGTTACCTTTAGTAAATCTTTCAGCTGGATATCAGTAGGCGCAATTAGTTTCAGATCATCCATGTACAGCAGGTGGGATATGACTTGACCACCTCTACGTAACCTGTAACCTAATTCTGAACCCTCTAGCAATGTACTGAGAGGATTCAGAGCTAGGCAAAACCATAGGGGACTCAGGCTGTCACCCTGGAAATAATCCATATTGGTTCACCGTTACCCCGGACATGTCGGCATCCTGGATAGGTAAGAACTGTTCCCCATTGCCGCATACATGCCTCCAAAAAGGTGCGTACAGTAGCATCTACTTTATAGAGTTCTAGCACTCTTAGGAGCCATGAATGCGGCACGGAATCGAATGCCTTTTTATAATCTATCCAGCATGCCGACAAGTTCTTTCGGTTTCGGCGTACCTGTTGGCTAATGGCCGTATCGATTAGAAGGTGCTCCTTAGTACCACGGGCTCCTCCCTTACATCCATTCTGAGAGATAGACATTATCGAATTTTGTTCAACGTGGTTATTAATTTTGACTCTCAGGATCGACGTAAGCAATTTGTAGACCGATGGTAAGCATGTGATCGGTCTATAATTATTGGGATCCGTGGTGGTACCGGTCTTATGGAGCAGGTGAGTAATTCCAGTTGTTAGAAACTCGGGTAGCGTTCCAGATTCTAAAGCGGACTGAAACTGAGATGCCAAACGAACATGTGAGCTTCGTAGCCATCTCAACCAGAAATTATGCAGTCCGTCAGGTCCTGGAGATTTCCAATTAGTCATGGAACGGACTGCATTTGTCACATCATCGGCTGTGATGACTACGTGAGCCATGTCTGTAATTTTCTCACATGCTCGATTAACATCCCGCATCCAGTCCCCCTCGACATGATCAACGGGCACCGACCAGATGCTACTCCAGAATTCTTTTGTGGCAGTAGTGTCCGGCAGTTGACCGTTAGACCCGCCGTTGATCGGTCGCTCCCAGTTTCTGTATACCCACCTTTGATCGTTCTGGAACATGCGATTTACGGTATATCGGTCCACGCGTTTTCGATATCTGCTGATTCGGTTTGCCCATGCACAGATCTTCTGCTTTAGGAAGTCAATGCGCTCTGTGACCCTAGACAAATAATCACTACGGTTAATACCCATCCCAGAGAATGCCCGGTTCACAAAGCCCATCACTTTCGGGCGAATATTGCCCGTCCTAAAGCAGATTAGCTTGCCGATAAGCACCCTTGCCTCAGCGATGCGCCGCTCAATCCTGATCTGCCAAGCCGGTGTACTTGCCTTTTGCTGCTTACGGTCAGCTGTTGGGAATTTTATTCCCGCTAGCCGACATGCCGCGGCAGCTGCACAATACAGGATTAAATGGGTATCGCCGAGATTTTCACTTCCATCTAAATTTTAATTTTACTAATAGTGAATCAAGGGTACTTACCAGCGCCATATTTTTCTGTGCATAGGTAAACGAGGCAGACGTGGCCTATTATTATTATTATTATTAATGTTGTCCATTGACGTTTTATTGTTATACTGACGACAGCACTGAGGATACGTAGTATACGGGCCATGCGAATATCCCTCGTTCCATTGTGCATTGTGGAGATGAAAGCTATGAAAGCTCCGTTTGTAGTCACTCCGCCATTTCCACACACAGTCCTTACAACCTCTGAAAGGCCTGAATCCTTAAAAGCGACATCTTCAGAGATTTTCAGTCTAGTTTCGCAGACATTTTTGTTTCGTCATCATTTAAAGGCTAAAGCCTATACGTGTAGGACGTCAGCGAGTCGTTCACAGATTTGAACAACACATTCGTGTTGGGTTCGATTGCCGCCCGTCCGGCACATATTGTATCGAAAACATACAACTAAATTGTCAATATAAACCTTTATCGATGGGGCCTGGAGATCCGTAATACAGGATTTTTTTCCTAGCACGGAGTCCAGTCCTTCACAAAGTCACATTTTAAACTGTATTGTACTGTTTCGATGTATCAAATTTTGTCTTTGTGAAGTGAAAATAAATCAAAAAAATACTGTATAGATAGTATTACCGTGGCGTTAGCGTTCCGCCACCTCTCTGTGTGCAACCGCATTTTGTTTGTATTGCTATACGTCGATTTCGCCGCATGCTGTTGCAACTTCTGCTGTAATAAATGGACGATTTTGAGTGACAGAAAAGTACATAGAGAAACATACGAAAATGCGGTTCCTTCCTTGCTGTCAGATGTGATCTTTACTTTTAAAAGGGCGGCAAATTGTTTTGTGCCCGGGGGCCCAAAGCTAAAGTATAGCTTAAAACGGCCTTGGGTGCGGGGGAGAGAGGGCCGCGGCGGCGAAGCGACGCGACACAACGGGTCGGTTTTACGTCAAGTGTGCACGCGCCAGTGTTGTTTCGTGACGCGTCGGAACCGCAAAAAAACATTGATATAACTAGCTAGCTAGTTCCGCGGCGTGTTTTGTCTCCCTCGGGTACCAGACTGATGTACGGACATAGGCTACTAAATTGGTATGTAGATAGCTTCGGTGCCGGAGACGGCTCCGGTCCGAATTTCCGGTACCGAACTTTCGCATTTATAGTAATAGGAGGATTGGAAATACTGATTGATGGTCATGGCATCATTGAGCCTACCTACCTACTGTTAGTACCGACATAATAAATTTCAATCTTACACGCATGATTTAAAGTTTATTTTACAACGCAGTGTTCAAAAGCAATAAAATTTTACGGTTTATTCCCGTTGTCCCCGTACGCCGTGTTCCCGTCACGGGGACAGCGGTACTTCACTAAAATATTTAAAAATACTTCCCGTCGTCCCCGTACACTGTCCCCGTTAATATAGTTGAATAAAATAGGTAAAAATTATTCCCTACGGTCCCCCCGGGCGTACGGAGACAACGGGAATAAACCAATTTTACGACCGAAGTTCGCCGGTAGGACAAATGATGTAATGGAGAAGAAATTTTTTTTTTACCTTTTGTATACGATACGATTTTTATACGATATTGAGTTGGTATTTTAAGTGTTTGTTATAGTGTGTTCTAAACATATAATTATACTTTTCTCTGACCGTGAATATGATTTTGGGTAGAAAATTTATAATTCAATAAAACAAAATATTATTATTAAAAATATAGTTATAGTAGTCATAATATTAAAACAGTTACAGTACCTAAATGAAATACTGTTGCCACTAAGTCTGAAGCTGAACCTATAAAAAATATTTCCGACAAAGAATCATATCCGTGTGAACAGCGGTGACATAGGTAGTAGATAACAAAGCTGTAAGTAATTAATTATCTATAGAGTTAAGTGTATTGCCTGTGTCACTTTGCATGCTACTTATCCGAAACGGATTCGGTCACCTAGGGCCACATTCCTTAAACGGTCTTTTCCCTTTGATGGTCAATTCTCCTGACGACCATTTTGCTAAAAGGGCCAAGATCACATTGCTCCTAAGGGCTCAATCCCCAAATGACCACGTTCCTAGTGGCGACTTCTTTGTACTGCCTCGAATGGCCACATTTTTCTTTAGGGTAAATCCCTGAAGGGCCAACTTCCTTGTCATGATGTCAATTAATATCTAATCGGTAGGCCGTTCGTAGAATGCAAAATAACAAGTCCAAGTTTAACGTTTAGGCGGTGTTCTCCGTGTCCGGTATGGTAGCAAGGCAAGGGTCGTACATGAAGGAAGATCAGAAGTCCGTAGGAAAGCAGAGGTCGAGGAAAATATCAATAAAAGTATGGGAGGAAACACTCAAAGGCAACACGCACTAGATGATACGAAACGAGTTTTGATATCATGTCAAGTCAGAGTATATTTGTCTGGCGAAAGCATTTCGTAAAAAGTATGAACTCTGTTACGTTAATCGATTATAATTGAATCTATATTCCAATTACTTCGTAATCTTAACTTAATTATTGAATTTCTCATTTTCCATATTGTAAAATGAGTTGATTTTTTAAATAGTAAAACAAGTAACATTAATTTACATGTAACAAACAGTTAAAATACTAGAAACCTAATTTGTAAATAAATCCATTTATCTTTTTTTTTAGTTTGAGACATCCTATAGAAATGCCGGTATACCCCAGTAGTAGTGGCTTGGTAGGGTGTTAATCCGGCTAAGGGTCCGTTCACACAGACCGGCTCGGAGAGCATCGGCGCGTATTTTTCTTTTCACACAGACCGGATCGTATACGCTTGGAGTTGGTCTGAGCGGAGCCGCCAACTATTTCACATAGACCGACTGGAAGCGACCTGAAAGCGGATACGCTCGGAGCCGGTCGGATGCGCTCGCAGCCGTTCGGAATCGCTCACAGCCGGTCGTATACGCTCGCAGCCGGTTGGATGTGCTCGGACCTGGTCGGATGCACTTGAAGCCGGTCGGATGCGCTCGGAGCCAGCTGACAACCGGCTGTCGCTTGGTCGTTGAAAGGATTGTGCTATCAAAATGGCGGTCGGCGTGGGGAAGCGCGCACGCAATCGGAACCGATCGGCTGCGCGAGCGAGAAAGAGCACGCAATCAGAGTCGATTGGCTGCGCGAGCGAGAAAGAGCACGCGATCGGAACCGATCGGCTGCACGAGCGTTAAAGAGCATGCAACCGGAGCCAAACCGCTACACGATCGAGAAAAAGTACGCGATCGGAGGCGGTCAGCTCCTCTTATTATTTCACACCAAGCGCCTTCAAGCATTCTTAATGACAAAAGCAGTGCACATGCAAAAATAAACCTTTATACAAATACTAAAAACCTTGTTTTCATCGTGATAAGAATCTGCTCTTCTCTCCGAGCCGGTCTGTGTGGTGTGAACAGACCCTTACCCGTACATGTAGACAGTCGCGACTGTGCCGCAGTGACGAACGGATGGTGTGTTGTTTTTTTAACAATAAGCGCGCGATATTTGTACTAAAACTAAGTTCAAGTACATATTTAATATGAAGATTAGGATATATTGTGCTGTTTTGGTTGCATGAATTCGTCAATAACGCATCCAGAGATAACTTTTTTTAGATTACTTGGAAACTCTGAAAGGTAAGACTATAAAATAATTTTATTTACTAGTAGGTAGGTACATAATGTGTGTCTTTTTAATGGATAAGTATTTCCTTTTATCTCCCGAAAAAGAAGATGTCTGGATTAATAAATAAAGTGAATAGTGTAAAGGAAAGTGATTGACACGAGTGAAATAGGTAGTTATAGCCGAGTCACAATACTGTATATTATATAGTATTGTGACTCGGCCGTATTTTATAAATAAATGCCTACAGCCGCGCGGTACGTAAACATGCGATAGGGCTGCCCACCTCCAGCACTTTAATCACATTTGCCTGCTTTGTGTTTCCATTTAGTTTTGTGATTGTAAATATTCTTTTTTTATATAAACAAATAAAATACTTTGTGAATTTAATAGGAAGTGTTCAATAAAAATGCGTGTTGTTTTTTGATTGGAAATTTATTATTTCTGTATTGTTGCGACGAATACCTATGCTAGAACGTTCGCAAGTACTTACCTACTCGTGTACGACGAATACCTAAGCTCTAGAACGTTCGCAAGTACCTACCTACTCGTGTACGACAAATACCTACGCTCTAGAACATTCGCAAGTACCTACCTACACGTATACAACAAATACCTACGCTAGAACGTTTGCATGTACCTACCTACACGTATAACAATAGATCAACGGCGGTAGGCATACCTACGCGTCGCAGCTAAGTACCTACACTCATTGTTCTGTTTTCGAGAATTGTCGGCATCTTTGTGGTAATAGCGGGAAGGTTCTAGAAATCTATTGAATGACTATAAAAAGGATTCGAACGTCGGCACTTCGTTCAGTTGTGAATACAGCGATCTCGAGCGAACATCTAAGTAATACGGAAGTTTACGAAGAGCGATATACGAAGCGTGATAGTGCAGTATAAGTGTTTATTGCTTTATTTAGTTACTGTTAGTATACTGTGTGAGTCTTGAATAAACGCATCATCGCGTAACTGGCATTTTGCATCGAACCCCATCCTGACACGTAACAATTGGTGACAGAAGTGAGAATGCCAGTCACACCACGCGACGAGGGAGTACGCACTCGACGACAGGCGGCGGTAGACGAAACTCGTGAACCATCGATTATGGCCGATACTGAAGAGTCTAGCGCAGCAGTAGTTAGTGATCCCGGCACTTCTGCGGCGTCGACGGGTATGGGCTCTGGCTTCGACATGTCGTCCCTTTTAGCCGTTATACAGGAGGGCCAACGCCAAGCTGAAGAGCGCCAACGCCAAGCTGAAGAGCGCCAACGCCAAGCTGAAGAGCGCCAACGCCAAGCTGAAGAGCGCCAACGCCAAGCTCTTCTAGACCTTAAGAAAGGTCAACTGCAAGCCGAAGACAGACAACGCCAGGCTATCCGAGAGGACCTTCGAGAAATGATGGACTCTAAGTTGGAAGGGTTCAGCACCGTCATCAGTACTCTTCAAGAAGACGTTGAAGTGGTAAAAAAACGCACCAGCAAACATGATGAAATACTCGAAGATGTCCAGACCACCATGAACCATCATGACAAGATGATTAAAGAGCTCCAGAACACCAAGGTCCTTTATTCAAGTACTACGCCCGTGGCCGCGGCAGTCACTTCCGGAGGTCCCAAGTTTAAACTTCCCTCCTTTGACGGCTCGTCTTCCTGGACGGCCTTTCGACACCAGTTCGAAGTAGTTGCCAAAGGAAATGGGTGGGAAGATGATCACGCACTGACGGCGCTTACTTTGGCACTTAGAGGGGATGCACTGCTGATCCTAGAGAACTTACCTGCTGACCGACGAAACTTAGACGCACTCCTGAAGGCATTGGAAGCTCGATTTGGCGATAAGCACCTGGAGCATGTTTATCGAGCTCAGCTGAAGGATCGAACTCAGAAGGCGAGTGAGGGACTTCAACAATGGGCTGCCGAAATTGAACGCCTGGTACGACGAGCCTATGCCTCCAGTACATCATCTGTGGACCACATAGTTGTGCAAGCTTTCGTGGACGGCATAAGAGAGTTTGAGGTCAGAACAACTGTTCGGTTGGCACACCATACATCTTTAGAAGCGGCCTTAGCACATGCCCTTGAGGTGGAAGCTGTGCGAAACGACTACAAGTCGCATAAAGTACTTATGTACACAGCTTAGCTTAGTACAGCTGCTAGACCACGAGGTGAGCCTATGTGCTACGGATGCGGCAAGCGGGGCCATATCCGAATCAACTGTCCAGACCAGAGAAGAAGTAGAATGGTGTCAGCTACTACTCAGGTTGATGCTAGTCAAGATCCGTTACGTCAAGCCCCCACAGTGCAAGTATCACAGGCATGTGACGGTAATAGCCTGGTAAAAGCTGGAGAAATCAATAGTAAACCTGTTCGCTTTAGGATAGATACGGGCGCGTCGAAGACCATCGTACGACCAGAACTTCTGCGGCGAACAATTCAGTGGGAAGACGCACGACCATCTTGCAAATTGCAAACAGCGACTGGCCAGCCAGTGACCGTCCTCGGAGCTACAGATGTGAAAATCAAACTAGGAGAGAAGATTTATCATCAAACCGTTTTGGTGGCGAGCATAACGGATGACTGCATTATCGGCTTAGACTTCCTACGAATGCAGCAGTGCGTTGTCGATATTGCTAAAGGTGTTCTAAGCTTCCCAGACCAAGAGGTCTTTCTAGAAGGCTGTTCTTCAATAGCGGTCTACAGTGCCAAAACGATAACCTTGGCACCAAGGTCA
Source organism: Parascotia fuliginaria (assembly GCA_963082885.1). NCBI lineage: Eukaryota > Metazoa > Arthropoda > Insecta > Lepidoptera > Erebidae > Parascotia > Parascotia fuliginaria. The sequence goes on from OY720172.1 coordinate 12,247,274, forward strand.
GAAACCTTAGTCGATGTAAGGTTTCCTGAGGGTATAGCGGCTGATCGTTGCGTCATAGTGGAAGATCCTGGGCGCCATACCAGTCGAATTACAGCCAGAACTTTGGTAATGACTAGAAGTGGAGCAAAAGTTAAAATTGCCAACCTTAGCAATTCGGCGATGTTGTTACGGAAGAACGTGATCGTGGGACGATGTGAGGCTGTGAGCAGTCTAAGGAAGATCCAAGAGAACGTCCAGACTGCCTCTTCCGCAAACCATATGGGCCCGTTATTAGAGACCACGAAGAAAAGTTTGTCACCCAACGAATATCGGGAAGCAGAGAAGCTGCTACTGGACTACAAGGACATTTTCACTAAAGAAGAAAACGACCTTGGAAGAACGGGGTTAGTGAAACACCCGATCGACACAGGTGCTACACAGCCTATTAAACAAAGACCTAGACGAGTGCCACTAGCAAAAGAACAAGAAGTAGCCGAGCTGATTGGGAATATGGCACGAACCAAGATCATAGAGCCATCATCCAGCCCATGGTCTTCACCTGTGGTACTCGTGAAGAAGAAAGATGGCAGTACCAGGTTTTGTGTAGACTACAGGATGCTGAATAACGTGACCAAGAAAGACAGCTATCCTTTGCCCCGTATTGACGACACTTTGGACATGCTTGGAGGCATGAAGTGGTTCTCTACGGTAGATCTGAAAAGTGGCTACTGGCAAGTGGAACTCCGGCCAGAAGATAAGGAGAAGACTGCATTTACCACCGGTACTGGCAAAGGCCTGTGGCAGTTCCGGGTAATGCCATTTGGATTGTGTAATGCACCAGCTACGTTCGAAAGGCTTATGGAACGCGTACTAGTGGGTCTTTTGGGAGATGCCTGTCTGGTGTACTTAGATGACGTAATAGTTATGGGACGCAGTTTCACGGAACATCGCAGGAATCTTGAGAAAGTTTTTAAGAGATTTCGTGAATCAAATTTGAAACTTAACCCGAAGAAGTGCGCCTTTTTCAAGAAAGAAGTTTCGTTCTTAGGCCATATTATTTCGGATAGAGGTGTTCGAACGGACCCAGACAAAATAAAAGCGGTGCAAGAGTGGCCTGTACCAAAACCTAAAACCGAAGTAAGAGCTTTCCTGGGCCTCAGTGCTTACTACCGGCGTTTTGTGAAGAACTTCTCTGAAGTAGCCAAGCCATTACACCACTTGACAGAAGAGAAGAGGAACTTCGTTTGGGACTCGGATTGTCAACGTGCATTTACACGACTCAAAGAGTTGCTGTGTTCAGCTCCAGTCCTGTGCTACCCTAATAGAGAAGGCAGATTTATTGTGGACACAGACGCCAGTAATACTGGAATCGGAGGTGTGTTATCTCAGGAGCAAAATGGACAGCAAGTGGTCATCGCCTACTTCAGCAAGTCTCTATCGAAGCCTGAGAGAAACTACTGTGTAACTCGGCGTGAATTACTAGCAGTTGTGAAGACCTTACAACACTTTAATAAATACTTGCTGGGAAGAGAGTTCACACTACGAACAGACCATGCAGCACTGAAGTGGTTACTCCAGTTCAAGAATCCTGAAGGCCAAGTCGCGAGATGGATCGAACAACTACATGAGTACAACTTTGTAATAGAACACCGCAGTGGAAGGATTCACTCCAATGCTGATGCCTTATCGCGACGTCCATGCTCCCAGGATTGTAAACACTGTTTGAAGCATGAGTCCAAGGAGGTAGTGAAAATTGTCAAGACTCAGGGGACCGATGAATCCTCGGACAAAGAGGAAATCAGTAAGGTACAGAAAGAAGACAGAGATCTTAAACTAATAATGGATTGGAAGGCTCAGGGTCGGAAACCATTATGGCAGGACGTATCAGCCGCAAGCCCAATTACGAAGGCCTACTGGGCTCAGTGGGACAGTCTGAGTTTGGAACAAGGCGTGCTATATAGAAAGTGGGAATCACCTGACGGGAAGGACCAAGTTCTACAGATGGTGATCCCGAGAAACAAAGTTGCACCTGTTCTGCGCTTAGTGCATGATGGTGCATCAGGTGGTCATTTTAACTGTTTGTTACATGTAAATTAATGTTACTTGTTTTACTATTTAAAAAATCAACTCATTTTACAATATGGAAAATGAGAAATTCAATAATTAAGTTAAGATTACGAAGTAATTGGAATATAGATTCAATTATAATCGATTAACGTAACAGAGTTCATACTTTTTACGAAATGCTTTCGCCAGACAAATATACTCTGACTTGACATGATATCAAAACTCGTTTCGTATCATCTAGTGCGTGTTGCCTTTGAGTGTTGCCTCCCATACTTTTATTGATATTTTCCTCGACCCCTGCTTTTCTACGGACTTCTGATCTTCCTTCATGTACGACCCTTGCCTTGCTACCATACCGGACACGGAGAACACCGCTTAAACGTTAAACTTGGACTTGTTATTTTGCATTATACGAACGGCCTACCGATTAGATATTAATTGACATCATGACAAGGAAGTTGGCCCTTCAGGGATTTACCCTAAAGAAAAATGTGGCCATTCGAGGCAGTACAAAGAAATTAAAAAGTACCGAAATTTCAACCGAGAAGAAGGATACCGCTTATCTCCATCTTGGAATCCAGTAATCAGCAGGTGTGAGCGTCGCAGTTATGACAAAGTAGGCCAAGGTGAAGACGTCGTGAGTGTTGTGTGTCGTAGTACTGACTTTTTACAAAACAGTGTAACAAAAGACAAAGTGAGGGTAGTTGGCGAATTCCGAGCTTCAAGGCGAAGACGACGCCTGGCTACATCAGTCAGCCCGTGACCATGGTCGGTGTAATTCGACCGAAACGTCGGGTAAAGAGGTATGACACCTCATAAAAATTTTCTAACACGAGTAGACCCGTTTTATAAATATAGTTATGAGTACAAAGAAGTCGCCACTAGGAACGTGGTCATTTGGGGATTGAGCCCTTAGGAGCAATGTGATCTTGGCCCTTTTAGCGAAATGGTCGTTAGGAGAATTGACCATCAAAGGGAAAAGACCGTTTAAGGAATGTGGCCCTAGGTGACCGAATCCGTTTCGGATATGTAGCATCAAAGTGACACAGGCAATACACTTAACTCTATAGATAATTAATTACTTACAGCTTTGTTATCTACTACCTATGTCACCGCTGTTCACACGGATATGAACATTATGATTCTTTGTCGGAAATATTTTTTATAGGTTCAGCTTCAGACTTAGTGACAACAGTATTTCATTCAGGTACTGTAACTGTAGTATACCCATACAATAAATGTTATGTTTTAATATTATGACAACTATATTTTTAATAATAATATTTTGTATTATTGAATTATAAATTTTCTACCCAAAATCATATTCACGGTCAGAGAACAGTATAATTATATGTTTAGAACACACTATAACAAACACTTAAAATACCAACTCAATATCGTACAAAAATCGTATCGTATACAAAAAGTTAAAAAAAAAATTTCTTTTCCATTACATCATCTGTCCTACCGCCGAACTTCGGTCGTAAAATTGGTTTATTCCCGTTGTCTCCGTACGCCCGGGGGGACCGTAGGGACCGTAACGGGGACTGTAGGGAATATTTTACCTATTTTATTCAACTATATTAACGGGGTCTGTGTACGGGGACGACGGGAAGTATTTCTAAATATTTTAGTGAAGTACCGCTGTCCCCGTGACGGGAACACGGCGTACGGGGACAACGGGAATAAACCGTAAAATTTTATTGCTTTTTGAACACTGCGTTGTAAAATAAACTTTAAATCATGCGTGTAAGGTTGAATTCGCAAAAAAAAAAAAGAAATTTTTTATGATAACTAGCTATCTGTTTATTTGGCGACAGTTTCGAGTCTTACTTTTGTTCGAGACTGTGGATCTAGGGTTTTTAATAAATCTATGGATGCCAGTGACGTGCACAGAGATTTTTGACAGGGTAGGCATTATAGATTATATCAGGGTAGGCATTATAGATTATATCAGGGTAGGCATTATTTAATTATGTTGCTGAAATTGTGATTTTAAGCAATTATTAGGGTAGGCAGTGCCTTTCTGCCTATATTGGAGTGCACGCCACTGATGGATGCAATACGACACTATTGCAATGATATTTTCCGTAGGCTTTCATTGTGAGACCGAATTAAACTTTTGATACCGAAGCTAAGCGAGGGCGGACGTGTAGTAGGTAAACAGTATTTTGGGTAAGGGTCCATGGTCCTACTAATTTGTCCTGCTGGTAGGTATGCGTAGTCCCACTAAACAAATTACCTTAGGGCAAATTGGCAGGACTATACCTTGGGTCCTTACCCTATATTGGGAATTTTGTTTGTCTTTCAGGTGCTAGAATTACCAGGCTACTCGGACTCTGTGTACTTACTCTGAAGCATGCTTCATACAACTGGCCGTGGGAGACGCATGTACATTTCAACCACGCCGCCAACTCATAAAATTTTGATAGAACTTTGCCTCGAATGGAGAATGTTACTAGGTGTGGAATATTGCTAATATTTATTTCAGTATAGTATAAATGTATAGAAATACACTAGTTTTTGTTTCATTCAAAAATACCAAGTGGTTAAGATTTTACAGGCATTTGAGTTTGTCGTAAATATCGAGTGCCGCGAGCAGGCGCACGACAGCAGCGTGACGTCACAGGGCAACTCGCTATCGCGCTCTGTGGCCGGTAGTACTCGACTTACGCACACAGTGGCTTGATTTTGCTGTTTTGTTCGCGCATTATTTTGTTATTCTTTTCATAACTTTCATTAATGGTGTGAGTGTGTATTAAATAATGAAATACCTGCCACGGAAAAAGGATTTAAAAAAGGTCAATCGGATCATCATATCAGCCACATGACGTCCACTGCTGGACATAGGCCGTCCCCAATTTTCGCCACCGTTGTTGGTCGTTTGCCGCCCTCATCCATCGGTTGCCCGCCACCTTTATAAGGTCGTCGGTCCACCTTGTGAGGGCTCTGCCCACGCTGCGTCTTCCGGTTCGTGGTCGCCACTCTAGAACCTTTCTGCCCCAGCGGCCGTCAGTTCTGCGAGCTATGTTTCCTGCCCATTGCTACTTCAGAGAAGCAACACTGCGAGCTACGTCAGTTACTTTGGTTCGCCTGCGGATTTCTTCGTTTCTCAAACGATCGCGCAGGGAGACGCCTAACATAGCCCGCTCCATCGCCCTCTGAGCGACTTTGAGCCTTCGAATAAGACCCATAGTTAGCGAACACGTAGCTGCTCCGTATATCATCACCGGCAACACACACTGGTCAAAGACCTTGGTCTTGAGACACTACGGTAGTGCGGACGAGAAGATATTGTTACGACGATTACCTATGCTAGAACGTTCGCAAGTACCTACCCACTCGTGTACGACGAATACCTACGCTAGAACATTCCCAAGTACCTACCTACACGTATACGACAAATACCTACGCTAGAACGTTCGCATGTACCTACCTACACGTATAACAATAGCTCATGGGCGGTAGGCATACCTACCCGTCGCAGTTAAGTACCTTCACTCATTGTTTTGTTATCGAGAATTGTCGGCAACTTTGTGGTAATAACAGGAAGGTTCTAGAAATCTATTGAATGACTATAAAAAGGATTCGACCGTCGGCACTTCGTTCAGTTGTGAATACAGCGATCTAGAGCGAACATCTAAGCGATATGGAAGTTTAAGAAGAGCGATATACGAAGCGTGATAGTGCAGTATAAGTGTTTATTGCTTTATTTTGGTACTGTCAGAGTATTGTGTAAGTCTTGAATAAACTCATAATCGCGTAACTGGCATTTTACATCGAACCCCATCCTGACACGTAACAATTGGTGACAGAAGTGAGAATGCCAGTCACACCACGTGACGAGGGAGTACGCACTCGGTGATAGGCGGCGGTAGACGAAACTCGTGAACCATCGATTATGGCCGATACTGAAGAGACTAGCGCAGCAGTATTTAGTGCTTCGGGCACTTCCACGGCGTCTATGGGAATGAGTTCCGGCTTTGACATGTCGTCTCTTTTAGCCGTTATACAGGAGGGCCAACGTCAAGCCATGAAGGAGCTGAAGGAAGTTCAACGCCAAGCTGAAGAAATGCAACGTCAAGCCATGGAGGAGTTAAAGGAAGGCCAACGCCAAGCTTTTCTAGAACTTAAGGAAGGTCAACTGCAAGCCGAAGACAGACAACGCCAGGCTATCCGAGAGGACCTTCAAGAAATGATGGACTCTAAGTGGGAAGGGTTCAGCACCGTCATCAGTACTCTTCAAGAAGACGTTGAAGTGGTAAAAAAACGTACCAGCAAACATGATGAAATTCTCGAAGATGTCCAGACCACCATGAACCATCATGACAAGATGATTAAAGAGCTGCAGGAGACCAAGGTCCTATATTAAAGCACTACGCCTATGGCCGCGGCAGTCACTTCCGGAGGTCCCAAGTTCAAACTTCCCTCCTTTGACGGCTCATCTTCCTGGACGGCGTTTCGACACCAGTTCGAAGTAGTTGCCAAAGGAAATGGATGGGAAGATGATCACGCACTGACGGCGTTTACTTTGGCACTTACAGGGGATGCACTGCTGATCCTAGAGAACTTACCTGCAGACCGACGAAGCTTAGACGCACTCCTTAAGGCTTTGGAAGCTCGATTTGGCGATAAGCACCTGGAGCATGTTTATCGAGCTCAGCTGAAGGATCAAACTAAGAAGTCGAGTGAGGGACTTCAAAATTGAACGCCTGGTACGACGAGCCTATGCCTCCAGTAAATCATCGGTGGACCACATAGTTGTGCAAGTTATCGTGGATGGCATAAGAGAGTTTGAGGTCAGAACAACTGTTCGGTTGGCACACCATACATCTTTAGAAGCGGCCTTAGCACATGCCCTTGAGGTGGAAGCTGTGCGAAACGAATACAAATCGCATAAAGTACGGGCAGTTGTTGTAGCTGTTAGACCACCAGGTGAGCCTATGTGCTACGGTTGTGGCAAGCGGGGACATATCCGAATTAACTGTCCGGACCAGAGAAGAAGTAGAATGGTGTCAGCTACTACTCAGGTTGATGCTAGTCAAGATCCGTTACGTCAAGCCCCCACAGTGCAAGTATCACAGGCATGTGATGGTAATAGCCTGGTAACAGCTGGAGAAATAAATGGTAAACCTGTTCACTTTACGATAGATACGGGCGCGTCAAAGACCATCGTACGACCAGAATTCCTGCGGCGAACAATTCAGTGGGAAGACGCACGACCATCTTGCAAATTGCAAACAGCGACTGGCCAGCCAGTGACCGTCCTCGGAGTTACAGATGTGAAAATCAAACTAGGAGAGAAGACTTATCATCAATCTGTTTTGGTGGCGACATAACAGATGACTGCATTATCGGCTTAGACTTCCAACGAATGCAGCAGTGCGTTGTCGATATTGTAAAAGGTGTTCTAAGCTTTCCAGACCAAGAGGTCTTTCTAGAAGGCTGTTCTTCGATAGCGATCTACAGTGCCAAGACGATAACCTTGGCACCGAGATCAGAAACCTTAGTCGACGTAAGATTCCCTAAGGGTGTAATGGCTAGTCATTGCGTCATAGTGGAAGATCTTGGGCGCCATACCAGTCGAATTACAGCCAGAACTTTGTTATGACTAGAAGTGGGGCAAAAGTTAAAGTTGCCAACCTTAGCAATTCGGCGATGTTATTAAGGAAGAACGCGATCGTTGGACGATGTGAGGCTGTGACCAGTCTGAGGAAGATCCAAGAGAACGTCCAGACTGCCTCTTCGGCAAACCATATGGGCCCGTTATTAAAGACCGCGAAGAAAAGCTTGTCACCCAACGAATATCGGAAAGCAGAGAAGCTGCTGCTGGACTACAAGGACATTTTCACCAAAGAAGAAAACGACCTTGGAAGAACGGGGTTGGTGAAACACCCGATCGACACAGGTGCTACGCAGCCTATCAAACAAAGACCTAGACGAGTGCCACTAGCAAAAGAACAAGAAGTAGCCGAGCTGATTGGAAACATGGCACGAACCAAGATCGTAGAGCCATCATCTAGCCCATGGTCTTCACCTGTGGTACTCGTGAAGAAGAAAGATGGCAGTTTCAGGTTTTGTGTAGACTACAGGATGCTGAATAACGTGACCAAGAAAGACAGCTATCCTTTGCCCCGTATTGGCGATACTTTAGACATGCTTGGAGACATGAAGTGGTTCTCTACGGTAGATCTGAAAAGTGGCTACTGGCAAGTGGAACTTCGACCAGAAGATAAGGAGAAGACTGCATTCACCACCGGTACTGGAAAAGGCCTGTGGCAGTGCCGGGTAATGCCATTTGGATTGTGTAATGCACCAGCTACATTTGAAAGGCTTATGGAACGCGTACTAGTGGGTCTTTTAGGAGATGCCTGTCGGGTGTACTTAGATGACGTAATAGTTATGGGACGCAGTTTCACGGAACATCGCAGGAATCTTGAGAAAGTTTTTAAGAGATTTCGTGAATCAAACTTGAAACTTAATCCGAAGAAGTGCGCTTTTTTCAAGAAAGAAGTTTCGTTCTTAGGCCATATATTTCGGATAGAGGTGTTCAAACGGACCCAGACAAAATAAAAGCGGTCCAAGAATGGCCTGTACCAAATACTAAAACCGAAGTAAGAGCTTCCCTGGGCCTCAGTGCTTACTACCGGCTTTTTGTTAAGAACTTCTCTGAAATAGCTAAGCCATTACACCACCTGACAGAAGAGAAGAGGAACTTCGTTTGGGACTCGGATTGTCAACGTGCATTTACACGACTCAAAAATTTGCTGTGTTCAGCTCCAGTCCTGTGCTACCCTAATAGAGAAGGCAGATTTATTGTGGACACAGACGCCAGTAATGTCCATCGCAGTCATAATGTGTTATCGCAGGAGCAAAATGGACAGCAAGTGGTCATCGCCTACTTCAGCTAGTCTCTATCAAAGCCTGAGAGAAAATACTGTGTAACTCGGCGTGAATTACTAGCAGTTGTGAAGACCTTACAACACTTCAATAAATACTTGCTGGGAAGAGAATTGAAGGGCAAGTCGCGAGATGGATCGAACAACTACAGGAGTACAACTTTGTAATAGAACACCGCAGTGGAAGGATTCACTTCAACGCTGATGCCTTATCGCGACGTCCATGCTCCCAAGATTGTAAAAACTGTTTAAAGCATTAGTCCAAGGAGGTAGTGAAAATTGTCAGGACTCAGGGGACCGAGGAATCCTGGGACAAAGAGGAAATCAGTAAGGCACAGAAAGAAGACAGAGATCTAAAACTAATAATGGACTGGAAGGCTCAGGGTCGGAAACCATTATGTCAGGACGTATCAACCGCAAGCCCAATCACGAAGGCCTACTGGGCTCAGTGGGACAGCCTGAAATTGGAACAAGACGTGCTATATAGAAAGTGGGAATCACCTAACGGCAAGGAGCAAGTTCTACAGATGGTGATCCCGAGAGACAAAGTTGCACCTGTTCTGCGCTTGGTGCATGATGGTGCATCGGGTGGGCATCTTGGTGTGAAGAAGACTTTGGTGAAGGTGAGAGAACGCTTCTACTGGGTACGCTGTCGGGAAGACATCGAGGAGTGGTGCAAAAAGTGTTCTACTTGTGCTTCGGTAAAAGGACCTTGTTTGTATTTCTAATGACGAAAAAGCTGTGAACGGTATCTAAAAAGACATTCTGTAGTATATTATGCGCGTCTCCCATCAATTCTATTAAAGAATATTTATGCAGAATTAGCATAAACATTCTTAAATAGAAAATAGTTTGGACCAAGGAATCACACATTGTCCCATACAAACTTTGCCCTCCCTCCCACTTTTCACCCTCTTATAGGTCGAATTTCGAAAAATCCTTATCGGATGTCTCTACGTCATACAAATAACACATCCTCCAAGTTAAAGTTCTCTACGACCAACGTTTTATGCTGTGCGTTGTTCCTTCAGAGGCAGCCATTCATGACAAATTTATACAAATGTTAGGCGGAACGAAGTTCGCCGGGTCAGCTAGTTTATAATATTAGTAGGAGTAGGATATAGAAGATTACCTAGATATGCTTTTATTATTAGTATTACAAAAGTATCAGGAATCTAAAGTATTTCAAAATGCCAATATCGTTACAAGGACAGTCGTGTAAGACGTGTGTAGCTAGGTATATGCAATACATATAGTAGGTAAATCGGCAAGTATCAGAAATATCATCATCCGTTCTCGAATTGTATTTTGTCTCTAAGTAGTAGGAAACCTATGCATCGAATAGAATTGCCAAAAGTGTTGTGCTTACAGGTAAGCGTATAGTGCGTTAGGTATTTTTATGTACTTAACAAAAATTTTGCTTAGCTAGAATTTTATTATGTTAGTAGATTTCTGTTAATTAAACCAATTATTAGCTTAAGTATCTTACTTATCATTATAAAGAATCACCGGGCCATCGAACTGCACCGTAATGGGTAAGTAAGCATTGCATAAGTAGAACACAAGCTGACATAACGAATAACAACTACTTCGCAATCAACGCCAGTGGTGGCCTTGGCCCCGATGGTGCTTGCGCGGGCTTTAGACGCTTAGTGTGAACACCGTGCTACATAGTGCACTCGTCAGCTTAGCCCGCGAACGGAGCCGGTGCGCCAACACTTACAATTCGCGCATAGCTAAGTTAGGTACTTATTAAATGTATTTTATTTGTTCAACAAAAAAAAATGTGATGGTGGCATTAACCGATTGTGTTTGTTAATATTGTACTTATATTTATAAATCCTAGTGCTGTAAATGGTGATTAACATTTTTTAAAGGCCACAAGAATAGCTGTGAAGTCGTATGTTCAAGTGACGGGATAAGCAGAGAAGTGGGCAGGTACCTACCTATTTATTTGCAGCTTAAACATGGAATATCACTATTTCATAAAGCTGGTTAAGTGATTATCCTACTCAACAATTAAAGTAAGTAAAGGACCTATCGATTTTAGACTATTGAAAACACTTATTATTTTAACTTACCAACTAATTAAGTAGGTAGGTATGTTCGTAGGTATCATAAGTATCGCAATTTTTTCGAACATGCTAGGTAAGTACCTACTTAATATTGCACAAGTCTGTACCGCTGCGACTGTTAACCTCGTAAAATATTTATTCAGTCGTGGATACATATTATCTACGACACAGATGTAAAAAAATGGCACCTTTAAATATATATATCTTACTTAACTATCCCGTGTCGATCGTATAAATAGTTTAGGTTTCCTCAAGATATTGTCCTTCACTGAATAGATTGAATTGCGGTGTGAAGGTTACTCGGTCGTGGCGGTTTCGAACCTACACCTATTGCTATTAAACAGCTTCAATATCCACATAGGCCGCCCGGCCGTCACTACTTACATATTTTAAAGTAAAGGGTTAAAATTATGCTCACTAAGGAAAATCGATAAACCCTATAACTAGTTACTTACCGGAAATTTAAAAAAGCTTCCTTATCTAATTAGGTAGTAGGTACCTACCTATTATTTCTAAGACAATGGTGTGAAACGTGGGAACCTATTGGTTACCTATCTATACCTAAGTATCAACACTCAAAACTAATAAGGCGAGCTTTTCCCACAAATGCTCAAAAACAGGTTCTTAGTTTTCTGTTTTATTCCTAAACGAGATGGAATTAAAATCTGAAAATCATTTAAATCATTATTCATTCTTTAATCTATAAATTTCGGTAATTCAATATGCAATGTCTGCAATTTGATTCGATCGATTATTATTATTATTATTACCGATTATTTTAAAATCAAGAAAATTATTTTATTTTCTTCTCATATGTAGGTACCTACTACTTAACTATTTTTTTTATAAATACTCAATGTAGTTTTCATTACCTACATACTTACTAAGAAACTATTAAAATTAAAAAAAAACTGCAGTTGGTTAAAAAATACCAAAACTCCAGCAAGGCCCGATTCTCCCGGATCCTTCAAAAACTAATCCCGGGACGAAAGAAGAGCACCGGTTCTTTATTCCTTAATACTAACTTACTATGGTAGGTATCTAAGCAAAATCTAATATGATAAATTAAATCAATATAATAACAAAGTTAATCTCGTATATTTTCTGTAAACTTCTCGGAAATTAAAGAAACTGGGCGAAGCTACCTACATAATAGATACCTATATCTGTATATACCTGGGGCACTGCCCACTAAATGATATAACAACATACCTACCTAACTAGTAATTATTGTGCAATGAACCATATAATGAAAATTAATGTCGATTAGTTCATTGCTTTTAGAGTGGTGTCGGTAGGCAATTATGGACAACGATAACAATGATATTTCATAAACAAAGTTAAACGAACCTACGAGTACGAGTATATAATAACAAGGTGTTCACATTTTTGGGTAAAGATTTGATTTGATATGTTTTATACCTAAGCACTTCATGCCTAAACTACGTAACAATCTTATTCAACACGAGGGATAGAGTTATTTTCTACGTTTAAGTTAGAATCGACAAGTTCTTGTGACAATGTAATAAATGACGGAGGTAATTTTCTCATGCAATAGATGATAAAATGTCGTCTGCGGACTTACATAAATAAACTTTGTATTCATTACTGATGGAAGGGAACGGCTCTGAAATACTTAATAATAATCAACCTGTGTATCGTAAAGTTCTCATGAAAGTATTAAGTAAGTAGGTACCTAAGTACCGCAAATAATATAAATACAATCATTGGAAATGTTTGCAGACATTTTAAATTCTTTCGAAACTGTTGGTAGAGAAGTAGACAAGGTAATGTGATTGTATGTCCCACGTTGCGAATGCGGCTTGCGAAAGGTCAAGCTAAGTTAAACCAGCGCAACCAAAACGTAAAAATATCATAATATTGTGTCCATTCCCTCTTAAGTTCTTATACCTTCCTAATTTAAGCCTGCGGCTCTCATAGTCATACTACTTATATCACGCCTAGATAGGATTTTTGCCGGAATGTGAACCTAATCAAGTATGTATCTAGGTACTTCAGTATTTAATTACCTATCTACGTATTTATATCGTAACCATTAGCTAACCATCACCGTAAGTTTCATTCCCTAATTAGGTAAGTGGTAACTGTCCATAAAATACCTTCACACAATGTAAGTATGGACTAACAATAGGTAAGTATTGTGTCGTATCGGTTGTGTTTCGAAGCAAATAAATGACCCTATTAAAATGTATAATGGCCTTGTACATCAATTAAGTACTTACCTACCTTGATTTTTTAAGTGATAGTGTAAAATGTTGATGTATTAATATACATATTTTTTTATAGGAAAGGCGCAGATCTACACTCAACATCGGAGAAGAGATGGCGCTTGAGGTGCAACACTGTCTTCTAGTCATATTTTTAACCATCGGTATCATATCACCCTGTATCAATACACAATCAGTTAGTATGATTTTTCGAAATTTAATATTATGCCTAATCTATATAAATAAAATGTTTTGTCCTGAATGACTGACGGATCAACGCATAGCCTAAACCGCTGAACGTAGAGACCTTAAACTTAGAGGGTGTGTTCTTTGTATGACGTAGGCATCCGATAAGAAAGGATTTTCCGAAATTCGAACTATAAGGGGGTGAAAAAGGGGAGCAAAGTTTGTATGGGACAATGTGATTCCTTGGTCCAATCTACTTAAAATTTTGCATAGACATTCTTTAACATAATTAATGAAAGATGTGTTTCATATTTTATTGAAATTCATTCCCTAAAAGGGATAAAAAGGGGTAGAAAGTTATTTTTGGGATGATTTGCTTTGAAGTTGATATTCTTATGATTACTCCTTGGTGCTTTTGATTTAAAAAACATTTTATTTTGACACATGTCATGTATGAAACTCAATCAAAATACGTCAAATGAAGTTATCTATTGGATAGCAATTTTTTAAGCGGGATATTGTAAATTAAGACTTATGATAACGCAATTATTGCATCGAATAAGTCAAATCCATCGCTCTTAAGATGCATTACAGTAACCACTTTTGTTTTGCTACAGCGAGGATGGATACTTCATTTCTACACCCCAGTGCGATCCCAAACAACCGCTTAAAAAATGGTATCTGCTACAAGTTTTTATTCTTACCGTTACGGTACAATGATTAGGAAAGGAGAAGATAATCATCTGCTATAATTATTTTTATTTGTTGTTTAGCCAGTTTTCAGTCGACGTGTTTGCGAAAAGAAATCAAGACGGAAAGTTTGAGTTATATTAGGAAAAATCAGGCGCAGTTTAGAACGAACAGTTTTATAAACACTTGCAAGATGCGATAGGGACACAGGACGTTGATGCTAATCAGCTGGCTCAAAAGGTGGTGCTGCCTTCTTTAAATGGGGGGAGGGGGAGAGGCACGCTATTTAATAAGTAACAGTGTTAGGTACTTTTCAAGATTATATTCCTATTGGAGTGTTACACATTCATGGTGTGACTCAACGGAAATAAAGGAAATGAGCCAAATTGAGATTTGGCGTGCTAATTAGGTATGTTGCTGAGCAATATAAGTAAATCCACCAAAATTATGCAATAGAACCTGATTTGAAGTGAAAACATTGCAATGTAATGTAGCTAATCGAGGCAACTATACTGACCGGTTGCTCTCGAGGAGATTCAGTAGATATTTATTTAAAGGATTCCCCTAACACCATCAAATCATCATCATCATCATATCAGCCAAAAGACGTCCACTGCTGGACATAGGCCTCCCCCAATTTTCGCCACCGTGGCCGGTCGTTCGCCGCCCTCATCCATCGGTTGCCCGCCACCCTTATAAGGTCGTCGGTCCACCTTGTGAGGGGTCTGCCCACGCTGCGTCTTCCGGTTCGTTGTCGCCACTCTAGAACTTTTCTGCCCCAGCGGCCGTCAGTTCTGCGAGCTATGTGTCCTGCCCATTGACCCTTTAGAGAAGCAACTCTGCGAGCTACGTCAGTTACTTTGGTTCGCCTGCGGATTTCTTCGTTTCTCAAACGATCGCGCAGGGAGACGCCTAACATAGCCCGCTCCATCGCCCTCTGAGCGACTTTGAGCCTTCGAATAAGACCCATAGTTAGCGACCACGTCTTTGCTCCGTATGTCATCACTGGCAACACACACTGGTCAAAGACCTTGGTCTTGAGACACTGCGGTAGTGCGGACGAGAAGATATGTTGTAGCTTCCCGAACGCTGCCCAGCCGAGTTGGATTCGACGAGTGACCTCTTTCTCGAAATCGGACTGTTTGTCCCAGGTACATGTACTCGTCAACGAATTCGAGCATCGAGCCTCCGACCGTAATATGGACATGGTGTAACATGGACATTGGTCATGACTTTAGTCTTGTCCATGTTCATTTTTAGGCTCACTTGTCGAGAGACTCTACTGAGGTCATCGAGCATTGCACTGAGCTCCTCCACGGTCTCAGCCATGACCACGATATCGTCCGCGAATCGAAGGTGAGTGATATGTACTCGCCATTTATGTTGATGCCAAGTCCATTCCAGGTCAGAAGCTTGAACACGTCCTCCAGTGCAACGGTGAACAGTTTCGGAGATATGACATCTCCCTGTCGTACTCCTCGCTGCAACTGAATAGACCTTGAGCTCTGACTATTAATTCGTACTGACATGGTGGCGTTTACATACAAACACTTCAGCACTTCGATATATCGATAGTCAATATGGCACCGTTGGAGAGACTGCAGCACGGCCCAGGTCTCGATCGAATCAAAGGCTTTCTCATAATCCACAAACGCTAAGCATAGGGGCCGGTTATACTCTGTGGACTTATATATAACCTGCCGCAGCGTATGTATGTGGTCTATGGTACTAAAACCTTTTCGGAAACCGTCTTGTTCGGGAGGCTGGAAGTCGTCGAACCTGTTTGCGAGACGATTAGTGATGACTTTCGAGAACAGCTTGTAGTCGTGACTCAGGAGTGTGATAGGTCTGTAATTCTTCAGAAGGGTTTTATCGCCCTTCTTGAAGAACAGCTCCACCACACCCCTGTGCCATGCCTGTGGCGTTTTGCCCTCGAGAAGGACGGCTCTAAAGAGCCTCTGAAGGGCCTTTAGGATAGGATTTCCGCCTGCCTTCAGTAGCTCGGCTGTGATTCCATCCTCACCCGGCGCCTTGTTGTTCTTGAGCTGTCTGAGGACCATACCAATCTCGCACAGGCTGACGTGCGGGATGTCTTCGGTGTAATGTCGAGTTAACCTAGCTCTTGGATCTGATGCTAGAGTGCTAACAGGTGCATGTTGTGTCGTGTATAACTGTCCGTAGAACCTCTCGACCTCCTCTAAAACCTCTGGCTTAGACGAGTTGAGCCTGCCGTCCCCAGTCTTCAGCTTGACAAGTCGGCTCTGCCCGACAGACCGATCTCGTGTGAACACTTTCAAGCCTTTGTTGCGCTCTATAGCCTCTTTAACACGTTGTGTGTTAAATTGGCGAAGGTCGCGAGTCAAAGACTTGGCGATCCGTCTGTTGAGCCGCCGATAGTCACTCGCTTCCTCTGGAGACCGCAGTACCATCCTGCGCCTTTCGTCCATAAGTTTGAGGGTCTGGTCGGTGATCTTTCTCGGTCCTTTACTGCGGTGGGCTTTAAAGATGTTTGATGATGACAGTTTTCACGAACCTGTTGCTGTATTCGTCCACATCTACGCAATCGCCAAGGCTTTCGAAGCGGTTAAGAAGGTCGAGTTGGAAGCTCTCGGAGCTTTGAATTTGAATCGGTGCAGGTCGGAGCGCAGACTTCATCAGTCGAGACCGGTCCAGCTTAGGGTTGATATTTAATGTGCCTCTTACCATCCGGTGATCGCTTCCGGTTTTCACCGCATTGATCACTGAGACATCATTAAATATTTGCCGCCTGGTCGACATGATGAAGTCAATCTCATTTTTCGTGACACCATCAGGACTAATCTAGTCCATTTGCGGCTATCGCGCTTCTTGAAGAAGGAGTTCATCATAAAGAGGCCCTCCCTCTCCATGAAGTCAGCCAGCATTTGGCTCCGGGGATTCCTGGATCCAAAGTCAAACTGCCCCACTCTCAACTCGTTCCCGCTTCGTTTACCTAGCTTCGCGTTGATGTCCCCCATGACAACAGTGTATTGGGTCCTAGAGGCATGTATAACTCTGGAGATGTCCTCATACATAGCCTCGACCTCATAGTCGGGGTATGTCGAAGTGGGAGCACACATCAAATACCCCTTCGAATTCAAGAGAGTGCAGCTTCTCATCAAAGTCTGCTTCGCAATGACCATAAACAAAGCTCAAGGTCAAACTCATACGGTAGCGGATGTAGGCTTGAGGGAAAGCTGCTTCTCCCACGGCCCGTTGTATGTGGCATGCTCAGAGTAAGCGCACAGAGTAGCCTGGTAATTCTAGCACCCGAAGGAAAAGCAAACTACCTAACATTGGGTAAGGGCCCGTGGTCCTACCAATTTGTCCTACAGGTAATTTGTTTGGTCTGCACATGGAAGATACTTTAAAAGAAAAAAAAATTAGAACCTCCATCAACGCAAACAGTACCCAAAACATTGAATGTTACAATTTTTGTCTGTTTGCCTGGGCGTTTGTACACGCTAATCTCAGAAACTGGCTTATCCGATTTAGATAATTATGGTTTTCACTAATACATTTTAGTATGCTTCACTTAACATTTAGTGTTTGTTTCATGTCAATCGGTTCAATAAAAAAGTTACAAGCACGTCAAAAATTTGTCAATTTACAACAAAACCTGATAAGCAAGAGATTTTAACAGCGTGCAAAATAGGTGATAGTGGTTTTATTCCTCGGCTTTCTTTCATTCCAAACAATTTTTTGTTTAGTATTTAACGAGTCCAGTTTTCAGCGAGCCTATGTTTTGCGATAACAACTAATAAAGCCCAAGGCCAGAAAACTGAAACTCGTGGGTGTGGATATAAATATTAGCTGTTTTTCGCACGGTCAGCTTTATGTGGCTCTGTCACGTGTGGCTTATTCGGCTTATTCCAAAAATTCTCCCTGAAAATCCCCCCTAAGGGGAAAACTGGAATCCAATTGCAAGAGTCTAGAAATCCCCCTTAGGAATCCCCCTTAAGGGAGAATACTGGAATTGAAAAATATACTATTCTACTTATCCCCCTTGAAATCCACCTGTATGGGGGATAAATGGAATGGAAAAAAAAAGTCTAGATTTCCCCCCTAGATAATCCCCCTAGAGGGGAAAACTGGATTATAAAAAGTAAGCGTTCAAAAATCCATCTTCAGGTAATAAACAGATAAGCTGAAGTGTTATATGGGTTGAATAGTGGCATGTTGCTTATTTCTTAGATAAGTATCATACGAATTTTATAAAAGCAAAAGTTAGTTCTCGAAGTAAGAAGGGAGGTAGCTCTCGCCACCTACATATTTAGTGTAATACGCGGTAAGATACACAATCCGGGTATCTTAGAGACGGTTCAGCTGTGCGTTCCGGATGAATACAGAGGGCGTCGCCGGCGCCCGCCGCTGCTGGTTGTGCCTTGCGCACGCACCAACCTGCTGCAGCGCGCGCCGCTTGTGCGGGCGTTGCGTGTGCTCAACACGCTGTCTGACCGGATAGATCTGTTTTCATGTCCACTGAACGAATTTACTAAGACTGCTTATTACATCTGCAGTACTTAGGTTAGTTTTAATCATGTATTAGGATGTAGAAATAAATATAGTTATAAACTAGATGAAAAGCTCAACTTCTCTGTCGCATTAGGCTTGCCTGTAAAGATAGATGTAAGTTTAAGAGTAATAAATAAATAAATAAAGTTAGTTCGGCTAAGGTGGCTAAAACTAGGGTAGGCCTATGTCCAGCAGTGGACGACTTCCAGCTGATTATGATGATTATGATGATAATGATGATAAAAGAGTTTGTTCCATTATCACGATTAAACCAATTCACCGATATTAAATTTATAAGAATGTACACTGACGGACTCATAAACTGCATCAAAGTAATAGACGACTTTGAAATAAATATTTTAACCAAGTATACAAACTTTCTATACAGATTAAAATTGAAACCTCTAGATTGGTTCGTGAACTTTAAAACAGCGTAGGGTCATATCCTTAAGCTTAAGTTTGTGTACTGGAAAGGACCTTAACACTTTTTTGAAGAAAAAACAGAAATTTAAGGAAAATTGGTTTAATAAAAAAAAATGGTTTAACAATAAACACAAACTTTATGCAAGGGTTTATTTATGTTTTAATAAGGTGTATTACCTCTACGTGCCCTTATTACTTAGGATTCTATTCGGTTCCGCATAGATTTTATTAGGGTTATTAAAAGATCTTGCGGAATATTGTCCCATTCTTCTGAAAGTGCTGTTCTTAGTGCTGCCACTGTCGTGGGCACAGGATTTCTCGCATATACAGCTCTTTTTAAATTGTGCCAAACATGCTCAATGGGATTAAGATCCGGGCTGCGTGCTGGCCAATTCATTGTACGTATCCCAACCTCTTCGCAATATTCTCGAACTTGTGCAGCAGCGTGCGGCCGGGCATTATCCTGCATTAAAGTAAAATTTTCGCCTATGAATCCCATGTAAGGCACCGCGTGATCTTCTAAGATCTCTGTTATGTAGCGATGTGCAGTCAAACCCCCTCTATTACCGTTTTGACGGACCATGTCTATGAACACAAGTTCTGTTCGCCCGTTCATCGATATGCCACCCCAGACCATACACGAACCGCCTCCAAAAGGAACACGCTCCTCAATGCAACTTTGAGCATATCGCTCCCCACGTCGACGATAGACTCCTCTGCGACCATCTGCACCATATAAACATGTCCTACAGTCGTCCGTGAACAATACGAAGGCCCATTAAAATTTGATTTGCTCTTCTGTCCAATTTAGGTGATCACGCGCAAATCTTAAGCGAGCTTGTCTGTGAGCTACAGACAATTTTGGACCATTTGCTGGTCTAAAAGGGGTGATATCCGCTTCCTTTAACCTTCTTCTTATTGTTCGTGCACTCACATTTACTCCACGCACTTCATTAAGCTCTGTTTTGATGTTAACTGACGTGAGGAAACGATTTCGCAGGGAAGTTGTAACAATAAATCGGTCATCACGACCGGTGGTTGCTCGAGTCTTGCCTGTACCACGTCTCCTTCTGTAAGAACCTGTCTCCTCAAACCTTCTGTATATTCTAGAAACCGTAGACTGGTTTAAATTTAAATTTCTACCAATCGTTCGTTGATCCAAGCCCTCCCGCAATGCTGCGCAATGCTACGCAGTGCTACAATTTGAGCCGCTTGTTCGGACGAAGTATCCATAATATTATGGTTCAAAAACTCTCGATGAGTTAAAAAACTAACCCAACAATTCTGCTGGTAACAATAATTCAATTGACAAAAGAATAAAAAATCAATGCGAATCAATTTAAAACTTTGCTTTAAGTAACACGCAAATATAATACTACGAGTAAATTTTCTTTTCCCGGCTATATTCATTTGTTTTACTGCAGTTCTATTTTTAAATTTTGCTTTTTTGTAAGATTAAGAGCCAGTTCTTCCATATTTATATAATTTAATCTAAAAAGTTTACATACTTATTAAAAAAAATCATTTCAAAGCAATCCTGAACTTTGATGCAGTTTATGAGTCCGTCAGTTTGTTATTCTTATAATTTGTACTTATAAAGTAAGAACGGCATAAATCGATCACCTCATTTTTAAGATACCTTTTAGTCAAATGCCAAATACCAGTCAATCGTTGTATTTATGTGATTGTGTTTTATTTTATATTATACTAGCGACCCGCCCCGGCTTCGCACGGGTGCAATGCTGATCTATACATAGGTATAATAAATGAAATGAAATGAAAATGAAATGAAATATATGTTTATTCATATAGGTTAATTAAATTAACACTTATGAACGTCAATAAAACTGGAGTCTCTGTTTGTAATATTGAAAAACGTTTTTTACTACATGTATATGAATATATACGGTACATACACCAAAATAACATTTTTTTTCAATTTTTGTCCGTCTGTCTGTTTGTTCCGGCTAATCTCTGAAATGGCTGGACCGATTTTGACGGGACTTTTATTGGCAGGTAGCTGATGTAATAAGGAGTAACTTAGGTTACGTCTATTTTAGAATACGTAATATAATTTTTTAGGGTAGTAGATCCACGTTGATTTCAGCATGAATGGGCCGGATCAACCGGGGAAGTACTACCCTCTCATAGAAGATCGACTTAAGAGTAGTAGTATCCGTACTACTGCGTTTCGTACGGTGAGTGAGAGCGCCGGAGGCCCAAATTCCCCCTTTCCTCTTTCCTCTTTCCTCACTTCCCTCATTCCCTTCCCCTAACCCCATTCCCAGCCGCCATAGTGGAGGCCACCATACCAATAGTTTGGCTTTTGGTATAGTGGCCGGCCACTTCTGGATTCCACTGACTGCTTACCATCAGGCGGGGTGGAGTCACTTTGGTAGGAGAAAAAAAAAAAAAAAAGAATACTTCTTTTATAAATAATTATAATAAGCGATGTAACCGACATTTACGCGGGCGGAACTGCGAGCAACAGCTAGTACTAAATAAAGCATTAGCATTGCACCCGTGCGAAGAAAAAAGCGGTGAACGTTGCACGTTGTTTATACTATACATTCTGTAGTATACTTATTTGAGTCCGGGGCAGTGGTCCACACCACTTTCTTTTTTATGTAATCCCAGCATTCTACAAATTTAACACTCTGCAATAGTGGCAAAAGCATGAGCATAATAAAATAGTTCTTTTGACTCTTTTTGATTTAGTTTTTGAGATATCTGATTTATTGGCTTTTCTCAAAATACATTGTGTCCAATATTATCATTGGTCACAATGTATTACAGCCTACAAATTTAACTGTCATACAAAATTCTTTAATGCTGTTCAGAATAGACATTTCAAAGTAATTTTGTTGTTTACTGCAAAGAGGTTCAATATAACCGTAAACGAATAGGTACCATACCCACTTAAAGAAGCAGTTGAGGTTTACAGAGTTGGCAAGTTATTTGTTAAATGAATTGGACCACGGAACTCTCAAAAGGTGCTGTGGTCCAACTATTTTGAAAGTTGGACAACTGCCCCTAGTAAAGACCCATCGTCCAACTAGTTGGACAGAGCAGTTGGACCACTGCCCCGGACCCACTTATTTACTACAGAATGTCGGCCCCCGGCCGGTACCGCCTCAAGCGCTATGTCCCCGCATTTAAAATCTGTATTATCTTCGAAAATATTCATTTAAATTACATGCTGTAAAAGGCCATATTGATCTATATTAAGTGCTTAATGTATTTAAGTAATGTACTTAATTGAATAAGGATTAATGCTGTATTGCTTAAAATCCATGCGTAAATAAGCCATTATTTCTCGTAAAAAGTAAAGGATAAAAATATTTATTGTGGCTTATCCCTAAGAGATAGACATTAACAATCGCGGACTTTTTTGTAGACCTTTTTAAGCTAATTACATTATACATTATTTTGATCTATCTTGTAGGGTTTTCAGCCTGCGTTTACAATGTAAGCGCAAAAAAAAGTGTTTGTTTACGACATCATTTTAGAAACCTCTAAAATTATCAGTATTTCTCTACTATATTGTGCATGTTATATAGATATAAGCCGTTCTCTTGAATCACCAAAAATCATCTACTAAAAAAAACCCGCATCAAAATTAATTACGTAGTTTTAAAATCTAAGGAGACATAGGTACAGACAGACAGCGGTAAGCGACTTTATTTTATACTATGTAGTGATTTCATAAGCTTCATATAAACATACTAGAATTTAACTTTCAGAAAATTGTTGAACTTGATTTGTTGTATAAAAGTGATTGTTTTTGTTATATTTTATACTTAATTTAACTTTGAACTTTAAATTGCTGAACTTTAACAAACTGATCAACCTCGTCAATTGCTGTACAAAATGTATTGTTTTATTTTATATATTTTTTTAATTTTTACTTGTACCTACCTATACTTGATTTTTAGTTTCCGCAAACTGCTGAAATTGATTAATTAGTAAACGTTCCAATAACTAGATAATGATACATCGATAAATGTTTTTTGTACCAGATTTAATGTTTTAGTTAAATATTTACTGTGTAAAAAAAATACAAGTAATTTCACATTAGTATTCAATTGGATTTATTTTCAAATCTGTATCACTATTGCCTTTGAAATCTCTTAAAAATAAAGTCTGATTAAACTTAGATACCTATATTTAGTTTTTTATAGCTACACCCTATTCAGTTCAGTTTATTACGTAACCAACATACTTTACCTAAATATTTTTGTTATTTAACAAAAGAGCAAATGCATAGGTAGGTACATTTATTCTCATACAGGGGGGATAAATGGAATGATCCAAAAATGAAAAGGGGAAGTTCTGGAATAATTTTATATTACAGTTCAGTTTTCCACCTTAGCGAAATTCATTCAGGGGGGATAAATGGAATAATCGAAAATGACAAGGGGATTTTTGGACTAACTTTACATTAAAGTTCAGTTTACCCCCTAAGGGGAATTTGCTCAGGGGGGATTTGTGAAATAAGCCGTCACGTGTTAGCGATCCTAGCAGCCTGTATGCATTGATCCCCAATGGCTATACGTCTAATATCGTACCTATATAGAGAAGCATAACTGTAAAGTAGGTAATTTTTTTTTAAATACCCATACGACGATGTGTATAATCCAAAATAAACCAAAAGATATATTTTTTTTATTGACGACAGAGGCAACGAGCAAACAGCCCAAGTGATGGTAAGTGGTAACTGTCGCTCATGGCGAACCGCTCCCTACCATAAAGGGAGTGGGGTAGGTGAAGGGATTGAAGGAAGTGAGGAAAAAGGAAAGGGGAGAAATTGGGTCGCCGGCGGTCTCACTTACTGAACGAAATGCAATAGCACGCAAACTACTTACTACTCTTACGTCGATCTTCTATGAGTGGGTAGTACTTCCCCGGTCGATCCGGCTTATTCATGCTGAAACCAGCATGGTTCTACTACCGTACAATAACAAAAAAAAATGCTGTCCAGAGTCACTATTCCACGCGGACGAAGTCGCGGGCACAGCTAGTTAGTAATAAATAGAGTACTTACCTATTACATAAGTAGTGAAGTGAATATGTACCTATTACTACTAGTACATAGTAGATATAGTAGGTTTCGATTTGACAATTATGAATAGGTACTGTAAATTTCCCGCAAATCTCAATCACCTGCCATTGCCTCTATTAAAAACAAATCAAGAGACAGCGGAATGACTACTGTCCATAATGAGTTAATGACCGTCAGAACTCAGAACATAGGTTTATTAAAAACTGGCTAGGGTGCCGTACCATTATCTATAAAAAGAAAATATACACGTTTGTTGTATGGGAGCCTCAAATATTCGTTTTATTATAGTTTAATTTTTTTTTAAGTCAATATACTTATATACCTACCTACTTAACTAAATATTCTGTGAATATTTCAATCGTCTACCTGTTGCTGTTATCAATATCAAAAACGAGGAATAAATATAACATTTGTGTATGGGAGCCCCCTTAAATATTTATTATTTTACTGTTTTTTGGAATTTGTTGCCACTATAGGCAACAGAAATACATCATCTGTAAAAAAATTAACTGGTTTACTATCACAGTTCGTGAGAAACAGCCTGGTGTATCAATATCGACTAACGAGGAAAAAAAAACATGTTTATTACATATGAGCCCCTTTAAATATTAATTTTATTTTTGTTGTTATAGCTGCAGCAGATATACATTATCTGTGAAAATTTCAATTGTCTATCTATCACGGTTCATTTAAGATACGGTGATGGTGACAGACGGACGGACGGACGGACAGACAGACAGACAGACAGACGGACAGACAGACAGACAGACAGACAGACAGACAGACGGACAGCGGAATCTCAGGAATACGGTTCCGTTTTACCCTTTGGGTACAGAACCCTAAAAAAAATGGTTCTATGGAGGACGCATCGCAGGTGGCTAATTTCTCTATCTAAGACTATTTAAATATAGGAGGTGCTTTGCATAGTTCGCTTTGATTCAAATTCTTCTGCAGATTGTTGCGCATGACGAGGAAACATTACGCACTATTTACAATACTTAGTGTGTCATTGTATGAGGTACGAGCTGTTGCCTGCAGCTCTGCCCGCGTGAATGTCGGTTATTTGCATTTTCATCCCTTATTCCAACCCCTTCAAGCCATTTTTTCGCAATAAAAGATAGCCTATGTTGTTCCCCAAGGTCTATTCTATCTCTTTCTTTATACCAAATTTCATCAAAATCGGTTAAGTGGTTTGGACGTGAAAGCGTACCAGACAGACAGACAGACAGATTACTTTCGCATTTATAATATTAGTATGCAAGTGTAGATCAAGTATTCGTACCCACACATGGAAAACTCTAAAGTCCAATGTTCTGTGAGTCCAAGTCACTGCGATTATTTATAGCACACTCGTACCTACCAGTAGGTACCTACCTACAATATTTTTTTTGAAAATAATCCTTATTCACTATGCATCTTGCCGTAGCTTCCTTCCCTTTAAAGCGCGTCCCACGGCCATTCCCACAGACATATATCAAGATAGATAGGGTTAGGAGGAATGGCACGCTTGCCCACCATATGCGTTAACGCACATACGTGTTGTAAACGTTGTCAACGCGCGCTTATTACGTAGTGAGACTCGCGCACTTGTATAAGCGGAGCAAAGAAATCAACAAAACCGTACAAATATGCTGTATTTTGCAGTCATTAATTGTTAAAAACGTTTGTTCCCAACGAGTCACACTGCCTGGTTGGGAATTTTTTTATAAAAAGATCCCAACCACTCACAGTGTTACTCCATGGGAATCATTTTATTAGTAATTTCGCAACCAGTCACACTTTTAGGTGATAATATAAAATAATGAAAAGAAGAATCAATGGTTAATTAAGAATTGTTGTAAAATGATATGATATTTCACAGATAACGCAAATAATTCAGTTTTTTAATTTAGGTATGAATGTTAAACGTTTATCAGCATTCATCATATTGCTGTTAATTCTAATTAGAACGTTGTAGGTATTTTTAGGAACAATATCTAAATACAATCAGTCTGTTATAATATATCAGAGTATTCTTCAGATTAATGGTTTTCCTTCAATTTGATCAACCATATTTGTTAGAGAGATTTGGTTGGAGTTCTATTCCCGAGTGAGCTAAGCGAATATTCGAAAATCTGTGAATCCAATAAAACGATGTCTTCTTTCAGTAAAATACCCTATCTTCAATATTTAGGGTTAGTACTTTCCCTCCGTGTGGCATGGCCGTTGGACGCTCTGTATACAGAGTGATGATGACATTAGTTTTAAACTTGAGCATATTTTTACAATATAGTCTTCTATAACTTACTAAGCAACCTTTATTTTTTGAGGAAAATTGCAGCGACCTTTCAACCATTCAGAAAATAATATTTAAATTTCTATTATTTGCATTTTATTATTTCAGGCAACAGCGGATGACGTTATAGAGAAGGATCGACAAGCAAGGCATATATTTGCGTTCAGTAGTGGTAAAAATGTAGCGGGGCCTCCGCAACGAGGATTTTTTGGAACCATCTTCAATGTTATATTAGAAGTTAGTAGCTATGTAATACGTTTATGCAGTTATTATAAGTAATCGACGGATGATTGAGTAGGTATTATTTTTTTTAGGTAGGTACCTACTGCAATAACCTACCCACGTTTTGCGATAGGTACCTACACCTACTACGTAACGTGATAAACGTTGTGAATATTTTACATGAGTTAGGTAAGTACTTATACGTACTTATTATAATTACTATTATTATATTTTCAGCAAATCAATGACACTAAAAGTGCTTACAACCAAATATCAGACTTAGTGAGCAATCAATTCGCAGATGAGAACGTAAGTACAAATCTATCAAACTCAATTTTGGTGAAATTCGCACAAAGAATTGGAAGATCACGCTGCATATCGGGTTAAGTTTCTAAAATTATGAATTATGGTAAAATTTTCCCTTTCGTGGACACTACTGTAGACACTAGATGTTTTATTGTCATCACGGCCATATCCGTTTACTTTCCAAATACTAGTTTGATCAGAAGATGACACTTTTATTGTCTGTTTACCTACTATTTAAAAGGCAGAGTGTGTCGCAAATGACTTTAACCACAACAAGGTCAACATAAATTACGTTACCTATCATATTAGGTATTATACGAAGACAAACAATAGGTATGACAAACAAGACTGCTTCATTATAGTTGGAGTAGTAGCTTAGGTACCTGGTTCAGCTTATTGGTAAACTGAGATTCCGGATTCGATCATCGTCAATACGTGGTATACCTACTTACCTACTGAATTGTTCTGTTGAGAACCTAACTCTTAGTGGTGGGTCGAGTCTGAACTGAAACTTTGATCTTTAAAATTTTAACATACCTGACTAACTAAGGGTGTCATAAAACACCTGTGATTTCTCTACAGGGACCTCTACAAAGACTGCTCCCACAGGGAAAGTTAACGTTTTAAAATGAGTAGGTACTTAACTAGGTAGGTACCGAGGTACCTACTTACTTCTTGTAATAACGTGTGTAATTTTAATTTGAGTACTTATTAAAATATACTTATATAAAAAATGTCGAATGTGAAATTTCCGCAGGCTGTTACCAAGGCTCCGGATCCATCTAACAATGGAACCACGGAAACGCCGAAGCTAACTAGATCAGAATTTTTGAAAATACTAGACAGAAATTTAAAAGGGTTGACCCGACTTCGTAATTTAGAATGGCGTGAGGCGAAGAAGGTACGTATAACGAACATAATTATAAAATACTAGCTTTCTGCGGCTCGGTTTCACCCGAGTTTTTGCTTACAGTTCTGCTCTCATCGCCAGTAGCGTGATGTTATATTATTATATAGCCTTTAACCTTCTTGGTGAACTGGGTTTTCATAGGTACGCAAAAAATAATTTTTCAAATTCGATTGGTAGTTCCAGAGATTAGCGCGTTCAAACAAAGAAACAAACAAACTCTTTCGCTTTATTTAATAGTATAGATTATAAAAATATTAACTAAAGATACCTGTGTACGTGTAATGAATGTTGGTAAGTAGGTAACTTGCTTGCTTAGGTACTATGCCATTGATATGTCGCAGGCAAATTGTAGAAATCCGCCATTTACAATCTGTCTCGGCTGTTTGTAAACGCTCGCTGTCTTCGGCGTATGTAATATGCCGAAGGCAGATTGGATTAGGTTAGGTTAGGTTGCCGCGGCAGCAGTCGGCGAGTGCTATAAACGATTTTTATTTGTTTTCAAACTAATTTAAACATCGTCAATTAGTTATTACGCCAATTGCTGGTAACATATCCGGCGTGTAATATGCCGAGGCAGATTGTAAACGGCCGATTAATAAAAATGCCTGCGACAGATATAAATCAATTAGGTACCTATAATGAAAGTGAAGACCTCGTACGTTTTCATGCAAAAACCAAGATAAGTCGCCAGATTATTTTTATAAAATTTGGTAAATTCAATGTTGTTCTATGATTATTTGGTATTTGTAAGTATTAAATTATTCGGTTATTTTATTCTTCGTAATTTCATAATTCGTAAAATAAATTTATTCATATTTCGTCAATGAAATTATTATTATTATAATTAATTACCTATTTAGTATTTAGGTTTTTAGTAATTCGGTAAATTAAGTGTTCTTCTATACATTATGTTTGAGGTTCAGGAAATGTATCAATCAAAAATGGATCGATAACAGGTGAAAAATGAAGATTATGATAAGCCTAAATCAAAATCAAAAGACGTTTATTTCACTTAGGTTGATTACCTAGATTTACACTTATGGACGTTAAAAATTACAAAATGTTAGCCAATTAACCTACAGCCAGTTCGCTGACGTGAGGGTAGGGCCTTGAGAAGAACTGGTACAAGAAACTCAGGCCATTCTTTTTAATCACCCAGGTTATTACAATTTTTATAAGTTACAATTTTAAGTAGCACGCAAAGGGATGCAGACGCATACACTTAACTCTATAGGTAAATAATTACAGCTTACTATGTTATGAAGAAAGAAAAATAAAAACACTTGTGGCACTAGGGGACTGCCGCGGTAAAGCTATTGCATAGCATTTTTCATCAACTTATGCAATTATAATTATATAAGCAGTATTTTTTTCATTGATATTAATTTAAGTTTTTTCTTTGATAATGATTTAAGTTACACTTTTTGAGCGTGGTGACCACGGAGTTGCTCCGTGGTGGTGACCGATAAGAAAATATTTTTTTTATTGAATAAATGAGAAGTTAATATCGTTTAAAATATTTTTACAATACATGTAGGTTATTCAGGAATTTTTATCATCCTACTATATATTTTTACTCTGAAAAATAATAAAACTGGGACATTACATTACATTAATGCGTTATTACACGTTATTAAAATCTTAGTTTTATTTTATCTGGTAGAACTATAGTTCCACCAGATAAAATTTATCGCAAATGTGACAAAATATTTGGTTTATGTGTGGTCACTAGTGTTTATTCTGAGAAATAATTTTTTCATGGTAGGCGGAGTGGGGGGTGTGTGTGTTCTTGATTCGGTCGCCGCGCTCAAAACCCCCGATAAAAGGGCTTATTCCACAAATCCCCCCTGAGCAAATCCCCCTTAGGGGGGAAAACTGAACTTTAATGTAAAGTTAGTCCAAAAATCCCCCTTGTCATTTTCGATTATTCCATTTATCCCCCCTGACTGAATTCCGCTAAGGGGGAAAACTGAACTCTAATATAAAATTAATCCAGAATTCCCTCTTATCATTTTTGGATCATTCCATTTATCCCCCCTGTATGAGAATAAATGTACCTACCTATGCATTTGCTCTTTTGTTAAATAACAAAAATATTTAGGTAAAGTTACGGTTACGTAATAAACTGAACTGAATATGGTGTAGCTATAAAAAACTAAATATATCAGAGTTTATTTTTAACAGATTTCAAAGGCAATAGTGATACAGATTTGGAAATAAATCCAATTGAATACTAATGTAAATTACTTGTATTTTTTTTACACAGTAAATATTTAACTAAAACATTGAATGTGGTAGGTACAAAAAACATTTATGATGTATCATTATCTAGTTATTGGAACGTTTACTAATTAATTAATTTCAGCAGTTTGCGAAAACTAAAAATCAAGTATAGGTACAAGTACAAATTAAAAAAAAAATTATAAAATAAAACAATACATTTTGTTCAGCAATTGACGAGGTTGATCAGTTAGTTAAAATTCAGCAAATTAAAGTTCAATGTTAAATTAAGTATAAAATATAACAAAAACAATCACTTTTATACAACAAATCAAGTTCAACAATTTTCTGAAAGTTAAATTCTAGTATGTTTATATGAAGCTTATGAAATCACTACATAGCATAAATTAAAGTCGCTTACCGCTGTCTGTCTGTCTGTCTGTCCCTATATCTGCTTAGATTTTAAAACTACGCAATGAATTTTGATGTGGGTTTTTTTTAGTAGATAGGGTGATTCAAGAGAACGGTTTATATCTATATAACATGCACAATATAGTAGAGAAATACTAATAATTTTAGAGATTTCTAAAATGATGTCGTAAATAAACACTTTTTTTTGCGCTTACATTGTAAACGCAGGCTGAACCCTACAAGATAGATCAATATGGCACTTTACAGCATGTAATTTAAATGAATATTTTCCAAGATAGTACAGATTTAAAATGCGGGAAAATAACGCTTGAGGCGGTACCGGCCGGGGGCCGACATTCTGTAGTAAGTAAGTGGGTCCGGGGCAGTGGTCCAACTGCTCTGTTCAACTAGTTGGACCATGGGTCTTTACTAGGGGCAGTTGTCCAACTTTCAAAATAGTTGGACCACAGCATCTTTTGAGAGTTTCCTTGGTCCAATTCATTTAAGAAATAACTTGCCAACTCTAAAAACCTCAACTGTTTCTTTATGTGTGTATGGTACCTATTCGTTTACGGTTATATTGAACCTCAAGTTGGACCACTGCCCCGGACTCAAATAGGTATACTACAGAATGTATATAGACAATGTGCAACGTTCACCGCTTTTTTCTTCGCACGGGTGCAATGCTAATGCTTTATTTAGTACTAGCTGTTGCCCACAGTTCCGCCCGCGTAAATTTCGGTTACATCGCATATTATTATTATTTATAAAAGAATTATTCTAAAATAAACGTAACCTAAGTTACTCCTTATTACATCAGCAACCTGCCAATAAGAGTCCTGTCAAAATCGGTCCAGCCATTTCAGAGATTAGCCGGAACATACAGACAGACAGAAAGACAGACAAAAATTGAAAAAATGTTATTTTGGTGTATGTACCGTATATATATTCATATACATGTAGTAAAAACGGTTTTTCAATATTACAAACAGACACTCCAATTTTATTATACCTATGTATAGATCAGCATTGCACCCGTGCGAAGCCGGGGCGGGTCGCTAGTATAATATAAAACAAAACACAATCATATAAATACAACGATTGACTAGTATTTGGCATTTGACTAAAAGGTATCTTAAAAATGAGGTGATCGATTTAACCCGTTCTTACTTTATTAGTACAAAATATAAGAATAATACATTCATATAAGTTAAGTACCTTTAATATTGGTGAATTGGTTTAGCCGTGATAGTGGAACAAACTCATCATCATCATCATCATATCAGCTAAAAGGGACATAGGCCTACCCTAATTTTGGCCACCTTGGTCGAACTAACACTTTGCTTTTATAAAAATCGTATGATACTTATCTAAGAAATAAGCAACATGCCACCATTCAAGCCCATAAAACACTTCGGCTTATGTGTTTATTACCTGAAGGGGGATTTTTGAACGTTTACTTTTTAGAATCCAGTTTTCCCCCTTAAGGGGGATTATCTAGGGGGGATTTCTAAACTCTTATTTTTATCATTCCATTTTTCCCCCCTACAGGTGGATTTCAAGGGGGATAAGTGGAATAGTATATTTTTCAATTCCAGTATTCCCCCTTAAGGGGGATTCCTAAGGGGGATTTCTAGACTCTTGCAATTGGATTCCAGTTTTCCCCCTTAGGGGGGATTTGTGGAATAAGCCGATAAAAGCTCTGCAAAGCTTTAAAAAAAAGAAAATGTGTGCTTTACAGGCTGCCTTAATTTACATATTGCTACAAAAAGGTAAAGGCAACATGTGAACTGTGGTAAATGTTTCTATTATTTATACTGTTAATATTAGCTATAAGTATAAAGTAAGATTGAACCTAATTTACCACAGGAGATTACTTATTATGACAAGTTTATTTATTATGTAACGTTGTTAGTTAACTTGATAAATTTTTAGCCCTTCAAAGGTTCGGGAATTCTTTTTATTATTACGTTATATTCATGCAATATATTGCAAAAACTAATTTTACTGTCTGTAAACCTTAAATTTTACTGCACGAGTCCTTGAAGAAAGAAACCAAGAGCGACATGCGTGTGCGCATACTAACGTGCTTTGTGCATATCACGTGCAAACGGTACAAGTAGGTGCAGAAGAAAGTCATTTCGTAAATTCTTAGCCTGAGTGATATTTTTACACATGTGTAGGTACTCACTTTTATCAGTGCCAGATTAATCAATAGGACAATATAATAGGCCGCGGTCTGATGGCGGCATAAAGCGTGGCTGGGTAAATAATAAATATTACTATCCAAAGAAGTGTCACAAATGGTGGCGGCACAAACTGTGTACTTAGTCCTTAGTGTGTACAGAAAGCATAAAGTTAGCACTGATTTTATCACTGAGTATTTGTATCAGGGTCAGCAAATTGGCGAGCCCCTGTTTGCTAGAAATAAAAGGGGCTTTACCAGGACCTATATTACAGGTCATTATAACCACTAGGACACCTACACGATACAATAAATAACCCGTTTATCATTTATATTTTAGGATTCAGCAGCAAACCTAAGGGCATACAAGGATGAGATATTTAGAGGGAAAAGGTCAAGAAGCACTACTTAGCAGAAGACTTGTATTTAGCCATATCCTACATTCAACTGATAAGTTTCATTTGTCACAATCATACAACAGATATTTTGTAGTCTAATTTTATTAACTTAAAATAAATTTGCTTTTAAATTTCATCGTAGTTATAATTTTTATTATTTAAGTAAGTATAAGTAATACCTTCGTACCGTCATAATTATCATGTAAATAGCTGTGGCTGTGCCTGCTAGTCCACAATGTCTTACATAATAATAAATGATCTACCAACGTTTTTTTTTATTGCTAAAAGCGGTAGACGAATGTATAAAGGTTAGTTGCCTTTACTTGAAAGCAATAAAATCGCAGGTGTGCGTTACCCTAGCAGGAAAGTGTCTCCTAGAGTGATAATATGAGTAGCATGATAATAAGTGCCTAATTTGCTATTGTGCATGTTGTTGTTTTGATATAATACGTAAAAAACGATTCCTGCTGAGGTAACGTTTTTCCAGCAGAAAAATTCTAAACGAATGATCGGAGAGAGATACCTATATTTTACTTCAGCAGAGAGCTTATTATTTGTGCTAAAATGTGCGCCAAACATATAATTTATGCGTCTTTAGGTTTCGAGATATTTTATTTCCTGCTGGGATAAAGTTTTGCAGAATCGTGTATCTCTAAAACCATTATAATAATAATAATAAACATTTATTTCTAACCACTACAGGAACATACACATATCATACAAACATACATACACAAACATTTAAATGGACACCAACCTTGCAAGTGACTTATGAACACCTAACTAGTGCGACCATACACTACTGCCAATGTAATAATAATAGCAATAATACACACCACAAACAATATTAGAAAACGCTTCACACAAACTATATTATGATCGTGCTATACTCACCGACTGAACCATTCAATACAATAGACCGGACATAACACTAACACAGATAAAATCAATAAAACCATTTACCTGATATTGATATTGCAGTCCCCAACACACATAACATACAGAAAACTATCACTGAAAATTAGAAAATCTCATAACTCAACGAAGAAGTTACTAGAATCTGGAGGCAAGACAAGGTGTACGTCGTGCTAATTGTTCTGTCAACGACCGGTATAATCCCCAAGCATCTTCATCATAGCATTAAATTAAAAGATCTGAAAGAAATCCTGTATATAACTTTACAAAAAGCAGGCATTCTAAACACACAGAACACAGTCAAAAAATTCAAATAGAAGAAACCACAACATTACACACGACATTACATACAACATCTACAACCTAAATTATCACCACATACTGCATTTACATGGCTGGCGCCCGTAAACGTAGTTAAAACCAGTTTAACAGCTGAGAAAAACAAAAGGAAAAATTATAATAATAATATTTTATTAGCTGTCCAGTTAGTTTACAGAAAATTGCCTCAATATGTCCTCAGCTACAATAGCTAGCAGACTGTTGGAACTACCCCGCACCCGACGCATCAGGGATGCGATTCTTTTTCGCATGATGGCATGAAAGTCATCAACATGCGCATCTGCAATCCGCTACAGAAGCGAGGCAGTCCCAGCAATCCCTTGAATCCGTTATTGTATTAAACACGTAAGGCATTATAGGCCTTCTGCATATACTTAACCCACAGGCTGCACGAGTAAGAGGTCTGGCAATATGACCAAAATAAGGTAACTTTCACTGGAACTGTACATCGTGCAAACCTGCGAGCCAACATATTGTTTCTAACGTCATCACACAAGTTATCTGCAACCCAGTGACCCATATATATATACATATTCTTTAACCCATACAAGTGGAGTTCCCTCCATCTTGACTGGTGGAACTGCGTACGTTTTGTTATCTGCCTTAACAACATTTTCTTACTTTTGTTTACATTATAACCGAGACCATGAGCTGCAGCATAGACTCACATATTTTTAGCAATTTATTCAGAGCACCGATCGAAGGGCTCAGCAAGACCATGTCGTCCGCATAACTAATGCTATTGAACATATTTCCATGGATGGAGCAACCGACGGTTGTCTTACTGAGCTCAACGATCAGCTGAATAATATTACGTTGCGGAAAAAGTCTTTTCGCATATAGTATGTACGAACTTGTAATAAAATCTCTTCGGCTATACTATTTGTATCTGGCTGGTTTTAGTATTATTAAAAGTTTAAATTTTGAAAAAGATAATTCATAATTCAAATTAGGAAAATGTGTGATTTTCATTATTTTTCTTACTGTCAAGATGAGTGAATCTAATGAAGAAATTCGATACATTTTAAAATTTTACTAGGTTTCGATCTTTTGTTTTCACGGAAGATGGTTGTCATTTAATGTCATCCACATTTTTCTATTGTATTATACCATTAATATCATCAACAAAAATATAATTCTACACTTGACGCTGGCAGAAATAGCTGACACAATCGTCGGCTCTGTTGCCAAAAAAAAAGGACAAGACGAAGAAGAAAATTTTACTACACAATAGGTAAAAATGCAACGCAAGCGGCTAAAAAATTTGTGATGTTTATGGACCTAGTGCAGTGTCTGTGAAAGTAGCACAAATTTGGTTTAAGCGTTTTTGATGCGAAAATTTTCATGTCAAAGATGCACGTCGTTCTGGTCGGCCTATTACGGATAAAATGATGCCATTTTTGAAAAAGTGGAGCAAGATCGGCTTATCTGTAATTACGACGTAGCTGAAGAACTGGGAATTAACCACAAAACAGTTCTGGCGCATTAAAAAAGTGGGCACACAAAAAAGCTCGAAATTTAGATACCTTACGAGCTCACTGAAAGAAACCTAATGAACCGTGTACTCATTTGTGATTCTTTATTACGACGTAACAACACCGAACCATTTTTGAAGAAGCAGATAACTGGTGATGAAAAGTGGAGCACGTACGACAAGAACGTGCGAAAAAGGTAGTGGTCAAAGTCCGGTCAGACTTCACAGACTGTGGCGAAACCCGGTTAACTCGCAACAAGGTGATGCTGTGTGTGTGGTGGGATTGGAGGTGCCTTATTCAATATGAGTTGTTACCACCAGGAAGGACTGTCGATTCTGAAGTCTACTGCGAACAACTGATGAGATTAAAGCAAGAAGTTGAGAGAAAGCGGCCGGAATTAATTAACAGAAGGGGTGTGGTTTTTTATCATGATAACGCTAGACCTCACACATCTTTAGCCACTCAGCAAAAATTATGAGTTTGGCTGGGAGGTGTTAATGCATCCGCCATATAGTCCTGACCTTGCACCTTCAGATTTTCTCCTGTTTCAGTCTCTTCAGAATTCTTTAAGCAATATCAGGTTAACATCACGAGAGGACTGCCAAAACCCAATAATCGCGGTATTTTGTATCAGAAGCCCCAAAATTTGTATAGCAATGAGATCATGTCCCTACCTACAAGATGGCAAAAAGTTATCGAATAAAATGACACAAACATACATTAGATGTAAACGAAATATATTAAAAATGTTTTGAATTTTTAAAAAAAATGCGAAGAATCTTTTTCCCCGACCTGACCAAAATTGAACAATTTTGGTGACGTGATACCTCCCTGTCTGACACCACAATCCAACCGATATTCGTCAGAGTATGAGTTTACCCTTCGAATAACATTTGTTTGTTTAATATACCAATACTTAAAGAGATGTACAAGTTCTGATGGTACTGTCGTTTCTGACAATAGCTTGTCCCTTACGATGTCATATGACACATGATCGAACGCCTTTGACAGGTCCAAGAAACAGGCATACACAGGAGTATTTCTACTCGTATAGTATTGCACAGCATGCTTAAAACACAATATAGCTGACTCAGTAGAGGTTCGGCTGAAAGCCAAATTGTGCGTCATGTAGTTTTAATGACTAATCAGATGTTTATCAAGCAAGCAGTCCAGCACCTTCGCTATGATTGTAGCTAGCGAGATGGGTAGTTGGACTCATCAAAGGCATCACCAGTTTTCTTTATAATAATTGGTACGACAACTGTCTTCTTGAGGTCATCACCATCAGGAACGTATGAATGACTTAAACAACAATTAAATAGCAAAGAATAATACGGGGCAGGTGACAGCCTGCATACATCAAGTGCTCTATACTGAGTCTGTCATGCCCGGGCGACTGCCCTCTTTTCATACCATTAACGATCTTAGCAACATCCTTTAATAATAATAATACCAGCCTGTATACTGTCCCACTGCAGGGCAAAGGCCTCTTCTCATATAGAGAAGGCATGAGTATTAACTCCCACGCTTGCTCAAGGCGGATTGGCAATTTCAGACTTTTAAGCCCAGGTTTCCTCACGATGTTTTTCTTCACCGTCAGTCAGAAATGTCCAAGATAAACTTAGAAAGTACATAATGATTTGAAAAATCACATTGTTAATTGTCTGGATTCGAACCCACTACCTCGTGTTTACGAAGCGGGTACCTTATCCACTGGACCATTTCGACTTACATCCTTTGCCCGAAAATAAATACTGACCACCGACATGACGGTCCCAGCAGAGTGCACCTGTGCCTGACGCCTGCCATACGATCGTTGCTCAACTTTAAATAAATTTTTAAACAGTTTGGCAATGTCCTCATGTTCGCAATGTATGGTAGATGTTACAATCGCCACCGCCATTTTGTTTTGATAAGGATTTGTCGAACATTGCATCTGGAAATTTAAGTAATCAATGGTTGAAATGGAAGAAATCATTTTTGTTATATGTATTTTAGAAATCATTTTTGTTAGCGTGTCAGTTAAATACCAAAAAAGAAAAGGATGTTCAAGTAAGCATTTTATTGCATGTTATCGTGGAGCAGTATCGTGACGTATATGAAATATTTGAAGCGGACAGAACAGAGTCAGTGGAAGGTGTTTAACAAAAATTTGAATCATATTTTACGCCAAAGAAAAATTTAACAGTAGAACGTCATAGATTCTTTACACGTAATCAGGAAGAACAGGAATCTGTTGAGCAATATGTATTTGAACTTAACAAGTTAGCTAGGACGTGTGAATTCAAGGACTTGAAGGATGACCTTGTAAAAGACAAGCTTATTTGCGGTATCAGGGAGGATGGGGCGAGATTGTTGAGAGAATATGTTTTAACACTTAGAAAGCTTTGGATATTTGCAACGCTGCGGAGATGTCATATATGCAAGCTAGCACGCTCGGGACAGACAAAGACAAAGGATGTGTAGATGCAGTGAGTAAGTGCGACAGAGATACCACTGGGTGCGACGGCGACGTCCGCAAAACAGAGCATGTGATGTATGTCGATCCAGTGCACGTGCACCGAATAGACACCGCGAGAACATGCCAGCGGTGGCGCCTGCGGTTGATCGTTGGAACACAAATAGAACGGGTGGCCAGCGTAGGCGACCAAAATGCTGTCTGGACATCAACAACAAAGATAACACAGAAAAATCATAACGTTAGCTCGAAGCAACGGCAATAGGCTACTAACGGTGCGTGTGAATATTGTGGAATTGTACACGAAAAGTTTAAGTGTCCGGCTTATGGTCAACAGTGTGCTAAGTGCAAACGTATGATTCATTTCCCGAGGATGTGTCACGTATATACTTGTACAGGAGACCTCTATAGATCAGGTATGTGAAAGTGTAAATTTATCTGCTAGTAGACATGGGCGTTTTTAAAATAACGTTGAAGAGCACCGATGTCAGTATTCGTTGACGGCATCCGATGTCAAAACATCGAGCAACGGATGCTGGCAACAACGGCCATTCTGATATCATAGAAGGCACACTGTCACCGGCAACGGTATCGACACCACCACAGTGTCAAAACTCAAAACTGGCAAGGGAACGATAAGTATCACGAACGATGGCGAGTATCACCGGCACCGTCCGATTGGCCGCTTTGTGCGTTGTTTCAATACAATATGGCGGCCGGTTGGTTAATTGCTCAGAATAATACACGGCAGTATATTATTATTAAGTCTGTAAAATAATAACTAAATGTGAAATAAAAACTAAACTATTTTCCAAAGACTGGTATATATTATATATATTTTTTAAATGAACGCAGAACACGTCTTTCTACATCTAAATGAGAACAATGCATTTTCTTAAAATTAAATTGTTTTCGATGTATTAAATTAACCTTACAAAAAAATCTCGATGTTTTTATATTGTTCAACTAATAACGATGCGCATCGCGTCATCGATGTCGGCAACGCCCATCCAGTGCGCCGTAACAACCTAGAATACCACAACTCTATAGTCTATACCTACAGGTGCCCGAAACCGGTGACAAAATCAACGGTGTCGGCAACGGATGCCGGTTGAACGACATCGGTGCGCATCGATGACAAAAAATAACGAAAACGCCCATAGCTATCTGCTAGTGATGATTGGTGTATTGATATTTTATTAAACAACATTACTAGCATACGATTCAAGCTAGACACTGGAGCTGACGTGTTTACGTCAGCTCCAGTGTCTAGCTTGACAAAAATATGTACGGTAAAATAAACATTTTCCCGTACAGATTTTTGTCGCGGATAGGTATTGCAGAGAATGATTTGTTGCATACGAGTGTAAAATTGTTAAGCTATTCAGGGGAAGATATAAAAGTGTTATTTAAATGTAGAATAAAATGTATATGTAAAAATAAATGCTTTATAATTATGTTCATAATTGCTGACGTACATTCACTGCCTATTCTAGGAAAGAAATCATGTCATGAAATGAATTTGGTTAAGAGTGGTGGGACTATGTCTGAATGTATATTTAATGAGTATAACGACATATTCAAAGGGGTAGGATGTTTGCCGTCGGAGTATAGAATAAGACTCACGCCGGATGCGCAGCCTATCGTGCATGCTCCGCGCAAGTTGTCTTTAGCATTACGAGATGATGTGAAGAAAAAATTAGATGAAATGCTGGAACAGGGTGTAATTGCGAAAGTAGAAGGACTAACAAACGGGGTAAACAGTATGACTGTAGTGCGTAAACCAAATGGTGATATTCGCATCTGTTTAGATCCGCGCGATTTAAATAAATACATAATGCGTGAATATTTTAAATTGCCGACTTTAAATGAGATAACGGTTCAGTACGGTTTCATTCCGAATCAACTGAATTATGCACTTTTAATACGGCATTTGGCAGATAGAAATTTTTGGAATTTCGTCAGCATCAGAAGTTTTTCATAAAAGACTGTATGAATTGTTCGATGATATAGAAGGGGTTGTGCTATTTGTCGACGATTTATTGTGTTATAGCGAAACAAAAAACATACATGATATGCGACTTCGTCAAGTATTAGACAAATAAATGTGAAACTTAATAGAGAAAAATGTAAAATAGGGTTAACAGAAATTAAGTACTTGGGTCATTTAATAACACAGAGTGTAGAGTGTAGTGTAGAGTGAGTAAAATTAATCTTTTAGTGATAGACTATTTTAGTAAATATGTCGAAGTGGAGGAAGTGGATAATTTAAGCTCACTATGTGTAATAGGCAAGTAAAAAAATATATTTAGTCGTCAAGGCATTCCGGATTTAGTTTTTACACTAGTTTTTAAACACACCAATTGATGATCAATTGCCATCTCCCTCGGAGTTGTTAAATAGCATAAAATTACGCAGTGTACTGCCTTGTTATCCACAGTTACTGGAGCCTAAACAATATGACACTTTAAATGTGCATAACAGGTTACTTAATAAACAATTAGTACAGAAAAAATAT
The DNA here is from genome assembly GCA_963082885.1 of Parascotia fuliginaria. NCBI lineage: Eukaryota > Metazoa > Arthropoda > Insecta > Lepidoptera > Erebidae > Parascotia > Parascotia fuliginaria. The sequence continues at coordinate 12,288,048 of OY720172.1, forward strand.
TACGATAAAGGTGCAAAGAATCTTAAACCGTTGTCCGTAAGAAATAAAGTTAAAGTTCGCACAAATAAGAACTGGTTAGATGGCACGATCACAGGTATAACTGGGCCAAGGTCATACTTTATAAAACTACTAGCGGACCCGACAGACGTCGTCCTGTCTTAATTATTATCTAATTTTTCGCAGAACCTTCTCCTGACAATAACAAACACAACAAAAAAAAAAGAATTAACGGAATCGGTCCAGTCGTTCACGCGTGATGCCGTGACCAAGGGAAATAGGGATTTATTTTTATATAAATAGATATTTCTAATCTCCCATTCTACAAACCCTCTTTCACCTACCTACATATATCCCCCGTAAACTTTTCACTACTTTCCCCTATTCTCCTCTCCCTTCTTCCCACTCCTCCCATCCCCCTTCTTCCCCACTCCTCCCATTCCGCTTCTCCCCTCCCTCCCCACTCCTCTCATTCCGCTTCTCCCCTCCCTCCCCACTCCTCTCATTCCGCGTCTCCCCTCCCTCCCCTCTCCTTTTCCCGTCATTTCACTCTCCCTTTTCCTGGCTTCTCTCTCATTTCCACCTCGCTTCCCCTTCACTTCTCCCTCACTTCCCCCTCACTTCTCTCTCGCCTCCCTCCCTTTCCCCTCTCTTCAATTTTCAAGTCGCTAAATTCAAAAGCAAAAATCTTTCCATATAATATTTTATCCCTAATTTCATCCCTCTAAATCCAACCCAATTAAAAAAAATTATGAGGTTTTTTTATTTTAATAGAAGTATTCCAAAACAAAATTTCAAAACTATGAAGAAGTTTCATACAATCGTTTTCATCCCTTTTCAGACCACCCTTAACATTTAGGGGGATGAAAAATAGATGTTGTCTGATTCTCAACCCTAGCCGATATGCATACAAAATTTCACGAAAATCGGTCGAGCCGTTTCGGAGGAGTTCAATAACGTACACCGTGACACGAGAATTTTATACATTGGAAAAAGCGGCTCAGTAATTCGTCGCAATCGAAGACAAATAATTCTCGACAACTGTTTGCGTCCAGATAGTAACATAGTGCAACCATATGATGATGATAGTGTAGTAACTCGCGATAAAAATACGAGTAATCTAGGTTCCGGCTCCAGTGTCTCCCGTGAGTCGGGTCAGCAACAATCAAGATCAGTTACTAATCCTTACATTACTAAATATGGCAGGACAGTGAGAGTTCCTGATCGCTGGGGTTACTCCTGACGTGTTTGAACTGTGTGTGACTGTGCGGTTAAAGACGATCATACCTATTTAAAATGTTAAGAACAATGTTGCTGCTGTGTACCTACCTGATGTGATTGCAGGTTATAATTAGTTTTATTATGTTTGTTAAGGTCAATATATTTTTGTAAATAAGCACCTAATTATGTTAATTGTAATTGTATTATTTATTGTAATGTAATTTTATTATTATTTTATTCTGAATTCAAGATTGTTAATTTGACTGCTAAATAAATTGAACCTACACTTAAGAAATACTGTAAACACTGTTTTAAATTAATATAGAAATACATTTTCATTATTTATTTTGTAAATTAATTATACTCCTTGTTTAAAGATAAGGAATGTAAATAATTATTTGATTAAGTACAATAGTTGTTAATAGATGTTGTTACCTGTGTAAAAGTAATACAAAGTAAAGAAAAACAATGTTTAAATTAAATAAGGGGGTTGTAGATAGATTGGAAATATTCTATGTATCGCATATATATATATTGCATGTGGGTGGTAATAAAGTTTAGTCTTTGCACGTTGCCCGGTGTTATCATTTCGTCTCCCTCACCTAGTATCTTTACACCATTCAAGCTCACAGGCAGACTATTTTTAGAATTATTTTCGTTATTGCTTAAAAACTATAGATATTTTTTTAAATCTAATTCTATCACAAATAAGCACAAATTAAGCCTTTCTTGCCCGTGTTTCTACCAATCTTACTACTAGTAGTAACACCGGTAATTGAATTACCCTACTTACTAATAAAGTTGAAAGTTGTTAGAACAGTAATAAAAAATTGCCAGTGTTTAATTTCATGTTTTTTTTTATAATATAAGGATAATAGTTGCATTTTGTTAAAATAGAAATTCGCTATATTTTGTTTGTTTTGACTTTTCTTGGCCGTAGCTCTTTAAAAATGGGTGCAAGCTATTTTCGACCTTTTTGACAAATTAAAAAAAAATGATAATTCTTTTGTTTTCTCGATTTTCTTTTGTTTCTGTTTCGCGATGTTAATTTGCTTTTTTTTTGTTTTTGTAATTAAAAATAAAAGGTTCATCAAAGGTTCACACTCGCAATTTTTTATTGCTGTAGTAGTAAGTAGGGTAATTCAATTACCGGTGTTACTACTAGTAGTAACATTGCTAGTAACACGGACTAGAAAGGAAATTAAGAGCTACTCGAGTGCGTTTATTCCACAGGCGCACATATATAATGGTTTAAAAGATACACGATTCTGCAAAACGTTACTCCAACAGGAAATGGAATATCTCGAAAATCTAAAGACGCACAAATTATATTTTACCGGCGCACATTTTAGCACAAATATAAGTTCTCTGCCGAAGTAAAATATTTCTCTCTCCAATCATTCGTTTAGAATGTTCCTGCTAGAACAACGTTACCCGTGTACGCAGGAATCGTGTTTTACGTATTATATCAAAACAGCATATATTTATTTATGCGGCGCACATTTACAGTAAATTAGGCACTAATTATTAGTGCTACTCATATCACTCTAGGAGACTCTTTCCTGCTGGGGTAAGGCACACAAACCGCAGGGCAGCTAGTGGCGGGCTGAATGTAAGTGTCGGCACTGCGGTCCTAAATGTCTCTGAGACTCGATCAGGGCCTCGGCATCGATTTGCCTTTATTAGCTGGCTTTTATACAAAATTTTGTTTCGCTCTCGTAGATTGAATCCTAATTGGAATTGCCATAGAGAAAATTATCATTCACAAATGCTGGTATTCAAACAAAAGTTATGAATTCGATTTTTTTATTAAGTAAACAAGATGCTATACATACTTTTGTTACACGTCATTAAGCATTTGTGCTTTGTTCTATCTTCTCAGGTTTATCCGGCTGTTTAGTAAATATATTTAATATAGCTCTACAATCAGGATATAATTCATATTTAGTTCTATGTATTCCTCTTCTAGTTGTCCTTTTAATAGCTTCCTCATTTAGCATAATTTCTAAAGCTTTATCATGACTTAAATTTACGAGATTTTTTGCTTGTACTTTAAGATTACATCTGTCAGCGCCATCCACCTGAAACGATTTTCGTTTGATGTTATGAATGTACAATTTAGTAAAATGATAGGTTTCGTTAAATGAACACTAGTAAGGATACCGTGGCGTCATCGTCATCTAGGATAATGACCCTGGTCTATAGAGCTAAGCCACTAATTTTTGCCGGAATGGAAATAACTGTATATATTTTATTCTAGATTATTGTTTACAATGAAATATGTATGAATGGAACTTTTTTCTTGTTTATGGCACAGGGAGCACCAAGTGTAAGAATTTTGACTTATCATCAGTGATAAAGGGCGTATCTTTGAAGTTTATAACGACAAACCTATTGTGCTTCTTATTACTCACCTTACATAAAAATGACAAATTATAGTGCTCATCTACAACTGGCCAGCGTTGGTTAAGTATATCTGCGTCCCAATTGATTAAATCTGATGTTTCACAACTTCTATGTGGAGCTGATAAAAATCCAGCCCATAATTCTGAACAAAAGTGAGGTGTAACTGGGAAAAGCATTATTATAAGAGCTGCTAATGCTTTTTCATATTCCTTACTGTTAGCTATTATTGCAGGAGGTACCTTGCTCTGAAATTAGAAAAAAAAATTGTATTTATCTTCATACTTATAGTTACAAACATCGTAAGAAAACCTGGACTTAAAAGTCTGAAATTGCCAATCCGCCTTGAGCAAGCGTGGTGATTAATGCTCATTCCTTCTCTATGTGAGAAGAGGCCTTTGCCCTGCAGTGGGACAGTAAACAGGCTGGCATTATTATTATTGTGTATGTATGTTGTAGTGACTTGCCAAGTTTATTTTGGACAAATCTAAATAACTACAACAAAAATTAAAAAAACATATTATGAAGAAATACAGACAGTATAAAGAATACAACATAAAAGATCTTAACAGTTCAAGTGCCCTTTAAAATCAGTGCCAAGGCCCCTAAACCATAAGACGCAGAATAATAAGAAAATTTTTAGAAAAAAAAAAGAAACCCTTAACTAAAAAGTAGAAAATAATATTTTAATTACTTCATAGCTAAGAACATTAAAGGGGAATGAACGCAATCATTGATACCTATAATACTTTACTATTTATAATTTCTAATCAGTTATTTTGGAGTCAGTGCCAGCCAAGAAGGATCATAATAAGAAGCCAAGGACTGCACCGTTGGTCTAGTGGTTAGTATAACTGACTGCGACGCCGGGTGTCGTGAGTTCGATTCCCGCGGAAGGCAAATATTTGTGTGATGAACATTTGTATTTGTCTTTAGTCTGGGTGTTTCCTATGTATTATAAGTATGTATTTACAAAAAAAAAAGTATGTATATGTATTATATTTCAATTATCTAGTACCCATAACACAAGCTCTGCTTAGCTTGGGACTAGACGACAGTGTGTGATAGTGTCCACATATCATTATATTATTATATATTATTATATTATAATGACCTTAATAAATATAACCTACCTTCTAGCAAAAATAACCTACTTGATTAATCTATTAATATAAGAATGAAAAATATAGATTTAATACAAGAAATTGAATGGAAAGAAAACGACCCAAATTGATAACCTCCTCTTTTTTTAAATTGGTTAAAAAGGTTAAGGTTTCTAACTTTTCATTAGTTTTGTGTGAGTGACAAACCTTATTGTGCCAAATATACTTTTAAGGCTTTGGAAGATTTATGAAATATCAACCATAGTTAAAAACTAGTCATGTTATTCTTACCCTTAATGCAGTAGTTAAACTCTGTAGTCTAGAAATACCCACACTTAATTGTTGTGTGTATTTGAAATGATAAGTTGTAGTAGCAGTTAAATAATTCCTGGAGTCCCAGAGTTTAGTTTCATGCTTTTGAAATGCTTCAGGGCTTAAAGTATTTAAAGAAGGGATATTATGTCTATGCTTTAAAAACTCCCTCATGGTCATCCATAATCGATGTTGCCAGTTTAGAACTCCAGGTAATGCTGCAAGATTAAAAATATATATTTTCAACTAATTTCATAAATGTAAAAATATATACACATACTTTATCTTAACTCTCATGGTTCGTCTATATTTAGAAAACTATGAGTGCATAGTCAACCCACCACATAAGTAAAGCACAATGGCCAAAACAGGCGCGAACTACCTCTTAAACGAGAATCATGATAATGGGAAAAATCTGAATGGGCAACCAATAGACCATTCAGTATTTATTTTTCTAGATGTTTTCACTACTATCTCATTCTATGTTTATGTCATGCAACTAAGTTGATTTGTAGCCAATAAGGCTTTTAATCATACATACTATTTGAAATTACAGACGTTTCTCTACTTGTTCATTCTGCGTTTATGTCTTCTAGCAGAGTTGACTCCCTGCTGACTGGGTATTCTGTTTTTACGTCATTTAGCTGAATTGTCGTTCGGCTATCTAGGTACCATGCTTTCATGTCAATCTAACTAAATTGTCATTACGTGAAAAAACATTTCGCTCGTCACCCATAGTATTTGCGACTTTTTCTTATAAAAATGTGTAATAAATAATATTACCTCATACCACAATTTAATAAATATTTATAAAAATATCACTTACTGGCATCAGACCACTGCCTGGTCGTAGCCGGCGGGACATCAGCAAGAATTAGCAGGCGTGTAGTATCACATCCATAAGTTGAAATCAACCTTTCAGGGTTCTCACCATTATATTTAGATTTGCTCATTTTCTCCCACTGTGCTGAAACAGGTTCACCACTACCTTTTTCTGTGTACAATTTTCCTGTTTTCTCAACCTGATCTGAAGGTATATATTTTCCTGAAGATATTACTTTATATGACTGTCCCATGACCATTCCTTGAACTACAAGTTTTTTGAAAGGTTCTGGAGTTGGAGTCCATCCCAGGGAATGCAAAAAGTAACTCATAAACCGAGCATAATACAAATGCAATACAGCATGCTCTTTGCCACCAATATAAATATTTACAGGCACTTTATTTTCAATAGCCTGTTTTGAAAATGGTTCCTTGTTGTTCATAGGATCCAAAAAGCGATAATAATACCATGAAGAATCAACAAATGTATCCATTGTGTCTGTTTCCCTTTTTGCACTGCTTCCACATTTAGGGCATTTGCAATTGATCCAATCATCAAATTTTAGTAATGTCTGAATTCCACCTTCTGAAGAGTCCATTTCAGGTAGTTTCACAGGTAGTTCTTCACAAGGTACAGGAACAGCACCACAGTTATCACAATGAATTATAGGTATAGGTGTTCCCCAGTACCTTTGTCTGGATATAAGCCAATCCTTTAGTTTGGAACTAACAAAATGACCTCCTACATTTTTTTTGATAGCAATATCAACTGCTTTTTCATTCTCATGATCTATATCTATTTCATTATCTTTTTCTATTGAAACAGGTATTCTGAGGTATTGTGCTATTTCAAAATCTTCATTGTCCAATACAGGACAAGCAATTGTGACATCTCTGCCATCAGGGTAACAATTGTCATCAGTTATATACAGTGGTACATTACTCTCTGTTATTGGATTGTAGCATGTTAGGGATGTGACATTTTTATTTTTTAATTCCTCAATTATAGCATGATTTGGACTTATTAACATGAATGTGCCATGGATAAATTTATATGGCTTGGATGTCCACACATCAAAAGCTTTTATTTGATCATTTATTTTCATTTGAAATGTAACTACTACTCCGTTGCATTCCCCTATCCAATGTTTTTGTAAATTTATAATATCTTTCCAGTTCTCCAAGTTTGTGCTATTAAGTCCATCATATAAATCTTTGGCATATTTTGTAGTTTTAATAAACCACTGTGTGAGATATTTTTTTTCTACTTTAGCACCAGATCTCCAGGAACAACCAAGATTATCTACCTGTTCATCAGCTAGCACAGTTTTATCAACTGGATCCCAGTTTACTTGTGCCTGAAATAATTATTGATATATTAAATACTAGCTGATCCGCCGAACTTCATTCTGCCTAATAGTCGATTAACATTACTTTATTTTTCTAAAATAAAAGAATTTTTCTAAAATAAACAAAGCCTAAGTTACTCCTTATTACATCAGCTACCTGCCAATAAAAGTCCATTCAAAATCGGTTTATCCATTTCAGAGATTAGCCGGAACAAACAGACAGACAGACAGGCAAAAATCGTAAAAAATGTTATTTTGGTGTATGTACCATATATATATTCATATACATCATACATGTACCTAGTAAAAACGGTTATTATAATATTAAAAAGAAACTCCAATTTTATTATATGTATAGATTTTGCTCAGTTTATAAGACTATTTCATACAAATTTATAGAACTTCCGACTTCTGCAAAACAAATGACATGTTAAAAAGTATATTATTATTAATGGAGATAGGAAAATGTCTATTAACAAAGAACTACTACAGTATCTTTGTTATACTGGTATATATGCCTACCAAATTGCACTCTGGCTGGTGTAATTAGTAAAATCAGTTAAATACAGGATTACTCTTCTAGTAAAAAAAAGATGTTATTTTAATTTACTTACCTTATTTTGATATGCTAGATCTTTTTCAAATAATTTTAGGAAAATATATTGTGTCCATTTGTAGTAATTAGGGTCACATGTAGATATCTCTCTGTTCCAATCAAAGTTAAGGCCCAGTTGTTTAAGTTGATTTTTCATTGCATTTATGTTGGCTTTTGTCCATGTTTGAGGGCTAATATTTCTCTCTATAGCTGCATTTTCTGCTGGGAGTCCAAATGCATCCCATCCAATAGGATGAATGACATTAAATCCATTTAAGTGTTGAAATCTTGCTATAGTGTCTGATATTGAATACACTCTGACATGGCCCATATGAAGATTACCTGATGGGTATGGAAACATTGGTAATACATAATAAGACTTCTTGTTGGGATTGTTATTTTTATTTGCTATTTCTTGAGACCAGTGTTTTTCAATATTCAATTTTATTTCTGTGTTGATATCTTCCTCCTGCACATCAAGGAATAACAACAACAAATAAGTAATTAGCTGATTTTCTTAACTGGCCATAAATATTTGGTTCCGAGTCTGCGTGTACTTTGTGTCCGTTAAATATATGATTGTAAAGTCCCCCGTGACACAAGAGCTTGTTCCCTAATGAGGGTGTTGTCTTTTTAACCCTTCAATGGACAGTGATGTAGTGACAATAGATGTTTTATTGTCATTACAGCCATATCCTTTTACTATCCCAGAAAGTGGTTTATAAATAAAAAGATAAAAAAAATACATTTAAAGCAAAAAACATATTCTTATTTGGCCAAATTTTGATCAGCTTACATACATCATACTTCAATAAAAGGCATAAATCCTTACCCATAGGCTTAGACTGGTTTTATTCCTCAAAGAGAAATTGAATAAATTTCTAAATAACTTAGCTTGAGGATAATAATTGTTCCACATTTTAATTTGAAATACAGTCATGTTTATTTGTATTTAATTATAATTTTATATTCAGTGTAGGTTTTTAAAATACATTAAGTTTCTTTTCAAGCAAGATTATAGTCTAGAAACTATTACAAAAACTCAGGTCACATCACTGAAAGTATTAAATATCGCGGCAATGCTTAATCTGTTAGTAACAAATCTAATTAGTTTGCAGTCATCAAAACAAAATAATATATAATTTTAGATATCTGCCCAGAATACAAAGTAACATCGTGCCTGCCCTCACTCACAGACTAATCACTAAGTAAGTAAGCTGCCCTGTCCTGTCAGTGGCTGTCAGTGTGACCGAACCGAACGTTTTAAATTTTAATATACACAAACCTACCAACAATATCTTGGAAATTAACAAAAAATTCTAAAAAGAAAATTCGATTAATACCAAAACGATACTAAAATTTTAGCTTCATATTTTGTAAATATTGCAAATAAAACATAATCATAATCAAAATTGTTTATTCTAAATCAATAATATAATCATTAATACTAAATTTATTTATTATTAAATTTATTAAGCATGTCTGTCGTCAGCTGTCGTCGGTACAAATGAAGTACAACCAACCGTCAGTCAAACCTTGGTTGTAACATGTACTAGAGATGAAGTGTGTAGAGTTGAACAAATCTGGGCATTAGGTATTTTACAATAGACATGCGCAAAACATTACTTCCGAAAGTAATGCTACTGTGGTATTACATTTCGTGCCGAGTAATATGACATTACATCATTACTTTAAACATTACCCGTGATGGCTGTCATGATGCCATATAATATAAGCCATTACGAACGTGGTGGTGCCAAAGTAATATAAACCTTATAGCATTTGAGATACTGTTCAAAGTTCAAGCGACAATTTGAACACAGAGAGACCAATTGTTGTCGAACTAGCGATACTCAGCGAACACACGCAAATTGACACTGCAAAATCTCTCACTCACTCGCACTTATGTGTTCGTCTCTCTCTATTTCGTTCGTACACATGACAGTCATGATACCAAACCAAAGTTGAAACAAGTAGGTAACATTACATTACGCCGGGCACCTCGCATCACATCACAGTTCGCAGTACTTTGCGCTCGTACTATTGTATCTCATCTCTTAAGTTAAGACGCGCGCGTCATGTTTAGTGTAATATGTAATGGTATTACCGGTCGAGTGATGTGTAATGATTCATTACACATCACTCGACCGGTAATACCATTGTATCATTATGATACAATACAGTCATAGGTAATATGACGCGTAATGCATCTCTCGCATTACTTACACATGTCTATTTTACAAGACTAGGCCGCACCTATTCTAATTTTTGAAATACTTGATCCACCTAGTATTTTTGTAAATTACACTATTTTTGACCCTACAATACATTAGAATCACCTCTAATGTATTGCTATAGAGTCGGAATTCGCATACACGTGGTCGAGTATCATTCATTACCACCTAGTATTTTGGTAAATTACACGATTTACGACCCGTACGTACCCGTACGTACATGCGAATATGATCTCTAATTATATGTGTGTAACATATAAATAGAGATCATATTCGCATGTACACTTAGTGAGTATCATGTACCACCACCTGGTATTTTTGTAAATTAAACGATTAGTTAAGATCCTTCATTATAATAGAGGTAATATTCGCATCTACACCGAGTCGAGTATCATCAATATCATCATGCATGCAAGGACTAGATAGTACATTTACCATACATTTACATAATTCACATTGACCTAGATACCTATATTGTTGTGGATTACGTAGATCATAATCACCAAGTAATGGTACTTATCATGATATGATTGAGACTAGGTGGACAAAGTGGAACAGGTATTTGGATCTTGTATTTTATACACCTACGGACTAGGAATAGACGCACCTAGTACCCGTTTTACCTAGTACAACCTATCTTTATGTACTACTACCAAATCCCAGATAGTTTTAAACTAGGATACTCTGACCAGAGACTAGCTTGTACCAAATAAATAATGCAAAAAACTTCAGACACCATAGACAATTAAATTTAAGCGCGTACAGTTTGTCAAGAAAGTCGTGAAAAGAATAAAATCGGAACTAATATTTTTCCTAATTAGGCAACCCAGTATTTTCATGTCTACGGTGGTAGTTTAAATGTCAACCTCTGATAATTTTATTGTTTAATAACAACAAAATTATTTTTAAAGTTACAAATTAGTAGTGTTTGTACTATGAATTAACAGAAATACTGTCACCATGAGTAAATCTATTCGAAGTGCTGGTAGAGAAATCATTTTCCATGTATACAAACAATGTTTTACTGAATACACCAAACCGGTCGAGTTTTATGGGATTTAAGCTTCGGCCAAACCTACGCGACCAAAGCGACTGCGAAGCGGGAGCGTCTGCCGCGCGGCGCTCGCTGCCGTATAATATTTATGGCGCCTTGCACACCTGCGCGACCGCAACGCGGGACTGCAGCGTCCGCGGAGCGGGACGCACGCGTCTAGTGGTCAGACGTGTGTAATAGTATAATTAAAGTACTACCCTCTCATTAAAAGTTCGATGTAAGAGTAGTAGTATTACTTTCGTTCGATAAGTGAGAGCGCCGGAGGCCCAATCTCTCCCCTTTTATTTTTCCTCATTCCCTACTCCACTACCTTTGCCTACCTTACTCTTTGCACCTACACCACTACCTTTACCTACCACATTCCATTCACCTATCCCACTTCCTTCACCTAACCCACTCCCTTGCCGGTAGGCAGTGGCTTTGCAGACCGCAGAGTTCCAGGCAATGAAGAAGCGACATCAGCGACAGTTACCACTTACCATCAGCTGTAAATAAAACCCTGTCAATCAAACCATTGAACCAGAGAGGTTGCCATTATTTGTCGCGTGGTTTATTCCGCAAAAGCAAAGGTCTTTTTCATCAGAGTCAGAATTTGATGTTAAATACGAGAATGTCATCACCACAACAATTTAGTAGCTATCCTACTAACATTATACATGTGAAAGATTGTCGGTGTGTTTGTTACCACTTAGTGCCTAAACGGCTAAACGGATTTCAATGAAAATTGGTATGTTAGAAAGGTTTGGTGCCAGAGACAGACAAAGTATTTAAGGTTATTTTTATCCCGAAAATCGGTCTGATTCCCGAGGGAGACAAAACACATTTTAGGCGCAGGCGAAGCCGTAGGGCGCATCTATTACCAGATAAAGACGCGCAGCTTTAGTGATTGTTCACTAACAAATGAAGTTCGCGGTTCGCGTCGCAGTCGCGCAGGTGTGGACGTTAAGTTTCGCGTTGCAGACGCTCCCGCGTCGCGTCCCGCGTCCCGCCATAGATTATACACATATACCGTCCCGCGTCGCAGTCGCGCAGGTTTGGCCGAAGCTTTAGATGATGTGTACGCACATACAGATAAAATGACTGGTATGTAATAGTGTTTTACTTATATCTACACATATTGTAATTAGAGATGTTATACAAAATCGTTGTTTAAGATAAATACTTATAATGTTTACAATGCGATATTTTGACGTTAAGTATTACATAATCTACAACAGTTTATAGATCAATTTGATGGTTTTGATACTTTTATTACACTTGTGTATAAGTATATAATTAATTAGGATATAGTATGAAATATTCTTTTCTGAACGATGTTAAAATGATGATTTCAGGCAAATCAGAAATTCCGTCGTATTGTAAATGAATGTTTCAACAACAATGGCAAATTCACCACACCTAAAAAACATCGCAATGGTCGATCCAAAAAAATGCTGAATGCTGAAAAGATACAATTCTTTCATACGGTACGAAAGGAAGTTCCTTCATTAAGAAAATTGCTTGCCGTTGTCAAGAAGATTTGGGTTATGATAGCAGTCTTGAGCATTTTAGGCAGATTATTACATCTATTGGTATTTCTTACAAAAAATAAAAATCAGAACAGAAAAATTGTTTTATTTTGATTAAATCTGTTTATTTTATACTTTCAGCTAATTTTTTTTTCTAATGTTGATATCATTAATGCATCATTATTATTTCAAAGTGGCTGAAATTTACTGTTGCATAGTTTTTAACTTTTGAATTAGAATCAGTCTTTCAATAATATTTATACGGGTTTCACCTTATAAATAATCTTGACTGGCCTGTTGGTCTAGTGGTTAGTGACCCTGACTGCTAAGCCGGAGGTCGTGGGTTCGATTCCCACCCAGGACAAACCTTTGTGTGATGAGCATGATTGTTTGTTCTGTGTCTGGGTGTAATTTATCTATAATATGTATGTATTTACAAAAAAAATATGTAAATAAGTAGTATATCAGTTGTTTAGTACCCATAACACAAGCAAATATAATTGCTTAATTTGGGGCTAGATGGCGCTGTGTGAATGTGGTAGAATATTATTATTATTATTATATTATAATCACACAGCCTAATGCGGGTTGGTGAATCTGACATGCCCATAGAATTTCTTTTAGGACATGTGGTTTCCCTCAAGATGTTTTCCTTCACCGCTAGCAGATGGTATATCGTTTGACTAGTACTTATAAATTCCACAAAGTGAAATTCACAATGCTTCTGCCGGCGGGGATCGAACTCACAGCTCCACTGCCGTTTTTACATTTAAGGCACATAAACAACACAATTTGTTATGATGTACTTAATTTTAAGCTCAATAATTATGATTATAATATCTACCTATATATGATTGATAAATTATGTGCTTATGTTAAATTTAACAATAACATTACAATTATCTTAATTGTTCTAGTCCTAGTACAAATGATACCAGTTAAATAACAGTGGCGCCCTCATTTATTGTCACGACTTTCTTGACAGTCAACTTGTTCTCTACTTACCTCCAGTTTCTGAAAGGCTGATCAACGAAAAATTAACTAATCAACTGTTAAATGTCATGTGAAGTACCTAAAAACATGCAAAAAGCATGAATAATTAGTTTAATTTGATCGAGTTACTACATAGATCAAATTAAACTAAATACGTATGCTTTTAGCAGCCTAATTGGTACTTCACATGACAGGTGATTAGTTAAATTTTTAGGTTAGTCTGTGACTTGTAGTCTAATTCAGCAGCGAAGAATTTTGTTCGGTAGTGGGCGGTCTGAAGTTCTGAACATACTAATAATGTACTCTGTGGTCTGAATGAAATTGTTCTCTACTTAACTTACTACTAGACGTTCAAATAAACTCCATACCTTGGTTCTGCAAGTGTAACAGATTCATAAATAGAAAATTTTATTCAATTATCAGTCGTATGCGTTTTGGTCATTGTCGTTTAAATTATCATCTTCATCGCCTTAGAATGGTCAATTCTCCTAACTGTGAGTATTGTCAATCACAAGAAGTTCAGTCACTGCATCATATCTTTTTCCAGTGCTCATCTTTCAACATTCAGCGCCTTGTGTTGTCGGATGAGCTGCTTAAAATTTATAATAATCCTGACGAGGTCCCGCAATGCATTCAGGAGCTACTTAAGAATGTCTCAGTTTATATATACTTGTACAAATTTATAGTAGAGACTGTAAATGATATTTAGTTATAAAATAAGTTTTCGTTTATTTAATAATATTATTTGTTTTAATAGTAATACTTATTAACTTTAGGTTTAATTCTTAAAAATGTAAAGTAAACAATTAACTAGGTACTTAAGGAGACAGCTCGGAAAATAGGACAAAAATATTGAAATATATGAAATAAAAATATATCGATGAATTGAAGACATACAAAACGATTGTCTTAGAAAAAGGAGGTTATTTACCATGACATTGACAGTAAAATGACATGAATAATGATTTTGGACATAAATAAAATTACTCTATTAAAAAATGGGTTAAATACGAAAGACAAAATAAATAAAACAAACAATACAATGAGTATATAAACGAAAGACATTATTTTTACAAACTTACCACGTAAGAAATCCTACACGGAAGACTAGGCAGTATGGTCGAAAGACTAGAGCCTGCCCTTTGGGCAAATAAAAAAAAAAAAAAAAAAATTAACTTACTACTAGTCTGTACTCTGTAGTCTGTGGTCTACATGCTTATTTGAACACAACAAATTTTGATTTTGTTTGGTGTTTCTCGTTCTATTTCGCGCACATTTGATATCGTTTGCTAGTTCTCATCTATTACTATTACTCTAACTATGGCGAGACCAGGTGTAGCCGATGTATCTGATGACGCAAAAAAAGTTGCAGATGATGCAAAAAATTACATCGAGAAGGTTATAGCTGATATTGGAAAGACATCAGCAACAAAGCAGCTAATTTTAGGAACTACGTCAGGATGGTGAGCATATTTTCAATTTTCATGTCTTTGTCATATTCATATTCTTACGCTTACGAACTTCATTGTCATCATCTTCGATTTAACGCAATAAGATGAATAATAATATCCTTCTTGTTAACGTGCTGCTGTATCAGACTGCGACATTTATGATTTGATTTGACTAGAATGAGTCAGATTCTAATACATGCAATATTTGCATAGGAAAAACATTACCTATTTACTCTCGAGTCACAAGTCACTACTATGTGTTTATTTATAGTTATTTTACTGTTAGATCATGATACCTATTTAGTATAATATATATTTTTTATTTTATTAAATTTTAATATTTTTAATGTATGTACCTACCTAATTAAGTATTTTTTTCCTTTTTTTGTATTTAAATTGTAGGTACCTATTTAATATATGTGTATTTAATATTGTGTACCTATGTATTTATTTATTCATTCAAAGATTAGCATAATAATGGTAAAATAAATGTTTCAGGATTACAGGGTTCCTATCTATGAAGATTGGCAGGATTGCAGCAGTAGGCATTGGTGGAAGTGTTATACTATTACACATTGCCAGTCAAAAGGGATATATTGATATAAACTGGGACAAAATAAACAAGAAGGTTGACAAAATCAGTGACAAAATTGAAAAAGAAACCTCTGGACAAAGTGTTGATTGGTTTGAAAAGGTGAGTAACCTGCTTTCTGTTGTTTTTATGTGCCCTTGTTGTATTATTTTCTAATGCACATTTTATAATTTGTTTTTTATAATATTTTATTTTATTCAGTGTGTAATCTATACTTCTATACTTCTTATATAAAGCGGAACAGTTTGTTTGTTTAAACATGCTAATCTCTGAAACTAACAGTCGAATTTGAAAAATTATTTTTGAATATGATAGCCCAGTTCTTGAGGAAGGTTATAGGCATATATGTAACATCACGCTACTGGCAAAGGTAGCAGAGCAGAAACCAAATATGCAGGTATAACCGCGCTGCAGAAAGCTAGTTATTAGTAGGTATACTATATGCTAAGTTTTATTGTAATACAACCAATAATGTTTGAACTGTCGTCAAACAAATAAATAATCGGACAGAAATCATGTAACAAGGTGAAAATTAAGTATTGTGCTGTAATACAGTCCCCCTTACCAAGTAAAGAAAAACAATGCAAACTTTACTGGTAGAGATGTCATCTGTTTACGAGGATTCTTACCCTGGAAAAATTTTTGTTTCAAAGTGGCATTGTCTCTTCAAGCATAGTAGAGAATCTCTTGAAGAGTACCTCCAACTAGACCAATCTATTGAAGTGTCTACTCCAATATTCATTGAAAAAGTAAAGAAAATAGTATTAGACAATGCTCATCTACAAAATCTAGAAAACACATTTAGCAAAGATGTTCGGAAGTACCACATACAACTATTTTAAGATCCTTCACAATCATCTTGCCATGATAAAAGTCAGTACAAGATAGGTACCGAGAATGCGCAAAACAACGCGTGAAATGTTCGCGTTAGTTTTTGAGCCATGAAAAAGTGAAGAACTCTACGCTGGTTTCAGCATGAATGGGCTGGATCGTTCGGGGAAGTACTACCCTCTCATAGAAGATCGACGTAAGAGTAGTAGTATCCGTACTACTGCGTTTCGTTCGGTTAGTGAGAGCGCCGGAGGCCCAATTTCCCCCCTTTCCTCTTTCCTCACCTCCCTCATTCCCTTCCCCTAACCCCACTCACAGCCTCCATAGTGGAGGCCATCATACCAGCAGTTTAAGACGATGGCTTTTGGTATAGTGGCCACCACTTCTGGATTCCACTGCTTGCCATCAGGCGGGGTGAAGTCACTATGGTAGGCTAATATTAAAAAATAACAGCAAATCATTACATAAGTACATAGTATACAACAAAGTCGCTCTCCGCTGTTTGTCTGTCTCCCTATGTATGCTTAGATCTTTAAAACTACGCAACGGATTTTACTGTGGGTTTTATAGATAGAGTGATTCAAGTGGAAGGTTTATATATATAGAACTTGCTTAATATAGTAGAGAAACACTGATAATTTTAGAGGTTTCTAATGTGATGTCGTAAATAAACACATTTTTTTGCGCTTACATTGCAAACGCTGGCTGAACCCTACAAGATAGATCAAAATAATGTACTACAGTGTTGTATACCTTAAAAAGGTATACAAAAAAAGTCCGTGATGGTATATGTCTATCTCTTAGGGGTAACGCACAAGAACTATTTTTTTATCTTTTACTTTTTACGAGAAATAATGGCTTATTTACGAAGCGATTTTAACCAATACAGCATTAATCCTTATCCAATGAAGTACCTTAAATACATTGTACAATTAATATAGATCAATATGGCCTTTTACAGCATGTAATTTAAATAAATATTTTCGAAGATATTACATATTTAAAGTGCAGAGACGTAGCAGTTGCGGCTGGTGGCATACCTACCGGGGGCTGGCATTCTGTACTACAGAATGTCTTAAACAACGTTCACAGCTTTTTTATTCGCATAGTGCGAAGCCGGGGCGGGTCGGTAGTCTATATATATAAAAGCGAAAGGTCACTTATCACGAAATCTCAGAAACTACAAGTGCTAGAGTTCTCAAATTTTGCATGGGGGTTCCCTTTAGGACGTAGATGCTCACTAATTTATTGATAATGGGATTTTGCAAAATTCGACCCTTAAGAGGGTGATAAGTGGATGGGAGCAAAGTGTATAGTACAATGAGAACCCTTGGTCCAATCTACTTCAAATTTTGCATAAACATTCTTTAACAGAATTGATGGAAGATTCGTATTTTATTGAAATTCATCCTTTAACGGGGTTAAAAAGGGGAAAGAAAGTAATTTGGGAGATAATTTGCTTCGAAGTTGATTTTAATACTCCATAGTGCTTATGATTTAAGAATAGTTTATTTTGACACATGATTGAAAACCTTTGTCAAATGAAGTTGCTTTAATATAATAATAATATGTGGACACTATCACACACCGTCATCTAGTCCCAAGCTAAGCAGAGCTTGTGTTATGGGTACTGGATAACTGAACTGAAAAATTTTTATGTATTATGTATTATACATAATACATAAAAAATTTTTGTAAAGACATACTTAAGTACTTAAAATACAGAGGAGACACCCAGACTGAACACAAATACAAATGTTATTATTTTATTAATTAAGTATTGTTGGACACCAATTTTCTAAGCGAGATATTGTAAATTGAGCTATGATAACACAATCATTGCATCGAATAACTGAAATCTATCGCTCATACGACGACTACAGTACCCACTTATGTTTTGCTACGGAGAATGGATACTTAATTTTTATACCCCATTATTAACAATTTTGGCAAGACAGCCTGCACTCGAAGTTCGAATAGCACCTTTATGATTAAGGAGAAGGTAGTCTGCTATCTGCTATATTTTCATTTGTTTTTTATACAGTTTTAAGTCGATATGTTTGCAAGAAAAGAAAAGAAATCGAGACGGATAGTTTAGTTATATTAGGAACAATCAGGCGCAGCTTAAAGCGGACAGTTATATATATATATATACTTGCAAGATGCGATAGGGAGACAAGACGTTGATGCTGATCATTGATTTAAAAAGTGGTGCTGCCTACTTCTTTTACTGGGAGCACACTATATGAATGAGCGGACACAAGTCACTACGGCCAAATTGATTTTTGATTGATTGATTGAGTGCGCCAATTAGGTATGTTGCTGCGCAATATAAATCCACCAAAATTATGCAATGGCACCAGATTAAATCAAACTCTTTAGCGGGCGTAAAGTTGAGGGAAAGCTGATGCTCCAACGGCCAGTTTAATGGAGCCTGGTAATTTTAGCACCGGAGAGAAAAAAATCTATTTACATAAAATCGAAAAGTCACTCATTCACTCAGTACGAAATCGCAGAAACTACAAGTACAGGAGGTTCCTTTTAGAACATAGATGCTCACTGTGACGGGATTTTGCGAAGGGCTATGCAAGATTTTGCAAATTTTGCATAGCTCAATTACATTGTATAAAGGGATGACAAAGTTTGTATGAAATTTCTATAATTTTTATATTAGGATTTCCAAATTACTAGAAAATATTTATTTTTTAATATTTAGAAACTACCCTTATTAAGTAGGGCAATATAAGTCGCAAGTTTGTGTGAAATTTTGTTAGTTTTAGTAGTAGCGAGTAAATAAATAGATTTAAATGGGATTCGCCATAGAGGCGGATTATACTGATATTCATCACGGATACTACAATGTACGATTGCCGTCAGACAGGCAATATGTTCATACATGCACACATCTGAATTTTCACGCGAACGAAGTCGCTGGCAACAGCTAGATTTTTTATAAAAGTATACACAAATTAATTATCGTTCTGATGAAAGTATAAGTGTTTTATGTGAATATTCACATAATAAAAAATAGAAACAAATTTGGTTTAATATTTATCCTTCCCGCCCATTCCGCGAACTTAAAATACCCTCGTTTAATCTTATGAAGTTATGACACAAGCAGTGTTTTTGTTCATTTCTATTTTCTAGAGCGTGTAGCTCAAAAAATATTAGGAAATTGGAAAATGTGCACAAGATGAAAATTGTAAAGAATTTTATAAGCTTAAAATTCATGAATAAAACACTATTCTTTAGAATGCACTGTTTTAGAGATATTAGTGAAAACTAAAAATTGGGAACTTTAAATCCCTCCCCTAATAAAAGGCAACTTATAAGAATGAAAGAGTAAACATTTTAGTAAGTATTTGACCTATAAAACATATAATTATGTTATCCATACTATTATACGTATATAGCTGAAGTTTATTTGAACGCACTAATCGCTGGAACTATCAGCCTGATATGAAAAAAATCTTTTTTGTATATGATAGCCCAGCTCTCGAGGTAGGTTAAAGGATAAGTAACATCACGCAAACTGGCGAGGGGAGCAAAGCAGTAAGCAAAGACGCAGGTGAAATCGCGCCGCGGAAAGCTAGTAAAACATATTATTTCAGTTGTTTTAAATTTACATTTAAAGTAATTAGGTTCCGAGGTCAAACTAAAATACTAAATATTATACTACACTAAATATTATAAATGCGAAAGATTGGCTTGGGTTAAGGTAATTTATAACTATAAAACATTTTGTTTAACACTAGCTGCGCCTCGCGGCTTTGCCTGCGTGTAAAATGAGTTTTGTCTCTTGGGAACCAGACGAATTTTCGGGATAAAAAGTAGCCTATGTCCGTCTACGGCCCCGAATCTATCTACATTTTGTTTTTATGAAAATCTGTTCAGCCTTTTAGGCGCTGAGTAGTAACAAACACACACAAAAACATTCGCATTGATAATATTAAATAGGATTTCTATTTCAATAATACTTTGTCAGAAAGAATTATCAACAAAACCCTTTTTGCCCATAAATGTATAGTTTGGGCAGCCAATCTAGTACCTGACTCATTGCTTTTTTACAAAATATTTTAGATAAATTGCTGTTTAGAGTAATTGTAAAAGAAAGAGTAACACCAAAATAAATAAATACCTAACCAAAAAAAATTAAAAGTATGGATCTTAAATTTGAGGTTAGTCTTAAATACAGTGGTAATGATATATTTTAGAGTTATATAATAAGCTAGTGTTAACTAAAATATGCAATCACATCACTCATCCACCTAGATATATTCTATCATACAAATTCTTGGGTAGTATTTACCTGTTCTGAATGAAATTGTAAGATGACATGGCTGAATACAAGATACTGCAGTATGTATCAAGATCAGAGTAGTAGGTCTAGACAGTACTGCATTCATGTTTTTATTTATATATTATCTAGTCTTGCTATATTCATTAATGCCAATAGTATGTAAGCTTATATTATACACAGGGCACCCCACGGCCATGCCACCCGGAGAGAAAGTACAATAAATATTAAACATAATATTAGTAGACCTGCATTCAAAGATTTTCGAAAATTATCTTATAACACTCGGAAATCGAACCGTCTAAAATCCTAAAAAGTAACATTAGTACAGTTTTCATAAACCATTAGACGTTAAGGTCAATCAATAAGGACCAAATCTCTTTATCAAACATGGCTAATTAAATTAAAGGAGAACCATAAATCTGAAAAATATCATTTTAATTGAACATTATATCGACGGTTTAATTCGCTCTTTGATTTTAAAAGTGTAAATTTCATGGTTTTCATCTGATTCATTACAGATATTTGGTCTTTCTGAATGACACTATCGATTGATGTCATAATGTACATGTTGCGTTTCCATTTTAACCGACTTCAAAAAAAGGGGGAGGTTCTCAATTAAACTGCATTTTTTTATGTTTGTTATCTGAGACCTTTCGACTGGGTAAACCAATTATAATGATTCTGTTTTTATTTGAAAGCTGGTGTTTTGTGTGTGGTCACATTTGTTCCAGTTCTGACAATGGCACCTATGAGAAAACAATACCTATAAGTCTTATATTTGCTTTCTTTTTTTATTTTTTAGTTTTCTTCCTATTCAAAGTCCGTTTTTTATTTTTTGTTAAAATTATCAGCAAGTTCTATTTTTGGGTGTGACGCATTTTTGAAAATATTTAAATGTAATTCCACTTATTATTAAAAATAAAATGATGTCTTCTTTCAGTAAAATATCTTATTTTCAATATTTAATATACTTTCTCTTCATGTGACATAGACATGGGAAGTCCTGTCTATAAATTTTGACAGACATGCTTAGACCATTGCATTCTGTAAGAGTTGATGTATACATGGTAGTTAAATATGTAGAGATACATACATATTATGAGAATGAACCAGTTTAAAGCTCTGGCTCTAATCAGACAGCGAGCGAGAAGATATGGCGACGCGAGACATGAGCGGTTGTAAAGCTGTGGAGATAGAAGACGTCACGCCGACCATGACGGCGTTGTGTTACGTCTTCTATAATAGCTTGTACATTACAACAACTACTTCACGCCGCGTCGCCGTTCTGCCTTGCCTGCAGCATCTGACCAGATGAATTAATATTATAGCATCTATAATTTAAACGTGAACTAAGAATTTGCGTTTACTGACTGGTTGCGAAAAATATCGATTAACAGTGTGACTTGATCAGAATTTTTATTCTCATCTAATATTACTGGTGTGTGAATGGTATTACTTGTTCGAAAAACCAAAACTTTACGAGTAATAGTGTGACTCGATGCGTTTTTATTTTCATCTAGTAACACTGGTGTGTGAATGGTATTACTTGTTCGGAAAACCAAAAGTTTACGAATAACAGTGTGACTCGATGCGTTTTTATTCTCATCTAGTAACATTTGTCAAGTACGGTTAATATTTTTGTTATTAGTATACGGTTAATATTTTATAATTTATTATTTTTAATTTAATTCTGATTAGACCCATAGTTATATACAGTATAGTATAGTTTTATACAGTAACTTACCCGAATACAATAAGTAGATTTTTCATCCAAGTATATATACAATTTAATATTATGCATTTCTCTTTTTGTGTCTCGTTGTCTTGGTGTGCGTAAGTAAATCTGGATAGGTATATAGATAGTTTCGAGTATGTATCGAAAATATTAAGTACTTCAGTACCCAAAGCAATGTCTGTTTGCGTTTCTTTTCTTAGTAGGTTGTTAATTTTAGGACGTTCGTCTGTTAAGGACGCGTTTACAATTCTATCAAAAATAACCCCTTTTTCGGTTCATTTTGCGGCAAAACGATAAACAATTTTATATATCTAACAGATACTACAAATAGAATGGTTCTTTATCTTGTGATGGGACGTGTTTTTTTCTAATAATATTTATTTTCAATGTAGTAAAAACCGTTGTTCTTTGACTCTCAATGCAGAATTTACGAAATCGTGTTGATTTCGAGACCTGTTTTTTTCTTATTATATTCAAAATATTCTAAATTTAAAAATACCAAAAGTTAGCAAATATCTTCAATTTTTAAAATATCAGACTATTTTTTTAACATTTTACAAATTAACACGAAAATCAATGAAAAATAATATCGTCGTTTTCCATACATTTTGCTATGCAGCGTGAATCTTGATGCATTGTAATAAGACTTATTTTGTTTGGTAGTTGTTTTCATCGCATTGAATGGAGCTTTGTGAACAAGAATCAGTCCGCGCTCGGCGCCCGTCGTGAGTGGACCTGTGTCGCTTATCGGAAGCTGCTCGACTCGTAAATTTCGTTGTATAAACACAATGTAGTTGACAATACTAGATTTGATACTTACAAGAGTTGCAAGCATTTTATACGAAATAGTTGTCAAGGTATTATTGTTTTTGCTATAAGTACCTAAGTAGCTATTATTATTAGTTGCGTTTCGGACATGCTGAGAAATCTGAATGTCTACTTCGGTGACTGCTATTGGGACTAGCTAACGAGTAGAGCTAGGTGTACCGAGTATTGGCTCGTTTTATTAGTTATAATAAGACCTTACCGCCGCACATGTTAAGAGTGTCCTGAAAGTTTACTTCAGTGACTGCTATTGGAAGTAGCTGATTAGTAGAGCTGAATGTGCCTTCTGGTCACTCCATCACGTCCGGTGGTAAGGTCTCATCATAATTAACCTAACGAGCCCATAATCGTTATAGCCAGCTCTTCTAATCAGCTAGTTCCAGTAGAAGCCACCGAAGTGGTATCAGGACACTTACGCGAATCCACACACAAGACATTTGCGCATTGCGCGAAAGACTTTTGCGTGAATGGACATTTGCGAGAAAGAAACTGGCGCGAAAACTTTTGCGTGAAATATGATAAAACAAGATTCTTTAGTCAAATTTCATTAAAGCGGCTGCCATTGTGAACGTTGCTGTTTTTGTACCTATTGCTTTCAAAATCAATACCTGAGTGTCCCAGCGATGACGAAATAAGAATCTTAAGTCAAATTTAATAAAAGCAGCCGCCATTTTGAACTTTGCTGATTTTGTACCTATTGCTTTCAAAAACTACACCTGAGTGTCCCAGCGATGACCGAACACGAATCTTAAGTCAAATTTAATAAAAGCAGCCGCCATTTTGAACTTTGCTGTTTTTGTACCTATTGCTTTCAAAATCGATACCTGAGTGTCCCAGCGATGACGAAATACGAATCTTAAGTCAAATTTAATAAAAGCAGCCGCCATTTTGAACTTTGCTGATTTTGTACCTATTGCTTTCAAAAACGATACCTGAGTGTCCCAGCGATGACCGAACACGAATCTTAAGACAAATTTAATAAAAGCAGCCGCCATTTTGAACTTTGCTGTTGTTGTACCTATTGCTTTCAAAATCGATACCTGAGTGTCCCAGCGATGACCGAACATGAATCTTAAGTCAAATTTAATAAAAGCAGCCGCCATTTTGAACTTTGCTGTTTTTGAACAGATGGCTTACAAAATCGATATCTGACTGTCCCAGCGATGACCAAACAAGAATCTTAAGTCAAATTTTGTTGAAGCAACCGCCATTTTGGGCTTGGCTGTTTTTAAACAGATTGCTTTTAAAATCGCTGGGATACTATACATTTTGAAAGCAAACAGTTAAAAAATTGCAAATTTCAAAATGGCGGCTGCTGTCATTAATTTGACTTAAGATTCGTGTTTGAACACTCAGTTATCGATTTTGAAGGCAAACGGTTCAAAAATAGCAAAGTTCAAAATGGGGGCTGATCCATTCATTTTGACTAAAGATTCGTGTTCAGTCATCGCTGGGCCACTCAGATATCGATTTTGAAAGCAATCGGTTTAAAAACAACAAAGTTCAAAATGGCGACTGTTTTATTTATATTTGACTTGAGATTTGTGTTTGGTCATCGCTAGGACACTCAGATATCGATTTTGAATGAAATTGGTTCTATAACAGCAAAGTTCAAAATGGCGGCTGTTTTTATTAAATTTGACTAAAGATTCGTGTTCAGTCATCGCTGGGACACTCAGATACCGATTTTGAAAACAATCGGTTCAAAGACAACGAAGTTCAAAATGGCGACTGCTTTAATTAAATTTGACTTAAAATTCTTGTTTGGTCATCGCTGGCATACCCCGATATTGATTTTGAAAGCAATCGGTTCAAAAACAGCTAAGTTCAAAATGGCGGCTGCTTATTTATATAATTAAATATTAAATATTAAATAATAATTTATTAAATTTGAATTAGGATTCATATTTAGTCATCGCTGGGACACTCAGATATCAATTTTGAAAACAATAGGTTCAAAAACAGCAAAGTTCAACGCAAAAGTCTTTCGCGCGAGTGTCTTTCTCGTAAATGTCCATTCATGCAATGTGTGACTCCATGTCCACCAAAACTAATTCTAAGTACAAAATAAACAACATACTACTAGAAATTTCAAATACAAGTCATTCCAATTAAACAAAATAAAAATTTATTTCTAAAGTATCAACATGAGTTTATTTTCATATAATCGCCTTAGTTAGGCTGACCTATGTATGTGTGTGTGAAATTTGTTTATGTATTGGTGCGATTCGATACTTATGATTTTTGAGAACGCGTCCTTAAACAATCAGCATAAAAGGTCGGGAGTTTATTAATTGTCGTACAAAAATAAGTACTTATTTACAACTATAGTTTATTTGTTACAGGTAATGCTCTTTGTCAAAGATAATAGCTATTATTCGGCAGGGTTTACTGGAGGATTCTTTTTTGGCATAGCTTCATCGTGATTTTTAAAAATAAATGTGAGTTATTTTTAATTTGTAGTTATTTTTGTAAAATTAAATATTATTTCTAGAATAGGAAAATTTAGTTTTTTTTATTACTATGGAATGATACTTTAGTTGCAAGAAATATGAATTAAATTATTAAAATCGGGGAAGGCCTGTGTTACAAATAAATGAATGCGCAATTTGTTTCCTATGATGGAGCTGTCTCTGCTGGTAGAGCTTAAATGTCGATCCTATGAGATCTTTTATAGGCTATTAAAATAGGGTGTATAGCCTATAGGTGTACAATTTGTCAAGTCATCAGTTTTCCTGGTTGGGCCATCAACAAGCAATAGAACAACAACATTCACCTTCTGCCGCATCCAGTCATAGTAACTATCCACTTCAGATTGTCAATGCACCTGAACGGTCGCCATCCTATTTATGTATGCAGCGCCGCGCCGCGCCGCCGCCTCCAGTCCGTGGACATGCTTGGACATGTTTGCTCCAGAGGCGACCGGTTCTCTGAAAATTATGACCAGCCTACCTACTCACTATAAATTGTTGCTATGATCTGTTTCCTTTTTGTACGATTTTTAAATTTATTGTTTCATTTCGTGTTACAAAAATATTAACAAAAATCATTACCCTCCTTGACTTTGGTAGTCGGGCAAGAATAAGAAGTGTGGCGTCATTTATCTGGCCAATTATGACGCACAGAAAACCCAGAAGTAAAAGACGACGACTACAAGTTTACAGCATAGAAAACAAAGATGGCGCTGAGTAACACTTTCAATCAATTTCTATATAAAAGCACCACAAATGTATGAAAGCCTGACTCGCGATATCAACATTCTCACACCAACTATACTTAGTTCATCCCTTTATTTTCTTTTTGACAGCTCACGCCTATGAATTACCGTTTTTTTGTTCGGATTAATACACTACTGCCCTATTCTTAGCAAACAACTACAGACTATAAAAACAGGTATTAAAATGAGATAAATCGATCTTAAGATCGATAACTACCTACTTACTTATTTAACAAGTTAGATAAATTGGACAAATAAAACAAGTAAATTTATTGTGTAAATATTATTTATTACTATGGTCAATCAGACTCTTCTTCATAATTTACACTAGACTCGTCAGTGGAGTCTTCGGTTACATGAATAATTAATTCTTGTTCATTAATATTGTCAATTGCAACGTCCCGATCCCAATCAGACATTATTATTTTTCTTGTCCTCTCCACGACACTCGCCCAGTTTTCAGGTGTCACATCATCACACGCATTTTTTAATAATTGCATCATTTTATTCGCTGTAAAAGGCGGCGTTGTGTTGTTTCTTGCTGCTTTCCCTTTGATTTGTGCCCATATCAATTCAATGGCATTGTATTGACAGTGATAAGGTGGGATCCTAATAACT
Organism: Parascotia fuliginaria; assembly: GCA_963082885.1. NCBI lineage: Eukaryota > Metazoa > Arthropoda > Insecta > Lepidoptera > Erebidae > Parascotia > Parascotia fuliginaria. The sequence continues at coordinate 12,315,208 of OY720172.1, forward strand.
TTGTGTCAATATTTCTCTGCCATTAAAATTTCATCAACGACGTATCTTTTAGATTGACGTTTCGAATTTAAAATTCTTATTAATTCTGCTTTAAAATAAGAATTGTTTACATCCTCGCCATTATCACGAAGCCAGTTAATCATTTCGTGTTTGGTGTTAGCTTGCGTTGGCATTTTATTAATTTGCCGTGAATGGTAGGGCGCATTATCCATAAATATAATTGAAGGTTCTTCCAGTAACGTCAACATTTCCCCGAACCAATTTTCATATATTTCTGCATTCATCTCTTCGTGATAGTCGCCAGATTTTTTTGATTTGAAAGCCAGTAGAGCATCAGCTACAAATTTTTTTGCAGTGCCCGCGTGGCAAATTATAAGGCGTTCACCCTTGCCCATAGGCACAGCCGAAGTGGATGCTGCAGTGTCGTCAGTCCACGATTTTGATATAGTATGATTGGCATTGAGCCAAGTCTCGTCAGTGAAAACTACATTCGACCAGTCTTCGATTTGTTTGGCTTTCCTTAGGAAGTCACATCGAGCCAGCGCTATGTCGTGGCGTTCCAATAAGATTTTTCTCTTATCACACTTTTTGAAATAAAATCCAATTTTTCTTAGCACTTTACTTAACGATGATTTTTGGCCACGGAACAAACCACTATCTCTCAGTGTAATCACCATTCTTCTTAAAGTCGGCATTTCCTTACGTTCGTAAAACTCATATATATGACGTCGAATAGCATTGGCGTCAAAATTGTCAATGCGTGTTACTTTACTGGGCTGGCGTTTTTTCTTTGGCGTAGACAGCTTATTTTGTTCCATACCACTGCTGCCGTAGGCTTCTTAGTCAATTTTAGTAACTGTTGGAACACTGATTCCTAAGGCGGCAGCAACGCGGTTTCGAACTTGCGACATTGGTAATAGCGGTGCACCATTACGAAATTCCTTTTCGAAATAATTTTGAAGACGTAGCACAAACTCCCTCGATTGTCCTTTTAAAACAGTTCCTTTCGGCATATTGAGAACTTCCTTTTCGAAATAATTTTGAAGACGTAGCACAAACTCCCTCGATTGTCCTTTTAAAACAGTTCCTTTCGGCATATTGAGAACTACTTATCAACTGAAGAATTTTCGTATCGATACGGAGGAATATAATATTCAACTCAACGTATGATATTGCAAAGGGATATTCAACGATGAATGGTACACAAGCGTCGGGTGGCAAGCACAGAACAGATAGCAAGTGACAACAAAATGGCGGCGCCGGGTGTGTGAGTGATGCGTTGCATTATGGTATTGCTAGTGATGATAACCTGTTTATATTACGATTATTCGTTTTAATATTTTTAAGCATACATAATTTTAATTATTTAAATATATTTATTGCTTTTATATAATTAAAAAAACTGATAAACGAATAATTAATATTTAAACTAAAAATATATTTTGATACAATAAATCGATTGAAAGTTCTTCATAAATAAAATCGATTATTATTTCATATCGAATCGGTAACGTGTGAGGTAATCACTAATTTCGAACTGACTCGAACTGTCAAAAAGAAAATAAACGAATGGACAGAGTTTAACTATAAATACAAGTCCCAACTACCAACAGTCGGGCAGTAGCTCGCCAGGCACGATCAACTGGCCTGGTCTGAGGATCCTCCTTTTGGTTGGAGGTAGGTATACGGTGTGATACCTCCACAGAAGCAACTTCTCGAGGTCCTCCGGCAATACTTGCTTTTACCTTCTTTTTAACCGACTTCAAAATTCAATTCGAGTCGAATGTTTTTTTTTTTTTGGTATGTTTGTTACCTCATATCACGGTCATTTATAAACCGATTTGAAAATTCTTATTGTTATTTGAAAGGGTATACTCTGAAATTGGTCCCATTTTTTTTTATTATAAGATGGTTCAGTAGTTGTATGTTTGTTACAACATAACTCGATCATTTATAAACCAATTTGGAAAATTCTTCTTTTATTTGAAAGGGTATACTCTGAAATCGAGTCCCATGTTTTTTTTTTTTATAAAGAATGGTTTAGTGGTTTGGCTTCAATTTTATATTTTTTAACAAAACGTATGCAAGGAACGTTTTGTATTAAATCTATATTTTTCATTCATATATTAGTAGATTAATAAAGTAGATTATTTTTGCTAGTAGGTAGGTTATTTTTATGAAGGTCAATATGATCCTTCTTGGCTGGCACCGACTCCAAAATAACTGATTAAAAACTTTAAATAGTAAAGTATTATAGGTATCAAGGATTGCGTTGATTCTCTTTAATGTTCTTTGCTATGAAGTAATTAAAATATTATTTTCTACTTTTTAGTTAAGGATTGAACATGTAGGTATTGTTTGAAGTCGGTTTTTTAAAGTTATGTAAAACATAAACTACCATGTGTTTAGATAATTAACAAAGCTTCTTAAAAAAATAAAATACTGCTGACACTATTATTCTCAGAATGAACAGAGAGTTCATTTGTCATATTAAAAATATTATTTCATAGCATTTAAACAAGGTTGATAACACAAAATCTTCTTAAATTCGAAGCAACTAGGTCTTAAACTTTTAGAAATCCGTGTTTATTGTCTGTTCAAAACACATTAAAATCTAAACAATCGTTGATATGTGTCTACGTTTAAGTTTAATGATGCTTTCTTCTCTCCGTAATAAGACTACACAGACTAGGGACATCAGCGGACTAAATGTATGGGTTTCGCCGAGAAAAATAGATCTAACATCCACGCTGAGCGTTCGACAGTTACGTACATATCTACCCATTCACGATATTTTTTTATTAAAATAAACCAATTTATGTTAGAAAATAAACACTGGCCATGCTTCGCAAGAAAATATATTATCCATATTTTGTTAATCGACCTAAAATAATATGATAGATCCAGTCTTTTTACAGTAAAAACTTCAAATTTACACGTAGGTAATCTGTTTCTGTGTACTTAACTCTGTCATTAAATATGTACTAAGAACCATAAATACTGTTACGTGTCAGGATGGGGGTTCGAGGTAAAATGCCAGTTACGCGATAATGAGTTTATTGAAGACTCGCACAGTAACAAAATAAAGCACACACTGCACTAATAATGCTTCGTAGATCGCTCTTCGTAAACTTCCGTATCACTTAGATGTTCGCTCAAGATCGCTGTATTCACAACTGAATGAATTGCCGACGTTTGAATCCTTTTTATAGTCATTCATTAGATTTCTAGAACCTTCCTGTTATTACTACAAAGTTGCCGACAATTTTCGATAACAAAACAAGGAATGTAGGTACTTAGCTGCGACGCGTAGGTATGCCATGCCTACCGATGAGCTATTGTTATACGTGTAGGTAGGTACTTGCGAACGTTCTAGCGTAGGTATTCGTCGTATACGTGTAGGTAGGTACTTGCGAACGTTCTAGCGTAGGTATTCGTCGTATACGTGTAGGTAGGTACTTGCGAACGTTCTAGCGTAGATAATCGTCGTAACAATACTACTGTTGTACCTTGTATCAAAGTTCAGCCATTTGTTACCCGTGACCTGTCGAATGTCATCCGTAGACCTACTGCGCCATCGGGAGACCATGGCTTCTTTTTCCGGTCCTCGGCAACCAAAGATTAACCACTCGTATGCTACAATATCAGACACAATAGAAATAACATTGTGTCTCGTGCAGATCTGCTCCTAAGCACACGAAGGGTTAAGGAAGATTCAAGTTACCATCATATAAAAAAAAACCAAGATTCTACTCACCAAAAGGAATACAACACTATTCTTGTAGTCTCTTTGAGCCGCGGTCGTTCGAAACGTGGAGATGACTTATTCCGTGGATCTACTGTCATGTCAGTGATCTTTAATACCTTTACCCATGTATTTCTACATGTCAAATGTTCTTATTGTTACAGGTTGGACGGTTTGTGGATCGTAAATTGGACAAAGCCGAAGATTTAATGAAGAAAAAAGAGGTTAAGGCAAAACGTTGGTTGCATAATATTAAGGGAGATGATCAATACCGTGCTACAGAGTCACATGTTTTTCTAGCATCTTTTGCTGCTGGAATGGCTATTGGTCTTCTCTGTGGTCAATAAATTTTCTACCCTGCCTTGAACTTTGAACTATCGATTTACAACTTTAGTAATTTTAACGTCATTTGCATAAGCACAAAATTTAAATTACTCCAATTAATATGTATCACATTTTAGGACTTAACCACTGATGATGCGAATATTTGTGATCGAAGTTTATTTACCTTTAAAGATTTATTAATCACGAGACTTACTTCTGAACACTTACAATATTAGGAATTAATTTACATTGTGCCAACAGCTAGCTGGTATTGTCTTCAACTAAAGAGACAATAAACAGTTTTAGCATATAAATAAAGTGGTACATTGAAAACTATTTACATCTGCACATGCGAAATGTCCCTTATCCTTATCCCAAGGGGCTAAAACAAGAGCATAAAGCACCTCACATAGACCACTGAGGAGTTGCCCATCACAATGTTGTGAATAATCAATTATACTTAATTATTTATTAGATAATTGATTCTCGATAATAAAATAACTTGGTAATGTAAACATATTTAGGCGCAACACTATTATTAGATTGATATCAAAGTACCCTTAGATGTTATGAGTATGATCATCTTCTATATTGATCGTAGTATTACTATATAATAAATATCTACTTTATTGCTTTAATTAATTGCTTGTTTTAATTTAGCCTACGCCTTACATACCAAATTAATGTAATTATAATATTATTATGTAAAATATCTATATACCTACTTATTTAGTCATGAATATATCTAAATTAAAACAAACAAATTGTTTTATTATAAAAACCTTTACTCTGTCGTTTTCCTATAGATTAAGTGATCTGTTTCTCGTGCAAACAGATCACTTAATCTATACAGCGACGATATTATTTTAATGTTGTTTTATAGATTTTAATCGAAATTGATTTCATATTCTGTAATATTAAAGGCTTATTCCACAAATCCCCTCTGAATTTCCCACCTAAGGGGGAAAATTGGAATCCAATTGCAAGAGTCTAGAAATCCCTCTTAGAAACCCTCCTTAAGGAGGAATACTGGAATTGAAAATATACTCTAACACTTATATCCCTTGAAAACCACGAGTCTAGAATTCCCTCCTAGAATTATCTAGGGGAGGAATTCTTTTTTTTATTAATTACGGAAAACAACAGTTCGTTGGTATCGCACGTTTATTCCATTATATTAACAGTGTATACAATCACGGGGTAGACAATAACTCACTACAACAACGTTTTAATGGCGTCTATCGCACGATCACAGCGTGCGCGACGCGGCCTAAACTAGGTACCGGCGCTGACTGCCTCAGCGCGGGCGGCGGGGAGCAAGCGAGGTATGTTTGTAGCGACATATCGAGGACCGCGCGATACAACTTCGACGCGACGCGAATGCAACACGACGTTACACACTCCCCCTCTAGTCCAAACATAGCGCCCTCGCGTTCGGGCTAGCAATCAAATTTACGCGGGCGACCGCGTCTGCGCTTCTCTCTAACCGGAGCCTCGACATCACCGATGAATGGAGTCAAATCAGAGACATGGTAACGTCCTACGTGCTCTCCTTTAGTAACTCCTTCGACTAGGTAAGTAGTAGGACTTACTACTTCGCAAACGCGATAAGGGCCATCCCTTCGGGGTATAAATTTCGCAGACTGTCCGGGGCCGACATTATTCATCCCTTGGGTTTTCAGTAAAACGAGGTCACCTACCTTGTAATCTGGAGGAGCGCGCCTATTTCCATCTGCGTACTTCTTCTGCAGAGACTGGTTACGTTCGTGGACATCTCGGGCGTCAAGCAGCACCGTCGATAACTTACGAAGGTAAGGAGTGATATTGTGAACGAAATTATCGCTGTTCACAATAGTCTTCATGTCTGACAGGACGTCCGATGGCGCGCGCAGCTCTCTCCCAAAGCTAAGGAAAGCTGGTGAAAATCCAGTGCTCGCTGTAACAGCAGAGTTCATCGCGAACCCGATGGCTGCGAGGTGAGTATCCCATGATGCGTGATCCTTTCCTACTAGTATCGCTAACTGTGGTTTAAGATCACGATTTTTCCGTTCGACGGGGTTCGCTTCTGGGTGATACAATGGCGTCAAAGACTGTCTGATACCCATCACATGACAGGCCTGTTGCATCACCTCGGCAACAAACTGAACCCCGTTGTCGCTGATCATCCTGCGTGGGACTCCATACCTCAGGAAGACCTCAGTAATTAAAATCTCAGCGCATTCCACGCTGGTGGCCTTCTCCAGGGCAAATAGCTCAACCCAATGGGAGCATGTGTCTTCCAGGATTAAGATCCAACGGTTACCTTTTGAAGTCTTTGGTAGAGGTCCAAACAAGTCAACAGAGACCACTTCAAATCGCCTGGTGGATGCAGGAGTCTGGAGTAGTCCAGTTGGCTTCCTGTTATCAATCTTGTATCGCTGGCAAGCTGCGCAGCGTCTGATATAGTCTGTGACAAAAGACTTCATACCTGACCAAAAGTATCGTCCTCTGATGCGTTGTAGGGTACGTTCAACACCAAAGTGGCCTGCTGTGGGAGCGTCTGGAACTCTACGAGGACTGCTTCTCTCTCGTGTTTAGGGACCACGAGACAGGCGGAATCGGCGTCATCTGATTCGGGCGCACACCTGTATAGTACACCATCAGACATCAGGTATCCTCTCTCTGACCATCCTCTGCCCCTGAAGGGATCGTCAGTAGTCTCTAGGTCTTCGACGATACTCTGCAGCTCTGGGTCCTTGAGTTGGTTAGAGCGTACATCCTCAGGTGTCCTATGTGGCATATCTACAGTCACTAAGCATACCTCGCAACCAGCTGGGTTTTCCTCGCAACAAGCTGGGCGGCTTAGTGCATCGGCAATCACATTTACCTTTCCGGGAGTGTACTGTATCTGCAAGTTATAAGCTTGGAGGGTCAATGCCCATCTGGCGAGACGTCCAGTGGGTGACTTAAGGCTCATCAGCCAACGTAGCGGCTGATGGTCGGACTTAACCACCACTTCCGAGCCTTCCACGTAGCCTCTGAACTTTATGACCGCCCAGACGACGGCAAGGGCCGGCGAGAGTAGGCGACTAGCATACTCTACGGGTCTTTCGTCGGGGCCCTCCCCCTGCATTAAAACTGCACCGAGACAGTAGCCACTGCTGTCTGTTCGGAGGGAGAAAGACTTAGACTCGTCAGCCTGGCGAAGAATGGGAGCAGTGATAAGGAGCTCCTTGATATGCTCGAAAGCCGCTTGCTGCTCATCATGCCATCTCCAACAGCTGTTCTTCTTTAAAAGGTTAGTCAATGGTTTAGCAATTGCAGCGTAGTTCGGTACAAACCGTCGAAACCAGCTTGATGTGGCTAGAAAACCTTTGAGCTGCCTTTCGTTCTTCGGAGCAGGCATGTCAGCAATGGCTGAGGTTTTCCCAGGGTCTACTTGTAGACCTCCAGGTACTATTATGTGACCAAGGAACTTCACCGAGTCACAGGCGAAACAGCTTTTCTTTCGATTGACTCGAAGATCGAACTTCTCGAGTCTTTCGAAGACTGCTTCGAGATCTTCAATATGACTCTCGAAACTCTGTGACAAGATTATAAGATCGTCTAGATATCCAAGAATAGTCACAGTTCTACCTCCCTGAGGGTCTAGTCAGATATCGGAGGCGTCACTCACCTCGCGCTTTCGAATAGGCATACTCAGGTTTGACTTGAAACGATCTATTAATCTCTGAAACGTGGCGCCAGAGTTGCGGAGGCCCATCGGCATCCTTTTAAACCTATAGGTTCCGGAGGGTGTAACAAATGCAGTTTTGTCGCGGTCCTCTTCCGCGACACAAACCTGAAAGTAACCGGAGTGGAGGTCTAGCGTCGTCATGTAGCTGGTGGTCTTCGCTGCGTGCAGTACGTCTTCCATGCGTGGAAGCGGGTACCTATCCGGCTCAGTCACGGCGTTAAGCTTACGATAGTCCAACGCATAGACGGACTCCACCATCCTTCTTCGTAACCAAGACGACGTTGGCAGCCCACGGTGACTCACACTCCTCTATTACATCTGCGCGTAGCAACTTCTCAAGTTCGCTTTCCAATAACTCTTTCTTACCTCGCGACATCCTGTAGGGTGGTGAAGCGGTCGGTTCCTGCTTCTCGTCAACCCGAACGTGGTGAGTGGCGTAAGTTGTAGGAGGTCCTTCGGTGGCGAAGCGCTCAGCCCTTACAGTTATGAGCTGGTTGAGCTGCGTCCTCTGAGCAGGTGTAAGCTTCGTTCCTTCATCCACTCTCAGCGCCAAGCCGGTGGTATCAACCTGCATCAGCTCTGCATCGCTGGTGGATGTAAGGCTAAAAGACTGCACAAAGGTAAACTTCTGCCCAGGGGAACTACTAAAATGCCAACAGTTATGTTGGAGGTCCATTAATATACCTACTCTAGTGATAAAGTCTTGTCCTAGAAGCGTCCTATTATCCGCTTTGGGTATCACTAGGAAAGTGGTGGGGATAACGCGTTCTTGAATGGTGACGTTCGTGATACACGAGAGTAACTCACGTACCTGCTGCGTTCCATCGGCGAGGCCGAGGTTGCGACGCGTCTTCGTGAAAGTGGTCCCACTGTCTAATAATATTTTATACAGTCCGGGACTTGCGAGACTCTCAGTAGCACCTGTGTCCAGTACTGCTATACCTACTAAAGACGCAACTTCTATCTTAACCATAGGGTGTGACAGGTCAGATTCATACGTAGTAGCACTTTGGAAACTCGCCTTATTGGCTGAGGGCGTGCCTTTACACGTTGGACACTTTGAGCGTATTACCCCTTGTCGACCGCAGCCGTAACAAGACAGCGGTGTATTATTATCTTGGTCATCCGATTTTATTCTAATTTTGCATTCATCTATCAAATGACCAAACCGTTTACAGAAAGCGCAGCGCGGTCTAACACGTTTCGTATTCGAATTCGTATCGTTACAAATATTCGAACTAGAGTCGGACACAGCGCGCGAAGGGTTAATTTGATTAACCGTCCGCGTCGGAGGGTTAATGTTTACATTTCGAGATACCGCGATACTCGGAGTGTTATTACTGTTATTAGTCAATATAGTAGCATTATGAGACGGGATTAGTGGTTTAGAATGACTTACCTCGCCTAGCGTCTCCTCAACATACCTCGCTCGCTCAAGTAGACAGTCGACACTACCTATATTATCGCGTGACACTCTTTTACGAAACTTGCGGTGTAAAAGGCCGTAAACTATATCTACTTGCATAACATCTGGTAGCTTGTAAGGTATACGCGACATTTCTGCTCGCACTCGCGATATAAAGGAATCGACACTATCGCTATCACTTTGTTCGTTCGCAAATATTTCTCGAAAGATCCGGTGGGCGGGGCGCGGAGCGCCGTACATGAATCGAAGGCGGCGTATCGCGTCGTCCCAGGTATCCACGGTAGATTTCACGCCTTGATTTCACACGGCGGCGTCTCCGCTCAGCAACATAGGAAGGCCTCGAAGGGCGTGTTCGTCGGATACACTTGCGCACTCTTTGTAGACGAGCACGCTCTCGACAAATGCTTCTAGGGCTTCAGCGCTGCGCGCAGCTCCGTCGAAGCGGGCCGTGCACCGGGTAAAATTGCTATGCATGCCGTGCATGCTGTGTACAGTCGGTCCAGCATGTGCAGCTTGAGTAGGGTCGCAACTCGTTGACGTCGGCGTCGGCGTCGCGACGCTTCTCATGACGTTGGATAATAATCGCGTGAGCTGTTCTTCGGACATGGAAATCATGTTACCACATGCCATTGTCGGGGTCGGTGTAGCCGTAGCCATAGTGTTCACACTCGCGGGGTTAGCAACCGCGTGGCTTCCCTCGTCGCTACTGGAACCATCAATTTCCTCCTCGTTCGCGTGTGCGCGGCGTGTTTTCGGCGGCATTTTCTCGACGAATAACACTCGGTGATGAACGTGAACGGTAATAAAGGTATAGTCCAGTAGGTAGGTGCACTGATTATTTGGTAGAACACGTAGCTAGGTGAACTTCGCGTGGATTTCGCACTCGTGTCGGTGATTTTCCGTAGGAAAGTACCTATTTGCCGTACGGGCGGAGCACGTGCCACGAGTTGGGCGCCATTTGTAAATGGATTTTTACGGAAAACAACAGTTCGTTGGTATCGCACGTTTATTCCATTATATTAACAGTGTATACAATCACGGGGTAGACAATAACTCACTACAACAACGTTTTAATGGCGTCTATCGCACGATCACAGCGTGCGCGACGCGGCCTAAACTAGGTACCGGCGCTGACTGCCTCAGCGGGGCTCAGCGCGGGCGGCGGGGAGCAAGCGAGGTATGTTTGTAGCGACGTATCGAGGACCGCGCGATACAACTTCGACGCGACGCGAATGCAACACGACGTTACATTAATTTATTTTTTATACCCAGGGAGAAAATTATATTCTAAAAAGTAAACGTTCAAAAATCGCCTTCCAGGTAATAACCAGATAAGCTGAAATGGTATATGGGCTTGAATAGTGGCATGTTGCTTATTTCTTTAGATAAGTATCATATGACTTTATAAAAGCTAAGAGTTAGTTCGGCCAAGGTGGCGATAAGGGAGGCCTATATCCAGCAGTGGACGTACATACAAAATTAGAAGCCGGATAGTCGGCGCTCTTTGCCGAATAGTCGGCTTTACCGACGTGTGCGTTACCCTAGCAGGAAAGTGTCTCCTAGAGTGATATGAGTAGCACGAATACTTAGGGCCTAATTTGCTGTAAATGTGCGTCGCATAAAAAGTTTGTGCGTGTTGTTGTTTTGATATAATACGTAAAAAACGATTCCTAGTTACTCAAATAGGCCGTAAAAACACTAGAACAAAAACTGAAAAAATATACTTATCTTAGAGTAATGGCTTACTGAGTACCACAAGGTAGCGTCACATGAGTAGATACACTTTGTGGTAGCGTTCTAGGTCCATTGCTCTTCCTGTGTTGCATTAATGACCTTCCTTATAAATCAAAATGTCTTTATTTGCGGACGATAGTACGGTTATCTTTGACAAGGGCAATCTACGAGATAACGAAAGCAATGTAAATTATACTCTTATAAACATTATTATCTGGTTAGACAAATAATCTGAAGGTAAATCTCATAAAAACAACTTTTATGAATTTTCAATTATGAGAAAAATGGAAATATTGGAAATTAGATATTATATACTGACAATAAGTATTGAATCAAAGGTGACAAAATTCTTAGGATTATTTAATTACAATGACATGGAAAACACATTGATTATGTACTTACGTAACAAAATAAACCAATATTCGGGTCTGTACCTACAGGCTAGAAAAAATTGTGTGCATTACCCTAGCAGGAAAGTGTCTCCTAGAGTGATATGAGTAGCACGAATACTTAGTGCCTAAATTGCTGTAAATGTGCGTCGCATTAAAAAGTTTGTGCGTGTTGTTGTTTTGATATAATACGCAAAAAACGATTCCTGCTAGGGTAATGTTTTTCTAGCAGGAAAATTCTAAACGAATGATCGGAGAAAGAAAAGTTTTACTTCGCCAGAGAGCTCACATTTGTGCTTAAATGTGCGCCGAAAATATAATCTGTGCGTCTTTAGGTTTTCGAGATATTCCACTTGCTGCTGGAGTAACGTTTTGCAGAATCGCGTATCTCGAAAACCATTATATGTGCGACTGTAAAATAAACGCACATCGATTAGCCCTTCGTTTGTGCCTATTTGTGCAAAATTAGATTTAAGAAAATATCTATAGTTTTTAAGAAATCGCGCTTTCTTAAAAAATCTAAAAATAATCGTAGCAAATAAATTATGGAAGTTACAAGCTCACTGAAAACTGTATTCGTTCCTGCTTGACTCATAGAAAAAGTTTCAGAAGTGTAAGTACATGATCTATTGAATAATAATACTAAAAGTCAAAATGACGGAGGCAGAAATTTGACGTCAATATACAAGAAACTGGCTCAACCCAGAAGGTGTGCGTTTATACCAAAAGCTGGTGCCTTTATTCAATTAATATATTGCAAAGTTTTAGCTTGGAATGCTTTATATTTAAAAAGATATAAACAAAAATCAAAACTTGTAAACAACGGCAGGTTAACCGACCGAATTCGAATGAATACAAAAAAGCGACGGTTTCATACATATTGCTGACCTTCTTAATTTAACTTATTACACCTGAATTGTAGCCCGTACAGTCGCGATCGAACGCTTGTTTGCAATTTATGCTTATCTATATGATGACTTAATTTTAGGGGCTAATTGTGACCATATCAAATGAAAGAGGTTATTGATGTGCAAATTATTATCTTTATTCTTAAAGTAAATAGCAACGTTTTACCTGAAAATAAAACGTTTATTAAACATACTTACCTTCTTCCAAACCTAATTAAAACATGAGAGTAGCTAACCTGATTTCCGGTCGGATTCGTGCCTTTTGTCTCCTTTTTCCTGTATACCCGTCTCTTTCTAACATGTCACGTTACGTCACGTCCTCTTTCTTATGGTAGGACTTGCTATATAAAGCATGGCCCGCTGTGTTCTGATCATTACACAGACGTGCGCCATCCGCCGTCGCGACCGCACGTGCGCCTCTCCGCCGTGCCTCCCGACTTTCGGAAGCCCCGCCTCTCCGAACATTCAAGCGATCGAAGAAAGAAGCCGTGCAGAAATAATTATTTCGACGTGTTCTTTTAAGAACGCTAGAAATATTATTATCTCACACTGCTCATCAAGAAAATTATATATCGTAACCCTGTTTCTATCTATCGACAAACCACATTGTAGCCCCTTCAGGGAAAAGCCAGTGTTTCTCCTGGTCCCCGGTGGAAACCTTACGGTGCCAACGAAGCCGGGTGGGCGAGGACCCGATTCGCCGCCGAGCCCCTTCAGGGTGAGGCAACAATCGGACGGGACTAGATCATCCGGCCTTGGGGGTGGCCCCTCGTCGGACCTAGTTATCGCCCCCTCCCACCCTACCCATTCCTCATCTCCCATCCTCTGGTGTTAGTTTGGGTGTGCCAGCCTGCAAAGGCCCATACCACCCCGGCACCAGGGCTGTTAGGAACCTTTTTGCACATTGAGATTGGCAAAAGGAGACAAGCTTAGGGCACACCTAATTTTAAGTACACCCCCTCCTGACCTACACCCGGTCGGGAGGGAGCAAGCGCCTACTCAGCCCCGAGCATCCCACTCGGGGACATAGGTTCTTAGGGACCAAACATTATGTCCACCCCCGGCCCCTCAGGCCGCCGCTCTCCCAAAATGACCCACTCTGGCGTCACATTAGAAGGCCTCCTTAGCAATAAGGAGGTCTATGTCTGTTTAAAACGGAGCTTCGGCTCCGTCATCCCGTCACGCAAGGACTCGGAGTTCACTAGGGACTCCATAGAGAGGTTCGCTCAGAACTCCAGGGCCAGCACACCTAGGAATAGGTCCCCTAGGTCTAGGCACTCTAGTAGGGCCAGTAATACAGCAAATAGCCGTCCTTCTAGCCAGATGGACGTAGAATCGGGGTCGGAGGCTAGCTCCGGCGATCAGTCAGAAGACACAGAGGCTAGTGCAGCAACTGAAGAGTCCTCTTCCGAAGCTGACGCTGAGTTTACCGTGGTCTCATCACGGAAACGCAGCCGGAAGCCCAAGTCTCCGGACTGCCCGGTAAAGGCAGCCAAAATTCAACCCAGCGGTTCGAGCCCGCAGGTTGTGTCCGCCCCTTCCGGGCCTCCACCTCCATCTCCAAAAAGATCCTCGCAGGATAAAAGGTCGGCAACAGAACCGGAACCTCCTGTACGCAAGATGCCCCCGCCGCCTCCTCTGTTCATCCAGGAGAAATCCAAATGGACTCAGGTGTCGACGTGGTGCAACGAACAAAAGATAGCCTACAAAGCAGCTAGGTCTACCCAACAGGGTATCAAGGTAACACTGGCCACGTCCAGTGATCATAGGGCCCTTACTCGCCTCCTTCGTGATAGGGACGTGTCTTATCACACGTACACGTTGCCTGAGGATCGGCTACTCAGAGTAGTCATTCGAAATGTCCCCAAGGAGGTTATCTCCGAAGAGATTAAAGAATCTCTTATTAGTCAGGGACTTCCGGTTCACGAGGTGCACCGCATGGTACGCGGCCGTTCTGGCCGAGTATATGACATGGTCACGGTGACTCTCGATCGCGGAGATGCCGGCAAGGCAATCTTCAAGATCACGTCGATCTGCGGGCTCACGGGGATTCAAGTCGAACCCCCGAACCGTAAGAGCGGCATTTCCCAGTGCCACCGATGCCAGTTATACGGTCACTCGGCCAGAAACTGTTTCGCCCGACCTAGGTGTGTCAAATGCCTAGGTGACCACTCGACGGCCGAGTGCGAGAGACCTAAAGATAGGACTCTTTGCACGGAGCCGCCGGCTTGTGTTCTATGCGGCGAAACAGGACATCCCGCAAACTATCGTGGGTGCATCCGCGCACCTAAAGTCAAGCCTCAGAGGCAATATTCACAAGTCGCAGCTAGGAAGACATCTGCGTCTCAGGGCAAACAGGTAGGGGAGATCCTTGTGGACTCACCGACTGCGTTTCCGCCGCTTCCATCCCAACGGCTAGTCCCGTCTTCACCTCCGGTTGAGATAAAGACTCAGAGTGGGAGTCAGCAGAGGACACCCCCGATAGCCAAAGCTCAACCTAGGCACAGCGTAGGGAAAGCCACAGCCCCTCTGCCTCAGGGCAAACCTAAAGTAGGCAGTCCTCTAGGGACCTTAGGTTCTCTTCCAGAGGTAGACTCAGAGTCAGACTTAGCTATAGTACTAAGATTTATAAAACATGTTAACCTTAATGCACTGAGAGAGATAGGTGCTGCATTAAAAAACAACCTCCATAACCCTGATGGCTTAGTAGAGATAACCATTAGTTTGTCGGCTACGCTCGAGCGTATATTTTCTTTTAATGGATAGATTATGGATTCGAATCCCACACGCAGAGTCAAACCACGATCACTCAAAGTAGGGTTCTTCAATGCCAACGGCATTAGAACACAGCATGATGAGATAGTTACATTTGTTAGGGAACACCAACTCGACATTCTATTAGTGCAAGAGACTCTTTTAAAGCCCTTTCATCGCAAGGCCCCTGCTATAGCAAACTACAATGTAGTGCGCAACGACAGGATTGGTCAACCGATGGGAGGTACGCTCATCTATTATAAAAGGTCTCTACATTGCATACCTATGGATTCGCCAGAGCTGTCGAACATAGAAGTCTCGATCTGTCGTCTGGGCATGACTGGTCATCAACCTATCACTGTAGTTTCAGCGTATCTATCACCGTCTAGGCTGTTACTCGAGAGTGACGTCAGACACTTACTAGACTTAGGTGGCTCCGTTCTAGTAGCGGGCGACCTAAACGCCAAAAACACCCTCTGGGGTTGTGTAAGAACAAACCAGAGGGGGTCAGTGCTAGAATCACTTGCGGACTCGCTACTGTTCGATATTGTGACGCCGTCTGAGGCGACTCACTATCCGGCAAATCCACTCCACAAACCGGATATACTAGACATTGCGCTTTTTAAGAACATAAACTTGCGTTTGTGTTCTGTAGAAGTGTTACATGAGTTAGATTCAGATCACCGACCTGTCGTATTAGAATTCGCACCCAGACTAGGTCCCCCAGACACAGGTCATGTTCAGACTAGGATGATCACGGATTGGAAGCGGCTCGGGGAGAAACTCGAGTCGATCTCATCCGCCGATCTCGATAGCATACCCGATCGCATAGTGTCCGCCGCAGATGTGTCAGGCGCGATCGACTCTCTCACAAGTCACGTTCAATCGTTGATCAACGATTGTTCACGGAGGGCTCCAGTGGCGGACGACCGCCGCTGGACGTTACCCGACGACGTGCGTGACTTGATAAGAGAGAAGAACGCCGCCATGCGTGCCTACGACAGATACCCGTGCGATCCGAACCGCATTAGGATGCGCTCTCTTCAACGCGCCGTAAAAAAGCGCATTGACGAGATGCGCCAATCTCAGTGGGACACTACATTGAGCGGGCTTGAGCCCACTCATCTCGCTTTCTGGCAGTTATCCCGCTCGCTTAAGAAGGACATGGTCAGCACTATGCCTCCTCTTAACAGGCCAAACCAACAGTTGCCCGCATTTGATGATGATGAAAAGTCTGAATGCCTGGCCGACAGCCTCGAGCTTCAATGCACGCTCAGTTCTCCTAGTGTAGACATTACAGGCCACATAGATAAGGTAGATAGGGAAGTGGAGCGGCGAGCTTCTCTCCCGTTACCGCTCGAAACAGATTCACCGTCGTTAGAGGATAGCGGTGCTGACAACACCATACCCGTAGTCACCTCAGAGGAGGTAAAGTCGATCATAAAGAAATTACACCCTAGAAAAGCGCCCGGCTCGGATTGTATTTCGAATAGGGTCATCAAGCTTTTTCCTCAGGCTTTAGTAGTCCTTCTGACTTGTATTTATAATGCAGCTATCGCTAACAATATCTTTCCCCAGCAGTGGAAAGAAGCCGTGGTTATTGGAATACCAAAACCCGGCAAACCAAAATCCGAGCCGTCTAATTATAGGCCAATAAGTCTGCTTAAAGGATTAGGGAAAATTTATGAGAGATTACTGTACGCTAGGCTGAAAGCGTTCGCCGATGCAAACCACCTGATCCCCCACGAACAGTTTGGCTTTCGTACCAAACATTCGTGTGTCCAACAGGTCCATCGAATCGTTGAGCACACCAGCTCTCGACTCACCCGCAGCCAGTTCACTGGCGTCCTCTTCTTCGATGTGGCGAAGGCATTCGACAGGGTGTGGCACAATGGCTTGATTTACAAGCTCTTCACTATGAATGTGCCGCACAGACTCGTGCTCATCTTACGAGACTTCCTGTCGGATCGCACCTTCCGCTATCGCGTAGAAGGGACGCTATCCTCTCCCCATCCTATCCATGCCGGTGTCCCTCAGGGCTCGGTACTCTCACCCATCCTTTACTCGCTATTCACCTGCGACATCCCCACCGGTCATCGGCGAGTGCAGACAGCACTTTTTGCAGACGACACAGCTATATATTACTCAGGGTACTGTAGGTTTAACATAGGTAGGACACTCCAGACCGCGGCCAACGCCCTAGGCGAATGGTTCACGAAATGGAGAATAGAGGTCAACCCAGAGAAAAGCCAAGCCGTCATGTTTCACAAAAAATGTGTACGGAGGCTTTCCTATGAGGTGGTCCCCCCGATAAAGATGTTTGGCTCTCCTATCCCATGGGTTAGGCAAGCCAAGTATCTTGGTGTCATTCTGGATGATCGACTTACATTCCGACCCCACATAACTGCGGTCCGCAAGCGGGCCGCGTTTGTGTTGAGTCGTCTCCATAGCCTTTTGAATGCAAATTCAAAACTTTCGCTTAGGAACAAAGTTAGGATCTACACTTCTTGTATCAGGCCAATCATGACATACGCTAGCGTAGTATTTGCTCACGTTAAGGAAAACAGGATCCATAGACTACAGACACTTCAGAATCGATTCATGCGCCGGGCTACGGGAGCACCCTTTTATGTGCGCAATGTGGATCTCCACATTGATCTCGAGCTGCCGACCATCAGGCAGTACATGAAAGAGTGCTCTCTTAGCTACTTTGACTCTGCTTCGACACACCCCAACCCCTTATTGGTTGCAGCGGTAGAATACACTCCTTCCACGATCAGCAAGATCCGAAGGCCTAGGCATATACTCAACGATCCTGACGACAAGATAACCATCGCTCAGAACAAAGCTTACACAGCTCGCGCAGCTATACAGAAACATCCGCGGTTTCGCCCTCGCCGTCGAGGGCGAAATTCGCGCCGGGTCGCTCAGAATCTCTCTCCATCCTTAGGTAGGGCCGTAGATGTAGTAGTCGCAACGCCCCAAGCCGAGGTCGTACCCTAGCGGGTGCCCTTGGGCCAACGTTGCTAGTTTTTAGGTTTAAACCGGTCGAGGGCCATCAGCCCTCACCAACTGCCCGCGTAAAGCTATCAAGGCCATCAGAGGCCAATAGCTATAGTCAAACAAAAAAAAAAAAAAAAAAAAAAATGTTCTGATCATTGGCTCGAATGTTTTGTGTCACCAGGCAGAGTTTAGAAATATTAGGTTTGGAAGAAGGTAAGTATGTTTAATAAACGTTTTATTTTCAGGTAAAACGTTGCTATTAAACCAACTGTACCGTTCTTCCAAACCTAATTAAAACATGAGATTTGTTTGTTATCGCCTGGTGAAAGAGGACGTCAATGTGATCACATATGTTTAATGATGTTGAGAAAGGGTAACATATGTCTTAGTAAGTATAAATCATAATGTGTTTTATTTGTGCTAATTGGATTTACGAATAATGAAACGTGAGCAAGAACATTCAGGTGTACATAATGTAAATTATGTGAGAAGAGATGCAATATTGACAATGTTATTGACAGTAGAAACAATCAGAATTTATACACTCCACCATTTAATTTTGCCATTTACAGGCAGGTATTCAAAACGTTACACCTGTTCCATCTAGTCATAGACATGAGAAGATAATTCATGTGACCGAATGGCAAAACGGGATTGACTCAGATCGAAATAATTGCAGTTTTTGTGTCATAGCAGTACTGTTAAAACCGGATGCTTCTATTTCGCTTTAGACCTTAGTTCTAAACGGTGGGTCGATCCTGTTTTACTTTCAATCCGTTTTAGTACCATAGTAAGAGTTTTTGAAAATTTATTGAACGTAACACAATACTGCTGGTAAGTGCGGTATCCCATTCAGCGAAGATAGTGGCAAATAGGAGTACTTAGTTCCTAGTTGTTGGTTGGCTTCAGACTTCTGAAGGCTTGACTACGGGTAGGTATGGCTCACAGAACCAACTATACAATTGGATGATAGCTCAGTTTATACCATATGTTTGGGTTAGAGATAGAAAACCAAAGCAACGGTAACTAAAATTTTATTTAGACATAGTTTTTCTTTGTACCCACTTACAAGACTCAATCAGTAATCTTGGTAAGTCAAATTTGAGGTCATTCAGCTATGGATCAGACTCAAAGATAAAAAAAAAAAAAAAAAAAGTCGTAGATATTTAGACTTAGCTTTTTGGCGGTGAAACAATACATATACACATTACACATTATTCATTATGCTTTTGGAGTGAGAAGACATATGTTGATGTGTCTACTGGTACTTGTTAGATATTTCTGATGACGAGCTTAGCTCACTTCAGACATTGTACACCATGGTAACACTACCAGTGAATACCTCGAGTCTGGTTAAAATACAGCAGTGTATTATGAGCTGAATCGACATAGCGTACATCGCGAGTTCTCTGGTCCTTTATTAGCTTGTCCGGGATCCCGTATGCAGTTCTGCACGTGGTAGGCACGCGTGTGTTTGAACACAATATTTGGATTAGTAGTAGGCACTGAACATCATTCTGATCATTTATTGGTTTTAGCGTTATATTTATTGGCCTGATACATTAATAAATTAAAATTAATTTTTGACAATTGTTGTCAAGGGTTTAATGCTACCTTAATTGTTTCAAATGACGCAGCTGTCCAAGTGTCGATAAAGAACATTGTTCAATCCAATGCGTCCACCGTATCACCGTTTGATAGTAGACTATAACAGTCTTAGTATATTAATCATTGAGAAAGTTACGGGGTTGCAATCATATTTATAACCGAGGGTAGGTTCACTTAGAAATAATCGCCAGTACATATATTATATGAGATACACGAATCTTGCGATAAGTACTTTTTATAGGTGAGTACAGACTGAATTAGGGTCGGTACGACGATCGGTACGATACGATCGGTATGTCTACAAGCGAACAGAAGCAACTGTAAGCACATGACACATTACCGTTTAGGCTATAGCATAGTTAGCTGCCACCTGTGATACGAGCAAAGCTTAACAGTTATTTACTTTCCGGGACAGTAAACGGATATCGTGATGACAGTAGAGCATCTATTGTGTCTACAATATTGTCCATGAAAGGATTAAGTATGTTGAGGTTAATGATTTGATCGAAGCGTTAACAAACACGTTCATCATCCATCTTTTCGTTACGCGTATATTAGAGCGATGTAATTCGATGAGAATTGCATTTTTTCGAGTGTAGTAACATCTATTTAAGCGTTTAATTGACGATAGAAAATAATGCGTATGCATTCTTAGCTTTTTGGGTAAAGTAGGTTATACGAGCTAATCTGAAGCATTAGTAGATTTAATGTGTGCAATATATTTGTATAGTTTTCAGAATGTATGGCGGTGAGCTTTGGCTTGCCATTCTACATAACAGGAGTATAACGTCATTGGGTTAATTGAACGATAGTGAGTTCTCCGATCCCGGTGGGAAAACGGGAGATAACTCTGATACTTGATTAATTATACAGTGCATCTCATTGTTCATTGAGGCGTTGCTCTTAATGTTAAAAGACCGATCAGCAAGTTTACTTTGTATTCGGGATTAGTTTTAAACAAAATCGGCCAAAGTGAGTTTTTCTTGTAAGGCAAAATGCTTTCCTTGTGATAAGTTGCCATTGTTAACCTGTAGTAGTCGCTTATTCTCATATAGAGAAGGCATGAGCATTAATCGTTACGCTTGCTCAACGCGGATTGGCGATTTCGGAAAAATCCATGTTTCCTCATAATGTTTTCCTTCACCGTCAGTCTATAATGTACGAATACCCTTCGAAAGTACCTACGCGTGACTTGAAAAAGTCACATTGGTACTTGCCCGGATTCGAATCTACGACCTCATGTTTAAAAAGTGGGTGCGTTATCTACTTGGCCATCACGACTCTGCCTCTGTAATCGGAGCCCGCGTACCATCGATACAGCAGATATGGCGGTAGCTACGCCCTTGCCTCTAGCGATAGACCATTGAGAGTGTATTTACTTGTGCATTTACTATAATTATGCATCATTTAGTGGTTACCTAGCAGAGATGGCAGTTCCTGGTCATTTACTTTCCTCTCAGGTATACAGGAGTTTTGCCATGATCGCTTTGCTGGGTAGACGGATTGGCAGCCGCAGTGATGTTGATCTGCATTAGTACAGGATCTCTCTTTTCCTACTTCAAGTTTAGAAGGTTTAAGCCAATCGCTTCGCTGGGAAGACGGCTGGCTAACGCAGTGCATCTGCATTAGTACAGAATCTCTTTCAATTTTAGAGGATTTAAGCCATAATCGCTTCGCTGGGAAGGCGGCTGGCAAAGGCAGTGGTGCCCATCTGCATTAGTACAGAATCTCTCTCTCTCTCTCTCTCTCGTAGTAGAGGATTCAAGCCATAATCGCTTCGCTGGGAAGGCGGCTGGCAAACGCAGTAATGCCCATCTGCATTAGTACAAGATCCCTCTCCTTCTCTCTCATTCAGGTTTACAGTATTTCAGCCATATCGCTTCGCTGGGAAGGCGACTGGCAAGTTCTATGGTGCCCATCTGCATTAGTACAGAATCTCTCTCTCTTTCAAGTTTAGAGGATTTAAGCCATAGTCGCTTCGCTGGGAAGGCGGCTGGCAAACGCAGTGATGCCCACCTGCATTAGTACAGGATTCCTCTCTCTCTCTCTCTCTCTCTCTCTCTCTCTCATTGAGGTTTAGAGGATTTAAGCCATATCGCTTCGCTGGGAAGGCGGCTGGCAAATGCAGTGATGCCCATCTGCATTAGTACAAGATCCCTCTCTTTCTCTCTCATTCAGGTTTACAGTATTTCAGCCATATCGCTTCGCTGGGAAGGCAACTGGCAAGTTCTATGGTGCCCATCTGCATTAGTACAGAATCTCTCTCTCTTTCAAGTTTAGAGGATTTAAGCCATAGTCGCTTCGCTGGGAAGGCGGCTGGCAAACGCAGTGGTGCCCACCTGCATTAGTACAGGATTCCTCTCTCTCTCTCTCTCTCTCTCTCTCTCATTGAGGTTTAGAGGATTAAGGCCATATCGCTTCGCTGGGAAGGCGGCTGGCAAACTCTGTGGTGCCCATCTGCGTTAGTACAGAACCTCTCTCTCTCTCTCTCTTTCAAGTTTAGAGGATTTAAGCCGTAGTCGCTTCGCTAGGAAGGCGGCTGGCAAAGGCAGTGGTGCCCATCTGCATTAGTACAGAATCTCTCTCTCTCTCTCGAAGTAGAGGATTCAAGCCATAATCGCTTCGCTGGGGAGGCGGCTGGCAAACGCAGTGGTGCTCACCTGCATTAGTACAGGATCCCTCACTCTCTCTCTCTCTCTCATTCAGCTTCAGAGGATTTAAGCCATAATCGCTTCGCTGGGAAGGCGGCTGGCAAAGGCAGTGGTGCCCATCTGCATTAGTACAGAATCTCTCTCTCTCTCTCTCTCTCGTAGTAGAGGATTCAAGCCATAATCGCTTCGCTGGGAAGGCAGCTGGCAAACGCAGTGGTGCCCACCTGCATTAGTACAGGATCCCTCACTCTCTCCCTCTTTCATTCAGCTTCAGAGGATTTAAGCCATAATCGCTTCGCTGGGAAGGCGGCTGGCTGGCAAAGGCAGTGGTGTTCATCTGCATTAGTACAGGATCTCTCTCTCTCTCTCGTTTAGAGGATTAAAGCCATAGACGCTTCGCTGAGAAGGCGACTGGCAACCGCAATGGAACTGATCTGCACTAGTACAGGGTCTCCAAAATAGTACAGGGTCACTGCTGCCTGTTCGGCGAAATGAATAGGTATCCAAGATCGATGAAGATATCCCATTTGCTTTCTTGTACAGTATGCTATACGAGTACGTGAATTTGAGTCGTGAAACTGCGAGGGTAACTTTGAACTCTTAAAGTCATCCTGCAGGGTAGGTGTTCCTCGGCAGGCCATTTTCCTTGCATTGTTTGTGGACTCATTGTAACGCTTCAAATTCAACTTCGTATTGTAGCCTGGTTGCGTATTATTTCTGTATATCTGCACATCTTATACTCACCTTTTCAGCTTTACATTAAGCAGTAGGTACGTATATATCATAGCATTATAGGCTAAAAGTTCCCAACCGAGCAAGCCAAGGTTCGGGTAACATGTATCTACGGGTTTCTCCGTTGGAGTGTATATACCCGCTTTATGATACTATGTTAAAGTTTATAGTCAGGCTATGGGTCTGAAATAAAAGTCCTGAAAGTAATTCGTCAAATACGAGATTCGTATTTCAGTTGATGTCAATCAGACGAATTTATCCTGAAAATGACTCGTTAAACGTATTGTATGATTTATGACAGTTATATTCAAATAAGTTGATGCAGTCATACCTGAGAGGATAGACATCATGAGCTCTTCCATAGATAGCTAGAGGTCTAAAATAACTTTAATTTTATCCTGAAAATAATTGGTTAAACATATGACTCCATGCTTCGCCTTTATGATAGTTATATTCAAGATAATGCAGTCATACTTTGAGAGAATAAACGATGTAAGCATTTCAAAAGTGTAAAATAAATATATTATGGTTAAATCTCGAAAGTAATGCACCAAACTTACGGTTATGCCGCGCGCCGTTGCCTTCGAGTAGTGACTTATTCCTCTAGAATTCACTGCTGAAAACCAAACTGGGCAGTAGTCGACCTACTATTATATCAGCACTAGAGGAATAAGCCGGCGTTGAACTCGTTGCATTCACTCTTCTTTTCCGTGTTGATCCGTGAAGATAGACGGTATACTTTTTACTTCCATCTAAATATATTCAACTACCTACTTACTACATTTAATAAACAGAAACGAATGGTAACACCATTAAATTTTACGTAGGTAGTTAATTTGCGCAAAATGGCGCTGATACGAAATATTAAATATTATAATATAAAAAAATAATATTCAGTAAAGATAGTTGTAGTTACTTTCAGCACTTACATGATTTGTCGTTCGCCGATGTAGATAAAAAGGTAAAATTCTTACCACTTTGAACTGACTTAACATATTATTAATGAAATAAAACACAATCACGTATCTATAGGCACAGACTTCGGTATGTGTGAGGCTAGTGTCTAGCCGAAGACACAACCGTTCCAACGGAAAATCAAGACGCCAATGATCAGAACACAGCGGGCCATGCTTTATATAGCAAGTCCTACCATAAGAAAGAGGACGTGACGTAACGTGACATGTTAGAAAGAGACGGGTATACAGGTAAAAAGGAGACAAAAGGCACGAATCCGACCGGAAATCAGGTTAGCTACTCTCATGTTTTAATTAGGTTTGGAAGAACGGTACAGTTGGTTTAATATGGTATCATGTCACAAATCAAATTATCTACCTATAAATCTTAAAACATTAATAGTGTAATCAAAATTAAATTATTTGTAATTATTGTGTAGTCATTATTACCTACATACGTTTTTTTTAATGTACATTTATTTAGGGGTTCTTATCCGAGCGGACATGTTAACCCCAATCACAGATCAATAATTTTCTTGATTTGACTGTTAACATCGAAGGTTCACAAATTATTACAATGCGGTATTTGGCTGGTATATAAATAATATAGGTAGTTACTTAACAATATAATAATGAATACTTAACAACATTATCATAATTCATCAGACTGTTGAATGACACATAAACATCCAAAAAGCCGCCAAATTAAAATAATGTCATGCTACATGACATAACCTTTAATATTTAGGTTCCTAATGTACTAGGATGTAGGGTAAATAATATATAAATATCAACTGTAAATAACAAACATAGCACGAAGTAACGGCAACATTAATAATAATAATAATATTCTACTACATTCACACAGCGCCATCTAGCCCCAAATTAAGTAATTATATTTGCTTGTGTTATGGGTACTAAACAACTGATATACTACATATACATTTTTTTTGTAAATACATACATAATATCAGTGGCGTGTACAGACATTTTCAATGGGGTAGCCATATCATAATTTTGCTGAAATGTGTTAAATGATTATGATAATTTTGAGTGACCACCTCCAATTGACTTTTAATAATATAATTTAATATTTCAATAACTACACACAATGCCATCTAGAACCAAAGTAAGCATATATGCTTGTATTGTGGGTTTTAGAATGCGGATATATACATACCTACTTTTTTGTAAATACATATTATACATAGAAACACCCAGACCAATGTAAAGAGACATGTTCATGCACACAAATATTTGCACCGAGCGGGAATCGAACCCACGACCTCTGTGTGGTAGTCCATACACAGTACCACCGAACCATAGATGCAGTCACATAATAATATGATGATGCTTATTTGCGAATTTAAAATTTATTTTTATTTAGATTGGTTTTACGAACGTTTTGTAACTTATGAAATAGCTATCACGGAAAACACAAAGAGACTATGTAGGTACCTACCGATTGCCTACTTTGTAAATATAGGTAAAACCGGTTAGGCAAATTATATGTTTAATAGCTAAATACTTAATATTAAATTTTAGTTTGTCTTTTCTGTAACCTATCATTAACATCACAAATCACTTGGTATTGAATCTTTATTAAGTAAGTAAAACAAAAATAAATTGATCACTGATTCACATCAAACATACTAACACAATCAAATGTTAAAAAATGCCCAGGTTTTGACAACATAAGATTCAAAGATATCAAATGTATCGCTAATTATATCACCCCTGTTATTACACACTTGTTAAACAGATGCATTGCCACATCCGCATATCCTGACCAGTTGAAAATCGGATTAATTAGGCCTATTTATAAAAATGGTTCGCAAATAACTACAGACCAATCATGGCCTCCATGGATCTCCATGGCCGCGCAATCGTACACGTTACGTTAGCGCGCCCAACTTAAAACCCTTTTAAAAAAGATAACCAATCAGATTTCGTTATTACCACATGAGATGTGGTAATAACGAAATCTGATTGGTTATCTTTTCTCGTCTCCGCTCCTCTCCGCTTTGGTGGAAACCGGGCCTTAATTTCTTTATTTCTACTTAGACAAATTTTTTGTTTGTACCCTTCGATTTCAACAAATTCTGACAAAATATTGGGCAAAGTTTTTTATGTGTGTGTGGTGCGAGGGCCACTTTGTTAAAACTCTTTAAAAATGTCCTTATGATTTAGTGACCATTCCCAAAGAATTGTGAAAGTTGAAATCAGGTTTTGTGAAAGTCAAATACTATGTCAGTTAAGTTAAACTGACGAAATCAGCCCAAAACAGTAAGTACGTAGCCGTGCAGTCGTAACGCTACTTTGCATGCTGATATCTCATTATCTGTAATTGCTAGGATTTCGGTGTGAACATCGATATGGTAGACATATTAACCTCAGAAGAATGACATTGCTTTACCCTCAGAATAGTTTACATTGCGTAATATCTAAAAATTATTAAATCTCTTAATAAATCTTAAAAAGGTCTACAAAAATGTCCGTGGTGGTATAAATGTCTATCTCTTAGTTGACATCGCGAAACAGGCTCACTGGAAACTGGACTAAACGGAAAGCTGTTTGGAATGAGAGGAATCTGAGAAATAAAAATACTATCACCTATTCCGCACCCTGTTAAAATCTCTGCTTCTATCATCATCTGGTTTCGTTGCAAATTGACAAATATTAAGTGTGATTCTTAAAATTAGCAAAACTTTTTTATTTAACTGATTGACATGAAACAAACATTAAATGTTAAGTGAAGCTTATTAAAATGTATTAGTGAAAACTACTCTTTGGTGAAAACCATAATTGGCAATACGTTGCCAATAGCCATAACGTTAATAAACATCTGTTGGATGTAGAAGGAGGATGTGTTATCTAAATCGGATAAGCCGTTTCTGAGATTAGCGTGAACAAACGCACAGATAAACAGACAAAAATTGTAACTATCATTGTTTTGGGTGCTGTTTGCGTTGATAAAGGTCTCAATAATATTTTTTCTCGTATATCGTCCATGTACAGACAGCAATCCGTTACATTTTTATTATAAAATGAAATGAAATGAAATATGTTTATTCATATACAATGATATTCAATTTAACAGATATGTTATGAACGCGTAATCGTGAAGACCTGAAAACGTCCTAATTAGGACGTATTGTCTTTAGTCTGCGTTGCGCACAGCAACGAGTAGGTACACTATTGATGCAATTTTCAAATTTAAAAATGCCATCTTGTGTGTTCCGTAAGTGCACCAATTATGATACAAAATTAAATAAAACACAAGGAATCTCATACCATATGTAAGTACGCAATACTCTTTGATTTAATAACATATTTCAATTATTTTCCTAATAATTCGAATATTTGGAGGTTAGAAAAAAGAAAGAAATGGAAAATACATTTTTGTGGTGCGTGTGACAAGGACGCGTGCATCCCGGACATAGAATAAAAATACAGATGCGAAAATCGTAGGCAGAAAAGTCATCGTTCTTCGCAGTTCTATCTACGACCGTAATAGCTAGGATCTACTACCTTAAATATTTTAAATTAAGGATAAACTAAGATAAGACACTCAGACAGAAATGGTACATTATAACCGTAAAAGTTTATCGTATTTTAAAATTTGGGTTACAGAATGTAACCCATATTAGGTTCGCTATTTTAGATTTAAATATGTGGCGTACAGAGACAGCAGCGGAGCCCTAAAAATGCATCGGCGCGTGCGCGCAGCACGCGAGCCAAGTCAATAATGATAGCGGAACGCGGCGACCACTTCTTAAATAGTGGCACTTATTTTATACTGCACACACACATTCGCACTCACACTGCACACATTCACTGTAACCTATGACTGCGCTACAGTAATATTGTATAACGCTCCTGATTGGTCAACAACCAAAATGCGCTTATGTAAATACCATACCTGTGTCAGACTACATTTGTATATATAAACCGTGCCATTTTTGTAAATAAACATTGTACAGTCGTCTCTCGAGTATTATTCAACACTACCTATTAAGTCTACGGTACGAAGGTGGAAACACTGGGCCGGTCTAATAAGTAGCTCTACAGCAGTACCAAGTAAATCAGCTGATACAGTTCATAGGGAAAGTACCTCGGCCGTTGACCCTCTTCATCACTAGTACCTACAGTATATTAGGGACAGTACCTACAGCTGTTAACCCAACAGCTGTCTTCATACCTACCTAGCATACATACCCCTAAATTGGTGACCCCAGATACGAAACGCACCTTGTCGACCTACGTACCACCGATCAGCTGACCGCAATCTGTACATCATGACCGTTGCCGCAGTATCCACACCCACATCAAGCTCGCCATGTGTTCCTGTTAGCCTACAGTTACAACTACTATCAAAGCAAATAGAAAAGTTAACATTAGAACTCGCCGAACTCCGTGTAAACCAACAAAGATCTACATACCGCCCATCGCACTCACCACGTTATCACGAACGATCAAAGCCAAACTCACGACCGCGCTCCCGCTCAAACTGCAAGCCTGGGGACGCCGACTGCTTATGTTTCTATCACCACCGGTACGGAGATGAAGCTCGCAAGTGTGAACCACCATGTGCCAAAGAGAAGCGGGAAAACTAAAACGTACATCGACTATGGCGGGCGTCGATGTCAACAAAACCAGCCACCGCCTGTGTGTCATCGACATCAACATGAGAGAGAGATTCCTAGTCGACACGGGAGCCGACATATCCGTATTAGCCGTACGAAATAAAAATCAATCGAAGCCGACACAAAGTATATACAAATTATACGCAGCGAATGGCACTGAGATACGTACCTACGGAGAGCGCACACTAGAGCTCAACCTAGGCTTACGTAGAAGTTTTAGATGGACATTTACCGTTGCCGACGTAAAAACATCGATATTGGGTGCCGACTTCTTAGCAAAACATAAGCTGTTAGTCGACCTTCACCGACGAAAACTTATCGACCGTGTCACAGACCTCCACGTTAACGCCATCACAGTTCCATGCACCGAAGAAACCATCCTCACTGTTAGCCACAACCACGCATATCACGACATACTAAAAAGCTACCCAGATGTACTACGGCCCATGTCACTCAAAACCGCAGCGAAACACAACGTTACACATCGCATTGAAACCACCGGGCAACCCATTTACTCGAGACCACGCCCCCTGCCGCCCGATAAGTACAAAGCAGCGAAGTTAGAGTTCGAGAAGATGATGGAAATGGGTATCTGCAAGCCATCCAACAGTCCGTGGGCGAGTCCACTTCACGTTGTTAAAAAGAAAGACGGCTCACTACGTGTGTGTGGCGACTATAGACGACTGAACGCCGCTACTATACTCGATCGATATCCCATACCACGACTACAAGACTTCACGTACCAACTGCATGGAAAAAAGATATTTTCGAAACTAGATATGAAAATGGCCTACTTTAGTATACCTATAGAAAAGGAAGACGCACCGAAAACAGCAATTATCACCCCATTTGGCCTCTTTGAATTTAACTGCATGACGTTCGGCTTACGTAACTCAGGCCAAACGTTCCAACGATTTATGCACGAAGTACTACGCGGACTAGACGACGTAGTATTCTGTTACATCGACGATTTACTCATTCATTCTGAAAACGAGATGCTGCACGAGCGCCACCTAAATCAAGTACTTGAACGACTGAACAACTACGGAGTTACGCTAAATATCGACAAATGCGAATTTGGGAAGAATAAAATACAGTTTCTCGGCTACGAAGTTACACCCGACGGCATAAAACCCACTGAAGAACGCATACAAGCCATACTCGACTATCCGAAGCCCACTACAGTACAAGAGTTAAGAAGATTTTTAGGCATGATTAACTTCTACCGTAGCTGCCTACCCCATCAAGCCGATCATCAATACCTACTGAATAAGTACTTACACAATAGCAAGAAAAACGACAAGTCACCGATACAATGGACACCCGAAGCAGAAAAAGCTTTTGAATATTGCCGCCAAAGCATACTCGAAGCTACTATTCTAGCCCACCCCGTACCTAACGCACCGTTATGTTTACTGACCGACGCATCTGATACTAGTCTCGGCGCCGTACTACAACAAAAGATCGACAACACATGGCAACCGCTTGCCTTCTATTCCAAAACAATGAGTGATACACAGCGAAGATACAGCGTGTACGATCGCGAATTATTAGCAATGTACACAGCTGTTAAGAGTCTACGCCGCCTAATAGAGGGCAATGACTGCACTATATATACCGACCACAAGCCACTGACGCATGCACTCACGAGAACGCCAAGTACCAGCGATACACCGCGACGCGAACGACAGCTACACTACATAAGCCAATTCTGTTCAAACATTAAGTATATACACGGCAACAAGAACGAAGCGGCCGACGCCTTATCACGTATAGCAGAAGTGGAAATATTACACGCGACGATCGACTACAATAGCCTAGCGGAAGACCAAGAAAACGACATCGAACTTCAATCATGTATGAAACAATCAAATTTGAAATTTACCCGTGTAAACCTGCCTGGAGTTCAACGCCCCATATGGTGCGAGACATCTACTACAAACATACGACCATACCTCCCACAGACTTATCGTATTCCAGCCTTCAAAGCGCAACACGAACTAAGTCATCCCGGCGTTCGAACAACAAGAAAACTAGTTACATCAAAATTCTTTTGGCCGTCGATAAACAAAGATATAAGTACATGGGCGAGAGCGTGCACCGGTTGTCAGCGCGCGAAAATTCAAAAACACGTTATCAGTCCACTCGGCACGTTTCAACAATCATCTCGCTTCGAACATCTACATGTCGACATAGTTGGACCGCTACCGCCCTCTAGTGACTATACGTACTTAGTTACAATGATTGACCGATGTACCAAATGGCCCGAAGCAATACCTACTCGAGACATCACTGCAGAGACCGTGGCTAAAGCTGTATACGACGGTTGGATATCACGATTTGGCTGCCCCTTACGACTTACTACTGACCAAGGAAGACAATTTGAGTCATCTCTATTCAACGCGCTAATGAAAAGATTCGGCGTCACTCGCATACGCACCACTGCATTTCATCCACAAGCAAACGGACAGATAGAACGATGGCACCGCACATTAAAATCAGCACTAATGGCGAGAGCAGCCGGCAACCGATGGAGCGAAGAACTACCTACCGTCCTACTTGGCCTACGTACTGCCATACGAGAAGACACATCTGTCAGCCCTGCCTTGATGACATACGGATCACCGCTACGAATACCATCTGATTTTTTCGTGCCTACCAAGCCGAATATTGAAGATGCAGAGTTTGTTCGTCAGCTGAGTGAAACAATGCACTCATTCACGCCTACACAGAGACCGCACCATTCACAATCAAACACATTCGTCTATAAAGATCTCGCAACGTGCTCGCATGTGTTTGTGCGTAACGACACCGTACGCAAGCCTCTCACACCACCATACGAAGGCCCGTATCATTGTCATGGTTTTGGGGGACTACAAATACATGTATGTTTTGCTGTTATACGTAATAATAATAATAAAAAAAAAAAAAAAAAAAAAAAAAGTATTACACCGCAGCGCAGACGGCAAACAGTTCACCGTGCAACTACCACTTCGTACTGCAGTTATATCCATTGATAGATTGAAGCCAGCCTATATGTATAACGACAACGACGTTCCCGATAAGCCGCAACCTATCATCACGACTACGCGATCATCGGAGCAAGCAGAGAAGACACCACTTTGGCCGCCGCCGCCGCCGTCCAGCCCATACGTCACACGATCCGGCCGACATGTAAAACACAACGTACGCTTCGCTTGAGGGGGAGTGATGTGGCGTACAGAGACAGCAGCGGAGCCCTAAAAATGCATCGGCGCGTGCGCGCAGCACGCGAGCCAAGTCAATAATGATAGCGGAACGCGGCGACCACTTCTTAAATAGTGGCACTTATTTTATACTGCACACACACATTCGCACTCACACTGCACACATTCACTGTAACCTATGACTGCGCTACAGTAATATTGTATAACGCTCCTGATTGGTCAACAACCAAAATGCGCTTATGTAAATACCATACCTGTGTCAGACTACATTTGTATATATAAACCGTGCCATTTTTGTAAATAAACATTGTACAGTCGTCTCTCGAGTATTATTCAACACTACCTATTAAGTCTACGGTACGAAGGTGGAAACACTGGGCCGGTCTAATAAGTAGCTCTACAGCAGTACCAAGTAAATCAGCTGATACAGTTCATAGGGAAAGTACCTCGGCCGTTGACCCTCTTCATCACTAGTACCTACAGTATATTAGGGACAGTACCTACAGCTGTTAACCCAACAGCTGTCTTCATACCTACCTAGCATACATTCCCCTAAAAATAATAATAATAATATTAATTATATATAATTGCATTATCAACAGACCATGATGTGTAAAAAGTTTCAGTTCAATCGGCCGAAAATTGAGTTGCATGATTCCACCCGTTATAAATATAGTTACGTACAAAAAAGCTTGTAATTATGCCTATCACAGTTTTTATTAAAAATGTTTTAATTTTTCTGTAAATAAATATTTATTTTCTTTGACATGTTTTATTTTTCTACCTTTAGTAGTTGTTATAGGTAGAAACTGCGGTACAAATTTTGTACCTTCTCTCGCGTTATATTTGTTAGTCTATGATACAGCATGCGGTGATTGGTAACTAGAGTAATGTTTGTTCAAATTCATACGCAATTGACAACACTAGCTGTCACTTTTTTTCATATTTGTCATCCTTTTCTATCATTTTGACATGTAGTGAAATGTGAAATGAATGAAAAAGGTCTATGTGTGCAACGGGTACTGTGCGGAACACTTTTT
This sequence comes from Parascotia fuliginaria, assembly GCA_963082885.1. Lineage (NCBI taxonomy): Eukaryota > Metazoa > Arthropoda > Insecta > Lepidoptera > Erebidae > Parascotia > Parascotia fuliginaria. Next base: position 12,348,042 of record OY720172.1, read on the forward strand.
TCTGTTGTTTTGTGAGTGTATAACATATCTGTTAAATAGAATATCATTGTTCATATAGGTTATTCTCGTATCACGGTGTGCGTAATTGAACTACTCCGAAACGGCTCGACCGATTTTCGTGACATTTTGTGTGCATATCGGCTAGGGTGGAGAATCGGACAACATCTATTTTTCATCCCCCTAAATGTTAAGGGTGGTCCACACTTAATTTTTTTTTGGCAAAATCTTTAGTTTTTATTTTTTTATGATAAAACATACAAAAATACATAGAAGATTGAGGGCCCACCTGTACCAGATAAAGTATGGCCACTGCAGTAAAAGTGTTTATGCCAATCAAAATTTGTGAAAACTAAATATTATCGCAAAACACTGTCCTACTTCGTAAATTTTCGTTCAAAATGGGCCCTCAATGCTCATACACGTCAAAGTTTATATATATATAAGTTTATAATGTAAATAAAATAAAACCACTAACATATAACTACTGTTTGAAATCCTACATGTTACTGAAGAAATTGTGAAAATTTGTTAAAGCAAGAACAGGTCACAGCTTCTTGTCGTTTGGAAGTTATGACCTTGATAAAATTCGGGCCCTCAATCCTCCATTTCTTTTGTATGTTGTTTTACTGTGTTTTAACGTATGAAAGATAGACAAACATAAAATTGTGTATTTTTGTGAAAAAAAATGTGCAACAAATTGGTGTTATTTGTTACTAATAAGACTTACGATAAAAGTACAAATCTTAATAGATTCTGAAATTGACTATTTTTTAATTGAGTGTGTGGGTAGAGTGACAATAAATTCTTTATCTTTTCTTTGTCCTAATTGTTCTTCTATAGGAATAGATGGTATGCGTCCTCTTGGCATGGTTATGTGTATCTATTGGAAAACTTTCTATTATGTTGTTTAATAAATAATTATTAACTAATTAATATTAATATTATTATGTATTTTATTAGGTTTTAATTATTATTTTATTATTTGATTGAGCTTGCATGCACTTCGTACAATGCGGACGTGTTTTTTGTTTACAATGAAATTTTAAATAGTGATCATTTTATATAAAATTATTAATAACAATTTTTGCGGTGTGAGCAATTAATTAAACATAGCCGCGAGTGTTCAGTGTATCTATGTCTGTCTATCTTCAAACTGCAAGTATGAAATAAATTACTTTTATTCATAAATAGTGTTTCTGTGTTAAAATGGCTAACACAGGATCTAGCCTTTCTAGCCGTGGAACGTTGCCCACATCGGAGATCCAGAGATGGGTAGCGACCATTGATGAGTTTTTAGATGACATAGGTTCTATTGTAAGCGAGGGAAAAATGAACTCTGAACAGAAGCTTCGGGTCTCAAGCCTATGTCGCAAGGTGACGAATGGTACATCTCAGATGGCTGTTTTGTATCAAGCTCTGAAACAAAAAGCTATTGAAGCCCATAACACAATTGATGACCTTCAGAGACAGCAGGATTTATCAAACTCATTCAAAGACTTCAAAGACGTAGTAGAGGAAAAGCTGATACCTAATGAACATAATAATAATAATAATAATAATAATAATAATAATATTATTATTATTATTATTATTATTATTATTATTATTATTATTATTATTATTATTATAGTTTACTGGTTTTTTTTTTTCTCAGCTTAAAGCTGGTGGATGTGAACCTATCACGGGCTTATGCCAAGTGGGTTGGTTCATTGTGTAATGTTGTGGGTGTTTGTGTAGTGGATGTGAGGAATCGCCGAACTATGGAGCATGTGTCTAAAATTACTGATTTTTGTAGTGATATGAATGCGTTTTTATTTAGATCTAATTCTTTCAATGAAGTGTGTAATGACTTGGGTATGAGTCCTGTGGATGAGATTATAATCGGTATGATTTTTACTGTATGCTGATGCCACATTTGCCGTATTTCGTCAGCCAGAGGTATATATTTTTGAATCTTTTCTGTATACTTTTTTCTAATGTTATCAGAATTAGGTATTGCTATATCAATTAAATATGTTACCTTTTCATCCTTTAATGTTAATGTAATGTCAGGTCTATTGTTTGTTGTGGTTTTATCTGTAATAATTTCTCTATCCCAGTAAAGTTTGACGTTTTCGTTATTAATTATATTTTTTGGTTTATATTTATAGTAAGGTTCTGCTTTATCTATTAACTTATATTTAATAGCTAGTTGTGAATGTATTTGTTTGGCTACGTTATTGTGTCTTTCAGTATATTGTTTATGAGCTAAAAATGGGCATCCTCCTGTAATGTGGTCTATTGTTTCCTGGTTACTGTTACATAATCTGCATTTATCTGAGACTACAGTAGGATCTTTTATTATATATTTTTGATAACTTTTGGTTTTAATAATTTGATCTTGAATTGCTATTATGAATCCTTCTGTTTCCTTATATACGTTTCCTTTACACAGCCATGCGTTTGATGCTTCTCTATCTATATATTCTTGTTGTAGTTGATTGGGATATTTTCCATGTAGTGACTTCTGCTTCCAGCTATTTAATTTCTCTTCTTCTGATATTATTGTTTCAGTCTGGTTATCTATAGCATTTAGTTTCAATGGTGTGCCTGATGTTGATATAAGTGTAAGTGCTTTGTGAATTGGACTGCGAAATTGGATTATTATTATTATTATTATTATTATTATTATTATTATTATTATTATTATTATTTATCGAGCGACGAGTTTTACTCCCCTCCGACGTCGCCAACACCTGTACGTCGGCGGGGGAGAGGCCGGCCACCGGCATGCTTGGGGTCCCGAGGCCTATCGACCTCGAATAGGGCCCTCGCTACCGGTGGTAATGTGCGCCGCATGAGATGGACACAGTCAATAAATGAAAATGTCATGCGGGCATATTTTGCGGCAACAGAGGGAGGAACCAACCTCACAGTGTACCGTGATCGCATGCTGCCTTTGTTTCAGACCCTTGAGCCATCTATCAACGTTTCGGCACAACGACTCTCGGATCAAGTGAGAGTTATTCAGCGTGCACACATGCTGGACGACGTTACACTTGAAAGGCTACGTTCAGACGCACGTCGTAGCCTTGCTGTGTCTCCTTCAATGCAAGCTGTGACGCCAGTGGCAGTAATTAATGTGCCCCAGTCACAATCCGCACAAGTAGTTGAGGAGGAACATTGTGACGCTATTGACGTGAGTACCCAGTATAATGATTACTTGAGGAGTGCTTTGGAATGTGCCATTCGCGAGTATCGGTTCGAACCCTCTGGTGACAGGCCTCGTCTTCCACGATTGCCCACGCACAAAAAGAATCTTGCTTTGATGGGTGCCCTGGACTCACTGCTACGTAATTATTTAGACAGCAGTGAAAACATAGCTGATACACATTCAGTCCTGTACTTTGGGGCAGTTGCAGTGTGTCGAGTAGCTGGTGTAAAGTTTTTAATAATAACACAGTTACTCGTCCCAAATTAACTAAGCCTGTCTGACAGTGTAGGATTGAGCGTCGTATCACGGAGGCTAGGGCACTCATTGGTAAGCTGCTCTGCTTCAGGTCGGGTAATACCCGCCCTCGAGTGATGCGCTTTGTGAATCGGGCCTTTTCGGGGACGGATGTTAGTCCCCATGACTTTGCTACACGAGTCACAGAGCGCATCGACTTCCTGAAGCAGAAAGTGTGTGCATGGGCAAGCCGTATTCGTCGCTACAAACGAAGGGTGGATCGATACCATCAGAATGTAACTTTTCAAAGAGATGAGAGGTGGGTGTATCGGCGATGGGAGCGACCTGATTCCGACGTGGGTGATGGGCACCGCCCGGATGAAGATGCAACTATTGAGTTCTGGCGCAACCTTTGGTCGGTGCCCGTCAATCACACAGAGGATGAGTGGATTGATGGCGTCGAGCGATTATGTGAGCCAATTAACAACATGGAGCCATTGTCTATATCAACAGAAGACGTAGCCAATGCAGTCCGTTCGTTACCAAATTGGAAGTCAGCCGGTCCGGATGGATTGCACAATTTCTGGCTAAAATGGTTCCACAGCTCACATGCTCGCTTGGCGTCGCTATTCCAGGCGTCTTTGGAGTCAGGCTCTATTCCCGAGTTTATGACAACCGGTGTTACCCACCTTCTCTACAAGTCTGGCAGCACCGCGGATCCCAAGAATTATAGACCGATAACTTGCCTACCTACGGTCTATAAACTTCTTACATCTATTTTGAGAGCAAAAATTTCAAAACACATTACTGAAAACAACATCATATCTGTCTCTCAAAATGGATGTAGGAATGGGGCCCGTGGTACGAAAGAGCTCCTGATCATTGACATGACCATTAACCAACAGGTGCACCGTAACCGAAAGGATTTGTCGACATGCTGGATAGACTATAAGAAGGCGTATGACTCGGTGCCGCATACATGGCTCTTGAGAGTGCTGGAGTTGTATAAAATTGATGCAACTGTATGCACCTTCTTGAAGACGTGTATGCGGCAATGGAAGACCGTCCTCCGCTATCCTGGGTGTCGACGGTTTTTGGGCAACGGTCTACCAGTAACGATCAAGCGGGGCATATTTCAGGGTGACCGCCTGAGTCCTTTATGGTTTTGTCTGGCACTGAACCCTCTCAGTACTATACTGGAGAGTTCAGGGCTAGGCTATCGGTTGAGGAGAGAAGGTCAGGTCTTGTCCCATCTGCTTTACATGGATGATTTAAAATTGTTTGCTTCTACTGATCGCCAATTAATAGGGTTACTTAGGGTCACTGAAACCTTTAGTAATTCTATTAAGATGGAGTTTGGTATAGATAAATGTGCAGTCATGCATGTAAAGCGGGGTGGGATTGTGGAATCTGACGGGATACAACTGTCTGATTCTACACGACTTAGACCTCTATCTGCAACCGAAACATATAAATATCTGGGTATGTCACAGGCGTTGGGTATATCTGACAGAGACATGAAACAGGTGTTACAGGAACGTTTCTTTGGCCGCCTGAAAAAAGTTCTTAAAAGTCTTTTATCGGGTGGTAACAAGGTGCGGGCCTTTAACAGCTGGGTCATGCCCGTGCTAACCTATTCCTTTGGCATAGTCAGATGGACTCAGACTGAACTGGACGCTCTTGATAGGAGAGTCCGTACACAGTTGACGACATTCCGTATGCATCATCCACGATCATCGGTGATGAGGTTGTACATCCCACGGAAGTGTGGAGGTCGTGGCTTTCTATCTGTCAAGACTCTCCACAACCGTGAGGTGTGCAACCTCAGAGAATATTTTATAAAATCAAATTCATATATGCATAGGAATGTTGTCGTTGTAGATAACGGCCTCACCCCGCTGGGTCTGGCTAAAGAGAACTGGCGCAAACCTGTTGTGCTTAGTATAGCGGAGCGCAAGGAAGTATGGAAAAGCAAGGAATTACATGGACGCTTTTATCGGGCCTTAAACGGGCCCGATGTCGACTCATTAACATCTGTATCCTGGCTACGATTCGGTGATCTCTTTGGAGAAACCGAAGGTTTTGTCTGTGCAATTATGGACGAGGTTCTAATGACGAACAACTACCGGAGGTTCATCTTAAAGGATGGGACGGTAGACATTTGTCGGGCATGTCACTACCCCGGAGAATCCATAAGACATATTGTCTCTGGTTGTTCTCGTCTTGCGAACGGCGAGTATTTGCATAGACATAACCAAGTAGCTAGGATCGTCCACCAGCAACTTGCTCTGAAGTACAACCTTGTAGTCTCTGAGGTACCGTACTACAGATATGTGCCCGACCCAGTTCTCGCAAATGGTCGTGCCACAATATACTGGGATCGATCTATCATCACTGATAGGACTGTTGTTGCCAATAAACCTGATATAGTGGTGATCGATCGATTAGAGCGCCTTGCAATGATCATCGATATCACCATTCCACATGATGACAATCTCGTGAAAGCAGAAAAAGATAAACAAATATATATATAATAAAGTAAAGTAAATAAAGTAATTGGATAAATATTTGGATTTGGCTCGCGAGGTTGTCGACATGTGGGATGTGGATTCGGCGATCATTGTTCCGATAGTCATATCAGTTAATGGACTGATTCCTAAGAGCCTCCATCATCATCTCGCGAGGCTCGCGTTAGGTAGCTGGATCGTGGGCCTGATGCAAAAGGCTGTGCTCCTTGATACGGCCTGCATTGTGAGGCGGTTCCTATCTCTGGAGCCCTAACCACCGGTAGCTTGGTCCCTGTACCCGATATTCGGTGGGTCTCCATATTTTTATATTTTAAATGTATATTTCTATTATTTTTTATATATATTTAAAAATGTAATTTTGTGTGTATATAGTTAAATAAAGAGAATAATAATAAAATCTTTATTGAGTCATGAAAGTCATTTTAACAATGTAGGTCTTAAATAATATCTTATAAATAGATATACAGTGTTAGGATGCCTATACTAGGTAATAAAACCTGTGCCACAGGCGGTGTGAGTTCATGAAAACATGTGTAAACTCTCAGTCTGACTTAGGTATAATATAGAAAATAAACAAATAATTAAACTATATTTAGAATAAATTAGTTATGATTATGACTTACTTAAGTACAATTAACATTTGTTCAGTTTGTTCATATGACAAATTCTGTATATAATTATAAATTAAAATCTTACATTTATGATAGTTGTGGTCATATATAGATAAGGCCTTATTTAACGAAGGTTATCGCTGAGGCCAAAGCAGAACACGTTGCCAGAATTGGCGAGAGGCTAGAAAGCTATCCTTCAGGGAGCCGTGCATTCTGGTCTCTCGCCAAGGCTGCCCAAGGCAACTTCTGCTCGTCCAATCTCCCGCCACTGCGCAAACAAGACGACATACGACATAGTGCAAAGGAAAAGGCACTTTAGGCCAATTCTTTGCCTCGAACTCGACTCTAGACGACGGGGGAGTCACACCACCCAACATCTCGCGGTGTGAAAGCTCAATGCCGGAAATCCGCATCACTCAACGCGCGGTCAGGCGAGAGCTCGGGCTCCTAGATGTCAACAAGTCGAGTGGACCAGATGGCGTCCCCGCAGTGGTTCTGAAGACGTGCGCCCCTGAGTTGACTCCCGTTTTAACGCGCCTTTATCGTCTCTCATATACCGCTAATAGGGTTCCATCTTCGTGGAAGGTAGCTAACGTCCACCCGATCCCTAAAAAGGGTGACCGGTCGGACCCGTCAAACTACAGACCGATAGCGGTAACATCCTTGCTGTCCAGGGTTCTGGAACGAGTTATCAACTCCCAACTCCTGAGGTACCTTGAGGAGCACCGGCTGATAAGCGACCGCCAGTACGGTTTCCGTAACGGTCGGTCAGCTGGTGATCTTCTCGTGTACCTCACACACCGTTGGGCAGAAGCCTTGGAGGGCAAGGGTGAAGCTCTGGCTGTCAGCCTTGATATTGCCAAGGCGTTTGACAGGGTCTGGCACAAAGCACTTCTATCGAAGCTACCATCCTATGGAATCCCCGAGGGACTCTGCAGATGGATCGCCAGCTTCCTGGATGGTCGGAGCATTAGGGTCGTTGTTGATGGTGCTTGCTCCGATACCATGATGGTTAATGCTGGCGTACCACAAGGCTCAGTGCTTTCCCCAACGCTGTTTATTCTGCATATCAATGACATGTTAACCATTGAGAACATGCATTGCTATGCAGATGACAGCACGGGTGACGCGCGGTACACTAGCCAACAGAATGTCCCTCGGAGCTCCGTGCATGAGAGACGGTTACAACTTGTGTCTGAAGTTGAGGGCTCTCTCGGGCGGGCTCTCGAATGGGGTGAGAAGAACTTAGTTCATTTCAACCCCACGAAGACACAAGTATGCGCGTTCACTGCGAAGAATGACCCTTTTGTTATGGCGCCTCAGTTCCAAGGAGTTTCTCTCCGTATCTCCGATGACATTAGGATCCTCGGCGTTCAAATATCCAGCAAGGTCCAATTTGGGAGTCATTTGGAAGACAAAGCCAAACTGGCGAGCAAAAAGCTGGGCGTCCTGAACAGAGCCAGACGGTACTTTACGTCATCTCAACGGCTTGTGCTATACAAAGCACAAGTCCGACCGCACGTGGAGTACTGTTCTCACCTGTGGGCAGGAGCCCCCAAATACCAGCTCGACCCACTTGACTCCCTCCAACGGCGAGCTGTTCGAATCGTCGATGATCCCAATCTCACAGACAAATTGGAGTCACTGGAGCAGCGGAGGGACTTTGGCTCTCTATGCGTGCTCTATCGTATGTTCAACGGGGAGTGCTCTGAGGAACTGTTTGACTTGGTGCCATCGTCTCCTTTCTATCATCGCACCACTCGACATCGCAGCAAAGTTCATCCATACTACCTGGACACGATCTCGTCTAGCACGGTTCGTTTTCAGCGTTCATTTCTCCCACGTACGTGCAGGCTCTGGAACGAACTACCAGCTGCGGTGTTTCCCGAGCGCTATGACATGTCCTTCTTCAAACGAGGTTTAAAGAGAGCATTAATATCACGGTAGGCAGCGGCTTCGCAGAGCCCCTGGCATTGCAGAAGTCTATGAGCGACAGTTTCCACTTACCATCAGGTGGGCTGTTGCCTCGTCTGCCACTACAGGCAATAAAAAAAAAAAAAAAAAAAAAAACTTATTATAAAGAAATGGACCTAAAAATGGGTAGAACTTATTCGAAAACATAAATTTTGATTCCGAGTGATCTTTGCAAACAATATCTTTCCTTCTTTTGAGGTTAGTAATGTTAGGAGAGTACGGAAGTGCTGAGTGTTGTTTTAGGACCGTGGACATAATAAAGAGTTGACGGACTGTTAAAACCTTACATAGTTCATATAATTGGCGAGTAGGAGAGCGGAAAGGGAGAAAATAGGATTTTTAGGATAGTTCGTTGGGCTTGTTCAATAGCTAACATTACAGTTTTTGGGGCACCTCCCCAGGACGTAAAACAGTATTGGATAATGGACTGACACAATGCTTGATAAACCTGTTTTATTAATTTTTGGTCTGCAATATGTCGTAGTTTTTCAAAAACAACTATCAATTTTCGTACACGTTTAACTAAAGAAATAATATGTTCCTTAAATGATAGAGTGTCATCAAGTATGACACCTAAATATTTCACACTGCTAATGTTGCTAATTGAAGGGCAGTTGCAGGTGATTGGAGAAAGTTTATCGCAATGATGTGCAAATAAATTATAATTTCGATTTAAAGTGTTCCGCTTGCGCATGCTAAAGTTCAAGAAATTAGTTTTCTCAGCGTTCAATAATAGTAGGTTATGCCTGAGTCAGTTATTTACAACATTAAAACCATTTTGTGCATAAATAAGTGCTTCTGTGTGCGTGTCAGCAGAAAAAATGAGTGCAGTGTCCGCGTATGAAATGATTTTGCCGTGGTCTAGATTTAATTTACAGAGGTCATTGATGTATATTAGAAAAAGAGTAGGGCCGATTATACTTCCTTGTGGTATACCAAAAGCAGGAATTTTCATATCAGTATTCATGATGTCACCAATCTTAACACACTGATATCTGTCTCGTAAGTAATCAGCGAAAAATTTTAGTTGATTGCCTCTTATTCCAATGTTCTCTAGTTTCGATAAAAGTATCGAAACGGAGACAGTATCAAATGCCTTGGCAAGATCAAGGAAAATTCCTGTGACTTGTTTACTCTTTCCTACCTCTTTAGTGACATGATAACTGATCATGTCACTAAAGAGCTAGGAAAGAGTACAGCGTCTGATGTAGACAGTTTAGGTCTAAAACCAAATTGCGTATGGGAGAGGAGGGAATTTCTCTCTAGATAAGACATTAGTCTATTATTAACAATTTTTTCCAAAACTTTGGATATTGAAGGTACTCGTAATAGGGAAATTGGCCTATAATTAGTCACATCATCTTTTTTGCCCGCTTTCTGTATGGGAACAACTATGGCCTTTTTAAGGTATGTTGGAAAAATTCCATCGGATAGGCATTTTTGAAATATGTGAGTTAAAGGAGGAACTAATATGTGCTTAAAAGTTTTTAAAATATGATTATTGATGCTGTCCCATCCCACCGTGGGACTATTTTTCAAACCCGATATAATCTGTTCCACTTCGCTTTCATCCACGTCTAACATGACAAATGATTTGCCTGTATGTAATTTCAGTGGCAACGGGCAATTATTAGGAAGGCTATTGCTAGGATCGTTTTGAATCTTTTCTGCGAGATTCTTACCTATATTTACAAAGAAATTATTCGTACTATTAGCCGATGAAAGTGGAGTGGAGTGTGTATGCAATAGACTCGAATCTGATTTATGTTGATTTTACATAAGCGTTACATTTTTAATAGCTTTCCATAGTTGTTTACTGTTTTTACTTGCATGCTGGAGTTGTGATCTGTCATATTCTATTTTGAGCTTTTTTTTAAAAGATTATTACAAAAATTTCTGTATCTTTTATATGTAAGTTGCAAAATTGAGTTATCAGGACACAGCTTAGCTCTTTGATGCAGCTTATCTCTATTTCGAATACAACGGATAAGGCCCGGTGATATCCATGGTTTTAAATTGTATTTTCTTCGACTCAATTTAGTAACGATTGTGTTGAATAAAATAGCTTGTTGCATTTTATTTATAACAAATGACATACCAACATTAGCATCAGCGGAATTGTAAACTGGGCTAAAGTCAATATTGCATAAATCACGTTCGAGGCCACTCATGTTTATTTTAGATTTTTGTTTAGGACGAACAAAGTACTTAGATAGCGACAAATTAATTGAAAGTAGGACGGGGCAGTGATCAGTTATTGCAGAGTCAGTAATAAGAGTCAAGCACGGAAAATTTGTTTTGAGCATGACGTGATCTAGGCAAGAACCAGATTGATGTGTGGGCAAAGTATGGGCCGGAAAAAGTCCCTGGGATGCGCATAAATTAAGATAGTCTTGAATATCCCTGTTGCCGTGTTCAGTGTTTATGTTTAAGTTTAGATCACCCGTAAGTATAACAGTTTTATAGGTGGAAAGGGTTTGCAATAGAGTAATTAAATAAGTATTAAATTTATCCAATTTTCTGAAAGAGGGCGATCTATAAAATAGCAATGATTACTATATCGCATCCAATTTTGATGAGTAAACAATTACAAACATCGGCTATAGGTTCTTCTACGGTTACAAGTAAGTGTTGTTTAGCATAAATCACTCCACCATCATTCTGGTTCAGAGATACTGAGCTATAAAAACTGTTATATCCAGGCAATACAGGAAGATTACTTCTACAATTTGCTAACCAGCATTCGGTAAGAATAATCACATCACACTCAAAATTAAGCCTGTAAAGGAAGGCGTTAAAACTGTCTATGTTTTTATTAATAGTACGTATGTTTTGTGTTAGTACCGTGAAAGGGTTATTGTAGTTTGCAATTTTCAGTTTCGCACAGTATAGAGTTATAAATAATAGTATTATCAATGTCATTAATTATTTCATAGGCCATGATATGTAATTAAATATATCTACTTAGTGCTAATAAATATAAAATAATAAAAGACGCTCTTAGGCGCCCTCATAATCTATAGAATTAATATACCTCTTTTCTGCCATGATTTTTGCCGGACAATCAGACGCGCCTGTACTATGATTGCTAGGTTTTTTGAAGTGCAGACAAGTTGCACATTTCGGTTCCTCTGCCTTCCTTGCGCAGTCCTTTATTTCTTGGCCATGACCACCACAGTGTCCGCAGGTGAGGGTTGATTCTCGACATGATTTAGCCGCATGACCGTATTGCTGACAATTGTAGCATCTTGTGACCAGGGTAAAATCTCTCACAGGGCATGAGGACCAGTTCACGAAGACTCTTTCCTTAGTTATTAGGGCTTTCCGAATAAGTGCAGGTACTTCAATTACGAAATTACAGTTCGCGCCATCCTTCTTACCCGACTTGTGGCTTAATTTAACTGAGGTCAGGAACGTGTCAAGCTTTAGGTCTGGAAGCTTATCGGCTAAATTCTGTTGGTAGATACAGGTCAGCACATCTTGATCTTCCATTGATGTAGGAATACCTATGATCAAAATTTTGGGCTTGCGTTTGTACGGCTCATCAACCAAAAGGCCTGACGTCGCTAACTGCTCTGATTTACGCAGCTTTTCTATGTCTTCCTTTGAGTCAGTGCTAATTATCACTCCCCCGTTTCTAGTTTTGCGTAGACCTCTAACTTGCAACTTCATTTCTTCAGGGCGGATAATCTTCTGAACGAGAGATTTGGTTTCATCGCTTGATTTCTTATCCTTGGGATAAATAGCGACTTGGCTTATATTGGACGGCTGAATAAAGTTGTTAGTGCCAGTCTTCACAATCGCGGCATAGGACGTTCCCACTGTAGGCTTAGAGGTCTCCTTGATCGTCAATTGTAGGTCTTGTAAGCTCTGGGAAAGGTTTTTTTCGCCCTGTAAGGCTTGAATGGTCGAGTGGGCTTGGACGATTCTGATCTTCAGGGATTGGTATTTAACAGCCAATTGACCAGTTCCATGCACTACTTTTCGGCATAAATTGCTGATTTTCATTTTCGCGTCTGAGTTTAGTTTGCCCTCAGAAGCGATAGTGCACACTTTATTCATGCATTGCTCGATGGACTGCATCCAGCACTGTATATCATTAGTACCGACAATCTCGGACGTGCTTTCATCTTGGCTGGGCGCTTTAGCTTGTTGTGGTGCAGGTGAGGGGGGTGGGGTCCGAACAGTCCTGCTGCTGCGATTAAATAGACTGTTTTCCATATTTGACTTTTACATCAAATACTGTGCATTACTTTATAATAATTATGCAATAACTATAATAATGAACATACTTCTTTTGCCGATATGGTCAAAAAAGGCGCTCAAAATTATATTCGTCCTAGTAACCTGAGTTCTGTTGCGATTTATCCAAATGATAAAAGCAAAACAAGTGACGACACCAAGTCTCTGGTACAAAAAATCATCTCGCCCGAAGAACTCAAATTACGTGTACGTGGAGTAAGAAAAGTAGGAAAAGGAGGGGTCCTAATTAGCACCGAATCCAAAGGCGATATAGAGAAAATAAAGAATTCGGCGAAACTTAAATCTTCAGGTCTCACTCTCGAGGAGCCACCCAAACGCCGTCCCAGAATTCTCATCATTGGCGTCCCATAGTCCTTAATGAAAAAGATGTTATGGAATGTATTTACGAGCAAAATCTTGCCGACGTGTAAAAGGTTCAAGAAGAAGTGTGATCACAGAACGGGTGACGAATCTTGTCCCGCACGTAAATTCGCCGAAGATAGATATATTAACTCGGTAGACTATATAGGTGACTAAGTGCACTACCTGTTTTATTGTTACCTTTTATGCACTTACACACTAGTTTTATTCTATTAATTTATATTTTTTGTATTACCTAGCTGATAAGTTTAATGACTCTTATTAGATATTAATGATATGACATAAACCTATGTTTACCTAAATACATAGGTACTCTCGTATCGTAATTCGTTCGTAATTTTTGTTAGCATCACGTACCTAATACTTACGACTCTTATGGATGACACTTGTTTACTAAGTTATTATTAAAAATGACCATGACACTGTTCTACTTATTCTCTAATTAAGAATAAAATGCTTTCACAGCAAAAAAACTAAAATAAACATAAGTAGACTTAGACTAGACGTGACATACACATTATTTGCTTTAACCTAGATTATAAAATACTGATGATGACTATACTTCCATATCTCACTGATGTAAATAATAATTCGCAAGCAATAAATTAAAATAACACATTATTTTAAAATTTATAATAAGAGCCTAATTATTTTTATTTTGTAAGATAATTCAGTATACTTACACAAGTTTAATATTATAAGACTTGCCAAAATAATCAGACATACACTTATTTACAATAGATAATGAAGTTAGTCTTTGATTTTTAAAGTAATGTATGTAATATATATTTCATTGCTAAACAATTTAAGTGTACATGTATCCGTTACTATAAAATTAGCACATAAACCGCCTGTGATACAGGATTACTCCTAGTACAGGCTCCTAACATTATTATACCTGTTTTGTATTAATATTAGGCCTCTAAAAATTGTACTTCGATTTTTTGATTTTGATTATTATTAATTATTTGATTAAAAACGTCAAATTAATTAACAGCTTTATTTTTTTACTCTTTATTGTCTTTAAAAATGAATGTTGTAATTTATTGGAAGAAATAAGTTTTGTCAATATCATATGTACTTACTTACTTACATATTAATTTGTAATTTTTTATTTATTTTGGCTTTGCTCTCGCAGTTCTGAGTTCACTTGTTTTATATATACCTGTATACTATTATATAAATAGAATTTGTTTGTATTTCCATTAAAATAATTATATGTTTGCGGTCAATTAACTAAAATAACTCTACCTTTTACGACCTCTGTTTACAACGCACAGACACTAGCACTATATAGAGAAGGAACTAGGACACTAGGAAGAGTTTGTTCGTTTGTTTATTTGAATGCGCTAATCACAGGAACTACCAGGTGGATTTAAATAATTATTTTTTCGTCTGATAACCCAGTTCTTAAAGAAGGTAGGCTATAACATGCCACTGGCGATGGAAACAGAGCAGTAGATATGGGCGTTTTCGTTATTTTTTGTCATCGATGCGCACCGATGTCGCTCAACCGGCATCCGTTGCCAACACCGTTGATTTTGTCACCGGTGCCGGCCACCGGTATAGACAATAGAGTTGAGGTATTCTAGGTTGCCAAAATCGATGACGCGATGCGCATCGTTATTAGTGAAACGATACATAAACATCGAGAATTTTTTGTTAGGTTAATATATATATAGGTTCTAATACAATAAAAACTATTTAATTTTAAGAAAATGAATTGTTCTAATTTAGATGTAGAAAGACGTGTTCTGCGTTCATATAAAATAAATATCTACCCGTCTTTGGAAAATAGTTTAGTTTTTATTTCACATTTAGTTCACATTCTACAGATATAATATTACTATAATGTCTGTGTATTATTCTGAGCAATCAACCAACCGGTCGCCATATCGTATTGAATCAACGTACAAAGCGGCCAATCGGACGGTGCCGGTGATACTCGCCATCGTTCGTGATACGTGTTTGTTCCGTTGCCAGTTTTGAGTTTTGACAGTGTGGTGGTTGGTGTCACGGAGCAATGCTCCGTGGTTGGTGTCGATACCGTTGCCGGTGACGGTGTGCCATATTAGCCATTGTTGCCAGCATCCGTTGCTCGATTTTTTGACTTCGGATGCCGTCAACGAATACTGATATCGGTGCTCAACAACGTTATTTCAAAAACGCCCATCTCTACAGAGCAGTAAGCAAAAACGCGGATGAAACCGCTAAGCCGGAAGCTAGTTGTTATGTTAAAATCGTAACGTAATACAAATTGCATTTAGTCAATATTTCACACATCTCGCGTGGAAATATTCCTAGGAATATATATAAGATAATAAAGTATCTCAGAATTCTATTTCAGTCCGTGGTCAAATCAAAATTAAATTTTAAATACGTGTTCTCCTCTAAATGCAACCAATAATATAAATTATAATATAAATTAATAGATTGCATTGTTTGTCTTATTATCTTAATATTTTATAATATTTAAAAACGGTTACCTACAATAAAATACAATACCACATTTAACATACCTAAATACAAATATTTGGAGTAATAACAAATTAAATAGAATTAATAGATTACACAAATTGAGTATTAGTAAAATAACTTTTTACTCATTATCAATTTACTGAAGTAATTAATTTTATTTTGCTAACATCCTTGTCTCAATCACTATTATATTAATAAAATCATTATGCAATGACAATATGGCGGATTGTTTACATTGTATGAAATTGGAGTTGGAAAGGATATAAATAATACTAGACGTCGCCTCGCTTCGCTTCGGTATTAAAAGTTTCATTCTGTCTTACAACAAACGCCGGAAAATATTAGCATAGTTTATTGGAATTCTGAAAATGGCAAAAAAATAATAATAGAAACATATTAAGTAGGTAGGTACCTATATTATTTTATTTTTCTGTCATTTTCATGTTTAACAAAACATAATAAAATAAAGCTTATGTTACCCGCTTCATTTATTGATTTCTAAAGGTGAAAGCCTTTTAAAATCGGTTAAGCACATTTTTAGTTAAATTACTAGCTGTGCCCGCGACTTCGTCCGCGTGGAATAGTGATTTTGGGCTGCATTTTTTGGATATATCTTTTGGTTTGTTTTAAATTATAAACATCTTCGTTTAGATGAATAAGAAAAATCTTTACAGTAAATGCTTCTCTATATACGATATTAGACGTATAGCCATCGGAGATCAAACCATACAGGCTGCTAGGATTACTTACACGTGACAAATCCACATAAAGCGGACCATGCGAAAAACAGCTAATATTTAGATCCACACTCACTACATTTAGTGTCTGACCTTAGGCTTTATTAATTGTCATCGCGAAACATAGGCTCACTGGAAACTGAACTCGTTTAAAACTAAACGGGAAATTGTTTGGAATGAGAAGAATCCGAGGAATAAAAACGCTATAAGGTTTTTTTTTATATATTAGCCTGCCAAAGTAACTCTACTCTGCCTGATAGTAAGCAGTCAATGGAATTCAGAAGTGAGGACACCATTCCAAAAGCCAAACTACTGGTATGGTGGCCTCCACTATGGCAGCTTAGTGAGATGGTTTTTCACGCCCCGCTTAAAAGACCCAGGATCAAAGTTAGATGGTAACTCATGCGCTGGCAAAGAGTTATAGGCTTTAATTGAGCGATAAAGGTATGAAGTGCTCAACCGTTTGGTTCAAGACCCTTTAGATTGCACTGTGAAAGGGTAGCACTGTAGTCCCATACGTGTCGTTCTGGATAATAAGGGAGGGGGTAGGATTAATTTAAAGAGCTCTTGAGAAGACTCTCCGTGGTAAAGGCGATAGAAGACGGCCATTGAGGAGGCGATGTCTCTTCGCAGCTGTAAAGGCTCAAGTGGCCTCCGGGCTTCCGATGATACGGACTGCTCGCAAAGGGCCCCCGCATCCTCTCGAAAATGGTCGCCGGGTTCCACTATCCGGTCACCAACCTGCACGACGAACCACTCCGGGGTTATGCGCAACCTGGTGGGGCAGCATCTTAGGGTGGTAATTTTTTTTTTTTTATATTAGTCTACCAAAGTGACTCCACCTCGCCTGATGGTAAGCAGTCAGTGGAATCCAGAAGTGGTGGCCACCATACCAAAAGCCATCGTTTTAAACTGCTGGTATGGTGGCCTCCACTATGGCGGCTGGGAATGGGGTAGGGGAGTGAGGGAAGTGAGGAAAAAGGAAAGGAGGAAATTGGGCCTCCGGCACGGTGGTAATATTTTTTTTTTTATATTAGTCTACCAAAGTGACTCCACCTCGCCTGATGGTAAGCAGTCAGTGGAATCCAGAAGTGGTGGCCACCATACCAAAAGCCATCGTTTTAAACTGCTGGTATGGTGGCCTCCACTATGGCGGCTGGGAATGGGGTAGGGGAGTGAGGGAAGTGAGGAAAAAGGAAAGGGGGAAATTGGGCCTCCGGCACTCTCACTCACCGAACGAAACGCAGTAGTACGAATACTACTACTCTTACGTCGATCTTCTATGAGAGGGTAGTACTTCCCCGGACGATCCGGCCCATTTATGCCGAAACCAGCTTGGATCTACTACCGTAATACGGTTAGGTCTAATTGGGCCCTTGTACAATGCCGCGAGCGGCCAGCGGCACCACCGTTTATACGGGTCTCCCTGGCCGGCTGGTTGACCCACACCACCCACACAATGACTCCACGGATACTCAGCTGGTCCCACACATCCTGCGAGGATTGTCATTTCTGCATCAGTTGGGCGACAAAACGCAATAATATGGATACTTTTACTCTTACAACGATCTTCTATGAGAGGGTAGTACTTCCCTGGTCGATCCGATCCATTCATGCTGAAACCAGCGTAAATCGACTACTACTATTTCGTAATTCACTTTAATTCCACCTATTCCATAATGAGAAGTGTTAATAAACATGTTTTTATCACAAAAAAAAAAAAAAAATAAGCTCAGAAAAATATAAATCTAACTTTTATTTTCATTTTAAGTGTTAAAGTATTTACATTTTAATAAAGAAATAAGACGTGTTGACCTAACTTAAAAACACACTAACCTAAGCTAAATAGATACCAGATGTATGACGTGATTATTTATGTGTGTGTGGTGCGAGGGCCACTTTGTTCAAACTCTTTAAAAATGTGCTTATGATTTAGTGAACATTCCCAAAGAATTGTGAAAGTTGAAACCAGATTTTGTGAAAGTCAAATAAGCGAGTTATGGCCTGTAAAGTTGGGCCCTCAGTTCTCACATAGAGGATTGAGGGCCCACCTGTACCAGATAAAGTATGGCCACTGCAGTAAAAGTGTTTATGCCAAAATCTAAGCTAAAGCCAATCAAAATTTGTGAAAACTAAATCATAACGCAAAATACTGTCCTACTTATTTATTTATTTATTTATTTATTGCACACAAAAAGATACATAACAAGGAAAATATATCGCTACTTCGGGGAAGAAAGGGCGTAAAAGCCAAAATAGCAACTTTACAGGGGAGCGAAAAAACGTTTTTTTTTTTAAATTTTGGAAAATAACTTTTTTTGCAATAGAGTTAAATTCGAATGAATTGGTGATATTTACTTGCATTTAAGTGCTCTTTAATATCAAGAAGCTTAATTTTAAGTAGACCTTATGGTTTAGAAGATAGGATGGATTTACGACCCAAAATTTTAATAAAAATGGCTTTTACACCGTCTATAAATACGTACTATAGGACGTAAATCCACAAATATCTATAATGCTAACATACATCGTGTCGTATAAACCATCTTTAGACAGTGAAAAGGTCGTAATGACTGCACCACTTATAACAATAATTATCGTGAGTAAACCTACAATTATTATAATTTTGTAAGATTTAATGTGGTGAATATTGAAATTAAGGTGCATAGAAGCTCAAAATAATAGCATAATAATTATTATTATCTGATTTATCATAGTTCTATATTACAAAATTTATTATAACGAATTAGGTTACCTACCTGTTAAGTTAAATGCACACGATTCATGAATAGTGAAACAAAAGAAAAGATTTAATTGAATTGAACTTTGATTATTTTCATTAATTTAAATTTTAAGTTAACTGTGATAAATAATTACTATCATCTAATATTAATTAATTAAGAAATAAATTAACTAAAATTGATAAAATAGTATAAAATAATGGTATGTTTGTAATTTATTCTACTAGGTAGGTATTGGTGTATTAAATAAATAAATTTAGTTAAGATGCAAATCAGTTTTATTCATTCATAAATCAAATCAAATTGACAATAATTAGTAATCTTCTTTTTTTTCTATTTCCTTTTCTGTTTTTTGTTTCGTTTTCTTACTTTTTTAATTTTATTGCTTGTAATCGTATTCTTCTTTATTTTTTTTATCTTTTACTTTCTTTTTATTCATCTTCTTTCTCTTCTTATATATTTTTTTCTTTTTCTTATTTGTTTAACCTTTTTTTTTAATTATAATTTGTAAAATAAATCTTTCTTCTACTTATTAATCATTCATGCATTATTCTAATTTTATATATATATTACGTAATAAATATTGTATTTACGACCAAATATTCTTTCATACTATGGTGATACGCCCTTATTAATTTGAAATAATTAAATAATGTCATATACGTCAATTTTTTTTAATAAAAATGGTTTTGGTGAGAAAAAAATCATGGGGGTAAAAGCCATTTAATTTGGGAATATTGAAATTTTAAATATACAGATCGATAGAGCGTCGAAAACTAAACAAAGTTGCATTATTAACTCATTTTGGCCAAAAGTGGCTTTTACGCCCTTTCTTCCCCGAAGTAGCGATATAAATAAAAATTATGTACAAAGGCGAGCTTAACTCAGAACTGAGTTCTCTAACAGCATACCTTAAGAGTGGAAGAGGAAGTAACATTAGTGAGAGTATATGAAGTGTACAATTAACAAAGAAAAATAGCAGAGAAAAGTAAAGAAATTATTATTTACTTCGTAAATTTTCATTCAAAATGGGTCCTCAATGCTCATATACGTCAAAGTTTATAACGTAAATAAAATAAAACCACTAACATATAACTACTGTTTGAAATCCTACATGCTACTGAAGAAATTGTGAAAATTTGTGAAAGCAAGAACAGGTCACAGATTCTTGTTGTTTGGAAGTTATGACCTTGAGAAAACTCGGGCCCTCAATCCTCCATTTCTTTTGTATGTTGTTTTATTGTGTTTTAACGTATGAAAAATAGACAAACATAAAATTGTGTATTTTTGTGAAAAAAATGTGCAACAAATTGGTGTTATTTGTTTCTAATAAGACTTACGCTAAAAGTACAAATCTTAATAGATTCTGAAATTGACTATTTTTTCATTGGGTGTGTGGGTAGAGTGACAATAAATTCTTTATCTTTTTCTTTATCTTTTTTTTGTCCTAATTGTTCTTCTATAGGAATAGATGGTATGCGTCCTCTTGGCATGGTTATGTGTATCTATTGGAAAACTTTCTATTATGTTGTTTAATATCAATATTTTATTAGATTTTAATTATTTGATTAAAAACGTCACATTAATTAACAGCTTTATTTATTTACTCTATATTGTCTTTGAAAATGAATGTTGTAATTTATTGGAAGAAATAAGTTTTGTCAATATCATAAGTACTTACTTAACAACGCACAGACACTAGCACTATAAAGCGGAAGAGTTTGTTCGTTTGTCTGTTTGAATGCGCTAATCCCAGGATTTCAGTTATTAAAATAATTCTTTTTTCGTTTGATAACCCAGTTCATAAAGAAGGTTGTAGGCTATGTAATATCTTGCCACTGGTGACGGAAACAGAGCAGTAAGCAAAAACGAGGGTGAAACCGCTAAGCCGAAAGCTAGTTGTTATAATAAAATCAATAAATAAAAATATATAAACATATTTCACACATTTTTATCTTGCGGGGAAATATTCCTAGTAATATATAAGATAATAAAGTATTTCAGTATTCTATTTAAAACATACCTAAATACAAATATTTGGAGTAATAACAAATTAATAGAACTAATAGATTACACAAATTGAGTATTAGAAAAAGTACTTTTTGCTCAATATCACATCTTAACATCCTTGTCTCAATCACTATTAAATTAATAAAATCATATGCAATGACAATATGGCGGTTTGTTTACATTGTATGAAATTGGCTAGACGTCTACCCTCGCTTCGCTTCGGTATTAAAAGTTTCATTCTGTCTTACAACAAACGCCGGAAAATATTAGCATAGAGTATTGGAATTCTGAAAATGGCAAAAAAATAATAATAGAAACATATTAGCTATATTATTTTATTTTCTGTCATTTTTATGTTTAACAAAACATAATAAAATAAAGCCTATGTTACCCGCTTCATCTATTGATTTCTAAAGATGAAAGAATTTTCAATACCAACAAACAAAAAAGATAAAAAATAGAATGAAAAAATCTTTTCTCTTTATAATATTAGTTTAGATAATATCTTGTGAGGTAAGATTACTTTGCAACGGGAGAAGGAACTAGGACAATAAAAAGATAAAGATCTAAGATAAAGAATTTATTGTCACTCTACCCACACACTCAATGAAAAAATAGTCAATTTCAGAATCTATTAAGATTTGTACTTTTATCGTAAGTCTTATTAGAAACAAATAACACCAATTTGTTGCACATTTTTTTTCACAAAAATACACAATTTTAAGTTTGTCTATCTTTCATACTTTAAAACACAATAAAACAAAATACAAAAGAAATGGAGTTATATGTTAGTGGTTTTATTTTATTTACGTTATAAACTTTGACGTGTATGAGCATTGAGGGCCCATTTTGAACGAAAATTTACAAAGTAGGGCAGTGTTTCGCGTTATTATTTAGTTTTCACAAATTTTGTTTGACATTAGCTTAGATTTTGGCATAAACACTTTTACTGCAGTGGCCATACTTTATCTGGTACAGGTGGGCCCTCAATCCTCTATGTGAGAACTGAGGGCGCAACTTTACAGGCCATAACTCGCTTATTTGACTTTCACAAAATCTGGTTTCAACTTTCACAGTTCTTTGGGAATGTTCACTAAATCATAAGGATATTTTCAAAGAGTTTTAACAAAGTGGCCCTCGCACCACACACACATAGTTTTTTTCTGATTGGATAACTTAGCGGAGCAATCGTATCGCACACGGAATTTTAACATTTTCGTTCTATACATACAAATGTATGTGAAAGAGCATTTTGTTACGGGACACGGACAGACAGCATTCACGGGGCCGAGCGAACGAGGCAGTCACGTGTCCTGTTCGATGTATTATCTCGATGTATTATTATTATTATTATTAGGGGTTAAGTAGGTATACAGCGGCGATGCTGTCCGTTTAAGCTAATGCGGACGCATGCGGCCACATGCGCTCGCGTCCGGCAGGATGTCGACGCATGTCCACGACCGGCAGGCTCCGTACGGCCGGCGCTTTGCTTGCGAACATATCCGGCGCCTATTCAATAGTTTTGAACTTTGAGTGCTGACATGTTCTATTTTTAATGGTTGAAGTTGACGTAGTATTGTTGGCTATTGTATTAGAAGAAAATAATCGTAAATTACACCTTCGACCGCACGCGGCGGCATTCGAACGGAGCCGATGAGACGTGGACAGAGCCGATCGCGCGTCGCGGCATACCGCCGGCTACGAACACCCGTCGACGTACGCGCGCGCAGTCAAGCTGCTGTTTGCGTGACTTGATAATATACTTTAAACCCTGTATAATACAAGATTTAATTACGTTTAAAGATTGTAAAATTCATTCCTGTCCGATGCGACGCTGTCCGTTTGATGGAGATGAACCCTAACAGGCGCAAGAAATATACCTGTTAGTAGTTGTAGTTAGATCGGTTAGATAATATCTAAAACTTGAGAAGTAAGTAAACTAGGCGATAGGTAACATAAATGGGAAAATAGAAACAGGACACGGTAATTAATGTTAAATAGTTTTATTGTAATGATCGAACAATTCTCTTGGCGACAAACTAACTAAATATTCTTTATACTTAGAAATATAATCTTTCTTCATGATAGAAACTGCGCGACTGTAGCGATTTTTCTCGAATGTAGGTAATGATGCCCAGGTAATATTATCCGTTATGTTTAGCAT
This sequence comes from Parascotia fuliginaria, assembly GCA_963082885.1. Lineage (NCBI taxonomy): Eukaryota > Metazoa > Arthropoda > Insecta > Lepidoptera > Erebidae > Parascotia > Parascotia fuliginaria. The sequence continues at coordinate 12,371,335 of OY720172.1, forward strand.
GCAGAATAACTCATGACCTGTTCTGAAAATAATGATAAAATTAATTGTAAAGCTAGGTACCTATATTATTTTTAAGCTATTATTTTGCTTTATGAAAGAAAAAACAACAGTACAGAAGTTATCGCCATTAGTTGCATTCGCCCTCAGTGACTGATACTATACATAATTAAATCTATGTGTGTTTGGTGCGAGGGCCACTTTGTTAAAACTCTTTAATTAAAAATGTCCTTATGATTTAGTGCACATTCCCAAAGAATTGTGAAAGTTGAAAACACATTTTGTGAAAGTCAAATAAGCGAGTTATGGCCTGTAAAGTTGGGCCCTCAGTTCTCACATAGAGGATTGAGGGCCCACCTGTACCAGATAAAGTATAGCCATTGTAGTAAAAGTGTTTATGCCAAAATCTAAGCTAATTCCAAACAAAATTTGTGAAAACTAAATATTATCGCAAAACACTGTCCTACTTCGTAAATTTTCATTCAAAATAGGCCCTCGATTCTCACACACGTCAAAGTTTATAACGTAAATAAAATAAAACCACTAACATATATAACTACTGTTTGAAATCCTACATGCTACTGAAGAAATTGTGAAAATTTGTGAAAGCAAGAACAGGTCACAGCTTCTTGTTGTTTGAAAGTTATGACCTTGATAAAATTCGGGCCCTCAATCCTCCATTTCTTTTGTATGTTGTTTTATTGTGTTGGTATGCGTCCTCTTGGCATGGTTATGTGTATCTGTTGGAAAACTTTTTATTATGATGTTTAATAAATAATTATTAACTAATTAATTATTAGTATTATTATTTTATTAGGTTTTAATTCTTCTTATTTTATTCTGGCAACTGAGCCGAGCAAAACCGACTAATTCTGCCAATGACATTGTGGTAGATTAATTAGAACAGTAAATCAATTATTAACTCAATTTTGCACAGGCGACAAACACAAAACAAAAAAAAAACACAATAACTCACAATAATTAAATGAGTAGTTAATGAAGAGAGTGAACTTACAATAATGGTTATAAATGATTATTATGGGATATACAATGGCATTATTAAGCACAAAAACTAAACAGCAACAAGAAACACTGATCTAAACTAAAAGTATTATTATAATCTTATATTATTATCGCTAATAAATTTTGAAAGAATGTAACTACAGTAACTTTGGAGAGTTATAAGTCAAAAGCGAATGAAAATTGATAGGAAGGGGAATATTATTTTTTTGTAGAATGACATACAGATTAAAAGACCGATTATTATTAGGACAAACAAAGAAAATATGGTCTAGTGAACCATCATCAAGACCACATTCGCACAGAGTTGTTGCGAACGTGGATCTTGTTAAGGAACACAGGAGTACAGCAATGACCCAACCTCATCCTACTGATAGTGGAAACGAGATATTTAGCCATTTTTTTAAATTTATAGAACCAAGGTTTAGAAAGAATTTTGGGCTGTATGGCAGCGTAAAAACGACCCTTTAGCTTAGAGCTGCTAGCCCAATCTTTCGACCAATAAGGAATTTAGAATTCGAAGTGTTTTGTAAATCATAATAGTATAAGACAAAATGTTTTTTATCAGAAATATGAGAGCAGGCCCACTTAGCTAAAGAGTCAGCGCAGTCATTGCCATCAATACCAGAATGACTTGGTATCCAGACAAGGACAATATCGTAGCCTTTTTTGTAACATAGCAGCAAGTCATGTCTGATGTCCAGCACTATCTTGCTACGTATTTTACTGCTCAGTTGATTTTGAGCTATGGCTTGGATACTGCTAAGAGAATCAGAAAAAATAACTGCTCGTTTAATATTGTGAGCATCAATAAACGATACGGCCTCTGAAATCGCCACACATTCGGCTGTAAAAACTGAAGCCTCTGGAGGGCACTGGAATTGTAGAGCAATTTTTGAATTATGGTAATAAACTGCCACGCCTGTACACTCCGTCAAATTTATTTTAGACGCATCAGTATAGAAATAGTCCCAACCAGGCCAATACCTTAAAAGCAATTCCTTAAAGTCATTTTTGGTCGTTGGCGAATCCTTATGTAACCCAGATCCCAAGAAAACGTTAGGTTTAAAATGAATATCTTCAAACGGGAAAGAAAATAATGGAAGAATTTTATACTGGTAAATAGGGGATTTAGAAAACTTAAGTTCTCTATACCTATTTACCAATATAGGAAGAGATTTGTAGGTCCAATACGTCGAATTCGATGAGGAGAGTAATTTGTCTAAAGTCCATTCCAACTCCCATTTCGTACAATGTAAACAATCCGCCATATTGCCATTGTCTATGGTTTCATGAATTTACTAGTGATGGGGAAAAGGATGATAAAAATAAAATTAATGACATCATACATAATTAAATAATAATTTTCCATTCTTTTTTTCTAACATTTTTAAATAATATTACGTTTACTAATACTCTATTTGCGTAATCGATTAATTTTATTTGATTTGTTATTCTTATTACTCCAAATATTTGTATTTATGTTAAATATGGTATTGTATTTTATTGTAACCGTTGATTTATAAACATTAAGATAATAAGACAAACAATTTACCTAATGTAATAAATAAATGTAATTTAAATTAAGCGTTGACCTCTAAATACAACGATTTGACCACGGACTAAAATGGAATACTGGGATACTTATGAATATTTTCCCGCCTGATAAAAATTTGTGAAATATTGATATGGAATTTGTATGTATGTTACGATTTTATTATACTATATTACAATAAAACAAATGAACTCAGACCTGCGAGGACAATTAATGACAAAATACTATGTTACCTATGATATGTATTGGTTAAACTTATTTCTTCTAATAAATTACAACATTGGTTTTCAAAGACAATATAAAGTACAGAAAAAATAAAACTGTTAATCATTTTGACGTCTTTTCGACCGCAAAAAGTAATTCGTAATTTTATTAAATAATCTAGATTTGATTATAAATCATTAGTAAAAATAGTTGCAAAATGAAGTATATAGTGAACAGAATGTGTATAAACCCATGTGTCATCGTATATGGAGTTTTTGATAGAAAAATATTGAAAAGACTGTTTGTTTACATTGTCCGAAAATGGATTTGGTCGATACTATAGAATAGGCAGTAATGGATGAGATGATAAAGAAAACACTTTGAACAGAAAACGATCAGCCAAAAATTTTCGTCTAATTTTAAGAGGAGGTTCTGCACACTCTACTTGCAAGGCATTAATAGGAGTGGATTAAATAGCTCCTACAACGATTCTAAGACACTTAGCCTGTATGGTGTCCAACTTAGCCAGTGCTTTTTTGTTGCAGGGTTCCCATACAAAGCAACAGTAATCAATAACACTTCTAATTATTGCATTGTACACAAGCTTTAATGCAAAAGGGTGAGCTCCCCACCAGACACCAGCCAAAATTCTTATAATAGAAATGTTACGCTCGCATTTTTTGATGATATACTCGATATTCTGAATACCAGATAATTTTGAGTCCAAGAAAACTCCAAGAAATTTTGTGCAATTACTAATAGGAACATTTTGGTCATCTATCTTTATGAAAGAACGCGGAACAACACGTTTACGTGAAAAAACCACAGCTGAGCTTTTTGAAGCGGAAAGGGAAAGGCCGTGAATCATAAGCCACTTGCTTAACGAAGTTAGAGAAATATTAATTGATTGCGTAGAAGAAACAACAGAAGGGCCGCATACATACAAGGCGATGTCATCAGCGTATTGAAGGATGTTGCAATCATAATTTAAACAAGAAGGAAGATCAGCTGTATATATGTTATAAAGAATGGGGCTTAGGACAGAGCCTTGAGGGAGACCTCTCCACACCGTTCGTCGATCAGGACTCATATTCCTTAGTTCCAAGGGACGGGCAGAAAGCATAGAACAAATTATCTGGGTAATTTTTGTTGGGATGCAAAGAAGTTGTAGTTTATGTTTCAAGACTGACAAGAGAACATTATCATATGCTGAAGATACATCTAAAAACACTGCTACTACACTCTCATTTTTGGACAAAGCAAGTCTAATGTCAGAAGTTACGACACTGACACTGTCAGCAGAACTTAAACCCTTCCTAAAACCAAATTGAGATTTCGGAAGCAATTCACGATTTTCCACTATCCACTCCAAGCGGTTTTTAGTAAGATGTTCTAAAACTCTTAGCAGTACGGAGGACAATGCAATTGGTCTGAAGCTATTACAATCATACATATCCTTACCGAGTTTCAGTATTGGAATGATTAGTTGAACCTTCCACTCAGGAGGAACGAAACCAAATTTAAAACAGTGATTAACCAAACCCAAATAGTTTAGATGACAATTTTGTCCGGCCTTAGTAATAAAAGAATCCATCCAGTCCAGGAGCTGAATCTTTAATATATGATATAGCTATATTAAATTCATCTAAGGTAAAGGAATTATTCATGGGATCATCAGAAAGAGAAGACTCGAAAGAGACACAGCACTCATCCTCATTCGGTACATAAGATGCAATTTTCATAAAAAAGCACTCTGCTACCTCATTGGTCATACTGTTTGAGTTAGTTGAGGAATAGCTCCTTCTGAATCTGTTAAGTCTCTGCCAAACTACGGATAAAGGAGTTGTAGGGTTTAAGGAGCTACAAAAAGAAAGCCAACTGGCACGTTTCTTTTTTTTAAACAGCAGTCTGGATTTAGCAACTACTCTTTTAAACGCAATTAGGTTATCAACGGTAATGTCAGCATTATAAGTTCGTTCTGCCATATTTCTGGCTCTGATAATATCCGAGCATTCACTGTCCCACCACGGTGGAGAAGGCAATTTACTCTTGAACATTTTTTAGCAAGCAAGCAGTCTGCAGCAGCAGAAGATATAGTCGAGGAAAAAGATTTTAAGCACTCCGTAAAATTATCTGCATTTAAACTGGGAAGAGCTAAAATTTTGCTATCTAAAGTTCTTTTATATAAATTCCAATCGGCTAAATCAAGGCGGTATTTAAGTAAAGGAGGAGGAAAATTAGCAAGCGGAGGGCTGGAAGGAACACTTACCATAATAGGGAAGTGATCACTTCCATATGACATATCCTGCCGATGCCATGATAAACTGCTTGACAAGCTATTTGAACAAATAGTCAGGTCAACACAGCTCTTGTTTTGTCCTATTAGCGATCTGCGAGTAGGATAACCATCATTTAAGATATAGAGATTAAGATCATCTACAATATCAACCAATCCCTGGCCAAAATTATCGCAATAATCAGAACCCCATCTATAATGATGACAATTAAAATCACCCATGATTAATAAAGGACCATTGATGTTCATGATTAGATTTTGAATAACAGCCAAATCGTTTGTATGAGGATGAGATATGTACAATGATATGATCGTTATATCCTCGACCTTAGCGGCAACAATATTAATATTGTCACCAATTGAGGGGAGAGGAATAGGAGAGAAGGCTATGTACTCTATTATTAATAATTATAGCACATCCACCATAGCCATCCAGTCCGTCATTTCTCGAAACAAGAAAAACCAGACAGTGTGAAATTTCTATTGGGAGTAAGCCATGTTTCTGCAATGCAGAAAATGGATGGTCTATATTTATTAAATAAATAAATCAGCTCGGACTTTTTGTGGGCAGCACTTCTAACGTTCCATTGTATCACAGTTTGAATTGGGAACATGATGGATTGACTCTAACAATATTGACAATTGGGAAGCAACGTGGTCCGGTATATATTTAATAGGTGTTTAAGGTCGGAGCCGAAAGCAGTTCCAGGGCGGGATTATTCCTACAGGGTACTCAATAAAACACCTGATAGGATAATCTGATCTATATTGGATCAAGACGGCTTGAACTAGATAGCCGTCACTATTAGTAATCAAAAATACATATAAACATCGACTGAGGTCATTGAACTGCGGAGAATCTTAACACCGACTTCTAAGAAATGACGTCATTAGCACAACGCCATCTAATGACCACAATCGGAACTAAAACACATCTATTAACTGAACTGCTTAAACATACCGCCCACCAAGGACATTATCGAAGAATATGTCCTTAATAAACAAAAACACTCAGATCTAATGGTACCTAGCTATAATAATGTCATTGATGAGGGTATACTAATACTAATGAAATAAAGTATCTAACAATAGTAATTGAACTAGGACCTCAAAGAGCTGTTGGTATAATTTAACATATTATAGCCCAACTGGTACTTATAAACTTTACTACTGTAACATAAGTAAACAATTTTCTTGTATTAGCAGTTTTAACAAATTTAAAATTATAAGAACTTATGTACTAAATAATAATTGTATGTGTTTATAGCACTGTAAAATATAAACCACAACACATGAACTAAAATAACTGTCTATAGTATTAAAAATGAACTAATGTATAACAACAACTTAAACTTAATAACAGTTGTGAATAGAACTATTCATTGACTGGTAATATACACAATTTAGATGTAGGACGTTTCAATAAACTCCCTTTTACCTTTAATGTGACTACTCGGGTAACATTATCAGGCCCTGGATGTTTTTCGACTATTCGACCAAGCAACCAACGAGCAGGAGGTAAATCAGATTCCTTGACAAGAACAACGTCTCCAATTTTTGGTTCGGGATTTTGATACGACCCTTTATACCTGTGAACTAGCGCGGCCAGGTATTCTGCAGACCAGCGCCGCCAAAAATTCTGTAACATCCTTTGAATGAGTTGCCACCGATGTAAAGGACTAATATATGATGCCTCATAATTGGGTTCTGACACAGTCACTAATGGTTCACCAACCATAAAGTGACCCGGTGTTAATGGCAATGGTTCATCAAGACCTTCACCATTAATAACGGTCATAGGTCTGGAATTCAGACAAGCCTCTACTTGACTGAGCAAAGTACTCATCTCCTCGTAGGTTAAGGTTGAATCTCCTATAACCTTCTTGAGATGAAATTTAGTAGACTTAACAGCCGCCTCCCACAGTCCGCCAAAATTTGGGGCATGGGGCGGTATAAAGTGCCACACTGTACCCATGTTTTCTAAATGTCCTGCAATGCTCTGCTGTACTGTAGTCAGTTCTTTCAGTTCTCTAGCGGCGCCAACAAAATGTTGTTTGACAAGTGTTTTCACTCCAATGATCCAGTAGGCTGACCTCAAATAGTTAATCATGAGCTGACAACTTCCATATAAAGTTCGATCATGAGCATCTGCTACCAGTAATTTAGCAAGATGCGCATCATGAGGCAGAATTATAGGGTGCTTCAATTGATCTGATAGAGGCGCTTCTTGCAATCTGCCACTGACACGAATTATATCATCGCTATCTATAAAGGGACACAATGAACTAATTTTGCTGCCCTTGAACTTAATATGTTTTTTATTTTTTAGTTGTAAGTACTCATTTTGAAATTCGATCCTTTGACAATGTCTTATGCAACACTTCAAACTTTCTTCCATTTCTTTAGCTTGTAAGTAAGGAGGTCTATCTTTTTTCTTTTTAAAATGTATAAATCTTCTGCAATATGTTAAAACTCTCGGTAATCGCCATAAAATTCTTTGATATTGAATAACTTCCTCTGCAACGTTAATCTGCTGATACATCATGACAATATCTGCGACGATGACTATATAATGTGTTCTCCAGCGAAGGACGATGTATCGAAGATCTGATTGTAACTTAGGACCTATCATGAGAGTGTATTGAGAGATATGTCATTCCCGTTCTTATAGGAAGCGTCAAAAACTACCCGTACCTTGGTAGTAGATCTGTCGTCCCTTATGACTGCATGATGCGGTAAGTATACAGCTTTGTTAGTTTTAGTATTATTTTTATCTATTTTCTTCATGTGATCTGATCGTAAATATTCTTTAATTACCTTTGTGTACTTTTCTTTCAGATCTTGATCTTTACTTAGTTTTCCTTCTAACAATTTAAATCTTTTCAGCGCAATTTCTCTACTATTGCTTCCTACACAAAATGGATTCTGTTCTTTGAATGGTAATCTCACAATGTAACGACCATCCATTGTCCTGCTAGTTGTCGATGCAAACAATTCTTCACATCTTTGTTCTTCTTCTGTCAATATCCTTTCTGTATTTGGTAACTGATCTTCGATTTCCCAGAACTTCTTTAGAATATCAGATTCTTCAACTTGCGTATGCATTACCGTGATCTTATTGACTTCCTTGATCTTACCTTGATAATGAACTATGCCAGATAGGATCCAACCTAAACTGGTATTTTGTGCTATAAAGGACCCCGATGGTGCCTTTCTTACACCATCTTTTAACACCTTGCTGTACACATCAGCACCCAACAAAACATCAATTTTGTTAGGCTTACTAAAATGTGGATCTGCTAGGACCAGATGCTCTAGGTCTGGCCATCGTACTGGTTCTAACTGTCGTTCTGGGAGATATGAAGTTATATTCTTCAATACGTAAGCTTTAACCTCTATCTCAAACCTAGAATCTGTTACAGAGTGAAGCACTAATGTCACCATGTAATTTGCAATAGACACTTTATCATTACCAATACTAGAGATGATTCCCCTTATTGGACTCTTTTTTAACCTCAACAACTGAACTGTAGCTTCAGTGATGAAGGAAGCTTGAGAGCCCTGATCTAATAAGGCTCGAACTATCTGAAAATCATGAGCCGCAGTCTGAGCCTTTACTAACGCTGTGGTTAATAAAACTTGACGTGGCGGAGTAATTCCTGTTGAGAGGCAAGACACTACTGGCGTAATAACGTTTGATGAATTTGGATCATCAGAAGAAATGTTAGGTTTGTTCTGATTTACCATATTGACGCCTACATTCTCTGCATGTAGAAGAGTATGATGTCTCTTCTTACATACCCGACATGCTGTGACCTTTTTACACTGACCTACCATATGGTTACCACCGAGACAATTAAAACAGACTTTGTTATTTGACACAAATTGTCGTCTTTTATCCAAATCTAATTGCATAAACCCTTTGCAAAAGCACAATTTATGATTATCTGAACAATACTCACAACGTAGATGCTTAGTAAAATCTGTTTCATGAGTCGCTAGCAATACCTTTTGATTGGATGAATGGAAACCACGCGTCTGAACCGTCACCCGTTTATGAGGCTCAATATTTTCAAAGGCTGTGAATCGACTTTCTATAAAAATTTGAAACTGATCTAAAGTGGGTAGTTCATTTGAACTATCTTCGGAAACCTTTAACTCCCACTGCTTGCGTGTTTCTGGATCGAGCTTAGACGCCATAATATGTATAATTATGATGTCCCAGGTAGTCACATCAATACCTAAATTCCTTAAAGCACTAATACAATCTATCGTAGTATCTAACAGCTGTTTTAAACACATTGCGGACTCAACATTAATACATTTTTGATTAAATAATCGTTGTAATATATTATTAGATAACCGACGTTTATTATTATACCTGTGTTCTAACTTAGCCCAACAAAGATCATAATTAGCTTCCGTAATAGATATTTGTCGAAGCAATTGTTCAGCTTCACCCGTAAGTAATCCTTTCAAATAGTGAAGTTTTTGTACATCATCCAAGTTCTCATTGTTATGGACAAGTGACTTAAACAGATCTCGAAAACTTATCCACTCAGCATAATCACCAGAAAAAGTTGGAATATTGATCTTAGGCAATTTAATATTTCCTGATTTATTACTACTAGGTGATACTCGTGCCTGATAATCATTCTTTGCAAATTTGAGCTTACAGTCCTTCAAATCTGATTTATAACTAACATACAATTCTTCCGTACATTCATAAATATCTGTTGTAAAATATAAATCTACCATTGTTTCTTCTACTGTAGCAAGTTCAATTATTTTTGTATGTGTATTACTAAATTTTGTCCATTGTTGTTCTAAAGTCTCTAATCTTGTTTCTACATAACCTTGAGTAATCCTTTCCTTAGGTGATTTTTTAAAATTAATTTTTCCTTTTTCTATTATATTTTTTGTGTCGCTTTGCAATTTAATTAAGGATTCCATGTTAGTAAATTTAAGGTCAAAGACCAAACTTAATTGCAAAACTACAAGTTCAAAAATTTGAAAATAATTCTAAGTGTTTGAAAACAAGAACAAAATTAAAAAATTGGGCATAGGTTCCCCGTCGGTACACTTTTCTTAAAATTATTCTAAGTCTAAAACTACGAATCACAAAATTTGCAAAGTCCAAATTCTTGATAATTATTCTAAGTCCAAATCTCTTCTTTTAGTTAAATTAAAATTGTACTCACGATTGTCCTCGCACTCTTTACTCACTAAAATCTTCCTTCCGCTTATAAATCCACTTGCGTTTACAAGCCCTCTTCCTCTCTTGAACTCGTTCGCGATGCAGCCAAGCGGGTGATCTGACTCCCGCTGCTACACACACAACACCGCTACCGCTTCTGAACTCGCTACCGGTGAGACCTCAGCTTGTTCTTGAACTTCTTCAACCTGAGTGCCCAGTCAGCACCTCAGCGTCATCAGTAGCAATCCACTACCGTGTCGACGCCGCTTCGGTCTTCATGACCGGCCACAAAAAGTCAAAAAATCCGGCTCGAAGGACCATGTTTAAGGTTGGAGCCGAAAGCAGGTCCAGGGCGGGATTATTCCTACAGGGTACTCAATAAAACACCTGATAGAATAATCTGATCTATATTGGATCAAGACGGCTTGAACTAGATAGCCGTCACTATTAGTAATCAAAAATACATATAAACATCGACTGAGGTCATTGAACTGCGGAGAATCTTAACACCGACTTCTAAGAAATGACGTCATTAGCACAACGCCATCTAATGACCACAATCGGAACTAAAACACATCTATTAACTGAACTGCTTAAACAATAGGATTAGATAAGACTGAAGATAACAATGAGGAAAGGAGGGAGATAATTTGATCGGAATTATTTGCTTGAGAAGGCAATTCAGATGATTTGTTGGAAAGAGCACAACCATTTCTTGGCAAAGGCCGATGTGTGTCGATGAGAGCATTGTGAGCTTGTCTATCGTATCCGGGCGACAAGGGTAAACGAGATTTGCGATTACGGTAGACAGTCTTTTTATACGATTTTGGAGGCGGAGATGAAGGAATACGAGAGGGCAAAAGAACCTTAGTTTTAATAACTTCCGCAAAAGATCTGGTCACAGGAGGAAAATGCTGGCTGGCTTCTGAATAAGAGATATACTTTAATATTTATAGGCTTTAATATTTTTTTGGCGACTGAACTCCGGACACGTTGAATTGTTAGCATAGTGCTGACCCGAACATAAAATGCAGAAAGCTTCATCTTTAGTAATCTCACAGCCATCTCCTGGATGCTCATGACCACATCTAAAGCAACGGGGCTTCGATCTGCATTGGACACGAGTATGACCAAATCTACAGCACTTGAAACATTGGATCGTTGGATACATATAGCGTTCGACAGCCATACCTATGCGGGTGATGTTAAATTGAGGGATATTCGCCAAGTATCCGTTTAAGCTCAAGACTGAAAAGTAAAAAACTGTTAGCGTGCTGGTGACCTTTAAATTCAACAGAAATACGGTTTCTGCCCATGCGCTTAATACCGTCCGGCAAGATATTGCTAATGTTATTTTTCATTAGTAACATGCCGAATTTAACCGGGTGTAATGATGTGCCAGGTGATTGGTCAATTTCGGTTTTCGAAACATGTACGATGAACGGCGGTAAGTCTTTCTTAGAGTATTTTTGTCTACCCGTAAGATTTTTTGATATATCTTAGGCGGCGTATCAAGCGACGAGGGTGGCGATACAGCAGGCCGTTTACGTTTGTTATCTTGAGAAACCCCTCCCGCAAGACCTTGCTGATTAAGGGGCATAGAGAGCTTATTCGAGCAGTCAAAAAAACCAGTATCAGGAGGATCAGGAGGATCAGGCGGTTTAAGAGGATCCATTTCTTAGAGAGGGGAAGAGAACTTAGAAATATATAAATAGAAAGGACTTACCTACTTTTATATAATATTTACAATCTAATATTTACACCACTTACAAATAAATAACACTAATAATCTATTATCTACAAATTAAAATTGGATGGAAAAATCTACGTGTTGTCACCTTGACAGCCTAACAAAAGTCTATTAGGTTTTAATTATTATTATTAAATATTTGATTAAAAACGTCAAATTAATTAACAGCTTTATTTTTTTACTCTAAATTGTCCTTGAAAATGAATGTTGTAATTTATTGGAAGAAATATGTTTTGTCAATATCTTAAGTACTTACTTACTTACATAATAATTTGTAATTTTTTATGTAGTTTGGATTAGCCCTCGCAGTTCTCAGTTCACTTGTTATACATATATATATAACAAGTGTATATATATATATATATATATATATATATATATATAAACTGACGGACTCATAAACTGCATCAAAGTTCAGGATTACTTTGCAATGTTTTTTTTAGTAAGTATGCAAAGTTTTTAGATGAAATTATATAAATATGGAGAGACTGGCTCTTAATCTTAAAAAAAAGAAAATTTAACAATAGAACTGCAGTAAAACAAATGAATATAGCCGGGAAAAGAAAATTTACTCGTAGTAGGTATCAGATTTGCGTGTTATTTAAAGCAAAGTTTTAAATTGATTCGCATTGATTTTTTATTCTTTTGGCAATTGAATTATTGTTACCAGCAGAATTGTTGGGTTAGTTTTTTAACTCATCTAGAGTTTTTGAACTATAATATGGATACTTCGTCCGAACAAGCGGCTCAAATTGTAGCACTGGTGCGGGAGGGCTTGGATCAACGAACGATTCGTAGAAATTTTAATTTAAACCAGTCTACGGTTTCTAGAATATACAGAAGGTTTGTGGAGACAGGTTCTTACAGAAGGAGACGTGGTACAGGCAGGACTCGAGCAACCACCGGTCGTGATGACCGATTTATTGTTACAACTTCCCTGCGAAATCGTTTCCTCACGTCAGTTAACATCAAAACAGAGCTTAATGAAGTGCGTGGAGTAAATGTGAGTGCACGAACAATAAGAAGAAGGTTAAAGGAAGCGGACATCACCCCTATTAGAGCAGCAAATGGTACAAAGTTGCCTGTAGCTTACAGACAAGCTCGCTTAAGATTTGCGCGTGATCACCTAAATTGGACAGAAGAGCAATGGGCCTCGGTATTGTTCACGGACGAGTGTAGGACATGTTTATATGGTGCAGATGGTCGCAGAAGAGTCTATCGTCGACGTGGGGAGCGATATGCTCAAAGTTGCATTGAGGCGCGTTTCGTTTTGGAGGCGGTTCGTGTATGGTCTGGGGTGGCATATCGATGAACGGGCGAACAGGTTCATAGACATACATGGTCCGTCAAAAAGGTAATAGAGGGGGTTTGACTGCACATGCATCGCTACATAACAGAGATCTTAGAAGATCACGTGGTGCCTTGCATGGGATTCATAGGCGAAAATTTTACTTTAATGCAGGATAATGCCCGGCCGCACGCTGCTGCACAAGTTCGACAATATTGCGAAGAGGTTGGGATACGTACAATGAGATAGCCAGCACGCAGCCCGGATCTTAATCCCATTGAGCATGTTTGGGACAATTTAAAAAGAGCTGTATATGCGAGAAATCCTGTGCCCACGACAGTGACAGCACTAAGAACAGCACTTTCAGAAGAATGGGACAATATTCCGCAAGATCTTTTAATAACCCTAATAAAATCTATGCGGAACCGATTAGAATCTGTAATAAGGGCATGTGGAGGTAATACACCTTATTAAAACATAAATAAACCCTTGCATAAAGTTTGTGTCTATTGTTAAAACCATTTTTTTTATTAAACCAATTTTCCTTAAATTTCTGTTTTTCTTCAAAAAAGTCTTAAGGTCCTTTCCAGTACACAAACTTAGGAGTCCGTCAGTGTGTATATATATATATATATATATATATATATATACTAATTATATAAAGCGAAAGAATTTGTTTGTATTTCCATTAAAATAATTATATGTTTGCGGTCAATTAACTAAAATAACTCTACCTTTTACGACCTCTGTTAACAACGCACAGATACTAGCACTATAAAGCGGAAGAGTTTGTTCGTTTGTTTGTTTGAATGCGTTAATCGCAGGAACTACCAGTTGGATTAAAATAATTCTTTTTTCGTTTGATAACCCAGTTCTTAAAGAAGGTTAAGGCTATGTAATATCATGCCACTGGCGACGGAAACAGAGCAGTAAGCAAAAACGCGGGTGAAACCGCTAAGCCGGAAGCTAGTTGTTATAATAAAATCGTAATGTAATACAAATTCCATTTAGTCAATATTTCACACATTTTCATCTCGAGGGGAAATATTCCTAGGAATATATATAAGATAATAAAGTATCTCAGTATTCTATTTCAGTCCGTAGTCAAATCGTTGCATTTAGAGGTCAACATGTATTTTAAATTAAATTAAATTAATAGATTGCATTGTTTGTCTTATTATATTAATATTTATTAATCAACGGTTACCTACAATAAAATACAATACCATATTTAACATGACATACCTAAATACAAATATTTGGAGTAATAACAAATTAAATAGAATTAATAGATAGATTACACAAATTGAGTATTAGTAAAATAACTTTTTACTCATTATCAATTTACTGAAGTAATTAATTTTATTTTGCTAACATCCTTGTCTCAATCACTATTATATTAATAAAATCATATGCAATGACAATATGGCGGATTGTTTAAATTGTATGAAATTGGAGTTGGAAAGGATATAAATAATACTAGACGTCCACCCTCGCTTCGCTTCGGTATTAAAAGTTTCATTCTGTCTTACAACAAACGCCGGAAAATATTAGCATAGTGTATTGGAATTCTGAAAATGGCAAAAAAATAATAATAGAAACATATTAAGTAGGTACCTATATTATTTTATTTTTCTGTCATTTTCATGTTTAACAAAACATTAAAGTTACAACAAAAAAGATAAAAAATAAAATGAAAAAGTTTAAATTAAATTAGTTTAGATAATATCTTGTGAGGTAAGATTACTTTGCAACGGGAGAAGGAACTAGGACAAAGAAAGGATAAAGAATTTATTGTCAGAATGACAATAAATTCTTTATCCACTAACCCACACACTCAATTAAAAAATAGTTAATTTCAGAATCTATTAAGATTTGTACTTTATCATAAGTCCTATTAGTAACAAATAACACCAATTTGTTGCACTTTTTTTTTACAAAAATACCCAATTTTATGTTTGTCTATCTTTCATACGTTAAAACACAATGATATTCTATTTAAATAGAATATCATTGTTAAAACACAATAAAACAACATACAAAAGAAATGGAAGATCGAGGGCCCGAATTTTATCAAGGTCATAACTTCCAAACAACAAGAAGCTGTGACCTGTTCTTGCTTTCACAAGTTTTTACAATTTCTTCAGTAGCATGTAGGATTTCAAACAGTAGTTATATGTTAGTGGTTTTATTTTATTTACGTTATAAACTTTGACGTGTGTGAGAATCGAGGGCCCATTTTGAACGAAAATTTACGAAGTAGGACAGTGTTTTGCGATAATATTTAGTTTTCATAAATTTTGTTTGGCATTAGCTTAGATTTTGGCATAAACAATTTTACTGCAATCTTCTATGTGAGAACTGAGGGCCCAACTTTACAGGCCATAACTCGCTTATTTGACTTTCACAAAATCTGTTTTAAACTTTCACAATTCTTTGGGAATGGTCACTAAATCATAAGGACATTTTTAAAGAGTTTCAACAAAGTGGCCCTCGCACCACACACATATTAATCTAAATCCGACTAATCTACGATTAGTCGGTCAAGCCGACTAGTTGACAGTAAAAAACTAAATTGTACTATTCATATAGCCAGCCGACAAATCGATCGTCAGCAGGGCGACAAATTGCCTAGTCCAAGTCCATAGTCTTCAATAATTAATAATCATTTTTTAAAAACACTGGTGGTGAATTTTCAGTTACTATATGTGGTGATCAGCACATACTATTAAAAACTACATTTAATAAATATAGTGCCAACAAGTCCACAAGTAAACAATGCTTTTGAGAGATCCATTATGAACGTGTGCGTCAAGATGAAGGGACCAAGTCTTGGATGTCTGTCATACATATACAAAAGAATAATACCATTAATCTACTATTTGCTATGTTTGCTATAAGTTTAGCTACCTCTGCATTAGGCATATTATTTAACAAAATCTTTGGTTCCTCCATTATGACGTCAAGTTGGAGGGACCAAAACGATAGACTGCTGATATACCTACTGCTCCCTAGATTGTTCTACCTAGTTAGTGTTTTAATACTAATACTTTGTGTGATGAGCATGATTGTTTGTTCTGTGTCTGGGTGTAATTATTTATCTATAATATGTTACTTACTTTATGGCGGGTGGTAATGGTTCTATTAAAATTGGCTGTAACTGTGTGTCTTGTGACTCAGTGGGTGTGTCTACAACATCTATTTCATTTTCTACTTGTACATGTTCTGGAAGTTCTTGCGATTCTCTGGAATTGATTTTAACAAAGGAACTTAATTATGGCAACTGTAATGCATATCAACTAAATTTATACCTTTTTTCTAAATTAATGAACTCTGTAGTGCCTGTAATCTAAGATTATATTTTGCCATCAGCATCACTACAAACAAAAGACAAATATACCTAGTGAAGTATTATATCTATGGCTAGGTTGTTTATTAAATACAATGCTTGTATAACTTGTTATAACCACCCAGTATTATAGAATAATATACAGAAATTACTTACAAGATTGGAATTTCTATAGTTGCACTGTTAAAAGTGGAATCATCTATATTGCCTGGTTGTTCAATTTGTTCCGTCTCAGCTTTTGAAGCTAACTTTTTAGTCTCATCTTCAATGTTCTTATTATTTAAGTAACTATCTGTAGTGTTTGCCTCTCTTAAACTGCAATGTACAAATAACAAATTTTGATTGTTAACTATTAGGTTGTTACTAACCTTCAATAGTCTGTAATAATTAGTTTTTACCTATTGTCCTTTATTTTCATAAAAGGTTCTGCATTTTGTAGTTGACTAAAAAAACGTGATTTATATTTATCTTCACATTCTTTAAACTTGGCATGAAATTGTTGTTTCTCAGTCTCATTTAGGGATAGCCATGACTTAGTTGCTTCAATTAAATTATTGTGATACTGAAACAATAGGTTTGTTTACAGTTTGCAGAACCATTGTATTAATATTATGTCATTTTTTTAAATATTTACAAATATTATTGTTAAAAATCTGAAACACCGATTTAACCTAGTTCAGGTAGTAAATAATATTTGAGCCTATATTTTTAATTTGATTTAAGTATGTAAGTACGTAAATTTATTATTTTTAGCTATTTTTACAATAATATTATTTTAATTAATTTTTATGTAGGTATTAACATTGTGGACATTTTAATCTGTACACTTTGTAAACTTAATAAATAAATTATTACTAATCTATTCTTACATTTTTTGTATGTTATAGTATAGTACAAGACAAGCTGTAAAATACGAGGCTGTTAATGAGTCTATAAAAATAAAAAATTGTTTGTATACACGTTGTTACATATTTAGGTACCTTAGTTTTTGTTGAGCCTTTCCGCTGACAATATAATTTTATATAAAATGCCAAAGCTGTTTGTGGCCCTCTAACTATATTCTTTTGTTTTGCCTTCATTTTGCTACATCAAAATATTAACAACTAGCTGACTAGCTGACCCGGCGAGGCCGGCGAACTTCGTACTTAGCGATGTGTAACTCAACTCATGAGTGAATTGAAAAAAAGATGTACATCTTTCAAAAAGATTTATTAATTCACTAAATCACCCTTGTTTAAATATCTATATACATCTTTAAATCTTTTGATTTTGGTTAGTATCAAGAGTGAAGGATGTAGATTAAGATGACTGTATCAGAGTTATATTGAACAAAAAAAGAGAGAATGATTAGAATAGTTGCGCATGCGTACTGCACCGATTCCTATAGCCGCGCATAGAAAACTATTTCTTATGCCTTAATAACTAAGTGCATAATCAAATGAAATAAAATTCGTTATTATTTTATTAACTTGTTACTGTTATTTAAACAGTAACAAGTTAATAAAATGTGTGGAACATGGACAGTGGAACATAATTTTAAGCTACTAATATTGCTTGCATTACGTTGGTATTTTGATGTGCAATTTTTAAAAAGTATATGTTTTACCGAATAGTGGAATAAGTGGACATTAATATTAGATAGCTAGTTTTTTCAATTTTCAGACTTATTTTTAAATACAGGCAGTACAAAAAAAGTAGGTGAAAATTGTAAATTATCTCCATAGCAACGCAATGCAAATTAACAAAAGAAATGAAACAAACTAGATATGCTGTATCTACCTAACCTACTTAAACGATACGATATCATATCAACCGTATCAGTAAAATAATTATTAGATCTTCGTTCAAACACATCATGAGACCAATTGTAATTCAAAGATGTAAAAGAGTTAAAGATTTAAAAGAGTGATTTAATTCTTCAGAGGTATATGTTGTATAAATCACAAATCTGTTAGATGATTTAGTTTATTTTAGTTTGCGCATGGCTATTTCGTACCTCATATCAGTAATAGGCATGAGTAACTCCGGAATTCCGGATACACCTATATCCTCCTCGGATATATATCCAGGACTGGATATGCCACGACTCCTTCCCTTTCCAAAATATTATCATATCCGACTTACCCGTATATCCACGCAACTCCGGACTGAGACTAAGAAACTAGCGATGTCCGAACACGATTTTTTAACAAAAGCAGCCGCCATTTTGAACTTTGTTATTTTTAAACCGATTGCATTCAAAATCGATATCTGAGTGTCCCAGCAATCACCAAACACGAATCTTAAGTCAAATTTAGTTAAAGCAGCCGCCATTTTGAACTTTGCTGTTTTTGAACAGATTGCTTTCAAAATTGATATCCGAGTGTCCCAGCGATGAACAAGCACGAATCTTAAGTCAAATTTAATTAAAGCAGCCGTCATTTTGAATTTTGCTATTTTTGAACCGATTGCTTTCAAAATCGATATGTGAGAGTCCTAGCGATGACCGAACATGAATCATACCAAATGTCGAGGTAACGTATGAAGAGAAACCAATTATTACTTTACGATATCGCTTCATCACAGTTTCAGAAGCCGGAGTTGTCATTCCCCGAGATTCATTCTCGCTCTATCGCTCCCGGAGTGATTAACCGAGAATAAGTCCGCGGAGTTATGGACATATTAAGCAGATATAGATATGTTAATCGGATATATCTCTATACTTGGAAGGATATCCGACATATCCAATATTTTACCGGAGTTACTAAGCCCATACCTAAACAGTAACAGTCGATTCATACAATTTTCTTTTTAGCAGCCAATTTTTTCTTGTAAGAACATTTCTCGTCCTTCAAGAAATATTATAAAAAAAGAATTAGCGAAATCAGTTCAGCTGCTCTCGAGATACGTATTACTACGACATTAAGTTTGTTTTAGGGATGTGAAAAAATAATTGATTATGACAATAATCGATTAAAATCGATTTTTTTAAGAGTAAAAATCGATTTTTATACGCGATTTTAATATTACAAATAATCGATTAATAATCGATTTTTTTTATAATAAAAAATCAATCATATTCGATTTTTCATCTGCCACTGTCTGGTCTTTTATAACCCGGGGCGCGAACTATCAAAGAATAATATCTCCATGGAGATAATATTGCATTAACGCCATCTCTGCGTCTACGATGGCAGCCTTGTACATAGCTGCACCTCTAGTAGGATTAAAAGAAGACGCTTTAAAATCCTGGAGAAGATATGAGGGAGCTTATCCCCAACTGACACAGTTGGCGTGTAAGCACCTGTTGGTACCGGCTTCTTCGGCTCCAGCAGAGAGATTGTTCTCGAAAGCTGGTGTCGTATTAACAAAGACTAATATAATAAGCCGAATATTATCCAAACGATTACCTAAGCTGTTATTCCTCAACTCATTGCCTACGGATTTCTAGTTTTTTTTTATTTGAATATTTTAATTTTGTTAATTTATGTTGAAAGAAAGAAAAACATTTTAATTTCAATGTTGATTATTCTAAAACTTTAATTTGTGTTTATTATTTCTATTGTATATTTTTAATTAATAAAACCATAATAAATAAAATATTTATGGCGTTTATTTTAAAATTAATTTAAAAATTAGGAAAAAATCGATAAATATGACAAAATCATTTATTTTTTTAAAAAAAATCGATTATTTATTAATCGATTTTTCATGCTAAAAAAAATATCGATTAATTAAAAATCGATTTTTTATGTAGAATGTCACATCCCTAGTTTGTTTACGAAATGACAGCGATGACGGCTTGACGGCTATGGGGGTGTTGCCATCTTGGTTAGAAATAATACCCCATTATCGCGTATTTCTTTCCTTACATTTTCGGATATCGATGTTGTTGGTGTAATTATTAATAATATTTCTTATGTTTCTGTTTACATAATGTCAAATGATACACGTGCGTATTGTGACCCGTTTATTAGGAGACTGGCTTACAGTTTAATAAACCCTTACACATACAACACCTCCACCCTTATTATCTAATCCCTACATTAATTCCTTTTGTATCTTAAAATTACAAAACACATTCAATTACATAAGAAATTCAAATTAGACGTCGACGGGAGCTGTCGGCGGTCCTAGTTTCTATGATCCTAGATCATCACGCGGAGGGCTGAATTTCGAGACAGGTAGGGATAGCAATAGTGGTAGTCAAATACCTAGGCATTCTTCGAGACGCCGCAAACCACCTGTAAGGTATGGTTTCGAAGAGATAGATTAAGATTCTTATCTATGTGTACTTCTTTCTTTTCATGTTAATCGCTTCTATCCACTTAGAACAAGAGTCTATAATAATTAAATAGGTTAACCCCTTTATAGGCCCTAGGAAATCTAAATGTAGCCTAGACCACGGACGGGACGGCCACGGCCATGAGCGTGGCACGTGCGCAGGCGGCTTAGCGGCCACGGAGGCGCACACTCCGCACTCGCGGCACACCGCCTCGAGCGCCTCGTCGATACCCAGCCACCACACATAGCTCCGAGCCAGGAATTTTGTTTTAACAATTCCCATATGCGAATCGTGTAGCTCTGCCAATACTTTTTTTCTGCAAGCAGACGGTACCACTATACGATGGCCCCACATTATACAACCTAATTCGGTATATATCTCATTTTTTCGAATATAATATGGTTTGATTTCCTTCACATCTATATCTACCGGCCAACCGTCCGCTATAAAGCTCAGAACTCGACTTAAAATTGGATCACGACTGGTTTCTGTTTTTAATACCTTATAATCTAATAACATGGCCTCCGTCGAGAAATGCAAGTAAGTTTGTTCCGGTAACTCCTCCTCGGCCGCTACGTCGTTTCTTTGCAATGTGATTAGACGTGAAAGGACGTCAGCCGCATTTTTATCGGTTTTAACGTATTCCATTTCAAAATCATATGCCGATAATTTAATCGCCCAGCGTTGTAAACGACTAGCCGCCGCGCTAGGAATACCCATGTTAGGTCCGAAAATAGTAACTAACGGTTTATGATCGGTTCGTAGTATGAATTTCCGACCGTATAAATATTGGTGAAATTTCTCAACCGCAAATACAATGGCTATGGCTTCTTTGTGAATTTGACTGTAATGTTGCTCATGCGTTGTAAGGAAGCGTGACGCATACGCGACCACACGCTCGTCGGCGGCGGCGGCGACCCCGGCGACGCAGCGCGCGCGCTGCAATAACACTGCACCCACCCCGTGCGCGCTGGCGTCCACTGTTAGGATCGATTCCTGATCCATATCAAAATGTACAAGAGCTTTGGTACTACATAAAAAATTCTTGACTCGCAAGAATGCCGATTGTTGCGCCGATCCCCACTGCCAATGTTTACCCTTTTTTAATAGAGCGTAAAGGGGAGCTAAGTGTCCACTCAAATTTTTTATGAACGTGCCATAAAAAATTACCATTCTTATAAACGATTTCAGTTCGGTAACATTAGTAGGATGAGGCATGGTCATTATAGCCTTAACCTTGTCGGGGTCTACCCGGATCCCGTTTCGATTTATTATGAAACCTAAGTACTTAACCTGTCTTGAAAAAAATTCACACTTACTCTTTTTAATTTTCAAGCCATTATTTTCTAATATTTCAAGTACATTCTCAATCGATTTAAGATAACTATTAAGGTCTTTATTTCTTATCAAAATATCGTCATAGAACACTACTACGTTCGGATTGTTCTTAAACATATTTACCATTAACTTTCGGAAAATTCCTGGACTAGAAGCTAATCCATACACTAAACGCGAGTATTTAAATAATAATAATAATAATAATAATATAATATTTCAACAACTACACACAACGCCATCTAGACCCAAAGTAAGCAAAATATATATATGCGTATTTATAACTGTAAATTTACTAGAACTTTCTGACAACATAACCTGATTATATGCCTGAGATAAGTCTAGTTTTGTGAAATAAACATTGCCGCTCAGATTACTAAATAAATCATCCATTTTTGGAACCGGAAATCTGTCGACCTCTAAGACCTTGTTGAGGGTTACCTTATAATCAGCGCATATTCGCAACCCGCCTTCAGGTTTGCGCACCACGACCAGCGGCGTAGCCCAGTCGGAGCGGTCAACCGGCTCGATGACGCCGGTGCGTAGCATGGCGTCGAGCTCGGCATCGACGCGCTCGCGCAGCGCATACGGCAGCGGTCGCGCTCGACAGTAGATAGGCTCGGCGCCCTCACTTACGTGCAACTCAACCGTGCCCCCAGTGTATTTATCCAATGTGCCGTCGAACAGAGATTTATGCCTAGAAACAATATCATCTATTATCTTATTATTGCTAGGTTCAACATTATTGACATAATTGTTTGGCGAGCTCATTTTATTTATTACAACCGGTATATTTAACTCTGCTAACCATTGTCGACCTAATAAATTAGTGGTACCCTTGTTTATAATATACAAATCTAATATTTTCTTAACACCGTTATATTCAACAATAGTTTCTATGAAACCTAGAGGTCGAATAACGGAACCGTCATAAAACTTTAAATTAAGATAACAAGGTTTCAAGTGCAAGTCCTTAAACAATTCATTATAAACATTTTTACTAACACATGATAAGGCTGATCCGGTATCTACTTATATTTTGAGCATGGAATTTTGAACCTTAACATTAATACGCACCGGTTTATATTCGCTTAAGGACATTTGGTACATAGGCTCTTCTAGGTCGTTGTCGTCGTCTCCTTGTAGTGCCCTTTCGTTTTCACTGCCTTGTCCGGCCATCAGAAACAAAGGGGCTCGTTGTTGGCCTCCCCGGCGCCCTCTGCCCGCGCCGCGCTGGCCGCGCCCGGCTACACCCGATCCTCGGCTGATCATGCGCCCTCCGCGTGATGATCTAGGATCATAGAAACTAGGACCGCCGACAGCTCCCGTCGACGTCTGCCGTCTCCCATAAACTGCCGAGCACATCCTCCTTAGATGACCTATTTTTTTTACAAAAACTGCACACGTAATCTTTAAACACGCAGTCATTTGCACTGTGTCTCGTGTTACCACATCTAGTACATTCCTTTACAGTGAAGCTATTTACGGTTTCCGCCATTTCTGTACTTCCACCATGTACTGCTGACGCGTCGCGCTCCGCAGCTTCCAACGATAACGCCAACGTAACAGCTTTATTGTATTCAATCTTCTCTTCCGCAAAAAGTTTTTGTCTGTTACCTTCACTTTTTAGACCGCACACCAACTGATCACGGAGATTTTCATCCAATGTTGATTCGAATTAGCAATGTTTTGATAATTTCTTTAATTCTGTGATGTAGTCCGCAATTGATTCATTGGTGAGTTGGCGGCGTTGCCGAAATTTATATCTTTCCGCGAGTGCCGATGGTCTTGGCTGTAGATGGGCGGCTAATAACTCCACTGCTCTGCTAAAAGTTAAAGTGGCTGGTTTGAGAGGGCTTGCCAACGTCGATAACAGGTCGTATGCTTCTTCACCCATCCATAACCGAAATTAATGTAGGTTATTTAAGTTCGTCCGTAACTTTGTTTACTAAAAAGTACATTTCCACTCTTTCCACATATCCTGACCAGTTGCCAGTCTGAACACTAAATTCTTTTATTTTACCGACCGACATTTTGATGTTTAATTATGCTTATTAATAATGTTTATACCAAACAACACTTTTTTTTTATCCTCGTCGCCACTGTTAAATGATACACGTGCGTATTGTGACCCGTTTATTAGGAGACTGGCTTACAGTTTAATAAACCCTTACACATACAACACATAAGAAGTGCTACGTCTCATGCTTTGCAAGAGCTTAGCTCCATGTTCTCTTTGCTCAGTAGACCATACCTGATAATGCGTGATTTCAACTGTCACCATCAATGTTGGGGAAGCGGTGAAACTAAAAGTGAGGGAGTTCGCTTATTAGAAATTTTAGACGATCATAATTTATGTGTAATAAATACAGGTGAACCTACCCGTGGAACTAAATTAGGTGAAAGTGCTAGTGCTGTAGATTTATCCATATGTTCCCCTAGCTTAGCTTCATGTTTATCCTGGACTCCACTTTCTTCTACATTTGGTAGTGATCACACCCCCTTGATAATATCATCATCAGTGAAGTGTCCTACTATTCCTAAAAGACCTCCCAGATTAAAATACAGGCTCAGTAATGCGGAATGGAATAAATTTAAAACATCAGTTGATGCTAAAGTTGCTCACTTGCCACAAATTATTCAGGGAGGTGAAAATCACTGTTCAAAAGCGTTAGCCTTATGCCTAATAGAAGTAGCTGTTGAAATCTTCCCCCATAAAAATGCTTCTTCTGACAGAATTCCTATGCCTCCATGGTGGGATGCCTCATGCTCAGACACAGTTATTAAGCGAAAAGAAGTCGAAAAGAAATATCCTGAGGACATGTCTGAAGAAAATTTAGATGAGCTTAGAGATGTAATAAATACTAGACGAATGTTCCTCAAGGATAAAAAATTTCAAGGATGGAGAACATTCTGTATGTCTCTGTCTCCTAATACATGTCCGTCAGAAGTTTGGCGTAGTATTAAAATATTTAGAAGGGCTTTTAGCGATGCTTCTTTTCCTCAGTTACCTCCAAATTTAGTTGATAGTGTTTTAGATAAGTTAGCTCCATCGTCGGCCCCAGAATATACTCAAATGGATCCTATCTTATTAAACATAAATGACAGTTGTTGCATTTTATTTAAGACTATGCAATTTTCTAATCATCCACTACATTCAAAATTAGAAAACTTGACAATCTCATCCAAACTTCAACTTTCTGGCGTCACAAGGATACCCCATGTTTAATTAAAAGTTACCGGAAATTTCATTCAATTACGTCTCGTTTGCATCGATCGCTGATTCTCCCTTTATTTGGTACCAATAGTTTTGAATCTTTACTTATTTCACCAGTAATTCAGTATAACCTTGGTACAGAAAAAAGTGATGTGGCAGCTAATATAAAGTTCAATTCTGCCGTTGCTGAAAAATGGTCTGATTGCCATCATATTTTTACCGATTGTTCAAAATCCTCTTCTAATTCTAATAATGTGGGAGTTGGTATAATTCATGCCGAGTACAATATTTTTCAAATGATAAGGCTTCCCCAGAAACCTCAGTTTTCACTGAAGAATGCTTTGGTATTTTTAGGGCAATAGATTATGCTAAAATAGCTAAACTTAAAAAGGTAGTAATATTTTGTGACTCAAAAAGTGCGTTACAAGCAATAGAAAAATTTCCATTTAAAATTAAACCTTTTTACTCTATTATTTTTGATATTAGAAAACAGCTTTATGAATGTAAATTAAAGGATTATAAGAGTTTGTTTGGGTCCCTAGCCATTGTGGAATTCGTGGTAATGAGAAAGCGGACCAATTAGCTAAGGAAGCTGTGCAGAGTGGTGACATGTTTCCATACAAATATTTCTGTCATGATCTTTTGAGTCTTCCCAGAGAATTCCTTCAGAAATTCTGGAATCTGCAATGGAAAGAAAGTTCTCAGATGATAGGAAAAGCATATTTTAAATTTCAGCCTTCCATTCCTGTAAAACCTTGGTTTTTTAAATTAAAATGTTCTAAATCGGTTACAAGCATGATAATACGTATGCGTTTGGGGCACGTTTGTACTCCTTTCCACCTGGCCAGACTACACATAGTGGATAATGATATGTGTGATTGTGGGGCTGATGTGGGCACGTTGAATCACATATTTTTCTCCTGTTCCCGTCATGATCGCTCCGCCTTCCTCCGTTCTCTTGTTTCTTTTACCGTTCCCCTTCCTACTTGCGTATCTTGCCTTTTATTGAATCCAAAAGAATATTACGACATAATTTCTACTTTCCTTTTAAAAAATGATATAAATATTTAGATACAATAATTATGTTTATATTTATCTATATCTATACATATAATAAAAATGTAACCGACCGCTGTCTGTACATGGAAGATATATGAGAAAAAAATTATTGGGGCCTTTATCAACGCAAATAGAACCCAAAACAATGATTGTTACAATTTTTGTCTGTTTGTCTGTGCGTTTGTTCACGCTAATCTCAGAAACGGCCGACCGATTTAGAAATGGTTTTCACTAATACATTGTGGTAAGCTTCACTTAACATTTAGTGTTTGTTTCATGTCAATCGGTTATGCCAATTTAAAGAATCACGTCGAACATTTGTTAATTTACTACGAAATCTGATAGAAACAGAGACTAACAGGTTACGGAATAGCTGATAGCTTTTTATTTTTCGGATTCCTCTCATTCTAAACAATCTTCCGTTTAGTTTTAAATGAGTCCAGTTTCCAGTTAGCCTATGTTTCTCGATGACAATTAATAAAGCCCAAGGTCAGACACAACCAAAAGTTGTGGGCGTGGATCTAAGTATTAGCTGTTTTTCGCACGGTCAGCTTTATGTGGCTCTATCACGTGTTAGCATTCCTAGCAGCCTGTATGCTTTGATCCCCGATGGCTATACGTCTAATCCATACATCCATACACCCATACATATTATGTAGGGCTTTGTCCTGACTGACTGACTGACTAACAGACAACGCACAGCCTAAACTGCTGGTCGTAGTGACTTGAAATTTGGAGGATGTGTTTGTCTAAATATCTAGAGGCTGTACCTACTAAAAAGGGTTTTTTAAAATTTAATTCCTAAGTGTGTGAAAAGGGATGAAATCGATTGTATGAATCTTCTTCATTTTTTAACTTCAGTTTTGAAATTTTATTTTGGAATACTTGTATTTAAATAAAAAATATCCTTATAATTTTATTTTAACAGGGGTGGATTTAGAGGGGTGAAATTAGGAATGAAATATTCTATACAAAAATCTTTAGCTTTTGAAGCTAGCTACTTGAAATTTACAGGGAACGGGAGGGAGGGAAAGGAGTGAGGAAAAGGAGGAATTGAGGAGAAGGAGGAAGGGAGGAAAAGTGAGAGGGAAGTGATGGGGAAGTGAGAGGAAGTGTGGGGGAAATGCGGAAGAAGTGAAGGGAAAGTCAGAGGGACGTAAGGGGAAAGCCAGGGAGAAGTGAGGTAGAAGTGAGAGGAAAGTGAGGGGAAGTGAGGGAAAAGTGACGGAGAAGTAACGGGGAAGTGAGGGGGAAGTGAGGGGGAAGTGAGGGGAAATTGAGGGGGAAGTGAGGGGGAGTGAGGGGGCAGTGAGAGGGAAGTGAGAGGGAAGTGAGGAAGGAGTGAGGGGAATTGAGGGGAAGGGATAGGAAACGATAGGAAGGGAGAGGAAAGGAGGAAAAGAAAGGAGAAGGAAGGCGGAAGAGAGGGGAAAACGAGGAGGCAAGGTAGAGGGAAGTGGAGGAAAGGGCAAGAGATGCTGGAGGAGGGGCAAGGGATGCTAAAGGAGGTGAAGAGGAGAAGGGGGAGGGAAGGAAAGGAAGGAGGAAACTATGGAGAGTGGAGAAAAAGTGCAATAGGGAAGAAGGGGAAGGGGAAAGTTATTGTAGTGAAAATTTGCTTTTGTGTATTGTATATTGATTTACGAGGGATATCTTTAGGTAGGTTAAAGGGGATTTGTATGAATAGGAGATTAAAAATAGTATGAAAAACAGTATTTAAACGATATAAAAATGTCTATTGGAAAAAACGACATTCACGCGAGCGAAGTCCAAAAGGTCACTCACTCACTTATCACGAAATCTCAGAAACAACAAGTGCTAGGAATCTCAAACTTTGCATTGTCATTCCTATTAAAATATAGGTGCTCACTTAGACGGAATTTTGCGAAATCCATCCCCTAAGGTGGTATAAAGGAATGGCAAAGTTTGTATGAAATTTCTATACTTTTTATAGTAGGATTACCAAATTACTAGAAAATACTCTTTTTTTAATATTCAGAAACCACCCTTATTAAATGAGCAAATAAGAGTCGCAAGTTTGTGTGAAAGTGGTTTTTCAGTTTTAGCGGTAGCGGGTTTAAACTGGATTCGCCATAGCGACGGACAATACAATGTACGATTGCCATAAAATCAGGCACGCAATATTCTCATAGAGGCACCCATCTGAATTTTCACGCGAACGAAGTCGCGGGCAACAGCTAGTTTAATAATATATTACAATTTATTCTTCTTCCTTTCCTGAACCGTACAAAATTTCTATAACTTCCCGTAATTATTTATTTTATAATTTCTCTACCTTTTCACCTGAAATTGGCACAAAGTCCAACTAGTGCCACACTGAAAAAAAAAAAAATGACTCGCAATGACATGTGTCAATATTTTTTGTAACTTGAAAGTAATTACACAAACTATTTTGAAGAATTTCATCTACATTTTTCTATTTTATCATTGTAATATACCATTAATATCATCAACAAGAATATAATACTACACTTGACGCTGGCAGAAATAGCTGACACAATCGTCGGCTCTGTTGCCAAAAAAAAAGGAGAAGAAGAAGAAGAAGAACTATTTTGAATCAGTATACTATTAATCTTACTGATCTGTGCAGGATCTACTGGAATCTACCGATTTTAAAACATGTCAAATAAAAAGTAAGCAACTCTTTAAGCTAGGTGAAACTTAGTTTTGAGAAACCAATAATTATTGTAGTTTCATTTCTTGTAAAATTTTCTAGTGTTTGACGGAGTTACTTTATTTAGCTTACTGAACTTAGTACAAAACGTGTTTTTCTGATGTTACAGATATGGTCTTATATTACCTGATAGAGGGAAACCTGTCTTCCAAGCCTCAAGAAATGTTTTTGGAAATGACTCTGATTCAGAGGAAGAAGCAAACAAAAGTAAGAAATCTCTACTACTGCGCCCCAGTGATAATACTGCTAGACAGGTAATACATTTATGCAATATTTAGTACCAAAATTATAATGAAGCAGGATAATTAATATACATCTATCTACCTCTTGACTCACTGTAGTATGTTGTTAGCATTCATGAATTTTATTGTGAAATAGAAACTGCCTTTTTATTATGAGCTATTTCACGTTTTTATGCAAAATTTTAAGTTTTGAGCGCTAATTTACCATATTAGATAATGCTTTGTAACTGTTAAATACATTGAAAAGATAGTCCAATTGTTCGTATTGTTCTTTAATAGAACACATTTACAAAATCGTCTTTACTTGCTTTGTGGTGATCAATCTCCCACATCTAGTTTACAAGAAAATCCTTGCAGAGTCAATTTCGGAGTTCCTAAATCTCACATTAATATGAATATTTTTGACTAAATTAGATACAATGACATTAGTTATATACTTTCCTAGATTAATAATAGAATAGATTTTCGATTATTAATAATTTTAATTGATGATTAAAGAAAAGACATACCAATTTTTACGTTTTATGTTGCAACTTTATTGCAGGTTCTCGTTTAAACAAAGCATAATTACTATAAAAAATATATATCACTATACTTTTTGTTCTATAAAGAACCTTATTCTTTAAATTTTATTGAAATTCACTTCATTTAGTTAGATATAAAATGATTGCTAACCTCACTCTAAATGACTTGAAATGATTATAAATTGCGATGTAGAAGCCGACGGCCATTAGTACGGCGAGGAGCCGCTTCAAAGCAGGATCTATGTCAGTTTTTTCCGCATTCTAATTATGAAGATATACAAAATAAATGACATAATATACTGCGGCCAACACTTCTTGGGATATCCTTCAAATGCACTAATTTTGTAACGCACTAAGTACATGGTACTATTACTAACATAGATAAATTAGATAATAAGAACATTGTTACAAACACAGGGTTATGGGTGCTTTTCCGACATGAACGATATTTTATTTATTTATTATTATTTTTATCGGTGACCTCTAAATATAGTCTTATAGGTTTAAGATAAAACTTTAATTTTTTGACTTTTACCTTTTACCTTTTACTTTTTTTAAGTCGTTTTAACGTGTCTGTCACTATGTCTGTGAGACCGTGTGATTTGAAAAGATCGAATAACTTTTTTACCCGTCATAAACCCGCGTTGTAATTTTGAGAAGCTGCCTCATTGCACGTAGCCCACCGTTAAGTACACCCAGTGGCAGCATCACAAGCGTACATCCCAGCAACTTAGCACCAACCCGGTCTATGAGACTAGCACCACTGAACGGCGTCAGAGAATATAAAATAATGTCCATGTTTAGCAATAAAAATTTTACTAGGTATTGTAATTTGCTAATTTTACTAATATTAAGGGTTATTTAACTTATTTATTAGGTATATTAATTTTAGCTAATGAGTTCGTTGAAATTAATTGGACTTAGTAAAAAAACTACACATGGTCAACGGCATCTAGAAGCTCTTCTAGAAGATAGGAACTGCTGATTTTATATAACGGTCGATGCCATGTATTTGACTGGCCTAGTGGTTAGTGACTCTGACTGCTAAACTGGAGGTTGTGGGTTCGATGCCCACCCAGGACAAACCTTTGTGTGATGAGAATGATTGTTTGTTCTGTGTCTGGGTGTAATTTATCTATAACATGTATGTATTTACTAAAAAAATGTATATATGTAGTATATCAGTGGTTTAGTACCCATAACACAAGCAAATATAATTGCTTAATTTGGGACTAGATGGCGCTGTGTGAATGTGATAAAAAAAAACTTTCAGGAGCAAATTTTATTGCATTTTGTAAGAAGGATATATATTTTTGATAATTTTACAAGAGTGCCTAATGTCAAGTTTCATAAAGGCAAATTTGAGTCATAAAAGTATCATACTTTTTTTTTCAATTCTATGATAAATCTAAAAAATCATGTTTACTTTGAGTGTTCTAAATGTGATCAAACAATGTCCTTCAAACGGTTTGTAGTTTATTATTAAATCCTTCTGTTTTATTGTTAGAAATATACATATATATAATTAAAACTTATCCATTTAAGTACAAGTTGCACTAATAGTTAATTACGTGTAAATTCTTAGGATGGAAATCCTGGTCCGTGAAAACGGCATCACCAATGTTGTAACTCAAATTGACACCACCGATGGCGGGTTAATTGTTATTTTTTTCATTTTACTAGTTTAGAATAAACTGTTCTTATTCACTGAGATGAGTAAATTTTCATAATCTGCCCTATCAAGGTAGACACATTATACGGCTCAAGGTTGTTTTATCCATCTCAACACTGCTTGCATTGTTTATTTACGCACATCTGCACGATGCTGCCATCTGTTACCTAAATTTGAACTAATCGAACAAGAAAATTTTGTTTCTCCTAAGATGAGAGAAGATACAAATTCATGTATTTTATCTAAATTAATAAATACTTTTATTTATAGGCAAAAATTAATCAAGAAAAGGCTATGTTAGAAGACCCAACCGTTTATCAATATGATGAGATATATGATGACATGACAACAAAAAAGGAGAAGACAAATGTCAAGAGTAAAGAAGACCAGAAACCACAGTACATTGAGAAATTACTGAAAGCAGCAAATAAAAGAAAGTTAGAAAATGAACGTCGGATAGAA
Organism: Parascotia fuliginaria; assembly: GCA_963082885.1. Classification (NCBI taxonomy): domain Eukaryota; kingdom Metazoa; phylum Arthropoda; class Insecta; order Lepidoptera; family Erebidae; genus Parascotia; species Parascotia fuliginaria. Next base: position 12,403,461 of record OY720172.1, read on the forward strand.
AGACAAGTTAGTAAACCATTTGTTTGTGCATTCAGTGGGTTGGCAATACAATAGTGATATTCCTAGTGCTTCATGTGGCTATGGTAATTGCTTACCATCAAGCGGCCCATATACTTGTTTATTGCCTTAGTTCTATTAAATAATCAATGGTGATAAAAGACAAATTCTTGCTACTATTATTGGCACAATTTAATATTGGTATTACTTTTTCAGATACAAAAAGAAAGAGAGAAGGAAGGTGATGAATTTGTGGATAAAGAAGTATTTGTAACTTCAGCATATAAAAAGAAACTAGAAGAAATGCGTTTGGAAGAAGAAAAAGAAAAACGAGAAGAGTATTTAGAAAATATTGGAGATGTCACTAAACAAAGAGATTTAGGTAAACCATTTTAAAAGGAAATTTTAATTCTTGAAATACACCCCATTGTACTAATTTACATTATTTTTACATATACCTACTGTTAATATGAGTGTTAGTAATATATTGCTTGTTTTAGGTGGTTTCTATCGTCATATATATGAACAAAAATTAGGAAAAGAAATTAAGAGCAAGGATGATGAAGATAGCACTGTAAACGATCCTGAGGTAAGTGACAAAAAGGAAACTCCAAAACAACCCATTAAAGTACAAGAAAGTCAAATGAAAAAAGAAAAGGAAAAAAGAAACTATAGGAAGAGAAAATCCTCAGATGCGAGACCTATCTTGTCTGATGGGGAGATTGAAGAATCTGATGAAGAAATCAATCGTGTTAATTTAGATGATATCAGAAAGGCTAAGAAGTACAAACAAGATAATATTGATGCCGACTCTGATTTCTCAATAGATGAATCATCAAGTGATGATGAAACTGATAAGAAAACTGAAGATATTAAACAACCTACCAATAGGCATATTGAAAAAGAACAAGAAAAGCCTAGTTCACCAGAAGCTGACTGTAAATCAAAATGTAATAAAAAGACGACACATGAATCTAAAGATAACAACAAGGTAGAAGTACCTAAACCAAAAGTAGATATATGGAAGAAGAGAACTGTTGGTCCTGTCTTTGAAGAAGCTTTAAGGCGATATTACGAAAGAAAATCTGCAAGGGGTTGTTAGTTACTTCATATTTTGCGTATGCCTTTTTTATTATTAAAACAAGTTAATATTTTATAACTTAGATTTATTTGTCTTATAAAATTATACAACAACATAGTGCGCCTTGCAATGAACTGAAAAAGAAAAACATTTACTTATTAGTTAATCAAGCAAAATGGTTGTAAATATCGTTTGTAACTGTTTATTCACTTTTTAATATACATTAAAAATATACTGAAATGTTTTTTATTACCTATGAACTCAGAAACAGGATCGTTTTCCCCTTCAGCCCTCATAGTTCCTGTTATTTCTTCATTCTCAACCATAGGTAACACCAATTGAACGAATTCTGGAGTGTATGGTGGTGCAATAGCATCTAACACCTGTTGATAAATTTTGATGTAGTCCTAATCAAGTATATGTTATGGATCAAATTATAAAATAATCAGTAATTTTACCTCTGTAATGAAGTAGCGTATTAGCGAGATATCGGTGTCACCGCGTTGCCAACATTGTTTGACGTACCGAAGCACAGGGACAACGCATCCTCGGCTGAGTAAGTTTACCATGCGATCAAGTAACATTTTTTTTATTTCTAGCTGTAAATTATAAAAGAATTAACATTTTCAAAGGCATAGATCAGTGTGGTAATTTTAGATTTTCAGGTTTTTTTTTTTATATTATAGCCTACCGAAGTGACTCCACCCCGCCTGATGGTAAGCAGTCAGTGGAATCCAGAAGTGGCGGCCACTATACTAAAAGCCATCGTCCTAAACTGCTGGTATGGTGGTCTCCTCTATGGTGGCTGGGAATGGGGTTAGGGGAAGGGAATGAGGGAGGTGAGGAAAGAGGAATGGGGGGAAATTGGGTCTCCGGCGCTCTCACTCACCGAACGAAGCGCAGTAGTACGAATACTACTACTCTTAAGTCGATCTTCTATGAGAGGGTAGTACTTCTCCGGACGATCCGGCCCATTCATGCTAAATTCAGCGTGGATCTACTACCGTATAAACCGCAGGTGTCGCCTCAATTTTACCGATACGCCATAACGAATTGTCTTTAAAAAACAAAATGAGGATGTTTTTATTTAATTAAAATCATAGTTATACCTGGACCAGAATTTCTAATTCGTCTTGTGGAGATTCAAATAGTTGTACAAGCAATCTTAGAAGTCTGTGATGTAACAATTGGTGACAAGATGCTACTTCATCTAAAAGTGCCAAGTGCACTGGGCAGTGTTCAGTACATAACTTGAAGTAGGAAGGTTCAGTTACGACACATTCCACCCACACTAACACACCCATTCCTACTACAGGAAATCTGAAAATAAATATACCACATGAACTATGGTCAATAGATCAATAAGGAGATATAATATGTAAAAGTTATTGAAGTAGTTACCTAATACAATGGTACAGTGTAGGTAGTTCTGCAATAAGTTCACTAGAACTGGCTGAACTACAACAGACAGCATGCACTTTTTCAATAGCTTGCACAGTTGCTTTTAATTCATCTTTGACGGGCCTTCCAGGTGAGATACCTTCACAAACACTTGCAGCATATGCTAACAAGTACATGTATTTTGATTTATGTTCTGGATTTAGTTTACTGCCTAGTTTGAATAGAGCATCTACCAGTAGTTCTGCAAAGTAAAGAAAATAAAATAAAAAATTATTATGTCAAATCAAATTTGATAAAGTAACATCAAGAAACATTAGTGTTTACCTAAAAACTGAGGAATTCTTAGTAAATGTACTGGAGGTGGTTCCGGTTGTGTGTAAGCTCTGAATAACACAGAGATGTCAGCCGGATTTAGAGCACCGCGGGACAACATGGCAGCCAACGCCGTGCGAGCATTACGCCATGATTCACCAGCTGTTAACGCTAACGTTATTGGAGTCACATCATGGCCACTGAGAAGTATATTGGATAATAATTAAAGTTGATGTTTCATGCAGTTTTGAAAAAGCAAGGCGAATGGCATTTTATATCGCCATATCAACATGAATAGTATACAGAATTAAAACTTTTATTAAAACATAAGAACTAGAGTTATTACAATGTAGATCTACCTTTGTTGAGCACATCGAGTTATTTCTTGTCCAAGCCTTTTCATTATCGCTCCTCCTCTGGGCTCTTGTGAAAGAATATGTACAATCACTTGACTGTAAACATATGTGTGTGCACCATGGCAGACCATTTTCTAAAACATTTAGTCTGTATTGAATTTTATGACATAACAAACAACTAATATATATTTTGTTTTGATGTACCTATACTATACAGTAGTATACATCAAAATATATGTTCTTAGTTGTTTATCTTATCTTTATAACTTACTGCACATTCATTGACACTATTTTGCCAATCTTCAGAGCTTTGTAAAAATCCAACAATAGCTGATTTGAGAACTCTTGAAAATACTTCAATTTGCTGCGCTGCTGTAGATATGCTGGTAATTTCGCCTTGAAAACCAGCATCTGATATCAACTGCAATATATACTTAATGTGAAACAAGATTATGTTATTAGGTCTTAAATTAACCAATGCATGACCAGTGGTAAACCAGTAGTATAAAAATAATGACTGAAAATACTATAATGCAGCAAATGATGCATCATCACTAAAATTATTTAATATAAGTAAGACTGTTCATAAGTTAAAATCTACAATTTATTAACATAAATGTAATAATCTATAATATGTGTTGGTGTTCTTTACTCACTCTGTGTAAGATAATATCTTACTTATAATAATGATGAGATAACAAACCTTTATAGTAAAATTCAGCATAAGACAATCAGGATATTCCTCAGCTAGTCTATAGATCAATGAGCGCCATGTTGGATGCTCAATCATTTCAGTTAACCATGCAGGAGTCTGGAAAACAGTCACTTTAATTTATAAATCATAGTTGTCTAAATGAATTGAAATCAGGAATGAATAGACTTTACTCTAAGTCAAGTGCTGTAACATTCCAGCTGTTCATCAGTAAGTAGCTGTAGTAAGTAATAAGCTGTTATTCGACACATAATTATAATAAAATGTTACTGTTTCATCAATAAATTAAGAAAACCAAACTTGTCTTCTGATAGTGTCAGAAAAGTTTCAAGGTTTATTAAAGGAGTAAGGTTCGAGGCTATCTAACATCACGCTACTGGCGATGGGAGCAGAGCAGTGAGCAAAGACACGGGTGAAACCGAGCCGTGGAAAGCTAGTCATATGTATAATGTCCAACACAAACAAAACTTCTTTAGACTTTGTAATTTTGTTCATAAAAGACAAACTTATCAGTTGTGCTAATGCTGCGCTGTGTAGTTAGTATTTTAAAAACTAGATACTTACTTCACCCTCCTCAGTGAATATAGTATCAGCTTTTTTAGGATCAAATGTTTTTAAGATCATATCTTTTAGATGATTTTCAACCATAGCTTGAACCTCTGTTACTTTGACACCTGTGGAAATAACAAATATGAAATGACACTGTAGAAAGCATTTTCAGGATTTTAGTTCATGTAAATACATGGGAATTTTAAATGTATAATAATGTGTTTCAATCACAACCCAGCAAGGATAGAAGATTGCACAATATTACTCACTATCACACCCAAGAACTTATTATTTCATGTGTATAAGATTCTTTGCTAATACTACTAACCTCCAAGTATAAGCCATTCAGCAAGTAAATTAGCCATCTGTGCCACAGCATTATAGTTGATGGAGAGTTGTTCTATCACTTGTTCTGGATTGCCACCAGCTTGGAAGTAACGCTTTAATTGACCGAATATGCCAGGTTCCATAATGTAATCTGGTGTCTTAAATTTCTCCAGACATTCATGTAAAACTTCTTCAGGATTTTCAATAACATCTTCATTGCCTTCTTCCTGTATAAAGCAATTCTATTCAAGTACAACATATAAAAATGTTCATAAAAGGTATATTTATGTAAAAGCATGAGCATTTTGATAGAAAAGTTGTACCAACTGAGAGATGAGTATATGAAGTCAAAGAGGAGATGCTTGGGGCAGCGTGTGCCCAGTAGTATACATTTTGCAGCTGAAGTGATGATGACACTTGAGTGTTTTGTATTTCTTGTCCTCTGATATATTTAAATGTGTTATATTCAATATTGTTGATAAGTAAGAAAATATATTTATTTTATAGTCACTAGCACATAACATAAAAGTCAAAATCTCTATCTAAATTCTGCTATCATCTTTACCTCGTATTGGTTGTGGTTGGGTGCTTCCCAGGTACGTTCTTCTTCGTATTGGCTCGGCATGATTACAAATTGTTAACCTAGTTTTAATCAAACAACTCAGTTAAGCTGGTAAGCCAGAGCCAATATTTTTAAATATGTAACATAATAACAGAACAAATTTGAAATTATTGAAAAAGATGTATGTTAATAATTAACAATAGATAGACACACAACTAATCAAATCATAAACCAAATATTTGATTTTTTTTTTTTTGCCCAAAGGGCAGGCTATAGTCTTTCGACCATACTGCCTAGTCTTCCGTGTAGGATTTCTTACGTGGTCCAAATTTTTGAGATAAAAATATTATCACCACCAGCGTCTGTCAGGAGTGTCAGGTGCCCTTCCTTTCCTTTCCAGTCAGTATTGCCATTTGCCACCACCAGTGATGCCAAGCCAAATGGCCAACTCAGAAAAATATTTACCTTACCCCTAAGCTCTAGTAAAAAAAACCCTAAAATCGATACAATTACTTGGAAAAAAAAACCTTGATTTTTTATGATATTAAATTTTATAAATAATTTAACATATTAAATATCTTACTTAGTTCCTCATGGTTTCAAATCAGACTTTTCAGTACTTTAGGTTTTCAAATACATATTTATCTCATAGAAGATGGACGTAAGAGTAGTGGTATTTATATATAATATGCGGGTAGTAGTATTGCGTTTCGTTCAATGTGAGAGCGCCGGAGACCCAATTAGCCTCTTCTCTTTTTGCTCACCTTTTTTATTTCCTTCATCGAGCCCAATCCCTTAACTACCCCAATCCCTTTACCTACCCGACTCTCTTCCCGGTAGACAGCTTCGTAGAGTCACTGGCGTTAAAGAAATCCATGAGCGACAGTTACCACTTGCCATCAGATGGGCTGTTGGATCGTCACTGATTCAATGTGAATTGGTATTTGTTTGGATCGCAGCAAATGGCATTCTATATTCCCATTAGTCTATAGCAAAGAGTGTAGTAATATATATGTCTATAGGCAGAGGCATACCCCATTAATCGAATACAGGCGTGAAGTAATACATTTTAATCAGTATACTTTGTCACAGATCAATAGATAATCTATGACACAGCTTATTTTTTACAGTATTTATTATAGATAGAGTAAAAAAGAACATTAATTTAATACCTTTGTAATTTCAAAAAATCCTTGAAAATATACCTAAAAATATTAGAGCCCTAAAAAATCTCATTCCATGTATTTATCCCCTAAAGTTAGGGGAAAAATCCCTGTTGGGAACCCTGATGACGGAACGTCAACGTCAGAGAAACATTCAAGTGATTCAAGACCTCTTCAAGACTCACACACAATAAATTGACAGTACCAAAATGTACCTCAGAGGTTTTTAATAGTAACTCCATTTTTTTCGAAATTGAGTTTTTTACACCAATGAAATCGTAAAAACTGATACTACCTATATAATGGTATAAAGCAGTAACTCCTACGATGTCCACAAAAAGAGATACTCAATCGTATACAACATTAAGTACACAAATTTTAACAGAGTATAAGACCTCAAGCGACTTTAAGTTTATATACCCTAAGCATTGCGCGGACATAATGTCTTGCTCATTGGAGTTAATATTGTATACCACTGAAAAACGTCCACGCGCGTCTCCCGCGTAACTGATCAGTCGCTTGGTACAGTGCGAGCATACAGTTAAATAATATAGTACCTATAACTGTCTCTTGTGATTACGACGTAATTATATTGTGCGAAACGTGGCTAAATAATAGTATATACAATTCGGAATTATTTTGCGATGAGTACATTGTTTACAGACGTGACAGAGAATCATCTTATTTTCATAAAAATAAAGGCGGAGGTGGTGTGCTGATAGCGGTATCTCGTAGGCTTACATCAGTGAGGCTGTCTAATTGTGAAAGTAAATGTGAGGACATCTGGGTGAAAATAACAGTTAATGAATCCAAATCAGTAGTGGTATGTGCCGCCTATCTGCCACCACCCACACAGTTAGATATTTTACAGCATTTCTTGGAAAACGCTAGTAACGTCACTATTTCTTACGAAAACGTCGTGATATGTGGCGACTTTAACCTTTGTGGACTTTGTTGGTCAGGAAGTCCAGGCCTTCCATTAACTGTCTCATGTTCCGCAAAAAATGATGTAAATTCTTCTTTTTTAAACTTTATTAATGAAAATGCACTCCATCAATATAATTGCATACACAACCACCTTAACAGAACTTTGGATTTGATACTTACAAATGAATCTATTGTTGATATTAGATTATCAGAAAACCCTATCACAAATATTGATAATTATCACCCCCCCATAGAATTTTCTACTTTGAGTTCACAAAATGTAAATAAAAGTTTAGGTGTCAATAATAGCTCTCAGAAAATAAATTTTTATAAAGGTGATTACAACAAAATTTGTGAGTACTTGGATGGCATATGTTGGGACGATGAATTAAATTGCTGTGTAACGGTTGATGACATGGTGAGTAACTTCTATAAAGTAATCAACAAAGCTATAAAAAATTTTATCCCTTCTACGAAGCTCAAGCCTTCGAAAGCACCACCCATTTGGTTCTCTCGTGAATTAAAATTACTATTAAAAGAAAAAAATAAATATAGAATTAAATATAACAAATATAAAAATCCTTTAGATAAAATAGTATATTCGACCTTAAAGAAAAGGAGTATCACTCTTATTAATAAATGTTATAATAACTATATCACACAAATTGAATCTTCTATAAAAGAAAACCCTAAGCTATTTTTGTCTTACATAAAGCAAAAAAAATCTAATAAAAGTTCATACCCGTCAAAAATGTATCATAATGATAAAATGTGTACAACTGGTTCTAACATCTGTGAATTACTTGCAACTTATTTCTCGTCTGTATATGAATCTCCTACCTCTCCTGAGTCCATTGCAAACGCCGACGTTCAGGGTTTGTCATCTAATACGCTGTGTAATATTACTTTGTCTGAAGATCTGATCCTTAAAGGCCTTAAAAAACTAGACAAGAACAAAGGCCCTGGATCGGATGGCATACCCTCAATTTTTGCTATTAATTGCGCCAAATTTTTATCTTATCCCTTGACTATTATATATAATAGATCGTTATCTACCGGTACATTTCCTTCCACTTGGAAATATGCTCTAATAGTGCCTATCTACAAGTCTGGGGATGTCGAACTTGCAACCAGTTATAGGCCCATATCTATTCTACCCATTTTTGCCAAGCTATTCGAATCATTACTACTTCCATTTATTACCTGGCATATTAAACCTATAATTACACCAAATCAGCATGGCTTTTTGAGCGGTCGCTCTACTACAACTAATCTCATTTCTTTCACAAATGACTTGATTGCATCGGTTGACAACGGTACCCCTGTGGACGTTGTGTACACAGATTTTGCAAAAGCATTTGATAAGGTAAATCATAATATCCTTGTTAATAAGCTCCTGCAGTTTGGTATAGACGGCTCCCTTCTGGATTGGTGTTCGTCGTATCTAAGGAACCGTACATGTCGAATTGTAATTAACGGATTTACTTCTAAACCTTTTATGGCAACCTCAGGCGTCCCACAAGGTTCGCACCTCGGCCCTACGTTCTTCAATATATTTATAAATGATATTACTACATGTTTTCATAATTCTCTTAGCTACTTGTACGCTGATGACCTAAAAATCGCCAAATCATTAAACTCAGTCGCCGATACCAATCTTCTCCAAGATGACTTAAATCGTCTTGTCAAATGGTGCTCCGACAACGAAATGACTTTAAATAGCGATAAATGCTATCACATGCATTTTTCTAGAAAAAAACATTCCTACAATACTACTTATTCAATCTTAGATAATAAAATTAAATTAGTTGATACATATAAAGATTTAGGAATCACCTTTGATAAACATTTAAAATTCGATACACATATTAACAACATAACTTCAAAAGGGTATAAACTTCTCGGATTTGTTGTAAGAAACTGCAAGGATTTTAAAAATGCATCAACGAAAATAAATATTTTTAACAGTATAGTAAGGTCAGGTCTCGAGTATTGCAGTTCCGTATGGTCACCACATTACGAAGTGCATTCTAATACGGTCGAGCGTGTACAAAAGCGGTTCATTTATCACCTTGCATACCAAAGTCAAAAGGCAAAAAAGCTATCATCTTATAATGACCGCCTAAAATTTTATCAAATGAACAGCCTTAAAAAGAGGAGAGAATTTTTTGATCAACTTTTGTTGTATAAGATAGCTAATAATGTGGTTGACTGTCCACAATTACTAACCAAATTAAGATTCAATACTCCTTTCAAATTACCGCGTAAAAAAAGATTTCACCTTTTCGCTCCTCCACGCACACACAGCAACCTGGGCCTTAACTCTGCAATAATTAGACTACAAAAAGCTTACAACACCATCTCGATTAACAAAGACAGTGATTTGTTTATGCACAATCTTGTAAGATATAAAACAGAATTAAAGAGAGTTCTCTAAACTTATTATGCATTCTTGTTTTCTAGCTGTAAGTAGGTATGCCACAATTATTAATGGTACAAAATTTTGTTCATTTTCTGTTTACCTAAAAAATAAATTCATTAATATATTAAACACTAAAAATGTTATTGTTTACCATCTAACTTACTGTTATGTTAAGTTGTTTCCGCGATACATTGTATATTTTTCTAAGCAAAACGATGTAAAACGTTAGACTATATAACGATGTATTTATAGCCTTAGTTTTATGTATTAAATAATTGAAAGTTTGTGATAAAAAAAAAAAAAAAAAACAATAACTACTAACTACTTGTTTGCTCATTGTAAACTGTAATGCATGCCGTGGCAACTTGTAATTGAAACAGCACTATTGCTTGAGTTACAAAACAAAATTTGTAATACTTAATCATTTCCTAAGTGTATGTTTTGTAAGTTGTCCTATTAATAAATAAATAAATAAATAAATAAAATAACATTAATTAAAATTAATAAACTATCATGTTTTCACATGGAATGTTATTACGAGTATGTGACTTGATAAATCGGTGAACAAAATGATTTAAACCACTTTTAAAGATAGTAAGTTTAATTTATAGGTTTTTACTAAATTTTCGGCTTTGCTTCTTATCTGGAAATTCTGACACATATGCGGACTGCATTACCGATACGGTGCTTTAGGGGATGGTATTATTCATCTCCAATGCAAAAGTCCGCATATAGGGCTCAGAACAGTGTCAGCATCCGTGTGTTGGAGAAGAAAGAAAGAAGAACGACGATTACGTGAGAAGAAGACGGCTACCACCACTACTGTCGGTACTGCGCGCACGCACTAACCTGCTGCAGCACGCGCCCCTGACGCGCGCGCTGCGTGCGCTCAACACACTGTCTCAGCATGTTGATTTGTTTAACTGTACTCTGAATGAAATAACAAAGGCCGCTTACTGTGTTGTATCATTTAGTTAGTATATAGATAGTTATGTAGTTATGTAATATAAAAAATATAGTTCAGTGTTTTTTAAATTAATTTATATTTAAGTAGATTTAGACACTATTGTATAAGGTACGAACCTGTAAAGATAGTTGTATATTGTGTAATAAATAAATAAAGAAAGAAGCCACATCACGTAAACCCACGATGTGAGAGCTCAATGCCGAAGACCTACTTCATACAACACGTGGTTAGGCAAAAACTCAGGCTTCTTAATGTACAAAAGTCGAGCGGAGCAGATGGAACCTGGTTCTGAAGACGTGTGCATCTTTGTGTGTGTGCCTTTGTATCCCAGTTTAATACGGTATCCGTACAAACACCTGATCCCCAAAAAGAGTGACCGATCGGATCCGTCAAACTTCAGACTGATAGCGATAATATCCTTGCTAGCCAAGGTTATGGAACGAGTTATCAACTCCCGGCTCCTGTGGTACCTTGAGACACACCAGCTGATAAGCGACCGCTAGTACGGTTTCTGTCACTGTCAGCATACTGATGATCTTTTCATTTACCTCACACAACGTTGGGCATAAAACTTGGATGACAAGGGTGAAGCTCTGGCTGTCAGCTTTAATATCGCCAAGGCAAATGACAGTGTCTGGCACAAAGAAAATAGTTGCCAATGACCTATTGAAATCAAATTCAAATAATATTGATAAAATTAATAAATATTTTGCAGAAATAGGTAAGCAGCTTGCCGATGCCATTACTGTCACGCATACCCCTGGTTACAGTTTTGAAGTTCCACGCAACCTTAATTCTATTGTTCTCTTACCGCCGGATGAAGCTGAAATTGAAGCATTAATATTGAACCTTAAAAATAATTCTGCGACTGGCTGGGACTCTATTCCGGTTCAGCTACTAAAACTATGTAAAAATATAATAGTCCCCCCTTTCACTCACCTTCTTGGACTTTGCTATGCTCAGGGTATCTTTCCGGATGTGTTCGAGAGAGCCCTCATTACGCCAGTGCATAAGAGTGGGAGTCGGGGCGATGTGTCGAATTATAGGCCAATCTCTGTACTGTCGTCGCTTTCAAAGATTCTAGAAAAAACACTCAATAGTAGGCTTATTAAGTTCCTTGAACACAACAATATTTTGGCAGCGACACAATTTGGTTTCCGAGCGTCTAAAAGCACCGATGATGCAGTTAGTCAGCTTATTGATTTTGTAACTTCTAAAGTTGACGAAAATCAAAAGTGTATAGGTGTTTTTCTTGACTTAACCAAGGCCTTCGACACAGTCCCGATTCCTGCACTCGTGAACAAGCTTGATATCATTGGCGTAAGAGGAACAGCTTTAAAAATGTTTCAAGATTTCTTGTGTGACCGTAAACAACAGGTAAAGATTGGGAATCATGTTAGCTCCGATGCAAATGTTGTCTACGGCGTGCCCCAGGGAAGTATCCTCGGACCAAGTCTCTTTCTGGTGTACATCAACGACTTATGCCTTCAAACACTCTCAAACGGCAGAATATTTACGTATGCAGACGATACTGCCGTTGTATTCCATGGAGATACTTGGAATGAGGTGCGCTGCGGTGCGGAAATTGGTCTCCATCGACTTAGCCAATGGCTAGGTGCCAACCTCCTTACTCTCAATATTATTAAAACATCCTTCATACAATTTTCATTCTCCAAAACAAACCTTAAAAGCATTAACATTAAAGTTCATTCCTGTAATTATCCCAACAATACTAGTTGCTCGTGTCTTTCTATTAATAAAGTCTCAAATGTCAAATACCTAGGTGTTACTTTAGATGAGAGATTAAGTTGGGAACCCCATATAAGTTTAATTACTGGTCGTACTAGGAAGCTAATTTGGGTTTTTAAAAAACTCAGACATGCCGCAGAATTTCCACTTCTCCGTAATGTATACTATGCCTTAGCTCAATCCATACTTTCATACTGTATATGGGTTTGGGGTGGTGCCTGTAAAACCCATATAATACAATTAGAAAGGGCACAGAGATCTCTACTAAAGGTAATGACTTTTAAACCCTTTAGGTATTCGACTAAACAATTATATGCGAATTGCGAATTAACAATAAGACAATTATATATATTCCAAATTTTAACAAAAAAGCATAGGTTAACTCCCTTTAATGCCATCGAGTATAAAAGAAAACGTGTAATTATGAATGTTTGCTTACCTGTCAAATGTCGGACAGCTACGGCTAGACGACAGCAATCATATAGGTCATCCTACTTATACAACAAAATAAATAGAAAAATAAACATACATCCTCTTACTACGCGAGAAATAAAAATAAAAATTAAGAACTGGCTACTTCAATTAAACTACGACCAAACAGAAATGCTATTGGTTAATAATTAATATTCCCTGTATCTCGCAAATTCCACTCATAGCGAACATCTATTACCACAGACATCCACTCAGACACACACATATACTCTAACACACATTTTAACACACATGCACTCAACACACATCATACACACAAACCCACACACACACACACACACACACACACACACTCACACACACACACACACACACTCACTCACTCACTCACGCACGCACGCACGCACGCACGCACGCTCGCACGCACGCACGCACACACACACACACAAACATATACACATACACACACACACATACACACACACACACACACATACACACACATACACATACACATACACATACACATACACATACACATACACATACACATACACACACACATACACACACACATACACACACACACACATACACACACATACACACATACACACACACAAACACACACACACACACACACACATACACATACACATACACACACACATACACATACACACACATATACACACACACATACACATACACATACACATACACATACACAGACACACACATACACATACACTGCGTACGTAAACTGAACCCGTGTTAATTTAAATTAGTTTTGATTCACAATTTGTATGTACAAATATTGGGAGAGGGCACTGACTTCTGTAACACAGGTTTTTATTAGAATAGCTCAGAAGTCAGGGACTTCGTATGAATCATGTAAAAAAGTTTTGTGAATAAACAATTATTATTATTATATTATATTAAAAAGCACTTCTAGCGAGGGTATTATTCTATGGAGTCTCCAAGATACTCTGCAGATGGATCGCAAGCTTTCTGAATGGTCGTAGCATGAAAGTCGTTGTTGACGGTGCTTGCTCCGATTCGATGATTAATGCTGCCGTACCTCAAAGCTCAGTGCTCTGCTTAACGCTGTTTTTATACTCTTCATATCTTCATATCAACATGACATTTTAACCACATGTACTCAATGCAATATCTTTGAAAATTTAAAAAGTTTACAAACATTATAGTCTTAAATGTTACGACTTGATTATTCGCTATTCGATAACAAAACAATGAATGTAGGTACTTAGCTGCGTCGCGTAGGTACGCCTACCGCCGATGGGCTATCGTTATATGTGTAGGTAGGTGCTTGCGAACGTTCTAGTGTAGGTATTCGTCGTAACAGTATTATAGTTTGTTCATCTTTTTGTTGATTTTATTTACCTACTTCCAATGATATTCTATTTAACAGATATGTTATGAACGCGTAATCGTGAAGACCTGAAAACGTCCTAATTGGGACGTATTGTCTTTAGTCTGCGTTACGCACAGCAACGAGTAGGTACACTATTGATGCAATTTTCAAATTTAAAAATGCCATCTTGTGTGTTCCGTAAGTGCACCAATTATGATACAAAATTAAATAAAACACAAGGAATCTCATACCGTATGTAAGTACGCAATACTCTTTGATTTAATAACATATTTCAATTATTTTCCTAATAATTCGAATATTTGGAGGTTAGAAAAAAGAAAGAAATGGAAAATACATTTTTGTGGTGCGTGTGACAAGGACGCGTGCATCCCGGACATAGAATAAAAATACAGATGCGAAAATCGTAGGCAGAAAAGTCATCGTTCTTCGCAGTTCGGTTTTCTTTTTTTCTAACCTTGTATTGTTTCATAATTTTGTTTTATGTAAAAATGCATATACTTAATTAGAAATAAATAAGTGTGTGTAAAAAATTTGAATATTACCAGATTATCAAAAATCATAAAATAAAGCTATTTATAATTTTTGATATACCATGCCATTGTCGATCGTGTAGGGAGAAGGGGATGAGGGAGGAAAGGGAAGAGGATCAAGTAGGGTAATAGGGTAATTGGGCGTTCTCACTCACCGAACGAAACGCATTAGTATGAAAACTAATACTTCATGCCTATTTTCTTGAGGAGGGTAGTACTTCCCCGGTCGATCCAGCCCATTCATGCTAACGAGGATAGTAAGGATCTATTACCGTAAATAGCAAGGATCTACGACCGTAAAAGCTAGGATCTACTACCTTAAATATTTTAAATTAAGGATAAACTAAGATAAGACACTAAGACAGAAATGGTACATTATAACCGTTTCCGATATCTTAGTTTATCGTATTTTAAAATTTGGGTTACAGAATGTAACCCATATTAGATTCGCTATTTTAGATTTAAATAATATTAATTATATATAATTGCATTTTCAACAGACCATAAGATGTGTAAAAAGTTTCAGTTCAATCGACCGAAAATTGAGTTGCATGATTCCACCCGTTATAAATATAGTTACGTACAAAAAAGCTTGTAATTATGCCTATCACAGATTTTATTAAAAATGTTTTAATTTTTCTGTAAATAAATATTTATTTTCTTTCACATGTTTTATTTTTCTACCTTTAGTAGTTGTTATAGGTAGAAACTGCGGTACAAATTTTGTACCTTCTCTCGCGTTATATTTGTTAGTCTATGATACAGCATGCGGTGATTGGTAACTAGAGTAATGTTTGTTCAAATTCATACGCAATTGACAACACTAGCTGTCACTTTTTTTCATATTTGTTTTCTCAAGTCATCCTTTTCTATCATTTTGACATGTAGTGAAATGTGAAATGAATGAAAAAGGTCTATGTGTGCAACGGGTACTGTGCGGAACACTTTTTTCTGTTGTTTTGTGAGTGTATAACATATCTGTTAAATAGAATATCATTGCCTACTTCTGATATGAATTAAAAAAGTGTTCTTTTGTTACTGCATGAATATAAACCTCAATATATGTTTCATTTTTATATTTCTGGGATTTAATTATACACTGACGGACTCATAAACTGCATCAAAGTAATAGACGACTTTGAAATAAATATTTTAACCAACTATGCAAAATTTCTATACAGATTAAAATTGAACCTCTAGATTGGTTCGTGAACTTTAAAACAGCGTAGGGTCATATCCTTAAGTTTAAGTTTGTGTACTGGAAAGGACCTTAAGACTTTTTTGAAGAAAAAACAGAAATTTAAGGAAAATTGGTTTAATAAATAAAATGGTTTTAACAATAGACACAAACTTTATGCAAGGGTTTATTTATGTTTTAATAAGGTGTATTACCTCCACGTGCCCTTATTACGGATTGTAATCGGTTCCGCATAGATTTTATTAGGGTTATTAAAAGATCTTGCGGACTATTGTCCCATTCTTCTGAAAGTGCTGTTCTTAGTGCTGCCACTGTCGTGGGCACAGGATTTCTCGAATATACAGCTCTTTTTAAATTGTCCCAAACATGCTCAATGGGATTAAGATCCGGGCTGCATGCTGGCCAATTCATTGTACGTATCCCAACCTCTTCGCAATATTCTCGAACTTGTGCAGCAGCGTGCGGCCGGGCATTATCCTGCATTAAAGTAAAATTTTCGCCTATGAATCCCATGTAAGGCACCAAGTGATCTTCTAAGATCTCTGTTATGTAGCGATGTGCAGTCAAACGCCCTCTATTACCGTTTTGACGGACCATGTGTATGAACACAAGTTCTGTTTGCCCGTTCATCGATATGCCACCCCAGACCATACACGAACCGCCTCCAAAAGGAACACGCTCCTCAATGCAACTTTGAGCATATCGCTCCCCACGTCGACGATAGACTCTTCTGCGACCATCTGCACCATATAAACATGTCCTACACTCGTCCGTGAACAATACGGAGGCCCATTGCTCTTCTGTCCAATTTAGGTGATTACGCGCAAATCTTAAGCGAGCTTGTCTGTGAGCTACAGACAACTTTGGACCATTTGCTGGTCTAAAAGGGGTGATATCCGCTTCCTTTAACCTTCTTCTTATTGTTCGTGCACTCACATTTACTCCACGCACTTCATTTCTGTTTTGATGTTAACTGACGTGAGGAAACGATTTCGCAGGGAAGTTGTAACAATAAATCGGTCATCACGACCGGTGGTTGCTCGAGTCCTGCCTGTACCACGTCTCCTTCTGTAAGAACCTATATTCTAGAAACCGTTGACTGGTTTAAATTTAAATTTCTAACAATCGTTCGTTGATCCAAGCCCTCCCGCACCAGTGCTACAATTTGAGCCGCTTGTTCGGACGAAGTATCCATATTATGGTTCAGTTAAAAAACTAACCCAACAATTCTGCTGGTAACAATAATTCAATTGACAAAAGAATAAAAAATCAATGTGAATCCATTTAAAACTTTGCTTTAAATAACACGCAAATCTGATACTACAAGTAAATTTTCTTTTCCCGGCTATATTCATTTGTTTTACTGCAGTTCTATTTTTAAATTTTGTTTTTTTTTAAGATTAAGAGCCAGTCTCTCTATAATTATATAATTTAATCTAAAAAGTTTGCATACTCATTAAAAAAAATCATTTCAAAGTAATACTGAACTTTAATGCAGTTTATGAGTCCGTCAGTTTATATCTCACCATACATTTTAGTGATTTTGTCACTGAAAATAAAAAAAGAGACTGATTGAAAGGTTTTATTTTTAATTCATTAATATCCGACTGGTAGTAGAGATTAGCGCGTTTAAGCAAACAAACAAACAAACTCTTCCGCTTTATATAATAGTATATATAGATTATAGATAATTATAAATTTAATGTCGTTAATAGTACTGGAAGTCTACGCCCACGGAATAGTATGCTACGTCGTTCGTCCGACCGCGTAGCACATGCTACGAGATATTTTTTATTTATTGTAGAGTTAGGACAAAATAATATTATTTACATAATTGTATATTTTTGCTTTAGATACAACTTTTAAGCTAACTTTGTTATGGATATTGTTCGACTGGTGTCGTCTGGTGTTTCTCTTGAACTACCAGTTGGATTTGCTAAAATTCTTTTTGAGTATGATAGCCTAGTTCTCGAGGAAGGCTATGTAACATCACGCTACTGGTGACGGCGACGGGAGCAGGGCAGTAATCAAAGACGTAGGTGAAACCGCGCTGCGAGAAGCTAGTACAAAATAATCGCACTGAATTTTTTGAAAACATATTATAGTAATAGATTCTTTGATTTCTCTGTCTCGTTCTGGCATTTCTAAATATACTTAGACTTGAAAGAATAATTTGTAAATTACACAAAGCTTTCTCTTAAATGGTAGTTGAACCTCCACTTGGCATTACGGTAGTTGCAAGGAGGTCACGTTAGTTGCAAAACTATACATACAGTTTCACATCAGTGGTGATAATGATGATTATAATATCACTACATAGTATAAAACAAAGTCGCTTCTCGCTGTCTGTCCCTATGTATGCATTGCTTAGATCTTTAAAACTACGCAACGGATTTTGATACGGTTTTTTTAAGAGATAGAGTTATTCAAGTGGAAGGTTTTCACGTATAATATGTGCAAAATATAGTAGAGAGACACTGGTAATTTTTGAGGTTCCTAATGTGATACAGGGACATAGCGGTTGCGTCGGTATATACCGGCTGGGAGCCGCCGGCCTCTAAAGAAAACATGTTTGTATTGTCTAGTGACAAAAAGCTGTGAACGTTATTTAAAAAGACATTCTGTAGTATATTTAGTATCAGCATAATACCTGTGCGAAGCCGGGGCGGGTCGCTAGTTTACGGATATAATAAACGTCAAATTTCAGTGTCTGTCTCACGTCTCCAAATAATCTTCTGTAAATAAACGGAAGGTTTCTCTATTCTATCGTATTCTCATCATGCTCGTTTTCGTAAAACCATTTTATATTGGTACGAAAAGTATGGGTGCAGCGATTTCAAATCTATGGGGAGGAAAAGAGGGGGACAAGGACAATAAAATTTATTTTATGACGGAAGTCCTGATCGTCCCGTCGTCGCCATTGTCGAGAATAGTGAAAGTTTGGCCCAGTCATTGAACTATTACAAGCTAGTTGATATTTTCTGTGGCGACATTTGTAGCACTCGTATACGATTCTCGTTTTCGCAGATCCTACGCCAGTACGTTGGTACTACGCAATCTCGCAGACGCTACGTAATAAGTGCTACGATATAAAAAACTAGTACAAAATTATCAGAGTTACTATCCTATTTCTATGTATGAACTGGTACGTATTTACTAATAGTGTGTTAAAGTTTTATGTTATTGTTAGATACTGCTAACATGTATGCATGTTCCGCCTGACCTCCTTACTCATTGGTTCGTAGCTAATGTAGCTAAAGAAAGAGTTGATGGGTGGAATTGGACGGTACATATAAGAAATGGACCATTTCGTATATGTACCGTCCAATTCCACCCATCAACTCTTTCTTTTTTTGAGTTATGTAGGTATTTAAAATAAAATTGTATTAAATCACACATAATTATCTCTACAGTAATAGTAAAGTTAGGAGTAATGACGAAAGTAGCATTCATTGCAAAGACATCCACGAGCTGCCAAACGACTAGTAATTTGATCTTTGTAAAAGAAAATAGATCAGAAATGCCAGTTACCATTTTCTTCTTATACACGACGAATATTAGTTATAATATCGTTATTATACAATGCGAGGTCATATTATTAATACTTTTCTGTTTAAATATTAATTCAGTGAAAAATTTGTTCGTTTTACCTATCCTGCGGAACCTGTGTCTTCGCGAAATAAGAAATTTTTGATATCTTATTGCGAGGACTGGTCAGGATGGTTTCAGCATGGGAACACTAGTATTCTTTATATATATACATGCATATTATAGAAACAAATGTTGAGTAATGAGAGCGGTCATGCTAAATACTACCACTGACCAAGGAAACGGATGTATTAATAAAACACAAATGTATTCTGTGATGAATTTATTCGTGCTGGCTTGCTACTTGTGGCAATTACGATTCAATTGGAGTCGACCAATGTTAATTTGACAAGCGAGGAGATTGTACGTGCTATAACGTCTAGATATGTTAGGGATCTCAAGTTTTTATAGGCCGGATTGCGGTGGCAAATATCTTGGTAAGGCATACACATATATACACATAGTTTGCCAGTACGTAGAAGTTATTTTGATCTATATACAGTGTAAATTGACTTAGGTAAGTAAGTAGTTCGTAAACATATCACAATTATTCATAGATCTAACAGTTAGGCAATAGTAGGTCCCATGGTATTTATTATTTTACTGAACTGATGTAGGTATATTTCGGCTACAAATAAATGCGCAATAGATAATGGATTTATTATCAAATTAACTATTGTGCCACTATGATGGTACAACATCAATGACAATTTATTAGAACTCGATAAACAGTTCTTATATAGATTTAATAAATATATACCAATATTTCAAATCTTACTTAAGTATTTATTTTGATTCTCAGGCATTAATTTACCCTGCTTTTATTAAGAAACGTGTCCAAAATTTCAAAATTGGTTCAAGAATAGGATTTACTAGTAAGTAAGTAAATGAAAGATACGGATTGGTTCCAAGTTGATCTAGTTCTCAGCTACTTAATGATTAATAGGTAAGTTTAAGTTTTTACTGACGCCAGCCCCACTCGGATACTATCACTTAAAGGCATAGGTAAAATATTGTTCACGCTGATGAATAAACTGAATATCTATCACAGTTTCTTTGTCAATTATTTTCGTTTTTTTTAAGTTATCTATTCGTATAGAAACATTATATTAATGTAGGTAAGTACTACATTTCCGTTGTCATAATCCTGGATGATCTCATTTATAAAATTACTAATCAATAGGTATAAATGTATAGCTCTTAGGCGTCATTTTATATATCTAGCCTATCTATGTTACCTCAGGATTGATGATTGAATAGGTGTTCATTCGCTGCAAGTAAAATTTAGGTACTATATTATAACTATATGTCTATAATTATTATCATTGAACAACTTATTATAAAATATGTACAATTTAACAATTATAGGTAGGTACATTTTTATAAAGTAAAGATATCTATTCGTCGCTAACATTATAATCTTTTAAAGCAATAATAATTTAAATTATGTAAGCGTAATAACTAATAGGTACATACGTACTCGTTATAGAACATTGGTCTTTAAAGATAAACGAGTTGGAGTGACATCACGACATCGACTCGTTGTATATTTATTGGAGCTTTCATACAAGACACACCTTATTCACTAGTTACTCCTTCGACCTAAGCTATGATTGCTCATTTCATATTACAAGCACTTATATATAAGGAAATTTTGTGAACGGACAGCGTTTTGTGTCATGTTAAGTTTAGTGCAAACAACGTCGTATTTACAGTCGGCTGATATTTATTATATAGTCTCGATGGACAGCCCAAGTTGTAGAACCGCATTTGTGCGCCGAATGTGGAAGAGTCAATGTTATTCAGACGTCAGGCCGCAGGAGATGCAGATCGACAGCCACATCCCTTCTCTGGTTGCGCATGATACGAGGTTGGTGCAAGGGCTGCGCCGCGTCTCCTAGCAGCGCCGCGTCCTCCGCCAGAGAGTCACCAGAGCCATACCCGCGCTCTTCGGCCGCATCACCTTCACACCACGACGTCGACCCCGAGCTGCCTGATCGGGTTCCACCCGCATCTGCCTCTGTTTCCACCTCGACCGAACAACTGGCGCAAACTTCTGTAATCATGTCTGCAGTTAAATATTTTCTGATGTTATTAACAATTTATTAATTCATATGAATATACATGTCTAAAGTTTGGTGTATTTTGGTGTAAGAATACTGAAAATGTGTGTGTAAAAAATACTTTTACTATAGAGTTAAAGTATTGGATAGAGACGAAAAGTCTCGCTAGGCAATAGATGCAGTTATAAGATGTTCTATCTATACTAATATAGGACTTGAACCATTTCATAAATAAGGATATGTTGTAGTTTTTTTATAGCTTGGGGATACGCACAGTTTCTTTCCTACCTGTACCTACATTACATATAGTAATAAGAACTACAACAAGATTGAAAACATTATTTAGTAGGTACCTACAGATTGTAATAGTTTCGAATTGTTAATTACTTAGGATCAGTACAGTCAATTAATATTAAATTTAAGTTACATATTATGTAACTTAAATTTCATTTAACATTTTATGTTATAGTCAAGATTTGTTTATAATTAGAATACACTCGAATTATTTTACCTTAGATACTCAGGTATCTAACGAATAAGATAATTTGAGTGTAGGCACATGATTTTGAACATGAACTTTTGTTTTGGAAAAAAATATTCTTAAGTAATGTTTACCTACACAAAATTTTTGATAATACATTTTATTTTATTTCTAGAAGGAGGTTATTAGATTTGCATTTTCGTAGAATAAATGAAAACGCTACATAATAAGTAAGTACCTACGTACTGCCATAATTTACGCCATTTATCATCAAGCATACAAAAGTGTAGGTATATCACATATTAGTATGTTTCAAATAAAAACGGAATATGAACTCAAGAAGCAGCGACCCGAGAAAAGTGACAATAAACGCGCTTGCTCTACGCATGATAATTGCCATTTTTTGTGGCGTGCGCTACCTACGTTCATGCTGCATTTGCCACAATGTACCTACCGCATGCAGGTGCGATAAATCGCTTTTAGAGTTCTTAGTTCAATTGATATTACATAATGCAGATTCTATATATGTGTTTTATTCCTTCAACGGAAAATTGGCCTGATAAACAATCCGTAACACGACCTATGTAATTTAGGTACATTGAATTTGATTATAAATATAAATACTTATAAACATATAAGTATAGAATGAGAGCGATACACTCCTAACAAAAAAAGGAGATTGGTAAATAGTGCTGGTGATTTGTGGTAGAACTGATATAAAGTGTGGGTACTTGCAATTTCCTTGCAATCATCGTATACAAGCATACCTAATCAACATTGACCTGAGTGATCACGGTATAAGTAGGTAGTGTAGGTACATACACACCAACACGGTAGACTCATCGTACAATTGTGTCACACACAAATCACTAGCACTACTATCTATTAACGTTTTTGGAGATAATCTTTTTTACTGTATTTCTAGTTATCATTGAAACGTAATAATTCTATAACAATATAAAATAAATCTACACAGACACATGCTGAGATGAAAGGTGTAAGGAAAATATGTTTTCTTTACTTAGTTTCTTATGGAATTTGAAAATTTAGGCTGAAATAAACGGTCAATAATATAGGTATTTATTATTACATTATTGAAACATCATAGGTATTTAGCATGGCCTAGTAGGTATATAACGTTTATCAACCTTTAATAATAAAGGGTACATATGCAAAAAGTAAGAACGTGTTAAATATTAAAGGTAATGAAACGATAATGTAAAATGTTATATATAACAGCCTAAATTTTGTGGTTTGGATAAACTTAAAACATGGTACAAGTTTAAGAATAAGTATCTGAACAAATAAGAAGTTAATGGAATATAAAAAAGGAAAAGTTGATTCATCTGCGTTTATCTGGGTTTCTTGTCTGTCAAACAGATAATTATGGTATACTAGCTGTTGCCCGCAGCTTTGCCCGCGTGAATCGGTTATCGCACTTTTCATACAAACTTTCATCTCCTATTTCAACCCCTTCAAGCCATTTTTCGCAATAAGAAAAGCCTATGTTGTCCCTACGGGGACTATTCTATCTCAGTATCAAATTTCATCAAAATTGGTTCAGTGGTTTAGGCGTGAATGCGTAACAGACAGACAGACAGAGTTACTTTCGCATTTATAATATTAAGTATGGATTGGACTGGTAGGTATACTGATTTGTATATGGCGTCTTCTACAGTTGTGAGTAATACTGCATTGTCATCCATATACAGAGTGTGAGCCCAAATGTATTAAAATGTTAATATTGGTATTCGTAATACTTCAAGCAGTAAATGTATAGTGTATAGTAATGCTTGAACCTACCTCATAGCAGTAAGGTGACGAATTTATCGATTACAACACTGCGCCCGCACTACCAACAGATAGGGGACAATCTTGATGAGGTCACAGAAAGTCATTTATTTTGTATTATGCTGCCATAACATTCAAAACATGCTAATGTCTTAAAAAATGTTTCATGTTTTAAATTCATATATAATTAATATACTGAAAATTTATTATGTGATATTTTTGAACAATCATCTTTATAATAATACACATAGATATTATGTATCGGGATTGTTATAGTTCAAATACAAATAATAGAGTACAAATATTAAATGAATAAAGTTGAGATAAAGATAAATAAATATAGATCTACAACACCTTCAGTACATTCACTTGGTAGGAGAGATTTGTAGGAGGGACTAGGAGGACACAGAGAGACACTATTAAATGATAAACATTCCACACATCGATAGGGGTTTAGGACTCACTCAGCCGGCGGCGGCCATATACTATGGGGCTCTCCCATGTCATCGGTCAGAGAGAGGTCGACGATGAATAATCTTCATAAGATGCTGCAATTTTGTAATATTCGCATATTTATACCTATGGCAACCACGTACAATAGGTTAAGTTAGCATCAAATTACAATATTATACATTAAAAACCCTATGTACGGGTCGATGTATATTGGTACAAAATGTTTGAACGTTTGATAAAACAGTACTTTATTCGAATGTATTTTCAAAGGGTAAGATTGCCATGTTAAAACAATGAAATACATTCTAATAAAGGATAATTTATTGGAGGGCATTGTCAACTATATGCCATTTTGCAAATTATGTCTATATTGGTGTAATAATTGCATAATATTGTTAGTTCTGTGAGCTAATATTGTGTTGGTGTTCTCGTCGTGCACATACACATTGTAATGCTTATAATTATATTCTATACACACTAGTCAAGTTACGTGACAAGTAGGTACTGACCCGAGCTGTCGGTGACAAGGCGCGGGGGTGTGTCCTCGCGGTCCGTCGGCACTACGATGACTACCTCATCGTCTCTAGGGGAATCACCGTTGCGACTTGAAGATGTCCTGTAAATATTTAGTGTATAATAACGTCTTTAATATGCCAAGCGACATAACTAGCCATCATATAATTTGGTGACGTTGTTGAATTAGAATTAATTGCTGTTTGTTACCTACATCTTTTTTTCATCCATCCTTTCCTCACATCCGAATCACTTGATTCACTCCTTTCGGTTTTAGTCTATGAATCAACTTTCAAAATACATACATACTGTCGAAGCACAATATTTATTTAGGGTATCAATGAATCAATAATTATGTATAAATATGTGTCGCAGCCTATATTTTCAAAATATCATAATGTAAACTTCGAATTTGTATTACATTGCGTACTAAAAGGGTTTACTTCCGTTAAAAATGTGAGATGGAAGTTAAATAAAAATGGTAATATATCATTATGTCATTTTTAGCAAAATATTAAAAGACACCATCCAATATCGTAAAGAAATGGGTCAGCTTATTTTCATACAAAACCAATTAAAAATGAATTGATTATCTTACAGGGTAATTTATCGTATTGAGGTATATAAATCTATGTATGATTCGAGAAAGCAGTAATTAGGTACAAAATTTTACATTTACGTAATATCTGTTTAGAAAACAGGTTTGTGAACGGATTACTTACTTACAATATATTTTTAAAAATATATGAAATTTTTCGTACTTAGGTAAGTACATAAAAATACGCAAATTTCAATTTCAAATTTCTTTACATTTATTACGAGCTAAATTGAAATATCGTGTCTCATTATAAAATGGAGCTATACACTTTCGAACGATGATTTATTACGCATTCTAATGTAGGTAGTCAAAATTCGAAGAAATTGTTTGATAGACTCCAAACGACTTTTATGAATAAAGACCTTTTTGAGGCAAGCTCAATTTATTACCTTGTAGGTATAGCGGTTGTAGTTATGCTGGTTGTAGGTACCTAATCATTTAAATGCAATAAATTTTTAGAGATTAAAAAAGAAGTGGAGAACTTTTTAAGGAATTACAATTCTCACTGCCTTAAAGGCATAAGTAACGAGATAATTCTTCGAACGGGACGTGAACGGGACGGAAATGTCACTATCTTGCGTCACCTTGTTCGCTCGGCCTCGTGAGTGCCACAGTCCCATCCCCTCCGTGTTTCCGTGACATATAATTATATGCTCTTTCATACATTTCGTATGAAACGATATTTCCAAAATTTTACGTACGTTCCTTTCCGTATAAAACCCGTCACGTATGCCATGGCCTTTATTCGAAAAAAATCACGGTTTTTGTATGGGAGCCCCCTTAAATATTTGTTTTATTTTAGTTTTTAAGCAACTCCAAAAAAAAGGAGGAGGTTTCTCAATTCGACCGTACTTATATATATTATTTATTATTTTGTGTGTTCGCGAATAACTTAGTCGTTGATGTACCTACCGATTTTGGTGACTCTTCTTTTGTTGAAAGGAGATATCACATGGTTGGTACCATAAGGAAACCAGGATCTGATGATGGCATCCCAGAGAAATCGAGGAGAACTTTCGAAAATCGTAATGGTGTAGTGCATTTGTTATTTTATTCATTAAATAGGTATTTTAAGGCATTACTATTTAGTGAAGGTTTGGAGTCGAAGTGATGATGGAGCCGAAAGACAGTCGTGGGAACTCGACAACGGTATAGGTACGGGTAGGTAGGCACTTAATTCATTTCTAATGATAAGAACTTTGCACTCTTATCTATACATATAATAAAAATGTAACCGATCGCTGTCTGTACATGGAAGATATATGAGAAAAAATACTATTGGGACCTATATCAACGCAAATAGAACCCAAAACAATGATTTTTAAAATTTTTGTCTGTTTGTCTGTTTGTCTGTGCGTTTGTGCACGCTAATCTCAGAAACGGCTTATCCGATTTAAATATGGTTTTCACTAATATATTGTGGTAAGCTTCACTTAACATTTAGTGTTTCATGTCAATCGGTTCATAAATAAAAAAGTTATGTCAATTTAAAGAATCACATCGAACATTCGTTAATTTACTACGAAATCTTATAGAAGCAGATATTTTAACAGGTTGCGGAATAGCTGATAGTGTTTTTATTCCTCGGATTCCTGTCATTCTAAACAGTCTTTCATTTAGTTTTAAACGATTCCAGTTTCCAGTGAGCCTATGTTTTGCGATGACTAATTAAAGTAATTAATTAATTAAGTAATTAAAGTAAAGGTAAGACACTAAAAGTTGTGGGTGTGGATCTAAGTATTAGCTGTTTTTCGGTCAGCTTTATGTGGCTCTATCACGTGTTAGCATTACTAGCAGCCTGTATGCTTTGATCCCTGATGGCTATACGTCTAATCCATACATCCATACATATTATAAACTAGCTGTGCCCGCGACTTCGTCCGCGTGGAATAGTGATTTTGGGCAGCATTTTTTGGATATATCTTTTGGTTTGTTTTGAATTACAAACATCTTCGTTTAGGTGAATAAGAAAAATCTTTACAGTAAATGCTTCTCTATCTACGATATTAGACATATAGCCATCACGGATCAAAGCCATACAGGCTGCTACGATTACATACACGTGGCAAATCCACATAAAGCTGACCATGCGAAAAACAGTTAATATTTAGATCCACACTCATTAATTGTCATCGCGAAACATAGGCTCACTGGAAACTGAACTCGTTTAAAACTAAACGGGAAATTGGAAATGAAAGGAATCCGAGGAATAAAAACGCTATAAGTTTTTTTTTTTATATTAGCCTGCCAAAGTGCCTCTACTCTGGCTGATGGTAAGCAGTCAGTGGAATTCAGAAGCAGTGGACACCATTTCAAAAGCCAAACTACTGGTATGGTGGCCTCCACTATGGCGGCTTAGTGAGATGCTTCTTCACGCCTCGCTTAAAAGTCCCAGGATGAAAGTTAGGTGGGAACACATGCGCTGGTAAAGAGTTCCAGGCTTTAATTGAGCGACAAAAGTATAAAGTGCTGAACCGTTTGGTTCGAGACCCTTTAGATTCCACTGTGAAAGGGTGGCACTTCAGTCCCGCACGTGTCGTTCTGGATAAAAAGGGAGAGGGTAGAATTAATTTAAAGAGCTGTTGAGAAGACTCTCCGTGGTAAAGGCGATAGAAGACGGCCGTTGAGGAGGCGATGTCTCTTCGCAGCTGTAAAGGCTCAAGGGTCTTAGGCCTCCGAGCTTCCATGATACGGACTGCTCGCAAAAGGCCGCCGTACCGTCTCGAAAATGGTCGCCGGGTCCCACTATCCGGTCACCAACCTGCACGACGAACCACTCCGAGATTATGCGCAACCTGGTGGGGCAGTCTCTTTTTTTTGGTTAGGTCTAATTGGGCCCTTGTACAATGCCGCGGGCGGCCAGCGGTACCACCGTTTATACTGGCCTCTCTGGCCGGCGGGTTGACCCACACCACCCACACAATGACTCCGCGGATACTCAGCTGGTCCCACACATGCTGCGAGGTCAACGCCTTCTAGATCCAAAGTAAGCATATTATATGCTTGTATTATGGGTTCTAGAATACGGATAAACATACTTAAATACTTTTATTTTTGTAAATAGATACATATTATACATATAAACACCCAGACCAATGCAAATAGACATGTTCATGCTACAAATATTTGCACTGAGCGGGAATCAAACCCGCGACCTCACAGTCCATACACAGTACCACCAAAATACAGAGGCAGTCGATTTCCCCCTGACTTTCCCCTCCCTTTCCCCTGACTTCTCCCTAACTAACCCCGCACTTTCCCCTCACTTCTCACTTCTCCCTTCCTTTCCTCTTCCTCCCCCTCCCTTCCCCCTCCCTCCAAATTTCAAGTCGCCAACTTCAAAAGCAAAGATCTTTCCATACAATATTTCATCCCTTATTTCACTCCTATAAATCCACCCCAGTAAAAAAAAAATTATGAGCGTATTTATTATTTAAATAAAAGTATTCCAAAACAAAATTTCAAAGCTGTAACTTAAAAAATGAAGACGTTTCATACAATCGATTTCATCCTTTTTCATACACTTAAGGGTTGAATTTTTAATAACCCTTTCTTTGTACACTTCTAGACATTAAGACAAACACACCCTCCAAATTTCAAGTCGCTACGACCAGCGGTTTTGGCTTTACGTTGTCTGTCAGTCAGTCAGTCAGTCAGGACAAAGCCTTTTATAATATGTATGGATGTATGGATTAGACGTATAGCCATCAGGGATCAAAGCATACAGGCTGCTAGTAATGCTAACACGTGATAGAGCCACATAAAGCTGACCAAAAAACAGCTAATACTTAGATCCACACCCACAACTTTTAGTGTCTTACCTTTACTTTAATTACTTAATTAATTAATTACTTTAATTAGTCATCGCAAAACATAGGCTCACTGGAAACTGGACTCGTTTAAAACTAAATGAAAGACTGTTTAGAATGACAGGAATACGAGGAATAAAAACACTATCAGCTATTCCGCAACCTGTTAAAATATCTGCTTCTATAAGATTTCTTAGTAAATTAACGAATGTTCGATGTGATTCTTTAAATTGGCATAACTTTTTTATTTATGAACCGATTGACATGAAACAAACACTAAATGTTAAGTGAAGCTTACCACAATATATTAGTGAAAACCATATTTAAATCGGATAAGCCGTTTCTGAGATTAGCGTGCACAAACGCACAGACAAACAGACAAACAGACAAACAGACAAACAGACAAAAATTTTAAAAATCATTGTTTTGGGTTCTATTTGCGTTGATATAGGTCCCAATAGTATTTTTTCTCATATATCTTCCATGTACAGACAGCGATCGGTTACATTTTTATTATATGTATAGAAGGCTTTGTGCTGACTGACTGACAGACAACGTAAAGCCTAAACCGCTGGTCGTAGCGACTTGAAATTTGGAGGGTGTGTTTCTCTTAATGTCTAGAAGTGTACAAAGAAAGGGTTATTAAAAATTCAACCCTTAAGTGTACGAAAAGGGATGAATTCGATTGTATGAAACGTCTTCATTTTTTAAGTTAAGGCTTTGAAATTTTGTTTTGAAATACTTTTATTTAAATAAAAAATACGCTCATTTTTTTTTTATTTACTGGGGTGGATTTATAGGAGTGAAATAAGGGATGAAATATTGTATGGAAAGATCTTTGCTTTTGAAGTTGGCGACTTGAAATTTGGAGGAAGGGGGATGGGGGGGGGGGAAGAGGAACGGAAGGGAGAAGTGAGGGGAAAGTGCGGGGGTAGTGAGGGAGTAGTCAGGGGAAAGGGAGGGAAAAGTCAGGGGGAAATCGAGTTTCAAATTCACGCTAATCTCAAAAACGGCTTATCCGATTGAAATATGGTTTTCACTTTGATTTATTTTATTTTTTATGATAAAAACATGTTAACACGTCTCATTACGGAATAGGTGGAATTAAAGTGAATTACGAAATAGTAGTAGTCGATTTACGCTGATTTCAGCATGAATGGGTTGGATCGACCAGGGAAGTACTACCCTCTCATAGAAGATCGTTGTAAGAGTAATAGTATCCATCAGTAGCGAAGAGTCACTTTTCCGAGGAGGGAAGCCGGTGGGACTAAAATACTTTGAGTTTCGGAAAGCCTTTGAAAGACTTTGAGTAGACACTCAAGCAGCGACAGGTATAAGGAGGTCAGGGCATATTTTAAAAGGGAAGCCGGCAGGAATCGTGTTATATGGACGCTTCGCCACTGGTATCCATATTATTGCGTTTCGTTCGGTAAGTGCGAGAGCCGGAGGCCCACCTGATGCAGAGATGACAATCCTCGCAGCATTTGTGGGACCAGCTGAGTATCCGTGGAGTCATTGTGTGGGTGGTGTGGGTCAACCCGCCGGCCAGTAAGACCCGTATAAATGGTGGTGCCGCTGGACGCCCGCGGCATTGTACAGGGGCCCAATTAGACCTAACCGTAGTATTACGGTAGTAGATCCAAGCTGGTTTCAGCATGAATGGGCCGGATCGTCCGGGGAAGTACTATCCTCTCATAAAAGATCGACGTAAGAGTAGCAGTATTCGTACTACTGCGTTTCGTTCAGTGAGTGAGAGTGCCAGGAGCCCAATTTCCTCCTTTCCTTGTGTGTGACTCCACCCTGCCTGATGGTAAGCAACCAGTGGAATTCAGAAGTGGTCGCCACCATACCAAAAGCCATCGTCTTAAACTGCTGGTATGGTGGCCTCTACTATGGCGGCTGGGAATGGGGTTAGGAGAAGGGAATGAGGGAGGTGAGACAAAAGGAAAGGGGGAACTTGGGCCGTTATCAATATCGAGCAAAATTGAAGAAAAAAACACGTTTGTTGTATGGGAGCCCCCTTAAATATTTATTGTTTTATTATGTTTTTTAGTGTTTGTTGTTAAAGCGGCAACACAAATACATCATCTGTAAAAATTTCAACTTTCTAACTGTCACGGCTCATGAGATACAGCCTGGTGACAGACGGACAGACAGACGAACAGCGAAGTCTCAGTAATAGTTTTACATTTTAGATACGGAACCCTAAAAATGGTAACAATTATTTTAAGACTTTGTCCTACGAAGCTTTTAAAACGTCCACTTACGGTAGTTTACACCAATAACTGTAGATAAAAGTAGTTCAGTAAATTAACCAATTAATTCGTGAACTAAATATTAGGGTCCAACTACACACTAATTACTGTAAGCATCGCTTACACATCAGGATTAACAGTGATGAACTCTTACAAACATCCAACTCAGGCACTCGGACGTCCAATAAATCTCAACCTTATTGTCCTCGACTCCGTAATAAATTTAATCAGAAATAGGTTCAAGGCGTTACAAAGAAGTATTCATTGCGTTCTATAATAACGGCAGCGACAAAATACTCGTAAATATGAGAATTATCAATAATAATTTTACTTACTTGACGATAACTTTTTTCCTCATAAATCTAGTGCCGAGGTCTGAGTATCCTCTGTTCATAGGCCGTTTATGCGGCACCGGTGGAGCTGAGGTGGGTACGGGTTGTTCGAAAGTACGTGACACAGGCGAATTGGGCTCAGAGCACTGCTTGTCTGTGAGCGCAGGCCTAATCCGCACGGTAAGCCCCCCACCTTCTCCGGAAGTTCCACTATCACCTCCAGTTACTGCATTACCTAATCTTCTCGAGCTTCCTCTATCTTCTTTATACATTTCTAATAAATGATCCAACTTACTTTCTATATCATCTACCTGTAACATTAAAAATATCAATAACTTTTTTAATCAACTTTTTTCCATATATCGTTATATTGTAGTGTTTAATGCAACTTACTTGTCTTTCAATTTTAACTACTCTGGAAGCTAGGCTGATTTTTGATGCATAGACATCTTTAGCTTTAGATCCTTGTTTGCCAAGTATTTGGTCTAACCTGTTGGTTCGTAAATAATTTGGAGCTAAGTAAACACATCCGTACAAAATAAACTAATTATGTTTTGTACAAGCAGGCTGCTAATGTCTGTTGTTTATTTAGAAATGAGAAAAATAATGTAATGTAACTATGAAGTTAGATGGATAACAAGTATAATGAACAGTTAAAACTTCTACTAATTAAAAAATAATAGAGCTATTATTATTTCTTTACGGTTTTTGTCATAGAAATGTCATTGCAACGTATTTAGTAAAAAAAATTATAACAAATAAAAAAATCAGCATCAGAATGCATATAACGACTGGTTACTTATCGGCGCCTTGTATATGTATATTTTTTAATGTCATATAATATCCTTTGCGTTTAATATCATGCCAGACGAATGTATGTATGTCTTAAAATTACTACAAAATGACTGTGAGTACAAAAAAATATCAATTGGATCGTATTAATTAGATGATAGCGTCCTGATTTAATTCCTTCTTATAAATATTGTATTATGAATTTGAGAACTAAAAATAGGAACACTATATAAAATAAGTAAGTAATTACGTTGATAGTAAATGTTTCAATATCCAGTATATTGAAAAATAATAGCACTTTTATTTTTTATCAATACATAGGGGGTAAATGCTGCAATTAAATTATTTTATTTAAAAACAACGTGACAACAAGATATCTATACTTAACTCCCTCTAACTCAATTAAATACAAAATCATGAATGTTACACCAAATTCTACTGTATACCTATTTTATTGCTTTATTGCAAAATACAATGCTTTCATTATTAAATACCACGTGTAGGTATGTAACAATGCATTAGTTCTCTTCCAGTTACAATCATACAAAAATCAATTATTTGTATGTATGATGTTGTCACGTGAGATATTTCAATATACTGTTCTCCATCTTACCGATTATAACAAATATATAAAATAAAACAGAGGACTTGTTTTAGTCTTTGCATTGTTTTTGTGTTTCATGTAGGTATGTAATAATAAAATATTTAAGTCAAGTGCACTGAGATTAACATGGTGAGAAGCTTCAGGATTTTTATTCATGAATAGAATACAAATTTGCAGAAATCGACCTAATCTATAAATTGCTAGGTAATGAAAATCTGTGCTCAATTTTATTGCCTTTCTCTGAAGACTCTGAACGAAATGGTTATGTTTTTTTAATGAGCATAGTGCCATACAACTCAAACGGAAAACATTGTTTTCATTCTGAAATTCAGTTCGGTTTGTTGTCCTTTAAAATATAATATGATTGTACTACATTTGCTATTAAAGTTATAGAACATTATTCCACTTAGACCAGGGTATTGAATGGCATAAAGACCTACATTTTGTGATCTTTGTATATAGTCAAATATTATATCTAAGTATATAATAGTGTTGGGAGTTGAAGGATTAATAAGACTTAAAGAGGGAAGGATTACGAGCGTGAACGTTTGGTTAGCCGTTTGGTCCCTTTATGAGGTTAGGTCGAACACAGTAGGTAGGTAGCAATTTATGGACAGTATAAATTAATAAGTACATAGTTTTGATATATACGGTCGATTTCTACATATTTTTCTAAAACAAAATAAAATGCCTCTACATAAGACTATTTTTTTAATATATCTCTATCTAGTGCGCATCTGAACTATGTCCAACATACAAAATTATTTATATTATCACTGTTTATCACAGATAACGAGAGATTAATAAAAACGATTAATACCTACTTACATTCACATTTATATTTGCAAGTGCAAACACATCAAGCTCTATCTAATAATGTGTCAGATCATTCGTGTAAATAATAGCTATAAATCTTACTGGGGTCAAGCGAGTAAACAAGCCACATTTAGTTTGAGGGACAATAATTATGTAACTGTTACAGAATAAAGTGGATATGTACGGGATTTTAAAACGCTTGTCCGGCTTTTGATACACTTTGCTGAAGAAAATAATCCGGCTCAGGTGTAACATAACCTTTTACATATTTTAGCAAGAGATCCCATATCATAAAAAAATAATATAGTATATTAGCCGAGTATAATACCAAAGTACAAATATGTACAATGCCAAACTAAAATCCATAAGGCAGTAACTATATAGAATATTATACTGATTTAACAATCAAATCGACATAATTATATTATAATGTCAAGTTCCTCGCAAAATAATTTGTTTACTTATTGAAATAGCACAACAGCATGACCACGCATAGCGTATTGTTATAATAAAATTAATATAAACATAATTTTAAAAATCAAACTTTTTGGTAAATATTACAGCTAATAGGTATAGCTGTAATATTTACCAAAAAGTTTACGTACGTGCATAATATTAAGTATAACCTTGTTTGAATTAAAAATATTTTAACATTTTTTAATTGTTTTTGGAAAAAAAATTCGGAGATAGGCAACGGTCGCAACGGAACTTCTCAATAAATGATAGCAAATGGGCTGGGATTGCTGAAATGTTACTACATAATGTGCGAATTTACTCATTAAAAAAATATAAACATAAATAATATTTAAAAGCATAATTATATTTGCATCCATAAATAGAGACAGGTTCATGCATAGGAAAGGAAAGGACTAATCATCTAAATTGCAGATAGTAAGTGAAAGATATAATATTATATAGTATGAAAAAAGACGTCTACGAATTACCCAACTTACTAATTATTGTAACAACACCTAAGCTAATAATACAGGTACGATGTTTATTAAAATGAGACACTGAAACACTCAGACGACTTAAATAATTACCTAAGTATTTTAAGGTATTCCACACAAAAAGAGAATGTATTGAGCTATCCTACTCTAGACATCAAGATACCATAATGATCTACCAAGTAGAAGACACTTTAGGCACACATATTTTTTAATAATTAAATAAAATGGAAGATAATGATTGATTATACTTTTCCATAGATTGTTTCAAAAGTCATAGGATGAGCGGACGTTAGTCACAAGAGGTGATCCTTGTTACAGGCAATGGATGAACACAGTTGGTTGTCGATCGAACACTCTGCTCTATTGAATGTTTGACGAGTTACTGTCAACAGATGGGTGATTGCAGATGCAGTAGCAGCGGCGTAACCGGCGCGGGTCTGACCATCCCTGATCTCACCTGTACTGCAGGTTCTTGGTTCTGTTTAGCAGGTCGGCGTGTCCCGACGAATATTGCTCTATCACATCTTTGACGTCGTAAGGTTTCAGAGCTTCTCTAAATCTCTTGCGTGCGACAAAATACTTGAGCTACACGAAAATAAAAAGATCCTGAAGACTAATTCTGTCAATGTAAAGCTTTCCATGTCATTATAGGAATTACAAGGTCATAGTTGCCAATAGCCATGTTTACAATTTCATTATCGATTGTTCATGTTTAACGTAAATATTTACCAAAGTAATAAGAATTATTACATTATACCTCATTAATTAATAATTATACCTACATTTTTATTAATGCAAACATTAAATATTACAACGGTATACAAATATAATTATGTTCGTAAGTACTACTTGATAAACTGGATAGGGTGACAACATGACGATTAGAGTTACATCATGTGGTTTTACGTACTTAACTACCATAGATGTTGGTACTGAGACAGGAGACCATGCATTATAACATTTATATAACAGATGGAGTAGGTGTAATTGTATCGGGCAACTAGTTGTTAATAAAAGCTACCTGTTTATTAAGTTTGTTAAAATCTTTAGTTTTGACTGCGCTTGTAAATAAAACATTCCTGAAATAAGTTGACTTAGAAAGTTTTTGTGTGTTTGAAATTGTCAGTCCTATCACATAACTACAAGGCGTCTAGAGTGAGGCAGGGAGCAGTTTTATTTGAAGTTTTCAGTGTAAAGACCGCTCCAAAATCGCTACAAATGCTACATAAGTAGGTATTCGAACATATTTGAATTTAACATTTATTAACAAGAAGACACGAGGTGATTTATCATAGCAGAAAAACAATATGACAATTGAATTAACATGTCTAAAACAAATTAAAACATGTAAACAATTGGTGTAGAGACAAAGTTTTCTATGTAGACGTTAAATAACTCAAACGAAAACATAAACAGAATGTAAATACACGTGTTTTTGAAAGTAGCGCTAAAAAGAGTTGAGCGATTTGGAAGCAGCCGCTTAATGTATTGTAGTTAGGCATTAGGTATGTATAGCATTGCACACACTAACTACTGAGGTAGTATAAAGGTATTAAATTTGATTTGCCAATTTTGACTACAAAGATAACAGTACAAGACACAGTCGGTACACAGTCCAGACGAAAGAATAAAGTATGTAGGTACGTAGAAAGTAAATGGCAGTGCATGGTGAACAAAGGGTTCGCTCGTGGCTTCAGTACCTAATCTGGACGTTTTTCACCCGGCCCAGCAGGTCCACATGGCCCGCAGAATACTGTTCAATAACGTCCTTGACGTCGTAAGGCTTTAGCGCTTCTTTAAACTTACGTCGGGCCACAAAATACTTCATCTGTTAGAATTTAATAAGTAAGTAATTTAAGTAAGTAACAGATATTTATGACAAATCCCACTACGACAAACTCTCGGCGTACTGCCGAAGTCGTGGTTAAGTTTTCCGTTAATTTTGCTAGAAATTGTAAATTAAAAGACCATGCTTTCGTCATTAAAAGGTCGTTATTTGGCAAAATTTTCGAGAGTTTGTACCGAAAGCTAATAAACAGATATTGCTATTAGCTTAATGCCAGGGCACTGTTTAATGAATTTTAGGAAAATTTAAAAGGGAATACGGTTTGTTAGCCAGTACGTTTACTTAATTGACTAGCTGATGAGGAGGCTTGCTTTGAGATTTTCTTGAACATTTGTCAACAATGAGAGTGATTTAACATAAATTTAATATTTATGATAATCTACGTAGCTTTGTCCTTGTCACTTACGTCGTATATAACTATACTTATTATTACTTTACTGAAGTTTCAAAATCGTTATGCAGTTATAATAACGGTGCCATTAGACGCTTGTCAACATACAAAGCGAAAAATTTAGCTTTCAGATGTTTTTAATAAATTTGAGATTGTTGGAAGTGTTGTGTAAGTATCTTATATATTTTGTTGTGATAAAGAAAATTGCTTTTGGACGACACGATAGCAATTAGCTAAAATTATTATTATCCACAAACCATATCATCACCAGTTACCAGTTAAAGAATAGGCAGCTGGACAATTGATTGTATGAAGTTTTTAAACAGTAGACTTTTTAAACTAGTTCTAATAGTATGTGTTTGAAACTAAATCGAATTTAAAAATATAATTTAAATTGTACATACCTTTCTTATAAATCGTATGGCGGCTTTGTGTCGCGATGTCAATGTCACACAACGTGGCTCCTCGTCCTCGTCTGCATAAAAACATTTGTTTTAGTGAAGTAACACAAGGGAAACAATAAACTAGGTACGCTTGCGAAGCGACTTGGTATTTATGGTTAATGTTTGTAGGGTGTTTTTGTAATAGTCTACTTAGACAACAACATTTTATCATTAGCTTTCTGTTACAAACACTGCTTGCTAAGCCGGAATTTTAAACCTCATCTATAAATAAGTACTGTTGATTTTGTTAGCTAGACATAAAAGATGGTGTAGGTATAGGTTGACCTACAGCCTAGCATCGTCTAACCCTGAAGGGTTTTGTTTTGTTTTGTATTTTCAATACTGCTGTTTTGTCTTGTATTTTCAATACACTATAAAATATTAGTCGTTCGACTAATATACCGTACATCAGCTGCCGTATTATCATTCGTCGGGAACAGGTCTTTTCGAATTCTATAGGACAGAATTATTATTAATCCCAAATCTGAAGCTTATGACAGTTCTATTTAAAACTACCGATAGGATGACCCACCCTTGTCGATACCCTAATTAGAATAGCCGATAGGATCTTTAAAAATGTTTTCCAATCGGTCGGATTGGCATTGGCTTTAGAAACTGCGTCAAATGTGACGCGGGCACTATGAACGTTTGAGAATAAGGCAGCTGGTAGCCAGAACACGAGCATTAAAAACCGTAATTTCTTACGTTTCATTATAATACTATAATAAAATATTTTTGCGATCTCAATTTTATTTACGTATTTATGCTTTTGTTTTATTAACGACTTGCTGTCTTGTATAATGTATCATCATCATTATCATCAGATCTAAAAAAGTCCATTGCTGGACATAGTAAGGCCTATGTCCAGCAATGGACTTTTTTAGGTCAGCAAGTCGTTTGCAAAGATAGAATTAAAATATTATTTGCGGCATTAACCAGAAGCTTTACGATATTAATTCGACAAAACCGTTGGCGTCGTCGTATCATAGGTCGTATATAGGTATGCTGACCGCATAATTGATCAACCTTAACAAGTTCCTACATATTGGTACCTATACATCGCAGCGATTCGGTTCAGTTCAACGCATTGCGACTTATTTTGGTAGGTACAACCGCATTTTAAATTAACTTATGATTTTAAACACTATCATAATATTAGTTGAAAGTTTACCTTGGGATATATAAAGACAAAAAATATGCCTACACAATTATTACACAACATTTTATAGAGAAATCAATATTCTGAAATATAAATTTAATTTTCGTGAAATTTGAATAACATCATCACACTTTTTTTTCCCGTAAGGCAAAAATAGGTGTGATGATATTATTCCCGAAGAGCAAAAGTGTATAATACCCACTTTTCGTCAACTATGTTGCGTCCTACGTAACAGGTTATTACCAGGTAAACACGAAGAAAGGTAGGGTTCAGAGAGTAATTTTTCGTTTAAAGTAGAGCCGGCCGGCTGCATACCTAATTGTCTTCATGCTATTGAAGACCGCAGTCACACAATGTGGTAGAAAAGAACATAACATTAAATACATAGTCAATTTTTTAAAATATTTCTTTAAATAGGAGGTAATGTCGACTGATGGTATTTCTCATCTTAACAGAAGGCACAGCTGGTTTTTAGCTATGTTCTTGCGACTAAGTTTCCAGTGCTACCACTGCATAACACGGAATAGACAAAAGTAAACAGAAGCGTAGCCAATTATTCTATCGGTACTTCTAATTAGGTAGAGCGCACATTAGGTGGGTCACTTGTTTCTCACTATTGCTAATAAATAAGTGAAAAGTTTGAAAAAGGAACAAACAAAAATTCCTCTCACAATATTTATTTTTGACAACTAAAACTGTCTCTGCTCTGTATAATGAACTAGCCTTCCGCGGCGTAGTTTTACCCGTTCCGTTGCTTACTGCTCTGTTCCCGTCGTCAGTAGCGTGATGTTACAACGACTATAACCTTTCTCGAGAACTGGGCTATCATACGCAATAATATATAATTTTCAAATCCAACTGGTAGTTCCAGAGATTAGTGCGTTCAAACAAACAAACAAACTCTTCAGCTTTATAATAGTAGGTATAGAGCTTATGGCGTCACACCTCAGAAGAGATCTCTTTTTTCTAACTAGTGATCGTTTACATTTTCTCATTTTAAAATAATTAAATATATCATACATATACCAACATGAATAATCTTACATTTTTCATTTTCTTACATTGTATAATTTATTTCTTGATTTTATCTCTAAAAATATCATAGGGTATTCGACAATTGGACAGCGAGCATCATATGGGAATTTTGCTTTTAAATTTTGCGTCAAGTCCATTAGAGAAAGTAGCACCGGTCCACAAAAAAAATCTGACATAAAAATGCTACATAATATGAGTTTAAGGGATGCGGTTCCAATGGCTG
The DNA here is from genome assembly GCA_963082885.1 of Parascotia fuliginaria. NCBI lineage: Eukaryota > Metazoa > Arthropoda > Insecta > Lepidoptera > Erebidae > Parascotia > Parascotia fuliginaria. The sequence continues at coordinate 12,443,684 of OY720172.1, forward strand.
AGTAGATAGTGTATTGTGCTGCACATAAAGTTTGTCCATTTTTACATGGTAGCAGCGGTAAGTGGAAACAATTGTAGGTGCAGCGTGAGCTACAGTTATCACTTCTTTTATAAGCGTGGCTGTGTTGCCGACCGTGTAAGCGCTGTTCCTCACCGGAATGGCACCGCAGCGCAGCGGCGCGCAGCGACACATATTTGTAAGCTCTCAAGGTTTTGCGTTTAAGATATTCTAAAATTTTACATTTTTCAGTGTCCGTGGTTGCAAAGAGAGTCTGAAGGTTGCGGTCTCTACCCCACGACCATGACATATGGTAATGTAACCCTAATGAATTATTTCAGAAAGTTTGCTTGTAATGAAGCCACTCTATGGCATACTTGAAACTAATTTGCATTTAAATAGGCAAAAATTATATGCATTGCAGTTTTATTGACGACTAACAAGTGCCTGACCGGTCTAGTAGTAATCGCTGTTCATGGAGCTTATTGTTCCTATTTTTGGCCGTACACTGCCATGAATATAGAATCAGCTTACAGTAAGTTCGTACTTAAGGCAATATTATTATATAACAATGCGTTCTGAAAGTAACATACGCTTAACAAACACAACTAATTATTAATAACTTTTCTTTATAAATAAATAAATAATACCACAAGAACCGACCAACGTGATCTAGACTCATAGTAAGCATATATTATTAGCTTGTGATAGATTCTAGAATGCGGATATACTTACTTACATACTTTTTTTTTGTAAACACATACATAATATAAACTGACGGACTCATAAACTGCATCAAAATTCAGGATTACTTAGAAATTTTTTTTTTTAATAAGTATGCAAACTTTTTAGATTAAATTATATAAATATGGAGAGACTGGCTCTTAATCTTAAAAAAAGCAAAGTTTAAAAATACTACAGAGAACTGCAGTAAAACAAATGAATATAGCCGGGTAAAGAAAATTTACTCGTAGTATCAGATTTGCGTGTTATTTAAAGCAAAGTTTTAAATTGATTTGCATTGATTTTTTATTCTTTTGTCAATTGAATTATTGTTACCAGCAGAATTGTTGGGTTAGTTATTTAACTCATCGAGAGTTTTTGAACCATAATATGGATACTTCGTCCGAACAAGCGGTTCAAATTGTAGCACTGGTGCGGGAGGGCTTGGATCAACGAACGATTGGTAGAAATTATTATAATTGTATTAATTATTATTAAATTTAGAATATACAGAAGGTTTGTGAGGACAGGTTCTTACAGAAGGAGACGTGGTACAGGCAGGACTCGAGCAACCACCGGTCGTGATGACCGATTTATTGTTACAACTTCCCTGCGAAATCGTTTCCTCACGTCAGTTAACATCAAAACAGAGCTTAATGAAGTGCGTGGAGTAAATGTGAGTGCACGAACAATAAGAAGAAGGTTAAAGGAAGCGGATATCACCCCTTTTAGAGCAGCAAATGGTCCAAAGTTGTCTGTAGCTCACAGACAAGCTCGCTTAAGATTTGCGCGTGATCACCTAAATTGGACAGAAGAGCAATGGGCCTCGGTATTGTTCACGGACGAGTGTAGGACATGTTTATATGGTGCAGATGGTCGCAGAAGAGTCTATCGTCGACGTGGGGAGCGATATGCTCAAAGTTGCATTGAGGAGCGTGTTCCTTTTGAAGGCGGTTCATGTATGGTCTGGGGTGGCATATCGATGAACGGGCGAACAGAACTTGTGTTCATAGACATGGTCCGTCAAAACGGTAATAGAGGGGGTTTGACTGCACATCGCTAACAGAGATCTTAGAAGATCACGTGGTGCCTTACATGGGATTCATAGGCGAAAATTTTACATTAATGCAGGATAATGCCCGGCCGCACGCTGCTGCACAAGTTCGAGAATATTGCGAAGAGGTTGGGATACGTACAATGAATTGGCCAGCACGCAGCCCGGATCTTAATCCCATTGAGCATGTTTGGGACAATTTAAAAAGAGCTGTATATGCGAGAAATCCTGTGCCCACGACAGTGGCAGCACTAAGAACAGCACTTTCAGAAGAATGGGACAATATTCCGCAAGATCTTTTAATAACCCTAATAAAATCTATGCGGAACCGATTACAATCCGTAATAAGGGCACGTGGAGGTAATACACCTTATTAAAACATAAATAAACCCTTGCATAAAGTTTGTGTCTATTGTTAAAACCATTTCTTTATAAAACCAATTTTCCTTAAATTTCTGTTTTTTCTTCAAAAAAGTCTTAAGGTCCTTTCCAGTACACAAACTTAAACTTAAGGATATGACCCTACGCTGTTTTAAAGTTCACGAACCAATCTAGAGGTTTCAATTTTAATCTGTATAGAAAGTTTGCATACTTGGTTAAAATATTTATTTCAAAGTCGTCTATTACTTTGATGCAGTTTATAAGTCCGTCAGTGTACATAGAAACACCACCACCAATGCAAATAGCAATGTTCATGCACAAAATTATTTACACTGAGCGGGATTCAAACCTGCGACCTAAGCGTGACAGTCCGTACACAGTACCACCAAACCACAAAGTTTGTCAAGAGATACTTTTTTATAATAAAATATATAAGTCGGAAATTGCCAATTCGCCTTGTGTAAGAAGAGACCTTTCCCCTGCCGTACAACAATGGGTACCCTTAGCTACTAAGATTTTTTATATGTTACATTACTGAAAATGCCACCATCTGTCGGGATATTATTACATGGCAACCGCAGAGAGAGCGTATAAAATGTGATACGTTTTTGACCAATTTTTCTCATAAGTAGTAGCTTATTAGACATAAAATCACAATGTAGCATTACTCGATTAAAACCCTTTGAGTATTTATAAGCACCGGTTGTAGACTATTAACACTGGTCGTCATTTGCGGTTATTGACTGTTGGATCTAAAATTGCTTGCAGTCTATGCCTGACTGGCAAGGTTATTGCATACTGACTTGAACTACGATTGTAAACGATTATAATCCATTATATTAGTCGCCTGTGAGATTGCTCACTGTGTTTTATCTACCTATTTTTCTTTTGTATCGTCATTCAACCCAACGACGACTAACGACGGCTTTACATTTAGCTCTCTTGGAGTGTTTTATCAGCTCTCATAAAAACTAAGCCGCTCATTCCGTCCTACCATCACAAATGAGACTAAGTTTAATTATTAGTATACAAGATTCACAAGGCCATTCTTATGCTAGCTCTGTTTTGTCCAACGAGTTAGTGAGAACTATCATTTTAAAACTGAAGTGGCGTTTAAATGTCCAAGTTAGAAAAACACTGTTGTATTTGTCTTACTTCGCGTTCTACATTGATATAACTTCGCTTAGTGGTGCGTGTGCCTGCTCCCTAATTATACTAACTATTGATTAACTGTCACTTTTATTATACTTACTTTCATCAATGTAACCTACATGTTACTAAAACAACTAAAACAATCTAACGATTACTGTAAGTTGTCAGTAAAGTTGCAATATCAAATGTACGAGTACCTACATTATAAAATGTAATTATAGTTGAATTGTCATAATTAATAGAGTTTCTCAAGATTTAATAAATATGTTGGCTATCTTTCACAATATTCCAACAATTTTAATATTTTAAAAGTTGTTTGCTAAGCGAAATATAATTTCTTTTTTATTTTATACATTAACACTTTGACTGTGGATAGGTGCCTTCGTGCCTTTCTAAGGCCGCTATTACACTATCATAGAAATATGATCATAGATGTGCGAGTCATTTTTAAATGAAGAACATATGACGGTATAATAACTACATATGAATTATGATTCATATTGTATACGATCATAGTTAGAGGATACACACTAACACAATCTGTATGTGAATAGACTGCTAGTGTGTTGATATGATCCTACTTGTACGCTAGCTGTCAAAAAGGATCCCTTATCTAGACTGTGACACTAGCGTAAGCGTAGCCATAGCAACGGAAAACACGGCTTGGTGGGTGGTTTTGACGTTTATATGATCATTAAGTGTAATAAGTAAAAATGAAGAACGTCATCATAAAACTATGATCATAGAATTTGACAGATATGAAACTTATTTGTATGATTTAAATATAATAATGTAATACCGGCCTAACAAAGAAGATCAGGCGGTGTCAACTGGCGCAGCCGAAGTCCATGAGCAGAGGTTAACACTCAACATTAAATTGGTCGCCTGCTGTTTACCATTATTGATAACTAGCTGACCCGACAGACGTTGTCCTGTCTAAATTAAAATAAATAATTAATTGTACTTGTTATTTGAAAATGTTTATAAAATGCTGTTGAAAAATAGTGAAAAAAAGGCGTGTTGCTGAATGATCATTGTTACTGTGTATTAAAGATTGAACTTAATCCATAAATAATAATATTGTCAACCCTACACTGTAGGCCAAAGAACTTTTTTCGAGAGTTGATCGCTTCAAACTTTTTTAATTGTACTCGTAATCTATACTATTATATAAAGCGGTAGAGTTTCTTTGTTTGAACGCTCTAATCTCTGGAACTACCAGTCGGATTTAAATAATTATTTTTGCGTATAATGTCCCAGTTCTCGGAGAATGTTATTGGCTATGTAACATCACGCTACTGGCAACGGGAGCGGAGCAGTAACCAAAGACGCGGGTGAAACCGCGCTGCGGGAAGCTAGTATCCCATATAAAAAGTTTTTGTTGAATTTAAACATTTTCTGTACCTATCAATTTATTATTTTATATTTTTTTGTATCCATTTATTCAATTTAAGCCATTACAAACATTTTGAGATCTAAAATAGCTAAATCAGTCCAGCTTGAGTAAAATTGTTACGCTTACCGACAAACAACATTTCATTTTATACTTAAGTAGATAAAAAAAAAAATTACACTCAGATAAAATCTCATTTATGATATTGATTCTTATTTTTCTATTCACGCGTGATCTTTTTGTATTTTAAGACCGAGTTTCTACGAATATTTTTGTCATTATTATTTTAGATAAAGTTTATGAATTTTACACATTGCTTTTTTTGTTATTAGACCAGTATCAGTGTAGGATACAGTGTAAAGTAGAAATCAGTACTTATTGGGGTACCTAACAAGAATTACAAGTAAAGAAATAGTACAAGTATTAACGGTGTGTTAATACTTCTACTATTTCTTATATACATATTTCTTTCTAAAATAAATAAATAAATGAATTCATTAGGTGCCTATTTTAAAATAATAATAATAAATTACTTTCTTCTAGTATTCATAAAGACCTTTATCGGAATGCAGTAACAACGCTACCGAGAAAATTAATATTTTTCGCAAATTTATTTTCAATCAGCCAATAATAATAAATTAGAAGCCTAAAAATTCTAACAGTGACCAGAGCCCAGTTCTTGTAACATCACGCTACTGGCGACGGGAGCAGAGCAGAAAGCAAAACGCGGATGAAACCGCGCCGCGGGAAGCTAGTATTATTATACCAAGTAAAGGAGTTTGTTTGTTTGTTTGAACGCGCTAATTTCTGGAACTACACCAGTCGGATTTGAATAATTCTTTTTGTTTATGATAGCCCAGTTCCTAAGAATGGTTATAGGCTATGTAACATCACGCTACTGGCGACGGGAGCAGAGAAGTAACCAAAGACGCGAGTGAAACCGCACTGCGGGAAGCTAGTTCATTATAAAGAGAATTAATATAGTATTTACTAGCTTTTGCCCGCGGCTTCGCTCGCGTGAATATCGTTTTTTCCAATAGACATTTTTTATATTATTTTATACTGTTTTCCATTCTATTACTAATCTTCCATTCATACAAACCCTTTTTCACCTACCTAAAGATATCCCTCGTAAAAAAAAATATATAGTAAACAAAAGCAAATTTTCACTACAATAACTTTCCCCTTCCCCCTCCCCCTTCTTCCCCACCTTGCTTACCCCTCAGTTCTCTCGTATTCCCCCTCACCTTCAGCTCATCTCCTTCTTACCTTTCGCTCACTTCCCCTTCACTTCTCCCTTACTTCACCCTTAGTTGCCTCTCACATCCATCTCACCTTCCCTTCACCTGCCTGTCACCTTTCCCTCACTTCTCCCTCACTTTCCTCTCACTTCCCCTCACTTACCTCTATCCCCCTCCCCCTCCTCCACACTTTCCTCTCGCACTCTCTCAAAAAATTTAAAGTTTTTAATTAATAAATAAATAGGGGGATTGATCGTAGAGGGGTGAAAATTTAGGGTTGTATGTATTATTGTATACTGTATCATAAAAAAAATAATTAGAGGTGAACCACCCTTAAAATTTAAGGGAATGAAAAATAGATGCTGTCCGATTCGCAGACCTAACCGATATGCACACAAAATTTCATGAAAATCGTTCGAGCCATTTCGGAGAAGTTTATTTACAAACACCGTGACACGAGAATTTTATATATTAGATGTCAAGAATAATTACGACGCCAATAACAATTACCTCTTTTAAATGTTTATCAAATTTGTTAGCTAACAAGTTTTAAATGGGCTGGTTTAGTCATTCAGCTTTTATTGTGAAGCGAACCGCAATTGAAATATTTTACTCAGCTGTAATAATCGTCCATTTTGAAAACTGACTTTATCCGTTTATACAAAAGCGACTGAAGCCTTTGTGACATGGTGGGTTTTACTATGGGCTGTAATATATTTGCACACACTATTAATGCATGAAGGTGACGTAAAAGTAAAGTAATCGATGGGGGTTAGCAGGTACTATATTGATCTTGTTAAAATGAATGTCAAACAAAATAACATAGAATGAAGAATTTTATTCCTTAGGGTTTAAAGATTTTTGACACCGACGTTTTGCAAGTTTTAGATTTCTTGTCTACACATAGCGATTGGTATGTATGTACATATATTTTAAGAATTGTGCACACACCACTACTATATCGGACACCACAAAATTACTGAGTAACTCTTTTCTCCGGGAGATCAAATTAATGGATTATTCCCATTACGGACCCTAAATACGGTAGTCCATATCGCACAGTGAAATACGAAAAAAAAATCTGAAGTTAGAAATTGTTTTCAGCTGAATATGTGGGTAATATAACTCGGTCTGAATTGTGGAACACGGTTCGCCGAGGAAATAAAACTATAGTTTGTTACATTGGTAGCTGAGAGTACTAGTTCTCCTACTTAGTTCAGTCGTACTTTCACATGATAGTGATCGTGTTTGCTTTACTGCAAATTAATCTTAAACTACTCTCCAATTGAAACTTATATTTATATTCTTTTGCATTTTTTATGACGATCATAGAGACTTATACTGCAGACTAATTAAAAAAATATTTTTCCCTGAGGTGAGCAGGTCAGGCGCAAAATACCAGAATCTCTAAATACCAGATTCGCAAATTACCAGACTCGCAAAATATCAGAAACCTAAAATAACAGAAGCACAGTCAATCAGGCTATACTTCTGTTTATAAATTATGGGTATCTTTTTTGTTTCGGGCAGGCGGGTTCTTGTTTTTTAATCGTTAAAAATAACGATTAAAAAACAAGAACCCGCCTGCCCTTATTTAAAGAACAAGCAAAAGCTTGTTCTTTAAATAAATGATTTTGACTTTTATCTTTTAGTTGTTTAGTTGTAGTTGTGAATTTGTTTTGAACTTTAGATAACCTGTTATTTTGCGTTTCTGGTGTTTTACGAGCTTGGTAATTTGCGAATCTGATATTTACAGATTCTGGTATTTTGTGCCTGAGCCGTTCTGGGCTCCTGGCTGAGCATTTCACAAGAGCTTCTTAACACTTTTACTGTGACTCGGAGACCGAAACTGAATTTCTATATTATTTCCATTGTTATTATTTAATTTGTATTGTATTGTATTTTTTTAAACCGATTAAATATTATTATTATATAATTAATAGAAATTGTTGCGAGTGTGATGCCTGGTTTTAGTAACCAATAATATTTTTACTGCGTTCTCGTTTTTTAACCGACTTTAAGAAAAGGAGGAGGTATATATATATATAATTTAAGTATGCTTATTTTATATATTGTATATATGTATGTGTATTTATATTTTATTTCATTTTTGTAGTTTTGTTTTAGTTTAATTATCTTTATTTAATGTAATACACTGTGTCTATGTTTCTTATCAATTTTCCTGTCGCAGGTCTGCTGGAAGAACTTTCTGATGAAATAAGCAGTACCTTTGTGCTCTTGTTATTTTATGTACTATCTTTATAAGTTTTGTGTGTGCATATAAATAAATAAATATTTACGACATGAAGTGTTGTTTTATTTTTAACTGAGTAGACGTTTTAATATTGGTATAGGTATCATAACCTCGTGTCAAAGCATAAGGACAACAGGCTTTGTAGTATATTCTAATATTTAAATGTTGCCAATATGTCTCTAGATTCATTCATATGCCTCTATACCGATTTCGTCCACAGAGACCCTGTTCAGCTTATTGGTGTGTTCATATATTCTCACGTGGCTACAATCCATGATATTTATAAATAAAAAATAAAAGATTAACCCTGCCACTCATCTCGGGAATGAAAACCCTTGACCATAGCTTATCCCATGTTTAAATGTATAAAATATGTATGTGTGTGAAATCCAAATATTTCCCACTTCGTAAAACAGTTGTGTATACTTACTTACAATTAAGTTAACGAAACCTTAATTTGTGTATTTTAACGCTACATGTTTCTTGTAGAATGATAGGTACATAGCTTATGACGTTGTAGAATAATATTGGAAACAAATTGTCATTGAAGAACGGCGGTGTATATTAGGTAGGGAAAAAAGTCTTTTCGCATAGTATGTATGAACTTATAGTAAGAATTTCTTCGGCTGTACTATTTGTATCTGGCTGGTTGTGGTATTATTAAAAGTTTAAATTTTGAAGAAGATAATTCAAAATTCAAATTAGGAAAATGAATGATTTTCATTATTTTTCTTACTGTTCATTTTAAAATTTTACTACACAAAAGGTAAAAATGCAACGCAAACGGCGAAAAAATTCGTGATGTTTATGGACCTAGTGCAGTGTCTGTGAGAGTAGCACAAATTTGGTTTAAGCGTTTGGGCGACCGCGCACTCTCTTGCGTTTTCAAAACGCATAATCTGTGAAGTATAGAATGTCATAGAGGTCCGCGCACTGCGGTGAAATAAACGCATGCGTTTTAGCCTCTCGCTGCAAATTTGCGGTGAGTCTACCGCACATATTTTTGTATCGCATAGAGATCAATGAGGCGCCGCGCACACGAAAAAACGCACGGTCGCTCAGTTGCGATAGAGACACGATACAGGAATGCCGTTACCTAGCGTATAGTAAATACCCGAGATTTCTGGGATTATTGATCTGATTTGATTGAGTATAATTAGTATTACCGTGGTATAATCGTTCAAATAATAATTATTCATGTTGTACCTACTTACAACAATTTATGTAGGTATCTATCTACTATTAACTGCTTGATTTTTTTAAGCGGAAGGTAATATAATAATATTAGGGATGCGTTTTCAAAATTCATAGAAGGTATCGAATTGCATCGCTACATTAACAACTTTCACACACACACATAGGTCAGCCACTAAGGCAATTTTATTTATGTGTAAATAAACTCTTGTTGTTGTTGTTAAGTGATGTTTTTATTTTTTTTAATTATTTAAGAATGAATTAATATTATACATATTGTATGTTTTTTATTTTGTACTTAGAATATAATGTTTTGGTGAAGATGGAGTCATCTGATTACGATGAAGTTAATTTTAATTGAAAAGCTACTATTGAACTTTTAATCGTAATCGTTAATCAGATTATTTTTTTGCCAACACTGGTTATAGGCTCTGTAACATTACGTTACATTACGTTACGTAGTAATGTTACTAATATTACAGAGATCGGATAATACAGTGCATACTTACCTAAACTTCGAGGAAGGACGTAACATAGAGTGGTTAATACCACCTCTAAAATACTAAAGTTGTAGTAGTAGTAGTAATACTAAAATAGTACTTAAACAAAACCAACTCAGTTTTATTTTACGTAATTACAAAACATTTATTACGGAACTCTAAAAAAATTAATAATATCTTTTATAATCTATATTTTGTACCTAAATATTACTAGCTGTTGCCCGCAGCTCGGCTCGCGTGAATGTCGGTAAAATCGCTTTTTTCCCTACTAACTTTTATCCCCTATTTCAAGCCATTTTTTCGCAATAAAATAGATAGCGAGTCTTGTTTGATAATCTATAGCGACGACGTGTTGGCACCACAGCCGAGTTCGAATGACAAAAAACATGCGTTTGTTTACCGCAGTGCGTGGTCCTGTGAATGCGTTTATTCTACCGTGCGGTAGAATTAACGCACCACCGCAAGGCAGTGCGCGGTCGCCCTTTGTGATGCGAAAATTTTTATTTCAAAGATACACGTCGCTCTGGTCGGCCTATTACGAATAAAATGGATGCCATTTTTGAAAAAGTGGAGCAAGATCGGCATATCAGTAATTACGACTTGGCTGAAGAACTGAGAATTGACCACAAAACAGTTTTGGCGCATTTAAAGAAAACTGGGTACACAAAAAAGCTCAATATTTAGATACCTCACGAGCTCACTGAAATAAACCTAATGAACCATGTACTCATTTGTGATTCTTAATTACGACGTAATGAAACCGAACCATTTTTGAAGAAGCTGATAACTGATGATGAAAAGTGCAGCACGTACGACAAGAACGTGTAAAAAAGGTCGTGGTCAAATATTTATTTGTTTATTACACACGACAAATTACAATTGTTACAAATGTATAACATAAGAATAGGTATAAGATCTGATCTAGATTGTAACTCAATTAATATGTGTAATTAGCAAAATGAGTTAGACGTGTCAGTTATACAAAATTCATAATAAAATTATCATGTACTTAGGCTATTAAAATCAGCGGTGGACCGCGCGAAGGCTGTGCTTGTCTAATGCCAGTTGAAAGGGGAAGCTAAATTACACTTGAATAACAATAACATTCAAACTTAATACTAGTCTTAAATGTAGCTGGTTGAAACAGTCTGACTCAACGACATGGTTGAGCCTGAACTGCTAGGATAATCTTACGGATAGAGGATATCTTTTAAAGTTTTAATATAAGTAGAGAATTTAGGAGTGAAGATGTCGAGTTCTGGATTATTTTTTACCAGTTCGTTATACTGACGAGCCATTCTAACTAGGGGATTATAAAAAGAAATGTTATTTTTATAAGTTTGTAGGGCGAAAAGGTTAGTGTTTTGAGATCTACGCACGCTATACTTTATATTAAAAGTTATTTGAGAGAGTAACTCAGGGGTGTCAATATTAGAGTGTATTATTTTATATAGGTGAACGAAATCGAAATACTCCCGCCGTGTTTCCAGCCTTTGTACTTTGAATTTGGACAGCCTAGTGTCATAATTGAGATTGGTACGGCCTATGTGTTGACGGTAGCATAACATTCTTAAACATTTTTTTCTGTACCCTCTCTATTTCGTCAATGTGCACTTTGTAGTGCGGAGACCAAATGGGGCTGCCATATTCTACAATACTTCCGACAAGAGTAAAGAACAGGTAAAGTAACGAACGAGATTTTTTAAAGCATTTAGTCGATCTAAATACGAATCCGAGTAGTTGATTGGCTTTGGTTGAGATGTGTTCATAGTGTTTCCGAAATGTAAGCTTATCATCAAAGAGGATGCCTAAATCTTTAGCAACACTAGTTCGTGTAAGAACCCGGCCGTCAATAGCATAATCATGTACAATCTTATGAAATTTGTTGGTGAACGTTATAATAAAGCATTTATTAATATTGAGGTACATAAGATTTGTGTCGCACCACTCAGAAATTGTATTTAAGTCTTGTTGTAAGAGATTGCAATCAGTAGTAGAAGATATTGTTTTAAATATTTTTAAATCGTCGGCGTACAACAGACACTCACATAATAATCTCTTTACGAGATCATCAATGAAAATGACAAATAAAAGTGGTCCCAAATGACCCTTTGTGTGGACCCTTGTGGCACGCCTGATGTTACTGGCATTGGGGATGAAAGATAACCTTTCAGAGCGACCAATTGATTTCTGTTACTGAGATAGGAAGTCATCCAGCGGTATAAACTGCCATGAACACCATAGGAGGCGAGTTTGCCGCAGAGCAGTCTATGGTTGACTCTATCAAAAGCTTTGGAGAAGTCTGTGTAGACGGAATCTACTTGACCCCGTACAGCAAAACTCTTACACAGATAGTTCTTGTACTCCAAAAGATTTGTGACAGTCGACCTACCCCTAACAAAACCATGTTGCAATTAACAGAAGGGGTGCGGTTTTTCATCATGATAACGCTAGAACTCATACATCTTTAGCCACTCAGCAAAAATTTAGAGAATGTGGCTGGTAGGTGTTAATGCACCCGCCATATAGTCAGATTCAGATTTCCACCTGTTTCGGTCTCTTCAGAATTCTTTAGGCAGTGTTAGGTTAACATCACGAGAGGACTGCCAAAACCACTTGTCGCGGTATTTTGATCAGAAGCCCCAAAATTTCTATAGCAATGGGATCATGTCCCTACCTACAAGATGGCAAAAAGTTATCGAGCAACATGGCACCAGCATACTTTAGTTAAATGTAAACAAACCATATTAAAAAATGTGTTGAATTTCCTTATAAAATGCGAAGAAACTTTTTCGCCAACCTATTAATATTTTGCCTATTTTATTTATCTTACATTTTTCCACTGAGCAACGAATGACAGAAATGATGTTGACATATTTTGTCAACAGTGTAATAAATAAATGAACAAAATATTAGTCAGCATGTATTACTTATTTGAATTCTAATTTTTTATTTAAGTTTGATGTTTTGTAGTATTTTTATGAGTGTGGTTTTCAAATTATTATAATTAAAATTTGGAAAAAGTATAATTCATGTAAAAAAAATCTTAAAAAACGAGAAAGGAAATATAATATACTTAAACATTGCAATAATAAACAATATAATATGGGTTACACGCATAATAACACATTAGTAGTCAAACGCACAATGACACATGGTGTTTACGCAACGACATTCGCTTCTACAATTAATACGAATCTGATGACACAAGAAAAACAATACCCTCCTTGACTTCGGTAGTCGGTTCGGTGCGTGTGTCTGTCTGTAGTTTCCAAACGGATCAACTGATTTTGGTTTTGTTTTTTTTTGTTTGAAAGGTGAATTCGTCGGGATTGTTCATAGCTATGTTTGACGAAAAACAGTCCAAGATGGTCGCCGCCACAAAATGGCGAATTAGGTACTTCTTATTTTTACACAACCTCTTGACGAAACTTGCCACTCCTATTTTCCCACTTAACACTTTTCGGGACAGTAAACGTATATGGCCGTGATGACAGTAAAACATGTATTGTGTCTACAGTAGTGTCCATGAAAGGGTTAATAAGGATAGTATCTAAATATTAAAACAATGAGTATATTCTAGTAATTTGGAAATCCTATTATCAAAACTCCTGTTTAAAAGCTGTAGTAGTTTCATACAAATTTTGTTACCCCGTCTTAGAGAGCACATAACATAAATTTGAGACTCCTAGCACTTGTAGTTTCTGAGATTTCTTGATGAGTGGGTGAGAGAGAGTGACCTTTCGCTTTTATATATATAGATAGGGATATATATAGGACAAAGCATGCCACACACAACTGAGATCGTGGGAGAAGCAGCTTTCCTTCAAGTTTATTCCCGCTACCTTAAGAGTTTGACCTTGAATTTCGTTAGTCATTGTGAAGCAAACTTTGATGGGAAACTGCACTCTTTTAAATTCAAAGGGGTATTTAATGGTGTAAAAGGAATACTAGGAATAAATATCTACAGAATCTCTTTGAGAATAACCTGTCAGAGTAGTTGCCTCAATTAAATTGCATTGCAATGTTTTCAGTTGTAATTTTGGTTGATTTATATTGCGCAGCAACATATATAATTAACGCGCTAATTCTAAATTTGGCTGTAGTAACTTGTGCTCACTCATTTATATAGCGTGCCCCCTTAGTAAAAAAAGTAGGCAGCATCACTTTTTGACCCAGCTATCAGCATCAACGTCCTGTGTCCCTACCGCATCTTGCAAGTATATATGTATAACTATCCGCTCTAAGCTGCGCTTGATTGTTCCTATACTACACAAACTTCGCAAAAGAAAAAAAATGCAGATGATTATCTGGTGTCAGTCTTCTCCTTTCCTAATCATTATACGGTAAGAATAAAAACTTGCAGTAGATTCCATTTTTTAAGCGGTTGTTTGGTCTCAGCACTGTAGTATGAAAATTAAGTATCCATCCTCGCCGCAGCAAAACAAAAGTGGGTACTGTATGCATCGTAAGAGCGATGGATTTCCCTTATTCGATGCAATAATTGTGTTATCATAGCTCTCCTCGCTTTAGAAAATCCTAAAGAACAATATGGTAACTATAGCAACTTCATTTGTTATAGTTTGATAGAGTTTTTAAACATAAGCAACGTGTCAAAATATATATTTTTAAATCAAAAGCACTAAGGAGTATTGATATCAACTTCGAAGCAAATCATCCCTAAAATTACCTTATTTTCCCTTTGTAACCCCGTTTAAGGATGAATATCAATAAAATACGAAACACGTCTTCTATCAATTCTGATAAATGAATGTTTATGCAAACTTTGAAGTAGATTGAATCAAGGAATCACATTGTCCCATACAAACTTTGCCCCTCATTTTCACCTCCTTAGAAGTCGAATTTTGAAAAATCCTGTCTTAGTGAGCACCTACGTCTTAAAAGAAACCCCCATGCAAAATTTGAGACCCATAGCACTTGTGGTTTCTGAGATTTTGTGATGAGTGAGTCAGTAAGTGAGTGAACTTTCGCTTTTATATATATAGATATAGATTGATAGAAAAGCACACAGAATTGGGTTTATGAAAGTATTGTTCCTGCGTGAAAACTAAGTCTCGGTGCTTTCTCCAACTTGTCTTTAATTCGTACGAGATACAAAGCTCTTACAAATTAATGTAGAACGGATATGGGGACTATTTTATTTATTTGGTTATTCCCTGTAACAGAAAGGGGCGGATGTATGTTTACGGTTTGTGATATTAACGCGTGTACTTGAAGATTATTCTTTGTTATTGTATAATGAGTGATAGAAGTAAAGATATGCAACATTTGATAAAGTCAGAGTTCTGAATGCTCACGTCCACAGTCCACACATTGCATTTCCATATTGTTGCATGCTTTATAGTGCCTAAGACATTTATGTTTGGTTCATGCTTAAAGATTACTGATTATTTTTACTGTAACATATAATGTAGATTATCGCCCTTAAAAACATTTAAACTATGTGATAGTTTTATAACATTTTATACGTGAATGTGCGTTTATATAAACGACACAAATTTTACAGAACAAGTTACATGATCATCTTGTCTAATATTTCTATTCTTTGTCTTGTATAACAACGCCGAGAAAAATAAAACAAGATGTCATGATATTTGCTTTGTGAAATTTGCAACGTGTAAATGGTGCTTGAGGGTCGTTATTAACAAAGATTTCTTGATCTAATTTGGATAACATTATTTTATGAATTTTTGACGAAATCATTGGCCTCGTATTATGATGGATACATTAGTTTGATGCTCGGTTCATATTGTTGAGATTAAATTAACTTTATGATTGGAGTACAAGATTGATTTTCGTATACTTTCATATTTTACCTCATGTTTAGGTATTTATGTAGGAACGACATGGAACAGTGCGAGCATTAGATACTCAACAGGTATATCATTCACCGAAAAAGACCTTTGCATATAGTGACCCTTAGGCACATTGTTCAGTGTCCATTTTGTATACTTATAGATAACCGAATTGATTTTCTTATCATATAAAATGTTGTTATTTGAATGCAATAATCTACAAACTACATGATTAAGTAGGTACATTCATAGACGTAATTATTGTGCATGTATTGTACTTACTATTTCTAACAAAAACTGGTGCATCGGAACGTTAATCAACAACAAATTAATTAATGACGTTTAATTATTGTTCATACATTAATTGCGTTTATTACTAGATGTGAAGCACGTATCAACAGATAAAAAGTTAATTAATATAATTACACAATCAACAGATCTAAGTGTAAATCTCCAGTGAAAACAAAACGTAGTAGTCTAGGTGTCAGAAGGTAGTACATGTGTTTGAAATTTACATAGCTTAATCAAACCACATATACCACACATTGTATTATGTACATTACAACCTAGTGAAGAAATGTTAATCTACTCGAAAGCGACAGAAAGAGCATCTCAACAGACGAACAATTTTGTCTAAAACGAAATACAGCTAATTGTAGATATTGTTGGCTTGTCCACTTCTTACCATCAGAGTTTTTCTTGGAGAGAGCCGTCTCCGCCACCGTGTCCTCGCTGTGGGAGGGGTTGACGGGTCTCGTGCGTCCTGTGCGTCCGTTGGTCGCGCCTGCCAAGCCACACATACGCTCACTTCAACACTGGACGGATACTCGCTCATTTACCACGTCTAACTATCTGCGCCGGCCCTGATTCTATGGCGACGGTAGCGTAACGCTGAGCTGACTAATAAGCATCCAAGCCATCCATAATGAATCTGATACGTTATAAATAAGACGTATGCGCGTATGTAGGTTACCATATACGAGTGTATGTAGGTACTGGTAATCTGTGCGTCAAATGATAAAATGCTTTTGCTACCATCAATTATCACGCCGCCTGTCTGCCTGCCAGTTATGTGTTTTTGTAATGTAAATTTGGTTGTTGAGACTGTATTGAACGGCTTTATTCATAGGTTGTATGAATGTATAATTATGTCATTCGTCTATGTAGTTTTAAACACATTATCCTTACGGCAAGTATTTGCTATAACGAACATCAAACTTGTTTTGTATTTAAAATTTATTAATAAAGTTATAAAGTCCTCTTTAAGTACCTATTAACAGATTATCTTTTGCGAAATGTCATATAAGAATCTTTTAAACGAAATCATGTGCGCCATGTAGCTTATGCTAAGTAGGATCCGTCTTTCATCTTGTTTTATATTACAGGGTTATGAAAAACGTCTCGGATAGGGAATCTTTTATTAAATCCTCTTTCACGAGAAATTCCGTCATTAGTAAGTATGAGCCGCTTACGGGATATGAGAAGTGATTATGTAACTGTAATCATAATGTGTTTGACTTTGATGATCAGTTTCTTGTTAATCAGTAAAATATACATATATTTTACCAAAATATTTGCGTATTTAATGCTAATACTAGCGTGCCGTCAAATTTATAAGGTCTGACCTTCGAATAATTAGTTAACAATGATAGAATCCATAAATTTATTTTTAAAACCCACATTGAAGAAACACCTAAATAATAAGGTCAATGCAGGCGGTTGCCATTTAATGTCTCGGGCAAACTATCGATCCAATTCTTCGTCTCTTTCTAGCTAATGTGCAAACGCTTTATGAATGTAGCTTGTAGTACCTAAATAATATACGGCATTATTCCAAATTACTTATAATTATGATTTATGATATAACACATGGCCACAATTATAGATATTTTGATTATCGATTTGTGAACCCTTTACTACAACAGTCTACTGACATCTACTTTGTATCAAATACGCCCCACGGCTTCGCCCGAGCGTTATATATGTTTTGTTGTATCCCTCGGAAACCAGACCCATTTTCGGGATTAAAAGTAGCCTATGTCCGTCTCCGGCATCGAATCTACCTACATACGAATTTTCATCGAATTCGTTTAGGCGCTGAGTGACACACACACACACACATACAAACTATCGCGTTTATAATATTAATAGGATGTGTGTAGGGTTTTTCGCATACCTACTGATAACAAAGTAGATAGTGAATAGAGGGCTGCTATCTGTTCCATGACACGGCCATCAACATTGATAAATAAGTGATAGTTAACACGAACTCTTTTATGCGCAAGATAAATAAATTAAATGTGAGGAAGTGTCCGGGGAATGAAAACACAACAAAAGCTGTGTTTTTATGACAGCAAAAGTTGTTTACTTTTGGTCCAAAGGCGTTACATGTTTTTATGAACACGTTCCTAGTAGCAACTAGAGGTTAGTTATTTCAGGTTTATTATGTTATCCCTTTTCTTGCAAATACCTCAGATTTGATTTTAGTTTTTTTTACAGTTTGGTGGGATTAATGTTTATCTACGTTGTATCTCACAACAACTGCAAATAAGTATTTTTATTTAAATATGTATTTTTTACTATCTTATACACTTTGAGAAGAATCCATTACGTTTACGAGCTTTACTTCGGCATACAAGACTACTTTTCATTTGTTAAATTAACCGATGAAAATGATATTGCTCAGTTGATATTTGCTTTGCTTAATGAGATACATTTTCCAAAATTTTAGACAAAATTCAGTTTATATTTTGTTTTAGTCATTTGTCTTGGTTTTATAAGTTTTACTAGTAATCATACTATATCATATGTATACCTCAATGCATTAATTTCAAATTTAATCAATCGCTAACAGCCAGCCAGCCAATAGAAACCATATGGCCAATAAAAGACTAGAATACTAGATAAAGCCATCAAATAATTGTATGGTAACACTTGCCTTTTTGATTTTATAACCTGTTTCTCTCTTATTAATTACTTATCTTGTACAAATTATTTTATTGAAGGGAAATGCAATAAATATTGGCATTGTATTCATTGCATTTCTCTTTATATAAAGACAGGCGGATATGAAAGCATTAATCGTAATAGGAATACGAAATAAAGTAAATATTTGACTGTAATATATCTTTAAACTTGTTAAAAATCATCTGTTTACGTATATATAAAAAAGTAATAATGAGAAAGTTACCTATGAATAATATTTTACATATTTCCTATAAACTATCTGGCATGCATAATAAAAAATGCAAAGCAGTGTAAATACTTAGTTATTTTTTTTATTAACATACGTAACCGAACTTAAAATAGAAGCTCTGAAGGAAGCCATTCCAGTAACATGAGGTCGCTTGTTTAATCTGGAAATTCATTGTGTGAACCGCGATCTATGATGCTAAATGAAATCAATCCTTGCACTCTTTGAAAAATAACATGTCATTGTCATATCTCTCTAACTTTAGCACTTACATAACGCGAAGCGATTTTTATGTAGAAGCCACTCCGTTAAATGTAGTAGGTACGTGAAGCTTCTTATTGCGAAATAAGTAATACTGTAAAGTTTTCGAAGCCATATTTATTCTACGCGGGTGCATTTTTATTTCAAAAAAAGTGAAAATAATAGAAAGAAGTAGAAGGTAAGTAGTATGTCAGCAATCGTGTCTGGAGCTATGAGACGTAGTCATTATCGCCGGAACGGTTAACATTCAGTCCGGGGTCAAAGCTACGTCACCATGGTCACTTTTCGTGTATTCACATATTTCCGGAAAGTATTTACTAATAAGAATCAACAAGAAACGCAGCAGAAGTTTATCGACTGTAATATTGTCATGCCATAGTGCCGTCTAATATATTTATAACAGAACCTTTAAAGCAGCTTTTCCAACAATGTAGTAGACAACACGCGCGGTCCCCTCCCGATGTATGTTTATCTACGGAACAGGGCAATAAATGACATCACACTCCATACCACTAAACTCTTCACATGTCACAAACACTGCACAACACTGCGCTAATTAAAACGGTTCCTCAATTTAGAGGGTGTAGATTAATATTTGTCCCTTCTTGTTGTGTTGGCAATTGAAAAAAAGTTGCGATACGAGTGCACGACCTTAATGGGTTGTAGGATGTGGATGATGAATGTGACAGCGAACATTTTAGTATTGTTTTGTATTGATTTTATCTAAATTGTCTTACTTTGCGATGTTCATAATTTTTGCCGATGTATTGTCGTATTCGATTTCCTTCTTCTTCCTGTTTTTCTTTCTGTTTGTTGTTTCTGTTTTATAATTATAGCCAATTTGAGTTCCTGTTATTAATTTTTTAATCTTGTTTGTAATAGTCATTCGAGTTGACTGTATTAATAGTTAGTTTTCATCCAAATTTTTAATAGAATCGTATGCTTCATAAAATTCCATGCTGTGTCTATAGGTTGAGAATGTTTTTATTAAACAAAAATGAGAATGAGTGAGAAGTAAACGTGCAGTATTTATTTTATGTCAGTTATTGAAGTGAATACAAGATTTGTTTAACGCGATAGTTTGAATGTATTGATATATTGTTGTTTCATAATCATCTTAAATGACCGAATAAGTTATGTAGTTATATATACAGTACATGTAATATGTATGTAGATAGAGCAGAGCGAACAAGGAGCTTACCAAGGTTTTCAGCGCTGGCATTGACGTCGTATCTGTGCGCGGGTTTGGAGTGCGGCGCCGGGGAGTGCAGGGAGGTGCTCTTGTGGCGGCGGATAGTCGGCAGCCGCGACACAAACGATGCATTGTTCTTGAACGACGCACTCATCACTCGGCTGTCAAATATACAAACACTCGTTACTACACATCATTCAACTTTACGACACCTGGAAACGCACTGTTGAAAATATTTGCACACATGTTGTTTACTCGTAAAACTTACATTTTTCTTGCATCAGAAAAAAAATATTCATAGCTATAATTTATGGTAGATAATGGCATTGGTAGTGATGACATACGGAGCAGAGACGTGGTCCTTAAGTATGGGTCTTATTCGAAGGCTCAAAGTCACTCAGAGGGCGATGGAGCGGGCTATGTTAGGCGTCTCCCTGCGCAATCGTTTAAGAAACGAAGAAATCCGCAGGCGAACCAAAGTAACTGACGTAGCTCGCAGAGTTGCTTCTCTAAAGTGGCAATGGGCAGGACACATAGCTCACAGAACTGACGGCCGCTGAGGCAGTTTTGACTGGCCTGTTGGTCTAGTGGTTAGTGACCCTGACTGCTAAGCCGGAGGTCGTGGGTTCGATTCCCACCCAGGACAAACCTTTGTGTGATATGAGCATGATTGTTTGTTCTGTGTCTGGGTGTAATTTATCTATACATATAATAAAAATGTAACCGATCGCTGTCTGTACATGGAAGATATATGAGAAAAAAAAATATTGGGGCCTTTATCAACGCAAATAGAACCCAAAACAATGATTGTTACAATTTTTGTCTGTTTGTCTGTTTATCTGTTAGTCTGTTTGTCTGTTTGTCTGTGCGTTTGTTCACGCTAATCTCAGAAACGGCTTATCCGATTTAGATATGGTTTTCACTAATACATTGTGGTAAGCTTCACTTAACATTTAGTGTTTGTTTCATGTCAATCGGTTCATAAATAAAAAAGTTATGCCAATTTAAAGAATCACGTCGAACATTTGTTAATTTACTACGAAATCTGATAGAAACAGAGACTTTAACAGGTTACGGAATAGCTGATAGCGTTTTTATTTTTCGGATTCCGCTCATTCTAAACAATCTTCCGTTTAGTTTTAAATGAGTCCAGTTTCCAGTGAGCCTATGTTTCGCGATGACAATTAATAAAGCCCAAGGTCAGACACAACTAAAAGTTGTGGGCGTGGACCTAAGTATTAGCTGTTTTTCGCACGGTCAGCTTTATGTGGCTCATCACGTGTTAGCATTCCTAGCAGCCTGTATGCTTTGATCCCCGATGGCTATACGTCTAATCCATACATCCATACACCCATACATATTATATAAGGCTTTGTCCTGACTGACTGACTGATTAACAGACAACGCACAGCCTAAACTGCTGGTCGTAGCGACTTGAAATTTGGAGGGTGTGTTTGTCTAAATGTCTAGAGGTTGTACTCAAAAAGGGTTTTTTAAAATTTAATTCCTAAGTGTGTGAAAAGGGATGTGATCGATTATATGAATCTTCTTCATTTTTTAACTTACAGTTTTGAAATTTTATTTTGGAATACTTTTATTTAAATAAAAAATATCCTTATGATTTTATTTTAACAGGGGTGGATTTAGAGGGGTGAAATTAGGGATGAAATATTCTACACAAAGATCTTTAGCTTCTGAAGCTAGCGATTCGAAATTTACAGGGAGGGGGAGGGAGGGAAAGGAGGGAGGAAAAGGAGGAACTAAGGAGAAGGAGGAAGGGAGGGGCAAGTGAGAGGGAAGTGATGGGGAAGTGAGAGGAAAGTGATGGAGAAGTGAGGGGGAAGTTAAGAGGAAGTGTGGGGGAAATGCGGGAGAAGTGAAGGGAAAGTCAGGGAGAAGTCAGAGGGAAGTAAGGGGAAAGCCAGGGAGAAGTGAGGGAGAAGTGAGGGGAAGTGAGAGGAAAGTGACGGAGAAGTAACGGGGAAGTGAGGGGAAGTGAGGGGGAAGTGAGGGGGAGATAAAAAATAGTATGAAAAACAGTATTTAAACAATATAAAAATGTCTATTGGAAAAAACGAAATTCACGCGAGCGAAGCCCAAAAGGTCACTCACTCACTTATCTCAGAAAAATCTCAAAAACAACAAGTGCTAGGAATTTTGCGAAATCCATCCCCTAAGGGGATATAAAGGGGTGGCAAAGTTTGTATGAAACTTCTATAGTTTTTATAGTAGGATTACCAAATTACTAGAAAATACTCTTTTTTTAATATTCAGAAACCACCCTTATTAAATGGGCAAATAAGAGTCGCAAGTTTGTGTGAAAGTGGTTTGTCAGTTTTAGCGGTAGCGGGTTTAAACTGGATTCGCCATAGAGACGGATGATACTGATACAATGTACGATTGCCATAAAATCAGGCACGCAATATTCTCATAGAGGCACCCATCTGAATTTTCACGCGAACGAAGTCGCGGGCAACAGCTAGTCTATAATATGTATGTATTTACAAAAAAAAAAATGTATATAAGTAGTATATCAGTATATCAGTTGTTTAGTACCCATAACACAAGCAAATATAATTGCTTAATTTGGGACTAGATGGCGCTGTGTGAATGTGGTAGAATATTATTATTATTATTATTATTATAGAAAGGTTCTAGAGTGGCGACCACGAACCGGAAGACGCAGCGTGGGCAGACCCCTCACAAGGTGCCTTCTTTCCCCGTGACACCACCAAATGATACACTTGGGGTTTCATGGGGAATCACCTATTCCCCATGAAACCCCCAGTGGTGCGACTTTTAGGTACTCTGAACAGAACAACCTATACCTAATTGGGTAGAATTTAAGGATGAGCATAGGAATTATTATTATAAAAGTTATCTTTGGTCATTCAAAACTAGGTTAACCTATAAAGTTCTATTAACGCTTTACCTATTTTTTTTCAATTTCTTCCAAAGCTCATAATTCCAACATTTAATTTTATTGAGCAGTAAAGTTACTGGGTATCACTAATACTCGATGGTGTCACAAGGAATAACATAATGCCCCGTGGTACCACTGGGGGTGTCATGGGGATTAAGATGATTCCCCATGGTACCACTGGGGGTGTCATGGGGAATAGGTGATTCCCCATGACACCACTGGGGTATCATTTGGTGGTGTCACGGGGAAAGAAGGCACAAGGTGGACCAACGACCTTATAAGGGTGGCGGGTAGCCGATGGATGGGGGCGGCGAACGACCGGCCACGGTGGCGAAAATTGGGGGAGGTCTATGTCCAGCAGTGGACGTCTTTTGACTGATATGATGATGATGATAAATGGCATAGGCATTCCAAATAATTACAACTTATCAGCAACAGAGAAAGTAGTAAACTATCAATGAAAGTGAATCGTGCACATATGTCACAAACGAAGTGAATCCGCAGGTGAAGAGAATAAATGCTGCGGGCAATTGATTTTTGAAGGAGTTTTAGATTTTAAGGTGTTTCTTCTGTATGTCAAACCCTTCTTTGTTCCATTCCTTCTAAACCAAGAAATCCACTTAGATGTGATTTTTAAGGTATAATTACAGCTCAGAATTGTAAGTTAACAGCTTAATATGAAAAGTATTTTATAAATATATACTTACCCAGCAATATGCGCATGCTTTTCAATTTCTGACAGTTTATGTTTAAATTGTGCCTTACTTCTACATATTACCTAGTTTGTGGGCTTGGAAGCGGCACTTGGTGTATCTTCCAGGTGGCCACACTCATGGAGTGTTCGTCCGCGGCATAGCATCTCCATAGAGCTTGAATGAGCGTTGCGGCCGGCTGTCGCCGCCGTATCATATGCTTTTGCCGCTGTTGCTGCTGTACTTTGAGCGCAAAACCAGAGCCCAATATACCCTGTCAAACACACACATATAGTACAAATCGTAACAGAATTTCTGTCGTTCTGTTTAGGAGAGTTATTAAGATTGTACTTAATTCTCTTATCATATATTATAATTTACATATAAAAATGAATGGCGTAATTTAACTACTTGTCGTATATACTTAATATTTTTATTTAAAATGAGTAATATATTATGGATTCAATATCGTAAACTCTCCTAAATGACAATGTTTTTTGCTACACTCGATATGTTTATATATATATATATATATATATATATATATATATATATATATATATATATATATTGTTTCCGATACACGAACTTTATGCGTGAGTTATATGTGTAGGTACATAAATTCCTCAATTCGCGTTACGATTTGTATTGACGCTTTGTCGTTACAGGTTAATTGAAATTATGAAGTTTTTTAATAAAATATATTATCTATAGGTATCCATACGCAGAAGAATATAGGTACGTATAAAGTGGTAAAGTATATATTATATAGTCACAATTCAGAAGTAGTTATTTTAACTATTTCGTGTGTAGTTTAGCATCAAATTATAGAAATACCTATTCAAATAACAATCAACTAAAATTATGCTAACTAGTGATGAAACTAAATTATAACAATTTTTTATATTTTTTTTTTATATATTATAGCCTACCAAAGTGACTCCACCCCGCCTGATGGTAAGCAGTCAGTGGAATCCAGAAGTGGCGGCCACTATACTAAAAGCCATCGTCTTAAACTGCTGGTATGGTGGTCTCTACTATGATGGCTGGGAATGGGGTTAGGGGAAGGGAATGAGGGAGGTGAGGAAAAAGGAAAGGAACGCAGTAGTACGGATACTACTACTCTTAAGTCGATCTTCTATGAGAGGGTAGTACTTCCCCGGACGATCCGGCCCATTCATGCTGAAATCAGCGTGAATCTACTACCGTAAACCTAGCAATGTTTTACTACAAGACAAACATTTGTTTAAAGACTTTACTACGAGTATACCTATAATTATTTCACATAACTACATTTTATTTGATTTTAATTATCGTATTTTTGTGTTAAAAGTAATTATCGCTGTATACTTAGTTTCGATCTGTCTGAAATGCCGTATCGTACGCCGTATTGCGGCTTTACAATACATATTGCAATGATAAAATATAGCGAAACCGGCATATGTACAACAACCTTGTATATGTAAACAACACATAGCTTTACCACGAAATAGAAAATATAGTTGCATTTAATTGCACCTGTGGTGTAGTCACTATAAGTAATCTGAGCGTCATGAGTTTGATTCATAACCGAGACAAACTTGTGTATAATGCACAACATCAATGTTGGTGTAATACAAGAAAAATTAATTAAAATGTAATATTCGTAAAGTCACCCAACGGATTGTTTACTGCTTAGTACAAGAGTCGTATATTTTAAAAAAGTCTAAAAATCAGAAATATCTTGGAACTGATCCATAGCTAGTATTGTGCTAGGTTTACCGTAACAAAACATATAAGATACATATCACTCATAGCTTTTAGAGCATAGTTCCAGTACTTCCAGTTTTTGAAGTGATGTTGATGTTGTATCATTTTCCTACACAAAAATTACGATAGTATTCTTAGGGGACGCAGGGGCTAGAACCTGGTTGATAATAATTGATTATAGACATTGTAGTATATACCATCTTAAGGACGCAACGAACTAAATAAACGGCTTATAAGTCATATAAAACTATTTTTGTACCTCGCTAGAAAAAGATAATTAACGCTATAATTTTATTTTACTAGCTGCGCTGCGTGATGCAGTGGTTGTATGTATGGCTTCGTGCGAATCCGATCATTAGGATCGGATTCGTAAAGAGTAGTAAAAGACTTGTGTTAAGATTTATCTAGGTTGGGTTCGCTTAATAATTCTTTGTCGAGATACGGTAAGATGCACTAGCAGATACTCTATACTTTATACAACTTTCTGTTTAGGTGAAGTGATAAAGTGGTATATATACCTAGTAAGTTTTTGTCAAGAAGTGCGCCTTATCTTGACGCGATTGAACATTAATGGCAAAATATGGATGAAATTTACCACAGCTCACCCCTTCGGATAATATATTACGCTGATATGCCTTGAATGGTCAATGTGAAGCTTGTTGTGGTTTATATCCACATGGGATAAAAATGTATGCGCCATTGTTGCTTGTTACGAGTTTATTTTAGGCTCGTAATTTTAATGTGTGTAAAACGTAAAAGGCTATGCAATACAGAATTATTCCCTAAGCGTGGGTTGTATTTTTAAAGTAAAAGAACAATAACAATTTGCGGGCGCCAAATTAATACCATATAACTTTATATTTGATATTTTCAGCACATTTCGCACTAGAGACCCGTTGTTTTGTGGCGGACTTTTCATACAATATTATTAACGAACGCAAAGTACGTTCTATTATTCGAAAGAAATATTTGTAAAGTACGTAAAAACAAGTCATAGGTAGGTATCAAGCTCAAGACACTTTTCGTAACCACCTCTAGACTGCATAATTATATATTGAAATTAGATTCGGATAATGTTCAATGTTCTATTATTAGTTACTCATCGCATCAAATATTTGTATAGAAATGGTAGATCTAATAATGATGCACTTAATTGAAATTTAGACATTTTAGGATTAACAAACATTGATTGAATAAATCAATTAGGTAGTGTAAGTGTATCTCACGGCGGGAAGCGCGAAGAATGATATTCCCAACAGCGCGCAGAAGGAGGCGATGAATTTCCCCTGCCAGGTCTCAGGCACCATGTCGCCGTACCCCACCGTGCACAGCGTGATCTGTGGGACATAACACATATCAACTACTTATCCCTACTTACTTAAATATATATACGTATTCATCTTGTACCCATCAAGGCTGGGATGTAAGGAAAACCTCGTTTTCGTTAGCTCCTTTTTGGACCATTCTGACTTGAGAGAAAGAATTCAATAAAATATTTTACAATACTATGTTTAAAACAAAATCATCTAAACTAAACGAAAACATATTTATTTAATTTATCCAGAATATAGTTTTATTATTCAATTTTCATACGTCTATATTTTAAGAGGCATATTTTAGCTTATTTAAAGTTTTTTTAGGTAAAGGCTTTTTGTCAGCTTAACATTATTTTCAAACATTACTAATTTTAATTATTTTTATGATAAAAAACTCTTTAACTAACACATAAATCATTGTATTAAAAAAAAAAAATAGTTGTGGATGGTCAATTTTTTAACTCACAAGTAGAATAACAAGGTACTAAATTGTATGATTAGCTATTGTTTTATAAAATACAAAATGTTCATAAGTCATCTTCATGATTTGTTTACATAGGTAATACATAATGGACAAATATAGTTCTTAGGTTAACACCTGACCAAGATCAGTAATTTTATTATCTCGTTTTATTTGTACCTACTCATATTGTTATGCTTTCATTTCGCCATATTTTTTTATTTTCCCATGACGGCGATTTACTGTATTAAAATAAGTGGCCATTTTAGCCCACAACTCATCAAGCATACGAAAGACATAACCAATTTAAAACAACACAAAAAGTAACGCACTCAATTCTTTTGTTACTTTATGTATATTTTTATAAAATATTTTATTCCAAACTATTAAATTTACAATAAATTTACTATTTTAATTTATAAACTAATAGTATTAGAGTAACGGATGCACAATCAAATTATTAACTTAATAAAAAAAAACTTATAATAATAAAGAAAAATGTTTTATTCAGTAACTTAAGTTTATAGTTTTATATTAGGATGGAAGTATCCTTTTAGGTAGTACTATACTTCCGAGAAGGCGGCGTACGTGTTCCACGAACGCCTTTCGATGGAGGAACCCCTTCCTTAGCCCCCCGGCTAGGCCCCCCAAATCAGACGGGGCTCACGTTGAGCGGGCCGTGGTCCGTCGCCGTCGGGGTCGCGGATGAATGCGCGAGCGTCTTTCGTGACCTCGACACTCTGGAGGAACAACGTGGGTTTTAGTCGGTATGCCGGTCGCATTCTCATTGCGGTCGGAGAGTCCGACATACGCGTAATGCGTTTCCCACGAAAAAAAAACAAAAAAAAAGGTATTTCTATACTTAAAAGGATATTTCCATCCTAATATAAAACTATAAACTTAAGTTACTGAATAAAACATTTTTTTTATTATTAAAAATTAAAGTCGATAAGTTTCCTCACGAAGTTTTCCTTTAAGCTTCTATATATCTCTATATTTACATTTTTATTGTATTTGAAATAGTGTTCTAATTAATTTTATTTGTAGAACTAAAACTATTCAGATATATATGTTACTGACTGTACAACGCAAAAGAAATATAACAATTCTATTTCAAAGAGAAAAATAAAGGGATAAAAATGTGTTCGAACATCCTAATATACTTACATTAATAACTTAAGATCAAAAATCTTTCATTTGAATATTTAATTTACAAATGTAATATACTTACCACACCCCACCATAAAGCTTCTGCGAAATTTTTGAACTTCGTGTCAGCAACATCTTTTTCAGCTAGGTACACCAAAAATGATGCAAATATTAACCCAAGGAACCCAATGTATAATGTCGTTATTAATTCCTGAAACAATACAAAGAAATAAAGACTCTGTAAGATCAATGCTCCTTGGAAGGCTTAGTGAGACCAACATTTAAGGTTTGGAGAGATCAGATCTTAACTTTATTAAATCGTCATGAAATTACATCGGCCGAATTTAATATATTAACTCTATTTATACAACAAGCATAAATTATTCATATATAAATAGTTAGCTTCTGACCTGTTACAATTATCATGGATGTACTTACGTATACCAACCGTGACTATTTACGTGCTGTTCAAGTTATGAAGACTCAGTATGTTTTAAAAACGAAAAACCGTTACCCATTCACGCACTAGTTTTATCAAACGAGCACAAATCTCTCAGATATATCGATAGAACGATGGAGTATGTTTTGCACAATACATTACAAAAAGTAAAGGCATTAAATTTATATCATTACAACCGTATGACAGTGTTAAAAAATATTCCGAATTCTACAGTCTAGTCAGTACTATAATAAGCAAAGCAGAGAACTTATTTATTTGGTCGTATCGCAGCTATTTCCTATTCGATTTCTATGACCGAGTCTCGACCGCACGCAATTAAAAATGCGCATTGTGGTGTGGTTGTTACCATCTGAGTAATTCAGCAACTCGATATCTAGATGCGAGATATCTCTCTAAAATGTTGTCATTTAAATCATCCACTTATTATTTAAAACCTCTAAACATCATCTTCAAGTTCAGATTTATCTTTTACACATAAAATTTTGCACCAGTATGCTAAACTGAAATGCTGAAAGACCGCGTCACGGTATCAAGCATATATATTATGTGAGCAAACAAGTTTATATATTATAAAGTATTTTCATTTAAATTAATTTATATAAACCATAAACATAAATTAATAAGGTTTAGTAAACTGTCAAAGCCATGTCTACGCTACGTTCGCTACGTACTCGTAGCTGTCTACGAACGCTACGACACTTTCATAAAATAATGCAGTGCGTGGTATTTTGATGTCTCTCTCTTCTATGAAACAATAATGATGCCCGTACAGACATTGTGAAGTGACTCAATTTCATGGTAAAAACAATAGACAATAAGTTATACTCGTATTATGTAAAGGTACCATTAAGTTGTTCATAGCAACTTATATGCGTGGTTTCTTATTTTGTGCAACTTTATTTTAAACATCACCATAATATCCAAAATATTTTGTATAAACCTTATACTATATTTTTGACGGTAGTAGATGCACGCTGGTTTCAGCATGAATGGGCCGGATCGTCCGGGGAAGTACTACCCTCTCATAGAAGATCGACTTAAGAGTAGTAGTATCCTTACTACTGCATTTCGTTCGGTGAGTGAGAGTGCCGGAGGCCTAATTTCCCCCCTTTCCTCTTTCCTCACCTCCCTCATTTCCTTCCTCTAACCCCATTCCCAGCCGCAATAGTGGAGGCCACCATACCAGCAGTTTAAGACGATAGCTTTTGGTATAGTGGCCACCACTTCTGGATTCCACTGACTGCTTATCATCATGCGGGGTGGAGTCACTTTGGTAAGCTAATATATAAAAAAAAAATACATTGTTTTGTTAATTTGTAGAATTATGTATCATTACAATATGTATAGATATGTAGTGTCTACCGAAAGCGCGAAATAAAAATAAATACGAGCTGAGATAATTTAGAACTAACATCAACTAGTAAATAATACGAACGGTAAATATTACAATAGCTTACTTTTGTGAGATTTTAATTGTATTATCACATTTTTACTTTTGCCAATAAAAAAATATGCAATCCGCCATTTCGTGGCGGCGGCCATCTTGGACCGATTTTCATTAAACATAGCTAAGAACACTTCCGAATAATTCACCTTTCAAACAAAAAAAAAAACGAAAATCAAAATCGGTTCATCCGTTCGGAAGCTACGATGCTGCAGACAAACAGACACATACATACATACATACACACACACACACACACACACACACACACACACACACACATACACGTCAAACTTATAACACCCCTTTTTTTGCGTCGGGGTTAACAAAATTGTATTCAACAACAAAAAGTTTTTAAGTAATTTTAAATAATTGAACAGACTTATATCACTTCAGGCTCTTTTTCACTGTCTGTATTGGGTATAATATTCGTACTACAGTAATAGCCACATTTACATAAATATTAGTGTAACGGCTTGGCGACACATTGTGCTTGCGTTGCAATTCTGTGTGGGAGCCTACACACAACCGCAGGGCTCGCCAGTCGTCTCCCCTCAGTCATGTAGTACTATTTATTTAATGTACTAATCTGGTACCAGGAAATTATAGTATGGTTTTATCATGAAGTCATTTATTTATGAAATCCCGCCGCACATTAATCAACCCCACATTGGTGACCCCTGACAACTGGACACGAAGCCTTCAGCTACGAGACAACATCGACAACGGAGACATCGTGGTCCTGAAGCACGTGGCTACACGTGTTTGAAATGTAGACGACTCGACCTATTTGCTGCGACCAACAGGGCTTATACAGCTTACACATGAAGACCTAACATGAATTACAGAGAATACGAAGTAAGATGCAGACTCTGAGCTTATATATAGTTGTCTTTTAAGCGAAACTAAATTAGCGAATAAGACAGACTATCGGAGAGCACGAGCTACATGGGATGTCCAGGTGAAACATGAAGTATAATTTTATTATTCTTGGGTGCGGCGTTTTCCACATCAAGAAGTATACCTGAGTGGATAGAGAAGAAGGTACGAGACATGCGGCGGCATTCGCGCGTATAGCGTACCACACACGGCAGAGAGGCAGAATTCCGCACCGGGGTTGGATGGCGCGCCCTGTCGATCTTCTCTAGCAGCCTATTGCTCAAAAGGAACGTTGCTCGAAGTGAAATTCTTGTGAAAGTGTGTTCCTACTTGCTTATTATTGTGTATTCTGAATTCGAGGTTTTAGTGTTTATCTTTATTCATGCAAAAGATCAAAATTTACTATAACATGATGGTGATAGGTATTGTTAAAGTTCATTTCATTCTACGGTGTTTATTATATATGTAGAAGCTATCAAATGATTTCTTAGAATGTGCATCTTGTTGACGCTGCATTTGTGTTGTTCTATGTAACTCGGTAATATGAGACCTATAGCAACGATATGCGTACGAATGTAATTATTGTTGTAAGGTGACGTGACGAAACTTTTATTGTACCTACCTATTGTATTTTGTTATTGTATTATATTTTGCGACATTTTTGTAAATTATGTATGATTATATTCCTTTAAAATTTTGTGACAAAAATTTTGTAAAAGGGGGGGAATGATGTAGCGGCTTGGCGACACATTCTGCTTGCGTTGCAACTCTGTGTGGGAACGTACACACAACCGCAGGGCTCGCCAGTGGTCTCCCCTCAGTCATGTAGTGCACTAGTATTACTATTTATTTAATGTACTAATCTGGTATCAGGAAATTATAGTATGGTTTTATCATGAAGTCATTTATTTATGGAATCCCGCAACACATTAACCAACCCCACAATTTGCTTTAGTTAAGCAAATCATTATCATAAATATTGTTTTAATGAAATATAACCACTTCTGTTTTATTTGAAGGAAGAGATTTTGTGAGAGCACAATAAGAAAAGGCCCTGTTTGTGATTATAAAAGTTATGGTAATAAGTAGTCTACACAATGTTAAGTGGTAATTGCCGTAATTGGTGGGTAGTAGATTTCAGTACGGAGTAAAATCACTGTATTGACAGTAGTAGAAATTGTACATTTGGGTGCAAATGCAGTGATTTCTTTATGTTAGATTATGACATCGCCAGACCGTGACGCCTAGAACATTGTCAAATGTGTACTTGGCGTATCTGAGGTGTTCGGCTTGTTCAATTGCCTCCCTTACTAATAAAAAATACATCCCACCTGATGCTAAAGATTTAGTGCAACCCATAGACGCTAACAACACCAGTAACAGCCTTGTAAAATCGTTTAAGTTCATTCTAAAAGATGCCTACTGGGAAAACTTTGTGAGAGAGCTACACAATCAGTAAAAGATCGTTTTACTGCCAAAGGCCGCCTAAATTGGTACCACTGCAGTAGCATGTATTATTCAGAAGCTTAAAAGTAGTGTGCAAATTATGTACGTCTATGTTTAGACTACTACTTATTTTATGCTTGTTTGGCGACATTGATCAAATTACCTGCAGTACGCTTACTCAACGTCATGATTTGCACTATTGGCATGTCTACAATTTCAACGAAGTACTGATGATTAACTAGTAATTTCATCAAAAATGTTTAACTTTTAAGTTGCAGGTAAGACCACTACATACGGAAAAATTCAGTACCGGTAATTTGGGGTGAATAACAGTGCCGGGGTGAAAATTAAATTTTTTGGAAAAAGTTCAGCTTTATAATGACAATATCTGACACTACATTATCTAAAATAAACGATAATAATGGCAATATACGACTTTAACTTCAAATTTTAGAATTGGCGGTATAAGCCGTTTGTTCGAATTCGCGCGTATTTAATTGTCAAAGCACATTACAAATTATACCTCGTTTCATTAGTGGGTAAACTTTACGATTATCTATTGAAAATATTTAAAAAAAAACTAGATTTGTGCGCTTAGATGTGCTAACCTAGTGCCTTGTGCGACAAATTAACTGAACACGTAAGCAGTACAGTATGATTTTTTGTAACAATATGACAGTTTTATTAAGATTTTTTTTACAAAATGGGGTGATTTGCAACAATGAAGACAGTCTGTCTTCTGACTAAGATTAGGTAAGAACTAAAAAGACGTGTGACCCCGGTGTTGATTACTGTTTGCTGTTTATACAAACGAAGCCAAAAAATTATTAGAAGTTTAATTAGTATTACCTTTTGTTTGTAAATCCATACTGGCATATGATACCTATATTCAATAAAGAATTATAGAGTGCGTGAGCGAGTAACATAACAATTTCTTCAGAAACGTGTTTAGGGTCATCAGGGAGTGAACATACTAAAAGTCCGTTCTCCTAGGAGGTGAGCTGGAGGGAGGGAAATGGTTTAAAGTTCCCAGTTTTTGGTATTTTGCTAACATCTAAAAAACGGTGCGCCAAAAGTAAAATGTTCTTTTACCGAATGAAAGCTTATAAAATTCTCTACAACTTTTATCTAACACACTCCGCTTTTCAAATAAGATTATACGAGGGTACTTTTCAAAATTCGCGGAATGGCCGGGAAAGAGATAAAATATTACCCCATTCATTTTTATTTTTTTAAATATTCACATACAACACTGATACATACATCAGAACGATTAATAATTTTTTTCTATACTACCATACAAAGATTTGTCTTTGTCTAAAAAATACGATGAAACGGTGTTCTTCACATCTTCTTAAATTTTATTAACAGATAAAAGTAGCTTAGAGCCAAGTTTAGTAGGTTAAATTAAATATCTAAGACCAATATAGGCTGGGCAGCCAATGAAACGAGACTCCTATAAACTGCAAAATTTACCTGAAAAAGCAGGACACCTTTGCAATATGACTTGGTGTACCTTTTTTATCACTGCATGAAGTCTTATTTCAACTCAGGTTCTTGATTATCAAACCACGTTACGTTCCTAGTAAGTATTCGCCTCAATAATTCAAAATCACTTATCGTCATTGCAGAGGCTCAAAAAAGCTCATGTTGGTAAAGATGTTATCTGTTTACGAATATTCTTGCTCTGGAAAAATAATAGTTTGCAAGTGGCATAGTCTCTATAAGCACATTAGTTACTTAAAGGTTAAAATAAAGTTTTTATTAAACTATTCTGATATATCTACCAAAAAAAGAGGAACTTAACCCCACGTATTTGAAGCATTAGTTCAATTAAAATCTAGGTAATTAAATTAATGTGGCTCTTGAAATACCGAAAGGTGTTGTTCACCCTAATTTCAAAACAAAAAGTAATTAGGTATTATTATTTAATTAATTCTGCCAGTTTAAAATCCGAATGCATTTAAAAATCGAACAAACGAACTTTGACAGTAGGCCCTAAAGCCGGACATGTCCAGAGAAATTCGGATGAGCGGTAAATAAATTCTATTTGTGACTAAATTATAATTTTTTTTCTTGTATTATTTTGCACGGAAAGACTGTTATGACCTCACTAACCCAATTACTAGACAAATTCAATCTTCGGTGATTAGACCTCCGCAACCATAGTCAACGGTCCTTCATAATTTGAGAGAAAATTTGTGCATGTTATTTATAACGTAATTGAAACTTTTATAAAAGGTAAATACCTACTATTCGAAACGACGAACTGATGAGTTTCTAATAGGATCTCGGAGGAATCGGGTCGGTGGTTGGCATTTTCATGACTTTGAGAGAATCTCTCTCGCGACTGACAAAAAGACAGCAATAGACAAAATACTGAAGCCTACCGGGCCTACCCGTAACGATCGGTGATTCATAGAGGTTTGTATGATCAGAACTGAAGTCTTATAGACTCCTCTAGTTACGGAGAAATCTCAATATGTTACGCAAAATGGCCAATACGTAACCTACGATTTATTAGCAATGAGCTTTAAAAAAATAAATTAGTTTTAATATTTCTAATTTTCGTAGAAAATACTAATACGTATTACGGCAAATTCTGTAATTTCGCTTGCGTAATTTGAACTTGACGATAGTCTTTAAAAATAAACAATTAAAAGGTGACTTGAAGTCTAGTTTTGTAACGATAGGTACTACCAAAATAGAAAAAGAAGTAAGTAGTACAAAGTGGAACTAAATATCTTAAAACGGCTCAGTATTTGCTTTTGCCTTGTCATGCATTTATATGTTTTCTTATGAGTAAAAGTAGCTGTCATATATTTTTTAGAACATGATTTATGTAAATAAATAAATAATAAAAATAAAAAGCCTTTTATTTCTCGCTTTCCATAATCAGTTACATGCAGTACAATGACAATTTTTAATCTTAAACATTTATATTACCTTGACTCTTAATTACCTAATATAATTTAATTTAATTTAGAAACAAATGATACTAATACAGATTCTTAGTGCAAATTGATTCTAATTCATTTTTATAAATCAATATAAATATAAAAATAATTAACAATTTAATAAATAATAAAATTAAGAACATGGTTAAACAAATCCATAATCATTTTTCAATTGAATTGTAATAGTTGTAGATTCTATTAATTAGATATAGATTTATTCAAAGGTTTTGTTAGCAAGAACCCTGTCCATAAAAGGTAAAGGCCTCCTCCAGAGATGATCAGAGCTCTCTATTCTCTGTCACTCGTGACCATTGAGTACTGCTACTTTTATGATATCGTCCACCCAGCGTGCATTTGGTCTTCCTCTTCTTCTCTGTCCTAGTGGGCCTGTCCATTGTGTTATTTCTCTAGTCCATCGCTTATCGTTCAGCCTCGCTACGTGTCCAGCCCATCGCCATTTAAGCTTTTATGAGTGACTGAGAGCGTCTGTGACTTTGGTTTTCTGCCTTATACGAGTATGGCGAATCTTTTGGATTTTCTTGATTTTAAGAATACTTCTCTCCATACTCCTTTGGCAGGATGTAATTTTGTTTTTTACTTTTGTGGTGAATTTCCAAGTGTGACAGGCGTATGTTAACGTGGGGAGTAAGCAGGTGTTCATGACTTTCGTTTTAATTCGTATGGTCGCCTTTAAGTATCTCTTTGAGACTCCAGAATTTCCATGAATCCATGTCGTGTTGACCCTTCTCTCTATTTCTAGATCATTATTTTGTTGGTTAAACGAAACTTGTTTTCCGAGATAAATATAAGCATGAACATATGTTAAGGGTATATATACAGATATATTGGTCTTTCGTTATGGTTCGTCATGATGTTAGTTTTGGTTAGGTTGATTTCTAAGCCCACCTTTCGACTCTCTTCGTGTAGAGTGTTTATCATTACTTGCAGTTGATTTGTACTTTCTGAAAGCAGGACTATGTCGTCGGCAAATCTCAAGTGGCTCAAGCGACGACCATTTATATATATGCCAAATTCTTCCCAGTTCAGTTTTCCAATGATGATTTATGTATAACGGCCTAAATCTGAAACTGCGTAGTTAAGCCGTATCGTATATGGATACCTTATAACTAATTTATATTTAGGATGATAAATATTCAATAACATCATCTGCCGAGCCTTGCCTCGACTATGTTGGAGTCGGTTTACACTCTGACCGCTCGGTTCCTACCAAGTATCAGTTAAATATTGATACTCAATAGCAATTGGTTAGAATGGAATGAATATCCTCTGCAACCCAAATATAATATTCTCAAAATCGTAATATCTGGTTGGTTATAGACCAGTTACGAACTTCTTACGCTTCTATATCCCAAACGACTGTTGTAGATGTCTGTGGTTCTTTGGCTTAACGATTTCATCGAAATCCGAATAATTTTTGACAGATCACCTGTCCACGGACTGATAGCAATAAGGGTTCCTAATCTTACTGATTTCTCAATCCAAGCGGCTGTTACTTAGCTTCACGCTCTTTACTAATATCGTAAAGTAATAATATAGTAGGGATATAATTATTACTATTGTTTCAGTACGGAATGAAAAAGATGAAATATGCACAAGTGAAGCGCCCTATACCACTTTCTCCATGATAGCGAAAAACATTTACCTAATCTTAAACTTGATTACTGTCTTACATCATCCATCAGGCACAATGTAAAAATTTCGAGGAGAAAATTTTACTTCATATAATATTACTCAGACTGTATATTGACTAACTCAGTGGCGTAGTGCAAGTATATGGGTGGTCTTGCTGTAGGCTCAAGTTAGGTTTTCAGAATAGAACAAGCAAAATATATTATTAAAAAACAAAAAGTCTGTCTGCCTAAAACAAAGTGAAAAGAAAGAAACCCATTTTTTTTGTCGTGCTGACGCTACATTGAAATATTATGTACCCTATGTCACTCCCACAATTAATATGAATCTAATTACACCTCATATGTTAAAATCCATTAAGACATTTAGGCTGCAGAGCGTAGTAGCCAAAGAAATAGACATTCATACTCACATACATATATACATACATAAATACATACATACATACGCCCAAAGAATATTTACTCACATTGATACCGGCAATCGGGCATAACCAGGCTTTCAGTTCGCTCAGTATTCGTTCAGATGTTGACAATATGTAAAAAGAATTTTACGGTTTATTCCCGTTGTTCCCGTACACCGTATACCCGTATATATATCACGGGGACAGCAGGACGTGATTAAATATACTTGCCGTTGTCCCCATAACGTACATTCGGCTAATGAGGACAACGGGAAGTAAACTTTTCACGAGTCATTGTCCTCTTTTATCTGCATTCTGTTGTAAGCTTAGTTTTTAGCATGGGAAAAAGAAAAGAGAAATAAAACAATGTTATCTGCGCTTTTGTTCCGCAGCTGCAAGGGCGCGCATTATTTTCAAGGTCACCGAGGCAAAGTCCGTTTATCATAGTTACTCTATAGAAAACCTAACTTTTAATGTACGATATATTTAAAACAATAAACATATAATTAAATTAGTGTAAGATGTGTAGTTATCTATTTTTGTAGGCAAAATTGAGGGCATTATAATTCACAATAATCTACTATTTCGACCAAATTCAGTATATAAAAAAACTACATGAAAACAAGGTCCAAATACCAATAATCCATACACTTTGTTTGTGGGGTAAAAGATGCCGACTCACACATAATATGACTGAAAAACAAAACGGGCACTGTGGGCAATAATTTTAACTTATTTATTCAACTATATTAACGGGGACAGTGTACGGGGACAACGGGAAGTATTTTTAAATATTTAATTGAAGTACCGCTGTCCCCGTAGGACGGGGACTTTTTCTAATTAATGTCAAAGGAAAACATAAATAATAAAATAATGTAAACATATCATAAAACATATCAAATGCTGTATTAGAATTATCCGTATTATATACTTCGTAAAAACTTAGAGCTTGTAGGCAGTCCTTAAATTTGTCTATATTTTCTTTACTATAGTCCCTTCTTTCAATATACCAGTGAGAAAGAGAGCAACTCACTTTTACTGGGCAAGATAACATCTGAGCAGTATGGTCTGATAAAGCAAATTCATAAATTTTGTATTTGCATCCCTTAATATTGTGCATGAAATGGTCAATGCATGTACCACTTTTAAGACGCGTGGGCTCATTTATTGCTAATTTAAGATTAAAACTATATATTATATGTAATAAGTCTTTTGTGTCTTTAGTATTTTTTAGGTGTTTATGTTTATATCACCACACAGTATTATGTTTTCTTAGCATAGCATAACTCATGTAATATTATGTTTAATTTCTCAAAAAATTCTTCTAAATGTTGTAAGCTGTTACGTGGAGGTCTATAGACACAAATAATTATTAATCTATGTAATGTGAGTTCCACAGCACAACACTCAAGTATCCCTTTGATAACTTGTACACCCACACATGTGATTGTAACACCCTTTGATTCTATTTGAGATGCAAGAATGCAAGAACCGCCTCGTCGATTTTTACGAAAAAAAGATGTAGCAAGAGAGTAATTTGCAATATACAATAATTTTATATCATGTTTTAACATATTATGTTCAGTTAGACAAAGTACATTTGTAGAAATATTTTGCTCTAATAGCCATTCTAAATTTATGGATAGAAGGTCTGATTTATTTGTAATCCCATTAATATTTTGGTGCAAAATATGTATTACATTATATATGCAAAAATTATGAACGAGAAGTAGGACTACTATCAGTATTGTTAGATGGTTCTGTAAATTCTGCATTTTCTACAATGGTATTTGTTTGTGTGACCTTATCAGTAAGTATAACATTTGGTTGTGTTTCTTTTCTAATGTATTCATTGTGCTTCTTAATATAATTTGTATTTAATATTTCTTTGAGTATTAATTGGAATACATGTCTAGCGAAAAAATTGGACAGTTTTATCGCTGATATTTTGATCAAGTTGTCTTATAAGATTATTTTGAGTTTTCTTATCTAGATTTTTCTTTTTATTACGTCCAGCTATTGGTGTCATACATTTACTGTCTAGGCTAACTTTCTTGAATGTTTCAACAACCTTTATACTCTTTTCCAAATCAGTCTTTAACCTGAAGTTCTCAAGATTAAAGTTTTCGATTTCTAAATGTGCACTAGCCAATTGGTTGGTAATTTATTTTTTCATATCATTCTATTACTTCACGGCTTTCACTAATCGATGTATTCGGCAAACTCATCATTGTAGTATCCAGGAGAGAAGACTCTGTTACTGAAATATCATTAAGAGATTCTGCTCGTCTAATTTTTAGTGCGCGATAGGTAATATTTTGTTCTTGAGCCATGTTGAAAAATATATGTATACTTATATATTTATTATTATCTATATGTCTGTTTCTATAATTACATATATTACAATATATCACGATGTAAATAACCTTTGAAATAATTATTGAGGTATATTACAGTGTTGTAGTGTGAAACCGAGAATGTCGTCCTTCAATAAATGTATGAGTCGAGAATATGGTGTTGTCATAAGTATAGAGGTCAGTGCCAGCAGTATGTCAATAGTTTATTGTCTGTGAGGTAGTGTCACACTATGTTTTATCTGTGGTCTGAATGTGACCCTGATGTTGGTAGCATTGATTGTCAATTGTCAAACTCAGATGTCTTTTGTTGTTGATCTTGAATCTTGCGCATGTGAGTGTTAAACAGTTACCTTAAGAAAACAGCTGTTGAACAACTGATTGTGAGTGTGTGTGTGTTATTTGAATGATGGTAAACGTTTGCCTCAAAATGTTTTACATATCTAGGACTCACAGTTTTAGCCAAGACTGTCTTTTGGATCTTTAGGAGCTTCTTGTAGGTTATGTTTTTGAGGCACTTTTTTCTATAGTTTATTAATTAAAATCACACAGCTCTTACTTCAACCTGTTAACGCAGCCGGAGTTGCCAGCTTTTCAGCTTTTCAGTTTGTGTAGATACGTAAGTATTGGGTAAAGATTGTGTATTATTTATGGACCTATTTTCAGAAATGTAGATGGTTGTTAGCGTGCAGGTGCCAGTGTATGAGGACTGTAGTTGTGAGAAGTTGTCTTCGTGCTCTAATTCTAACCTAATTTCTTCTTTGATTTGTATAAACTTTTCTATTTCATTACTAAGAATTCTATTTCTAATAATAGCCCGCTTTTCATCTTCCTTCAACATCTCCATTATATGGGTTCCCAGAGCCATGTTAGCCACGCCAGTAACATATTGTTGCGTGTCCGCCCCTCACGAGAGTCTGATGTTCGACTCGGACGTATGTATGTATGTATGTGTTTACTTTAGTTGTAGGTTAGTCCACCTCGATACAAAATATATTTCCTAGTGCAGTTGTCTCAAATATGTATACTTGCTTAAAATTACATTTTATGTTTCTAATCTTAAAACGTATCTCTTGAATTATTTATCTAAACTTCAACATATGTGCGTTTTAAAAAGGTTTTAAAACGTAAACCATGTTTCAAAAATAAAAAGTTTTCATATTCTCTCTGAGTTGTTAGTTCGCTAAGTAATCAAACTAAACATAAAACGAAGATGGATAAAATACATCTATCTAATCTACAAAATATATAGTCATTGCCTGACCACTGCTTCTCTAAAGCCGTAAAGTCAGAAAAGCGAAATTTCGCGGTTAAAATTGTTATTTACACTAAAATATTGCACGAGTATCTTGAAATTGGGTACCTCTCCAGAGGGTAAGCAACTCCGTACACATATAAACAATTCATGACGTAAACAGCCCAATAAAAGTCGCCTGTATTAAAGCAGATATTAGAAATTAAATGAGCACCTGCCTGCATTGAAACGAGATGGTAGCATTCGTTGGCGTAAAGCGAAATATTCTGAAAGTTAATATTGAGGCAGGAGCGAGAAATGCGGCAGTTTCGCCTTTTTATTTGCTCTGCATTGTGATCATGCATGTTTAACCTGAAGCAATTGTGATTAGATATTGAGTCCCGCCTTGCATTGTGAGCGGAGTTTACCTACACACCCTAACTATGGCCGAAGGAAATTGCGGCCAGCCCGGTGCCAATGCTTACTCACTTATCGACCTTGTACACTACCCATTAATTACCCCCTCTGCGTAACACTCTACAATTTTGATAAAATTACTTTGGGCTTGTTTATTACTTGCACATACTAATTATACTTTATGCTACATGAGAACGTTAACATCAATTTTATTTACTAGTAACTTTAGATGAAAATTTATAATATGGCTTTTTCTATTGAAGGTTAAATATGTTACTCAAAGTCATAAAGATTTACCTAGATAAACTTTCAACTTCGATAGCAGCCGCTAAAGTTTCATTAAGCTGCTTATATTATGATTGTGATCGGTTTCTAGCATAAGCTCCTTTGAGAACCGTCTCATCTATTAGCTTGTTGCCAATCGCAGATTATGTTAAGTCTATGAACAGGAAATAGGTAAATGGTTATAATTTAAGTCGATTACAGATAGGCCGTATTGACGCCCGTTATGACGTATGAACCTGCGTTTACATACATGAGCGTAGTTGATATGTTTGAAGAGAAGTTGATAAGCGTTTAGTAGTAACTGAACGTACGTACACGCGTGTGTGTTAACATAATATATGCTACGAGATTATAGGAACGTTATTCTAAGTTTTAGTTATGTTTGTTATTGTAAACACACATGTAGTAGGTAACATATGTATGTAGTAGTTGTTAAACAACGTCTATTACAGGTAATGAGTGTGCACACGGTTCGCCATGATAGAAAATGATAAGGAGGAGATTAATTCTGGCTGTGTGGCTTTAAATAGGTATAAAGCCTACTTCATTTATCTCTGCATCACCCCAAGGTAGACTGGTAGATAATGCCTTTGGCATTAAGTCCGCCTATACATGTGTTTTTGTGTATGAAGTATTAATAAATAAATAAATAAATAAAGTTATCAAAAGTAGTTCTTATCCAAAATTCTTAATTTTTTTTATTGCCGCCTGTGACAGACGAGCTAACAGCCCACCTTATGATAATTGGTAATCGTCGCTCATGGACTCCTAAACGCCAGAGACTCTGCGAAGCTACTACCACTAAGGGAGTAGGGTATTTGAGGAAAAAGGAAAAGGAGGCAATTGGGTCTTATTAAATAGATGTTTAGAACTATGAGTTACATTGGCATTGGCATGGCATTGGTTTCACCCGCGTCTTTGCTTACTGCTCTGCTCCCGGAGCCAGTAGCGTGATGTTATATAGCCTATAACCTTCCTCAGGAACTAAGCTATCATACGCAAGAAAAAAATTAAATTCGGTTAGTAGTTTCGGAGATTAGCGCGTTCAACAAACAAACTCTTACGTTTTATATAACAGTACTAGCTTGCCGCGCCGCGCTTTCATCCGCGTGTTTGCTTACTGCTCTGCTTCCGGCGCCAGTAGCGTGATGGTACATAGCCTTTAACTTTCCTCAAGAACTGGGCTATCATACGTAAAAAAAATCCAATCCGACTAGTATGTCCAGAGATTAGCGCGTTCAAACAAACAAACTCTTTCGCTTTATTTATTAGTATAGGTATAGATAGATTATTAGTATAGATTAGATAGATTTTGATATTTATGCATAGATAAAAATACCTTTGGTTTAATTAAACTCATTACTTTTATTAGGTGTCTGCAGTTTTGAAGTAGTATTGGCGTAGTTAAGAATGCGATGGCTAATTAAAAGTATCCAATGCTATCTTAAATTATCTTCACCCATTACAATATGTATTCCGTAGAAATTAATGTACAGATTTGCGACTAACGATTAATGAAAAATAAGACCAAAATATCAAATTTAAATGTAAGTATAATTAGATATCTAATACAAATAACTGATAAAAACTTAATCATCGACATAGACATTCCTTTTGCCAATATTTACATTTAATTGGAATTTATATTTGTGCTATTAATATATCAATCGATAGAAATAGTTTACGCCTACGCAAAAATAGTCAACACTAATCGGCTCACTGGCCATAAAAAAGAGAAGAACTTTGTAGCTATTTATTTTAGTTCATATAACATTTATTTATTAAAAAAAAACATTAGAATAATTTTATTTATCTACACTTGCCAATTGAGCCACGTGCACGTGTATAAATAGTATTCGTACGGAGACGACGCAAACGTACGCGTAGCAGTGACGCATCATGAGTAAATTTTGTGACGTTTTTGCTTCAACGCTTTTGTATACACAAACGCGTCTTATTTAAATATAGAAGAGGATAGACGTTAAGCTGTTTCTTATAACTGATAAAGGCAATGAGATGTGTTAATGCTGACGTTTATATTACGATATTCTGTTTATTTATACGTAAATTTATGTGCGTAACACGATCTAATTCAGTGTTGTTTCGCCTTCGAGGAATTGAAATATTTCACTAAGAAGCTAAATTATGTTGATGTTTTTCATAATATCTGATAATATTTACTTCTTTGAATTTCATACATCTGTGCAATTGAA
This sequence comes from Parascotia fuliginaria, assembly GCA_963082885.1. NCBI lineage: Eukaryota > Metazoa > Arthropoda > Insecta > Lepidoptera > Erebidae > Parascotia > Parascotia fuliginaria. Next base: position 12,488,066 of record OY720172.1, read on the forward strand.
GGCACCTATGTACTACTTGTTAATATTCTATTCGCAGCTTCCCTCGCTTGTTAATAAAATGGAACCAACCTATTATGTCACTTTTCATCGTTTCATCTATACGTGCAAAACGTATTTTTGCACATATAGATGAAACGATGAAAAGTAACAAGCCGTAGTTCCTTACGATGTTGATGGGACAGAGGGACAAACAAAAACACTTATGCATTTATATTATGTAGAGTGTATGAATGGGGATACAATTTTAACACAATTATACTTTTCATTCAACTTGGATACACCATTTAAATTAGGATAAGTCTACGCTGAAGAAAGTATACCTTTAAACAGCATAATATAAAAAAAAAACTTAATCATGGATTGTTCATAATGAATTTAAAACTAATTTAATTCATCCTATCGGCCTATTAATAAACCACTGCAGGGAAAGGGCTCTTTTCATACAGAGAAGGTAGGTAATTAATTTATTTATTCTTCGTTAATTACGTTTTGTATAACTATACTCTTGAATACTTACATACATTCTATAATGAGTTATAGATATTAAGAAAGTTTCCATTTAATAATTACGAGTTAATGAAAAGCTCTGACGTCGAAGCAAATCAATATATAAAATCCAACTTAGGTACGAGTATGTAATAACTTAATCTTATAGATCATAAATAGTAACGCTATAACATATTATGTAATGTGAATGTAGGACTAAGTTTATTAAATTCGGCATGTGGCTTCCGTTAATCCATTTTGACGGAACATAAGGATAACAATAAAATAACAGATCACGCATTAACATTAATACATAGCCATGTTCTAGCGTGTTAATATGTTTTCAAAAATAATGCTAAAAAAGCTCATGATAGTCTATCTCGGTCACGTGCTCTGGTACAATAGATAGGCTACTTTAGCTCATTATGAGTGGCGAGTGCAGAGAGTTAGGCAAAAGCGCAACTCGTAGCGGTAAAACAAAGGGGTGTATCCATAATAAGTTGGGAAGAGATTATCTTTAGTAGTTTCTATCCAATTTCTAATTTTTTTTCTGTTTTGTTGGTTGAATCGGTAATCTCTTACTGACATTCCCGTTTGACTACCAACCCAGTTAATATTGTTCGCAGACGATTTAACCGTCTGCGAACTGTTATGTGGCTTGAATAATCTAATTACTGGCTCTGATAGTACATAATAAGACCAATAGCTATTATTGGTTTAATTATGTATTATCGACGCCATTTCATTCTGCTAGCTAGTCGTAACGATTGTCATAGAGATTTCTATCACAGCTAGTATTCGATGTTTTATCACGTTCTCCAAGCGACGGATGATTCATGTTTATTTATTTATACTTAATGCATAATAATAGGCGGTAAAATATTGTTATAAGCATTAAGTCCGCCTATGTTGGCATGTTCTGATACAATAAAAAGTCACTCATCCACGCTCATTCTAACAAATGCGTTTACCACGCAGTTCTATCGATCCAACCAGCGAGGCGGCTGTCACTTAGAACGAGTAAAAATTTTTATGACAATGATATTATAATAAAATTTTATGACTTACATTAATTTGCCCGAAAATATAGAAAAATAATTACATTAAAATTGAACAACAAATGTCGCAAATTATCGTTATAAAATACTCTTATTCCTACATTTGAGAGACTAGTCTTACTTTCACATTATCTAGTAGTAGGTAGTATTTAAAATGCACCGTGTTAGTTGAAACTAGCGAACAGTTCAAATAAAAGTTTAAATCGGTTAAATCTTTAAACTATGTGCCTCAAGTTTTTTTACATGTGCACATAATGTTTTAAGTATAGACAGAATTATAAAACCTTTATAAAAAAATCTTTTTATTTTTATTTTGTTCTACTATTTACGGTAAAAGGATGGGTGAATGGTACGGCGTGTCCACGAAATAATAAATAGAGAACGACAAAAATATTATGCTAAAAATTTAAGTTAATTATTTTTACAAAAGTGACTCCACTCTTTCTGATGGTAAGGTAAGCAGTAAGTAGAATCCAGAAGAGGTGGACCCTATAGTAAAAGCCAAACTACTGGTATAGTGGCCTTCACTACGGCAGTTTAGTGAGATGCTTTTTCACACCCTGCTTATAAGACCCAGGATCATAATTAGATGGGAAATCATGCCCTGGTAAAGAGTTGGCCGAGTTTAAGCCTGGTCGAGTTCACCGACAAATTCTAGCCGTTTTGCCTCGATGTCAGTCTGTTTAGCCGCAGGATGTCCGACATATCTCCCATGCACTGTACTATCATCTACATAGCAATTAATGTTGCCAAGGGACAACATTGTCATTGACCTTTTTTTTTATATTAGCCTACCAAAGTGAGTCCATCCCGCCTGATGGTAAGCATTCAGTGGAATCCAGAAGTGGTGGCCACTATACCAAAAGCCATCATCTTAAACTGCTGGTATGGTGGCTATGGCGGCTAGGAATGGAATCAGGTGAAGGGAATGAGGGAGGTGAGGAAAGAGGAAAGGGAGGAAATTGGACATCCGGTGCTCTCACTCACTGAACGAAACGCAGTAGTACGGATACTACTCTTAGGGCGATCTTCTATTAGAGGGTAGTAATTCCCAGGACGATCCAAGACATGCAAAAGATACAGAGTGGGCGACAGGACGGTACCCTAGGGTACCTCAGCGTTGACCTGTAAATATTTGGAGGCCGAGCCGTCACAAAGGATTCTAATGCGGCACTCATGCAGATATGCGGCAATCTAGTTGCACAGCTGGGGTGGCAGACCATATGCTGGAAGCTTGGGCGGAAGCAAACGGTGCCAGACTCTATCAAAGGCTTTGGTTATGTCAAGGCTAAGAACTCTCCATGCCTGTCCATAGCTTCACCCCATTGATGCGTGATATACGCTAGAAGGTCACCCGTAGAATGTTTCGACCTAAAGCCATATTAATAAACATTATATTTTTACATCAATTTATAAACAGCGCATAATAAACATTTATAAAAGGAAACAATCAGGATGAAGAATAGGTAGACACTATCCGAGATTTAAGAGCCGGGGAAAAGAAAAGATTTTATGAGCAATGTGCAGAAGTGGCGATAGAAAAATGGAAGAAAACGTATATTGCGCAGATCCCATTTTTTATACGCTTTATGCTAAAAAACAGCAAGGATCTACTTCCGTAAAAATCAGTTTGAAGTGTCTGCATATACTTTGAGAAGTTTGTCAATCAACTCTCTCTAGAACGAACGAACCAAAATAAACCAAATATTTACGCAAGTTGTCATATCCGTACTTATTTTTAAAGGCTTTGTCCGGACTGACTGACTGGCTGACTGACTAAAAAAATCTTTATTTTTGAAGTTATCGTTTTGCAATTTATTATTGGGATACTTAAAAAAGTTGTTTTTAATATTTTTGATAGGGGTGGGTTCAGAGGGTGAAATATTAAATAGACAGTTTCTTTGTGTTTGAAGTTATAATTAGGGAAAAGTTATATTTCAATGTTATAACCAAAATGATGTTGTAAATATTTTTGACAGGGATGGCTATGGGTTAGTGACCAACTCCAGTAATAACACAAAAAATATCGTTTAAGAAATGAACTGTTTGAACAGCTATGGCCAATCAATCCATAGCGTCTCCTAAATCTATCTATATCTGTGAAAACGAAAGGTCACTCACACACTCATTACGAAATTTCAGAAACTACAAGTGCTTGGAGTCTCAAATTTTGCATGGGGATTTTGCGAAATCATTCCCTAAAGGGGTTTATAGAGGAAACAAAGTTTGTATGAAACAAGTAGTTTTTAAAGTAGGATTTCCAAATTACTAGAAAATATTAATTTTTTAATATTTAGAAACTACCCTTATTAAGTGGAAAAATGGGAGTCGCAAGTTTGTGTGAAATTTCGTCAGTTTTAATGGTAGCGGGTGAATAGATTTAAATGGGATTCGTCATAGAGACATTTATTACGCAATGTACGATTGCCGTAAGATCAGGCACACATCTGAATTTCACGTGAACGAAGTCGCGGGCAAAAGCTAGTGAATACATAAAAATGGTGACATTTGAACGTGTAATCGAATAAAACAAAGATTCATGTAAAATTCTCTAGCAAAGACGACTTTCCGGTGAACGGCAAATTATTTTTCGGTACCTTTGTGTGTTTTATAAAAAAGGCAACGAAAAAGGAAGCACAATATTTATAAAACTGATGTATACTTAGGGCAACGTAAGCATTTTAGCTTCAATAGAATGAATTTGTTTTCATTAAACATACATTTATATAAAGATTTATGTGTTTAAGATGTTTAGTTAGATGATAACATAGATATTACACGTAAAGTACATCAAAGACAATTTATTTTGCCTTGGTGATTTACAAATATAATTTTGTTTAGATAATAGGTGAGCTCATTCTTAATTTATTCAATTTTGGCGGTTTATTATGTTTATGAACCAGGAAAAATAGAAAAGAAAATATTTTAAACGATGTACTCGAAAATATGTTCTATGATCTAATTTCAATATTTAATAGCATAAAATTGAATGAGGTATCAATGCAAGTATCGATTGACATAAAAGAAATAATATATTCTTTTTAACCGACTTCAAAAAGGAGGAGGTTATTTATCAATTCGGGTCGGATGTTTTTTTTGTTTGTTTGTTACCTCATATCTCGGTCATTTATGAACCGATTTGAAAAATTATTTTTTATTTGAAAGGGTATACTTACTCTGAAATTGGTCCCATATTTTTATTATACAAAATGGTTTAGTAGTTGTATGTTTGTTACAATAGTACTCTGTTATTTATGAACTAATTTGGAAAATTCTTTTTTATATGAAAGGGTATACTCTGAAATTGGGTCCCATATTTTTATATTTTGGTTCAGTAGTTCGGCTTTTATTTTTCGGCTTTTTTATGCATGGAGTGAAGAAGTGTAAAGCAACGCGTCGATATCTTTTACGAAGAATTTTCTGACATAAACATGTCCAACTAAAATTGTAAACCGATTCCCAATTTATTTTTTTGTTAGAAACAACGTGGCCTTGACGGGTGACCATTTGTATTTTTAAAAAATTCCAACAGCAGCGGGCGGCCATAAACCTGCCTTTACAGCGCCACTGTTTTTTTTTGTATATCTGTTACGCGATTGCTCCGTCAGTTAAATTATGATTTTTGATGATTAGTTCATTACTTTTTTGTTTTGGTTTATGGTTTCCGGGATTCAAGGTTTAGCGATCAGCAGAAGTGTTGGTTGGACTTCACGTCTCTATATTTACAATCTGCCTTCTTGTCACTACTTTCTTCCAAACGGCGCTGTCTCAATTGCGCAGACGTTTAGTAGTAAGTCTACCTATATCAAATATATTAACAACTAGCTGTTGCCCGCGACTTCGTTCGCGTGAAAATTCAGATGGGTGCCTCTATGAGAATATTGCGTGCCTGATTTTATGGCAATCGTACGTATCAGTAATAAATATCAGTATTATCCGTCTCTATGGCGAATCCAGTTTAAACCCGCTACCGCTAAAACTGACAAACCACTTTCACACAAACTTGCGACTCTTATTTGCCCACTTAATAAGGGTGGTTTCTGAATATAAAAAAGAGTATTTTCTAGTAATTTGGTAATCCTACTATAAAAACTATAGAAGTTTCATACAAACTTTGCCACCCCTTTATACCCCCTTAGGGGATGGATTTCGCAAAATTCCGTTTAAGTGAGCACCTATATCCTAACAGGAACGACCATGCAAAGTTTGAGATTCCTAGCACTTGTTGTTTCTGAGATTTCATGATGAGTGAGTGAGTGACCTTTTGCTTTTATGTATATAGATAGCTTTTGCCCGCGGTTTCGCTCGCGTGAATATCGTTTTTTCCAATAGACATTTTTATATTGTTTAAATAATGTATTTCATACTATTTTTAATCTCCCATTCATACAAATCCTCTTTCACCTACCTAAAGATATCCCTCGTAAAAACAATATACAATATTGGCAAATTTTCACTACAATAACTTTCCCCTTCCCCTTCTTCCCTATCGCCCTTTTTCTCCACTCTTCACAGTTTCCTCCTTCCTCTCCTCCCCTCCCCCTTCTCCTCTTCACCTCCTTCAGCATCCCTTGCCTCTCCTCCAGCATCTCTTGACCTTTCTTCCACTTCCCTCTACCAAGGAAGGGGGAAGAGAGGGAAAAGCGAGGGCTTTCCCCTCCCTCCCCCTTTCTTCTCCTTCCTTTTCCTCCTTTCCTCTACCTTCTTATCGCTTCCTATCCCTCCTCCCCCCTTTTTTCACCATTCGAGAACTCCTTTCTTTCCTCGCCCCTATCCCCTCCCTTCCTCTCCCGTCTCCTTCACTTCCCCTTCACTTTCCTCTCACTTTCCTCTCATTCACCCCTCACTCCCCCCTCACTTCCCTCTCACTTCCCCCTCACTACCCCTTCACTTCCCCTTCACTTCCCTCTCACTTCCCTCTCACTACCCTCTCACTCCCCTCTCACTTCCCCCTCACTTTTCCTTCACTTCCCCCTCACTTCCCCGTCACTTCTCCATCACTTTCCCCTCACTTCCCCTCACTTTTCCCTCACTTCTCCCTCACTACTCCCTGGCTTTCCCCTGACCTCCCCCTGACTTCTCCCTGACTTTGCCTTCACTTCTCCCGCATTTCCCCCACACTTCCTCTTCACTTCCCCCTCACTTCCCCATCACTTTCCTCTTACTTCCCCATCCCTTCCCTCTCACTTTCCCCTTTCTTCCTCCTTTCCCTCAATTCCTCCTTTTCCTCCCTCCCCCTTCCTGCAAATTTCAAGTCGCTGGCTTCAAAAGCTAAAGATCTTTAATTTCACCCCTCTAAATCCACCCCTGTTAAAATAAAATTATAAGGATATTTTTTATTTAAATAGAAGTATTCCGAAACAAAATTTCAAAACTGTAAGTTAAAAAATGAAGAAGATTCATACAATCGTTAATCGCTTTCCACACACTTAGGCATTCAATTTAAAAAAACCCTTTCTTAGTACAACCTCTAGACATTTAGACAAACACACCCTCCAAATTTCAAGTCACTACGACCAGCAGTTTAGGCTGTGCGTTGTCTGTTAGTCAGTCAGTTAGAACAAAGCCTTATATAATATGTATGGGTGTATGGATGTATGGATTAGACGTATAGGAATATATATAGGAATGCTAACACGTGATATAGCCACATAAAGCTGACCGTGCGAAAAACAGCTAATCCACATAACCTGTTAAAGTCTCTGTTTCTATCAGATTTCGTAGTAAATTAACAAATGTTCGACGTGATTCTTTAAATTGGCATAACTTTTTTATTTATGAACCGATTGACATGAAACAATGTATTAGTGAAAACCATATCTAAATCGGATAAGCCGTTTCTGAGATTAGCGTGAACAAACGCACAGACAAACAGACAAACAGACATACAGACAAACAGACAAACAGATAAACAGACAAAAATTGTAACAATCATTGTTTTGGGTTCTATTTGCGTTGATAAAGGTCCTAATAATTTATTTTCTCATATATCTTCCATGTACAGACAGCGATCGGTTACATTTTTATTATATGTATAGATTCACAATTACTTCAGAATAAAAGTTTTAAAATAAAATTATTTTTTAGAAATAAAAAAACGAAAACCGACTTCAAAACACGTGAACTAAAAAGTAGAAAATATTTTTTTAATTACTTCATAGCTAAGAACAGGGGAATCTAAGCATTCATTGATAATTATAAAACTTTACTATTTACAATTTATAATCAGTTATTTTTGAGTCGGCGCCAGCCAAGAAGGATCATAATGACCTTAATAAATATAACCTACCTACTAGCAAAAATAACCTACTTGATTAATCTATTAATGTAAAATATAGATTTAATACAAGTAAACGAACAGAATCTGATAAGTACGCGTCAAATTTTGTATGTATCTAAACACAACTATCAATGACATCAGCCTTCACGCGTATGACTGTGTTCGGGTACTGCCGGGTAGTCCACTCAAGCATATCCCCGCGCGTGCCGTGCATTTCAAAAGTTTGTTGCAAAGGCAGAATTAAAGATTCTTCTTGGCTGGCACTGAGTCCAAAATAACTGATTATAAATTGTAAATAGTAAAGTATTATAGGTATCAATGATTGCTTTGGTTCCCCTTTAATGTTCTTAGCTATGAAGTAATTAAAATATTATTTTCTACTTTTTAGTTAAGGATTAACACGTAGGTACTGTTTTGAAGTCGGTTTTCGTTTTTTTTCTAAAAATAATTTTATTCCAAACAAACATTTCATTCTGTGCTATATTTTTTGTTTATGGTTTACTTCACTGCACTATCATCGTCAGTACGAAAGCTATAAATTGTAATGCATAGTGCGGCAAGTAGATTAGATTTTGTTTCCGTTCGTTTCTTTGTGCCTAGTCGGTCGTGGCCTGGCTATGTAAATTTCTTGTTAAACGGGTTTATTCAGCAAAGAACTAGGCGTGTGTGCCGCATGTTTATATGTGCATAACAACGACAACTGCGGATAGCGCCAATACAAATAAAAAACGCCAACCAAATCAAAATTAAATTGAGTGTTACTTTTAGTTACCAGAAATACATCATACATTGACGGTAGATCCTCGCTGGTTACAGCATGAATGGGCCGGATCGTCCGGGGAAGTACTACCCTCTTATTGAAGATCGACGTAAGAGTAGTAGTATCCGTACTACTGTACTCTCTTTTCTCACTTCCCCTAACCCCATTCCCAGCCAGTGGAGGCCATCATACCAGCAGTTTAAGACGATGGCTTTTGGTATGGTGGCCATCACTTCTGGATTTCACTGAAATGCCTAGAATTTGGTGTCATGGTGGTCTTGTACACTACCGTATTAGAAAACATGATTAAAAATTTACGTTGATCTGTTATTGAATTTGATCATCGACGGTCATCAGTATAAGTACCTATATAAATAAATGATTGCGTCTTGACGTTGACGAAAGCACTCACGTAGATTTGCCTGATAATTTTATGAAAGCGTAGAGAAAAGATGAAAGAAGTAAGTATGTAATAAAGGTGCCCAATTTATTTTATTTGAATAGTAGTTGTGAATAAGTTGATTTAATCTTTCATAAGGTCGTTAGTTTGTAAAACTATTATAATACTACTATGACACATAACGATTTCAGAATATCGTTTAAATTAGATACCTTTAGTTTGGGTATATCGAGAAAGGAGTACCTACCCTTTATTATAGCATAAACCTTTTGTGGGCCTTTTATCAGGATAGTCGATCTCAGCAGAAATCGCGGCCCATACATTCATCTTTGAAAGAAAATATATTTTTTCGCTACGTTGAAAAGCTATGAGTTCTATTTACTATTTCTAGTATCGAATTTTTTTATTCTAAATAATGTAAGACGTTCCAGCGACTCAATTAATAGTAAGTCGTAACCACTATCACTCACGAATCTTAGAAGCGCCAGAAACAAGATGAAACACTACCGTCTCACAGTCGCAGCCTAAGTTACAATCTCATCTAGTACCAATACAGTTCTTCAGGAGCTTCTCGAGTTTTCTTTAAAGCACTGGACACCATTACTTAACAGCAAGAACACTACTCTAGCTAGATAAATAGTCTTGTCTTGTTTAGGTACCTACTACTAGTTCGCTGCTGAGCCATTTAGTTGAAGTGAGACAAATTCTTCTCAAAATATACAAACTTAATGTGTCAAATTTAACCCATATCATAATTATTTTTAATGACAATCTGAGTCTTTACTTTCAAATAAAATTGCTTGTCAATATAACGGAGACATTTAGTAGAAATATATCTGTTTCATTTGAGACATTAAAAGGCCTATTTCGGGTAAGAAAATAATAAGTTAGGAAATATGATCTCAGTACCATAATATTATTTGCACAAGATTGGTGGCAAAGAGATATAATGTAAGAAAGACAGCTCCCTTTCTCAATTTTATATCTCGAGGACTTGATGGAGAGAATAAAATTACATAGATAAGTAGCCGATTCAATTTTATTACACTACGTAACCCAACAAAGCAGTCTCATTATTCATTGTTATTTGAATATAACTCTAAAATTCGTTTCATTTTCTTTAGTTATTATTATAATAAGTTTTTATTTGATGTGTATAGTTTTAATGGTAACTGTACACGCAACGGTATACGTACAAACAAGTAATAGACAAATTGAGATTTTGAAATGTATCTTACTTTTTCGTGGGTAATACCAAAAAGGGTTACTAGAAATATGTTATTGGTAAACCAGACATTTCTATGAGATTCAACAGTTACGCTTTCGGTCCAGAATCTTTCGATATAACTAATTATAAAATATATCGTTGTACGAACGAGTATCTTGTCATCAATCTGAATAGACTATTAGTCTACTGGAATAGCAAGCGACTTCAGCAAAACGAAATACTTTACTACCTGCCAGCTGGATGTGAATGGTTTTATATTGAAAGTATCGATGTGGTGATTGTTGATTGTTAGTTACAGTAGAATTATAGATATAACAATTAATAGCTAAAGTAAAGTAGATAGTTATTTTAAAAGAAAATAAATATTAAGCATGTAGTTATTAGTAGATTATAGCCACAAACAATTATAAAATAAAACTTAAAAAAAAAATATTTATTTATTATTATTAAAATTTTTTGCTTTTCAATTTTTTCAGCGGTTAAATTTTATTTTTTATTCTAAACATTGGAAATTTTATACAGAAGATAATTAATATTATAAAAAGGACTTATTTTTGCTTGTTGTTGTTAATTTTTTTTAGTTTAGTTGTTTAATTTTATTTTGTGTTCTGGTGGATCTCGTGGTGCAAGGAATGCCAGTTGGAATTAATCCAGGTACCCGACAATGCCCAGAAAAACACTGTCTAACAATCGTTAGTGTAAAAAAAACATAATATCGCTATAATTACTAAGTGACGGCAAGAAGTTAATCAAAATTTGAATTTAGTTGAGAAATCGAATAATTCATTTTTGAAAATCGATTGTAACCACATGTACTGAGATTATAATAAGTGCATAGTCAGCAATACAGTTCCACAGGTCATTATAAGGGTCTTTCCATGCTACCTCTGCTTTGCCTATGTCAATTGAAGCCTAAACACGGTACGGTAGTAGATCCACGCTGATTTCAGCATGAATGGGCCGGACCGTCCGGGGTAGTACTACCCTCTCATAGAAGATCGACTTAAGAGTAGTAGTATCCGTACTACTGCGTTTCGTTCGGTGAGTGAGAGCGCCGGAGGCCCAATTTCCCCCCTTTCCTCTTTCCTCACGTCCCTCATTTCCTTCCCCTAACCCCATTCCCAGCCGCCATAGTGGAGGCCACCATACCAGCAGTTTAAAACGATAGCTTTTGGTATAGTGGCCGCCACTTCTGGATTCCACTGACTGCTTACCATCAGGCGGGGTGGAGTCACTTTGGTAGGCTATACTATAAAAAAAAAAAAAAAAAAAAAAACCTACTCTCATATTTCTAAACAGAGGTACAAAAGTTTTTCAACAGTAATGATATAAGAGGCTTACTGTACCTGTCGATGTGCATAGACGACTGAACCAAGAAGTTTCCAGGTGCCGCCACGACGATCCATGCGCACCATGCGTAGAATCTGGAAGAACCGAAGCCCTCGTAGTGCTGACGCTGCAAACACCTGGCCTGAAGATCCCATGCCCAGCACCACCACCGAAGCGAGGATTGTTGTCACATCTACGCAATAACCCAAAAGTTTTGTATCAATTCGACAATCATGCTGACTGTAGAATTATAAGATTTGATGTCAATACTGCTTTAAAAATAATTAAGTAGGTAAATTGGATATTGACATTAAGGTGCGGCTAGACTTTTCATAATAATATAACCCTCAAGAGGAGTAACTAACTGTTTTATTATATTGTTTATTTTCACCGAAATACTTAGTTACATCAAAATGTATTTATTTTAAAACATAAAAATGTTAAAGATAAAATTTCTCATATAAGTAGATATCAATGTAGGTACATTTTAATTATAGGTATTATGTAAATGTAAAGTCCTTCAAATTTGCCCCTTCAATATTTATGTTGCAATGACCGTATTTTAATTTAAAGAAAATCAAACAAAGGAAAGTTAGACAAAGGCTCGTTTAATAATATACAGCCAGTTGCGAACCTCTCCAATGTTTTCCAATTCGTGTATAGCCTACGTATGTATATGTACGTACGAAAATGGAAAAAGGATAATTACTTACTAAGTAGAAAATTGACTATTCTTAGAAAAACAAAGCACTTAACCTTTTCTATTTTGCCCGTGTTATAAATTACTTCGATTCACGAAAGATCCAAGGTATCAAAAGTTGATTTAATAGAGTCTATGATGAAGTAAACACAAGGTTATCAAGTTTTTTACTGAAAGCGTCGCCTTTTATAATATTAAAATTGGCCATTACGGTTTCGATAAACCACCAGGGCTTCTGATAATTGGTTTTGAATCAGAAATCAAGTTTTTAATTTTATATTTGAACCCTGCAGCAAGCGGTTACCGCACGAACAAAAACCAGTGATAGGTACACATTAATGTATAATTGAGAGAGGACGGCCGCAGTTCATTTTATTGTCCTCGACAGGGAATATCGCGTGGGTATATGTGACGGTTAGTAGGGTCTCGGGCGAAGCAATTCCCTAGAGAGCGTAAAGCGGTCGCACGAAACTGGTGTCAAGGGAGCGCAAGCTGAAAATGCGAAGGTCATAGCGGATTGCTCGCACCTGAAATAGGGTCACTTCGTCAGGGTTTATAGACAAAACGTGACTTTTACTTGGAAATGTCCAAGATGAAAGTACGTGGGACACAGAACTACGATATTTATCCAGTATCTCGCTTCTTTTATGATATTTGGATGGCTTTTGGACGGGCATAGTCTTCAGCAACCTTTGGGTCACTTTGGTTTTAGTTTGCTCTGTTTTGATTTATGTATAGAATATGAAGATTATTTATTACGCTGCATGAGTTGAAAGCTTAGTGTGGAACACATTTGTACATATTAAAATACGATATTGGCACACAATGTCAACTACGGTTTTTTAGTTGTATAAACTTGGAATATTACATACAAAATTTTCTGTTTCAATAGAAAAACTTGTTCGAACGATATACTATGCTGTCACGTAAGCGTTTTGTGATCTGCAATGCGCGATCTCCCTGGAGATAACTTGCCTTGTCGCAATTCAGAGATTCAATTACCTACATAATAGGTTTAAATGCTTACATTATTGGACACCTACCGCATTCAACCCATTTGCTCATAGTTGTCTTGCTACTGATTGCAGATCATGATAAGAACAAAAAAAAACACGTTATTGGAGAATGTTTACTAACTGTTACTATTCTGACTCTTAATTCGTAACATGTGTAAGTATTTACAACAACAGATATGTATTTATAAATTTATTGTTTGTTTTAATTGTACACATACACACGTCTACATTTGGTTGATTATAAACATAGGGAACGATTTTCGCTAATGCGTATAAATAACGTGCTCAATGCAGTTAAGGCATGGCAACAAAAAGTATACGTCTAAGAAAATTAAATTGTTTTAAATTATTTATATGTCTATTTTACTGAAAATAAGGTAGGTAAATCATTACATTTTTAAATAAAAAATTAAATAATTTTATTATGTACTCATTTCGATGAGTTTCGGTATCACGAATTTTATTTTGCGTAGAAAAAATACAATGAGATGTTTCAACTGAATATTTTTAACGTCTTTAACACAAGCCATGTCAATAGAGCTCAGGTCAAAGCAAAGGTCATCCGTTGAAAATCGTTTGTTTCCTTGGTTTGTGAAATATTACTATATACTAATATACTGGCAAAACTATATATACTCGTTCGTCCAATTAAAAAATGGAAATAACCCAGTGATATCGTGTTCATTTTTAGCATAAAAAGATCTAAACCAAAATTAAAATTTCTTTGAACAAAGATAGATCTAGAAGGTATCTAAAAAGTATAATTCTGTTTAGACTTGTACTTACCTATGATACAAAACGGTCGCCTCAAAAACTTGAGGCGGCCCATTGAGCCTTGATACCGGGACCTGCATCCTGACGACCATAACCTGAACAAAAAAAAAATTTTAAAATTGTAATTTTAGTATAGCTAATGTTCTGTGGTAGTGAAACTGCGTTTTTTCTGTAAAAAATAACCTATAGATATTGTTCCGGACGGCACGAAGTAACGTTTGTTTTAGTTTATTATATTCAGTATATTTTCTGTATTGTTAGTTAATACAAATAAGGACCAGATGTTTTACTGTTTAGCGTAATGCAGTACCTGCGAATTCCTGTTCCCACGTCTTGTTCCGTTAGGTAATCATTAAGTTTTGTAGACAAATAACAAATGTTCGGGACGTGTGTTCCCGAAGCGTCGAATGGTTCGTGGGGTAAAGAAGAGACTTTATAACTGTTTGGCAAACAAGTCTATTCCAGAGACAATAAGTACATACAACGTACCAACTATAACAATGCTATCAACTATATACTATAAGATGTCGGAGACGAGATGTGCTCGTGCTCTGGCTATGCGTAGTCAAGACTCGAGCCGCTCGCTTACGACCGGACAAGTAGTGATACTTAGGGCAGACCTATGTCCAGCATTCTTTCGGTTGAAATGGTAATAATGATGATAGTACCTATACGTAGAGTTAAAAAGTAATGTTAAAACATTACTTTGGATCAAGAGATAATATCAAGAGATTTATTAGTATTTCAAATATAATGTTTCTCAAAGAACTCAGAACTCACAAGTCATTATACAAATCGCCAGTAAAAGTTCAATGATAACGTTCAAAAACTTCATCATTTGCCAAAGTTATTATTACATTAATAAAAACAGTTTTATCTTTGCAATTCAAAGTACAGAAGTATTCGACTGGCAGTGTTAGTGTGTAATTGTAAACTGAGAAGCTACTTCAAAATTACGAGCGGAAATAAATTGTAGTTGTAAGTATAATATTTGCACGTGAAGGAATTTGCTGTTGATTGAGCCACTTTTAAAAGTAAGTAGGTAGAAATTCACATTAAGGGGCACTTTTGTACGATTTTAGCAGTTACGAGGCAAGCCTCGTAACTGCTGTAACTCGTAACTGTTTGGGTTTGTGGCAAATTGCATATCGTCTTCGTCTATCTCTCCGAGAATAATAGTTAATTGCCGCGAGAAACTATCATTGTATAGGTAAAGGCCACTTTATACAAAAGAACTGGAATATGGCAAAAGGAGTGTAAGTACAAATAACTCAGTTTGTTCAATGGCTCGGCAACATAAATATTGCAAGTGACGTACAATTTACTCGCCCATGGCAATCGAGCTAAGAGGACAACTATGTGTTATGATAAAATTTTAATTTAGGATGTTCCTAAATTCATTTGCGACAATTCGTGATGACTTGTCGCAAATAAATTGAGGATGTCTTTGTATAATTTTAATATAATTAAGTCAAGTTTTGCAGTCAAAAAAAGTTTCACGGTAACTAAAAACCCGTTTCTATAAGCAATGTTTCCACCAAACTTCATAGCGCGCAGACATGGGCGCATTGGGCGCTCACTAACGAGACTGTGTACAAGTTACAAGTCGCACAGAGAGCTATAGAGCGAGCCATGCTTGGCATTAAACTCCAAAATCGAATTCGTTACAGCCGCCGCCGCACTAAGGTCCACGACATCGGAATTAGTGTTACAAACCTAAGTGGAACGAGGCAGGACACCTGGCCAGACGTGGTCACGGTGGGTGGAGCAAAGCACTGACCAAATAGTTGCCGAGGACCGGTAAAAGAAGTCTGGGCCATCCAATACCGAGGTGAGTCGACGACATTGCCAAAATTTACTTTTCAACATAAAGGATCCATGCAAGTTTTACTGTGCCTAGGCAGCTAGTGCCCAGGCAGTATGCCATGACTTGCCAAGAGGTTTAAATAAATAGACGAATTAGTGTCATTGCTGTTGGGTGAGATATCTATATTTATGTCATCCATGATCACTAAACTCGTGGAGCTAACTTTGCTAAGTAGAAGATTTAGAGATTCTATGAAGGGCTGAACATCCTTGTGGCGCTCTATATATTATGTGTGCCACTTGGCTTGTTTCAAATATTCTTGCGATATTAAATTCTGTTGTCTGTAGTATTCATATATCACTGCTGACTACCTAATGTGAAGTTAGTCGCTTACCGCTACTAAACTTATGTTTGGTGTTATCGAAGTAAAACATTGTAAGCAAAAAGCCGGGTTTTTTGTATATCAATGAAGTAAAAACGTTTTTTTGCTAAAAAAGTGTTTTTAAATTTTTTATATACTTCTTTGATTGCAAACAAGCATGCGACCAGCCCACCTGATCTCATGGTAAGTGGTAACCATAACCTATAAAGTATAAAGTCTGATAGTTTTATATAATTGATCTTTCAAAATAATGCAAATATGATTTGTGTATAGTACATCAAATTGAAAACAAATCTATATGTATATAAAAAACCTTCCTAGGTACAACAGGTTCCCCTATTAGTAATTAGAGTAATTACCCAAAGGTTAAAGGGTGGGTTGTAGAGGTCGCAATTTTGATTGTCAACTACTTATTCTATTGAAGTGTTCTACTCAAACAAATTGGAAATTCACTGGGTTAACAAGTATATTTAGTATTAGGTAGAAAATATGTATCTACGTTATATAATAGTTATCAATTTTTAGAAAATAAAAACAAATATCATTATCAGCATTAATAAACAAAATACAATCGTAAAGTAGGAGTAATTCCGACATAATAAATAATACAATTAATACAATAATGTTTGGCACTCAATCTCAACAAATGCTCGTATTTTCATTACATAATAATAACTTATAACTACAACAATCTATCTAAATATACAGTCATTCAAGACAGTAATATAAAGGTGTTGACATCTCGTTGTCATCCCGTAACTGTCTTGGCATAGACGCTAGATAAAATAAATAGAACAAAAGAAAATAATGGAGTGCGAGAGAGCCGAATGTAGGCAGAGTAATCCGTCTACATTGAGTGACGAATTACCTACTTCACGAGCGCAAAGCTCTCACAACTTATCTATGAGAGCGCTGTTTGCGTTTGCTTTGTGTTTTTCACAGATATACGTTGTAAAATCATAGTGGAATTGAAACTTTAGATGAGTATAGTCTAGCCGGCTATTAACCTATCTAACACGATTGTAAAGTACAGTGCAGATGCTATTTACTTTATTCCTTTTTCTTTAAATATAAAAGTTTAGGTGTAAAATTATATTTGTATCTTGTTAGTTTTAAAAGTGTACATTGTATTTACGAGTTCTTAGTAAAGTTTATTTGACTTATTATGAGTTCGAAAAACAGAAAGGGAACTCAAAATAATTCGGAGACTCGGAAGGTTTTTAAGAGAAGTCGAACTTATGCAAGGTAAACATTTGTATTCGGAACAATTAAATAACAGGATAATAAAGTATCTATTGACTGATAGCCTAATCGCACTAAGTGGATTTACTTCTTCTGAATTGTAACCGTATTTGACTATGTACTTACCTTAAAAAGAATTCAATGGCGAACCAAATAACGACCACTGTCTCCATATAGAACAGGACGAGCCCTGCTTTTGCTTCGTATTCTTCTATTGTAGAGAAGACTGACAGCGATAAACACATAAACACCATAAGAAACCTGTACACAGAAACATTGGTATTAAACTAGTGTGAAATACAAAGTGGAACACCAGATTGTGGGCTATCACAATCTGACGCAGATAATCGAATATTGGTGGTGAATACGTTAGTTAATTGTCATATAGAGTTAGGAACGCTTCTATTGAACTCGTGATTTAATTTGCATATGATTTGCATAAGTACCTAACTTCTACTATTTTTGAAACGTATTTCTTTACAGTATTATCTGCCACAAAGCTAGCAAAAATATTTAACTGTAGGTAAGTACCTACAGATAAATATTTTTCATTCTATTTTTCATGGTTATATTAGTTTTCAAAATAAATTTAGGCATGAATGAGAGTAATTCAACACGACCATTATGTACTGAAACAATTATTATCTTTGTATGTATTGTATTAATTACTTTATAACTACTAATTGTGTTTACATATTTATTATTGATAGGTAAAAGAATGAAATAAAGATTCAATTTCGATTTCTTCTCATTTCTTTTTTCTCACCTTCCTCTATCCCATAGCCCTAATATTAGCAGGAGTAATGTCAGAGACTCGTGAGTCGTCTATGAGCGACAGTTACCACTTA
The DNA here is from genome assembly GCA_963082885.1 of Parascotia fuliginaria. Lineage (NCBI taxonomy): Eukaryota > Metazoa > Arthropoda > Insecta > Lepidoptera > Erebidae > Parascotia > Parascotia fuliginaria. The sequence goes on from OY720172.1 coordinate 12,506,376, forward strand.
CCATCAGGCGGGTTGATTGCTCGTCTGCCACTGTCGGCAATAAAAAATAATAATATTCTTGACTAATGTTATCAAAATCGTGATGAGGCTTGACTTACACGATCATATGATACAGGACAGCCTTAGCACCTCTAGGCCGTTCAAGAAAATTGTAGATCTTGGATTGTAGGCGGCGGTATCGCGCGTCGCGTCGCGTAGCGCGGTAGCTAAGCGGTTTGCCAAGAAGAGACATCCGCGGCGTCGCCAGCCGGTCGCCGCCACTCTTACACTCACTGCAACCAACCATACCGCATCTATGCTCAACAGAGCCGCTAATAATCCATCTAATGCTTCTCATTTGCCCACGAATCTTACTCGAGTTACATTAATTTAATTTGATTAATTGTACTGTAAGCTGAATGTACCTAATTGCGGCAATAGAAATGTTAGGACGCTGGCACTGTTATCATCATCATCTGCATGTATTAGGTAAAATTAATATCAATGGATTATTAAATTATAAAGAAGCATCTGTTTCTGACGAGATTATTGTAGCACACAAACCTAATGTTTCATCATTGCGTTCGTTTTATGACTGGAAACAGTACAACAAAAACTAATTTGTATCGTTAATCTCTTAATTTACGTGCCTTGTGTATTTTAACCCTAACAATGCGAACATTCATTCCCTTTGCAGCTTTGCTTTTGCATATACAAATTCAATAAAATCGCGTGGCGTGGAGAGTGCTTTGTTCAAAACAATTCCGCTGTTGAGGTGCGCAATGTTGACAAAACACGACGTACCTACAAAAATAAACTGCAGAGCCACGAAGAAAACGTGGCTGCTTTTTTTATTTTACTTCTTAATATTTAAGATACTTAACATAAAATTTATATTATTGAAGGTAAAGACCATAGTTGTCATATCGTATTACGAATGAAAATTTCCAATATGCTGTTGTTGTGTGACTGTTATGTTCTATGACAAATACAAAAATTTTTGTTTTACCTTACTACAAATTCTGGATGTTTTAATCAGACTACAGTTAAAATATATTTTAGAGAAACAAGAAATGTAAATCCTGAACAGTTTTATATGGCTCAAAAATATAGGTGTTACGTAGCCTACCGAAACCGTAAATTTTATTTTATAAGTATTTTATAAAATCACATTTCTTAAAATAAAATAGCCAAAAGTATAGGGAAATTAAATTGTTTATTTTTTTGGTAGTATTTAAATAAACTAACATCATTTAGTTCGTCTGGCGTCAGTACTTTTGTGAATATACAGAATAGCATTTATTTTATATTATTTTGTACACTGTGCTACGTTTAGTGAAGCATATTATCAAACTTAAGTAGCAGATGCATAAACGATTGTTGGTGCGACTACAGTTATCAACACGACGGAAAAGCGATGAAATCGGGACGATAAACTGTGTTATCGCTACGCTGGAGACGGTTGTATCCACAAATATTGTACAACCTGTTTTGGAAAGGTAAAATAATAAAAACTTCATTGATAGTAGGTATACATGCATGATTAACTGATTTCTTTTGAGGGTAAGAAAAACTAACCGTGGTAGGTACCTACTCGTTTCAACGGCAATGGGACTTTCTAACTCATATTTTCTTTTCAAAGTTACTTACAGATTTATGTTCAATATTAATACGTTCGCGTTGAAGAAAAACATCGAAAGGAAATTTGAACTTAAACAGAAATATTATATGAAGGTTTAAATATAATAACAATAAAGGCAAGGCCACCAGTAATGGACACTTTATGCGCAAATTTGTAGTATTATTGCAACAAAATCATCATCATCACGAAATGTAAAAAACTACAAGTGCTAAGAGTCTTAAATTTTGCATTACCACCACCTAGGACCCCCTTTTTAAGACATAGGTGCTTACTAAAAAGAAATTCATCGCCTAAGAGGCTAAAAATCCTCAGGGGTCTGTTCTGTCGCCCACCCTGTATCTTCTGCATGTTCATGATATCTTGTCCCTTGGCAACATTCATTGCTATGCAGATGAGACAGTGCATGGGCGATGTCTCGGATGCCCTGCGGATAAACAGACTGACATCGAGGCAAAACGCCTAGAACTTGTCGCTGAACTCGACCAGGTTTTATATCGCATTTCTAAATGGGGTTGTGAGAACTTGGTCGAGTTCAATGCCAAGAAAACACAGGTGTGCGCGTTCTCTGCCAAGAAATTTTAAAAGTTCCTTCTCCCTCCCTCTCTTCAGAACACAGCGTAACCACTACAGGATAGCCTATGTATCCTGGGTATGGACATCAGCCGAGATCTCAATCCAAAAATTATATCGAGTGTGTCATTAAAACCGTCTCTTGTAAACTCGGTGTCCTGAACAGGGTGAGGCGGTACTTCATGACTGAGCAGCCCTGTCTTTTTTATAAGACACAGGTTCGTTCCTGCGTGGAGTACTGCTCTCGTCTTTGGGATGGCTCCGCACAGTACTTACTGGATACAGTCGATAGGTTGCAGCGGCGCAATCCGTATCATCGGAAGCCCAGAGGCCACTAAGACCCTTGAGCTTTTACAGCTGTATAGAGAAATCGCCTCAATGACCGTCTTCTATCGCCTTTACCACGGAGAATGTTCTGAAAAGCTCTTTGCATTAATCCCACCCTCTCCCTTTTAACCCAGAACGACACGTGCGGCTGATGTGCCATCCTTTCACAGTGAAATCCAAATCAAACGCACTTCAGCACTTCATTATTTTGTCGCTCAATTAAAGCCTGGAAATCTTTACCAGCGCATGTGTGCCCATCTAATTATAATCCTGGGTCTTTTAAGCGGGACGTGAAAAAGCATCTCACTAAGCCGCCATAGTGGAAGCTACCATACCAGTAGTCTGGCTTTTGGAATGGTATCCACCACTTTTGGATTCCACTGACTGCTTACCACCAGACCGAGTGAAGTCACACTTGGTAGGCTAATAAAAAAAAATGGGGGTGGTAAAGTTTGTATGAAGCTTCTATAGTTTTGATATTAGGATTCCCAAATTACTAAAAAATTCTCATTTATTTAAAAACATTGAAATTTAGTTAATTATTTTTTAAACAACCCTTAAAAAAGGTGAACTAGGACCCTCTATTGTATGGAAAATCTATAATATAATTATACTCTTTTACTGTGCATGCGGTTAGGTTGTGTAATTCTCTTCCTCACGTCATTCTTGAGAGTACTTCCAGTGGATGTCTTTACAGAGAACATTTCCTGTCATTGGTTCAATAATATATATTATTTTATGTGTGTATTTATGTATTATTATTAAAAAAGTATATTTTATTAATGTATGTATAGGTACATAATCGTATAAAAAAAGTAGATTAGTTAATATATTCCATTTCTTTTCATTTTTGTCTTTCTTTTTGATAAACACTTCATTTGTAGAGAACAAATACGAAGACAGACCGACAGAAGACCGTAGCTATAGGCACAACCTTTGGACACTGTTGTGTTCTTGAAGGTATTTTTTTAGTGCTTCATGTCCAAATCTAGTAGGTAAAGATTTCTTTTTTATAAGGTTTACGGCAGAAATGCCACTAGTCGTATATCTTGAATCGCCGAAGTTACTATCAGATAGCTGTGTTGTCTACCACTATAGCAACCATATTAAAGTATTACAAATATTATTTTACCTTTCTAAAATACCGATTCTTACTTTCATTGATGTGTACCGCATCAGCTTTCTATTAAGAATTAGATAGTTGCTAGATACGAAGCATATGGTAGCGTAATAATATCGTAAAAGTAGATTTAATTTAAATTTCGCAAGATATTTTATCTCATAACAGATGTTATTACTCCCATAAAAGGATTTGCATAAATAAATTGTCTGCTACGGCATGCTTCGTGTAAATGCCACACACAAATATCACGAACAAAACTGGCACTAATTTACAGTTCCACGATCACAGTCAGCCTTAAAAAGCAACAACAAAGAAATGAAATGCTCAACTCATTATAACGAGCTATTCGACTAGCGCATGTAGTTACCCTAACCTATTTAAATTAAAATCTACTTACTGTAACTGTTTAAAACAAAATATTATACACATATAAAATAACAATGATTTTATACGTAGAAAAAAATTTCAATGCTTTATGAGTAATGTTAAGAGATTTCATGCATTTGATTTGTTTACCTCACCACGGGTTATTATGTAAATATTTTGTTCTGAATATACAATGTGGCCTCAATGTCAAATTAAGCATGCAAAATTAGGCGCAATTTTGGGTAAAGTAGAAGCTGTTTTCGTGACATTTTATGGTATGAATTTATCAGGGGTAGGTAAGAGCTAGCAGTAGTTTAGCTATCTACAGGTATACTTGGCTTGTCGATACATACTATGATAGCCTCGTATCATAAAGACTTTAAAATAATTTTGAATTTGATTGTTAATATTCAGTATTTTCTGTGAAGATACAAATGAGGTAACCTTTTCATCAATTTAAATCTTGTGCTAATTAGTATAATTTTATAAATAGCCAATTTGTATTTCTCATCTTACGCATACCACTTAGGGTGAGATTTATAATCCGTGTCAGCGAATGACATCATAATACTTAAACGAAGAACGTTTGTTCGGCTAAGCCGACGTTAAAGTCCGCACCAAGTTTCGGCCTCAATTTTGCTCACAATGAATATAATATCATGTATACTACGAACTTAATTACCTTTGGCGTGAAAATTAGTCCTGCTAGTAAATGAGTTTCTCAGTATATTTATGCGTATGGGGTTAGATGTGACAACCGATCGATTTCTCTCATAATGTAATTTGAATGTTAATACAGTGTCCTATAAAATGGATTAAACAATTTATAAGTTAATAGTAGAGGTAGAGGTGATAGGGTTTGTGATAGCATATAGGTACACCAAAAATAATTTTGCTCGATTTACAAACTTGGCTAAGATTACTGTAATGGGATTAAAAAGCAGGTTAGATACGAAGATTTTTTTACCCTTGCATGATGTAGCATCGTCACTCGGCCTGATTTTTCGGTTTTTGAGGCGAGACTTGCAAACTACCAATACTGTAATTTAATACGGTAACCAATTTTATTAAGTAGGTAACTGCTAGTCAGAGTGATTATAATTAAGTCGATTTATCCTTTAGGTATTTTTTTTTTCATAGTAAGTATCTCATTTTCTCTTTTTGTTTTGTAATTTATTTTATTAAAAATTATTATCAGGACTCACTCTGTGAAATCACCCAAGGGCCCTTTCGGAAGACCAGCGCTTAGGTTGGTCTAATCTAACCTAAGCACCAGCTCAAAAAGGTGCCCTTTTTGTTTGCAAACAATACCTAAATAGGTACCTTATCTGTGTTTTTTTAATTTTTTTTTATTTTATGTAAGTTTTTGTTGCAAACAAAATAAATTTATTTCTTTCTTAGGTATTTATCTATATATGAAGCGAAAGGTCACTCACTCACTGACTCACTCATCACGAAATCTCAGAAACTACAAGTGCTAGGGGACTCAAATTTTGCATGGGGGTTTCTTTTAAGGAGTAGGTGCTCATTAAGACGGGATTTTGAGAAATTTGACTCATAAGGAAGTCAAATTTCAAAAAACGCCCGTCTTCCGTCCGGTGTAAAATTGTATAGAACAATGTGATTCCTTGGTCCAATCTACTTAAAATTTAGCATAAACATTTTTTAACAAAATTGATGGAAGAAGTGTTTCGTATTTTATTAAAATTCATTTTTCCTTCGAAGTTCATCAAACTCCTTAGTGCTGTTGGTTTAAAAATATTTTATTTTGACATTGTCATGTTTAATAGCTCAATTAAACTAAGTCAAATGAAGTTGCTATAGTTACCTTATTTTTGTACAGCATTTTCTAAGCGAGGAGAGCTATGATAACACAATCATTGCACCGAATAAGTGAAACCAATCGCTCATACGATGCATTACAGTACCCAGTACCCACTTTTGTTTTGCTACGGTGAGGATAGATGCTTTATTTATAAGCCCCAGTAATAATATTAAATAAATAAATAAATAAATATTACCACTACAACCACACAACGCATATTTTTTTTTTTTTTGTCTTTTTTTTTTTGAAATGCATTACGCATACGCACCCGCCCGGGCAAGGCGGGTTATGTCGGACTCTCCGACCGCCACGGTGTTCCTCCAGACGGCCAAACCTACGGTGTTCCTCCAGACGGTCAGAGTGTCGCTCACCACACGGGAGCGGGCCCCGTCCGATTTGGGGAACCTAGCCCCCTCTCCCTCGAGAGGCGTGTGCGGAACACGCGCACTGCCGTCTCGGGCCCGTGCTGTTCGGGCGGCGACTGCCCGATTGCCGCCCGCAGGCCACCTTAGGAGGTGGCCTGCGGGCGGCCACCTCCTAAGGTGCACCACCGACGCACCGTTCTCCCTATCCTCTGCGGCCGAGTTAGGACTCGGCCGCAGAGGATAGGGAGAACGGTGCGTCGCAATACCGACACTCCTCTTCCCCTGCGGCCCCACCGCGTCCGCAATCTGGCGGTTGCGGCCCCGCCGAGGCCGCGGAAGGTAAGGAGTGCGGCGCACCGTTATACCGGCACTCCTCTTCCGCCGCGGCCTCGCCACTCCTCAGCCGCAGTGTCGCCGAAGCAACACCGCAGCCCGACCCAGTTGCGGTGCCGCCCATACAGCACCGCAACCCTCCTGAGCCGTGGGCTTACCTCCAAAGCCCAAAGGAGCGGCACCTCCTTGGGGTTCTTCTTGGTTCACCGTGTTTCTTGATAACCACGGTTACTAAGGCCCCCCGCCGCGACAAGGCGAGAACCCCGTTTGGGCTCGCCTTGTGATATGGGTTCTAGAATGCGAATAAACATACTCAAATCCTTTTTTTGTTTTTGTAAATACATACATATTATACATAGTAAGACCCATAATAAATTAATAATAAATAATATAATGGTATCTGCTGCACGTTTTTATTCTTACCGTATAATGATTAGGAAAGGAGAAGATAGTCATCTGCCAATTCATCTGCTATATTTTCATTCGTTGTTTAGTCAGTTTTTAGTCGACTTGTTTGCGAAAAGAATTCGAGACGGAAAGTTTGAGTTATACTAGGTACAATCAGGCATAGCAATACCTGCAAGATGCGAAAAATTCACAGGACGTTAACGCCGATCAGCTGGGTCAAAAGTTGGTGCTGCCTACTTCTTTTACTGGGAGCACGCTATATTAACGAAATCACAGAAATTACAAGTGCTAGGAATATCGAAGATTGGCTTCTGGTCACGTGGTTCGTCCGCATGGTTCAATCAATCGGACTATGTAAACATTTTTTCCAGCTAGTTTCATTTTAGAATCTTACCTAACAAACTACTAAACCTTAGGAACGCGTATTTCGACTCCATAGTCGAAGGTGGACATAAGTGCTCACTGAGACCGGATTTGCGAAGGGTATATAAAGGGGTGACAAAGTTTGTATGAAACTTCTATACTTTTTTTTAGTAGGATTTTTAAATTACTAGAAATCACAATTTTTTTCATATTTAAAGACTATACTTAATAAGTGGGAAAATAAGAATCACTAGTTTGTGTGAAATTTCGTCAGTTTTGGTGGTAGTGGTTAAATAGATTTAAATGGGATTTGCCATAGAGACAGATATTTTTTACTGATACAATGTACGATTGCCGTAAGATCAAGCAGGGAATATTCACATACACACACACATATTTTAATTTTCACGCTAACGAAGTCGCGGGCAACCGCTAGTTCTCGATATAATTTACTGTAATTTATATATTTCGTTAGTATTTTTTTCATATTGCTAACTTCACAGATTTAGTAAGTAAAGTTAAGTGAAGTATGTAGTATCTAAAGCTGGCATGAATGGTTCCTATTGCCATTTACTTATGTTCAGTTCTATGTACTTCGTGTTTATATTTTCTTTAATATATTTATATTTCTTCGTTTTATTGCCTGTCGTAAAGGTTACCCATCTAGATCATTTATTCAGAAAATCAGCTACGTGATTTTTGTGATTTTTAATATTTTCAAAATCAGACTAACCCGCTTTTGTTCGTGTTGATTGCCTTTGGGATTTTTCTATTTGTATTTAGATGGCGTCTTCTAACTATAAACTACCTATTTACCTATCTAAATTTCAGCTTTATAAGTCAAGACCAGTGAAGCTAAAGTTTGGTGCGATTTCGTTTTTAGTCAGTGTGTGAATGAATGACATTTTGCTTTTATATGTAGGTATTTTTATACGTATGAGCGTAAGGCGATTCATATTCGTGCTTGACTAAGGAAGCGCCGATCATGGCCGAAACTAGCTGGAGAAGGTATTTAAGTGCCCTACTCCCTTATATGACTGTATTACCTAATCCACCACTGATACCAAAATAAAATGCGAGAGTCATGTGACGTAAAGGTTTACAAGTCGGTATCGTCTTACACTTTGTGGCGAATTTGAGCCCGAATTCTACACAGTAAGGAAACAATTACAATTTATTGTACAAACCGAAGCCAGATCTACCATCGAAATTATACTTCCTGCCAAATACACAAGTTCAACGAGTTGTTGCGACCTATTGTAAATTAAATGGTTTCATTTACTTACAACCTTGAGAGTTCTATTTAGTATTTAAGTATTTTTTTGTAAAAAATTCGCGTCGTTTGGACTTATAGTATAACATTGGAATTGAAAGAAGTCAAGGTTAGTTTTTACGATGTACATCAATCTAAATTTCTAGTTATGAACTGTGAGAACATCATGAAGAGAATACTAGAAGACAATGTAATGCCGTTGAATTCTACTTCGAACCTGTCTAGATGGCAATTACTGCCTATTTTAAGATTAACATAATCTCTAAATCCTTGACTTTCTCCACCTCGTACCAGCAGCTTATGCTATAGGTACATAGCGTCCGATCACCCATGAACAGAAAGTACTGTTCACATCTTTAGGGAGAAGCTTTCATATACCGACTAGATCCACTTGAAATTGGACTTATTCGTCAAAATTCGTTAATTGCCCCGAATTATTTTAATTTATTTTTCATTCGTCAACTCGGCACACAATGTGGGTACGTAGTATTTTTGTACAGTCGCGTACAAAAATATTGTTCATAAAACAAAAATTCTATATATTTTAAAATTTTGTTTAACTTATAAAATGTATTAAACATTTTGTTATCGACTGCACTTCTATGCCGGTGCCGAGTTGACGACTGAAAAATAAATTAAAATAATTCGGGACAACTTGCCACCGAGTGGCGATTTTTCAAGTGGTGAGTTGACGAATAAGTCTGAAATTGGACGTGAAACGCGTATAACACGGCAATGGATAGTGAAATCTATCAAGGACAATGACCGTATAAACCTCAATATGCAGCCATTAAATAGTAATTAAAACATTGGGGTATAAACTTCGAACTCATTCCTTCACGAACACTTCAGTTAGCTTCGCTTCGGTATAAGAGTCGATATGTCAAATAAAAAGATAATATTGTAAACACTAATATGAATCGTGTACTATAAAGTACTTAACTTTACTAGTTTATATGATATTATGATTCAGTATTCATTTTGCTACGTAAGTAGGTAAGTAAAAATAGATGAATTATAGTGGAGCGCTGTTATGAAACAAGTGTAACGTTCAGAATCTAATTTTGTTTAATATGACACGAGATCTTTAAAAAATAGTAGGAACGTAATGCAGCTTGCATCCCGGAGGGCGTGTTCCGAGATGTTTACAGTAACATACGAATGTAGCTGAAGAAGTACGGGCTCTGAAAATGACCTTCGTTTATTGTTCTAAAATAGAATACTTAAACGAGCATTTTGAGAAACTTTTGTTGCTATCGCTCAGACTTATAAAGGAGGTTGATATGCTTTATAAATGAAAATAAACAGTTACTGTACTATAGCGTGTGTTGAGGTGTCGGTTGATTCAGAGGTCGAGTAAAAGATTGAGTTTGAATGTCGTAACATGTTTATTATCAGCGTTGCGTTTCAAATTGTACCTGGTATAAATGGTAAAAGACTTTGATAAACTAGATAAAACTTAATGAAATAGTGCGTACTTTGCCTAACCTATTAAATAAAAGGCATACCTACTGCGTTATGTTTATGCTCGGATTATAATTATCTAGGAAATATTAACATTAATTTAGTGGAAAATATCCAATTATCAAATAACTATCCTTGTATAGGGATTTCCGAACTTACGGATTAAAACTCTCTTGACTGCTATGTTCCTAATTAACATTAAAAGACTATTCGAGCAAGTTACGTAAATAGGTTACGTTCTCCCTTGCATTAGTAATACTGCATATTCAGGCCCTTAATTGGCAAGCTTTTACGGGACTATCTTAACGTAGAAGTACATCTCAATTCGTGTTCTACCATCACAATCTTATAAAGTTTACATGCGAAGAACTTTTGTGTCAAGTTTGTCACGATAATGTTGGATAAGGTTTCTGGCAATCTTATCTTTCAGAGCCTAAGATAGCATCGCAAGGCTTGAGAGATAGACGTGTGCACAAAAATTAAGGATTGCTGTAGGAACTACTAATTAATTTCGTGCCACAGTAAACATCCTAGAACACATCTATACTATTATATAAAGCGGCAGAGTTCGTTTGTTTGTTTGTTTGTATGAACGCGTTAATCTCTGGAACTACCAGTCGGATTTGAAAATTATTTTTGCGTATGATAGCCCAGTTCCTGAGGAAGGGCTATAAAACATCATGGTACTGGTGACAGGAGCAGAGCGGTAAGCATAGACTTGGGTGAAACCGCGCCGCGGAAAACTAGTTTTTTTTAATCACTATCGTATGTTCAGTATGCTAGCTCATTAAGAATTTTGTGATGATAAAAAAGCACTGTCAATGATTTTATGTACTTTTAACCAATTTCAAAAAAGAGGATGTTCTCAATTCGAGTCGTGTTTTTTTGTATGTTTGTTGAATGATTCTTTTTTTGTAAGCTAGGTCATGTTTCAGACACGGTCCCATATCATAGCTTCTTGAAAAATTAAAAAAATCATAATATACATACATTTATGATGTTTTGGTTTGTTCAAGTTATAAAGAAATTCTACTTTTAGTTTTTGTTTACTTAAAGGTATAGTTTCGAAGTTGGTTTTTGTTTCTCAAAATTAATTATAATGCAAACGAATATAATACATATCAATTGCCTATTATAAAAATTGTACATAATAGCTACTTCATTGTATTCTTTGTTCAACAAAGAAAGTAAAAAAAATATTGACTAGAATCGGAAAAAGGAAGGAAGAGAACAAATTTGAGTCAGCAACAATAGATGTATACTATTTCTGATATAATGATTTATGACATTACAAGTACAAAATAAAATCTGATGAGTATATTACGTATTACCGAGTTGTATAAAAATAAGAATTATTTTTGAGTGTGTTTTATCTTTGAGTGTGAGTTGGTATATTAGCACAGAGTAGCCGTACAGAGGCAAAGCTTCCTAAGAAAGTGCAAAATTGTTACCTATTCTGGTAGGGTTGTCACAATAGGTTAAGACAAACAAAACATTTGTTAAATAGTTTATATATGGAGTTATTCCGGTCCGATCCCCCAGATCTCATCCCCTAGGGTTATAATTATTCTTTAATTCCGTTCTGATTCTCTGCAAATTTAGTAATACCGATATCCTCAGAGTTTTTGATAGGTAAGTACATTCAAGAGAAAAGCAGTTTATGTAACAATGAATTAAAAACATAAAAATAATAAACACACTTGTATAGTCTCTGCTTACCCCATTAATGGAAGGCAGGCGTGAAGTTATTGTATGTATTTTCTCGAAAATCTGTCAAAGATAGCTAGGGGATACGACTGGAATAAAATATTTAAATATATTTAGGTTTTGTTTCTGATCTCCTACGCGATCAGAACTGAATAGAAAATAACAAAAAGTAAAGCAATCCCCAGTGTATGAGATTCAGGGGATCAGACCGGAATAACTCTATATATGTACCTACTGATTTTGATAATCTCATTAAAACGAATAGGATTAACATAGTGAATAGGAAAACATCTGTCGTTTTGCCTTTATAAGTAGCTAAATTCGATATATTTTAGTGTTTCAAGCTGATAATATTATAAAAGTTTTGTTGCCAATGTGATTTTTCATTCGTGATTGTGGAACATTGTCATTCGTGTATATTTCAATCAAGTAGGTACAAATCTAAACCTACCTACAAACTTCGAAAGAATTTGATGAACCTGTTAAATATGAAGGTAAGTTCACAGAGGTAAACTTATAACGCGTTAAAATAAACAATCATTCTTATTAAATATCATTAACTATTATTTTTATTCTATTACTACTTATTTAATTTTAATCAATCTTTTCTTGAATATAAATATTAACATATTTAATATAGTTAGAACGATTAAAATTAACCGATAAAATAATACAATAAAATAACAATTCACTTTAACGTGCGTCGCACTGACCCTGAGATTGTCAACTGGCTGTGCCGGCGTCAACCGGTTTTTTCCAGTCTCGCCGTGTACGTGACAAGCGGCCAGTGGACACGCACACATGCCCCGCGTGCTTGTAGTAGTGCCACCGATTTGCGCGTTTGTAGGAAGCTTTCTCTCTGTACGTATAGCTACTTTGTGATATTAGTATAGTTTGTCATTAAACGCTCCGCAGGTTCGCGATGATATCCGGTAACGTTATCCATGAAAAATCAAATTATTCATATTGTGTTTCCGTTGCGTGCTATACCTACTTTTAGATTTATTTCTGTGATGTTGCCGCGCAATTATTGAATATGTTTTTAATAAAATTATTTATTTAAAAAAAAAAAAACGAAAACCGACTTTTCAATTGTACCTAGGTACGTGTTCAATCCTTAACTAAAAGGTAGAAAATAATATTTTAATTACTTCATAGTTAAGAACATTAAAGGGGAAACAACGCAATCATTGATACCTATAATACTTTACTATTTACAATTTATAATCAGTTTTTTTGGAGTCGGTGCCAGCCCCTTTCAAATAAAAAAAGAATTTTCAAAATTGGTTCATAAATGACCGAGTTCTGTTGTAACAAACATACAACTACTGAACCATTTTTATAATAAAAATATCGGATCAATTTCAGAGAGAAACCCTTTCAAATAAAAGAAGATATTTTGAAATCGGTTCATAAATGACCGAGATATGAGGTAACAAACATACAAAAAAAAAAAACATACGACCCGAACTGATAACCTCCTCCTTTTTGAAGTCGGTTAATAATGAGAACGATGACACATATTGACTTTGATGTTGTTACCATAATCACCAGGGTGATTAAGGTAACAACATCACAATATAAAATGTGGCAGAAAAATAATCCAACGTAGCAGCATCCTTTCATAAGCTTATAGGTCGCTACACTCATCACCAATTTGTCAGGCGTGATGATACTGGCAAGACTCAACACTTGGCGAGGTCCTAGCACTAGACATCTATCGGTTGAAATGATCCGAAATGTCTGGTCCAACAGCAATTCTTTCACAACAGAGAGACGCAATATCACTTATTGTTTGAGCCAAAACAATCACTGAACCAACGTGTTCACAGTAACTGCAAAATTTAATTGTTAGATTAAGTACTCTAAACATGACAATAAGTGACTTATATGTGTTAGTGTGTCCGAAACATAAAAACATCTTTATATAACGCATCATGAGACAATAACACGAGTGTGTGAGACACAAAATAATAGATAATATGTTCCTTAATACTTCGGGGTAACAGAGTAAAGCGTAGGTAGTGATAAAACAGATACGAGTCAATGGTTGTAATGACCTCGCACCGGTCCGCGGTGCCCTCCTCGGGGATCACGTTTTGATCCAATCTTATTTTTACTATCCATAAATTATATTAGATACCCACATCTTGTGCTTACCCGAAGTAATTGTTTGCAGATGGTCACGCTATTATTACGAGGTGAATTAGGTCGCCAGACAATCCTAATGTGAACAATATAACGTGACATTTAATAAGAGTGGGATAACGTGTACAAACTGGTGAATGGACTCCTATGTTATGAGGTATTATTTGGTATCCCGGAAAAGATATAACCTACGAAGGAAGTTATAGTATTTATGACAAAGAAAAATGAAACCGGCGTCCGTGCTTGTGAACAGGAGCTACTTGAACTGATTAGTTAACTTTTGACAAGGGTGACTTTCTATTAGACTGAACCTCAGTAAACGATAATTGTTTAATTGTCCCTACGAGCATAGTGTGACCACGTTACGTATTTATATTTTATTTTATACAAGCTTTCCGCGGCGCGGAAATTTTGTTGTATCCCTCGGGAACCAGACCAATTTTCGGGATAAAAAGTATGGCTATGTCCGTCTCCGGCACCAAATCTATCTACATACGAATTTTCATCGAAATCGGTTCAGCCGTTTAGGCGCTGAGTGGTAACACACACATACAAACTTTCGCATTTATAATATTAGTAGGATTTTACCCAGAATGCGTTGCAATGCCACGCAAAGTGAAAATAAAAAAAAGTCTTTTACTTACTTACGTATATATAGATTTTTAACAAAATTATGAACTGTTCTAATTATTTAGTCTTACAACGAACGCCTACAGAAAATATAATCGCAATTCTATCTGAGAAATATTGTTGCCGTACTGCAAATTTACTTTTACTGTACTGTATTGCAAATAGGTATAAAATTATTAAGTCTGAAAATTGTTAAAAATATATTGATCGTAATAATATATAGCCTATGGTACCCGTTACAATTCTACCTTTCGAAAAGTGAAAGAATTTCATAAATCGGTTACGTAGATTTTGAGGTAAATTGTTACAAACGAATATAAGTACAAATAAACAAATATACAAAAAATCTAATGTCTTCTTTACCCTCGCTTCGCATCGGTATCAATTTCATCCCTACAAAAGTTAATTAAACAAAATATGCTGAAACACGTATTAATTATTTTGAAACATGCTCACAGACAGAAGAACAATAAGGCCAAGTTTCAAGTACTTACATCTGACCGTAAATAAAATATTTGTCATACAAACTTAGTACCCTCATTTCACACCTTTATTATGTTGATTTTTATAAATTGTTGAATTAAAAATTAGTTTAATCATTGTAATGCATGTTATAACTAAGTTTAAGTAGGTAAATCTACGAGCAAAAAGTTCCATACAATCGTTTTAGCTCTTTTTCACTCCCTTAGGTGTTGATTTACCAAAAATTCTTTCTAAGGGTGTGTTTACGTTATGAAATAAAGCTATGTTGCAAATTCCAGCTTTGTAGATTTAGTGGTTTAGACTGTTCGTTGATAGATTTGTCAGGACAAGCATTAATTTTATATGTGTATATAGATATAGAGACGCGCTCCCACTTACCTCATCACACCCTACAGTTTAATTACCTAAATGTAACATATTTTATTTTGTATAGAGTTTTGGTAGCGTAACTTTCTAAATTATGCCAATTTCTAACTCATAATCCAAATTGTAAATATGGGCAGATTAAAGAGAGTGGACTGAGTTTCTTAGCAATTTTTGCCATGGCTCTACATTAATGTGCGAATTAATTAAAGGAAAATTTATCAAATATTAAATATGATTTAATGTTTTCTTTGACATATTTTAACTTGTAATGATTATAATTTATCAAGCATAGAAAAGAAGTAGTAAGTAATTGTCCTCTAAGGCTACGCATGCAAGTATTGATATAATTTCGATTCATTGACATGAAAATAAGCGCGTCGAATAAAACACACAGCTTACAAGAAAAAAAAAAGAGAAGACATACCTATCTAATTAAATTGATACTATAAGACTATGTTAAGAACTTCACTATAATAGTTAGGGACCTTAGCTCATTATTACTAGTAGGTATAATATCTTATTTTTTTTTATAAAGTTTAAAACCTTAATTTTAAAACATTTTCTATCAGTCAACCAAGGTAATGCAAGTAGTAGTAGTAGAGATAAGCGAAGTAAGTGTAATGAAGTTGCAAGGTGTAAGGAACTATTGTAGATGTTTACAAAAATAAACCTTAGTTTTTAGGGTAAAACGACACCCTCTTACTAAGACTTCACTGTCTGTCTGTCCGTCTGTCACCAAGCTGTATCTCATGAACCGTTTTAGTTAGACAGTTGAAATTTTTACAGATGGTGTATTTCTGTTGCCGCTATAACAACAAATACTAAAAAAACAGAACAAAATAAATATTACCATAATTAATTATTATCTCCCATACAACAAACGTGATTTTTTTGCTCGCTATTGCTCGATATTGATAACGGCAACAGGTAGACGCTTGAAATATTCACAGAATATTTAGTTATAATAATATATACATTTTAAAAATAAATAATTCAATTAAAATATAACAAAAAAATTGTTTTTTTTTCCCGGTTATATTTTGCGCGAGTCCGAATCGCATTTGGCTGGTTTTTCAATATTGAAATCAAAAATCGTCTATACCAAAAAAATCTTTTAATATATTCCTTTGACGGCAGGTCATTTCAATTTCAAAAGAAGTTAACACAATACTATTCAAATATCTGGCTCGTCATCAGATGTTTGAATAGTAATTTGACGCCAAAATACGAAAGACATATGTTTTGTAACAACCGAAAAATATATTGTATTGAAAACTATGCAATGACGCGTAACTATGTTTTCCTCGTTTATCGTGTATATTTTGAATGGCAAGTTCTATAGCTGTACTATATACTGCTTTTGTACATCAGACTTTAGGCTTGTAGACCTATTCCCATCACCTATAGTTCTATTCTTTAAGTCTTGAATGATTCTAAAATAAAAACCATGCAGCGTTTTTTTTTATATTAGCCAACCAAAGTGACTCCACTCCGCCTGATGGTAAGCAGTCAGTGGAATCCAGAAGTGTTGGCCACCATACCAAAAGCCATCGTCTTAAACTGCTGGTATGGTGGCCTCCACTATGGCGGCTGGTAATGGGGTTAGGGAAGGGAATAATGGGAGATGAGGAAAGAGGAAAGGAGAGAAAATAGGCCTCCGGCGCTCTCACTCACCGAACGAAACGCAATAGTACAAATACTACTACTCTTACGTCGAGATATGAGAGGGTAGTACTTCCTCAGACGATCCGGCCCATTCATGTTGAAACCAGCGTGAATCTACTACTAACAAATTTTGTTTCAAAATTATTTCTGTTTGATTTAGAAATGAAAAACCCTAAAACAAGAAAATGTAAAATTGTTGCCGTCGGGACTCATTCTATAAATGGAGGCTTAGTGTATTGAGAGCACATACTTATTTATATTATTATTACATTGTGGATTACTCCAATCTACTGACTAAACGGCTAACTTTGGGTTCTGACTTTTTTTGTTTTTGTTTTTTTTTTAATGATACATCCAGTGTCACTCACACAGTAGATACGAATCTAACGATATCTATCAAGCTAAAATCCATCGAGCCGTTCAGGCCGCAGAGCGTGCCAAACAATTATACATACATACATACTCTCGAAAAACATAACCCTCTTTCTGGCGCAATCGGTTAAAAAGACGTTAATTTATATTGGTTGGTATAACGTTACTTACTTTATATTGCTCTGCTAAATGTAAGTAAAACTTCTGTCTGTGAACATGTTTCAAAATATCATTATTTATTTAAATTTTCAGCACTCATAATGATTGTTTGTTTAGTCTGAAGTGATTGCCGTACTAATTGATAACAATTGCTTTAGTTTTTACAAATTAGTCAATGCTTTTTGTATTTTTAGAATGTCTCAAGGCAGCAGACGTCAATAAGCATTGATATAACTCATAGATGATCCGTGTAGGTGTTTAAAGTACACAGATGTATAAAAATATTATTGGATGTTATTTTTGAGTTATATTTCACACTAGTGTGAACCTACCTACTACCGCTACCCGCAGCAGGGTTTCACCCGCATCTTTGAGATCTTACAATTTGTGTGCCTATTCAACAATCGAAAACAATTTTTTTTTTTTTTATCTTTTTATCTTTCCAATTAAGTCATCGATGTTCTAGATCCAATCTCTCTGCTTCCACTTGACTACGGCATTTAATTCATCGTTATCGACTTCATGTCTGAGCAGCTACGAGGCTCATTGATACGATAGAAAAATTCAGAATCAATCAATATAAATACGCACCGTTCATTTTACATGATCACACAGAAATAGAGATATCAAGAAAATTCAAACGGCACGGCGCGGCGCGCGGGAGGAAAACAAATAAACGACAGATTATTTGGTAGGCAAGTATACACAGATAAAATTAATTTAAATGTAAAATACCAAGCATGATGAAAGATATCGATGTTTATATTAGTCAGATTAAAATTCGGTTATATGATAGGTAGCTTTTCAATACTTCAACAATATGTTTAGGTATCAGTAGCGAAGAGTCACTTTTCCGAGGAGGGAAGCCGGTGGGACTAAAATATTTTGAGTTACAGAAAGCTAGTTAGTCTTTGAGTAGACACGTAAGCAGTGATAGGTATAAGGTGGTCAGGACATATTTTAAAATGGAAGCCGGCAGGAATCGTGTTATATGGACGCTTCGCCACTGTTAGGTATGCCTAAACATATTGTTTAAGTATCGAAAAGCTAAAGTCTAAACGTTCCTGAATTATATATATTTATATTATATTTATTAACTTAACTTAGCAATAGCTAAGTTATTATTTAATTTTTAACCGACTTCCAAAAATGGACGAGGTTTCACAATTCGACCGTACATTTATTTGTATGTGTCTACGCAAATAACTTCGTCGTTTATGAACCAATTTCGATGATTCTCTTTTAGTTAGAAAGAAGTTATCCCAAGTGTGGTACCATGATAAGAAAACCAGGATATAATATGGCATCCCAGGGAAATCGAGGGAAACTTTCGAATCGAACTGGCGACTAGTGCATTTGTTAATTTTAAGTATTTTAAGGTAGTAATACTTAAAAATAACTATATATTTTATAAATATATAGTTATTTTTAAGTATTTTAAGTAGTTAGTTAAGTACTTCAGACCTTTACTAAATATATATTTAGTAAAGGTCTGAAGCCGATCTAATGATGGAGCCGAACGACAGTCGAGGGAACTCGACAACGATTTACAGCAATTACTTAGTGTTTGGTCTTAAATCATTTCTAATGATGAGAACTTCGCACCCATATGGGCTTTAAGTGCCATTATAGGTAGGGCATGCAATATCGGAAGGTTCTCAATTCCGAAACTGAGTACCAATACAGGAGATCTGATTCCGGAATTCCGGAATTGTTTCCGAAACTGGTAATTTTCAAAGATTATTGCCGGGCAAAAGTAATTATTCAAAAAAATGGTACTGCGGGACAGCTCCATCCCGCTTGGGCAACATCTCATTTCATAACCCAAACAAAATACTTATACGAAAGTCGCGTTTGGTGGCCTTTTTATTTGTCATACATTTTGTATCTTTTGGACAACCATTATTTTAATAATATTATTTGATTAGGTTTAGTAAAATACAAATATTTTAGTTTTTTTTTAGTTCTTAGTTAGTTTTTATTATAATACTTTACCAAACGTGACTTACACAATTTTATTTGGATTACGAAACAAGATATTGTCCTGACGGAACATCGACTGACGACATTAGACAGCAGTGTTTACAGCACGATAGTAAATAATACCATAGAACAAAATGATGAAAAACTAATTTAATGATTGTTTCTGAGTGTGGCTATTAGGGAACTATTATGTTTACGTACGTGACACGTACGAAGAACGTACTGCTCTGCTGCCGTAGCCAGTAGCGTGATCTCACATAGCCTATAAGCTTCCTAAAAAAAAAAAAACAAACAAAGACTGATAACTGTAAACTGGGGTATCATACGTAATAAGATATATATAAAAGAATTTGAAGATCAAAGCAACGTACGTGGGTAGTTACATTTAAAATTCACAACTTTATATCTCAAGAGGCGAAGAACCGATTGCTTCAGAAACTTTTAAGTGAAAGAGCAATTTTCTGATGGACAAGTTGCCGAGTACGGTTTGCCATTGAACGATTTCCTTCATTTTTAGAGAGCCCTACAGTCAAGTAAATGATGTCCAAAGCAAATACTATTGCTTATCAGTTGATGTGGGTAACATTTTCATGAAATTGAAACTTCCAAAAACATCACTCACCTCTTCGTATATTTATTATTCTAGAGAAATCTCTCGAAAAAAAATTTCTTAGGAAAAGTGTTGAATAGAAACCTGAACACAACAAAAGATGTTAGAAATGAAAATTGTTAAAATCCATTTATAAATTTAAACAGATAAATATTTTCAAATGCTAAACCCGGGTGTGCACCTTAGAACAATCTAAGGTGCACATACGGGTTTTACTGCTTATTGAATTGCTCTGAATGAAAGACTGACACCTACCAAGAGATATTTGTCCCTCATAGTGTTTCTTAATTTATATAAAAAATATTCTTTGATTTACGTTTACTAATCTAACATCAGGATCGATGTACCTGCCACGATGTAATTTTGTGCCTTGCCTACTTATTAATATATCTATCATCTACCACTATTATTATGCTTTGATTCAACTATGCCCGAAATACCTACTTATTTGCAAACATGTATTACTCAACGTCTTCACCACCAAAATAATAAAAATAGTTCAACTACAGTGCTGCTACTTTATTTTTAATTGGATTATTAAATTCTTTGTTTTGTCTATTTTAACAACAACTCGTTCACGTCTGTATCTTAACTTATACACATATCTAAGCAATCTACTACATTTTGAAATGTGTAACTGTTATAACTATAATATAGGAACGATTCAATGACGGCTACAAACTTTAGTGGGTACTATCAAAATGCAAGGGGCCTATGTACAAAGTCTCATAGTTTCTTACTGTAAGTTTCACATTCGAATTTTGATTTTATTTGTATTACAGTGAGCTGGTTAACTTCTAATTTTTATGATCGAGAATTCTTCGATAACAGGTATGTTGTTTATCGTAATGACCGATGTGCCACTGAGAGTGGTGCGGAGCGCGAAGGGGCAGTGGCTGTGGCCGTGCGCCGTGAGCTGCGGCCCATGCGCCGAGACTGGCCGAGGCCCCCACCCTCGTCCTGCGAGTGTGTTTGGATTGCCGTACCATTATCACAACAAAATAATAATGAAATAAACTTTTTAAATATCTGTTGCATTTACATTCCGCGCGGTCCCTTTTATAATGACTCGATAGTAAATTTTTTCGAGATATGTGGTCAAATTTTAGTTGACTTTAATATTCGTGTGGCCGAATGGTCAGTTTCTGACAGGTCATTCATGTTGCTAAGCAATAATAATTGTTCTCTAGTTAAAGCACTCTGCGAATTTCTGTCTTTTTCTAACCTTAGTCAATATAACTCAATAACAAAATTAAATGTAAAAAAACGTATTCTTGATTTAATATTGTGCAATACTAATTGCGTTGTGCGTGCTAGTGATAGTCCATTGCCTCAGGAGGACTTACACCATAAGGCGCTTGAATTAGAACTTAATTTATCTTATATACCTACACTAAAACCGGCGCCTTCTTTTATATATTATTTTACTAATGCAAATTACAACGAAATTAATGGAGAATTGTCTAGGATCGATTGGTATGATTTCTTCTCTAAACTTTCCATTGAATAATGTGTGCAAAAAATTTATATTTTATTAAATGATTTGATTGATAAGTTCGTGCCTCGACGCCCTCAACGTATATCAAACTCTAGGCCTCCTTAGCATACTCAACCCCTTCGGAGATTGATTAATGAGAAACGTAAATGTCATAGGTTGTGGAAGACATACTGTAACCCGTTAGATTACGACAGTTTTAAGTTCTTGAGGAAAAAAGCAGCCAAATTAGAAAATGAGTGTTATAATAATTATATGAATTTTTCTGAATCTAAAATTAAGACACCCAAAATTCTTCTGAACATACATTAAGTCGATCTATTCCAATAGTGGTCTTCCACATCTTATGTACTATAAGGGGGTGTCTGCTACTGATGGCTATAACATCTGTAATTTATTCAACGAGCACTTTCATTCGGTTTTTGAGGATTCTAGCAATACTTTTATTGATTTACAATATCTACCACATAATACAGATGCTGTATTAAACATTGATACAATACTATTTAGTAAAGAACTAGTGCATGGGTATCTTAAGTCCATTGATACAAATAAAGGTGCAAGACCTGATAGTGTGCATCCTTTGTTTATTAATAGATGCGCATTAGCTTTAGCAATACCTCTGACAATACTTTTTGAGAAATCTCTAAAAGAAGGCTGTGTCCCTGCTGTCTGGAAGTGTGCATTAGTCACCCCAATTCCGAAGGGACAAATTAGTCAGGATATTGAAAAGTATCGTCCTATTTTGAAGCTTTGTCAGTTTGGCAAAATTTTGGAAAAGATAGTGACGGATCAATTGTCAAACACTGTTCGACGTCATATTATACCTAATCAGCATGGTTTATTTAAGGGTTGATGATACTAATCTATTATTATTTACTGAAATTATATTGGTTTCTATGAATGAAAATGCTCAAGTAGATGCGGTATATACCGATTTTGCCAAAGCATTTGACAGAATTTGTCATAATACTTTGCTTTTGAAACTTTGGCGGTTGGGAATTTGCGGTTATCTTTTTCGCTGGATTAAGTCTTATGTAGAAAATCGATCCCAAGCTGTGGCGTCTGGAGGTTATATTTCTCAATATAAATGCATCACTTCTGGTGTCCCACAGGGGTCCCATCTTGGGCCCCTGTTATTTATTTTATACGTTAACGATATCACTCAAATTATGTCTAATACCAATCAATTATTATACGCCGATGATACGGAAATCTTTAGAGTAGTGAGAAACATAGACGATTGTAATTTATTACAGGAGGATCTAAAGAATTTTGAAACCTTCTGTGATGGCAATAGATTATATCTAAACCCCGAGAAATGTTTCGTTATTAGTTTCACTAGAAAAAAATCTAATCTCAATTTTACCTACATACTTTGCAGCAAGGACTTGACTCGGGTCACGGAGATCCGTGATCTTGGCGTCACAATGGACTCTGAACTTTAATTTGTACCCCATATTGATAGAATGGGAAACAAGGCTTATAAGCAATTGGGATTTATATTGCGTATCTGTAAACCATTTCGGAAAATATTAACTTATAAAATATTATTTAATTAATATGTACGTAGCCACTTAGAGTTGACAGGCACTGTTTGGCATCCATTTTTCAATAATCATATTGATAAAATAGAAGGGCTACAAAAGAAGTTTGTTAAGGCTCTTTGTTACCGTACTGACCATTGGTACTCGGACTATGAGACTTCTTTGAAGAGGCATAACATTTCTCGTTTAAGTCACCGTCGTGATTTAGCTGATGCCACTTGCCTTTATAAGATAATAAATGGCCACATTGATGCTCCTGCACTATTGCACTCAATTTCATTTAGAGTACCCCGCAGACGTGAACGAGATTGTAGAAAAATATTTGTTTTTCGTCCATAGTAGCAGAACCTGTTATACTAATAATAGTTTTATCAGAAGATCTTGTAGATTGTATAACAATACACTTTTTGATGTTGACATTTTTAGTAATACTCTTAGTTGTTTTAAGAAAAAAGCTTTAAACTACATTTCTGGGCTTGAATAACTTTTTATTCATTATTCTTTTATAAAAATCTTTTGTTTATATACATATACTCACTTATGTTGTTATTTAATTAAGTAAGTATTTGAATAATTTCTATTAGTATTAATATATATATATAATAAGAGCTCTTCTCTTTACATTTATGTATTGTTTAAAGGAAACTTTAGATCTACAACTATAGATAATCTAATCTAAGGTATTTGTAAAAGACTGTTTGTTTCTTTTCTTAATAAATATAAAAATAAAATAAATAGCACGATCGAATAATGTCGGACAACGTAGGCCAACATAATCTACTCGTAAATGGAAATGTTTCATATTTTTCACTGGCTTGAACGTTTTCTAGAGCATTATTGTTCAATACATATTTTAATAAATTGGACTTCATTCAGTCAGAGATTCTTTTGTTTCCTTGGACGGTATGTTTATACTAAAATTAATAAGGTACTAAGCATAGTGAAAAATAATAAGCACGAGTTCAAAGCTAGTGTTAGTAGATGGCTCTTGAAGCTATCATATGAAGATACGGAGAATTTACTGCACCCACTATCCTAACACACAAACACACACACGCACACGCACACACGCACACGCACACACAAACAAATACGAACACACACATACCACACACACACGTTTACTAAATCACACAAGGTTTACTTTAATCTGATTAAATATGTACCTACTTACCTTTTTCTTCTTAAGTTTTTAATAAGTGCTACCTAAGATTATATTATTATCCTAGATTTATATTATTTCAACATGTTAATAAACATAATAAGTTGTTTGTATACAAATTGTGACAACGGAAGGTTGCTGGTACTTATAGCTCAGGTTTTCCTATTTTAAGTACCAGCCGTACAAAAAAAAGGTATTTAAACTATGTATACATAAATATTGTTGTACCTTATACTTGTAACACTCTATTGTACAAATAAATAAAAAAAAAAAATAAAAAAAAAAAAATAAAATAAAAAAAAATAATAATAATAATCTTTCTTTTTAATATTCGTAATTATTAAGGGTAACATCTCAAAGTACTTAGCGTCGATCATGTTGACAGCATAAAAAAAACATATGAAAGGAAATTGGAAAACAATTTTCATAAAATGTTTCCTCATATAGTCATTTGTCATCGCAAAATCAATTACCTTGGTGTGAGTGACGACAAAGACGCAATCATAAATCGAGCAAGTGCGAGACTGACTTGCAAAGAGGCTCCGTACAGTTTTTTATGTAGACAGTCCGTTTTTCTTTAGACTAAAAGTATATCTTGTCAAAGTTCAATAGTAGACTAACGTATTTGATATTCGTTTAAACTTGATACCTCTATTTACAGAGCGACATCACAGTGATTCTATTTGGGTTCCGTTTGTTCCTTTTGAGGAACCCTAAAATCCAAAAAAATATGTTTACATAGAAAATTGAGGAAATAGACATTTATATAGGAATAAATGTAATTAATTGTACAAATAAACTTTCCGAGCGCTACGCGTTCTCCAAAACCTTGAATAATAAATAACATTTTTTTTATTTAATCTGCCGCAACAATCCAAACCTAGGTATTATGCTTTTAGAATTTATAACAGTGGCACTTATAATGAATAATAATAAGTAATGAGTAATTTTACCGGGTCCTTGATAGGTATTTGGATATAGATAATAATATACAGGTATGCGTCCCTTTATTCTCGATCTGCAAATTATTTTTAATCCTTTCGTAAGTTTAGTTTGCCTCCCCTTTGTTTCTTTGCACATCGCATTCTTTCTACTTTCACGTAGAAATGACATACGACAGAATCGCGAAAAAGAAAAGCGAAAACTACTAAACAGCGTGGATAGACTTGTAAGAATATTATGTTGCGTGAATTTCAAAAGTATCCTTCTCATATAATATACTAATTGGTAAATACATTACATCCCACTATTCATAGTGTCAGATTCGTTATTAGGGCCAAATTACAAGTAATATATAAATTTTATTATCGAGGAATACTCAATAATGTATGAGTATGGTTGAGTTACGCTTCACAGTTATTTACAGAATATGACCATAGACTAGATGCTTACACTTAACTAATATAGCTAAAAAGGTTTGGGTTTCCTTTAAACGGTAAACGATTAGCGGGTTAAGTAACATAGAGTGCGGCTGGCCTATAGATGGGTGACCGCATATTGGTATTTAATCTGAGACCCTAGACAAGTGGCAAAGATATCTATTCTATTCATAGAATAGATTAAAAAATGTATTGGATTGACATAAGCGTTGTCAGTCGTTAGGTAAAATCGGATGCCTCTATGAGCGATCTGAACAAATCCTGACACTAGGTTGACCACTAACCACTCGATATTTGTTTTTTATAAACTAATACACCTAAAAACGTTTAGGCTTTCTTTCCGCAACTCTTATAATATATATTGTGTAAGAGATATTAATTTTTATCATTAAATTCTTAATTTTCCCTTCTATGCAAAACAAGAGATAATAATTAATTTTCTTCTCTGTTACTACTATATACATTATTTAAGAAATATTTTTAAGTTAAATCACATGTTGTTCATCTGAAAGATACAATTTATATTGCTTTTTTAATTACTCATTAACTAACGTCTTTGGCATAGCCAAGTGGTTCAACAATATTATAAATGACTAAAGACCTTATTTGCAATCTCATTTACCCGTTTTGTGACAACAAAGCTCTTACGAAAACGTTTGCTATATAAGGGTCTTTTGTTAATTAGTTTCTACACGAACGCGACCGTTGCAGCCAAGCTGAAAGGTTAAGGTACGGTTACGCAATATAACATTTACTTGTCTCCAAACATTGAGTTCAACGCTCGATGCTCTTGTAGATTTATAAAATACGGGTACCTAGGGAAAGTATACAAGTATTTACTCTGTTTTTTGACACATTTAATTCACTTTGTAGGGTAACTTCGTTGTCCGTTAGATGCTATAAATCAAATAAAAAAGGGGATTGTTATTGCTTGTTTCATATATTTGCAAATAAATTAAAACCAATAAAAGCTTTTCTGTTCTCTAAAATCATAAAATTGGCAAGAATCAAGATAATCTTCTTCTTTTTTTATTTAAGAGCTCAGCTCTTGTCGGTGGAGCATTCGCCATTGTTCTTTGCTTTGTTATTGACCTCTTTGATACGACTCGACTTTCAGGTTTTCTTTAATTTGTTGTATAAAACTCCATCTTGGTCTCTCTCTTCCTCGTTTACCTTCAATATATCTCTCTAAAACGGTCATAAAAAGTTATCGTTCTGTATTAAATGGCCAACTAACTTTCCTCTTCTATTAACTATAGTTTTTAACAACTGTCTTTTCTTGTCTTGACTTTGCTTGTTCTGGTACTTTCTCATTTATTATTTTCTCTGTCCAACTGTTTTTTTCTATCCTTCTCCAACTCCCTCTCTCTTTTAGCGTCCTCGTTTTACACCCGTATATTGCTATACTCCTTATATAGGTCTTTATAAGTTTCTTCTTTGTTTCTATGTATAGAAGCTTAAAAAAGTTGTTTCTTCCTGTTAAAGGCCTGTTTGGCAATGGGTATTCTAGCTGTAATGTCTGGTATACATCTGAAGTCGTGTGTTATTAAGCTACCTAGAAAATTGAAATTTTTACTTTCTCTATAGTTTAATTTGGGTAGGTCTAATAATTGTATGATGGAAATTTTGAAGTCGTTAATATTTTTGTTTTATTTAAGTTTATTTTGAGTCCGAAATTAATATTTTTTAAAAGCATCTCTAAATTCTCTAGGGGCGCAATTTCAGTCCAGTTTTTTAGATAAACCAACTACATAAATAACTTTGTAATCCCTTATAAATATATAGGATTACAAAGTTACGTTTTCAGCGTTAAAAAGAAATGAGATCCCATCAAAAACAAATTGTAAAAAAAAACCAAGTCTCGCAATTATTTTCTTCTACGGTAAAAAGTTGTGAGATCTATGTAATACCAAGTCACTTCATTTATTTAGTCCCTACTAAGTTAAGACATTACTAAGTAATTAGCTAACCTAACAACATTTTAAAGTGACCATACCAATATTAAAAATCTTTTATGTTTAAAATGCTTAAATTTTAACATTATGTAAGGGAAATTTAATATTGTGCCTACATTTTTTATTTTTACCTTTTCATGTTCCTTACTTAGACATTTAGCGGATAACTGTAATTGGCTATACGACGTTATTTAAACTATGTTACCTAATTTATTTGTAACAGCTGTTGTTATTCCATAAACAAATAAATAAATAGATTGACTTGACTACTGTCGGCCAAATTTGTACTTTGAACATTGACGCCGCCGTACTTTATGTGAAAACATTTTTTTATTCGTAAAGTTAGGTTTATATTTTCATTTAGAGCTAAGAGTCATGTTTAGGTTTGACTTCAGCAAATCTTCAGGACTCATTTCCCATGATAGGCGAACTGTCTACAAACAAGTTTGTTCGAAAGGTGCGCAAATGCTCAAATGCATGCACTCGATGTTTTTTTTCAGGCAGGCACTTTACCTCACTCAGAACATCTTATTTGGAGTAACTGTCACCATATTTAGACATGTACGGCGCACTTTCAAGTGTTCAATAAATTCGTGTTTAAAACTAAAATAAATAGGTTGCTTTTAGAGTGTAATAAGTAAATACATTACCTATATGTAGTGGACAAGTTCAGCCATAGTAACCACTACTGCTGTGCGGCTTAGGGTGCGGTAAGTATTGAAAACGGTCAAATAGTGATATTGGATATTCTGTCGTCGTCGACCCGTTACTTAGGACCTGACATTACCTACTGTCGAAAGAGTTAAAGGTAATACTACTTTGCTTTAATTTTTACAACTCAAAGGTTTATCATAAATAAAATCTTGCCTTTTGATTCAAGCTATTTTTGAGCGTTAATCTGTAGATTTATCACTTTTAGCAGTTTTATTTGAGTTTTTCTAATGAAAGGAAGAACGTGACTTCAGCAAGCAATTTACTAAGCAGTAGCGTCAGTTCACCTTTTATTCCCTTAGAGTAGTTTCATTATAGAATTAAGAAGAAATCTATTTTTAGATGAACCGCGTGTTGTATATCCACATTACATGATACAATCTGTATTACTTATCTATACTATTATATAAATCGGACGAGTTTGTTTGTTTGTTTGAACGCGCTAATCTTTGGAACCACCGGTCGGATTTGAATAATTATTTTTGTGGGTGACAGCCCATTTCTTGAGAAGGGTAGCATCACGCTGCTGGTGACGGGAGCAGAACAGTAAACAAAGACGCTGGTGAAACCGCGCTGCAGAAAGCTAATTATACATATAACTAAGTAAAATCTTTCGCATTGCCATGTGATTCGAAAAAATTATTACAATTGATTACAATTGATTATGACCTTTATCAACAATCTCATTTACGCCTTTAGTGGCAACAAAGCCCTTACGAAAACGTTTGCGATTAGGGTCTCTGGTTAATTAAGGTCTGCACGACGATTACTGGTGGAGATGAGTTGTAACGTTAAAGTGAATAGCCATTAGTAGACCCTTTTTCTGTATAAAAATACCAATAGGTATATTTTTATTTTATATGGAAAAATGTTCTACTATTTTTATTAAAAGTGTATATTTAATTAATTGGAAAATTACTGTTATTGATGCACGTTTGGTATTAAAATAAGAGTGCCTATGATATGACAATGCCTGGATATTTGAATAGATACATTCTGTACAATTGTTTTTGACTTGAGTTTTGACTGTAAAAAGTTATCAAAATCTGGTATTTTGTGACAGATTGTCTATGAAAGATTGGAGTATTTCATAAGTCTCGATTGTTTGACAGCGATTATTTATTAATTGTAATTCTTTACAGTAAACCTTTACAGCCATTATTGCGATAGGTCTCAAACAGGTCTAGTTAATAATGACGGCATAAGTAACTCACGAGCAGCTTCTTTTGTCTGAATGTATATTTGAAAAACGACATGGCTGTTATTTCGTGATTATAATCCCATTTAAGATTCTTATAGTTGTGGTTTTTTTATAATCAAGTAGGTATGCAAACGGCCTACTTGACACTGTGCTTTCTAAGCTTTGCAAAAATAATGCTAAGAAAACACGACCGTACGTTGCGCAAGGAAGTCGGCAATGAGAGAAGGTAAGGAATACAAAGGGTAAATGATTCTCTGGCTCTCTCGCTCTTTAAGCGTAAAGCAAAAATATAAATCCAGTCTATTTATGCTGAAACCAGTAAGGATCTACTACCTGTTCAACAAGTTAAGTCAAACTTTTTTTGTTGTTGTTTTTCAGCGAGTTCACACGGTATCCACTTTTTAAATTTATTAATTTTTTCAATTGAAGCAGCACCGTTTTGTGACGCACTTTAAAGACTGCTGCTTTTGAAGTGGTTTGTGATGAATTTCATTTCATAATGACTTTCAATTAATAGATTGTTATTGAGTTTCATCTCCGCTAACGGGGCTCGTTATTGAAATACAAGTGTTTACGGTGAAAGTGATTAAACAAAAATCGCATCATCGTGGTTTCACTTGCAGTTTCTGGTTCAAACGTGTCGTTTATACTGCGTGATGTCTATACTGAGTTAGTGTCGCGGACAAAACTTGTTAAAGAAAGAAAGAAAACAAGAAAGAAAGAAAAAAATAAAGAAAATACATTTATTTTTTTCTCAAAACAATAATACAACATAATATATTATGTCAACTAAAATTAGGTGAGAGACAAAAATAGTCTTAGCTCAGCTTCTTGCTACCTCTTCATAGAACAGGTAACGCTGATATTCTGCTATAACCAACCTACTTACTTACTACAGTGATGAACACGGACAGTAAACTGTCAGTATACTTACATTTTTGCTATCATAAGAAGGGTGAAATAGGTTTGTACATATTTAAGTAACTATTTACAATGCAATATAAACGTAGCATATTACAATTATAACACACATTAATATTTAAGGCGAGTGTTTTCCACAAATGCTCAAAAACAGGTTCTTAGTTTTGTGTTTTATTTCTAAACGAGATGGAATTACAATCTGAAAAACATCATATATAACATTATTCATTCTTTAATCTATATATTTCGGTAATTTAATACGCAATATCTGCAATTTGGCTCGATCGATTTTAGTCTCAAAGATAAGTCTAAACTAATTTTCAAACCCATTTCATTCAGTGTATATTAGTTTTTGTTTAATTAAACTTATATCAAATGAATTGTCGTTGAAAATGTTTTTCGGTAATCAAAAAGTAAAATTTAGAATCCGTTTCCTAAGATAATGAGTTTTCATCCTTGCTGAGGCTTCCGCGCTCCTCGTTCAGTCCCGCTGGGACAGCGTCAGAGGTCGGACCGGTGTCAATTTTTTTGTTATCCGGAAAAAGTGCGTAATTTAAAAAAATAATAGCTTTACGAAGGCTAAACAAATAATAGTAATAGAATAGGTAAATAAGTATATTTTAACATAATGTTTCTGTTATGCATTCATTTTTATTATAAAATCTAATATTATTTAAAAATGCATTGTATTTTGGGTAAACTGACGTTTCATTGGTATCACAATATAGAAACGTTGCAGCAAGTTAATTACATGTAATTATGACGTCACCTTTGGATTTTGTATTACAAGTTGGTACGAGTACAATCACTGTCAATAAAATCCTAAATCAATCCTATTATATAAAGCGGAAGAGTTTGTTTGTTTGTTTGTTTGAACGCGCTAATCTCTGGACATTTTTTTGCGTATGATAGCCCAGTTCTTGAGGAAGATTATAGGCTATGTAACATCACGCTACTGGCGACGGGAGCAGAGCAGTAAGCTAAGACGCGGGTGAAATCGTAAATTTTGACAAGAAAAATGGAATCAAAAATTATTAAATTTTATATGTACAGACTTTTGCCTGAAATTATAATATATCCTCAACAAATTAGAGGAATTACAGTAAGAAACATTAAAATGAGCGAAAAATAAGAAAATAATTAAAATATAATGGCCCTTTTATTTCTAAATCACTAATTATTACTTATTTTGAATATTATCATTATCTTATTCTATCCTATACTAGTAAGTAGGCTATTGTTTTATCATTTGCAAGTAGTTATGTGAATTGTTAAAAACTTAAAATTTAAAATATTGAAAAAAATATTATAAAAAGCGATCAATCTATTTAAATAATATATAAATATAAAAGACTAGCTGTTGCCCGCGACATCGTTCGCGTGATAATTCATGTGTGCCTGTATGAGGATATTACCTGCCTGATCTTACGGCAATCGTACAATGTATCAGTAATAAATATTAGTATAAGCGGTCATTATGGTGAATCCCATTTAAATCTATTTACCCGATACCAGTAAAACTGACGAAATTTCTAAATAATAAAAAATGACTATTTTCTAGTTATTTTGAAATCCTAATAAAAAAACAACTACAACTAGGTAAAAACAACTTTGAAAGGGAAATCGACAGGAGGATTCAGTTGGGTTGGGCAGCGTTCCACAAACTCTGTCAAGTGTTTACGTCGCCCATACCGCAAACCCTAAAGACCAAGGTGTTTGACTAATGCGTCCTACCTACAATGACCTATGGTGCTGAAACGTGGACACTCACAAATAGACTGGTCTATAAGTTGAAAGTCGCTCAGAGGGCTATGGAAAGAGCTATGCTTGGCATACGTCTGATCGACAAAATCCGTAACGAGGAGATTCGACAGCGAACTAAACTTACCGATTTAGCTCTCCGAATTAGCACCCTGAAATGGCAATGGGCTGGTCATATTTGTTGTAGATTAGACAATCGCTGGAGCCGCAAGGTTCTGGAGTGGAGACCGCGTACAGGGAAACATAGCGTGGGACGCCCCACCGCTAGATGGAGCGACGATTTACAACGGGCGGCTGGCAGAAACTGGATGAAAACAGCCGTCAATCGGGCAAGATGGCGCGCCTTAGGAGAGGCCTATGTCCAGCAGTGGACTGCCGTAGGCTTATGATGATGATGAAAAATAACTATAGAAGTTTCATACAAACTTTGTCATCTCTTTAAACCCCCATCGCAAAATCTCGTCACAGTAAGCACCTATGTCCTAAAAGGAACTCCCATGCAAAATTTGAGACTCTAACACTTGTATTTTCTGAGATTTTGTGATGATTGAGTGAGTGATTTGCTTTTATCTAAATATACATAGATTTTGTTTTTACTATTACCAGGCTACTCTAGCTTATTCTGGAGCATGCCACATACAACTTTCCTTTAAGTCTACTTCCGTTATCTTAAGAGTTTGACCTTGAGCTTTGTCTATGGTCATTCCGAAACAAACTTTGATGGGAAACTGCACTCTTTTGAATTAAAAGGGGTATTTGATGGTGTTAGAATCTTAGGAATAAATATCTACAGAATCTTCTCGAGAATAACCGGTTAGTATAGTTGTCTCGTTTACATTACATTGTTTATTGCATTGCAATCTGGTACCATTGCATAATTTTGGTGGATTTATGTTGCGCATTGGCGCGCTCTCAATTTGACCGTAGTGACTTGTTCCCGCTCATGTATATAGTGTACCCTCTCCCCTTCTGTACAAGAAGTAGCCAGCACCACTTTTTGACCCAGCTGATCAGCATCAACGTCCTGTGCCCTATCGCATCTTCGCGCCTGATTGTTTCTAATATAACTCAATTTTTTCGTGTTGATTTCTTTTCGAAAACAACAAAAACTGGCTAAACAACGAATTAAAATATAGCAAATGATTATCTTCTCCTTTCTTAATCATTACACGGTAGAATAAAAACTTACTACTAGCTACTACGAGCAGATACCACTATGTTTATATTACTGGGGTACAAAAGTGAAGTATCTATCCTCGCCGTAGCAAAACAAAAGTGGGTACTGTAATTTACCGTATGAGAGATGGATTTCAATTATTGGATGCAATGATTGTGTTATCATAGTACTCAATGAGGGTGTTTAGGAAATTTCGCGACCAGTTGGCACCACTTCAACTGTCACATTGGGCCAATCAGGGGTTAACTTTTAAAAAAGCGCTTGACAGCTAGACCTGACGCATCGGTGCTGGCACCTGGTGGGCACCATTTTAGACAATCCTCTCAGTAATTTTCTTTTGTCCTTAAGCATGTGAATAGGGTATTACACCCATTTTTGAAAAGTGTCTCAATTAGATTCTATTGTGCTTATGTATAAAATTTTTATTCAATCGTTAAGTGCATTTCATAAGTGCATAAAAATGCATTTCAATTTTGCATTTTTAAATTTTGCGCGTAATTTGACGAAATCGCTGGAAGCTGCGGACGTCATATTGTGTGACGTCAGTTAGCTGTGAAAACAAATGCAATATGCAGTGTTATTTTGTATGTTTTATTTAGGTTCATTGTTAATACTTTTATAATTAGTTATTATTCTACTTATCGTTGGTGTACTGTTCCTGTATGCAAGAATACTAGTGTATGTTTGAATTTTAACACCTCATAGTGCTATCAAATTGCTATATTCAGTGTGTTAAAGATTTAGAGAGCATTACTTACATCGAAATTTTAACATTCCGTAACTCAGCAGAACAAAAATCGGGGCTTGCAGCAACGAATTTACCGACCATCAAAGAATATATTCTTGGTAAATTTGTGAAGTCTCCTTTAACAAAACCGTCCTCCATGATAATATTACAACAAAAATTACGTTGTTTGGTACGAATTAACTAGAATTAATTGCCTTTATCTAGAGTTGACAGTTGACACTGTAAGTTTTTATAGCGATATGACGTATTATGATGGCGACTATTATAAATTCATTAAATTGGTGTTAAGAAACAAATTAAAAAAGTTGAAAACATCGAATTTATTTTAAAATTTAGTTTGTTATTTTATGTACTAAAACGTTTTTCGACTGATTTTTGCCTAAGCTATCTCATTAATATGTTTTAGATTTTTTCTCGTATAGAGTAAAATACTCTATTATCCATTTCGTACATTCAATATTAAAATGAAGGGCGATTGAGTTTTCAAAAATGTGTCAAATTAAAATATTTTAAATTAAAAGCATTAAGGTGTATTGATATCAACTTCGAAGCAAATCATGGGCAAAATTTTTTTTTCCTTTCTAGCCCCTTTATGGATAAATTTTAATAAAATACGGAACACATCTTCCATCAATTCTGTTAAAAAATGTTTATGCCAAATTCGAAGTAGATTGTATCGATATTTACGTTTATATAGGTGAAGGTGTGACACTTTTTGCATGATTTTTGTATAAGACCGACGTCTAGTTCAAATCAAATCATTTTATTTAATTCATTAGGTGCACAAAATATTGACAAAAGTCTTATAAATAATATTCTAAATAATGGGCTACTATAATTACATAATACCTGCCTGTACTAGGATAAACCTGTATCACAGGCTGTATATGAACTAACAGTTAAATAAAGTTACAGTTTACATTATGTATATATACTCATTTAAATAAAATCAGAACAGATTAATCTACGTATCATATCTATATAAAACAATATTATATTACACTTAACATATTTACGAAATAAATTGCTATATTGCGTTTTTTTAACTACGAGTACATGTCTAAATTGAATAAAGCTAAGTTCATGGATTTAGAATAATGGATGAAAATTATTAGATTAATGACTGGTAAAAAGTAGGTTAAAATCTACAGTATTATATTTATTTTTTTCTATAGCATAATGATGTCATCGGCGAATAGTGTCACGACCTTGTTGACAATTATAATTTTGCTTGAGATCTCTATTAAAGACATAAATTAATTAATGATATAATAATATCTGTAAAACTAGATGTAAAAGTTATAATAAATAAAAAAATTATGGCGATTTTAGGAACCGCTGTAGTCGATGGAATTAATGTACCTTTTTTCTTCCAATAATTTTGCTGGGCATCACCTGTCTTATGATTATGTGCCTTTTTGAATGGTAAGCAAGTAGCGCACTTAGGTTTTTAAAACAATTTAATGCTCATGCACTCTCTTAAAGAGTGACCTTGTCTGCCGCAATGTCCACAGGTATATGTTGAGTCTCGGCATGTTCTGGCCGCATGTCCATACTGCTGACACTTGTAACAGCGTGTGACCAAAGTAAAATCTCTTACGGGGCAAGATGACCAATTAACATAGACCCTGTCGTTTGACATCAGTCCTTTGCTTATGACTGCAGATACTTTAATCACATGATTACAGGTCTCAGCATTCCTTCTACCTGACTTATGGCTTAACTTCAATGCGGCTACAAAAATGAATCGAGGTTGGTGTCCTGAAGTTTTTTCTGAAGGTTCTGATGATACAAACAAGTGAAAACTTCTTTTTCATGCATTGATGTCGGCACTCCAATAACTACTACTTTGGGCCGCCGTTTATGAGGCTCATCAATCGTTAGGCCTGAGTTGGTAAGTTGCACCGATTGTTTTACTTTTTCGAGGTCATGTTTCGGATCGGTACTGATTATGACGCCGCCCTTTCTTGTCTTACGCAGGCCTCTAACATACAGCTTCAGCTGTTCAGAGGCCCTAGACAAGTGTCAAATATTTCTATTTTATTCATAGAATAGATTAAAAAATGTATTGGATTGACATATGCTAACGCAAACGCTTATGTCAATCTCATACATTTTTTTATCTATTCTATGAATAGAATAGAAATGATTGACACTTGTCTAGGGCTTCTGGGCTGATTATCTTTTGGACAAGAGATTTTGTGTCTTCGCTTGATTTCAGTTTGTCATTAGGGTAAATAACAACTGAGCTCAAGTTGCTAGGTTGTATGAAACTGTTAGTACCTTTTTCGACAATGTCAGCAAAAGAAGGTCCTGTTATAGGGCTTGACGACTTATCGATACTCAGCTTAAGGTCTTGTAGTTTCTGAGATAAGTCAATTTGAGCCTGAAGAGTTTGTATAGTGCTATCCGCTTGTATGGCTTTTATATTCAAGAACTGATATTGAACTGCCATCTGAGATGTTCCATGTCCATTGTTTCTACATAATTTATTAATGCTCAATTTTTGCTCAGAGTTTAGTTTCCCTTCATTTTCCTGCAATGGAGCACACTTCATTTAAGCATTGTTCAATATAGGATAACCTGCGCTGTATTTATGATGTTGAGACTCCTTCACAAATATTGTCTTTTTTGCTAGACAAATATTGTCTTCCGTTGTAGAAATATTATTTTACGAAATTATTCTAACATTTTAACAAATTCACTAAACACAGAATTATTCTTATAACATGACACAGAGCTAGTTGGTATTGACAAAACGAGGTCAAGATTCAGCAATTTACCATTTGTGTATTTTAATAATTATTGAGCACGTCTGATCTGAATTAGTGCTAAACTAAGAGTTGTTACTATGTCAATGGTTATTAAGACAAGTGTTTGTTATTTGGTTTATTTTATTATTTTCTTCATCATTAACTATTTAACTGTCAATTGATGAATGATTTAAATTGTGAAACAAGCCCTAAACTATATTGAACAGTTGACATACGCATCTTTTAAAATAAAGTACGTCCAAAGATTTGTCTCTTTTGGCTTCCATCTCAGGTTTTGATTCTAAACCGATTGCAAAATAATGCTTTTAGCATTAAGTTCAATAGTTAAGAATAAAATAATAAAATAAACTTTAGTATGTAACGTTTATCCAACATTTTACTGTAGCTACGACAAGATTATTTAATACCACCACTATACCTTCATTTTAGGTTTAATAAGCCTATTAAATTGCACACATCACTGTAGCAGAATCATGTTAAAAAATATATCTACTGTATGTGTCTGCATTGTGGCGCGGCACGAGCTTTACAATACGGCCGTCGCGCCGAGCCATCTTATGATGATCGTAGATAAATACGTCGTACTGCATTGGCGAAGGCTGGGCTAGCGGTTATACTACCTTCGAGTCCCTATCTCCAGGAAATCCTCGCCTTAAGTGCAAAAAAAATATACTTAGGTATGTATCAATAAATATTAATTGTTCTAATTTAATTGTGTAACATAAGACACAAAAATATAAAATAAATAAAAGAAAAAGACCAAATGTAACAAAGTATATTAAAATAAAATAAATAGTGCCTACCGAATGCGATTTGTATTTAATCGCATGATTGTTGAATTCTAAACAAGCGCAAATCTATAAGCAGGCAGAGAAACAGTGAAAAATCGAACGCAGAGAAACAAAGGAATACCAACTGATTTAAGTAGAATAAATATCGTATAACTAGCGAGTATAAAAAATTGGTTGAAAATCTTGTCATCGAATGATAAATACCGCGCTCGATATTTTGTTAATTTAGACGATTAGATCGAAATTTAGACAATTTACCAACAAAGGGTGAATTTCTGTGACAAATGTTTACTTAGAATCTTTAGCCAGTTTATTTCTTTTTTTAATTGACTTAAAAAAGCTTCTTAATTTATTTAGGTCGTGTGTTTTTTGTATGTTTGTTAACACAAAACTCGGTAATTTTTCAACCGATTTGGAAAATTCTTTTTTTATTTGCAAGAATATACTCGGAAATAGGTCCTATATTTTTATATCAAAATGGTTCTTTTTTGTATATTTGTTATAGCAAAACTCGGTTATTTATAAACCGATTTGGAAAATTCTTTTTTTATTTGAAAGTGTATACTTACTCTGAAATTAGTTCTATATTTGTTTTTTGTAAAAAATGGTTCAGTAGTTTAGTTTTATATGTTACAATTCACCACAACAGCGTTATGCTAGAAACAACAACAAATAACAATATACGGTGTAACGCAACTTATGCGGTATAAACTAAATAGCGAGATTGGGTTAATGCCCGTGACCCGTTCATAAATCGTATAGCGCGGGAGTTTATAAATTAATAAGACTAATTAATTTGCTAGAAACCAGAAGCTATGGTACGAGCTAGTTGGCATGCACTTATTATTTTCTTCAAATGGGCCTTTTAATATTTAAATCAGTTACTGTGTAAATAGGTTAAATTTGGAGCAATGAGAAATATGTAGCGAGAAATGTTCAAAGAAATATTTGATTTAAATTAACTTCTATATTATTCCTTTTTAAAAATATTCAATTGTAATGTTGAGTATAAAATCTATATATATAAAAGAAAGTCGTGTTAGTTACACTATTTATATCTCAAGAACGGCTGTACCGATTTGGCTGGAAATTGGTGGGGAGGTAGCTAAGAGCCAGGAGACAGACATAGGATACTGTTTAACCCGTTCGACAGCGTTCCCGTATGACTTGACATAAAACGTCAGTCACAAGGCCAATCCTTGAAAGTTTGTGGTTTGAATCTAGAATATCCATGTTTTTTCCATGGTCAATTATATGTGGCATGTTCACGGGCCGTAAGACCATTAGCGTTGTTTGTTTTTGCGCCTGATAATAAAACAATAAATGTCGTGTATCACAAGGTAATTAACTGAAGAGTTCAACCTATGCACCAAAATACAGGAACAATAATGAATGATTAATGTACTTAATTTTTTTATTTGTAATTTCTAATAAACAATTTAACTTAATAAATTCCAAAATCTGCTTATTTATTGCCTCTAAGGCGGAACAGAGTTCGCCGGGTCAGCTAGTAGTTTATAAAATGTCGTTAAATTAACTGGTAGGTAGCAGAGACGTTAAGTATATGGCAGAATAAAAGATATAATTTTAATTATATTACTTAAATAAACCAATAATTTAATACAAAACAATATTATAGTAACAAGTCTCATGAAAGTTACGCATGTGTCTTCATTGATCATCTTTTGTTATTTCTGACAGGTGTCGATGTGGCGATCTGAACCTATTTCAAAAATTCATCTTGAATGTGCGCAGAAAGGTAAAATACGTAAAGACGGAAATGAGACTACGGTTAACCTTTTTTTATAAAAGAACTTTGACTGAATTAGAAATGACCTTTGTTATCCGAGTATATTCAACTTATGTAAATATGTTAAAGTACCTAGTCACAATATTTAATAATAATTATGTTATCCAAAAAGGACGTACTCATTTAGGTCCTTTATTTTCTGCATAATATTCATTGAATAATGTAGGTACATATTTTTATTATAACTAAAACTATCATAGACGATCCGAGTTGAACAACTCTGCTGGGGTAGTATTTTCACGTGAGATTTTACTATCCAGGTTGCTGGTGAGCTGAGGTTTTGAGGCAAACACTTTTTTGATAACCATATTGAATTTTCTTTCTATGTAAGGTTCCCTTTATTTTCATGGTAGCAGCTGCAGATAGCTGCTACTATGAAAATAAAGGGAATCTTACGTATAGGCGTGACCGCCAGATAAGAAGACAGCTGACCATGTGTATATTATTATCAGATATAATGATTGCTCATCGCTATTATAAGCTATAACAAAATAATAATATAAAGGCACTGACTTACGATTAGAGCAAAGAACCCCTTGTTAAAACAGTCCGTTGCTATTTACATTACCCAGTTGACCCTTATTGCGCTTTTAAAACGATTACAAAGATAGTCCTTGTGTCAAATGTGTATTTAAAGTGTCTACAATACTTGCCAGGTCTCGACATCATCATCTAAAATAGGTACATGCGTGGTCCATATCAAGGTTTTAGTTATTGGATTAATTTATGAATTAGTATTAGTGTGTGAAAGTAAAGAAATGAGTGATGCTGATGAGTTATGTTTCTTCTATTTTAATTTTATTGATAGACGTGAAGTAAATAGGTATTTCAGAGTGCCGGTTGTGTAGGTAGGTAGATAGATATGTTTAATACAAAACTGAGTATCAGGAACCGAAATATCTATTAGAAGTTATGCTACAACTAAAGATCGAATATTTACTATTATAATTACTTACATTAGTTGATCTCAATAAAAATGACGGGCGCAATCTATTTTTAATAGAAATCCAGTTTTTTTTTATTTTGACTATAGATAATTGGCAAAACTAAAATTGCGGAGTCTAGGTCAACTAACGCCAAATTATTTAAAAAATAAAAGTTTAGCTAAGTGTTTGTAGATGTTTTCTATGACTATTTAATTATCTAAAGTAATCACCAAGTAGACGGCAGTCAGTTTAATTGATATTGAGGATTCGTGATTGAGTTTTGAATTAGTTTAGGCCACGGAAACTTTGGTTATTACTGATTGTATTAATATTTTACATTAGTTTTATAATATTATGTATTATAATTTACCTATGGTTAATATGTAGGTACAGTATAAGTCATTAAAACTTTAAACTAACTACAAACCATAGCAAAATAAAAACTAGGTAGAATAGGTAGAAGACTTGTCTGAAAATAACATACTTCAGCTAAGGACAAGGAATGAAATAAACAGGTAGGTAAGTGGGATTATCTTGTCTACGCAAGTTCTACAATTAGAAAAAAAAATGATGGCAATATTACCTATGGCGTATAGCATCTTCATGTACCCGAACACGCCTTGTTGATTTCATTTTCACCTAAACATTTTATGCCAATGAATAATATTGTTTCGTGTATAATTAGACAATTAAAAATATTTTTTTGTTTATGAACAATCCAATGTACTTATATATATAAATAAAGACTTGTAGGTATTTAAAGTTCCGTGGGATCGTGTATGAATCAACCTAAAAAGTGTTTGTACTCAGACCAAATGTTTGTACCTAACAGTAGGTAAAGTTTTTCATCTGTATGTTAGTAAGTGTGAAGTAAAAGTAATGAGATCAAGTTGCAAACCATTAGCAAATATACTTGCCTATTACACTTATCGTATGATCAGCTATGCTAGATATTTGGTTAGTACCTAGTTAATATAACTTACAAAAATCAATGCAAAATAAAAGGCTTTACATCAAGTTCCCGCTATATTGTAACGACATTCCGATAGCATAATAACATTTCAATTGCTATGAATATCAATTTGGCATATTCGCGGCGGCGCACTATCGCTTACCACCACTCATACTTCACGTAATGTAATGCAAAAATCTGTTCGAATAATAATACTACGTTTAATGGTAAACTATCGATCCAAGTACAGAAGGATACTCCAAACGCCATTAAAATCGAAGTCATCGTCAGCAATTATGTACAAAGGCACAAAGCACAATACGATGTCGAACAGACATGCTATTTATTTAATATTATAGTTTCGACCCATTTAGTCTAGACAATCGAGACAACCGTCCCACTAAAACAATATCGTGCAAAAATCGAAACAAACAGGCATTAGTTACGTACCTTAAAATTCACAGCCAATCTAAACAACTGAAAACTGACATCCATAAATATTTACATTCCGGTAGACGTTAGACGTGTAATAGCGTGCGTTACGTTGTTGGAGCTACTCGTATAGACGGTGGTGTGGTGCAGGCGGCGTGGCGCGGTGGCTGCGGCCGGCGAGCTCGCGGCACGTGGGGAGCGGCGCTGCGATGCCGGCATAATACCCGCCACTCATCAGCTCGACTGCAGACGCGCGACGCGGCGGCGACGTGGCGCGGGACGCGGACGCCGACCGACTGACGCGCCGACTGCGGAGCGGACCCACCACCGCCGGGACCGCCGCCACCGCGCTACCACCCAGATCCCTCCGCCCTCCTCCGCCCAGCCCGCTCTCCGCTAATTCTAATTGTTGCCCACCTCTGACGATCCAGGTCATCGTACCTGCATGTGAATTCTTTCCTAAACGGAAAATTCGGTCCACTCTTGCATATTTTATATTGTGATTCAATTCATTCTGAGATTACGTACTCGTACCTACAGTTTCATAAAAAGTTACTAGCGTATAACTTAGCCCGGGGATTTTTTTATTTAAAAGAGAGGGTCCGTGAATTAGAAACAAGTTTGTTTTAAGTACAAACCTATGTAATGTAAGCATCAATACAAACAATGGTATCACATGTACCCAAGGTACAGATGTCTAAAAAATGTGTTAATAGAAAAAGGGTAAGCTCATGGGATTGACTCCAATTCTGATCAGCGAGATGCGAGTTATATATTTTTTTCCGAGTTCACGGGAAAGTATGGCTTAAATAATAATAATAAATAAGATTTACTATGTCACTATTGTCGTGTGTCGCAGAAAAAGACATAAAGGAATGACTATGTATCAATACATGAAAGTATAAGTACTATCTAACTGCGATCTTCTGTTTGCCTCTACCATTACGCCAACGGCCGTAGTTCGATTCGCACCCGTAATAAATATTTATATCCCTCATTTGTTGAAAGAGTCTTTGTGTTCTTTGTGTCCGTTAGTCGTAAGTTTAAGTGTATAAAGTTCACCGTAACAAACAGTTTTATTTCTAACCTCGCAAAACAACGCGACGATGCCTTAAAAAAAAAAAAATTTGAACAAGTATAATTAGTATTGTAGGACACATTTTATTTCGGTGTATATATGTATTTTTATTTTCTCCACCATTTAATATCTAAGTATATATTATTTATTTACCTTTCAAAATTTAAAAGGAAGAGATAATAATACACTTAAATATTTTCTTCTTCACAGCACCACATTTAGAATGCCTGCAGGCATCTCATAGTGTCCTCTTTTAAGGTCCAGGCTTCGCAGCCGTATATGACAATAGGCTAGATATATCATTGAAGTACTTTGACTCGGAGCTTTATGTTCAGTTGTCGACAACACAGAACTTTATTTTTATTTATTTTATTGAATGATGCTCGAATAAATTTGATCCGAGACTTTGTCTTGGTCCGATTCCTATGCTTGATTTACCCAAGCACCGAGATACTTGTATTGTTTTACTCGCTGAAGTTGTTTCCCAGCCACAGATATGCACGGATCTATATCAGGATTTCTGGAAATGACCATGATCTTTGTCTTGCTGATGTTTACCGATAGCTCGGCTCGCTCGTTGCACTCGTTGACTTGACTTGGCTTGATACTTAATATAGATACATAAAATAAAATAACAAAGTTGCTGTTAATAAAGCAAGCTCTATAGCCTTATTGAAATATTTTTTATGAATTAATTTCTGAAATGTGTCACCCTTAGTTATATATCGACTAGCTCGACAAATTCCTTCAGCTCAAGAATGTGAGATGACGTCGAATATAAACACGCTGAATGAGGAATTTTTCAAAATGGTTGTAATGTACCTGAGGAAAATCGTGACGTTAGCAGTTGCTGTATGGATAGAGAAAGAAGTGAAATATATAATAATCTGTGGACACTATCACACATCGTCATCTAGTCCCAAGCTAAGCAGAGCTTGTGTTATGGGTACTAAATAATTGAAATATAATACAT
The DNA here is from genome assembly GCA_963082885.1 of Parascotia fuliginaria. Lineage (NCBI taxonomy): Eukaryota > Metazoa > Arthropoda > Insecta > Lepidoptera > Erebidae > Parascotia > Parascotia fuliginaria. The sequence goes on from OY720172.1 coordinate 12,550,330, forward strand.
ATACATACTTTTTTTTTTGTAAAAACATACTTAAAATACATAGAAAACACCCAAACTGAAGACAAATACAAATGTTCATCACACAAATATTTGCCTTCCGCGGGAATCGAACCCACGACACCCGGCGTCGCAGTCAGTTACACTAACCACTAGACCAACGGTGCAGTCGCAAATAATAATTGTGTATTGTGTAGCTTAAATTGTCTGCAATGGTTTTAAATCTTCAAAGGCATATTTACGTATTTGTATTGAGATGGTGTTAGGATGTCAGATTGTGATATGAAATTAAAAATATGATTTATTGTAATTTTTTAAAAACATCCATTGTGACCCCGTTTGGCCTCTTCGAATTTACTTATATGACATTTGGTTTGAGAAACGCTAGACAAAACTTCCAACAATTTATCGATGATGTCACAAGAGGTTTCAATTTCTGTTTTCCGTACGTGAATGACATTCTTGTTCGCTCTAAAGACGAATCTACCCTACTAATCTACGAATCTATTTACATTATTAGCGCACTCTTTTTAAACGCCTGTAAACGTATAGAGTAGTTTTAAAACCATCTAAATGTGTTCTGGGTGTTAAAGAAGTAGTTTTTTTGGGTTATAACGTAAGTAATGATGGTACTCGATCTCATCAGGAGCGTACACAGACACTTTTCGTTTTTCAACTTCCCAAAACAGTACAAGGTATGCGCCGTTTTCTCGGCATGCTTAATTATTACCGTCTTTTTGTACCTCGTGCTGCGCAACTCTAGACACCCTTGATTGTTGCGTTGGTTTCAACGAACAGTAAACATGCTTAACCATTTCCTTGGTCTCCTGCGCTGCTGCAATAGTTTGAAGCTTGCAAGAAGAGTCCTGCCAACTCAACCCTTTTGCAACAACCGGTCAGCAACCGGTTAAGCTTGTTTACTGATGCATCTGGTGTTCATATAGGTTCTTGTTTACAGCAACAAATAAATAGTCAATGGATTCCCATTTCATTTTTTAATACAAAACTGTCCCCACTGAAAACTCAGAGGCCAGCTTATTAGAGGGAGTTGCTAGCGGTGTATAAAAGTGTTCAACATTTTCGTTACATCTTAGAGGTTTAACAAGTCACAATTTTGCAGAGGCCTTTTGTATGCCTTTTTGCAGAGGCGGAAATCGTCCTCCGCTGCAATTAAATCAGCTGTCATTTATAAGCCAGTTCACTACTGATATTCAGTACATTAAGGACGAGGATAACGTTGTGGCTGATGCAATATTGTGTACCGACATTGAAGCTATATCTTTACGAGAAGATTATAAAGCTCTTGCTGAGCCACTAACCACAGACCATGAACTCACATGCCTATTGCGTAATGTTTCTAGCTTAGAGCTAACTGAAATCTGCCTACCTGGGACGGATAATAATATTTATTGCGACATTTCAATGGGTAAAACGCGTCTCAATTTGAGCCCTTCTTTTTGCCGCGCAGCTTTTGCCATCACAATTAGCCATCCCGGCGCTCAAGCTACCACACGTCTTGTGACTGAGCGTTTCATCTGGACTTTGATGATTCTTTGGTAAGGTCACTTCCGATGGTTCTTCTAGGAATGTGGTCGGCTTATAATGAAGATCTTGAAGCTACGGCGGATTCCTTTACAGTGAGCCATTGAGACTCCCTGGAGAAAGGTTATGTCCTTCTTCTAACTTTAAAAGTTTTGAAGACCCTGCTGATTTCGTTTCATTTAGTCACTGCCATCATCTAGATATGGTGAGCGATCTTCATTTATTTTCAAGAATATTTTGACTTCCTCTCATGTTTTGCTAAGGGATGATACCATTCCTTGGTCACTGCAGCCACCGTATTCAGGATCGTTAAAGGTCCTGGAGCGCTCAACCCATGGTAAGACATTCAGACTTTTGATAAAGGGGCATAAGGTTGTTGTCAGTGTTGATGTTGACAGACTCAAGCCAGTTTTTAATGATCATTCGAATGAACAGCTTGCCTTCGATTCCACAACAGCCGGTACGGGGTTGACCCTCCTGTTAAACAGCCTTATACCACACGCTCGGGCAGGCAGGTTAAATTTAAGAATATAGATTAATTTTGGTTGCATATATATATTATATTAATAAGAAATAAGTAGTACGTGGTGTAACTCTGTTTGTTAATTTATTAATTCTGCAGATAACAATGTTGGTTGTACATTTACTTAAACTATAGCTTCTAAATAAATTTGAGTTATATTAACCATTATGTACAATTATTGTCCTAATTTAATTAAAAAAAAACACTTCTAAAGGGTCCTTTGTATTTAGCCCTAACGCATATTAATATATTTATTATTAATATATTATTATTATGACGAATCACTAAACTTATTTAGCGATAGCGAACCGAGACTCCTGATAATAGGTAGGTGTTAACCTAGAGTCAATCGTATCCTCAAGAACAATTCCTTGTTAAATATTCTTGTACCTATTTGTAATTATTAGTATTTTAGGTTACTTGTGTTATAGTTCAAGTTTTATGTGTCCTAATATTTATTTATATGATGTTATTTTTATATATTTTATTTTGTTATTCGTTGCAATTTTATGTAAGTACTTACCAATACCTTGAACGTGTAGTGTTACATACAGAAGTCACTGTACTTGCTGTCGAGGATAACATTTTGCCAGAAAAGTAAAATAATCTGTAAACCTACATAAAATATCATTATTTTTAAATTTTGTATTCAACGATGTGAAAAACGACGATGACATGAAAAAGGTTCGTAACAAAGTTAAGGAATATGATAACGTCGATATTGTGAGTACGACACAATGTCTCACTTATGGAGATTCAATTTAACGCCAGATTCCTCGAAAGCGATTTCAGACTCATCTTGAGCGTTTATTACTTTCTTGTTTTAAGATTATTTTGTAAGGTTCGGTGGTTGGAGTCGTCAAAAGTTTTAAAGATAGCTACACAATTAAAGTGAGTCACTAACAAACATTTTGAATTATATTTGAGAAATCGTGACAAAGTAATAATGATTTCTTGAATGCCTACGCTTCAATTACATTATTTTCATAAAATATGTTTGCGTGACTCGATTGAAATGAATTTTATAATTATACCGCGAGGTAGGTTTCCGTCGGCTCAATACAATAAAATATCTTGCCGTTATATTAATATAAATGCATGTTCGAATACGCCTTCGAAATAAACTTATTTTATTTTTAACATAGAATGCGACTGTAATGACGTTGAAGTTTGTTGACTTTATTCGACTACCCCTGTGATTCGGTGGTACCACGCAGAGGTCGTGGTTAGATTCCCACTCAGTACAAATATTTGTATGCATAAACATGGCTTTTTGCATTGGTCTGAATGGTTTCTATGTATAAAATGTATGTATTTACAAAAAAGTATTTAATAACGTATATCCGACCGCGACCGCCAGTACGGTTTCCGTCACGGTCGGTCAGCTGGTGATCTTCTCGTGTACCTCACACACCGTTGGGCAGAAGCCTTGGAGGGCAAGGGTGAAGCTCTGGCTGTCAGCCTTGATATTGCCAAGGCGTTTGACAGGGTCTGGCACAAAGCACTTCTATCGAAGCTACCATCCTATGGAATCCCCGAGGGACTCTGCAGACGGATCGCCAGCTTCCTGGATGGTCGGAGCATTAAGGTCGTTGTTGATGGTGCTTGCTCCGATACCATGATGGTTAATGCTGGCGTACCACAAGGCTCAGTGCTCTCCCCAACGCTGTTTATTCTGCATATCAATGACATCTTAACCATTGAGAACATGCATTGCTATGCAGATGACAGCACGGGTGACGCACGGTATACTAGCCAACAGAATGTCCCTCGGAGCTCCGTGCATGAGAGACGGTTACAACTTGTGTCTGAAGTTGAGGGCTCTCTCGGGCGGGCTCTCGAATGGGGTGAGAAGAACTTAGTTCATTTCAACCCCACGAAGACACAAGTATGCGCGTTCACTGCGAAGAAGGACCCTTTTGTTATAGCGCCACAGTTCCAAGGAGTTTCTCTCCGTATCTCCGATGACATTAGGATCCTCGGCGTTCAAATATCCAGCAAGGTCCAATTTGGGAGTCATTTGGAAGACAAAGCTAAACTGGCGAGCAAAAAGCTGGGCGTCCTGAACAGAGCCAGACGGTACTTTACGTCATCTCAACGGCTTGTGCTATACAAAGTACAAGTCTGACAGTACGTGGAGTACTGTTCTCACCTGTGGGCAGGAGCCCCCAAATACCAGCTCGACCCACTTGACTCCCTCCAACGGCGAGCTGTTCGAATCGTCGACGATCCCAATCTCACAGACAAATTGGAGTCACTGGAGCAGCGGAGGGACTTTGGCTCTCTATGCGTGCTCTATCGTATGTTTAACGGGGACTGCTCTGAGGAACTGTTTGACTTGGTGCCATCGTCTCCTTTCTATCATCGCACCACTCGACATCGCAGCAAAATTCATCCATACTACCTGGACACGATCTCGTCTAGCACGGTTCGTTTTCAGCGTTCATTTCTCCCACGTACGTGCAGGCTTTGGAACGAACTACCAGCTGCGGTGTTTCCCGAGCGCTATGACATGTCCTTCTTCAAACGAGGTTTAAAGAGAGCATTAATATCACGGTAGGCAGTGGCTTCGCAGAGCCCCTGGCATTGCAGAAGGCTATGAGCGACAGTTACCACTTACCATCAGGTGGGCTGTTGGCTCGTCTGCCACTGTAGGCAATAAAAAAAAAATCCGCGTTCTAGAACCCGTACCACAAGCTATAATGCATTATGCTTACTTTGAGTCTAGGTAGCGTTATGTTATTGTTGTTGTTGTAACCGTCTTGGCCCGAATTGCTAATAGCCTTGTTTAATTAAGTTAGTTCTTGCATATATTTAGCCTTCACAAAGGTTTTATAATATGAACTGTAATATTCATTTGAGAGAGATGGCTATTTGAATAGGATTTATCTATCATTCCCATTACCAGGGTCACACATGTTAAATAACAATGTCCTATTAAAGAAAGAACATTAGCGTTGTGTTAAAAATACCAAAAAGTTATTAAAAAAAGCATCAAAATACAAAAAATTTAGACAATAATGACTATTGATTTGCACGGTATCATTAATAGTGTCTCTTAGCAAGAAAATTCAGACTAATGCCAAGCCGAATCATGATATTACCTTAGACGAAAATAGACCAGAGGCCCTAGACAAGTGTCAAAGATTTCTATTCTATTCATAGAATAGATAAAAAATGTATTAGATTGACATAAGTGTTGGCGTTAGCTTATGTCAATCCAATACATTTTTTTATCTATTCTATGAATAGAATAGAAATGTTTGACACTTGTCTCGGGCCTCAGGTACTTATTCTGATTTGGCCGAAACTTAAAGTGCACATTCTATCTTTAACTTACAAAGTATATTATAATTTAATAGAAAATGTTGAATAGTGCTAATAAACACCAACTAAGGAAATACCAAGAAAGGAACAGCAGCGTCACCTGCGTACTATTGCGGTCACCAACCTGTCGTAGTGCCTATAAAGGTAGCTATGGCAAATATCTCCCTTTGTGGAAGAGGGCTATATCCAGTAGTACACGTCTGGAGCCTGATGATGTTTGATGCTTTACATGTTATTCATTTTCGTGTTATCGTCAAGTAAAAGTATTGCTTTTTTGTACTTGTGTCCGGCGGGTGCCTAGGGCTGTTTCTGTTAGCAATTAAGCCACAGAAGAGACTCTATTTTTAGCTGCAAGAACAGCTTCTTTTATTTTTATATAACTTACGAAACTGCTAACATCAAGTGGGCCGATACAAAACTAAGTAACAAGGCTGTATTTTAATAAGTCATTTTTACTTTTTCCGTTAGTATTCAACAAATTATTTATTTTACTTCAGTTATTTGTACATACCTACATAAAATACTTTATTTTGTAAGTAATCAGTTTTGACTTCAATTTAAATGAACGCCGAATATTTGGTTTCAGTTTCGGTAAGAAATACTTTGGCCTTACATTATGTCTAACGTCATTACATCAAATCAAAGTTAACTGTAAACCCATTCTCATATCAACAGTTTTACGACAAACATTTCAAACTTAATAGTAGCATTTAGTACATAATGTTTTCAACTTTCCGTAATCTTTCGATCGCTGTATTAGACGTAGCAACAATGTGTTTAACGCCACACCGTGATTATCGATGCCGGGTCGTCATATCTACGGGACATATCTGCCGGTTTTGTTCACAATTTTCTATGTCAATAGAGTGACAAACATTAAAATATTTGTATTGTATATGATGACCGAATTGATATGAAGGATTGTTAAAGGATTAATAGACTGAGGGTGTGATGAAAACTACTGCTTTTTTTATAGAAATTTGGTTTATGGGTTTCAATAATTGCCTAATCGGTGTCTTCGTTCAATCGTAAACGTTCTTCTTCTTCTCCTTTTTTTGGTAACAGAGCCGACGATTGTGTCAGCTATTTCTGCCAGCGTCAAGTTTAGAATAATATTCTTGTTGATGATATTAATGGTATATTACAATGATAAAAAAAAGAAAAAATGTGGATGAAATTACAACACCAAAAAAACAACCATCTTCCGTGAAAACAAATCGTAAATGTTAATCGACTTGGAAAATATAACGGTCGAACACCAACATTCAACCTTTGTGTTTGAAGAAGTCAAAAAGAAATATATTACATTAAGCTCAGGTTTCACCAATATTTGGTTCTATAAAATAAAATATAGATAAATATTGAAAGCAATGCCATAGCGTTTTATCAATAACTAGCTTTCCGCGGCGCGGTTCACCCGCGTCTTTGCTTACTGCTCTGCCCCCGTCGCCAGTAACATGATGTAACATAGCCTATAATCTTCCTTGAGAACTGGGCTATCATGCGCAATAAGAATTTTTCAAATCCGAGTGGTAGTTTCTGAGATTAGCGCGTTCAAACAAACAAACAAGCAAACTCTTCCGCTTTATTTATTAGTTTAAATTGAAAGAATATTTTTGACAGCCATATTTGTAAAAAAAATTGTTTTCAAAGTTATTACTAGGGGCGCTATTCATTTGTCTCGTCACACAAATACTTTACATTGTCACCGGTAATAGTAGAGCTTATAGATTTTGGTAATTGTACTCGACGTAATACGTACTCCTATAGTGGTAAATATTTTCATTAATAATTAGATTGAAAATAGAAAACTGTACACAACATACAAATATTATGTAGACCATCACAAGTTATTTATGATACTCGTAATAATAATGATAGCCTTGATGTTGAAAAAAATAAACATAACATTTTATAGCTAATCTACGAGTACCTACACTAAGAGTTGTATCTAAGTGGAAATGTAATAATCATAAAATGTATCAGTGTAGTTGTTATTCGCAATAAAGTGTTACTAATTTCTGGTTTGTTTGTAAACGTTAAGGAGAACATGAGTTATTTGCTTATATTAACGCCTACACGCGTATGCCGTTTTAGTTACCTATTTATAGGAGTAAACGTAACTTTGATCCCATTTGTTATTAATAAATAATATTTCTTCTTTTGGTAAAAATAAAAGTCTTGTACCGCGTGGCAATTACAAACATACAATAGGGTATTACACGCATTTTTGAAAAGTGTCTCAATAAGATTCATTAGTGCTTATGAACGACTAAAATACGTATAATGAAAATGCTGGAAGCGATAGTTGTCAGTTGACACTTCTTAGTTTCCATAGCCGTATGACGTAATAACATAGCCACTACCTATAATGGTGATATGAAACAGATTAAGTTGACACTTCTACATAACCGTATGACGTACTACCAGGGCGAATACTATTAATGGTGTTATGAAACAGATTAAAAAAGCTGAAACCTTTGAATTGAATTTTAAAATTTAGATTGCTTTGTTAAGAACTACAACTGACGTTTTCCGACTGCTTTTTGCCTAAGCTCTTAATAATATATTTTTAGATTTTTCTCTTTTAGACTGAAATGAATACCCTATTGTCTGAAACAAAATACATTCAGAATCCCAAAAAAATGTGTGTGTGTTTTGCATATTGTTCTTTTTCAAGAGGGAATCGAACGGAGGCACGTCGCCGGCCGTGGCGTACTGGTAGTGTTAAGGGGACATTAATATAATATTTACAAAAAGACTAATTTTATTTACCTATTTTATTTATATGGAACCCTCATAATATTATGTTCAAAAGCTTACTTACGACATTTAGGTACTTATATTAAAATATATACACAAACTTTCGCATTTATAATATTACTAGGATTATGGAAAACGTGGACCGTGATGAACCTATTAACAATCATTCTTAAATAAATTGAATTCCGTTTATATTACTTTATTAACAAAGCTTTTTGTAGTAGTTAAGAGGAAACATAAATTTTAATGTTTAGTACCTAATCCTTCAAAAAGTCAGACCGAAGATATATTGATAGCGTTTGTATATCCGATTGCAAGAGCTTGTTTGTAAAACTATAAACTAGTCTATTCTGTTTAGTTCTTCAATCTTATAGTCGGTAGAGTAAATCAAAAGTAAATAGGCATTTGATACCTCCTCTACTGACAACTTTACGAAAGATAAGTACTTACTGTTTTATTACCGCACCGTACAATAGTGTAAGTTTACGTTTAGATAAGTCATCATAGATTTAAGTTATTTTTAATATATATTTTAGGTTACGGTATTTATTGATTAACTTTTATTTAAATAGTGTGTAGTATACTTATATTATAATGTATGTATGATAGTCTGTAAGATATATATTGAAAATTGTAATCCCGATGGTACCCAAGATACAAGCACTAGCTTAGTTTGGGACCAAAGGGAAACTACTTATTTGTAATAAAATGTAATTTATATTTATGAAATAAATTCAATTGAATTGAAGTACGATTTAATCTCATTTTAATTAGATACCAGCTACAGCTTTTTCTGAGGGCTGTTATTCACGTCCAATCTTAGACGCCCATCACTGTCTACTTAAATCTGAGATTAATACAGTCAGGAAATGATCTAGAAAATCTATACCGACTGTCTTGGACCGTGGACGTGGCCCTAAATTTAAGTGGTAGAGTACTAAACTAAAAAAATATTTAGGTAAAAAAGCGACATAAACAAAAGATGATTCAAATTAAAATATAACCCATCATGCATTTACTACGTAATAAACATTTAATACTGGATTATATACCTATCACTCGTGTAGACAGTACAGTTAAGGCATAATCATGTAATTAAAAATAGAAATTGAGATGTAACGCAATGAAGGTACGTCTATTTGCGTCTGCAGTAATATACAGGCGAGATGCAAGTTTACTTCACCCACATGAACACTTTAAATAGAACCGTAGCTAAAATTTTGTTCATACAGTAAATACCAGTCGTGCTGTTAATTTTTCATACAAATTTTAATATTACATTACAATATAGGTCAGAAAAGCAAAGCTCATGAAATAGCAGTTCGTGTCTTGTTTTAAAACGAAGGACGTGCACCGCCTGGTGGACCGAAGTTCCACCACATGTGGAAGAAGTACTCAAATAGGGTAGAAACTCCAAGTGCTGAAAGTGCACTTGTAGAAAATGCAAGTAGGTACTAAGTATTGTGTAACAATATCCGTGAGTATAATTATTTAAACCGCGAAATAAAATGAAAGAAAAAACTTTTGTATCTTTTATTTTATATTTAATTTTGCATTACAGCGCTATTCATGAATTAACTGTCTGACTCACAGTTACACGGTGCGCTAACCATAAATGCTACTAAGTAGTAAAAACCTTAAAAAAATATCTACATTTACTATAAATGTAAGTGTACTTTATCTTCCTTCTTAAATATTAAATAAATGTTATGATAATATTTAAGTCGCAAGGAGATCGGTATCTTTTAGGTAAGCTTGCCACCAGCGATTAAATCATCGCTTATTTTTAGCGATTAGCGATGATTTTATATCAGCATTCATTCAAGAAAAGCGGCCCTGTAAGAAAATAGTTTAACCTTTTTTCTATATTTATTACTAGCAAACTGCCCCTGCTTTGTGCATGGGTACTAATATGCTTTTTACGACTTGATTATAAATGAATGGAATTCACAGCTTTTCTGTTCAGGTACTTTTAATATGCATGTATGAACAAACGCTCTCAACGATAGAGTAATCGGTATCAAAATCCGTTGCGCGGCAAATATTAACTATGGAAATTTTGTATAAAAAGTGACAAAGTCGCACTCGTCGTATTTATCTATTTATTTTTCTAGGTTACTACCGACTTTTGCTATATTAACAATTTAACACTAAGCATATATAAAAAAAAAATGTCGTAAGTGCCCAGTGATGAAGGTACCCTCTTCGTAAACACGAGGTTGCGGGTTCGAATCCGGGAAGAAAAAAGGAAAAGATTTATTTTTGGACAGCAATCAGAACACACTTAAATTAATACAAAAGTAAAAACTAAAAGTTATCAAAATCTAAAATCAGAAAAATAATGTACACTATGCATAAAAATTAATGCTCACTGGCAGCACCAGTCACCACATCTCCCTAGTATTAATGTGGTTTTATAAATTATATGTACGATCTAAATTTATTTATCTGGACATTACTGACTGACGGTGAAGGAAAACGTGAAGGAATCGTGAGGAAACCTGGACTTCTGAGGAAGTATGAAATCGCCAATCCGCCTTGAGCAAGCGTGGCGATCAATGCTCTTCTAATACAGAAAACGTATGATTTCTGTATTAGAAGAGACCTTTCCCTGCAGTGGGATAACAATAGGCCGATATAATGATATAAGTAGTTAAATTTAAATAGTTTTTTTGTTTTGACAACTAACAAGCATAAAAATATCTTCTATACATATAATAAAATCAGAGTGTCTGTTTGTAATATTGATATAACCGTTTTTTACTACATGTATATGAATATATATACGGTACATACACCAAAATATTTTTTTTTACAATTTTTGTCTGTCTGTCTGTTTGTTCCTAATCCTCCTCCTGTTGGCTAGTCTCTGAAATGGCTGGCCCGATTTTGACGGGACTTTTATTGGCAGGTAGCTGATGTAATAAGGAGTAACTTAAGCTACGTTTATTTTAGAAAAAATCTTTTATAAATAATAATATTATGCCGACACGCGGGCGGAGCTGCGGGCAATAGCTAGTTATAAATATAATAATAATATCACAACAACTACACACAACGCCATCTAGACCCAGGCTTGTGTTATGGGTTCTAGATACGGATACATACATATTATGTCGCACCTGGTGGTAATTGGTTACCTTAATATATTATGTTCTTTAAGCATTATAGAAACAATGCAAAGAAAAACTACCAAGCTGTTGCCGACCGTTAGGGAAAAGAAACTCAGAGAAGTGGTAATTGAATAAAATAAAATGTTACAAAACTGCCCCCACGGTCCCTTTGCCTGCTGCAGTCCAATTTGTATTGGTACGGTACAAATTTTACCAACATCGGCACTTTTGTGTTATTTTAAAATATTTTAGTTAGAAAAATCATATCTTTGATAGAATTGATAGTTGATACTGTACCTTCGAATGAAAAAGCGTAGTATTTAAAGATATTTATTTTACAAAACACATGGCAGGGAAATTTCGCATAATTAACGAAAACAAAGTATACTTAGACTCGGCACTAATATTTAATCACACAAAGTCAGTTCTGTCTTGTTGGAAACCAAATTCACTACTTGAACAGCAGTCGCACGCATAGGTACGCACTTAACTATCGATCATTCATGAACAATTTTACACTTAACAATAAACGCTCGATAAACATTTGGACAAAACTTAAGTTAAATTAATTACTTACATACAATTTTTGTAAATTTAATTTGAAGCTATTCAATACTTAGCCCATTTCAAACGAACAATTTTTTTTATAATAGCTAGAAACTAAATTAAAAGAGCCAAGGTACTTCAATAAGTTAATATTCGCCGCCGATTCCGCGTGTATTCTACAATATTCAGTGAACACTGGAATAAAAATACCACATACCTACACTCCAAAGGCTTTATATACTAGACACACTTCATAAAGCGGAAGAGTTGGTTTGTTTGTTTAACCGCTTTAATCTCTGGAACTGTCAGTCGGAGTTGAATAATTCTTTTTGCTGATAGCTCGGTTCTTGGGAAAGTTATAGGCTATGTAACATCACGCTACTGGCAACAGGAGCAGAGCAGTAACAAAAGACGCTAGTAAAACCGCTTTGCAGGAAGCTAAATAGCATTATAAAATTATCATTAAATACTCACATAATATAGGTATTTCTTGTGATAATTTTAACACTTTTATTATTATAAATTACCTATTAAAAAATAAACAGCTTTCTTGTACTTGTATAATTAGAAAATTTACGTTCTATTCATTATTCTTCTAATAATATTATACCTCAAGTTCAATTTTCCGAGTAAAGTCACCTATGCCTCGTTATATATTATTATATAATACTATATATATGTATATTTATTTATATATATATTATATATGTATATCCTATCCTTTAACCTAAGTACTTTGCACCTACTTGATTGTCTCTGCATCACCCAATGGTAGACTGGTAGATAATGCCTCAGGCATTAAGTCCGCCTTTACATGTATGTGTATAAAGTTTTAAATAAATAAATAAAATAAAAGAATTTGTATAAGTTAAAACTTCAAACGAATCTCGTACAAAATATGTTAACAGAATTTTTATTTTAATAAAATATTTTGTAGCTTGCTACACAAATGTCTACGGCGTAGAGGCTCCGTAAGCTACGCATCTGTTTACGGTGAAAAATGAACATGGAAATGTATTGTGCATACGATTCAAATTTCGTTGGACTTTGTACGAAAGCTTTGTGACGGAACAAGTGTGCACCGGTTTTCCTTCGTATTTGAAGCTTTAGTATTATTTATTTCATGCCTATTGGGGCATACAAGACACGGCTCAGTATTGGTAGGTACCTTTGTACTTTTGCCACGCCAGAGATACAGCTACATATCGCAGATTAGTAATAAGTTTAATAAGCAGTGACTCGTATAATTTCAGTTTCATGTAGAACTAAACTACTAACTAAAAATATATATCACAGTAACTGTGCTATATATTTTTAATTGGACTTAATTGCGATTAACAGTGAAAAATTTTTATGAACATTGACCTTTGGAGTTCGCGTGACTGCTACACCTACTGTCTTGAACTCTGCAACAAAAAAACTAGAGGATTTACGGTATTGAGTTGTAATTTGAAATTGAACAGTTGTATAGCTATAATGCACGACATAGGTTATACAGGATAGAATACGAGCTTCATTGCTTACCACCAGTAAGTTTAAAATAGTAGATATGTAAATTATATTCAACGATCCATATATCTCCGTTGTTAAAGTTAAATACTCGTCGGCTATATGGCAGATCGTTTTATAAAACCCTGACCTGTTGTGCTAATTTTCTACGTTACGTTTTCTCGTTTAGCCATTGGCACTATTTTGTCTCCGTTGTAATACCAACACAAAAGTCTGACTGAGGGCCTAATCAACGAAAATTCGTTCGCAAAGTTGTAAATTTTACATAATCAAATAATTTGTTCTAACTAAAAGTAAAGTATAATTTTTGATAACGGTCAAATTTGATCGTACTTAAGTAAAGTTTATCTCAACGGGTCAGCTGTCAGAAACAAGGCACCCGTCAAAAATTGGACAGTTTACATTAAATGTACCTACTTTATTGCGGGCTTGTTTCATTCTCCCGGGAGTTTATATTTAACCCTATTTAACCACATTTTTATTTAAATAGGTAGGTAGGTAGGCATATTACTGTTTCGTTTTTGGAAAAAGGTAAATAAGTAGCTACTTGTATGCCTACATTATTATTCATTAGCGCTGAATTGGATAAATTTAAATACGTACGTAACATAAACGTAACCATTGTAATCCGATAGGATAGGCATAATCAGGGTAGTAAGAAGTCATTCATTGCTGGACATAGGCCTCTACCATAGATTAAGGACAATTCCGCCCACATGCCGATCACTGTGACTTCTTTAAGCCGGGATTAAAAGTGATAACAAATACGTAACACCGAGCTTTGACACTCGGGAGTCCCGGGGACTAAACCTACTGTCTTGGACCCCGCAACGAATTTAAATTTAATTTAATCAGAAGTAAAAATGAGTTGGAAAAAAATTTACTGTTTTTGAAAGTGTGAAAGGCCTCTACTTCTCGATCTGAGAGTTTAAGAGTTAATTCTTTGATTTATCAGTTAGATAAAGAAAAATCGTTGTACACCTTTGTAAGTAGGTATCTACATACACAATAATATATTTATGTACTTCTATTTAAACAAACTTCCGAAAATAGAACAGCGTCTCTGGTTTTCATTCTGAAAACTTTATATTTCGGTTTAATTTGTATATTATTATCATAATTTACTATGTTTTTTTATATTATAGATGTTTAATTATTTCAAAAACGTATATAGACAGGACGGGTACAAGCTCAGAACAGTGAAGTAGGTAGAAGTGCCTTGTGGGCGGGGCACGCGCGCTACTGATATGAGCAAATGCTCATAAGTTGATAGAAACTCACTTTAACGTCAAACAGTCGCTCTTGTAGTGTGCTTTCGTGCAAAGTTCCGAAAAAAAAAAACAAATTATGCTGTCTTGCGCTGTCCTAACCTTGTAGCAATAGAAGTAAAGGATGTAGTGTGAGCCGAGGAGGGATTTCTTTTCACCGATAAGTCCGAAAACCTTTAAATACTAGAAATATTTGGAAATATTTAATAGTATTATGTAATTTACAAACGAAAACGATACAATCGCAACATATTGTAACATCATACATTGCTGACAATGCCGTAAAAAGAATCTCATTTTATATGAGTGACTGCGTAATGTATTGCGTTCACAGAGATATGCAGGCAGTTATAATATTACGACAATTTTTCAGTCATGCCATCTTTAACATTGAAATTATTGCCAGTATTATAATATTTTGCTGATCTTGGTAGTACGAAACCATAATTTTTGTATGCAAAAAGTGTGCAAACATCATTGTTTCTTTGATGTTAATAATTATGACATATTATATATATAGCTTTATTTAGGCTACTTTTATTCAACATATCATATTCTTACCTCATGTAAAGTTGATCATGCGTGATATTGGCATGATATCTAGCTACTCGCTAGATTACCAGTTATATCATATTTAGGTAATTACATAATTGTGCAATTTATATCTGTACCAGCGCCCCGCCCCGGCTTCGCACAGGTGCAATTCTGATACTATATTTACGTAAAATCAGCATTGCGCCCGTGCGAAGAAAAACTGTGAACGTTGTATTAAAAATTATGTAGGTAGTATATTTACTACAGAATGCCGGTACCGCTGCGCCGGAAACCCTGTGTTCCTGAATTTTAAATGTGTTATATCTACGAAAATATTCATTTTAATTACATGCTGTAAAGAGCCATGTTGATCTCAATTATACGCACAGTGTATTTAAGGTACTTAATTAAATAATAATAATAATAATAATAATAATAATAATAATGAACTGACGGACTCATAAACTGCATCAAAGTTCAGGATTACTTTGAAATGATTTTTTTTTAATAAGTATGCAAACTTTTTAGATTCAATTATATAAATATGGAGAGACTGGCTCTTAATCTTAAAAAAAAGCAAAATTTAAAAATAGAACTGCAGTAAAATAAATGAATATAGCCGGGAAAAGAAAATTTACTCGTAGTATCAGATTTGCGTGTTATTTAAAGCAAAGTTTTAAATTGATTAGCATTGATTTTTTATTCTTTTGTCAATTGAATTATTGTTACCAGCAGAATTGTTGGGTTAGGTTTTTAACTCGAGAGTTTTTGAACCATAATATGGATACTTCGTCCGAACAAGCGGCTCAAATTGTAGCACTGGTGCGGGAGGGCTTGGATCAACAAACGATTGGTAGAAATTTAAATTTTAACCAGGTTTCTAGAATATACAGAAGGTTTGTGGAGACAGGTTCTTACAGAAGGAGACGTGGTACAGGCAGGACTCGAGCAACCACCGGTCGTGATGACCGATTTATTGTTACAACTTCCCTGCGAAATCGTTTCCTCACGTCAGTTAACATCAAAACAGAGCTTAAGGAGGTTAGAAGTGCTATCGAACAACATTTGTACCGAAACCACTGTCGCCAGTTACACACACTTAGATGATACGTCGTATTTGCAATACATACATGACTTAACGGTAATTGGTCAGGTTTGGATGACACATAACGGACATTGGTCAAGTATGCACGATAATTCCAACATTTAAAAAAAAAGCTTATCGTCATATTCTTGGGGTTGTTTTTTAAACGCGCAATCTTTGACATCTTAGTAATTATTGCCAGTTAATACTCATTGTGCAAACATCATCGGTTCGTGAACTGCTAAGATCAGTAAAATAGAAGACATTGTATATGAAACTTTAATATAATAACTTAAAGTTGTGTGCAAAATATATAATTTTAGTTTTTTGTAAATACATACCTACTTGTTATACATAAAAACACCCAGATCGTCATGTTCTTGCACATAAATATTTACACCTAGACGGAATCGAGACCACGACCTCTTTGAGGTCGGAACCTGTGTTACGCTCGGTATGACTTAAATGTGGCAAATACTCATGGATATTTTAAAAATAATAAAATATATCACTACATAGTATAAAACAAAATCGTTTCCCTCTGTCTGTCTGTCTGTCCCTATGCATGCTTCGATCTTTAAAACTACGCAACGGATTTTGATGCGGGATTTTTTAAATAGATAGTGATTCAAAAGGACGGTTTATATGTATATAAAATGCATAATAATTAATATAGAAGAGAATCACTGATAATTTTAGAGGTTTTAATGTGATGTGGTAAATAACCACATTTTTTTGTGTTAACATTGCAAACGCTGGCTGAACCTTACAAGTTAGATCAAAATAATGTACTACAGTATTGTACACCTTAAAAAGTTCCACATAAAGTCCGCGATGGTATATATATATACATATATATCCATTTCTTAGGAATAACCCACAATAACCATTTTATCCTTTACTTTTTACGAGAAATAATGGCTTATTTACGAAACGATTTTAAGCAATACAGTATTAATCCTTATTTAATTAAGTATTATTTATTTCTTTAAGTATTATTTAAATCTTATTTAATTAATTTTGACTGCACCGTTGGTCTAGTGGTTAGTGTAACTGACTGTGACGTGCGGTGTCGGTGGTTCGATTCCCACGGAAGTGTGATGAACATTTGTATTTGTCATCAGTCTGGGTGTTTCCTATGTATTCTAAGTACGTATTTACAAAAAAAAGTATGTATAATATGTATTATATTTCAGTTATCTAGTACCCATAACACAAGCTCTGCTTAGCTTGGGACTAGTTGACGGTGTGTGATAGTGTCCACATACACTGACGGACTCATAAACTGCATCAAAGTAATAGACGACTTTGAAATAAATATTTTAACCAAGTATGCAAACTTTCTATACAGATTAAAATTGAAACCTCTAGATTGGTTCGTGAACTTTAAAACAGCGTAGGGTCATATCCTTAAGTTTAAGTTTGTGTACTGGAAAGGACTTTAGGACTTTTTTGAAGAAGAAAAAAGAAATTTAAGGAAAATTGGTTTAATAAAAAAATGATTTTAACAATAGACACAAACTTTATGCAAGGGTTTATTTATGTTTTAATAAGGTGTATTACCTCCACGTGCCCTTTCCAATCGGTTCCGCATAGATTTTATTAGGGTTATTAAAAGATCTTGCGGAATATTGTCCCATTCTTCAGAAAGTGCTGTACGTATCCCAACCTCTTCGCAATATTGTCGAACTTGTGCAGCAGCGTGCGGCCGGGTATTATCCTGCATTAAGTATAATTTTCGCCTATAAATCCCATGTAAGGCACTACGTGATCTTCTAAGATCTCTGTTATGTAGCGATGTGCAGTCAAACCCCCATCTATTACCGTTTTGACGGACCATGTCTATGAACACAAGTTCTGTTCGTTCGTTCATCGATATGCCACCCCAGACCATACACGAACCGCCTCCAAAAGTAACACGCTCCTCAATGCAACTTTGAGCATATCGCTCCCCACGTCGACGATAGACTCTTGTGCGACCATCTGCACCATATAAACATGTCTCCACGCACTTCATTCTTCTTCTTCTTCTTCTCCCTTTATTATGGCAACTGAGCCGACGATTGTGTCAGCTATTTCTGCCAGCGTCAAGTGTAAAATAATATACTAGTTGATGATTTTAATGGTATAATACAATGATAAAAATAGAAAAAATGTGGATGAAATTAAATGACAACCATCTTCTGTGAAAACAAAAGATGGTTTCACGCACTTCATTAAAGTGTTCTGTGCACGTTCTGTGGGTACAAGGGCAGTTTACCCATACTGTCATTTCTGTCAACACACACACAGATTTACAATACAGGTACAGACCTACAATAAATACTCAGTCAGTCAGTCCATAATTTAATTAAAAATATTTTTTTTAAAACCTAAAACGTGTATGTATTAAGATTAGCGATTTCAAATATTTCGAATTTAATTTGTTCTATTTTTATTTTATCGATCGATATTTGTAATCAATACATCATATTATGACGTTAAGCTTCCGTTGGAGACTGCTGTTAGTTCTGACTTAAAGAATGGAATGCTGCAATAGATAAATCTGCTTTCACTTTGACTTTAACATACATACAATAGCTTCACGCCTTTTATCCTCGAAGGGGTAGGCAGAGATGTTTAACCATCCACGTTTCGCATTTTTATTCTGGGTCTCATGTAACAGGAGGCGAACCAGACACCGGGCTAATATTAAGAACTTTTCGACAGAAAAACCCAAATCACTTTACCCGACTCGGGCATCGAACCCGAGACCTCTGCGTGATAATTTATATACAATACTAACGAACCACAGAGGCAGTTTTACTTTCAATTTATTATTTTCATCTTTCGGCGACGGCTTTTTTTTAGAACGTAACCGATTAAATGGTACTTACCTACCTGATTCACGGTCCACCGGCGTCGTTGATATTGATTGCAGTATTTTTTAAGACTACGTAAACTACTCATAGTTACTACTTAGATATTGCTACAGCGATAGTCGACAACGAGCACGGACTGTATTTTTGGTCAGATAAGTCAGTAGTTAATAATTATTTGTTGTTATGAATGCAGAGATGAGCAAATTGACTTTGTAAAGTACATTGTGCGTCCTATTTATGCTCAAACTATAGTTACGGCAGTGTAAAAAATAATAATTAAAATCTTACCTACTTGAAACTGACAGTGTATTTTTCATTGTGAAAGTTCACAGGTAACACCATGTTATATTCTTGAAACTTGTTTCGCTAGTAACAGTTCGTCTTACACTGAATAAATGACAGTCACTTCTAGCACAGCTACTTACATTATCATAGTTAAAGTTTAGTGACTAAAAATACTACAAAGGTACACGCATGTCCCTTAGGATTTGTATTGCGTGGGTAGATGTTGTCTTTAGAGTTGGAAGGTCAATGTTGTGTTGTTCCTAAACCTACCGTCATTTATAATTTCATTTTATTTTTGCCCGTCTGTTGTACCTACTTTAGGAAGAAAAATAGATACTTACCGAGACAAGAGAGATTGATTCAAGAGACATTGATGCGTTTATGCAGCAGAGAGAAATTGTAAACGATCTCTTATATGAGAAATGTTCTATTATGCAATGTCTCAACCGGTTATGTGAAGTGTAAATTTCATTTTTTTTGTCAGTTTTTCCTTTTATTATAAGAAGTGTTATGTTATGTTATTTTTGTTATGTTAGAAATAGGTACACTACAGAATTTAAGTTAAATCGAATGGTATTTTATTGTTAAGTATACTTCCGCCCAATATGGAACCCGTCCAAAATGGAATCCGTCCTATATGGAATCCGTTCAACATGGAATCCATCCTAAATGGCCAGAAGGTACATATATTATATACCTGATAAGTTATGAAATTTGTAAAATAGGCAAGTGTTTCTATCGCTTCTTGTCCCGTAGGTATCTATGGAACAGTTGATTCTAAGAGAGAGCATTTTTACTTCATACAAGGAATCTTCTTTAAATTGTATTCATTACGTTCTAACATACCTAGTTAACTATATCTACCAACAACAAGTTTTCTAAGATGGGAGTGACGGAATAACAAAAAACAACGAACAAAAGGAATAGACAAAGAAAAGATTTCTTTAATCCCCTAACGTGTTAAATTTATCCTAATGAAGATAAGTCACTTGATTGCGTGTAGGTAACTTTATAATCACGTTTGACTCGTCTTTATAAAATATACTAGCTGCCCGCGGCGCGGTTTCACCCGCGTCTTTGTTTACTTCTCTGCTCCCGTCGCCAGTAGCGTAATGTTACATAGCCTTTATCCTTCTTCAAGAACTGGGCTATCAAACGCAAAAAGAATTAATCAAATCCGACTGGTAGTTCCAGAGATTAGCGCGTTCACACAAACAAACTCTCCGCTTTATACCTATATCTAATAGTAGGTATAGATAGATTAATTTCATCAACCTTTATGGTTTAGTCACAGTATTACCTATAATGCATAAGACTGTGGTTAGGTGTACTGTGTACGCGGACTCGCGGTCGCGGGTTCGACTACCGCGCAGTGAAAATATTATTTATGTGCAGAAACATGACTGCATTGGTCTGGGTGTTTCTACGTATAAGTAAGTACATAGTAAGGTATGTCTGTATTTATAAAAAAGTACCTATATAAAATATGTATGTTTATCCGCATTCTAGAACCCATATCACAACATATAGGTACGCTTACTTTGGGTCTAGATAGCTTTGTGTAGTTGTTGTATTATTATAACTTAAAGTAGGGTTATGTAAAATTAGGGTTCTGTGTTTCATTTGCTTCGTCTGATTTAGTTTAATAGTGCCACCTACACGAGCTTGGACACAGTCGTAATTTTGTCGTGTAATTTGTTTTATATTGTATTTTTTATCTACAATATTGGAATGGCCATTCGATTCGATCAATAGTCATTGTTTATGGCGCTCATAGCCAATTGCGCTCACTGATCGGTAAACGATTAGCGGGTTAAGCAACATAGAATATTGCTGGCCCATGAATGTATGACCGCATAGTGGTATTTGATCTCAGATACTTGTGTTATTTTGATTGCGAGATTAGGTAGGTACCTATAAAGACTTCTTTAACCAGTGCGAGTTTTACTTCTTTATTAGGTTTAAGCGCGGCATTTTAGTATTTCTTAATTTCCTCCCACATTAAATAAGGTTGCAGAATGAACTTAATGATTTTTCCGAGACTACGAAATAAGGTCTTCATCAAGAAAGGAATTTTAATGGGTCGTCAACGCGCAAATGATATTACTGGTGTTGCAAGCATCCAAATGCTAGTAACTACTTACCATCAGGCAGGCAGTGTTCTTGTTTATCACCTTAGTTATATAAAAAAAAAAATACATTTGTTCCCAACGGGTCACACTAAATCGTGTCACCGTGTGACTGGTTGAGAAAAATATTCGCATGGAGTAACAGTGTGACTCAATGCGAATTTTTATTCTCATCTAGTAACACTAGTACACGAGTAGTGTTACTCGTTCGGAAAACCAAATCGCATGGAGTAGCAGCGTCATTCGATGCGAATTTTTATTCTCAACTAGTAACATTTTTCAGAATGTCTATTTGACAACGATAAAGTTAAATAAAAATTATAAAATAATGTATGAGTTTCTGATATTTTTTACGCACCGATCTGGCAACATTGCTTCATGGTGAATCGTGCAAAACGAAAGGTGTGCAAAGGGCTTGTAAGAATAAAGGTAAGAAAACTATATTACCAAAATGTATTCCATAGCTTCGTTGTATATAATATTATTGATTTATATGTTAAATGTAAAAAAAATAAAATGTAAAATAGTGATTGTATATAATCATTTAATAAATAATAATACTGCATCTTGAAAAACTTTCCTCGCGTCCTTTAGTGGCAGCCATTTTGTTTTATCACGCTCACTTGAGATTTGTTGAAACCACAGTGACGTATTTTGGGTGCTAAAGCTTTGTCTTGATTTATTTATAGCTTTACAACTAGTTTTATATAAACATTAGCTTATTGAGAGAACAGGCTTTTTAGTATTAACCAATATTTTACCAAGAGAACAGGCTTTTTAGTTTTAAGTCAATATTTTACCAATATTTTATTTTACTAATATTCTATCCCATTTTACTATTTTAGGAAGAGCGTATATTAGAAGAAACTCCTCATTTATGTACACCAGATTTTGCGAACAACGAAATCCTGAAATCTGTCCAACATTTAAAAAAAGATATAACTACGCAGGAATTTCCCAGTGTTCCTCAAAAATACAATGCCATGGTCGGAAAGCTAAAAGATGCGGGAATAGACATAATTACTTCAATACCTAAATTTAGTTCCATTAAAGACACGTTATATAGAACACGTAATTCAGCGGCTCAAGTACAAAAACTACAACATAAAAATGTGCTGGAAGTCGAAGTCCCACCTCGTTATCAAGATTTTTTGTTAGCGGAGTACACATGTGATGATACACGAATACTAGTATTTTCTTCTTCCGAAGCAAGGCAAACTTTGTGCGAGTTAACAGACTTTTATGGCGATGGAACTTTCAAAAGTTGTCATATTCCATTTACGCAACTATATTCAATCCATGGCGATATCGGCAGCACGATCAATCACACTAATATAATACCTCTAGTCTACGCTTTGATGAGTCACCGAAACACAGAAGCCTACGTGATTCTGTTCTCTATAATAAAGTCGCAGTTACCCAATTGGAATCCAATAAAATTTAAAGTAGACTACGAAAAGGCCGCCATGCGAGCAATTGCTACAGTTTTTCCTTCAATTGCAGTCAAGGGCTGCTATTACCACTATAATAAGGCAATTTTTAAGAAAGGCCGTGAATTGCATATAACAAATACTCAAGACCCAAAGAAGAAACGCATGGTAAGCCTAAGCGCAGTTCTACCACTGTTACCTCAAGAAGAAATCATGAACGGATGGGAGTATATTATTTCGCGATATGATGATAATGACCCACAAATCCAAAAATTTGTGAATTATATGAAAAAGCAATGGCTCCACGAAGATTTTTTAAAAGTCTGGTGTGCTTTTGGGGAGACTCATCGAACCACAAACTTCATTGAAGGCTGGCACCATAAATTGAACAAAGCCGTAGGTAAGAAGAACCCAAATTTGATGCAGTTGTTGCTCATACTTAAAGAAGATTCCCAATTATACACCGTTCGCAACATTCTACATCAAAACAATACACAACCATCCAGAAAACGATTATCAAAGTCAATACTTAATGATAATTTTATACAAGATGCTCAGATGGATTTCGTAAATGGTACTATTACGATTGGGACCCTCCTGGAGATTTTACGACACTAAACTTACGAATGGTCAAAAAGCGAATATTTCTGAATAACTGTTGATTATATTGTGATAAAAGAGAGACTGATTTTAAAGAGAAATTATTAATGTGATATTAGTTGGTAACTAATCTTAATATATAAATGTGATTATTTTGTGTTATAAAGAAGGCTGATTTTATAGGAAAAATTATATAATAGTAGGTAAAAAAGAATTATTTATATTTTGTACTGTAACCAGGTTGTTTTTTTTATTATTACATCGAAGTACAATTAGACAAAAACACTTTGTTTTAGATTAAGAAATGATTTAAACTAATCTTAATAAATAAGTAGAAAACCTGATCAGTTTTTTTCTGTTACGTCCCTACCTACTAATATGTTAGAAATTTAAACATTATTTTATAATTTTTATTTAACTTTATCGTTGTCAAATAGACATTCTGAAAAATGTTACTAGTTGAGAATAAAAATTCGCATCGAATGACGCTGCTACTCCATGCGATTTGGTTTTCCGAACGAGTAACACTACTCGTGTACTAGTGTTACTAGATGAGAATAAAAATTCGCATTGAGTCACACTGTTACTCCATGCGAATATTTTTCTCAACCAGTCACACGGTGACACGATTTAGTGTGACTCGTTGCGAACAAAGGTCACACTGTAACAAGTTGGGAAAATCTGGGTGGGAATCGAACCCACGACCTCCGGCTCAGCAGTCAGGGTCACTAACCACTAGACCAACAGGCCAGATGAGTGTGACTCGTTGGGAATAAATGAAAAATTAAAGTATTAAGTTGACGAAGCATTTTAAGGTCAGTGGTTGTACTGTGTACTATGAAACCAAGTGAATCATGACCCACCATTTGCTCATTTTGCCAATCCATCTAAATGCAAGTAGGTCGAAATTAACTTAAAAACAGATTTTCTTATCATTTTATTAGACACTGACATTTTACTGAGTAAACTGTTGCTATGTTAATATTAAAAACGTCCTAATTGCCATGAAACGATAGATTTTACAAGTTAGACAGTTTTAGGCGAAATATCATAATTATCATGATTCAGTTGGTTCAATAGTACATAAGCGCTATCTAGGAACACCTTAATAAACCACAGAAAAGCAACTGACCTTTAAAGAAAGGAATGCAATCAAAACCAAAATAAATGTGTAGGGCTATACAAATATTATTTATCTTGTATATTTTAATAAATGAATCAATATGTTTGAACACAACACTTTTCACATATTCACATAAGTACTGATATTGTTCAGACATTTTGTACATGAGTTAATTGTTGGTTGTATATGTGTCAAAAGAATAGTGTTCCAGATGCAATTATGTCTAAATTATACTAATACAATAGTCTACATTTTATCCCCCTTTCTTCCATTTTTCGCCGGGGGTGTATTCAGTCATAGGTTTGCCTGAAATGCCGCATGTGCCGATACCAACTCTTCCTGACAAATTATCAGGTGACGCAAATATACTCTTCGTTCTTACTCCTGGCTTTTTAGCAGCTTTAGTGTGAAATGAGAGCCATTTATTTTTTTCACTTTCTCTTTCTTCCTCTATCTGTTTAAACCTCTGTTGCTTTTTCTGTTTTTTCTTTTTTAGGTATTCTCTGTTGTAACCTTTGCCATGCCTGTAACAAAAAATATGATTCTTAACTAAAATAGCTGCCGACGATAAAAACATTAGGTACCTATTATTACAAAAATGAAAAAAATATTTAAAAAGATTAGCCATTGGCAGATCATACTTACTTGCTTTCATCACCACTGTGAGGTCTTTTCAAACCTGTGCCTATTGTCTTCACATCGTCTATGTTTACTACTTCTAAGGTTGTGTAGCCATCAAATTTAACTTTTAAGCTATCTTCACCAACATCCTCAATGAGAGCTTCGTAAAACCTGGAAAAAGTTTTATGTTTAAATGTGGTAACCCTACTAATTAGATACATTTTCTATTGAAAACGAAATCCAGTAACAACTGTATAGATCACCTCTCTAGCAAGCAAGAATTGATCAAGTAAGTATAAGTACGGTTATGTTATAAAAAAATTGCGGTTCATCATAATGCGACATAAAAGCTGTTCTTAAATAAGTCTCTTGACATTAGTCTACCAAGTTGCGAAATTTCAGTTTCATACGAAAAGAATAAGGTGCTGTTGCTAGAATGTAGCTGTCATCTGATCAACTTACAATTAAATTAACAGACAAACAGTATTCAGTAGATACTTAACATTGCACATTTCTATATAGAATAAAATTTGATTACCTACTAACACCCAGTTTCTCAAGGCTGATCAACGAAACATTAACTAATCACGGATAATTAGTAACTAATTAGATCAAATTAAACTAACTATCCATGCTTTTAGCAACCCAGTTGGTACTTCACATGAGATTTAACAGGATGATTACTGATTAGTTTTAAACGGTAGTAGATCCACGCTGATTTCAGCATGAATGGGCCGGATCGTCCGGGGAAGTACTACCCTCTAATAGAAGATCGACTTAAGAGTAGTAGTATCCGTACTACTGCGTTTCGTTCAGTGTGAGAGTGCCGGAGGTCCAATTTCCCCCCTTTCCTCTTTCCTCACCTCCCTCATTCCTTTCCCCTAACCCCATTCCCAGCCGCCATAGTGGAGGCCACCATACCAGCAGTTTAAGACGATGGCTTTTGGTATAGTGGCCGCCACTTCTGGATTCCACTGACTGCTACCATCAGGCAGGGTGGAGTCACTTTGGTAGGCAATAATATAAAAAAAAAAAGTTAATATTTCGTTGAACAGCCTTTCAGAAACAGGATGTAAGAAAATCCTGCTAAGGAAGGTGATAATGAATTGTTGACTTTGGAGATATGTTAAACATAAGCCGAATTTAGAATAGCAACAGAACATGAGGCAGCTACCAATGAGCCAGCTATTGAATAGTGGTTGCAGAATGCAGAAAACTATAACCTGAGACTTAAAAAAACTGTATATAAATCAGCTATTTTGGTAAGCCTGTAACAGAGCAGATAACATGTCATAAGTTTAGTTTGTAAATTGTTGCTCACATCTATTTAATATACATGTATGAACTGGTTATATATTGCGATTGTGAGAAAGATTATACACTCTTGATTATGTTAAATAATAAAGTTAATTTTTTGACATTATTACTTATCTACATGTTTATTGACAAGCAATTATGTTTTTTTTTTAAATTTGTCTCTAGTCCATTGATAAAAAGATAGATTTTGTATAAAGTTATTTTTGACTGCTTCTGTGGTTCGGTGGTACTGTGTATGGACTGCCACGCAGAGGTCACGGGTTCGATTCCCGCTCAGTGCAAATATTTGTGTGCATGAACATGTTTATTTGCATTGGTCTGGGTGTTTCTATGTATAATATGTATGTATGCATTCTAGAACCCATAACACAAGCATATAATATGCTTACTTTGGGTCTAGATGGCGTTGTGTGTAGTTGTGGAAATATTATTATTATTATTAATGCAGCTGTATTGCTTAACACTTTAACTACATAGACATTAGGCATATTGTGAATGAATGTCATAAAGAGAAATTAGCCATTTTTATTTATTTTTTATCTATTCTGACCCACATCAGCGCAAATTCTCAAATGCTTGTCAAAAGTGGTAAAACTATAACATATTAATAGATCAAGCCTTTAGGAAGACATTCCAGGGCCTTCAGAAGAGCCTTTTAGGAAGACTTTCAGATTTTATGATTAAATTATTTTAAATTTTTTTATTAACTTTTACTGTCTCACTGCTGGGCAAAGGTCTCCCCTATCAAAACAATATATAATATTGTTATTATAATATTATTATTATAAATAATAAAAGCAGGGGTAAGTGACTTATACATGTATTGTGCTGTCTTCATTATTGTCTAGATCAAGCATTTTTTATTGGCTGTCATCATAATGAACAAAATTTATTGTTCTTTAAATGTAACTGATGTAGGAAACTAACTTCTTTTTTTTATTATATCCATTTGATCCAAAGTTCCAATATTTCAAGTTATCTATTTTTCTTTTTATAAAATGTCTTTAACTTCGGTGTTCCTCCAACTGTTTCCATTGGATTTTGTCACGTGCAATTCTTTCCAACACGGCCCTAAGGTCTGACGATGGTCATCATCAGGAAACTAACTTCAATGTATGAATATTATTTGCATCTAAGAAAAAATATCATATTGTAGCTTGAAGTGTCTGTAACTATGACCAAACTTGGTTGCTTGACAAGCTGTTTTGTTACATGTTGTGGATAAATTTTTCAATGGTTTAATTTTTATTCATATTCTAATCCGATTATTAGATGCAACTTGATTACTAGCATCACAGTAACAGTTAAACTACTCTGCCATGCCATGACTAACACAAATAGATTATTTTCCACATTTCTAAATTTGTAAATGAGTAATAAAAGTAAATAAAAAAAATGTGTTTATAAATTTTTAAAATGCAGAAAAAATCAAAGAAATTTACACTATACCTCTAACATAATAAGTATCATTAACAACAGAAAACAGACATATTTTAGATACCATGTTTTATCATGACATGGCAGTACTGTGGTGGTATCAACAGGCAGCCCTTGCAACAAAATGCCTGCCTTTAGTATGAGGTTGTGATTACCCCACGTATACTAAGGAAATCAATGTTTTTAACAAATACAGATACTTACTGGCCATCTGCTCTCCATTTAGCCAAACACCTCTCTCCAACTTGCCATCCAGCTAAGTATTTCTGTGTAGCTTCGTCATCCTCCGCCTCCAACAGGGACGCTGTAACATCATGATCATTACTAGAACCATGAATATTAGACACTTTGGAGTCACCATCTTGAGTTTTTATTAGATCTTGTGTCAACTCAATTACTTCTTCCAAATCAGCCTTTAACTTCAGCAACTCCTTGTTCTGAGCGTCAGTAAGTAAAGCTGCTTCCACCTAAAAATAAATAACAAACAAAAAAAAGATTTACAATGGACTTCACAAATAATTATTATCAAAAATGTATGCTGTTGAATGTATATATTTACCTGCTGTAATTGTAATTTATAATTTCTCAAATCGTCAGCCATTTTTGGAGATTATGCAGTTTCAATATCATAAAGTAAATAACATTTGCCTGTAAGTGTGATTACAAAAATCAATTCGACATTTTTATTTTTCTATTGACGTTAGTGACGTTCGATGGGCATTTGCTTTGTTTAGTCTGTGGTTCTGGTTAGTGATGTGTAGACATTAAGTACCTAACTAAAAAAAATACTATTTCCAACAAAGTTTATTGTTCATGGTCCAAAAGTTATAGAACCCTATTTAATAATTTGAAGCGGTTCCCGAAATAGGCCTAAGGCTCGTGTCCTATTTTACTAATATAGCTGACGAAACATGACATTTTTAATCATAACAATTATTCACGATTTATGTTGATTTTTTTGTACCTACTTACACAAATCATACTATAAAATCTACTATATTATATATAAACATACACCTTTCTCTTCAATCACTTTATCTATTAAAAAACTCGCATCAAAGTCCGTTGCGTAATTTTAAAGATCTAAGCATTTATAGGGACAGACAGACAGACAGCGGGAAGCGACTTTGTTTTTCAATATGTAATCTACTAGACCCGCCCTCGCTTCGCTTCGGTATCAAAAGTATATTTTACAACAAACGCCTACATAAAATACGATTGCAATACTTGCTGCGAAATATTGCTCTACTGCAAACCAACTATTGAAATTCTAAAGATTGCTAAAAAAATATGTTGAACATACTTAATATAAAATAATTTTAAACAAAAAAACCTACTTCAAACGGGAAGGCAACTAAAAAGTTAAAAATAAGTTTACTTAGCAGAAAGTAATTCGTAATTTGATTTAGTTAATAAGAAATGATTAAAATAAGCATTTTATAATTTTGAAGTTGGTGCCAAGGAAATAGGTACCTATAGGTATTATCATATCAATCATAATTTGCTATTGTAGTAAGGTTCCTATTGTATTTGCTTGGCACCGACTTCAAAATTATAAAATAAAAATGTAGTCTATGTCGCTAATTACTAATGTCGCTATTAATAAATTGAAAATTGATTAGTAGCTATCTAAAGGTGAAAGATTTTTTTTTGAAGTTATACTTCTTTTGGCGCGATTGGGAAAAAATGTGATGAGTGAATTTTTACGATGCGCGCGCACACCGACAGAAAAAAGCAACATCCTGAAGTTAGATGCGAACCTTTTACACCTTGAAGTTAGTAATTATAAATATACATAAATAGCATGCAACAATAATGAAAAATCATAAGATATAATTATAATAAAATTTATTTTTTCGCCATATTTTTTTTTTTTGTATTGATATGTTTGTATGCGTTGTGTTATTATTTGGTATTTTTGTATTGTTACGCCAAAGAAGTATAACTTCTTGCGTGCGTACATGAGTACACACACTCTTTTTTAATTCAGTAACGTAGATTTTAGTTAAATCGTAACAAACAAATAACCAAAAAGATATGTACTTACAGACTTTACTTTTTATTTTTTTTGACTTGCAGGCAGTGTGGGGTGAAGATGGATAAAATAAATTAAATAAATATATAAATATAATTTATTAGGTATAATATAGATGGTCCAATTAGCTCATATTATACACAATGTAATAATTGTATAGCAAGATTTAAGTTTAAATTAACAATAGTACATATTATGTACCTTATATTAAATTTTTAGTATCTAGTTAAATAATATAACGATAAAAATGTATTTAGGTACGTTTCGTTAAAATCAGTCAAAATTACGACACATCTTAGAACAAGCAAAATATAGATACTAAAAGAAACAAACTGTAAATAATAAAACCCATTTTTTTCGTGCCGACGCTACATTGCAATTATTTTAATATACCCTATGTCACTCTCACAATAATAATTGATCCAAATCTAATATATAATATTATGTTAAATTCCATTAAGCCATTTAGGCTGTAGAGCATGCCAAAGAAATAGACATACATAGATACCTACATACGGTCGAAAAACACTACCCTCCTTGACAGTCGGGCAAAATAAAAAGTAAATTCAACAAAACGAACGTTAAAAGACAAAATTTATTACATTGGAATGGGACTTTATTGTGATACAAAATCAAAATGCAAAATATATTAATTTGGAATGGGTATTTTAATGGGTAGTTGTTGAGTTACTACATAGCTTAGTTATAATAATTTTCATCTTGACGAATTATCTAACATAAAACTTAGTTTAACCCAGTGAAAAACTAAAAACAGGAACATGTAGGTACACAAGTTTTTTGTAACAATATTGTTCACAGATTATGTTTCTGAAATTTTACATAATATATCTTGTTGAAAAGTCACAATATAAAATAAAATATATTGTACAAAAAATTATAAATTATAGACAAATAGGTATATTATGTACTATTAGTTACAATTCATTTAAAAATATTTACATATAAAACTAATAAATAAACTGTGATTTACATGTGTGTTCTCACCTTCTTTGACATGATAGTAACATTTGATGCACATTATTTTATTTTTAAAATGATTTTACTGTTTAAATTAAATGCTTAGTATAGCATGATGGATTAAAATATCATTGACTGATATCTATTACATCATTTCAAATCGATTACATTACTGTATAATTTAAAATATCATAGGTATAGATGGTGGTGTGCAAGAATAGTTGAATATTGAGAATAAATGTTTTAACAGTTGAAAGTGTTTTTCGATAAATATACTGTGTATGTTGTATACTTGCAGGCAAAGGCACTTTCTTTTACTGCCAACACAGTTATTACTTTATAACACTGGATATCACTAAATACTGGGTCTAGAGACATTGTAAACTACTAGTTTTGTATAAGTAGGTTAAGTTTAAGGTCAGTCCATTGGTATTATGAACATACAAAATATGGATACATTGACAACCTCTTCCATACAAAAATAAGCTTTTGTGTTTCATCGACAATTATTTAGCTAGTTATTTGGTAGTATATTGGTACTTACTTATAATTTTCTATATTATTATAATGTTAGATATTCCATATTATTTGAATTATTATTAAACGTAGCAAACTGAAGTGACTACTGATTATCTGAGATTATCAACATGTATATTATTATTAATCTCCTCTCGACCGAAGTTCGGCGATTGCCAATAATAATCTCAAT
This sequence comes from Parascotia fuliginaria, assembly GCA_963082885.1. Lineage (NCBI taxonomy): Eukaryota > Metazoa > Arthropoda > Insecta > Lepidoptera > Erebidae > Parascotia > Parascotia fuliginaria. The sequence goes on from OY720172.1 coordinate 12,582,061, forward strand.
GGTGTTTGTTTTTCTTGTTTCTTTTTTAATTTTATTTTAAAAAACAACTCACGCACTAGGAAACAAGTCATGTGTCGCGTGAGACTTTACAAACATACAATTAACGAACATGAAGTACACCCAATAAAGACTGAACAAATATTTATGGATCACACAAAGTTTTGTCCCGTGTGGGGATTGAACCCAAAACCTCGTGCACAGCAGACGCTTGCGCTCCCACCGGAGGCAGTCAGGTATTATAAGTATTATACGTCTGTGAATAAATGCTTCTAGGCTTTATTCGTTCTCTTAATTCGAGGTGACAAGAACAGCAATAAAACCCACGAAAGAGATCAGATTCTGAAAAAAACAGTTTATGCTTCCCCAAGCAGTGTGTAAAATGCACATAATATCTTACTGGGGCTTTTGTAGTAGATCTGGGGCTCCACAACATGCTATAGTAATCTTATTATAACCTTACTTTGCCTCTATTCTCGATTTTAAGGGTACAAATGAAAAAAAACAAAACACAAAGTAACATTAAAATAATACTGCAAGAGGTGGTCATAGGCCCCCAGAGCATTTGGCCCATTAGGCAGTTTTCTGCTATTATCAACTTCACTGCATAAGTCAAGTCAGTAATTAAATCTAGGCACATTTAAAATTGTCAAACCAGGCACTAACTGTAACAAAGAAAATATACTACATGTTTAAAATCCTCACGAGGGTTACTTTTGATATGGTCATATTGGTCATAGCAAATCAGTAGTAGTAAATATTAATCATTAACTATCAACGTTTACGAGGTGACTTTGTAGCGCAGTTGACTGATGGTAGCGGCGACGGGACGCGAAGTCTTCGTTGTCATCATTAAGTCTCTCCTGTTCCAGAGATACGTCGGCATGAACTGGTGTTACTACCAACTGTTCATATTCCAGGGGACGTTTCCTGTTAATATAAAATATGTAGATTATTTTAGCAACACATGCACTGGGACTGCCAAATGTGCATACTATGAGTTTATTGTTAGCAGTTATCGAAGTCTAGACTTGTAAAGTCACACTATAATAACAAACGAAGTAAAAAAGCTGCGATAAACACGGTGCGGGGCACGGTCCCATTATTCTCTCTTAATAAATGAGCTTGGTATAAAGCGACTCACAGATAACTAAAGGCGACACAAAACTGCAAGGTAGGTATTCTTTGGAAACTAGTATAAGTATTCATGTAATTCAATTAGAACAAAAGATCTAGTATATTCATCACTCTTATTGTTAACATGAATTACTTTATCGTACTATGTGTCTATGAAACCGTGTGTTTGAAACTACAAACAATAGTTTGTAGTTTCAAACAATAAATAACATAATATTTAAAACAAATGTTGTATATCGATTTATATTTACTTACCCAATCATTTGTAAGAAAGATATCTTCACCCAATGGAAAAATCTGAACTCCGAAGCGCGTCCTGGCTTGAGTGCGGGGTTGGCTGCTCCGATGTACAGCCAGAACAACCACAAGATGGTGAGGCAGCCCAGAGCATAGCCCCAATGGACCAGGAACATGAGTAACAGTTTTATTGCCACCTAAAATTATATAAACTTGTGTTGAAGTAGTAATAGTATGTGGGCAAAAGAAAATTGGGATGGTCTTTAAGTGTTTTTACATAAACAAAAATAATGGAAGTAACCGCGCGTTATATCTAAGTTATTTATAAAGCAAGCTTGTCATATAATCGATTTAATAGAATACATTGAGCAGTCTATATTTTTTATTATCCATGAGTTCAGATGGGCAAGCAGCCCACCTGATGTTAATAAATAACGCTCATGGACGCATTGAGAAACTGTTCTATGTTATGTAACGTTGTTGACGTCATAGCGCTAAAACTCTTCTGTAAAATGAAGGAACGTCCGCAACCGAGCTATATCGACAAATCGCATCATTCGCTATGTATCTTATTAAAGGTTCTATTGCTTTGTAAAATTATTTAAATTATTACTTACTCCAACTAAAGATAGCCAACGATTGCACAGATGTGAGTACCAATTTTTATTTTTGGAGTGCACACTAACACTTGGTCGTCGAACATCGCCGTTAGACATCCGTCCGTTCATTATAGCCGAATCTGTAGGCGAGGGTGTGAAGTCCTGAAATAGAATGATAAAGGCAATAAAATATCAATATTAGCACTTGTCCTATTTATTGCACTAACCATTTCTTATAGACGGCTATTCCCATCAATTTGATTTCAATATAAATAGTGGGTAAACAGATATGATACTTACGCCCACATTTTTATGTCTAATCCTTTCTGGAAACAGTAGATCTAGATCACTCCCTGTCGCGCCATAAATTTGAGTGCTGTCACGCTGTGAGCTACCCTGATATCTACAATGTACATTCAAATTAAAAGTGGAATATATAAAGCTTAAATAATAATAACTAAAGGTTTTATATCTAATTGCCAATCCGCATTGAGCGAGCGTGGTTCTCTTTGTTAGAAGAGGCCTTTTCCTGCAGTGGTATGGTGATGTAATTTTTATTACACTTTATTAACAAAATAAATAAGTACCAATTTCGCAAAGCATGGCCACTAGGCAAGTCATAAATATGTAATTTTTTTCAGCGAGAATAATACTAGATTTACAAACAAAAGAGATACATGTAAATGTTCTGTTGTGTAATATGAACAAATGAAACTGGCCACAAAGAAACTAAATTAGCTATGAATAAAAAAATAAACGTACCTCATTTCGCGTCTATGTTGCAAATCAAAAGTCTGAGCGAGAGCAAAGTAGGAGTAATCTATGCTAGCGTACGTGATGAGGAACGGCATAGTGACAATGGGTGCGAGTTGATTGATGTCGCCGATGATGATGAATGTTACGGTTACTACTGCAACTACCACCATCGAATATAAAGGTACTTTGTTGGGACCTCTCTGCAAATAATATTTAAATCCATGATGTTAAATCGCCTTGCCACTATGGAATGTAAAGAGTCTCAAATAAAACGACCAAAATATCGTCGACACGCCGCTGCCGTCTACGACGTCATAGAACCAATCAAGATTGTATGATCACCACTTTTAGTCGCGTCCCTCTCAGGCTGCCAAAAAAGTATATAGGTTCAATCAAAGAAATGTACTTTTTAGTGTTTTATCTATTTCATTGTAACCATAATTAATTCCCATACGGTACTGAGTACTTCGTCAGGATGTGTGATGTGATGAGGAAACTGGTCTCGAACTTTAATGGACAATCTATCAAACCTATCAATGGATCAGAACCTATCTGACAGTCCAATGTCAGTGTGCTTTTAGAAACTGTTCTAAAATAACGGTCAAATCTACGAAGCCGAGGTAAGACATGGTAAATATTAAACATAAAATTTAATTATCTCACATTGCACGCTCTGTAAACTTTGAAAATAAATGTCTTTTTACATTTTACTTTTACTTAAACGGAAATGACACGTTTTAGACTCACTTTTCAGTGAGCTTACTGTAACGGTTAGTGGGAAGTTGACCAGTGGCGACGGTGAAGGACTCGTGTCACCTGAGCACGTGCGAAGCTTTGATAATATTAAAAGCACTACCTTAAGGAGGGGTCAGTGTACAATGCACGTCAGGAAACTATCGAATAAGGAAGTGTTTTCTTCCCGCCAACTGAATAGCAGTACTCAGTGTACACAGTGACATATTTTTAAATTCAGCTAACTGGAATATCTATAAAAATCTAGCTAGTACTAAATAATACAAAATATTAAATGCTCACCCCATGACCAAGAAATGCAAGACCAGGTATAACTTTTTCATTGGCAATACTCTGTAATACTCTTGGTGTTCCATACATCGCTCCCAAGCACGAGCTCATAGAGCTAACATATAGACCAGCTAAAAGTAAAACTGTCACTGCTGATATATCAGCTGTTATTGAAAAGTTATTCAACAACCCTTCTCTTGTTACTGTTGCCGCCAATGTTATTATGAACATCAAATATAAGAAAGTCCTGAAATAAAACAAAAAGGCCTCTAAAGATTTCTGATTTAAATTTGAGCTTTAAATTAATAAAAACACAACAACTTAAAGTAAGCATAGTTATGTTACAGATTATCAATTTGATAATAGATTGTCAATAATAATGTCAATATTATTCTTACCCAGTGCCAATGGCTGCTAATGAGCCATTAGGTATATTAGCTGAGGGATTCTTCAAATCTCCACTCATATTGATGCCAGCAAGTATACCTGTGATGGTGGGGAAGAAAACGCCGAAGCATCTGAACCAAGTGTAGTTATCCACGTATGCAGGCCATGTATTATTTGCCATTACCCCACCTAGCCACCCCTTGAACTCGGATTGTACTGTAACATAAATTTATTTTGTATTATTTTCACTAAAAGATCAACTTCGATACTAGATGGAATGCTGTGTCAGGGGGTACTTGACAAACAATTAATTAACAAATACGAGGTAATCAATAATCCCACAGCACTCGGGCGTAACGACATTGGCCTGACTGCCACCGTATGACCGGGTCTTTTGGGCGTAGAAAAGCTTTTAGTGGTACTGTGTACGGACTGCCACACAGAGGTCGCGGGTTCTATTCCCGCTCAGTGCAAATATTTGTGTGTATGGATATGACTATTTACATTGTGTGTTTCTATGTAAGGGTATTTAGGTATGTTTATCCGGATTCTAGAACCCATACTACAAGCTATAATAATAATATGCTTACTTTAGGTCTAGATAGAGTTATGTAGTTGTTGGGCTTTTTGTAGTTGCTAAAAAAAGTAATTGTTGAGATAAACCTAGGTTTTCTTAGTCTAGTCGCCATACATGTTGCTTGAAAAGAAAAACATGAATTCAAGAAAACAAAAACTTAGAGAAAATAATAAACCAACAAGTTTATAATTTTAATCAAATATGAGAAACTACAGTAGGTATTTGATTAATTATCATAATTGTAGTGGATTCTGATAATATCTAGATGATAATATTATAATATCATTGCTAGATTAACATCCGGATAGCTCAGTGATAAAAAACGTTTTAAAATTCTAATGTGTAGTTGTACGTACATAGCCCTAATAAATACATTTATCTAATCTACCTTGCATATACAGCCAAGGAATTTATCGAGTAAAATCTGAGCTATGAAAAACCATAACTAAGTATAAGATACAGATTACTAATGCAACGAACGACAACTAGTAGCTTAATAGCGTCACGTAATTTAAGGATTTAAGGAGATCTTTGTGTGCCAGTTCATATACCGTACCATTGACCCATCGAGGCAATTGGCAACAGGTTCGTTTTATACAATAATTGACGAATCTTGGATGTAACACATTGGATAATGTCGTGCCGTGCGTCGTCTCTGTATGTACTATGTATAAATTATATTACCTAGTCATTTTTTTTTTTTTTTTTATATATTATAGCCTACCAAAGTGACTCCACCCCGCCTGATGGTAAGCAGTCAGTGAATCCAGAAGTGGCGGCCACTATACCAGAAGCCATCGTCTTAAACTGCTGGTATGGTGGCCTCCACTATGGCGGCTGGGAATGGGGTTAGGGGAAGGGAATGAGGGAGGTGAGGGAAGAGGAAGGGGGGAAAAGTCATATATGAATCATGACGTCACAGCACGACGCGAAAAAGCAGTGGAGATTTTTTTAATTAAAACTAGGGTAGGTATAAATAAGAGTAATACGCAAGGGACGGTATTCGTCGGAACGTGGGTACAAAGTGCTATTGAGAATTCTAGTATACCTTTATTAAGTGTGTTAGGAATTAGTAACATTTCAAAGGATTAAAATTTTTGCCAAGTAATATATAAGTAACTAGCAGCCCGCCCCGGCTTCGCACGGGTGGACATTTTTTAATGCGCGTTGCTCACTGCGTTGCGTGGAGCCACACCGGCGCGGGGCGGAGTGTAAGTTTTGTTTATATTGACATTTTTAATTTCGTAATATCTTTTAATTGGGATGTCCGTTTTCAATATTTAAAAAAGTAGTCAACAGGTATTGAATCAGTCTTGAGTACGAAATATTTTATTTGAATAAGAATTATTAAAATGGTGGGCATAACATTGTCTGATTTTGATCGGCATTTCTATAAAGTTTTAAAATGTAAATAAAAACGTAGATATAGTGACATAACTACAATAGTTGGACATATGGTCTCGAGAAGTTTTTTGTAGATAATGATCTGTTCTATAATATTGTAGAACATTTTTTTTGTTTTATTATTAATACTTGCCACAGCGTATGCCATGAAAGACATTTTTTGGCTAATTTTTTTATACCTTGGGTTGGTTTTAGTAGGGATTTCTGTGGATTTAAAATTTTTGCTAGTAATATCTATAGCTTATGTTACTCAGTGATAATGTAGCTTTCTAATGGCAAAATAATTTTTTAAATCGGTACTGTAGTTTTTGAGTTTATTCGTTGCATACGAAATTTACAAAAATAAAAATGTTTCCTCTTTATAATATTAGTATTAGTATCTTTGTATGCATCGGACAAACCGCGTGAAAACCCCGATTTTAGAGTCAGCAGGTATTTTTAAACATAGTCAGTGTAAAACAGTTGAAAGCAGAGTAGCGAGCGGGCACAATGCGTGTGTCGCGGGTGGCCCAAGACCTTAAATTTTAAACCCAGTCCACAAACAAAGCCCTGCCTGGATGCTCCCCGGATGCCCTAAACTAGGGCAAATCCGGGGAAACCCGGACAGATGGCAGCCCTAATCGAAGAGAGTAAAGTTAAGCTTTCGTGAAACTATTTTATTACAGTTGATATATAATGTGTTTAAGTGGTTAGTCTTGTATTTAAGAAACTGCTACTATTTATGGTTACTATGTAGGTTGTTAAAAAGACGAAATTAAAATCAAAATACTAGATAACGTACCAAATTAGCTTAAAACTCATACTTTACGTAACTATTGTAAAAATTTTGTAAACTTAGAATTAAATTCAAATCAAATACTATTATTATTATTTTATAATGCATTAGCAGATGATTGATCATCATTATCGAATGGTTAGTGGTTAACTTAGTGTAAGGTTTGTTCAGATTGCCCATAGATGCATCCAACTTGACCTAACTACTGTTATCAACATGGTAACAACTGGGACTGACTTTTAACATGCCCTCAAAAGCAAGAAGTGCTTGGATCAAATACCACTATGCGGTTACCCATTCATGGGCCAGTCCCACTTCATGTAGCTTTACCCGCTAATCGTCTACCGACCAGTGAGCTCAAAAAAAAAAATTTAAATGTAGTTGAAAAATAGTGCATATCCAATGATATTCTATTTAACAGATATGTGATGAACGCGTAACCATGAAGACCTGAAAACGTCCTAATTGGGACATATTGCCTTTAGACTGTGTTACACGACAACGGCTGCTGCGTGGAACACTTTTTTCGGTTGTTTTGTAAGTGTATAACATATCTGTTAAATAGAATATCATTGTGCATATTATTAAACTATAAAACAGAGATAATAAATTATTAACTTACGTTTCTCATCAGTGGGTACAGTTGTGAATGAACCAACAAAGAAGTCAAGTGCACCTAGTAACATGATCATGAGAAGTGCAAACTGCAGTTTGACCACCCACTTGACACCCGCTACATTTATAGTGCCCAACAGTAGTACTGCAGCTATAGCAAAGCCTCTGGAAGTCCACTTGAAGCCATCACTTTGAGCATCATCAATGATAAAACCAGCCATTGATTCACCAAAACCAAACACATTTAAGGCACATCCGACAGCCTGATAAAATTTAAAAGGTTATTTCATTAAAATAATATTTTTTGTCAAATCATGACATTTGTGTAAGTCACATAAAAATATTCTGTTTGGCAGGTTCAAATATATTTTTTTAGGAATGTAAAGAAAAGGATGAACATGTTCAAGAATTATTCGAAAGGTATCTCTTATGCCATAATAGTTCTCTAAATTGACCCTCAGCTACTAAGCTTTAAGTTTTTCAATTGCCACATAGTTTTAGTTTAACTGGTATGTGTTCGAATTTGTAGTGGCACAGATAGTTAAAATACTGTATAATATGCAGTAATTTTGTTGCAAGTATTTGTAATATTAAGTTGGAACAAATAAAAAGTGAAAATAATTATCATTTAAGCAACATGCTACTAATTATGTAAATTATTTTAATAAATTTGATTTAAAAGTATTTTAGAATGAATGAGTCTACATACCTGTCCAAAACAGTATATCATTCCTAGAGCACCACCCAGTCTGGATCCTAAAGTATGTGCTATTAAAAAATATACTCCTCCACTCTCAATTCTACATCTTTCACATATTCCCACAGCTGATAGTACTGAGATCAAGGCCACAAAAACTGAAAAGGTAACATACAATACAACATCTATTATCTTATTTTTGTGAAGTGTTAAATTATTGGCAAGCATTGTATATCTGAGTTCTGGTCTGACAAAGTTAAATTGCATCCACTTTAATATCTACTTATTAGAAGTTATACAGGTTTAAGTTTGGATGCAGCCTTAGGCTAATGACATAAATAGTTGCATAAATATTAAAGAAATTAATTATATACTTTACATACCTGTAAAAAGCACTATTAATATGGCATTAACTAAGCCCGCTTGGCCCACTATCCAGCCTGACCGTAGAAAGACAATTACACCAAATATATTTATAAGGCATGATGTGAACACTCCATCCCATGTCCCAAACAATACAGGTTGAGATATAAAAAAGTTTGATTTCCACCATGGTACATCACCCTATATGAATTAATAAGAATATTAGATAAAATTGGTAGGTACTATACTCATGAAATTATTCTTTTATTACTAACTATCACCATACTTAGGAGAGATTAGATAAAACAATATGCATATTCTTTGAATTGATCATTGTAAGAGCTAAGGACAAAGGATATTAAGTAGGTACAAAGAATTTCTGAGTAAGAATATGATCTTAACATTACTTACATACTATAGGTAGTTGAGATCATATTTTTAATATAACAATGAAATAGGTATAGTGACACACTTTAAGTAGTTCTACTTACGGTGTTAAAGAAAAACTTTTATTTACGAGTAGTTACAGTGAATGACATACCTGTATATCAGCGAAAATTTCATTCGCTCCTGAAGCTTGATGTCCACCTGTACCATATTGTGATTCATTACCCAAATCCACGAAGCCACCTGATTGTCTTCGCATTCGAGCTCTGTCAAATTCCGGTTCATCGCTTCGAAAACTATCTATATCTAAATCATTTCTTCTTTGGCGATTATTTTGATCCATCGTTATAAATTTTACTTAACATAAATAAATATAAAAGTGAAACATCGGTAGATATTTCTATTTTACTGTTTACTTTGATATAGATGACGGGTACTTGTGTTCTATGTAACAATCGACATTATTTAAAGCGCTATTGTGGCCAATAGCTTCTTCTCTTTCTCTTGATAGTGAACGGATTATTGCTATTTCCTATTGTCTTGTAGCCATTAAGCTAAACTACTAAACTTAGCACACATCTTGCAAGATATTTTGATTGAAAGAATGTTATTGAGAACTGTCACTTTAATCAGTTTTAGACAAGTGTCAATTTTCGGAAAGGGTTTGATAGACTTGTTTCTCGGACAGAAGATGGTTGTCATTTAATTTCATCCACATTTTTTCTATTTTTATCATTGTATTATACCATTAAAATCATCAACTAGTATATTATTTTACACTTGACGCTGGCAGAAATAGCTGACACAATCGTCGGCTCAGTTGCCATAATAAAGGGAGAAGAAGAAGAAGACTTGTTTCTCCGAAAGTGGTAGTCGTTTGATTTCATTTGCACAGATTTGCACTAAGAATACTTAATTACTATTAATTTAACTAATAATTAAATTCATCACCAAAAATTATTTTATACACCGGATTGGAAAAAAAATTGAGTAAATCCAAAATGCTTGCATTGACCTCCAAATTAAAAGGAGTACCGCGCATGGCACAAATAAAACGCTAAAAGAGTGTTTTTTTTTGTTCCATGGTACCACGAAAATTTCTTAGTCGTTTTTAATGTAAACAATATCATCTGGCTATGCAGTTAAAGCTAATCCATTTAAGTTGATGGGAATACCAAGGTACTAGAGTTTAAGAATATTGTTTTCATAAATGGTGACCACATCGCCCAATGACTTTAAGCATTTGACCTCTAAAACATATTAGTTGTAAAGTGCCTCTACTGACAATTCCTACTACTATCTATCTACTAGGTATCTTCTGTTTTTATTGTCAACTGAGCCGAAGATTTTGTCAGCTATTTCTGCCAACGTCAAGTGTACAATGTTTTTTTTTATACTAGCCTACGAAAGTTACTCCACCCTGCCTGATGGTAAGCAGTCAGTGGAATCCAGAAGTGTTGGCCACCATTCCAAAAGCCATCGTCTTAAACTGCTGGTATGGTGGCCTCCACTATGGCGTCTGGGAATGGGGTAGGGGAAGGGAATGAGGGAGGTGAGGAAAGGGGAAAATTGGGCCTTCGGCGCTCTCTCACCGAACGAAACGCAGTAGTATGGATACTACTACTCTTACGTTGATCTTCTATGAGAGAGTAGTACTGCCCTGGTCGATCCGGCCCATTCATGCTGAAACCAGCGTGGATCTACTACTACTCAATAAAAAAATAGGTATATATTGTGATATACTATATGTACTTCTGTGTAATCTAGTTTATATTGGTTTCTTCTTTACTTTTCTCTGCTATTTTTCTTTCTCAATTGTACATTTCATTGTACTCTCACTAATGTTACTTCCTCCTTAATACTCCTCAGCTACTCTCAGTTCTGAGTTTAGCTCGTCTTTGTACATAATTTTTATTTATATATTTTCCTTGTTATGTATCTTTTTGTATGCAATAAATAAATAAAAAAAATATAAAAGTCTTCTTTTTAATGTTATCATATTACTTAATTAAAGTACAATATTGAAATCATTATTGTTTCCTTTTCACCTGACGCGCTAATCTCTTGAACTACCATTCAGATTTAAACATTTCTTTCTGCGTTTGATAGCCCAGTTCATTTGAAATGAATCCGCGCTGCGGGAAGTTAGGGACATATTAAATAATATTTTAATTATCTGGAAAAAAAAACTTAGGCATGAGAAGTGCCTTTAAAACTACATACGACGGTGTTCGAACGAGAATGTCCTATAAATTGTAAATTGGCCGTCAAACAATTATACTCAATTTGAAGACTAACCCCCAGTTTCTGAAATGCTGATCAACGAAAAATTAACTAATCATCTGTTAAATCAACATGTGAAGTACCTACCGGTTCGGTTGCTAAAAGCATGAATAATTAGTTTTATTAGATCTAATTAGTAACTAATTAGATCAAATTAAACTAGTTATCCATACTTTTAGCATGCTTTTAGGTACTTTACATGAGATTTAACAGGTGATTAGTTAATTTTTCGTTGATCAGCCTTTCAGAAACTGGAAGTGAATATCATTGTTTTCGCAAATTTACTAATGAGTGTACACTGACGACTTACACTGACGGGAGCCTTTTGTCGGAGTCAAGGACAAAGCAAGAACCTCGGAATAACTGAGGTTCTTGCTTTGTCCTTCAGATTCCTCAGAACAAGGACTAGCAAGAACCGACCTACCACTCTAATCTTATTTAGGTATTTTGATTTTTATTTTCGAACTTGGTTGAGTTGTTTTTACAGTATTTATTTATTAACCTTTAGTGATTTGCACGATTAAAATAATGTGCACAATCTGTGCATGAGTTTAGGAGAGGTTTAGGTTACTTTGATTTCATAAGCCACCCACAGCCATCGCATCATATTATTAGTAGGTATTATTTTAAATGTATTTTACACTTAAGAAAACTACAATGTTACAACAACTGGTTGTCCTAAATAAATAAATCATGCACTCGATTAATACTTTCTTATTAGGTCCTCTCACTTTGTACAATGCCGTTCGGGTGACGAGCGAAATATTTTTTTCGCGTAATGACAATTCAGTTAGATTGACATGAAAGCATGGTACCTAGATAGCCGAACGACAATTCAGCTAAATGACGTAAAATCAGAATACCCAGTCTCAGCAGAGAGTCAACTTTTCTAGAAGACATAAACGCAGAATGAACAAGTAGAAAAACGTCTGAAACTGCAAATAGTCTGTATGATTAGAAAACCTTATTAGCTAGAAATCAAATTAGTCAGATGACATAAACGCAATATGAGATAGTAGTGAAAACATCTGGAAAATAAATATCTGGTCTTTTGGTTGGGCGCTTTCCCCTTTCTGATTTTTCCTATATCATCATTCTCATTTTAGAGATAGTTGACCTATTTTAGCCATTGTGCTTTAAATTTTGTGGTGGGTTGACTGGCGCCCATAGTTTTACAAGTATAGACAAATCGTGAGAGTTTAAATAAAGTGTGTGTTTATATTTTTTCATAAAATATGATTATTATTTATTTATTTTATTTATAAATTTGATAAGACTACAAAATGAAGTATCTACCTAGGCGAATGCCTGCTGAATAGCGTTAAAGTCAATAAAGTAATGGCATTTTTACATCCAGATGATTTGTTATATATGTCATTTGATACTCATGTCTTTTTATATTACACATATTTGAAGGATGCTCGGTATACCAATTCGCTGACGACACATGTATGCTGGTGGCTCACAAAGATGTAATAAAAGCTCAAAAGATTATGCAATACAACTATGACCAAATTGTGTAAATGGGCTCACGACGTTCGTTGGTCTAGTTATCAACGAGTCCAAAACGAAATTGATGATATACGCTCGTCAAGCAATAAAACATACGTCATTCCAGCCGTGGTGGCCCATACACACAATTGTTTACACTGTAGCTCCGGAAACTTAAGTTGTAACTGCATGCCTCTTGAAAATGTACGGACACATACATACTTAGGGTTTGTGATTGATAGCAGATTCTGCTGGGGAGCACACATAGATCATGTATGTAACAAATTAAGATAACTAATTAGCAAATTATACATACTTAAATCGAAACTACCTTATAAAACATTGAGATTAATGTACATGGCCCTGGCAGATTCTGTTGTCAGTTACGGGCTAAGTAGTTACGGCCGAACATATACCTCTTATATAGAAAAAGTATACAAACTTCAATTAAAAATGTTTAAAATAATTGTCCATCCATCCATAATTTAAGAGTTAGACTCTTGTCGGTGGAACTGATGCAATTCCTGCCACTTCTTCCTGTCCAGAGCCATCTCTTTAACCTCCTTATACGACATGGCACCAACACTTTTCTTTATTTGACTCATATAGTTTATCCGTGGTCTTCCCCTACCTCGCTTTCCTTCTATTTTCCCTTCTATGATGTTTCTTATAAAGCTGTTATGTCGTATAATGTGGCCAATCATCTTTCCTCTTCTACTTTCTATTGTCCTGAGCAAGGTCCGCTTTTCTTTCACTCTTCTCAACACATCTTCGTTTGTGATCCTCTCTGTCCAACTTATTTTCTCCATCCTCCTCCAGCACCACAAAATAATTGTACCTACCCAAAAATATTAAATTGCAAATGAAAGAAAATTATGACGGCCTATTTAATTATTGTAAAGTTATGAGTGTATACAATAAGATTAAATTTACTTTTGTTAAATGAATACAAAAACAACAACTTCATTGTAAACAAAAAAAGAGATGAAGAACAAGACTTCGGGTAATTCAATTCAAAAATAAATTTATTCTACCTAACTATAATAATTTGTACGGTACTAGATTGCCTAGCTACCTCATACCTACCATCTATTTGAAATATGTTACCTGAGGAACAGATGAGCTATTACAAAGACGAAAAAAAGAATATGAAAAAATTAAGGAATTATTTTGTAATGTTACCGGTGAATGAATAAATTTTGAACGCGGTACTGTAAAAATATTGAACTGAAATTAATTCACCGTTAGCAAATTAGCTGGTTGTAACCGGTTAACCATTTGTAGTATTAAGATTGAATTTTAAAATTGTTCATAGTACACGCTGCGGGCGAGTACCCTGTACGCAAATAAACCATAAGGTTTGCGTCGTACGGAAAATAATGTTAAAGACTTGTAATTTTAAATGTCTTAAATAAAACAATAATAAAAAAAAAAATAAAAAAAATACCTACACGATGTTATGTATATGTAACTTTTTAGTAAGTAAATGTTACATTACACGTAAATGCTTCTGGTGAGGAAGCACCTTTAGTGAACAAATTTCCAAAAATATTTCTTAGTAGGCGCCTTCAGTCAAAACTTCAGGTCATTTAGGCACTGCGTTGATGAATCAGTCAAGTAGTGACGACAAAGCTGGTACCTACCTACCTATATGTTTAAGTAGATAAATTATTGTAAGTAGTGCTGTATGTACTAAATTTCGGCTCATACGACTCATAAAGTGCTGAAACGAATAATAAAAATTGCTGTGGGTATACCTATACCTTTCGATGCTATTTATTTTTTTCAATATATTATTATTATTCATACGGGCAGATACATTTAGGTAGGTATCTTGTATACTGGCAAAGTTCGTAAATCAAATGTGTATTACATTCAATCTCACTATGCAGTTCCTAACATAGCATAACGGCTTTTGATTATTTCTCTAACTTTCTTTCTCAGTGGTTCTTTATTTTTAATATCCATAAGTCGATGAAGAGCTAACTAGACGATGGACATAGAATTTATAAACAAATAACATGTGGGCTTACTCTTACGTCACATAAACGAAACATGTGGCGTTCTTTGTACGATGTTCGGCTTCTAGGTACCTACAACAATATGTCTATTTTTTAAAGCGATTTCGGGACATGACTAGGATTGCACGAGTCTCTACGTTACTTCCTTTAGAACCCTATTTATCTTTTACGCTATTTTAACTCTTTTTGAACCTAGCCTTATAATAACCTTTTATGGATAACATTGTTAATTTCAATCATGTGTTTTTCTACTATGCAAGAGACAAGCAAGCTCTCGATCACATTGCATCAAGAGTAGCTACCAAATCTTACCCGCCGTCACATTGTAAAAATGAAATTCGCTATGTTAGTAACTTAAGCCAGGTGATGTGGCACCCTCCCCAAACGGGGTTCTCGGCCTTGTCGCGGCGGGGGGGGGGGGGGTTTAGTAACCTTGGTTACCCAGAACCACGGCAAACCAAGAGGAACCCCAAGGAGGCGACGCTCCTCTGGGCTTTGGTAGCGATGTTGTATGGGCGGCACCGCAACTGGGTCGGGCCGTGGTGTTGCTTCAGCGACACTGCGGCTGAGAAGTGGCTGGGCCGCGGCGGGAGAGGAGTGCCGGTATAACGGTGCACCGCTCTCCCTACCTTCCGCGGCCTCGGCGAGGCCGCAACCACCAGATTGCGGATGCGGTGGGGCCGCATAGGAAGAGGAGTGTCGGTATTGCGACGCGTCGTTCTCCCTATCCTATGCAGCCGAGTTAGGAGGTGGTCTGCGGGCGGCGATCGGGCAGTCGCCGCCGAACAGCACGGGCCCGAAACGGCAGTGCGCGTGTTCCGCACGCGCCTTTCGAGAGAGTGGAGGGGCCTTCCCAAATCGGATGGGGCTTGCTCGCTTGTGGTGAGCGGGCCATGGCCCGTTGAGGTCGCGGATGAATGCACGAGCGTCTCCTGCGACCCCGACACTCTGGCCGTCTGGAGGAACACCGTGGGTTTTAGTCGGTAGTTATGCCGGCCGCGCTTTGAGTGCGGTTGGACAGTCCGACATAACCAACCCGCCTTGCCCGGGCGGGTGCGTATGCGTAATGCATTTCCCACAAAAAAAAAGGTGACTTCTACTTATGATCCACTTATGATCGAAGTGTTCTGGCCTATGAAAAAAAGTGCAACCCTCAGGCTAAGTAACTATAGGAAAAATATTCTTTGACCTCAAGTCTAGTACGTTGAACGGGTTTCATATACCTACCTCATGAAGTAGTTACCAAACCTATTTTTTTCGTACACATCCCCGCGGTGTCAGCGGTCGCTCATACTAAGCGACCAGCATACCGACTAATAATATAATAATAATAATTCATTTATTTCAGGCATCAAGGCCCATACAATAAATACCTTAACCTAAAATACATATAAAATATAAAATACACTATTTTTGTATCAGCGTCGTGTTACGCTGAACTGTGTTGTATAAAGTTCCAATGAAACAACGATACACAACACCTTTCGGCCAAAACTCTTCTTTAAGGAATGTTTCCATATGGATAGTCGGCACGCGCACCACAAACGAATTAAAATTCGTAGTATGACGTGCTTCCAACTTCTCGACTCTCAGAACAAAGTTGGTTTTTATTCTGATGTACTCCACGACCTCCTCAACCTTCGTGGAGTGATGTAATCGGGACACGTACAACTGCGTTGATGGTGTTGCAGGACGCAGAAGCATATTTGATCCTGTCAGCGCGGTTCCGCACTGATTTTTACAAGTATGCTTCTTTTTCTTCTTTTCGACCTTAATGAAGCCGTCCTTGTCCGTGTCCTTGTCTGGAGCCGATTTTTTCTGATCCTTCTGTAAGAGTATTGACTCCTTGGCGTCTTGGTTGTGGCGTAGGTTTCCTGGTAGCAGCAATATCCGCGTAGGCACGTGTAGGGGTCGAAGTATTCGTGCCTACACGATTCGCTGCATCGACACTTGTCGAGGCAGGGACGGCGACGCGCGTTACATCGCATGCGATATTAGCGGCCGGTGATGCAATTGCACTAGGTGACTCAAAACTGCTGATGGACGCATTGTGTGCCTCGCGTCGAATATTCACCTTTAAGGTGTTGGGTGACTTATTTGTCGGAATAGCGCTACGTAATAACGCTACTTTACTACGTAATTCACAAATGGTATTTTCCGACACTTCCCACTTGTTTTGTAGCTCGGCCATGCTCGCTATTAGGTTGGTGATATCCCTTAGCAGCCTGGTGACGTCGACATGATCGAATGTGACGGGAGGTAACTTATGCAGTTCCTTCGCCACGAATGCAGGTACGTCGTCGGGATCTGTCACCTTCAGCAAGGTGATGATATCTTGCACGCTCTTCTCAGTGCCATCTCTGCGACGTGACGGCATCTGGTCAAGCTTGCCCAGCGTCTGGTAGAGCAATCTCTTGGCACTGCTTACTTCTTCTTCTTTGAAGTTGGTCCTGCAGATCTGCAAAATGCTTAGGTACTTCGTCCATTGTATCAATGGCATGCTGCACGAACGCCAACAACTCGTTGACTATGAGTTGCTGCGAATTCATGTTAGCGGTAATGGGCAGCGGCTACAGCCGCGCGCTACGTGAATTTAATAAAATTCGTGCGTAAACAGTAAACACGTCCGTGCAATAGCGCGCATGCTAGTGCAATGGGGACTAAGTCTCACGATGTTCCTTCCGATAAAAATCGCTTGCGCATTTATTCGCAGCCCCGACGGGCCACGATCCGCCACATTCTGGCGGATCACGTCCGATTTGGAGAGTTGCACCCCTCCTCACGAGAGACGCACGCGGAACACGTGTGCGTCTTAAAACGGTGGCCATCTCAAGTCTTTATAGTCGGGCGACGACTTGCCATCGTCGCCCACAGACCAGCACTCAGTGGCGAAAGCACGCTGGGCGCCCTCCACGGGTAATTTTTTATTAAGGTTTTCTTCCTCGCGGCCTTCCCCCGAGAGGTGGAGTTGAAAGCTCTAGCAGCAAGCCAAACCCTTTCCTCGAAATTTTTTATAGAAGTTTTCTGCCTCGCAGCCCACCTCTAGAGGTGGCGGCCCTCGTTCCCGAGTCACACATACCACATATTTGGAATAACACATTACTTGGGTATCTTCAGCCCAAAACGAAGAGAAAATTAATTCTTCAAAGCTTTCGTTAAAATACATTAGAAATTT
This sequence comes from Parascotia fuliginaria, assembly GCA_963082885.1. Taxonomy (NCBI): domain Eukaryota; kingdom Metazoa; phylum Arthropoda; class Insecta; order Lepidoptera; family Erebidae; genus Parascotia; species Parascotia fuliginaria. The sequence continues at coordinate 12,599,985 of OY720172.1, forward strand.
CACATTAAAGGCACAGCCAAAGCCCAGCACAAAAAAAGTAAATGTAATTGGGCCTCCGACACTCTCACTCACCGAACGAAACGCAGTACTACGGTTACTACTACTCTGAGGTCGATCTTCTATGAGAGGGTAGTACTTCCCCGGACGATCCAGCCAATTCATGCTGAAACCAGCGTGGATCTACTACCGACTCATTTTACACATAATTTCAGACTTTTAAGTCCAGGTTTCGTCACGATGTTTTCCTTCACCGTCAGACAGTAATGTCCAAGATAAACTTAGAAAGTACATATTATGATTTGAAAATCACATTGGTATCTGCCCGGATTCGAACCCACTACCTCGTGTTTACGAAGCGGGTGTCAACCGCTGGACCATTACCTTTTACGTTATTAAAATAAATAAGTTTACATTTAAAAAAGATTTTTAAGAAGCACGTTGTTTTTCTAGAAAATCTGGTTGTTGTTACATTTAAATGTACACATGTTCAAGGCTGTACCTTTGATATCAAATTTCTAATGTTTTTAACGAAAGCTTTGAAGAATGAATTTTCTCTTTGTTTTGGGCTGAAGATGCCCAAGTAATGCGTTATTCCAAATATGTGGTATGCGATTAGTGCTGTACGGTGATTCCTTCTCATTTGATGGATCTTATATTATCTTATTTAATTTAGTATAATACGTTAAATTTTGACAAGAATGTTTACAAAGTTACAAACGCAGTGTTAGATATTTCTGGTTTTTAAATGTTTTTACACAATATAGGTACCTACCAGCCGTGGTACCAGCACTCTGTAAGAATCTAACGCCTTTTAAATTGCTTAGCTGTTGCCAAGTACAAGGAGTCATTATAGCTCCTCTTTTTTTGTTACTTGTATTTTATAATACTAAGTATTACTTGCGAAAAGGCTGTTATTGCTTATGTCTTCAAAATAATAGTTAAGTATTAATACAAGCATTATTTCTTCTTACAATATTTTCTGGTAGATAATATCTTATTATTATTTACCAGAAAATATTAATTATAACACAACAAGCAATTAACGCAACACAAGCGCTACCTAGACCCAAAGTTAGCATATGTAAATGCACCATTAATGGACACTGAACCAGTGATGGACATATCTTGTAAAATTAGAGTACGAAAGGGAATAATAATTATACACGTTAGCAATATTTGACCACAAACAAAAGTCATCGAGCTACTTATCAATAATTGACTTTTTTTTAATTCAGTATTTTAATTTAATTTGGCGGGAGGCATAAGGTGCTCGTGGTATTGAAAATTATATTCGCGGCTGTTGTTCCTAAAATTATTAGTGAGGTAGGTATGTAGAAGTTTGCCTTTCAATTTATTATTACTACATTTATTAATATGTAGCTTTATCCAAACCAGAATGATTTTTTACTTATTTATGGTCACATTAAACGGGTTTTACATAAAAATAAAGAAATAATTCTTTGTTAACTATTGTGCTTGCGTTATAAGCATGAAATTAGGGTGAAAACACACTGTGTCATCTTGTTTCTTCATCCCTGGTGCAAAAAAATAAAGATTTTATTTCTTAATAACATTATAACCAATTGCAGTGTCTTACATTAAATACAGCAGTAAAGTAGAAACAAACTGGACCTTCAATTTTCTATATGTATTGTATTGAAACAATCAGTATTATTGATGAAATTGCAAAAATACTACATATTTGCGCATAAAGTGTCCATTATTAGTATATAGGTTCTAGAATGAGGATAAACATACCAACTTGCATACAAACCCTGTTCGCGACTTAGCAGTCGATTGCTTTACCGCTACGCCGCGCCGTAGAGTCACTGCTTTACCCCAATAATAAAGACACTGTTTATTATATTATATTAAAATAGTAACTATTTAGCCAAATTTATTGATGAATTTTAGTAGTAGGAGTAAGTATTAATACTAGTAGGTATATTGCAGCAAAGCATTTAGACACTATTGCATATTTGATATTATTATTTTTAAGTAAATGTATAGACAAAAGCTAAGTGTCAAATATTAAACATGAAACCGTTCAAAATATTTTATGAAATTTATTTAAAATTAACCAGAAAAGAGATAGAAGTCGATTTATCTTCTGATTATTTTAAAAATGATAGCCTTATCACAATTTTAAAACAGTGAGGTCTTAGGTATTAACATAAATCTAAAATAATGAATATCACGACTCGGTTTTAAGGATAAGATAAAGAATTTTCTTGACTTATATTTTACAAGTTAAGCTGACTCTACTACAAATTTGTTTAGTAATATTACAATTTAATCTTAAAGTACATAATATTGCAGAAAGGTAAATTGGTAGGTAAAATAACGCGGACTCGGGTCGGTACTTCGACGTGGTTTCGGGCGCTATCTTAATCGTCCAGCATTTAAGCATATTTATGTAGCAATAAGTTATCAGCAGCCTAATTACGGCCGCGAAACCACCTGTCCGCTATCATCTGTACATAGGCCTTCGCATATACTTCCGTGCGTCTTACGCGCGGTCCCACCCCCGCGGTCCGATTGGTCGTCGAGGTGGGTGCGCGCGCAGTGGCCCTCCTCGTAGCCGGGTGTGAGACGCCGCGACTCCGAAGGAGCCGGTCGCGACCGCGATGTGCAGCCGCGAACAGTTCTGTCGCGGCTACGTCGCAACGTTGCCGTCGCTCACCACTCACGTCACGTCGCCGTTGCCACCGTCGCGCTGCCGACGCGATCGCCCATTTTTCAATTTTCACCAAACTGACACTATATTTCGTGATCGCATTAATGATACAAGACTTAAAAGGAACTTTCAAATTTTTAACAGTAGTCCACGTTATTTTATTAACTTTTTAAAACTTTAGAAAAGTTTAAATAGTGATAGTAAAGATTAAGAAAATTTAATTGGTGATGTGATATGGCTAGGCGGCGACAGCTTAATAGTTGCGTAGGGGTGCAATGCACGCGGCGCTTGTTGACTGGGTGCGCGTGGGCATGCGCGTTGCTTGCTTCTATCGCTGCCGAAGTCCATGCCGATGTTGACACCTCTACAGGACTCGGCGATAACACACTGACGAATACAGGTACAAATAATGTCTCCTAAAATTCAGTTTACTTGATTAAGGTTACAAGAGTTACAGAAGCATCATTGAGCTTAGTTTAGTTTATTTTTAAGCTAACGAAGTAAATATTTGCGGTAGAGTTAAGATTAACTTTACCTATCAGTTGTAATGCAACAAAATTGTATAGATATTTATTATTTTTATATAAATCTTTTATTTATATTTAACCATCTACAATCCTTGTACCTACATAATTATGTTTCTAAGCTTGCAAATAAAAATACAACGTAGACATAGTTTTTTAAAGGACTATATTTTGAAGTTTGTCACATAAAATAGAAATTTATGCATATTTGATCGATTAGCTCAATTTTTTATATGTAATGTTGGATTTTTTGTTGCTTGAAAAGTTAGAGATGCTAAATTGATGGTGTTATAATATTTTCATCTGATGAGAATTCAAATTGAAGAAGTGACATGTAGAATTAGTATTAAATTTAAAATTAATACTTAATTTATTAAACCTATAAATGTTTAATATATTATTAAATTTAGATTTAATTTTTTTGTTTATTTAATGTTATAACTTTTACATTTATATTATTACGTACATTAAATTTTACATATTTATATATTTTTGGATTATTGTCATAACCATTATTATTTAAGGCACTAAGGTATTAAATAACCTAGGTGTAAATTTTCGTTTGCCGTAAGAACGAGCGCTATATGTATTGTCGTGTACCCACCTTTTATTTCTAAAATTTATAACGATAATATTAAGCATGCGTATTTAATTTAAATACATATAAAATTTGCCAAATATTTTAATTAAGTAGGTATATATAGGTAGGTGTATGATTTGTAAATTATTTTAAACGTATTGTTAAATTCATTATGGGTATTAAATATTTGATTATTAAATTTAAGAGCGTTTACATCCGAGTAATAACGTCGCAATTTAATATCATATTCCATGGTTTTCATTTTTATTATTTACTTAATCGCAGCTATATTTGAAATAAGTCGTAATGGCCCAGTGGTGAAGTCACCCGCTTCATAAACCCGAGGTCGAAGATTCAAATCCGGGCAAGTACGTAGGTACATTGTACAATGTGATTTTTCAAATCATAATTATGTAGGTACTTTCTAAGTTTATCTGGACATTACTGACTGACGGTGAAAGATAACATCGTGAGGCAACCTGGACTTCTGAGGAAGTCTGAAATCGCCAATCCGCCTTGAGTCTTTGGCCTTGAGCAAGCGTGGCGATCAATGCTCATACCTTCTCTGTATGAGAAGAGGCCTTTCCCTGCAGTAGGATATTAATAGGCCGATATGGATACTTTAAAAATATGTTATATTTTCGTAGTAAAATATCTTTAAGCATTATAGTTAATTACTTTTTATACAGATTTAACCTAATTCTAAAATGTTATCAGAACATGTTTTTTTTTAAATATAGCTCTGATTATATGATAAAAATTGAAAACCACGAAATATGACATTAATTGCGACGTTGCACTCTTGGTGTAAACGCTTTAAACTAGCGGTAGTCTGGTGCTTTTAATTGGACAGTTTTTTTTAAGTTTGACATTATTAAAATACTTTTGTTGAAAAGTAGTGAAAATTATTTCTTATTAATTGGTATATTTTTATGTTGGTTTTAATGTTTATTTTATTATTATATCTTTATCTTTCTGTACCTCTGCAATTATTTTGTTTATACCTGTTTTTCGCTAATTTATGTATAGATAATTGTACTAAGCACATACCTATTGCACTAAAATTATGCCGCCATTGAATTTGATAGAGACTTTAGAGTACTAATGCGCTTTTTTAGTTTATAAGATAGTAGCCATGAATAAAATCTAAGTAGTTTATGATGTTATTAAAATTTATCTTACGTTTTTGTATGCTTCTTCACTCTAATATACCTAAATCGTAATTCGCATAATCCGTACCTAATAAAGAATGTGATCAGACATTTTTGCACGTCTGCATTAAACATTATAATTTAAGTATGCTAACTGTAAGCTAATTTATATTTAATTTATATGTTATTAAAAATAGAGTCATTATAAATATTATGTTTTTGAAATAAAATAGTCCACGTTCAACCACCACATTTTAATATATTCATTTTATATCACGCTACTTACCTACGTACGTACAAACAGAACTTGTTTTTGTCCGACGGCTACTTAGTGAGCCGTTGATAGTCTTTTCTTCTTCCATTTTGTTCCATGAAGGTATTTACCATCATTAGGCTAACTAATATTAGTTTAGGGGTATTTTTATATACATTTGATTGTTTATCAGGTTAAATAATATGATGTTTGGAAAAACCCTCACAGAACAGAAACATGAGGTCCTCATTTTGTGATTCATCATTATTCACACCTATATACCAAAATTGTTTACGCATCTCATTCAAGAATTAGCGACTAATCAAGTTAATGAGAACTCAATTATGTAATTTAAATTGTATAACATAATCATAATCTATTAGAAGTATTTGCTTGTGTTATGAAAACAAAAATATTTTGACGACATTGGCATGCAGTAAAAAAAAGTTGTTTTATTTATCGACAAAGTAGGCGTATCACAGTCATAATTACGTTTTATGCTATATTATATGCTTACTTTGAGTCTAGATAGCGTTGTGTATAGTTGTTGTGATATGATTATTACTAGTGCTCGTCTAGTGGTCAAAATGCAACCACTTTTTTTAATATTTATTTATTTATTTATTCAAGCTTTTTACACACAATAATGCGTAAAGGCGGACCTAATGCCAAAGGCATTATCTACCAGTCAACTTATCGGGTGATGCAGAGTTGAAACGCAGTAGGTGCATGACAGTTTAATATTGAAAACTAACTTTTGCTAAATCTAATAATTATTTTACTACATACATATAAATATATCATATAACTTATTACAAAAAAAAAATTAAAACAATAAACATACACAAAATATCATAATAAATATACATATTATTATACATTTAGAAATGTACATACATATACATATAGATATATATCATCAGACATAGTTATTTAGCTGATTCTGCCAATTTATTCATGAAAAGAGTTCGAACCTTTGCCTTAAACGAGTTCTGGTTAGCGGCCATCCTGATTTCTAGAGGGAGGGCATTCCAGAGTAGAATAGATTGTATAGGAAAAGAGGAGTGGATGAAATCAGAGCTATTAGAGGGACATGTTAGAAGTAAATTGTTAGAAGATTGAAGAGTTCTTTGATGTGTAGAACAGAGATACTTGAATTGTGAGGTCAAATAGGTCAAATGGGATTAATGATGGAATAAAGTGTTGTGAGTGCGCGTAAACTACGACGCTGACGAATGGGAAGCCAATTCAACTGAGAGCGATAAGCAGATACATGATCATACTTGCGAAGACAGAATATGAATCGAATGCAGTTATTGAGAAGACGATCAAGTTTGTTGAGGAGATCTGCATTCAGGTCAAAATAACATACATCACCATAGTCGATTAAAGGAAAGATCAAAGTCTGCACAAGCATTGTTTTAGTCTTACAAGGAAGAAAGTTTTTAAGCTTATAAAGAGCACGTAGGGTACCTGTGACTTTTTGGAGACTTGGGAGACTTTTATGCATTCATTTAAAAAAATATTAGCATTCTGCACTCCTTTCTATATAAACCAGTGTGTGAAATTTCATACTCCTCCGTCGGCACAATTTTCGTAAAGTAAAGTTTTTGCTTCACGTATTAATAAATTATATATATTTATACGTGTACTATTGTGTTCTGGTTGAACAACAGAAGATGTAATACCAAGTCGAAAATTTAATTCATTCGGAATAAATTGGTGGGCGTAAAATTGTAAGTACCTACTTATGTAAATCTTTCTTCTTCCAAATTACAATGAGTAAATACGTTAATAGTACAAATATTGAAAAGTATTGTTTGTTTAAAAAAATATCCATAAAAATGTAATACATTTCCTATTCTAAAATATATTTAACAGATTCTTTGCTGGAATTCGTATCTTTGAGAGTTATAATACCGTGATTCTAACAAAACGGGTGGGCGGTTACTAAACAGAACAACACCTACTATGTACTCCTTATTTATATACGACTCGTCATCACACAAATCTTGATTGACAGAAAAACCATTTATTTTCCTTAAGTAAAATGTGTTAGAACAGATTTAAACATTAATAGATCTTCTAGATATTTGATTTAACTGCAGAAAATCTTACTTTCTGAAAGAGATTTAAATCACAAATATGGTAAAATTTTCTTACTTAGATATTTTGACCCAAAAACAGTTTATCTTGTTTATAGTAAGGACTTATCTGAACTGGTTTCTGTTTTATATAATCCAAAACGGTAGAAGATATAGATAATTGCTTATAAGTTTTAATGAAGTTGTTAAATAATGTAATAATTTCATATTTTTATTTGTCACTCTACAATATTAACGACAATCAGTGGCATCTAAATTGGTATCCATGTACCGCCAGGCATGTCAAAGTAATTTGATTTACATTTTTGAAATCAAAAAGTATGTGAGAATACATACTTTTTGATTTCAAAAATGTTAACGACAATTAATGCCAAGATTAAAACTATATATTTATTTATCTGCAAGTGGTACAAACATAATTTTCAGTCAAAACGTGAAACGATGAAAATAAAACCTACCACCCCCACTCCCCCAACCATGAAAAAATTATTTCTCAGGATAAACACTAGTGGCGCTAATTTTTACCACACATAAATCAAATATTTTGTCACATTTTCGATAAATTTTATCTGGCAGAACTATAGAAATGAAACTAAGATTTTAATAATGTGTGATAATGCATCAATGTAATGTAATGTCCCAGTTTTATTCTTTTTCGGAGTAAAAATATTTAGTAGGATGATAAAAAATCCTGAATAACTTACATGTATTGTAAGATAATAAAAATATTTTAAACGATATTAACAAATAAAAGAAAAAAAAAATGTTTTCTTATCGGTCACCACGCTCAAAAAGTGTAACTTGAATTAATATCAAAGAAAAAAATACTGCATAAATAAAAAATAAAAATAATAAATAATTATAATTGCTATATTTATATTGTTGATAAAAAATGCTATGCAATAGCTTTACCGCGGCAGTCCCCGAGTGCCACAGGTTTTTTTTTCTTTAATGAAGGAATAAAGATACGTTTTTTTTAATACAATATACTTAGATACATGATAACTTAACATAAATTTAAACATGTTTTATAGAACTAACTCGGAGGGGTATAGTACACCCATAGTTAAATCAATCAGTAATTTTAAAATGTTTAGAAAGGTATTTGAAATATTAATACACAGGTCATAAATAAGCGTACTATTTGAGGTGTGTGTATACGTTTTAAATTAAATAATAGAAAAACAATAGTTACTTATCTTTGTTAATATTTATATTGAACAGGTAACATAAATATTATGTTACTTAGTCCACTGATTTTCTCTTCTTTTTAATAACAAAATAATTAATGCCACATGCAATCGTGTTGGCACCGTGTATCAGATAGCCAGACATAGTGATGCCAGTAATTTGGCCAGTCATAAATAACTCGTTGAACTGAATTACGCGAGTTGAAAGCATTCCTCTACTGTCAAATGTGAACCATTTCCATTTCCACACGGCTCTCGCATGACCACTGATATGCAGACATCCCTCGCACTTCACAAATGCGCTTTGGATCAATGCAATTTTGTTTGCTACTCGTTCGCCGTCAATAACATGTCAATCAATCTATCATTGACATTGACCGCATGTGGGTTAAGTGGGTACCTTGGCATTTGATATTGCAAGCCATGGGTTTAATCCATATGGGACTAAAGTTTAGGAAATCTATAATATTCGTTTAGGGTCAGAGTATTGATTGTCTCCGATTGTAATGTTTGTAAAATCATACAGTGGTAGCCGTGTTTAAAATACTGGTCAAGTGCGAGGCGAACTCACGCACCGAAGGTTCTGTATAAATTGTAGTCAATAAAAATAACATATACGACCACATATCTTTGATTATATAGAACTATGATATTTTCACAGCTTCAAGAAGTTGCAGACAAGAATAATTGATATAAAGTTTAGCTTGATACCCGAATAGAACCCGCGACCTCTACGTAGCAGTCCGTACACAGTACCACCGAACTTGCTTGTATTAAATGTCATCTTACTGTGGTTACACCTCCACTTGTTACTGAGAAAAAGCTCTTGACAGACAGACAAACGGACAACAAAGTGATCCTATAAAGGTTCCGTTTTGACTCTTGGGTACGGGGACTTAAAAATAAATTACTATTACAAAATAATGAAGTAGCACTGTTTTCTAAGACTTGTAGCACTGTTTTCAGGTACGGCTGTAATACTGTGTAGGTTTTTTTCATCCTTGAATTCTTTGTTTGAATGATACATAAAATCATTTTTTATTTTGTTAATAAATGCATTTGTAACGTCGACTCGTTCAGTTCGTTTAAGAAAAGTTAGGAAATGGATAGTTCAGACAATCACTGCCACAAATTTCATTAATTTTGATAATGATCATTAAATCAGATATGTACATAAACGTACATATTTCATAATAAAACAGGCCGTGTGAATTTGTCATTGTATTTTAATAATATTATAATAATATTGAAAATTGTAAGCATGTTGACTCTTTAAAATTTCTAACTCATGTTTACTAAGATACTACAAGAAGTTTGACCAAGGCGCGACCTCTGCAGGTCAAAGTTTTAATAGAGTTTGTTGAAATTTATTTTTTCTACAAATAAATATTTCAATGCATTCACTATTCAATGACTTATTTATACCTTTGTGTATTGTGTGAGTGAATGTGAGCGTTAGTGTGATAATATGTTAACAATTTTTTGGGTACTTGTAATGTCAAGTCTATCTGTTGAAGGTTTTGTAATGCAACTAAAACACAGTCCCTTTTAATAAGTTATTATACTAATTCAACAGATACCTTACTTATTTGGTTTTGAAATAAAAAAATATTAAACTTTTTGTATATGATCCAATAATGTACATGAACATAAATTTTTGGTGACAGTTCTCATAAAATGTGACGTCATAGAATTACCTACGTATTGCTTTTCATCATAAGGTATGGTACCTTAATTTATAAGCTAATAAAAAAAAAGAAAAAGTATGCTATCTTCTAATTAGTTGTTTTAATATTTGCGTCTTATATTCTATTGTTTTTTATAAAATGATTACAAGAATAATTATTAATTTATTGACAACTTGATGACATAATTAGAAAAATTACATGGTTAAATAGTACAACAGAGGCTCTAGACAAGCGGCAAAAATTTCTATTCTATTCTTAGAATAAATAAAAAAATGTATAGGATAATATACGCTAACGTCAAAGCTTATGTCAATCCCATATATTTTTTTAATTTATTCTATGAATAGAATAGAAATCTTTGACACTTGTCTAGGGCCTCAGGTACCTTCGTGATAAAATAACGTAGGCGTAGCTCTCACGTTGCATTACTGTTTCGCGTAGCCCCCGACTCGGCTACGCTACGTATTAGTATTTTGCCTACGGCTTGTAATTTGCTGACAAAAAGTAAAGTCGTAAAATGAAGGTACTTAATTAAAAAAAATGGTACAAGTTACAAATTAGAAACACACCACGCAACTAAAGAGCTATACAGAATAAATATAAACAAACAACCAGAAGTATACTGACTGGCCTGTTGGTCTAGTGGTTAGTGACCCTGACTGCTAAGCCGGAGGTCGTAATTTGGGGCTAGATGGCGCTGTGTGAATGTGGTAGAATATTATTATTATTATTATTATTATTATTATATAAGTAATTACTGATATGTAAAATTGTATTGTGATATTTTTGATACTTCGCTTGATGTATTTTTAATGAGAAAATAGTATTTATATTTTAAACAGGTATCATAACTAGCTTCACGTTGAAAACTATTTTAAAATAAAAATAGTGAATATGTCGCAAGTACTATTAGCATCTCCGATGATTACGAATCTATGATAACAGATGTTTAGGTTAGCGGAGACCTTAGTTTAGATTCTTGCAAAACAGTACTGCTTCATTAGATCTCTCCAATATATTATTTGTAGCTTAGCTACCTGCTTAGAAAGCTACTGGATAGACATTGCATTACATCACTGTGTTCGGTCGGCTTTTTGTGTCTACTGAAGTGTTCAGTGGTGACATTTTATATCTGTAGTAGATTATTCTTTATAAAGTAAATAAAAAGACACCAAAACAAAAAAAAATCACATTAAAAATAGCAAACTATTAAAATGAATTGCCCCTAACTGTACTTAGAACTCAACTTAATAAAACAAGATATAAAATTTAGTTTTCTTTGATAATTTCGTGCTTTGAGGCACACCGATTCAATTTGTGAAAAGCACTCGGAACCACTGATTTCATTTTAACCTTGGGCTATTCTCCCTATTAATTAAAATGCAGAGATCAGACGGCAATTGCCCCTTGACTGTTTTTTGTTCGACGATAGTAATTAATTCGGACAGAAGGTCAAGGGCGCTAATAGAAGTAATTAAATAATGTTAGAACGACCTTTCTTATAAGTTGATGTACGCGTACGTATGTTCGAAACATAGTAATTCAAAAGTAATGCGACAAAGGCATATAGACATGGACAATGATAATGTACACAAGCCATGTGATTTTAGGAGGTACATTAGCCTAAAAACAATGACTTCACCAAGTAGGTAATAAATTACCAAATATGTTCAACTTTATTTATGTTTGAGTCTAGTTAGACATTATTTAGTTATTTCGGTTAGTTTGATTGCTTATAAGTTGCTACACTCAATCGACCTACGAGTGTGCCCGTGTGTTTTGTACTGTTCCCACCTTCATTTCACAGTTACCTTTGTAATGTAAACAATTTCTTCTAATAGGTATTGTTAGATAAGTGAATCAAAATATGATATACCTAAAATTTTTTTGTGTTTCTAAAACATAAGACTACATCATGCTAGTTACGACAGTCACAACTACCCGATGCAATTATTCCACAGTTAGGCCCTATTCACTCAAGTTCTACCTGCCTGAACTATCTAGCGATAACGGAGAATAGTGTAACGAATTAATCAAAATTTCACCTCGGGGTCTAATATGAGTCATGATTTCTAGTGGCAAACAATAGAGGTGGAGGCGCATTCGATCCGAAGTTGAATCACTACGTACATTCGGAGAGTTCCTTTGTTACGGAACCGAGTAATGAAAGCGCTAGCTGATAATAATTTACGAATAGCAGAAGTGTCGCTGTTTAATGGCGAAAATAGGGGTCCGAGGAGCATTCCAGCCCTGGAGCGGGCGGCGCGGCGACTGACAACCGCGCGACAGCAAACTAAAATAATTATCATCATTGTCCCTGGCCACGGCGAGCGCTTTAATTGTTCATTTACATTTGCAACGATGATACCAGTTCCGAACTATTTCGTCCGGCGTTTATTTTACTCTCGCCCGCTACCGTGTTATTGTTCAGAGTTAATGGTCTGAAAAATAGAAATAATTCGCAATTTGTATCATGTTATTGTTGTACGTTACTTACGACTATGACTATAATAACTTAATTTGCTAACATAGAAATATATTTATGTTTGTTGTTAGGGGACTCTCAGAAGTCTAAATTTATAGTATCTAGTAGGTAGCTGTTCATCTTGTCAATGAGTAAAATAGTAAAGTTTGTTTGTGAACGTATATTATATATCATCATACGGTGCCTTGACACCTGTGAAGATATCCCTTTGAGTCCTTTGAATTTATTTTTACTGTTACCATGAAACGGTAATAAAATAAAGGTCTAAAACGGCTATTAAACTCAATAGAGCTAGAACCAACTATTAAGCACGGCGAACACTCACATATTGTAATGTTTTCTCTGCAACTAAGGGGCACATTGCTAATACAAAATGAAATTACAAGAGACGCTGGTGGAGTCCTCCCACGGCATTAATTTGTATCAAGAATTTGTAGAGATTTAGCTTGAGCCGGGACGGAGTGTTCATCGCAGCCGGCGAGCGTTAACACTTATTAAGGGGGTGCATCCCTGCGACAGATGTAAGGGAGGGCCCGCCATTTGCGTAATGTCAGGAATGGTTACACTCGATTTAATAAAACTCCGACAGCATTTCATTCTGAAGAATTTAAGAGTCAATTCGTTTTAAACGCCACAGTAGCATAGCGAGAAAAAACCGTGAGCCGAAACGTGCCTCGAATACATTGCCAAGGCTTGGATTTCTTATCGGCAGCAATTGAGATGAGTACTTATGGCTTTTCGAGTGGCTCGGCTTCGTTTAATTTGTTGTTTCAGAGTGGAATTTTTATTAACGTCTCCCCTCACTTTACATTTTTAGGGACGTGTTCTTTATTGGCAAGTCAAGGTGAAGACAAAGTTTCCTTTACGTTTTTTATTCCCTTTGAGCACTTCTATATGGATATTGTGGATAGGAGGTAAATAGATCGATAACCACAGCATTTGGAGCGCGTAGTTTGCGGTTAACCTGTTGACTCGTTGAGGTTGTGTGTAATAGCTATAGGCTGTAGAACGCGGTTAGATACAAGTGAGCATAATACGATCGATTAGTTATAGCCAGCTGTGAATAACTCTTCGTGATAATTAATCAAGTTCACGGCATTTATATGACTAATTGCATAAATTTGCTGCAAGCATAAAGCTAAAAGTATCAAGAAAATAGATCAGAGACTGAGGTTTTATTAGTTGAATATGTTTATCCGAAGCTTTCATCAACGTTCACACAGGGATTTTTTCCTTAGGCATGATAATAGGAATGCATAAAATTATAGTGTAATACTCATTTTACTTGCAAATATAATCACATTATGTCCAAGCTTTGTGACTGGGTTCAGAAATTAATAGCAACACAGAGCGTGTGTCGATCGGAAAACACAAGGGGACCACTCAGCAGATGCTTATCTACACACGCGCTCTCCTCTGTGAAGATATTCTGTTTTTACAAACTCATGTGGGAGCAAATATGAGTGTATAGTTATTACTTCACTTTACTCCTACAAATATATTAGCAGTACTTATGTAATAACTAGCTGCCCGCGGCGCGGTTTCTTTGCTTACTAATCTGCCCCCTTCGCCGTCGTCGTCGTCTGCGTCGTCGTAGCGTGATGTTACATAGCCTATAACTCTAGAACTGGGCTATCATACGCACAAAGAATTATTCAAATTCGACTGGTGGTTCTAGAGATTAGCGCATTCAAAGAAACAAACAAACAAACTCATGCGCTTTATATAATAATATAGATTGTGTATAGGCATTATAATTGACTGCCTTCGTGGTGCAGTGGTAGCGGAAGCGACTGCTGTGCACGAGGGTTCGATCACCACACGGGACAAATCTTTGTGTGATCCATAAATATTTTGTTTCGAGTCTGGGCGTACTATGTGTCCGTTAAATGTATGTTTGCAAAGTCCCTCGTGACACAGGGTTTGTTACGTAGTGCAGGAGTTTTCTTTAAAGAAAAAAGTCTTGCATGATTGACGCTCTATGCATATATTATGATAGGTCTTTGACTACATTTAAGCAATTTTATTTTAATTTTGAATTATTTCGTTAGTAAAATTTGCTGACGTATATGGTCTACGTTTTAGAAACCAACAAAAAACAGCGACAATTGTGTGAGTTAAAAATATTCTTAAATAAAAAAAAAAACAGCACGATGTAATTTTGATTTTGATTTAATCAGAAATGATTTAATATCTAAGTATTTTATAATTTAGGTGGTGTCAAGTAAAACAATAACTAGGTATAGGTATTATCAATCCTGTTTGCTATTGTAGGTTCTTATAGTATTTACTTGGCACCCACTTCAAAATTATACAATACTTATTTAATCATTTCTGATTAATTTAATCATTTCTGATTAATTTAATCATTTCTGATTAACTAAATCAAAATACGAATAACTTTGTGCTCTTCTAAGTAAACTTATTTTTACTTTTTATTAACCTTCCTCTTGGAAGGCGTTTTTTTGTAATTTTTAATTTTTGTTTTCATTTTTAGTGGTTCACATGTGCTTACTCCTTCAGAGGCCCTAGACAAGTGTCAAACATTTCTATTCTATTCATAGAATAGTTAAAAAAATGTATGAGATTGACACAAGCGCTGGCGTTAGCTTATGTCAATCCAATACATTTTTTAATCTATTCTATGAATAGAATAGAAATCTTTGCCACTTGTCTAGGGCCTCAGAGCGTATAGCTTGATATTATTTTATGAACTGCTATAAACAATAAATAGACATAGATCTTCACCAATCCCAGTTCATTTGTTATTATATATTAAAGGAGTTCCGTTGCCTATATCCGAAGTTTTAATAAATTGAAATAGGACCAGTTGCCTAGGGTAAAATATTTACATAATCCCTTACAGGGCAGATTTTATATTGTTTATAGGTATTTTATTTCATTACGCGAAATGCCCTAATAAAATTAGAATTAAATAAGTCTTTGGTAATTAATTAATTTTTAATGTAACTTCTACGTACCTAAATAAACAAAATTAAAATATTTTATTGAAAAACAAAAATATATCATTATCATCCTAACCGAATAATGTCCACTGCTTCCAATCGACCCCTTTGGAAATCGTTGGGGAAGAAGGCCTATGTTCAGAATACATAAATATAGAATAATATCGATTAACTAACCAAAGTGTACCATGCATACAACCATTCTGTTTAATATTGTGTTATTAAGACGATCTTATTTTGATGATTAAATTATGTAATTTTGCATGTTTTGAAAAAACTTTTGCATTCTATTTATTTCTTTGTTTTATCTATACATATAAAAGCGAAAGGTCACTCACTCACAGACTCACCTATCACGATATCTCAGAAACTACAAGTACTACGGGTCTCAAATTTTGCATAGGGATTCCTTTTAAGGTAGTCCTTGTAGGTGCTCACTAAGACGGGTTTTTGTGAAATTCATCCCCTAAGGGTGTAAAAACGGGTGGCAGAGTTTGTATGAAACTTCTAAAACGCTATACCTATTTTTAAAGAATAAAATAAATGACATCTCAGATTTAAAACCGGATTCACAAGCATGCCACTTGGCACAAACTATAAACATAAACAAACGCTTGAATACATTAGGTGGTTCAAACAGCGATATCCACACGTTTGCGAGTGTAATGTGTTGTGTGTTTTGAAGAAACAAGTCCAGCTGTTGTCGCATCTAATTTTCAGCGTCCTAAATGGTGTGTTTCTGGTGATTTTGTAATAGACGTCTGTTAGGAGTCTGGCATTTTGGAAGTAATTTTTCTTGAAACAAATTGTTTTCGAGTAAATATACAATCATTTTTCTTTTCTTCATCTGGATGTTATTTTGGACATAAGAAGTTTTTGTTTATTGATTTTTATAAAAATATACTTTAAGGATAATTTTTTTTTAAGTCATAACTATTCTTAAGAAATTAAGTCCGAAGACAGCATGAGACGGACGCATTAGAAGTATTTCTTCTAAACAGCATTGTGAACATTATGATTTTTTAAAACAATATTCTTTACAAGGTTTTTAAATTAAGATCTGTTCAACATTTTTTACTTTCCAAATATGAGTTAATAGTTTCTAATAAAAATATTTCCATTTATTATTTTCATGATTTACAGGAGATAAGAATTTTTTGCTGACTAACTTTAAGTTTCTTTTTCTTAAACGCTAACTTTCTTGCGATAGAGTTAAGTAAGGTACTTGCTTTGTATAATTATGATAATTTAGATAAAATTTTAAACATATTATTCTACAAAGACACCAATAACTTCCAATCAATAATAAAAAAGTGAATCTCTTTTCGTACACTTTCTTATTGGCGATTAAGAAGTTTTCTTTTCCACTGTCGAATTAATATTTATTCCAAAAGAATTTGAATTTGAAAATTGAATCTTGGAACGCAAAGGATGCGCTGTTGTCACTAGGTAGGCTACCCGAACGTGCACTGGAGCAGTAACGCGAGGGCAGGCGTCGTTGTCGCATCATGTATCGAATGTACGGATTTTTCTGCTTTATACTACTTGATTGAAGTTCAGTTTCTCTGATTATTTTATTTCTGTGCGTTTAAATATTCATTTAATTTTATTTTTATAAATTTTGACACCAATTAAATATTAAATAAAATACTTATTTATATATGTAGGTACTTTTGCTTAATTTCAAATTTACTTGAAACTTATATTTCAGTTACTTAGTAAAATTTGTTTTATTTCCTTAGTCGCTGAGTACCTAAAAAGCTGATTTTATAACTAATTGCGCCCCACGGCTTCGCCCGCGCTTAAAATGTGTTTTGTCTCGCTCGGAAACCAGACCGAATTTCCGGATAAAAAGTAGGCTATGTCCGTCTCCGGCACCAATTCTATCTCCATAACAATTTTTATCAAATTGGTTAAGCTGTTTAGGCGCTGAGTGGCAACAAACACAGACACATACATACACACACAAGCTTTCAAATTTATAATATTAGTAGGATTTAAACTTACGTTTGCTTGAAAAAAGACGGAGATATTGTAACAGTCGTCGTCGAAGGATTACAAATTCGATGCAGAGTCAAGTCCATGTATGAACAATTCAAATTCAAAAAATTCAAAATCATTTATTCACTAGAAATGCAATAAAATAAATTAGTTCATCGTATTCTACCATAACAATGGTGCGTGAATATCGTACAATTAATACAAAGATATTAAAATAAGAAAAATTTTAATTAATTTAATTTCAATTAAAACTATTATATTAACAAATTTAATTATTTTATGTTCTATTAGAGTTATAATACGGCAATTATTTAATTCAACAATAATGAAATATAGACAGTCAATATTAATAAGTAAAAGTAGGTCAAAATTGTAAAATGTCAAAATGGTAAATGTCAAAATAGTAGAATGTTAAAATAGTATTTTGTCAATATTTATCTATTTATTAGTACATTATTTAAATTGGAAACACTTTAACATTAATTAATTACATAATTGTCTTTAAATGTCATAAATTCGTCTAAGCTATAGATACATTTGTGTTTCAGCCACAGTGACACTTTTCTTTTAAATAGTGTAAGTGGTAGTTCTTTATAAGTGTTAGGCAGCTTATTGTAAACATCTATTGCCCTCACATAAACATTCTTCTCGTACATATCCAATCGACAGCTTATATTTATTTCTAGTGTTTCTAATTATCACATCTGAGTGTAATCTGAAATATTGTGGGTGATACTTGACGCAATAGATTGTTTTATCCTTTTTTTTATTGGGAAGTAGACCTCTAAGGGGTATAAAGGGGGCATATAAAAGCTAATATGATGCTTAGTCCGATTGCTAAACTAAAGCTATAGGTACATACTTAACCTCGAAGGCTTAGACGTATGAATGGATGGATGATGTATGATGGAAGTATGGTTTTTTGTTACTCAATCATGTCAAAATGGGTGAACGGATTTAAATATGATTCGCGATAGAGACATATTATATACTGATTGTTACTGATATAATGTATGATTTCACATTCACATTTTCACGCGAACGAAGTCGCGGGCAACAGCTAGTAGTAGATATAATAAAGGTGGAACTATACATTTTTAGCAATATTTGACCATAAACAAGAGTAATCGAGCTATCAGTGCTAGACGTTTTTTTTTACACAGTATTCGAATTTAATTTGGCGAGAGGCACAAGGTACTCGTGGTATTGAAAAGTTATATTCGCGACTGTTGTTACGAAAATTATTAGTGAGGTATGTAGAAGTTTGCCTTTTAATTTATTATAGCTTAATTCAAACCAGAATGTTTTCTTGTACTTGGGTTAAGCATGTCCATCACTGGAACAAAAATTAAAGTATTTATTTGTTAATTAAAATAAACTATCATTTATACCAATTGCAGTGTCCTACATTAAATACAGCAAAAACACAGGACCTTCAACTTTCATGTATTGTATTGAATCAATCACTATTATTAATAAAATTCCAAAAATACTAATAATTTGCGCGTAAAGTGTCCATTACTGGTGTCTTTCGTGCGAATATACAAAAGATTAAACGGTAAGTTTAAAACAACCCTGGAAAAAGCATGTTCTTAAAATTACTGTCCTAATTTCTATCAAAACATGGTTTTAAGTTACCAACATCCGTTATTTTGCATTAGCTAAATATATGTTGCGTTTACACCAACTTTAATTAAAATTTTAACAGAAATACAAGCGCCAAGTGCGCTATTTTGCCGTCAACAAACAAAAAACGCGTAAATAGTTATCGATTGTGTAAGTAGGGGTCTCCACAAGGAAATTACACGAATGCTTATAGCAACATGTGGCGCGTAAATGTGACTAAACGTAATTAATGATTGATTGTAGACCGAATCTCGAGGCTCGACCATACAGAATGGTACGCACCCTCCGCAAATCTTTATCGCTTCAAAATAGCCGTCCCCTGAGACTACAGCACTTTTTAATTTGCAGTATTAGGGCCGTACCCTACTTCTACCGTTTCTTTTACAATATATTCTTTTAATTACATATTTTGTGCTGACGATCAATAGATTATAACTCTGGGTGCAGTATGTAGGTACTATGATATGATATGAAATGTAGACATCGCCAAGTTGTTTTAGTGTTTGTTACATAATTTACCTAGTTAATGTTATAACACTGTACTGTCTACTTGTTATTGGTTTTATTACCTGTACATATTTTATTGATGACGGATAAAGCCGATTTAAAAACATTTACTCGTAGTACGTTTTATATTTTCTCTTATCGAAAATGCTACAGGAACATTTTTATTATAGATCTTTCTTACTTTTGGTTATAAGAAAGAATGCTTAAGAATGCCTTTGGCATTAAATCCGCCTATATACTCTGTATATGAAGTTATAAAAATATAAGACGCTGAAGCTATACGTACTGTAGAATTGATTGAATTGAAGACATGTATTCAAGGATACAGCATGTAGACTTAGCATACCATAGACTTTAATAAACTTTCGCATTTATAATTTTAGTAGAATTAATCTTTTGATGGTCTAATGGTATCTGTCTTTAGTAGTAGTAGTAAGTAGATACCTCCTACTCCTCTTCTCCACTCTCATCTATCGGATGACTATCACCTCGTAGTAGCTTGTTGAAATTGATGGGTATCGGCGTCCACGACGGGGTAGAATTGGAGGCCACTACTCTAAAAACTACACAGTACATTTATAATTTCAACTTGTCGCCTGAAGGTGTTTTAAGTTTTTAATTTTCAGATACAAGTAGGCGAGTAAGAATAGGCGTCTTGTGAGTGTGTGTACTGTTGAGAACAAAACGTGCGTGCGTCGATAACATCAAGTATGCTTCCCCCTGTCGAATTTTTAATCGCAGCCGTTGATGTCGTTTGTCTGGCGCTGTTCTACCCCGGGGGCTCTCGGTGAAGACTCGCCTGTATAACACACCCCTACGTCAATTTAAAATTCATACCATCCAGCAGCCGTAAATTAGTTTTCTACTCACTATCACCGCCGATTGCAAAAGGTATACTGTCCATTCAAAAGTAACGTGTTCTGTTTTGGATAACAATAAATGAAAAATCATTTTTATCTCTTTATGCATCATTGTGTGTATAATAGATAGGTGCGAAAACTAGACTATGTTCATCCTAGCTGACAATTCCAAATGCGATCAGCCGACGTTCGGGTCAATTCTGAGAATTTGTCAACAGGAAAATCTAGATCTACTTGTATTGATTACAATGATAACACATGATTAAGAGGCTTATCTTACGTGGTAATCACTGCTGCTGTTGCTGTTATAATTCTAGCATAAAATCAATAAGAATTCTCGCTGTTCAATTCATGCATTCATTCATTCTTGGTTCAATTACAGTGTGTCGTGTTTTTACACGATCCGTAATTGAAACTGGAACCGTTGCACGTCAGTGATAAGTACTACGACTGCTCCACTGAAACTCTTTTTAATAACACATTAAAATTATACTCTGAATGTGATGACTAAGATGGATTTGATATGTAATCATAAACGTATTTGCCGAAAAAGAAAGATATCGGTATTGGCAAATCCACAGACGGCCAGTGTGATGTAATATGAAAAGGCAAGTCCGTAATGTTTATTTGATACAAGTAATCGGCACATGATGTATGGAAGCCATCGAGGACGGCGGGCTACACCGCTCACTCACCATCCACGGTCGAGCGCCGTAAGGTTTATGATGATTATTCGATCTAAATGATGATTTATTACAGGATTAGGCAGGCACGCGGTTCATTTTGTGGGGCGATTGGCTTTATTTATATTATAATACCATCCTCACATTAAATCAGCAAGAAATCGGCTTTGTTGAATATTAATCACGGCGATATTTTAATATGTGGGATTTGTTTAGAATCTCAATATATTATGGGTATCAATATTAATAGATTGATAAAAGAAGAGATACTATTGTGTTATCATGTGTAGATATAATTTAAATATCTTGTTTCTCATCCGGCAACGATTTGCGATATGTTGTCTTAGATTTGTATCTAGATAGTATGGTAGGCAAATATGAGAGACAAATCAGCAAAAGTTCCAAAACCATGTAGACATTTTAAGGATGCATCTCTGATCTTGTAATTTTGATAAAACAAATTATAAGGTAATTGCACCGGAATTGAAATGGAACCGGTGATGGACATGGAACCAGTGATAGACATGGAACCAGTGATGGACATGGAACCAGTGATGGACATATCTTGTAGAATAAGAGTAGGAATGAGTTTTTATAAGTAAACATTATTTGACATTGAAATTTGGGCTTAAAGTGCCCATTACTGCTTTTCCTATAGTAAGATTTTGCTTAAAAATACAATTTATTAAAACATCTTGCTTGATATAAGAGTTTAATATTGGCAGCAGCTTGTTTAAATGGACGGATGCTTTTTTGTTAACGTAATTTATAAAGCCAAGATAATCAAATTAAGATTTCATGGAAAATGTGGTCAAAAATATTCGTACAATATTCTCGTTTGTTGAGGACAGCGCAGTAAATAACAATTATTGCAAAAGACATCCGGTCGCTTGTAGCCAAGACAAAGCTAATCAAATTATAATTGCAAATTAACTTTGACTGCAGGAGCCTTTACGACATAACAATATTATTTAACATAATACTTTTAATTTACAAACAAAAATGTCGTTTAGGTGGTATTAAAATAAATTAATTCTTAGGTTTTCGTTTTCTTTTTTTTGTTGGTTGGTAGTATGTGTTGGTTATGACATCATAAAGTGTTAACGATCTTTTAGTCTGTTTAGTATTATTAAAAAGTTTATTTTAATATTTTGAATCTGTATTATATCATTATGTACTCGTAAATGATTAAGATTGAGTTTTACGACAGATTAACATACTCATTGTACCACGCCGACTACTAGAGTCAAATATAAGTAACAGATTGTGTTTGCAATATATTTATAATCTTCGGCACACCCTTTCCGGGGAAAAGTGTGATGATATCTTGGCAATATATATCTGTATAAACATGGACAGGAAGTTATATAGTAACATTGTTCGTATGCATTTCTGTTGTCGAAGAAATATCGACCCGAGCCAACAATAATCATGTCTTTCAGTTTCCGTACACAAAAATATAAAATGTATAACTTCTAACTTTAGGCAAAGAATAACAAAGACGCCATTTAAATTACTTTAATATAAGTTTGTTTCTTTGAATCGCAATGTTGAGGGGAAATTTTCGGAATTCGTCTTAAAATATTTCTTGCAAAGCTTCCGACGTCGGTCGGAGTTAGGCGGGCCTCAACATGTAGAAAGTAAAATGTGAGTACAAATAAACTTGTAACGGACGAAACACTAAATGTGGTGACGGGCAAAATACCATTTAATGTTATATAACTTAGAAAAATTTACCATTTTTCTATATGAATGCATTGAAATTTGAGACTATGTTAAAACAACTGTCCTGAAAAAAAATACGAGAAACAAGCTAGATTTTAGAGATTTTAGAGAGCTAGAGATGTGAAATATAATTAGCCTGTTCTTATTGGGGTTATAAATTAATTGAAAATTTCACACTTTTATATTTGTGAACAAGAACAGATGTTTACATTTTGGAAGTTTGTTGTCCGAAAAAATATAGATAGACTTTAAATTATCATGATAATAATATGTATGATATACTTGATAACTCCACTCCAGTTTTTTATATATACTCGTATACTGCTCTTATAATTAAGCCAAGGGTTTTGAACATCCAAATAGATGTTCAAAACTTTATTTACCTACCAATATTTTAAAGTACCTACTTCGTATGTATAAAGGATTACCTATATACGTGCAAAGTAGGTATTTTACTTAGCATGACATGTGGTCTTAGTACTTAGAATATTCTTTTTATAAGTGTTTTAAGTATCACAAACATTACCATAATATTTCAGATGTAAGTGCAGTCGGCTATATTATGCTTGTAGCTAAGGTAGCCCACAGCGACCGTTGATTCAAAGAAAGACAAGTACAAAGTTTCCCGCCGAAGACATGAAATCATAGAACGATTTCTTTTACGACTTCGGTTTCAACTTCATAGCGATGAATTATGCAGAAAGGAGAGAGATTTCCTGCGATAAAAGTCGTAACACCCAAGAGTGTTCTAAAAAGAACTCTTAGAATATGATAAGGGGAACGGACATAAAATATTTAAATATGTTTTTTTTTATAGAAATCCTACTACAACATACTTAGATTTTAGTGTAATATCAACCGTAATGACTGTAGGTAATAGTTTTTAATTCTTTTAATTCATTATAATAATATATATATACTAAGTTGAATTTTAACATTTTATTTTAATTTGCGACCAAACTTAGCACCACACGAACATCAGCTTGAAAGCATCCTCTATCTAATGAATATAAAATAGATAAATTTGCACTAAGATCGACCCTGACCAGTCTGCATGCACACGGCACGGTACGGTATATTGGCACAGCAGAAATACATCATAAGATTCCTACGGTATCACCGAAGTAGTCTGGATAATGTAAACGTAAATTAAAATTATTTTTAGAAAAAAAATGAAAACCGACTTCAAAGAATACCTACATGTTCAATTCTTAACTAAAAAGTAGAAAATAATATTTTAATTACTTCATAGCAAAGAACATTAAAGGGGAATCAACGCAATCCTTGATACCTATAATACTTTTCTATTTATAGTTTTTAATCAGTTATTTTGAAGTCGGTGCCAACCAAGAAGGATCATAATGACCTCCATAAAAATAACCTACCTACTAGCAAAAATAACCTACTTGATTAATCTATTAATATATGAATGAAAAATATAGATATAAACCACTAAACCATTCTTTATAAAAGAAACATAGGACCCGATTTCAAATAAAAGAAGAATTTTCCAAATTGGTTTATAAATGACCGAGTTCTGTTGTAACAAACATACAACTACTAAACCATTTCTTATAATAAAAAAATGGGACCAATTTCAGAGTATACCCTTTCAAATAAAAAAAGAATTTTCAAATCAGTTCATAAATGACCGAGATATGAGGTAACAAACATACAAAAACATACGACTCGAATTGATGACCTCCTCCTTTTTGAAGTCGGTTAATAATTAATATAGAAAACAATTTTCTTTAAAAAAATATTTGTATAAAATAATATAAGGTGGATGCAGCAGCGGGATCAAAATAATATGTAGTGATATTTTTTTAATTGGCATTGCAGTATGTTATAGGAGCGAAAGCGAGTGGCCCGCAGTAGCTAGACGCAGCGAGCGTGCGCCGCAAGTGCCCTGAATACTTAATTGATTAATATTAGTTGCTCCGAGGGTGAACTTCCTTAGAGGTGAGCATGAAACTTAAGACAAAGAACACGTTCGAGCCTGTAAGGGCTACTTTTTAACTTTTAATACAAGTATTTGATCAGTCATGGTCCTGTCAGTTTCGCTATCAGTTTTAGTGTACGAAATACTAAAATGATGTTGGTATTTATTTATCGTATATATTCATCATCATCATTATCAGCTGCATATAAACCTCCACCAAGCATCTCCACTTTGATCGCTCGATACTATTTTAATAGTATTGACTGCCTCGATCATTCAATGGAGGTACGGATTGTAACTCAAAGGTTACAGGTTTAATCTTGGGCGCCGGCAGCATAGGGGTGCAGTTGCACCCCCCTGTCGAAGAAATTACACAGAAACAATTAGGATTTTTTTATAAAGTTAGTCTTTGAATTGAAGCGTGTATCGGCAGCTATCCAATCTGGTGAAAAAATTTATTATCCTCCAATAATATTTTCTATAGGAGCAGTGAACATGCGCAGTATGTTTAGAAAAATGCAGTGCACCCCCCTGAAAGTCAGATGCGCGCATGAGTTCGATCCTCGGATCAGCTAACGGACACTGATATTAAATTTTTCCAAAGTCTATACACATAACAGTTAATAAAATCTGAAAAATTAAGGTATTCCATCTACTCACTATCTCCACTAGTTACACTGAAATATTGACTCTTCACATCAACTGTTCTTTATGCCCAACGGGACGACAAAGATCGACGACCTCTTTAATTTCGCGAACTCACCAAACCTCTGAACAAAGCACTGCCACAGCCTGAGTTTGTCACGCAGATTATATCTATTTGTAATTTATGACACAAACTTTGCAGTTGTCAGTCTACCGCTTTTCTCAGTTAGACAACAGAAATACAACACTACAACATTTTGTATGGGGAGGTGTATCACACTTTGCAAAAGTCTTGTGAACCTAAATATTTTTTTTAAACTTTGTGTCATAAATATAAGCACAAGGCGTGCTATAGCGTCCTATGCCCGTTTGCCACTGTACTATTATCTCTTCAGCTTTGGAATTAGAAACATTAGACTATAAAGTTTTACATTCACTAAATCTTAAACAAAATTAAATATTCAGCTGTGTTTATTAACTATTTCCATTTATAAACTTTACGTACACCTAAATCATTATCACTAAAATATTGTTTTATTATAGCGATAACGAAGAAAATTCACAATGGATTTACAAAAGCTTTATAACCCTTTTAAGCTGAAATAGAGTATTGCGAGTGCAAGCGTGGACTTCAACGAGAAAGAAGGTACCGTAGGTTTGAAATGAAATAAATTCCATTAGCGTAATTGGTAGCAACAGTGGTTATAGCAAGTTATAGGCAGTTATGTTGTACTCGCGTCCTACTCTGTCTGTGTATTTTAGATATCTACTGCAGGTTTTATTTTTACACAAACAAGCATTACTGTTATCATGTCATAAACCGCCAGTCAGTAAAATCTCTCGAACATGCTATACATTATCAAATAAGTTTAATGAAAAATAGCTCGCACATAATTTACGTTTTACGAGAGAAGTAAATTAGGAGCCAGACTTTAAAAAGTTCTTACTTTAAGTCTATTGTCACAAATTCCTGATATACCCTGATTCTATTCCTTAACAACAACAAGATAACAGCAGGTAGTTCTTAAGGCGATACAAGTGCGTTATGGTTCATATTCAAACTTAACTTTTATTTTAAAAATAATACTGCTATCGGTAAAAAGTTTGCTTAATGCTGTGGCAAATTCGATCAGTGCTCGAGTAGCAGACGTTTTATTCTATAAAGATCTATAAAGTTCACCCTGTACCTAATGCATTTTAGCTGCACTAAAATGCACTAGGTACACGACTGTTGAATTAAAAAGCCTATATAAATACAATTATTTTGATACTAAAGATTTCTTGGCCTCAACGATTTTTTATAGCGTCTAAAGTCCTACTTTGAGTGATTTTTTTTATATACAAATCTAAAAACCACTACAGTTATCTGTTGATTACTTAAATATTTGTCCTGTATGTGAGTCCTGTTTACCGCACTCCTCGTGCGGGCCAAACTTTATGAACTTACTAATAGGTAGACTTCCAATCATTAAATGCTCCTTATTTTAATTAAAGTTATCTCTCTAAGGTTGCTAAACACATGCTCCCTAATTCTTTACAATATTGTTTCAACTTTATAAATAAATACACCGAGTAAGTATACAGTTTCTAAGCTGTAAAAGACGACGCATTCCATGAACACAGTTACAGGTTACTTTGTTATGCTAATCTTCATAATTCTTTGGGCGGAGGAAGTTCCAAGCAACTTACTTTTTTGAAAATAACTTGTAATTTAGTCGTAATTTGTTACGCCGTTGAATGTTTACTTACTCGGATAAAGTTGAAACTCACAGGTCCAACAGTATATTTTTTATTTATCATATTTAGCTTCTGATTTTTTTTTCTATTATGAAACCAAGATAAGTGAAAGCTGTTGCTAACAAGCACTTTTAATCTATTTCTACCAAGGCAATTATAAAGTGAACAATCAGGGCACCTTGTACTCAAAACTATCCTGACAGTTTTGTAAAGCTCTTGCCTTGTTCAAATTAACGAAGAAAACTTCTCGATCAAGTCCGTCTACCTGAAAACACAAAGTAAACTTCGTGCCTTCGCAACTTATCCATTAACTTAAGTAGAATCTGTAGACAGTACAGGAGAGAACAGTGCCTCAGACCGCGCCTCGTGTTAGAGATAGTTTGAACGTTAAACTAAATTTATGATATTAGATTGATTGGTAAGTCCGTAACTGCTATAATTTGTTTGCTTACTTCTATTCTTTTCAAATATATTTTATGAGCTATTTATTTTTATAAATTTGACTGCAGGCAATTTATCATGCGGAAAGTCTCAGTGAAAAGATTTTCTACACGCTATACGAAAGCGCAGAATCACGAGTCACCCTTTACATTATGCGGTTGTCACGACGTGCCCGATCAAGCGAAACTGTTTCAAATTGTTAATGTATTCCACGTTAAATTTTATATGGTGATTTTACAATACTTTATTTTTATAAAATCAGAAAAGAGTTTCGTGTCGGCCGCTTAACCAGAGTTCAAAAGTCAGGCCGTTCCCTATGAAATCTTCATTCATTTATTAAACTTCCAACAATCTCCTTTTGACTTGAGACCCTAAAATGAAAAATTATTTCTTAAATTTTTACTTCACTTAAAATCTGCACAACGTTGTAGTCGACGACCGCTTTATTATTTATGACAAGGAACACGAAACTCATCTCGAGTTATAAACTTCTTGGAATTTCTCCTGAAGTAATACAGAGCTATTATTATGATGTCCCCTCAAAAAATATTCGCAGTGTGGCGGGGCAGGGTCGGGTACAGGGGCGTCGTTACTGACGGCTCCGTGGATGTAGTCCCGCAACCGAGTTCAAGGGGGACAGACCTCTGGGACACACTGTACTTACCTATTTACACAGTTTTAAACATTCTATCTAACACGAGGAGATCGACAACGTTACTGCTATTAACTCGATAGCAGTAACGTTGTCACCTTGACTTTAATCAAACCGCAAAATTGTTGTAAAATTAAAGTATAGATACCCAATATAAAATTAATTGTAAAATAGACTTGAAATAAAAGCTTTTCATAGTATCAATAAAATTATATTTAGGCGATTAATTGCTTTTTGATTCAACAGTATTGTAAGGTTAATTGGGTAAAATTTAAAATTTTGTTTAACTTTTTCAATACATACACTTGATAATATTTTTTTCATCTTATGTTTATTTAGTACGGAAAAAGGAAAAAGTATTTTGAAATTGAATTTCAAATTGTGTTTCATTGTTCTTGTTACTGTAATCGAATGAATGGGAAACGTACCCGTAATTGGGTGTTTTTAAAACGAATTAAATTAGATTCAAGTTATATGATAATAATGTTACTAATTCAGAAAAATAAATTAAAATAAAAGTTTCGCAAGACAGCGTTGGCTATACTGAGCGATACGGCGACGGGCAGCGCCCAATATTTTTTATTTTCTTTTATATTAAAATTAATTTCGACGTAGCAGTAACCCTAACTAAAAATAAGGAAACAGAAACAGAAAGAAAACCTCGCCGGTTTACTTTCTGTTTCTGTTTCCTTTTTTTTTAGAACAGTTTGTATAGTATGGACAAACCGTTGATATTTCTAAAAAAATAACATTATACGGTCTACTACTTTCTTAGTACTTGTTTGATTAGCGCCACCACGTGTGTATGTGCCCTATTATGCATGGAAACAATGCTGTGAACTTACTTCTGTTTTGCGCACTTGTGTACGCATATATTTTAAGTTATTTGTTACTTTTTCGATGATATAAAACTATAGAATTACACCCAATGTTTATTATTCATCAGTGGTTAATTTTTACGGACAACTAGAAACCTTCACGGGCGTGCAAACAACAAATTAAATACACAGAAACACATAGAAGACAAACGAACCAACGAGCAAATATTAGAAAACTAGAAACTCAGAATTATCGTAAAACATGTTTGTTCTTAATAAATGTACCTACAGACAGAAGGATAGAAATAATAAAAAAGAGTTGGCATCTATAGAATCGATTTGTGTAAGAATCCTCATGCGGTAAGCGAGGATTTAGAAATGTGCTCTCTATGCGGTGATCTTTTTACGACTATTCGACAACCGTAAATTTTTATTGCATTCCTTATCCGGAAAACACTACTGCATTCAAAGTTACGACGCTTTTTCTGTATTACATATTTTAATAGTCACTTTTAGCTTTAGGTCATACGTTTACTACAAGTACAGAGATACATAAATCTCTTATATAATTTAGACATGGCACTTAGATAAATAATTTGAGCTGATTTGTTATATGAATGCTGTAGAGGTCTCTCGTATCTCGTATCTCAGCGAATGTAAGCTTATTTTATTTGTGATTTTTATTTGCTGGCACAGTTTTATTAGGTTTAATGCATTTAATATTTATTATATTTATTTAACAGTACGCTTACAAATATAAATTTATAACTATTCTAGTTAGGTAGGTTTGTTTAGTATCTTTCAAACAAATTCCATAATATTTTATATAAAATATTTTATATTAAATATAAAATGAAATATAAAATAAAATATAAAATATGTATTAGTTTATAATATTAGTTTATAATTTTTCTTATGTATGTATTGACATGTTATGAGCCTTAGATGCCTGAAATAAATGATTATTATTATTATTATTATTATTATTATTATTTATTAACCATTCAAATATTAAAATCGAAGCGGGATACATCTTTAGAAGATACAGAAACAATCCTGTCTGTTTTACAAAACTGAACAAAACTTTTACAATACATCTAACAGAAATAACATACATATTTTATACTCCTTAACTACAGAGAGGCAAACTGTTACCTATACAAAAGAAACACATACGGCTTAAATGGCTTACGGCAATAAAAAAAGTTTTTGTGATGTTTTTCTTCCAAACCACTTAACAAGCTTGGCGCACGTAGACATGTTTGTGTCTTGCTTGCATTATGACACCGTGTTACTATAAGATTTAGAGGGAACAAAAGTGAGGAGACGCTGTGGCGCCAAATACGTTGCCTACTTTCTCATAACTACCGCACATCTTAGAGTTCTAATGTCTAATGTCTCTCTATCACATTAATTTAGATATAATTATGATATTTATAGCTAAGGTAATTACGATAGTAATCAATTTTGTAGATAAAGAGATTTATGTTGTATATGAAATTGTGGAGGTTATTCATAGTAATGATATCAAATATATGCTGCTCCTAGACCTTATTCACCAAAAGCATAATTTGTCTATGTACCTGAATCCTCCGTAAAACTGTGAAATGAAAAGGAACAAACACCAACCGCTGCTAACATATCTAATATTTCAGACTGATGTTAAAAATTGTAATAGGAAACCGAACCACGCTTATATTTTGTTGCTAGAAACTGTTGATAATCTCGTTTTTTCTATATTTTTTTTAATATAATATGACAACAGAGGCCCTAGACAAGTGTCAGAGATTTCTATTCTATTCATAGAATAGATAAAAAAATGTATGAGATTGACATAAGCACTGGCGTTAGCTTATGTCAATCCAATTCATTTTTTTATCTATTCTATGAATAGAATAGAAATCTTTGCTACTTGGCCTCAGACCTATTTTTCATGTTTCGAATTATAATTTAGTGAGCCAAAACAAATCAATCGTGTCTTAATTTGAGGAACCTTTTTCAATGCGATCGAGAGAGATATCGAGTTTTTATATGTATTTGAAATTATGTATATTAGCAGAAATAATGTAGAGAGATAAAATTAATGGCGTGTGTATGTCATTGTCGTCGTGAAGTTTAACATACTACTTGTTCGTAAACTCATAATATATAGTTTACATACGACGTGAGTGACTTGCGCATTTGAATCTCATCAATACGGTCGTGCAAGCTTTACTAAACTTTATAAATTTGATATTTATGATGCATCGTTATGTTATTGTATTTTATAGATCAGACTTGACACCGTACACCAATCAAAGTTTTGGTTAAGTGTTTTTTTAATTCTTACTTAACGGTAAAATTATTGTATGGTTTCATATGAATGGCTGCCTCAAAACATTAGAGCCATTATATCTAAACATAGGCTTATGCTAAACTAATTAATAAACAACATTTCAATATTAAGCCGTTTGCAAACTACCTGTTTGGAACCTTTTGTACTCCTTTAAGTAATACCGTAAATGCTTCAGTATAAAGTCTTCTTGTTGCAGGTAGGTGACGGGCAGCAGGCTCATACTTCTTGCAACCAACGCCCGAGAGGTTTATGAAGTGGAGGTCTTTGTCAATAGCATAGAGCTCAGTGAACACGCCAGTAAGTATAAGTAGTTATTTCTGCTTCACTTCTGTAATAATTTGTGTCAGATTTTTCTATATATCTGGCTTTTGATGGTTTAACAACGTACGATATTTGATTTAATTAAATCTTGAATCTTTTAATTGTTTAATTGCTGTCATTCAGGAACTTGAGATTTAATTGTATTTTAATTCCTTCCTATAATCTGCAAGACTGTATAACAGGTTGTTGGTAGATGTAGTTTACAACAATTGCCTTCTAGCAATATAATTATATTACCTCGGAATCCGCAGTATACAAACGTGATGCTGCATCTGCTTGCGTCGGGTTGGGATAAGTCTAACTATTGATTTCAAGAATATCGGTGGTGCTCTACGACCGTTAAGTAATATCAGTTAGAGTTCGTTTCATATAAAATAGTGATTATTTAGTTGCAATGGTTAGACTGAAATCCAATAGATTCCAAAATTGTCGTCAAAAAGTTGCCTCGGAGGATGTATATTATATACGTACTCTGAATAATAAAATGTTAGTATAGACTGAAGTTTGAAAAGTCGGTGGCGAACTTCGCCTGTTCACTCATTACGGAGGAGACCTCTAGTTTCAGGTTGTTGTCATAAAGTTAACCACTACGTGCTTCCTCTATTTGAAAAATAAACTTTTAATAAGCTCCGTTAACATAACACGCTTTGTTTAAGCTTTCTCCTGAAACTATAAGCAGTTAAATTTTAAATTAGTAGCAAAATTCGGGCATAATTATCATAAGTGCTTTTAAGTTTACGATATTGCAGAAGTTGGAAGTAGATATAGTTAGAGTAGTGTTGGTACGGCTAATTTTTGTGTAACGATGAAAAACGCACAAGTTAACATAGTGAAACTAAGTTAGGAGTACGCAGCGGGCGATGTCCCAGAACGACGTAATATACGCTAACGGCCCGGGACAAGACAAATGTGTTTTCTCTCGCTTGCTATTAGAAGCTTTCCGCTGGCTCCGCTCTCATGCGCCCCCTGGATCTTGATTGAAAACGGTGGCTTATTATTGGATTTTTAGACGATGTGACAACACCATTTTTGTCGTGTTGTTTGGTTTTGTGGTGTTATTTGTGGCTTTTGTGTTACTTTTGGAATGTTAACAGGTATTATGTTTAATGGTGTATCTGCTATCTACACCAATATGACTCGTAATAGGGAGAGCAGAATGAGAATGCGTTTTAAACCCAGTACCCAGACTAGGGAACGAATTGTTTTTGTCTTTTCAAACATTCGATTAACATAGGTAACATAAAGTACGAAATATTATAATAGCCTAAACGATAGGTGATCGAACAGTATACGAAGTTACGATAGAGGCGAGGCGACCACCGTAGACTGCAGTCAATAAAATCCCACAAACATGCTAATGTGTAGTTTGATAACGGTATACAATGATTGAAAATAGTAAGTACTACATAGTTTATTACATTAGTATAAATAGGCACAACGAACAACTGTATACACACATAACATAAAACTAGGTAGATAGGTATTATATCTACTATACTGTAAAATTGTACTATTACCTACAATAAAATGTTATTTACAGAAATTGTGATTTAAAATGTACAGTAATTTTGGTTCAGTGGATACAACCGGTGAGTTAAATCGTTAGATAGATATAATGTAAAGACAGGGGTGGCAGCATTCACGTTGCAGCTAGTTAGTAGCGCAAACTGGCTCGCCGTCGGCGTTCGCGCAAATTCAATTTGTCTCGAATGTTCTGCGAGTGTAGGAGCGGCGAGCGCGCGAGTGCGGACCGCCGGTTACTGAGTCATTGGCGCCCTACACGCTCCCTTTCATTACTGTTACACTATTTGTCTATACTCCTAAGTGGCTCAATTACAACCAGCCATAAAGATGAAAACGTCAATGGCAATCAGTTACCATAGTGTACGTACACAAATTAACTTTTGGTATTACATTTTTTCACAATATAGTGCAAAAGAAATTTAAAAATAATATTAAAATGGTGCAGTTATTGGTGCTGTTAAATTTGCAATTATTACTTTGTTTGTTTCCTCAGTGAGAAGTTGCATACATAACAGCTAGCAGCAGTAACACAAAATAAATTACCCGATTCTAATTATGGAAATAATCTATTATAAATGTAACTAATTTAGTTCAAATCAAATATAATAGTGATATTCATTAACATAATACGAAAACGTGGTTTAAATAGTTTTAAGGCAACGAAATTATTTACAGCTATCAAAACACTGGATGTTTTGCAATTTCATTAATTATTTCAATAATTTTGTCAACCGCAGTAATTGTAGAATTTACAATAACATTACATAACAAAATGTTGGCTTTGGGTAGGGTGTGAGTATAACATTGTAGCATGACTTGTGCGTTTTATCGAGTGTTGGTGAGATTAATGGGGGCTCGGCGCGCGCTCGCAGCAATTACATGCGCAATGTGGCAGGGTTGGTGTTCGCATCATGGTTTTGTTGCGTTCATCAGCCGAATGAATGTCACCGAAATGACACAGCGACACCGATACCACGAATTAGCGCTTCGTGTTCAGTACTACAATTTTGCTGTAAAGTAACACCAGCTGTAATCAAATAATTCTAGTTGTTTTACGTCGGTTTGGTTTGTTATTTGTTTTTCCTGTTATTTTTTACTTTTAGCTATATCATGTTCGTTTGTTAAATTAACTAATAATCCAGTGTATATCGAAATAATAATATGCGTTGTATTAAATTATTTTAAAATAGTTACAGAGATAAAAACTAATTTTACTACGTTCAGATTATTTTTTTTACTTTATTAAAGAGTAGTAATTTTGTTTCACCTTCATTTTTAAAGGAAAGATATGCTGTGTTTCTTTGTATTATAGCCCTGCCTTCTTATGTTAATATCTAAAATAAATAAAGAATAATTGACTTTGACTACTTTTTACTATTTTAGGCACATTTTGTCTTCTGCATACATTTCTCTTGTCAATTTCTTGGTCGTTGATACGTAGACAAAAACAAAATGTCGGGTTGACATGATAAATGTATTCATTAGGAATGTAAAATAATATAATTTCCTTCTAGTAGCCACGCTCTCATACATATGAAATACTCATTCATAAAATATTCAAAATGGTTTCACGCTCCTTAATTATCTGTGTTTGTACGTCGGTGTAAAGTTTCATATGTTTCGTATTATTTTTGGCAACAGTGCATATTTTTAGAAATAGATACTTTTATTATAAAGATACACTTATATTTGAAATACTGTAAGATACTGCGGATCTTGCATTACGGTTTTCTTGGTAGACATAAAACCAGCTTGAGAATACCTACGGTTTAAAATTAAAGACGCTGAATTGTAAAAGTTAGGATAAATCTCTATGCTTCTTTTACCATTAATTAATGGTATAGTAATAATTTAAAACGTTTATCATTTTTCCCAATTCTCATTTTTTTTCTAATATGTTTAGGTTATATACACTAGGTGCTTAACGCTTGTCCCACACAAGGCGCAATTTTTTTACAATATTCATATAATGAATATTTTTTTATTATGAGCTAATAAGAAAAAGACAACATAAAAGTTATCGTGTAAAATTTGCATCAAATAATAGACATAAAGAATAATTTGTATCTAACCAATTTTGCCAAGCACTGACGCTGGCAGCTGGATAATTTACGTTTTAAAACTATTTAAATAAGTATATTTAGTAAATACTCAGGAGTTGTGTCCCGTAAATGGTATTAGAATTATTTCCGGAACTCAATATAGCTAGCAAAACGTGCGTATTAAACATAACTATCTACCCCTTGGAGGCAAAATGGCGTGATGCTGCGTTATGTTGCAATATTAACACGAAACTCGACTATGACAAAGTCACGTATTTAAAACTAAACGTATGCTTATACAAATTTGTTGTATGATATGAAATGTTAACACAATTATCACGTACTAAAATATCAAGAGACAACAGACCGCCATAACTTTTTGTATTGTTTGGTTAGCACGACAGCAATTTTCCGTGAACATAACGAATGTTTGTACAACCTCTAGCGGTAATGCAGCGCCGCGTTCTATGACAACGCGCTCTATACACTCACTACGAAGCCACACAACAATTGGGTACCTTTTAAACTACTAATACCTAACGATTTCCAGGTACTATTAAAACTAGTTCATGTGCGTGCAGCTTTATGATTCCAGTAAAAATTAAAAACGTTTTTGTAGTTTACAATTTCAAGTAGATTTTTTATTGTAACCTTTTCAGCCAAGATTCACAAATTTGAGTTTTCAAAGTTTTGCTGTTCCCTACCTCTCTTGAAGTTCTAATCATCATCATCATCATTTAAGCCAAAAGACTGCTGGACAAAGGCTTACCTAAGTATCGCCACTTTGACCGTCAGCGAGCCGCCTTCATTTATTTTATCAGCTGGACGCAGCGTGGGCACACTACTCAGAAGGTGAACCGACAATCTAACAAAGATAGCGGGCAACTGTTGTCATAATAATACTTTGATATTTTCATTTTTAAAGCAACTATTAAAAATAATTGTACGTGTTCAAACAGCTACGTGTTGGTATCGTCGTAGCGGTAATTCGTAGCATCGTAGCACCGTAGCACGTCTCGACTGGACGCGTCAGTTGTGCGTTGCAATTACGCCCCAAATGACATATAACTAGTAATCTTGTTTGTTTGTATATTTTGTTGCGACCCTGTCTCGTATGCTGACGTAGGGGCAGAGTTATTTGATTATTCTATAGGGTGTTTACAGATTGGGTGTATTTTTGGCAATATTGGCACGCGTATACTGCGATACTTTTTTTTTATTGTAGCTCAGTTTAACCACAGTCACGTCTGTTGTTAAACAAGAAACATTTGCTTAGAAGATTTGTCAGATATTTTCAAGTCGCTAGGATATGAATATCCTTAGGTAATATTTATTATCTTATTATTCTATTGACCGCTATCATCATATAGTTTTTTGTTTTCGGTACTGTTGCCCTTCCATGTATACACATATATACACACATGCTTCAATCAGTGAACCGCCTTGAGCTAATGTTTACCAATTTGCTTGTACGTGCATTTTGTACTGTTAATTATACAATAACAATGGTATAATCGAACGAAGTGTTATTATACGACTAGTGAATGTATTAAGGAAAAGGAAAACGTAATAAAATAGATATGTTCGTCTATTTTATATATAGCAATAACATCTTTGAGTGTTTTGCGAGACTATTCGAATAGTTTTAAGCGTACTTGGCTATGTTTATCTATATATCTATATGTATACTATTATATAAAGCGGAAGAGTTTGTTTGTTTCTTTGAACGTGCTAATCTCTAAAAATACCATTCGGATTTGAAAACTATTTTTGCGTATGATAGCCCAGTTCTTGAGGAAGGTTATAGGCTATGTACATCATGTTACTGGCGACGGGAACAGAGCAGTAAGCAAACACGCGGGTGAAACCGCGCCGCGGCGAGTTAGTACTATTACATAAAGCGGAGGAGTTTGTTTGTTTGAACGCGCTGACCTCTGAAACTACCGGTCAGATTAGAAAATCTTAACGCGTATGATAGCCTAGTTCTCGAGGAAGGTTATAGGCTATGTACCATCACGTTACTGGCAACGTTAGCAGAGCAGTAAGCATAGACGCGGGTAAAACCGCGCCGCGGAAAGCTCTGAGATGACTATAATGTGGTAAAATAAAATTGGTAAACTTTCAAAATACAAATCTCTTTTACAGCTAACATAGTAATTTCGTAATGAGTATTAGATACAAATCAGTGACAACTCGACATAAATGTTGACATAATTGATCTGCTCTAACTTGAGAACATAATATTAACCATTGTACAACTTATTTCTATCTTATGTGTATGTCTCGTTTAATGATATTGTAAACATGTAATTGGTGTACAATAAATAATCTTCTTCTTTTCGAGTCGACAGCAAATCTTTATATATTGTATACAATAAAGAATATTCTATCTATTCTATTTATTTATTTATATTCTATCTATCTTTACTGTTTAAAAAGAAATGTGATGCATAATTATAATATACTAGCTGTTGCCCGCGACTTCGATCGCGTGAAAATTCAGATTTGTGCCTGTATGACAATATTGCCTGCCTGATCTTGCGGCAATCGTACATTGTATTAGTAATGAATATCAGTATAATCCGTCTCGAATCCCTTTTAAATCTTTCCACCCAGTACCACTAAAAATGACAAAATATCACACAAACTTGCTTCTCCTATTTTCTCATTTAATAAAAGTAGTTTCTAAATTTAAAATAAAGAGGATTTTCTACTATTTGGAAATGGTACTATCAAAACCATGGAAGTTTCATATGAAGTTTGTCATCCCTTTGTACCCCCTAGGAGATGAATTTAGCAAAATCTCGTCTTAGTGAACATCTATGTTCTAATAGGAACCCTCATCAAAATTTAAGACTCCTAGCACTCGTAGTTTCTAAGATTTTGAAATGAGTGAGTGAGAGTCCTTCGCTTTTATTTATAAAGATTTTTACAAAGTTACTTTTAGTATGATTGAAAATTATGTTCAATAGTATTCGATAAACAATTCGGTAAAATGTAAACATACGTTTACTAAATCTGCTAAGAGGCCCATCGCGCCGCTACGTGACTGAATCGAAACGTATTTGTCCCACTAAAGCTGCGGCTTTTTTCTCACATTCGATGGACAGATAGAGATAGTCGTCCCTTTCAACGAATGGTCTCACTAAATCCTTAACACTCAACTTCACTGTGACTTGCAGCACTTTTCGTATCTTTCAATGTTTACAAAAGCGTTCTTATAAAATAAACCCTAAAATAATTTTATTTCTTTGAATTTAGACGTTTTATTTAATTTAAAAATTCAATCAACTTATTTTTATTTAGAGATTTTATTTTATTTGTAGAATAACATGTTTGAATTAAACAAAAGTTGAGTAAAGAAAATTGCCCTAATTGAAAATAAATACGGCTCGTAGTTAAGTTAAAACTGAAACCTTACGAATCGACAAATCTGCTGGGTACATTCTTGCTTAGAGGTAAATACAAAGATGTGCAACCGATTTTTCAATTGTTTGGAAAAACATTTTATTCCATAAGACCTTATAAGCACAATACAATAATGACACAAAGTACACCTACTTTTAAAACATAGGTACATCCACGACCAGTCTGTGATGCAAAAATATTTCGATCATTTATTCGCTAACGCGGGCAGTCAAATTAGTACCTTTTAAAATATCGCTCTACCATTTCACATTTATATTAGTAGAAAACCGAGTCAAAAAACTGCACGGTCATAAACCGTCTATTTTTATAATATCAAAGAAATAATAATGGAAAAGATTCGTCACTGGTAGTGGGACGTAAACGCGCCTCACGAGGCTCTCGCCAGGTGCAAAGATGTTTCATGATTTAATTTGGGATTTAGGGATCTGCTCTATCGAATCTATTGAATCGTACAATCTTTTTATCGCAGTCACATTCCGCAAACGTTCACTTTTCGGCATTGCTTTATATAGGTTTGTTATTATGTTGCCCGAGCAAGGATCACTTGTCGCACGTTCGAGGAAAAATCAAATAGCAACTTTAAAGTGCTTTTTATTTTATTCATACTATGTAATTATCATTTATTTATGTAGTAAAGAAATTTGGTTATACATGCATAGGTATATGATCTCCTCTACTCTATTTCCTCCATGTTTGTAGCAGCCTATATACGAATATGAAGCTGTTGAATTAACAACTCGCTGTGGTAGTTACATCCATACATGTACGTTTTCAAGCGGCTACTACTAAGTAATTGTAAGCACAAAAACTACACTTGGCTGGACCACTGGCAAAGTAGCCGTATAAGTTACTTATCCCGTTAGTCATAAATAAACTTTATCTTTTTTAAATCGAAGCGTAGTGTACTGCGGCAGAATACACAGTTTCACCTATACGGCACTTGGATTCCGGACACACATACTCACGGTTGAATGAATTGCTAATCAAATATCATTTGACTGTTTTATTTCAGGGCTAATGCTTTTCGAAATATTCAAATAACCGCAGTCTCACAGACACTGAACAAACGCACAAAAATAAATTCACGCATGGTTGAGCGCGCTACGAGCTGACGGAAAAATGAATGGATATTTTGTTATAATGGCGACCTCAGATAAACAATACACACTCGAAGCGGGATCGTTTCATGGAAATTTAAATAATGTAGGATACAGACAGTACTAACTATTTATTTAATGATGATTTCAATTTCCACGTACTCAGTGAGATAGAGCCGTAGTTTTTATATTCATTCGTTCGTTCACCAACGTTCACTTTTGTAAATACCTTTGAAAAAGATGACTGAAGACCGGAGTTAACTTGTATTTTTACAACCGATGACAACATAATGTAATTATGAATATACATAATTACATTCTTTCTTCATTCATGCATCGCAATGAAAACACACGTAACTTATTGTAAAACTATAGCAGATTGAGTAACTATATTGTTTACAGTATAACTTTTACATAATATTGTCTCCAAACACATTTCTTCTACGCGGCTCATAGGTGTAAACATCAAACTAGTAATTCTTGGACGTCGCTTTGGTCAGTATCAATGAAGAAAATGTTTTGCTTAAGTAAACAAACACATTTAGAAAATGGATATTGATATCGTTTGTTGTTTTCCTTGGACTTTGTTAGGTTTTACGAGACAACAGGTTCTTAATGAGAGTATTTTACTACCATGTAGTAGTGTGCAAATTGTGTACTATTTTATCTTTACTTACAGTTGTAGTTGTGACCTTGTAGACGCTTCGGTTTTTTGCGTTTTTTGTGCTATTTCCTTTTGTAATAAATTGTCATTTAATTAGAAGTATCTTTAACCTATAAAGTCAGAAGTTGTAGTAGAAATAACTGAAAGAGATGTGTTGGTACTTACAGATGCATAATCATTAACATAGTCCAATGTATCCATAGTGAAACTTGCGGTCCCGGCGTTCATAAGCGGTGGTTATCACGAGATTTTTTATATTATTGCATACATCAATGAAGTCATATAATTATAAAAATAAGGAACAACATTTAACTTGATAGCCTAAAATAAAAAAAATGGATATTATGAGATATTTGTTGAGCCAAAGCTTTCAGCTTCATTATAATTGATAAAAATGTATATTACGACAACACTAGTATTGCATCTAATACCTTTTCAATATACGCGATAAACAGTTTACGAATAGTTTTTAATTACATATTTTCCGTGTTAGTGATAGTAGTATGTTATTGCAGCGAGTAGGGAACTAACTAACGGGGCACGGCGCTCAGCGGACAGTTAGCCGTGAGAGGAATACCAAGCAGCTGCTCTTGCTTCCCAGGCCTCAGCTAATATTGTGCTGGCTCACATACCTTTTACTAATGTACACCCCTTTTCGTTTTATTTTCTTTTTACGTCAACGCTGACGGGTGTTACTTAATTAGCTGCTATCTAAGATATACGAAAGTTACAAATTGTAATTAAAGTTGTTTATTTGTGAAATTGATTATGGTTTTACTAAGAATTTACTTCAAAGATAGGTTCTAAGTAGATACCTACTGTGATTCTTTTATTGACAATCATCTTGAGACCTCAACTTCGAAGGATAGAGGCTTGGTCAAGAGAAGGCTCCCAAGCCAGTGAAAAAGTCTAAGTTGGTTATTATTTAGATTGCCTTTGTGGTTCGTTGGTAATATGTATGGACTGCCACGCCAAGGTTGCGGGTTCGGTTCTCGCTCAGTGCAAATATTTGTGCATGAACATGTTTATTTGCATCTGGCTGTTTCTATGTATAATAAGTATGTATTTACAAAATATATTTAAGTATGTATATCAGCATTCTAAAGCCCATAACACAAGCTATATATAAATATATATTTCTTTTGTTCAAGATATATATTTTATTATTATATAATTGCAATGGTCATGTAAAAAGTTATTGTGATTTCCGTGAAACACCTTACTTGCCGTTTGACTTTATTCGAGTACAGTACATACTTTAATGATTTTAAAATTTGTTTATTAATATAATGCATAATATTAAGTAGAAATAACAATTTTAGTGTAA
Source organism: Parascotia fuliginaria (assembly GCA_963082885.1). NCBI lineage: Eukaryota > Metazoa > Arthropoda > Insecta > Lepidoptera > Erebidae > Parascotia > Parascotia fuliginaria. The sequence continues at coordinate 12,641,980 of OY720172.1, forward strand.
AACTCATTTCATTGATCATTAGTATGTGAATTATTCGTCTGATTCAATAGTATAGACGTTCGATCAAGTTTGCAATTAGAATTTGAAATGGATATTCAAATAGCACGTCATTTACGTACTTACCAACGTTATGTAGCTTGTTTTGATATCCAAATTATGTCATTATAACTCAATGCATTTCACGTGTGCAATAATAACATTGTCTGTAGATATTAAGGGAGATGTGTCGCATGACTTCATTGTTATTGCATAGTTGCCATCACACACGGAGCACGAATGAAAACAATGTTACATTAGACATGGCTTGACGTATGCGTGGGGTACACTAATAACTGATGTGAGATTCTTGTACATCATGCGCAACTGAGTGTTTGTATTTATTGTTTGATTGAGGTATTGTTTAAAATGAAATAAATGAATGAAAAAAACTCATGGACATGGGATATACCTACACATATAATTATTACCAAGTTTTGAATGTATAGTCAGTTTTGTAAGTGGTCCACATTTTTGGTTTCTTTATAATATAATAATAATCTTTATTTAGCAGAAATACGTTGTAGTACATTACATTGACAAGCATATTATAGTTCAATAAAAGTACAATTTACTACAAGTTATTATTGTGGGTGTCAATGTGTTATCCTAGCTAGGCTACGAAATAGCCTGTGTTAAGGATAAAACAGTTCCAACCCCGTATTATAGCGCAAATATATTTATCAAAAATTATACAGTTCCATATTAAGCTAAGTACTACATTAAAATAATAATAAGTAGTGTGTGTGTGTGTGCGTGTGTGTGCGTGCGTGTGCGTGCGTGTATGAATATATACATGCGAAAATATGTGTTTTATGTGAGTGTATGCAACATATCTTCCTGTTTGTATGCATGTTTTATCGATTAAGTAGTTGCGGAGAGTTGTTTTACAAGTAGTAAGATTAAGATTGAAAATGAAAGTATGCTTGTTTATCAAATTGTATAAAAAAGGGCCCATGAAGCAGAAAAATCGTTTAGTGAATGAGTAATTTACTTTTGGTAAAGTGCAGATTTTATCTTTTATCTTAACAACATAATAAAATTCACAAATAATGTTTGATACAATAACGATTAACATGAATTTAAATCAATATCACCTTAAAGTAAGCACATAAAAGAAATGCGTCTAACCGTGCGTTAATCCCGGGGAGAATTTAGGCAGTGTGTAACTTCTCTCTCCTTTATCGTACCGTTGAAATCGTACTTCTTTGTGAGTAATCCCTCCACGTCCCAGCCATGTCGCCGACGAAGATAGAGCACGATCTTCACAAATAATGTCACATGCGATTCGTTTCAGCCGACGTGACTCGCATCACCGCGGCTACCCACCGTGCCGTGCATAATGGGATAAATATGCTGCGGTTATGTGTCCACATGGCCGTCAAATTAAGTGAGTGCTATTTAGTACACGCGGCGAAACTTCCTTATCCCCTTGATTAACTAGATTGTGTTTACCTTTACATCTGTCTTATTAAATGCAAGATGTTTGCCCAAGGCGCGACCTGCTCTTAGCACGCGCCAACGCCGCCCGTCGCGTCGTCTGCATGCATAACACACTGTGATCGAACACGTTTTATGAGTGTTTTAGAAACTTATATGGAATTTAATAAATAGGCTCATGATACGAGTGAATAATTTTTTATACATATTATCACCAGCACAGACATTTTTCTAAAATTCGTAATCCAACAACTAAATCTGTTCGTTTAATGCCGGCAGGTAAGGTGGTTCTGCCAAATTTCTTTCAAAATCTTCTACTAATACGTCGAAAAAGTATGCAATTCCAGGAACGTCTCAAGTAAAATATGTAATTTGAGATAAAGCGGCATCCCATTCCAGATAAGACGCAGCACGACCCACGTCGAGAGCCATCCGACTCGTTACGAGCCGCCTGAAGCGAGGTGTGATACAAAATCATCAATCTTTCCCGAGATTGTACTATTAAATGCCTCTTCGCTCTTTTCCCTCGAACTCGAGACCAGAAACAAATGTAAAAAGTTGTGTGATAAGTTCAATTTGAATTTGTAAAGCCCCTTTCAGCGTTTCTCGCCTGTTTATCTCGGCGAGGAAAGAACGGAAAATACAAAAGTAAGAGATAGGAAATGAAGAGGCGGAAAAAAGTGTCGGGCTTGGAACAAACGCGGAAAAGTTGGCGTTATCCGGGAGACAAGTTAAATCGCAATTTATTAGGGCGTACCAGTGGGCTTAGCAGTGGTCGACACGCGAAGCGATTTCTGAACCCCATCGTCCGTAAGAGTTTAAGGGTTTTAATATCTGTGATCGAACTGGACTACATGGACGGTGCCCTTTGCGCTTTCTCTCGAAAAAACTAATTCGTGAATACTATTCCAACAGTTGTACCAACATTTATATACGAGGATTTTCTTTTATAAAATGCCGAAATTGATAATTTAGTAGACATGCGGCTCGCCTATGTGCAATACTAACTCTACCATGAGTACGTTTCTCATTGGTGGTGAATGCGTATTATGTACTGAAAATGTTGTTCTCAAAACAAATACCAGGTGCGCTGTTAATTTTTCTATCAGATATATTATTTTATACTGTCACCGCTGAAATAAACTCACGTTAGTTCATGGTAGAGCTACAGTGCGTTTCCGCTGAAGCGGAGCTGGGCGGAGTGGAGAGGAGCGGACCGTGAATTGTCCAATGCTTGAAATTTCCACTCCACGTTAGTGGAATGGAAATGATATGATTGCACCCTTAGTCAGACGTCGAGACCGACCTATAACACGTTTGTTCAGTCTAACACTTACAGAAATGTCTTGGATGATATCTTTTGGTCATAAAAATACCTGTTTCTTTACCTGCACATAAGTATCTGTACCTGTAAGCAAGCTGCTCTCCCTTCGACTGGCTCTATTAGGCCTAATAGAGCCAGTCGAAAAATATTCTTAAATTCTAATAGCTTACGTTACTTATAATACGTCGTTTACATCTTACCTACTGTTTCTACCACAATTAATTAATATTTGATGGTGGTCACGGTTTAAAAAATGACTACAACAGCTATTAGAATTTAAGAATATTTTTTTTGTGATTGAATCATTATAATAAACTATACACAAATAAATAAAAATAACAAGTTGATGCAATTTCTCTAATGTACAACAATGTGACAAAAAAATTATTGTATTTTGTTAGTTTTAAAGTAAATTACGTATCCCTAAAGATAAGGGTAATATAAATTAAATAAGTGTGCACTTGCACCAGAATACTGAGGCACGTGCTCATGTCGCGGTTGTACTATCACGCATCTCCAGCCTCATTCACAAATCTTTATTCATGCCCCATATTTACTTGCAGCGTGCAGAGAGTGCGGCCCGGAATATTTTAACATACTTTCAATTTGAATCATTGAGGCCGTATCAACATACCGTTCTATACGAGCTTCAACATCTTGGGCTTTACATGTTGTGAAATACTTTGTGAATATTTGATGAGACAAAAGTTAGTGCTATTCACAAATGATAAATTGTTCCGACCCTGGACGTCCAACATGTTTGTTATTTCGAATTTGCAAAACAACCACGCGGTATAATCATTATTCTCCAGTTCGGAGCACGTTTAATAAAAAAGAAAAGCTAATTTATCATCCACCGCGACTTTTCTCAACTGTTTTGGGATCGGGTTTCAGTCTTAGGAGTTATAATTGAATATCAGTGAGGTTAGTGTTATTGGACTACTACAACTATTAAGTAACATACGATTCGACCGAACGATTAAATATTACCCATACAAAAACGCACACTCCGCCTTTATAAAGGAATGTATGTATACAGTATTTCGAAACCGAGCCGTCGTCGCCGCCTTCATATTAGGTACGAAATATCAGAGGTATATTATTGACTTCTTTTAAATACAAAAACGTAATTAACAGTCAATATACTTAATTGCTTAGCAATAAAATAAGATTCAGTGAACCTAACAAAAAGTTTAAATCATATTTTAAGCATTATTATTATGTTTATATAGTACTCATAAATGTTTCATTGTAAGCAAAATTTGTTAAAGTTATAAAGTTTCTAAGAGAATAATTTCTGCAATTATCGTAAAGTATTATGTGGTAAATATATTTAAAAAAAAATTTTAGTTCATTGTGTGTGGCTCTGGGTTTGTCTGCAGTGTGTTGGTCTTTACAAATATCTAATAATCAGACAGAAACAACAGCAAACTCTAGAAACAAATATTTGTGAATTATACAATTATTTGTTTCGGTTAAAAATCTACCAAAAACACTGGTTTAAGTTATACATGTGGTCTAGCGTTATCTATATATTCGACAATATTTGTAATCAAAGTTGCTTAAAACGACTCGTAGTGTAACTAGATTACACGAATATCCCTCAAAGCACACGCTCAGTTTTAAACTTTTTGCTCTTTTACACTATACCTGCTAATTGTGGCAGAGACTAATCGGATCCGCTTTCGTGTGCAGATTCCATTATCTGTAGGATCGTGTCCACCGACATACATATTCATGACTGAGTTCCGACGATGCTCGCGCCTGCACGGCTAAATCACTGTCGTTATTATTTAATTTTTAAATGACTTTTTCTTCATAACGGATAATATGTTTAGTGTTACTTATTACTTGTAGAATGTAGCTTTTAGAATAATATAGTAAAAAATATTCAGCAGTCTCATAGTTAGTCTCATAGTTTTATAAAATATTATTTGGAAAAAGAAAAATCCTGGGTAAGATGTTTTTTTTACATTTATAATTGTATATAGGGTATAACTTTACGTGGACATTGTTTTATATCCTGCCATTATATTTTACAAACTGGTATAATAAATTATTACACGGCTAAACCCCTCTCTCTTTTTACAAGGTTAAGACCGTAATCGTAAGTTACACTAATATTATAAAGTGGAAATATTTGAATTTTATATTTTTGTATGCAACGAATAAACTCAAAAACTACTAAACCGACTGTAAAAATCTTTTACCATTAGAAAGTTACATTACCCAAGGTGTAAAAAAATCTTTCATCGCATGCGCTGCGTAAAGTACTGATGATAAAACAAAAAAATGTTCTACAATATTAAAGAACATATCAATATCTACAAAAACTTTGCAAGACCATATGTCCAACTATTGTAGTTATGTTACTATAATTACGTTTTTAACCGACTTCAAAAAGGAGGAGGTTATTTATCAATTCGGGTAGTATGTCTTTTTTTTTTGTATGTTTGTTACCTCATATCTCGGTCATTTATTACATTTAAAAGTTGATAGAAAGTCCGATCAAAATCAGACGATGTTATTCCCACTATTTTAATAATTCTTATCCAAATAAATTAATTCGTATTCAATACCTGTTGAGTACTTTTTAAATTATTGAAATCGGACATTCCATTCAAAAGATATTACGAAATTAAAAATGACAATATAAACAAAAATACACGCCGCCGCGCCGGTGTAGCTTTACGAAACGCAGTGAGCAACGCGGCGAATAAGATTGATTATCTTTATTTATCCCAAAATGTTTAAAAAATGTCCACCCGTGCGAAGCCGGGGCGGGCCGCTAGTAGCTTATAAGTTTTTAGGCTATTGTTTAATTTAGCGACATCTATTCTTGTATCCATCTCTGAGTCTATTTCGTCCCGAATCAACGTCTACTCTCTAGGACGTTACTTTCTTGCGGAACTTGTTAAAACAAACTTTTTAATTAGTCTGCAAGTACAAACAAGCTGTGTCTCTTAGTTTCTCCAATACACAGTATACGTACCTACTTGTCTTTACAAATATGTAGGATAACTGCCTTCATTCGCTCGTTAATTTCAAGTGATATATACAGAACAATCGACCGCAGGTTTCAACAGTTTATTTATTAATTAACGAAGTTCAGGTATATTTTACAGCGAACTTGGAAATTAATTAACCATATAATTATCTAGCTGTATCCGAATCGCTCCAACCATGCAGGAAATCTAATAACATAACAGTGTTGTTTGTCTTACGGCGAGATGCTTTAATGAATAATCAACACACCGATAACATAGTAGTACCATGAAATAACGTGCGTTTATCTACGTGTGACAGCATACAATATATGGATGTCTTTTATTGTAAGTAAAATTCTCTGTTACAAAAATTTTAAGCTGTCACTGATAAATAAAGCCCGTTAGCTTACCGTGAAACTGCTTTACATTATTATTTTATTGGCAGCATCGCCTAGGCTACAGTATTTGTAATAACGTTTCAAGTTTCAAAATTAAAGAAAAGATCTTAATCTTTATAGGTGGTAAAAAAATTGAATAAGATTGCTAAGTGATAATTAATTGATGTTGAACCGTTGTAATTATAGTGTTAATTTGCGTGGGGTCGACAGAGTGGCGGATTGACGTGGCTCGAGTGGCATAGCGTGGTGCCGCTGCGGGCGCAAGCCGCGACTGCCAGGCGCCACAATTACACAAGCCTCCGTAAATCATAAACATCAACCCTCCATTTAATCCAAATAGTCCGTCGTTAGTCGAACAGCCTGCGTCTAATTTGTCTCCTGTAACTGGAGATTAATTTATTAACATTAATTATATGACAATATATATTACTTGGTTTATGATGAGTTTTGAAGTTTGTCTTTTAATGTGTTAAATGGTAATAATAAACGTATTATGTAAACTGTTGAACGTAAATTGTTGAAACGTCAACAATTTATGTAATGGAAGTGCTATGCATAAATGTATGTATGCTGAAGTTTATCTGACTTGATCTTTTGACTTTAATGACTTACATTTGGTAAAGATCGTAAAACATCCCAAACTCAACTACAGTGATTCAGTGCTCAGAAAACCCTTGTACTAATCTAAGTTTCATTACTAATGTAAATCAAATTGATTTAATTATCTAAACAAAATTGAAAACGTCAACAAATATAAACTCATAAAGCTTATACTATTATTATTGAGAGACAGTTTATTTATTGCATCAGCTTCGTTATTACAAAACCGCCATCCAATTTCCCTGTTTTATTAATTTTCTTTGCAATATGTTGCATCAGTTCCCTGAACTATAACTGGCATGGATGAAACTAAATTGAGCATAACTTTTTATGAGAGTTTTTGTTACGAACTCTTCTAATATATGTAGCTACTCAACTTTATCTGCTTAGACAGAAGGTAATGTCAGACTAATGCAAATTTTTGTGTACAGCATTACCGTAAATTTATGCTGCTCGTGTTTCCCATAATGATAATTATTGCTGTGATATGAATACCCGAACATAATTTTATTATTGCGTATAATGAATTGTGTCGATTAAAATTCATTTCGATTGTGCAAATAGCGGCAGTAGAACTAGTATGTTTATATTAATATATGCGTCCGTGTGTATGAAATTAATAATGCGACTATGAGGCATCCCACTTTGAAATGAAAAATATTTTCAAAGTGCCATCAATACATTTCATTCAATTTGCATACATTTACGTCAACTGTAGAGTGCTTTAGCTTTTACCCACTTTTGTTGGTACCTTTTAGAGGGAATAACTTTGTCACTTTTTGATGCTATCATACCTGATTGCTGTTCATAAAATATTAAGTACTAGCTGTGCCCGCGACTTCGTCCGCGTGGAATATTGATTTTGAGCAGCATTTTTTGGATATATCTTTTGGTTTGTTTTGAATTATAAACATCTTTGTTTAGGTGAATAAGAAAAATCTTTACAGTAAATGCTTCTCTATCTACGATATTAGACGTATAGCCATCGCGGATCAAAGCCATACAGGCTGCTAGGATTACTTACACGTGGCAAATCCACATAAAGCTGACCATGCGAAAAACAGTTAATATTTAGATCCACACTCATTAATTGTCATCGCGAAACATAGGCTCACTGGAAACTGAACTCGTTTAAAACTAAACGGGAAATTGTTTGGAATGAAAGGAATCCGACGAATAAAAACGCTATAAGTTTTTTTTTTTTATATTAGCCTGCCAAAGTGCCTCTACTCTGGCTGATGGTAAGCAGTCAGTGGAATTCAGAATTTGGACACCATTCCAAAAGCCAAACTACTGGTATGGTGGCCTCCACTATGGCGGCTTAGTGAGATGCTTCTTCACGCCTCGCTTAAAAGTCCCAGGATGAAAGTTAGGTGGGAACACATGCGCTGGTAAAGAGTTCCAGGCTTTAATTGAGCGACAAAAGTATAAAGTGCTGAACCGTTTGGTTCGAGACCCTTTAGATTGCACTGTGAAAGGCACCACCGTTTATACGGGTCTCCCTGGCCGGCGGGTTGACCCACACCACCCACACAATGACTCCGCGGATACTCAGCTGGTCCCACACATGCTGCGAGGTTTGTCATCTCTGCATCAGTTGGGCCTCCGGCTCTCGCGCTTACCGAACGAAACGCAATAATATGGATACTATTACTCTTACGTCGAAAACTATGAGAGGGTAGTACATCCCTGGTCGACCAGGTCGATCCCATTCATGTTGAAACCAGCGTAAATCGACTACTACTATTTCGTAATTCACTTCGATTCCACCTATTCCGTAATGAAACGTGTTAACAAACATGTTTTTATCACAAAAAATAAAAAATTAAATAAATCCAGAAAATATAAATCTAACTTGTATTTACATTTTAACTAATAAAGTATTTACATTTTAATAAAGAAATAAGACGTGTTAACCTAACTTAAAAACAAACTAAGCTAAGCTAAATACATACCACATTTATGACGTGATTATTTAAATTAGCATAACTTTTTTATTTATGAAATGATTGACATGAAACAAACACTTAATGTTAAGTGATGCTGACCACAATGTATCAGCGAAAACCATATTTAAATCTGATAAGCCGTTTTTGAGATTAACGTGAACAAACGCACAGACAAACAGACAAACAGACAAAAATTGTAACAATCATTGTTTTGGGTTCTATTTGCGTTGATAAAGGTCCCAATAATATTTTTCTCATATATCTTCCATGTACAGACAGCGACCGGTTACAGTTTTATTATATACCTATAGCTGTTGCCCGAGACTTCGTTCGCGTGAAAATTCAGATATGTGCCTGTATGAGAATATTTCTTACCTAATCTTACGACAATCGTACATTGTATATTAGTAATAAATATCAGTAAAAAACTATAGAAGCTCCATACAAATTTTGTTCCCCTTTATACTCCAGGGAAATAAATTTCGCAAAATCCCGTCTTAGAGAGCACCTATTTCCAAAATTTGAAACTCCTAGCACTTGTAGTTTTTGAGATTTCGTGATGAGATGAGTGAGTGAGTGAGTGACCTTTCGTTTTTATATATGTATAGCTTTTACCAGCGGCTTCGCTCGCATGAATATCGTTTTTCAATAGACATTTTTATATTGTTTAAATACTGTTTTGCATACATTTCTAATCTCATCATCATCACCATTCGTACAAACCCTCTTTCACCTACCTAAAGATATCCCCCGTAAAACAACATACAATACACAAAGGCAAATTTTCACTACAAAAACTTTCCCCTTCCCCTCCCCTCCCCTTCCTTCCCCTCCCGTCTTCCTCCCATCTCCCTCACTTTCCCTCACTTCCCACTCACTCACCACCACTTCTGACTCCTCACTTTCCCTCACTTCCCGCACTTTCCCTTACGTCCCCTTCAGTTGCCCTTCACTTGCCCCTCACTTGCCCTTCACTGCCTCCTCACACCCCCTAAGTTCCCTCTTTCTTTTTTATTTTTACACAACGCCATCTAGACCCAAAGTAAGCATATTATATGCTTGTATTATGGGTTCTAGAATACGGATAAACATACTTAAATACTTTTATTTTTGTAAATAGATACATATTATACATATAAACACCCAGACCAATGTAAATAGACATGTTCATGCTACAAATATTTGCACTGAGCGGGAATCGAACCCGCGACCTCACAGTCCATACACAGTACCACCGAAAAACAGAGGCAGTCGATTTCCCCCTGACTTTCCCCTTCCTTTCCCCTCACTTTTCCCTTCCTTTCCTCTTCCTCCCCCTCCCTTCCCCGAGGAATCCGAGGAATAAAAACACTATCAGCTATTCCGCAACCTGATAAAATATCTGCTTCTATAAGATTTCGTAGTAAATTAACGAATGTTCGATGTGATTCTTTAAATTGGCATAACTTTTTTATTTATGAACCGTAAAGCTTAAACCGCTGGTCGTAGCGACTTGAAATTTGGAGGGAGGGGGAAGGGAGGGGGCTCCCTTCCCCCTCCCTCCAAATTTCAAGTCGCCAACTTCAAAAGCAAAGATCTTTCCATACAATATTTCATCCCTTATTTCACTCCTATAAATCCACCCTAGTAAAAATAAAATTATGAGCGTATTTTTTATTTAATAAAAGTATTCCAAAACAAAATTTCAAAGCTGCAACTTAAAAAATGAAGACGATTCATACAATCGATTTCATCCCTTTTCATACACTTAAGGGTTGAATTTTTAATAACCCTTTCTTTGTACACTTCTAGACATTAAGACAAACACACCCTCCAAATTTCAAGTCGCTACGACCAGCGGTTTAAGCTTTACGTTGTCTGTCAGTCAGTCAGTCAGTCAGTCAGGACAAAGCCTTTTATTAATATGTATGGATGTATGGATTAGACGTATAGCCATCAGGGATCAAAGCATACAGGCTGCTAGTAATGCTAACACGTGATAGAGCCACATAAAGCTGACCGAAAAACAGCTAATACTTAGATCCACACCCACAACTTTTAGTGTCTTACCTTTACTTTAATAACTTAATTAATTAATTACTTTAATTAGTCATCGCAAAACATAGGCTCACTGGAAACTGGACTCGTTTAAAACTAAATGAAAGACTATTTAGAATGACAGGAATCCGAGGAATAAAAACACTATCAGCTATTCCGCAACCTGATAAAATATCTGCTTCTATAAGATTTCGTAGTAAATTAACGAATGTTCGATGTGATTCTTTAAATTGGCATAACTTTTTTATTTATGAACCGATTGACATGAAACAAACACTAAATGTTAAGTGAAGCTTACCACAATATATTAGTGAAAACCATATTTAAATCGGATAAGCCGTTTCTGAGATTAGCGTGCACAAACGCACAGACAAACAGACAAACAGACAAACAGACAAACAGACAAAAATTTTAAAAATCATTGTTTTGGGTTCTATTTGCGTTGATATAGGTCCCAATAGTATTTTTTCTCATATATCTTCCATGTACAGACAGCGATCGGTTACATTTTTATTATATGTATAGATTGATGATTAAGTATAAAATAAAAATATATTTTAGAACATTCGTTTTTAATTCGATTTATTTCTTCATACCTTTATAATAATGATTATAACCAATTACTGCTTCATTTTTATTTACGTAGTTCAGTTTAATTTAATCCTGTTCTTGCTAATTAGTCTTGTTCAAATTTTATCAATTCTTAACTATTAACTTTTCGCTTTAATAAAAAAGTTTTCTAAAATAATATAGTTATAAATAAAAAACATAGTCAAAGTTACGAAGTCGATGTAAACACTGTCATGGTCGTGGATAATCACTGTATGACTGTTACCTGGCTACAAGCTTCTTCATTTTGTTTTTTTTTTTAAATATTTCGGTCAATACTTACCATGAAGTATTACATGTTATTTAATATGTTCACCCTCTTTGCGATGCAAAACATTTTGCAAATTTTACAAAAATGAAGCATTTGCCACAAATGCAGCTTATAATGCTTTTATTGATATTTTTTCTTTACTTTACGATCAATGTTTTCCTAAAATTTCAATTTCCGTAATAACAAACAAACATAAATCGTGGATATCCCGAGGAGTCAGGTTATGTAGCAAAAAGAAGCGACAGTTACTGTGGCAGTATAGACTAAATCCGACATCCTGCAACAAAACAAAATTTAAAAATTACTCCAAACTATTTTCAAAAATTATAAGTCTAACAAAGCGATCACAAAATAAAAACATCACAAAATAAAGCTAAGACAACATGGCAATTAATAAATGAAAATAAATATAATATGTTAGAGAATACTATCTATCAACTTAAAATAGATAAAAAACTTGTTACGGATCCAATAGATATTGCAAATTTATTTAATAATTATTTTATAGACAAGGTTCAACCAACAAGTGACTCTAAAGTTTCAGTAACTAAACATATAATAACAAAAAAGACTCAATGTTTATGAGCCCGTGTCTGCCACATGATGTATTAAAAATATTTTTTTCACTAAAAAATACCAACAGTGTCGGCTATGATGGTATTTGCACGAAAATAATAAAAATAGTCGCCTATGATATATGTAATCTTTTAAGTTACATAATTAATCTAAGCATAAGTGAAGGTACATTTCCTGACGCTCTTAAAATATCTTTAATTAAGGCGCTATTTAAGAAACAGGACAAAGAACAATTAGAAAATTACAGGCCTATATCTTTACTACCTGTATTTTCCAAAATTTTTGAAAGATACCTTTACAAAGAACTGAACACATATTTGGAAAAGAACAACATACTGTGTAATGAACAAAAAGATTTTAGGGAAAATAAAACCATTAATAGAGCAATATTTGTTTATTTATTTTCTTCACGTTGTGCTAGGCAACATGGATAGTAATACACCGGTCTCTTCTATATTTTGTGATATGTCACAGGCATTTGACCATGTTCAGCATAATGTTCTTTTAAAAAAACTTGACGCATACGGCGTTAGAGGTAACATCTTAAAACTCTTAGAATCTTATCTTAATGACAGAAGACAAATAACACACATTAGTAGAAGTAACACTAGGAAAGTGGAAGAAACATTTTTATCAAAAGAACGCAAAATTATTTATGGAGTACCACAGTGGAGCGTGCTAGGACCACTTTTGTTCACAATCTACATTAATGATATACCTAGCTGCAACTCACACCATATGTCACTTTTTGCAGACGACAGTACAGTTACCATAACATGTAAATGCCGAGAATCCTTTTAAAATGATATAAATAATGCATTAAGTAGTATTGTAGAATGGTTATATAATAATAATTTGAAAATTAATATTAATAAGACATCAATAATGAATTTTAGCCAACATTTAACATCCAAAAATTATGGCATTAACTTCAAAAATACTAAGATTGACGCAGTTATCACGACAAAGTTTTTAGGGCTGACGATAGATAGGGCTCTTAATTGGAAGGCACATATAGAAATACTAAGTAAAAAAATAAGTAAGAGTTCATATGCTCTATACAAGGTATCGAAAACTCTTAGCAAGGATGCACTCCTTACTGCTTATTATGGACTAGTTGAATCGGTTTTAAGATACGGAGTAATATTTTGGGGCAACTCTGCAGATAGAGAAATTATATTCAAAGCCCAAAAGAGATGTTTAAGATCAATGTTTAATCTCAATATGACAGATAGCTGTAAACCTTACTTTAAACAGTATAAAATATTGACTTTGCCGTCTATATACATCTTAGAAATTCTGATGTTTGTGAAGTCAAATCCTGATTTGTTTCCAAGACTGGCAGATGTTGTACCACGAAGCAGACGTGATAAAGATAGATTATGTCTACATCCTGCTAAAACTGCACTTATGCGCAAGAGTGTTATATGCATGGCACCAACAATATTTAATAAAATTCCTAAGGGTTAGAAAGAACTTACAAATGTGGCTTTTTAAAGCAAGCTTAAATTAGTATTAATTGATAAAGCATATTATAGCATTACAGAATTTTTAAATGATAAATTGTAATTCATAATTATTAATACAAATAATATTATATTTTAAACGTAGTCATCAAATTTATGAAAATGTATAATTGTGATTGAATTAATGTCATGAATAATTACCTGTTAACATTTGCACGCCATTGTATAATGACAAACATGTCGGATCAAAACAAACTGTAACATCTTGCATGCAATTATATGTACACACATGTTTAAGCAAATAAAATTATCTTATCTTATCTTATCTTATCTTATCTTTGGAAATCCATTTTAACTGTGATATGCTATTAACTCAGCTATTAATTTATTTAAAGCCATAATATTCATCCATTTGGAAAGTCAGCGTATTGTTTGTTGTTTCGCACATACAGAGACTGTGATACGTCCTATTTTGTAGGTTTATATTTTATACGGTTTAAATAAAAGGCGAGGGCAAAGCGTGGCTGATGGTTGTTTGGAAAATTGCGGAAAATTGCCCGCGGAAAAATTACGAAGAGTAGCGACCGCGGCTCGCCGGCCATATGGCGCGCTACGATACGCCCTACATAACTGATGAGTTTTCAATGGCCATTCATTCGCGGACACACCGACATAGGCCAACGGCACCGACGACCTTAGCACTACACGTAAATTTATGGTATCACCACATGTTCATGCGCTAAACAATAATCTTCGTTTACAAATTGTTTGTTACATTAAACGCTTCTTTGGCTGTTTGTTTGAAACAGTGATGGGACTGAATCCAGTTAAGAGACTAACTACGTCTGACAAGTGTATAAATCCCGTGATAGTAATCAGTCTTCTGTACATGCTTCCCAGTCATTGTTTTTTAATTTTACTCCAGAGATAATTCAAAAATCTTTCTTGGTGTTCATCTAGGTCGATTATAAAAGGCATAAATCTACAGGTTAAAATGTATTAGAGTTGTGTGTAAAATAGTTTATTTAAGTTAAATATATTATCAAATTCTGTTGATAACGACTTTTTTTTAAATTAGCCAGTGGGTTCATAGAGGTTCACTTCTTGCTTCCTCTGAGATAGCTACGCGTCTGATCACCGATTCACTGGACCGAAAGTTTAAATTGTTTCTTGCAACGATCGGCATAATGCATAACATTTTAAGTAGTATGATGTTCCTAGTAATAGTATTTTAGTTCTTAACTATAGTTAGAGGAATACAAAGGCCCGGGTAACAGTGAAGGGAATAAAGTAGGATATTCGATTATAGCGGACTGAGGACGCGATGATTCAAAGTAACAAGACAGTTTTCGATTATTGTCGGTAAACTAATTAAAAAGTTCAGACTTGATTCTTGAACGAGCAGCATTGATCGTAGAACTCGATATGAATTTTGTATAATACAGAGTTTATATTTTATATATAAATGTCTTATTTAAGCATATTATATTACTTTATAACAATAATTAATTTTAAACAAAAAAAACCGACTTCAAAATTATCTAGTCACAATAGAAATCAAGGCGTTGTTTTACATCTCTTTACTCCTTGTTTACGTTTTTACAAAATATAATACTGAATCGAAACTACTGAACTATTTTTAATAAAAAGTTTGGGACCAAATTCAGAGTACACCCTTTCAAATAAACAAAGAATTTTGAAATCGGCTTATAAGTGTCCGAGAGTTCTGCGGTAACACACATACAAAAAAAAAATACGATCCGAATTGGAAACCGCCTCCTTTATGAAGTCGGTTAAGAAAAGATCACATAAGAGCCAGAGACATTTTTTTTACTAACCGACTTCAAAAAAAGGAGGAAGTTTCTCACTTCTACATAAGAGTATATATTTTTTTTATTTTTATCTGTGTTCGCGGATAACTTCGTCGTTTATAAACCGATTTTGATGATTATTTTTTTGTTAGAAAGGAGATATCCCAAGGATGTTACCATGATAAGAAAACTATGATGTAATGATGATGCCAGAGAAATCGAAAAAAACCTTCAAAAGTCGTAGTGGCGACTAGTGCATTTGTTACGTTTTTCGTTAAGTATTTTACGGTACTACTATTTAGTGAAGGTTTGGAGTCAATCTGATGATGACGTCAAAGGACAGTCGAGAGAACTTGACAACGATTTACAGCAATTACTTGGTGTTTGAACTTAATTCATTTCTAATGATGTGAACTTTGTACCCATATGGGCACTTATAACCCATATGGGTTATAAGTGCCATTACAGGTGACCATAGACAGTCGAGGGAATTCCTCAAAAGCAGTCATGTCGGGCTTACTTCGTACGATTCAATATGCCAAAATGTTTAGTGTGTACAAAAATAATACCTAAGTAAGATTTAGGTCTACCCATCACTAAATATTGTAAAATAAAATATTTTTTAACATAAAGAAAACCGACTTCAAACAGGAAGGAAACTAAAAAGTAAAAATAAATTTACGTAATAAAAAGTAATTCGTATTTTGATTTAGTTAATCAGAAATAATTAAATAAGTATTTTATAATTTTGAAGTTGGTGCCAAGTAAATACTATAAGAATCTTACTACAATAGCAAATTAAGATAGATAATACATATAGGTACCTAGTTATTATTTTACTTGGCACCAACTTCACTTACTTGGTGCTAAGTAAATTTATGTTTTTACTTTTAGTTTCCTTTCTGTTTGCAGTCGGTATTCTTTTTGTTAAAAATATTTTTCCACACTAGACAAACAACTGTGTTCTCACCTTTCGCTTACTACGTAATCAATGTCTGAAAATCGAAACATCAACACGATAACCGTAGGACTTCACTGGCAAGATGGCATTCTGACTGATAAGAAGATGACGCCATAGACGTAAACTCTACAAAACGTACTGTATTATTAAATAATATCAAAAGTTTATCATTAAACATATCTGTATATCTGGATCTCATCATAATTATATTTTGACTTGAATTCAGTAGCAAATATATAAAAACATGAATGAGTTGAAGTTTAATTAAGTTCATCTGAAAGGTGTGCTTAAATTGAAAGGTACTAACTGCAACGAAGATGACAGTATCAGTTGATAAGAAATAAATATCTAAATTGAACTCTGTGTAAATATTAATTACGTAGATACACTGTATCTACGTATTATGGTATTAATATTAATGGTATGTTAATTTTTATTGCTTGATATTTATTATTACTTATATTAATGTTTACTGATTTGTTTCCAATACGTACAATATGTAAAATATAAACGAAAAATAAAGTAAGAACAATGAATTTTCAGAAAAAAAATACAAATACTTACCGACTTCAAAACAATACCTACAAATACAATCTTAAACTCCAAAGTAGAAAATAATATTTATTTACTTCAAAGCAAATAACATCAAAGGGGTATAAACGAAATCATTGATAATGATACAATACTATACAATCTACAATTTTTATAATCATATATTTTTGGAGTTGGTGCCAGCCAAGAAGGATCTTAATTCTGCCTTTACAACAAATTTTCGAAATGCGTGGGGCGGTAATAGCACGCACTGGCGGCGGGCGGCGCGTCTCGATTAGCGCAGGACGGGACGCAGGGGACGTGTCTGAATGTACTACCTAAACGCGGCCAGACGCGTGATGAACTACCAGCAAACAATAAATCGAATGCCATAATTTAACTAATGTAGTAATCACGTAACAAACACTCAACAACATACGAGTAAACAGTGTTGCTGTAAAGGCAGGTCTATGGCAATCCGCTGTTGGAATTTCTCAAGACCATAAAGACCACCCATCTTGGCTTAACGACTGCCACATTATAGTAAGTGGACTCTGGTTAACGGCTTCTAATGCATGAAGACGCTCAAAATGAAATGCTACAAATGGAAATATTGGATGTTGGTTCGAAATTGCAGCATGGACATGTCCGTCTCCAGGCTAGAAAATTCATCACATAAAAAATCGACGCGTTACTTAAACCTCTTTTTTCCTTGCCTACGTTTTTTTATAGTATTTTTACTATTTGTATGTAAACTAAAACCATACTACTGACACATTTTTTTATAAAAAAAAATACAGGCATTTTTTATAAAAACAAATACAAAATCTTTTTATTTCAAAGAGTATACTCTAAAATGAGTTTTTAGAGTATCCTCTTTCAAATAAAAAGATTTTTTTTAATCAGTTCTTAAATGACGGAGTTCTGTTGTAACAAACATACAAAAAAGAAAAAAATATGGGACTTGTTTTAAATAAAAAAAGAATTTTCCAAATCAGTTTATAAATGACAGAGTTCTGCTGTAACAAATACACAAAAGAAGAACCATTTTTTATAAAAAATATAGGACCAATTTCATTTGTTTTTAAATAGGAAAAAAAAGA
The DNA here is from genome assembly GCA_963082885.1 of Parascotia fuliginaria. Classification (NCBI taxonomy): domain Eukaryota; kingdom Metazoa; phylum Arthropoda; class Insecta; order Lepidoptera; family Erebidae; genus Parascotia; species Parascotia fuliginaria. Next base: position 12,660,079 of record OY720172.1, read on the forward strand.
GATAAATAATTTTTAAATCGGTATAAAAATGACCGCGTTTTGAGGTAACAAACTTAGGATCCGAATTGAGAACCTCTCCTTTTCGAAATAGGTTAAAAATAATATCAAATTATTAACAACGATAAAAAACTACAACAAAATCCTTCCCATTGTAGTTGTAGGAGTAGATACGAATACGAGGTGTGTACTCCTACAACCTAGAATGTCTACCATGTAATGGTAAACATTTAGATATGTACTCTGATTATTACAAAACTACTGTACTATTACTTTTGTAGTATTATACTTTCTCTAAAAGTGATGTTTTATGTAGCGCTTTTTAAGAAAATTGATCTTTAACCACAAACCGTCTTAAGGTTTTGTAGTCCGAAGTATAATTTGAACTACGTTTTACAATAAGTGCGCTCGTTGAAAAGCTCTGTTAGGGTATATAAATATTAGAAATAGAAACCTGGTTTATATCATACTTAATACCCTATTCTTTTATAGTTCGAATCCCAACATCTCAGAGTTAACTCTTTTTTAAACTGTTTTATTGAAACCAGCATTTGTTGATAGAAGTTAATTAGATAAAGAGCGCCAGCAGCCCAAATAACCCCTCGGTCCTAATCCTTTTCCCTTTTCCTTCCTTATCCCCTTCTCCGTGGTCGGCAACGATTTGGTTGTGTTTTCTAAGCATTATTACTTTCGTAATGCTTGGAAAACGCAGCCATATCTATAGGTTACGGTTGCCACTTACCATGGTTACGGTGGGCCATATGCTTGTTTACCACCAAAGCTGTATAAAAAAAAAGATTGGGACACGAAGCTTGCAGTTGTCGATTCGCGTTAGCTTATCGTTGATTAACAGTTGAAGACAGAAATAGAGGTTGAATAATTTATTTTAGGTACAGTCGACATGTGCTTGAACAGAGTGAAACATGGGCGATTCACTCAACCAAACAGTGGCGTACAAAGCAAGAGCAGCGGCCATTCACCCACTCCGGTGCACCGTTTTTCCCTCTCTCAACCTTTAAATTGAAACAAAATTGTACACAGTGTCGAAATTGCCTTTATACGTACCTCAAAATGATACATACATAAAGACTCACTCGAAAATAATAAGCGTGGGAAAAGCTCGTATCGTAAAACATAGATGCATTTTAGATTTCATACGTTAGCCATTTTGACAAGTACCTAAGTATCACAGATTTTGTAGGGTGAACTTTAAGATCCATTTACTTACATTGATTCTCAATGCATTTTCTTTTTTGGAGCGATAGGTATTAGAAACTCCTAACTCGAGTAAAAAAACAAGATAGTAAACGTAAGGTTTATTTATAAAAGCAAAAGTCTGAATATTATTAAACTCAAAAGTCTTTTTTTGAAGTGATTGACACATGTCTTATATATTAGCGGTGGTATATAACATAAAGTTATACTTTGTATAAAGTTCCGCTAAGATTCGTCATAAAGAACAAGTGAGTAAATCGGTATTCAAAGGTGTTAAGTAGTGGGGAGCACAGTATAGTCGTCGACGTGGTGTCTCTTGAGACCCGGACGCAGTCGGGAGTCTTTTGATAAATATTTTATGCTCCGCGCTTCGCTACAACACATAACTCGTGATATTTTCTTTTTGCTTAGATTAAAATAGTTTATTTTCCTTTCTTTTATACATGTCTCATTGATATTCACTTTGCTCTCAACCTACCTACATGAAAAACTATATAAATAAGTATATATGATTCGAATGTTGTAGGTACACAAATATCTGATCCTCTTCGATCGCACAGACAGTCCATTATGTACTAAGACCAATGGCTGTACTAATCCGGGTTTACCCTGTTGTAATTTTTGTGAACTTGTTTTGAAAGGGCAGGGAGATTACAAAAAGAGAGGGCTCGATTGAAAGAAGTCCGGTTAAAAAAACATGCGGTTGGAATTTTGTGGAGAGGGTGGAGAGAGTTACTTCCTTGCACAAAATTACACATTATCGACATTTTTGTATAAAGACAGTTGAAATAAATGTGCTGTAAAACTGGATAGGTAACAATATTCTTTTGTAAGTATAGTAATTTGGTAACTGTGAAGAAACTTGTTTGCAACGTAGCTCTATTAACTGTTAAATAAATTAGATAAGACAAGATACACGCCGATGGAGGCACTTTGTAACTTTCTGTACTGTCGACACTTTTATAAGTGTATTTAGTTGACCTAGTAAACTGATTCAGACTTGCTCGACATTAAGTTTGGCGGATGCCGCGGCCATTATCTAGCTACATTATTGTAAGTGCGTTCGTAAAAAATACGAACAATCTTTAATAGTTCCTGTAACAAGTTATAAAAGAGAGCACTCACTTCCCAAACACGAAACTGGGTTTCAAGACACAGATAATTTTAACAGGCTAATCACATGTGTTGTAAGTCGTAACCACAATGTGACGTCCCGGGACCATGAGTCGGCGTACAAAGGTTACGTAACATATTACTGATTAAGCTGGACAAAACTAATAATGAATAGTTCATATTAGCCATTGAGCGAAGAATTTTGAAATGATGGAGAGGGGCTACTTTGCACGTTAGTGGAATGAATGCACTAGCGAAACCAACATCACACTAAGTAAAGAGCTCAGATTCTTCGAGTACAGAAGACCAATGCCTCAAAGAAACTATTGGAATTACAAAAAGAGGACATAGACTACGTACACATCGATTAAATTAAGTCAACGATAACTTATAGCTAAGTATGATTGTTTTTGAAAGTAATACTGAGTTTTCTGGCTTTAAATTTGTAACTACCATTCTCTGGAAAATTGTAATACTAGTACCAAATTTTCACGAATAAAGAAATGTTTGTACATAGATACTACCGATACAATCTTTAGTGTGATAAATACATAGAAACGAAACGAAACATTTTCCTTAAAAGCAAAACGCTAATACGACGTATAACAATAATTTATTGCCTAATGAGACTTAATGTGAATAAACGTACGATAAAACAGTTATTTCCCTAAATAAGTTTTCTTTTCTCAGTGTTAATTTACTTAAAAGCTTACTCAAATACATTGAGCGGTTTTTCCCATTGACACTAGTTTGAATAAATCAGAAAATCAAAGTAGGATTTATTTTTATAGTTGACTGTTGAAAAGTTCCACAAAGCTGAACTCCAGTGAGCGTACAGTGCATTGGGAACAGACTCGGAATATTGTCTGCTTGCTCGACTTGCATTTCTAAGCTCGGACGCTTCATTTAATCAAAATCTCGTCCTTTGAGTGTTTGTTTGTCAAATGTGCTTACAAAATGCTCGATATTTTTATTCAGTCGATGCAAGTTAATCCATTAACATGCAATCTATTTCAGCTAAGTAATCTAAAACACAAATTAAAGTATTATGTATAATTTTGTTAATAAAATGGAAAAACGAGTTACTTACTTGTAAGAAAGGTTTTAATATCTATTCCGATTAGATTCAGTGTCAGGAAGCAACGCAGATAGCGTCGGCGGAGTTGGAAGGAAATATTAGATGGATCGGGCTGCGAATACAAATATTATGGGGAGATAGGGAAATCGGATTTGCCAGTAGTCCCAGACGTGTCGTATTATCGGACTCTTTTTGTGAAACATATCACATTTTAATAAGACAAGCTTCCAATACGACGTCTTTCATAACCGCAGTATCTTGTCCACTAAAAAGGGATTTTTAGGGATAATGTATCATAAGGACAAGGCGTACGAATACAGAATGAAGGAATATTTTAGGATCATTGTAAATATATTATGGTCTCATTTTGGACATTTATTTTTAACTTGGAAATATGAGTGACACTTAACATTTAACGTACTCTAGCCTCTTTTGGCGAATAAGCCTGGATGAAAAAAATAATAGTTATTGTTCGACCCAAAGAAAACTATATTCTTTTATAAATATCATGACCCATTTAGGAAACCTTTTATTTGTATCGTTACGATACAAATAAAAGGTTATAATTTTCCAGGCTACCACAAACCATCTACCTACTGACGATGTAAACGTTGTAACTGTATAATCGCACATTTTCATTTACAATAACGTTGTGCTAGTTACTTTTTTTACTTTTTAGTCTCTACTTTTTCTTTAAAAAATTGGTCCCGTAGATTCTTAGGATAACTATACCAATAAATATTAATTATACCTGGTATACTCGGGATTCCACACTTAATTATTTGTCTTGGGCGGGAATTAACCTTACGACATACGGCGTCTTAGTAGCGCGACGACCAACTTCGTCACAAGATATCACTCAAGATTGTTGTTTTTTATATCTGTCAAAATTGTAGGAAGCTGATATAGCTAAGGTACCCTATATTATATATCACAATGAAGTGTGGTGCGTTTAGCGATATTTTTAGGTACAAAACTTTATACGAAAACACGCATTAGGACACGAATACACTGACAACGCCGCTTAGTCGAACACAGCCCGGAACGGGATGCCTGCCATTGTGGTGATATCCGCCTAAGGTGATGGTAATCGCTTGTAATACTGTGTCAAATAAAACTGCCTAATGAGCTAATGCTAGTAGTACTCGTGTTCAAACACAGCAAGGTCTGTATTCATTCTTACGATGTAGACGGAGTAGCGCTATGACGCAGGGCAGCGGTACGGTGCCGCATCCACAAGTACCCACGGCTGGCCGGATCGCGGGTGGCGACGCCCGCACCCGTTGTGGATTGTTCTCTCACTAATTAAATCTCGCCGACGACGACGCGGTTTCAAACCGACAGCCTCTTAATTATTGTTCCGGCTCTTAACATCTGTCTTAATGTCACTTTCTGTTTAATTCCAAAATTCTTTGGCTTTAGATATGTTATAAATGTTAATTTCTTTGTTGAAAGTCTTAATTATTACGAAGTAGAACCAGTTTATTAAAGGTAGACCTTTAATTAAATAATTCGAATTAAGTAAATAAACGATTTATCGTACAAAGTATTCGTAAATAAAATTTTCATCCAAAATCTCATTTAAATTACTTAGCCGTCCACATTCAGGTCGATTGCTAAACATTTTTTTATTATGTTGGTTAAAAAAGCTTTTATTGCGTTAAGAAGGTAACAGCGAAAACATCCGAAAGTTTTTAATTTTCTTACTGGTATACAAATTGGTTTCTGAAGCTACAAAAGGAGCACACGCCCGCTCCTCCCGGGCGAGGAGCGCGGTAGTCCGAGGGCCGAATACAAATTAAGAGGCAGACTTCGTTCGCAAAACTAGTTAATGTGTGCAACGTCTGGATTTGAGATAGTTCTGAAAGCAAAGCGACGACTATCTACCAAACTTAATCATTCACTTTAAACCGCACTTGTGTTTAGAATATTTCAACTTATTTTTGCGTCTCTGTAGTTTTTCATCATCATTTCAACCTTTTAACTTCATATCATAATATGATATGACGCTAGAAGGTTTAAATGATGATGAAAATATTATATTCATTTCTTAATACAATCTTAAAAAAGGTCTAGTTATTATTTGCTCTTTTCCAATCACTAAGTACTTTATCATTTCATTCTGTATAATTTTTAACAACGTTAATATTGTAGTTATAATTTAACGCTGTAAATATTGCTTACTTCATTCAAATTTATATTTAAGAAATGAATAAAAAGTTCTAATTAGCAGTCTGTCGGGAGAAGACGGGGCGGGCTGCGTCGAACGCTTTCTTAATTATTTATGCGCTGCAGGCTGAATGGGGAACACATTTGCTTCAATGCGCCAAATTAGGACTAACGAAAAAATATTCGATACACTAGGTACCTAATTATGTACTTTTTATTAAAAAACGTCTATACACTTCTAGTGTTTTTCTTATATTGAAATCACACGGACACGCAGCACAACTATCTGGCTTATTTCTTGTGAATTGTTAGGGTTTAAAAATGTATACCTGGGTATTTTTTTAAAGTAAATTTATAAAATTATAAGACATTACTGGAGACATTAAAAGAAAAGAAAAACATCATGATTAAACCTAGACTGTGACAAAAATGTAGTGCATAGTGCATAATATTCCTAGTGGCTCTTTATTAAGTAGGTAAACACTACAAAAAAATTTGTGACTGAGGTGGTCTCAGTTTTTACTACACTGCAGCAGAAAATATTTCAGCATTTACAAACTGCAGCGCATGAAATATGTCTGGTGCATGTTTTTCTTTTAGAATTTGGAAAGTCAAATTAGTTTAGTGAGTACGTATTTAAAGAAGTAGATGAGATCGGCCGGCGGGTTGGATTTCGAGGCGCTCCCCGGTACAAAGGGCCAAGTACTGCGAGCGGAAAGTTTTAATATCCCTCCGATTGGATTTCAGCCGCAGCCGGGGACGAAGGTACGATCGCATTCAAACGAAAGTCGCATTGAACACTAATATGTACGACGGGTGATAGGAAAATCGACCAAGATGTTTGGGTTTCTGTAGACATTAGTAGAGGCATAGACTTCCATATAGACTTATTTTACTTTTACAAGTTATTTTACTTAAAACCTCAAACTTTTTAACAGTAGGTAAAAAATATCGTCTTTGTTCATAATATTTCTATATATAATAAACAGTTTTGGAAACCTTACTTCTGGAACTTTTTGTTCTTACAGTGTGAAGCTTATGTAGTTAAGTGCTGTCCTATACTTATACTTTGACAATGTAAGATATTTAGCAGCTAGGCCATAACTGATCACAGTAAGTAAAAGGCACAAACCTTGTAGTAAATATTATATGATTACTTTTAGTAATGCCAATACTAACATGTCAATGACAGTCATAGCGAAGTATTCATCGCAGTTACACGATAGATTATTTTTCGGCTGTCCGACTGCGTTGGTAGGAGGGTGCTTCGCTGAGCGGACGAAATAGGGACGTCTCTAAATCCATATTCGATCAGTAAGATCTGCACTGAACCGATCTGACAAGCTGCCGATCTGTTTTGCATTTATATAAACAGCTTTTACCTTTAACATCGGTACGTTTTCTTTGAATCTTACATATAAAAAACTAGGGACGCAAGGTGATAGGGTTGTTACGTAATGGTAAATGGTCTACTATTTTGGCCGACATCCAGACTGTAAGATATTAACTATGACATTGTAGTGAATGTAGTTAGTGCAAAACTTTCTTGGTGTTATCTAGAAGCTCACATTATAAGTATTATTTTATTGTACGTAGATACTAGATACCGATCGAAGTTGCATATCCAATGACATTTTTGATATACTTACATCAGAAGTGTCGTTATAAACTGGAGCCAAATATAGTTAGCTCGCTCAATAATATTATGCTGTTACTAAAATGGGTTGCCCGATTTGACTTTGATTTGTAAGAAATATTATATATATTACTCTTTTTTTTGTTCTAAATAATTTTTCTTAGTAAAAATTGTTGGCAATTTCAGACTTATGAGTCCAGATTTCCTCACGATGCTTTCCTTCACCGTCAGTCAGAAAATTGTCAACCCGCCTTGGGCAAGCGTGGTGATTAATGCCCTCTCTTTATGAGAATAGACCTTTGCCCTGCAGTGGGACAATAAACAGGCTGGTATTATTATTATTAATAATAATAGTTAAATTTTTGAAATTACTTTGCAAATCGCGAAACAAAAATCATTTTTGTAGTTTATAGTTTACTTGTGACAACAATGACATGTTACCAATACGAATCGAAATCTATATATTAATACGTAAAGCAAAAACTTTGTACCCCTTTTTACGAAAATTACGTAGACGGTGGTGTATGAAATTTCGCACACTTATAGTTTTTATAGAGAAGGAGTGCAGAATGCTATAATTTAAAAAAAAATTGCATGTAATCAATAAAAAAACAAAAACAATATAATGTTGTTTATAATTTTTTAGATAGGGATAGATCTAGTGGGTAAAATATTAATTAAACAGTTCTTTGTTTTTAAGTTATAGTTGAGAAAAGTTACATTTTGATGTTTTAACTAAAATCTAAAACGCTGTTCTAAATATTATTTGACAGGGGTGGCTACAGGGTTGATATAGGAATAAAACATTGTATGAAAAAGCTTTTAATGATTAACAGTTATTGTATATTTATACTTTATATTTTTTGACTGGAGATATTACAAGTTGTGTAGCAGCAATCTGAATTATCAATTAATAAAATCATATAGGTAAAAAAATATTTATTTGTTATTGCTGGTTCAACGATGCACAGTTCAGGAGACCTAGAACACAAAATTCAGCACCGAATCGCAGCTGCGTGGCTTAAGTGGCGCGAAGTTACTGGGGTAACGTGCGACCGGAGAATTCCAGTAAAACTTAAGGGCCTTGTCTACAAGACAATAATACGACCAGTCCTCATGTATGGCAGCGAGACTTGGGCGCTCACACGAGGACATGTCCATGCCATTCAAGTAGCAGAGATGAAGATGCTGAGGTGGATGTGCGGCGGTACCAGGCTGAATAATATCCGTAATGAATACATCCGTGGCAGCCTGGGGCGGCAGAAAAACGCGACATCGCCGATAAGCTGCAGGAAAGCAGGTTGAGATGGTATGGGCATGTCAAAAGAAGGCCACCCGATTACGTCGGCAACCAGACACTTCAATTGTCAGTCCCCGGGAAAAGATCTAGGGGAAGACCAAAAACAACCTGGACAAATGTGTTGCTGAGAGACATGAAGGAATGCAACGTTTCCGAAGACGATGTCGTGGATAGGCCGAAGTGGAAGAGGAACGTTAGGAAAACTGACCCCACCACCATGTGGAATAAATAGTCAGGAAGAGAGAGAGATTGCTGGTTCAATGATCTTTTTGTATTTTTTTGGCTACAACATTTTTTTTCCTTAACGATTTTAATAATTTCATGAAAGGTATTTTTCTACTTTTAATATGCTTCGACATAGAACATTAACCAGTCGGAGTGAGAGACAAAGAAGTAGGAATCTATATTCGTAGACACATAATAATAGTACCTAATGCAAATTCAATACAGAATGAAGAAGTGAATTTAAAAGATACATTTAAATGTGCGCGAAATGTCATGCCAAAAGTTTTTTATAGTTATGATTGTGGATTAATGAATTTAGATTTTTTTTTTTTTTTTTTTTTTTTTTATATATTAACCTACCAAAGTGACTCCACCCCGCCTGATTGTAAGCAGTCAGTGGAATCCAGAAGGGGTGGCCACCATACCAAAAGCTATCGTCTTAAACTGCTGGTATGGTGGCCTCCACTATGGCGGCTGGGAATGGGGTTAGAGGAAGGGAATGAGGGAGGTGAGGAAAGAGGAAAGGGGGGAAATTGGGCCTCCGGCACTCTCACTCACCGAACGAAACGCAGTAGTAAGGATACTACTACTCTTAAGTCGATCTTCTATGAGAGGGTAGTACTTCCCCGGACGATCCGGCCCATTCATGCTGAAACCAGCATGGATCTACTACCGTAAAAACGCAAATTAACAGTATAGCGAAATCTGTGATTATAGAAAAATGAACCATAATAATGTTAAAACTTATAATTTAAACTTATTATGGATGAATGTCGGTCATTAAACGACCACTAGTAAAGATAGATGTGACAGCAAAGTAAGAATATAATTTTGCTCTAGCTTTGACGTCTTTGAAAAAAAACCCATGTTAGTCGAAAAGTGTCTGACATAATATACCAGTATATTTGCCCACAGCAATGTAGACATTTCATAATTATTTAGTCTTGGCTTAATGCACACTATTATATGAAACAGAAGAGTCTGTTTGTTTGAACGCGCTAATCTCTGGAACTATCAGTCGGATTTGAAAAATTCTTTTTGCGTATGATAGCCCAGTTCTCGAGGTAGGTTATAGGCTATGTAACATCACGTTACTGGCGACGAGAGCAGAGCAGTAAGCAAAGACGCGGGTGAAACCGCGACGCGGAAAGCTAATCTATACATATAATAAAAATGTAACCGATCGCTGTCTGTACATGGAAGATATATGAGAAAAATATTATTGGAACCTTTATCAACGCAAATAGAACCCAAAACAATGATTGTTACAATTTTTGTCTGTTTGTCTGTTTATCTGTGCGTTTGTTCACGCTAATCTCAGAAACGGCTTATCCGATTTAGATATGGTTTTTACTGGTTTATTGCGGTAAGCTTCATTTAAAATTTAATGACATGAAAATGTCAATCGGTTCATAAACAAAAAAGTTATACCAATTTAAAGAATCACGTCGAACATTTGTTATTTTACAACGAAACTTGATAGAGGCAGAAATTTTAACAGGTTGCGGAATAGCTGATAGTGTTTTTATTCCTCGGATTCCTCTCATTCCAAACAAATTTGCGTTTAGTTTTAAACGAGTCCAGTTTCCAGTGAACCTATGTTTCGGGATGACAAATATTAAAGGGTGTAGGTGTGGATTTAAATATTAGCTGGTTTTCGCAGGGTCAGCTTTATGTGACTCTGCCATGTGTTAGCATTCCTAGCAGCCTGTATGCTTTGATCCCCGATGGCTATACGTCTAATCCATACATAGTATAAAAGGCTTTGTCCTGACTGACTGACTGAAACAACGTACAGCCTAAACGGCTGGTCGTAGCGACTTAAAACTTGGAGAGTGTGTTTGTCTTAATGTCTAGAGGTGTACTAAGAAAGGGTATTTAAAATTCAACCCTTACGTGAGTGAAAAGGGATGAAAACGTTTGTATGCAACTTCTTTGTTTTTTAATTTAGAATTTTAAAAATTTGTTTTCTGGTACTACTATCAAAATCAAAAATACTCTCATCAATGTTTTTGACAGGGTTGGCTTTATAAGGGTGAAATTAGGGGTGAACCATTGTATGGAAAGATCTATGTTTTTGAAATCAGCGACTTGAAATTGGGAGGGTGTGTTTGTCTTAATGTCTAGAGGTGTACTAAGAAAGAGTTTTTTTTAAGTGAGGGGGAAGTGAGGAAGGAAGTGCCCTCCTTATCTCTGCCTTCTCCCTCACTTCCCCCTCGAGGAAGCGACGGGGAAATAAGGGGGGGGGACAGAGAAGGAAGAAAAAGAAGGGAGAGGAAATGGAGGGAAAGGGAGGGGAAAGGAGAGGAAGGGAGGGGAGGAAAGTTAATTGAGGGAAAAGGGAGAAGAATGGATGGGGAGTGCATGGAAAGGGAGGTAGAAGGGTAGGGAAAGCGAAGGAATGGGTAAGGTATGCTCAAGGAGGTGAAGGGGAGAAAGGGGAGGGAAGGGGAGAAGCAGAAAGGGAGTAGTAGGGAAGAAGGGAAGGAGAAAGGGAAAAGTTATTGTAGTGAAAATTTGCTTTGTGTACTGTATATTTTTTACGGGAGATATTTTTAGGTAGTTCAAAGAGGGTTTGTATGAATGGGAGATTAGAAATAGTATGGAAAACACTATAAAATAATATAAAAATGTCTATTGATAAAAACGATATTGCGATAGAGCGAAGCCGCGGGCAAAAGCTAGTAATATATAAAGCGCAAGAATTTGTTTGTTTGTTTCAACGCGCTAATCTCTGAAACTACCAGTCGGATTTGAAAAATTATTTTTGCATATGATAGCCCAGTTCTCGAGGTAGGTTATAGGCTATGTAACATCACGCTACTGGCGACGGGAGCACAGCATTAAAGAAAGACACGGGTGAAACCGCGCCGCGGAAAGCTAGTGAATTAACACAGCAAAAACTATATCTTATGACTTGAGGCAGCCGATGTTAGAATTAGTAAAATTAAAAGAATTGTCTAGATTTTTTTTTTAATAATGTATTGTTAAGTGTTCGGGTGTGTTTAGCTTAGAAAGGTTTGGATTGCGACTCGAAAGAGTAGCACGTAGGTATGCACGGGGTACGTATATGTTAGGCTGACAGGAAGTGGTGCGAGCCGGCGAGGTGGCGAGGCGGTGGCGAGGCGGGCGGGTGTGGTTGAACCTTCATCAAGCGGTTGACTGGTATTAGGGCGTGCAATTGTTCCAGTGCGTCGCATTCCTCACTCTATACAACACATATTTCACTCTGTGATTTCACAAATTAGCACCCACGTCTGGGAAGGGCTCGGTATCACTGGAAAAACTAATCATTCATCCTAACAAAACTGTGAAGTGTTCTTTACATGAATATTTTAAGCAGATTCGACCGCCGCCGTACGGCACAATTAAAATGTTAAAATTCCTATATTCTGTTTGGTAACGTATCATAGCACAAAAACTGTTTGTTTAAAAGGTGTAATTACAAAATCCCTCGTGTACTGAATTTTCCGGTGTTTTCGCGCGTTGGCGTTGTACGAACGAGTACGTGCCGTAAAAATAATTCGACGCTCCTCGGGGATCGTTTGTAAAACGTCACGCGTAAAACATATTATAAAGCCAATAAAACGTGTTTACAAGGGTGAGTAGAACTCGCCGTCCTCGGGGCGTTTCGTTTCCGCGCGATATCCGTAAACATTTTAGCGCTGCAATAAATTTAACATTATCCAACTCACGAGACATTCTGCTTTCTTTCGTACCGGGATCAGTTGGTTAACGGTTGTAATCTCGGCTGTCTTGGATTTTCTGTTCGTTGGTAACAGGAATTATACAATTATATGGCTTTTGTATGCTTTTCCCCTACTTTTCATTTACGAATAGGTCTTAGTGTAACTGTTTTTAAGGTGCCGTACCTCAAATGGAAAAAACGAAATCCTTATAGGATCACTTTGTTGTCTGTTCGTCTGTTTGTCTGTCTGTCAAGACCTTTTATCTCGTGAAAGCGTGGAGGTATCAAGTTAAAATTAAAACGATATACTCAGGTCTACAGTCTATCGAAGCTGTGAAAAACTCCTAAGTTTACGTTATAAAACGATACGGCCGTTTGTACCGCAATAAACGTACATTTTGACACTCAAGGCAATCAAATTTCCTTGGGTATTTTCCATTGACCTAGAACTATAAAATTTGGCAAGTAATACCGTCTTATACCTCAAGTAAAAAAATCTAAAAACTATACATTTGTAATTTAATCATTAAAAAACACGATCTTTATGGACAAGGGTTTAAATTTTTTAATGGGTTTACCGTGTCATGTAGGGTATCGTAAGAAAGGGCTTTATTGGCACAAGCTTAAGCCGATTTTTTTTTGATGTATAATTTTCTATTGTACGAAGAATGAAATTTTTATTTTTATTTTTTTATAGGTAGTAGTAAGTAGGTACCTAACAATTTGCACTGTAATATGCACCTACAAAGCACAACAAGCAGTGGAAAAGCCAAATTATATTCACGAATACTTAATAATATTTAGGGCAATTAACTTAGAAGGCAAAATTACTTAATATACGATATTACCTATTGTATAAAATCAAATCAAATCTTCTCCTGTCCGATTGGTGTTGAGACCGTATCGAGCAATATAAAAGAAAACTGAAAGACATGAGAGAAAGACACCGTGCCAAATAGTTTCTCGTAGTTATGGAATAAAATGGTATGCAACGCACCAGAAGAATAAAACTCTCTTTGTTGCTCTAACGACTTCAGCTTGTACATGCCTACTGCTCAGAACTGATAGTTCTCAATGAGATAGGGTTCAGTCAAACTTACTCTTTAAAAAGCATAGTTCGTTGTGCATTCACATATATTGAAGAATTCTACAATTTTGTGAGGCAGTATAACTTGTTAAAATGACTCTCAATTAAAAAAAAAACGAAGGATAACTTTACACTAGGTGGACAGTATGCATGTTTGTCACCTCAGAGCTAAAAGAAAACACACACAAACACAGACTTGGTTTGTATTCTGTGCTATGCTAACAAAAAAAAAACAGTGCGCTTATTACAAATCCCATAAGGAAAATCGAAAACAAATTTAATATAAAACGTTTTATATAATACAACTATTCAATTACGGGACATTGTTTGAATTTTTGTTATTGCATCGTTTACAGATTCAGTTGAGTAAGCGGTAGATTGGCCCCTGGATATCCGGCGGTCCACGGGCGACGGAAGAAAAGCAACCTCAAATTAGCTCGAGAAAATAAAAACTCTCCGTTTCCCCTACACTGACAAGGGTGCCTCTCGAGTGGCCGCTAAGGGAGAGGTGTTTTGGTCACCGCCGCCCATCTGGTCTCATTATGTCGGGAAAAGTCCCACTCGAAATTTTATGAGATCTACACGTTGAATAATGCACTTGAGCATTGAACATCACAATAACATGGACTGTAATGGTAATAATGACAACCGGACAAGTGTGTCTAGTCTGAAGATGAGTGCCGTGGTTATTTTATAACATATTGTTATGCAATCTTTTTGTTTTCAGCTCATTTTCAAAGATGTTATAATCTATTCTATTTTATTAGGATTTATGCCACTTGTCTAGGCCCTCTGGTGTAGGTAGTGATAGGGGAAAAACAATTCAAGGTACGTTTCATTTGTACGAAATATTACGGCGATTATGGGTAAGTCGCTATTAGAGAGATAAAAGAGAGATCTTTGCCCTGCAGTAGGACACGACGGGCTTATAATAGTCTTATAATAATAATGATTTATGTAAGACTCTTTTAAGAGGCTTATTAACTATTACTAGAAGTGGATGAACACCACATAAAACCTACGTCATGTAGTAACAAGTACTAAAACTAAAGTCATGTTAAAAATAATTTCAGTTATGAAATCTTACTGAAAGATCTTATCGGATATTAAAAGATATTACACAGAAACTTCTTTAGAGAAAAAGTCGTACGTCGTATACATGATTATTATATTATTATTTCCCATATTAATAACTAATTTACCTATTCAAGTACACTTTAAATTATAAGCCTTAACGATTAATTGACACTGGAAAGAAGATATATTATGTATAAACTATATAATAAGTAGTCTTTGGTTATTTTGCCTCATGTCTCTTGTCTCTTTTTGTAAGCTGTACAAATTAACTACCTTCAAGATAAACTAAAAGATCAAACAAATTCTTTATGTACTGTCGAGGCGGATGTGAACCATTTATTCTACGTATTAATTTTGTAGCTATTGTAAGAGAATACCCGTGACAGAGTACACATTTTGTTCTTAGAGTAAATACCAGTACCGCTGTTTAATTTACAATATTCGACACTTAACTATATTTGTGAAACGGGTCTACTCCTGTTAGAAAATTATTATAAATTATTATAAGTTTAAACGTCGGGTAAAGAGATATGGCACCTTATAATAATTTTCTAACACGAGTAGATCCGTTTCACAAATATAGTTATGAATACAAATCGTGTGAGTTTAAAATATTTAATATTCTACACTGTTACTGTTGAAATAGGTTTGGACATGGTTTATCTATTAATCTAAAATTTTTCAACGGTTTACGTGTATATAGCATAAATTATAAATTTAGGGGGTTTGTAAGTATTAAAATGGAAATGTCCTAGGGAAAATGACTAAACTCGTCTTTGTTAGATATAATCCCTTAGTAAGCTCAGAAAATAAAATTCCTTGAATTAATTAATAGAGAGTAAAATCGGCTAATACTTCCACAATAGATTAATCAGAACCATGTCGGCTGTCTGCATTGCAATGCCCTTTTGCAACGCTGATCCACTTTTCTACGGATGCGAGATTAAAGGGGAGAGTAACAAAATGAGAAATGGAACGATTTCAGGACGCATTGTTAGACGGCTGCCCGTTGTCGGATTTATGACAAAGAACAGCGGATGATTCAATCAAGCCGGTTCTTTAGTTTGTTATATTCATGTTACTGTAGCCCATCTACGAGTCTTATTGTTATCACAGCGTTGTCTTTTTGCTCCATTTGCCCATTTCTTCTCTTATAATTCTTTTATATGTACAAAATGAAGTAGATTTTTTATATTTTGCATTTTTCAATAGACTATAATTTTTGTAAATAAATATCATAAATATGCAAGTATACCATGTGATAATCTTAAATGTAAGACAAGAGTTTAAGATATTACTTAGGAAGCAACAGCCGTCGTCGTTGTGCCAACCGACATAACAACTATTTAGTCGTGGTCTGTCTGCGAATCTGGCTTATCCTGAAACACATAATATATGTTTCGTCGTACGTCATAATTGAAAGCCTGAGTAGTCTGACTAATCTGACTAGAGGGACTAGGTTAGTGACAAAGATTTCTAAGATTAAAAATAAATCTATTCATCTAAAGAATAGATTAAAAATATATGGGCTTGACATAAACTAACGCCAACATCGTTAGCTTATATCAAACGCATACTTTTTTAAATCTATTCTATGAATAGAATAGAAATCTATGCCACTTGTCTAGGGCCTCTGTAGTCTTAACTAGTCGCTACAGATTATATCTATTTTACTAAAAAGGGCTGCTACTAGACTAGTCAGATTATTCAGACTATTCAGGCTTTCAGCTACGACGTACGACGAAACATATATTATGTGTTTCAGGATAAGCCAGCAGACAGCCTCTGTTTCTGATTTTTACTCTTGATTGTGTTTGTAGTTTTATTTCTTTTTTCAAATCTAATATGATCGTTACTGACAACAAAACCTTTTCCACCTTTCGACATTGTCATCACGTAAAAAACTATTAACTTGGCAATCGAGAGTGCAAAATTGTATAAAAGCATTGCTACAAGAAATAGAAGGCAACTTATAAAAGACACATTAGCACTTCAAAACATACATACTTGAGTGAATTCGTGGTATTCCGAGGTACGGGCTTCGCAACCCCAATTCGGAGAATCCCATAGCTAAGGGAAGTATTAAGGTATTTACAAATAAAATTTGAAGGTATTAATTTTTATGATAAAGGTTCAAATGTAGTATATATATTTACTCTATTGTCGTTGTGTGATGATTAGAAGATATTAAACAAACAGAAACTCCTTACTTAACATCTTGTTTTGCTCACATACAAACGAGTCGCGCGTTATGATAGGTATTGATATTTGAATAAAATGTATGTTAACTGCGCCCAAAAGTTTGAGCGGCGATTGTATAAGGCCAAACTTTCTCTAAATAGGTATTCAGTGCAGGGGAGCAATTTACAATTTAAATATTCTTAATGTCTCCAAGTTGACGCAATGGGAGGGAGCTGGGGGAGGCAGGAGTGCTGTGTTGTACTTTGTACCGCTGGCACGGCAATACCACCGACTTCCACTACATCAATCACTCGCGGACGCTGCGCCTGAACATTTCTAATTATTTGCCTCGCTTTGCGTAGGCCAAATTCACAAATTAGGTATAATATCCAGCTTTATCTCTCTGTGTTTTAAATAAATGCTTATAGTTATTTTCAATTAGCCAATAACCAACCTATAAATAGCATAGATTTTCCAGAGCGAAACTGACATCAAAAAGTTTATTTAATTATTGCATTCCCGTCGTTCAATTGTATGATACAGGTACAGGGAATACAACTCAGATTAAGAAAAAAATAAACACTAATAAAATAACAAATTAAACTATCCGAGCATCTTAATTTCTACCTTAATTTTCGTGTAACATAACTACAGGAAGGTAAAGCTTAATTTGAGGGCACGCTCTGCATATTTTGTGAGAAGCGTGTTTGCTCACAAATGTCGCTGGGGAAGTGGGGCTCGTCTCGAGTGGCCCTCGAGTTCGACGAGGGCACGCTAGGTGACAGCCACCGTCTAATCTCCACGACTTCGAGTTTATCTCATTGATACTCTTGAACCACTTCCACAGTAGTCACTGATCAATTACTGCCAGAATTTAACATTTGTTAAAGAATTTAGCATTTTTTCTTTATTAGCCATAATGTATAATAATTCAATAAAAAGAGATTAGAAAATGGTACCTAGTTTCTGTGATTGATACCTTTGTCTAGCAAGTGTGAGAGACGTGAACTTCCTACCTAACGCCACATTTCGCCTTGTATGGCTCAGAGAACATGTCAGAACATTTAACTGTATTAACTTGTTTTACGTATCAATATCTATTGCATGATTTTAATAAGATCATGCGGTACATAAGACCCCTCACAAGGTGAACCGACTACATTATAAGGGTGGCAGGCAACCGATGAATGAGGGCGGCGAATGACCGGCCACGATGGCGAAAATTGGTGGAGGCCTATGTCCAGCAGTGGACGTCTTTTGGCTGATATGATGATGATGATGCGGTACATTCCTGCTTCCCAGTTTCCTCCAAAAAAGGTTATATGACACAAGGTCAAAGGCTTAGGAAAAATCTAGGATACATACCGGTGTCTTAATGTCTGTGTAATATTGCACAGTATTATTCTTGAGACCTAATACGGCTATTTCGGTTCATATTTTTGACTGGAAACTGAACTGTGAAAACGTCATATACGCCACTATATTACTTCAAGCAAGAATAAAAATAAATCAAGTACTAGAAATAAAACCCCTATCCGAGATATCTCCTGTCCTGTTTTTACCTATCGGTGTAATTATAGTTTTCAGTCAAAGAACGTTTGCCAGGAATTTGATGGCACAGAGATACAAATCGGTATAACTTATGATCGAGAGATCGCAACTTTGATTCCATTCATAACATTATAGACATAAATCCACTCCTTACACACAAGCACATTGTTTGGATAGGTAACCACAAATTCTTAATAATAATATGTGCTATCTACAATGTTTACCAATACCTAAAATGCGTGCGCGAGAGTAGGCGCGCCAGCATAAGCTGCGTTTGCGGCACATCATAAACAATAAAAAGCAGCTATAATTATAATATCGATAAAGCTTCAGCAAAATCAAAATAAGATTTACTTTCACTGTATGTCTAAACTAAGCTCAGTGAGAAATAAAATGAAATAAGTCTTAAGTTGTTTGACATACAGTCCAGTTTCTGTTTGTGACGGCTACTGGTACAGCAAATAAAACGCATCCCTATACTCTCGGCCAGATAGGTATTAGTACGGGTACCAATAAATGTCACACGTTTTAAAAATTACTTAAACTTAAATATGATAAAAGTTATAGATTATCCTAAAAAGCATTTATTCAAGTTTATTTCAAAACAATAATACTAACACAATGTTATACAGGAGCAAGTTGAGACAATGATACCTGGAACGTACTATGTCCTCAATTTAGTCACTGAACTAGACAAATTTAGTTAATTTTAGAGAGGTAAATTTTTTGGACACGTTTGGACGCCACTATTGTTCTTATTGCAAATTGTTCCTTCATTATTAGTGGTATATATATTACCAAGAATCTATTGCCATATAAAAATAGTATTTATGATTAGAAATAAAAATAAGAGAAATGTTTATTTAAAAAGTGACGAGTATTGGGACACTGTTGACATTGTGTACTTTTACAGTGGAACAATTTATTTATTTATTTTCAATGGTTAAGTGCACAAGATTGGTGGCGATTGCACTGAGCTGAAATAAAATAAAGAAATCACATTCATTAGTTCTATGTAATAAGCCACAATAATGTAACTACTTACATTTAAATTTATTAAAATAATTAACCTAATACCTTAAATAAATTGTTTTTAAATAAACGGTGCATCAGGGCGATGTTTGGACTTAAGATAACTGACAGCTGTGTACCAATGTTCAAGAAATATAAAATTTTGACATTGCCGTCTTTGTACATATTAGAGTTAGCACTTTTTGTAAAACAAAACCCACTCCTGTTTCCAAAATTATCAGATTTTGTTAAACGCAATAGACGTAAAAATAATGTACTATGTGTTCGTAAAGCTAAGACGTCTCTTATGTGGAAGAGTGTATTTTGTTTAGCTCCTAAAATCTTCAATAAAATTCCTGATGAATACAAAGAATTAAATTTTAATATATTTAAAAAGAAGTTAAAAATCTTATTATGTACCAAATGCTATTATAATATTAATGATTTTTTGAATGACACATTGTAATATAGAATTGTATGCTTTATGTAATGACATTATGTACACATGAGCAGAATTTATTGGACTAATTTGACGGTTTTGTATGCATGACATTTGTAATCATTTATTTTTTATTTATAATTTATTTAATTTTAATTTTATTAATGTGAATTTTGTACGCCATTTCTTGGCAGAATATGATGTTCATATGTTTTAATATAAGACCACCATTGTACCTCACCATATTCAGACAAATAAAGAATTTGAATTTGAATTTGAATTTGAATTTTATTTATTGCATAAAATTAATTGCATCCTAATTGAGTCTTTCTTCATTACCTTCAATCAACCAACTGTGCGTAAATAATAAAGTTTTAATTGCCTTAAATAATGTTAAACTTCAATGTGAATGTACAAAATATAAACAAACACAGCGAATATTTTTAAAAACATAATGCGTCATACTTACAGTGCATAAAAAATTACTCGCGATGAGACAAACTCATCCAGAATATTCAACTACGAATGATCTAATAATGTTCCAATAAGATTTAATATCTACTACAAAGGTTGTATATCACATCACTAGCTACTAGGATGAAGAGTGTCGCGGTCGCTATTAGAACCGAAGGTACAAAAACTTTAACCAACAAGGAATATATATTATTAAAAAACAAAAAGCCCGCCTGCCTAAAACAAAGTGAAAAGAAAGAAACCCATTTTTTTCTCATGCTGACGCTACATTTAAATTTTATATACCCTATGTCACTCCCACAATCAATACGAATCTAAAGACACCTCATACGTTAAAATCCATCAAGCCATTTAGGCTGTAGAGCGTACCATACTTACATACATACATACACATATATATACATACATACACATACACACGCTCGAAAAACATTACCCATCTTGACTGCGTCAGTCGGGCAAAAAGAGATCGAAACAAACAACAATAATTATAACTGGCATACTGTATGAGGCACTACTTAGCCATTTATAATTTATTTTAGAATACAAATTACCTATATAAAGCTAAAATGTATTTATTTATTTAATAGATTCACCAACAGTTATTACAATAATACAAGCTTATAAAGAAATACATGTTTCAGCATAAATCTAGTTGCTTAACTAATTACAGGTGAATACTGCATGCATATATAACTACTTTTACTTTACTTTACTTACTTAATTTAATTTAACATTAATTTTAAAACATAATAATAATAATAATATGTAATGGAGGTAAATTAATTTTAGTAATTCACAATTTATTATAATATTAGGTATTATATTATTCTAATATTTTATTTAGTTTGGAGTTATCTCAAAAACATATATTATCTTCGAAATTCATTCCATTTTAAGGCACAAAAGTCTATAGCATGTAAACAATAACTATTTACAGCTCTACATAATGTTGGAACAGGTGAATTGAAGCCCAAAACCGTGGTACGAAATGGAGGGACCATAAGAGCTGTAGCCTTTCGGGGTACTCGAATAGGAACTGTAAACCTCAGCTCGCCTAATAGTGCCGCACAATCTTTTCCACTATTTAGCAATTTATAAATAAAGTTTAGGTCCAGAAGGGTTCTTCTCTTTTCTAAGGAGCACATTTTGAAAAAAGTGAGTCTGTCGCCATAGGATTTAACTGTTTTGGTGACTCGTAATGAGTTAGCCAAATGCTACATAAAAACTTTATCTGGATTCTTTCTAGGCTAAGGATGTGGGTGGAATAATGTGGTCTCCAGACTGTAGGGCAGTATTTGAGAATACTACGAACTACAGTATTGTACAATAGAATTTTGGTCTGTGGTTTACGAAATACTTTACCGTTCCTTATAACAAACCCTAACATTCTCGAAGCTTTCTTATTTATATTTTCCATTTGTGGCTAGAATGTGAGCTTTTTATTTAAAATAACGCCGAGATCTCTTATTGTATCAACTTTACGTATGGGATTATGGTCTATTGAGTAAGATGATTCAGTAAAACGAAGTTTGCGAGTGAACTTTATATAGAAGCATTTCTCAATTTTAAGATGCATTTTGTTGGTACTGCACTTCTTACAAATATTATCAATGTCTTGTTGCAAAAGAGTCACATCTTGAGTTGTTTTTATAGTCTGTAAAATTTTCAGATCATCGGCAAACATATAAGTCTTAGAATTTTGAATAGAGTTTGGCAGGTAGGTCATTGATAAATATATTGAATACAATGGGTCCCAAGTGGGACCCCTAGGGGACGCCAGATGAAGCGGAGAATACATCTGATCTAAAACCATTTACTACTACATCGAAAGAGCGGTCTGTCAAGTAGGATTCATTCATTGAAGAAATTTGCCCGAGAATCCATATAAGGATAATTTGTCTATCAGATAATGGTGAGGCACTTTGTCGAATGCTTTACTGAAATCAGTATAAATTACATCTACTGCCTGATGATCGTCTATAGCCTCAGATAACTCTTCAACAAATGCAACTAAATTCGTAGCAGCCGATCTAGCCTTGACAAACCATGTTGCTTAACAGAAAGATATTGAGCAAAATATTTTTGTATATGAGGGCAAACAATAGATTCGAAAACCTTTGCCATCGTAGATATGATTAAAATAGGCCGATAATTATTGACTGTATCTTTGCTACCAGACTTATAAATAGGGACGACTTTTTTTCGTTAGAAAATATGCCCGCGGCAAGAGAATTTTCAAAAATAATATGTAATGGTACTGTCAGGTCGGAGGCGCAGTTCCTCAAGAAAAGTGGCGGTATTCCATCAGGACCCGAACCCTTGTTTATATCTAGGCACTTAAGTTTGTTGTATATTGTAGTTCTATCCACTGAAAGTGTACCAAACTCAGTCATTATGGTATCAGGGATGCTGCACTCAATCTAGTTGCCTCTTACTTAAGCGATAGAGTACAATATGTTGATATAAACGGAAGTAGGTCTACCGGATTACCTGTAGCTATTGGCGTGCCACAAGGTTCCATTTTAGGCCCTTTTCTTTTTCTGGTTTATATTAATGATTTGCCATTCCATGTTCAGAATTTTTGCGATATTGTACTATTTGCTGATGATACGTCACTTTTATTTAAAGTTGATCGTAAGAATCCGAATATTGACAACGTGAATAATTCACTAGTGAAGGTTCTGGACTGGTTTAGTGCGAATAACCTATTGCTTAATTCCAAAAAAACAAAATGCGTTAAGTTTACTATGCCCAATACTAAAAGTCTAGCTATAAGCATAAGTTTAAATAATGAAACTTTAAGCTTTGTTCAATCTACAGTTTTTTTGGGTTTAACTTTAGATAACAAGCTTCAGTGGGGTACCCAAATATCGTGTCTTGCTGGTAAACTTAGTTCAGCAGCCTTTGCAATACGAAAAGTAAGACAGTTTACCGACATTGAAACAGCCAGACTTGTTTATTTTAGCTATTTCCATAGCGTGATGTCATACGGTATACTGCTGTGGGGCAGGGCTGCGGATATTGAGTCAATTTTTATACTTCAAAAACGAGCGGTGCGATCTATTTACAATTTGGGCCCTAGAGTTTCATTAAGAGATAAGTTTAAAGAGATAGGTATTTTGACAGTGGCGTCTCAATATATCTTTGCTAACATTATGTTTATCAAGAAAAATATTCACTTGTATTCAAGAAACTGTGACATGCATTCTGTGAATACTCGAGGTAAACATAAGTTAGTTGGTACATACCATCGCCTACATAAAGTAAACAACACATTTGCGGGTCTTGGTGTACGCTTTTATAATAAACTACCCATTGACGTTTCGAATCTACCCTTAGAGAAATTCAAACAAACTGTTAAAAACCGTCTTATTCAAAAGGGTTATTATAATATTAATGATTATTTAAATGATAAAAGAGCATGGGTATAGTTGCTCGTTTAATGCAAGATTAATGTTATATTGATTAATTATTATTATTGTAGTTATATTGACTTTGATTAACATTATATAATTATAGGAAAATTTAAAAAAAAAAAATATTGACTATTGCAGTAAAAGTTTGATGTGAAGTGAATGCATATCATGATCATTATGAACTCATAAGACATAACATTTTATTATGGTTCTTTTTACCACCCATGCCTTGCATTGTCATGCTTACTAAAATGTCATGGCTTGTGGTGTCGTATTGGCCGGGTCATCACCTTCCCTCTAATATGGCGAAGGTGATGATGGCTGGTCTGTGCGTCATGCTCGTGAACGGGTGCTACCTGGGATGACTGGTCAATCTTGGCATGGCATACATTTAATACTTAATTCAATATTACCTTGTAGTTCAATATGACTGAGAAATGCATTTACTATTTTTTAATTTTAATTAAAATACGTAGTCAAATTACCATACTAGATGAAACTAAATAATTGTAATCCTCTATTTTCGTTTCTTATCTTTTCTTTTTTCAAAAATGTTATTAAATAATTAGTTATTTTGTAATAATTACTTTGTATGGTTCTTTGGTTGCGTTGATGTGTTAAAATTGTTAACTCATACAAAAAATTGTAATTATCTGGCGATTGAAAAGAGTGGCGTGAGTTTCTTGCCAGTTCTTCTCACAGCTCTACCTCGTCAGCGAACTGGCTGTAGGTTAATTAGCTGACTTCATGTAATTTGACTTTTCATAAGTATCATTCTGTGATCAAAATGAAATAAATACTTTGACTTTGACTTTGACTTAGTCAGAGCTATTGTTCTTAATGAAATTTAGGTGACTTGATACTACCAGCTTTTCACAAGGACCAACGCTACTGTAAACCTGAGAAAAGAAAGATCCAATTAAGTTGCTATCTCATCTCCACCCGTTTCGATAACAGATCCATCAGTCATTGAGTTTGGGTATATATTGGATTCATCTCTCTGCTCTAATAAACGACCAAAAGCATTTTGCATTCTTGGATATTTAGCTTTCCAAATTGGATATATATTCATTAAAACAAACCTGCGCCATATAGCTAAAATACTAAATTCTAATATTATTTTAAATTGCACCCTATATTTTTTATTAATTGTAAGTAGAAATGGATCAGCGTCATGAACATTGTAGCGCGATGATTTTTTGCAATATCAAATGTCAGTATAACTGCAAAACTTAACTAATGTTAATATGTATTTTAAATATCACTTGTGCTTTAAGATATTCTTTTGCGACAACAGTGTACCGTTTTGGTAATCGGTTCACAGTTGTAGCATGGATATGTCCATGTCAGAAAATTTGTTACAAAAGACATCGACGCATTGTTTTACACATCTTCACTACTTGCATACGTTTTTATTACAAAATGTAAAATTAAAGCCAAACCTCTGAACCATATTTTATAAAAAATTAGATCTGATTTTAAAGTATATATACCCTTTCAAATAAAAAAAGAATTTTCCAAATTAGTGTATAAATGATCGAGTTTTGTTGTAACAACTTTACAACTACTGAACCATTCTTTATAATAAAAGAATGGGATCAATTTCAGATTATACCCTTTCAAACAAAAAAAGAATTTTTAAAATGGGTTCACAAATGACTGAGTTATGAGGTAACAAACATACAAAAAAAAAACATACGACCCGAATTGATAACCTCCTCCTTTTTGAAGTCGGTTAAAAATCCCCTCTCCTAGGAGATGAGCTAGCGAGGAGTTTAAAGTACATATTTTTCGGTTTTCCCAAACTAAAAATCGTGCGTCCTAAAGAAAAATGTTTTTATATCGAATGAAAGCTTATAAAATTCTCTACAACGTATAATTGTGCTAAAACTATTGAAAATTGGAAAATGAGCACAAAATAAAAGTTGTAGTTGTTGTGTATCCTAAACACGATTTGTAAGAAATTACTAAGTTAATCGGTCACGCACTCTACACCCCCTTTTTAGGCATTCGTTGATTGGACTTATAGCAAAAGATTGAATATTGTCTCAAGAACAGAGTTCTTATTTAGGTGGCGGTGCTGTCAGGCGGGAACACCAGGGAAGTAAATGACTAATACTAAAATGCCTCTGGTACTGGTACAGCGCTGCTGCTTCTAATTATATCGTGGTTCTTTAGCTTATCTGCAGTGATAAGCAAAAAATATCTAAACAATAAGGTCAGGAGATCAGTAACGCCTACGTGATGTTTTGGTATTGCAAACGTACACCAACCATCTAAGTAGTACATTTTTGTCCAATTTTCTCAACAAAAGATAACCTAAGCTATAATATCCATAAAATATCTACACCTAATTGGTTTTCATTCGCAAGTAGAACAAGTAACAAATACGGTGTCGTTTTCTCGTCCGTTGAACGGTTAAGCACGCATAACAAAATAAACACAAATAATTATTCGCAACATTTTCCCTCGTGAAGGGTGTGAGTGTCGGCAGCACGTCGACGACACAATGGATGTGTTTACAGGAAATCAGCGTGAACTGAGAACGCCTTCCCGGCCGATCTCGCTACGTACGTAAACATTTCGTTCTTTAGCGCATTACATTTATTTCATTCTTGATCCTACTTTGCAAGACATTCGATTAAAACAGACTGACTGTCTTACTCAGTGGCGCAATGGTGAGCTGTATTATTGCCATGCAGAATTCATAAGTTTGGTCCTCGGATAAAGCTATTTTAAAATTAAAGTAACTGCTGCGGTGACTCGGTCTTGTTGGTAGTAAATAGGTTTTTGATTTAGGCTCACATTAAATTTGTTTAAAAGTTAAGAAATGTTTGTGCGCATTATTATGTCAGTGTGGAATAAACAGAACAGATCTTTATAGATACGGAAAAATCACTAATATTGATCAAGTACTTAGCTACAAGCTCAGTACCTACTAAATTAATATTTATTGAATAATAATTCATTTCCATTTGTAGATATAACCAAATGCATTAACAGAACTTATTCCTTTCTCGACAATGAATTTACGATTTCAACTACCATTTCCCTTCAAAATGTTCAAAGTTTGCATTTACATTTTGCAGGCTGTCTCCGATGCTATCTGGGTGGTTAATTAATTTTCTCGTTATAAAGCTAGGTAGGAACATGTAGTAGTGATTTGAGAGAAACCAACAAGTAGCGACCATTCATTGCCGATGTAATTGAAGACGTTTGGCGCATCACCAATGGCGTACTGTCTAAAATAGCGATCTCAAATTGCTTCGAGAGCTGCAGGATTCTTTGAATGAACCATCACTAATTTGAAAGGAAAATACCGAGCAAGCAATATAAATAGTTTTCTTATTGGCTAGGTTATTAATTCTGTTTTCATATTATATGTGACACTAGTTTAAAATATGATATTTACTGTTTTTCAAAAATACCTATGTTAAAATTTACGTATTATCACGCATCAGACAAAAGGTTAGGCGAACATGTGTTTTACACACGTGACGCCAGCTTTGCTGTGTCATGTTTTATTGGGCGAGCCTATTATAGCCGCATACGTGTTTGTTAGCATTTAGGTATACAAAAACTTCAATGCGGCTTTTTATTAGATCCAGGATTAGAATTTAGTACCAGAGGTTTTATAAACTGTCACTGTGTCCTGACAGTAAGCTAAAATGTAGCATGACTTTTTACAAAGAGTACGCGTAAACCTACTAAATTTCGTACCCAAAAATACATTTAGATGTAAAATGAAAGCTTAGTCTTGTGTCAGATTGAGCACTAAAACCTGGTTCCAGTGAGAAGAGATGGCGTATTTGTATTCATTTACAGTTTGAGTAGGCGTTATGAATAAGTATGGCATGTTGGTGGCATTATCTGCGTGTTCAGTAATGTATTCAAATATGTATCAAGCCCCATCCGCACCATGTTGCCGTTGTTATTTTATTTCGCACGCGTGACGGTACCAACCAGCTTTATTTTTTCGCGATACGAGAATATCATATTGTCCCGCTGTCGAGAGATATTTTTGCATCGACAGTAGTGAGTATGGACAATATAGAGTATAAAATTCTAGCATAATTGATGATATTATGACGACAGGATACATTGTACGCATTTTTACCTGTTACGGTGCTTAAAATTTAGAGGAAACTCAAAAAAGTGGTGATCATAAAGCAAATAAATATATGACATAATACTGACAAATACAGATATCGTGATGAATAAAGCCGTTCCTATTATTTCTGTAATGTTTTCTCCTAGACTACGACAATATTGAAAGAAAAATTGTTGAACACAGGACAGCTCTGTCCGTGCTCTCGGTGTTCAACGGATATTGATTACTTGTCTGTAAGGAATACAAATGTATCAAGAAAACTGTGTTTTAGCGCTATTCCGAACGCTATCCTTTGTACTGACATCTAACATTAAACTTCATAGCTAACTCTACGACGCGTACAACAATAGAATAAACTAAACTGTAAACTCTACAGATTCCTACTTTTACGTAGAAATTTATTTATTGCACCTTTGTTATCATTTCCTTAATGTATGTTAGTATTTTTTTTACTAAATGTATCTTCATTATTACACAATTTATCGTCTTTATGATGCGCTAAGGAAACGTCCAGCTAACATTGGTGGAGCAATGAAAGCCCGAGGCAACTAACTAGCAGGTGCACGTTAGCAAAGAAAAATGAAATAACGCAAAAAGGAGAAATCGTGGCGGGCGAAGGGGGACGCTGAAACCGTTGGGGTGGTTCTTTCGTGGAAAAGCCAGTTTCCTTTAGTGGAAACAGATAACGATCCGCTGCCGACGACAGAATACGTAACTGCACTCACTAAGTATACATCTACATACTAACGGAACGCTTGACTATCAAAGGTATCTCACACAACAGATTCCGTTTATTGAGCAGGGAGAAAGTGCTCAGTCAGTGTTGTCCCGATGATATTCCGCTTCATTCATTGCGTATCACGTCTATACACTTTCTACCTCAATTATTAATTCGCTTACGAATAATCCCGTTTGGTTTACCGGATGTATACGATTTGTGATGATATAAGTAAGAAAAGTTTCGTCTTTGTGTAAGCTAGCAGGACCAAATCAGGGAAAATTGGTAAATATACGAAGCGAACCAGAAGGATCATTGATTCCTAAGAGACGCTGCGTCATACATCCGTGCACTGCATTGCAATGTAAAATTCACAACGTCCGCAGGATTCCGAAATGAAATTATGTAAAAAATGTTTTGTATGGAATTTGCTGCGGTCGTGCTCTTCTACCAGAGTTTGTGATTATCGACAAGGTACCTTAATACTTCTAGAAGATTTAGTTTACATTTTAATTCTAAATTTATTCAGCGTATAATGGAAACGTGCTTAGTTTATCACAGCCTCACAATGGATTTTTTTATTGCTTGCAACGGCTTAGATGAATTGTAAGTACTACTAAGCCATAAGTATTTTATTATTTACAGATAAATACGAATATTTGTTATTAAAAATTTGCTAGATATAGTCTTCGTCTTAAATAAGCTCATTATCAAAAACCAATTAAAAAAACTACTACGAAATAAATATCTATATTGTCTGCAGCGTAAAGATTGAAGAAACGATTTACTTTATAGCGAGAATTGTGTTACTTAATAGCCTATTGTATATATTTATACAAAGTTTTTCAAAGTAATTTCACTGACGTACATGTAAACCCCGAAATGAGCTACTGACATATTATTTTTTAAGCTCTTGCATGTACTTTTTCACACAAAATTTAAAGAGGCCACTGATGTTTTGTAGATAGTCGCTGAGTGCCTGGCATATGACAGGCACGGTTAACGGTTATTGCTTATCATATAATTATTAAAAAAGAGAAACTAAATTAATTTATTCAAAAAAAGTTCTGTTATACGTTATATGTGTGCAGTATCGACATATAGTACTAGTAGCGAGCGGGACCGCAGGGCGGCGCGCAACGCGGGTCGCTCGTGACCTGCATCCATTGCGCCGTCTATACGCGACGTGCCCTCCATTCTGTTATATTGTATTGCCAATTTGTAAACATACGGCTTACTACTATCTACACATGCATTATCATCGGGAAAAATGTGGATAACTGCAGTGGAGCAGTGGGGTTGTGGACGATTGTTGTGTGTGGGTTCGATTGCCACACGGGACAAAACTTGGCACCAACTTCAAAATTATAAAATACTTATTTAATTATTTCTGATTAACTTAATCAAAACATGAATTACTTTGTGCTATGTAAATTTATTTTTTACTTTTTAGTTTCCGTTCGAAGTCGGATTTCTTTTTGTTAAAAATTATTTTATTTTATAATTTGTAGTGATGGGCAGATCTAAATCTTACTTAGGTATTATTTTTATACACACTAAACATTTTGGCATATTGAACTGTATGAAGTAAGCCCGACATGACTACTGTAGAGGAATTCCCTCGACTGTCCATGGTCACCTGTAATGGCACTTATAACCCATATGAGAGCAAAGGTCTCATCATTAGAAATGAATTAAGTTCAAATACCAAGTAATTGCTGTAAATCGTTAAAGAGTTCTCTCGACAAATGCACTAGTCGTCAGTACGATTTTCGAAAGTTCCCCTCAGTTTCTCTGGGATGCCATCATGACTGACTTCCTTATCATGGTACCACCGTTGGAATATCACCTTTCCAAAAAGAAAAGAATCATCGATATCGGTTCTAATACGACGAAGTTATCCGCGAACAGACATAAAAAAAAAATATAACGGTCGAATTGAGAAACCTTCTCCTTTTTTTGAAGTCGGTTAAAAAGGAAAACAAGATCTCTAGAATAATTTTTAAATAAAAATTGCCTACTAAATGAAAAGTATTATACATTGATAACCAGAGGGGATCAGTAGCCGAACGGAATCCTATCCTACTAATATTATAAATGAGAAAGTTTGTGTGTGTGTGTGTATGTGTCTGTGTGTTTGTTACCACTCAGCGCCTAAAGGGCTGAACCGATGTAAATGAAAATTGGTATGTGGATAGATTCGGTGCCGGAGACGGACATAGGCTACTTTTTATCCCGAAAATCGCTCTGGTTCCCGAAGTATACATGAAAACATATTTTACCCGCAGGCGAAGCCGTGGGGCGCAGCTAGTAACTCATAAATTGAACGTGATTATATTTTTTTTGTTTATAAGGTGACATTGATCTAGAGTGTTTTCAGCTATAACTCAAAGAAAATTATTACATATTTGTCAATAAGACTCGTTTGTCTCACAGCTGACACAGTGCAATTTGTGAGAAAATTTAGTTCTCACATTAAATGCCAGGAGCGTTGCTTATGAGCAAGATACGTTATTAATGCCAATGTCTTCTTCCTGCTCACTAACTTCCTACGCGACAAAACAACAGAATTATTTACATCATGTATTGCTACGAGCAAATTCGACTGACATTAAAGGAGTTTCGTTAGATTATAACTGAGTCCACGTAATTTTTTACTGACATCATCTATGGAAGCCGGCTACTTTTATACTAACCTTACCCTACCTTGTGAGGAAGCTGTCGACGCTGCGTCTGCTAGTCGTCCTGTCAAGGTTCGTAAAGAATCAATTCAAGGTAATATATGGAAAGACAGTAAAGGTTACATCTTTGATAAAAATAGAATGTCAATATCGTCCAAATTTAAACATGTAATGAATTGTGGTAGATTTTGAAGTATTTCAACGTCTGAACGACCGCTAGTTATTATTAACTTTTAAGTAAGTCGTTGTTGTTGAAGTCGTAATAGTTCAGACATTAAGATACGAGCATGTGCTTTTGTAATTTTTCTTTTTTTTTCTTTTCGTGGGAAATGCATTACGCATACGCACCCGCCCGGGCCAGGCGGGGGTTACGTCTCTCGGACTGCGCGGACTCTCCGACCACACTCAAAGCACGGCCGGCATACCGACTAAAACCCCGTGGGTTTTAGTTAGAGCGTCTCCCGTTACGGGAGACGCTCGCGCATTCATCCGCGACCTCGACGGGCCACGGCCAGCTAACCACACGCGAGCGGGCCCCGTCCGATTTGGGGGGCCTATCCCCCCCTCCCTCGAGAGGCGCGTGCGGAACACGCACACTGCCGTCTCGGGCCCGTGCTGTTCGGACGGCGATCGGGCAGTCGCCGCCCGCAGGCCACCTCCTAACTCGGCCGCAGAGGATAGGGAGAACGGCGCGTCGCAATACCGACACTCCTCTTCCCCTGCGGCCCCACCGCGTCCACAATCTGGCGGTTGCGGCCCCGCCGAGGCCGCGGAAGGTAGGGAGAGCGGCGCACCGTTATACCGGCATTCCTCTTCCGCCGCGGCCCCGCCACTGAGCCGCTCCATCGTGGGCTTACCACCAAAGCCCAGTGGAGCAGCGCCTCCTTGGGGTTCCACTTGGTTCACCGTGGTTCTGGGTAACCACAGTTACTAAGCCCCCCGCCGCGACAAGGCGAGAACCCTGTTTGGTGGGGTGCTTGTATCTTACTTCAATAAACATACATTATCCAACCGCTCGTTGTGAAGAGACATGGTTCTGAACATATCCATGAAAATTTATGATAGGGTATGTATTAGGGTACTTAGGTGTGTAATGATCCTGAAAGAACTCGGTTAAATTGATCAGTCACATGATACAAAAGTAAATATTCAAAAAATTACTAAACATTTACGTAAATTTATTAAAAAATTTGAAGTCTTTTAACTGGGATAATTTCATAAAAGACAATTACAATACAGCTAATATCTGCAGTAGGAAGTCCTTAATTTTAATTTTACGTACACCGTATCCTAGAACTTCCAGAAAAATAGAAAAGTTGTAAGGTATTAATAATTAATCTATTTCATCACAAATTCAACAAAAAACAACTTTGTACGAAATACTTAAAAGATTGTTACAACGCTGTCCACGAATATCAATCGAATGCCTTTTAACAAATCTAAGATGCAAATTAACATAAATATTTACTAATGATCAAAAATTCCGGATTCAAAAATAAATTAATAAGTTGTGGATAGAAGGGCAGCGGGCGCAGCGGCAGCACATAGTGCTCGCTTAATGGGCGGCATTACCATTCCAAGTCGGTAGGTGAGCGGCAAGCGGTAACCCGCCCGACCGCCTTGTGAATATGCAAAGTGAAACACGTTAAATATTGAACTACCGTATTGTACGCAATTGTGCCTAAATTTGCGCTTTTCAGACTCAAATTAGTCTTCTCAACATGTACTAGTTTTAATTTGTGTTTTATTAAACGCAAACTGCGCAATTTAGTATTAGTCTGGCTACATGCCAACTCGTGTTTGAAACCTCTGAATTAGAACGAATTAGAAGTTCAGAAATTGTGGTATAAGAGGGACTTCCTCGGTAGCTACGTCACACTTTTACGATTGTTGTTGTAAATCCGGTTTTCGATAGCTCGATCACAGATAAGATAATAACTATATTATTATGTACCCAATAGTAATAGCACGGTTGTTATTCTGTCAACATACTTAGTATTGCGCGAAAATTTAAAATTAAATTGTGTAAGAAGTGGCGAAACCTACTGATTTTAAAAGGTGCCGCGTAGTTACGAGTCTGTCAGCAATATACACGTAGTTAACCCGCGATCAGTCGCGTGGGGTCTTTGAAAGCCTGACTATTACAAAAATGCATAATTTATGTACTTAAAACTTTTACAGCAGTTCAGTGCTTTATGTACCTTTCTAAATATAGCTATAGTTTACGTGGCTAAAGCTAATAGCTAACTTCATATCGTGCATAAAGCCTGAAAGATATAGACATGTTTTGATCACACAGGGCTTTGAAAGACCCCACGCGACGAACCGCGTAAGTAAAATTAAAGTGTATTATTTTTATAATTTGTTTAATTTCATATGTAATTGTAAATATTTTACCTTTAGTAGTTAGTTATCTAATTCTATGTTCTTTTTTTATAATTTTTATTTATTCAAATATGTTCAATTTCTGTTAGTAATATTTTCTGTACTACATAGATTTAATTAATTACTATTAATTGTTACCAATATTTGCATGACGTGGTCTATATACAGAGTGTATACGACGGTATGACATTAAATGCTATTACGTATAGTATGTGACATTATAAAGCGAGACAAAAAAAAATCTACTAAATATCTTCAATAGTTTAGACACAGGACAAATTTTTTAATTTCTTTAATTCTAAATTAACACTATGTAAGTACGTCAAACGGTCACTGAGTCGAAGGATAAACGTTGCCGTTCATTACAGTTCAGTGAACTTGTCATAATAAAATGGTGTATTACTTCGTTACTATTAAAATATTATTTATTTTGTTAGAAAATTTCAAATTTTTGTTTTTCGTCAAATTACTTTTGTGATTAATTAGAAATCATTATATGGGCTAGTAACACCTGCCTTTTCATTTAATGTCAAACCGTCGTATACACTCTGTATATATAAAAGCGCGACGGACCGAGGGTCAAATACAATATCTCTAATACTTAATTAGTGATATGTATTTAACACTGTATTTGTCATAAAAGGCTATCTTTCTATATTCAAATTATCCAGCATAGTCAGTTATGACCACCTAATATCTACATTTGTATTAATACATTTCATCATAAGACAAAAAATAAAGTATATTGGCATAATATTATAAGTATACTAGCTTTCCGCAGCGCGGATTTCACACGTGCTAAGTTGAATCTTTGGTTACTGCTCCGCTCCCGTCACTCGTAATGTGATTTTACAATACTAATATATTATAAAGCGATAGAGTTTATTTGTAGGCGCTAATCTCTGGAAATACCAGTCGTATTTTAATAATTCTCTGCTCAAGAAATGGGCTATCAAACGCAAAAAAAAAAATTCTAATCGGACTGGTGGTTCCAGAGATAAGAGTGTTCAAACAAACAAACAATCAAACAAACTCTTTCACTTTATATAATTAGTATAGATAGATAGATAATAAATAAACAATAATAGTATTCACCAAAGATTGATTAATTAAATATCATATCTAAAACTGTACCAGATATAATAAAATAATTAACATCCGATAAACAACCATTCAGATTCAGACAACTTGTAATTCTATTTTGTATTAAGTTTGTTCGTTCTGTGCAGTTTGCGACAAACTGGTTCGCGAAACTTGGGCTTAATGAAGACCTCTCGGTGCTTTTATGAAATAGTTAATTATAGTTTATTCTATGTCGGAAGCAAGCAACAATATTACTGTTCCCATTTCTTTAATGATACTTGTAAGCAGTAGGCATTAGAATTGTGAAATACTTACTTTATAATGAGTTTAAAAAGCTGAAGAAGTGTGTAACCTAACGCTACTGGCGAAGGGAGCAGAGAAGTAACCAAAGACGCAAGTGAAACCACGTTGCGGGAAGTTAGTGTAAACATAATGTGTCGAAGAGACCACTTCAGACAACTCTAACCTATGTACATTGGTATATGTACTGTATTCAAGCAACGTGCTACAAATAAACAACGTGACGAAGATTGTGTAATCATACAACTACAATAATTCATGTGTACGCGTGTATTATATAACACCAACGCGACGACATATCTTTGTAATATGAACACGTCATTCAAGTACAGAATACGAATCTAACGTGAGGAGAATATAATAACAGTGTATCCGCATAAAATATTTTTCGATAAACTGATAAAAAGCACACGCTGGCATGTCAGAGCAAAAATTGCCAGCCGCTCATATCCCTCTGCGCGGTATTGTGCCCGAAATGACACGCAAAAGGCGTCAAGAGCGCCGCTCCCGCCTTCACAAAAGGCTTACAGATGCGCGCACCAGAAGATTTTAATGAGGCAACGACTCTGTGTGATTTTATCGCGTGTGCCGTAATGAGAAATAACCAAGCGCATACTCTTTGACTGCACTCACATGGTGCTGCCAGCAAAAATGCTACAAGTGACACGAGTGACATCCACGCCTCTTAATTTATTACGAGCAGTGCAAACAATTTTGTGCAAAGAACGTCAGTAGATGACAAGTTGTTGACTTTGAAACATCATGGAGTCTTTCCACAGTTTTATGACTGCATGTGTGTAACTGTTACAGGTCTAGTTTAAGATAATTTTACATTTCCGACACAAATTTACTGGCTTTTGCTTTTACAATACCAACGTGCTGCGGAAAAGCTCTGCAGTCGATTCAAATAAATTCACTTGTTTATTCTAGTGAATTAGATATCTCGCCAAACAAATATGTCATTGTAATATACGTAGGTAAATATTTAAAATTGTTTAAAAAAAAACTACTATACATTGAATAATTTTCATGCATCTAAACATTTAAAGATAGACTAAACAATAAAAGTATTCGCTAAAATATAATTACTTTGTACAATTTAAAAAATGAAAAAGGTACGACTTTTCTCTAGTTACAGCTTCGTGTAAATCTTAAAATGTCCTTTTCGATGTGTGAGATGCAAACAAAGAGTGGCGCCGAACGGTACTTACGATAAAATCGCCGTGGTTTTACAAACGTAATAAAACAAATTAGGCGTCGAAGTAAGTTACGAGGGACCGGTACACTGGCCAATTTTCATCAATGCAAATCACGTTGTCGACTCGTCAACCCAATTACCAAGAAGTGAATTTAAATAAAGATAAGTATCGCCCTCGAGGAGACAATGCTAATAGGAGGCGGAGGCGCGATAATAGGCTCCGACTGGGGTTGAGCGGCGCACCGCTTTAGGTGCTTTAATTAGATCCCACGACTTACGCCGTCAGCCCGAAAACACTTGCTCTATTAGTGATTAGCCTTAAAAAACCTTGTTGTTTAAACGATTAGTGATCTGTATTCAAAACGGTTTGTAATCGAGACAAGCTCATAATATGCACATGCGACTAACTAAAAACTAAAAAAGCATTGAGTTCTAGATTTTTTTTAATGACTTCTAAATCGACATATTTATTGAAATTTATCTACGACATTTTAGATATTATATTAAGCGTTTTTCGAATGTAAAATAATATTTTATTGAAATGAATTTGTCCACAATTTTTATAGCAATTATGACCATTATATATTAAAAAATTACAACTCAATCTATGAATATATTATAGATTATTAGATTGATAAGCATAGCAGATAATAAATCTGTGAAATTGAAAATTTGCGA
Organism: Parascotia fuliginaria; assembly: GCA_963082885.1. Taxonomy (NCBI): domain Eukaryota; kingdom Metazoa; phylum Arthropoda; class Insecta; order Lepidoptera; family Erebidae; genus Parascotia; species Parascotia fuliginaria. Next base: position 12,696,893 of record OY720172.1, read on the forward strand.
CTGTATATTCCCTTGAATTTATTTTTCCATTGAAAGCATTTTGTGAAACCATTATTATTATATTTACGACTTACGGCGTATAAAATCTCAAGTATATTTATGATTGGGCAGCAAGATTGAATGGGTGTTCCGGGCATCACTTGTAAGCAACGTTGACAGGCAGAGCGACGATAAGGGTGGAAAGAGGGGGACTGCGGGGGAAGAGTGGCATCCCGCGGCCTGTCAACATCTGCTTCCGTACTTCCGCTTAACTGACCGCGACATGACCCGACCTCGATGACCCTGCAAATATGTTTCGTCAATAAGTGTACCATGACGTCATCATACCTATCTACATCAAACGATACCTGTGTTATATTGTTGTTGTTTTTTTCTTCCGATGCTCATTTATTTATTTATTTATTTAAGCTTCTTACACACAGAATGTATAACGGCGGACTTAATGCCAACGGCATTCTCTACCAGTCAACCGGGTAATGCAGAGTTGAACCACAGTAGGTGCATGATAGCAGATAGTAAATGTAGTAAAATTGTTAATACTAATGTTGAATATTTTACTAAATAAGACCATAACAATACACATACGTACGTATAAATATAATGATAAACATACATAAAAATCATACATATAGTACTAGTACTACATTATTACACATAAATATATATGTATATATGTATATATATAAAACAATAAATGTAAACTATTGGGTTGATTTTGCCAATTTATCCATGAGAAGTGTCCGAACCTTTATCTTAAACGTGCTTCGGTTAGTTGCCATCCTGATTTCCAGAGGGAGGGCATTCCAGAGTAATATTGATTGGACAGGAAAAGAGGAGTGGATGAAACCGGATTTATGAGAAGGACAGGCAAGGAGGAGATTGTTGGAGGAGCGAAGAGGCCTTTCGTGTAAAGAGCAGAGGTATTTAAATTGGGAGGTCAAATATGTGGGAGCATTAGGATTAGCAAGGATGGAATAAAGTGTAGAGAGTGCGCGCAGACTACGACGCTGACGAATGGGAAGCCAGTTCAATTGGGATCTATAGGTAGACACATGGTCATACTTGCGAAGACAAAAAACGAATCGAATGCAGTTATTGAGAAGACGGTCCAATTTGTTGAGAAGATCTGCATTCAGGTCAAAATAACACACGTCACCATAGTCAATCAAAGGAAAGACTAAAGTCTGCACAAGCATTGCCTTAGTCTCACAAGGTAGAAAATTCTTTAGCCTATACAGAGTACGCAGGGTACCGGTGACTTTCTGGCTGACTTGCGTAACTTGGGCTCTCCAATTCAATGTAGTGTCGATGTGTAGCCCTAGATCTTTAATACTTGGACACAAATCTATGATAGCCCCGTTAAATATGATTGACGGAAGAGTAGTCCAGTTTAGTCTGCTTATAAGGCGTTGGCTGCCAACGATGGTGGCTTGGCACTTTGAAGGGTTTATAATCAAACCAAATCTGTCAGACCAGTTTTTAATGTGCTCCAGATCCCGGTTCACCATGTCAACCGCAGTTGAGATGCAGTCAACACTTGCTTGAGAATAAATCTGCAAGTCATCAGCATACAGATGATACGCACACTGAAGATTAGGTGTTAAAAGATTAATAAAAATTGAAAATAACAAAGGAGATAAAATACCGCCTTGAGGGACGCCAGAGTCAATGTCACCCCAACTTGAAAATGAATCTTCGAAGCGGACAGACTGCTGACGACCTCGAATGTAACTTGAGAACCATTCCAGAGCTTCGGAGGAGACCTTATAGTGGGAAAGGATAGACAAAAGGATATCGTGACTGACGGTATTGAAGGCATTCGAGAAATCGACCAAAGCCAGGACTGTGACTTTGGTACTCTCCATGCCCTCCCTAATATCGCCAGTCACTTTAAGGAGCGCGGATACAGTGCTATGTCCGGGTCTAAACCCAGACTGCATGGGACTAAGTAGCTGATTGCGGTACACAAAATGGGAGAGTTGCTTGTGCACGCAGGCCTCAAGCACTTTGGATAAGAAGGGAAGAATGGATATAGGACGGAAATGATTGGGTAGTGTGGGATTTTGAGTTTTGGGTAATGGGATAACGTATGCGTTACGCCACGAGGATGGAAAGATTCCAGAGAAAAGGGAAAAATTAATAATATGGGTAATAGGAAAAAGGAGGTGCTCAAGGATTGCCATGACCATGCGACGACTGACATCATCACAGCCCACGGCATTCGATTTAATGGAAAGGATGACTTTTTTGATCTCATCCGATGCTACTGGAGAAAAATAAAAGGATTCAATATTAGGATGAGGTAGACCAGCTAAGTAATCAACAGTTTGGCACTTGGTTTGGTGATCTAGCGGAGTAGTAGTGATGAAATAACGATTAATATCCTCCAAACCAAGTGTCATCTGCAAATCAACACGACGCTGTCTGCCGATACCTAGAGTCCCAAGAAACTTCCAAATATCGACAGGGGACGAGGAATCTATGTTACTAAGAATATGTCGGCGTTTGGCGTTACGTATCATCTGATTGCAGCGATTTCTTGCAGACTTGAAAAGTGACCAGTTTTCGTCACTACGGTCCCTTTTGTATCTCCGAAAAGCCCGATTTCTACGCCTCATGGCCATTTGAACTCCTGCTGTAATCCAAGGTGCAGGCAGGCGCTTTTGTCTCACTTTCTTTATCGGAGCATGCTTATCGAAAAGCTCTATAATTTTGTTTTTCAGATGATCAACTTTCGCATCCACTGAGGCAGCCGAGTATAAATCGTCCCAGTTGATCTTCGAGGCGTCCTTACTTAGCGCCTCACTATCTATACGACTAAACAGCGCCTGTGCAGAACTTTAGGTTGGAGTTTCGGAGGTTTTAGGGTGTAGGAAAGGAAAATAAGGTCGTGGTGAGAAAATCCAGAAGCAAGGAGTTGGCCATGGGACGAGACTAGATTAGGAGAGGAAGTGAGAATGAGGTCAAGCCATGTGTCCTGCCCCTGAACATTGTGATGAGTAGCTTGTAGCGGTAGCACACGGAGGCAGACAGACTCAACAATCTCAAGAAGTTTACAGGATCGATGGGAACGAGGACAAAGGAGATCGGTATTGAAATCGCCCATGATGACGTGATGTGAATATTCTGACCCTAAAGATTCTAGAATCGGTTCGAGACTAGAGAAATAATCAACAGACGGAGGACAATAAACGACGCCAAGCACCATTTTTGCCCCTTTAACATTAACCTCAAGGAAGAGATACTCAGCTGACGAAGAAAGGTTAGGAGTGGAAGAAAAAATAATTTTGTAAGGAAAACAACTACGTAGATAGATTGCGACTCCACCCCCCCTTCGTCCAATTCGATCATTACGAATAAGCACGAAACCAGGGAGAGAATAAGAAGTGGAAAGAAGACTAGGATTGAGCCAACTCTCCGAAATCAAGATGGCATGAACGTGAGTGTCGGAAAACGTATCCAGTAACTCACTGTGGTGGCAAGGAATGCTTTGCGCATTACATTAAAGAGCAACCGAGAACGTTGGTCGAAAATCTGTCGCAGGGAATCACCTAAAGTGGCATCACCTATAGAACAGAAGCTTTCGTCACCGGAACAATTTATAGACTCATTGGCAGAATAATAAGAGTCATCAATATCCATAAATAAAATATAAAATAAATATAAATTTAAAATATAATGTAAGAAAAATATATATTATATAGATATATATCATACATACACACTGTGCTATGCCAATATTCATCACTGCACCACCCACCAGCAGATGGACATAAAAAATAAAGATAAACAAATTAATAGGAAACAGTACACAAAACCAATAATTAAAGTAAAACGAAACGTAAATTGATCGACAAACAGTTTCGGAACGCACACGTAACTGTCACTTCAACAAACCTTTTAACCTCATTGTTGTCAACTTGTCACACGACACAAATTGTAAGTTTGTCATTGGGTCATACAATACACAATAATAGACGTGGAATGAGCTAATTAAAGACAATAACAAAACAAAGCGAGACACGGCGTTCACATAAAAGTAACAGTCAATCAGATCTTACGCAGCTTGTTATTCGCACCCGAAGCACTCGCATTGCCGCCGTTACCAGCACTAGACGTTGACGAGGAGCTTTCTGATGCCTTAGGGAACTTCTTCATCAGCACATCGAGAACATCCATGGTGAATAATTTTTGGCGGTTTCCATCAGGAGTCTTCACTATGACAATACCGTCTTGCGACCAGCACGCACGCATGCCGAAGTGCTGCCTGGCCTTACTGAATAGAACCTGTCGGGGTTTAGTAAGGAACTCCTTAACAGCTACAGGTGACCCCTTGAGCCTCGTTTTTGCCCTCCATACAGTGGATCTCGACTCTGCGCTGTTGAACCACACGAGAATTGGTCGGCGCTGGTCCTTATTCGAAGAGCCAAGTCTATGACAGGCCCTGATGGTGTGAGTGTCCTTTATTGACATCTTCGACATAATATTGTGGACCACAGAAGCACAGTCTTCACTGTCAGACTCGTCGACTCCAACGAAGATAAGCGCTTTCCTTCGGTGCCTTGTTTCCATGACGTCTGACATATTGGAACATTGGGCGATCTGCTGGCGAAGCAACTTCAAAATGCCAAATATCAGCTCACGAAATGTCCGAAATTCTTCAGCGACTTTTGCCACCGTATCTTTTGATGGACCGCCGTTATGAAGCTGCACCTCGAGTTCAGCCATTCGCTTCGTGAAGGACTCCTCCAGCTTTTGTTGAGTGTCCTGGATTGTTGCCAGTTGTGCCATTGTGTACTTCGACTAGACCGTAAGTTCTTCTATAAGTGTTGTGAAATGTGTTGCGCTGGTAGGTGGTGATTGCAATGTTTACATTCACTTACATGAATGCCAAATATAATGTAAGTAAACTTATTTACTGTATAAACTTGTATATATGTGATTATTTAATTAATTAAATATACGGATTTGGAAAATTACGTCTACACTTTTTTGCACCTACCCTCGAAAAGCAATATATAGCTTATATACAAGTGTTCTTTGTTTAACGTATTTAACTGTCTATACGTCTGTGAAACCGTAGCTCCCAAATAGATAAACTTATTTTGGCTTGTTTTTTTTTTAAAGGTGACTTGGTCGACACTTTTCTTCTTGTAGTTCTGGTTTAACAGTTACAAGATGAATAACTCTTTTATTAAAGTATCTAATAAAATTTCATCACTTCCGTTTCCATATCGATTTGAAGTTTAGTAGCCTGTTACTTTATTTAATATATAGTTTTATATTAATTGGTAACCTGAATTTGAGGCTGCAACACTACCTTAAATTTGTTACCGACTTTCAGGAAATTGTGATTTGAGTGAGTTTCAAAGAATAAGAGATATAAAATATAAGAGCGCTAAAACTTTGAACACCTCTTGTGTTTATAGTTTTTCTTGAAAATTTATGTAGAAAATAAGAGTTAAATGTGTCGAAATACTATGAAAAATTTCTTGATACAACAATCGTTGGAAGTATCACTACTCCACCGTATCTACATAATTTTTAATTTTTGTTTGCGTTGCATTTGTTGCGATACTTTGCATGTTTGTACAGATAAATTATGAAAATAATCTAACATTTGTTTATAAATATCAAACAGAGATCACGCCTTATCATTAAAAAAAATAAGTTTTCAAACCCAAACCCAACTCCTGCAAGAAATTGTGCTCTTAAAAGTACGAAATATTAAAATATTCTTCTCTAACGTAGGTATAATTGTGATGGTCAGAAGAAAATCGTTGTCACATGACTTGCCATGCATCCTTCTTCCTCGAAAGTATATCATTGCTATGTTTATGTAAGGTAACATGAGATGGCATGCGACTACGGCTTTCCTCTGACCATTACGAATATACCTATGTTAGAGACGAATATTTTCTTATTTCATAGGTATTTTTAAGAGCACATTCCTTGCCGGAGTTGGGATTTAGTTTTATCACTTATTTTTTTAATTGAATTCAATACTTTGGAATGCTATTTTCACGACAAGAAAAATGCAAAGAAAATAGTAGGTAAGTAAAAGCTTCGCCGTAGTCGGGTAAAAAGTATCCTTTAAACGTCATACACGACACAAAGTCCAACAAAGCATAGTATAAGATACACATCGTAATAATGAATAGATGGACATACTCAGTCCTTTAAAAAGCGCCACTGACCAGTGAAAAGCAGTGAACATAAATCATAAAAGAGATACAATCAGAATAACAATAAAAATAAATAACGCAAATTGTACCTACATCATTTTTCCACAATGCGTCCACTAAAACTAATATTATGTATGTTACTTTATTTCTATTTTCTGTATTCACTCAGGGTTTATGTATCTCGAATAGTCACGTCCCTGTCCCGACGAAGGGTAAGGCATACAAATAAGTGAAAGTCCGAAACCGCCCAAACACCCGACGCCACGTTCTTTATCTATGGATCTCTTAAAAGAATTTGATCGTATATGAGAATATTACGAGCAACATCTGTGACAAGGGACGTATAAACTTAAATATTTGGCTACACAATAGCACTTACCATAACATAACAAGAGTATTGATTTTGTTTAACTTTGACATAAAGTAGGCTTAGTGGAGTGACCTTTGAACTTGATAGAGGGCCCAGGTAGACCCAAGATCCATACTCTAAAGTACGTTATTGTAAATTATAAACCCATGTCATATAAGATAAACTGGTGACCTTTTAGAGGCGGCCGAAAGACGCTGAATGCAGGTTGCTACGAAACGGCTTCTTTGAAAATTGATGGGAGAGGAACTGGACGTCCTAAGCTTGAGATGATGTTAATGAAAATGATGATAAACTCATATTTAAATTCAAAACGGCATCTAAAATACTACAGAGGCCCTAGGCAAGTGTCAAAGATTTCTATTCTATTCATAGAATAGATAAGACATTGTATGAGATTGACATAAGCGTTGGCGTTAGCTTATGTCAATCCAATACATTTTTTAATCTATTCTATGAATAGAATAGAAATCTTTGACACTTGTCTAGGGCCTCAGAGGCCCTTAAATGTATTGGATTAAAAAATGTATTGGATTGACATAAGCTAACGCCAACGCTTATGTCAATCTCATACATTTTTTTTCTATTCTATGAATAGAATAGAAATGTTTGACACTTGTCTAGGGCCTCAGGAATGATAATAATAAAATGTCTTCTATTTATGCAACGGAAAAGCGCATTTAACGTATCTGTTATCGCAAAGCTAGTAAAGGTATAAATTGTTTGTCATCTCTTAACTGAATCAAATCTTTATAAAATTTTATTTTATAATCTTTATGAAATTTTTGAGAGCAGGATAGATATTATATGATAGTGATATCTCACAATATATACAATATCATCTTATATCAATCTGTACTCCACCAAAATATATGAAGCTTCCACCATTCTCTCTCCCGTACATTCCAATTGGTCCGTATAAATTCGTGTCGTGAGTGATCCATAACTCATCTTACGATCAAATTATTCGCTTGTACCTATTTTATTTAATCTCTAGCAAGTGAAAGCAGTGACAGTTAGCTCCTGTGCACACCCTAACATCAAATTCAATTCATCAATTCAATTCGTGCCGGTCTTGGTCGATTTTTGAACATGTCTGTGTCTTCTATTTGTAAAGGTAGACCAGATTGAAGACTTCAAAATACTTAAACAAACTTGAAATGTAGTAGTACCCTTACGGAACATAAGCTTTAAAACCATTAACGAAAATATTTTTCGCGCCTTTAGTATTTTTTTTTAATAATACAATTTTATAAGTAAAATAAAATCTTATACCACAAAGAAAATTTTCTTTGCTTTTTTTCATAGATAAAAAACAATAAAAATTACAGGGTAAAGTTTTTATTTCAATAGTATCGAAGTTAGATAGGTACAAACAGTACAATGTACAATCAAAATTCAATCAAATTTACTAAGTGTACATCCGATATTCTAATTTAAACAGCCTTTTTATTACAGAACTTAAAATTATATTTAAAAGATACTCTAAGATCGCATTATTTTTATGTACAAGCGTTCTCCATATAATATTTTACAGTCTCAATTAACAATAGAAAACTAGGAAATATTGAAAGTATCCTTAGATACACTTCAGATACGAATTTATACACGTAACAAGTCATTGTTCCCTTTTCTTTGATAACTCAATCTACATAGTGTCATAGAGTAATAGTAGTAGTAATAAGTAGGTAGAGTAAATAGTAGTAAAATTAGAGCAGGCTATTACCTCATTATATTTCAACCACTTTTAATGTAGTCCCTTTTTATCTTCATTATTGAGGTATTAAGGAAACAAAATTGAAGTTGGAAGGTTCACCGAATGACATTCTCTTAGGAATAACAAATTTGCCTAACATTTCGCTTCGGTTTTCACCGTTTTGTTTTGGGTTCCCTACAAATGAGCATTATAATTCTCTGCGCTTTTTCCCAACTTTAGGCTTAACTTAGGCTTTTAGTCTAAGAGGTTGCAACTAAATATCTAACGTAACGTAACGTAGTATTTAACGTAAAGGTACTGAGGAAGGTCAGATACCTTTACAACATAATTACTAGACATCTGACTTATGTTAAAGATCGTGATGACACAAGTACAATGCTCCTTGAGATACGAACATATCTGAGATGTGTGTTTTAAAAATCAGTGTTACTTTCCTGAACTGAAAACCACAATATCTCGCATATTTGTCGTTCCGCAAAAAAAATACTGTTCTACGAGCCCTTCAATTATGTTACACATAACATACTTTATTCTATTCTCGTTAAATTCTTATTCATATTGCTTTAACAGTTTTTTGACCGTGTTCGCGCAAACTGATTACATTTCACGGCTAGGTTTGGAAAACAGATTCACAAAATAACAATGTCGTTAATTTCTCACATGGATGTCAAATTACACTCACATAACTGAAGTCTTCTTTCCTTTTCATAGCAATGATTCTATAAACATTTTGAAAAACATTATACTCGGTATCTCTATCTTCTGGCAACAATTGCGTCATAGAACGATAGGTTATTTGTCACGGTTACGTGTCACGGGTATTATAACGAGGTGTCTGCGTAGCCGCAATCAATTTGGCGGCATGGGCCCTGTCAATTTGCGGCGAGGTCCGAGTACGGACCGCGCGGCCGAACGTCCCGGGTTTGGCCCAACCGCGTCTGATGACTTCCGACTGACCGCTCCTGATTTGCATAAGGGCCTTCTAATACGAGATTATTTTCAAGTTAGAAGCGACCAAAGCGGTCCCATCCATTATTAGTTTTGGAATATTTAGTCGACCCAATCCCGAACGTAATTATTTGAATTGCCACTCGTATTTGACACGCTTGTTGGCAAATTGCATTTCTATCAACTAGTTTAAATATTTCTTTAGCGTTATTTTAATTTATTTAATTAAATTTTGTGTTTATTCTTAGTAGAGTGTTGTTAATAGTGTAACACTATTAAGTTTGACTTTACCGCATTACGGGATATACATATAATGTGTATTGTTTGTTGTTAAATGATTGTTTGACAATATTATGTAATATTTACATTCCAAATATGATTTAAAACCTGTAGCAGTAACAGATACCACGATACCGAAGATTAGGGCTCGACGAAGGAGACCTCTTCACAGTGAGGACACGCGCGCAGCGTCGAGGAGTACCGCCACCGTATTTATCTATAAAATACAACCTCCTAATTCCAGCCTCGTTATTAAATTAGAAACTACTACACTTAAATGCAATCAACATTATTGATTTGACACACGTTAAGATAATAACTGTATCAACAATGAGGTATTACACATGTAGCAATTTAATAGAGACAGTTGCTACATTGTAATCATAACAACCATAGGTATGGTGTAATCGTACGTAGCGGAGAGAGCGTCTTGCCATCGGTGACAAAGGGATTAACCCTCCCCCGCGTCGCCGCTGTCTGCGGTTTCTTAATTAACCCCTAAATACCCTTGCACGCGCCGCACCGCCTTGTGTGGTATGTAAGATTATTGCCAACGTTACCCTTGTTAATTTTAATGTACAGTATTATTGAAACAAATAGAAGTCCTCTTCTCTACGAGAGTCTTATTAACTTAAACGTAGCTACGTTTACTGTGGCTCATTATTACCAAGTTACATAAATAAATGACGAGTGTGTCGTGTTTTGTTGTGGTTGTTATTGTTTGTGTTGTCTCGTGAGCCATAATCTTAGTTTGGGTCGTTGACTTGACTGCTGTTCGCGTTGATATACTGAACTAATATTATCAGACAAGAATGTTGTTTGTGTCTGGTATTGATTGACGTAATTACATGCAGGTTGTATCATTGACGTTTGGCCTCAATGGTGAGGAGAATAAGTTTTAAATTCGGTCAATTATTTAATGATAGTATGCTATGCTGCGTGATTGGCCTAAGTAACGAACTCAAAATTAACGACGTGTTAGGAATACGTGTAATAGACGACGTAACTTTACAAATTACTGTGTGATATATGGATAGAGTTATAGAGAACATTTTCTGAATTTGTGTAAGTGCCAACTGTATAGAACCAACATAAGTACCATTTTGTAATCACATTTGTTTTACACATAGATAACACAATTAAACGAGCATTAAGAATGTTAGGTTTTTTACTCAGAAATGTGAAGTTCTTTCGATCACCTTATGTAAAAACAGTACTCTACAACCACTTCGTTCGCAGAACACTGGAATACTATAGTACAGTATGGTGTCCAGGTTATGCCTGTCACAACCTAAGGCTTGAACGAGGGCAAAAAAGATTTCTCTGGCACTTGGCTTACTCTTCGGGATTAGCTCACAGGACAAAGTCGTATGAGAATAGGTTAGCACGTTTCAAATTAATATCCTTACAGAAACGTTGGAAAATAATCGATGCCATGTTTATGTTTAAATTATTGAGAAGTAGAATCGACTGTCCCAAGCTACTAAACAGAATTAAACTTAGAACACCCGCCAGATACCCGCGTGCACCTATTACCCCCCCTCCCCCCTCTCCCCCATTAAAACTGTACTCGGTGCTAACTCTGCTATACCCCGTATGTGTAAAATCACTTACAGTTGCGCTGATGTCGCGGATGTTCACGCTGACTCGCTTACCATGTTCCACAAAAATGTTACCCAAATATGGTAAAAAAATAAAAAAAATTTTACAAAATTTTGTACATAATTAAAATTTTTAATATTAATTTGAATTCTCTAAATTTAATGAATCTACAATTCTAACTAGTATTGTAATTTAATTGTACCACTTACTATTTATTTATTTTCTAATTTGTAATTTTATTTTTAGCATATTTTATTTGTATAAGCCTAGCTCTTTAAATGCATGCTGTACTTACCTATAAAAGGCTTCTATAATACTATGTCCTTTATTAAGTAAAAGATAAATGTATTAGTATAAGTAGTTGTTGGTAAGTATAAATAAATAAATGTTGTTAGGTTACAAGAAGATTTTCTTGCAAGAGAAAATTGTGGCCAATTTGGAAGAGGACCCACACCCTACAGTAGACCGCAAACATAATAACACTTTGACAGTAGTATTGTGTTCTCACTGTGAGTGCAGCCCTGTATTTATTATAATTATTGAACAGCCGGAGAGATTATGAAAACTGTATTTTCTTTTTTTACATCAGACGTAGAGGTCAAAAGTATAGCATTCTGTGCTTTTGGCGCTTTTTGTTAATAAGCAGTATACCACTTAACAAATGATGGGCCACTTGCTCGTTTGCTGCGTTTGCGTTCTTTAAGCTATAAAACATTACTATTCTAACGTAACCTGAACTAAAATCATAATATTATTACCTAATTGTGTTAAGCACCCAGGTGATGTTTAGGCAGACGTGTGTTTATAAGGTAATGAACATTCAATATAATATATTCATTATTACTAATAAAGGTAGAGAAACGCATACACAGCTAATAGGGTGCGTTATAGATATTAATATGCGATTTACATCGGTTGAGTCAGGGCACTGGGGTAGAAAACGGAGCGTGACTTAAGCCTAGTTCGCAAATGCGGCAAATGCTAGTATTTTAGTTTAGTAGTGAGTAATTTTGTAACTAAAATATTCACTTCTGTGCTAAAATCGTTCGCACTTTGCCTGAGTACAGTTTACAAGTGTACTCAGGCATTATTATTTATAGTACTTGCAATACTAGTATTTGCAAGATGAAAAATCTACAACGCAAACGACATTTTCGTGGCAACTAATGAACTCGACTAATTCTGCAGGTTCGGACTTGTTTAGCCGATGAACCAGTGAGCACGGATGCATGATGGGAGATGCTACTCGATCGAAAAAATTGAATAAAATGGATCGACTCGAGTTAATAACTTACTAACCTACTTGACTATATTTTTGGTGTTTAGAAACGTTTAGCTAGGTACTAAATTATTCGCTACTAAACTAAATACTAGCATGGTGCGAACTAAGCTTTAGAGCTAATGCGATCAGGGTGAACAAACACGCAACAGCCGGCTTTCATCTTCACTCGGGTTTCTCTTATAGCCATATTTGTAAACACATATACGTAGACTTGAACGTTAGCATTGTGTATGCTGCGTACGCTAAAACTTGTTACGAATATCTAGCTAAGCTTTTTATTATTGAGAAAGTGTTTGTTTGCTGTATGTATTAGTTAGGGTTGAGATTCGTTTGATACCACAGCCAAATCGTTGCATGTTTGGGATTGATATACTAATAGGTAATGTTGTTCAAAAGTAACATTTTTCTAGGTTGCTAACAGTTTGTTTGCCGACAAAGTAATATTGACACGTCTTTTCTTCATGTTGTAATGATAAGCGACACAATACTGTATAACGTATTATCTACCTTAAGTTTCACGGTTTTCGTGATGTAACTTTTATCTAGCTGTAGGTACCAGGTTTTTGTTAACTAAACTCCTATTCTTGACTAAGTTGAAGTAATCAATCGTGATTGCATCGAGGAACAAAAATATGACATTTTGACCGACTTTAAAGTTTCTGCATACGATTCATTGATACCACCTTAGTTTTTGCACGTTTTTTTTTTATATTAGCCTACCAAAGTGACGCCACCCTGCCTGATGGTAAGCAGTCAGTGGAATCCAGAAGTGGTGGCCACCATACCAAAAGCCATCGTCTTAAACTGCTGGTATGGTGGCCTCCACTATGGCGGCTGGGAATGGAGTTAGGAGAAAGGAATGAGGGAGGCGAGGAAAGAGAAAAGGGAAGAAATTGGGCCTCCGGCGCTCTCACTCACCGAACGAAACGCAGTAGAACGGATACTACTATTCTTACGTCGATCTTCTATGAGAGGGTAGTACTTCCCCGGACGATCCGGCCCATTAATGCTGACTTTATTTTTCAGCTTATATGAATCTATATAAGCTGAAAAATAAAGTCGTCTATAGTACACTACTCTCCAGGGGTTTACAAATATTGGTTAGCAAAATAATCAGTTACAACAGTTTACAACTTCGATCTTCTAGATGAAAAACCTTTGCCACTTAATCATTCTCCAGTTTGTGTCTTATCAGCAAAAAGTCATCATGTTATTTGTCTGCAGTTTATGATAACAATACTTATATAATGTTAATTCACACATATGTGATATAAGTAAGTAAACAAACCAGCGGACTTGGACTTCACTAACTATCACAGCAAAACTACTTCATTCATTTTCTAAACACACTCACAGCTATTGAGTACTGAGGCGTCAAAGTAGCAAGACATTGCAATCTGATCGAGTACGTCTCTCGTGTTTGTAGCCAAACTAGTAAACTTAACGGCCACTTGAAGACAAACTTAGTACTTATGACTACTTGACATTTTATAAGAGCCTGTTGTACCCTTTTATGGTTATTTTGTTGTTAAATGTTTTCTTAAATGTTCAGCTATTGTTATAGAATTCGAATCAACTAACAAAGGGCAATCCTCAACTAGGACTATAAAACTAGTCCTGTGAGTATATAAAGTACACTTTTATGAACACACAAATAACTAACACAAAGTACCTACACATAGACGAATAAGACACATTAGATAAACATTTGTAAATCAATCAAACATCAACAAAAACAAAATAATATGGGGACAGTTATTTCCTAAACACGTTCCTTACACTTGATGCTCGAAAATTCAAAATCAATTATATAAGTTTTATACCTACATATTTATAAACAATACGCCGAATCTGGCGCGATATCAACCCCATTGATAGTTACAGTTGTATCCGCGACATTAAATATTGGTGCCATTAATCAAACAACATGAATACGAAACTTTGACTATCCGTTGACTCAATACTGTTGTCGCAGACGTCGTGCCTTTCTTTACTGAGAGTCGAGACACCCACCTCGCTCGGATGACAAATGTTAACATGCTTATTCAAGTATCTGTGGACTGTGGAGTCTCGCACTTGCATAGTTCAACACTTGGCAAATTTATCTTTCATATTTAGTGGCAGGTTATTTTTGAATTTGAATAGATTTTTGAATTGTGATTGTTTCTAAACTAATATTATAAAAAGAAAAGATTTGATTTTTTGTAGGTTTGTTCGTTTTTTTTTTGTTTGCAATCATTTAACTATAAATCTACGTTCTATCTAATTTACCTTTAGGAATCAATAATTTCAGCGAGTAACATAGGCTATATTTTATTATGTTTAAAATTATTTTTTAGTTATTGTCAGAATTTTAATATTTGTTAACCTGAACGATACAATACGACACTATTGCTGGATATTTTCTGTTGGAGTTTGTTGTGAGATCGAATTTTTTGATACCGAAGCAAAGCTAAGGCGGACCTGTTTTTCTAGTATGTTTTATAGCCCTTACTATTATATACTCGTTAATCTGTAGGTACTAAAATATATAGTGGTAGAGTTTGTTTGTATGTTTGTTTGTTTATGTTTTGTATGTCTATTTTATATTATTACCTTGTGGTTAGACGGTTTTAAAAGCTACAAAGAACAATTTGATTTGCTAGATTTTTGCTATAAGCCAGACTTCTTAGAGTGATTTGCGTAAATTAGAAGAAATACGTTGTTGCATGCCACCTCGTGTACCTACCTTACCTATACAATTATACATAGCAATAATATGCTCGCGAGATTGAAGAAGGTAATGAGTGGCAAGGCATACGACAACGGCTTTTCTCTGACCACCACGATTTAAACATATAATCCGATGTTGTTTTGTATCTACTTTCAAGAGCAATTCCTTCCCGGATATGGGTTTTAGTTTTTAAACTTAATTTTTAATTTCCATTTCGATTTGCTAGTAGGTACAAAAAACAAAAATAATTTCAGTCAGTACTAGAATGAAATATAACTAAAGAAAATGATTTGTACTAATACTTTCTGTAGAAGAGAATTTGCCGAATACCTGAACTAATCAAGGACTGTTCCTATTAATTTTATTATCTTATGGTCTTTACACAATCATGTCTTGTATAGCGGATAAAATAGGCACCTCGCTACCGATTTGGGTTAATACTTATTGTTAGAAACCTTTTTAACCTTATTTGAAAATCTACTAGGAGTGGATACTTTTTTTTTACGACTAAGGTGACAAAAAAGCATACGGCCCGCCTGATGGTAAGTAGTTACCGTGGCCTATGGACGCTTGCAACACCAGGAACATCACTAGCGAGTTGCCGATCCTAAACCTAAACCCTAGTAGCCAAATATCCAAATACACGCTAAAATATCAAAAACAAGTCGCGTCAAATCTACAAAACCATTTATTACAAAGCAATCAAATATTAACTCCATGATACCGTACCTCGTATAGGTCCATAAAAGTAAGAACTTAAGAAGAAAACAAAGAACGCCAATTTGGCAAGTCGAAGACAAACGCATTTAAAATGGGCAGAGCAGAGCAAGAGCCATCTATCTTGGAGCTTGATAAACGACGACATTATTCCTTATCGCCCACTCAATTTGTTTAAAAGCGTTCTGCTTTGATAATTTGAGAATTACAAATCGTATCTTGACACAAAAATGTCCTCATAACTGTAAAATCTTGTCATTTCGATAACGGGCCGCATAATGTATGTATATGGATTACTGGATTTATGTCTTAAACGTATCTGTATATCTGTAGTGTGTGTGTTGTCAGTGTTGCTTCACAAATGTATAAAAGTAATTATTATTGTTACAGTGGTAGAGGAGCCAGAATTTACGGATGTCATCCAAAACGTAACGGTGCCGGCCGGCCGAAGCGTGCGCCTCGCCTGCTCCGTCAAGAATCTGGGCTCATATAAGGTAAACTATTCGACATACACTTAAATGCATAATTCATAAAACTAAGAGGAACATACCGCATACCACTGTGCTACGTTAATAAAATGTTTGTGTCAAATTAATTTTTGTTTATCTCTAATGCTAAAATCATATTCTTGAATGGGCTTCGCTAAAATACGTGGCAGCGACGCCGCCGTGCGGTGAAAAGACGACAATATGCGTGGAGCGGCGAAAGGAAACATAAAATAAGAAGCATTTTATCATTTGATTTAGAACGCGCCGTCGTAATAAAGTGTCCGTATAAATGGAGGAAGATATGATTTACAGGCCCTACGCCAAGTTTTCACCTAGCTCTTCAGACGAGACGGTTTAAAAACTATATTTTTATACCGTTGCAGATATACAGACTTGTATTGAATGTTTATGTTTGAACGTAGGTTCACGATTTTCGAATTCAATGGTGTCGATGTGGTCGATGTCGTCTTTGATTATAGATATTTTTACAAAAGAGCTGAACTCTACTACATTTAAACGGGTATTTAATGCCACATCTGAAGGAAAAGTAATTAGCTAATTACCTTTAATTTTTCTTCTATAGCAGGAGATGACTCAGGGTTTGTCACTTTCACCATGTAAAAAAAAACTGTCTGCTGAGGTTATACCTTTTTACTGACGCTCTAAAAATCAGTCGGCATACAACTTTATCCCTCAAGAGCAGTTTAACCAGATTCTCCTCCAATAATAAAGTATTTTAGCGCTTTGTTTTTGAAAAGGGGACAAAAATGTAGACGGAAGATATTTTACACAAAGGAAGGTACTTTCTCAGACAGCTACTCCAATTTAAATAAGACATTGCTGAAAAGAAATCGAGCTATGCCTCCCTTAAATCTTAAAACGGTCAATTCTATTTTGAGCATCTTTGTGATATCACCTGGGTGTTCATAGGTGACTCTGTGTCCTTTGTTCACCCGCGAATATAATCACCTGGGTGCTCATAGGCGACCCTAATAAAATTATTATTTTGTTATCCTAAGATTCAAATAAATATATTCCTAAGTAACATGTTAACCGTAAAATGCGAAACATGGCCTCATGTTTCTTTTTTGCTTATGTGAATTCAACATGTTAAAATTACACACCACATTATACAAAATACAAAATTACAAAAAGTTGGTGTTATAACTTACGGGCCGTCATTCTACGATCCCGGTGAGCACTAAATTGGACTTATCGATCCTCCTGAGCCGTTATTATGCGAACTCTACTCGAGCCAGGTCTTCTGGTGACTGTACTGGTCTGTTGGAAGCGGTTACATGCATTTTGGATAGCCCTACGAGAAAATCCCAACTGCAACTTGCCTGGGAGGAGATTCCAGATGAAAAAGTGAACAATTTGTACAGAGTAGGGATACAAGGCTTCAGGAGTGCATACGTAAAATAGAAGGACATACCCGTTATTAATTTAAAAAAAGATAATTACCTAGAACAGTGACTGAAAACAATTGTTAGCAAGATAAACTACCAACCTAACTTTAATTGTTTTTGTGCTACAGCAAAAAAAAAACTTGATGGCCATTATTAAATTTTGAGTAGTATCTTGCAATATGACTTCTAGAATGCGGATAAACATACTTAAATACTTTTTGTATTACCTCAGTCTTGTAGGTGTATTATAATACTGTGGTATTACCTACACAGAAACATCCAGCGCAAGACAATTAATGATGTTTATGCACACAAATATGTACACTGAGCGTGAACCGAACCCGCGACTTTCGTATAATTAATGTTACTGATTTTGTAATATTATATCGTAAAACACTAAAACGCTTATAATTTAATACATATTCTAATGTTGATCCAGATGAAAGATTAATGTAACTAGTGTAATTAAGTGCTGCAATATATCTATGCTACGAGTCAAGTTCTCGGTAGTGTAGTGAGTAAGCAGTAAGCGGAGCTCAGACGAGAGCGGCGACAGGCGGTGTGACCGGACGGCCGATAAGCCGCAAGGTGACGCCGCGCCGGCTAACTGCCGACACAGTACGCTCCCGAACTCACACTCCAATAGAGCCCGCTTCGTTTAGTTCCCACTGAAACTCCCCGTGCACCTACTGTTAACCATAGACGTAGATTAGTTACATAGTAATAGTCAATATGTAGGTAAATGTCGCGTCGTCAAATGTAACCTAGATACCCGAACACGTGCTACAATACTACCAAGTAATATACGGTAAAAATAAAACAACAAACCAATAGAATTTCTATCGATTTCCGTTCCGCCGACTTTTTTATTTTATTGCATTTATTTACTCCTGATGCTGTCTGCGGTGCGAGCGCAATAAAAGCCGAGATAGTGTTCTCTTACGTCTGAAATAAAGGCTTAACTGGGGGAGCCATCACTGTTGCCCTGTATTGACAACAAGAAGCGGATTTCCCCGAAAGCCTCGCCTGTGCCATTAGTTTCCCGCATCGGTTAAAAAGATTTGCTTTTTCGTCCGTATTTTTTTTAGAATTATTGACTCATGCGAAATATTGCGATGGAGCAACGAAACATTCTGCTTGGTAGATACATTACGATACACATTTTTATCATTTATAAAAGTTGTGACGGTAATAATATTATTTATTATTAAGTTTCCCTATTAATCCTTGCTTCAAATGCTAAAATGGTCATACTTTTAATTGAACTTTTAAAATTAGTGTAAATCATTATAACGTCACGTCGGCGTCGCAGTCTTGTGCTTTGTGACGGTAAAGAGTAAATTAAGCATGTCTATCAATATTGCAGGCATCAAAATATATTAATCCTTTCATTACATTTGGTATCAAACAAATATGGCCAAAGTAAAATTTTATTCACGACGCAATTCGACGAAAAGATTTCGTATTATAGGCAAATGTCTGTAAATATGCGCACGTAGCCGGTTCATCGGCATGAAATGTCAGATAGTCGGCAGTAGCACGTATGTGGGTTTGCAATAACATGCCACAACGAGTCGCAGAAATGTTACACTCACGCCGCATGCGAGCGCCGTCTGTTCAAATTCTGGCATATTTCTCGTGCCTTAATACTGGCACTCGCATAAGCAAAGTGAGCCCAAGATGAGGGGGCCGAGAGTATTTGTTCCGACGACTGCCCAACTGCGCCAGCAATGTAATGATCGTATTCGCCATGATACAAGTCTGAGTAACATCGTTTCATTTTTAATTAAAAATGTACGTTTGTTTTTTCTATTATAGAAGCAAATGATAGATAATAAAAGATATTGCAGCGTTAGTATTTTAGCTAAACTATCAACATAAGTTACAAGTTTTGGTCTCTTAATGGTTTCGATCGCCACTACTTACTTACACGAACCGCAAAATAAGTTATTGGCAGAAGATTCCGTGAAAAGTTCGAGCGCCGTACAAATCCTTAGTTGAAGCGATTTCTAAGTGGGCTTTTAGCGGAACTAAGCTAAGCCGTCCCTTGCAGGATGTTTGCTCATTTCTATCTATGCTATTGCATTATTGTGTCAACCACCCTAGCATTTTATGAGATGAAATTTAAAGAAATTGAACAAACTAAAATATATAGTTCAACTATAAAATTCTTGTTATTCTATGATTTGCAACTTTTCAATGAAATGTTTATTTCATGTCAATACCATACTTTTTCCACTATACCCAGCGAGCTTTTAGTTTTAGAAACAATATACTTAAAAACTTATACTTTTATATACGAGTACCTTCTTAGATTGAGTTTTATCCTCTTACCTATCTACTACTATTGTATGTAAAAATGTTCTTTTATGAATACGTAACACTCAGATATTTATCATATTTATGAAGGTAATATCAAAAGCGACTGCTGGCCAAATCTCTACAAAGGCTAGTATCTTAAAGTATCTTAAGTAGCTCTGAGAGTTTTGTATTTCGTTGCTTTGATAAGATTTTTTTTATTTAGTTAACTAGCACTACATTTGTCAGATTGTTATATCATTTCAATAATGATTTAATTAATTATAGTATTTGAAATTTTACGGGTTCAATAGTTCCATGTTTTTACGAATGATGAAGATAATGATGCCACGGTTGCCATTTTATTTCATGAAGTAAATAATTGTATATTTAATTAAAATAATATCAACATAAATAAATATTACGTTCGTCTCGGTTGACATAATTTCACATGGAAAAGATTTATGTTAAAAGACTTCAACAATTTCCTAAACTGATTCCTTAATAAAAAATGTGCAAAAATATAATAATAATAATATGCAGAGTGAGTCTATAAATTTTCTCTGTAAGATTAAAATGTAAACTGATAAAATGAATATTAGCGACGTTGCAAATAACATTATACGAAATGAATCAGAGTTAATATTCACCGAGATAATGGAACTTACCGCAAGAATAATAAAAGTAAAAATATTAACGTTAGAACAAGTTGTAACAAACAAAGTTAGAGTAATAGCATAAGATGAGGCTCTTTAAACGTTTCATAATTAAATCTGTCGTAATATTATTAAACACGTCTACGAATCATCTCCTGCGGCGATAGGGTCCGTCGTTAAAGAGGTTCGGTGCGGTGCGCGGTGGAATGGGCAAAGTTTGCAACGAGTCCATTATAAATCAAACGATGCCTGCCAGGCATGTCCTGAGGGACGAAAACGTCTCCCGCCGAGCCTCCGAACTTCAACTTTGCCTCCTTAATGCCTCAACAATTAAGATAAAAAGAAAGAAGGGCCTAAATTAAAGGTGGTTAAAAGATAACGAGTTAATAGGCTGCTCTAACTTTACCACTGAAGCGTTTAGACTGGGATTTGTGAGTTATCGAACAAAAGTGTACAACGTCCAATTGAAAAGCCGACATTTGTTTTAAAAAAGTACTTATAGCTAAAGCTACTCTAAATATGATTTGTTCTATGCAAATAATGTAACGTTATAGTTATAAGTAACGATTCATAACAAAAAAACTCTAATCATGATAATGACTGAGAAAGTATTTTACTTTCTCGAACTTTTAGTAAATTTATAGGTATATATATAAAAGTTTTATTCTCCTAGCTTCCCTCAGCTCGGTTATATCTTTGGTTACTGCTCCATTCCCGTCGCTCTTAGTGTGATGTTATAACCAATAACCTTCCTCAAGGACTGGGCTATCAAACGCAACAATTATTTAAATGCGACTGATAGTTCCAGGGATTAGCGTGTTACAAACTCTTCCGCTTTATATATATATGTGTATAGATTTTCTTTTCTACGGTATGAAAAATTAAAGTGTACCTAACACCTATCTATGTTAACAAAAGTATTTTATTGTGTAATATTATTTCAAAAATGTGTAATAGATCGAATACTTTTATACCTTGAAACCTGTATGATAAATAAATACAAAAACATCCTCTTTAGAAACACGTATTAAAGAACCTTTAATGTGCAGGGTGCAGTTTAATCTTCTAATATATAAAATTCTCGTGTCACGGTGTACGTTATTGAACTCCTCCAAAACGGCTCGAGCGATTTTCGTGAAATTTTGTATGCATATCGGCTAGGGTTGAGAATCGGACAACATCTATTTTTCATCCCCCTAAATGTTAAGGGTGGTCTGAAAAGGGATGAAAACGATTGTATGAAACTTCTTCATAGTTTTGAAATTTTGTTTTGGAATACTTCTAATTTTTTTTTATTGGGGTGGGAGGGGTAGGGAAGAAGAAGTGAGGGGGAAGTGAGGGGTAGTGAGGGGAAAATGAGAGAAAGATGAGAAGGAAGTGAGTGGGAAGTATGGGGCAAGGTAGGGGAAGAGAGATGTAAGTGAGGGGTAAGCAAGGGGGAAATGAGGCAGATGCCAGGGAAAGGGAGAGTGAAATGACGGGGAAAAGAGAGGGAAGAAGCGGAATGGGAGGAGTAGGGAAGAAGGGAGAGGGGAATATGGGAAAGTAGTGAAAAGTTTACGGAGGATATCTGTAGGTAGGTGAAAGAGGGTTTGTAGAATGGGAGATTAGAAATATCTATTTATATAAAAATAAATCCCTATTTTCCTTGGTCACGGTATCACGCGTGAACGACTGGACCGATTCCGTTAATTCTTTTTTTGCTGTGTTTGTTATTGTCAGGAGAAGGTTCTGCGAAAAATTAGATAATAATTAAGACAGGACAATGTCTGTCGGGTCCGCTAGTTTCATTATATTTTTTGTATTAACTCTAGGAATAAGTTTAACCAATCTTCATTTACTGAAGAAGTTACGTTTACCTTTTTTATTCTTTATCTTTTTAGGGTTTCGAGCCTAACTAATAAAAACGTAACCCGTAAGGTAAGGCCCCGTTCCTCCGGCGGCGCGGGCCTACAACTGTTTATTTTAACAACTAATAGTACTGAAAAATCAATTTAGTATTTTTATTTATATATATAGTATAAAAAGAAGAATAATAATATGTAAAGAAAATACTTTAAACCTTTTTATTCATTTCGATAAAGGAAAATGATAAAAATTTATTACCGCTTATTTCCGTATTTTTAGCATACCAAAGAATAATTGAAATATTTCCCAATGGAGCTACATAGTGAAATGCAAAGTAAAGTTTTAAAATGACACTGTTTTTAAAAATAAGTGTAAAGGCGGAACACGTTGGGCGCGTTAGACTAGGTTTTCTATTCCGAAATTAAAATTTGAATTTTCAAGAAAGTGGTTTGCCCAGTAAAAGTATTTTTTTTTTTTTACTGACACTTGACAAATCATCAGAAGATCTAATAATGTTCCGAATTTAAAATAAATTTAGTGAAGCTTAAAATATTATTGGAGTTAAAAATGGTATAGCAATTTAGGTAAAATGTGCGGTTAGATAATTTTGCATATTCGAAGTAATGGGCCCGAGTGCCACCCGGCAGGCAACAACTCGCGTAACGACGTCGTGACCTAACTCGTTTAGGATCCGCAGACGAATGAAATTAGTTAGCCACCGCGGTCATAACGAATATAATATTTTCATCTGCCACTTCCCTCGGCGTCATTACTCACTGAGGCTGTTACGAACTACTTTTCTTTATCAATATTTTACCATTTGGCTTTTGTCTGTTAAATACATTTCCTTACTAAACTGTTGATATGGAAATTTCAAACCAGTTATGGTCTCCACTAAATATTTCTATCGTTGCTGAGCACGCGATACGATTGGCGAACTTCGTCAAGTTCAACACTCAACGCTTATCTCCCGACCGCTTATAAAATTTTGATTCCTATTTAATTTTATCTTAATTGTTCCAACAGTAAAAGAGAAGTTTGAGCAATATCTCTTCGTGTTATAACGGATTAAAGATAATTGACATAATCTTTACTTTTGACTTAACATACATACATATATTTATGCATGAATTTAATGGTTTAGTATTAATATGTTCAAAATAATAATATGGATGCTGACGTATTAGCAGGGACTCGGTCCTGTACATCCTGAAGGTGACGACAAGCCGGTCTGCGGCTCGTAATTCAATCAGTGCGATGCAGAGGGACACATCGTCGTGATTAAATTAGACGCCGGCCACAATTACGCAGATCTGATTTACATCTACCGTTAGCTGCTGCCGTGTCTTCATCATGCCGTACCGTACCTAAGTAGCGCCGCATCGAGTAGCATCTACACTCTAACGTAGTATTAATAGGTATAGGTATAGGTATTTCTACAATTGCATTTCTTTATTTTCGCTACTAAGAATAATTCCTTGAATACACCTTAAAACTCTACTCAAAATTATTTTCATGTAAATTGTTTGAAATATAACTAAGCCTGTTTAATATCGTTGAGCCTCAGGTTACGCCGACAAGTCAGGTCGCCGTCATTAGTGGGGTTACCGTCCCATTGCATAATAAAATGGGCAAAGTTTCCTCAAGTCCATTATAAATTAGACAGCGGCTGAGAGCCGCATCACTTAAGATAGGTAAGATGTGACCCGGCACGAGTTTTAGCTACCAAACTTCTCCCTATATTGCCTCCGCAATCTTGATAAAAAGAACTACCCATGATTCAAACTTATAGAAGGATTAAGAGATAAAGGATGCACGTCGAACTTCTGAAGCTCAGAGAACACCTAACTCTACTTAATTTTTCTAGCGATTACCCGACTTTAATTAATTTCATAGTTACTGGATCTTTGGTCTTTCAGTTGAAAATATGTTCGACAGAAATTAAACGTTGCACAAGTTGTCGCGTTTGAAAGTTGAAACTCGTTTCAAGATATATTTCAAGTTGTAGATGTCCTTTCACGGAGATTGTTTACTTCGGAACAAGTAATATTTTTAAAACTCACGGCTTCGGGCATATATGTATATAAATTTATTATTATTTCTTTATTTATACTGGCAAAGTTTGTAAACAACAACATAGGAAAGTCTGGCTGATGATGAAACTGTTGTCTTGATCTTGTAGTTAATAATTCGGTTCGTACCCAATCTTTGTCTACCTACTCGTACTTCGGCAGGATGATATATTCTTAATGGTTAGGCACATTATCTATGTCTTAGGCACAAGTTTAAGTTAATAAGAGAGCAGACTCATTATTTAATAAATATGACTTTTCACGAACATAAGTCGTTATGTTTCCAAATTTATTTTAAACATTACTGATGTACGGTTAAGATAAATATCATCGTAAAAACTTTAACAAATCTATTACAGAGATTTTGAAAATCGATGTTGTATTTGTCTTTTGATTTCTCTTAAAAGATATCTAGCTCGTAAGTTGTGAAGGTACTTACTAAGCTACAGATGACTATTTTCATATAGCGGCACTATAAGCTAAACTGGCAGCAGAATACAGTTTCCCTCGAGCTAGAAGGACAACTTTGTTATTTTTACTTGGTGATAGAGAATAGTACCTGGATTCTCTGGTTTATAACTTTTTTTGATGCATCTGAGATCAAATATAATTTATCATAAGTTGAGGTAAGACTCATGCATTCGCAAAAAAAATGGTACAGGCTTGACTGGCTCAGAATGTATTCTTTGCCAGGTGTAATAGTTCCGCGACGATAATCAAAATATGCGGCATTAGCTGGCTCTAGGAAAATAGGAAGCAGTGACAGTGTCTCATGTAGATTATTGTCGCAGTATTATGCTTAAGTTCAGTAAAATTATTAAAGAAACTGAGTAAAGAAACGTTTAATTGACTAAAGGTAAATAAAATCTTTTTCTAAAAGAACGATTAAAAACATGGAGATTGCACGTAGTGAGTATAACAATCTCGGTAAAATGCATTTTAAGCGCTTAATGCCGTGGAAATTGGTGTGAAGCGGGGATGTGATGGCAGCTTCGTGCAATTACACAGATGTCGCCGAGACGACGAGCACACTGAGTAATCTGCATAACGACCAATTGCACTACGTTTTTCAAATACGTTGTCAATTAACTTGCACAAAAATAAGCATTTAAATGTTCCTACCAATGCATATTGTTTGCACTGTTTCGAATTCAGTGAACGACCTGTCAATATGAATTATTGAACTAGCTGTACTGACACCAACTAACAAAAGGGGTTTATTTGTTGCTCGGCACAAACTACTTAGTGTGTAATTATTTGACGACATTACCGTCTGATGCAATTTTTTGTGAGGTATTTTTGCATTATGTGATTAAATTACAATAGCGTTGGATAAAAGAATGAATTTATGTTAAAAGACAGAAACATATTAGAAACAAAAAAAAGGCAGACATCGATAGGCAGAGAGTCACCTCGAAAGACGTTGGTCTTTTTATTGCTCCTAATACGAGACATTAGAAAAAAATGGAACTGGCCATTAGAAAAAAATTTAACATAATTGTCTGTTATTTATACAGAATCATTTTTATGTTGTATTAAAATTTTTATACAAGTAACCGTAAAATTTATAGAACTATAAGATATCATCTACAACAAAAACTATAATGTATAAAAACTAAATCAGATATACAAATGCGTATTTAATATTAAAACCTAAAATGAATAAATCTGTAAATGTGCTTTGACAGCCGAATTATTTCATGATAGACACCTATTTATAAGAAAAATGCTTTTCGAGGAATCTTTAATTTCCGTTACGTCACTCGTTCAATTGGGAGGACGATTGGAAATCATTGAGGCATTCTCTACGCCCTAGTTTTATTTCGTTTTACATTTTATAGAGCTGCAAAATACAATTTAATTGAAGAAAATGTCATTCATAAAGTGACCAAAACAAAAAAACTAATAGACTTTTTATATCCGCAATGTGGTGGTAATAGTGGTAAGGTGGTAATGGAAAATATCGTAAGAAAATCTAAACTATAACAAAAATATAAGTAGTATAAAGGACCTTAGGTCAATATGATTGTCTTCTTAGCCTTGTCCTAAGTCTTCTAGCTAGTGCTTACCAATAGCCAATATTTAACTAAACTAGCGTTTTAGTTTTTACAAATACCCAATTACACATACCTACACAACGCAATTAGAAAAAAAATATTTTGACTCATAAGTTTTGTCTCAAGTGGAAACGCACTCCCAAAATCTCTTACGGTGTGACAAAAGGCATGTATTGTTGCTTACCATCAAACAGTCGTATTAGCATGCCTTGTTAAAATTAAAAGATTTGTTTCGTTGTACAGGTAGCGTGGATGCACTTCGAGCAGTCAGCCATTCTGACTGTCCACAACCACGTGATCACGCGGAACCCGCGTGTCAGCGTGACGCATGACAAACACCGCACGTGGTTCCTACACATATCTGACGTGCGCGAGGAAGACCGCGGCCGGTACATGTGTCAGATCAACACCGTCACCGCCAAGACGCAGTTTGGATATCTACATGTTGTTGGTAAGAATAATTCTAACAATTCAAGACACATGTAGCACAATGAGTGATATTCTTGTGGTTTATTAGGCTGTTCACAAAACTTGTTGATATTACTAATCTTTGCTTAAAGTTTTTATGTTAAAAAAACACTCAGAAAGTAATCTTGCTACATAATGTTAATAGCATACGGATACTGACCAATATGCACTAATGTTTATCACAAACAGACAATGTAGCATCATCCCATAGCTTCGCTTGAAGTAACTTAGGTATATATTAGGTAATATACTTAGCTATAAATACGGAGAACTAGATTAATGTTTTTATACATAAAACATCTTCACTTTATACGTGATATTAATATCACAGATATAAAACATCATAGATAAAAATGTTAGATAATTAATATTAATATAACTACCAACTTAAATCAACATAAAATATAAGTACTGCAATGTGAATGTAATTAATGAAACACTGCAGAATTATTTACTACAAAATGAGAACATAATAGCTCAGTTATCTGTAAACAATTAACTTAGAAAGTTTGTTTTAAATCTATTGACCGAAATAAATTATACTGAGGTCGCATTGCTTTGAATTCCAACTACTTATTTGAGTACTCGGATTTTTAGATCAAATAATATTCAAACTTTGTTCTTTAATTGTAAATTTAAAAGACATTTAAAGCTTTTATTTTTAAGTAATTAAAAACTGTTAAAATAAGTTGATATGGTAGTGAAGTGGAGTATTTTGTTTGTTTGCAGTGCCACCGACGATCGACGACTCGTTGAGTTCAAGCGACGTCATAGTACGAGAGGGAGCCAACGTCACCCTGACGTGCCGCGCTAATGGCTCTCCTAAGCCCACCATCAAGTGGAAACGGGACGACAACTCAAAAATCTCCATCAGCAAGGGACATTCCGGTGACACATCGAATTTACCAATATATCTACATAATTTTATTTCACAATCAAAATTTTTGCACAATCTTGAACGATTATTTGTTTGCAGTTGCCGAATGGGAAGGCGAGGTGTTGGAAATGGCAAGAATTTCGCGATTAGACATGGGCGCTTACTTGTGCATTGCCAGTAATGGCGTACCACCAACTGTGTCGAAACGAGTCAAAGTTAGCGTCGATTGTAAGTAAATAACCACATTATTTTAAACATTGTTTATTTTACTATGTAGCCTGAACTACCTGCCCACGACTTTTTTCATTAATAATTTTTGTTTGTTCACGAATTTCTTATTCCTATTTCTATCTCATAGAGAGTCTTTGAGCATAGACCTTATGAGACCCAGTTATGGTGTCTTATCATCATCATCATATCAGCCAAAAGACGTCCACTGCTGGACATAGGCCTCTCCTAATTTTCGCCACCGTGGCCGGTCGTTTGCCCCCCTCATCCATCGATTGCCTGTCACCCTTATAAGGCGGTCCACCTTGTGAGGGGTCTGCCCACGCTGCGTTTTCCGGTTCATGGTCGCCACTCTAGAACCTTTCTGCCCCAACGGCCGTCAGTTCTGCGAGCTATGTGTCCTGCCCATTGCCACTTCAGAAAAGCAACTCTGTCTCAAGCGAGTTACGTCAGTTACTTTGGTTCGAATGCGGATTTCTTCGTTTCTCAAACTCTCTTTTTCCATAAGACTGAGATATCAGAACACAAAATTAGTCAATTTATTACTTATTACCTGTCTTTCAACAGTTCCTCCAATGTTATGGATTCCACATCAGCTTGTTGGAGCACCACTCTTCTACAACGTCACTTTGGAGTGCTTTACGGAGGCGCATCCAACATCTTTGAATTATTGGACAAAAGACGACGGCCATATGATTCATGAGAGTCCTAAATATCATATGGAGAATACTATCGGAGTACCAGCATACAAGACACACATGAGACTGCTCATAAGGAATATTAACACTGAAGACTATGGGACGTATAAATGTATAGCCAAAAACCCAAGAGGAGAATCTGATGGAACGATTCGTTTATATAGTAAGTATAATATTATTCTCATAAATCTTAGTTTGTCATAAATATCAAAATTAAAGTTAACAGTACAAATAGGTAATTGGATAATGTTAAGTATCTAGTTTATTTTACGTACAGCTTCTTCACCACCTACCACAACGCCAGATCCACGAGCGATCACTGTGCCACCTGCATCAAAGCCTCCACGACGAGACACTCCCCTCACAGACAAAGGTTGGTCAATAACTTGTTTTATTTCACCTTTTTCTCAGATAAAACTGTCTCGGCTAACCTATCTAACTTACTGTCATCAACAAGAGAATCAAACAAAATAGCCTAAATTTCTCACACTGTGTATTTACTTGACAACTGGAATCAGCATTGCGCTAATAGTAATCCTAGGCGAAAAATATACAGAACCTGTAATTAAATCATTTTAATAGAAGAAAAATGAAATTTAAAATCTTTGTTACTAAACTCAATATTTACATTTAATAAAATTAAATTATTTATTTTTATAATACTCGTATATTATACGGTCTCATCCTAATGTGAAGAATTTTAATACTTGTATGCTTTCAACTTAGAGCTAAAATAATTAAGAGCATGCGAGTGACTTTTTATTAACTTTGTTATAAGGATTTAATACGACAAGAGCTGCTCCAGCTTACAGAACTGTGTACGTGCAATTGAGATACGAAGTTCGTATCTAAGTAAGAGTTGCACGAATTGCACGAACCCCTTCTATCATACCTAATAACTTATAATGATGCAACCATTTTAATAATATGTGGATACGTTTGAACTGTTGGTAGGATAAACGATATTATTTAGGTTAGTGATAGTGCAATATTTGAAGTCTAGTACATGGATGTCTGTTTTGGACTAGTATTTTTTATCTACCTAACGTTTTAATAAATTAACGCATCGGCGAATAAATAATAAAAAATGTCTCTTCGCCGCGCGTGACTAAAGATAATAATAACAATAATAATACCAGCCTGTTTAGTGTCCCACTGCAGGGCAAAGACCTCTCCTCATAGATAGAAGATATGAGCATTAATCACCACGCTTGCTCAAGGCGGATTGGCAAATTTAGACTTTAAGTCCTTTGACTGGCCTGTTGGTCTAGTGGTTAGTGACCCTGACTGCTAAGCTGGAGGTTGTGGGTTCGATTCCCACCCAGGACAAACCTTTGTGTGATGAGCATGATTGTTTGTTCTGTGTCTGGGTGTAATTTATCTATAATATGTATGTATTTACAAAAAAAAAATGTATATAAGTAGTTTATCAGTTGTTTAGTACCCATAACACAAGCAAATATGATTGCTTAATTTGGGGCTAGATGGCGCTGTGTGAATGTGGAAAAAAAAAAGTCCAGATTTTCTCACGATGTTTTCCTGGATTCGAATCCACTACCTCGTGTATACCGTTTTACTGGGCTATTTCGACTAAAGATCCTAGTTAGTAAGTCGAAATTCTACTCAGAGTAATTGTTAATCACAGGCTGGCTGTATGGTAACTTGTCTTGCAAAAATACTTTTTTAACACCATTAATTCAGACCATAAATAAATAAAATCTGACGCGATGTCAATGATATTATAAAGACATCTTTATTATGTACGCATCAGAGCTTTATGCTAAAGCAGGTTATTTGATGTTTGATGTCTCTGAACTTTTAATATTAGCAATATTACTTAATTATAACTTTCGTTCTGAAAAATCAATCATACAAAATCAATTTTCTTTTATGCCTTTCGGTATATTTATGAACTCTTTAAAGTAAAGTTAGTTTAATATTAGCATTGTATATTAAGTCAAAATGGCCCAGTGGATAAGGCATCCGCTTCGTAAACACGAGATAATGGGTTCGAATCCGGGCAAGTACCAATGTGATTTTCAAAATCATATGTATTTTCTAAGTTTATCTTGGACATTTCTGGCTGACGGTGAAGGAAAAACATCGTGATGAAACCTGGACTTAAATGTCTGAAATTGCCAATCCACCTTGAGCAAGCGTGGTGATTAATGTTCATACCTTCTCTATATGAGAAGAGGCCTTTGCCCTGCAGTGGGACAGTAAATAGGCTGGTATTATTATTATTATTTATTTATTGTGTATTTATTACGTTTCGCAATTTCTTCATAAGAAAATACCATGGATACCAAAGAGTTACAAAAACAGACAGAGAAATCTTCATTTGTCACTAGTTACGAGAAGAGACAACAATTTATTTTTTGGTAACTGGTTACATAACCACTTATCATGGCGGCCGAAAGTGTGTTTTAAAAATAAAAAGTGAATTTTAAAGTTTTTATGAAATGATTTAACTTAATGTTCGCGTTCCCATAATTCCTTTTTAACCGACTTCAAAAAAGAGGAGGTTTTCAATTCGACCGTATATATATATATATATATATATATATATATATATATATATATATATATATATAACTTCGTCGTTTATGCATCGATTTTGATGATTCTTTATTTGTTAGAAAGATATATCCTAAGGGTGTTACCATGATAAGGAAACCAGGATTTGATACGGGCATCCCAGAGAAATTGAGAGGAACTTTCAAAAATCGTACTGGCGACTAGTGCATTTGGTATTTTTTTCATTAAGTATTATAATTTATAAGGCAATACTATTTAGTAAAGGTTTGGAGTCGATCTAATGATGAAGCCGAAAGACAGCCTAGGGAATTCAAAAACGATTTACAGCAATTACTTGGTATTTGGACTTAATTCATTTCTAATGATGAGAACTTACGGTAGTTTTTCCACTTCAAAATTATAAAATACTTATTTAATCATTTCTGATTATCTAAATCAAAATACGAATTAATTTGTGCTAAGTAAATTTATTTTTAATTTTTTAGTTTTCTTCCTGTTTGAAGTCGGTTTTTATTTGGTTTAAAATTATTTTATATGGTCTCATTTACACCAATCAACGCAATTTAATGCAACAAATAAAATTACGATATCTTTAATGTAAATATTTCATCGAAGTAATCACATGGGAATAGTAATTAATACACGTCTACCAAATGTGGTCGAATGGATTCATCAATTTCTTATATGTATGCCAATAAAATGCTTCGAAACATTTTTATATCAGCGGTTTCGTTTATTAAGAGATAATTTTACCTTTACGAGCTTTATCCCTACGAGATCGTTCAGTTTGTTTTCATTGTATGCTGCTGTTTCAGTTATTATTAGTGGCAGTTATATTTGTTTATAGATCGTAAAGTGTTACGACGATCTGGTTGTCGCCAGCCGGCAGTTTGTTAACTTGCTTCGAATGTTATGTGCCATCGTAAAGTATGTACAAATCGTTTATAAACAAACCATTTTATGAAGTGTTACCATCATATCGTAATACTATAAAATTAGTTTAATGTGCAGTTAATGGCCGTAAGTTTTGAAACCGCAAAATAAATATCGTTTTAACGTTTAACGTTAACCAACAAATCATTATGTTATTAAATTTTGTTTATAATATTGATAAACACTCATCAATAGGGATTACGAGTACAAACAAAATTTAATTAGGCTGGGCATAGTATATTAAAAGTATACTGATTTCATCCAGTGTCTAAAACCATAATCACTATATTGAGTTCAGGTTTCTCAATAACGTGTAGGTATACCTATACTTTACATTACGTTTGTTTTTTTTTATACCGAGACAGATAAAATATAAAGAACATAAATTTTTTTTACAAAGTGGAACACGTAGTGGTATTGCTAGTGTGCATTGAAAGAAATATGATGACAAAACTATGAATGTACGTCAGCGTCTGTTTTGTAATATCATGGTATTATAAGCTGTTTGGTTCGCGTCATTACTCTGCTGTTATTGTGAAGTTGGGCATTTCTCCTCTTCTCCTTCTCCTCTTTCATATGTTGCCAACCGCCGACCTTGTCAGACAACATCTTGCAAGACAAACTCTTAACAAGTTTTGAAAACGCATTTTTTTGGAACTAAAAGACATTGTTAGTTACAGTTTTTTACAAGAGAGATTCGTTAACTCATTATCAAATGTCGCTATCGATTCACGATCAAATGGTTCTCGTAATCGTAGTGGCAAGAACGATTTAACTGACTTGAAATCTACGACCATGTATGTCACTTCAATATATTTAATAACATTATAATATACACACAACCATCACTAGAAGTATCTTTTATGCCTATTGGGTTTGTATCCACTTTATTGACAATTGAATACCAATATAAAATATTGATGATTATAAAACTACTGGTAGGTCTACAATTTAATTAACAGAAAATATCAGTCAACCGAATGATGGTGGTGATACAACTAAAGCATCACCAAAGAATCTTTAAAATAAAATTTAAATAATAAATAAGTTAAAAAAAGTAATTAATATCCGTGCCAGAATGAAAGTACAGTTCTGTTTCTTACTGTAGTGAAAGTATGAAGCTTGAGGATATCATTTTAACATGTTCGCGCGTACTTGAAAATCCCATTTAGGGGTTGCGATAGCACGAGCGTAAGTTTTGCGGTTGGTTGTTTTTGCGGCGTGGTGTATCGGCGGGCGCGGACAGCCGGCGGCAAGGCTCGCGTCCACAGCCGCGTTTTATTTTTTGCAACCATTACGAATTTACGGCTGGCTCCGGTTACTCGACAATATTGCGCAACTTTTCAATAACTGTTAGCGGACCGCCTGCCGTCGACCCGTCCGAAGCCATATTGAATCCTTTGCCCAATCAGTTTACTTTGTCGTTTTTTTCTTCCAATTTTTTCGGTGATCAAAATGTTTTATCTTTTCATGATCCACGAATATATAACTAATAATGAACTTTTTGTGACACAGGTACTAAATATCAGTCTAACTTGAATGAGATTGATAAGGGGAAACAGAAAACGGATGAAGGCGGTGGAAAGACGCCTTTGAACTGGGTTGGTGGAGCATCACAGGTTACAGGTGCGTATGAAATACAGATTAACATAAATTGTTTATTTAACTAGAAAATGTCAATCATCTTAAATTATCTAGTTAACATATTCAGATTGCGTATCATTTATTATTATTCTATCGCCAAAATATATTATATAATTGAACCTGTGGATAAATTTATATGTAGGTATAAAAACAATGCTACGGTAAGACGCAATCGATAAATGAAATTGGATATGTGCACAAGGTTGCGGTGGGTATTTAAAATAGTTATAATAACCTTTTATCCTCTCAAACAGCAAAATTTGCATAACTGTATACTTCTTGAGGCTGATGATTAAAAATATTAATGAAATTTATACCGCAGATAAACAGTTGCGTATTTTTTTTAATCATTGATGATGAATAGCTCCATAGTGTTAACGTAAACAGTTTGTGTATTCATATTTCTGTAACATTATCGTTCATACGTACTCATTTCAGTATGGATTATAACGACATTACGGCAGGCAGAACGACAGGACTATCACAAACGTAATGCCGTTTTAGTACAGCAGCCTTTCCTAGAAACACTGGGTAGGATCGAAAAAATTTCACTGTTTTGCGAATAATGTCATAAACTTCACTGTTTTGCGAATCATGAAGTTATCTACCGAAAACTGTCCATACCACATCATTCCAAAAGAAGAAATTGTTTTACTAATTTAAAAATATTGTTCACAGGTGACGCCGACTGGAGGAGAAGCTCTATTTGTATTTTAATTTCGCTAATCATAGCATCATATTACTTTTAAAGCTGTACTTTGTATTATCATTTACCTGAATCCACTGTCCATTTTATACAAGTAGGTACGTATAACCGAGCTTGGCTCGCCACAGATAGTGCAAACTAAAGGAAATTGTTTTATATCGTTCAAATCCCAGCCCACACGCGACGACAGGTACGTCAGCACCTACCTACTCGTGTATCAATATTGACCTAGATTATTTTACCTAGGGTTTTGAGGCTCCGATGTATAAATCTTGGACGAGTATCTCGGTTTTCTTTGTGATTTGATCAATGTTCAATCAAGTAATCGTTATCTTTCTTTTCTCATCAAATTTCATTTTCATTTTTACATAAATTTGGTTATCTGTTATACTTTTTTTCTAGTAATAGAGTCTAGAATCGTACTTATGTTTTTTTGTTCGTATCATCAAACAGTGATTTTTACAAATGACGATAAAAGCGCATTTCCAGCAATCAAGCATTTATGCTTTTTTAACGGCTAACCTGTATTATTATTATACTTCTTTTCTTCATTTGGTCTGCATGACATTTTTTCTATAAAACTTCGATTCCAGTACAGTAACATATAAGATCGCATTTACTTATACTTAGCTAAAATGGGAGCGTTCATTTAACTCAAAAGAGTCGGACATCTGACAACCCTAGTAGGTACTAGCAAAATATACAATGTTTATAGCTTCAAAGTTTGGTTTTATAAATATAATATTACGAGCTAGCCATCCGATATTTACTTGCTTTTCAATCTGTACCTCAGAATTTAATAGTAGGTACTTGTCAAGAAGTAGCTCTGCCATGCAAAAAATATCATGCATAAATTGCAAATATCAGAAGCGCTATTCATTTTTACCCGACTTACCCAAAAGGCGGCGTAAACGGCTTAACCGATTTGAAGTGTGAGGTCATTAGATTTGTTTTCCTCCCGGAGTGTCATAGGCTAAGTGACGTCGGCTAAAACCAATATGGTAGATATAAACTGTTAAAAACTAGGATTACGCTTAAAGGAATCTCAGCGTAATTTATATCCTTTTAGTTATTTTTTTAGTCAGTAAATTTTTTTGATTTTTTAAATTAAAATTTTCGTGTTTTTAAATTAATATGTTTACATTGTCACCCGTGATTAAAACGCACGTCAAATCATAATAGAGCTACAGATCTTACTTGATTTGTGTAACGACATTTAAATGTTTTTAACAAACGTACTGAATTATAGTGAACAAATTTAATTTACTTAAAACTGAGCTTAGTGCTTCGACCAATGATACAGCTATCCGTTATATTAAAAATAACACATATTTAAAAGTAAAACTTATGAATTTATTGTCCTCGAAACAGGTAAATTAGAATAAAAACAAATCTTAAAAAGTAGATACATCGCCGTCGTTATGTGGTATACAACCGTAAACCATAGCTGCGTACGCTAAACACACTCTTTGCTAGTTACTAATCTTGACCGTAAACAGAAATTTTTAGAAGTGTATGTATTCTTTTATTAGGTACCTAACTTAACATGATCAGACAATGTTCGATCTGAATCCTAAAGCTGATATTCTCGTTACCTTGATAAACTAGCTTTAATAAATGGGATGAACAAGCCGTACGAAGTGCCTCGTTTTGACAAAGAGAAAAATCACACATCTTTGTCCAGCGCACGTCATGCTCGTCAACAAACAAAATGCAACTACTTACCGATAATATTAAATCTTAGATTATAATTCAGGGGCTTTACTGGCTAAATATAATAATTTTTTACAGGCCTTTGGCCGAAAGTAGGTGAAAAGATCTATACAAAGTATTACTCGTTTATTCCAAAACACGTGAACTTTCTAATGTTAATTGGAAAACGCGAAACGTGTGCAGCGTGCGCCACAATGGATTTGCGGTTTAGTGTAAGAGGGTTAGGTTTCATAACCAAATGATATTCGTAATTACTGTAAGCGTTGTTGTTAATTATGTAAACTTAAATGGTAATAAATGTACAACAGTTCCTCGAACTAAACACTTCGGCTATGCAGAATTCCTTGATGACAAATATTTTGAACGTTGTCACAGAATTGGATGTCTGCTTAGTCGTGGGCAAATTATGTAATAGAGATTCACTGCACACACATTATTATTAATATATAATACAAAGTGCACTATTATCATAGTTACTGATTTTAATATATTATAAGGATTAGATAGAGTAAGACTGAATGAATTGTAAAATCGTGTCTTTAGCTGATATTTAAAGTTTTATTATTATTTGATGTGCTTATATAAACCTCATATTCGCTGTGATAAACATTTATTGACAAAATTTCAAAATTTGAAAAAAATATACGTAAAGTGCGATAGTTCAATTGTTTCTTGTACTAATAAACCGTATCTACATCGTACATGCATCCCAGTGTATATTCCTAAACGACTCCTGCCTGAATATTTATTATATTTTAAACTGTAAAATAACTGCAAATGTTTTCAAGTAAACAATATAATTTGTAAAAATCTTAAGTATTGTTTTGCATATTTGGATTTGTATTATAATTTCAAAGTTATATTTATATTAGAGTCTAAGTTTATAGTCCTTTACAAATCCAAATTCTTCTGTCAATTACACCTAGTTTATATATAGTAACACATACACATATATTATGTAAATGTTACCGTTAAACATGTTGCCAAATTGCTAAATATAAGATATCCCCACATAGATAGAAATGTTGTAAATATAATCACTAAGCAAAGCCACTGAGTGTGATTTTATTAACAGAGTGTGTACCTATTGAGCGTTCGTGAGACTATCGATGCGAACAGGATGATTGTAAACATACGACGTGAGGACACGTAACGATATTAAGAATGAGTAGGTTAAACTAAATAAAGCTTGTTTAAAATATCAATCTTTTATTATCGTCAATTGAACCCATACAAGATATTTATATTTACAGATAGGTAGATACATTTACTTGCATGGCATCACAACTGAAACAATATTCAACTTCAGACAAACAAAAAAAATATTATTTTACAGTGTCATTACAATGGTATTCTATTCCCAAAATCATGCGACATTTTATTTATAGGAATGTTACTACATGCTTCTAGAAATCCAATATTTTGTTGTTCCCGTTACAAATAACAGAATAGTGACAATTGAGATTATTGTCCGAAGGTAAGGCGCTGAAAATAATGACCGCTTGATCGGGTGATCAAGTGGTCATTATTTTCACTACACTACTGACTGTCAATTTGTTATTTTACATGGTAATATAGTTACAGATAGCTTACTAGATTAACAATATTATAGATTTTTAAATTTTATATTCAATTTCCAAAAGTCCGACAAAGAAATTGCGAAAATCAAAGATAATATTGTCGTATTTCTTGGAGTAACTTTGCTAGATCTAAGTAGTAAAAACTATAGTAATATATAATATGGTGCTGACATCTCGACTGGCTCGACAACTGCTAGACTTAAACAAAAGAAAAATTAAACACTTATTTTAATAACAATACTGCAAACATTTTCCTTATAAAACTACAACAAAAGCATTCCAAAACCAGAATTTATTTCATAATGTCTAAATATAAACGATGTAAATTACATTCTTACCGCTATCCAATTAGATTTTTCACGAGACTCAAGAGTGTCGAAATAATTTATGTAGAGAAAGTTTTCCTCCATCATATTTTGATGAACCGAAATGCTTGCAAACAATCTGCGGCGAATCTTTGAAGATTAGGGCCGGCTTTGAGGCGCCCAAAAGGCTCCAACTACGTATGGCCGAACGCCAACTTGTCTAAGCCAATCTAACTTCTTTTAAATGTGTTTTTGATATAAAGAACACATTACCGTACGCATCGCATTCCACTTCCAAATCCTGAACTAAATTAGCTTTTGATTTATAAGGCTTTAAGTTTGTGGAGTTTGTGAATTGTGTATGCTCCTTGTTACATTATATGAATAATAATATGTTTACTTGTCTACAATGCGTCAGAGAGAACGTAGCTATCGTAATAAGATTTATAAAAGCTTTCTTCTCCGTTAACATGTAGGCATGTTCCTGCTTATTTACTGTTTTAAATAAAACTTGGGTATCAATGATAAAATCGTAAATATATTAAACTTATATTATGTTACTGTAGTAATAAAATAATACTATTTTTATTTTAATATTACTTTCTTTCTTTTTTGGTCTTACTCTCATTTGTAAATCAATTATTTTATTATTATGTTGGTTGCTTTTGGTATGTTTGATTTTAGGAAAATTAAAAATGTGATTTAATTTCTGCCAGCAATTTTATTTTATTTGTAATCAACCAAGTCTTTGTGCTTTATTTTTCTGTATTTTATTCTACCATTACTAATTTACATATCATTAACATTGATAGTCCCACTACGAGCTTGCTTGCATTTAATTTGTCTTATCGGCGACAGCTTAAAGAATTTCTATAAAAACTTAATTTTCAGCGCTCCAGGTATTTACTCTGTGAACTAAATTTTATGCAAATATTTTAAGCTGTCACAAGTGTCACAGATTAACAAGTAGCTTAGCATATTGCCGAGATCTACGCGTTCTTGTACACTAATATAGAATAATAAACGTGAAGTTAATAATTATATTATATAAATAAACGTAAAAATATATTATAGATAGTAGATACCTTTGAGATAATTGTCTCTAACACCGAAACCTAGTATAACAACCGAGCAGATCCTACAATAACAGCCAAGCAGATCAAATTATATTAGAGGATAACAAAGAGTTTATTGTTACAGCCAGAGATTGTCGTTATAATCTCGCTGGACACTCCAACTTCACTAAACACAAACCTCAAACACACGCTTTGTTTTACACTCCTATCAATTTGTTCTTAAAATCAAATTAAATAACTTAAATAACCTGAATAACTTTAAATATGCAATGTAATGCAAAATTAGGTTTGTTACGAATGACTAGCAAACACGCAGATAAAAACAAGCAAATTGCAGAAATAACTTCTCTCCTCTACGGTTACAATTTTTTTTTATAGACTTCCGGTTGATCATAACCTCCTTTGTAATTCCATCTTACGTTTGTTTCAAGTGACAGTGTAAAATTTGTATGAGATTTTTTTTTCTAAAGGTAAATATGTTTGATGTGTGAGAAATGAACATCGTCCCTAACGCTGTTATTTTCTCATACAAGTATTTGATAATAGTAAATGATCATAGGAATAATCCTTGATAAACTATACCAGCCTAAAAAGCTTAAGAGATTCGCAATATAAAAATAATAGAAAACAGTTACAAACTAACTTCATCTTCTTTCCTATATATAAAACCATCACAAAATGAATCTTGTCGATTTTCAATTATAAAATAGTCAGCTGATAGTCGAGCACGACATTACAGCGTCACACAAAAAAAAACTTTATCACATTGATTTAAAGACGAAAACGCAATGTGCATCATGTGATAATTTATAGCCTTTCATCTAGAGTGCAGTGTTTGTAACAGTAGCCTCATTACTTAGCGGTGGCGCAGTAGGCGTGTGCTTCCGTCGAAACCGGATATCGCACGGCGTACAAATAAAATTAACGCTTATTGCCATTCACTAAAAGCACCCCAAATTAAGAGGTTCGCTTTTCATTTATTCGTTCGAGCTTTCGCCGATAGAGTAGTTATGTTGTTTACTTTCTTAATTGTGTTATCGAATTCTGAGAGTTTTGTTGCTTGTTATACTAACTACAAACAGGTGGTTGTATAGTTTACTATTCGATTTGGTCTTAGTTAGTGCTTTGTTTTAGTTTGTGTGTTTGCTATTTTCGTAGGAGACGGTCAAAGTTGCAATCTTATCGAGGTTAGGAAAAATCTGAGCTGCAAGTTAAGACGAGATTCTGGATTGTTTAGAATGTTAAATCAAATTGTAAAGGAATGTTTAAGTGGATTGCATGGTTATTATGTTACATTATTAAAATATAATATGTACACTTCTCATAAATAGTAATTAGCACTTTCGTCATATACTATCTCTTATGAATTTATTTATACTTTCTGTTCCGATATATGTAGGTATATTATATTACATACACTTATTGATTTTATCTTATTCTTTTCTTAATATGTCAGAGCAATTCGACACTTGAGATATAACGTAGACAGCGCTTCTAGTAATTACTCTGAGAACTAAATGTTACAGCTGTCACGGGTAGAAAAAACGCACGTCAATAACAGGCTAGGCTATTAATTTCGATAAAAAACAAGCAACGAATTTTATACTATAAAAATGAACAGTGTACACGTCTACTAAAATGACTAGCTCTAAACGATAATACGGTTGCGGCCTGGACAAACACATTGCAAAACAGATCAAACTAAAATACACAGTGTGCGCATATCCTGATTGAAGACAAATTCAGTAAGCGTACAAGTGAAAACAAAGCAATATTCTCCGGGTCGGTGATCGTTTCGGTCCACATGGAGGCCTCCATAATTTTCAGCAGGCAAATTAATCCGAGCACGGATGGGCTGATCGGCGTCGGTCAGCGCGTCCTCGCATACTAATGCTATTGTTTATCGAAGGGACTAATCTGTGGGTACCAGACGTCACTGTCCACCCTCCAAATTATAACGGATCACTTTCAGCCGCGTCTAATCCTGCCTGGGAAGCTCCGGGCCCGTTTCGATCAGCTATGACCCAAAGCTTCGTGGTACAAAAAGTTATAATTATATCAAAATGTAGTCTTGGCCTTGTACTATATTATGATTGGAAATATTGGGATGTTAACTTTTTAAATACAATAAAATTTAAATAAGTGGAAAAGACTTTTAATCCCAAAGAATGCATCAAAAACGTATGTATTTTAAATCTAGCAAATAAAGTGAAAATTGTTAAACATGTTATTATTTCTGTGCCAATTTCCTCGCGTAACACAGCATTTTACATGAAGCTTTTTTGTGGGTAACTAAAAGAAATAGAAGGCATCGTCTCCACTATGAAAAACCAGTGTCAATACAAATAATATATAAAAGTATACCAGAGTTGTAATACTTAAGGATGATACAAATACTTGTCTCGAGTGGGATACAATCCCACAACGCTTAGTATTGGAAGTGGCTAGACGACCACTTCACAAAGATACTCGTACAATCATCAAACACTCGTACTACATTTGGTAACTGTCTCAAGTATAGACTCACCTACAGTTCCAAAGAGAATACCAAACTACAACGAACGATTAATGATACATCAGCTGGGAAACTCTATCTCCATCCCAATACCGTAGTAAACACACTACGCAGCAAAAAAACAACACATTACCCTACCGTAAATTGAATCTAAAACTTTACTATTGAAGTTGTTGTGAGACAGTCACGTATTCTATTCAAAGTACTTATTATAGTCCCTAATAACATAGAGCCTAATGCCTAATGTAACAGGCAAAACTAGTATGCCACAACTGCGCTTGAAGCAACATATCTAACGACCACTTAAGCCGAAAGAAGTACAGGAGGGACAGTACCTCATCAAACATTACATACATTATCCTTAACAAACTACAGCACAAATAAACAAATAATTTACTAAATGCATTAACATTACTCATCTAAC
This sequence comes from Parascotia fuliginaria, assembly GCA_963082885.1. Lineage (NCBI taxonomy): Eukaryota > Metazoa > Arthropoda > Insecta > Lepidoptera > Erebidae > Parascotia > Parascotia fuliginaria. The sequence continues at coordinate 12,739,236 of OY720172.1, forward strand.
CCCTACAGAATTCACGTACAATATCTTTACACAACTCTTTAATATTATGGTCCATTTGAACATCCTAACATGTGTAAAGTTGTAAAAGAGTCGTCCCGCACTGAGTGATAATAAAGGTAACCCTCAGCGGCACCTTTATCGTTATCGAATAAAAATAATCCCGGGATTTTTTGGGATGATCGTAAATTATAACGGGATTCACAGGGGTGGTGAGAGGAGACGTGAACGCGACGCCTCGCCGAATCATTGCTAACAGCTTTCACTGAAAAATTTTGACTTTCATTTGATCTACTACGTTTTTAATATAACCAAGAGACAGTGCCTGTAACAAGCACTGATTTTATGCTACAAGTTTATTATTTAGATTGGCAGATTAAATTTGAACTAGTTGCAGAAGCTATAAACAGCTTAGTGCCAATGACTGGATTTAGTTTGACAATGCGTTCGTTAATTCTATCAGTTAAAGGTAACGGTGTCATAATTTACAAGACGAGACAAGCTGTTCTTTTGACACTTTTGTAACTCATGTAATAATAATAATAATAATAATATTCTACCACATTCACACAGCGTCATCTAGCGTGTGAATGGTATGGCTGGTGATCATTTACCTCCAGATCACTTGCTCGTCTGTAAGCTTCTATACCAATAAACAATACAGACAAATGATACCTAGAAGGGCCAGCATATATAGGTTAGTAACACCATGCCAATTTATACAAAATGTCATGATGTCAAAATGCCGAGTTAGCGTCACCATTCGACACTTTTAAAACGAGCGACACGGCAATGTGCAGAATCTAACAATAACCAGATCCTCAACGCATATTTTTGACAGTGTGAACCGCTGAAAATCCACCGATACCAACAAAAGTGGCAACTGAAACTAATGAATTATTCATAGCGGCGGCGCGGTGCATGTTCTATCACTGTTTTATCTATTGCGGGGCTTACGGCGTCCGCGACCCGTCGCCCCTCTCCGCTCGGTCGCCGGGCCCGCGCAAGGGTTAACTACCTTGCAACCAACAATTTTAGTGCCGTTTGAGAAGACTAGATAAGCTTCATGTTGGAAATAAACATTAGCGTAATGCGACCGCTAACGCAGTAAGTGCTAAACAAGGACCGTTCGTTTATTTAGTTAGGCACCTATTGTTTATGCTATACTTTTACAATAATTGCACTAGCACACTTGTTTTCGGTGGTTCTTTGTGAGTTTTGTTAATTAACGTTTTTATTTACTTGACAATTAATAGCACTGTCTACGCGATGTACGTTTAATTATCTTTAATTGCAGGCTTGTTTAGGTATACGGATATAGGAGTATATATAATAAAAGAACTTCGAGTCAAGTTCTTAAGTAATGCTCATACAACCATCGAAGGTCAGGCATTTATTTGAAAACAAGGTCAGTTTTTACTCGAATCTAGTATATTTTAAAAAGACTCGGCAGATCAGTATAAAAACTTAGCATTAGGACATACAAATGAAACAGAAAAAATAAAATACTAATCAAACATTACATTCATGGCAGAAGTTCACGGTAGTAGATTCACGCTGGTTTCAGCATGAATGGCTCGGATCGACCGGGAAAGTACAACTCTCTTTTAGAATATCAAAGTAAGAGTAATAGTGTCCGAACTATTGCGTTTCATTCGATGAGTGAGGGTACCGGAGGCCCAAATTCTCCCTTTCCTTTTTCCTCACCTCCCTCAATCCTTTCACTTACCTTCACGGTAAGAGCGGCTTGGCAGAGTCCCTGGCATTGCAGGAGCAATGCTAGGGACTCTGAGTCATCCATGTGCGTCAGTTACCACTTTCCATCACGTGGGCTGTGTGCTCGTCTGCCACTTTCGGCAATAAAAAAAGCACAATCACATAATTAAATTATAGTAAATAAATGCATCCAAAATATAATAGAAAATATTAGGTACTGTAAAGCAGCCGCAAACAAATTGCATAATACGAAATAAAAGGCTAATAATAGCAGCAAGTTCTGTCATGTACCAATGTCTCTGTACTAAATGAACCGTATAGATATAGTAGCGTATAAACAAGGATAACAAAGTGGCAAGTTTTCAACGTGCACAACATGTTGGCGCGCGATATTGCTTGTGGGCTGACGCGGCGGCACGGGCGAGGCGGCGGCGGTGGCCCACCGTAAACAAGATAAACCCGGTGGCCTGGCAGCCGGAGACTCCCACTAACCGGTAACGCACCACGGCACATAAATCTTCACAGATTTCATTGCCCACGTCTACTTGATCCACGATCCCGGTGTAATCCCGCTAAGGATTACTTGTGTTCCTTTCTTTTGAGTGTCATTTGTTTTTTTTATTTTGTTTAAACTTATTTGACAATTCGTTCTTATTACGAGAATTTATTTTAGCGTCAAGAAATACAATACGAAGGGCCTTTACTTTTCAAGACTCATAATATAAGAATTATTTTAAATGATTAAAAGAACATCAAAAATATAATAAGAATGTTAAACTAATATGTAATATGGGCAATAGGCATTATTCGGAATATGTTTTTTTTAATTTATTAGCGAAATTAATTTGTAATCGTATATCGAAATCGAACCTACGTACTATATTCGGTTTATCGGTGACGTCGAAGAATGCTTACCTTTTATCGATGGTATACTCCGTCTGTGGGTATCACAAACTTTATTAAATTGTTTGACTATACGTTTCCAAGTGTATTGAGACGTTAAATGCCTAACAATAACCCAGGAACAGTCTCCATAAATTAGATGAGGGTGCTCACTGATGAATGCGGATGCGAATATGTTATGCGCACTAAGGTGTGTTCACAACATTCTCCTGGGTATACAAATTGGTACTGCTTACGCATTCAATGGTTTGAGACAATGATAGTAATAGGGTCAGATTAAACTATACAAACATTGACTTTGACAACATAATATAATTAAAAATTAAAAAAGATGTCTGACTTATGAAAATATTTCTTTTTATTAGAAGTCCATCAAATCTTTTTTAGCATAACCAAACGAAGAAGTCGCTGCCATTTGACATACAAAGTTTTTAAAGCCATTCGTCGCATCGCATACACGTCGAGGTGTACACAAGAAACAACCAGGAACCTTATTGAATCGAAATTGAATAAGCAATTTAAGAAATAGTTGGTAATTGTCTGACAGACTGCGAAGTCTCTAGACCGGGGACCATCTTACAAGAGTCGCCTTGTCGTTTGTGCACTATAAACAACTTTCGCAATTAAACTTTTATTCGGTAGATCGATATTACTCTACTCTTCGTTTATATTTAGCTTATCAACAGAGTACAAGTTAGATCAAATTATGGAAGAGCGAGCAATTTTCGAACCCAATTTTAATCTACTTCGATACTCATATTTTTCCGCAAATTTGCATACAAAACGCCGTACTCATTATAATCTTTGAATTTTCCTATCTTTTAATAGAAAATCTGTACTGTTCTGTTATTTGTGTCTATTGTATTGATTTTGTACGTTAAACCAAAAGATAATGAATATAAATCGACAAATTTCAAAACATCGAAAAATAGCTGCAAAATCATTATATATTTTTTTCATCTTAAGGGCTCAACAATTTTATAGTTAAAATATTCTTATTAAATATTTTGTACTATATTCTTGATTTTACTTTAGTATATTATGTTAGTAATGTTCCAGATAAGGTAAGTAAGGTATGAGAAAAAAGTAAAGGCGGACAGGTAACGGTAGAGCATAGGTAGTTTTATGTTTATACACAGAACACAATAACGACTTCAAAAGAGAGTAGTTTTCGATAATAGTTTCAGAAGCTATTGATAAAGTTCGCTTATTATGATTTTATGTGAATATGTTTGGAAAGCCACAAACTTGTTTACATAGAATTCAAATTGAGTTTTTAGTTTAAATTATACAGTCGCAGTTGCTGCCAACTGAACAATGCAATAATGTAATGTTAAACCCATTTATAACGGATTTCAAATTTCCGTTTTAAAAACAAATTTGCAACTCTTTTTAGTTGAATTAGTAAAAATATTATAATACGTAACATGGAGCAAACAGAGAAATTCTTTGGACATTTATGTAACGTTACTACCTTATCTGTGCTATAGATATCCGTGAAATGTGGGATTCTTATAAGAAAATTGACGACACTTTTTCCTTTCATTTACCCACATAAATTGCTAAACTCGTGACTTTTTCTTGTTTTATTTCACGTTTTACATCGAACAATACAAAAATCAGTACTCTAAAGTTGTGAAAATTAAAAAATAGGTTACTCCTCGCTTTGATTCAATATTACCATAATGAGAGCCACTCATAACCTGTACCGGGTACCTAACTAAATGTTTTAAGTGTATCATTTTCTCTGGCCGATAGTATTTTAGGGTTAAAACAATAATTAAAATAAAATTGGCTAAAACCTAGGGTACTTTCGAGGGATAAAGTTTTTAGTATAATCACTAAAGCAAGTTGTGAATAAAGACAGGCGAATTTTCAAGTTTGAAACCATGAAATAACGTGGTTGTCGTGTCGGTTCCGTCGCAAGAGCGCCACGGAGCCGGGACGTCGCTCGCTCGATGCCCGCACATAAATCTCGCCGGCAATATGAGACGCCGCAATATCACAATAACCCCTTTCCCGACGCCATTGCTACTATACACCAGACTTGAGACCCGCTCAAATTGAAATTATTATAATACAACATATCCATTCGCATTTTTATGAATACACAATATTATAATGCCAGCACTACATTTATTTCCTGGTACGTAGCTATGTAACAAAAAAGAAAAAGTAGATCTGTAACATTAAACTGTACTTGTTGTTAATTCCAGCATTTGGACCCTTGGGATCTTTGTGATTTATTTGATAGGGTAGTTCACGTTGTTTTTCTTCATCGTATATTAGTACCTAATATTCAAGATAAACTTCAAAAGATACTTTCAAATTTCATCGAAATCGAAATTGAAGTGCTTTATGACTGTAAAAAATCTCATTGTTTTCCCGCGTATAATTTCTTGGTGTCTTAAAATTCAATATTTTTTATTATTTTCTATCGTTGCACTTCTTTTGTTGTGAACCCTAAATATCTAAGATAAGATATAGTTACCGTACCATTTTACGATCATAACATTAAGATCTTATGATAGCTTTCATACGAAATACTGTTATTCAGTTCTAACCTGTTAAGCTGTCATATGAAACCCAATTTAGTTGGACAAAGACATTTTAGTAAAAACTTTGTTGTTTGATACTAAAATATATAAAACAGATTCTCATGGCATGTTGCCTAAATGTAACTTGCTGTTCTGTCTCTGTAAAAATAAACTTAGGTGTATTCAACAAGAAGTTTACAGCAGTTACTTGAATATTCGTGGCCATTATTTGTACCGAAAGAAAACTTTATACTGCTTTCGAAAATAGGAAATAATCCTTTTCCATCGCACTTGTATTGTAGATAATGTAAATTGTATATTTAGATATAAACACACTATCACATTAATACTTAGATGCACGGTTGCTTGCATACTCACATCTCTTAAAACATAAGAATCTATTATACGTGTGTAACGTATGGGTACACATATGAACTTTATCAAGATTAAGCGAATAAATAGATATACGAAGACACTAGAGTCCTTTTTAAAACCAAACCTTTTCTCAATCCAAAAGAAGAAGCCTAAATCACCACATAAAAAGGTGGAAAATTATAAAACACAGGACAAGCAACAATATATTGTGATGAGACTGGCGAATATGACAAAAACTCAACTAGAACAGACATCTTTTAGACTGAGATAAGATAGAGTCATTGCTGCCCAGGCTTCATTGGAGCAACGTTATTATCATAATATGCAATTATATTTTAAAAAGTTGGCACTAATACTATATTGCTCTTTAATAAACAAACAAGCCAGATCACGAACGTGATTCTACAATTTTACATTCTACGTTACAATATGCTGTTGACAATTGTCAACGGCTATTATTACTTTTTTGTATTTATAGTATATTATCTTTTTTGTATTTACCAGTACTATATTTAATTCAACCCGGCAATCAAGCTAGTTGGAACTAAAAATGGTATTGGGATTAAAATAAAGAAAACGGAGTACTGTTAAAATATGCTAATAAACTAAATATCTATTTCCAATCGTACCTGACTTGACCCTCTGTATAAGCTTACGAATCGATACTAATGCTTTTATCCGATATTATATCAAGTGATAATACGTTTTACAACTGAATAACTTTGATAGATGTACAAAGGCTGAACGGAGAAGCCCGGGAACACGTTCTCATTATTCAAATGCATCGAAGCAAATTATGGTAATCTGGGAAACCTGTTCTGTTTCAGTAATATTAATAGGTAGACAAACATCGATGCGCACTGTGCGTCGCGTCGCTCGACCGGCCGGTATTGCTTTGTTTATTCAGAATTCGGTCGCCTGTCCTTTATTAAAATACATTTAAATGCGTAGTAGTTATATTTTATTATTATTGAGAATAATAAACTGACTTCACTGTTCACATCTTTAATGGAAAACAGGCGTTAAATTCGTCTTTTTCCACCTGTTCTGTTGAATAGAGTCGTCTAAGTATGTAAAGTTAAAAAACCCTGTATCTTACAATATTTGAGTATTATATAAATCATTATATAAACAGATAATTAATCCCGTTTGTGGCGTCAAAACTCAACGACTTACACATTTAGAACAAGGCGGTGTTAGTTTGGTTAATTTGGATATACTTTCATAACATTTTTTCTGTAATACTTAGAGGGTTATGTCGGTGAGTCCGTCGCGAGACAATACAAGCAGTTCAAAGGTTACGATAACTACTTAAAGTCGAGTAAAACGTGGAACGTATACTAGTTCTAATGAGAAAAATCTACTTAAACTTTTTACATTATTTTTCAACATAAAAGCACAGATGAATTTATCCCAATATTTTAAATACTTGCATCTGAAACCATAAACAAACACACGTGAAAATCATGACTAGTACGGTGGCTGACGTCTAAATTAAATAAGGCAATACTATTTCCTCTTGTCACGTTACATATGTGACGTGTTCATCGACATGGAGGGTACCGGGTACACTCTACATGAGTGCAAAGCGTGACGTCGCGTCAGCGTGTTCTCTGACACCACTGTCACTATACTATCTATCTATCCTCGTGATACCACGTCCAAAAAAACTACACTAATATTCACTTTTCAATGCGTCTATATAAATAGCTTCGATTATTATATTAATTTTAACAAAATGTGTCTATTCTTAATAAGCAAAAGCGCCTCGATTCAGTCTGGTTTCCCTACGAGTACAAGTAACTTTTCTTGTCTTAGCTTCTCGTAGCGTAACGTAGCACCATAGCTGCGTAGCATCGTAGCAGATATGTAGCATATGAACAAATAAGTGAACTTACAGCAATCTTACATATTCTATGATTCCACTACAGAAATTATTCTGATTATTTAGTTAGACGATTAACACACTGCCCAGCATCATGGAGCATAGTGCGGGCGTGCGTGTTCTTGCGTTGTTTGTAAGTATCTCTTTTTATATATAAATCACACGTGGTGCAACACACTAAAACACATTCACGAGCGGTGTAGATGTTACTTCGCTACGCACCCCGCAGCGTAGTTCAGGGCAGTGTGTGGATCGTCTTACTGCCACCAGGCAGTAATTAGGTACATGTAAGGGATGTATTGCGAAAATTCTTTCAAAAATTGAGTATGAATACATGCTGTCATCTGACATGCGGTAGTCTTCTATTAATTATGAAGACACGAAGTGTTGTGGTGCAGATATTCTCTGTCTGTCAACAGCATATATTATGTTGTTGTAAGTGAATTATTTAGAAGATAATTTTAGTGATTGAACACGATACCTTCATAAACATATGTAATTTAATTATATACCTACACATAAAATCTGCTAAAATGTTGTATTTGATTCTGGGATTATTAAAAAACTGTTTGTTGTCTGCAAAGTCGGTTCACGGACTATTATTTTACGTTATTATGTCATAAAAAAACTTTGATGAAAAATTGCATACTTTTATGAAGTGAATTGAATATTATCACTGAATTATCATTATTTTGTATAACATAAACAAGGATTTTGACTCACAAGCCAAATGCTTCGGCCAATCGTGCCTCTCCATTTCTTGTACTGCGCTCTCGCTTGCACGCGGAACGTGACATTTTTTCGTGCGTGCAGCCGGCGTTCATCGATTTATAAGCCGTTATCACGTTAAAAAGGCGAATAACTTGCCGTACTGTCACCTTAAACCCAAAACATTATGCAACACAACAACACTGTACACCATGTTAAACTAAGCCATTAAATCTTGCTGGTATCAGCAAGTGCAATCTTGTAAGAGCGTTTTACTTTTTTAACTGAGACTTTATCTAATATTTTTAATGGTTTTATTTTATGCTATCGGAAATTCCATGCGGCTAAAGTAATTTTCCGCGAGCATAGAGCGGAAATTACCACATAGTGTAGTGACGTGTTCGACAAACGTCACGTAGCCGGATCGGAGCGCGCAGATCCTTATATCCAATTTCCGGCCGTTTTTGTTGGAAATGAGAATTAGCTGACGTGACGTGACGGAAAGTTAAATATCAGGGGCGATCGTATCAAATCTCGAGCATCACTAGCTGATAAGAGTCGTACGTTTGTCTCAAAGTGACAGCGTATTGACATGTAAACATTTAGTTTTTAGGTGAATTGTAGGAGCGCTGTTCGTTTTTCAAACGTTGCTATGAATGAGACAAATGCAATTTAGCTCCAGATAATTGATTGCTACCGCTATCCGCTGTTTATATCCAAAGTTCTTGTGTATTGATAGTTTAGCAAAGTGAAAACAAGTTTCATTTCTTGCTATTTCTTCAATTAACAACTAGCGGCAACTGTGACAATTAAAATTTACTGTCGTACTTCAAGAAACTGTTTTAAAATCTAATTTCTGTACTGACCCTTGAGTACAAATAATAATAATTTTACTAAATCAGATATTTCTACTGTTGTCATATTAGGTATTTGATGTATACATACAGTCTTTAGTGTAAACTTAGACAATGAAAATTTCTTGGTCAACTCAAATTCCAAGAAACGAAACTATAGGTATATTATTTTAGAAAAACGATCAAGGCTCGTACTAGAGTCACTGATAAACTTGTTACGTAAGACCGAGGGGACGACGCTGTCGGACATCCAACCGCTATCATAAATGTTTCTACCTATCACAAACATCTATATATTTTATGCCCAATAGTATAAGATTCCATTCAACCTATAAAAGTGAACAAATACAATAAACCAGCATTCGTTTTGGATAATAAATACAGTAGTTTTCTTTTATACGGCATAAATATAAAATAGAATTAATTTATATCATGTGAACACTTTTAGTACTAACAAGGTAGAAGAATAAGGCGCTAGCATAGCATTAGCATTACCTTGTCAGAAACTCGTTGAGAAGTTGAAAAGATATGTTTTTTATTTTATACTTTTTTACGAATGATATTTGGTGGTTGAGACTCGTTGGTGTCACTCGTGGAGTCAGTGGAGCGTGCGTAACGAACTCGACGACTGTGACGCCGCGCCTCACGCCTCCGCGACCCGCGCCCGTCGCCACCCGCCAGGCACCCAAGGGTCGCTCTCACCTCACAAATAAGTCGCGTATAATTTACCTCCATCTATCATCTAGCTGCATGCTGCACAACTCTTCAAAATTATCGTTATTCGTTATAACTATATTTTTGCTACTAGATTGGAAAGGATTTTTAATTTTAAATAAAATAAAATTCTCATTTGTAAATATTGAAACTAAGATATTATATTGAAATTAAAACTTTTATATAAATTTAAAGTATACTGCAAATTACAATTTTTATTTAGTTACTTAAGTAAAGACCATTGATTCACATAATTAGAATAAATATCATTAAAAAACTTAATCTGAAACTTTCTGAAATGCGTTTCTAAATTTAAAGTAAACTTGAACATATTTACAGTTTACTACTGATAATAAAAAATTTCACACTTCAATAGTTAATTTTTTTAATACAAATTTTGTTTCAATAAATTTATCTTTGTCTGATTTATAAACCGCACCGAGTGAAAACCAATTATTTGATGAAACCAATACAACGAATTTCATACATGTCAAATATGTATAAACTGACAACACACGTGTATGTCACAAAACTTAATACATAATCCATTAATATTATTACGAGCCCACAGAGAAGCGCACAATCCTGACCTGCGTCGGCACTCAGTTGGCGTGTTATTGAAATCCAGACTCGATGCTTATGAAAAATTACTTTTTCTTCTCGTGCCGTACGTTGTTCGGGTCCCTTTCGTTTCTTGCTACGGTCGGATGCAAATACGAGATTCCTTTACTCGTACACAATAGACGTAATGTTGAGCTCCGCCACTGGAAAATGTCGAGATAAGTTATTTGTCTGTTAGCATTTTGTACGAGTACATTATTATCATTTCGCTATGTAAATATAAAGTGTAATCATTTGTCAACATGTTTCTTTTTATACTCTGTATTAGAACGTAATATCTGTGCTCCAATTTTCCGATATTGTCTGTCACATGTCTCATTAATTTTATTTTGTATTTGGACAAATATGTGACACCTGTACCATGTGCTGTTATTTTATCTTGATAACGATATTTTATCAGATTATTTCCTTTTATATTTCTACTTTTAACATTACACAGGTGAAGCAGACTTTAACATACCGGAATATAGAACTACCAACTACCTGACTTGATACAGAAAATTATCATGGTAAATATTTTATAACATTATGATCACGGATCTCATCATGGTCCGACTAGTGAATTGAACCTCATACTGCGTAACCAACTAATCCGTTGTAATAATAAGCGAGTGTAAACTTATTATTTTCACAAAACCTGCGAGGCAGTTAAATGTTTACTTAAACTTTACTATAACTAACTATGAAAAAGCAACACAAAATTAAACGGTAAATATTACACTGATCAAATACACTGGTAACACAAAAGGCCAATTATACCGTACCTAATTTAAAATACTTTTATACCATTTGACAATTTCATTGTCGTGAAATAAAAATGCACAATTGCTCTTTTACGGTGCCCCATTTAAGCCGATGATAATCTGAATAAAAGCAATAACGACTTACAGGTTTACGTAGTTGCACGGGGCCAGTTAAAACCGAGCTTCGTTGGTTGGTTAATGTGCTAAGGGGTAGAAAGTTTCAGGTAAGCGTCTTCTTTCGAGACGTGATCAGCCTACAATATATACGGGTCTTGTGCTACATGCTTGTCTCGTTTACGCGACAGATAAAAAAATACTGTCACCATGAGTTACAAACTTTAAGGGTGATGAGAAGGCATGACGGACTACTTTGAAAACAAAGTAGGTTTACATTTTTCAACACGTTCCACGAATACAGTAGCCACATCTATGAAACTTTAGGAAGTAAAAGTATAAATAAAGTTTGAATTTTAGATGAAGATACACGCATCATTTACATGAAGGGTGAAAAGCGAGTGTATTTCGATGTTGTTTCTATTATTTGCACATTATGTCTGCTTTGTGATTGTGGCTGTTTATAAATTACGTAAGACTCATCTAATTATAAGGCAAAAATTAAGACCAGACTTGAAAAATCTTTCTCTCGGGTGGGAATCAAATCTAGGAGAATCTTCGTGATGGTTGGAAACTTTCTCAACCGCTAACGTGTAATAAATGTAGTGAATGTATGTAGGAGTTACTTCTATTATTCATTATTAATAATTACTAGAAATTTATTTAATCTAGGTACTCTATGGGAAAACAAGTTTTATATATTAAACTGATCATAATTTGATAGACGGGCGTCAGCAATTGTGACAGTTATGAAAAATGATTTGACCTATTACAATTAATACAAGTCATCTGATTTTACACAGTTTTAAAACATCTGCAATTATCGAACGAAACGTGATTAAATGTAGTTGTTAGATACTGATAAGACTAAACAATATTGCGAATGTTGGTTTACTATAACATTACGGTCTGTCATTCAACAACTTGGCTCAAGCTCTGTGTCACGGAGTACTTCTACACACGTAACACGAAACAAGTTTTTATGAGTCCCACAACGTTCTATTACGTATGGCATATTACTCACAGCAGTCGTACGCACTCTACTCTGCCACTGAAGCAGTCTAGTCGTGTTTTTAAAAGATTTAAGCAACAACAATGTTCAAAATCACATCACAAATCACAAATAAAAAATTTAAACGTGTTGAAAAATTTCTTAGTTGTAGACACTTAAAACGTACGCGTCGCAAGTCCCCGTCATGGGACCTACTGAAGATGAAAATATAATAATAGAGGCGCATCAAACGTGATGTTATTAAGGGCTTCCGTGACCGGGATTGTGATGTGAAGCGCGAGGTGGGGAACGCCCGGCGCGCACGCACTACGCGTGCACCGAATACGGACCCATTCACATGCAAAGTCAACTCCTTACCAAATCCAATGCCACATACCGAAAGTAAAATATACCATAAATCCACCCATTCTACCAACTACATGCTCCCGATTGGATTTCTTTGTCAAACTTGAATAATATAACAGGCGATTTACGTTAAGAATCAGTTCAGAAATTTAATCAAACTCATGTCCGTGAAGTTATTTAGGAACCTATTATTCACTTAAAATACCTAACACAATTTTAATATAACTAAAGAAAAATAAGCCCGATATCAGTTCAATGTAATGCACATTTTCTTAGCCTTTTGTCTTGCAACGAATTCTTCAATTGGCGTGCGGGTAAAAATCTTTTATTTGTAGTAGAAGAGAAGTAACGCCCGTTGGCGCCTAATCAAGGAGTTGGCCGGGACTCACGCCGCTAACGAACAGGTGTACCTATAAATACTTTCCGGGACGATTGCTTCAGGCTTTAATCAGCGCCGCAGCACCACTTTACCGCTTTTCATTGACTCTCGACTGACCCGCCAGTGCCGATTGGAAACCTACTCTCCGGGGAAACACTAGCGAAGGAAAATTTACGCGCTATTTCGGTTTCTTCGATGTTTTATGTTGGCGTAATTAAACTTGTCGGAAAAAAAAAGGTTTATAAAATGTCATTGTGATGTTGGCTGTCTAAAATTAAATATAAAGTGTTTTAGAAGCTTAATTATCCCTGTGTACCGTGCTGTAAAATAATAAAGGTGAGTCTTAACCGTTGTTAGTCGGACAAAAAAGACGACACTACCTGCCTACCCTTTTGAAAAAATATTAACTTAATGTCTTTTTTATATAAAATATGTTAGTTTTAAAATAATAATAAATTTTATTTGTACTTAAAGGATGTATGTAACTACATCCATCCTTTAAGTACAATAAAAATTTAATTATGACTATAAAATTAATAATAGAACACAAAACATTATCAATTTAACTCCTAAATATAAATATAAGATTGACGCGACTATTCACCGCACGTCGCAAGCGCACGCTTTGTGCCAAACTTCGGCTATAACGAATTAAAAATGAATGCATGTGCGGTAGACGCTAGGGCTGTACACTCGTTCCGTCGACATAAGTGCCTAAAATTATTTTTATGTCAAAGGTAGCTGTACGAAAAAGTTCTTGGAGATATAATGGTGATAGATTGAATTATTTAATTTTTGACATATCAAACGTAGTCAATAACAGCACGAATAAAGTTGTACGAAAGTTGCCCATAAAAAAAAAAAAATAAAGAAAATGTAAAAAAGATATATTAAAATTAATTAAATATAAAGACATCTTGAAGTATCTTTTGTGACTTGTGAATGTTAAAATATTGAAGTCTTTGCTCTTAAATGTTTTTGTGGCGCTGCTGTAAAGATATGCTTCCGTTACACGTAGCAGTGCCACTGCAGCAATGCTGCTGCAACACTACAGTCACCATACATTTTATTGGCTTTTCCGCTCTATCAATGATGACATTGGAGCTTAAATTCCGTTCCTGAAAAAATGGGACACACACCTCATGGTGACAATGGCATTTGAAAAAAATCAGAAGACTAAAAATCCCGAATAAAGCACAAACGTCTTCAGAGATTATATTCCAAGCTTCGCGGCAATGCCAATGCCAAAACAGCAATACTGCGACAGCTCTGCTGCATGCAAAGTGACAAAAATAAAAATATTGTAGCATGCAGTCTGCAGATGTACGGACAACCCTAAGTAAGGTAGTCATCAGAGTATTCAGCAAACGTTACGTGCTTCGTACGACCTATCAATGGGAAGCAGACTCCGTAGCTTTTAATTGGATTCGCGTCGTTTCTCACGGCCTATCCTCTGCCCTGCCACCTCAAAAAATTAACAACTTCCAACAAACTGTTGCAACTAATTAAAATTTCCAATTACTGCTTTTAACAAATATCAATTACACAGCTAAAGACATTTTACAACTTTATATTAGTACTATTGCAGTAATCTAAGGCGAACGTGCCAACTAAAATGAAACTGCAACTGAAAACTGAAAACACCAACTATGTGTTGGTTAGCTTAGTTCGTGACCTATGCTCGACTCAGCGGATGCCAGGACAAAATGTTTAATCTTTTATGTTTCATACCTTCTCTACATGAGAAGAGGCCTTTGCCCTGCAGTGGGACAGTTGGTGGTATTATTATATTATGTTTGTGTAGGTATATATTATGTTTGGCTGTTGACCTTAACGAGCTAGAGCTATCCTAGGGAACTTCCTTCGATGTGATATTATGTTAACAAAACTGTTAACGTTTCGTTATCTTATTCGCCAGCATTGCTTAAAAAAACAAGACACAACTACAATCCAACAAATCACTTACCTATTACCTGGTAGAACAAAGATCGAGTTTGTTCCAATCTCAGCAACCAAAAAGCAAACATTTTTCTATCTGTATGATAAATAAGTCCCTCTGCAACTGACCGCAATCTTTATAATAACGCAGGGTATGCCTATCGTTGGTAATGAATACAAATAAATCGGGGAGAACATCGCAAACTCGTCGAGTAAATTAATATAAAGTTGTGCAATCCAACGTGCATTAGTATTCAGAGACTACGCTCATATAATACTGAAACGAAAGATTTTAATGAAAGCCTGACATCCCGCGGCTTATACGAGTATAGAGCTGATATAACTTTGTTACTTACGTTAATTAGACTAATGAGAATTCTTTATACGCCGCTTTATAATTCATAGTTACCAGCGATTTATGATATACTTCATTGGCATATTTTGAACATGAGGTGGATGAGAAAACTGTTGCCATTGAGACAATAAGGTAATGCGATGGGACAACTGATAAAATTCGACAATTATTTTCAGAAGTATCGTAGAAACATATTCTTTACTTTAAATCTAGAGCAGTGATATGATCTGACAAAACATATTCCAGGATCGTTTATTGGTTTGGACCGGGTAAAGTAAATTATTAGTTCAGTTATTCTTTAAATTTATGATAGTAAATTTCTTGCCGTCATAAATTTTTATAATGTACTAGCTTTCCGCGGCGCGGTTTCATCCGCGGCGCGGTTTCATCCGCGTCTTTGCTAACTGCTCTGCTCCCGTTGCCAGTAGCGTGATGTTACATAGCCTAAAACCTCCCTCGAGAACTGGGCTATCATATGAAAAAAGAATTATTTAAATCCGACTGTTAGTTCCAGAGATTAGCGCATTCACACAAACAAACAAACTCTTCTGCTTTATATAATGGTATAGATTTACAATTAAAGTCATGAACGTATTGAAATTTTGGACTTGTGTTTGTACATTTGTTTTTTTGGACTCTTTTATCATTGGCTATTTTTATCATTCGACATTTCTAGGGTTGGGCTATATTATTACCGGTCATTTTTGAGTTAGGTCAGTTTTATTACTGGATATTTTTATAGTTGGACTATATTAATTCTAGTGATTTTTATACTTTGGCGATATTATCATTGGACATTTTTATGGTAGGATATTTTTATCAGTTGTCAGTCAGCCTTTGGACATTTGTATTTTTGGACGTTATTCTTTTTGGGCATAAGTCGTGCAAAAGGATTTTACGTGTACGGCGCTTTATTGTGAGTTGAATGTCATATTGCAGACCAGTGTGTTTTCTGCAAGGAGCTGTCTACAAGGAGCTGTCTAACAGTTAGGATATAATTGAGTACTCAATTATATCACATTCGTGATATAATTGAGTAGTCGAATGTCCGAAAGGCTTAAATGTCATGACTTTAAGGACTGCTCTTTGTGCTCGCTCTAGTGGGAGAAGATATGATTTTACAGCTCCACCCCACACAGATATACAATATGTTACAACAGACTGGCATAGTGCATAATAGACCATTTTTAGGGTATTAAAGTCAGCTGATTAACGTAATTTCTTAAAAATGAAAATCATTTTGCGGATGCGAGCAGTAATATTACTCAGTTGATATTTCCATGAGATAAAATTATCAATAAGTACTCCCAGATACCTTGTATGTGTAGATCTAAGTATAGTTGGGCAATCGCAAGTATTAGTGGAAGTGTAGGTCGTACAAGTATGCGCTCTTATATTAAGAATTTCTAAAGATGGTTGGGTTTGAGCTGTCTTAGAGAACGTGATGTAAGTAGTTTTGTTGAGGTTAACTGTTAATAGATTGCTTGATAGCCACTGCATTATATGACTACGAACGCTCTCTGCACGAGAAAACCTTCGAACCAGTTTTTGCCACGAACAAGGATCGCAGTATCGTCTGCATAGGTAATGATAGACGAATAGGGAAGGGATAGAGTGCACAAGGTGTTTATGTAGAATAGGAAAAGTGTTGGACCTAGTATCGATCCCTGAGGGACGCCAAAAAGAAGGAATGCGTTGCCACTAACAATGTCATCTATTTTTACACACTGTGTCCTATCAGAAAGATAATCTTTAAAAATTCGAAATGCATATCCGCGAATGCCCATTCTCTCCATTTTTAGTAAAAGATGTGGAACAGAGACGGTTTTAAATGCTTTGGTAAGATCGAGGAAAAATCGACAAGCATTTCTGTCCACTATCAAGACTGTTTACTATTATATCAACCAGAGAAGCCACTGCATCTTCAGTCGATTTTGTTGGAATTAAGATCTTATTTACAAAAATTAATCTATGGTAATTGTCTCTAGAAAATAATATTCTTCTTTTCTGTCAACCTGCTTCTTCTGTTTTTTCTGTGTTCTTGAGCTAGACGATCTATCTATCCAAAAGTGCAAATATAAGCTTAATATAATTTCAGTTTATTTTAAAAGCTTAACTATTGTTTCAATTGCGTTATTATCAATCCATAATTTCCTATAGGTTATGGGCCCAGTGTACGGCTATTACTGAAAAAAAAATTTTGTTTCGGTGACAGTTACTAAAATTTTAATTATGGAAAATTTCAATTCGAAACGCAATATAAAACCGTTCAACGGCGAAAAATACAGTGTGTGGAAGTTTAGAATCCGTGCTTTGCTATCTGAGGTCAATGTGCTGAACGTGATTAATGAAGACCCAACATTACGATGTGACAATTGGGTGAAAAACAATCGAATCGCGAAGAGTATAATGGTAGATTATTTATCAGATTCCTACCTTGGATTTGCCAACGAAGAAAGTGCGCGTGAAATATTCAAGAAACTGGACGAATTGTACGAACGCAAGAGTATCGCTACCCAGTTGGCATTACGAAAAAAATTGTTGGTGCTTAAGCAACAGGGTGATCAGCCTCTAATTAAACATTTCACTTGTTTTGATGATTTGATTTCTGAATTAGTAGCTGCAGGTGCTAAACTAGAAGAGACGGATAAAATCGCACATCTGTTGTTGACATTACCATCCACATATGATGGTGTGATTACTGCGATTGAAACTCTTTCTGAAGATAATTTAACTTTAGCCTTTGTGAAAACAAGATTATTAGATCACGAAGTAAAACTCAAAAATGAATCAAGCGATACAAGTGCGAAAGTTTTGCTCGCTGAGAACCGAAGTGACGTGACGTGGAAGAGGCGAAAGACTGATAGCGCACAACATAATAGTTATCAAAAGAATAACAGTTGGCGGGACAACAAGGCGAGGAAAAACACAAACATAAACTGTTTCCATTGCGGGCGGAAAGGACATAAAAGATTAGACTGCTTCTACTACAAGAAAATGAACCAGAACCATCAGCATAAGAAGCCTACGGAGAGAACTAGGACTGTACAGGCGGTGGAAATATATCAACCTACCGCCGGCACATCAAATGAGTTCTCTGGCTTTGCCTTCATGACCGGAGAATATGACCAACAAGACCAGAACGGAGAGAGTAAATTAACCTTTTTATTGGACTCTGGTGCACCAGACCACATCATTAACAGGGAAGATTTGTTCGTTTCCCAAACTGTCTTACCAATACCGCTAAAAATTTCAGTTGCTAAGCATGGTGAATTTATTTCAGCCACTAAAAAGGGAACAATCCAGGTTACCACCAACTTGGGCATTAGTGGCACTCTGGAGGACGTGCTGTTCTGCCGCGAGGTACCCTACAACCTGCTGTCGGTATCCAAGATGCAGCAAGCTGGATACACCGTGGTCTTCGGGCAACGAGGTGCCGACATACGCAGGAACGGTAAAACAATCATGCAAGGTACAGCCGTTAACAACTTATTTGCTATAGATCTTGTTGCTTCTCTTAACTGCACTACTTCTCAATTGTGTAGTTCAGATAAGAATAATTACAAATTGTGGCATCAACGTTTAGGTCACATAAGTAAAGGTAAATTTCTAGAAATTAGAAATAATAATCTGGTTGATGATATTGATCAGATTAGTTCAGTAACACCTAATGACGAGCTATGCGAGGCGTGTATAAACGGGAGGCAGAGTCGAATACCATTTAATCATGCTAAAAATAAAAATTATATACAGCGACCACTGTATAATATACATTCAGATGTTTGTGGACCTATTACTCCTTCTACTGTTGACAATAAAAATTACTTTGTGCTTTTTGTTGATGAGTATACCCATTACTGTGTGACGTACTTACTAACATATAAATCAGATGTGTTTTCTGCGTTTAAAGATTTTATTGCAAAAAGTGTGGCTAAATTTAACAGTAAAGTAGTGAATCTTTATTCTGATAATGGTGGGGAATATCTATCTACCGAAATAAAAAACTACTGTGTTGAAAAAGGAATATCGTATCATTTGACAGTTCCTAGAACCCCACAGCAGAATGGTGTTTCAGAGCGGATGGTTCGTACCATTACTGAAAAAGCGCGTTCTTTAATAAATGGTGCTCTATTAGACAAAGAATTTTGGGGTCATGCCGTACTGACGGCTGTTTATTTAATAAACCGGTCACCAACTAAAGGTTTAAGATGTTCTAAAACACCATATGAATTGTGGCATAGTAAAAAGCCACAAATAAAATATTTGAAGGTTTTTGGTTCAACTGTTTATGTTCATAATAAAACGTGCAAATTTAAATTTGACGTAAAATCATGGAAAGGAATTTTGTTAGGCTATGAACCAAATGGTTACATAGTCTGGGACCCTGCTCGTGGCAAATGTGTGGTAGTCAGAGATGTTGTTGTGGATGAGACAAATTTTGTGAAGTCCAGGCCGCTTTGGCAGCCTCAAGGGAATATTGGAAATTCTTATGATAAAAGTGATGAAGGGAATATTGGAAATTCTCATGACAAAACTGATGAATTAAAATCAGTGTCAAATAAGTCTCAAAACTCTGACGGGTCTAAATCAGATATTTCTAAATCTGATGAGTATGTTTGTCCTAGTAAAATGAGGAAAACAAACCATGATACAGTTGAATCAATTCCAGTAACGTGTGAGTCTGATAATTTGTCTGTTAGAAATTCGCAACTAAACACAGAAAACAGTTCAGAAGTGAGGAGGAGTGATAGGCTCAAAGATCGTCCCCGTATATCTTATAATGAAAATTATGATAATGACAACTATTTAATGTGTGCTCAATCGGTCGTGTGTAAAGTACCTAATTCGATTGAAGAGATTAAAACTCGAAATGATAGATCTGAATGGGAAGGTGCTATCAGAGATGAGTTACATTCTCATGCCATAAATAAAACATGGACTCTTGTACCGCGACCAGAAGGGAAAAACATTGTAGATTGTAAGTGGATTTTCACTATCAAACAGGATGAGTTTGGGAAACCATCTCGTTATAAGGCGCGACTAGTAGCTAGAGGTTTTAGTCAAGAGTATTTAATTGACTATGATGAAACATTTGCACCTGTTGCTAGAATTGCTAGTTTCAGATTTTTGATGAGTTTTGCCAATCAACACAAATTGCTAGTACACCACATGGATGTCAAGACTGCCTTTTTAAATGGCCAGTTACAAGAGGAAATTTATATGAAAATGCCTGAAGGTGTGACATGTGATACTAGTAATTATGTATGTAAATTAAATAAAGCCTTATACGGCCTTAAACAGGCGGCTAGATGTTGGTTCGAGACATTCGAGCAATCATTAAAGCGGGAGGGTTTTCAGAATTCATCTGTTGATAGGTGTATCTATATTTTAAACAATGGTGATGTCAGGAAAAATATCTATGTTGTTCTTTATGTTGATGATTTGGCAATAGCATGCTTGGAAAATGAAACAATGACAAATTTCAAAAGATATTTAATGAGTAATTTCAAAATGACTGATCTGAATGAAATTAAATTATTTTTAGGCATTAGAATTACTAGAATTGAGGATAAAATAACATTTGACCAAAGTGCCTATATAAATACAGTGTTGAATAAGTTTAAAATGCAGGATTGCAAACCTGTAAATACTCCCCTAGATAACAAACTGAATTATGATGCTTTAAATTCAGATGAAAAATATAACGCTCCATGTCGAAACGTTATAGGCTGTTTGATGTACATCATGCTTTGTACTCGACCTGATTTAAGTACTAGTGTAAATATACTAAGCAGGTATACCAAGTTTAATAACAAAGAGCTCTGGCAGTGTCTCAAAAGAGTACTTAGGTATTTGAAAGGCACAATTGGTTTAAAATTGTGTTACAAAAGGAGCAAGTATAAAAATGTTCTAAGCGGATATGTAGATTCTGATTGGGGTGGTCAGGATACTAGGGATAGAAAGAGTACAACCGGGTATTTATTTAAATTATTTGATAGTTGCACAATAACCTGGAGTACTAAGAAGCAAATGTCAGTTGCAGCGTCCTCCACAGAGGCTGAGTATATGGCATTATACGAAGCTGTAAGAGAGGCACTATGGTTAAAATCACTGGCTGTTAGTATGCATATATGTATTGATAGACCTATTGTTATCTTCGAAGATAATAACGGCTGCATAAGTATTGCAAATAATCCGACTAACCATAAACGGACAAAGCATATTGACATAAAGTACCATTTCTCTAGAGAACAAATTGAGAAAAATGTAATAATTTTAAATTACATCCCAACAGGTGAGCAGCTTGCAGACGCCTTGACAAAACCGCTGCCAGCCATCGCCTTTCGGGCCATGAGAGGCAAAATGGGCATAATTGATTGTTAATTTATTAATGAAGTGTTATTTTGTTGTGTATAATGGTCTGGTTAGGTTTTACTGGGTTTCCCTAATCCTTGCAACAAATGTTGGACCATAATGTATCCCAGGGAGCACTTGGATAGTATATGATCTGTATAGAATATTATGTTTGTATAGAATGTTTAGATGATTAATTTTTGAGTGGGCGTGTTGGAATTAAGATCTTATTTACAAAAATTAATCTATGGTAATTGTCTCTAGAAAATAATATTCTTCTTTTCTGTCAACCTGCTTCTTCTGTTTTTTCTGTGTTCTTGAGCTAGACGATCTATCTATCCAAAAGTGCAAATATAAGCTTAATATAATTTCAGTTTATTTTAAAAGCTTAACTATTGTTTCAATTGCGTTATTATCAATCCATAATTTCCTATAGATTTTCCTTCCCTGAAACCAAATTGATTTTGTGATAAGATTTTATTTTCCTTTAAAAAGTTTTTTAAACGGGTATTTAGCAATTTCTCTAGAACTTTGGACAGTGCAGGCAGGACAGATATGGGCCTGTAGCTATTGACACCGTCTCTGTTTCCACTCTTAAAGATGGGATGCACAACAGCCCTTTTAAAAGATTGGGAAAAAGCCCCTTCTGCCATTGAGATATTGCATATGTGGGTTATAATTGGTACCAGGGTCTTTGAACACTTTTGCAATAAATGTGCAGGAATTGCGTCCCATCCAACAGCAGCATCTTTACGCAGACTTCGAATAATTAGCCCAACCTCCGACTCATCCGTTGGCAACAGAACAAGAGAATTGGGATTGATGTTATCGTTTATCAATTGATTATTAGGTATATTACTAGTGCTAATTTGTAATGCTAAGTTGCTACCGATACGGGAAAAATATTCATTAACACGGTTTACAGATGTCAGTTTATCTCTTTCTATATTTAACAGTTCAACAGGGGATTGTTTAATATGGCCTGTGTGTTCCATGTTTTCCAAGTAGACTTTGGGTTATTTTATGCTTTACGTAATTCATTATTTTCGTAGTTATGTTTCAATATTTTTAATAATTTATTGCAGAAGTTGCGGTATCTAAGATAGGTTACTTTAAGAGTATAATTGTCAGGATTAAGTTTAAGCTGTTTACACGTGGAATCTCGATTTCGTATACATCTGAGCAATGCTTTTGTAATCCACGGTTTGAAAATTACTTGCTTAGATGGCACGTGCATTATTCTAGAGTGTTTTTGTATTAACGACCCAATAATTGTAATCAACGCCTCAGATTGAACGTTACGATCAAATGTATTCAATATTTGCGAGAAATCTGTGTTTGAAACATCTTTAGAAAATCGTATTGATGACTAGTGCATTTGTTATGTTTTTTATTAAGTGTTTTATTTAGTGAAATATTGGGGTCGATCTGATGATGGAGCACAAAGTCGGTTTTCAGCAATTACTTGGTGTTTGGACATAGTTCATTTCTAATGATGAGAACTTTGCTTCCATTTGGCTTATATGTGCCGTTACCGATGCCCATATTATTTAATATGCCAATTTTTTTTATGTGTCCAAAAATAATACCTAAGTAAGGTTATGGTCTACCCATCACTAAAAATTGTAAAATAAAACATTTTTAACAAAGAGAAAACCGACTTTAAACACGAAGGAAACTAAAAGTAAAAAATAAATTTACATAGAACAAAGTAATTCGTATTTTGATTTAGTTAATCAGAAATAATTAAATAAGTATTTTATAATTTTGAAGTTTTTGTTCCTAGAAAATGTCAATCACATAGTGATTTATGTTCAAGAAAATAGTTTAATAGGTATTGCCTAGAATGTAGGCTATATTATTCCTACATCATTCATCATATACACGGGTAGCAATCCATATTTAGTTGGCTCTAAGACCCACCGATTGCAACTTAGAACCTATTAGTATTTTACATGAAACTACTGCCACCTGATCTTAAGAAATACTAGACAAATGAAGATCAAAAAAAAACAAATATTGGTGTAAAATAAAAAGGTATAGGCTTATTATAACAATTTAATACATATAGATTCTTGAGGTGTAAACTTACAGTCTTGACGTCAAACCTGTATATTTCTGCAACTAAATCATTATGCAAAACAGCAGATCAACTTATTCACAACCATTATCAATGAAAACGAATGGTCGCCTTACAATAAATTACAGTATTAACAAAATTTACACGTCTCCGTCTACAAATATTGAACGATCATTTAATTTTTCACCAGTTAAAGTTTCGTAATTTTACCGATCACTTAACCCATAAACCTGTACAAAAACTATTCAATATTAGACAACAGTGCTCATAATAACCATTTTGTACCCGTAAAAATACTATACAATAACAAGCAGTTTTGCCAGGATGGTTCACCGCACTCGCGCTACTCTAGCCTCATTAAATCTCGCTATTTGCTTAGGACCACAGCTCAAACACGCCGTCACTCCTCCAGGAATAACGGATTTTACGATTTAAAATATTTAGCTGGCAATTTTACCTTGTTGCGTTTATGACAACAAACATCATGGTTTGTTTTTGAAAATGAGAGTATAAATTAATACTTAGCGCTGGTTTAATATTTAGTAGCATAATTTATTAATATTTTAAGGACTGGTATAGCATCAATAATGTGCAAATGTTAACTGAAGTGTACTGATTTTCATGATATAATATAATACATCAGAGGCTCTAGACAAGTGACAAAGATTTCTATTCTATTCATAGAATAGATTACAAAATGTATTGGATTGACTTATGCTAACGCCAACGCTTATGTCAATCTCATACCTTTTTTTATCTATTCTATGAATAGAATAGAAATCATTGACACTTGTCTAGGGCCTCAGAATAGTCTTTCAGTCTTAGGTACAAAAGAATATTTAGGCAAGGCAAGTTCTTAAGAACTTGCCTTTCATGAAAATTAACATATTTTATTAGTTTAAAAATATTGTAAGAAAAACCATTATACCATTTAACTGTACATGTAATATTAGATAGGGTGACTTTTAGTTCTACGCGCTTTCCAAATTTGTTTCAAAGCTTGGGTGTGTTTTGTGTTCGATAGTAGCATGTGTGTAAATTGTCTCATGACGCATGTAGTTGCAAGAAGTAACAATATTATTGTAGACTTTACAATAATACCACAGTTGACCTACCCGCTAGACCACACGTGCAATACAGTTGTAATTAAAATGTACGATTTTAAATAAAACTAATTACAGTATGTTTCACAAAACCAAATGTTGTATGTGTAACCCATCCATATATAAAATTGTCTTGAAGATCCACAAGCTGATCTTTCAGAAAACTGTAGTATAAAATAACCTAATAACAAATCTGTGAGTTAAAAATTATAGAAAACTCTAAGCTAACACTTCCTTTAAATACTTATTCGGATAATGCACACTGACTAATATAATCATAACAGTAACAACATTGCCGATGTATAGACTGCACAGACCAACATTATGTTCGTCGGAAACATGTCGTTCCAAGCCAGATGTCACTTCACAATACCAATGCACGTTGACACAGTAAATTTTCATTGCAAATTCTGTCATCGTGCTACATACACGGTGAGACAAGGTAGACAAACAGTTGACTTACAAATGTCAAACTTAAACGAACCGAAAATGGACTCCGTGCCTCACGTACTGACGGAATCTCGCAAAAATAATACGGATCATAGAATAAACAAACAGGAATTATATTGAAACAGAATGATTTTGATTATATAATACGCGAAGGAACAAGGTCTATGTCGGAAAGGACTTTATAGACATACATATAAACAGACACAAAGTACCTTTACTTTATAAACTAGACTCTCAACACATATGTGTTTGTGGATCACATCTATTTAAGCGGCAATCTAAGCGAGCACCTAATGTTCCAGTTCAGAGTAATGCTGAGGTAGAGTAGTTATTGGAAGATTTTACTAATCGATACATAGCATTATATTTATATCACTATCGGGTGGATTGGCGCGGTAACAGCAGTGTTCATATTTTAGGACGCTGATATCCGTCATATGATATTTCGAAGTGAGTTTTCTGTCGAAAAAGGATCAGTTAATTTATTGTTATGATCATTTAAATTGGTCCTAAAATAGCATGGCTTCATAACATAATATGTCTTTGTCGATATAATACGTCTATATTAGATACCTACAGAAAAATATATTATTACCTATAAAGTTTATGAGTGAATAGAATCGTTAAGTATTATGGTATTATTATTTCATAAATGGTAAACACCTTATATAAACTAAAACTCTCACTGTACATTTTTACAAGATAACAGCGTGTAAGTGTATCACATGGCCTTTTGGCACTAGGAGTGTCCTTAGACTACGGTAACTTCTTAGCATGCAGCTATATTTTGTTTAACATACTAGAGTAGTATTAATAAAACAAAACAAATCTACGACGATTTTTGTATATGTACTAAAGGAATATAGTTAATTGATGAGAATTAATAATAATATAATATTTCAAAAACTACACACAACGCCATCTAGACCGAACCGAAAATATTCTATACGAATTATAAAATATTTAGCTGAGTAAGCATATTATATGCTTGTGTTATGGGTTCTAAAATGCGACTATACGTACTTAAATACTTTTTTTTTGTAAATACATACGTAAGCATATTATATGCTTGTTATGGGTTCTAAAATGCGATTATACGTACTTAAATACTTTTTTTTGTAAATACATACGTAAGCATATTATATGCTTGTGTTATGGGTTCTAAAATGCGACTATACGTACTTAAATACTTTTTTTTTGTAAATACATACGTGAGCATATTATATGCTTGTGTTATGGGCTCTAAAATGCGACTATACGTACTTAAATACATACTTAATATACATAGAAACACCCAGAGTAATGCAAATAGACTAGCAAAATGTAGCAAAAACTAGCAAATATGTTCAAGCACACAAATATTTGCACTGAGCGGGAATCGAACCCGTGACCTCTGCGTGGCAGTCCATACATAGTACCACCGAACCACAGAGGCAGTCAAGTCAAACTGTAACTAAATCAGATAAGTATAATAGCAAATGAAGAGAATTAAAACCGCTGTACTATTATGTATAAATAAAAAGCATTCTGAGGCGTATAGTGTATGTCTATATTCTGTAACGACCACATCTAAAAATACTTAAAATATGTTACTTACGTAATGAAAGTAGTGCCGAACTAATTGATGAATTCAGACTCTTTAAGGTTCAGGTTCAGGTTCTTATTTAAGACCTGCGTCAAATTTATACAAAAAATATCCTTAGTGAGCTAGTATGACAACCACAGAAATTGAATTGAATGCCTAAATAGTTAAGTTTTCTTTCAAACTTAACTATTTAGGCATTAAATATTTTTTTCACCTATACAACGCTATCTAGCATATGGTGGTATAATTAGGTATTTAATGTATTATTTGATTAACCAAAACAAAACACAAGTGAATGCATTAACACAGGTAAACTTTATTTCGTATAACAATTCATTAAATCAAGTTCCAAAAACATACAATTAAAATTTTATATAAATATGTGTCATAAATTTTAATCGACTCGTCGATTTGTGATAGTGCTTAAATAAAAGTTATCTTTGTATTAAAAAGATAACACATCGTACGCCACAAACCACGAACTAAACGTCTATTGGTACATGTATATTCCGATAGGTATATTCCGATCATGTATTCAATTTCTGCCATTTTTTGTTAGGTATACATACCCATTAAAGGTATTAACAAATCTCTTTTTTGTTTTATTTTAATTAAGAATATTTTAGTATATATATATAATATTTATATATACTCGTAGTATAGATTCATCAGTCACACATAATAAATATTTCTGTTTAAAATATTGCTAATATGTAAACACTCATTCCTACTCTTATTCTACAAGATAATATGTCCAACACTGGCTCCTTGTGCACTGGTGCAGTTACCTTACATAAATTTATTAAAAAGACTTTATTCAAATATTAAAACGCTAGCTAACTTGAAGTTAAACTTAAAAGATTTCTATTTCTAAAGTTCATGTTTAAATGTTACAGTAAAAGTAAAAAAAACTGAATGATATTATTTTAGGGATAATATTCGCAATAGGTATACCTAAAAGTTATCGACATTTATTACTTGACTCAACTAGATAATTTAAATGATAAAGAATAATACTAGAGAGCTATCCTATTATTTTTATTAGTGACTTCGATTATTTGGAACAAAAGTATTTTATGTACTCGTAATAATGCACCTATCTGTTTGTGTAAGTCAGTGTGCTCTATACTATAATTTACAATAGTCGCCGTTGTGACTAACCCTAATAGAGATTTGGTTAGCAGTAAACAAGGTAGTACAAAAGGCATCCTATAGGTATATTTGCTAAGATATATGTAATAACTTTTTTCACATTACAATACGAAAGATTTTCTCTGAAAATACGTGAAGGTAATTTGTGTGTCGCATACAGCTGTCAAATTATAATAAGATGTCATGATGAAATACTTACGAATTTGTAAAATATATTTTCTTAGATATAACATTATTTAAATTTATTAGATTAAAGAAAGAAAGAAAAAACATTTATTTGTTCTTATAACAGGTTAGTGTAACCTAACATATTGAACGTTTGAACAAGCAACATATATTATTAAAATAAAAAGGCAGATGTTTTGTTTTTAATAATACATTTTACTTGTTTTTTAGTATTTCCTTAGTCGCCTCTTACGGCACTCAGCGGCAGAGATGAGGTGGCTCTATTGTCTAGACCGGAGACACCGGACCACACAACAAAACATTTATATAAAGGTAGGTTTCATTGCGATCACAGCATTATTACATAATATTTTTTATTATTTTCAGAAGTAGAGAGGTGTCAACAATATATTTTTTTTATTTATGTTTGCGCTATTCTAAATGCTAGAGTACTTAGTAAATACTTGTATAAATGAATAGCGTCATTTGTGTTACAGTTTTGTTTAGTGTCTAGATTTCGTTAAAAACATTTTTCTTTACCATTGTCAGTAAAGTCAAAACTAAACTTATAATGACTTTTAAACAATATAATGAAGTCTCATTTCGAACAGATAAAAAGCTTTGATCGTAACCGTTACAACTTCTTGAATCTGCAGTATTTAGATTGTTACAATAAAACACGGCATTCAAAGATAGATATGGCATATTGATAGAGTTATTGATGCGACAACAATTTGCCGGTCCGCTCGTCTCGAGTGCTGCTATGCAAATGCGCGAGCTCCATTTTACGCTCGGGCCGGTGGCGGCTGTGGCGGTGTACGCCGGAGGGGGGATTGCATGCCGGATGTTACGCTGTCGTCGCAGGAAATTGAGAGCGTTGCATAAATCCTGATCCTACAAACCAAATTTGATTCGACCTAATCCGGATATTGATACGAAACAAACACTGCTGACGAGCATTAGTGATTCTATTGGATGTATCATGCTTACGTCTTCTTGTCGTGTGGTTAGAAGTAGATCTCAATTTCTGTTAACAATAAAATAATAATACTAAATACTTAGTTATCATATTATAATTTATATACTAATTAGTGAGCAATGAGCAGCGGCGTTACTTGCGTACCAAATAGGTTAGCGGTTACCAATTAACCTGTCCAAGCGTAGTAACTGTACACGTACCATTGAGAGTAGTCTATGTCTTTTTGTGAACTTCTTCCTGCTGATCATCAAAAATTAAAATTCTATTAATGATTTGTAATCGATATTACATATACAATGTAGAGATCAAACTTAAATATTCAATCCCGAGTACAATATTTTATTTATTGGCACACAAATTCGTAGCTAAATGTAACACTGACGCACATCGATAGACCGGCACAGTAGACTGTATTTAACTATTATTTACAGCAAAATGAAATTTCTAAAACATATAGGTATTATGTTATTTTAGATATTATTTTACATGTTATTTTATATATTACTAGCAACCCGCCCCGGCTTCGCACGGGTGCAATGCTGATGCTATATTTAGTATCAGCGTTGCCTGTGCGAAGAAAAACAAATGATGTGAACGTTGTATTTACACATTCTGTAGTATATTTAACCCAAGACAACGTGGAGGAATGTTGTGCTGAGGGACATGAGAGAGTGCGAGCTTTCCGATGACGACGTCCCAGATAGAGCGAAGTGGAGGAGAGTCAAAGTCAAAGTCAAAGAATTTATTTCATTTTGATCATAAAGTATGATGCTTATGAACAGTGAACATCACATGAAGTCAGCCAATTGACCTACAGCCAGTTCGCTGACGAGGTAGAGCTGTGAGAAGAACTGGTAAGAAACTCACGCCACTCTTTTCAATCGGCAGATAATTACAGTTATTTGTATGAGTTACAATTTAAACATTCAACGCAACCAAAGAACCATACAAAGTAAATTATTACAAATTAACGAATTAATATAATTACTAAGATTAAAGAAAGAAAAGAGAGGATTTCAATTATTTACTTTTATCTAGTATGGTAATTTGACTACGTATTTTAGTTAAACTGGTAAATGCACCTCCTGGTCACATTGCACTAGAAGGTAATACTGGATTGAATATTAAATGTATGCCATGCCAAGATTGACCAGTCAAAGAAAATGTAGGAAGGCTGACCCCACTACCATGTGGGATGAATAGCCGGGAAGAGAGACAGAGTAGTATATTTAATTTTACTACAGAATGCCGGATCCTGCCGCTATATCCCTTCCTGCATTTTTAATCTGTAATATCTTTGAAAATATTTATTTAAATTACATGCTGCTAAGGGCATTATTGATTTATATTAAATGCACAATGTATTTAAGGTACTTAATTTGATAAGGATTAATGCTGTATTGCTTAAAATCGCTTCGAAAATAAGCCATTATTTCTCATAAAAAGTAAAGGATTAAAAAATGGTTATTGTGGGTTATCCCTTAGAGTTAGACATATACTATCGTGGACTTTTTTGTAGACCTTTTTAAGGTGTACAATACTGTACTACATTATTTTGATCTATCTTGTAGGGTTTAGCCAGCGTTGCAATGTAAGCGCAAAAAAATTGTTTATTTACGACTACACATTAAAACATCTAAATTTATCAGTGTTTCTCTACTATATTATGCATGTTATATACATATAAACCCTTTCTCTTGAATCACTCTATTTATTAAAAAAAATCGCATCAAAATCCGTTGCGTAGTTTTAAAGATCTAAGCATACATAGGAACAGACAGCGGGAAGCGACTTTGTTTTATACTATGTAGTGACTTAAACATATATTTATTACATGTTATTATTAATTACTTAATAAAATTAAGTAATTCATAATAATATGAAAATATGAGAAAATATATCTAGTTAGTAGTAGTATAGGTTACCTGCTTTTAATTCAAGAATGAAACCCCAGTCTGGTTCAAACCTGAATTTTACTGGTTGCACATTTGAAGTAGTATTCTTAGTCAGTATTCTCATATCAGTAATTCATTAACGTTTTCACAATATCTGACGTCATGGCTTCAGTAATTGTGTTTTCTTAGATAAATACGTTTCGGGACATTCCTGTGGAGACCTTGCAAAGTAACGAAGAATGTCAGCAGAGTGAAATATTGTCGAGAAAATTGAATACGTGCAAGTATTCACAGAGTTGTCGATACCCTCCCGGTTGGTAACACCGATCCTTGGATTATATCGATGAGTGTTATTATGTGCCTAATAGTACATTAAAACGTATGTATAGATGTAACTATCAGAAAGGAATTTTTCTACGAAATAAACACAACATTCGGTATTCGTTACACAAATGCTATGGAGTCCTTCTTCAGTTCCATCGCTATTGATTGCAAGAAAGTGTCGCATTCTGTCTTCCCCTGCTTTCATGTAAAAAATGACTATAAACACTGTGTAGGTATTTACAGCAAAAACACAATCTCTTCTGCTCATTAATAAAATTTTCATGTAAACTTATTCAAAACATATTACGTAAAAGAATAAAAAAATATCTTACAATGACTAACTGTTTAAACATTAGCATTAAGTTTGCTGACTACCTAGGTCAGAACTAAAAACAAATCGAGTATGTCAGAGTTAAAAAAAATAATATACAATAGGTATAAAGCACATATAACTTAAAATAGAAAACATGAATCACACAAATTATGTAGCAAAACATTTGCTATTCAAAATATTACCCAACATTAAAATTCATTTTATTAGCCAGGAAAAATATTTGCGTAACTTAAATTACTAATTTTTCAAACCAGCATGATAAACGAAAATTAATCTTGAATCCGTTTGAAAAATACATAAACCAGTCTTAAGCAAAATTTGCCAAATAAAACAAATATTTTTGTACTATTTGCGGGAAAAACTGGATTTGATAAGAAATTCCAATATTAAAATTGCTCGTCGGCTCTTTCCACCTGTTCTTCGTGATTAAAGTGCGTCTCTTCCAAACAGTCGGGACGAAGACGACGCCAAATGCAAATGTTAGCTTAAAGAAACCTTTTGCGGTAAAGTGGGAAAAATTTACTCGTCAACGCTCTAGTTTGTGTCTTTTCATCTGTTTTATCGAAACATCAAAGGGAACAAATGCGTAAACAGAATTTACTTCATTTCGCTTGAGTAACACTAATTCAAGGCACTCAGTTGTTAAACACACTTCGTCATTACATATACTCATGCGACGGCGACGTCAACACACACACGCTAATGTCTAACAGGTCCAAGTGATTTTATCGACACTGAATAGAGCTAGGTACGGGGAGGGTACATTAAATTCAATAACACGAGTTAGGGAGTTCGACGCTCGCTCCGACCGTCCTCAAAATAAGTAAAGAAAGAAAGTTTCGAAAAACTCCGTTCAACTTGTACCATGTTGTATGTATGAAATGTTCCACGAAAACTAAAATAATATTATGCTCTTTATCACTTTTTGTCAGTGTATATTATAAAACCTTTTGTTGTTGTCGCGCCTTCTTAATCCGTTAGTAGATAAATTACCTACTTAACTACAATAAAATTTAATACCTTCTCGAGAAAACGCAATGTTGATGTATAAAAAAGTAAAATGGCAGAGCCTTAATAAATATTGTAATGAAAAATATAACATAAGTATACAAGTACACACTCACATTTTCTTTTTCCAGAGAGAAAATTCTTAGTCGCGGCAGACTTACAAACATACCTTAAAGATACCTACTACTATTGACTATTCAGACAAGCGTTCCTTATCTACATATAAGTACGTAATCAGACGGCCTGCATTCATCTTTTTTTTTTCTCTTTACTTATCTTACTAAAATAATGCCACTCTGCTTGATGGCAATCTAGTAATAATAATACTAATAAATTACTGAATCTTCAAGTATTTGTATTATGTGAAAAATACACAACACAAGTGACCAACTTGACCAGTATAGCCACACATCAAAATATAGTTTTTTAAAGTATATATAAATATACTCTGGCGTTAATAGTTAGGTATCACAAGAGAACCACAGCTTGTTCTCGTATAAACATCTTGTTGTTCGTTACATCAGTCGGAATAGTTTACTTGTTAGGACCTAGAACATTCTCATCTCGACGAGTGTCGAAACGACGCGTGCCGATGAGTGCCTACTGCTAAACTTGTAAGTGTCCCGCAGTTTGTTCCCTGATTCTCACTCGCAAACATGTTAACATCTAGTTTGCAAGTGTGTACAAGTTTAGATGCTCTCTCGTCTAAACAAACAAATCTAACTTGTATACTAACTTTCAAATATAAAATTTCTAAAAGTTAAGCATGTACATACTTACGTTAGGTTACGTATCTGAATCAAACACCCGATATTGATAAATGTTCCTCCCAAATTATACCAACTAAATTTAGATCGTATTGGAACGGTGCCCGTATAAATAGCCAACCGATCGCTATCAAGCTAGAACCTAATACTAAGACGGGTACATCCGTATAACACACAGCTGCTCAACCCTTCTTAGAATTATAAATATGCTGCCTTTATAACACACGCTGTATTTTCGGATGGCAATTTTTGAACGGTAAAGTTTGGTTTTAAAGGTGTTTGTTCTAGAGATTTATATCAGGTTCAGGACTCATGGTTTTGAGGGCGGCGGGTCGACAGAGGGCGGCAAGTGCACCACACTGACGCGCCTCTCATCAAGCCATCATTATGGACGCGCCATGTTTTTAAAATGGCTTTGAATTGCGCATAGCCGTGATCCAAATTAATCCCCCTACTACAATGCTGCTACGTTAAATTAGGATAATCTGTTATGAGGAAAATATGCTCTTATATTATAAAATAAAAACTTTACAACGCTTCTATATTAATTATTCGTCAGCGAACCTACCCTGAAGACCGTGACTTCCGTCGTGATTTTGCATATAATTTTCTACTCAATGAACGTTACGGTATGTTCTGTACTTCAGGATGAGTTATGAAAAAATATTTAACATTTGCCGTGGAAACTCGGAGCAGAAAAACAAATACTTTTTAGCGAATATAATTATGTACAAACTATAAATATATAATAGGTAAAAGGTATTTGTTTTTCTAGTTGTATATCATTAATATTTTGTATCACCTTCAATAACAGTGTAATAAAAACTGAGATTTCCTCTTTGGGTGATTGAGACATTGATAGATATTTAATTTTTTATATGTTACCACAATGAATGACTGATTTTATTAATTTAAATTATAATATATTATACATCGTAATTATTTGGCAACGTGCAAGTGAAGATTGACACAGCTGACTCGTTCGCGGTTGATTGGATGGCAATCATTTTATATCGTATGGTCAGCGAGGTGTACAAAGCTGTATCTTTAATTACATTGGAGAGAACTGAGTATGTTCTTATAGCTCTATAAATAAATATCTTGATCATTACAAGCGTCAATAGACGACGCCAGGTATATAGTAGTGTAAAAGATCTAGAATGTTGTGTAATGTCTATGGTGTCTTTTTAAATAAATAAATGTTAGATAGTAAAACAATTTTCGACAATGTTGAATGCTAGTTTTTTTAAACAGTTCTATTACAATACTCGTATGTTATAGGCGAAAACACGGATTTAAAAAACTGAAATTGTCGTTCGTTTCTTGAAAAGGCGTAATGATTAATGCTCGTGCCTTCACTGTTCGAAAAGAAGCCTTTGCTGTGCAGTGACATAGCACTTTTTGAATGAGATACTAAGTCTTTACATCATCATACGTTGGCATGTTAAAATACATATTGATTTTTAAAATATTAGGCGTGTACCATAGAGTTGTTATCGAAATACTTATACACGTGAGATTCCGACCGCTTCGTCGTGAGCGGCAATAACCGGCACAATGCGGTACAACTAACGACGAGGAGCGCCTGGCTCGTGTCCTCCCTCCCTCCCCTCGGCCGGTAGCGCTCCGCACCTCGCACCCACCACAGGGAGGTAATAAAACCACGCATTCCACTTGCAAGTCACGGACTAGATTACCGCGGGACACCCGTTCCGATGTGCCGATCGACGGACTGGTTGTGATCACCAGTAGCGTTACAATATTGACAAACTAATATATTAATCAGTCAATAGTAACTGTATAATGACAAAATGTTAGTACTAAAACGACATATTTATAAGCGACCGTAAAATGATGCATCTGATTTTACCTGAGTTTGTCTACATCACACAAAAGAGCATATGTTTCAAAACTCATTTTTAATTTGACTAGCTATCACGTCGTGCCAAAGATCATTTTCCTTCCTTTTCGTTCTCAGCAATCGAGCCATTTCACAAACATACAAATAACGGACACGAAGTACATTTTGATTTGAAACAAATATTTATTAATCACGTAAAGTTTTGCCCCGTGTGGGCTTCGAGCCCACCTAGTCTTGTACAGTCGAAATCACTCTTTTTGCACAGCAAAGACAGTCAAAACTTACACGCACAACGGCACAACCAGATTTTAAATAAATTATACAGACTTTTATCATAATATTTATTTTACATTCGTCTCGAGTGGAAACCAAACTTATTACATTGGGCGTAATGAATCGGTCTAAAGTCGTAATATTAAACTACATGTATGTACATTACTGTCAGCATTAGATATTTGCCGAAATCGCTATTTGATTACACTTCGAAACTTTGAAGCACGATTTATAATTAGCTAGGTAAACATAATACTAAATATATTTTGCGTATTTAAATACTAGTACAACTTCAGCGAATAAGTTTTAAGCAAATAGATACCCACACGCATACACACATTTTCCTTAGCTTGTAATATCATGGCTAATGATGACTGCATGTGGTCTTACTGTGTTAAGGTGGTCGTCACTATCGTTATGCTCAGTTTAACAAGTTCACTTCGTGTCCGTTAATTACCTTTGCCGCTTATTGCCTTTTTGTAAAGTCCTTCACCACACTTAGCTAATTCCTTACAAGCAATTGTAAAATAAATTAAAAATGATACGTCCGACAGATGCGCACCTGATGACCACAATAGTTAGTAGCAGGGATTTAATCAAAGTGAAATACATCTTTTCACCTCTACTGCTATTGGCAAATACTACCTTTTTTTTTACGTGGGAATTGCATTACGCATACGCACCCGCCCGGGCAAGGCGGGGGTTATGTCGGACTCTCCGACCGCACTCAAAGCGCGGCCAGCATACCGACTAAAACCCACGGTGTTCCTCCAGACGGCCAAAGTGTCGGGGTCACGGGAGTCGCTTGCGCATTCATCCGCGACCCCGACGGGCCATGGCCCGCTCACCGCAAGCGGGCCCCGTCCGATTTAGAGGCCTAGCCCCCCCCTTCTTCGAGAGGCGCGTGCGGAACACGCGCACTGCCGTCTCGGGCCCGTGCTGTTCGGGCGGCGACTGCGGCTAAAACGCCGCCCGCAGGCTAACTCGGCTGCAGAGGATAGGGAGAACGGCGCATCGCAATACCGACACTCCTCTTCCCCTGCGGCCCCACCGCGTCAGCAATCTGGCGGTTGCGGCCCCGCCGAGGCCGCGGAAGGTAGGGAGAGCGGCGCACCGTTATACCGGCACTCCTCTCCCGCCGCGGCCCCGCCACTCCTCAGCTGCAGTGTCGCCGAAGCAACACTGCAGCCCGACCCAGTTGCGGTGCCGCCCAAACAGCACCGCAACCCTCCTGAGCCGCTCCATCGTGGGCTTACCGCCAAAGCCCAGAGGAGCGGCGCCTCCTTGGGGTTCCTCTTGGTTCACCGTGGTCCTTGGTAACCACGGCTACTAAGCCCCTCCGCCGCGACAAGGCGAGAACCCCGTTTGGGGGCGGACAAATACTACCTAGTTTATCTTCTTCTAACTCTATTGCAACTGAACCGACGTACTTATAATATAAAATATTTTTAAATGTTATTGACTGTTGAGTGATACTATATTAACAAATATAAATACCTACTTTATTTCAGTATATATTCTACATTTTCACATCACATAACTCACCAGAGGCCCTAGACAAGTGTCAAAAATTTCTATTCTATTCATAGAATAGATAAGAAAATGTATGAAATGCGTTGGCGTTAGCATATGTCAGTCCAATACATTTTATAATCTATTCTATGAATAGAATAGAAATCTTTGACACTTGTCTAGGGCCTCAGTATTGTATGATATCTACCAAAGTCAAGCAGAACAATTTAACACGTGACTATTGTCGCAAGTCACAAAAAATAACAGCGAGCAAATAAAAGTATGTCCTATCAATAAGTGGCAGTGGAACTGGCAAATTGAATTGAGTAAAACACACAAGTCCGCTAACGAGCCGGTGTTTACCCAAGTGGACACTAATTGGCTTAGCCAGCGGTCGCCACCGCGCTCTACAATGACTTAAGAAACTTAAACACAGTTTGTCAGAGGAGAAGGCATTTTGTTTACATTCCCCTCAGTGTAATTACTTGGAGTTTACTCTCTGATACTGTTTTATATAAGTGTTTTTAGTTTATTAACCACATTTAGAATTAGGATGATTGCAATAAATCTTTATCGACAAAGTAGGTTTGTGGCACAAGACTTGATGATCTTGTCCGGCACGCAATTGCTCAACGCAATTTTTTAGTACCTATACTACCACTATTACCACATCTAACTATATTTACAGTTTTGTTAATGTCGTTCAGTATTGTTCGTGCAGGGTGACTTCAGAATGAAGATGCAATCAGTGTAACGAACAGCATAAGCCTTGTAAACAACCACTTGACCTTTCACTCTCTATAATACTTCAACGATTCGTGAAAACAAATACTAGAAAATAACGACTCTTTCTTTTATCTCTTGCAAAAAACTGAGGTTTAGGTTTTTAATAACTAAAAGTTACAAAATTTTACTGAATATGAATTAGTGAACATTCTTAATTTTTTTCACTTAATATATCTACGTCGTTTGTAGATTTTACTAGATAATACTGAATGGAAGAAAATCGTTCTCGTATACGAAACCTAGTGTACTTGTAATGTGATTTCTGACACAATGTAAGAAGTCACCGATCGATTTCTTTTACGTACTTTACTTCTTTTACGTACTTTTATTTACATGCATGCCAAGTGGTATGTATGGTAATTAATCACAGCAGAAAATGAACAAAAAACAATATTCCATAAGCATTGCTGGTAGGCGGGCGTTGCACTTTGACTCCTCGAGCTAGCAGGGCCTATTCCTACGCAACAGAGATAATTATATAACAAATATTTGAAAAAATTGTAGGAAAACAACCGTCGTACAAAAATATATTTAGATAAAATATTTTCCTCGACACTTTAATCTATTTTTAAATTTTTCTAAATTAGAGATTGTTATAACATAGTCTGCCAATAGAATATTTAAAAATACATTTTATTTAGAAGGTAAATTTATTTTTTACATTTATTTTCGGCAGATCTTTGTTGTAATCTTGATATTTGTGTTTCATATGTATACAGACGATGTTATTCAACATGATAAAAATGTTAATAGAAATAATTTAGTCCGTGGGCCTAAAATTAAAATATATTTCCTGTGGTATTATATTGTCTGTTATCTTTGTTTTCTTTCATAGATAGGTATATCTTAAATTTATATGGTGTGTCTGTTGGACACTTCTGGTCAGTTAAGGATTAAATTTAGAATTAGTATGAAATAAAACCATGCGCTACAGTCCCATAAATAACCGAAATAAGACTGATTTGGAAATGCTGTCTATTATTACTAATTTGATAACATATTTTTTTATATGATTTTGATAACTCAACCACAAACTCTTAGTAATATAGCCGGTCTGGATAAAATGTATCCTTCACGTGCAAGCCCATAACTATAAAACTTGACTACCGGCACTCGAGCCTTTAACAAAAGAAAAATAAACAAGGTACATAAACAAGAAACAATACCTATGCACGAATAAGTAAGTAAATTATGTATAAGCATTTTTAATTTGCGTGACAGAAAAAGCTCGCCCTTAAGGCACACGTAATATATTTTTTGTTCTGTTTTTGTTATATTAAAAAACAAAACGGCAAAACCATCTCAAAACCATTGAAGTAAATCTTGTTAAAAAAATTACCACCCACGCCGGTGTTTAATCTATCTATACTATTATACAAAGATGAAAAATTTGTTTGTTTGTTTGAATGCGCTAATCTCTGGAACTACCAGTTGGATTTGAATAATTCTTTTTGCGTATTTTTGCGTACTGTTTGCCCAGTTCTCGAGGAAGGTAACATCACGCTACTAGCGACGGGAGCAGAGCAATAAGCAAAGATGCGGGTAAAACCGCGCCGCGGAAAGCTATTACTGTTATAAAGCGAAAGAATTTATTTGTTTGATGGCGCAAATCTCTAGACCTACCAGTCGGATTTAAACAATTCTTTTTGCGTATGATAGCTCAGTTATTGACAGAGGATATAGGCTAAAAACACGCTACTAGCGACGGAAGAAGAGCAGGAAGCAAAGACGCGGGTAAAAACGCGCCGCGATAAGCTAGTTTAATATAGGAAAAATATCTGAAACAAATTTATTTGCTTGTTGTCTACGCGCCTAGTGATAAACGTTGGGCCTCATAACAATAGGTTATAGGTAGTAGATCCACGCTAATTTCAGCATAAATGGACTGAATCGATCGGGGAAGTACTACCCTCTCATAGAAGATCGACGAAAGAATATAAGAATTTATACTAATGTGTTTCACTCGGTGAGTGAGAGCGTCGGCAGCCCAAATACTCCTTCGGTCCTCTTCTGTTTCCTTTTCCTTCCTCACCCCTTCGCCGTGGTTCGGCAACGGCTTGGTTGTGTTTTATAAGCATTATTACTTTTGCAATGCTTAGCAGTGGCGAAGCGTCCATATAACACGATTCCTGCCGGTTTCCCTTTTAGAATATGTCCTGACCTCCTTATACCTATCACTGCTTGCGTGTCTACTCAAAGACTAACTAGCCTTCCGAAACTCAAAATATTTTAGTCCCACCGGCTTCCCTCCTCGGAAAAGTGCCTCTTCGCTACTGATGCTTAGAAAACACAGCCTCTATAGGTTACGGTTACCACTTACCATCAGGTGGGCCGTATGCCGTATTGTTTGCCACCAAAGTTGTATAAAAAAAGTATTTAGGCAGAATCGCCACGCTTGACAGGCAGATTGACAAACGTCACGGTGGTAATCTAATTACATCACTACTGTCCGTCCAGTGTTAAATGATTTTCTTGACACTTTTTTATTTAAGCATTCGGTTGACTGTGCTAGTGAAATATACATATTATTCGACCCTGGTGCTCGTATTAAAACTTCACTAGTGAACAGTGAATTGAGAGAGGTGGGGTAAGAAACATAATAGATTATACTATATCACGGCAGATATTACAAACACACAGTACACCAGACTTTGTAAGTAAATATTTCTAAATCACACCAATCTATTTTCGGACTTTCGATACTCGGCGTAACGAGGATAATGAGGTGACTACCCACACTACACCACTACACGATGAAGAAATCTGGACTATAACAATTAAGACACAACCAAAAGATCGAGATACTTGCAATAAGAGCAAATAAAATAAAAAACAACGTTGATATGTAAGTGTATTTATA
The DNA here is from genome assembly GCA_963082885.1 of Parascotia fuliginaria. Lineage (NCBI taxonomy): Eukaryota > Metazoa > Arthropoda > Insecta > Lepidoptera > Erebidae > Parascotia > Parascotia fuliginaria. The sequence goes on from OY720172.1 coordinate 12,779,920, forward strand.
AAAAGTAGTATTGTAGTAATATAATAAAAAGTTTTTTCAAAAATATCTTGCACAAAATATCTTTGTAACTGTTTATGTAAGTTAATTTCAAATAATATAAAACTCTCTTCAAACTCACTTTCATTGATACTTAATTTAACTTACTTTATAAAGAGACACCTAATAAAATAATTTTATTTCGTGCAGAAAGATAACGAAACCATTATATATATCACGGTAGAATAATTAATTTAGAAATATGTGTAAGTTAATATCAATACAGCATGAATATTCTAAAGGCAAAAGTAATTTTAAAGGCTATGATAGAAGGCAGCCCCTTACAGGCCGGCGCAGGCACCCAGTGACATCAGTGCCTTGTATCTCGTGCTGAATTTGCATATAAATTGTATCTTCTGGCCACGCCGGCCAAGATGACACGCGTCGAGGTGCCTGTCCACTACAACAAACATAATATATGTATAATGTCACACAATGCATATTTATATCTAATCAACTCTATTTTGTTGTCTATATTATTAGTTGCTTTTGAGGGTTGTATTAATAAGGTACATGAGAGTACAACTTATGCAATTTTAATAAATTTTAATGTTCTGTGGTCATACTAATATAAAGTGTCCGATTGAATTCTAGTGTCAACTTGGACTTCGAAATCGCAACCGGTATGAGCCATACATAGGATGTTCTATCCTATGTATGGCCCGAAGTCGAAGTAAGGTAAGTGTATACATCTCCGTCTATCTAGATAGAAGACAACTAAAAACTTATTACAATGTTTTTTAAAGTCATGCTGTCCTTATAATCTTCATCATCAGTTTACGGAAGTCCACTGCGAAACATTCATACTAATATTTATAATATTAGTATGAATGCGAAAGTGACTCTGCCTGTCTGTCTGTCTGTTACGCTTTCACGCCTAAACCACTGAACCGATTTTTGATAAAATTTGGCACACAGATAGAACAAAAGAGAAGAATCCTTGGGGAACATCTCTTATAGCGAAAAATTAGCTTGAAGGGGTTGAAATGGAGGATGAGAGCTTGTATGAAAAATGCGATAACCGACATTAACGCGGGCGGATTTGCGGGCAACAGCTAGTGCCTCTATTAAAAAACGTCACGGACTGATCTAAACAAGTGCAACTAATCTAATGTGAACTGCTAATTAGCTATAAACCCAATATTAAGTTATGTTATTAATGAATACTTCGCATTCGTAGTCTCAATCAAATATACGTTAATTTATTTACCTCCTAATTTACTTTATGGCATAAATAGGTAAGATAAATAAACTAAATCAAAATTATTTAAATGTACCTTAGAATTTTAATGACCGCAATAAATCTGTATAAATCATTACAAAGCAAAATTAAAGACTATATTAGTCTTCATCAGCGACGCTTCCGAAACGATGTGGGGCAATAAAACGATGAAAAGAAACTAATTTTTCAGCAAATCATCTCCGTACCCTATAAAGTCATCAATATTCATTTTGCGGCGCGCCTCCGAAACAAACACCTTGGCGAAGGAACCGGCTTCCTTTGAGGAGAGGTATGCCGGGGGCGCCGGCCGGACTCACGCGGCGCGGGGAGACCGACTAACTCAATTTATTTGGATAATTGCCTTGTTTCACTAACGTCCCGACTAATATTAATTATTTAACAGTACCCCAATAGTGTTTTATAACAACATTATTAAGTACTTTGTAGTAAACTTTCTCTCGTTGGTCATGCAAACACAAGTGCAATCGCAAGTCTTGGACTTTATTCCCTAGCCAATTCTTGAAGAGATGTTGAGAGATTTTTGTACAGAAAAAGACAGAAAGGCCATGAGAGTATTTTGTATAAGATATTTGTTATTTTACAAGTCAAGAAAATAAATATTACAATTTTAGGCGGTCAATCATAGGCCTCCAAAGGAGAGATCCTTTTGAGGCCTAAGCCCATCAACAAAGATATATTGACACCTTGAAATGATTGTCTATACTAAACTATATTCTACGTTGTTTGTTTTTAACCGTCTCCTCTATTTGTGATTATCAAATCACTATGCGATTGGGGCTATTAATATTCTGAATAGGGAGCGGAATAATTTGGGGATAAGTCCGGCGTATGAATTCACCCGGGTTAGACAGCCGTGCCGATCTATCTTTACTAGAAACAGTTTGTTCGTCTATAGACTCGTACTAAATTTGCGTAGCATTTCGTAGCGCTGTAGCATATTTTGTGAACTGAGAAACTAATATTAATTGGTATGAACATTAACTTGAAATGTCGAATAATGAGATGTTTTCAGTTATCACGAAGGCAATAGAGAATCAATATAATAATATATGATGATGATCAATTTACACACACAGTATAGAAGTGACAGAAATATGTACTTGTTAAGTATTTGCATGAAACTATTGGATGGTAAATTTTCTATAAACTTACATTCGTCCTTGCCGAATGTTAATTCCCATAATAAACTCATGCGTAATCTTCGGTGTAGTTACATTTTCAAGCCGCAACTTATTCAGACTAACAGATTTTTTTCTAGATACTTATAACGCCAACATTCATTTTTTACCTAACCCACAGTTTTAATACTGTAATAATCACATCTAATTCACTTATTGTGTGACATGTAAAAACAGTTATTTTCATTTACAATGAAGCAATTGATTGCACCAACTACCTGGCAGGTGCATCGCGGGGCAACGGCGACGAGATGAAAGCGGGCAGTCGGCAAAGGCAGCGGATATCACAATTTGGCGCTGAGCCGCAGTAATGATGGCCTAGCCTGGACGTTGCGGCCGCGTACGTGTACTGGCTACACTGAATAGCTACAATCTACTGAATTTTGTTACACATATAAGTCTACCATGAGTTAATACGCGTTTGACTCAATGATTATAAAATGCAAAATATTTGTAACATATATAGTTCTCAGAGTAAATACTAGAGGCACTGTTCCTTTTTCTAAAAATATTGTTCGAATTTAAGATTAAGAATTTTTTATTTGCTGTTTGCTCGCTTGCGTCTAACAGTCTTAGGTTAGCTGCTATGGAAAGACGACATTTAACTTTAATTAAAACATGTAGTTCAGATATTCTGTAGCCAATAAACGGGCGCTACGTGGGCGGGTGCTACGAGAGTGCTACACAAACATGTTGTTACCCGATCTCGTCTTACAAACCTAACCCTAGGAGTTGACTGGTACTGTGGTACTGCTGAGGTATTGCAACCGCAATCACGCATACATTGCGGTAAATGTATAACCTGATTGTTTTTTTTTTTTTTTTTATATTATAGCCTACCAAAGTGACTCCACCCCGCCTGATTGTAAGCAGTCAGTGGAATCCAGAAGTGGCGGCCACTATACCAAAAGCCAACGTCTTAAACTGCTGGTATGGTGGCCTCCACTATGGCGGCTGGGAATGGGGTTAGGGGAAGGGATTGAGGGAGGTGAGGAAAGAGGAAAGGAGGGAAATTGGGCCTCCGGTGCTCTCACTCACCGAACGAAACGCAGTAGTACGGATACTACTACTCTTAAGTCGATCTTCTATGAGAGGGTAGTACTTCCCCGGACGATCCGGCCCATTCATGCTGAAATCAGCGTGGATCTACTACCGTAAATTATAATTTCAAAAATACAACCAGGTAAATTATAATTTCAAAAATATCCCCGTATTCAAGAAAATTACTTTAGTATTATCTACATAATTAACACAATAAAGACTTTTCTGTAGCTTACGCCCTATTTCGGAAACTCTGTAGACCAAGTTTGATTCAATGCATATTTACTAAAGTTTACACAGAATCGGAGACAGCACCTTTAGCTGTTGAGACTGAAGAGTTTCGCTTTTGTACAGGTACCGCAGATAAGTTAGTAAAATGCGGCGTCCTGTTCGTTCCCCGCGCGGTCTACAGTAACAAGCCACTCCTGTTTATTTTACCGCAATGAATTTCCTTGCAATATTTTCTTCATTTTTTTAATTTTGAATACATTTGAGCACAATTCTCCGTGGCGGTTGTGCGCCGCGGGCAATCTCCAAATTGCCTCTTTATGCGCAGATGTTCCGACCCTCGGTTTTTCCGTCTTTTGAATGTCGTTTTGCTGTTAAATAACCTGCTCTTCTATTGTAATTGGGGATTGTGAGTTCACTTTCTACCTCCGTCACTATTGTCATATGCCTCACCACATTGCTATATGGTTTTTCGAGTACAGCCAATGCAAAATTAACTTATTATATTAGGAAACAAACAATTTAATTACGCTGTCAAGTTATACTTAATTAAACAACATTTTCTGAAGGAAACCGTTGAATTTTACCCTAATAACTCTGTTTTAAAGTTACATCAGCAACATTAATATTATAACGAGAAGAAGTCGCAATAACACAAAATGTTTAATATAAACATTTTGTGATTTATTACATTTGTTCTTTGAATCTGTAAGTCAAAAGGAATTATTAAAATAGAGTGGTAAAATACGATTACAAAATATGTTTTTTACATAAACGAGTCCTTCTAAATTTAATTTCACGTCGGTTATTAAAGATCACAATCATACGCCTTACAAGATTCCAACTCATTTATTTTTCCGCGAACAAATTATTTCTCGTGAAGCAAATTAATTCCTTAGCATTATACTTCTTAGATCTGAATAAATTTGAACGAGATTGTATAAAAAAATCGGGCTGCCCGCGGCTACCAACAAATTATGTCTCTATCTACAAGAACCTTAATATTTTCTTATCACTGACAAATAAAATACAAATACGTACAGTTGAGCTAACAAACAGAGATTAAGATGTGCATGTGGTACCATGATTACTTTATATATACCGACTTAGTTATCAGCAACAATGTCCGGCTTTGCCATTTTTTTTTATTAAGCCGAGCTAGAATCAAATTAGGAATTATCAATAAGATATTATTATATTAATATAAATATTATTTTTATTGTTCTTCTACAACAAGGTCAAGGCCTCTGATATAGAGAAAGCAAAAACTTGCTGTAATATATTGTAAATAGTGGGTAGCTGTAGTAAGTGCATACATTACAAATTGTAACAGCCAGTCGGCCAATATACGTTGTACAGCAAACTTGAGTGTCATTCCTGGACCTTATTTTCCCCGGCTAGAAGTGTACCTACCAGTTCTCCCTAATACATCACAGTGGCGACGAGAAAAAGAATCTTACGCGTAAATAATATTTCGGTAGCAGTTATTACGTTGTAAAAATACGAACGTTAATTCGAGAACAATGTCGATCGGAAAGATTGCCGAGTTTAAAATTAACTGTGACGACTGGCGGTTATATGTGGAGCGGTTAGAACAGTACTTTTTAGTTAATAAAATCGCGGCAGATCTACAAGTGCCTACGTTAATTACCGTCATGGGAGCGGAAAGTTATGAACTTTTGGTTAACTTGTGCACCCCCAATAAACCAAAATCTAAAACGTTTGCAGAAATAACGGACATTATGGAGAAACATTTACAGCCCAAGCCGAGTGAATTAGCCGAAAGGTATAAGTTTAGGCATCGAAAACAAAATGAAGGTGAAAGTATATCGGATTATACAGCGGTTCTGAAAAAAATGTCTAAAACATGTGGTTTTGGAGCGGGGTTAGAGGAAAGCCTAAGAGACCAGTTGGTATGCGGGATAAGCAGTGAAATAACACGACAACGATTGTTCGCGGAAAGCCAGTTAGATTTTGCCAAGGCATACAGGCTGGCGGTCAGTTTGGAGGCAGCCGAGAAGGATGCGGCAGCTGTGGTGGAACGTAGCAGACAGCCGGCGGCCAGCACCAGTAAGACCGATGTCGATTGTCAAGTACTGACAGCGAACCCAACGCGCATTGCAAGGTCGGCGGCGGGTGGACGCGGCAGGCGCGAGGCGTACCGGTCAGCTGCAGCGACAACGCCAGCGCCGGTAGCGAGCGCGGGGTCAACGTCACGGTGTCGCGTGTGTGGAGCGCAGCACGAGGCTGCCACGTGCAAGTACACGCGTTACGTTTGCAGAGTGTGCAACCAGCAAGGACATCTACGGCGGGTTTGCCCAAGGATAACGGGGCAGCACCACGTGGACCTTCAACCAACCGACGTTGACGACGACGATAGTGTGGACAGTAGCGAGGTAATAGATATACGCTTATTATCGCCAACACAATGTACTCCTATTTATATTACGTTGAATGTAAATGGTCATGATATAAAGATGGAGTGTGATACAGGTAGTGCTGTGTCATGTATAAGCTCGACATGTTATAACAGCCTTTTCAAAAATGTTACCCTTATGCCATGTGAGTTAATGTTTAAGTATTATACTGGCGAACTAATTAAACCACTGGGCAAACTGCTGACTTCAGTCTAATATAAAAATACAACTAAATTATTAGAATTGTTTGTTGTAGAAAATGGTAAAACCATTCTGTTGGGCCGTCAGTGGATGGCAGAACTAAAAATTCAGTTACCCCCAGTTACTTACCATTGTAATAGTGTATCTATGTTCAAAAGGGAGGTGTTTGATGTATTTGCATTCAGTTCCAGATACTCTGAGGTGTTTGCGGATGGTTTGGGTCGATTCACTGGTGGCACAGTGAGCATTCACGTCCGCGAGGGGGCGCGGCCGATGTTCATGCGCGCCCGACCGCTGGCCTACGCGTTGCGCGAGCCCGTCGAGCGCGCGCTTGAACAACTGGTGAGTGATGGCATTCTTTCACCCGTGGAGCGTTCTGACTGGGCGACCCCCATTGTACCGGTCGTGAAGAAGGACGGTAACATCAGAATTTGTGCGGATTATAAGCTAACATTGAATAAAGTCGTAGAAATTGACCGTTATCCTTTGCCGAGACTCGAGGAATTATTATTAGGTACGTTTAAAAGGAGGCGAATGTTTTAGCAAAATAGACCTGTCACAAGCTTACGCGCAGTTCGAATTAGACGACACAAAAAAATATACCGTAATTAATACTCATAAGGGGTTATTTATGTATAATCGGTTAGTTTATGGGTTATCGTCGAGCCCAGGTATATTTCAAAGACATTTAGAGCAATTATTTACTGATATGCCACACGTAGGCGTATTTTTAGATGATATTATTATTACAGGTGTCACTAATCGGGAACATCTAACTAATTTATGTAAGGTATTCGATCGTTTACGTAAATACGGATTAAGAGTAAAGAAGGAAAAGTGTGTGTTTTTCGAGAAGTCTATAAACTATTTGGGTCACAGGATAAGTAAGGAGGGAGTTCACACATGTCCTGATAAAGTCAGAGCGGTTGTCGAAACGCCCGCACCCACTAACGTTTCTGAGTTAAGGGCGTTTATCGGTATGGTTATGTACTATGGGAAGTTTGTAAAAAATATTAGCACGATTATGGCACCTTTATATAACTTGCTCAAGACAGGGGTTAAGTATCATTGGGGTAAAGAGTGTCAACATGCATTTTGCGAGGTTAAGGCATTATTAGCAAGTAGTAAGATATTATTGCACTACTCGCCCGAGTTGCCATTAATATTGACAACAGACGCGAGTAGCGTAGGTATCGGCGCGGTTATATCGCATACGACCGCGACCGGCGAGCGGCCGGTGGCTTATGCTTCTCGTGCGCTGACTGCTGCCGAGCGCGCTTACTCGCAAATAGATCGGGAAGCACTCGCTATTGTTTACGGCGTTCGCAAATTCCACCAATATCTTTATGGTCGCAAATTTATTCTCCGAACGGATCATAAACCGTTAACATATATTCTAGGTGAAAAAGTAGGCATACCAGTAATGGCCGCGTCGAGATTGCAACGTTGGGCTGTCTTATTATCAGGATACAGTTACGAAATAGAATTTGTGACATCTAAGAAAAACTGTGCAGATGCATTGTCAAGACTACCTCATAGCAAGGGAAAAGAAATTAAAAATAGCGTTGAGAACACATATATTAATTTTGTAGAAAATTTCTTACCGATAACAAGTAAAGAAATTAAACATGCGACGGCTGGGGACGCAGTTTTAAGCAGGGTTTTGGGGTATATTCAGTCGGGGTGGCCTTTATCTTGTCCCGATGATCATATAAAACCCTATTTTGTTAGATACCATGAATTGTATACCGAACATGGGTGTGTAATGTGGGGTTATCGTATGGTGATACCGGTATCATTGCAGGCTAACGTTTTAAAACAATTACACATCAGTCACATGGGAATAGTAAAGACAAAATCTTTGGCTCGAAGTTATGTATGGTGGCCAAATATAGATAAGGATGTAGAAAATATGTGTAAGCACTGTGAGACTTGTGCGGTGGAGGCCGACGCCGCGCCACGAGCTCGTATACAGCCGTGGCCGTACCTCGCTCGTCCTTGGAGCAGGTTACATATTGACTTCTTGGGTCCATACAAGGGGTTAACTTTTTTGGTTTTGATAGATTCTACTTCAAAGTGGATAGAACTTTTTGAAATGCCTCGTACCTACTACTGCGTCAAGTGTAATCAAAATATTAAGATCTACTTTCGCAAGATTTGGCTTACCTGAAGAGTTAGTTTCGGATCAGGGACCGCCGTTCACAAGTTTCGAATTTAAAAATTTCTTATTGAACAACGGTATAAAACAAACATTCTCACCGATATATCACCCGGCTTCAAACGGTGCAGCCGAAAATGCGGTTAAATTGTGTAAGCGGGCGATTAAAAAAGCATATAGGGACAAAGTAGATATAGATGCAGCTTTACAAACGTTCCTTCTAGCTTATCGAAATTCGGTTCATTGTACAACTGGTGAGACACCGGCGTTACTTTTACAAAAACGGTCTCTGCGTTCGAGGTTAGACTTATTGCGCTCCGAACGTACTGTCGAGGACAGGGTTCGAGACACTCAAAGGCGTCAAGTGGAATACGCAGGCGGAGTATCGCGGCGCTTCCGAGAAGGTGACACGGTATGGGCGCGCGGTTACGGGGATCGAGATAAATGGGTAAAGGGTATTGTGGAAACTAGTGACAGCTCGAGGAGGTATTCCGTGGCGGGGGATGATGGTCAATTACTTAAAAGGCACGTTGATCAAATTCGTCGTAGGTCATGCTTATCTGATGTTACGGTACCTGATTCAGAAGGTAAAAGTGCCTGTCAAACGGAAGGGGAGACTGTAGTGGGGCCCCCAGGCGAAACGGTTGGCGGGAAAGACTATGCTGGTGAGGGTGACGAAGGACAGACTGTAGATGACACCAATGACGTACCTGATGTGTTGCCAAACAATAGTCCTAAGGGTAGGGAGTCGCCTTCCTTGCCACCACCAACTGTGCCCCCAGTGAGTCGGTACTCAAAGCGAACACGAAAACCAGTTGTGCGATTTCAAATTTAATTACATATATAATGTTAGTTTAAGTTAACAGTTAGTTGTACCTTATTAGTATATTATAGTTTAGATAATTAAGTTTAGTTATAAGTTGTTTTTTAAAAATAAAATTATTTTTTGTATCGTGGTGGAGGTGTAATATATTGTAAATAGTGGGTAGCTGTAGTAAGTGCATACATTACAAATTGTAACAGCCAGTCGGCCAATATACGTTGTACAGCAAACTTGAGTGTCATTCCTGGACCTTATTTTCCCCGGCTAGAAGTGTACCTACCAGTTCTCCCTAATACATCACACTTGCTAAAGACGAATATTAATTTTTGACTTATGTTTATGTAAATCAGTAATGTCCAAGATAAACTAAAAAAGTACAGTATACATTTTCCATAGTCACATTAGATCCACTGTTTCTGTTATGGACCCACAACCTCGTCGCGAAGAGGCAAAACGATCGAAACCTCTCCAATCTGAAAATCTTTACTTACCATTTATCTCTTATTCTTGCTAGTATGACTGCCCTAATAAATAAAACACTTATTAAAGTTTTCTTATTTTATTAACATAAATACTAATATCGCCGCTCGTCAGCTATATGTGTAGAATTTTAAAACAAGAAGTACAGCTGAAAAAGAAATAATTATTGTTGTAGTTGCTTATTCAAACTGTATACTCTTATAGTTATAGGACTTTTTGCTTGAATTTACTAAACTGTACTTAGATTTTAAAACTATAATATCAAAAAAATGCAATGTAATATATTTTTTAGAATATCACTTGACATGATTCAGGGTAGTACTTACCCTGAATCATGTCAAGTAAATAATAAGCAATAAGTGCGGTCCAGAAGTTTCGTCGGAGAATCAACCAACGATATTGATTAATATCATTAAAAAAAAAATAGCATTGCTTATAGAAATTCTTCCTTTTATAGAACAGCTTGATTTGGTCACTAGGGTAACAATTTTTACCAAATAGGGAACTGTAATAGTAGCATACGCACGAGACGCTGCTGTGCAAAGTTAAATAAAATTAATAATATAGGCATAGGTCTAGTAGTACTACTCGTAATATATCCCTTATACATTATGGCTTGTTATCGAAAGTTACTATGATTAAGAACGAGCGACATCGTCTTATAATGTAGCAACCCTTATGTTCGCCAAGTACTTACATCAGGATCTCTATCATACGAACATTTATGAACCTCAAATGCTCTCTGACATTTATCTTTATCCGGTGTATCTGAAATTCAAGTCAAATTATTACTATACACACAATTATAATCATTATGCCTGTTTAGATATCGGTGAATATGCAAAAAATCTAGTTAATCTGGAATACAGTGTGTTAGTCACTATTTAAACCAAATCAATTGCATTATTGTTTGTCGCAGGTTAACACAAACAGTATAATATATAACATTGTTACAACGTAGCTATAACAAGCTAGACCACTAGCTTTCTGCAGCGCAATTTCACCCACATATTTGCTTACTGCTTTGCTCCCGTCGCCAGTAACGTGATGATACATAGCCTATAACCTTCCACGAGAAAGAGGCCATCATACGCAAAAATATTTTTCAAATCCGACTGGTAGTTCCAGAGATTATCGCCTTCAAACAAACAAACAAATTCTTGCGCTTTATTTATTAGTATAGATATATTTACGTCCCATAAGTTTACACACTTATTATACATTAATTTTATTATTACATTCAATAACTCTTACACCCAGTTTCTGAAAGGAGCCAATCACCATGTCAATCACCATTTAATAGTCATCATAATTCTAGGCTACCAATCTAACCTTTTGACAATAAATATCGATGCTTCATTATACGCGGCTATCGATGAAGTCCACAAATAAATTATTGAGCAAAAATCGCGATGAATAATCGATTTCAGTGGCGATTGTAATAGATTTGTCAAACAAATGTCGTGAAAATCGTCTATCTGGATATCGTACCAGAGCAAAATCAACTCAATCCCCTTTAGAAGAGAGACTTTCTACATTTAATAAAGCGAAGACTAATTGTATAATTATGTTCAATAAAAGATCGTTTATCATCAAAGTATGCACTTACCAAGATGTTTACACGAAAATATCATTTTTGTAGTCCGCTCGTAATATTCTTCAGGTATCAAACTGACCAGCATGTCGTAGTCCACTGTGTCGTCGTCATCAACCTGTACATTCAAATTAATATCTTCATGGTAATCCTAAACCAAACAATGTACTTACTTACATCAAACGTTCATAATTAAAAAAAACAATGATACTGCATACAAAAACTGATCGTAGTAAGGTAAATGCACCAGTAATGACAAGGAACCAATGATGGAGATATCTTGCAGAATAAGAATAGCAATGAGTTTTTATATGTTAGCAATATTTGTCCATAAACAAAAGCATCATCGAGCTATCATGTATGCCGTTTTTTTAATTTAGTATTTGAATTTAATTTGTCGGGAGCTACAAGGTGCTCGTAGTATTGAAAAATTATATTCACGGCTGTTACGAAAATTATAATTCTTGTGAGGTAGGTAGAAGTTTGCCTTTCAATTTATTATAGCTTTATTCAAACCAGAATGTTATTTTGTGCTTGGGTTAAGCATGGAATTAAATCATCACTGGTGCCAAAACTTAAAGTTTTTATTTTTTAATAACATAAAAACCAATTTTAGTTAGCTTGCAGTTAGCTACATTAAATACAGCAGAAATATAGAAAACCACAGGACTTTCAATTTTCAACATGACATGTATTGTATTGAAACAATAACTAATATTAATGAAATTGCAGAAATACACACAAATTTGTGCTTAAAGTATAAAGGTGCCTTTCCTATACTTGTGATCTTCAAGCGTCATAATTCCTGAAGCTACGTGTATTTTTGTTTCTAAATTCAAAGTTGCATTATAATGCTTACAAAAATCATCAGACCTGCAAGGTCAAGACTGCAAACCACATAGGCAGTACTGCAGTCGGTGGCACTCGTCATAAAGTAATACATAATCTCTAAACCTGTCTACTTAGATATTATTTATAACTGCTATTCAATCTTCGTAGTGTGTAATCACTGTTATAGCTGTAGTAACAGTGTAAATACAAATGTAGTACAGTACCACGTGATATGAGGTTATCTGGACCACATATCACTATGGTACTGCTGCATAATGATCAGGACACGGCATATGCGGTCATCTCTCGATACTTTAATTACTGTATTCAGTGCGTCTGCACTTATACAGTGGTACGATATCGTACGATATGCTGTCATCTGTTTATGCCTTTATCAGCACGACGAAGTCAGCACTTCATCATAGGCTGATAAAGCAGTTAATTATACTACCGTTTATAAGAAGTACGTACTTATTTACTTTTAAACTTTCGCGTTGCATGATATAAATTTATAATCATACGGGAATTAACGCGATCATGCATTAGGTATTTACATACCTTATTTTGCTTGACGTTTCGACCAGGTTACACCGGCCGTGGTCACAAGCAGACTGGTGAGGCGATGTCACGACTCCGTATGTGAAGTAGATTCTAGATCTACCCTCACATTTTTGTCTTTCCACGTACTATCACAAAACACACTGACAGTGTCCCTATTCTGTATGCCGTCCGTATTCCGAGCGTTAACCGACTGCGCAAAGCGAGGTTGCGTAATTTGAATCACTGGATTCCACGTAGCCGAGAGCTTGAAGCCGTCTTCCCTATTGAAATTTATGTGTTTCTTAATTTCAATAGCTTCTCGTACAACCCGAGAGTAATAGGTACAATCAGTGGAGAGGACTTGCGTACGATGAAATTCAATCCAGTGATTGGTGTCCGTTTGAAGAATATGTTCGGCAATCGCTGATTTGCTGGTCTGTCGATTCTTTACAGCGGCGATATGTTCTTTGACCCTTTCAGCAATAGTCCGCTTAGTCTGACCTATGTACGAACTACCGCAGCTGCAATTGATCTTGTAAACGCCCGGTGTTTGTAGGGGCAAAACATCCTTTGGCGTGCCTACCATGCTGTTTACTTTGGCCCCAGGTGTAAAGACTGTGTTTATACAGTATTGTTTAAGCAGGTCTCCTATCTTATCAGTCACACCTTTAATGTAGGGCAGAAAGGCAGGTTGTCTGTCGACCTCTGGACGTTTGACCCTTTTCGTTGGCTGCCTACGTCGCCGATTCCCTTTATATCCATTACGACTAAGTACCTCCTGAACATGATCTAGTTCTTGCTCTAAATGCTCAGGGTCACATAGATCGTAGGCTCTGTTCTTCAATGAAGTCATAACGGACTGCAAGTGACGAGGGTGGTGATGCGACGTAGCATGTAAGTATCTGTCCGTGTGTGTTGGTTTGCGGTAGACACAGTGTGATAAGGACCCATCTGTTCTCGCACTCAATTTGACATCTAAAAATGACAACGATCTTTCCGTTTCCATTTCGTATGTGAACCTTATATTTGGGTGAATGGAATTTAGGTATACTATATATTGATCCACTTCCTGTTTACCGCCCGTTACTATACTAAATACGTCATCGACGTATCTTTTCCAAAGTCTGATAATCTTCGGTCCACCACTCAACGCCTTCTCTTCAAAATGTTCCATCCAGAGATTAGCAAGTACTGGGGCCACTGGACTCCCCATTGCGACGCCATCAATCTGGAGGTAGTATTGACCTTGGAAAAGGAAGTAATTGCCCTCTAGGCAGTGCTTCAGTAGATCTATATAGTTTGACGGCATCTCGTTGTCACTTAATTTGTCCTTCACGACGTCCAGACACTCCTTAATTGGAACGTTGGTGAAAAGTGACTCCACATCAAAACTCACCATGGTGTCCTCAGGCTCCAATATTAGGGTTTTTACTATCTGCACGAAATGGCGAGAATCCTTCACATAAGATAGTGTTTTGCCCACTAATGGCTGCAATACTGACGCGACGTGCTTTGCAAGGTCGTAAGTAGGAGATGCAATCTGACTTACGATAGGCCGCAGTGGCACGTCCGACTTATGTATTTTTGGCAAACCATATAATCTTGGTGGTTGGTGTGGCTTTGGCTGATATAGCTTCTGGTACTCATCTTCTGTGAAAAGGTCCTGATGTTCCTGTATCAAAGCCCGTATTCTGCGTGTTACTCTGGCCGTTGGGTTGTATGATACCGGTTTATATACCTTGTCATCACACAACAGCGTACGTATTTTGTTTTGATAGTCAGCCGTATTCATCACTACAGTGGCGTTTCCCTTGTCGGCCTTAAGCCCTTAATATAAGGTTCACATACGAAATGGAAACGGAAAGATCGTTGTCATTTTTAGATGTCAAATTGAGTGCGAGAACAGATGGGTCCTTATCACACTGTGTCTACCGCAAACCAACACACACGGACAGATACTTACATGCTACGTCGCATCACCACCCTCGTCACTTGCAGTCCGTTATGACTTCATTGAAGAACAGAGCCTACGATCTATGTGACCCTGAGCATTTAGAGCAAGAACTAGATCATGTTCAGGAGGTACTTAGTCGTAATGGATATAAAGGGAATCGGCGACGTAGGCAGCCAACGAAAAGGGTCAAACGTCCAGAGGTCGACAGACAACCTGCCTTTCTGCCCTACATTAAAGGTGTGACTGATAAGATAGGAGACCTGCTTAAACAATACTGTATAAACACAGTCTTTACACCTGGGGCCAAAGTAAACAGCATGGTAGGCACGCCAAAGGATGTTTTGCCCCTACAAACACCGGGCGTTTACAAGATCAATTGCAGCTGCGGTAGTTCGTACATAGGTCAGACTAAGCGGACTATTGCTGAAAGGGTCAAAGAACATATCGCCGCTGTAAAGAATCGACAGACCAGCAAATCAGCGATTGCCGAACATATTCTTCAAACGGACACCAATCACTGGATTGAATTTCATCGTACGCAAGTCCTCTCCACTGATTGTACCTATTACTCTCGGGTTGTACGAGAAGCTATTGAAATTAAGAAACACATAAATTTCAATAGGGAAGACGGCTTCAAGCTCTCGGCTACGTGGAATCCAGTGATTCAAATTACGCAACCTCGCTTTGCGCAGTCGGTTAACGCTCGGAATACGGACGGCATACAGAATAGGGACACTGTCAGTGTGTTTTGTGATAGTACGTGGAAAGACAAAAATGTGAGGGTAGATCTAGAATCTACTTCACATACGGAGTCGTGACATCGCCTCACCAGTCTGCTTGTGACCACGGCCGGTGTAACCTGGTCGAAACGTCAAGCAAAATAAGGTATGTAAATACCTAATGCATGATCGCGTTAATTCCCGTATGATTATAAATTTAGTACGTACTTAGTCCTAAAGTTGTAGTCCATATTATTTTATTTTAAACTCAGAAGGTAATTTTGTGTTAATTTAAATGCAGTACAAACAAATTAAATTAAAAATAAATTAAATGCCTGTTTGTATCTAATTTCGTGTACACGACGGGTGAAGAGAGAAACAAACAAAAGGCAGATAACTCACAAGACTCGCTTCCTCCATCAAGCAAAACATATAGCACTTCAATTTCGGGTCCTCCTTAAATATGCCGTTTTCGCAATTCGTTATATCCACTGGGGACAAGTAAAAATAAAGACTCTTTAATGTACGCAAACATGAGACGTTGTGTTTCGAAACAATTGTTAGTAGGAAAATAGACTCGACAGTTACGGGAATAAAAAAACGTATGTATGTATGTTCATTATCATCATCAGAGGAAATACATCTATTGCCGAATAAGGCCAATACCTATGTACTCGTATTTAAGAAGAATATGTGAAATTATTTACGCCTGCAAACTTGATTGCTATAGTATATTGGTTACTTAATTAGCAGCATTTTTAGTAGTTTTCCTAAAATAGTGACTATAATCATAAACAGTGAGTTGTCTTTTCTGTGTGTTTAAAGGACTGTGGTGGTTAGCTTAGCCGGGCCGATTGCTTCGCGTCATTCGCATGCTAACGTAGAACAAAGGCGAAATAAAATTTTCTTTTGAACACTCACCCTCAGCGACCCCTGTTTTGACGACACACTCGTCGTGAACTGTTTGTATTATTTCTTTGATTTCGTCACTGAAAATCTTAAATGAAAATATAGTTAAGTATAACATGTTCAGAATAGTTTCAATTGTTGTTTCGCACCTTCAATGGAAAATAAATGCTAGAAGAAGGTAATGTAAAATTCTATTCTGTTGTTTCTATCTTTTAATGTACAAAAAGTTTGAAATTTTTTAGGGTGTTTTAATTTCATTCACTACTAGCTGTTACCCGCGACTTCGTTCGCGTGGAGATTCAGATGTGTGGCTGTATATGAATATTGCCTGCCTGATCTTACGGCCATCGTACATTGTATCAGTAATAATCAGTATAATCCGTCTCTATGGCGAATCCCATTTAAATCTTTTCACCCGCTACCACTAAAACTGACAATATTTCACACAAACTTGCGACTCCTGTTTTCCCAGTTGTTAAGGATAGTTTCCAAATCTAAAAAATGTGGCCTAACAAATTTTAGTAAAGAGTTTATTTATGTGAGTTTGGTGTCGACAGCTTTAAAAATAAAAGATTTGCCATACAAACTTACACATCCTATTTCACCTCTTTCTACGAGAAAAATAATTTACTAACTGCAATTTATTTCTTTAAATAATGATTATTGTCTAGTAATTTGGATACCCTGCTATCAAAATTATAGAAGCTTCATACAAACTTTGCCAGTGCTTTTGTACTCCCTTAAGGTATGAATTTCGCAAAACATCGTTTTATAGAGCACCTACATCCAAAAAGGAACGCCCATTCAAAATTTAAGACTCCTAGCACTTGTAGTTTCTGAGATTGCGAGATGAGTGAGTTAGTAACCTTTCGCTTTTTTAAATATTATATTTAGATTGCACCTATCTAAATATAATATTTAAAAAAGCGAAAGGTTGTAATTACTATACAATATTAAAATGTTTCTTTGCTTTGCTTGTACTTTGAGGCGAAATTAAAATAGGTTTGTTAATTTAGCCAAGGGTTACCGTTAATCTATTTCGATTCGCCTAAATCGGTTTTTGAAGTTAAAAAATATGAACATATCTTATTCTATTGGTTTTCTCCAAAACATGCAAGCCTGGTTTAGTTTTAGGCAAAACACTGACACGTCGAAACACCGAAGTTTAGTCTAATTTATTGTCGAGAAAATTTATACAAATTATATTTTTACTAGTAGTAGGCATTTGAACACCATTCTAGCCTAGATACATGCAGTCAACTATAATGGCCGGATTTTTATTTAAAAAAGTATATTAAGCCATTAAATCTGTGCATAAATCTACCAACAACCTATCAGCATGCTCAAACTTTTACCTTAGAGCTACTGAAAGAAACACGTTAGATAGAACAGACGGTTCGACGCGACCGAACTAATCCTGTGAGGAGAAATCAATTGTTACAATTTTGTTACAAGAAATAATAATTCAATCACATAGAATAAACTCAACCAAGATAATAATACAAATATAAATTTTCACATTCCTTCAGCTGTATAAGTCATTGCTACCACGGAGCAAATACAAATTGCTACACTAATATTTTTGTGTATCTACAGGATAAATTAACACTATTAAACTTTAGTGTGACCAAAGCATAAAATTATTCTTCAAAGTTTAAACATGTGCATAAAGTTTACCGATGTTTCGTTATCAAATTATTTTGTGTGCATTATTTAGTGTGGTGGGCCAGCAGTGAACAGAGCGGTGAGATACCCCAGCGTCTTGATCTACACCACTGCCTTTGTGAACATCGTGGGGGAAATAAGTCGTTTCAATATTAAAAATGAGATAACATTCTCAAAGAAAATATTAAGTCGTGATTCCTAGGGGACGAACCCGATGCGCATCAACTTGTATCATAATGTTAAATATTAATTTAAATGGCTTCTGTCTGTTTCCATTGCGAGCTTTGTTTATGGTGTTAAGTATTTTAAAATAGAGTCTCATTTTGTACCTAATATTTGGGTTTTGTTTTCAACTATTATAATACTAAAATGTATATTGAGTAATTATATCGTTAATTGTCATTTTTAATTAAATTTAATAAATCTGCAATCGTCTCCGATCTACTTGTTAAATTAAGGTATGGTACATAGAAGGATAATACTCACAAAAACGAAAACTGATGCTTCTGATTTCTGATATAATCAACACTAGAAAAATACACACATAAGAAAGTGTACGCATTAAGAATTATTTTTGCATTTAACATCTAAACAGATATATAATTACGATAAAATAATTTAATTATGATAATCTAAATCAAAAAGTCAAATTAATTTGACATAAATAATGGCACTAATAAATAATTGATCATCTCGGATTGAGCTGCTTGGATTGCTAATTACCTATGTACCACCCACCCCCGCGTTATCGACGACCCCTGCATTTATTTTAGGTGTTTTTCAATACCTAGCTATATATAGAACATACATAATTGAGTAATTTTACCGAAGTACAAGATACTGAAGTTAATATTATATCCATTGACGTGTGCCATTGGAGATAATATCAGAAAGTCGTAGTGTGTTCGCACACGATGCATTAGGTATTCGCAGAGGACGACAGTGAGCAATAGTATCGGGCTCCTAACGCAGACATACATCCATCACCGTGTCTAAACACTTCATTGGGACATGTCTCACATAAAGTGACACAACTTTCTGATATATCTTTATTGTTATCAGAAAGTTAATGTAATCGACTTGATACTGAACAAGTATTTTGATAGGAAATTTTGAATATCTAACTTATTGCTAATCTTTTATAATCCATATCCTAATCTCTTACTATATATTTGTTATAGTCTAGTTCTTATGATGTTTGCTTTCAGAATGATTGTCTTACGATACGAACGATATCCACGCGAGCGGAGCCGTGGGCAAAAGCTAGTTATCTCATAAAATATTAAAATTATAAGTAAATATAAAAATAATACTATCCAGATAGTCTTGTTTCTTTGGTATATGGACATTGTTATATGATAAATTCCTATTCGAGCCACTTGAACTTTAGCAATAAATAATGCTGTTGCCTATTACGTGGGCCGATTGTATAATACTTACCCTACTTAAAATTAACTAAGAGAATTGTTAAAACTCACCGGCTTATCTTTTCCGCCATATACAACAGCAACTAATACAGAAAAGACTGGCAGCGTCACGGTGTACATGGCGCTCCGCTGCCTCTGCGCCAGTGGACGACCAGTTTACACCGCTCGCCTTATATCACCACACATAAACAAAATCAGACAGCTAAGGTGCTAATCTAAAGCCAGCAATTAACGCGTTAGAGGCACGGTGAAACTACAAGCGGTAATCATTAGCCGGAAACTTTTCCAACCATGAATGAGTAAGCAACTAGCTAAATACAGGTAACGACTGCCACTTAAGATTATTGTTCACTTTGACGCGAGAATATGGTTAATTAGACGTATGTTCTTGTTACTAAATATATATTTTAAACTGGAGATGAATTTTAACGTAAATGTCGCAGCCGTAGTCTACACGTACCTAAATAATGTAAAGGTTAAACTCATGGAAGCGACCTTACCAATATACCTCGAGATTGTCACTAGCTTCAACGCGGGATAGAGTAAGTTAGATGCATCGACTGGAATTATTTTTTATGATGGTGGACGAGTCAGCTGTTCACGAACTAGTAGCCTTGGCAGACTATAGTCAACTATATTCTTCGCTGTGACAGCAGCACAAGACGCAATTTTCTATTCTACCGTACCGGTAAATCTTATATAGATACAAAAGAAGAAGTAGCAGTTACGGCTCTTGATCACGTCTTTTTTTTTTTTATAATAATAATAATAATAATATTCTACCACATTCACACAGCGCCATCTAGCCCCAAATTAAGCAATTATATTTGCTTGTGTTATGGGTACTAAACAACTGATATACTACTTATATACTTTTTTTTATGTAAATACATACATATTATAGATAAATTAACAATAAAAAAAACAGACACAGAACAAACAATCATGATCATCACACAAAGGTTTGTCCTGGGTCGGAATCGAACCCACGACCTCCGGCTTAGCAGTCAGGGTCACTAACCACTAGACCAACAGGCTAGTCTGTTCATAAATACTTATGAACACACGTAAACAAAGGGTTTCGGGAAATAAATGACACACCATCGCTTGGTTACAAATACTGATATATTAAAAAATCACATTCGATTAATTAATAAACAGAAAGTGTAAATAAGTAGTTTTAAAATTGAAAACAGTAGTAGTGTAATACCTAGTAGTAGTAGTAGTAGTATAACTGATAGGCTACTACCACTTCAAATTTCTACGTAATAGTATTGAACTTTCAATCGAGAAGTCGCGAGTTTGAAAGTCCTAATACAAGAATTAAAAGTTTTGAAAAAAAAGCATTCTTGGTTATTATTTAGGTAAGTAAATAACAATTTAAAAGTATACCCAGTTGACTAAAGAGCTTTACAAGCTATTCACACTAATAAGGTAGATATTGGTCATCTGCAACGTGTTGTAACTTATCCATTCGTTCTAATTTAATTTTGAGCAAGAAATCCCTGCTATGCTTTACTGAAAATCATCTTCGTTAAGTGCCTAAGTTTGATACAAATATATGTATTTTTTTAAAGCATACATTGATCTATTTTCTGTTTAGAAATTTACGCAACGTTGCTATTATACTTTTGTTAGCAAAGTAAATGCAAATTTGTGCTACATTTCGGTATAGGTATTTTGTCTTCTTTGTAAAACGTAACCTTGATCCTTTCCATAAGATATTTCTGATAAGGTTTAAGCTCATAAGCTCAGCTGTAGTAGGTACGCTTTGCTTTCCTTATCTATAGGTACCTATTGTATTTCATGTTTAAATCCAGCTGAATTCTTTTTTTCTATCTAAATCCAAAACTTGAAAAAACCTTACCTCTTTTCCTTACACATCAATCATAAATTTATAATAGAAAGTTAATTCTGTGAATCTACAAATGTTTCACGTTCTAGAGCCCTACGATTTTGTTATACAACTTCCCCTACAAGAGGAAAGTGACAGTTTTTCCCGAGTCATTTTCTAACTTTGAAACGACCATTCATTGTTTTCACCGTGAACAATGAATAGAAGCTTACGTGTTTTTGTGCGCCCTTCTCTATTGTGCCTTACACAATAATAATTATAAAATTAATGTCATAATTTGCCACGTTCGGGAGTGAGGCGGCCCACAATAAGCCACCCGGCAATATCACACATAATGATTATTAATGGTTCGAAGACAGCTTGTAAAATCACGCTTAACTTATTGTAGATGAACACTTTTTTAATGTTGAATATTTTATCTTGTGCTGTGTTAGATTTGTTATTTAGTTATTTTTATACCACTTTCTACTCTTAGTCTTTTATAGATATATAAGTTTCCAGAAACTATATAATAATGCCTACTACTAGAACCCACTTCAACGATCGAAGTTCCTGATTACGTTTAATTTTTGATCTTCCTTCCATTATAAATAATTACTTATCAGGTCATGAGGAATAGACAAAGAAGCTTACTAATTTACTTTTCACTTTAAGCACTAAGCTCTTCAGGAAATTTAGTTTTAGGTATATAATATTTTATTTCCATTTCATGTTATCAATTCGTTTTGATGCCTAAAATATCTCATTTCACGTGTTTTTTAAGTCAATACAGTGTAGTGTATTTTGTTGTATATTCGATTATCTTCCACTTGTTTATACCTATGCCGTGTTCAATCGACATGAAAAATCCATTAGAGTTGTTTGCGTCGGCTACTGGGCCGATAGGCGGCGCCAGTGACCGTGCCTAAGAGGATTTGTTGCTTCCCTGTCGGCTGCATCATGCATCTGTGCATTCATTAGCTGTGCATGCGCATTCCATATACAATATAACTGCTGTTGTATTTGCTAAATTCAAGCCCTGTAATATTATTAAACAGTTAGCTTAAATGTTTGAAAAGGAACGACTTCTAAAACGACGACAAAGTTCCGTGTTACAGGGTCTTTACAAACTTACAGATACAAAAACCAGTCACACTCAGAGCAATAATTAGGTTTGATGTTAGTAAACTGCTAGTAAGAAGACCGTTATTGAAAGTCTATATCAATGACACAAATGTAAAGGAATCATAGTGTCATTATCAGCCTAAAGACTGCGGGACATAGACCTCTTCGAAAGCAAGGTGAATGCAATAGTCACCACAGGTAGGTTAGTAGCCACATAAGGTGATTTAGTAAGTATATGTATGTTTGTATTAATAGTATAAGTATGCGTAAGATTCTAACTTTACTTTTCTAAAGTTATTTTTTGCAAATAGATATTTGTCTAGATTTTCAGGCTCTGTGTGCTCAGGGTCATCAAACACTAATAGCCCAAACTATTAAGTGAGTTAGTACTTAATGACATTAATCTCTGAAATGATATAAATCTAGGCTACAAATTTTTACATGGGATGTACTTAAGTTTCATTTTGACGATCCTGTGATATTTGACTTGTTACTTGGCAGAAAAGTACCCAGCTGAGTCTAGGTGTTCTTTGTGTCCGTTAGTTGTATGTGTGTAAAGTTCTCTGATAGACACTGGACTCGTTCCTAGTGCAGGAGTTGTATTTAGAAAATATGTAGACCTTTAAATAACTGTAAATAATGCTCTCATGAGCATCATTTACTTACTGTGGTTATGCCAGTTTTAACACTGCTTTCAAACACAGAACTTCCATAAATAAAAAACATATAAAAGGTCAGCACTAAAAGAAGATTTTAACAAAGTGAGCATTAAGTACCTTCCAAATATATTTTCGCATACTGAATTCGACTTATAACTGTACAACAACGTGTCATCCTCGCAAATGTGTTCGCTAACATTAGTAGAAAGTTTTTACACTATTCTTATAGTATGTAAACTAGTCTATCGCTGACTGGGTAACAAGTAAACTTCGGCATACGCGTTGGCACTTGGATGCAGACTGTGGAGACGTGTTAGTGAACCAAGGCGTTTCTGCTAAACTTTTAAAGGGGAAGATATAACGGGAACGATTTGACGATCGACAACAAAAATATAAATACTAATATGTTCATGTTACTTACATTTTTTTATTGCCTGATGTGGATGAAAGACGAGCATCATTTATACCTTGTTGTATAAGATACAAGATACAAATAAACCGAAGTGCAATATTGGTGGTATCCGAACCTCGCAATGTTGAAAAATATACCTATCTTTAACACACGGGAAACAGCAAAGAGGTAGTAATTTTTATGACAACACATATTTAAAAAAAACACGTGTCGCAAACCGAACTAATTAAAATCGGTTTTAAATGATACACATCTATGAACCCTATTGATATAGAATGGTTTAATTATGAACATCAGCTCTACTTTACATCAGTTTTATCTTCTCTCATCACATCTCTAGTCTCAGCACTTCTTAGTTATCCATCACTGGCTAATCATGTAATACTTACTTTAGTCATAAATGGTGCACGTATTCTCGTTGGTTTATACACCGATTCTTGTTTCAACCATACGGCATGTTTTTATTTTTATGTTATCCCCTACAAATGTGCATCAAGCAACGGGCAAAAGTATCGCAGACACAACTATATAAACATGTTAACTCATAATTTCAGTGATTTAAAGGATAGATATGTTCAATAATATTTGTTATTATTTACGATATCTGATTTGCTTAGATTACTAACGAGGAACTCCAAATCAAAGTTTGATTCACCAAACAATGAGTTTCCTAGCCAGATAAAGTCGTATTATTGGTGTACCTCCGGAACGGGTGAACCGAGAAAGAGCAATTTGATTGTCCCCGAGCTTCCGACCCTCGTACCCACAGACAATAAATGTCGACGTTGATTCCCGCTACCATCCGCTTTGAATAACTGTTCCTGGTATCTCGATGCTAATTAATTGTATAATAAATAAGGTCAGATTGTTACTTTACACCTTCATTTATATACTAGTTTCCCGCAAAGCGCTTTCATCCGCGTCTTTGGTTACTGTTTAGCTCCCGTCGCCACAGTAGCGTGATGTTTGAGAGCCTTCCTCAAAAAATGGATACGTAAAAAGAATTATTCAAATCCGACTGATAGTTCCAGAGATTAGCGCGTTCAAACAAACAAACAAACAAACAAACAAACTCTGCCGCTTTATATAATTTATCTTACATTTGTATTAGGTAAACTAATTGATTAGATCTTAAATAATTTAATGACATGAACTAGATGCTCATTTGATGTAAATTATTGTAATGATAATTTAATATAACAGAAAGCGAAAGAGTTTGTTTGTTTGTTTGAACGCGCTAATCTCCTGAACTACCAGTCGGATAAAGAATTATTCATATCCGACTCATACAAACTTTTCCGCTTTATATAATTTACTTTACACTAGCTGTTGCCAGCAGCTCCGCCCGTGTGAATGTCGAATAAGTATCTTTGTTTACATTGATCTCTGTTTGATTTTCATACAAACTTCCATCCCCTATTTCAACCCCTTCAAGCCATTTTTTCGCGATAAAAGATATGTTATTTCCCGGGGTCTAATCTATTTCTTTACCAAATTTCATCAAAATCGGTTCAGTGGTTTGAAGTGAAAGCGTAACAGACAGAGTTACTTCCGCATTTATAATATTAGTATGGATTTGTATTAGATAAACTAATTGATTAACTCTTAAATAATTTAGTGACATGAACTAGCTGCTCATTTGATTCGGATTACTGTGATGATAATTTAAATCCCTACTAATAAATAAAGAGGAAGAGTTTGTTTGTTTGAACGCGCTAATCTCTGGACCTACCAGTCGGATTTGAATACCCCAGTTCTTGAGGAAGGTTATAGGCTATATAAAATCACGCTATAGGTGACGGGAGCAGAGCAGTAACCAAAGACGCGGGTGAAGCAGCGCTGCGGAAAGCTAGTATTTAATATAAAAATGAATCGCTGAATGTGTTACTAAGCGCAAATCTCGAGAGCCGTTGAACCGATTTCGCTAATTTATTTTTGATTTCTCCTTTATAATATTCCTTGAAGTACGAGGATGGTTCTTGCGGAGAGAAAAACACTTTTCTATATTACCGCTATGAGCCGCTAGTTATAAATAAAATAAGATAATTTCAAGTAGGTAAGTGCCACCCTTTCACAGTGGAATCTAAAGTAAAGGAGCCCTCTTCGACCCCTGTCGCTAAAATAAAACCATGCTAGCAGTTTGAGATGATAACTTTTGGTGTGAGGTGCCCGCCACTCGTAAACCTCACTGACTGCTTGATAACAGGCAGAGTGAGTCACTTTGGTATGAAATAAACCTTACTATAATAATAATAATAATAGTATAATAATATTCTACCACATTCACACAGCGCCATCTAGTCCCAAATTAAGCAATTATATTTGCTTGTGTTATGGGTACTAAACAACTGATATACTACCTATATACATTTTTTTTTTTTTGTTAATACATACATATTATAGATAAATTACACCCAGACACAGAACAAACAATCATATACTATACATATAATCGACTTACAAAACCTTGAATATTTGCTGTTAATCAGAAATCAGCTGAATATACCTAATAACGAGATTTTCCCCTACAAAAAGATAAATAAAATTTAGATTATCATGATATTGCTTCACTCATTTGTCACGCTCTCCTTGTCAGCAATTTATCTGTAGGTAAACTTGCTGAAATCTTTTGATTTAATTTATGGCATTCTTATGTATCATTAATATCATTATACTATTATGATCGATTGACTAAATGTGTTAAGTACAAGTTATGTTTCAATTCTATTATCAGGTAATTACCAGCGCCTTTGATTTCTTTTTGAGTAGCATTAGCTGCTTTTTATACGTACACGTAAACCTACCAAACTGCTTACGGTTTGTATGTATAAAAAGCTACGGCCACTATAAAACTAGTCAAACCGTGTGTGCAAACCGTCCTAATTCCTAATTTGGAATTATAAAACATTCCACTGACAAAATAACACCTAGTATGTACTTACCTATCTATTAATTCAATTAATTTTTTTTAAAAGTTTGATCGTGGTTGCATTTAATTTTTTTTCAAATGTCTATGCTAACAAAACTCATACCGCAGCTTCTTTCTAGCAAGACCAATAGCTGGTCTTGCCAGAAAGAAGCTGAGGTTGGTATGACAGTTTCGTTCGTACATAGTAGGTATATCGAAGAAATACAAATAAATTAAAACTTGAAATCAAACTGAATGAATAGGTAAGTAATCAGAGAAACGAAATAGAAATTAATCAACTAATAGTCTATAATTATATTTCAAAGAGTCTGATAGAAATAAAATAACGTAGGTAAAACATGGACATCATTAATTTGTGAAGCAATAATCATTTGAAGATAGTGAAGAGACAAGTGGCGAGGACGGGAGTCTGAGAGACGTCATTACCGCAATCAAAGCAGGCAAAGCCGCAGTATGCACCCACCTCCACCGCACCGCCACGCTCCTTCGCCAGGGCGGCGCCGCCCGGCCGGGGCCCCGCTAACGACGAGTGCTCTCGATAAAAATTAAAAACACGTGCAAGCCCGGCCTGAGGAAAGTTTTAATGAGAGTACACGACTCGCGATTCACCTACAGATACATATCTAGTCTACACACTTCATGTCGTACAGCTAAACTAAAACGATCAACGCTGTGCGTATCGGCTTTCGTTTATTAAGTATTTTTGATTTGAGACACATACAGCAATAGTTATAACCTTGTCATATAGAACAACCTATTGAACAACCTTTTAAATATTTGGAACCTATGTCATAAAGAAGTAATGTCAATAAAAAATATTTTCATGGTGAACTGTAGGTATGTTTGTTACAGTTGTTAGATCCGTCTTCTCACCCCTGATGAGTGCTTCCGGTATTAACCCTTAAACTAATCGCTAAATCTATAGTATCTACTTAGGTAAGCAAAATTGTTTAAGCATTGACTTACATTATATGTTTGTGTTAAGCACAAGTTGTGATTACCCAATATGGAACATAATGCCGATGTCCATACTTTCTGTCATGGTAATGTAGGTATTAATTTAATCACAGCATTCACAAGTATAAAATACGATATAGGTAAATTAATACGACACAGTAAGTTTTTCATGAACTTAAGTCACGTGGCCGCGTGGGTTGTAGGTATTTAATTGCATTTTACGGTCGTTCCTATTTACTTAAAATATATCTAAAAACTTCATAAAGTTTGAGGGCTACATTGTATATACATAGGTAAATACATCGATAGTCGCTTGTGACGCCAGAAATTGAAATTATTGCCCAATATCTATACGTACTAATTTAGAAAGCTGAACAGTTTAGTGTTTGAACGCGTTAATCTCTAAAACTAAACTACCAGCCGATTTTTTTTTTGCGTTAGATAGGTCAGTTCTTGAGAAAGGTTATACACTATGGAACATAACGCTACTGGCGAGGAGACCAGTAACAAAAATTGTAAATTAACACGGGTAAGAACGTGCCGCGGAAAGCTAGTCATTATTATAAATATGAAAAAGCACGACTTATTTATGACCAGCAGTAGACATCTTTCAGCTGATGATGAACACAACAACTTGATGATGAACACAAAAACTTTAATGTATCTAATTTTGAATTAGTGTTAACTTTTCTCTAGAACATTCTACTGACGAAGCCATCCATAAGGTAGTCACAAAAGTCAGTCAGCAGTCTGTTTACTAATCTGTACCGCTACCGTGCATGATAATTAATAATACGTTGTACCGCTACTACAATGTAAGGTACTTAATGACATAAATACCTCAGAATTAATACTAAACTGTGTCATAATTTTTTAATAGCAACACAATTAGTAGGTCAGTCGACACAATTATTTATCGGGTGTATTTAAAAACTGCATAATAATATCAACCTATCAATTAAAACAAATGTTTTTTTCTGGTTTGATAACTTGGCGGAGCAATCGTAACGCACACAACAAATGATTCGCAAATAAAAGTATGTACATACCTATAATCTAAACAGAGTGCGAATTTCGAGAGGCTATATTTATGGAGAGGATTAATATTTCACTATTCAAAAGGAAAATTATCCTAAACAGGCTGTAATTGTGTATTATATTAATTTAATTCCGGATATATAAGACCTTGCATACTATGAATAACTAGTTTAAGATAAGGCTCTAGTTTCTTGTAGTTTTGTAGGTACTCAGCACTAAACACCGTCAGCGGTTCTAGATTCTAGCAGAAGGCAGAAGCACTGTTAATTTCGTGTTCTTTTTGACATGTATTGTATATTTTAGTTAGACTATATCGGCAATTTATTTGCGTGAAAAGCCTGTCGTGGACATATTTACTTACGTTTTGATTATATGCAAGCAGAGTGACAATTTTGTTGATATAAATATACATTTTAGTGGTCTTAACCACGTCATGAACTGGCTTACACGAAATCTGCTCACTTTGAATGCTACCAAAACATTTTACCTGTATTTCTCACTCACATCTGCTGGTAAACCAGATCCCTACCCCAGTCCGTTGTTTGCTCACTCCTGTGGTGCACGACCAATTGCTGGCTGCAACTGTCCTTCTCTGAAACAAACTAACTGCATTAAATATTTAGGGATATATGTTGACGATAAGCTTACCTTTCAGCTTCACGTAGAGGCACTTGCGTCCAGATTGCGAAAGCTCATCTTTGTTTTTAAAAATCTGCGACATTCTGCTGACACGAATGTACTAAAACTGGTATACTTAGCACTAGCCCAGTCGCTCATCCAATACTGTGTCATTGCATGGGGCGGCACTACTAAATCTAACCTTTTGAGACTTGAGCGAGGACAAAGAGCTCTATTGAAAGTTGGTTGGCGGCTGCCCTATCAGTTTCCCACCACCGAGCTGTTTAAAATTTGCGATGTTCTCTCAGTCCGTAAGCTATTCATTCTCAAGCTGATCCTGAAAACCCACGCCCTATTACCTCACGATCCCACCAAATATAACACCTTCCGTCGTAAATTCGCTGTTTGTCACGTAAGCCACGTAAATACAACAGCTGCGCAACGTTTCTTCCATTTCCTGTCTGGCTACGTATATAACAAAGTGAATAAACAATTAAATATCAGTCCTTTGAACAAATTTAAATGCAAACAAACGGTAACAAAATGGCTGCTGTCCCTAGATTACACTGAAACAGAAAACATTTTGATTATATTAAAATAATTTATATAGTACACACACGCACACACACACACACACACACCCACACACCCACACACACACACACACACACACTACACACACACACACACACACACACACACACACACACACACACACACACACACACACACACACACACACACACACACACACACACACACCACACACATACACACACACGCACACACACACACACGCACACACACACGCACACACACACGCACACACACACGCGCACACCATGCATGCATTTCTTTGATTTATCTCTCAAACAACTCCCAATGTAAGCATTAGCTATTAAATATATACTAATATATACAAGGAGAGAGCCTGGAGATCCGTCACACAGGTCCTAGAACCTACTATGGACTCCAGCTCTCACTAGGTTTCTAATTAATATTACATAAGCTATACCAATTTTGTAACTGTAAACCTATGAGAGAAATAAATAAAAAAAAAATTTATTTAAAAATTTATTTATTTAATTTACTTAGTACGCAGACAGTTTTGTATTGTTAGCTGTATAATTAAATGAATTAACCCACTATTCTACACAAGTTGACTGAGTAGGTAGGTACATACATATATAGCTTCACGCCTTTTAACCCCAAAGAGGAAGGCAGAGGTGTTTAACCATTCACGTTCCGCCATTTTTTATTTTGGGTCCCATGTAACAGGGCGAGCCATTTTTATCGGGGAATATTTCAGACTTCTTTTTTATCGGGCAGAATTTAACACACTAACATTCGATGGAATGGTAAAGCTGAGGCAGCCGCCGATACTGCTAGATCACGCGTGCAGTCAAATTATAAAACATTTAAATCAATGAAAACAATAAAAATAAAACTGATTTATGCGGCATGGTAAAATCTTTTTGGCAAGGTGCATTTTCCATTTTATGCATATCGATACGTTTTCAGGCAACATAAAAAACCCATTAGATTGTGCATTGGCTTAACGAGCGAGGACGTGGGGCGGATACCGACAGGCAATCGACGAGGCAAACCTTAGTTGACCGTGCGTAAGCGGCTTTATTGCGTCCCTCTCAACATGACTGCGGAACATCTGATAGCAAAAACGTGTATTTTCACACACCTATCAATGCGTATCTGACGACTGGCTAGTAGTTTTACTCGTTTTATAGCAAGATGCCTATCATCCGTTTACTCTTTTATACTTCAATACAATACCTACCTAACTATACTTGCTGAAATTGTATAGAAGAGTCTGTATTCGATGCAGTATTAATAAATAGGTACACTTTAATAGCCTGCAGCTATGACCCTTATTGAAAGTAAATACGCCTTTAAATTACATCTAGAAAACATTTTAAAGTGTGTAAATTGGTATGAAATGAGTCTTTCTCTTTATTTTATCAGTTTGAAAACGTTTGACTAGGGCGGATATGCGAAATAGTGACTGCAGTAAGATAATATTTAGTACGCGGGTAACGCTGCTTCCAATTTCCTGTTACCTATATTTTTTTGTTACTAACGATGCCTACGAGAAGAGATAATGTGGTTAAATATTCTATACCAGAGACTATACGGTCGATTTCATCCACTAATTTCAACATAAATAACTTAGATAATAAGTTCCTTCGAAAAAACGAACACTTTTCATACCTCCAAGCAATATCTAATACAAAAAACTATAAAATTAAAACGCTGTACGTAGGTATGCGAGATGCATACTTACAGCGTTTATTCAGAAAAGTTAAAATTATACTTCCTAATCTTTTTTCTGACAAACATCCCAATTAATTACCAAATGAGTACAAAAGCTGTAATTTGAGTGGGCCATAAAACAGACGCTATTTTATTAATCTCAATAACCCTCCGTCACGCTGCGCAGTCGGCTAAAAACAGAAATAAATTGTGAGAATCTTTGCAAAACAATAGTTGGAAATGGTATACGCGAGAAAAAGCCGGATGCAAATGCCATTCATATTAATTAGCAAAGCGAGACGAGGCTTTTACGAAATTAGACCGTGATTTCACTGAAGATTTATTGTTGTGTTTGAAATGGTTTTTGGAGCAAAGGTAGCCATTTAGACGCAAGCAAATTGGTGTTGTCAGAGTGGGTTTTAAATTGAATTGACTGAAGTCGCTTGTTTGCTTTGAACGGTGACTCACGGAAAAAGGTAGAAAGCTGCTAATTTATTGCCTTCGTACACGATATGGAAAAGTGGAAGCTTGATGGAAATGATTAATGACCGCAGGTCAGCTCCAGGGAGGCGGGGAACACGCCGCATAGCGATTAGGTAACGTATGAGCCCCAAACTCACCTACATACGATTACGTAAATATAAAGCTACTTATAGGTAGGTATAGTCATCTTTTTATGACGCGTGATAGGTAGTGTTTATGTGTATCTAAGCTATCCTACCCTACTCATTATCATATTTACTCTACCTATTAAAATACGTTAAGTGACCATAATCATGGACAATATACACGACCGACAATGAAGTCCTTTTTTTTGATAATTTTAAATTCCTTCGTTAATAAAGCAAATAAAGTGTTATACCTACATCTAATAATAATAAAATATAGGTAAGGTACCATCTAAAGATTTGTTGTCTGTTTATCAAGAATTCATCATCATCATATCAGCCAAAAGACATCCATTGCTGGACATAGGCCTCTCCCAATTTTCGCCACCATGGCCGGTCGATCGCCGCCCTCATCCATCGGGTGCCCGCCACCCTTATAAGGTCGTCGGTCTACCTTGTGAGGGGTCTGCCTACGCTGCGTCTTCCGGTTCGTGGTCGCCACTTTAGAACCTTTCTCCTCCAACGGCCAGTTCTGCGAGCTATGTGTCCTGCCATTGCCACTTCAGAGAAGCAACTCTGCGAGCTACATCAGTTACCTTGATTCGCCTGTGGATTTCTTCGTTTCTCAAACGATCACGCAGGGAGACGCCTTACATAGCCCGCTCCATCGCCCTTTGAGCGACCTTGAGCCTTCTGACAAGACCCATAGTTAGTGACCACGTCTTTGCCGTAGGTATGTCATCACTGGCAACACACACTGATCAAAGACCTTGGTCTTGAGGCACTGCGGTAGTGCAGAAGATAAGGTGAATAATGAATAATTACTTATATGGAAATGGTTGTAGGCAAATTTAATTTCATCTACGTTTTTCTACATCGCTTTTTAGACGATTCACACACTGCCCGCATTACGGAGCCTAGTGCGGGCATGCGTTTTCTTGCGTTGTTTATAAGTATCTCTCTTTGTATACAAATCACGCGTGGCGCAATACACTGAAAACGCATTCATGAGTTCCTTCGCCACGAACCCCGCAGCGTGACACGGGGCAGTGTGTGAATCGTCTTAACGCGACACAAAAATAATGTACCCACCGAAATTTTGTGAGCTCAGTCACTGTGTGAATACTTTTACCATAATACCTAAATATATAATGAGATTGTTCGTATAAATGAGTTTATGCAGTTTGCAATATTTTTTTATTGCCGATAGTGGCAAATGGGTGGGCCCACGTGATGGTTAGTGGTAACTGTCGCTCATGGACGACTTTTCTCCTGCAATGCCAGGGACTCTGCGAAGTCACTGCCTACCGTGAATGGTGGGGTATGTAAAAGGATTAAGGGAGTTGAGTAAAAAGGAAAGGGGTAACAAGGCCTCCGGCATTCTCACTCAACAAATGAAACGCAAGATCGAGTAAGAGTAACAGTATTCGTACCTACACGAATGGGTACTATTACTCTTACGTCAATCTTCTATGATAGTGTAATACTTCCTCGGTCGATCCGGCCCATTCATGCTGAAACTAGCTGAAAGTCGTTCGGTGAGTAAGAGTGCCGGTGGCCCAATTTCCCCTTCTTTCTTCTTTCCTCACCTCCCTCATTCCCTTACCCTAACCCCATTTCAATTTCCTTTTTTATAGAATATTATTCATATATGTTTTG
Source organism: Parascotia fuliginaria (assembly GCA_963082885.1). Lineage (NCBI taxonomy): Eukaryota > Metazoa > Arthropoda > Insecta > Lepidoptera > Erebidae > Parascotia > Parascotia fuliginaria. Next base: position 12,813,471 of record OY720172.1, read on the forward strand.
AAAGGGCATAGTACCTAACAGTCTTATATTTTTTTAAATAAAATACAATATCAAAATAGAACAATAAAGAAAATTACAAAATAGGCGCTGAATATGGAACAGGTACTCAAATATGGCCTATTTCCTATCTACACTTTTATGTTTATTTATCTTAGATGAAATAACAGAAATAAACGATTATTTTGTTAAAGATCACATAATTTTGGTCAGTGTCAGAAACTACACATTTTTACTTGCAAAAATCACATATCCAAACATCAAACTCTGGTCTGGCACAGTCATTAAGTGCCCACAACTTACATATCATCAAATTTGATCCACAGTTCTTCTCTTGTGTCTCCAGAGAAAAGTTGCTGACAGAACTTACACTCTGCGTCTACAGAGTCACGAGCTTCTCTCTCTAATATGGTATCTGGTTCGCTGTCTACATCTAAATGGATTTCCACTTCACTTTTGAAGTGGAAATCAATATCATTTCACTACCTAGTCTTCTTTTTATATTTCTTTGCTTTCCTTTCTTTTCTTTGGGTTTCTTGTCTCTAACTTTTTTTCACTTTAATTTTCTTTTTATTCTTTTCAATAATCGCAAAGTCGTTCTTGATCTTTAAAATTTTTTGCTGCTTTAGGGTACCGACTATTTCCTCGCAAACCGCTTTTATGGCTTAAACCATTTGTTCTTCATACTAAGTTATCCTGGGTTCCTTTGATCGTGTCGGCGGCAAACTGAAAAAAAATAACATCTAGGAACACTTAAAAATTATATCCAACTAGTTAGCCCATAACTACGTATACTTACAGACATAGCCCATACCTATTCGAAATTATTAACCGAAATTAACTTCACCTTGTATTTTACTAATCATATACCACAACCAATTAATCGAGCAAATAACATAAAATTAAACATATCTTTTACAACTGAAACGTGCAGTTACAGGATTTAGCCTTAATTTTTATAAAAAAATAACACAAGTTTACGTACTTACCTTACAAATTTTTTCAACTTCGGCGAATCAACATACGCCTGTCGTGGTGATAGCTCGCGCCGGACTGGCCGGATTGAATGAATGCGAGGTTAGCGCGAATGAATGCAATAGAAGATAGTCGTTTGTACTGCCTTACAATTATTATTTTTCGAGAAATGTTACTAGCCCATATTAAAGCACTAGCCCACTTTCAGTTACTTTCCTCTAATAATAATAACCTCTATGTAACGTTGCCAAGTTCTTGGTTGACATATTTTTATGTAAGTAATCTTTTTAGTATCAAAACTTGGTCACTACTGATATTTATCGTACTTATGTTTTTTTCGCTTCAGTTCTAGCTGCGGGATGGATTGCTTAATTGGTCGCCGACAGATGGTTCATAGCGGAGATACGTTTTTCAGATCCCGCTGTTCCATGAGAGTTCAACGTGTTATCTCGGTTTTTCTTATTAAAATTTATAGACGCTGCCAAAAATTGATCACTGAATCTGAATTGAATGATGATTGATCGAGACCGGGGACGCGTTTTACTTTGGCAATTCGTATGCAGCTTAGAGTATCGTGCGTCTGTAGCGCTGCGGTATAAGTGTTGTTAGATCGATCATATGTAAACTTTAACTTTACCACTTTATATGGCAGTCGTTTCAAAGAGTCATCTATACAGAATTCATTTTGTTTACCTATGCACCTACCTACTTATATTCATTTTTCAAATATCTCTGCTGTATCAAAGCAATGGTTTCTGTTGTAAAATTACAAAAGTGGTTTATGCAACTTAACAACTTTTATTTACTTAGAAATAAGATAAAATATTATTAAAAAGGCCTGACTGTCTTTGCTAGTTCTTCTTACTAATAAAATATACTTTGCCCATTATTTTATGGGCTTCACTCACGAGATGGATATTCGTACCTACCAGCAATAATTACCGAAAAGGTTAAGCCAATTTATTTTTAGAGGGCGCTACTTTATAATTAGCGTACTGTAATGTACCTGCGTACTTAATAGAATGCTGCCGCTCGTTACCTGATAGGAATTCCAAATGCTTGATGACTGTCCAATTAATATCATAGCGTGTTACAATACTGGAAGCGAAGCGGTGGTTCTATATTCTAGACCGGAGACCACACAACCAAATCTGAGCCATCTTGATCATTCTCCATAGTAAGTAGTATCTATTGTATTTACTTAGTGTTAAAATTTTAAACATTATTATTATGAATGTTATATATTCCTTACCTTTCGACGGTGTAGGTACCTACATGATTGTGCCTAATGCAACACAGCCAAAAATAAGCAAATGTAAACTGGATACCTTGTTCTTTGTCGTTTTCTTCTGGAGTGAAACCTCTAACAGCTACAGTGGGTGAACAGTTTTTCAGCTAAACAGCTGTATTTTAGGACGCCTAGGCGCCTACGGGGTAACGTAGAGTAGGACGCCCCACCGCTAGATTTGAGCGGCTAGTAAAAAGTTGTTGCAGAAGACCGTAAATCGATAAACTGTAAAAGTAATAGGTACCATACAAAAGGCAGCAGCATTATCTACGTACTTAATACCTACCACCACATTGAGGTCGTCAATCAGCAGTCATTTAATAATTTTAAACCAAAACCGCGCTTGACATGCCTGCCATGCAGACAAGACGAAAGACGATCTATGTTATTATGTGTGTCATACTGTCATTCATAAATATTAAGTACATCTGGGTGAAATTAAACCAGTCAAATACTAGGTACTTACTTTTTATTTTATTACAATAGGTAGAATTTTTAGAACAGCATACAAGTAGTAGGTAATCAGCTACGGTTACTCAGTAACTAAAAGAAAATAAACGTGGGACAAATATTTATTATTACCCATTTATTACAAAGTTAATTAACATTCAGCCTTTCTTATCTGTGCCACTGTTTATACAATACAAATGTCTTTGGTAGTTCAAATGTGCCAGCCTCATACATTTTTGGAAGAGGGAAGGAAGGTATCCGAGAGGCAATAGGTATACCTTTTCAAGCGATGTGCTGTGCAGACCCAAAAAATACCAAACATTATATCTGGCCGCTTTGTGCCGTCACACACGCACCATCCAACTTGCACAAATTTCAACTTTCACAAGATCGTTTGCATGTTGACTGCACATAAAGGTACACGTGCAATTGATTTTAATGCAAGTGACTGCGTATCGCATAAGTAGCTACTAATTTAAATAATATAAATTCTAAGGTTTCTAAACAAAAAGGCAAAGGACATTCAAAAAAATCTAAAAACTGTTGGTACTTATTAATTCGTTTGCGATGAGGATAGAATATAATATATAATAGCCATGAGACTATGTTATGTAAAACGTACGTATATGAATATGGATTTGACTAAATGTATATATAGTACCATGAGTGTAATGTGATACAAAACCATTGATTTCACTGTTAAGGATTTAATAATTCACTAAATTTAAAATAACTACATTTTAGTATGTAGGTATGTAGTCCAAAATACTTCGTCGATTTTTAGTTTACAGTGGTAAGCTGATATTGCCAAATAATCAATAAAAATTTAACTACTGCGCTGCTTTATTCTGCTCCTTACAAATTGCAAATCTTGCAGAACAAATTTCAATTCGCCTTGTCTTGCTCACCAAATTGGTTATTATGTAAGTAGGCAAATGAAAGCGTGATTATTAATTACACTTTATCAATTGTATTTTGAGACATTTTGTGACTATTCAGCATTTTATCTTTTAGATTTTTTTAGTATAAATTAGTTGCATTTCAGAAGATTGTTTATCTCATTTTTGTTGTTTCTAAGTATGCTCTTATCATAAATTCTCTCTTAACAGAAATATAACGACATTATTCATTCCTTTGAACTACATTCACAACACATAGGAATGTTAAGGCTGTACAGCCTTAGATGCAACAAACACAAAGTCAAAGAGCATAACCCTCTTTAATTTTTGAGTCGAGTAAAAAAAGTTTTACAATTTTATTGCACAATACATTTGTAATTTCTTTTATAAATTATAAGACATGTTAGTACTTGTAAATGATTTGTCTATCAAGATATCACATACAAATTTGGCGAATAACAATAAAAATTAGTATAGCTAGGTACATAATGTAGTGGCGCTACTGTTAACTACTGTTTAATAGTGACAACAAAATATTATTGGAGACTACTTAATTTTGTTAAAAGTACGACAACGGCAACGTGATATTTTTGAATAAAGTACACTTCGTTCATATATTAAAAACTAAAATAATGATAAAAGAGATCTTGTATGGATGGAGCGCCGCCGCGCCGTGAGACGTGTTGGTCATAATGCGTCAGAACGAGAAAAATGTGTCAATGTTTTGTACCATGTCTGTCTAATAGTGAACTGCAATACAACTAATTTCTTTTTATCTGCATACATCGCGCTCTAAATTAATGAACGTAGTAGTGATGTCTGTCGCAAATTTTTATAAAACTAATAATCGCTAAGCTCCATCCGTGTATTGTGGTATACACACGACGTATGGAGCTTAGCGAATATTATTTTGCTGATGCAAAAATATTTATTTTATAACATGTAGTACAAATTACATAATGAAATCGCAATATCTTCACTATTATAATTTGGATATCAGTCTGGTATTGTTGTTTCATCATTTCTCTTACTACAATTCCTATGATACATAATTATTAAGTCCATTATGCAATTGACTTTTGAAAGTTTACCGAGCTATTATAAAAATAAATGTATCAAACAATAAATACGGTACAACCGAAAGTCAAACATTTGGATGGAAATATTAATATTAAATAATTTATTTTGTTCAGTGCTCACAACATTTTAGGAAACACAACCAATAGTATTACGCTTAAAATTATTAAAAAAATAAATTAAAATCACTTCATTGCCTCACAATTTTTACAAATACTTAACCCGTAACGAAAACCTCGTTGTTCTCTTCGAGAAGATTAGGTAAGGTATTAGAATGTAAAAATATATTAAACCATAATAAAAAGGAGATAAGTCACGATCATGAACCAGCTTTTTTTAATTATGTTTGTTATATTGGCATATGCTCCACTTAGTGTCGGGTGGCGGCAACTACAGCTTATGAAACTGAGAAGCATCAGAAGCTAAGTTGGCTGTGCTCTTGACGGCTTTGCATACAGTTTATAATGTGAATGTTCCTCAGCCAGAAGTCCTTGACAGAAAATAATTCTCTTTCTGAAGTAAAAATCTTAAAACTACCCCACTAATAATAATGCTCCATTGAAAAGGCAATATACTTAAGTTTGTTGCAGCAATATACAATGTTTTGTGGGTAATTTGCTTATCATGGTTTTGACATCGAATTCGATCTTCTCGAAGAGAAAAAGGGTTTATGTTACACTCATTCTAATACTTCAATAGCCTTATAAGTTCTCACAACTAGTTTTATAGTGAATTTTACAAAAATATTTCATATACCTAATGGTAATTTGTGCATGTTTGTATTGTTGACTAATCACTATTTATTCACAGGTATATAATACACACTAGAATTGCAAATACATAATTATACAATTTATTATGTATAAAAAATAAATTAAAATCAAATAGTAGTAAAAATGGGCAAGATAAAATGATTATACAAGTTAAATATAGAATAATTACAATCATTGAACATTCAACGATAAAAATAAGAAAAAGAAGTAGGTAGGTCATAGGTAAGTTCTTTGAATGGAGACATGTAAACGAAAACTAAAATAATACTTTTGTTTATGTTATTACTCGGATCAAACGAATATTGTTAGCTAACATTTTTAACCGACGAAAAAAAACTGAGAAGGTTTAAGGTCGCGTAACTTTTTCCAGAGTACTCCGATTTTGATAATTATTTTCTTATTGGAAGGGGTACCCCGAAGTTGTTCCCAACCAAAGATGATTGTTGCTATGAGCGTCCCACAGGGCTCAATTCTTGGTCCTTTTTGGTGTATGTAAATGATTTGCCGTACTTTGTGCAGGATTTGTTCGACATAGTGCTATTTTCAGATGATAATAAGTAGATTATAGCCACAAAAAACTATAAAACTATGACCTAAAGATGTTTCTGTCAATAGCAAGTGTTTTGGATGCAGAGCGTTTGCAAGGCGACATTGACCGGATAATTCAGTGGAGCATTTCTAACAAGCTTGATTTTAACGTAGATAAATGTGGAATAATGAGCTATAGCAGAGTCAAGGCGCCACTGCATTACACATACCGAATGGATGATGCTCTGATCTCACGCATTAATTGTACCCGGTATTTAGGTGTTCAAATGGAACCCGAGCTAACATTTCTGAAGCATATCGTTTAAAAAATTAGGATTCATTTTAAGAAATTGTAAAGATTTTCGCAGTATCTCAGCTATTAAAATGTTATATAATGCACTTATTCGGAGTCAATTAGAATCTACAGCCATCGTCTGGAATTTTTTCTACCAATAGGCTATATTTACCCTTTATATCCACTCATGTATCCAAGTTTGTTTGTACTTGGCATGGTTGGCTACGTCCAGCTGAGAGTGCGAGGCGACCTGACATTAGTGGTCTACATATGGCGCGTGCTGCGCGGACAGCTACACCACCCGGCTGTGCTGGCGGAGCTGCGGCTGTGCGTTCCCGACGGGTACGTGAGTGCGCGCCGCCGCCCTAACACGTTTAACGTTCCAGCGGTGAGGACGAATCTACTCAAATTTGCTCCATTGTCGCGCGCCGTACGACTTATTAATATTAGAAATTGATATTTTTCAATGTACCCTGTCAAAATTTAAGGATGTTGCACAAAAATGTATAGTATTGGATAAATAGCTATATTTATTTAGTAATCAGTTATATTGTTTTAAATTATGGGTTTTTTATTATATGGTATTGGATTTTTTATCTGTAATTAATGATATTGTAAATACTTTTACAATAAATAAATAAATAAAATAAAACATTAAGCAAAAAAATTTAACCGCCGAAAAAACTGAAAAGCAAGAAATAAAAAACCTTTTTTTTATTAACCTTCATAACTAAGATCGTCAACTAATATAACTAAACCTAAGTCATTTAGAGTCGGTGCCAGTTTTATTTAAACCTTGTTTTGAAAATCTAGTTTCAACCAATTTACCTACTTCTTTTTCTTTCATAAGCCTCAAACCTCGCCACAGTTCATAATCGTATTTCATTTAATCGTGTTAAACAAAACATAGTCAATGTCACATTACTGACAAAACTAATATTTGTCTTATTACATGTGCGACGTGCGTATAAAATGGCGGTATTGAATTTAATACACAAGTACCACCACTTTCTAATAATATAAAACAAAGTAATTAAAGAAACATGTTTGGAAGTAAATCAATGAGCAAATTGATTTGAGCTTGAGTTTATACATGTAACAATTTACTGGTACTGGAAATACTGTAGTAAATTATGCATGTTTGGTTTGTTAAATATAATATGTCACAAGCAGGGTGGGGGTAGAGGCATGTCAATTAACTTACATACTTCTAACAGGAAGTTCTTCAATATAGCGGCTTGATTGTCCCTGGAGCCGTTTATCGTTATCGTTGGTATAAATGTAGGCTTTAGTATATGAGTGTCATCACCATGCTTCTTTAATAGAAATGAGCCATGATCATGTTTTGCACAGTTACTGATGGGGTCTGCATCAATATTCATATATTTCACACACTGGAATGATAAATAAAGTTGTTATTGAAATTTACATGTTAAGTAGTCTATATCCTATTGCAGGGATCTTTTCTCACACAGAGAAAACTTTAGCTCTAATTGCCACAACTGTTGCAGTTGGGAGGAAGGATATATATTATTACTTACCACCCAGCATGAGATTTTACTAAATCTACATTTATAGTCCAGGTTTCCTTACTCAGAAAGATGCACATATAAGTTAGTGAGAATAATAACATGTAACATTATTTCATATTAACTAAGACAATAATTTTAATTACTTTATGTGAGTGCATTTTAGTTATTATAACATTACAATGATGATATAATATTTTGCTGGTAATATATAAATAATACCTACCCTTTATCATAATAATAATATTAATAAACTGAATTAATTTAAGATTAAAAAGCAACTAGGAGAAGGTTACAATACTATTGTTTTGCAGGTTTTTACAAAACTACCTGGCTACTAGAACAAGCACTATATTGGGAGCATATGCTGCTGTTATAAAGTGCAAGAGCAGGATTTGCCATTGCATGAATTAACTATGGTAGACATTATTAAAATATTAATATAATAATAATACTACAAGATGATACAAGAGAATTATCTTGTAGTAATAAAAAAATAGCTTAAGAGTTTTGAATAAGTAGAAAGTGGGTTTAATTCACCTGTGAAAATTTTTTGTGATATATAAATATTGTCTTACCCTATTTAAAGCACCATCAGCATCGAAGTTATCAGCAATCATGCAGTCTGTTATCTTGACAGCAGTGGTCATATTGGACACTGCCTCTATAGCACATGCATGTACTTTGTTTGCATAGCACTCTTCCTCACCATGTTGACATTTAAATGAGTATTTTCCATGATCTTCTGTAGTCTGTAAAGTTTAAAGGTATATTTATTATGCAATTGAAGAATTTATTTCAAAATAAGCTAGTATGTAGGATCACAAAAACTTATTGTTTACTTTTGTTTGTAACAGAACTAGTTTACTAGATAAAGTATTAAATTTTTTGGCAATAGATAGTTGTTGATTGAAAAACTTAAACTGCTGGCATAAAACTCTTCTAGTGCAGGAGTCTACTGTAGTCATCATGCTTGGCAGACAGGTTGGTTATTAAATTAAGGTTTTTATAGTATGCAGACAATAGTAAGATGATTAGTTTCTTCCAACATCTATAGGACAAGAAGGATGGTCCTATACTTTGGACCAGTTACCACATAGTACAACTTTAAACAGATATGTCAATGCTAGTTTACTTACAGTAGCCTTTCCATAAGGCACTAGTGTTACATCTATAAATTCTGAAAGTTTCTCAGTTACAGGCCCCAAATGTTTCATGAAGAAATGTTTGGAGTCCGGACATAGAGCCTCATAGTAGACCCTTACTTTTACTTTATCTTGTTTGTGTTTATTAAATTTGTCATCTTCCAGCTTTATTATGTCAGGCTATAAGAAAATTGATATTATTAATTTATGCAATGAGTTCCTAAAGTAAAATTGTTAACATGTTTGTAAAAGTGAAATAAAGTCACAATTTAGTTTGCATAAGATTTGTCCCAAAAACCTTGATACCTTTTGAAAAAAATTAAGAATCTTAGATATTTGTAACTGTAAATAAAACTGCTATAAGTTCTTTATTTCAATTATTAAGGAAACTAAGTCTAACAATATACAATAAAAAATAATACTTAATTGAAATTATATTTATCTAGTTATAAAAAAGTACTTAATAAACTTTCCATTCATTCATCAAATTCTTGCTGACAGTAATAATATTTGGCATGTACATGATGGCTCACTGTTATCTTATTTATCTGGTATTGATAACTAAAATTACTACTAAACATAACAAGCACCAATTTAGGGGAAAACGTATAACATCAAGGATCAGGATATTAATTAGCTTTAATACGGTAATGTGAGTTACATACCTCCGTTAACTTTGTGTCGGGTTTACTCAGCAACAGCCGGAACGATTGCCACATAATCAAAACTAACAACAGTAAAACTATTAATCTATATCTGTTACACGAATAGAATGCCATCTTAAATCTGGAAAAATACTATATTACTTATATTCCATTCAACGAGAAAAGTACCAAATGTTTTTGATAGTCATAATCTTACGTCCGAGGTTGCCCCTAAAACATATTTATTTGGTAAAGGGTTCACATAAATCTTGTATACTGGTATCAACACATAAATCTTGTATACAGCAGATGAATATAATACGATATTGATTTGTTTAAAATGTACTTTATTTTTACAAAATAGTAAACAGACTTTTAGCGATAAATTGCTGACCAGACTGACACAAAGTCAGACTCACTCAGACAGAATGACGTTGCGTTGACGTCCAGTGTTGTGTTGCCAGTGACCGATTCTCAAAAGTTACACAAGACAGCACAAAAAGTAACATTTTCGAGGCAAAAGTAATATAATTTATAATGAAAGAGAAAGAAAGAAAGAAAAATATACTCTGTAGCGAACATCACTAGTAGACGTGTGTCACAGATGACAAGCCCGATCGCCTCTGGTCAGAGCCCGGTCTCTGCACCACGCTGCTCTGGTCGTAGTGTTCGTGCGGGAAGCCCGACAGAATAGCATATTGAATAGTTTTATTCGTGTCCATGTAAAACTAAATTATTACAAACCTTTTAATTTCTTTATTAGTTTAGTTTTGTTATAAGCTTTGACATATAAAATGTCACAACGCTTTAATTGGCATACCAACGTCATGCGAATCAAAAATTATAAATTATAGTGGAACGTTAGAGATTATCTATCAGTTTTTTCTTCAATAAGTGTGTCGAACTGTTTCTCGCCGCAGTTTCAATAAACTATATTTTGCTTTTTTCGCGTGTTACGTGTGCAAAATTGTAGGTACTTTATTTTGCTTTTTTCGCGTGTTACGTGTGCAAAATTGTACTTTATTCTGCTTTTTTCACGTGTTACGTGTGCAAAATGTTGATAAGATCGCGAGCCGCGGGCCCGGCTTCGGGGCCTAGTAATCAGTCTGTGGACGTGAAGCCGCCTCCGCCCGCTGCTGCCACCGCTCTTGCGAAGCGCTTAGGCGACTTAGCTGCACTGATGCCGCAACACATGCGTCCTTGGTGGACGCACCGCTTATGCCACAGCATGAGGCTGGCGTTGCTTCCGCTGCTTCCGACGGCGCTGCTGCAGCTGTCACAGTCGTGTTGTCGACCGATCAGCTGCTGTTACTGATTAACAGGCTAAGTCACGGCGATTCTGTTTGTACTCCTATACATACTTACTCAGGTAACTTCGCCAAATGTACGGCTCGTTTCGATGGTGACAAGTCTAGTAATGTTCGAGCTTTTATAAACGCTATACCAACGTAATATAGGATAGTGTAGGCGTTGAAGAGCATAATGCGCTACGTGGGTTACCCATGTTACTGACGGGATTAGCTGCTACGTGGTGGCAAGGAGTCAAGGACTCTACACCTATATGGCACGATGCTATTGAAGCCCTTGAATAGACTTTTGGACCTAGATTACCTCCACATAAAATTTATAGATGCATATTTGAACGGAAACAACGATTAGAAGAATCTACTGACTTATTTGTACTTTTCGCACAACTACCACCCCTCACGCTTACTGAGACAGTGCAGTTGGATATGTGCTATGGTCTTTTACAAAGGCGAGTTCGAGAGAAGGTACCTCGTTCCTCTATAACCAATTTTGGAGACTTGTTAGTGCAAGCTAGACGCGTTGAGGATATCTTTGAGGGGAAGCGTCCACGTGTTACTACAGAGAGCAAACCGTCTATCTCTTCTTCTGCTTCGGCCGTAAAGCCAGCGTCATCGAGTAATGCTAACTCTCGGACTTACTACAATTACTGCAAGCATCATGGTCATGATAAGGACGCCTGTCCACGATTGGCTAACAAAACGAAGAAGAACAGTAACACTAAAGTTAGTGCTGATGAGGGAAATTCTGTCGTAGCTACGACTACAATAACATGTTTCGGGTGCGGTGCGCCCGGTGTCATTCGCTCAAATTGTTCAGTCTGTAAAAAGAAGAAATACAGCACTGCGGGTGTAAGCGTGTTTCAATCGGTGTCCGCGACTGCAGAAAATATCGATTCGCGTGGTAGGCCATTTAGTGTGGAAATTAATGGTGCTTTAGGCAAAATTTTAATAGACACTGGTGCTAGACATTCAGTCGGCAGTGTTAGTCTTAGAGCACATTTATTTAAGTCATAAGTTTAAAAATGTTTTTGCTGAATTTAAATATGCTGATGGGCGTGTCTGTGCCCAATTTGTAGAACTCGCACATGTTAGATTAGATGTGCGGGGGAATGTTTTTAATGTAGATTTTGTTATGTTGCCTACCGCAACGGATAGTTTGTTAGGTATGAACTTTATACAGGACTCTGGCATGGTCTTAGACTTTGATAAAAATGTTTGGTACATGAGGTATGATACGGCGCCTCAACCGATAATTTTTGAAAATAAGCAACCCGCGCTTATTTGTTCGTCTGTGGGTCTTCGCGGGGACGAAGCAACACATCTGACTCGAGATGAACGAGAGCAACTGTCCAACCTGCTGAACGTCCATATGGATGTTTTTACTCCAGGGGGAGGACCAACCCCGTATGCTATTCACCGCATAGATACGGGTGACGCTGCGCCTATTGCTTGTCCACCGTATAGGGTCTCGCCTGCTAAAAATCAAATCAAATCAAATCATTTATTCATAACTTACTTAGATACAAATTAAAATAAGACAGTTGTGTAACTATACGTATTACAATTTAGATGCCTGTACTAGGATATAGTTCCTGTATCACAGGCGAAAATAGCGCTAGAATTTTATTATATATATAAATATCTATGATTCTCTAGATTTTAAATAAAAGACTTACAATGAAACATGAAATACTTAACCTACTATGTTATAACTAATTTAATAACAAAAATACAAAATATGTGTTAGTTTAGGTAATTTTACGTAAACGTTCGAGGCTAATTTATTGGGGACAAGTAATATGCTTATGTACTAATAAAATGATGACATGACAGATGCTATGGAAAAACATGAACAAGTGTGTTGTATTTAATTCTATCTAAAATAATAAATAGCATTAATCCAATTATTGTAAATCGTCATAATCAACAGAGTTGATATATTTGAGCTCGGCAAATTTCTTAGCTGGGCACTCATTATCGCCCGTCTTATGGTTATTGGACTTCTTAAATCTTGAGCATGTTGCGCATTTTGGCGAGTTATCTTTGTTTGTGCAATCTTGTACGGAGTGTCCTATTTCCCCACAGTGAGCACAGGTAGGCGTAGCTTCTCGACATGATTTCGCCGCGTGTCCATACTGGTGGCAGTTGTAACCTCTGGTTACTAATGTAAAGTCCCGCACAGGACACGATGTCCAATTTATAAAAAGCCTAGTTTGAGTAATTAGAACTTTTCGTATATTAGCTGGCAATTCTATTATATAGTTGCAGGTTGGTGCGTCTTTCTTACCAGATTTATGACTTAATTTTATTTGGGTCAGGAAAGATTCTAATGTCATTGCTGGAAATTTCTCGGCTATATTTTGTTCGTATATGTATTTGAACACCTCCCTTTCTGCAATAGCGGCGGGCACTCCCACAACCACAATACGAGGTCTACGTTTGTGAGGTTCGTCAGCTGTGAGAACAGAAGATGCCTGTACTGCGTGTTTGAGTTTTTCAGCGTCAAGTTTTGTTTCTGTGCTAATAATAACGCCACCGTTTTTCGTCTTACGTACACCACGGACCTGAAGTTTCATTTCCTCTGGGCGAATACAATTTTGTACAAGGTTTTTTGTCTCGTCACTTGTTTTTAATTTTCATTGGGATAAATTACCACAGACCTCAAATTGCTTGGTCTAATGAAATTATTCGGGCCCTTCTTGACCATATCCGAATAAGTGGCATTACTAGGAGTACATGACTTCTCGATGGTGCTTTTCAGTTCCGAGATAAATGTGCTGTCAGATCCGATTTTTCTTGAAGAAGGTCAATAGAGTTTGATGCTTCGATGGCTTTCTGCTTCAGCAACTGATATAAAACTGCCATTTGTGATGTTCCATGACCAATTTTACGACACAAATTTGAAATTTTCATTTTTTGGTCGGAATTTAGCTTACCATCAGTAGCAATGGAGCAAACCTCATTCAAATGCGACTCGATGGCCGACATCCATCTCTGAAGTTCAGCTGTGGCCACTACTTCAATAGAGCTGCTAGACTCGTGGACTAAGGCTTGCGATCTTCCAGGCGAAGCGAGTTGGCGTGATGGCTCACCCTGATGTGGGTTTTCCATTTTGATAATAACACTTATCACTAAAATAGTTTTATTTGTTCAATATGTCCATTATGATTACACTAAGAATTTACAAAAATGCATAACACAGTAGGTATTATATTGAAGGAGGTCACTGTTATTATTATGTTTTTATTTAATTTTTGCTTATGAGCACGTCTTATTGTGACGAACGACGACGAATTATGAAAAAGGAAATAATAAGAAAAGAAATAGACAAGATGTTAGAAGAGGATGTTATTGAAGAGGCTGAATCTGAGTGGGCCGCACCTGTGGTTTTGGTACCAAAGAAAAATGGTGAAACACGATTCTGCGTAGATTATTGCAAATTAAATGCTGTCACCCGTACCGACAAGTACCCACTCCCGTTCAAATCCAATCGCAAGAAATGTGTCTTTGCTAGAGAACGGGTTACATACCTGGGACATGTTATTTCTGTGCATGGCATTCAGGCTGATCCAGCCAAGGTTGACGCTGTAATTAGTATGAAGCCACCAACGGACTTAAAGGAGCTGAGAACGTTTCTTCAAACCTGTGCTTGGTTTCGTAAGTTTATTCCGCAGTTTTCAGAAGTAGCTCGGTGCCTGACTGACCTTACGAAGAAAGGTCGATCTTGGATCTGGGGGGAGGATGAGCAAAAAGCTTTTGAAGAGCTTAAGTCACGTCTAACCACTTGTCCCATTCTACGCCAGCCAAACTTCAACGAACCGTTCGTTGTGCGAACAGACGCTAGTGCCTATGCTCTAGGAGCTGTATTAATGCAAGGGGAGAATGTAAAAGAAGAAAGGCCAATTGAGTATACCAGCCGATTGTTGACCTCCGCCGAGCGCAATTACCACACTACTGAAAGGGAGGCGTTGGCAGTCGTTTGGGCGTTAGAAAAGTTTAGAAATTATATTGAAGGAGCGCAAGTACGCGTAGCTACTGATCATCAGCCGCTGAAATGGCTTATTTCCTTGAAGACCCCTAGTGGTCATTTGGCTCGATGGGCCATGAAGATTCAATCGTCTGACCTTGATATCGACTACACCCCGGGTCGAGTTAATGTAGTGGCGGATACGTTAAGTCGCCCTGTGGATAAAAGCTCGGAAGAGCCGAGTTCCAATTCCTGTAGTATCTGCCCGGTCGTTATTGATCTTCCACAGAGAAGTCCGGAAGATATTCGGGAAGCTCAGATGAATGATCCTGATTCCGGTGTATTACCCTGAAGCCAACCCTGCCGAACGCAAAAACCGCGAGTTGAAACAACTTCTTTCAATTCTGATAGGAGAAGAGCATCGACAGTGGCCGACTATACTACCGACGGTTCGTTTCGCGCTTAACTGCGCATATAATCAAGGAACGGGACATACTGCAGCTTATCTCACTTTTGCTCGTGAGTTACGATCTCCTATGGCAGTCCATACGGACATACGAGCTATTGTCGCTCAACAGAATTTTGTATCACAGATTACGCCTTATCTGAAGAATTTCGCCCGAGTTCTAGTGAATGTCAAAGAGTGTATTGAGAACCAGCAAGATACCCGTAAGGATCAAGTTGACCGGCAACGAAGAGCACCTCCACCTTATAAAGAAGGTGATTTGGTACTCGTGGAAACCCATTTGCCGAATAACGCTGCAAGAGGTTATACAAGCAAGTTTGCTCCAAGAAGGGAAGGTCCTTATCGTATCTCTAAGGTCATTGGACCGACTTCTTTTATGGTAGTAGATGACAACGGTAAAGTTAAGGGTAAGACCATGCCAGTGCTCTCACCCCATACGTGAGGTCGGCTAAAGCAATTGTTCATCCACGCCATAGAGGTAGACCAGCCAAGTCACAAACGGGTCGAACTTGTGACTTGGAGGGGGAGGATGTAGCGAACATCACTAGTAGACGTGTGTCACAGATGACAAGCCCGATCGTCTCTGGTCAGAGCCCGGTCTCTGCACCACGCCGCTCTGGTCATGTGTGCCGTCATAGTGTTCGTGCAGGAAGCCCGACGGAATAGCATATTGAATAGTTATTATTCGTGTCCATGTAAAACTAACTTATTACAAACCTTTTAATTTCTTTATTAGTTTAATTTTGTTATAAGCTTTGACATACAAAATGTCACAACGCTGTAGCTCACACAATACATTGACAATAGTAAAAGTAAAAGCATTGTTCGTTCTCTGTCAATGTGCGAAAACTGGCTGTGTGAGTTACGTTACACGATTATTTTTTGTCTACTGAAAAAAATCTTTTGTTAGTTTTTAAATCCTAAAAGTTAGGGAAAGACCGGTATTACATTATCATATTTAAATCATAAATATGATTTCATATCTGTCAAATTCTATGATCATAGATAAAAGATGACGTTCATTTTTACGTTATTAACAACATTGATTAATTATACGTCATAAATCACCAAGCCGTGTTTTTCGTTGCTACTGGTGCTGCGTTTACGCTATTGTCACAGTCTAGTCAAGGGCTCCTTATTGACAGCTAGCATACAAGTAGGATCTTCAACACACTAGCACTGTTTATAGAAGTAAATAGACGGTGCTAGTGTGTTGATATGATCGACAATATGAATCACATGTAGTTAATATACCGTCATATGTTCATCATTTAAAAATGACTCGCACATATACGATCATATTTCTATGATAGTCTAATAGCGGCCGAAAGTAACATTTTAGTAGTAGTATAACATGAAGGTATCATAAGAGCGCCAAAAAGAATGCAAAAAATAAAAAAAGTAACATGAATGGCAATGCTGGTTGACGTTTTGTTACAGCTGTAAACAATTTCGTTTTGACAGCGTGCGGGTTGTCAAATTACGTTTTATTTCTCATTTTTCTCAACGAATGAACAAATGCGCAAAATGAAAAAAAAAAACTAATGCATTTTTTTTTAAATTATTTTATTTTTTAGTACCATTATCAGTCTATGGGCCAGCGGCCAGCACATATCATTATATGCTGGCATTGATGGACGATCATAATTTTCTATTGAGATGTACCTATACTAAAGGAAGATATTCCATAAATCTTGCGTTAGTCATTCCAATCCCCTTAATCTATATTAATATTTAAAGCGGTTTTGTTTGTATGTTTGAACGCGCTAATCTCTGGAACTAACAGTCGGATTCGAATAATTCTTTGCGTATGATAACCCAGTTCATGAGGAAGGTTATGTAACATCACGCTACTGGCGACGGAAGCAGAGCAGTAACTAAAGACGCGAGTGAAGCCGCGCTGCGAGAAGCTGGTGTTACATAGTGAAATAACAATTCATATTTTGTCAGCACTGATTTTGGTTGGCACCACATGCTCGTGGGTTTGAATCTCATCAGAGACAAATAGGTAGGTATGTTACATAAATTTTCGAGTCAGAGAAAATGTATTGTGTCTCTCGGTGCATCAAAAAATATATTAGGCGAATATTCATCATATATAATATTACGACGGCACCAAAACAGCTCCTTAGATTACACTCATTGAACATAATAGTTAATGAGTAGATAGAAAGCATTTGAAAAGACTCAATGACGACTATAAAAGATGATTTCAGACTGTTACACCTGATTTAATTAGTTATCCAGCAATAAAAAAGGATCTAAGGTGAAATAAAACACGGTATATTTTCTGAAGTAATCTATTCAGTCAACTGCAGGGAACCAAACTTCTCTACATCATAAAATATATTTTCTGAAGTAATCTATTCAGTCAACTGCAGGGAACCAAACTTCTCTACATCATAAAATATATTTTCTGAAGTAATCTATTCAGTCAACTGCAGGGAACCAAACTTCTCTACATCATAAAATATATTTTCTGAAGTAATCTATTCAGTCAACTGCAGGGAACCAAACTTCTCTACATCATAAAATATATTTTCTGAAGTAATCTATTCAGTCAACTGCAGGGAACCAAACTTCTCTACATCATAAAATATATTTTCTGAAGTAATCTATTCAGTCAACTGCAGGGAACCAAACTTCTCTACATCATAAAATATATTTTCTGAAGTAATCTATTCAGTCAACTGCAGGGAACCAAACTTCTCTACATCATAAAATATATTTTCTGAAGTAATCTATTCAGTCAACTGCAGGGAACCAAACTTCTCTACATCATAAAATATATTTTCTGAAGTAATCTATTCAGTCAACTGCAGGGAACCAAACTTCTCTACATCATAAAATCCTGCTTTCACTTGCCTACCGCCGAAAAATCTGCCATTTAAATCTACTACTGCTTTAATAGCGCTCTCAATACGTTTGAACTCGACAAAAATTCGGACAGCCTCATCTGACGGAGCATTGGGCAATTCGAATATTAACACCTTTATTACTTCACCATATTTAGTATTACATTCGTCTTTTACTTCAGGCTCCAATTCTTCATCTACATCTCCTGGACCGACCATATTCTGAAATACAAAAATATACATAATAATGACTAATTTTGAAAAACAGTTTTATATAATCGTTTACGTCATAATAATTACACTACATTTTAGTTAAAACCTGAAATTCTGTGCTTGTGCATTTGATGATAGACTAAGAGTTTATGTACCGAATAATTTTATTGGTGTTTATAATTCTTGGTGAGCCTTTATAAATAAATAAATACATTAATATTTTCGAATTTTTTGTTTTTATAATACAAAAACAATATTATGAATTTACTAAAACGCGCCAAAAACACTATTTCTGTAATGGTGCCGATCATATGTCACGCGTGACGTCACACGCCAGTAACAATTTATTTTTTTATCAATACAGTTGAAGTGTTTAGATGTTAATTGCGGGTTACGTCACTGGAGCTGCAACCACGTGACAGACCGTTCACGTATCAGATGAAATTTCAAAAATTATACATAACTAACTGCGCTTCACCGCTTCGCCCGTGCGGACGCTCGCACGCACGCTTGCACACACATATACAAACTTTCGCATTTATATGTAGTAATTTAAAACAGTAGACTGACCATAAGACTTAATGTAAATTGAAGTTGTTATGCTACTTACTCTCAGTAAGACCACCTTACTAGGCGATTTCATTATTTCAGTTATTGAAGGTTCCTGTCTAGAAAGTTGTGGTGAGTTAGACGCAGTTGGTGATTCTGAAACATAAGTAAAACAAATATTACATTATCTTAAATTCTCAATACAGCAAGAAGAAAATACAAAGTTACATATAGCCAATCTCGAGATAAAAATTCACATTAAAAAAAAGTAAGTACCTGATCCTGGAGGCGCCGGCATGGCAAACCCAGGCGGAGGCATAACATTGCCGTCTCTCTCATGAATAATGCGACCACCTCGTTTTGACGTCTTTTCTACTTGAAGAGCTACAGACATTCCTTGTTCCTTCTTACCCAAACCTTGTCCTTCCTGCAAAAGGAGTATAATTTTATTTCTGAATAGATAAGAATGTACAGGCAGGGCTAAAATTAGCTCAATGCCTAAAGTTCCTGTTGCCTGTTCAGACTACACTAAATAACTAACTAAATAACTAGATTAGTCATGATAATAATGCCATTTGCATCACTAAGTTTAAGCGCAAATTCGCTACACGCTCTTCTGACTCTAGACTGACACGGAGCATATCTGTATATTTATAAAATCACCTGTAGAACTAAATTACACAGTGCAGAAAAATCAATACCTTAAAACCATATTTAGCCATAATTTTGGCTGCAACAGAGCTAGCTCCATAACCACCAATAGAGAAACCAGCTGTTGCTGGAGGTGGTGTCGGTAGGTTCGGCACGGGCAATGGTGGGGAATGGGTTTCTACAGTAAGTGATGGCGGTGGCGCTATAGCAGCACCCGCTGAACGCTTTGATATCTCCACTGCTTCTTCTTCTTCAGGTTGCTGAAAAATATATCAACACAGTTTTTAATTAATACTTTTTAAAAGTTTGACTAGTTTAGAGGCAAACTGAGTATTAGGTACAGTGCGCAAATTGATGATAAAATGTGTAACATTTTGTATTTGGGATGTTACATTACAAACGACTGCTCTGCTGTCAGGAAGGCAGTTTGTAATGTAATGTTTAAAATCAAATCTGCAAATGTTACATTACAGATGAACGTTTGCGGTGAGTGAGCACCTTTATAATATAATGTAAAAGGCAGTGACCACTATTATTTCATTGACTTACAGTAATGTAAGAATTATGATATAATGGGCAGGTGTTATTAATGCCTTAAACAGGTGAAAATATAACAAATTAAATAGATAAAATATTACATATATAGCTTTCCATAATATTTTTTTAAATCACAACAATTACCATGGGCACAAGAGTTTTCTCAGGTATTGTATCTTCATCATCACCAAACCTGCTCTTACGCTTTCTTTCTGATCTATCAATTCGACCATCTCCATCAAGCTTCTTTGCTTGTATTTCTGAAAAGTTATTTTTTTATTAGTTATAATATATAGCATTTATTAAATTTAAACATTCTTTGTCAGTTTATATCAACACAAGTAAATAACATAGGTGCATACATATTCCTTTTGTTATTTTAATCAGCTCTAGGAAAATGCTATGCTGCACAATATTTTACACACTAATTATGGATACAAAGTATACCCAGACTCAGGGCAAATGTTTGCATACAAAGTTTTGTCTTATGTTATAATCAAATCCACAAACACTGGCACACCTTCCTATTGTAGAAGTAAAGTAGTCTAACAATAATAAAGAAATAAAGTTTTGTATAACATCAAACTTATGTCAAATGGGCTAATGTTTATAAACATTTCAAAACTAGATAAATAATAGTTTTCATTACCTTTGGCAACTTTTTCATAATCATTTGGCCACATAGGGTCATATTCATTAGCAACATTCCAATCGAAATCACGAACGTTTAAAGACCCTGTCAATGTTTTGCCCTGGTTTGGGCTGTCTGCGTTAGGTTCCTCATCGTCTTTTGGTTTACTCTTCAAGTCGATCACGGGAGTCAGCACCTTTATGAGCCATTATTTTAAGTATGATAAATCTAGGCATAGAAACTTAAACACTGATAATAGTCTAGAAAACCTATTAACCTGAGTGGATCGACGAAGCGCTTCTCGTTTAGGTTGAGTGACTGCTGCTTTTTTTAATTGCAACTGGGACTGTAATAACTTAATACCTGAAGACCACCCTGCTACCTTCTCCGTGGTGCGGGCTTTGATTGTATCAAGATCGTCGTATAATGACATTTTTGTTTTTGTCTATACATAAAAATACCGTACTTAATTGATGCAATATTTGCAACAATAAATGCATTTACACATTACTTTTTATGGTTATCATTTAATAACAAAGATTAACAGTTTAGAATGATACTAATTTTTAAGAAAGATAGTAATGCAAACTAATTTACTGCTCATTGCGTAGACCTAATTGACATTTGACATTATTGACGTTTGTGCTGTGTGACCAACTTTAAATTAAAGATCCTGCCCAGCCTAGGCATAAAAACTGACCAATCCTGCCAAACTCCTATAAAAATGCCGAAATAATGCCGATATAATTTTTAAAATCTTTTAGCCTTTCTAGTAATCTTCTAGTTAAGACGTTTTATGTTATTTTGCACCTAAAATTATAAAAAAAATTAATACCTACTTCTAATACTTCCTACAATTTTCCTGTTAAAATGTAAAAAAAAAGTGTAGTCACCGATGACTGCCCACTGTATCCGATATGTTCTTCTTATGCTTAGTGGGTAGTAATTGCATGTTTTTTTATATTAGACAACCTAAGCACAAACTTAGTGTGTGCTTTATACACCATGAAATATCTTCAATCTGTTTCTTTCGCTTTTGCTAATCAGGATCAGGACAAATGTGTTGAATTCTGCTCCCACTCTAGGTGAAATAATCGTTCATATTTACGTTTCATGATAAATCAGGAATTGAAACATTCACACCGCACGAAATTCGAATGAAAATTTTGCGTCTCCTACAGCTTTTCTAGTCCGACTAATTAGAAAAACAACTGAAAACTTTACTAAAGGTACAATTATTATAAATATTTTTTTTCAGCACTTTAAAATTACAATGGAATGAACTACAAATTCAATTAGAGATGTTATGGGACATCCCCGAACTAAAGGTCTTACTCTTATTGTTGCTAATGTTGCCATTGTCATTTAAAATTCCTCCCTAATGCTATTTATTCTGTCGATACTGTACCAAACTCTGTTTAAGCTGTGCTGCCAAGTCTGCCAGCTTAAATTCTTTAAACTGCCAAATAGTGCCAGATTTAGAAAAGAATAGATATAGAAAATTTTAGAAAAGTGTAACATAATATGCCAGAGAGTAAAATAAATGGCTAAACCTGCCGAAAAGGCAGGATCCTGCCACATAAGGTCACACTGCGTTTGTGATTGATACACCGTTTGTTAATTCAAGTCAATGGGGTTGGAAATTGTAAAAGTGGCGCTAGCGTAGTTGGTATCAAAACATTGCAATTTTCTATGAAGAAAATCAAAAATTATAGGAACAGCAATTAAAATGACGCGTAATGTATAATAAATAACAAAATGTTATGAAATCGGAGTACATCTTAATATACTAAAGCTCACAAAAATTTGTGAGTCTGGTTACGCGCTTTTCTGGTTATATAGTTCAATACACAGGTATTTAACTAGTAAACTTATTAAATTTATATTTGCTATTAATCTAACCTTCTTGCACTAATATTATACTGATTAATGTCTTAAACATCATAGATAATACATACTTTAAATATGCTTAACATTGTTTTATCCAGGCCAGGAGTGGTAGAGTGCTTTAAATACTATTAATATCCCATTAAGATTCTTTCTTAGTAAGTACGTCTTAGGTTTTATCATTTCATCATAATAAGCAATAGACACGACCGAAATTAAAGTTCTAATTGATCGTAAAGTAACTGAAATATGAACTGAGAGTAAATACAAGATTATTTCATATTTTAATCAAGTTTGGAAAATTTGCATGTTATTTTAATAATATCTGTTATTTATCATATGAAGTAAGAAATAAGAAAGTAACAAATAATACATAAAACAAAATATTTTCAACAAGATCTGCACGTTTTTTAGGTTCATCTTTAAATTTCTTGATCCGCCAAACAAATAGCACAGGCTATGATAATATCTGTACTAACATTTTGAAAAATGTCTCAACTATCATTGCCTCAGTTTTATCACATATTATTAATTTAAGTATATTTTTTGGTATATTCCCAGACAAGTTAAAATATCTGTAATTAAACCTTTAATACAAGAAAAATTATAAAGAAAATATAGCTAACTATAGGCCTGTAGCACTAATACCTGTATTAGCAAAAGTATTTGAAAAGGTTATAAGTAAAAGTCTTGATGATTTTTTTGAAAAAAAAATATTATGTATCTTTACAGAGAAACAAATTGAGTTCAGAAAGCAAAAGAGTATAAATTTAGCTGTATTCCAATTCCTACAGACTGTGATGAATGCTTTAAACAACAAACAACTAGTTTCTGCTTTATACATGGATCTATCAAAAGCTTTTGATTTGTGTCAATCACAATACCCTACTAAACAAACTAGAAGATTACCTACGGTGTAAGAGGAAATGTACTAAACTTATTAAAATCGTACCTTACAAACCGAGAACAATGCACTCAAATTACTCGCATATGTACAAAAACACAAAGACAAATATTAAATTTGTCATCATTATCGTTAGGTAACACAAGGAGTTCCACAAGGTAGTATCCTTGGTCCTATATTATTTATAGTTTATATAAACATGGTCTTATTTGCTGATGATAGCACAATGATGTTCACAAAGACATGTAGATCAGAATTAGTAGCAGACATAATATATCAATCACTTGACATAACAAGTCAATGGTTATCTTAAAACAATTTACTACTTAATTTAGATAAAACTAATATCATGACATTTAGAAATAGGAAAAATAATGTATCGAATCTTGATGTAGAATTCGATGAGCAAAAGATAAATGAGGTCGAAAATACAAAATTTTTAGGTTTAAACATTGACTGTAATTTAATTTGGAGGCTACAAGTCGAAACTATACGCTCTAAACTAAATCAATTCTCTTATGCTCTTCACATGCTCGGGAAAACTGTGAACCAATCTGCTGTGATCACTGCGTATCATGGTTACGTAGAATCAGTACTAAGGTATGGTGTCATCTTTTGGGGCAACTCGGTAGACAAAGAAATAGTGTTCAAGGCTCAGAAGAAATGAGGCCAATTTGTAAATTAAAACCTATCGAAAGTTGCAAGCCCCATTTCATTAGCCTAAAACTATTAACGCTTCCATGTATTTACATCTATGAATTAACCATGTTTGTACTTGCACATATGTTCATGTTTGAGCATCTAGAGATTAAGCGACATAACCATAAACTGACTTGCCCAACAATTAACACAATGCAATTTAGCAATAGCATCTTCAGTATGGCACCACGTATCTACAACCACCTACCGTTGCATATTCTAAAATGCTCTAACAGGGATATGCTCAATAAACAATTAAAAACATTCCTCATTAATAAAGCATATTATACCATCAAAGAGTACCTTGAGGATGACGAATTAAATTAACAATACTTACCTATTTTATACCCAACTTGTAACTACTTACCATTTTTTATATATTTTTTTTTGTTTTATTGTACTCAGTTATATTAAAATTTTAAAAGTAGTTTTATGAATATTTTAGCTTAGTTCAATAGGTTACATGATGTAAATTAATACTTAGTTTTTATTATCTACATTTATTGTAGAAAATATTGCACGCCAAATGGCAGAATATAGCAGCATGTACTGACTATCATCTGTATGATATTTACTTATATTCGCAATAAACAATTTTGATTTAGATTAGATTTTTGAAAAAAACACATAATGCTTAATAGACAAAGTAGGATAGATGTTAGATAGACGTATTTAAGTCATAAATTGCCGCGAAAACAGTTTTTTTGCAAACAATTCAAAACTTAAACTCCCGACCAAATCCATTTTCAGACAATGTAAACAAACAGTATTTTTAATATTTTTCTGTCAAGAACTGCATAACCAATGACACATTGATTTATACACATTTTGTTCACTATTTAATTCATTTTGCAACTATTTTTACTAATGATTAATAATCAAATCTAGATTATTTAATAAAATAACGAATTCTTTTTTGCGGTCGATTTAAGACGTCAAATTGATTAACAGTTTTATTTTTTCTGTACTCTATAATGTCTTTGAATACCAATGTTGTAATTTATTTGAAGAAACAAGTTAACCAATACCTTAGAGTATAAATAACTAGGTTTAATAACTAGTTATTTATACTCTAAGACCAATACATATCATAATTAAGTACATATTTTTTTGTATTTTTTTAATTTTTTTTAAGGTTGCCCTCGCAAGTCTGAGTTCATTTGTTTTATTGTAATATAGTATACATGTTAAAATCGTAACATGCATAGAAATTCCATATAATCAATATTTCACAATTTTTCATCAGGCGGGAAAATATTCAAAAGTATCTCAGTAGTCCATTTCAATCCGTGGGGTTCGTGGTCAAATTGTTGCTTTTAGAGGTCAGCGCTTAATTTATATTACTTTTATATATTAGATAAGGTACCTACATTGTTTTTCTTATTATCTTAATGTTTATAAATCAACGGATACAATTAAATACAATAGGTACCATATTTATTTAAATAAATACAAATATTTGGAGTAATAACAAATTAAATAGAATTAATCGATTACGCAAATTGAGTATTAATAAACGTAATATTATTTAAAAATGTAAGAAAAAAGAACGAAAGATTACAATTTAACAAAGCATTGATGTCATTAATTTTATTTTTATCATCCTTGTCCCATCACTAGTAAATTCATGAAACCATAAACAATGGCAAAATGGCGGATTGTTTACATTGTACGAAATTGGAGTTGGAATAGACTTAACTATGGCTGCCATATTACCAGTGTACCATATATATGCTGTCGCCATCTGCGATTAGCTTTCACCGCCCAATCCCATTGTCATCGTTTGGAGAATTGTTTAAACAAGTTATGTCAACAACATATAAAAAAACGAGACAGAGCGATTTTTTTGTCCCTTAACGCCTGTCGGTTTCTCAAGGTGGCTAACTTAAGTTAGCCAAGCAAAATTTGACAACTTGTTGTATTTTATTGGTCGAGTTTGTGTTATGAAGTGTAAATCTCTTTCGTGTATTGTGTCCGGGTTACCTAAGATCGTTTCACAGATATTTGTAATAACTAATGAACGAAATATATAAAGAAGAAGTCACCAATGGTATAATCAACTACAATTAATTAACCTAAGGTTGATGGAAGCAACGGACGATTCACACTTACTGTTGATTTATCTGTAAATGTTGTAATATTGTAACTACCTACAAACTACCAACTACCAACAAACATAGTTCATCCCGACTTGGATAGGTTAGGTTAGAAGGCTAAGGCGGCAGCTCAGCTGCGCTTTGCTCCCGACTTAGCCTTCGTGGTTATTTTTTTTTAACCACCCAGAAGTAGCGACGACCTTTGCAACGAATACTGGCTAGTAACAAATACTGATACCTACATTATCTTTCCTTTTCTGCGACACACTTACCAGCAGTTAAAAATTTTAATTAACTCTGAGGGTCTGCATGAATTTCCAATGGTTCGCACTTTCGCAGTTCGCACAGGGTACAGAGATGGTTGACGGTTACTCTAACCCATTCGTTGCTAAGGACTCGCCTCACAAGTTCATTAGAATCGCTTACCTCTAGAGGCCAAGAACTCGCCACGTACAATATAAATTATTATGCTAAGTTTATCATTATTTTAGATGTTAAACTAGATGTTACATCTGAAATAATGATGTTTACCTTGATAATGTGTCTTGTTCACTGTATTAAGGCTCGACAGCCTCAGTACAGTAAACTAGCATAATCCCAAGATTTTGATCAACATTGGCCTCTAATATTTTTAAGTATTTGATTTTGCCTACTTCAACAAAGGAACCTTAGATCATTAATCCGCAGCTTTTAGTGAGCCGCAAGGTACCTACAATACTATCACATAGGTACACTAATACATGAAATGTTGTACGTATTCCTACCGTCACATGCTCACCATCTACTTATTATACAGCGGATAAGTTTGTTTGTTTGTTTGAACACGCTAATCTCTGGAACTAACATTCGGATTTGAAAAGTTCTATTTGCGTATAATAGCCCAATTCTCGAGGAATGTTATACACTATGTAACATCACGCTACTGGCGACGGGCGCAGAGCAGTAAGCTAAGTCGCGGATGAAACCGATGAAATCTAGTACTATTATAAAAAGCGGAAAAGTTTTATTGTTTGAACGCGCTAATCTCTGAAGCTACCAGTGGGGTTTGAATAATTATTTTTGCGTATGATAAATTGATAACCCAGCTAATGGAGCAGGTTATAGGCTATGTAACATCGTGCTACTGGCGACGGGAGCAGAGCAGTAAGCAAAGACGTGGGTGAAACAGCGCCGCGAAAAGCTAGTTATAAGATGAAACTTGAAAACCACGAAATATAACACTAAATTGCGACGTTCGTTGCCAATACGGTGTCAAACGCTCTTTAACGTAGACCAAAGAGTATAAGTAGACTGAGTATGTTCAAGTACCTTGAACTTTATTATTTTTTGAACCTTTTTTTTTATTTTTAGAAGCTGACATTTGTCATTGCAATTCAAAAAATAGCCTGAAATATGTACATGATAAATTCTGAGATCAATATTTATTTTCATTTTTAAACAAAATTAATAAAATGGGCACCGTTGCAACCAAGGAATCAAGACGTATTAGTTTTGACAATACTTTCGCTGTCACTACACCAATGAGTATCCAAAAATCTATAGAAACAGAAAATGCTATTGCTTTTGATAACATACCGATTGTTAGTATAATTTCAAATAATTTAAATATTATCATGTATTATTAGCATGGCAATAAAAATAATGATCCCACCAACCTGTGACAAAAATGATGATGGGGACTGCTTAAAAATGTGTTTAAGTGACAAAATATTTACGTAGCTCATTATTAATTATATGACGGTATTACTTGCCAAATGTTATAGTTCTAGGTCAACGGGAAATACCCTAAGTTTAGTATGAATTTTAATTCCCTTGAAAGTATCGAAATTTACGTTTTTCCGGCCGAAACGGCCGTATCTCTTTTTACGTCACATCTTTAATGTGTAGTTTCTGTAACAAAAGTATATAGTATGAAATTAGGTAAATTGCACTTTGGGAGCCAACTAGTTCTTCAAACAGTCGTCAACAATAAACAGAGCACTCCGCATATTTATCACATCAGCCGAAAGACGTCCACTCTTGGACATAGGTCTCCCCCAATATTCACCTCCTTGGCCGATCGTGAGCCGCCCTCGTCCATCTTTTGCCCACCCTCCCTATCAGGTCATCGGTCCACCTTGTAGGAGCACACGCTGTGTCTTTTGATCCATGATCACCGCTCCAAAACCTTTCTGCCTTCACGCCCACCAATTCTGCTATGCTTATTTATTTTGAAAAATATCAAATATTATTTCAGGAACCGACTAATGAATTACTTTTGAATGAAAAATACTCTGAGGAGGAAGGCGATGGAGATTATTGGTCTCATAGATTAGATTATCTAAAAAAGGAACACCAAGAGATTAATAAAATTAGAGAGTCCGAATATGATAAAACGATTGAAGCTACTTGTGATAAATATGAAACACCTAAATTAACACATGAAAAATTACAAAAGTTAAAGCCGTGTTTGGATTGGCGAGCAAAGGTATCATGAGGCCATAATAATTTATAAGAATTACGCAACCGAGCATTCCGCTCCTTTCCCATAGTCCAACTAAATTAATCTTAATCTGTAATAATTTTACGTAGGTACCTAAGTTTATCATTTCCGATGTCGCTTTACTTTAGTGCCAGACTTTATTTTTTTTTGCTGAACTCACTGATTTACAATACACTCGTGAAAAACCCCGTATTTATTAGGTACTGTCTACTCGTCAAGTTAAATTTTCAGCTTAACGTCAAAACTGTATATTTGTCAAACTTTTAGAATCGGCGAATTCAGTTGAAATCACCATGCATGTTGAACTCCCTCGATGTATTTATTTATTTATTTTTTTATTTTCATTTATTTTATTTTTATTTTTATTTTTGGCCATTATATAAATCTATAATATTAGCATACTGAAACAGCTTTATTAATAAACTAGCTGTTGCCCGCGACTTCGTTCGCGTGAAAATTCAGATGGGTGTCTCTATGAGAATATTGCGTGCCTCATTTTATGGCAATCGTATATTGTATCAGTAATAAATATCAGTATTATCCGTCTCTATGGCGAATCCAGTTTAAACCCGCTACCGCTAAAACTGACAAACCACTTTCACACAAACTTGCGACTCTTAATTGCCCACTTATTAAGGGTGGTTTCTGAATATAAAAAAAAGAGTATTTTCTAGTAATTTGGTAATCCTACTATAAAAACTATAGAAGTTTCATACAAACTTTGCCACCCCTTTATACCACCTTAGGGGATGGATTTCGCAAAATTCCGTCTAAGTGAGCACCTATAACCTAACAGGAACGACCATGCAAAGTTTGAGATTCCTAGCACTTGTTGTTTCTGAGATTTCGTGATGAGTGAGTGAGTGATATTTTGCTTTTATGTATATAGATAGCTTTTGCCCGCGGCTTCGCTCGCGTGAATATCGTTTTTTCCAATAGACATTTTTATATTGTTTAAATAATGTTTTTCATACTATTTTTAATCTCCCATTCATACAAATCCTCTTTCACCTACCTAAAGATATCCCTCGTAAAAACAATATACAATACACAAAGGCAAATTTTCACTACAATAACTTTCCCCTTCCCCTTCTTCCCTATCGCCCTTTTTCTCCACTCTTCACAGTTTCCTCCTTCCTCTCCTCCCCTCCCCCTTCTCCTCTTCACTTTCTTCAGCATCCCTTGCCTCTCCTCCAGCATCTCTTGCCCTTTCCTCCACTTCCCTCTACCCTCTAAAGGAAGTGGGAAAAGAGGGAAAAGCGAGGGCTTGCCCCTCCCTCCCCCTTTCTTCTCCTTCCTTTTCCCCCTTTCCTCTCCCTTCATATCGCTTTCTATTCCCCCTCCCCTTTTTCCACCATTCGAGAACTCTTTTCTTTTCTCGTCCCTTCCCCCTCCCTTCCTCTCCCGTCTCCCTCACTTCCCCTTCACTTTCCTCTCACTTTTCCCTCATTCACCCCTCACTTCTCCCTCACTCCCCCCTCACTTCCCCTTCACTCCTCCCTCACTTCCCTCTCACTACCCTCTCACTTCCCCTTCACTTCCCTCTCACTACCCTCTCACTCCCCTGTCACTTCCCCCTCACTTTCCCTTCACTTCCCCCTCACTTCCCCGTCGCTTCTCCGTCACTTTCTCCTCACTTCCCCTCACTTTCCTCTCACTTTCCTCTAACATTCCCCTCACTTCTCCCTCACTATTCCCTGGCTTTCCCCTGACTTCCCCCTGACTTCTCCCTGACTTTCCCTTCACTTCTCCCGCATTTCCCCCACACTTCCTCTTCACTTCCCCATCACTTTCCTCACACTTCCCCATTCCTTCCCTCTCACTTTCCCCTCCCTTCCTCCTTTCCCTCAATTCCTCCTTTTCCTCCCTCCTTTCCCTCCCTCCCCTTCCTTGCAAATTTCAAGTCGCTGGCTTCAAAAGCTAAAGATCTTTAATTTCACACCTCTAAATCCACCCCTGTTAAAATAAAATTATAAGGATATTTCTTATTTAAATAGAAGTATTCCAAAACAAAATATCAAAACTGTAAGTTAAAAAATGAAGAAGATTCATACAATCGTTAATCCCTTTTCACATACTTAGGAATTAAATTTGAAAAAAACCCTTTCTTAGTACAACCTCTAGACATTTAGACAAACACACCCTCCAAATTTCAAGTCACTACGACCAGCAGTTTAGGCTGTGAGTTGTCTGTTAGTCAGTCAGTCAGTTAGGACAAAGCCTTAAATAATATGTATGGGTGTATGGATGTATGGATTAGACGTATAGGAATATATATAGCAATGCTAACACGTGATAGAGCCACATAAAGCTGACCGTGCGAAAAACAGTTAAAGTCTCTGTTTCTATCAGGTTTCGTAGTAAATTAACCAAATTGTTCGACGTGATTCTTTAAATTGGCATAACTTATTTATGAACCGATTGACATGAAACAAACACTAAATGTTAAGTGAAGCTTACCACAATGTATTAGTGAAAACTATATCTAAATCGGATAAGCCGTTTCTGAGATTAGCGTGAACAAACGCACAGACAAACAGACAAACAGACAAAAATTGTAACAATCATTGTTTTGGGTTCTATTTGCGTTGATATATGAGAAAAAAATTATTGGGACCTTTCCCAATAATTTTTTCTCATATATCTTCCATGTACAGACAGCGATCGGTTACATTTTTATTATATGTATAGATATAGATTAAAAATACCTACTCCTGCTAGACAAAACCTATTAATACATACACAGTCAATAAATATCTAAATTATAATATTATGCTAAATTAATTATTAATTTTACTATCCTCCTCTCAGCTAATTTGCTATGCCCGACAGGGTCCACGATGGGTTAACTAAATAATTATAAGTACTTACTAACACTTAATGGCTAACAATATTTACAATTATTAAGACTAGGTACCTAATTGAAATATTTACAAACAATTTAAAAAATTAAATTCATATTTTTTGATATTTTGATATCAAAACAAAATCCCTCTCGTTATTATTTTTGAGGTGTGAGACCAGTTTTGACTAGTTTGTCGTAAATAAACTCCGCTTAATCAATAATCCAGTTTTCAGCAAATACTTCTTTTACCGTATCTTGTCAGTAATATATAAGATAATCATTTTTATGAAAACAAAACAAGTTACAAAGGCACATTGATGCTTGATGAGTTTCATCACTGCGACTTCGCTTGTTTAATGATGAACATTGTATCATTATTGTAATATCTATACGAAATTTATTTCCAAGCTTCGAAGATAAGGTTTGTTCTTAAACAAGAATAATGTTATACTTTTACAGATTTTAAAATGCTATGAAGAAAATCCTCGTCAGCCGCTGGTATGTGCTCCAATGGTGCAAGCTTTTGCCAAATGTGTCTCAAATTGCAGATCGGACCAATAGGTTTTTTTTTGTGAATTTTGATCTTTTGTTTAATTATAAATAAACATTTTTATTAAACCTGTAGATGTTTTCTTTTTAGAGATAAGTGAGATAACACAACAGGATCTTTAGCCCGTAGTACAGTTTAGTTGTCCGAGTGTATATTCCATGGTTGTCCACCGTCACGAATTATCGAACGAAATGTCTCTTGTCAGTTGTCATTGTCACTTAACCGTCATTCGGTCATTCGTCATCTTTGTTGTCGTTGAGTTTAAAACTTGTTCAAAACAATGTGTGATAATTTGTAGAACATAATTTAATTGATTAAATAAAATGGCTACAAATGAATCAAAAGTTGAAGATAAATCTGCTTGTCATACAATTTTAGAGAAAATTAATTCATTAGACGAAAATGTCATTACTAAGGTATATCAGCAAATTATATTAATTTGATAACTCTGCATGTTCTTTTTGTTAAAATATTTTTTGTTTCTAGGCACCTGATATAAATGATTTCACTATTATAAAACCTATTAGCCGCGGCGCTTTCGGAAAAGTTTTTCTTGCACACAAAAAAAGTAATAAGGACCAGTTGTATGCAATAAAAGTAATGAAAAAATCCGACATGATTAATAAAAACATGGTAACTCAAGTTGTAACTGAAAGAAATGCTTTAGCATTGTCAAGAAGTCCTTTTTGTGTCCACTTGTTTTACTCCCTCCAGTCAACTTCATCTATATACTTGGTAAGTAACATAATCTTTTATTTTTATAATGAAAATTGTGGTAAGACAATAATTATAGGTTTTTCCATCATATCAGCCGAAAGACCCCTACTGCTAGAAATAGACCTCCAATTTCATTTATTGGTTTCCCTCACCTTTATCAGGTTGTTGATCCACCTTGTGAGGGGTTGGTCGACACTGCACCTTTCTTGGAAAAGACTTAAATATTTGCAGCTGATCACAGGCTTCTGCCAATCTATGGGTTTATTACTAGAAAGCACTTACTATTAAGAAATAATTTAAATTAAGTTAAGACTTGTATGACAGGCAAATAAATGTTTTTCTTTCTTTCTTTCACTACTCACCTCAGAACACTTGGTTCTTCTTTGGTATTTTATGGAGGTAGTAATTCTAGCCAGCCTGCTTGCAAGAGGTACACTAGAAGAAATCTTACTATATCTGACCAGTTGTAATAATTAGTGTATAACAATAGAATTATACTGCCCTGCTAAAAAATGTGGCATCATTCCAAAAAGATCCGCTATGCCCCTTTATCCATTGGAGTGTTACCTTTGACGTGGCGCAATAAGTAGATCTATAGTAATGCAATGAGAGCATTAAGTACAATTTAGCATTGTGTTGTGTCGCCACAGCCAGTCGGGGTTTTGTTGTCGTGCTATACCCATGTGTCATAATACAGTACAAATAAATAGACATCTGCAGTAATGGTCACCACTACAGCCCCGAACACATAAACACATATTAAACATTTGGTTTTTGCAACCTCTTCCAGTGTTAAGTGACATTCGTTTAATACATTACTTACGAGACCCCGGAGTATTGCTGCGCTTTTAGAGAGTATTCTGATATAGAAGTTAGTTACTGAGAGTATTTCTGGACCGCTACCTGATTTGGTCTTCCATGTAGATATGCACCTCATTTATAGCGAAATATTCTGGTGTTGATTCTTTTTATTTAATCAAGCACTTGGGGGCCCCTGGGTTAATGGTTAGTGTGCGATTACTCAGATCAGTATCAGTAGTAGTATGTGTTCCCTGTTCTGCATGCCACAGTCCTGCATTTTTGATCCTTATCAAGAAGGCTTTTGCCTCTTGTTGTATGTGCATGTCAAGAGACAAAGTCCCAACAAGACTTCAAGGCCTGTGGCCGTTGTGGTGTGCATACTTATTACTTGCTCAAAATATAAAAAATTAAAATCTTTTTTGTTATCTTGTAGGTCATGGAGTACATGGTTGGTGGTGATTTGAAGTCTTTGCTTGGTGTTTATGGATTTCTCGAGGAGTCTATGGCTGTTTTCTATGTGGCAGAGGTTACTCTTGCTCTGGACTATTTACACAAACATAACATAGTGCATAGAGATTTAAAACCTGATAACATGCTTATTGCTAAGAGTGGACATGTGAAACTTACAGATTTTGGCCTGTCTAAGATTGAAGTACATAGAGGTACTTAAAGAAATATACGATTTTTCTAGAATTTTAGACATGTTATATTAAACTGTTGATAGCAATAGTTTTTATTAGTACTTCTATGTAATATAGCATAACAACATTTTTTCAGAGGTTGTCCCACATAGTACGGCTATGTCTACTGCCATATATATCTTAGGTTCAAGTATTTGTTTGAATATGATAAAATGTTGATGGGTGCGATTCTTGCTAGACTACCACATGACTTATGACTCAAAGTAATATCTCTTTACCTTTCAACATAATCATGTAAATGTTTGTCTCAAGTTTCAATTAATACTATACATTATACATGTACAGTTGAACTAATTGATTGGCCATGATAACAACTATCAGTTGACTCATGTGCAGTAAATCTATATCTATACTTGTAAACTATAATATAAAGTGAAAGAGTTTGTTTGTTTGAACGCTCTAATCTCTAGAACTTCCAGTTGGATTTGAATAATTCTTTTATGCGTTTGATAGCCCAGTTCTTGAGGAAGGTTATAGACTATATAACATCACGCTACTAGCGACGGGAACAGAGCACTAACCAAAGATATGACTTAACGCGTGTAAAACCTCATTGTGGGAAGCTAGTATGTATATAATTTGCATATTTTTTTTTTTCAGATTTAGAGATATCCGACTTTCAGAATCGTACCCCAAGTCTGAATATGAGAACGCCTGGACAGCTACTGTCACTCACTTCGCACCTGTCGTTTGGCTCGGGTGGCGGCGACAATACACATAACTCTGTCATGTCTACTGATGCTTGTGAGAACCTTCTTGATGAACTTGAGCACACTAGTATGATATTACTTTTAAGGGCTGCAATATACAACTATTTTGTGTAACCAAATTTTTGGTATTTTTGAGGAAATTGACACTTATATAAGCCTGGTTTTTTATTCGTACCTGCAACTGGGGTTATTATTAGTATTAAAATGCTTGTCGACACACTAATTTATAAGAGGTAACATATTATGACCAGTTTTGCAATTAACACAGTACTTAAAGAGGAGAGAGTGGTACTAGAGTATACTATTGTTATTTATTGGTTACACAAATTAGCTATATTGGATGATAGAGGTACATTTTCATTACCAAAAATTATATTATAAAAGTCGACATTTCATAGCACAGTGTTGCATTCATTCGTGGCGCGTAGTTTTCAGTCGTGGCGAGCATTGCACTGAATGCCATTCAACAAGACGTTGAACGGCATTCAGTGCAATGCTCTTTTATTTATTTAATTACACATTAATGTGATCGACTTAGTACCCTAGCATTTACTACAGTCCAAATCCATTTTCGGACAATGTAAACAAACAGTCTTTTCAATATTTTACTATCAAAACTGTTCTGTTCACTATATACTTCATTTTGCAACTATTTTTACTAATGGTTAATAATCAAATCTACATTATTTAATAAAATTACGAATTACTTTTTGCGGTCGAATAAAGACGTGAAATTGATTAACAGTTTTATTTTTTCTGTACTCTCTATTGTCTTTGAAAACCAATGTTGTAATTTATTAGAAGAAATAAGTTAAACGAATACCTACATATCATAGGTACATCATCATCATCATCATATCAGCCACAAGACGTCCACTGCTGGACATAGGCCATAGGTACATAATATTTTGTAATTCATCATTTATTTTGGGTTTGCCCTCGCAGGTCTGTTCATTTGTTTTATTGTAATATAGTACCTATAATAAAATCGTAACATATAAACAAATTCCATTTAGTCCATATTTCAGGCATTTTTATCAGGCGGAAAAATATTCAAAAGTATCTCCGTCAGTATTTCATTTTAGTCCGTGGTCAAATAGTTGCATTTGGAGGTCAACGCTTAATTTAAATATGTAAGAAAAAGGACGAAAAATTATTATTTAACAATGTATTGATGTCATTAATTTTATTTTTATTATCCTTGTCCCCATCACTAGTAAATTCATGAAACCATAGACAATAGCAATATAGCGGATTGTTTACATTGTACGAAATTGGAGTTGGAATGGACTATAGTTACAACTATATATACTTACAAACTATATCCCATATAAAGGGTGTGTTCAGATACCTAATTATCATTTTCGAAAATGTTCATTCTGTATATTGAATAAATAAAAAATATATATTATAAATATAATAATAGTCTACTAAAATAATTATTTATTATAGGTAAACTGAGGAATTTGTTTGATGGTGTGAGTGCATTAGAAACTACTCCAATATTGGAACAATCTAATATGTCTGGAGTACATCCATTCATGAGTGCTGATAGTATTAATTTTGAAGATGTAAGTACCTGCAATCTTTAAAAAATTATATATAATATATATTATAATAATATATATATAATATATATTATAATAATATATATATAATATATATTATATATTATGTATAAGCTGAAGAGTTACTTTGTTTGTTGAACGCGCTAATCTCTGAAACTACCAGTTGGATTTTAATAATTCTCTTTTTGCGTTTGGTAGTCCAGTTCTTGAGGAAAGTTATAGGCTATGTGTCACGGTACTGGCGACGGGAGCAGAGCAGTATCCAAAGATGTAACTCGCTAGTGAAACCGCGCTGTGGGAAGCCCGTGAAGTCATAATTGTCTACAAAGTTACCCAATTACTTATTTAATATTATCTTTTAACAATTTATTTGATAGTAATAGTAATTAATTAAATAGTTCAGCCTAAATTCATGTCAGGTGGCCATTTTCACCCGTTGCGACTGAATATTAGTTTATTACATAAATTTACATCACAATTTACAAAAAGTTATTGGGCTATGGAGGCCCAATAACGCTGCCACACAATTTTTTTGGTAAATTTATTTGTTTAAAAGACAAGTCTCATACTCAAACGGCTTGTAGCCTGCGTCAATGCATGCGTACGTGCATGCATGCGTGCGTGCGTGTGTGCGTGTATGCATGCGTGCGTACGTACATGCGTTCGCACTCTTTTTCTTATTTCATTAAGAATTCCTCTTGCTTTTGTCTTGTCAATTAGTAAATTCTTATGTTTATCTCTTATTCTTTCTTATCTTTTTTAGTCTCAAGACTCAGGCTCTTACCACACATGTGAAAGCTCAAAGAACAGTTCAAACTCAAGAAGTAACAAGTCAACAGATCCAAGCAATGGTTCCTCAGTGGGTGAATCTACTGTGCTATCAGATTCACAACACGACCAGTCAACCTCACCACTTTGTAGAGGACATTCACTCAAGAGAATACCCAGGTAAATTATTATTGAGTGAAAAATTTACTCAAGACACTGCGTGTGCAGATCCTTCATAAGGTAAACGTAAGACGAATAGACCTTTGTTCTGCACTATAGAATAAAATTCACAATACCATGAGTTATCTGCTTTTCGTGTCGACAGCAAATCTTTTTAATTTGGATTTGCAATCGTGGATTCGTTTCACGGCTTTATGCCGCTACTCACGGGGAGGGTTTAAGCAAAGGTGACGATTACGACTACAAATCGGTTTTTCATATTTTTTTGTGTCATATAATAACACCATACTTACAGTTTTCGTGCTAAGAAAAGGAAGAGAATATTAGATTGTGATGGCGACACTCCGACTGGTGTGGCTGGCCTGGCAGAGTCTAAGGAGAACCACAGTGGCCTAACACAAGAGATCATGGCACTAGAACTGAGCCAAAATACTCCCAAGCGACTGTCTATACACCCAACGCCAGATAAACGCAAGAATCCTATAAAAGGTGTATTGAAAAAACGGTATGTGTGTAAGATAACATAAATCTCAACATTTCCTTATTTCTCTGGCACTTCTGATTTTTATAATGTAATCTTTATTATAATAATTAAATTGTTGACTGGTAGAGAATCAGGCATTAAGTCCGTTAATATACTTTGTACTTAGATAATGTTTTTAATAAATAAATAATATAATTTTGTACAGAATGCTTCTTAATTTGGGCTTTGAAGATTTCAGATATGTATCTGTATGTAATTAGACTACAGAACAGACTGGTAAAAATAATGCTTACAGTAATAATGATACAGCGATGTATGTAATCGACCATAAAATTGCTTTACCACCCTCAGAGTAAATGTCGTTTGCATATCACAAAACAATCATGTCTTTTTTTTATATTAGCCTACCAAAGTGCCCCACTCTGCCTGATGGTAAGCAGTTAGTGAAATCCAGAAGTGGTCGACACCATTCCAAAAGTCAAACTACTTGTAGTCTACTAGTGGTCTAGTTTTCCTTGCATGTGACTTCAGTACAGCGACAGTTGTCACTGTTATAATGAGTTATTTAAATTTTGATGGAATTTTTTGTTATAGTAGGAAAGCAAATAATAATATATGGCATACGCAACTGATAAGCAATAGAATAAGCTCTTATAAACAGGTTCCCTGGGTGAGAGCAAAGAAAGTCAGATGTTATCAATTCACGGTCTATCTCTTTGATAATTAATTTAATAGAAATAGGTGAGGCCTTATCCTTGAAAATGTTATTTTCTAGCTGGGCATCCCAAAACGACAGCCACCATTTCAACGTAGGAGTAATATTCTCGACTCCAGTCTCGGATGCTAAAACATCAGAAACGAAGAAAACTATGAAAGAAACTCGATTCAATTTGCCTAAAGAAGACCAGCCGGCATCGAGTAGTAAAGAAAAAGCGTTTATGTTTGGCAAACATATCTCAACTAGTCTAGAAATATTTCCTACACGAAGATTAAGTAAGGTAAATGATTTTAAATCATTATCATCTGCGTCTTTTTCTAGCGATATTGAGATGGTTTCTGCGACTGAACGATATTCCGCATAGAGCGATTGTCATCGACCTCCAATTTACTAAATAACTGGTTAAATTCAGTTTTTGCAGACTTCTCTCTGACAGTCTTTATATATGATAGTATTACAAATGGAATCTATAACTTAAGATCGTGGTGTACGAATCACATCACTCGAATTCGTGAACGGGATGGGAACGTCACTGCCATGTTCGCTCGGTCCCGTAATAGCCACGTTCCCTTCTCGTCCGTGTGTCTGTGACATGCTCTTTCATATAAATCTACATTTTGTATGAAACGATATTTCCAAAATTTCCGTCTCATCCTGTCCGTATAAAAACCCGTCACATATGCCGCAACCTTTCGTGTTTTCGGTTTTTATGGCGGAGATACCATCTACTTTCAATGGATAAGCACTCATCTACGGATGAATCGCGTAGGTATATCTGTGCAACAGTTACGGACTACAATCCTCTCGTAAAAATCTAAGGATAGTAGCGGCCCGCCCCGGCTTCGCACGGGTGAACAATTTTTTTCACATTTTGGGATAAATAAAGATACTCTCTCGCGGCGTTGCTCTCTACGCTGCGTGGAGCCACACCGGCGCGGTCGGCGGCGTGTATTCATTGTTTATATTGAAATTTTAAATTTCGTAATATCTTTTGAATGGAATGCCCGATTTCAATAATTCAAAAAGTAGTCAACAGGTATTGAAACAGTTTATTTGGATAAGAATTTATTATTAAAATGGTGGAGATAACATCGTCGGATTTTGATCGAAATTTCTATCAACTTTTAAAATGTAAATACGTAGTTATAGTGACATAACTACAATAGTTGGACATATGAAGTTTTCTGTA
Organism: Parascotia fuliginaria; assembly: GCA_963082885.1. Lineage (NCBI taxonomy): Eukaryota > Metazoa > Arthropoda > Insecta > Lepidoptera > Erebidae > Parascotia > Parascotia fuliginaria. The sequence continues at coordinate 12,853,546 of OY720172.1, forward strand.
GATATTGATATGTAGAACATTTTTTTGTTTTCTCATCAATACTTTACGCAGCGCATGCTATGAAAGACATTTTTGGCTATTTTTTTACACCTTGGGTTGGTTATTGTAGGGAGTTCTAAGGATATCTTATTTTTTTTTAGTAGTATATATATATATCCTATGTTACTCAGTGATAATGTAGCTCTCTAATGGTAAAAGAATTTTTGAAATCATTCCAGTAGTTTTAAGTTTATTCGTTGCATACAAAAATACAAATGTTTCCTCCTTTATAATATTAGTATAGATATACAAAATGAGTCCAGTTCAAATTTAATTTATTTTCTCCTGAGTCCCGTGTTTTCACTCTATAATAGTTTAGAACCTCCTGCTTGCCGACAACTCGCTTAAATAATTACAAACTTAATTTTATTTTACATATTGTACAGGGCGAAGGCAGTCGATCGCCAACAGATTTGTGCAAAACTCCAATAGCGACAGCTTACACACCGTATAGAACTCCGAAAAGTGTTAGAAGAGGCAACTTAGTCTCAGATCAAAGAATTTTGGGTACACCTGATTACTTGGCACCTGAATTACTGCTGAGGTAAACATTACAAATAATGGTTATATAATAGGATTGCAAGTAATTTATAGGACATACTACCTTATTTACAACCATCGTGAGTCATCACATCACCAAAATGAGTTCTAACTGTTTCCTTTTTGTTTTCGAACCTGATGGATCGTAAATCGGCATTAGAAGGGGCGTCAAATGCGACTCGAAAACTTGACGATAAGAATAAAGCAGCTGCACTTTCGGCGTGCTATTCATAGGGTTAAAGATCAAATTTGCCAAATAATGAAAACTCAAACTGGTGATGATATGCTTTGGAGAACATTATATTTTTATTACATTCGTTTTACAGACAGGGTCATGGTCCCGCAGTGGATTGGTGGGCATTAGGTGTGTGTTTGTACGAGTTCATGACTGGTGTCCCACCTTTCAACGATGAAACACCGCAAGCAGTGTTTAAAAATATATTGGCTAGGAGTAAGTAAGACTTAATGTACTTATCTATTCATAGAAATAAAAGTCTGTTTATAAAAGAATATATTTTTAAAATTTCTGATGTTATAAGGAATTAGAGTTCCGCAAATAATGTAAATTATGTTGTAACCTATTAATATGTTTGTAATTACTAAGAATGTATTTTATTCAGATATAGAATGGCCAGAAGCTGATGAGGCGTTATCTGTAGAGGCTGTTAGTGCCATCGAGGCGTTACTAACTATGGAGCCTTCCGACCGGCCGACAGCCAGTACAGTACAAGCCATGTCACTGTTCCGTAATATCGATTGGGACAACCAACTCAGTGTCGAACCACCCTTCATTCCGACGCCTGATGATGTATATGATACTGGATATTTTCAAGGTAAGCTACTTTGATGCTAAGCACTTAATTGTATCAAATCTATACTTTTATATAAAGCGGAAGAGTTTGTTTGTTTGAACGCGCTAATCTCTGTAACTACCAGTTATATTTGAAAAATTCTTTTTGTGTATGATAGCCCAGGTCTCGAGGAAGGTTATAGGCTATGTAACATCACGCTTTTGGAGTCGGGTGCAGAGCAGTAAGCAAAAACACGGGTGAAACCGCTCTGCGGAAAGCTAGTTATAAGGATAAAACTAAAATCAACAGAATAAGTCAATCCTATGCGTAGCCGCCACTGCGACTCCTGTAAGCCAGGATTAGATAGAGATTACTAGGGCGTCCCTCAAAAGTTGAAATTTTATCAGACAGATTACTTTATGAGAGCGCCGAAAGCCCAATTTCTTCCCTTTCCTTTTTTCTCTCCTTCCTCAATCTCTTCACCTACCCCACTCCCTTCACGGTAGGCAGTGGCTTCGCAGAGTCCCTGGCATTGCTCTGACTCTGCGGAGCCACTGCCTGAGACTGAGTCGTCCATGAGCGACAGTTACCACTTACCATCACGTGAGCTGTTTGCTCATCTGCCACTGTCAGCAATAAAAAAAGACATCATTCACATTTGGGAGTCACCACATCGCGTTAAAAAGCGTCTTTTTTTTAATACGAGACACAAGAAACATACGGCCCGCCTGATGGTAAGCAGTTACCGTATACTATAGACGCTTGCAACACCAGGAGCATCACTAGCGCGTTGCCGACCGTGTCAAAAACCTTTTAACTCCTTTCTTGAAGAACTCCATGAATAATACTTTACTTTTGAAGACTTTATATCTCAGATGCTAAATGTCGCCTCTAAAGTTAGTAGTAGGGGTTTTTACTTACGGTATTAACTGGTGACTGAGCGTTAGGTGAGGGGTTACAGGATCAATATAATAATAATAAGTCATATCACGCTTTAAAGGAATTTTCCACGAGTCATGGCCACGGTAAATCCTCTTATGATTTAAACTTAAATATTTTTACTATATTCAGTGTTTTTGTTTCAGCTCGGAACATCCTACAACAATTGCATGTGTCGAATTTCGACCTGTAGAATAGTTAAAATCATGTACATATTTAGCCTATATTAAAATGCACAAATAATGAGCCAGCATGTTTTACACATTTTTTATACAAAACATGTAAAAAATAATGTAAAACGTGATTTTATGTCACACTTTTAAATACACTAGAAAATTAATTATAAATGATAATCTTGTGTGTTAAAAGTGTGAATGTTTTAATATCTGTTCTGTGATTTTATTAATTAATAGATATATCATCCGCGAATGAACTAATGCAGTAGTCATCCTCAATAAACCAAAGTCGTAAGGAGATATAAGTCAGTAGGCGATTTGAATCTAATGCTAATAGCACAAAATTCAAAATCGCAACTAATACAAACTGAACGTAAACATCTTTACAAAGTAATCTTGCTATGTATCTCGATATGTTAATAGCTCTTTAGCCTGTGTTTAACATAATGTTGTACTAATGTGAATTTGGCTAAAGACTGAAAATTTACATGAGATTTTTATAAGGCGGAAGTTACCAATACAATTTATGATCTTAATGCATTTATTTCGTATTAACATTTTAGTTTATTTATTTATATAAATGCATCTTTGTATTTACAATCATGTACTATTGTTGTGTCCTTATTAAAGAACTGTCAAAGGGGTGAATAAGGAAGCCGGTGAAGCATCTCTCGGCTTCGGCTCGGCCTTTTAGTGGTAAGGAAGAGCCATGTTTATAAAAATCTCGAATTCACTACTATTATTGTGATGCATGCTTACTTCACCAGTGTTTCTATTCACTGCCTTTGACGACTTTCTATTTAATTGTGTATGAATTATGATGCTAATATTATTATTATTGATAATCAGTTTCAATTTCTAAATTTAGGTACGTTAATTAAAAAAAATAAACATTACTTGAGAATTTTATTCGTTTAATTAATAACCTTAAATTAAATTGGCACAATATCCATAAGAATTACAAATTGAGTACTTTAGCAATTAATTGAGAAAAGCAAGAATAAATTTAGTTGTTTTTCTCAAAATAATTAGCCGGAATTATTCATGGAATAATTGATAATTGAACTTAGTTTATTTTATTTACTGCTTGGAATTTTTGGTGATCCAAGGAAGGAAGTAAGTGACGCGGGTGTAAACGCCGGGGTATTGGCCTTTGCCACACCCGATACCCCAGGACACAACGCCTACTTGCGTCCAGCGGCCATTCTCGTTTACCATCAGAGGTCCACCGCTATCGCCCTGTGAAAAACAAAATATTACAGTCCATTTGACGCATTATTAAAGCTTTGTTTGCAATGATGTCATACGTAACCGAGCTGGCGGGTATATGTGCTGTTCATATATAATTTTGAATGATTTTACTGTAAGGTGAACCGTTGTTAAACCTTTCCATAATTCACCTAGGTGGTCTCAGGCGATGGACCATGAGAAAGAACCGATTATATTGTGTGCTCAACATCTACAATACGTTCAGCCTGTTATGTGTTCAGGCCTTTTAACTTAATAGCAGTAACGCCGGCTTTACTATCTTCGTTTGTATTCAATTTAAATATTATTGAAGTATTTTTACCAGTATCGATTTTCCTCTAAAATTGGAATGATTGGTTGTACTTACGCTGCAAGAGTCCATGCTAGCTTTACCAGCGCAAAGCATGTGTTCGACGATACCACCGGGGGCGGCACCACCATATTTCAATTTGCATTCTTGGTTCGACCAAATCGGGATTGACACTTCTTGTAAAACGGAGGGTTGAGGACCACCTATAAAGCGAGTGATAGTTTTATGAAAACGTCATCGTGTGACTACAAAAATACAACAACAGTGTTTTTTTCTGACTAACTACTTTTGCTATAAAATATTAATATTTTTCTAAAAACCGGTTTGAGACCGATTTTTCTGAGATTTATACTATAGTATTTAGGTATTGTTAGGATTGATAGTAAAGTTACCTGTGTTTCATCAAGTGACAATGAAAGAACTAGAAGTGTATTTGGTCCTTTATCTAGTCGTCGGTCCACCTTGTGAGGGATCTCTCAAAGTATTATGGTAGAAAAATAAAATTGCACTTACTCTCCCGCAAGCTTCCCCATCCGATAACTGTTGCTATATTGCCCTGATAGGTAGAACGCCCACCTATCGGCAGGCAAATAGGACGAATATTCTTTGTAAATGTTACGGGTTGATCCAGCGTCAAAATTGAGATATCGTTGTACTGAAATATATATTCGTGTTTGTTTATTATATAAATATAGCACCTATTTAGTAAAATGAAAGGCATTGTTGCTAAGCTGATATTGGTCGCATAAGTCTCATTCGTCGAGAGCACTTTTCAGTGCGCACCTGTGTCAGCGTCGGGAACTCTGTGCACGTTTTCGAACACAAAATTATTTTGTTCATTCGTGCAAAATATTCGGCATACGCGAGCAAAATCAGCTTACCAATAACCAGTTTTAGTTACTAGAAATATGATTCTTACCAAAGTACGCATATCGAATCCCCTATGCCGCACAACTCTTTTGATTTTCCTCTCAATATGTTGGGTTTCTGAGTTCGTTCGAATGTTGTAGTCGCCTAATCTAGCTGTTAAACGAGCCACGTCCCATGACGTCATACTAAAAATAAAAAACGAAATTACAATAAATATTTAAGTAGTTAAATTAATAATACCGCCTGAAAAAGTTGCCTACATACAGGAGTCTACAAATTTATGCACCAAAGTTCGTGTGTTATAAAAAAGTACAAAAATATTTGGTTTTTATAACTTACTGAGCTACACAATGTGCCGCAGAAATGACATGTCTGTCGTCCATTAGTGAGCCGCCACAAAATTGTCTTCCTGCGTTGAATAAAGCTACGATCCAAGGCCATTCGTTCAGCTCGGCGTTATGACCTCCTACGATACGTTCCTCATCTTGAGTGCTTTCATAAGTCTAAAATATTAATTTGTGGTATCATTTAGCGTGTAACTATGTTATTTTTCTTTTCAGCAATTTATCAGATTCACCTACTTTAAACTAGGTAAACAAATACTTAGATAATTTGCAAAAGTGCAAACTACACCATTAATAGAATCAATTTAATTTAGACAACTAAAATAAGCTATCATTAAGGGTAGGGTAGGGTAGCGTGGTCATTGATAACGTTAAATACATTTTTGTTGGTATCACACATTCATATTTTTACGGGTCAAAAGTTTTATGATACATAAGTACCTAACTGTTATTTATTAAGTTAATCATATCTACTCCGAATTCAGTACACAGCTGGTTTCAATTAAGCGACAACAAGTCGATAACTTATTTGGATTATCAGTACGCCATCGCCATTGTTATTAGGTCATCGTACCTGAGGTCCGTTCTTTCTGCCGCACGAGCCGTCCACCGCTGGTTGAGCAGGTTGTGTAGGTTGTGTAGGTTGCGCAGGTACCGTCGGCCTTGTGGGATGTGTCGGGTATTGTGGCCATGTCTAAATTAAAGTTTAGATTTTATTTTGGTGTTTATTATAAGATTAGATAAAGAGAAAAAAGCAATTCAATATTTTGACATTTTGGCTTATGTACATGTACTTACCTACTTAGATATTGTTATTTGTGTGGTCAACATTTAAAATTATGTAGGTATCTATTATGGGTAGGTTCTGTTATTTTCAATGATCGTTAAAATGATTACAACACGTAAATTATAGCGTAGGTCTTTTGTGATCTAAAAAAATAATTGCATTCCAAAATTTTAAAGTGCCTACTACTGACTCGTAAGTAGGTAGTGTACCTACTGCAAGTAGCGAAATAGAATGGGGGTTGCAATAAATCATATAGAACTACATACCTGTTTAGTAGTACTCGGAGGCCTAGTGCCCCATGTCGTTATGGTCGTAGGCTTGCTTGTCGGTTTTTGTGTAACACCTGCAACTATACAACGACATTAAAATATGTTGGTTTAACATAAATTACGGTAAGGTACCTAGCTATTACCTACTCAGAGAAGTGTAAAGTAGGTAACTAAATGTGTTTTAGTTAGGTACCTACACTATATTTCTCTGCATTATTATTTGCCAGTTAAGCGTTCAGCTTTCATGTCACTAAAAGTTTCAATACAACATATCTAAATAAAAGATAAATTAGAATCGTGCTCGATTGAATACAAGAAACTCTCTTATTCATAGTGAATGAAAATAATCTTCTATTTCTAAGTCGGTTAAAAATGCTTCTGGATTTCTCTGACTTACTTTAGGCACTTTGATAGGCTAGTAAAAAAGAAGTAGAATTATCAATGCTATTAGAAACTACACAATTGTAGTTCTTCTTAGCTATTATCTATGTTTATAAAAGAGCTTACCCAAAGCAGGTGGGTGCGTAGCCGCAGTGTGGTCGGGAGGATGAGTCGGAATCTGAGGAGGCCATTGTGCAGGAATGTAGCGAACATTGCTGTCACCACCGTATGACCATCGCGAGAGAGCTGATACTAAGCCTGCTGAAAGCCTAATAAAATTATAGTAATTAATAAAACATAACAAATTTTGACGGGTTAAATCGTAGTCTGCTTTGTGGTTGATAGAAATTAAGAGATTGAAGAGTATGCTTAGGTACTTTGCAAGATAAAAATAAGCAGTTTATCACTGTTGTTCTCTTATCAGTCAGTTTTATTCTTAAAGGATAGTTGTGTTACTTGAAATTATTGTGAAGATTAGGTGATACGTACCCAGGAATTGAAGCAGGAGATATTGGAACAGGAAAGACTGATTGTGCAAGACCAAGTCTTTGTACGTCAGGTTCTTGCTGAGGCGGTGTACCCACGGGCTTGGTGCAGCATACTCCAAACACCTAATAACAGTGTCAACAAATTATAGAAGCGGAATATTTCATTCTTATCGAAAGAAAATGGTGTATCTGGTATTTTAAATAGCGGTAGATAAAGCAAAGAGAGGTTGGTTTTCTTTCTATACGTACCTATTGATATTAGCAACTATAAAGAATTGTTCATTGTAGATATAAGTGACATTGCTGAGACAGGACTACTATAGTGGCCGCCTAGTGGTAATAAGTATTGCAGTTAATGCAGTGGCGTAGCGTAGTGGGGGCGGGAGGGGCGGCCCGCCCCGGGCGGCACTTTTTAGGGGGCGGCAAATTTCACAGTAAATAATAAAATATTATATTTTGTAAATATTTTGGAGCATTTCATTATTCCTCTGCGTTCCTGTCTTTGACATAATATTGCGATAGCTGGAGAGCAAGTGGCCCCAAAAATAAGAGAGCACATGCGATATTCTTTAGGTGGCCCTTCCCGTCGGTGTCCTCTCCATAAGTAGCGTAGAGCGTCCCTGTCCGCTTCTCGAACTTGTACACGCATAAGCATTTCTGCTATGTCGGCTGTTACGGCAACGTTGTGTTGACGGAACCTCATCATGACCCCTAGGAGTGACTGTAGCAGATCAGGACCCGTTAGTAAATTATCATTTAATTAAACACCTTTTGTTTCACTTGCTGCGTCGTGAACCACGCGCACCTTGTCGGGCTTCATTGAATTTATTACAGCAAAATGCGGCAAATAATACAGTTTTTCGTTTCTGCTATCTTGAGGTGCAAGCTCAGCATATCCCGTTTCTATTAGTGCAGTAATTTGCTCCTCATAAAAACTGTGTCTTTATCTATTTTCTTTTCTGTACTTATGAGTTTCTTATGTGCGTTTTCATAATTGGAGGACATGGTAATGTCGTCTCGCATCCACAGCAAACCAACTTCGAAACGGTCGTTTTCTATCTTTGTCGTTGCTTGTTCGAGTATCTTCGTATCGCGCTCTTCGGGATCGCTCTGTGGTCGTTTTGGTGTGATAACTAGAGAGTCTATAGCGAAATGTGCTCTCAGTTGCTCGTCCATTGCATCGTCTTGGGCCTTTTTATAATGTACAAAGTTGACTCGGTGACCTATCACTCGCTGACGGACGCCATGTAGTACCCAGCTAAGAGCAGTGTGAGATGCAACTGGCTGATTTATTTTACCTTGGCGTGTTTCTGTTTTTCAAGTGTTTCCGAATTTTTTAATTTTTTGTTTCGTATCTTTGGGCCCGTAGGTAACAAAATATTATAAATATCTGTAATGTCAAATAGTTTCAGGTCTATCTGAGTTGAGAGGGCGGCAAAATTGTCTTCCGCCCCGGGCAGCCGATACCCACGCTACGCCACTGAGTTAATGTGATCCAAGAGTTTATCCTAAAAACTATCGTGTGCAATTGCTGGCATGGTGGTTTTATGAAATTACTTTTCACGCCCCATTTAAAGTACCTACCTACCCAGAATATTATAATTGGGAGGAAAAATGCGCTACTAAAGAGAATAAGTACAGTAGACGGGCTCTACTTACCTCTAAATTATCATTATTGATAAAGCTGCAGGTGTCATAATGTCCCATCGCCCATCCATCAGTACTGGAGAAATCAGCAACTTTGAACAGTGGATAGCAGTCGCGGAATGTCTGGCACGTTCCTCTATGGCCAAGAGTAGTTTGGCAAGGAGCTCCAAAAGCTGCATTTGTTTGCTACAATAATTATTAGGTACGATAATATAACTAACCAATTTGATTTATAGATTTTTAATTTATTGGCCATAACTGCAGTTTTATTTTTTTATTCTTATTGCCCACAGAAGTCAAGAGACGGGCAACGATCTACTTGATGGTATGTGGAAACTAAAAAACATTGCTCATAATAATAAATGTAGATTCTACAATGCCAATTTCTTTGTTTTCTGCATTGATAGAAAGCCTTTATAAATTATCATACTTTTTTTAGAAGAAGGTGATCCTTTTAACATTAATTTCATCTATACTTTAAAGTGGAAGAGTTTGTTTGTTTGAACGCGCTAATCTCTGGAACTAAGTACTAGTCGGATTTGAAAAATCTTTTTATGATAGCCCAGTTCTCGAGGAAGGTTATGTAACATCACGCTGCTGGCGACGGGATCAAAGCAGTAAGAAGAGACGTGGGTGAAACCGCGCCGTGGAAAACTAGTTTTAACCGACTTCAAAAAATGGAGAAGGTTTCTCAATTCGACCGTATATATTTTGTAATTTACCTGTCCGAGCCTCAGTAACAGCAATTGTTTTCTATCACGTGTCGAGTTTGAAACATCTCGTTTTACTCTGTCTACGTGCACTAAAAATAAAATAATCTTGTTAGTAGGTATAATAAAATTCAATTTACTATATAAAATATTAAAAATATACACTGAGAAAAATAAAAAACTAAAAATATGTCCATACATACACATAGGTAGGTACATATTGTATTTTTAAGCAAAAACCATGTTATTTTAAATCCCAACATTAGAACATTGTTTTTTTATTTAAGAGAAATCGCATTAGAACAGAGATCATACTAAGGTAACCTTAATCAAAAATAGGTCGTATCAATGTTATCTATTGTAATGCAAAAAACAAAAACGGCTACCTACCATATTTACGTCTCAAACTAGACAAATTAGGAATGCCACAAGGTCCGCTATTATTTTTAACTTACTAGCTGCGCCCCACGGGTTCGCCCGCGCGTAAAATATGTTTTGTTGTATCCCTCGGGAACCAGACCGATTTTCGGGATAAAAGTAGCCTATGTCCGTCTCCGGCACCGAATCTTTCAACATACCAATTTTAATAGGATTTATAATATTAATAGGAAAATACATGTCAAAATGCTCTAATCATCAAATGCCAACAACATTACAGAGACTATGCAATGAAAAACGGTTTTCTGTCTGTTAAGCCGTAGATATTTAGGTACAGCGGCGGCTTTAGAGGGTGGCGAACAGGGCAATCGCCCGGGGCCTCGCTCTTGCAAGAGCCTCGCGCAACGTAACACAAAATCCCAAGCAAATTTAAAAAAATATAAATTTAGTAACTACTTATATTTTATTAGTTTAGTACTTTTGATTTTGTTCCTTAATTATTTATTAAGGTTAAGTTATAATAACATAACGGTAAATTAAAACAAAGTTAGGTAGATAACTAATTCAAGCATTCAAAACATATTTGAATAGCATTATGTAGTACTTGAATATCGCGCCTCGAAACACTTAAAGATCGGTTTTTTAATCGCATAGCACTCTGGTCAGCTCGATAGTCTGAACAATTTTATTATATTCTGTTCTTCTATCTCTCGTGGAATCCCAGTGTTTCATTTCGGTTGTCAACTCTTGTCACCTTTGAATTATTTTGCTTGCAATACGAGAAAGTCTTTATTGTACCGTACATGTCTTTCAATTTTATTCAAAATTACATTCTTATACATAGTATTAAAAGTATTTAATGAGCAGGAAAAGTGTTACTTATAGTATTTGAAGTATTGAGTAAGCTGAAAAAGTGTAAAAAACTGTGTGATACCTAAAAATTATTTATGTTTGTGCGAAACAAAACAAAATTTACGAAATATTGACATTATAGTTCTTCTTCTTCTCCTTTATATTTGGCAACAGAGCCGACGATTGTGTCAGCTATTTCTGACAGCGTCAAGTTTAGAATTATATTCTTGTTGATGATATTAATGGTATAATACAATGATAAAAATAGAAAAAATGTGGATGAAATTAAATGACAACCATCTTCCGTGAAAACAAAAGATGAACCTCGACATAATAGTTGTTGAGGAATTCGATAACAAAAGATCGGCAATCAGTCCTTGAAATTTGTCAGTCATAAATGACAGCTTTTATATTGTGCTATAATTAAAGATTTTAGTCTTAGGAAAAGCCGCAAACATCAATTTTTAAAAATGTATCATATTTGTATTTGTTAATTTTGTAAATCTTTTAATCTATACTATTAAATAAAACGGAAGAGTTTGTTTGTTTGTTTAAACGCGCTAATCTCTGGAACTACCAGTCGGATTTGAATAATTATTATTTTTGCGTACGATAGCCCAGTTCCTGAGGAAGGTTATAGGCCATGTAACATCACGCTATGGGCAACAGGAGCAGAGCAGTAAGCAAAGACGCGGATAAAACTGCACCGCATAAAGCTAGTGTAAAACTCAATTTTTATTTATTTGTATAACTTTAGTATTTCTCGTCAAACATGACAAAAACATACCTAAACCAAACAACCAGACCTACTTTCGCATTACATACTTTTCAAGAAGGACAAAGAGCCTCGCAAGGACCTGCCGCCCAGAGCCTCGCAATGGGTAAGGCCGCCGCTGTTTAGTTAAGTACGACAGGAATATTTAGGAAGGAAGATGATCATTGGTTACGAGTGATGCAAATTCGCGAAGTAGGTGATAGTTAATAGGCTATATGGCATGATAGTAGCTTTTCAAAAATTAAGGTTCACAACGAAAGGTCAAGTTTCTTGGTCTTGTGCTCACTTATATGAACTCTCACTGAGAATAGTATTGTCCTCAGTCCCGGAACGTCATTTTATTAAAGTGTGGCATGATAGTTAGGTACAATTTTATTTCAATAAAGATTTGTGTGTTATGTCAAAATATATAATATTAAATATCTGTCTTTAAACAAAATAAATGTATGAGGTCGTTAAGTACCTATTATGTGTCTGTTTCAAATATATACATATTAGGTATATTTCCAGACGCAGTTCCGCATTAATTAATGAAGCGTGAGTTTGACTTACACAAGAGTTCCGTAGCTATTTGTTTCAAAAATGATTTCGAATTCAAGTACCCAAGAGTTGGTACCTACCTACCTACATATATCTGGAGAGATATAGAAAAAGATATATATAGAAGTGCTCAAGTCTTTACAGACAATTTTGGTAAGATGAACGAAACGAATTCTATGAACAACTAAAGCTCTATATTTACTAGATTAGATTTAGTAATTTTATTATGGAATTCAGACTTAGCTATCTCTCAAGTCAATTTCGTTAGGTAAGTAGTTGGTAATTACAGTCATAAATAGCTGTGATAAACTGATAAACGATTAAAGGAGGCTAGCCAAAATCACATCACCTTCCTTTTACAAGTTAATACAGATTCCTAAAATTTTAATGGTCCAAATCACTTTGAAAACAAAACGTTGACATCAAAATTGATCAATAATTTTGGAATAATTTTCGAAACTCGATAAGTACACTAAAGTGGCATTTACTTAATATTGGTATAACTATTATGTAGGTAGGTAAGAAGGTACCTACCTTAATTTACAAACTCAATTAAAATTCGTCGAGATGCCTTTTATTATAGTGCTTAATTTAAAATTACTACCAAAAACAAAATTATAAATACGCTGCAGAACCTTTTTTAATTCAAACGACAAATTGTAATATTAAAACCCTTTTAAAGTTGATAGGGACCTTAACAGCTTATCAAATATAAAGAGAACATAACTGTTAATGACACCAATTTACTAGTAAAACATAACTTACTTATTTTATGTGCACATTGCAAGACAAGACATTTACTATGTATGTACGGGTATGTATGTAAATTATATCTTGTCGTTGAACTTGCCAATTTAAAAAACCCGCCGAGTGCGTGTATAACCACGCGCAGTGTAGGGTTCCGTAGTAGTGTAGTTGCGCAATATGTGTACCTTATATAAGTGGGTTTCATAGAATTAATTTTATAAATTTAAACGGGCTTATATACCACCTATCCCCACTCCTGTAAAAGTACCTAAATGATTTTACAGTAATAGAAATTTCGCGGATTTACTTAAAAAAAATATACTCAGGGTAGTATTTATAAACAAAGCTCAGATATTGAGTACGCGTACTTAATACCGTCTCTTTCTAACTACGGTCTCAGGCCCCTAGTTAGATAGAGACCGGGGTATGATTCAAGTGCGCGTACTCAACTCAATATCTGAGATGCGTTTATAAATATGAGCCTCAGTTACCGAGTATTTATAATATCGCAGTAAAATACACCGCGATTCAGAAACTCAAACTTAAGTTCAAAGCGTTTATTTCATTTTGATCATAAAGTGATGCTTAAGAACGTCAAAATGATATTAAGTTAGCCAATTAAGCTACAGCTAGTTCGCTGACAAGGTAGAGCCGTGAGATGAACTGGCAAGAAACTCAGGCCACTCTTTTCAATCGCCAGATAATTACAGTTTTTTGTATTAGTTACAATATTAACACTCAACGCAACCAAAGAACCATAAAAAGTAATTATTGCAAATCAACCAACAAAATTATATTAGTTGGTTGATTGACCTAGATAAAAATAAGAAAAGAGAGGATTTCAATTATTTATTTAGTTTCATCTAGTATGGTTATTTGACTACGTATTTTAATTAAGATGGTAAATGCATCTCTCGGTCATATTAGACGACAAGGTAATACTGGATTTAGTATTAGATGTATGCCATGCCAAGTTTGACCAGTCATACCAAGTAGAACCCGTTCACGAGCATGACGCACGGACCAGCCATCATCACCTTCGCCATATTAGTGGGAAGGTAATGACCTGGCAAATACGACACCACAAGCAATGACATTTTAGTGAGCATGGCAATGCAGGGCATGGCTGATAAACGAATATCTATATGATCGATCAACGCCATATAATGGTGAGATCGGAACTAAATCCTTATTGAACTGACCTAGACGTAGTAAAAGTTGATTGAGTATAACTCGATAATCTGTAATGCCTGCTTAGCTGTGATAGTTTTTCTTTTAAATTAATGATGACTATTATTAAATTTTTTTTTACATTTTCAAATATAACGGTTGCACTGATAGGATGGACACTTGACTTTATCAAAAAACGAGAATCTTAAAGCTAAATATTTCGCAAAAGCTGAATCGCAAAATGGTCTTAACAAACCCTCAATATTTTTACACTGTGGAATATGGTGGCATTTCCAGTGTCAGGTTTTCCGATGACTTTAAATTTCTATTATGAGTGACACAGCGGAACTTAGGAAGGTGCTTAGGGATCAAATATGTAGTACATTATAAAGTAACAAGAGGATGTGTGTGAGCATTCCGGCGATCATGACATATTGGTAACCACTTGTATTGAGTTGCGTTCTGAATTGTGAAACATACCTACGTAAACCGAATATGAATCGTACTTATACAGAAGTTTTGAAAACGTTCAAGTTTATCTAATTGGTTTTCGGCGAGATCTAGATAGTGACATTAGCATAATAGGATTGGAAAAAGAAGAGAATTTGTAAGTGCAATTTTAGTGGCTGCAGAAAGAAAGTTTCTTAACTTTCTGATTAATTTTGCAGAAGCAAAAATTATGCGACTTAATTTCTTAAGCTGTAGGTTCTATGAAAAATCGAGATCAATGATAATACTTAAGTTTTTAACTTTTTCGCTAATGGGGATCGTAGTGCTGTTAAAGATTATTAGTGGAAGCAGCGACCAGTCAATTCTGGATATCAATCGTGAGCTACCGACGGCGACGATTGCAATCTGTGTTTTATAGGATTGATTTTGACCCCAAAAGATTTGCTCCAGGTATTATTAATTCGTTCCAAATCGTCATATAAAATATTAACTTACATGCTTCTGGCAAGCGCGTACCACTGGTGCTTGCGTATAGGTATATTTGTAAATCATCTGCGTAAAGGTGATAGGGTGAGTAAAGGGGAAAGAACGCCACCCTGGGGACGCCGACTGTAGTATTGCACCAAGTAGAATGCCGATCGCCGGTATTTATAGGTACGCTGTCGACGGCCACACAGGTAACTACGAAATCAATCAATCACTTGGAGATATATTATGATATGTAAAATAAGTATACAAAGAAGAACGTCAAAGCCTATGGTATTGAAGGCATTGCTGAAATCTAACTTCCATCCTCCACACCGAGCCTGATGTTATCCGTAATAAGGCAGTAGTGGTACTATGACCAGGACGAAATCCGGATTGACAAGGATTTAGAAGGCAGTTTTTGGAAAGGAAAGCGTTAACTTGGTTATAAACCTTGGAAAGGAAAGGTACCTAATATGGATATGGAACGATAGTCAGAAAAAGATGTAGATTTACAGGTTACTTTTTTATGCAAGATAGTTGTCATTTTTATATAATACTAGCGGCCTGCGCCCGCCCCGGCTTCGCACGAGCGGACATTTTTTAAACAATATAGAAAAGTGAAGAAGAATAAAGAAAGAATATAGAAAAGTGTACCTTTTTTTTTCACGCTGGGTGTCGTGGGTTCGATTCCCGCGGAAGGCAAATATTTGTGTGATGAACATTTGTATTTGTCTTCAGTTTGGGTGTTTTCTATGTATTATAAGTATGTATTTACATAAAAAAGTATGTATATGTATTATATTTCAGTTATCTAGTACCCATAACACAAGCTCTGCTTAGCTTGGGACTAGATGACGGTGTGTGAGAGTGTCCACATATTATTATTATTATATTATTATTATTTACATTCGACAGTTGTCATTTACAAGAAAAATAAAATGATTGTTTTATGATAGGGGAAACAATCTCGGTAGTACGGAACACGAATAAAACAGGCTTAACTAGACAAATTTATTAACTGTAAAACTTGTTTTAAATAGAAATATGTATGTAGATCATCTACTAATTTGCTCTTTGCATATCAATTCAGCCTTGTCATTTTTTATTGAATTAATTCTAATTGGTTTAAATTTTGATTTTTGAGAACTTTTTGCTTGCGGTTGATTGATTGTGTTAAAGAGAGATAAGTTTGCGAGTTGTAAAAATGCAGTAAGTACATACAGTGTATTCACCATGCCTAAAATAAAATGTCAATAAGTCTATAAATTTCTATAAGTTTTATTTATTTATTTATATGCACACACAAAACTTATAAAGATAGTACATAAAATAACATGAGCACAAAGGTAGGTACTGCTTATTTCATCAGAAATTTCTTCCAGCAGACCTGCGATAGGAAAATTGATAAGAATAGCAGGCATTGGCGTAATCAATTATCGGCTGAATGAGCGTTTGGGCTAGAAAAATAATATTTCATCAGAAATTTCTTCCAGCAGACCTGCGATAGGAAAATTGATAAGAATAGCAGGCATCGGCGTAATCAATTATCAGCTGAATGAACGTTTGGGCTAGAGAGATTTTAGTTTTAGAGGGCAAGACGCTTTGCAAGCATTTTAACGAGTGAAATGAAAAGTGTACCCTACGACTAACCTTATTTACTTGTGCTCGCCACGAAAGATTACTGTTAAGTAAGACACCAAGATTCTTAGCCGTATCAGTAAAGGTGATTGTTGAGCCGTTGAGAGTTAATGGCGTCAGAGATGATAAGTCAAGCGCATTGCGAAAGTATCTGCTGCCTATAATCATAGCCTGGGACTTAGTTGGATTAATTTGCAAGCCGAAAGACTTAGCCCAATTACTGATATTATCCAGGTCTAGATTCATGGTATTAATCGCAGAGTCCGCTTCAGTCAATGAAAAATGTCTGTAAAGCTGCAAATCATCTTCGTACAGATGGAAGTTAGAAGAGATTACCTTGGTAACAGTGTTTATAAAAATGGAGAAAAGAAGAGGCGAAAGGACACCACCCTGAGGCACACCAGCAGTGAGAGCACACCAGTCGGAGAGTCTCGTCGAGGCGAACACACTGCGAGCGATCCCGTAGGTATGAGTCAAACCAGGATAACGCAGAGGATGAGAAGTTAATAGATTTAAGGATTCCTATCAGGATATCAAAATCCACTGAGTTAAAGGCACAACTGATTATCCATTGCCCAACGGATATTATCTGTGACCTTCAGCAGCGCAGAAACTGTGTTGTGACCGACACGAAATCCAGACTGGAAGGGAGAATTAAGAGTGTTAGATAAAAAAAAACTGGAAATTTGCCCATATACAATGTGCTCGAGAACTTTAGAAAGGAAAGGTAGAATAAAAATATGTCTATAATGAGATAAAGAAGTAAGGTTGCTTATTTTAGGCAGTGGTATTATGTGCGCCTGTTTCCAAGCTAAAGGAAATGTACCGGAGAGTAAAGAATAGTTAAAAATATGAGTAAGGATAGGTAGCAGTATTGGAAGAGTAGCGATTATCATTCGCGAACACAAATTGTCATTACCAACAGCTGGAGAGGAATTAGCAAGAATAGATTTGTTAACAGCGTCTTTAGAGACAGCGCTCAAATTAAAAACTGAGCAATCAGGTATAGGCAAGTTAGAAAGTTCAGATAAAGTAGAAGACCTAATACTAGGGTCAAAAGAGACAGGTGGTAGGGAAAAATGCATGTTTAGCGCACACAAGTCAACATCTTTACAGGTATCCGTAGTAGATTTGCCGACACCAACTGATTTCAAAAATCGCCAGACGTCGGAAGAGTTACGGTCAACAAGGGATTCATGAAAATAGCGTCTCCTAGCTTCTTGACACAAACAGTTGCACCGGTTACGCACAGCTTTGAAATGAGCGAGATTGTTATCCGAAGGTCTACGCCTGTACCTACTTTTAGCTTTGTCCTTAGATGCTATAGCATTTTTAATCTCAGCAGTCATCCACGGCGCAGGATTGTGTCTGATTTTAATACGCCGACGAGGAGCATTTTGTCATACAAATCCAGCAACTTGACATTATAATACACCAGCAAAACTGATTTTAAATGACGGAGTCGATATGGATTTTCAGTTATGCTTACATGTTTCAAACAAAGCATCATCATTCCTATGTTCATTATCTTCTAGTAAATGCCCGTATGTAAGGTAGATATCATCTATCCTTAAGAAAATAAGCAACATGAACAGTTTACAAAAGTAGGCGCATTGTACCAACATTTTCAGTGATTTAGATGAAACGTGAAAATTATTTCAGTAAGTTGTTTAAAAACATGTAACTGGTTTACCATTCACAGATGATCCACGTGTTTTACGATTATAACCTATTGTTTAATAATGAGATAATCAAAAGTGTTTTACAAATGCATCTGTTTCACAAAGTTGAAAGAATACAGAGTAAGTAGTTTGTCTTATATTTTCTGAACATTCCGTCATGGTGTCAGGGTTGTAGTACATCCTTTGTTCACCTTCACGATGTACGTACATCCAGATTTACTTATTATCAGTAATATGGTCCCGAATTAATATGGTCTACCATATTGATGAGAGTTCAACTTAAATTGGACATATTTATGTCTCGAAAACTATACATTACCTATTTTAAAATGTTGTGCTTAAATTTATATAAACGCATCATTATAAAAATCTAACAGTAGTTTTACAAACTAAATTTAATAAAAATTTCACCGCATTCACTAAATCGCATTTACAACTTTCTGAATATAGATTGAATTGACCTAGTTTTTTTGTTTATGAACCAATTTTAATTAAACAAACATTAAATGTTACACGAAGCTAGCTTCGATACTAAGTGCAAACCGCCATCGAACTGCACCGGCGCGATCGCTACGCGCCTCGTATACATAACACTTTTATTTTCAAAAATTTCTAGTATTTATGGACGGATTTTAAAAATTATTTTTTTATTCTATCGGTGTTTCTGTCCGCTATGTATAGTGTATAGTCACTTGCAGATATTCACCGTGTAAAACATATTAATAAATAATTTTGTAACATTTTTAAGGATATCCGGGATACCCGGTTTTTTTTCGGGACAAAAGGTAGCCTATAACCTGGCCAGGAGTATGACCTATAAACGTAGCATGTTTGATAAAAATCCGTTTAGTGGTTTTTGATTCATGCCTGCACATACAGACAGACAGACAGACAGACAGACAAAAAATTTCTAAATTACATTTTTGGCATTAGTATCGAATAAATATTACTCCCCAATAGTATTTTTTTAAATATATTCAATGTACAGATTTTATCTCGCTAGAGATTTATTATAAGTAATAATAATAATAATAAGTAACAAGTAGTGGTAACAAGGTGCGGGCCTTTAACAGCTGGGTCATGCCAGTCCTAACCTATTCCTTTGGCATAGTCAGATGGACTCAGACTGAACTGGACGCTCTTGATAGGAGAGTCAGTACACAGTTGACGACATTCCGTATGCATCATCCACGATCATCGGTGATGAGGTTGTACATCCCACGGAAGTGTGGAGGTCGTGGCTTTCTGTCTGTCAAGACTCTCCACAACCGTGAGGTGTGCAACCTCAGAGAATATTTTATAAAATCAAATTCAAATATGCATCGGAATGTCGTCGTTGTAGATAACGGCCTCACCCCGCTGGGTCTGGCTAAAGAGAACTGGCGCAAACCTGTTGTGCTTAGTATAGCGGAGCGCAAGGATGTATGGGAAAAGCAAGGAATTACATGGACGCTTCTATCGGGCCTTAAACGGGCCCGATGTCGACTCATTAACATCTGTATCCTGGCTACGATTTGGTGATCTCTTTGGAGAAACCGAAGGTTTTGTCTGTGCAATTATGGACGAGGTTCTAATGACGAACAACTACCGGAAGTTTATCTTAAAGGATGGGACGGTAGACATTTGTCGGGCATGTCACTACCCCGGAGAATCCATAAGACATATTGTCTCTGGTTGTTCTCGTCTTGCGAACGGCGAGTATTTGCATAGACATAACCAAGTAGCTAGGATCGTCCACCAGCAACTTGCTCTGAAGTACAAGCTTGTAGTCTCTGAGGTACCGTACTACAGATATGTGCCCGACCCAGTTCTCACAAATGGTCGTGCCACAATATACTGGGATCGATCTATCATCACTGATAGGACTATTGCTGCCAATAAACCTGATATAGTGGTGATCGATCGATTAGAGCGCCTTGCAATGATCATCGATATCACCATTCCACATGATGACAATCTCGTGAAAGCAGAAAAAGATAAACAGATAAAGTATTTGGATTTGGCTCGCGAGGTTGTCGACATGTGGGATGTGGATTCGGCGATCATTGTTCCGATACTCATATCAGTTAATGGACTGATTCCTAAGAGCCTCCATCAACATCTCGCGAGGCTCGCGTTAGGTGGCTGGATCGTGGGCCTGATGCAAAAGGCTGTGCTCCTTGATACGGCCCGCATTGTGAGGCGGTTCCTATCTCTGGAGCCCTAACCACCGGTAGCTTGGTCCCTGTACCCGATATCGGTGGGTCTCCATATTTTTATATTTTTAAATGTATATTTCTATTATTTTTTGTATATATTTAAAAATGTAATTTTATGTGTACATAATTAAATAAAGAGAATAATAATAATAATATGTGGACTATCACACACTGTCGTCTAGTCCCAAGCTAAGCAGAGCTTGTGTTATGGGTACTAGATAACTGAAATATAATACATATACATACTTTTTTTTTGTAAATACATACTTATAATACATAGACAAATACAAATGTTCATCACACAAATATTTGCCTTCCGCGGGAATCGAACCCACGACACCCAGCGTCGCAGTCAGTTACACTAACCACTAGACCAACGGTGCAGTCAATAATAATAAGTATAATAATAATAATAATAGATAATAGATTACTCTCGGTCTTGACATGATCATCTTTCAAATCCTATAATGTCACTCATTTGTGTGAACAAAACAACTTAAAGGTTATTTATGTTAGTTGCATCTAGAGCTACATGTATTTGGGTGGTTCTATAAAACAACATTAAAAATGTGAACTATTTTAAACAAAAACAAAAATAAATAAATTGAATCATTAGGTTACAAGGGTACACAAAAAACAAATTAAGATTGTATAGTCAATAATATACCTACACAATAATTTATTCTATTTCTGATTCGATATATGATATGATATTTAATTTACTTAATGAAGTTTTAAACTTGATAACTATACTTAGTAATTTATTTAATAAACGTATTGAAATATTTCATAATTAACTATTTAAAAGTGTTTAAGCGTTTGAGTATGCCTATGCTTTCGATACCAATCATTGTACCTATTAATTACACGTACTTATGATATGTTTTGGAAGCGAAATGCCAAAATTAATGAAAAAAAGTATAGAAATAATACCTAATACGAGAATTAAAACATTTATTAATTATTATTAAAGAAGAAATAAAATGAAAATAATAAACCTACATAGGTACGAGTTTTTAATTGACTTTTTAATGCAGTCCTACTTAGTTTTTTTCCCCTAACCATCTGTTTATTTAGCCGGTTAAGAATCAGATAAACGTATCTACAAATTTTGGGAGAGGTCTCAGTCCAGCAGTGGACTACCTTTTGTAGTTTTTAGTAGTTTATGAGTAAACTCCGATACGTAAAAACAATAAAAAACGTAATGAATTCAAGATGTGCGTTAATTTAACTATCCAAAACAACAATTCAATCTTTTTTTTTAAATATAAGTACATATAACAAATATTGACATACAATTTATTTCGTAATAGTCTTGAGAATTAATTACTGTGATAGATTACCTTTTGAACAACACAATTAATTTTTACATTTACTTTCTATTCATTGTTATAATTTATTCATGTAAAAATAGACGAGTAATTTCATTATTTCACAATTCTGGTTTAATCGTAATTTGCGTTTAGTTATGATGTGTAATTTTGTAGATTCGTCCATCTGGTTTTTAGCCGGCGATTTAGAATCTTCAAATTCGCAAAAAATGGCGATTACAACCCCATTTTTTGTAGAAAAAGAAAGATATTTTGAGTTTTTGTGCCGTAATAGTGACGTAATGTGCAAATGATCATTATTGGTCATCAACGCGAGGGTAGTAAACGACACCGTAGATTATACAATTTTGTTTACACCTAAAATACTGTTACAGTTTTTTAAACATCTGATTAAAGTTCACTAAAGAATGTTTTGTCGTTTAGGTTTGATAATTTTGTAACCAAAAATATTCTTTTTATTTCTTTTTCTTCTTCTTTCTTTCTACTGCTTCTTTATTTATGATTTTGTTATTTTGATCATAAAGTATGATGCTTATGAAAAGTCAACATTACATGAAGTCAGCCAATTGACCTACAGCCAGTTCGCTGACGAGGTAGAGCTGTGAGAAGAACTGGCAAGAAACTCACGTCACTCTTTTCAATCGCCAGATAATTATAGTTATTTGTATGAGTTACAATTTAAACATTCAACGCAACCAAAAAAGTTAATTTTTGCGCACCCTCTGGGTAAGACGTTATAGCTTAAAGGTATTGTATTGTATCTCAATATCTACATTATTGTAAATATCTACCTATGTTTATGCAAATAAATACCTAAGTATATTTGATTTGATTTGAATGAATTTTTGTTATTTTTAGTTGTGATCGTAGTAGAACAGTTGTAAATACTGTATTAATATTCTAAAGGTGATTCAAAACACAGCGAGTAGGTACGTACCTACTCACATCGTACTAAACTTGTCGTAAACTTGCATGTTATTTATTTCGATAGCTGCATAACGGTTTCCGTTATGTTTAAACCACTGGAATCCAGGAAGCCTTGTGCAGCATGCTAATAAGTTAGTACATCACACGTGATCTTACAAGTTATAATACTTTAGGGCTTCGAAAAGCTGAAATCATGTGATTTCGCCTTTTCGCTTTTTAGGGTCTCCATGTTTAAATTATGTATTTCTTCGCTAGTTCGCCTTACTGTCTCTCTATTATTTTTAAAGCAACGTGTTCAATTTATTGGCTACACACCTACTTAGTTAGATATTCTATTGCTATTTCGGAATTAAACACTGCTGGTACAGCAGAATAGGTTCTGGGGGCCTGCTACCACCTTTATAGCAATATTATTATAATGTTACTTTGTGTTTTGTCTTTTTCTTTTGTACCATTAAAAAGGTTATAATAAGATTGCTAGAGGTTGTGGTAGGTCCCCTGATTTCTCCCCCCCAACGGGATTCTCGCCTTGTCGCGGCGGGGGGGCTTAGTAGCCGTGGTTACCAAGGACCACGGTGAACCAAGAGGAACCCCAAGGAGGCGCCGCTCCTCTGGGCTTTGCCGGTAAGCCCACGATGGAGCGGCTCTGGTAGGTTGCGGTGCTGTTTGGGCGGCACCGCAACTGGGTCGGGCTTCAGTGTTGCTTCGGCGACACTGCGGCTGAGGAGTGGCGGGGCCGCGGCGGGAGAGGAGTGCCGGTATAACGGTGCGCCGCTCTCCGTACCTTCCGCGCAACCGCCAGATTGCGGACGCGGTGGGGCCGCAGGGAAGAGGAGTGTCAGTATTGCGATGCGCCGTTCTCCCTATCCTCTGCGGCCGAGTTGGCCTGCGGGCGGCGATCGGGCAGTCGCCGCCCGAACAGCACGGGCCCGAGACGGCAGTGCGCGTGTTCCCCACGCGCCTCTCGAAGGAGGGGGGGCTAGGCCCCTAAATCGGACGGGGCCCGCTGGCGGTGAGCGGGCCATGGGCCGTCGGGGTCGCGGATGAATGCGCAAGCGACTCCCGTGACCCCGACACTGGCCGTCTGGAGGAACACCGTGGGTTTTAGTCGGTACGCCGGCCGCGCTTTGAGTGCGGTCGGAGAGTCCGACATAACCCCCGCTTTGCCCGGGCGGGTGTGTATGCGTAATGCATTTCCCACGTAAAAAAAAAAAAGGTCCCCTGATTTCTAAAACTTCATTCTGACTGCTTATCATCCGGCACAGTGTGAGTTGGTACTTAGCAAGGCGCCCAAACGCAACCGTGAACTAACAAGCATTTCTTAATACACTTATATACACTAATATCTTATCATACTCATAAGTGTCGATTAAGGGTGCTTAGATATAATTTTGCCCTTTGCCATTAGTCCGTGTTTGTCCGTCTAGGTCCTATGGCGACCCCTACCAATTTTCCCAATAATTTTCCTTTCATTTATCTTTCTTACTTGTCCAAACCGTGTTAAGTACTCTTTTCAATTAGTCTATAAAATCATCACTTATATCACATTCTTCTCTTACCTATCATGCTACCTGACCTACTGTGTACGTTAATGTGTCATAGAATATTTATTTATTCGCAGATTTCAGAAGCAATTGTTTGAACTACTTATTAGGAATGTAGATCATAATAAAGAATTTAATAAAGTATTGTAAAAACTGGATCACAATAGTAGGTAGGACATTTATATGTAACATTAAGTGCGTAAACCGGCCTTGAAGATGCTTGAAGCTGGTGTTTAATGACAACTTACACCCAAGGATTCAAGGTGCCTTAATGAAAATGCGACCTTTAAAGGTTCCTAGATTTAAAAAGAAAAATCGTATCAATCTGATGCAACAGAGGAATATAAACTTTAAGACTACCACCAAAGAAAATATTTTGCTTTAGTACGTTGACGCCAACTTGTTTTAAAAACATGTAGTTGTATGCCAATTGACGCGACACCTTGAACTTGATACCCATAACAAGTAATTTATCTGCTGGATGAAGTAGGTATCTGAATATTGCAGAATTATAACACTTCTGTAACAGCATTGTACTTAAGTATTCTTTTGTACACTAAGATATTTTTTGTATACTTGAACTTATCACAACTAAAGACAAGTCGGTTAGGCGACATTTGAAAATATCAAATACAATTGCTTCTGGATTCCGGGTTCAGCAATTTAATGTAAGTAAATGTCAGGCGGCGTCATCCCGCTTCAATCGCACGTCTCCGATCTAATTAATGTCCCCGAACTAAGTCGACAAAAAGTGTAACAAATAAGCCGTTGTATGGACAATGAACTGATTGATGTGATCGAACGTGTACGCGTGGGCGTTTAACAATTTGCATTGAATTGGAACCATAAGTACCTATATCTAACCCACGTGGGATAAAAACTTCTGAGTTATGAATTACAGGTTGATGACCAACATCTTTATTACAGACATCGATTCTTTGAAAATTGATCTTTTATTAAGTTTATTGACCTTTTGGTTTCAAAAACTAAAACAACTCGTAAACCTACAACCAATAACAGGATTACGATAAAAATAACATTTTGTTTTATTTATTTCCGATCACAGGTGTGACGGTGGACAAACATCTCAATTGTAAATTTTTTACTTTCTCTAGCCTCAAAACCTCATATCCACAAGTGTCGCGCATTGTTTTGAATCCTCGTAGTGCAAATACTGAATGTTATACCTAAGTGAAAATTCTTTTTATGAATTAACCATACATGAGAACGTGCCTTTGGTTGTGACCCAAACAGCCAAACACCTTTTGGTTAATACTTAGTTTGAAAAAATAATATTGGTGCTCACCATTCAAAATAACCGCATCGTCGGTGTAAAAGGCTCCGTCGGTTGCGGAGAATCCGTTTGGAATTTCATCAAAATCACTTCCGTAGCTCGGCGCCAACAGTCCCACCCAAAGTATAACTAATTTTATCCCTACTAACATTTTATTTTTTCTGTAATTATGACATTCACACTAAATAATTTGTACAAAATAAGAAGTACAATGTATTCGACAAATAAGTACGCGTCGCGCGGGTGTGCAGCCCGCAAGGAGTCGCTTCGCAAAATGCTTTGGGCTCTTGACTACGCGCCTTTATAATATTTTTACATTGACACTCTACATTAGGATATAAAGATAACAGAGCTTTTTCTCCTTTTGTTCAGGACTGACATTAAAATTTGCTGTTCAATACAACGAGCTCGTTACAATAATGACAGCCATTTCATTTGGCACACCCGAATTGTAATATTGATGATGTTTATGTATTGCATTCTTATAGGTATCTTCTTATAGGATAAACATTGTTAGATCAATGAACTTTAAATAAATAAGTATATTAAGAGCAAGCTTAGCGTTACATAAATTATAAACAATCGCCTCGAAATACCTACGTAAGTACCTAATTGAAGATTACTTATAATTGGTAAATGCCTTTGCATTAAAGATAGATGCCTAGTAAACCATCGGAATAAATTACATTTATTTATACACATACATTTCACATTATACATTTTCTATTTTTAACGATACGTAAAGTAGTTACAATCTAGTTGATTAGACAATAATACGCAAACGGGCGGCGCGGGACCTTTTGCTCGATGTTATGTCGAATTTATTATATATTATTGCCTGAGGCATTTCATACGATCAAGACTATTATCTAATTTAACATAATTATGTGAGCACCTAAGTATACAGTATTAATATGAAAATAAAATACGTGTTTACATTATATCGTACGAATACATTAAAATGTTTTGCTCTTAAACTTTGTCCAATAAAAATTACAAGTATCGATATTTGCGTGTGACATGGTATTTTACATACCCGATACCCGATTATAGCCGTAGTAATTAAATTATTATTTTAAGTAGGTAGATTTTTCGAGCGTAGGTAAGTCTTTGTTTTATAAAAAGGATTGCCTATGACTAATCGAATTTAAAAAGTAATAAAAGGATGCCACCACTCTCATTAGACGTTTATCCTTTTAAAAGCCTCTCAAATAAGATAAAGCAGCGTAGCCCTTAGGTTTTAGTAGTAATTTTCCTGTTTACAAAGTTACTTTGATATATCTGATCCGACGATTGAAGTCAAGCCTATCTGCAGCTTTATATTACGAGTAAGAGCTCCAAAACCACAAAAGTTGGACAGGCATCAGTATGATGTCAGTGACCTCTTAAAATAAGGATCAAGCGTTTGGTGTGAGCAACATATAAGACGCGTAGTGCGTAGGTACACCGAATATTGGCAGACAATATTTATTCATTCGTTCACTAATTCCCTTTTCCCTTTACATTTGGTAACGGTTTAGAATAGTTAAGTATTTTATTAGTATTGTTTTTTTTTATTACCGACAGTGTTAACTGTCGCTCATGGACGACTTAGAGTCCCTAGTATTGCTCCTGCAATGCCAGCGACTCAGCCGCTGCCTATCGTGAAGCGAGAGGGGTAGGTGAAAGGATTGAGGGAGGTGATGAAAAAGGAAAGGAGCTAATGAAAAGTTACTTCAATATTGAAAAAACACAATCTGTCTACAGAATATGGTAACCAAGTAACATCAGATGGACAGTATATTTGTTTGCCGTCTAAGTTGTATAGGTAACCATAGACGAAGTGTTTTTAACCGACTTAAAAAAGGAGGGGAGGTTCTCAAGTCGGGTCGTATTTTTGTATGTCTGTTCCCTCATAACTCAGTCATTTATGAACCGATTTGAAAATCTATACCTTCTCTGAAATTAGTCCTATATTTTTTTTTAAAGTAATTATGCATTTTGTTTTTAGTATTATATTTTGTAAAAACATGAACGTAAAGAGATGTAAAATAACGCGTTGATGTCTTTTGTGACAAGATAGTTTTGAAGTCGGGTTTTGTTTTTATCTAAAAATTAATATTATAACTATTATGTGGCCACGTTGAATGTTACTACTGAGGTCAGTGATTTTAAATACAATATAGTATGAACATTCAGAGATCCAGAAATGATCTAGACCTGACACTTGCTTGACAACTCTACCCAAAATAGAGATTTTTTTATTCAACAGTGAGAGTCGTTTATGCATTAAAGGTAACAAAATTATCTTAAAAACCAGACAAGCCATGATTTGTCACCACTTATTTGAATTTTTAAGTTATGTGAATGTTTAAACAGCTTTCGTTCTTGTTTGTACCTATAGTATAAGTATTGACTACTGCAGCTTTCTGAAAGTACATTTTTTTTTCCTTTATTATCATTTTACATAACCAACATTAACTAAATAATAATAATTGTACTAATAGCATTGCTATAAACCACACAGGTTTGTCTACAATGCTAATTTCATCATTCTGCTAATAACAGTCTTGAAAAAATTAATTATAATACAATATTATTACATACTAGGTACACAATTTCTCAAACACCATGCCATAACAGTTTTCTAGTTCTTTTATCTTTAAATAAAAGCATTTACCAATTTATCACATAGAAAAATATTACACATAGAACCAGATTAATGCATTCACTTGATATTAAGGTTTACCTACTTTTAGAAAATAATATATAATAACATATTTTCAGTTTTATGAATTACTAATTTACAAACTTATATATTTTCCTCATAATAACTTCGAGAATTACACAGCTCTTAACAAAGCGTGTTTAACAAATGTTGAGTATTATCGTGTTCCTGATAGTTATTTGCGTACCTATCTAAAGTACTGAGCAAGTTCTCTTGCCAGAAGAAGAAATTTTGTCTTTTTACCTAATGGCACAGCAATTTCCTTTTTTAACCGACTTCAAAAAAGAGGAGGTTATCAATTCGAGTCGTATGTTTTTTTTTTTTTTTTGTATGTTTGTTACCTCATATCTCGGTCATTTATGAACCGATTTGAAAATTTTTTTTTTTATTTGATAGGGTATACTCTGAAATTGGTCCCATTTTTTTATTATAAGAAATGGTTCAGTGGTTGTATGTTTGTTACAACAGAACTCGGTCATTTATAAATCAATTTTGAAAATTCTTCTTTTATTTGAAAGGGTATACTCTGAAATGGGGTCCCATGTTTTTTTTATAAAGAATGGTTTAGTGGTTTAGCTTCAATTTTATATTTTGTAACAAAACGTATGCCAGAAGTGAAGATGTGTGAAGCAACACGTCGATGTCTTTTGCGACGAATTTTCTGACATTGACATGTCCATGCTACAAGTGCGAAGTGATTTTTTTTCATTTTTTGTTAGAAACGAAGTGGCCCTGGATGAGTAACCATTTGTGTTGTTTCATTTTCAGCGTCTTCATTGTTTAGAAGCAGTAGACTATGGTCATCACTATAATTAGGTAGTCGTTAAGCCAAGTTGGAGGTCTTATGGTCGTGAGAAATTACAACAGCAATGGGCGCCCTTAAACCTGCTTTTACAGCACCACTGTTTATTTTTTGCATATCTATTAAGCGATTGCTCGGTCAGTTAAATTATGATTTTTGATGATTCTTTATTGTTGGTAGATCATCCATTTTTTGTTTTGATTTGTGGTTTCTGGGATTCAGGGTTTAGCGATCGAGAAAGTGTTGACAAGGACTTTATATATCTATTTACAATCTTACCTCTTGTGTCTACTTTCTTTCAAACGGCGCGGCGCTGTCTCATTTGCGCAGCACGTTTAGTAGGTCTACCCATATTGAATATATTTATACACAATTAATTCCCACTAAAAGGCTAAAAATAAAATAATTTTTAGAAAAAAAATAAAAACCGACTTCAAACAACACCTACATGTTCAATCCTTAACTAAAAAGTAGAAAATAATATTTTAATTACTTCATAGCAAAGAACATTAAAGGGGACTCAACGCAATCCTTGATACCTATAATACTTTACTATTTATAATTTTTAATTAGTTATTTTGGAGTCGGTGCCAGCCAAGAAGGATCATAATGGCCTTTATAAAAATAACCTACCTACTAGCAAAAAAAACCTTCGTGATTAATCTATTTAATGAATGAATGAATAATATACATTTAATACAAGAAATCGAACGGAATCAGATAAGTGCGCCTCAAATTTTTTATGTATATCTGAACACAACTATCAATGACGTCTGCCTTCACGAGTATGACCGCGTTCGGGTAGTGCACTCAGGCATATCCCCCACGCGTGCCATTACCGCCCCGTGCATTTCAAAAGTTTGCTGCAAAGGCAGAATTAAAGATCCTTCTTGGCTGGCACCGACTCCAAAATAACTAATTAAAAATTATAAATAGTAAAGTATTATAGGTATCAAGGATTGCGTTGAGTCCCCTTTAATGTTCTTTGCTATGAAGTAATTAAAATATTATTTTCTACTTTTTAGTTAAGGATTGAACATGTAGGTGTTGTTTGAAGTCGGTTTTTATTTTTTTTCTAAAAATTATTTTATACAGAACAGTAATTGGCATGAGAGTTTGTACAGATTGATTATCTACCGCTTTGTGCTTTGAAGGAGAGGAGGCGTCCAAGACAACTTAAATACCTAGTACCTAATCTCCATAAATGCCGTGTCATGTCATATCTCGGTGTTTGCAAAGGTTCTTCACTGTTAATCCCGACTTAGGTCACAAAGTAGATACGTACTTAGGTAGTGGAATTGGAGTCATCATTATGTCTGTAACTTTGAGACTGCAATTACATACCTACTGGATAACTAATTTAATGGTATAGAAAAAGCGGCATTTGGGTCTGCCTGTTCTTCACTCTTCGTATGCTTTAAGAATCATACCTAACTGTGAATTGGTTGATGCAATGATTTCGCGATCAGTTATCGGGAGAACAGAAGATCGATATAAATACGAACGCATCAAGAACAAAGATTAGATTTAAACTCGTATGATATTAGCATCATTAATCTTTACTGTCCCGTTATACCCAAGTCGTGGATCAGTATCTGTTGGTGCTGTGCAAAAATGTAATACTGTCAAACTACGTCTATGATGTTTGATGAAATGTAGATGCGGCGTTTTATTTGGTTAGATAACATATAATATAATAATGAATGATAAATATGCAGTAAGTAGATACTTCGATGAACTAGAGTTACAAAATATTCTATTGTTTTCTGGGCTATCAAAATGAGGGTGCTTAGGAAAATTTTCGCCAGCAGTTGGCGTCACTTCAACTGTCACATTGGGCCAATCAGGGGTTAACTGTCAAAAAGCGCTTGACAGCTAGACCTGACCCATCGGGGCTGACTCCTCGTGGGCACCATTTAAGAAAACTCTCTCAGCAATTTTCTTTTGTCTTTACGCACGTCAATTGTTCATTTTGTAAATTAAACGTTAAAATTGCCGAAATGAACACTGAAAAATATTTGTTTTGATAGCGCTGTCAAAATGGAAGACCTTTTACCAAAGTGGTAACAATATCAACGTCGTCGTTTAATTTGAAAGCTTGAAGTTGTTATTTAACAACCTACTATTTTAAAAGTATATAGAGCTTAAAGTTAGCTGCTAGGCCAAATTTCTAGGCAGTTTAGCTAAGAACTGAGAAGGTACATACTTTTAACAGCGTCAATACAATAGTAGGTACTAAATCGCTACCAAAGGTATCTATAGGAACCATTTATCAGAATACGACGCGTCTATACATAAAACGGCATGATTTACGTTCACATTGTTAGTACTGACTGCGTGGGCATTTAGGCAACAAACATTTTGAATGTTGCGGAATTTTGTGAGGTTCAAAAACAAGGGAATTATTTGCTCACGTTCGCGTTCGGCTACAAACGCGCTGGATGACGGTGACAATGGACTGATGACTCAGTGTCCGTACAGTAACGTGGTGACGATTTGAGTCGTAGTATGATGAATTGTTTGCTGCCCAAACTGATGTCTTACCGGGACATGTCAATAACTGCTATATACATAGCAAACATAATTTTAACGGCATAGAAATTAGATAAAGTAATTATTTTTAGAAACAGCTATTCAACTTAGATAGATTAGTGTTGCTGGTAAGTTATATAAATATCTTTATTGAAACCATACGTGCATACTTTCTAATATAATCTTGGTCTATTACTGACAAACTACTAGCAAGAGACAGATAGATCCCTAGAGTCGAAGCTTTAAGAAGAAGTTGTAAGAAGAGTTCAACCATACCAACAACCACCCGTGTTTTAGCAGCTAATTTAATTATGAATAAGCCGTATTATTTCCTTGTGACAATACTATGCTATTGTTGTATCATATAACTTTCTAAATTGTGGTCTTTTCGACGTCTGTGGGCTAATACTTAATTGTTTATGTCTTTTATCCTGTCATGGTAGTTCTTAGTAGATGAAATATTTTTGACTGCCCTGTTGGTCTAGTGGTTAGTGACCCTGACTGCTAAGCCGGAGGTCGTGGGTTCGATTCCCACCCAGGACAAACCTTTGTGTGATGAGCATGATTGTTTGTTCTGTGTCTGGGTGTAATTTATCTATATTATGTATGTATTTACAAAAAAAAATGTATATAAGTAGTTTATCAGTTGTTTAGTACCCATAACACAAGCAAATATAATTGCTTAATTTGGGGCTGGATGGCGTTGTGAGAATGTGGTAGAATATTATTATATTATTATTATTTTTTTTTTTTATATAAAAGAGATTTTGCGCCAGCACCACATCTCGAACAAATATAATCTTTCTCGTAGGTAGGTATGTAGGTCCTTTATGATCGCAGGCCCTGCTAATGGACAGCTAAATAATTGTCAGTGTTAATCGTCGAATGTCTTGTTATTATATTTCGAATTAATGTATTGTACCTAAGTAAGTATTATACTTATTATTATTATTAAATAAATTAATCAAAATACTAAAGGTAAAAAAATATAATCTAACAGAGGAAGAGATTATAAACAGAGATCAACAACCTTTACAAGTAGGTACCTACGTTAAATGACGTTCAAAATTTAGGACACATCTCATAATGAAACATTAATTTATGTACCGTTACTAACATTTGAAACCGTTTGTTAAATTAGACAGACATTATTGCAGATTATAAATTGCTAAGCTATGAAAAATCATTGCTCGTCAAATAGGCATGATTTTTCAACGGCTCCTCGTGTGTTCTAGCGCTAAAGAGAATATAATGAGAAGCTTTTTAACTTTGGCAAAAATTAAGAAGAGACAAACAGTTGAATGTTATCGTGTTACCGAACATAGTTTTGTTAATTTATAATGTTACAGCAATACTTATTTACCTACTTGTCTACCTTTATTATCAACATTTTTCTAAAGTGCAATAAAACTTATTTATTAAGACATAAATATATGCCTACACTTACTTAAGTATTTTTGTTTTATTAATTTAGACTATTAAATCTAAATTAATAATCAATGCTCGTGCCAACATTTTTTTAAATAAGTAGGTAGGTTGCCTTATGAATTATGATTGTCGCTCGATTTTTATTATTCTTATAAAAAACACTCCCGTAAGAATATTCCGCTTAGACAACATCTCGTTTCGTAACCCAAATTTTACCATATAAAAAACAGTGAATAGTTTCCGAAACGCGACTACATAAAGGTAGGTATTTTATTTGGGCTATAGCCATGATATTTTCGATGTTTTAAAATAATTCTTAATTTATTTTGCTTGATTTTATTTATTTTGTTTTTATTCACAGCTATAAAAAGGAATATGTTCTATCTTAAAAAATTAAAAAGATTTTTCGACCGCCCTTGACAAGGACAAGGAGGGAATGTAGTTGAAGAATGTGAGACACCAACGAGCCTCGTCACACCGCTTAAGTTTTTGCAGACCTTAATTATTTAAACCTGCAAGAAATCTGCATAAAATACGACGTAAAAACTATATAAACATAAAGCTTGCTCGTAAAAGTGCTTTTGAATAATGCGTATACGATTTTAATATCATTTTACTAATACAGCTCGTTTCGAACAGACGGACTGCTCTTGCCTCGGGGACCCGTTTTCGGACATGATCGGTTTTCGTTGTTTATAGTGGCTGACAAGTACGCTTGGCTAACGTCAGAACCTCAATTGATTTCCTTCCACCCTCATCGTCTCTGTCATCTGCCGCTATATTACAACACAACGAAATACAATGCAACAATGTAAAAAATAGAAAAATGTGATATGTAACTACTTGTAGTCATATTTATTTTGCAAAAATTTAAATAAAATCTACTTTTCTCCACATTTTTCATAAAGCAGGCGAATAGGAAATAGGTATTTAATTCTTTCGATAGGTAGGTAAGTACTTACTGCTAGCTAAAATGGGGGCGATTCCTAAAACGACATCTAGTATTATGCAAACAAACACAATAAGAAAAAGCAGATAAGTGTAGGAATTTACAAGTATAAGTGAAGGTTTTCACATAGTTTACAAAGCTGTTTTTTGGATCTTATTATATACCGAATTTAACGCAAGGTTAAAAACTGCAAGAAGCTCGACATAAAAAAAATATTACTATGTCAATTATGTTCTAATCAAACTGTAGGAAATTAATTAATTTGTCGCAGAAGGAATGCTATAGGCACCTACGTTCATCCATCATTTTTAAGTTGCAATATTTTAACAATCGCCTTCGGCCTTATTAACGCTCGTGACAAGAGAGTCATGGTTTCTTTTTGCAAGACTGCTGCAGTCAAGGAGGGTAATGATTTTTTGAGCGTATGTAATGTATGTATGTACCTATATATTTATGTATGTATATGAGTATGTAGGTATGTCTATTTCATTGGCACGCTCTACAGCCTAAATGTCTTGACGGATTTTACCACATGAGGTGTCATTAGATTCGTATTAATTGTGGGAGTGACATAGGGTGCATAATATTTAAATGTATTGTCAACACGAGAAAAAAAAAGAGTTTCTTTCTTTTCATTTTGTTTTAGGCAGGCGGGCCTTTTTGTTTTTTAATACCTAATATATATTATCTTAAAGACACCTTACACTTATTTACAATTATTGCTAATTAATTAAACTAATTAAGGATAGGATATCTTAAATCATCAGCCACAGTACACAACGAGCTAAGATAATGATGTTGAGCTTTGAACATTTATTACCGATGTTCTACGTTGTGTGTGGAGAAGTATAGGTAGGTACATAGAGCAGTCTCTGACCTATGTCATGAACCTTTTTTAGCTTTATCTTTAGTTTGTATCTAAAAACGATCATACATGATTTTATTTACATTATTGTAATAATCTCTACTGAATTCTGCTATGAAGTTTAATGAGATTTTTCACAGGCTCTATTACGAAGCACTAAGTTACTAAAACTATTTCTTTCCAATAACTTCTTTATTTTATCTATATTTATATCTTGGTTAGCCCATCCTTTAGCATCCAGTGGAAATAGGCAACCCAAGTCATAAAATAAAATAATAAAATACAAGAGTGTCGATTTTCAATTCAGATACTGATCAATTTTATTGTTGCTGAATCCTCCTGGCCCATGTAGCAGAGTAAATTATGACATAAATAACACGTTAAATAACACTGGCGGCAAATAAAGAAAATTTGCAGCGAACATTAAGGGCGATAACTTATGTATATGAACACAACAATAGGTGGTTAATTGACTGCATTTTAATGGTATTTTCTTGTAATAAAATTGTGTTGTGCTAGGGAATCTGCCTCCGCACAAATTTGTGGATTCCATTTCGGGCAAGTAAACCTCCCGATTGTTAACACCATTTAGTTTAGTATACATTACATTGTACAACTAGTTTGCTAGTAAGTTTTGTAATATATTACTTTAAAATGTATGACGTGTTACGGTGAGACATAAATACAAAGCGCCTTTCAATTGTTATTGACTAAAGATCTTGTGCTATTGTGCAATTTAAATTTGACAGGCGTTTGTTATGATAGTTTAGAACAATATATTTTCTTGTATTTCAATATTAGCTAAACTAGTAAGTCTACCCGCTGTATGTGCCTTTTATAGGGAAAATAACATAATACTTACCACCTTTTTAATATTAAGAAATCGTCATTATCATATTATCAGCCGAAAGACGTCTACTTTGTGGAGAAATGCGCAGAATTCGAAGTTAGGAATTTTGTTCGAATTATGGTACCAATACATTTATTCCTTTTATAATTTGTTGTCTAAAGGTTTAGACAGTGAAAAGTGGATTTATTCTTGCTGCTCTACCGCTACCTCTTCGGGAAAAAGACTTGATTTTTATGGTAAGCGTAGGTAAAGTGTGATTATATAGTCTTGTTATGTATTTGTAGATTTATTTCATTCGAATAAAATTTTGTAGGATGTTCAATCTTATAAGTTTTATTATAGGTAACTATAGTTCGAAAATTCATATGTCAAGTAAGATTACAAACAATACCTTTATTTTATTAAATTTAAGTTACAAATGGACTCAAAGTAAAGATGAAGTCTCAAAATTAATTTCTGCGATAGCGCCTGCCTAATTACTAATTTCCTTTTCCTTACCATGCTAAATACGCTCTGAGTCGTGAAGTTGCGGCAAATAGCTCGTCATACTATAAGTACTTCCTGTTCCTTCTCCTACCTTAATCCAATCACACTTACGATCGAAACTGCTCGATTGTGATTTGTAATTACTGTTTCAGAAATGCTTGGAGAACTTAAAACCATATCTAAAGAATGCGGTAAGTACTAATTTAGTAGGTCAGGTGGAACACGTGCTTACCTATTTACCGCCTTGCATGAATTAATTTACACTTACAACTTCAATACGCTCAATGTATTAAATGTAGAATGACGACTCCAGCTCCAGCACTGGCATAGCTATTTGTAACACCTAACCCACCCCCAAATGGACTAAGTACACGTAGCACAGGTACAATTATTACCTACCCGGAAGCTATGAATCACACAAAGTCTCGTACAATGTGGGTATCTTATGGCAAGGTTAAGGTTATACTTAGGAAACGGAAGACGGAGTAGTGAAGATAAGCACCGACACTTATTTCCCACACCGCGCAGCCATGAACTGAGCTTAAACAACATCATTGGTAGTTATTTTATAAGATTAATAACTATTAAACAGAGCAAAGAGTCTTACTGGCTACAGTGAGGTTTAGTGGGCAGGTAAATCAGGATTGCAGAATTGCTAGCGAAGTATCGGTAAGTACACTTTAGCGGTGGTAGGCATACCTACCTCACTAGCACAATATGTGAACCAATGTCAAATTATCACATAAAGTAATAACGATTACGCCAAGAAAATCATATAACAAATCACAGAACGGATAGCTGCAAGCCTGCGACATAGGTACCTATACCTTTATGATTGCTACCGCCATGCCACTGCGATAGCAATTTGATTGTCCAACAGTCTTACGGCTGAAATAATCATGGTGATAAATTCTGTCGTATGAACTAATGCTCAGGTTTAAACTCGCTTTAAAATATACAAACACCAAGACCACCATGTTTCTAGTTAGTTAGTAGTTAGGAATTAGGTTAATAAGTACTTATTAAATCTATATATTTAAAGGTACCTGCTTACTGTACAAAATTTTATTTGCATTTTTAATTGATAAAATGCGAATGAATCTCAAATATCATTCATATCTGAATTGTAGACCAAGGAAATGTAGAGCAGTTCTGTCTGAGATGTAATGTTCTTTTAGATGGATAGAAACCATCCAAATATAAACACCTATAGAAGGCGGATATAACTACAACCAGCTAACCAACCAGTAAACAAATAATTTAACTACAATTAATTAATCGATTTATAGTAAGTAAGATATACCTACAATAAATCGGAGTTACACTCGTCTTTGTCAAGACCACGGCGCAAGAACTATACTGTCACATGCGTATTTAAAGCCAGTTCGTTTTTATAGAATTAACAAACAAACAAGCATACGATTCACTTCATGGTGTTAAATACGCACAGCACTTCAACCTGTCACAGTCGACACCAAACCAGGCCGCAACTTAGACAATAATGGTTGTGGTTAGTTAGCGTGTATGGATACACCTGTGTTCCAATATTAAGAAAATACCAGTTGTTACCAACCGCGAAACAGAAAAGAAAGAAGGATATTGAATCCATT
Organism: Parascotia fuliginaria; assembly: GCA_963082885.1. Taxonomy (NCBI): domain Eukaryota; kingdom Metazoa; phylum Arthropoda; class Insecta; order Lepidoptera; family Erebidae; genus Parascotia; species Parascotia fuliginaria. The sequence goes on from OY720172.1 coordinate 12,891,308, forward strand.
GTGATGTGAATAGTAATTTTAAGTACCATTCATACATTCAAATAATTCAGTGATACTATCTACTCTTCACGAATAATCGATAATCTCATGAATCACAAAGGCAATCCGGCAATATGATTATTTACTTTGCTCTTGACCATACCACATACCTACATTTGAAGGCTTCGGTAGTTATTTTATTCAGCTATTGTTTTATAGTAAACCTTACGGTATAGATAAACATGAGATTTCATAATGATATTTTGTAAATAGGTGTAATATTTAATAAGATATTTTTTTATTTTATGATGGTGATTATGGTGATTTTTTTTGTTGACCTTAAAGTTCAAGAGTCTGTAGTTAATTCTTATGCAATTTTATTAAAGGATGACACAGCGATATTTCTCTATGGAGAAAATTTGAACTACTTCGACTCAATAAGGTCACTTCTTCGACGTAAATAGGTTATGAGAATTAGTAAACGTGTGTTACTGTCTGTGATAAACTGATAATACTTAGACGGATTGAAATTCTGGAGTCATACTGATTAAATTTTTATTACTACCTACTTAACAACGCAACGCTGCGCCTCTACTTTTTTAAAATTATGACTGTGCCTGTGTTATGATGAATATGATAGGTACATGAAGTTAATTTATTAGTAGCAAATTACTTACAATAAATAAATAAGTTATTATGATAAAATTTTGACGTAGATATTTTAATTTGAATCTCATTATGTAGGTAGGTATATGAATAAATGTTTTTTATTCGATTTAATGGAGACGTATCTACTAAATACCTTACCGTCCTCATTAAACAAGAATCTATAACATATTAATGATCTACGTTTTATTTTATTTTGTGGTCGATCTTCTTATTAGAGCATATAAGAAGATCGACCACAAAATATTAATATTCTTATATTTATATTAGAGAATTCTATGGCAAATTATCTGACACCTTCCTCTGCATTAAAACTAGATATCATAATAAATATGATCTAACTAGTCTCAACGAATAATTGAGCTTGACTTTGACTAATATAGAAAAAAGATATAATTAAGTGATTATTTAATCATATTTTATCTACTGTAACAAAAAGTACTTGTATGTTTTAATTATGAAAAACAAAAACAGCTCACAAGGTTATACATAAGTATATTGAGAGCTGACGGTCATGACGTAGTAATACCATGCTTACGGATTATGTTAGTAAGATCCATTGTGTAAAACAAAGTAAAAAAACGAATCCTCATCTGACAAGAATAGAAAAAAACATAAATCTAATTACTTAATTTACATAATAAGTTTCATCCTTTGGACGGTGATTTTGTTTTCGTATAAACTTATTAAATTAATTATATTTATGTTTTCCAGTGACATTGTAAATAAATAACAATTAATATTTACGTAACTATAATTTAAATCAACAATTTGAACATAACTAATATTAATAAGCTTGAAATAAACTTTTCTAATAACATCTATCGATACTACCTATATACGAGTATAAGTAATACAAGCTATAATAAATGCTACTTTAGGTCTAGATGGCGTTGTGTGTAGTTGTTGAAATTTTATACATTATAATTATTTAAAAGAAAAGTTCAGGAAAAAATATCTATACCTTACTTACAAGTTCTAAACTGGAAAATATCGATAACAATGTTTTCGGTGTTATGTTGGCAAAATAGTTATAGTATTATGTTATCACGATAATATCAATATTATAGAAGGAAGAATAAAGCGTATAGGATTACGAGGGCAAACGAATGACGAAGACTTAAGTAGAATACAGGGAAACAAATTAAATAGAAGGTAAAGGTTGAAAACTGGCGAATGATAAAGAATTTGGAAGAAACAGCTATGACTAGGAAATTATTTTATTTAGCTAATTAATAACTGTTTTTTGTTATTATGTAGTACATAATTGAAATGACTTTTCTACACATCTATTCATAATACTGAAAGAGTTTGGCACATTGTTATGTAACAGATAACCCTTTTCCCTTGTTATCAGGTACCTATAACAAGGGAGAAAATGTATAGTAGGTAAAGGTAGGTACGAGGGGTCGTTAGGTATTATACCTACCTTATTATTAGATAGTATGTAATGTATCCTTTAGGATACATCCTTTAGGATACATTACATAATAGCTAATAGCGGGAATAGCGGCGAGCCAATTGCCATATTCATATTCCGTTATGAGTACTTATGAGCATGATAAATATATCAATCGTTTTAATATACGCGAGCTCTTTGACTACATAACCCTTACAAAGAATGCCTCGGATAAACCCAATAACATTAATAATAATATGTTACAGTCTTCATAAACGTGATTGTTATTTAAATGTTATTTGCCTAAGTACAAATTAACATAATCAACTATTCATGAAATTTTTTAGTGTAGGTAGTTTTATTCCGTTTTTTTACGTATTTTACAATGTTAAGGCTATGATATCCTGGCTGCATCGCTACAAAAGAAGAACAAAAGCCATTAATTTTTATTATTTATTTCCTTAGGTTTTTACATTAATTAATAAGATAAAGTTCACCTTAAGCTTTTTTACTGATGTTAATAAAATACTTATTTATATCTTTAAATAATTAGCGATTTGTTTTGAAGTTTACCTACTTTTGCTTTATGTAATAAAACCTCGTTGTCTGTTTCAGCAGGGTTTACGAAATTAATATTGAAACGATAGAGTCAAAGTAACTCGTTAAGATCAAACTTTGCGGTGTATACTTACAAAAGTCATTGATCAAAATTAACCAATATTTGAGGTTTGAAATTTGATTAAAGGTAGAGCCGTGAGAGATGTCACAAAAATCCTACCAGAAATGCCCCTAGATATCGACGGTTATAAGGCTAATTAGTCTAAGCGACATTTTTTGCGATATTGAGTTATATACATATTTGGAATCAGCGAATTTTTCTGCGTCTTTTGAATTAGGTTTCAAATTTTTATGAGCATATTTTTGGCGCTTGAACCCCACACTAACTTTGCTCTCATTTTGGACGTCTATGGTCTAACCGCCACAAAATTTGAGCAATATTTTGTAGTTGGTAACTTAGACTCGACCCAGAATTTTTCATACGTCGGTTGATTCATTTCTCCTACAACTATTTTGAATGACCAATGCGCGTTAAGACATTTGACCTTTTGCTCGACTACATGGTTTTGTCGCTTGAGACATTTTTGCATTACGTAATAAAGATAGGCTATGTCGCTTGAACCATTTTGCTTCCATTTTAATAAGAGGCCTGGTCGGTTTAACCATTTCAACTTGGCCCAGTTTTATTTTGTAATGACGTTTGAACCATTTTTGCTTATATTGGTATTGATGTTTAATGTTACATAATCCTTCTGAGATACGTTAAAATTTTTATAGTTTCACTAATTACACCATTTTACTTAAATTGAAATTGAAAAGTGTTACCTGACTTACATCAGAAAATAGTAATAAAGATTATACTTACGTCGTTTAAAACAAACAAAAAATTGTCGTACGATTTTAACATCGGGTTTCATGTTCCAAAAAAGGACAAATGCGTAAAATGTTTACGTTTTGAAGGCAAAGATACTATTAAAAACCCTGTTACGATGATGCATTTAAAAGAAAAAGAAGCCTCAAAAAGGAGGTTAGCTTTTCACCGTGAGCTCTGTAAAAAGAATAAATCGATTCTTTGTACTTCTTTCGATTTACAAAAAGTCCTTAACACGCCACACGGACAAAGCATGCTTCTGTTTTACTCTAGGAAATATACAGTTTACAATCTATGTTTTTTACGAAAGTGTTACGAGGAACGGATTCTGTTATGTGTGGGGCGAAACTGAAAGAAAAAGAGGTGGGAATGAGATTGCGTCAATTCTTCAGAAGTATATTGCTGATGTTGACTCACGTGGATCCATTAAAAGTTTAGTTTTATATTCCGATTCATGTCCTGGACAAAATAAGAACAAACTTGTCTTAGCCGCCATACACATAGAAAATGCCCCAGGCATTAAGTCCACCAAATATACTGTTATATAATATAAAGTTTTTTAAATAAATAAAATAAATACACAATGCCTTACTACAAGCAAACAATATTGAGATGATTCAAATGAATTATTTGCTGCCAGGACACACCGAAATGACCGTAGATAGCATTCATGCTACAATTCAAAACTCTGTTAGAAATACTATAATATGGGCACCTTCGCAGTGGGTAACAGTTTTTCAGTTGGCTCGTAAGGATCCCCGCCCATATGAAGTAGAGGCTCTTAACCACAAAGACCTTAAGAATTTTGAGGAATTTTCTGATAAATATTTTAAAGGGAACTTATCTGGTAAGATAAGCAAAATACGGGTGGCGACATTCAAAAAGTCATCTCCAAATGTTATGACTGTTAAATACAGCATGATAAAGGATACTGAAGATGAAACAGTGGGCATTATTTCAAGGCCAAAGCAGCTTCACCAAAAATATAAATCAGTTTTGCCCATAACCACAACCAAGCACAATGATTTGAAAAAATTATGTGATACCGGAGTTATACTAACACTATTTCATTCAGAATACGCAAGTTTTTCTCATCGAATCGGCAAAGATGTACTGGTTGACATAGATATTGAAGATGACGAGGAAACTTCGCCTTTAATATCTGATTCTATTTAATAAAGAATAAGGATTTTGATTTTTATAATGTAAAAAGCCATGACTGATTAATTAGATATTATTGTTAATTAAGATATTTAGAGGCTGTATTTTGTTAATACCTCAAAGGTTTATATTTTTAGACAACATTATGATTAGATGTGGTGATATAGGGAATCCTGAGACTGAATTAACAAATACTCATAAGTATAACTAAGATTAACTTGATACTTTTTTAAAAAGAAGATTGTTCAATTTTAAGTTTAACGCTTTGCCTAATTTCGTTTATTGTTAATTTCAATTTATTTAGGTTTTCTTAATAGTAAAAAATTAAAACTCGCACTATTCCGTACTCTATGCCCCATCATAAACCAGATTATGATGTAATGTATATTGCACTAGTGGTATTATTGCAATCTGTAATCTTAATAATTAATTATCTTGTTTTAAGCTTTTCAGCTAATTTTGTTAATTTCATTCATTTTTGTTAAAGGATTTGGAAAGACCAAATATTTTTTTTTTCTATTTCAAACATTGGTTTTATTTTAAAATGAACTCTAATCATTACATCTTTACATATTCATGATCAATCTTAACAATGGTATAAGAGCCTACGTCTAATATTATGATAGCAAGCATTCACTTTACTTGATTCTGTTTGAACATTTGTTGTTGTTTGTATTAATTTACTTTACTCCAGTTCAAGTTCACATGTTACTTAAACTCTTTTGACATGCTAAATTCATAGGGACGCGTGTAGTTTATGTTATTTTTCCTTGTTCTGTTTCATATCCATATCCACATTTGAACTAATTTACTTTTAACTTGAATATAAATCACTGGCAGTTAGACCACTTTTCCTTGTTCTATTAAAAAAATAATACGATGCATTTTGAGTCAAGCGACATTTATTTCATTAAAAAAAGCCTATATATTCATGAAAACTATTTAGGAAGGTGCAATATGTATTTGCGGAAATACTGTATTGATTAGATCAACATCCACGCAGTAGTTTTTTATTAATGTTTTTTTTCCGAAAAACGAAACTTTAAATCGCTCTCCTGTAACTTTTAAAAAATGTCGCTTAGACCAATTAGCCTTTTAACCGTCGATATGATATGTTATACAGAGTGTATACGACGGTATGACATTAAATGCAATTACGTATAGTATGTGACATTATAAAGCGAGACAAAAAAAAATCTACTAAATATCTTCAATAGTTTAGACACAGGACAAATTTTTTAATTTCTTTAATTCTAAATTAACACTATGTAAGTACGTCAAACGGTCACTGACTTAAGTCATAATCCACGTCGAAGGATAAACGTTGCCGTTCATTACAGTTCAGTGAACTTGTCATAATAAAATGGTGTATAAAATGGTGTATTACTTCGTTACTATTAAAATATTATTTATTTTGTTAGAAAATTTCAAATTTTTGTTTTTCGTCAAATTACTTTTGTGATTAATTAGAAATCATTATATGGGCTAGTAACACCTGCCTTTTCATTTAATGTCAAACCGTCGTATACACTCTAATACATAAACTTGAATGAAATTAAAATGTCATAATAAGTAGCAATTAAAACACTTAATATTTTATTTGTGTTCCACAATATCGATATGATGTTACAAATAATAATACATGGTATCATTATGGACCCTGTTGATAACAGCAAAGTTAGAAGGGAGGAAGAGGGTTTTCTTTAATAAAAGTACTAAATTTGCTTTTTATTAATACATGTAACTATTAAATTTAGTAATTAAAATATCATATTATTTATTTACCTATATTCATTTATTGTTTACTTCCTATTTTATAATGTTTAAATTGTTTATCATAATTTTAGACTATTATTGATGATTAGATAATAATAATATAATAATAACAGCCTGTTTACTATCCCACTGCAGGGCAAATGCCTCTTCTCTAGAGAAAGTATGAGCATTAATCACCACGCTTGCTCAAGGCGGATTGGCAATTTCAGACTTTTTAAGTCCACTTTTTACTTTTATTGATGTAGGTATATTTAGTTTTAATTATTATTATCTATTTATATTAAGTACTCATATTAATTTTAATAAAATAGTCTTTGCTTACTGTTCTGCTCCCATTGCCAGTAGCGTGATGATACATAGCCTATATAACCTTCCTCAGGAACTGGGCTATCATACGCAAAAAAAAATACTTATTCAAATCCGACTGGTAGTTTGAGATTTATTAGTGCGTCCAACAAACAAACAAACAAACAAACACACAAACTAACTCTTCCGCTTTATATAATAGTTTATGTAGATATAATTATACCTACTAGAATTCATCAACCAAGTACCTAAGCCTATTCATTTAAATTATAGTAGCATTAGCGTAGAGATTTTACTTTTTTTTATAAATATATATTAAATTTCATTTCATGTCAGAGTGGATCTCTGAACGAGAATTTGGAATAATAAAAATAAGTTAACTTTATCTGTATGGCGTAATTAAGTAAGCGTACTTACCTATAATTTCATGATATTGTCACGGCCAATTCCTAGAATTCTTACCTAAGAGTCGTCAGAATAACTGGATAAAGCGGATTTAACCTAGCGTTTTTTTTCTGTACGTATTGTATGTAGTAAAAAATCTCTTATTAATACCCACGTGATGCCATGGCAAGTTGCTAGTTTTGTACTTATATAATGACTTATATACTGACTGCACCGTTGGTCTAGTGGTTAGTGTAACTGACTGCGACGCCGGGTGTCGTGGGTTCGATTCCCGCGGAAGGCAAATATTTGTGTGATGAACATTTGTATTTGTCTTCAGTCTGGGTGTTTCCTATGTATTCTAAGTATTTACAAAAAAAAAGTATGTATATGTATTATATTTCAGTTATCTAGTACCCATAGGCCATAACACAAGCTCTGCTTAGCTTGGGACTACATGACGGTGTGTGATAGTGTCCACATATTATTATTATTATTATTATTATAATAATATATTAGAATTAAGTTGTTTAAAAAAACCTCATAAATACTTTTTCTAATTAGGTAGACCTAGTTGTTTGCTAATTTGTCTGTTGATTTGTCTTCTTTTGTAGTAGCTCAATGCTTCTTGTTGAATAACAGGCTACGTGCGAGTCGGACTCGCGCAATAAGAGTTTCGTACCATTCTACTAATATTTAATGCAAAAGTTTGTATTTATGTGTGTGTGTGTTTGTTACCATTTAGCTCCTAAACGGTTCCCGAGGGAGACAAAACACATTTTAAGCGCGGGTGAAGCCGTGGCACGTAGCTAGTTTTTTATAAAATCGGCAAAAAATCACGTTTGTTGTATGGGAGCCCTCTTAAATATTTATTTCATTCTGTTATTTATTATTTGTTGTTAAAGCTGCAACAGAAATACATCATCTGTAAAAATTTCAACTGCCTAACACGGCTCATGAGATACAGCCTGGTGACAGACGGACAGACGGACGGACAGCGGAATCTTAGTAATAGGGTACCATTTTACCCTTTGGGTACGGAATCCTAAAAAAATATAAAGTACCTATATACTCTTGTTTGTCTTTGAAGATCAACTTTATAATGATGTCTGAGATGACTTTGAGAAAAAACGTTCTCATGTTGTTATTTTTACGTATGTTAAGGTTTTGCATTTTCATAGGTAAGTGCTTTTTTAATAAAGCTGTTTACGTAGTGTAAACAGCTTTCATGTAATAAAAAATGGGTATAATTGTCACTATGTAATATTGCCGCAACCTCGGCTGCGTTTGGGCAATAAAAATTTCTTTCGCGATGACGTCATTATCTATGTACATTTATCACCTAAAAGTATAAACAGATATACAACCGTACGGTGTAAAACATCGCAATGATGCGAATGAAAAAGTGGTTGTTATTTTTTCATTTGTTATTTGAAAAGATTTTTGATTTCATGTAGCTCTATGGTTATTGTTACTCTAAACAGTTTATCCAGTAATTAGAAGTTGGGTAAGCATATAAAATTATACAATAAAAATGTAGGTAAGTACTTTAAAATATTTACAAAATGAAAACATCCTGAATAATTATAAATGAAAAATCTATATCCAGTATATTTATAAGTTTTTTACACCTACTACTTAGATTACCTACCTTCAGAAGATACTTAACACAACAAAAAACAAAAATGTACTTACGTTTAAAAAGGTTAGTATTTTTCTTTTATTTCAATACAATAAAAACAGTAAGAGGTCAGTAATTTAGGTACCTATTCAATAATTAATAATAAATATTAGGTATTACCTTAATTTGTTATTGCAAATATTAAAATAAATAAAATTAAAACATAATTATGTAGGTAATGCATTATGAATAACGTGGTCTGACTAAATTTATCTAAATAAAACAAAACCATTTATGTATTTTTTTAATTAAACAGAATATCATCATTATTTATTGATATCGACATTGATAAATAACATTAACCTAGTTAACGACTAGGTATTACTGGCTGCTGTTAATAAGACCTTTAATTTCTTTTTATTACAACTTCTTGGCGTTTCCGAGCATGCGGTCGACAGAATGGTCAGTGGACATTGCTGTGTTTTGTAAGTATTGGAGAAGTAATAAGGAAACACAACCAAGCTGTTACCGACCGTGATTATTGCACGAGGGAGATAAAAAGAAAGAGAACGTAGGTGTAAATGGGGTTACGGCACTCTCCCTTACCGAACCTTATCAGTCCATTCATGCTGAAACTAATAAAGACTGTAAATTTTACACCTTTTTTACATATTAGCCTACCAAAGTGACTCCACTCTGACTGATGTATGTCAGTGATGGTAAGCAGTTAGTGGAATCCAGAAGTGGTGAACACCATTCCAAAAGCCAAACTACTGGTATGGTGGCCTCCACTATGGCGGATAAAAAGGGAGAGGGTGGGAGTAATTCAAAGAGCTCTTCAGAACTCTTTTGGTACACTTTGTGGTAAAGGCGAAAGAATACGGCCATTGAGGCGATGTCTCTACGCTTCTGTAAAGGCTCAAGGGTCAATGGCCTCTAGGCTTCCGATAATACAGACTGCTTGCCGTTGCAACCTATCGAGTTTATCCAGTACTGTACGGAGCCATCCCTAAGATGAGAGCAGTACTCCACCAGTGTCTTGTGTCAATGTTTTTACAATGCGTATGCGTAAGAGGTGCGCATCTCTGGTGCGCAGAGTGAAGGCCAGTTCCAACAGCATCCTGAACAGATTGCTAGTAGGTTTGATTGTGCGTACGTGAGTCGCTGTTGCGCTATCTCTCACGGGATACAGCAGCTACTAGCTACTATTTTCGTGTATTTATGTTGCGTATGTAGCTGTCTTTTTTTTTTTTTTTTTTTTATAGTATAGCCTACCAAAGTGACTCCACCCCGCCTGATGGTAAGCAGTCAGTGGAATCCAGAAGTGGCGGCCACTATACCAAAAGCCACGTTTTAAACTGCTGGTATGGTGACCTCCACTATGGCGGCTGGGAATGGGGTTAGGGGAAGGAAATGAGGGACGTGAGAAAAGAGGAAAGGTGGGAAATTGGGCCTCCGGCGCTCTCACTCACCGAACGAAACGCAGTAGTACGGATACTACTACTCTTAAGTCGATCTTCTATGAGAGGGTAGTACTTCCCCGGACGATCCGGCCCATTCATGCTGAAATCAGCGTAGATCTACTACCGTAAAACCGTGTCTTTTATTTGTATAATTACTAACATCTAGTTTTTTAAGTATTACTAACATATTGAGTCATGGTCACTTAAATAAAAATCTAGGTATTTATTATTATTATTTTAAAGAAGACAGAGCTGCTAGGGTGTTAAACACCACTGACTTTACAGGAGGAGCTTTAAATAACGCACTCGAATTCTCACTCACTTTAATTGTTGGGGTGGAGATCACGGCTGTCGTCCATACCCAGGCTGTCCTATATATACTGAGGCTATCCTATAGTGGTAATGCTGTGTTCTGAAGAGAGCGACGGGGAACTCCAGTTGCACAGCTTGGGTGGCAGACCTGATTAAGTAATCAGTAATTATCATAAAATTAATTGATTTAGTGATTAATTATATTATCTATACATATTAATATGTACTTAGCTTATATTAATTGAAGAGCTTGTAATCAAAATTACTTTATAAAATATGCATTGTAATGTTCGTATACCTAAAGCTGTAATTATTATTCTTAACAACTCGTGTTACTCTATTATTGTACACTAATAGATACTAGCTTTTTTTTATTTCATGAGTTCTCACATAGCCCCATTATACACGGTTGGCATAAAAAATACTTTTCACCTTCACAATAATTTTATCGTATCAGTTTTACAAATCTATCTATCTATCTATAAGTACATATAATAAAAATGTAACCGATCGCTGTCTGTACATGGAAGATATATGAGAAAAAATACTATTAGGACCTATATCAACGCAAATAGAACCCAAAACAATGATTGTTACAATTTTTGTCTGTTTGTCTGTTTGTCTGTGCGTTTGTTCACGCTAATCTCAGAAACGGCTTATCCGATTTAAATATGGTTTTGACTAATATATTGTGGTAAGCTTCACTTAACATTTAGTGTTTGTTTCATGTCAATCGGTTCATAAATAAAAAAGTTATGCCAATTTAAAGAATCACATCGAACATTCGTTAATTTACTGCGAAATCTTATAGAAGCAGAGATTATAACAGGTTGCCAGAGATTTTAACAGGTTGCGGAATAGCTGATAGTGTTTTTATTCCTCGGATTCCTGTCATTCTAAACAATCTTTCGTTTAGCCTATATTTTGCGATAACTAATTAATAAAGCCCAAGGTAAGACACTAAAGGTTGTGGGTGTGGAGCTGTTTTTCGCACGGTCAGCTTTATGTGGCTCTATCACGTGTTAGCATTCCTAGCAGCCTGTATGCTTTGATCCCTTTGTGAAATAAGGTATGAAATATTGTATGGAAAGATCTTTGCTTTTAAAGTTGGCAACTTGAAATTTGGAGGGAGTGGGAAGGGAGGGGGAGGAAGAGGAAAGGAAGGGAGAAGTGAGGGGAAAGGGAGAGGAAAGTCAGGGGGAAATCGACTGCCTCTGTATTTCGGTGGTACTGTGTATGGACTGCCACGCAGAGGTCGTGGGTTCAGTTCCCGCTCAGTGCAAATATTTTTTTTTAGCATGAACATGTCTATTTGCATTGGTCTGGGTGTTTCTATGTATAATATGTATGTATTTACAAAAATAAAAGTATTTAAGTATGTTTATCCGTATTCTAGAACCCATAATACAAGCATATAATATGCTTACTTTGGGTCTAGATGGCGTTGTGCAAAAAAAAAAAAAAGGAAAAGGGAACTCAGGGGGATATGAGGAGGCAGTGAAAGGCAAGTGAGGGGCAAGTGAAGGGCAAGTGAGAGGTAAGTGAGGGGGAAGTGAGGGGGACGTAAGGGAAAGTGAGGGAAGTCAGGGAAAGTGAGGGAAAGTGAGGAGTCAGTGAGTGGTAAGTGAGTGGTGAGTGATTGGGAAGTGAGGGAAAGTGAGGGAAAGTGTGGGGAAAGTGAGGAAAATGGGAGGGAGACGGGAGAGGAAGGGGAAAGGGGAGAGGAAATGAGGGAAAGGGGAAAGTTATTGTAGTGAAAATTTGCCTTTGTGTATTGTATATTGTTTTACGGGGGATTTATTTAGGTAGGTGAAAGAGGGTTTGTACGAATGGTGATGATGATGAGATTAGAAATAGTATGCAAAACAGTATTTAAACAATATAAAAATGTCTATTGGAAAAACGATATTCATGCGAGCGAAGCCGCGGGCAGAAGCTATACATATATAAAAACGAAAGGTCACTCACTCACTCATCACGAAATCTCAGAAACTACAAGTGCTAGGAGTTTCAAATTTTGGAAATAGGTGCTCTCTAAGACGCGATTTTGCGAAATTCATTTCCCTGGAGTATATACAGGGGAACAAAATTTGTATGAAGATTTTATAGTTTTTAAGCGGGAGTTTTGATAATACGAAACTAGGAACTATTCTTATTAAGTGGGAAAATAGGAGTGGCAAGTTTCGTCAAATATCGTAAAATTCCGTCTGTTATAGGGGTAGCGGGTGAATAGATTTAAATCGGATTCGCCTTAGAGACGGATTATACTGATATTTATTACTAATACAATGTACGATTGCCGTGAGATTAGGTAAGAAATATTCTCATACAAAATAAAATAATAAATAATAAATACATTTATTTCTCTTTCACAAAGGTTACTTATTTCTATAACAATACGTTGCATTACATTTAAACTTAAAGAACACCTTTGTGAGAGACTGGTATCTGCACTAGGAAAATCCTGTCAGACAGATTACCAGGCTCCCATACTTTATGGTCTCTGATAGTGTGGATCGTGTGAACTGTAAATAATGTATTGATATATTATTATATAATTGGTGTAAGTACGATAGAGAATTTCAATTTATTATTTATTCTAATATACATGTTTAAGAAAAATTGTGTGTGTGGGTGTGTGTGTGTGTGTGTGTGTGTGTGTGTGTGTGTGTGTGTGTGTGTGTGTGTGTGTATGTGTGTGTGTGTGTGTGTATGTATGTGTGTGTGCGTGTGTGTTTGTGTATGTGTGTGTCTGTTTGTGTGCGTGCGCGCGCGCGTGTGTGTGCGTGTCTGTGCAGATAAGATAATCACAAGTTAAATAAATGTTTTCAAAAGATCTTCAGTATCGTCATAGGTGAGACTTTGTAACCACATAGAAACAGTTTGCTTGCATTTATATTTTGGAAGAGAATAAATGTCAAGAATTGAATTTATTTTATTGTATAAATACCCACCTAAGAAACAGAACATCTTATGAGATAGGCTATTTCTATACAAAACTGGAGGACATATTCTGTTGTTTCTACTTCTTTGTGACTGGTTGGATGATGCGAAATTTAACTCAGAGTGTTTTTTTAGTACTGCATGAAGAACGTATAACTGGCGAACCGTGAGTACATTGCAGAATCTGTATAGATCGGTGGTCGGATAAAGGAAAGGCAGGCAATGTGATACTTTAAGAACAGCTCTTTGAGCCCTTTCAACAGGAAGAATTAAAGTTTTTGCAGCACCGCCCCAAACTGATATACAATATGTAAGAAGAGATTGACATAAAGCAAGATATGTCATTTTAATAACGTTCTTATCAGCTACATTCTTAAGACACTTAAATATATATATGAGTTTTCTAATCCTTGACGTTAGGAGTGTTAGGTGCGACTTAAAGTTTAGATTCTTGTCAATGATTATCCCTAGGTACTTTATACTGTCAGTCATTTGCAGTCTGGGGCAGCGGCACAAGCTATTAAGATTATTTGGGCAAGTATGGGCAATAATATTATAATTTAAATATTGAGCAGAAGTAGTAGAAGATAAAGATATTGACATACATTTTGTTTTATCAACATTTAATGACAATAAATTTTCGGCGAGCCATGAACTAACGAGGTTAAAACCTACCTGTGCGTAACTAAATGTTTGTTCCCAGTTATCTGCGCTAAAAATCAGAGCTGTGTCATCTGCGTACGTGACAATCTTCCCATTAGGGATAGCGAGATTACATAGGCTGTTGATGAAAATAAGGAACAATGTAGGACCAAGAACGCTTCCCTGCGGAACGCCATAATGTACCTCAAGATCATCACTCATCCAATCATCAATTTTAACGCGTTGGTAGCGACCAGTCAGATAACTTTGAAATAGTTGTTGTTGCTTACCTCTTATCCCCAACTCATCTAACCTCTGCAGAAGTAGTGGAGCAGAGACCGTGTCAAAAGCCTTGGCTAGATCTAAGAAAATAGCCAAAACCTTTTTCTTTTCTTCTAATTTTGCTACAATATGACCAGTAATCTCATGAACAGCGTCACTCGTAGATTTGTTTCTACGAAATCCAAATTGAGCTTCAGATAGTAGGTTTTTGGATTCTAGATATTGAAGTAGTCTTTTATTAATGGCTTTCTCTAAAATTTTAGAAAAAGTCGGCAAAATAGATATTGGTCTGTAATTATTGACACAGTCTCTGCTACCACTCTTGTGTATAGGATGGATAAGAGATCTTTTAAATACTGTTGGAAAAACACCTGTAATTATTGATAGATTGCAGACATGAGTGAGTGGTGCTACTAAAATGTCGATATATCTCTTAATAATACCACCAGACAAGCCATCGTATCCTACAGCGTAATCATTTTTTAAGCTTATAATTAGTGATCTGATTTCACTTTCGTCTATTGGAAGAAGTACAAAAGAGTGCAGAGGTGATACTGCGGTCGTCGGTAATGAGTGGGGAATACTATTTCTATTCATATTTATTGTATTTGTTAATGTTTCACCTATATCCACAAAAAATCTATTGACATCATTTACTGACTGTAAAGGGTTAGTACTACAGATCAATTCAATTGCTGGTTTTTTAATTTTTTCAGTACCGGTTACATTTTTAATGACTGCCCATAACTTTTTATTACTATTTCTGGCGTTTTGAAACACTGTTTTTTCATATTCACATTTTACTTTTCTTAAAATATCATTACAAAAGTTACGATATCTTAAATATATAACTTTATCTACATCACTTTTTGATGCTCTTGATTTAGCGTGTAAATTATCCCTGTTTTTAATGCACCGTAGTAAGCCACGTGTGATCCAGGGTTTAATAATTCTTTTGCGCCTTGGAACTTTCTTGTGAACAGTGCAACCATTTACAATATTCTGGATAGATGTAATTAAAAATTCAGCAGCCTCATTTGCGTCAGTCATCCTTAAGATGGAACTGAAATCAAAAGCATTAAATGCAATGTCAAGATTTCCGTAATCTATTTGTGTGATCGTTTTATAATTACAGACTTTATCATTTAAACATTTTAGGCTAAAGATTATGCTGAAGTGGTCTGTGACTGTGGTAGGGACAACTAAACATTTGATAACATGTTTAGATTTTACTATAATGTGGTCTAAACAGGTCAGTGTGTGTGTTGGGATATCATAAGCTGGCAGCATACTGTGTGACGCAAGGAGGTTGAGATAGCCTTCTGCCCTAACGTCTTTGGAAGTCGGTGATATGTCGATGTTTAGATCACCAGTTATGATCAAATTTTTATATGAAGACAGGCTAACTAATTGTTCATTTAGCGTTTCTAAGAATTTGTTAATATTTCTCTGACCTGGAGGACGGTAAATGGCAAGAATGGCTGTGTTTATGTCAACTCTAATCAATAAGCAGTTAGCATCTATTATAATGTGTGGTTCAGTAATTATATACTTATGCGTTGTTTTATAGTATACAGCTACACCCTCATTCTGTGTTTGATTATTTAATGTGTGTACACTGTTATATCCTTCGATATTGGGTATCCACTGATTGTTAGTTAGCCAGCATTCTGTGAATATTATGATATCCCAGTCTACTTGAGCCTGACCCAACACACCATGAAAATTATTTATGTTTCGCTTTAAACTTCTGATATTTTGTACGAAGACGTTAAGGGAACGATTATCATTATATATAAACTGGCTGCATTTGTCCATACTGCAAGTTGAGCATTCCGCTGTGGTTAGACTATCAATTTCTTCATTTATTGTGTGTTGATCGAATTTTTGTTAAGGTACGACTTTGGAGTGTGCTTATAAATTTAAGGCATGAATAATAAATTAGAAGTAAAACTCCATGTAGAAAATGGTATAAAAGGAGAAGACAGATAAGTAATTGTGTATATAATATTGAGTAAACACTTCTGCTTTGCATATGGTAAAATAATGATAAGGTTATTAGATGTAGATTATATGTGATTGAGCAGGGGCATGAGTAGTGAGTTATTTTAGTGAAAGTAGATGTATTAGATATATAGGTTATTATACTGTGTAGGGATTTTTGTTTTATAAAAACGTATTTTGCAAATTTTAACAATAATGTGTATAGGATTCTGTATAATAATAATATATATTTATGTCTAATGCACGTCTTTAGTGTGTAAGTTGATATTAAATAATGATGAACTCTGTAATGTGTGAGATTTAGTTTTGTAGATTGTTTGTGTACTATGTTTTTTAGATAATAAGAGCCAATAAATATGGAATAAGTGGTGTATTCTGAGGCCCATCGTGTTAGGTTTTTATTAGGAACGTATATCGTAATAATATTACATATAGTTTCATTTAACACGCAGAAAGTATAATAAGAGTTACTTGTGATTACAGTTAATACAATATGATAATAATATGTAGTATATTTTCTCCTATATAATATATATACATGTGGTGTAACTATTGTAAAGTGTTTGTAGTAGAAAGATACAATTACAGATATTATATTACTAAATAATAATGTTATAATGTGCTTAAGCGATCGAGTGTATTGACGGGTTTTAAAGACTGTATTTGTGCATGTGTAATTAGAAAGGTGCCATATAGCTATAGTATTCCACGTGATTTTATACAGTAAACTTTGACAACCAGTAATTAACTTATAAAAATATGTTGTTGACACAAATATAACAATTTCAATACAGTTTCGTTTACATAATAATATAATAAAAAGTATAGCAAATATGTGATAGGGGATGACTTTATTCCTTCCTAAGTAATTTTTTAATACACGAAATAGACTTGATTGCGATTGAGTCCATCCCCTCCCGTTCTCTAAGAAAAATTTTACCATTATAAATCCAACAAAATTTGTACTTATTTATTTTACAAAAGTTGCGGGCCTCGTAAAATAGTTGGCGCATGCTACCCGGAAGGTGTTCAGTAACATAAACAGGGATGAGTGGGCCACTGACTCCTATATGTCCCGTGTTAAGTTTTTCGGATGGTGGCAACCCTTTATTAAAAGAGCGTGTTGCATTCAAAACCTGTGTTTTAGTGGGTACACTATGAAATTCTGCAACTATAGGCCTATTTGATCCTTTTTTCCCAGGTAACCTATATACGTCTCTCAGTTCGGCTGGTGTTATTGACGCTTGCACAGCATTGCATGTCTGTACAACTAGAGAGAATAAGTCACTGCTTGTCTCTTTGTCATTTTGAGGCATGTTTCTTATTTCTATGCAAGAGGACCGGGAACCGCGTTCTAAATCATTAACCCTCTTTTCCAGCTCCATTATATAGGTTTTTTGTTCCATTCTCTCCTTTTCTAGGTTTTCAACAGTTAATCTCATCTTTTCAAAACCACTGTTCATAAACTCGAGCGCCCTCTCTATTTCATTATTAGTTTTTTGTATGTCACTATTTTGTTGCTTTACCTCGGTAATATCTGACGTTATTTTATTTAAAATCAAGTCCTGGTCAGCCTTCCAAGAGGCAAACATCTTCATTAACTTGACTTCAAAAGACTTCCATTCATTCTCTGGTGAAAAGTCCGGGCAAAGTCGTTTGTTCCTGGACGTTATGTTACTATAATCAGACTCACTAGGTTTATAGGTGTGGGGAGTACACATAGCGTCTTGGTTTTCAACTTCAGCTGTTGGTGGTGTACGCACAGTTTTAGGCATATTGTACAATTTTTAGAAGTTTACTTTTAAATTTTAAAATTCAACGTGTGCCAATAATTAAGCTACCAGTAGTGACATCTATGATTGGGATTCCAAGTTAGTTGTAGTTCGACGATAGCTGTCACCTATTTTATCGCCGCGTCTACTCGTTCAGATGGTCGAATGGTTCAAGCGTCCGCCTCAGAAGGCGGAGGGCGACGGTTCAAATCCCAACCACGCCGGGCACTTTTTCCAATTATATTTGACTCGCAGCAAATTTATAATACAATTTAACCTTAAATTTGCCAGTGCGGTAAAAAAGGGATGTCATGTAACTCACAAATTAGCAGTTGTCTCTCTCTGGTACCGCCTAGTGGGTGGGGTCCTCTGGTAAGATCACCACTTGTGCAACAAGGAATCACAAATTCGACAATCCACCAATCAGGAATTAAAAGAACTTGAATTTCAAAACAAACTTAGTTAAAAGTTGTACACGACCGCTTCTAACCAACACGCAAGTGGGAGTGACAGGCACACATCTGAATTTTCACGCGAACGAAGTCGCGGGCAACAGCTAGTACTAAATATATTTTTCAGAAATACGCAATGGGCGGTACAAAATAGTTAAATTGATATCTACATAACATATTATATAAAACATTTCGAAATCTCAAAAACCACAAGTGCTAGGAGGAGTCTCAAATGTTGCATTGGGATTCCTTTTATGACATAGGAGCTTACTAAGACGGGATTTTGCGTAATCCATTCCATATGAGGGTCTAAAATCGATATATCGAATAGAGATAATGGGATTCGCTATAGAAACGGATTACACTGATAGATGCACTAATACACTGTACCTACGACTGATTTATGATTAGGCAGGCAATACTCTCATACAGCCACACATCTGAATTTTGACGCCAACAAAGTCGCGGCCGACAGCTAGTGTAATATTCTAGTACAAGTATACATGTAAAATTAGAGATATCATAATAAATATATTTTATCTATGTCCAATTTATCCATATTCCGAATGCTCTAATTGATTAGATATTTTCCGTACATAACTCCTATAATAATATGCTACTTAATATTGTTAAAATATTCATCAAATATTATGATAAGCCAATTGTTTTATTACTTAACAAGAGTACGTATTCACAAAACCAGTAGTGACATTGAAGACTGCGTTTTATGCAATGTGTGTTCGAACATCGGTAAAGAACTGTTCAAGCGGCGAAACCTCCACATATACATGTGCTCTACCAATGCAAAACTTAACAAACGATGCCGCAACTCATACCGCGATACTCGTCTCTGTCGTTTTACTGATTTTAATCTTTTAATTTTTAATAAAAATAATAAAATGTTCGGGGTAAAAAATATCTTGCTGTTGTTATTATTATGCAGTGCTTGTTATGGTGAAATAGATATAAGTAAGTGTTTTATTTTTATTCTATTTAGTGGTACCTATTTCATAATGTTTAACAGTAGGATTAAGTAAGTAACAAGTTTGTATTATGTTATGGTAAGTTATCAGAAACATATTTGTAATAGTAATGGTGGTAAGTTTTAAATAAAATAATATTTTTGTATCTTTTATAAAATGCAGAATAGATAAGTATTCAATTTTAAATTGTTAACGCTCTCGGGGTCAGTTCGTCTAAATACAAAACAACTTTATCTATTGATTTTTCATTGCCAAGCATTCCATCTTAAAATTTTCGTCATCAATATAATTTAGGCCATTTGATTTTGAAAACAAATTTTGATTAATTGTTTTTCCACTTTTCATAGCGTGGTGAGTACCTGTTTTATCTGATTTTAGTAAGAATCTAATATTACTATTTTACTAGATTGGGAGGATATTGAAAGTGTTGAGTGATTGCGAGCATGTTATTTTAAAATATGTTCAGTTATTAAATATAATTGTAACTACCTAATAAGGAGAGAAAATTGTGTGACCTAAACCTAGAGCATTATAATTATTGTAACAACGTCTAAGTAATCAACAGTAATGACACTCTTGCGATCAACTTAGGTATAACAGTGTCATTTGTAGTCAGGTAATATGCTGGGATTTTTTTATAAGATATCATTATCAATCAGCCAATCAGAACAGTAGAGTCACGGGCAAGAAATTGCTTCCCAAAATCGATGGTTATTTAGATTTTAACTGATATATTTTTTTAATGTTGCTATCAAAGAACAGTACAAAATTCATCATTATGATTATCTCATAACTTTAAATTTTAATATGATCTGAATACTAAAATAAGAAGCAATGTTTTTCAAAACAGCGATATTTTGTAAAATGTTTTCAAAACATTGCTTTGAGACTTGGCACTTCGTTAATGCAATAATATTAAAGATGAATATTGAATGACATAATAATTCATTATTATCTTTTTGTAGATTTTTTTTGGAAGATTAAAATTTTTTTTAATTTTATTTAATTACTTATTTTGAATGTTCGTTTCGTAACGAGCACCTAAAAGACGTTATGAAATTTTTAAGCTATAATTTCAGTAAACCTGATTGAGCTTTGATAAATCAACCAGTTAGGTTTAATTTTCTATTAAAATACTCAATTCAACAACGTCTGCAAATGCTTGCCCAATCTTCGTAAAAAACACCGCTCCCCAGGTATATACATCCGGGTCTTCATTAATGAGCATCGAAAGGATTTTTTGTTTAAATTGTAAAATTATGTAAGATCTTTATCTTTATGGCTGTCTGTTCTTAATGATTATTGTACCTTTTATAATTTTGATTCTATACTAGGATATACGTGGTTTCCTTCCTGTGGTTCTGAGTAATACTTATGTAGACCCGCCGTTGTTCTAATAGACCGCCTTGATTCGTCCCTGATGCAAAATCTGTCCTTTTGTTTAGAGACATTTTGATTAAATTATTCAATAGTAAAGATAGGTAATAAATAATCGTGTTATCTTTACAGAAAAATATCTGAAAGTATGTGATCGAAATGCATTGGATGCTAATGACTGTATGGCGGACGCAGTGCAAAAAGGAATCAGTGCAATGATAGACGGAATCGCAGATTTGGATGTACCACCTATTGATCCTTACCTACAGAAGGATTATAAATTGGACTATAAAAATAATCAAGTAAGTTATAACATACTAAATTGATTAATGATTATATATTAATGTTATTGGTGTAGTATATATGTATATATAAATAGATAGCGCATAGCGGTGTATAGTTCATTCAATGTACGGAGAATAGGACAAATAAGATGGACGGATGACCTAGGACCGGGTATGTCGTTGGATGGAAATGAATGGTTTTTGTGACAGTTATTAGCTGTATATCTTCGGGCTGATATCGGTGTTGGCCACCACGCATACAAAGCTTTTCCTTTTTTAGACTAGAAATTCAGATTCAGATCGGTTTGTACTTAGTACATATATAATTTGTCATTTTTATTTTTCTAAATGATGTTCCACGATTTGCAACACACTAAATTCACGTCATAAAAGATTTTCATAAATATAATTAATTAACATAAAGCCTAAACTCAGAAGAACAATAACTAGGGAGCTGATAAGAATGTGAGCACCCTCAATACAATACCTATTCGTGGAGTAATAGAAAAGCATTTTGATAGTCAACTCAGTCTTGTAGTAAACTCTAGGCCTCTATCTACGGGACTCTACTTTGAAGACGACAAGATTTATATCTTTGATTATTATTAATAGAAAATAAAAGAGCTTTTCTTTTTGCCTCATAATTTTCGTTACTCATGGCTTGCTATAGGAAGAGTCGAAATATAGTAGGTTCGACAGGACAGCATAAAATATTCCTACAGGTAATTAAGAGTTCGTTGTCAAAACACGTAGAAAATTGACTAAACCATTGAGTTTAAGAGTTATTTAACGAATTTTGATAGCAGTCTTGATTTTTATTGTTCTTTTCCTAGAAAACCTGCAAATTTAATATTCGAAGAAAACGCGTATTGTCGTGTCGTGTCGTGTCTCCATTCGTAATTTCAAATTATTACTACAGCCTGTCAATTTGAATTGTTTTGCGGATCCTACTTTTACTTTTACATTCTGTGAGACACGACACGATAATACACACGTTATTTAGTTGCAAATAGGTACTTATTATGTAAACACCTTAAACGATATTAATGTTATTCTATTACCTCAATTTCGTTATATCAGATCTAAGCGCTAAAATCTTTATATTTTCCAAGTATACAATGTAATATTGTAATAATTATCCTATTGACAGTTTTACAAATATGTAGCTATAATAATAATTATTCACAAGCTGTAACTAAGAACACAGAAGTTACACTTGTCAGTTACGATTTACGATGCGTAAGCAAACAAGTAGTAGCATAGTCAACTAAAAACATTTTTTTATTTGTCCATGGTAGTAGTGATAAAAGACGTAAAATAAGATACCTACTTCCGTTATATAATTTTTCCTCTTAAGTAAAGCATAATTTACCAACGACCGCCATGCGATTGAATAGGTACAATTTTCTATTTTGACCTTGCCCTCAACTTGTTAGACAATCGAATAATACAATGATTATCTCATGAACTTGAACGATCAGTTGTTGCCAAACAGACCTCTAATTGCTTAATTTAATTTATATATAAATTAAATAAATAAATTTAATTTTATATTAACAAAAATGTTTGACATAAATGAAATGTTTGAATTGAAATGACATTGTACAGACACAGAAGGTCTCTATTGAATATTTTTTTATCTATCTTTAAAATAGCGGTTGATCGAAATGTTAAACCAAATATTAAATATTCTACATCATTTATACGCCTAGTTATATGTATTTTTTACAATATTCTTATGTTCTCAAAGTTCTCATGATGTGTAAAAATTATAACTGCTAGCTTCAAGGCCGTAAGGCATAACGTAAAGATATAAACAGAAACCTGTACACAACCTTTACTTCGCTATTTGTAACATGTTGGAAATAAACAATAACTTCAAGTTTGGAAGGTAAATTAGGGCTATTAAAATAAGCGGTTTTTAAATTTATTTCCATATATTTAATAATAATATAAATTAATATTGAGTTAGGCTTATGTAGAATTAAAGAAAGAAATTATGAAACCAACTTATGGTTTCTTCATTCCATGGGTCACCAAATTCTTGATCGGTGATGGAACTAGGTGTTCGATTGGGCAGTGGCTTATACTATTTCTATGTTATCTTTTCATACTAAATGCAAGAATCTTAGCTAAATATTCTTACCGATTGTCGCTCAAATAAAACCTGCAAATTTAGTCAGCACATAAAAATGCATTGCACAAAGCCGCCACAGTTGCAACCATGTTACCAGTTTGTCACGATGTAAATAGAAGTGTCCACCACTCCCGGACCCTACAGATTACTTACTTACTATCTGAAACTGAATAAAGTAATTTTGGTAAACTATAAAAAAATCAAATTATTATAGTACACGTTAAAATTGTCGCTTAATGTTTTGTGTATAAGATAAGCATACTTACTCTATTAATTCAAACACGCTCGAGCAATTTTGAATTTATCATACCACGTTAGTAAGCTGATGTTTATAGATACGTAAATTATGAATATTAGCTTCTAATTTATTATGTAAATAAATAGAACGTCTCAAACGAAATATCTATGTAGATACAGGGCAAAAAAATACGACAAATAGTTATCACATTGTCTACATGAAGTAAATCTAGCGTATAAACTACTAAAACCAGTATTTAGCATTAACATTCTTTTATTATTTTTGATTCCTATAAATTCTGTTGCTACGGTTTAGTTGTTATGGGTATAAATAATCTCTCTCCACGAATACCTAGCTAGATAACAAATTTCTTTTATTTTGTTTGTATCTATGTTTGTGGCTGTTATAGTCATTCGTATTTAGCAAAAACCTGTGTGGGTATACATGTCATATAGGTAAATTGGATCTGTAATTAAATTTTACGAAAACTAGTGTCATTCACGCAGTTTGTGACCTATTTCACCACACGTGGGTACGTGTGAAGCAGTGACGGGTCACTAGTTATATATAATGCGCTTATGAGATGAGAGGAGTTGTGTTTACGCACATACCTACGAGTAGGTACTTGTGCACTAGATGCCCTTGTCTTGCGTAGTTTAGTTAGGTACCATAACTATTAGGTGCTAAAATTCCATTCATTATAACAATGACAAGACAAAGACTAAGGACGTGCAATAAACATTATTGTTTGTACCATCCAACGAAAGACGAAGTTTTCGGCGTACTTGAAACGCTAAAAAAATATTATCGATCTTGTTTGTCAATAGTGATAAAGTGATAATTCACATAATTTAGAGTCTAATGTAGTTAGGTTTATGATTGTAATAATACATACTTATCATGGTGTGAATGATCAACTTAAATAAATAAATATTTAAACAGTTATTTTTAGATACAGAAAACAATTTTTACCTTAGTTATCATAATATTGTCACATGAAACTAAAATAGATTATTTGCTACAACCAACTAACGATGTGATCTCTTTTGATTCATACTTTATGCCTATAGCTCTATTACATTAAATTTGCATTTTTTATTAGAACTATAATTAAAATCCACATTCAAAATATATAATTTAAATCCACATAAAAAATTTAATTTTTTTATTATTAATGAATTACTTAGCTATGTCGTAACTAGAAATAGGTAGGTAAGTACATCAAAAACATTTAACTTATGCAATTATTAAGTGTCTTTAATTGAATTGGTTAAATATATTTAATTGAACTCAATACCAAGAGAATATATATCTATACCCCAGAGGTAAATGAAAAATAAAAATGAAAATGAAAATATGTTTATTCATATAGGTTAATTAAATTAACACTTATGAACGTCAAAGTTTACAAAATGTCAGCAAATTAACCTACAGCCAGTTCGCTGACGAAGTAGAGCCATGAGAAGAGCTGGTAAGAAACTCAGGCCACTCTTTTTAATCGCCAGGTTATAACAATTTTTGTAAGTTACAATTTCAAGTAGAATGCAAAGTGACACAGGTAATACACTTAACTCTATAGGTAATTAATTACTTACAGCTTTCTATGTTGTAAAGAAAAAATACAGTAGGTAAAAAATAAGTAAAAAAAGTATACAACATTAAGCGCCAAAACACAAATTTACAGGAGAAGCAAAAATGCGCGGAATAAAAGTTTGAACGCAATTTTGATATAGTTCTTTTCAAGCTATCGGAATGCAATTAATGTATTTTTTTATTCATATTAGAATTTATTATTATGACTTACACTGTACTACGTTAAAGTTATTACATATACGATTTTATGGAAATGAGGTCATATACCTCTCAGCTAAAGTATTAATTTCATCACAAGTTAAGCTGCAGTTAAGGGTATTATAATACCATACTGTCTTTTACCACTCAATGAAAACCAAGAAAAGATTAATTTTAGCGAATAATCAAGTCGTAACATTTAGACTATAATGTAAACGTAGATTTTGAAAGATATTGCATTGAGAACATGTGGTTAAAATGTCGTGTTGATATGAAGAGTATAAAAACAGCGTTGAGCAGAGCACTGAGCTTTGAGGTACGACAGCATCGGAGCATGCACCGTCAACAACGACTTTAATGCTACGACCATCCAGAAAGCTGGCGATCCATCTGCATAGTATCTTGGGGACTCCATAGAATAATACTCTCGCTAGAAGTGCTTTGTGCCAGACACTGCAATTTGTATTGGCGATATTATAGCTGACGGCCAGAGCTTTACCCTTGTCATCGAAGTTATATGCCCATCGGTGTGTGAGGTAAATGAAAAGATCATCAGTATGCCGACAGTGACAAAAACCGTACTAGCGGTCGCTTATCAGCTGGTGTGTCTCAAGGTACCACAGGAGCCGGGAGTTGATAACTCGTTCCATAACCTTGGCCAGCAGGGATATTATCGCTATCAGTCTGAAGTTTGACGGATCCGATCGGTCACTCTTTTTGGAGATCAGGTGTTTGTAGGGATACCGTATTAAACTGGGATACAAAGGCGTATTAAAACGGGAGTCAACTCAGGTGCGCACGTCTTCAAAACCACTGTATGGGTTCCATCTGCTCCGCTCTTTTACTTTTGTACATTAAGAAGCCTAAGTTTTTGCCTAACCACGTGTTGTATGAAGCAGGTCTCCGGCATTGAGCTGTCACACCGTGGGTTTACGTGATGTGTAGGCTGTAGGCTTTATTAAACCAGGGGTTACTGCGACCGCGGATCATAATTTTTGCATTGGAGATGAATAATACCATCCCCTAGAGCACCTTATCGGTGATGCAGTCCGCATAGAATTTCCAGATAAGAAGCAAAGCCGAAAATTTTGTAAAAACCTATAAATAATAATAATAATAATAATAATATGTGGACACTATCACACACCGTCATCTAGTCCCAAGCTAAGCAGAGCTTGTGTTATGGGTACTAGATAACTGAAACATAATACATATACGTACTTTTTTTTTTTTTTTTTTTTTTTGTAAATACATACTTAATATACATAGAAAAACACCCAGACTGAAGACAAATACAAATGTTCATCACACAAATATTTGCCTTCCGCGGGAATCGAACCCACGACACCCGGCGTCGCAGTCAGTTACACTAACCACTAGACCAACGGTGCAGTCAAATTAAACTTATTATCTTTTAAAGTAGTTTAAATCATTTTGTTCACCGATATTTATCAAGTCACATACTCGTAATAACATACCATGTGAAAACATGATAGTTTATTAATTTTATTTAACGTTTTACTATAATATTTAACTGTATGCTCGCACCAAGCGACTGATCAGTTACGCGGAAGACGCGCGTGGACGTTTTTCAGTGGTATACGATATTAACTCCAATGAGCAAGACATTATGTCCGCGCAATGCTTAGTAGTATAAACTTAAAGTCGCTTGAGGTCTTATACCCTGTTAAAATTTGTGTACTTAATGTTGTATACGATTGGGTATCTGTTTTTGTGGACATAGTAGGATTTCAATGGTGTAAAAACTCAATTTCGATGAAAATGGAGTTACTATTGTATACCTCTGAGGTACAGATTACCTAACTAATTAAATTATTGATGAATTTTTATTGCAAGCAACATGATTAATTATAGAGTCATGTATTTCTAATTCACGGATTCGATTACGTTACCACTATTATTTTTACCCATATTTAATTGCGTCAGTACAATGTATGCTACAAATAATTCGTAAACCATTGTAACTTCAAAACGCGTGAAAAATAAAAGAATTGCCATAAAGACTATTCTAATAACGAACAGGACGTAAGCGAAATTGATGTAATTTTAGGTACCTACCACCAAAATTTTATTTTTACAACTTTTCGCAACATTTTAAAAATTAACAAAATGAATTTTCTATTTGGCTTTGAATAATAGGTACATTACCCTCACAGTAAGTAGTTCATTATTTTTTACCTAAAATCAAGGTTGACTGAGATGTCTTTTATTAATTTATACCTATAGGTATTGGTTGCAATCTGTTACAATTATGCATTGAATGCCCTGCAAGTACTTGGACCATTAGAGGTCAATTTAGATTAGATACTGCAGTCGTTTACCTTAAACTGAATGTGGACCAAGATCATACTTATCTAGTAGGTACTTAGCTAATAATAAAGCTGTCGTCATCATTGTGGAAAGATATCAATAGAAAGGGTAAAAAGATTCACTGCTGGACAAAGCCTTTCTCGCAGCATTACTTTTGACGTAGGTACTTATTGTAGTGTACGGCAGCGGCAGTCTATCACTAGACGTTGTTGAACAAATTAATTGTTTTCCTGTCATTTTCTTATCTTATAGTTTATCTACTATCTAATAAATAAAGTGAATAGAGTAAAGGAATGTGATTGACACGAGTGAAATAGGTAGTTATAGGCGGATCATGAATCATGATACGGTAGATACGCTTGTGTTAAAACCTCGGGGCATGTTTGTTTTTTTTTTGTTAGTTTGTATAATTAAAGTAAAGACGTGGTAATTTATTATTAATAATAGTTGTTTGTTGTACTGTGTGTATGGATAATACAAGAAAAAATAAATTTCCAATCAAAAAACAACACGCATTTTTATTGAACACTTCCTATTAAATTCACAAAGTATTTTATTTGTTTATATAAAAAAGTATATTTACAATTACATAACTAAATGGAAACACAAAGTAGACAAATGTAATTAAAGTGCTGGAGGCGGGCAGCCCTATCGCATGTTTACGTACCGCGCGGCTGTAGGCATTTATTTATAAAATACGGCCGAGTCACAATACTGTATAGATAGTATTACCGTGACTTTGGTGCGCAGCGGATCATATTCGATCGTGTGGAGAGCAGCCCGCTGGACATTATTATTATTATTACCTGTCTGGTTAGTGCGATCGTTTGTACGCCCGGCCGCGGTGCACTCCGCACCAAATTCGATCGTGTGGACGAAGCACCGCACTGTCTAACGCTTTAATCTGCTTTAATCGTAAATCTACTTCCGAACGTACAGCATGTGTCCATTTTTCGTTACATATCAACTCTTGTTTTATCATTGTATCTTGTTCCAAATTATAGCGTATATTTTTCACGAGGCTTTTTATTATTTTCTACGGCTACCAGTAGAGCAAATATCCATTAATAGCGCGATGATGTCAATATTACGGGAGAAATATTAATTGTAGAAATTTTAGATTTATACATTCGGATTAAACTATAGATTCGATATTAAGCGATTAACGATTCGTTCGCCTATTTATTAGAGACAAATAAACAGTTACATGTCAAATATTACAGTGGAGTTTTACGTATAATTGTAGCAAGCACATAATCCACACTATTGTCCAAACATAAACATAAAAAGAAAGCGAACAGACTACTTCTGCATCGTTTACGATACTCATAATATATTTATTTAAATAGTATGAAAGAGCAATTAAATAATTTAATTAGTTTGAAGGTATATTTATTTCTGCCTTTTTTGAGTTTCATTAGTGGCGGCGGTGAAGTGGCTGCTATTGCCAAAAGAAACGCCATTTTATTTTCTTTGGAAACTGTAGACATGGCACGAGTTACATATCCAACAACGACTAGTCCACAGAGTAGACTGGACTGGACCGTGCGATGAGTTGTACGGTCGTCTGTTGCGCGGAACGCACCGCACCATCACTTTGGTGCGGCCGTACCAAATCTCACACCTAAATGGCGCCAACTGGTGCTACAAATTTTCCTAAAAACCCTCATTGTATACGTAGTCGCTTCTGAATAATGAAGTGGTCACTTTCCGACGACTATTTACCTAGACGTTATAACATCTAAATACTTAATCGTATCAGAGGAATATCAACTAGAGATTGCGAGCAGAGGTCAATCTTAAGAAGATAATGCTTATTAGGAACCTATGTAGCTACTCACCCATGTTTCGCACCTTAAGTGCTTTTATGCTTTTTCTGACATGATTACAAATCGTTGAAATTCTCAACCTTCCTTTACATGAATATGCTGTAATATAGGTCCATATAAACCTTCTTGGAGAAATGCTCTAAGTACATAGCGATAACCACGTGAAGACCATACCAAAATCCGTTGCGTGATTTGACGAAGTTAACGAAAAAACGACTTTGCTTTATACTATTTCGAGGTAACCGTTTGCGGTAGTCTGAGGCCACGGGAAGTAAGTGCTCATGAACGACAATATTGTCCTTGATGTCATAATATCAATAATACGTTTAATATAAGGCTATAAACTACACAGCACTATATGAAAATACTCTTAAAAATAGCTAAACCAAAAACGAAAATAACTATGATAATATCGAAAAGTATCTACAGAAAACATTAGAAGACTCTAAAATACAGAAATATAAAATATTAAACTTACCGCAAAAAGACTGGATCAACAAAACAATAATTAACTACATTAATGAAAGAAATCAATTATGGTATAAATATATTACGGATACGGAAAACGAAGAAATTCAATCAAAACTTAAAGCTGCAAAAAATAGAGTAGACAGACAGATAAAAGAAGATAAGAAACATGTAGACTTTGAAAGCAATCAAATGCGTTCTATGTATGTACTTAAAGAAAAGATAATAAGGAAATAAAAAGATTCTAAAAGATTAAATAAAATTTAATTATTTAAGTTTATCTTTACTCAAATAACTACATCAGACTTAGCATTTATTGAAACAAAACAAAAAACATTGTTTCTACTGGTTTTACCATTAAAATTATAACTATGAACATAACTTAAGCATTTAAAACAGATAAGGCGAAATCATTAGCGTTATTTGTGAACACTGGCCTTTGATAGAACCTAGCAAACACTGATGAAGACCCACTCCAGCCTGCGGTTTTCTGATTAGGTCTATGGAGACGCCTGATTTAAGAGCTGCAGAAGTAGACGCATGTCGAGTGGAGTGAGCCTTAAATTTACAGGTATCAACACCACTATCACATAAAACACCCTTATCATGCTTTTTCAAAATGTGACAAGAACCCAAAGAAAATGTGGAAGCTGATCAACACTTTAGCTAAAAATAAGATAGACGATAGATGTACTCTTCCAAAACTTTAATCGTAATAACTAATGGCACTGAAATTCGTAACACCTTTAATACATACTTTGCTACAATAGGTTCCATCTTGGCTCACAATCTACAAAACAACTACCCTAATCCTCAAACAACGTCAACTACTACGGGACACACACATACATTACTCACAAATTTCAAACACTGTACTGATGATGAAATTACTAAAATAATAGACAATTTAGACCACAATACCAGCTGTGGAATCGATGGAATAACTACAAAGAGTCTCAAATGTATTAAAACCTTAATTGTTACTAATCTAAATAATTATATTAATAAATGTCTTGACAGCGGTGTATTCCAGAAAGTCTTAAAATAGCAAAAGTGACGCCTATATATATATAAGGCCGCAGATAGGACTGATCCTGGGAACTACCGACCCATATCTGTATTACCAGTCATTTCAAAACTTTTTGAAAAGGTGTTATATTCTCGATTGTTTAAGCATTTATTATTTATTATTATATATTTATAATATTTATTTATTTACAAATATCAATATGGATTTAGACCACACACAAACACACTTTCAGCTACGATTGATTTAGTTACTAAAATAAAAGATAGCATTGATAAAAAAATAATAGTATTAGGTGTATTTATCAACTTAAAAAAAGCCTTTTATACAGTTAGTCATTCTATTCTCCTAAATAAACTAGAAAGCATCGGTATTGCTTCAAAAGCCCTTCAAATATTTAAATCGTATCTTACTGACAGGCAACAGATAGTTAAACTTGATAACTATGCAAGTGAACCAACTAAAGTACTGTGCGGCGTGCCCCAGGGATCAGTCTTAGGATCGCTGTTATTTCTTATATATATAACCGATATAAGCACTGCTGGACTGACTGGACATATAATTATCGCTGTACGCAGATGATACGTGTCTTTTTATTATGGTAATTCCGTCACTAATATCGTACATGAAACTCAAAAAGATCTCCACCTATTAGATATCTGGCTTAGACAAAATCTTTTAACAATTAATGTTAATAAATCCCCATACATAATTTTTTCAGCAAAAAATAAGAAAATATCGAATTATTACCTTATAATAAAAATCAAGAGAAATATTTAGGCTTAATTTTGTATAATAGGCTCACTTTCAAACCACATATTAAATACATAAAAACCAAAATAACACCACTCACCGGTGCACTACGTAATAATGCGGAATGTGTACCATATAACATAAGACATACTGTATACAATACTTTAGTTAAGCCTCATCTAGAGTACCTAATCCAGGTGTAGAACCAAGCAGCAAAAACAAATTTACAATATCTCCAACGAACACAAAATAAAGTAATTAAAGTGCTTTTTAACTATAAATACCTAACGCCAACAGTAGAACTATACAAAAAAACTAAATTATTTAACTTGGAACAATTATATACTTATCACACATGCCTAACTATAAGGAAAATATTAACCACTAACACACATACACAACTATCATTTAAACAAAAATCACACAAGTATAACACACGAAACAAAGATAATTTAGAAGTGCCATCAGTTAGAACTTTACACGGTAAGAAAAATATCCAATTTGAGGGAGTAAGGCTATACAAAAATTACCGAAAAGTGTTAAAGAATCTGCATCGTTACCCATATTTAAGAAAAGATTAAAACTACATCTATTATAACAATTAATCTTTGTATATAAATGCTGTTTTAAAAATTATTGATTGTCAAAAATACTACATATTATATTTAGTCTGAACGCCAGTTTAAAAATAATCTAATGTAAATTAGTTAAGTTTCTCCTGTTTCTCTTTATGTGAACAATGTAATGTTCTTTGAGAAATAAATATCTTTAAACCGAATGTTGGTTAAATATGGTGCAGTCGTAAAATATCTGACTGTAGGTATAGTTGAATCATCCTATCATTAGTTGACAATTATTTAGGTCACTGCATCAACCTCGCTATTCCTCGTAATAACGTAGCTACTTCCTTTTTGCATACTCATTGCTGATCATATTTTGTCTGCGGTTCATGAGCAGTGTTTGGCGTGTACAGCATGTAGGTACCTACCACCTGCTTGTCTGTCGCTGTCGTTAGCAGGGCAGTTTTCGTTTATTCAAGTTGTCAATTTCTTCCTTAAACTACAATTGTTAGGTCAAGCCAATAGGCCAAGCAAGCAAGGTAACTAACAATTATTATTATCGACAATATCATGATGATACTTTGTTGTAACTATAATCAGTTTTCACTGCTAGCACAATGTAATTCGCTGCAGCCAAATTCATAAGTAGGTACTTATAATAAATAGGTATTATGGAAATTATTCTTTATTACGATTATTGGACTTATAATAAGTGTAAAATAAACATTTTACCTAACTATTGAATGACTTAAATTATAAATAACTATATGACTGGAAATCGAAAATCGCTCTTTCTATAAATTCACTTGACAAAATCACAGGGCCGGACAGTGAGTATAGGGGGCCCTGGGCTAATACTACTGAGGAGCCCACCTTAAGGTATAGGAAAAAAAATAAGACAATAAAATATTTGATTTATATTATAATATAATACTAGCGGCCCTTTCATTATTTTTTAGAAAACTTTTTAAATTTTTCTCTCAGTAAGAACCATCCTCCTACTTCAAGGAATATTATAGAAAAGAATTAGCGAAATGGGTTCTGCTGCTGTCGAGATTTGTGCTTAGCAACACATTTAGCGATTAATTTTTATATTATAGATAATATACCTTCATGAATTGAATGGGTTTGATTAATCGCAGGATTCGCAGGGCTGGAAACCTTACGATCTGTTTAATTTAATAAAATCATGGATATTTTTGCATTATCGTCTATTTTTGACTTTGACTTTACTTAGCTGGGGGAATCTACGAATCCCTTGGCTGAAGCCCAAAAAGCCACATGGTAGATCCGGTCCTGCAAAATCGCCATTCAGTCTGATGATAAGCTTTCAATGAGGTCCAGTGGTGGTGGATACCATTTCATTCGCCATCGTATAAAATGTTATGGTGGTTGACAGTAGTGGATTTACACATTTGCATTTGCACATCATGGATAGGAAAGCTAAAAATTACAAAATTTTAATATTTTAACGCTATGAGAATATTTTTAAATTCTAATCACAAAAGTATATTTTAAAAAGCGTTTTATGATTTTTTTATATCAATAATACAAAATAGAATTTCGGACCACATTTGCCGCCCCCTAAAGTCTACCGCTCTAGGCTCCAGTATACTCTGCCTGCTGGTAAATCCGCCACTGGTAGTTGAAAACACGGCTTTGTGTGCTTTTACAATGGTAAGGAGTTCCAGGTTTTAATCGAGTGACTCTGAAAATACTGATTGATTTGAGGCACTATAAAATCCCATGTGAAAAGGTAGGCACTTAGTTGGGGTACGTGTCTAACTTAGACAGGGTACAGTTTCAGATGAATCGTAGTCATTACAGCTAGATTTTTTTTTGAGATAGGTTTATAATAATTATTATTATTTTCGATCATTTCCAAATCATTTTTCATAAGTGATAGGCATAGGCATGACAAAAACTTACCTTAAAACGTTATCTTAGCGTTATTAGGTTCAGTTTTAGAGAGGCTTGTTGTATTTTTCAATATACCTACTCATCTAGTTCTATAATCCGACACATACAATTTTATTGCTGGTTGACGCAACTCTTACATACCACACCGCTAACTCTCATTAATAATGTATGTATGTGTTACACAAAGTACATAAGCCCTTTAATGTATGAAAGTACGTAAGCCCTTTAATGTCTGCGCAAGGAATAATAATTTTTTAAACCTTTTTTCATTTACAAGGCCACAGCAAGCCACCTAGTTATTGAACTACAACGTAATCGAGTTTAGATTTTTCCTTATAGGTACTTGCTACAGTCGTGGATATGACAAGGTCATGGCTTGTTACAAGTAGGTACGATACAAAAATGTGTTGTGATCATTTGTACATAGATACCAGCCTAAAACATACTTTTTACATTCTAAAACATATAGCCAGGTTTCTCTTAGAATTTTCATTGAACGAACTTGGTTGGTAAAGTTCTTCGTGTGCGTTCGCGTAGCGGAATGTTGTTGAATTTAAAGATTTTAATTATGCAGATATTTAATGTATGACGTCGTATAATTGTGAATGGTAAAAAAAAATTGTGCACGCAGCCATTGTGGAGAAATTCACCAAAAACTGATTCCGCTGGGCGAACGTTGTCCTGGCGGAACTTTTTTTAATCTATAGACTTTAGAAGAAAAGAGATGTGTCCAAAAATTAGTGTGTATTTGTGTGTAATTGTGTATGTATGAATAAAATTAGTGCATGCATAAACTTCGGATAAATTCAAGTTGCCGCTACGCGAACGTTTGGCCATTAGCTAGTTTTCATATAAAGCGCTTACATAGAGAGCTGTAGATTTTTACATACGTTGTTTTGAATTGGTTTTTATTTGTTTAAAAACAGATTTAGAAAAAATCGTAGGGCTTGTAAGATAAAAATATAAACGTAAAATACGCTTATTAGGTCTTAGTTCTTAAAGTATGCACTTTAGGGTCTAGATTTTCGTTTATACAAACTTTGTAAGTGTCTGCAACATGTTGTCAAGTATCAATGATGTTCCGTTAGTAATTAAAGAGATATAGGACAATTTACCATGAGTAGATCACTGTTTACAAAGCAGTCAAATATCACGACGTGACGTTCTAAAGGAGTTGCATGGTAAAATGTATGCCAATAATTAGTTTATTCATTCAACAATTCACATGCAAAATTTCATGTCATTAAATTCAGTAATTAAAGAAAAACAATTATAATACTGACGAAGCATCGATGAACGATCGAAAACCTACATAACCCGACCAAGTTCGGATGTCTACAAAAAAGCGGCTCTGCTACTATTGTCTAGACATTAATATTTCCAGTTTATATACATACCTAAGTTTTGTCACTTAAATACTTATTAAGTAATAAATTTGTAACCTTAAATACTTAATGATAAATTTGTAACTTAAATAATTAAATACTTACTTATTAATAAATTTGTAACTTAAATACTTAATAATAAATTTGTAACGTAAATTCATACTTAATAAAAAATTTGTTTCTCTTATTCCAGATCGTGGCGAAGATCGTTTTAAAAAATGTATTGGTCGGAGGCATGAAAGGCGCCGTGGTTCATGATGCTAGGTGAGATAGTTATGTACCTACCTTATAAATAAAGCCTTAGGTGACCTACAATAGGCAAGTACCTACTTAAGCATCTACACTAACAGTAAGAAAACCATCGAGAGGAAACTCACAATAAATAAAAATTGCCAAGGCAAATACTTACCTACCTATCCGATCTAACTTTGAAGCAGAAGTGCAGATAAAAATCTAAACATTTTCGCCATATTGATAGAGAAAATAATAAAATTGTTATCAGGATGTTTAATTCATTATGGATTTCCATAACTCTTTGCATTAAAATGTTATAAAAGAGATTTTGATGTAAGTAAACCTTGAACATCATCATTCTATTTCACGCTCAAACAGTTTAAATAAAAATTTATAATCACACAAATTTTATTATAAATTAGCTTTGTTTTAAAATACTACCTATTAGAATATACTTCCTACTTCCTAATCTGAGGTTTAATAACCATTATTGTAAAGGCCAACTGGCCAACCGCCCGGAATGTACAAAGTACCTATCAACCGCCACGATAAACGTGAAATTAGCTAAGTAAGCTAGATAACTTATTTAAGCACAGAATTAAGAGTGAAGTAAGGTAAAAGCTTAACTTATTAATGCATTTTGTACATTCATATTTTCATCTAAGTATATGTAATCTACAGGGTTGGCAAACAAAATAAACGTATCTACCACCTATATTATGTTTTTAATAAAATTGTATAGGTATTTCTATCGTTTCGTTATACCTTCTTCTGCCAGATTTTCTTATAGAAATACTTATGCTAAATAAGGTTTTGGATAGACTGTGAACACTCCGTCCATTTCGCGAGAAACACGGTTTTAAAAGACTTATTGTGTGATAACGACGATCTGGTTAGTCTTACTATAACCCTGGGCTTTATCTACTTACCTATAGTATTTGCCTCCTCGATGGTAGATACAAAATTAGTAAATACTATGTAACTTGCATGCTAAATTTGCACCATTAGTTAGATACCAATTGTTTGAATTAAACCTACCTACTACATATAGTCAGAGTTTAGATGTCAAGAAATTTGTAGGCACTCGATGGTCTTTATTATATATATATCTACAGCTTTGACATTGCTCGAGTCTCTGAACGGTCCCTGCCATCGTAGGTAAGTGCGTGCAAGCTCCAGCCTCGCAAGTACCTGCTCATAAGTACAGATACTCAAACAGACTAATAGTAGTAATTCTTTGTACAAGCGTTGTTAGTTTAGATTTTTAGGTTTATAGACCCACTCAAGTCTTTGCGTGTTCTTTATTAAGATTATAAGAAATTGATTGTCGCTTCGCATGCCTAGAAACAAGAAAGTTTCGTATCAATCACAATCATCAGCCTATAACGCGACATGACAAATTGATAATGATGCTATATATTTTTCACTTCTCATACTCGGAAAGTAGTGTTGTTTTGATTTGATTATTGGGTGGAAAATGCTACTTTCCTTTCATCAGTTCATTCCGACCCTCGGGACGGAATGAACTTTAAAAATAGAACTGCTGTCAGCTGTGAAGAGTTTTATGTGAAAAATTTGCATGAGTATGAATTTAGCGCAAACATCTTTGAGCGGAATAAGCCGCGAGTGCCGCGACAATTACGCGGCGAGCGGCGAGTTCCATAATTAAAATTTAAAAAGTCAACACAAATTGGCGGGATACTAAAATCTGTTAAGTATGTATCTGTGACGGGACTTTTTACTAAGATTTGAATTGAATATTAAAAATGAGTTTAAGCAAAATATTGACACCAGATTCTATTACAGACGAGGAAAATTGTGTCATAGAAAATCTTTTTAATTTCACGAATTGTCCTAATGTGACTATTAATTTTAAATAGGTACTACTAATATATTATTATCAATAAATAGTTTAGATAAACAACTACTTTTATTTTCCTCATATTCTAAATGAAAAGTAGAGTGTTTGCCACGGGTAAAAGAATCAATTCCTACTCGGACTATAGCATTGATTATGTTCAACCCTAGGCTAACAATCTACTATTTATGAACACTGACCATGCACATAAGTTGCAACCTCCTGAAAATCTGTTGGACTATCTTCAATAGGTTTAAATATTATACATAGTGTGAAAAAAGTCCCATGTACCTGCTTTCCAACTTTACCTTTCACATTACTGACAGACATACGGGGTGTTAAACTGCGTGGGAATCTACTTGAAAATAATTTTAAAAACTTACTTATAAACTTAACTAACGAAAATCTATTACAGGTTGCGAGCAGATGATGACAAATTCCACCTCGAAGTCGATGTATCCAATCCTACGGTGACGATAGATGCCGAATACCATGGAGAGGGACAGTTTAATGCTCTGAAGATTGTAGCTAGTGGCACAGTCAATACTTCAATGAGTAAGTCTGCTCTATCAACTCTAGATACTCTCTTTACCTGCTTTATCCGCATTTAGGCAT
This sequence comes from Parascotia fuliginaria, assembly GCA_963082885.1. Classification (NCBI taxonomy): domain Eukaryota; kingdom Metazoa; phylum Arthropoda; class Insecta; order Lepidoptera; family Erebidae; genus Parascotia; species Parascotia fuliginaria. The sequence continues at coordinate 12,929,689 of OY720172.1, forward strand.
TTACCTATGTTTTAAAAGAAGCCATTGATATCTGTTAGCCCTAATTATTTATTATCTAGCTCATTTCAAGAAAACCCTATTCATGTCTTGTTTATAATTAGTCCTAAATAACGATAGCTAAATAAAAAAACAATTAATTGTTGCTGTATTATATTTACAGTAAGTCAATGCAATTAAAATTATTATTGATATATTATTTTAGCAATTATATTTTTTTCTGTGGTCTCAGAATTAACTTTACAATTGGCTGCGGCGAGCTAATTCGCACTTGGCAGGCGATTCGACTTGATTGTAAAATTATTTTAATCATTGCAATTATGTAGCTTACACAAATGACTGTCTATGACGATTAAACTTAATATAATCGAGTAATAAACAACATCTTTTTTATCACAGAGAAGAAGGTCTACTAACAATTTTTTTCCCAACTTTACTTGCTATACGATATGTTTGACTTGTTATGTCAGGTTACGATCACCCGCCGCGCCGTTTCAAACACTCTAGGTACTGCAAATTTCTTAGATTTTAATCAAAACAATCTTACCGTTATCTAGGTCGTGATGCTACCTATCTTTTAATGAAGCTATTTAATTTGAATCGTCATCGCGTCATTCACATGAACGATGTGACTTAAGTATGTGGCATTTGGAGTAACTAGGAGGCAGTTAACGCGTTAACAATCCATGTAGGATTATGTTATGTACCTACACGTATAAAGAATCACAGCAATGCACTCTGGTCACAAATCAATTCAGGTTTTTGTCCACGGAAAGTAGGGTAGGCAGATAATCAGAAATGTTGTCTGAGGAAAATGTATCAACCGTCTAGGCTCTAGAGTTAGCAGATTAGGATTTCGTGTAATATAACTTTATTTAATTAAGTAGATCAACATCAGGTGAGACAGTTAATGCCCGTTGTCCTACTTAATACGGCTACGTCAAAAGATAGATTATATAACTATACCTCTGTTATTATTAACTGCCAATACATATGCTGTACCTACGTAACATTTAATTCTTTACAAGCTACAAATTAAAATAATTACACGCTAACTCATAGTTAGCTGCTAAGTAATAGTTCCAATGACATATAATTTTCCAGCGAACTTGGTATACACGTGGAAGTTAGATGGCGTTCCTGAAAAGAAGGAAGGAGAGACTTACATCCGCATCAAGGAGTTTTATATGCGACCTGATGTTGAAAATATGGTTACTGTCTTCCATAATGACAACCCTGACACTAGAGAATTGAGTAAGTAAATTACACCTAAAATTCTTCATTTAATATCTAGTCAATCTACATAAATATAATATTAGGTCCTTACATAAGAAATAAGCTTTTGTCGAAATATTTGGCGTTTGGTTAGAAATTCCAAATTCAAATTGTACCTACTTGAAATTTAAGGTTTTGTATCCGTGTTTCGAATTTAGTGATTCATCTGTTTCCGCTGCATTTGTTTTTTTTTATAACGTCCTGTTTACAAAATGGAAAACTTGAAATATTGCGTTCTTTAGGAATATGAGGTCCACTATGGCACCAGCGCCGCAGAAATAGCTTGAAAGGTTAATTAATGATGTGTATGAAGAGGCTATTGTAAAAAGTACGGTACGTTTTTAGATCTAACGTTTTCGTTCTGGAAATTCCAAAAAATCTCTAGAACAAACCCCTAGGAGGGCCGGAGACCTTAGTTGACAATATAGAATTAAAGGTGATGATAATTTAAGCAGGTCCATCCAAAATCACGTCTGAGTTAGGGACAGGCTTCGGTGTAGATAAGTCATAAAATCATTTTAATTCCCTTGAAACAAATTAGAGCAGTAGAAAAGTTCGAAATGAAATGAATACTGCATGAATTGAGTGAAGCACATCAACAAACACGCGTTAAATGTTGCGTTACAATACTTCACTTTACTTGTGATGAAAAATGGATACTATACGACAATCGGAAATGCTCATCACAGTGGTTGGAAGCATTATGAATTTATGACCGAACAAATAAAAAAAAAACTAAAATCGTTTATCATATAAAACGCTAATTTCGTATGTAAAGGCCTATTATATCTTTATTGAATTAAAACGGATCATTTCGTCCACGTTACGCAGCTCTGAAATGAACTTAATCTGTATAGTGCCTATTAAGTTCGTTGTTAAACGAGGTTTAAAGAGAGCACTATCACTATCACACCTTAGGTAATGCCTTAGCCAGCCAGGCACTATTTACATAAAAACCTGAAGTTTAAAAGAGTGGAAGGAACGTTTGGTAACTTGTAGCTATCATGTATTATTTATTAGTTAAAGTATAGTTAACCTTATAATTGTAGGAGGAGGATAATCACTATTAGGGCTAAGCTTTGGTTTTTTCCGTCTATTATTCCGACTATCATCAAATAATTTTTATTTCTTTGCAGCTGACTTGGGTACGAGGTTTGCAAATGCGAATTGGAGGACGTTATACAAAGAGTTTCTACCATACGCTCAGACCAATTGGAATAAAATTGGCGTTCGTATTGCCAATAAAATCTTTTTGAAAGTTCCTTACAATCAACTCTTCCCTGTTTCGTCATAATTCGATAGGTAGATAATTAATTAAGTGTATAAACAATCAATAATATTATAAGGGTACCTAGGTAGTTCATTGGTTTTCTGTGATACATAACCTACTGTAGTTTGAAAATAGTTAAATTAAATAGGACTTATTGTGGTCGAGTGATCTAATGAAACTTCTAATGCTCATTGTGTAAAGCAATTACGTTCAAAGGGTTAAAATTAAAGTTAGGTACTTATTTAAATGGAGCGGAGGAGCGGAGACTTTATCATTGTGTTAGGTTAACTCACGAAACTTAATCTTTAACTACTGCTTTACACCCCAGTGGTCAACTGTCAACGGTCTGTATCTAATATCAATGTGAACTTTTCCAAAGTCTATTCAGGATGGCGGTTTTCAATTTTAGCGGTCAAGAATGTCTTACTAGATCCTTAGTTTTTAACTGTATTTCTTATTTCAAATATTTAAAGGCGTCTAACGTTTTTGAAGGCCAATACATTATACTAATATACCTAGGTAGGTACTTTATACCTATGTTATGGTATTACATTAGGTACCTACTCAAAGTACCTACTCCGTGAAAAGAAACATAATTAAAATTATTTTTTTTATGAACTTTTTGGCGGTATTTAACGAAACGAACGAAATTGTTAAATAAAACCTCCCTGTTGAAAGTAATTAATGTTGTAGTTATTCTTATTACAAAGTTCGGAATAGGTAGAGCTATTTTGTTTCATTGAACGCAAACATAATTTATGTTAATATAGCATACCCCGGTATTTCGATATTATCCCGGACTTTTAAAAATAAAAATGATAGTAAAATGTTAATGTTTGTAAAACATTACACACGCGGTGTTGTCGTTGATGTTGCCACTTACATCAACGACATCGAATGTGCGAAGTTGCATAATATTCCAACACACGCGTTGTTGCCGTCCTTGCAAGATGCAAAACACAGCTTGTGGAATTAGAAGAGAGCAATAGATCTTTGCCTAACGACAAGTATGTGTCGTCTTTTTCTAACGATTTTTAACTTTATTAGGTAATTAATTTTTAAATTCTGGGATTATCATGCCCCTATTATTACATCATACCACAATTCCCAAAAATAGATCTACCTATTCCGATCTCATTAGGTCCTATTATCTAAAATGTTGTATAATTATAATGTTAATGTAAAATGATTATAAATTTGTAATTAAATGTTGTTTTTACTTACTAAAAGAATAGCGATCATATTAATATATCTATTATATTTTTGATACTGTTTCATTTGTAAACCTGAGAACCCACTATATCCCATCTACATATCTACCTACTAAACTAAATCCAAACCATGTGTAGGTGTCAAGTCACAATAATGCTCAGGCAAACTGGACCGTTTGTAGGTACAACAAGAATTCGTAAGTTAAGTAGGTATACCTACCTAAAACATTTAATCTCGTCAAGTGTCATCTAGATGGGGTAGTTATTTATATACCCATCTAGGTGGTGCTTGTCGTCTTCAGCTTTGAGGTCAAACGTTTGGTTTCCTTTCTCTCCAAACGAAAGACTATGTCTACTGGACAAAAACCTAGCCGGAACATTTGGGAGTTTTACCTGAATTGCTATATTGCATCCAAAGATATTTAGATCAAGTTTTAGTTGCTTTATTCTAGTTCACAAAACCTATGTATATGTATAGATATATATACAGCGACCGACAGCACTCGCCAGTCTTTTGTACAATCTGCCAAACTAATATACTTACATAGTAGGAATTATCTTATTTATGACGTTGCTGAATTGCCGCGTGAACCGACTTGTTCTGGCTGGTCTAGATGGTCTAGCTTTATTAAGTTATCGCATGCAGCGAGACGGTTGTGTAATAATAATAATAATAATAATATTTCAACAACTACACACAACGCTATCTAGACCCAAAGTAAGTATATTATATGCTTGTATTATGGGATCTAGAATACGGATATACATACTTAAATACTTCTTTTTTTTTGTAAATACATACATATTATAGATAAATTACACCCAGACACAGAACAAACAATCATGCTCATCACACAAAGGTTTGTCCTGGGTGGGAATCGAACCCACGACCTCCGGCTTAGCAGTCAGGGTCACTAACCACTAGACCAACAGGCCAGTCAACTAACTACTAACTACGCACAACACACTTGACTCCGTGGTGCGGTAAGATAGAATTATTTCACTTTCCCCATCAATCATCCCCACTGGTAAAGCAAAGTTGAACCCCTAAAGTTTGCAGTAGAATCTGCCCCATTATTTATTTTGTTTGCAAAAGTATTTTTTTAATAGTCCATTCTTGGCTACAATGAAATCATCGAAGCATTTTATTGCCAAGTATAATTAATGATCTCCTTCTTTGAAAAGCTCTAACACAGTATTAACATCAACAAATGGCTCGAGCTTTGCAACAGCTTGCAGACAAGCGAGTTAAAGTGGGGTATGCCCCTTGCTTGCCGCAAAAGAGGTACCTACCTACTTACGAACGTGGCTATCAAAATATGCACCTATAAATCAGGCAGTTGCACTGCTCATCTCTTAGGTCGCTCAGTATCCAGATGATGTTAATTATAGGTATTACTTTATCACTAAAAAAAAAAAAAAACTGTATTTTATCCTAATCCTATAAACATTATGTATGCGAAAGTTTGTGTGTATCTGCGTGTGTGTTTGTTACCACTCAGCGCCTAAACGGCTGAACCGATTTTGATAAAAATTGGTAGATATGTAGATAGATTCGGTGGCGGCGACGGACGTAGCTAGGCTACTTTTTATCCCGAAAATTGATCTGGTTCCCGAGGGATACAAAACACATTTAAGGAGAGGGCGAAGTCGTGGGGCGCAGCTACGTCTATCATATAATTATGGTAAGGTAAGTACCTATTTTGTAATTAATAAATAATAAAATTATGCAAATGTATATTATTACTTAAGTAAGTAATCCTAATGTAGGTACCAAACCAACAGGTACTTAAGTATGTTTTCTTTTATAAAAAAAATAAAAAAAAACAGTCAGTGGAATCCAGAAGTGATGGCCACCATACCAAAAGCCACCGTCCTAAACTGCTGGAAATGAGAGAGGTGAGGAAAGAGGAAAGGGGGGAAATTGTGCTTTCGGCACTCTTACTCACCGAACTAAACGCAGTAGTACGGATACTACTACTCTTACGTCGATCTTCTATGAGAGGGTAGTACTTCTCTGGTTGATCCGGCCCATTCATGCTGAAACCAGCGTGGATCTATACCATACATTAAAATAATTAAGCCCATGTATTAAAATAAATAAGACTAATGATCATAGAAGTCTTAGACTACGGTCAGGTGGACTATTAACTAAAGAAGATAGATGGTAGAGTTATAGACGGTATAGACTGTATGCCGCAGGTTCGAGTGGATCTAGTTTAACAAAAAAAAAACCTTTTCTTTTAATTGTCTTCGTTGTTATTTTGCCTTTAGGTAAGTATTATATATATTTATATTGTATATTTAGATATTATTAGAAAAGTGGGTAAACATTAAATTACCTTACGTAGGTACCTACTTTTTGTCATGACGGATGTATAAGTTGGGTTTGAAAGTTTGAATTGAAACCCGGCAAGTAACAGTGAGCATGCGTGACAATCAAAGCTCATGCTTTCTGCTTCTCTGTCTATGAAGAGGTAGTTGGCCGTGCCCTGCAGTGCGATGATTAGGAACTGATAACACGAAGTAATAGTCGAATGGAACGCTCTAGTAAAAAAAAAACTAAAGAAATATTATTAGATAACTATTAGATAAATTATTAGAGAATAGACCTACGACATTGCAGTTTTATAGGTATAAAAAAAAAATCATTGAGGCGCCATGTTTTGTTTATTTTAGCGTCTTTGACAAAATCGTATGTCTGCACTTCATTAAATTCATATCTTATAAACCAACACTATACACTTTCTTTTCCACATCACTTTATACGTATAATAAATTATATAAATAAAACATTTATTATGTACTTCGTACGAAATAATTTTGATACGTTTAGCGTCCTTTCCGTCCATGTCATGTTTCTACCTTTTGTCTATTTGACGGATGACAGCAAAGTGACAGTTGGGTCTGTCAAATGAGACCGACGAGACCTAGAGTAAACAAGTAAATAATGACGTAAGTTAAGTTATGTTCTTATATTAATATTATTTTTTATATATAAATACTTATTGCATATTTTTGTTACGTCTATTCTTGTGTAAGGCATAATTTTATTATTGTTAGCTTAGTTGTTTAGAAATAAAGACATCCATACGTCACATCAAATAGGCCCATTTGAAAACCAGCGCCGTGCACCCGTGCTCGGCATTATGCTGAAATGGTGCCTATTTGGTACAGTCATGAGACTGGTCTAGACTGACCTGTTGGCTTAGAGCATTAAACCAACAGGAGTGGACACGCGCTCTATTTCCCTTGCGCAAAAGTCTGCCACTTTCGGCGGGGGACGGGGTAACGCGAGCAACGCACACTAATTACAATGTTAACTACTAATGCATTTTTAAATCGCGTCGTTATACACGCACACAATAAAATTATTACACACTAGCTTAAACTAAACACACACAGGGACATCTATTAGTTTACGCTTCCTTAGCGTAGAACAGTTAGAGCTTGACTCTGTCGATATTTAGTATCGATGTTTAGGATTTCATATAAGTACGCGAAAGATTTAATTATTTTCAGGATTATTATGTTTACTTATTAAAATGAGCATTATCTTATATTATATAGAACAGTTTTAGGTAATAATAATCTATTATAATTTTAAGGTTTTTTTATATTTAAGCACTTTGAAATAGATGAAAGTAAAGTAAATAGTTCATAAACATGAATTAACTAGAAGTAATTCTGTTGATTCATGTTTATGTCAATATTACAGGAAGAATAAATCAGTGTTTCTAACTAGCACACTTTTTCGTAATTATTATCAAAAAAGCCCGTCATACGGTCGGGCTAAATTTATTTGTTAAACATTGTTCGACAAACAAATCTGGTTATGCGGTCGGGCTCTCCTACTATGTTTACTAATGTTTATTCAATACTTCCGATCCCTGATAGTACGGAACCATCGACGCGCGAGTCCTACTGGCATTTAGCCGTTTTTTTTTGAAGTTTTTTGGCGCGATTGGAAAAATGATGAGAGTGAATTTTTACGATGCGCGCGCACACCGACAGAAAAAAGCAACACCCTGAAGTTAGTTGCGAACCTTTTACACACTGAAGTTAGTTGCGGATCTTTGTGTGTCGTATCAGTACAAATAATCTGTGTGAATAAATAAAAAATATATTGGCGTTTATATCAATTCAAATATTTATGTATGTAGGTATGCGTTGTATTATTATTTGGTATTTTTAGATTGTTATGCCAAAGAAGTATAACTTCTTACGTGCGTACATGGGTACCCACTCTTTTTTTTTATTTTACTACTGCGCACAAGGATGTATGTTCAATAACCACCACCTGTTGAAATCTGTTCTAGTGTGGATTAAAGATTGTAATTAATTATTACGTGTCAATTTTACGTGTATTACTCCTAAGTATGTATGTATATTCAAACCAAATAATACTTTGAATTAATTGTCTGTTGCTATTAAATTTCGTTCCAACTAAGCAGAGCTTGTAATTGGAGGATTTTGTTCTGATTACATAGTAACAAGACACTGACATGAGAATGTATGAGTAGATTTTTATTAGAGATATTTTATCTGTTCAGATAACAAAAAAACAACAGAATATATTTCAGAAAGTCTTTATTTAAGTAGGTATAATAAAATACTGAAAAACTGTGCAATTTAAATTAACCTTATAAATCTTGTTTAACTAATCCTAGGTAATGCAATAAGAGGAAATAGCGCACAGCGAGTTTACTTGCTAAAAACTGAGCTCTCCGCCGCTTGGGGGGTAGGGAGAAGTTAGCAGTGCTGGCAGCACAGAAGGCTTTGTCTTTTAAGCTGTTAGTCAGATACTTGTACGCTTAGGAACCCACTTATATGGTTCCTACAATATTGGACCCAAGCGACTCGAGGCGCTGCTTCTTTTGAAAATCTAAAACAAACAAAAAAAATTAATTTAATACTGGAAAACCAATATCGATATTTGTGATTAAACTGTCTCATCTCTAATTATGTTAAAGTGTGACCAGTTTCTTAAAAATAAATACGCTTATTTTTGTAAGAAATGAGCAATTATCTTTCGGAATAAAGTGCACTAATCTTGTATATTTGGATTTATAATCTCATTTTACTTGTTCATTTAATATTATTTTGTGCATTACTTGGTAAAAAAAGATTGGTTTTAATTAAAAATAAATAAATATGGGAACGGTGACACAATAATGTACATCCAAAATGAAACTTATTAGATATGTCAACAAGGCGAGATATAAAAAAGGAAAGGTTAGTTTTTATGTTAATTCAACTTAAAATATTACCCCAGATTGGAGTATTGATGATAAGCCTGGCAACACTTGTTGATTAGCAATTTATTTGGTTAAATTGCTAATTTAATGCCTTATTTAATAATATTAGAACAAAATAATACTTACAGGTGGAATGTAATATTATCCTTTTGTAGACTTGATGTCGCTGAACGCTTTTTACACCAAAATACACTTCAATTCGGCATTTCTATTGAGACGCTATTACGCATGCACTGATAGGTGACTTATGATGCGGAACGCGCGTCAACTAGTTTTATATAACGGGTATGACCGGTGGGCTGGTACCTTTGGCAGAGGGGTACGCCTGTCAGTGGCCTCTCCGGTTGGTTTAATGCTCTAAGCCTGTTGGTCTAGTGGTTAGTGACCCTGACTGCTAAGCCGGAGGTCGTGGGTTCGATTCCCACCCAGGACAAACCTTTGTGTGATGTGCATGATTGTTTGTTCTGTGTCTGGGTGTAATTTATCTATAGTAATATGTATGTATTTACAAAAAAAAAAGTATATAAATAGTATATCAGTTGTTTAGTACCCATACAAGCAAATATAATTGCTTAATTTGGGGCTAAATGGCTTTGTGTGCATGTGGTAGAATATTATTATTATTATTATTATTATTATTACTGCTTTTTATTTGTATCTTGTTACTTGTCCTGTCTATACCTATATTTGTTAATTATACTAATTAACAATTATAGGTATAGACTCGTGTTATAGTTATAGTCTCGTGGTAGTATAGTCTCGTGTTATGTACCAAATAAACGTTTTCTTTCTTTCTTTCTTTCTAGATTACCTCAGAAAAATACTTTTTATTTAGAACTCACAGTCTAAAGTAAAAAGTATTTCTGACTAAAAAGGAACGTAATCTGAACTAAAAGATCTTTTTTTAACAGAAGATGTAATAAATGATGATCATAATAAAATTAATCAATATTAATATTATATATTTAATGCTTCAAATTGCATTAAAATTATCAAAAAAAAATTCTAATGGACCATTTTCAAGGTTTATTAATGATAGAATCTTAAATTAGATTAGAATAAAAAGAGCGTGATAGACAAAATGCAAAAGCTGGCAACACTGTACTTAACGTCAGATGTCACTGAATGTCTCTTTATTTCGAAATAGTTCGAATTTAATAAACATTGTATTTTATTAGCTCAATTATAGAAAATGGGTGTACTATTAAAATATTTAGTAGCGGGCTTAGTGCGATATTGGTTAATACATTTGGATTATTGGCAAACAATAGCTAACAGAGTGGAAATAGCAACGCCGCTCAATTCATGGAAGAGGTTAATGGAAGGCGTTTATTTGTATGATCGCAATATAAATCCTTATGAAGGAGATTCTTTTCATGAGTCACCAATAATGCTGATAGTTTTCCATTATCTGATGAAGAAAGCACCGTTTTTATTACCTGTTTTATTCACTTTAATGGACCTGTTGACAGCTCATCTTCTGTACAAAACATCAAAAGCTTTTATTAGAATATTCAAAGAATCCCAACAAAATATTTTATCAGAAGTTGCCGACGAATCTAAAACTATGCTTCTTAATGATAGTCAATTGAAAGAGGCATCGGAATATGTATTGTCAGTCTACTTATTTAATCCATACTCTGTGTTGAATTGTGCTGGCATGACGACAACGGTTGTACAAAATTTGTTAGTGGCTACAGCGCTGTGGGGAGCCTCGAGTGGTCAGAGGATAGTTGCGTGTGTGTTTATAGCTCTTGCAACACACCAAGCATTGTATCCAGTTCTTCTGATTGTGCCGATTGCTATACTATTAGCCAACATTAACAAAGGCTGCAACAAATGCTCTTATATTAGAACTTTACTTGTTTTTGTCTTGAGCTGGGGATTTTTAATATACTTATCAGCCTATATTATGGATGGTTCCTACAAATATGTTTATAATACTTATGGATTTATGTGAGTATATAAATTATTATTTTATGATGTATTGTTATTGACACAAACCAAGAGTGGTCTATGCTCAGCAGTGAATGAAATTTGGTCTTTAGATGTTTCTTTTATAAAAAAAAATGGATGACAATTAAGCATACCGTCCACCTGATGATAAGTGGTAATAATAAGCATAAGTGTCACAGAAACAATGCATAGAAAATACAACCATGCCACTGTCAGTTTACCTACCTAAGGTTGACTAGTTCATTATCCCCTTTAGAATGGGTAAAACGGAAATTAACTAATTGACCAAGTCAAGTATTCCAATATAACTTAAAAATCGTAACTTAGTATTGTAGTAGAATCTTAATGTTTGCATTATTTTTTTACCATATAACATTTAAATTTTCAGATTAACAGTCCCGGATTTGAAGCCAAATATTGGTCTATTCTGGTATTTCTTTACGGAAATGTTTGAACACTTCAGATTGCTGTTTGTGTGTGCATTCCAAATCAATGCCCTTGCGTTATACATTGTCCCGCTGACATTGCGGTTTAAGAAAGAACCAGTGTTGCTAGCCACTGTACTTATTGCACTGTCAACTATATTTAGATCATATCCATGTGTAGGTGATGTTGGATTTTACCTAGCTTTATTGCCTATGTGGAACCATTTGTTTACGTGTAAGTATTAACTTGAAATATTGGATAAATGTATTTTAAATATGTACTTTTAAAGTTTTAGGTCAATATAAGTATAGTCTAGCTTTAACCTGATTGACATACACCTTTCCTTGCTGCTGTAACCATATTACATCAGCCTGTTAATGCCCCAATGCAGGGCAAAGGCCTCTTCTCACATAGAGAAGGCATGAGCATTGATTGCCACACTTGTTCAAGAGGGATTGGATTCCTTGTGTAAGCCAGTAAAACTACATGATATGATTTTAAAAAGGCACATGAATTTTGCCAATTTTGAATCGGTACTGGACAGTAAGCATTATCAGGACAGTTAAGCCTTCCATATTACCGACCCATACTGTGATGATTTAGTTTAAATAGTTTCATTCTATTTAATTTAGCTAAATTACTAATTCTGCATAATATTAATTTCAGTTATGCAACAAAAGTTTATAGTTGGATGTGCCTTCATCATCACATCGGCTCTAGGACCAACAGTTTGGCACTTATGGATATACTCTGGATCAGCTAATGCCAACTTTTTCTTTGGAGTCACGTTATCTTTCGCTACAGCACAAATATTCCTTATTACTGACTTATTATTCGCGTATATTAAGAGGGAATTTACTTTAAAGCACGGTTCGTCACGACTAGTCGACGGAAAACCAGCCAAATTAGTTCTTCGATAATATTTTATATTGTGATTGTGATATAATTTTAGTACTAACAATGTTGTGAATATACTGCATTTCCATAGTGAGTATACTGCGTTTCCATAGTGACAATCAAATAATTTTAAAAGGCTAAATTAATTTAATGGTAACTGGTTATGTTAGTAATTGTATATTTTGGACACTTTGTTGGTTATGATTATGAATGACATGATTTGCACTTAACAGGGTTGTTAATTGGTGTTTGTGCGTCTACCAAAATACATTTACAGTAAGGCGATCCACACACAGCCCCGCACTACGCTGCAGGGTGCGTGGCGACCAAACATCTACACAGCACAGCACATAAATGTGTTTTCTGTGTGTTGCACTATGCGTGTTTTCAATACAAAAAGAGATAATTACAAGCAACGTAAGAACACGCACGCCCGCGTTACGCTGCGTCATGCGGAGCTGTGTGCGAACCGCTGAAGATAATAATATTATGACCTGACGACGTGATAGTCAAATCGCCATCGTCAATTCTCATGTATGTTAACTCGTAAATTAGATTTACGAAAAAACACTTTAGATGTACACAGTTTAGATAAAGAGAGCAATTATTCCACGCGTGCTTTGAACACACGTTTCGTCACAGATGGCTATTATAATGAATTAGCATTACGCAAGCAAATCATGTCTACCCATGTTAACTGCTAAAGTTCTATTATTTAATGGGTGTCACACTGTCAATTCCAAAATTACATAAGTTTGTACAAATTAATATAAGTAAGGGCAAACTAAAGGCCACTATTTAAAATAATTGGCACAACCAAAAGTACCGGTCTCTTAAGTAGATTTAAAGCAATTTTTTATTGTTGGAATTCTTGATACATATCAATAAAATTGTTTGTACGCACATCTGCAAATCGGTCCATTAAAAAGATAGTTGTTTAGACCAGTACGTGGCACTCTGATGACCACTTTTTGTGACATTCTTATAAAGTAGCTACAAAAGATTTTGTCCATGCACTTTTATGTATTTTATATACTAAAGCTGGGTATACCTACTAAAGTGTCTTCATATACAGTTACTCGCAATGATTTACTTATATTTATTAATGATTAACAATGATTAACTTATGTTCATCATCATCAACCATAACTACAGTAGATTTTAAAAAACAAACTATTTTAAATCTTATTATTTAATAACTTTGCATTAATATTTCGATGAAATTATCTGAATTTTGTAAATAATAAAATAGTTTTACACAAAAAAAATATGGTACAGTTAGCTACAGTTTTGTATTATACCATTGTTTTTCTTTGTGACAATATCAATCGATTTTAGAAGTTGTTTGCTTTATAATAAGACTTAAAATAGTTTGAGCTGAAACTGCTCTGTCTTCTCGTTGAGTGATTTTCTATAGTCAGATGAACATTATTTATAGGTTGTAAAAGCTGTCAGCAACTTTAACGGAATTATTCTAGAACAAATATAATTTGTATGCTAAGACTAGGCTGTATATTAAAATAAAATTAATCTAGAGATTATATGACTGCATAGTATTATAATAAAAGCCATACAAATTAACCTTGCATTATAAAGAGGATTTCATTTTGTTTTAATACTAAGCCTCAATTTATAACGAAGATAGCGGTGAGACGCGCGACGCTGCGGTTTTTTTAGCTCGGTAGCACGGACATTCGTATTGTTATTGAAACTTTTACGAACGTTTGAGAGAAGCATGCTAGAAGTAGGTACTCATCTGAAGTATGAATTTCATAGCTCCAATTTTTTTTATGTTCATAGTCAGAATTCGTAGAACAGTCTTCAGTCTTAAACACACAGACTTGCAAGAAATATGGATTATTAGAGTTAACTAATAACATAAACGCTCACAGTGCTAAGAAATATTGAACACGACGGACTCTTGATTAAACTAAACAGATAGTGTTATTTTATGAAAATAATCTTATGCTTTTCTTGCGCCTTACGCTGTTACTTCAATATAAATTGAACTTAAGGCCTCATTTACGCGTTGCAAGATTTAGGTTATGTAAAAACTTAATCAAAGTTTAAATTTAAATAAAATCCAAATAAGTATCTTTATTTTTCTTAGTACGAAGATATCTTAAACATTGCCAAGCAGAAACTAGTGATTCTTTGCGTAACTTGCATCGTGTAATTGGCGCTCAAAGGGAACAATTTTGTTTTGCATTTTTATATTTGGTTGTATTAGTTTGTATTATTTATACATCACTTAATATAATATCTATTATAATATGAGTTTAAATAGCTTTACTTAAAACATTTCATGTAATTTTCAATTTTTACATTCTAGATGATATTAGGTATTGAGCTGTATTCCAGTACGTGCAAGCACATATAATAAAGTGTTCTGTGGTGTAACAACAAGTTAACCTTATAGGCGAAAATCGCGTGCTGTTATTAGATACTATAATGACCTACAAATTTTGTTATATAATGCACAGTATTTGTTCCTTATAATGGTGAGGCAGGTTGTTCAATTGCTATTTTTTAATTCACTGGATGAAAGGATTGATGTCGATAACAAAAAGTGCTTTTAGGTACTCGCAGTGGTACGTGGACACTGATCAACGCATTTTCAAGCTCTGACTCAAAATTCATATTGTGTTTAATTTTGAGCATTTTTATGTGAAAATAAATAAACGCAATTGTTTCAGGAATGAGTTACAACCACCTCTTTATGTTTTAAAGAGCGTTTTTTTTTTCATATATATAAATATATATAAACTATTTAATTGTAATAGTAATGAACTTTAAATTTTCTACAAAGTAATATTGTGAATAATTGAATTCTAGAATAATTATACTGATGAGTCATAAATAAAAGTTAAATTATTTTTATATTATTTTTATTAATACAACTCCTTTATGTCTCTCTCTTTTTAAAGGTAGCGAAGATGTTAAGGGAATAACGCGGTTTAAAGCCTACAAAATAAAACGAGCACGCCGTTAATTTTAAATTGCATCTTATTGCTAAGCGCACTAGGATGCAATTCCATTGTTGTAAAAAGTTCCTGGACGATAAATAAAATAAATAGTATAGGTAACCATGTTATTGGTTATTTGAATCAACAAAATTGATAGGTAAACTTATTGCATTTTCAATTAGCTTATAATAGTCAGCGTCAATCTGTTTATATAACTCACAGTCTACTAACTCACAAAAAGCCCTGAATCTACAATTTTGAAAGATTCAGAAGCTAATGTTAAATTATTTAGGTACTTGGTTATCTTTCTTCTATCACAATGTTGTATCAACCTGCTTTTGCAATGATTCATTATCTTATCTATTCATAGTGGTCTATATTATAGTACTTGTAAGCGTGCCACAACACTGTTGTATCAAAATTTTTGTTTTGAAAAATAATGTGAATAAGTTAGAAAAATGAAGGAAGTTGTGCTAAACGTTATATTGTTAATTAGCTGTAAGTACTTACCTAATCATTTTGTGTGAAAAATACTAAAAATAAACGGCGCTCCCTTAAATTATTATCGTGTTTATCAACGAAGTGTTGCTCCTGGCAAGTTCATCCGTGAACTAGACCTCAATAAAGACAATCCAGCACAGTATAGGATAGCAGCTGTAGCCAACCTGTGTACCTACTTGACTAACTAAATGATCTATTTTTGTTTAGAAACGCACTTAATTTCCTATTATCTACTCTCTACCAAGTTGATAATCTTTTCTTTACGGATGTTAATTTCGTATTATCAATCTACATAGGTAACCAAATTTCAAGTGTGTAGGTATTTCTAACCTTTATGATGTGTGCTATACCTACCTCTATTAATTTAATTGTCGTCGCCGTCGACATGATCACGGTCACACTATCTGGATGTTACTGAACGGGCATAAACCTTTCCAGGTTACCATTTGTCTCTCTCAGTTTGTGACAAAAAGTGTCTCTTGTTGTTTTTAACCGAGTTCAAAAAAGGAGGTCTCTTAATTCGACCGTATATATTTTTGTTATTTCAAGATTCGGTCTATGCCGTCTAAGTAGATACACACGCAAACCTATCTATATTTTAATTGTCTCATTGCTCTGTATAGTTTCGAAAAGTGCTTTGGTGCCAAGCATACCAAATCACTTGAGGGATTGCTACCGGAGTTCTATAGCAGACTTGCAAGCTCCAAGGAGGCTCGATGTTTATTTATCACTATTGAGGAAATTAGAAATTAATTCTCAATTGGATATGAGGATGTTTAGCACTGCGTTACTAAGAAGGTAAGTAATGTCTGAATACAGGCAATATCAGCAAGTACCAAACTTAGTAGCTACCTAAGTACCAACCTATTATTGTCATACGTCATACTTACATACTTCAGTGCAAAGCCTCTGTTTCTCATACAGAGAAGTTAAGCGCATTGTGTTAACTTAAGACGAATTCGTAACTTCAATTCTCTAAAAATATACAGTTTAGGTAACTGGATTATGGAACATCAAGATCACCAAAATAATCAATTTGCCGACCCACGTCTAAGCAATGGTAGAGACATGAGAACTGAAGAACTGGCAAGATTCAGTCATGAATTGACTACGACCAGCAAGGATTATATAACATCTGTAAAAAATATCTTTACAAATTGTAGACGATTATTGTGCACAATGATTAAGCTGATTATTTATATACTATTAGCGTCCTCTGTGTAAAATGTAGTAACGCACTAAAAGCACCAATTTACCCGCTAACATACTACTTGTTCTATTTTCGCAGCTTGCGTCTAGATGGCATCGAGCAATCGTCAGCGAACGCTGTGGAAACTGAGTTCATATTACCATACAGAGCCTCCAGCTTTCAGTTTCATAAGTATAAAATCCTTATGGATATCTTCCTACCCAGTCAAGACCTTATTAATATGGATGATATATTGGCATCAGAGGAAAAGTGCCTCCTACATAGGATGCTTAGTTCTGCAGTGAGGCAGTGGGAGAGAGGCGATGAGAATATAGTATGCCCTGTATCGGCACAGCAGTCTCTGAATATGGCGACTCAAAGTAACAGTAGGTAAGATAATGCAAGATGTCCATATAGATTGTCAAGTTTGACTGCTTCGGTGGTAAACTACAGTAAAAGTGCGTTAGTGCGATAGCTATGCAAGGCACGGAACTAAATCGATTCCATGATGCAAAGATTCGATTCACACGTACCTGCTTACCTCCTTAATAGGTACCTACAAATTTTGTTTCGAAACTAGGTGTTCTATATTTCCGTGTAAAAAGGAGAAAATGCTTAACTTAGTAGGTTCCTTACCTACCTACCGTCTAGAAGTCTGTAGGTACTTATCGATTTATGTTCGCTAATACCTAGCTACTCAAGGACAAAGATGCAACTGGCTTTTTGTTTTGTGGGATCCATAAATTTAGTTTCTAGACAAGCTGTTCCATAAGTCCGTAAAAAGGAGAAAATGTTTAACTAAGTAGTTACCTTCTTCTTCATAAACTTAAGGTGCAATTGATGCAATCTCCTCCAACCAGTCCTATCCAGTGTCTTTTCCTTTAGTTCCTGGTACGATATGACAGCAACATTTCTCTTTATCTGATTTAGGTACGGGATCCTAGGCCTTCCTCTTCCTCTCTTTCCCTCTACCTTTCCTTCCAGAATATTACAGATAAGGCTGTCATGTCGTAACAGGTGCCCCAACATTTTTCCTCTCCTAATGTCAATTGTCTTTAAAATTCTCCGTTTCTCATCGACAAGTTTCAAAACATCCTCATTTCTCATTAACTCAGTCCAGCTAATCCTTTCCATCCTTCTCCAGCACCACATTTCAAACGCTTCTAAATAATTCCTTTCTTTCTGAGTCATTGTCCCCGTTTCCGATCCGTCTATTGCTATGCTCCAAATAAATGTTTTTATAAATTTTTCCTTGGTTTTTCTCGGGATGTCTGAAGTGAATAAATTCTTTTTATTGTTGAAAGCTTGTTTTGCCATTGCAATTCTGGATCTTATATCTTTTGTGCACCTTGAATCTGATGTGATTATACTACCCAAATATTTTAAACTCTGGACTTCTTCGATTGTGGTATTATCTAGTAAGTACTATTGTTTGTGAATTTACAAGTATTTTAGAAGCATGTAAAATTTTAGTTTTGTTAGTATTAATTTTCAAATGAAATTCCTGGAATACGTTGTGCATTACATTCAGTAGCTCCTGTAAGTCATTTGGGTGTTCTGTGTGTTCTAGTTACCTATCTTATAAAAACAAACTGGCTTTTAGTTACACCTAGGTATAGTAAACAGCGACCTACTAGCACAGTTGAAGCTGCTATTTAATAATAAACAAATTGTAAATAAGCTTGGCGTCATCAGAGCAGTTAAGTTAGCGGGTATCGTTTGTATGCAAAGGTCAGTCACGTCACATTCACTTGTTTTGAAGTGGTAACAATGAGCGATAAACATAAAACTAACAGGTTTTGAAATAGGTATTTATGCAACTAATAATGTTAACCTACTTAATTAAGTAAGAATAGCCAAAACGGCTCCTTTGTATTTTTTTACATTTTAAGATATTTATTTAACCTTATCAACAAATGCATTTAAGAATGCATTTGCAAATTTTCTAACCAATAGTGAAAACCGTAGTAGGCACGTATGTAACTATGTACCAATAAAAATTTAAGCGTGGTTTAAAAGAATTTAGAGGAACAGCTGACAAAATAAAACAACGACTGCTCTCTTGAGAGTATCTTTTTTTACAATTAATTAAACATAGATTACTTACCTACATTTCGACTCTGTCTTTCGATGTAATATAGCTACAGATAATAATATGAACCTCACCATTGCACCTTACTTTTTTCTATAGATGAATAAATAATTAATTTACCTACCTCTGATTTGCTGATAATATTTAACGATGTTATATTCCAGTATAGCCAGCAGATGTCCTATAGAAGACGGCGTGGTTCAAACTCGATGGGGTACCATATCGCCCGGCACGTTAGTAGCTGCGATCGCCTCATCTCTTGAATTTCAACGAGTTTCAGTCACTGATATACTTAACGCAAACATATTCAAAGAGGACATCGCGGAACCTCTCATGGTCTCAGCTAAACAAGAGTGGTATGAAGAAATAGAGACGTTGAGCACTCCGCAAGACAATCAAAGAGTGTATGATGTACCTGATATTAGTAATATATGGGTCGCTACACTGGCTGGTACGTATAGTAATGTAACATTAGGTACATCTAGGGCTATTTTAATTTGCACAAAAATTTTATGTACCTATTTCGATACTTACGAAAGAGAAAACATATAGACGGTAATATTATTATATTATATACAGTAGTAGATCCACAGCATGAATGGGCTGGATCAACTGGGGAAAACTCTCATAGAAGATCGACGTAAGAATATTAGTTTTTATGCTAATGTGTTTCGCTCGGTGAGTGAGAGCGCCGGCAGCCCAAATACCCCCTCAGTCTTCCGTTCCCTTTTACTCATCTCCTTCTCCATGGTCGGCAACGGCGTGGTTGTGTTTTCTAAGAATTATTACTTCTGCTGCGATGCTTGGAAAACACAGCCATATCTATAGGTTACGGTTACCACTTACCATCAGGTGGGCCGTATGCTTGTTTGCCACCTAAGTTGCATAAAACAAAGAGAACAGCGTCCACTTGTAGTATGTAGGTAATTAGGTATCTACCTATAGGAGATATATTTGTTACTATCTGTTACTCCAGAATTTTGTAAAGCATTTAGCATACTTATCTACTATGTCACATTTGAATAAACTTTTGAATTTGAATGTTCATCTTTCATTGATGAGTCAAAAAAAAGATGTCTTTGACCTGTAATATTGAGATCCTAATTTTAAAGTAGACTAATTCTCAATAATTTGCATTTTTAGGTGATTTAGCAGAAGTAGTTGTTAATCAAGGACCTAGAGTGGGTTCAGTGGCTCAAAACATGGCGATCGGCAGTAGCAACAGATGGAACGATACTCTGTTACCTCGGGATCATTACATCTTTCCTCAAAACAGTTCTGTCATTGACTGGCATTTTACCGATGCTGAAATCTTGGCTGGCATAGATGGCAAGTACATAACTATTCAATTAAAAGCGCGCTTTTTTTTCATTAACACGTAGATTTGTAAATATGGTACGTTAAACCTATGATTGTTGTTAGGGTTATTTTAGACCTCTTCCAAAGAGGCATAGTACCACGCTTGGCAGGCGTGTTAGTGACCATAGTAATACTAATAATTGTACTTATGTAATTTAATTGCAGGTATGATATTATCACAGCACGTACCCAAATGGGCGGAACAAAGAAGAACGCTCAGGCTTTCACAAATCATTGATATGTACTATTCAAATGAAGGAGTATCTTTTGATCCGACAGTCAAGGCTTGCAACAGACGTAATCTATTTAACAACTTGTTTAACAGTTCAGATTTACTCATAGAAACTTCTAGATTCGCTCACGTTTTATCCTTGCGGCAAATAACCGTGTATATACCAGTCGAAGAGATGGAAAGGATAACTAATGCTGCAGTCACAGCGTTTGTTAATTACCTACGTAAGTAGATTTGTATTTTGTTTTAAAGTCACTTTTCTAATTTATCTTGAGATTTACTGATATACGGCGAAGAAAAACATTGTGGCCTGAAATACAATGTCAAAAGTGCTTTGATCTGTTAAGATTGATAAATAATGTATTATGTCATGATTTGTAAGCGTCCGTTAGATACACAGAATCACAGTATGGTCAGTTAAAGATTAAAATAAAATGTGTTTCATACGTCGCTTTACAGGCAATGATGAAATTTGATGTGTGAATCTTTCACAACCACGAGATGTCACAATCTCAAATCATAGAAAATTATAATTTGTTTTGAGAGCTTAGTTATCATAGAATAATCTTGTATAATGGAAAAATACTATGATGGCACAATTTCATAGATCCAGCCTTCGATCAAAATCCAGCCATCAAAAATTGAGGTAGGCCACGATGAGATTTCTCATTAATTTGATCAGCTTACGAGCTGATGAGTTGGACAAAGGCACAATAAATAATGTAAGCTTATCTGACGTACTTACATAACTATTTATTCTACTTAAACGATTTTCAGCAAATATACTACGTCAAAACAATCACGATTGCCAAGTAAGCACCAGTGTACCGGTAATAGATTTAATAGTCGCTACAGACGGGTCATGGAAAGGCTATGCAGTTGAAGAATTCATGTCGTGAGTAGATATGTTATTTATACAAGGCCATGTATTATATCATTACGTATACATTATAAGCCTCAGTTATGTATAATAGTAAGTGTATACAAAAAATTCCAGAGCCGGAAATGTGCTTGAACAACCTTGTCTATTTTGTAATGAATAATACAAAAATAGCTCTTAATAAAGCTAGTTTATGTAAATGTCATCAACATGTTTATTTACCTAAGGTACACACATTGTAATGGTTATTTTTAGACAGGTTTATTAGGTATATCAATAATTGAAATTTATAAGCATATTCAGACGGTTACGGTAAGGTAGGTAGGAAGAGAAAATCATTTTGGGGAAAACCGAATCATTTATTTTAACTGAGCTTTGTTTGTTGTTTTAATTCATCGTAGTATTTATTTATTGTATTTTGGGTAGTAGCGCTAAAATTTTCTTATCTAGTTTTTCGCCTAAATTGCAGGAGTTTAGTCTGTTTAAATTAGATTTGAATTTTTTTCGAGACTAGTAAATTTTATTGATACTTACCACTACACCAAGTACCTTATACCCATTTAGTGAAACGGAAATGCTGCTGAATACGCACCTATATTAAAGTGTCAACAGTTCTTTAGGCATGTACAGGGTCAGCCGTGGGGTCAGTAACCGCGGTAGATATTTAACAGTGATTTTTACGTACTAACTTGAGGTCGAGCGGCCTTGACCAGAATATAGTTTATTATGAGCATTATAATTATAATAAAAACTAAAAATAAACTTAATTACCTAAGTATAGAAGATTTTGAAGAATGCAAAAAATATCTAACAACAAGAATGTTATCGTTCTATCTATCGTATTCTTCCTACTTTGTCTTTTTACATGGATGCATGCATGGTAAAATGTTTTTAAAAAACAGAGAAATAATAACTAGAAAAAAAAGTGGATAACCAAAGGTTCATATTCTTTACGATATTTCATGCTAAGTAATATGCATGCAGTGTATCTGTAGCTATATGTAGTTAAGCAAGCTAAAAACTATGTAATGTGGCAATAGAATAATATCAGCTGTTAAGGCGCTTACTGCGAGTTTAAGGCGGACCTTAATCTTTTATTAAACTTTAGTAGCCCTAGTAAAAATTTAGATAGCTAGCAGTAATTACTCTGTAAACTAAATTTTATTTTGCATTTTACTGATTTTATTGGTACTACCTACATAAAACAAATATTTTTTGGGACAAAACAACACGCATCTCAGTAAGTATATTTTGTGTAAGTATTATATTCTATCTAAAATGGAGCTTTTCACAGATGGATGGGCGAAGCGCTAGAGTTAAATCTACAACGTGGTACAATGTCACTGCTTCACGGAAACACAGGACAATGGATCGTGCCTCCTTCGAATAATCTAACTGCCGTGTTTTCTCACTTAAAGAATTTTACAGATGAATGTAAGTACATTATTAATCTAGGCAAAAATATATACTAAGTATAAAGGTAATTGAATTAAGTTACCAAAACTCTTTGTTTCTTTATTGTATGAATTGACTTTATATAGATATAAAAAATATAAAAACATATATACCTATATATATAGCATATCGAAACTTTATGAGCAACCATTATCACTTACCATCGGGTTAGCCGTTGTCTCGTTTGGGATTAAAAGAGATGAGAAAGAAAAATTAAAGATTGGAAGGTTACCTACGATGTACTTATAGTCGAACACATTTACCACTTCTGACAAAAGTTTCCATCAGAATTAAAATTCAATACGACTGTTTGACTGTCAACTGTAACTGTATTGAGGTCACTTGCAGGCAAAAATAGATATTATTGTTTTGTGATATTTATGCAAACGACATTTACTCTAAGGGTAGTAAAGCAATTTTATTGTCGACTAGCTGACCCGGCGAACTTCGTTCCGCCCAATAGTCGATCAACATTACTTTATTTTTCTAAAATAAAAGATTTTTTTCTAAAATAAACGTAGCCTAAGCTACTCCTTATTACATCAGCTACCTGCCAATAAAAGTCCCGTCAAAATCGGTCCAGCCATTTCAGAGATTAGCCGGAACACACAGACAGACAGACAGACAAAAATTGAAAAAAATGTTATTTTGGTGTATGTACCGTATGTATTATTCATATAAATGTAGTAAAAAACGGTTATTTCAATATTACAAACATATACTCCAATTTTATTATATGTATAGATTATATCTATAGCGTTACTCTAGGTTAGTTATTCTGGTATTTTACCTAGGAGCTCGAATATTATAGCAGTCTATATAGTATTGTAGCGTTTAATACTGTATACCTACTGTAACCAACTTGAACAGTTGCTCCAAATTCAAACAAACTATTCGTGCTACCTATATCCTATCTCTCTACATAATAAAATAATCCTACTAGAATATAGAGCAAGCAAAACAAGATAAGATAACCCGTTTTGGTGGTTTTGGTGCTACTTAACCTGGAACAGATAAATTAGCGCTGTAAATACTGACCCAGATAAAAAATCCGTTGAATATTTACTCGTTACCTACTTACTCTAATAATCGCCCATTCGGATTATGTTATAGGCATAGACCATTGAATCACGTAGTTGGTTATAGAGTAATGCTAGTAGCAGGCTTGTACTTTTTTTCTTCTGGTAAAGATGTCCACTGCTGGCTTGATAGAGTCACCACGTTAGGTGACCGGATTGCAGACAGAATAAGTTAGGTGATATTTAATACTAAGGTAACGCTCCTAGTGGTTACTATAGGGTTATGGACCATGGTAATATATTTGCGTGAATAGGTCAAAATAATAGTAAATTACATGTACCTACCTACTACGCCACGTTCTTCACGTGTATGAAGCCTTTTGGAAGGAGTCTCTCAGAAGCTAGGGACACTCGCTCGCTCGTGCTGCTTCCGTCTAAAAGTGATAATTATGTTTTACACATACTATATATATAGTTGCACCACAGAATCGCTCTTGCTTTCAGTATCTGCCCACCTATCTTAACATTGTTGCCGTAATGTTACGGAACATGCCGAACATGGCTCTAAAAAGGTAGGTATAGTAAAAAAATCTAAGAAAATCTCTTCAATTTTGTAGATAAAGACCAACAAATCGGTGCTAGTTGTACTAATTACCCACTTTAGAACTTTTTTGTGTTATATTGTAGAGAACGTTCACGTAAAACTTAAATTTAATTAGGTATAGTTATTCAAGGCTTTATTTTGGCTGGCCGCAAATATTTAGTGAAAAACATCTAAAATTACTTGAATACGTAATACTGTTTCCTGACTATAAAATTGAACAAACATTGACTTTTACTTGCTAATCTGATTAGATTAAATCGATCGTTTATGTAGCTAAGGAATCTTGTATAAAGTCCGCGTAATATGACAAGAATAGCGATTTACACGTTTATTTATATTTTTTACTCAAATTAACGCTATGATAATTGGACCCTGGCCTAGTAACATTTTTGTGTACCTACGTATATTTCACTGCAGGATTGATTTATTATTTTCAAACGTGGTTATCCTCTGTCGCCTTGTAGGAGAATACACTCATAGACTAAAAGGATCAAAGAAATTTTCACCCAGCCACCAAGAGCAATTTAACATAAAGATTTCACTAATAAAAGATTTTTGTCCTAGGGCCAAACCGACTCAATCTGCCAAGAATAATGTCTACAATACTTGATCATTCTTTAAATAGTTCTCTGATCGAAATAGCGAACAATGCGAGTGCAGAAATCAGTACTGTGGTGCTTATAATAAGTCCAAGCGACCGACCATCGGCTACAGAAGTGGAACGAGCTAGGGAACTAATGAGTTTATTACGAACAACGTACTTTGATGTCTACTTCACATACGTCGCTCAAGAGCTAACTGATTTCCAGGACATAAACAATGAATACTTGGATTACTCCGAACTTTTTTTGAGGGTAAGTTTTAAGATCTTTAGAGAAGGATTATCAGCGATAGTATGTTGAGCAACGAGTAAAGCTCTAGTGTAGGTACATAAAACATTTAATAGATTAGGTATCTAAAGTTAAGATAATAAAACTAAAAGAATTTGCTTACGGTATGAAGTAGACACTTTTTACATTATTGCCTTTCCGTCACGTTTAAGGCGGGTAAACGTAAACAAAAACAAATGATTCAAACATTAAAAAAAAAACTTTTACAATTGACATTTACGTAAGTATCAAATTTGTTTAAATTTATACCGATTACGATACATATAAAAATAAAACTGTTTGCACCGCTATTTGTCAATGTCAATGTTATTGTTTTGAAAATAAGAAATATCTAAACAGTTGGTTTTAAAAAAAAATCAATTTAAAAAATCACTTTTAAAATAAAGGGTTCTTGTAGATTTTTGATTCGCATTTCACATACTGTTATGTAAAATGTCGCGAACCAACAATAACTATAATAAGATTATTAAGATTTTTATTTTCAAATTTAGCGATTTTCTTATCAGATTCTACCAAAAACTAAAATGTTGCCAAGACGAGACCGTAGGTTTCACGTAGAGCTAAGCTTCTAATTCTACATACACGCCAAAATTATACCCTAACTTAACAAACTCTACATCTTAGGCAAAATATGAATGTGGCTTGGCCGTTTATTACACACATAGGCGGGTGGTTAATTTTTGTCTTTCATAATTGTTCACAGACAGCTTCAGCCAGTGTCCCAGACGTAATAGATGCAGTCGATCTTTATTTGGTCAAAAGCAATATACCGATGCGTATAATGGGACCACAGTGTCCTTTCAACAACACAGTATTTATGCAAGACGAGTATGAAGACTTCTTGTTGCCGGGCAGGCCGACCTATTACAGAATACATCCATTCTACTTGAGACAACAACCTCTTCTACAAGTACAGGTTATAATAATACCAGCCTGTTTACTGTCCCACTGCAGAGCAAAGACCTCTTCTCACATAGAGAAAGAATGAGCATTAATCACCACGCTTGCTCAAGGCTGATTGGCTGATTGGCAATTTCAGACTTAAGTCCAGGTTTCCTCACGATGTTTTTCTTCACCGTCAGTCAGAAATGTCCAAGATAAACTTAGAAAGTACATATGATTTGAAAATCACATTGGTACTTGCCTGGATTCGAACCCCGGGCAAGTACCAATGTGATAACCCCATAATTTATTCTACACGGTTAAAATTCGATTAAAAAATAAACTCAAAATATGTATGTTTATAAAGGTTTACAACTTTTACCTACGACGACTAGAACCAAACAAAATGCTGTGTTCTGTGATTTGTGGACAATTTTGAGATTGCCCTTTGCTCTTAGTTCATAGCTGTTGTTTGTCTTTGTACTTTTTTCTGATTGTAGTTACCGTTAACTTTGCACTGCTTTTTCAGCTTTAATAAATTAAATGGACTAGTTACACAATAAAAAGTACAGAGATGTTGTACAATCGTTCGTAATTTTTCTCTGTTTGAAAGTATTGTTGAAATATTTCTTCACCAATATGCTCATTTTCTTTATCTAGTTTCGTAACAGCGGTCAAGGAGAGCTGTTGGTATGTATGTGGAGAGGAGCTGATGCCTCTCACGCCTGTCAAACTATAACTGAACGAGCGTCTCACACCTTCAATATGACTACGCCATGTCCTTCACCCGACTTCTGCCCGCCTGCTCATTTTACTGCGACAGCGACATCAAGCTCCAATATGTGTGCAAGTAAGAAAAATACGAATGCATTTTAAAGTAAATTTAGTACTAATTTTACAAATGCAAAAAGTAAGCTTCACAATTAGCTAGGCCCCGGGGGGATTCGAACCCCCGATCTCCTGTTTACTAGACAGGCGCTTTAACCAACTAAGCCACGGCGCCGTTGACAGTAGTGACGAAATAGCCGCTATGATGACACAGACAATAATAACGTCAAATATATTTCAATGTTTTTTATTCAAATAAATTAATTTATTTATTAAAGTAATATTACTGAAGAAATAATAGCTGAAATGATTATCAATTTGCTATCTTGATTATATTAAATCAATAACTAACCTAAATGAAGGCATATTTTTATTATTACGGTTAAAAACTAATCAATTACTAATTAAAAAGGGTAGAAGGAATTTAGTTTGCCTCCTAGATGGAAGAGATCATATTTAAAGCCTTAGTTTAAATATAGATTTTATAATGTTTTAAAAAAACTATCAGTTGTTTATTGAATAAATAATTTATGCACTAGAAATGAGTGAATTTATCGGTAGGGATGGTACACATACATACATACATTTTTTGTCAACGGACGTAGGTATAAATGATGTGATATGTAATTAAATACCCGCTATGTTGCTGTTCTGCAATTAGATTCTAGATTGAAATAGCTTAATTTTTTTAATTATTTCTACAGATTACGACTGCCGGTTACCACATGAAGTTAGCTACTATGTTACACACACAGGCCTGCGGTGCTTACCGTTACGATCACACGCAACAACTGAAAAAATAAAATGGTTCTTTTTAAGTGTAACTTTATTACTAATATTAAAAAATATATCTTAAATGGTAAAAAGTTTATTTAGTAACTAAACAAAATATGGTTTTAGTACCCCTGGTGGGACTCGAACCCACAATCCCCGGCTTAGGAGGCCGATGCCTTATCCATTAGGCCACAGGGGCTTGCTAATCAGAAGGAAAATTACTGTTTACTTTCCTTGTAATGCACTTATAAATAAAATATTTTTATTAATACTGACTTGAACAAGTCAAAAATATGTGTATCTAAATATACAACATTGAATCATCTTGAAAACCAATGATGAAAACGTTAGATGACGTTTGTTTATTAGCATACTAAAAATAAAAGGTACCATTACTTGTCCTCTGTAAATTAAAATGGAAAAAAAAACTAATAAGTCCCAGTACAAATAATATAATTTGCCTATTTTTGGAATCAAACTCCCATAAAATTTGTGATAAAAGTGCCATCTATACATTCAAAGTCAAGTTGTAGTCTGTACTTTTAAACGTGATTTCACAACTGTTGCATAGATGTCGCTAGCGTACATTTATTTCGATAGTATTTAATTTAGCTATGCTAAAATAATAAAAAATGCCTGTACAATGTGGTAAAAATGTTGGGTGTTTTCTCTTTTATTTTGGTGGTATTACATTATACGTATTGTACTGTACTGACATTTATTTTAATAAATGTTAAATTAATATTATAAATAATGAAGCTAATAATAAAATAATAATTATATAGCTAGTTGTTTTATTTGATTATTAAAATTTATAGCATTGATTACAAAAAGATAGTTATCTCTCAATTAGCGTTTTAAAAGCAATGACTCCGTGGCGCAACGGTAGCGCGTCTGACTCCAGATCAGAAGGTTGCGTGTTCAAATCACGTCGGGGTCAAACTATTGTTTTTGTTCGTAGATTTTGTTAAAATTTATTTAAAATATTTTTTTGTGTCATTGAACTCTTGTTTTGTAAGTTTATTGTGAATGTTAATGCCGATGGTTAATGTTATATCCAGGTAGTTTATGTAGTTATGTAGGTACCTACCCACATTGTATTGTGTTGTTTGCGATATATTCCGCCACTAGCCGGTCTTTAGTCGACTCTTCGTGATGGTTTCATATATTCAATAAATTAACAAATTTGTGTTAAAATGTTTTGTATTGTGTTGTGTGAATTAATGGCGACACGACAGGTACCTACTCGTGGCTAAATCGTGAACAGTACCTATATTTTAAATTTTATACTCACTTAACTGATGAAAGTCTCAAAAACTGATTGTCGTTGGGAACACTGAAGGCAAACGATCGCGTGGTCGTTCACCAACCAGATGGACCGATCAAGTGAAAGACTCATCGTCCTTCAAATTCCACGCGGTCGTAAGAGACGCGCTGAATCTAAACCGGTGAAGGCTGATCATCCGCTCCAGATGTTACCCCGATGCTGACCACGATCCTTAGACATGAGAGACCGATTAGAAGAGACACTTTACTGAGAAGACAGCATCAATTAAGCAAGAGCAGACCGTAACGGGCATTAGAAATAACACTGTTTTTATAAAAACTGTATTGACAGTTTTACAGAGTATTTCTTAAATAAAATAATTTATTTATTTATTGCACACCGAAAGATACATAAAAAATATATAAATAAAAATTAACTCAGAACTTGACCAAGAGCTTAACTCAGAACTGAGTTCTCTAACAGCATACCTTAGAGTGGAAGAGGAGTAGCATTACTGAGAGTATATTATAAAGTGTACAATTAAGAAGGAAAATATCAGATTATCAGAGAAAAGTAACAAGAAAACAATTTAATCTAAAAGATTACATGATAGTACTTATAGTAGGTATACTTACCACAATGTATATACCTACGGTCATTATATATATATAAATAATAAGAAAACTTAAATAATCTAAGTATTGATACATAAAGTTGAATATTCCTACATACAGATAAATATGCAAGTTAATATAAATATAGATAAATGACATTATAATACAAAAATTATTTAGAAACTATAGATATAATATGCTCTTTAGTTCTTTTCTTTAAAATTTCAACAGAAGGACCGATGCGATGAGGAAGAGAATTCCATAGCGGTACTGCCTATACTGTGAAGGAGCCGTCATAACGACTAGAAGTGTGAGGAAGAATTTTAGTAAAAGTGAAGAAGTATAGCGACAGTGTTTACCCCTAGGAACAAGGAATAATGTATGTTTAATAGACCTCTGGAATATCGATATAACGTGATCCATACACATTCATATCCTTCTATTAGCTCCCTCCGAATGAAAAGCGTCACCAACTGTTAAACTCAGAACTAAAAATTGTAACCATCTTTTGACGCAACGAAGCCGGTAAGTTTTTATCACAGCTATCGTACTGTTACGTGTCAGGATGGGGGTTCGATGTAAAATGCCAGTTACGCGATGATGAGTTTATTTAAGACTCACACAGTAAACTAACAGTAACAAATTAAAGCAATAAACACTTATACTGCACTATAACGCTTCGTATATCGCTCTTCTTAAACTTCCGTATCGCTTAGATGTTCGCTCGAGATCGCTGTATTCACAACTGAACTAAGTGCCGACGTTCGAATCCTTTTTATAGTCCTTCAATAGATTTCTAGAACCTTCCAGTTATTACTACAAAGATGCCGACAATTCTCGAAAACAGAACAATGAGTGTAGGTACTTAGCTGCGACGCGTAGGTATGCCTACCGCCGATGATCTATTGTTATACGTGTAGGTAGGTACATGCGAACGTTCTAGTGTAGGTATTCATCGTATAAGTGTAGGTAGGTACTTGCGAATGTTCTAGAGAGTAGGTATTCGTGGTACACGAGTAGGTAGGTACTTGCAAACGTTCTAGAATAGGTAAACGTCGTAACATTGCCCCCCTCTTAATCATGCTCGTCCCGAGCAGCGTTAGAACCGTGATAGGGTGCTAGTCGATCGATGTGGACGATCTTCGGCTTCGTTCTATCGCCCTGTCTTATGCGATAGGTCACGTCATTGATCCTTGTGATCACTTTATAGGGACCCTCCCAGCGGGCCTGTAGCTTCGGTGACTTGCCGATTTTTCTGAGAGGATTATGTAACCACACGAGCGTACCTTCCTCGAAGCCATGATTACTTGATTTTCTGTCATAGCGAGTTTTCATCTTCTCATTAGCCTTGAGGTTGTTATCTCGCACTAGATCATGTGTCTTATCCAGCTGTGCCTGCAAGTTTGCGACGTATTCTACTGTCGGCTTTGGCGTATCAGGAGGTGTTCCGGTAATCAAGTCTACTGGTAGGCGTATCTCTCTTCCGAAGTTGACTTTGGCCGGTGTAAATCCTGTAGTGTCATGAACCGCGGACCGATATGATAACAGGAAGAGTGGAATGTAACGGTCCCAGTCTCGTTGATGGTCTTCGACAACCTTGGCCAGATGGTTTTCCAATGTCTGGTTAAACCGTTCTACCATGCCGTCAGACTGCGGGTGCGCTGGTGTTGTCCGTGTTTTGTGTATGCCGAGTAGATTACACATCTCTTGAAACAGGGCTGACTCGAAATTTCTTCCCTGGTCACTATGCAGTTCCAACGGCACACCAAATCGACACACTACTTCCTGGATCAACTTTTTGGCCACGGTCTGAGCCTCTTGGTTTGGTGTCGCAAACACTTCGGGCCATTTGGTAAAGTAATCTTGAACTACTACTATAAAGCGGTTGCCGTCTTCTGTCACGGGAAATGGTCCAGCTACGTCAATGGCAATTCTCTCCCATGGGGCTCCGACACTGTACAGCTGTAGCTTGCCTCTTGATCTAGTACGAGGTCCTTTTACTGAAGCACACGTAGAGCACTTTCTGCACCACTCCTCGATGTCTTCCCGACAGCGTACCCAGTAGAACCGTTCTCTCACCTTTACCAAAGTCTTCTTCACACCAAGATGACCACCTGATGCACCATCATGCACTAAGCGCAGAACAGGTGCAACTTTGTTTCTCGGGATCACCATCTGTAGAACTTGGTCCTTCCCGTCAGGTGATTCCCACTTTCTATATAGCACGCCTTGTTCCAAACTCAGACTGTCCCACTGAGCCCAGTAGGCCTTCGTAATTGGGCTTGCGGCTGATACGTCCTGCCATTTTGGTTTCCGACCCTGAGCCTTCCAGTCCATTATCAATTTAAGATCTCTGTCCCCTTTCTGTGCCTTACTGACTTCGTGTTTGTCCCAGGATTCATCGGTCCCCTGAGTCTTGACAATTTTCACTACCTCCTTGGACTCATGCTTCAAACAGTGTTTACAATCCTGGGAGCATGGACGTCGCGATAAGGCATCAGCATTGGAGTGAATCCTTCCACTGCGGTGTTCTATTACAAAGTTGTACTCCTGTAGTTGTTCGATCCATCTCGCGACTTGGCCTTCAGGATTCTTAAACTGGAGTAGCCACTTCAGTGCCGCATGATCTGTTCGTAGTGTGAACTCTCTTCCCAGCAAGTATTTATTAAAATGTTGTAAGGTCTTCACAACTGCTAGTAATTCACGCCGAGTTACACAGTAGTTTCTCTCAGGCTTCGATAAAGACTTGCTGAAGTATGCGATTACCACTTGCTGACCATTTTGCTCCTGAGATAACACACCTCCGATTCCAGTATTACTGGCGTCTGTGTCTACAATAAATCTGCCTTCTCTATTAGGGTAGCACAGGACTGCAGCTGAACACAGCAATTCTTTGAGTCGTGTAAACGCACGTTGACAATCCGAGTCCCAAACGAAGTTCCTCGTTTCTTCTGTAAGGTGGTGTAATGGCTTGACTATTTCAGAGAAGTTCTTCACAAAACGCCGGTAGTAAGCACTAAGTCCCAGAAAGGCTCTAACTTCGGTTTTAGTTTTTGGTACAGGCCACTCTTGCACCGCTTTTATTTTGTCTGGGTTCGTTTGAACACCTCTATCCGAAATAATGTGGCCTAAGAATGAAACTTCTTTCTTGAAAAAGGCGCACTTCTTCGGATTAAGTTTCAAGTTTGATTCACGAAATCTCTTGAACACTTTCTCAAGATTCTTGCGATGTTCCGTGAAACTGCGTCCCATAACTATTACGTCATCTAAGTACACCAGACAGGCATCTCCCAAAAGACCCACTAGTACGCGTTCCATAAGCCTTTCGAACGTAGCTGGTGCATTACACAATCCAAATGGCATTACCCGGAACTGCCACAGGCCTTTGCCAGTACCGGTGGTAAATGCAGTCTTCTCCTTATCTTCTGGCCGGAGTTCCACTTGCCAGTAGCCACTTTTCAGATCTACCGTAGAGAACCACTTCATGCCTCCAAGCATGTCCAAAGTGTCGTCAATCCGGGGCAAAGGATAGCTGTCTTTCTTGGTCACGTTATTCAGCATCCTGTAGTCTACACAAAACCTGGTACTACCATCTTTCTTTTTCACGAGTACCACCGGTGAAGACCATGGGCTGGATGATGGCTCTATGATCTTGGTTCGTGCCATATTCCCAATCAACTCGGCTACTTCTTGTTCTTTTGCTAGTGGCACTCGTCTAGGTCTTTGTTTAATAGGCTGTGTAGCACCTGTGTCGATCGGGTGTTTCACTAACCCCGTTCTTCCAAGGTCGTTTTCTTCTTTGGTGAAAATGTCCTTGTAGTCCAGCAGCAGCTTCTCTGCTTCCCGATATTCGTTGGGTGACAAACTTTTCTTCGTGGTCTCTAATAACGGGCCCATATGGTTTGCCGAAGAGGCAGTCTGGACGTTCTCTTGGATCTTCCTCAGACTGCTCACAGCCTCACATCGTCCAACGATCGCGTTCTTCCTTAATAACATCGCCGAATTGCTAAGGTTGGCAACTTTAACTTTTGCCCCACTTCTAGTCATAACTAAAGTTCTGGCTGTGATTCGACTGGTATGGTGCCCAGGATCTTCCACTATGACGCAGCGATCAGCAGTCACACCCTCAGGGAACCTGACGTCGACTAAGGTTTCTGACCTCGGTGCCAAGGTTACCGTTTTGGCACTGTAGACCGCTATCGAAGAACAGCCTTCCAGAAAGACTTCTTGATCTGGGAAGCTTAGAACACCTTTAGCAATATCGACAACGCACTGCTGCATTCGTAGGAAGTCTAAGCCGATAATGCAGTCATCCGTTATGCTCGCCACCAAAACAGTTTGATGATAAATCTTCTCTCCTAGTTTGATTTTCACATCTGTAGCTCCGAGGACGGTCACTGGCTGGCCAGTCGCTGTTTGCAATTTGCAAGATGGTCGTGTGTCTTCCCACTGAATTGTTCGCCGCAGAAGTTCTGGTCGTACGATGGTCTTCGACGCGCCCGTATCTATCGTAAGGCGAACAGGTTTACCATTTATTTCTCCAGCTGTTACCAGGCTATTACCGTCACATGCCTGTGATACTTGCACTGTGGGGGCTTGACGTAACGGATCTTGACTAGCATCAACCTGAGTAGTAGCTGACACCATTCTACTTCTTCTCTGGTCTGGACAGTTGATTCGGATATGGCCCCGCTTGCCGCATCCGTAGCACATAGGCTCACCCCTTGGTCTAACAGCTGCAACAACTTCCCGTACTTTATGCGACTTGTAGTCATTTCGCACAGCTTCCACCTCAAGGGCATGTGCTAAGGCCGCATCTAAACTTATATGGTGTGCCAACCGAACAGTTGCTCTGACCTCAAGGTCTCTTATACCATCCACAAAAGCTTGCACCACTGTCGGGTCCACAGATGATGTACTGGAGGCATAGGCTCGTCGTACCAGGCGTTCAATTTCAGCAGCCCATTGTTGAAGTCCCTCACTCGACTTCTGAGTTCGATCCTTCAGCTGAGCTCGATAAACATGCTCCAGGTGCTTATCGCCAAATCGAGCTTCCAATGCCTTAAGGAGTGCGTCTAAGTTTCGTCGGTCAGCAGGTAAGTTCTCTAGGATCAGCAGTGCATCCCCTCTAAGTGCCAAAGTAAGCGCCGTCAGTGCGTGATCATCTTCCCATCCATTTCCTTTGGCAACTACCTCGAACTGGTGTCGAAAGGCCGTCCAGGAAGACGAGCCGTCAAAGGAGGGCAGTTTGAACTTGGGACCTCCGGAAGTGACTGCCGCGGCCATAGGCGTAGTGCTTGAATATAGGACCTTGGTCTTCTGCAGCTCTTTAATCATCTTGTCATGATGGTTCATGGTGGTCTGGACATCTTCGAGAATTTCATCATGTTTGCTGGTACGTTTTTTTACCACTTCAACGTCTTCTTGAAGAGTACTAATGACGGTGCTGAACCCTTCCAACTTAGAGTCCATCATTTCTCGAAGGTCCTCTCGGATAGCCTGGCGTTGTCTGTCTTCGGCTTGCAGTTGACCTTCCTTAAGGTCTAGAAGAGCTTGGCGTTGGCGCTCTTCAGCTTGGCGTTGACCTTCCTTCAACTCCTCCATGACTTGACGTTG
The DNA here is from genome assembly GCA_963082885.1 of Parascotia fuliginaria. Classification (NCBI taxonomy): domain Eukaryota; kingdom Metazoa; phylum Arthropoda; class Insecta; order Lepidoptera; family Erebidae; genus Parascotia; species Parascotia fuliginaria. The sequence continues at coordinate 12,965,147 of OY720172.1, forward strand.
CCGTTCTTCAGCTTGGCGTTGGCGCTCTTCAGCTTGGCGTTGGCGCTCTTCAGCTTGGCGTTGGCCCTCCTGTATAACGGCTAAAAGGGACGACATGTCGAAGCCAGAGCCCATACCCGTCGACGCCGCAGAAGTGCCGGGATCACTAAATACTGCTGCGCTAGTCTCTTCACTATCGGCCATAATCGATGGTTCACGAGTTTCGTCTACCGCCGCCTGTCGTCGAGTGCGTACTCCCTCGTCGCGTGGTGTGACTGGCATTCTCACTTCTGTCACCAATTGTTACGTGTCAGGATGGGGGTTCGATGTAAAATGCCAGTTACGCGATGATGAGTTTATTTAAGACTCACACAGTAAACTAACAGTAACAAATTAAAGCAATAAACACTTATACTGCACTATAACGCTTCGTATATCGCTCTTCTTAAACTTCCGTATCGCTTAGATGTTCGCTCGAGATCGCTGTATTCACAACTGAACTAAGTGCCGACGTTCGAATCCTTTTTATAGTCCTTCAATAGATTTCTAGAACCTTCCAGTTATTACTACAAAGATGCCGACAATTCTCGAAAACAGAACAATGAGTGTAGGTACTTAGCTGCGACGCGTAGGTATGCCTACCGCCGATGATCTATTGTTATACGTGTAGGTAGGTACATGCGAACGTTCTAGTGTAGGTATTCATCGTATAAGTGTAGGTAGGTACTTGCGAATGTTCTAGAGAGTAGGTATTCGTCGTACACGAGTAGGTAGGTACTTGCAAACGTTCTAGAATAGGTAAACGTCGTAACAATACTTTAGTAGTGTAGTAGTGTTTGACGTCCTTTTAAAAGCAAATCTATGCTTGTGTCAGTTAGGATCATTCCACTGGGACCCCTTTTCTCATAATGTTTCTCTCTCCCTAATTAATTACTTATATTGAAATAAAAACACATCTAGATTGTATAATGTAATTGTCTAATCAGCAATGAAGTAAGCTTTATTCGATTATATTACATCATCATGAATATAATGTACTCGTATCATTGCTTGGTCATGTTTAATTTCTATTTTGTGGGTAATTTGATATTATCTTGACGGTTGACCTTTAGTGTTCAAATAGTTTCAATGCTCAAAAACATCAACATAGGAAGTGCTAAAAAGTAGGACTCACGTGCTTCAAACTATGATATATAAACAAATAATTATATGAAATCGAGGTAACTTTAAAAACCTGGTTATGTTTAAGACAAAAATAAGATTTCAATGCTACAATTTTAAAGAGGTGTTACTTTGAGGCAAGTGCGACTGTTTAACTTTCGTATTCAAATTTAATTGGATAAATTATTTAAAATTCTAATGTTATGACGAGAATACTTTCGAATGGTGGGAGTGCCTCTGCGTCATTGTAGGTAATACCGGTTATTAACAGCTCAAGGTTCAACACTGAAAAACACGACGTTTCTACGTATTTTTCCGTCCAAATATGTGTTAATACTTAACATAACAAAGTTCATTTGAAGCTAAGTCTACTTTATGCGTCGTTTAAAATCTAAGCACACAAGTTCTAATTCTAAAAGTCCTAAAAAGCGATTGTCAAAATCATCACCAATATCAATAAATTGGACGAAATTCGTAGATATCAATAATACCGATACTGAAATCACGAAAACCGGTAGCGCAATAAGAAAAAGTAGAAGTAAATAAGTCTGAATCTTACGGTCGTCCCGCTGTTAATCTTCTCATGTATCTCATCTACCTACTGCTAGACAGACTCGCCTACAATCATGACATTATGAAAGTACTTGTTTTTCTTCGTATTGTCGACAGTATTAGAGGCCTTGTCGTTGATATTTAAACTCATTACTTATACTTAGCACAAGTGCAGACGTTAAGTACGACTGAATTTTAAACTCCTGTTTTTATTCTCATTTAAACTTTATCTCCTTATAAATAACATGTTACTATCTTTACTACCTTAGTTTCAATAGCAAATAACAACGATACAGCCTGAGGGGTCTATCTACATTGTAGTTTTATTTTTACACCAGGGTCCAACAGCATGCACATATTAGTACCAACAGCATGTACTAGTTAATATAAGACCTTATGCATTGAGAACAAATAAACAAGGCCGAATTCATTATAAATGTTGATAACAATAAACTCACACAATCGCTTACTAAAATGCGTTTATGTAAATTAAGCGCTAATAGCTTAAAATAATAAAATAGGCAGCTTTAAAGTATTTTCCTTCTTTATAACATTCTCGTAATTAAAATTTAATCTAATTATTGATATATGTAATTATTGATGCAGTCATTTTGCATGTTAGGTACTTGAAACAAAAAAATAATTAAAATTAAATTATTCTAAGAATATTTTTTACAATTCTCAACAGTGTAGGCCGAGCTTCTTGATAGTTCTTGTTGCTCTACCTTCCTCATCGGCAAACTGGCTGTAGATTAATTGGGTGACATTTTTTTTTTGTTATTCAGACGTTCGTAAGTGTACCTCATTCACATGAGTACCTAGGGGCTGAAAGCGGTTATGGTAAGAGGTTAAATTACCTCAAAAATATATCAGTAGCGATTTAAGATAAAGGTTGACCTACACCGATACCTTTTTAAATAAAGGTTGGGCTATATCTTTATTTATCCTTTAATTTTTTTCGGTACCGGAAATCATTCGAGAAGGTGCAGTGCAGGGTGCAAAGGGTCGATGCAGCGAAGCGCAGCGGGCGGCGCGCGTGGCGGCGCATCAAAGAAAACCGTTATTAATTAAGGTTTAGGTATTGCTACCGATATATTTATAAAGGTTAAGATACTGCTACCGAAATATACCGGTATGCATTTACAACCTTAAAAAACCGCCACAGAAAAAAGAAATGATATCGAAATATTTTGGTAACCCTCATTTAACAGTATGACGTCATATCGAAATTTAACGGTACCTTAATTTTTGGGTAATCCAGTCCCTTTACATCACTCAAAACTAAATTAATGAATAAATTTGAGTTTAAAATACAGGTTGTATTTTGCATTCCATAAGCAAATAGCAATGTTAAGCTGGACACGAGTGCTAGGGACTAGAAAAAGCGATACTAAATTTAACTCAAGTAAAACGAGAAACTAGACCTTATTTTATTTTTAACCTGTTTGTTATCAAAGGTTTTTTACTTTCCTTGAAAACGCGTTAATGTTGTTGTTGATGCTCAAGCGTATGCTGAACTTTATAGAAATAAACAAATCACCAAAATTTTGGTATTGCATAAATATATACTGAAAATACCGGTATAGAAAAATAAGACCGGTTCTGCGACTCCTAATTCCTAACCATTTACAGTTCACACATTTGCAATTACTACTATCGTTTGCCATTTAATTTTATACCTTACTTGTTGGTTATAAAAACTATAATTGTTTTGTAGGTTACATGATTTGAGACGTTTCGCCGATCAGGATCCTCGGTCGAGACTGTCAGGTGACTGGTTTTTGTGGCGCCTTTTTAAATGAATCGCGTTCTTGCTGCTAGGGGTGTTAAACACATTTCAGCTCAACCTGCTTTATGTGCATTTTTTACAAACACAAGAAAGTATCCGAACTCGACACCATTATGAGTGGATCACATGGCATATTTGTGTCATGTGTGAATCTACTAACAACAATAGGCACGGTGTTAGTGGTGAGGTGACCATGACCACCTTAACCGAGTACTAGTGCAGTCAATAGTATTGTTATAACAATATTTAGAGATACGTATTTTAAACAGACGTAAATAACGTAAAAAAGGAACGTCATAACAAGGTTTTTCTTTGTAGATTTTTTGCTCAAATAGGACAACCCAGACAATAGTTAGTACCAAAGCTGGTTGTGAAGAATAACAGCACCGACACTCAGGTGGAAAAATATTTTCAGTTCTTCTTAATATATCATGACACTGTATTGGCGAGAATATTAAAACGGTTACAAGCAAGAAGTCTTTTCCTTCTTTTTAAATGGTATTAACTAACAACAGGCAGAGGTGGGAGAAACAGCTTGTTTGTCGCTGTGGTCATACAGTCAATACAAAAGTGAATAGAAGAAGCAACTGAAGCAATTACGTATACAGGGTAACGGTTAGTGGGACACAACAATGAATGCTTTCATGTATCCTAAAGGAGTTAGCAGTCACACAATCTGTGATTTGATTAAATTAGTACTACCAATATCAAATCAAATCTTAAATCCATCCAGATTTAAGATTTGATTTGATTTAATGTGATGTACATACCTAGTTTATAGCATTAGTCACTGGTGGAATATATATAGTATAAGCCATTGAAAATCATACCAGTCTCTTATTACGTTATTATACCACTGCAGGGAAAATCCTCATCTCATGAGCATTTATAATTGTTGACAAAAAAAGATTGATTGAAAATTTGGTTAAATTTGAAAAGAAGATTTATTCAATTTCTGAAAACATATACCATCGTCGTGTTCTAAATGAATTGACATACGTCGAGTAAGTAGTTTATACGCTAAATTAAATAACAATTTTAAAGGGTTTCAAAAAATTAAGAATTTAAACAATAACTGCATTGAATAGGTGAGACTGCAAAAGTGGCAGTAAAGTTTTGGACGTAATGAATAAACTCAGGGCTAAAACGTAGTGCAGAGGACGTTTTAGCCCTGACTGCTACCAGGAAGGATTATCTAGAAGCGTTTCGCACTCTTATGCTGTAGGTAATATTAATTTTCAAAATCTGATATTTATGATAATTTTCTTTAATACGTACAAGTCACTATTGTTTTGTTAGCGAGGTTGATAATTAAACAAAACCACTGTGTCGCGATAAATTATTATGCCTTTTAGAATTTTACGTTTATTAACTCTAAGTGTATGTATTATTTGTATGGTAACTGTGGGCAGAGAGATTCAATAAATCAACTAGATTAAGTAAAACATACATATTGTCATAATCCTTATCAATATTTCAAAATACGTAATTCAAACGGTTGCAGGTTGTTTCGAATGTTTATTTAAACGTCTTTCAGAACGTATTTTAAGTAAAGTACTTTATGATTAAGTAATAAGTATTGGTAGGTAAGTAGTTTAAGGTGAGGTATACATACATTCATTGCGTATTGTAGGATTAGTTTTTGAATTTGACTACCGTTATCGAATGACATCTAAATCAGTGTAAGAAATTTTAGTTCTCAAACTTAATACAAGGAGCGCTGCATATTTTTTTAAAACGTTGTTTTCATTATTATTATTTTATCTTTCTGTACTCCACCTGAATTTTAACAATCCTGAAATGTGCATATAAGGAGTACAAAGTGAGCTGGATAAAAATAGATACCTACTCCAGAGAAAGAATAAAGTAATAAACACTTACATAAATCTGAGATTCTAAAAGTCTAGGTTGATGTGTCAACATGTACTTACAATAACCACCCTCAATAGATAAGTTTAAAAAAATGTTGGGACGTTATACTACAATTGACCGTCATTTCTAAATATATACCGCTAAACAAAACACATATATACATATACATCGACTCGACTATGGCTTACTTAATTAAATACATGAAAAAGGTCGTGTAAAATTCATGATAACCCTATCGCTACTACAACAACTAGCTATCGTTGTGTGTGTTACCACATAGCGATTTCCAGTTACGTGTAGATACACGAACACGCCTTCTAATTACGTGTGTGTGCGCACCTGAAGGCTTGTTTGTGTTCAGCGTCGAGGCCATAAAGTGATTGGCTTATTCGAAGTAAAAACTATGACATCAAAAGCAACTTGTAAAAAAAGCCAAGTCTCGCAGCTCAGAGGCCCTAGACAAGCGTCAAACATTTCTATTCTATTCATAGAATAGATAAAAAAATGTATGACATTGACATAAGCGTTGGCGTTAGCTTGTGTCAATCCTATACATTTTTTAATCTATTCTATGAATAGAATAGAAATCTTTGCCACTTGTCTAGGGCCTCAGTTCTTCTACCGAAAAAAGTTGTGAGTCCATGGTTTTAAGTCGGTGAATTTATTCAGTCCCTACAAAAGGGACCATCTGTCTCATAAGTTATTAAGTAAATAGCTAACTTAACAACATCTTATAGTGACCATATATCATTATTAATTTTTTTTACGTTTTAATTAATTGACTTGACCATCGCATGGAGACACAAAGTATCTCACAAGTAATATATATTATTTATATTAAATTAGATTTTTTAGTGCGATTGCTAGTATTTCCTTGATTTATACACTTTATTCTATTTAGACACTTCTAGCAAACCTAAAGCTTTAAATTTAGAATACAATTAGTTAGTTTAGACTTAGTGTTTTTAAAATCGATCTAGTGAGTGAGTGAGTGACAAAATTAAGAAACTTTGACTAGTTATAATTCTTAAGCTACTGGTTCCAATTGAATGAAATTTGAAATATACCGTGTTTATACAATGCCTGCGTAGTTATTGAAAATTTAAGTTTTATCTTCAATGAAGTTATAGGGGGATCGAAAATTGCATAAACTGTTTCGAGAATAGGGTACAGTCATGCCGCATTTATGCTCAACTTGGCGACGGCGCTGCCGTGCTCTAAAATTTTTTTAGTCAATCTGCATACAACGTGTATACTGCTTAGTTAACATTTATTACCTGAAGTTTCGTCTGGGTCTTCTAATTGTATGCCACGTTTTATTTTCAGTCATGCAGTCATTGTTTTCAATTAATTATAGGCGTCAATAATTGCCACTTAGCTATACGCTGAATTGTACGTTATTATACCTAAGTTCATGAACATTACGCAAATTTTGCGAAATAAATTGCATGGTATTTTCCTATGCCCACATTTAGGTGATATGATCGTGCTCATTTTCATCTAGCTAGCTATATATATAGCTTGGCAATATTTGTTTTAAAGTTTCTTGTTGTTAAAATCGATAATTATTTTTTCTTTTTCCTTAAACATATGATGTGGGAGCCTTTAATTGACAATTTGTGAATTTACACTGTATGTTAGTATTATTATTAGTCCGTTGGCTCTCTGTAAATTAGAATTAAAAAAAAATAGACAATAATTATAAAGCAATTTTTATGTCTTTTTCTCTTAGACAATGTAATTTCTAAAGTGTGAGTGTGCACAACTGTACCACGTCTGTGTTTCTGAGAATCTGCCCATTTTGAGATTAATCCATTATAGTGTACAGAAGCCTTGCTTTGCGAAAATTATATCAGTACCTACAAGTGAGTAAAAATTGTGCCTTTGTTTATTTTTTGGGTATGCTCGCGTGACTGACATTTCAGTGTTTTTTCGACCTTCAATCTCAGGGTACCAAGAATTTATGACGTCAAGCAATGACAAAGTTGACGCAAATTGTTGAGTGTCTTCTAATATTTCTTCGTTAATGTCTATTTAGTTTTCGTGAACTTTTGTAATTGACCCTCGTTCCCGTGGGGCGGTGTGCGTGAGTACCATCACATCTGCCATCATAACAATACTTTAATTGGCGATTTACTGTTGATAGTATCTAGAAATACCTAGTTAATATCACGATTTTTTCTTTTCGTAGTGTGGGTGGGTAGATCTCTATTTACCTCACGTTGGCGTTGGTGATTGGCATCCTACTGGTTACTATGGCAAGTTCTTAGTGGCCTTACGAGATGCTACTTCGAGGAAAGAAATTTAGTAGTGGTCTCTGGTGGATTAACTAGGGTTATAGTCAATTTACAGAGAATGGCTATTTCCATTATCGCGCATGATTGCCGTTTTCAGGCTATTACAAATAGGTACTTCATCGCCATCTGCATCTGTTTTATAGGAAAAGGTTTACCATAAACATCACGTTTGGCAGCTGGGTTCGTGACCACAGAAATTTTGTACGCTTTTTTTTTTTATTTTTTTATTGCCTACAGTGGCAGACAAGCCAACAGCCCACCTGATGGTAAGTGGTAACTGTCGCTCATAGACTACTGCAATGCCAGGGGCTCTGCGAAGCCGCTGCCTACCTTGATATTAATGCTCTCTTTAAACCTCGTTTGGAGAAGGACATGTCATAGCGCTCGGGAAACACCGCAGCTGGTAGTTCGTTCCAGAGCCTGCACGTACGTGGGAGAAATGAACGCTGAAAACGAACCGTGCTAGACGAGATCGTGTCCAGGTAGTATGGATGAACTTTGCTGCGATGTCGAGTGGTGCGATGATAGAAAGGAGACGATGGCACCAAGTCAAACAGTTCCTCAGAGCACTCCCCATTAAACATACGATAGAGCACGCATAGAGAGCCAAACGCTATCCGATTTCTGGGAGTGTCGCAAAAGGCGTCTAAAGAAATTATCCTTTTACGACACTCATAGAAAGAGAATGATGAAGTGGTGTTATATTTTTGACCGGAAACTGCAAAAAATATTCCTGAACTGAAAACATTTAATATTAAAATTGTATAGGTATTTATTAGATTAGATATTTGAAATGTTTTTCCTTTTCATTTGTTTGATCTTGGTTAGAATAATTAGCAAGTAAGAAAGTAACTCATTCGGAAGGCTTGAAAACATATTTCAAAAGTTATATGGAAGCTAGCTTGAATTTTTTTTTTTATGTTGGTCTACCAAAGTGAATCCATCCCGCCTGATGGTAAGCAGTCAGTGATATCCAGAAGTGGTGGCCACCATTCCAAAAGTCATCGTATTAAACTGCTGGTATGGTGACCTCCACTATGGCGGCTGGGAATGGGGTTAGGGGAAGGGAGTGAGGGAGGTGAGGAAAGAGGAAAAACAAAAAAGGAAAATTAGGCCTCCGGCACTCTCACTCACCGAACGAAACGCAGTAGTACGAATACTACTACTCTTACGTCGATCTTCTATGAGAGGGTAGTACTTCCTCGGACGATCCGGCCCATTTATGCTGAAACCAGCTTGGATCTACTACTGTTAAATTGAATTTTATTAAGTCAATTGATGTTTTAATACTATAAGACTTTACAGGTAGACACGTCAGTAACTGAAATTTGGAATGGTGATGATAATTCTGTTGGTAAAAGGAAAATAAGTAAACCATTAAGGGTGTGTCATTTTTGGAATTTGATGAATTCCAGCATATATAGATAGATACAACGTTATCATACTGTTATCATCTAGATTGTAAGCTTTATAGAGCTATAAAATTATAATCTGACAATCATTAAGATTAAACTTTGTTACGGATGTAATATAATGAAACGATTTAGGCTGCTAGCATTCTCATTTATTTTTCTGCGTTATGTTTCTGTCATTGCTAGCATTCTACGAAACTTCCTCTTAGTGACAAAATATAAAAATACCTACTAACTAGGTATGTAAGTTACTCATACTAGTTAACATTACAAAATAAAGTAGGTAGGTACCAATAACCCCAAAACAAGAAGTAAGACCACTTTATGAGTAATCTATATTTAGGAAAATTCATGTCGATGCAAGCGAAAACACAGACAGCTGAAACAGCGTTACTTGATAGTCTTAATTTAAATTGAAAGTCATGATTAAATGTTTTTGTTCTAACAGCAAACGTGCAATATTGTTCTTAAAAGCAACAATGCTGATATCAGCGCTAACAAAGCAGAATTTCTTTATTTCGATGCCCGCACGAGTTATTTACAAATAGAAAATCAGGTGATACGATCGGATGATGGAAGATCTAGATATCATGCGATCGCTCTTACGATGCATTGTTGTTGTATATATTAAGACAAGATTCAACTTAAAGCAGTTCCTATTTATTGCTTCATATATATGCTGTAGTTGCTGTTTTGAGTTGCCTTAATTTCAATTAATTAAACAATGTTAGTGATTCTATATTTATGTTGTGCTATATTTTTAAGTCTATAATTCTTCAATATGTTTTACTTTACAGTAATTACCTATGCCAGTAATGTCAAAGTTAAACCAGAGAAGTACAAACTTAGAAGTAGTCACATGTCATGTTGAACTTTCACTGAGGCAATGGATACGTACCGACGACTTACACGTGTCACGTTGCTTTTTGTGCCCGTTAATTATATTTTTGTAAAGTTCTCCGTAAGCATGACTCAGGCTTTTACAACTGAGGTATTAAAATTGCTACGTTTACCTACGTTTATAAAACGACTGATGATTTTTGAAATTTGAAATAAGTAAGAAACCAGAAGTTTCTACCAAACTCTCGATCAAGTCGAAAACTAAATAAGGTGACGGGAATATTTATTTCACGGATTATGATTCGAAGAATATTTTTATTGAATGGCATGTTTCCATTCTGTTTTTATTTTCTATTAATATCTTGTGTGGACAGGTCACTTACAAAGTAGCAGCTCACAATTGGTCTAAGTAGAGATCTCTGAAGGACCTTTTAAGGGACCTAGGTGACAAATTTTGGTTAAAATGATGATCAATATTATTAATCCGAAAATAAACTTAATAATGTTTATATTAAGGTATTAATTTCCTACTAAACGAAATCCTGTTGCACTGAGCTGATTATGTCGTATTGCGCATAAACTACGAGTACATTTGTAGATTAGGTACGTATCAATCGATGTTTTCACTTATCATTATCATTATTGGTATGAGATAAGTACATAAGAAAGCTATTAAGCGGATTTAATGATATGTTGATATCGTCCAAGGTCATTGTGCCACACCCACATGACTTGCATCAGCTTTGTATAGTACGACTGACGCGAAACAATTAAGTCATGTGAAACATGTTATGCTTATGACTCACAATATTGTCAAATTGCCAATATGTAAATAACTAAATCTATGTGGGCAGTGTGCTCGTGACGACTACAGACAGATCACTCCCTTTACGAGTTGAAGCAATGACCTAAAGGTCGGTCCACGTGAAAAATCTAAGGAGCAGACAGGAGACATCTTTCGACTGAAATTTTGATGGAGATTATTCTAAAAGTTATACTAAAAATATAATAATAATATTGTGTCATATTGGCTTGTAAATTTTCAAAGTGCGTCGAATGTGCAAAAATAAAACATATTTCTTGATATATAATATTCATCTATTTAAATTAAGTTATTGACAGGACATCAGAGCGTCATTGTACCTACTCATTGTCGATGTCGAGGCAGTGCCAGATAATGTTGCCGCGCGCTGGCGTAAGGATTTAGTTATGTCATCAACGACATCAACCTCTGGGTGGACCTTTGGCCAATGTAGTCTAAGATAACGTTTAATTATCTTTTTTATACCTCTCATACTTTATTGGATTTTGGACTTTAGCGTTTATCAGAATCCGCATACGTAATTTAGTATTTAGACTTTGGTAAATTACCTGTGCTGTAAACAAAATAAGTAGTTACCTAAAATGTGCTCAAAAAAAAACCAATGACGTACCTGCGACCTTGTTTTTAGTTGATAAAGATAGTAGGTGGATGCCTCAGTAACATGTGACAGTATTCAATCTAACTAAATATATTTTTAATGTTCCAACTTACGTCAAAAATTATTTTTGGAACAATGCAGCACACTCTTTACGTAGGTACGTACCTTATTTAGACATTGTTCGCCGTTTAGTATCTGGTTTTATAAGCTAGTGTAATCCCTGTGCAAATATTACAGCAACCAGTGTCTGAGGATTTGCAAGCATATTATATTAACGACAGTAACTTCCTTACCGTACTGTAAGACACCAGGCTGTAGGTAAACATATTACCCGACTACTTCTTGAAAACCATCAATAACGATTTTACAATTAGATACGCACAGTAACGCCATTAAGAAACAAAACGATCTGTAAAAGCAAATAGGTAGCTCTACTAAGGTAATATAAAACAATAAACAATAACCTCTTTGTATTACCCAGACACATAATAGATGAAGATAGGTATAACCAATTCTACTCTGTAATTCTCATACGATTTTGTATTAATTTATATGTAGCTATGGAGGCATGGTCACGAGTAGCCGTTGCGCAATATGTGCGGTGTGACGTCCGGGGGCTTGGTTGATCCAGCCAATCAGAAGCTGCCAACGTCAACGGTCGTACGTCAGACAAAACGATAAAACAATAATATCATTTTCCTCAAAGTGTTGTTATATTTGGCAGAATAAAACTAGTACTATCAGCTGTGGGTGGACTAGGTATCTTTATTGTTCTGTAACGGATGCGATAACTAGTATTAAATACGACTTGATAGGTAGGTTAATTGGCCTTGATAAAAATGAAGTAATTTTGATTATGCAAACAAATGTCTTTAAAATTCCTAAGCTTGAGTTATTTAGAAATTAACGCTGTAGTTTCTAATAGTTGCTTACCTAAAGTTAAAATAATGAAGTATCGATACCAAATATATGTGGGTATCTACGACTGTATTCTCAAAGATCTAACTACCAAGCGATCTTCGTGTCTGGTTTTGAACAACTTGAATCATCGATCTCGTGCATAAGAGGCAGGTACCTTAACTGTTAGTCCAGTACGAGACAATAGATAGATCGCTTTAACGTACCTATGCAAGACATAACCGTCATTTTATATTCGATAATTTTATCATTGTCACACATTCTTTAGTTTTGTGGAAGACAGACAGCCAATTTAATCGATTACCTAATATTCTGTGGTACGTATCACATCACCGGCCTGAAGATATCCATATGGTATATATATACCTACATTTAATTTAAGAATTTTATATATTTGTACAATTTATACAAAATAAATGATTTGATTTGATTTGATATGGTGTACACATAGACTAATCTGAATTGAAGGTGTTTGCCATAATCACCATACTTGGTTTAGGATGTACCTATAGCAAACTTAATAAGAGAATCGTAAATTACCTACTAATAAAATCAAAAACTCTAATATCCTAGTACTCGAAATAGTAACTGACTGGCCTGTTGGTCTAGTGATTAGTGACCCTGACTGCTAAGCCGGAGGTCGTGGGTTCGATTCCCACCCAGGACAAACCTTTCTGTGATGAGCATGATTGTTTGTTCTGTGTCTGGGTGTAATTTATCTATAATATTTATGTATTTACAAAAAAAAAGTATATAAGTAGTATATCAGTTGTTTAATACCCATAACACAAGCAAATATAATTGCTTAATTTGGAGCTAAATGGCGCTGTGTGCATGTGGTAGATTATTATTATTATTATTATTATTATTATTTATTATTAGTAATGGCCGAGCGGTCTCCAGTCCATATATAGAATCATCCTATTTCTTCTTGTAGGTATTGTAAGAGGCGACTATAGGAATACCAGGTAACGAACATCAGCGTTTTCTGCATCTTAAACATCACCTTAGCAACACACTTGCCATGCATGAAATACCTCACTTAGAAAGAGGTAAGAGGTCTTTCATGCAGAAAACGTCTTTAGGCTGAATATGATGATGTAATAACTTTCATTTTGCGAATTTACTGCTAGTAATAGAAGGCAATAAAAAGTAGGTAGGTATCTAATGAGTAATGACTGATATATTAGCAAACATTAAAAAGTGACTTGCTAATAAAGCAGCTGACGCAATATTAAATTGAATCGAGGCAATGAATTCGCACATGCCGCGCGGCGCGGCGCCAGTGCAGGGGCCGGTCGCACGCGCATACCGACGATTACCGTGCCGACGGCGACGTACTCGTATGTTTCATTAGGTTGCGTTCGTGTTGTAGTGCGCGTGCACCGCTGTGACACACCTCCGCACAATATCACCAATATACATGCTCGGTACAACGAACAACCAACAACAGGCTTTCTAGGAATTTGATGATGCTACGACCTTTGGCGATTTCTGTTTAACGAATGTTTCATATTGATATGATTTAATTGAATAGGATGTTAGCCTATTGTATTTGTTTTATGAGTATTCTGAACTTTGGCACAGATTATGTGGTATATGTAGCAAAAAAAAGATAGGTCTTTTCTGTACATATCAAAGCACTATAGCATTTTGGTATAGGTACTGATATAGCCGAACGAAACAATCTAGCATAACACCCAATTCCATTATTTAACGCATAGGTCATCAGCAGGTTAAGCGTTTGTAAGGTAAGATAACTATTAAGTCCGTTAGGTTAGTTCAATGTTTACGATTTACAATTATTGTAATGCAGTTAGACATATACATTATCCATACAATAGATTCTGTCACGTACCTATATGTGAACTAGTAAGTCGCTAATCGGTCAATAAAAATGTTCTCTGTAGTTACGGAATACTTGTCATACAAGTCAATGAATAAAAATAAAAAAATCCAGATTTAGAATAATTATCTGTAGGTCTGGCAAGCTCGAAGTTTTGGGCACTTCAGCAGTGCTGTGTCTTAGGTAATTTAATACATTTTAGTGATCCAACACCTGATTATTATGTAATTATTTTGATGGACTGCAAATTTGCTTAGTACTAAAAGAATAACATTGTTTATGTTGGCTTTGTAAACATGATTATTCGAGACCTGAATGTTACATATTTGATTTTGTAAACCGCATGACGTCTAGACTATTAATTTAAGCAAATGACGGTACAGTTTTTGTGTGGACTGTACAAAAAAATTTAATTTCAGGGTGATATGACGGTTTCGATATTGAGACAAAGAAAAGTATGATTATGACCCGGATGTATACATATGTCTTATGAATATAGATATAAAAAAAAGCTTAAATCGTAATATTGAAATTAACAGCTAAGTATTATAAAATTCAAGAAGAAAACATTTTACGCCGACTTCAATATAATATCCAACAGAAATGTAGGGTATGAAACATAATTTTGAAAAAATTCGTCAATGCACATGTGACCTGGATTAAACTAATAAGAATCGGTTCTATTATTTTAACTGTAATGTGGTAATAATGTGATAATGTGTAATGGGCAAATATTTTTATGACGCTCCAGAAAGTGACACGGTATAATAAATTTCATGCATTGAAACTGCGACCGTATGGAATTTATCATAACCACATATTAATGTAAATTTTCCCCATAATATTTTCCTATAAATTTTGTTACGGGTAAATATTGTAGTGTATGCAGTAATATCTAACGTGCGTAAATAAGTCTGGAATAACAACCTGACTCAGATTCTGAATAAGGTCAAATGTTAGTTTGTTATTATGTGCTGTTATTTGGAAAAAACAACAGGAAATTTTCAAAGTTCATGTAGGTATATTGGAATTGGTGGAACTGAATAAGTGTCAATAATCGGTGTGCGTTACGATTGCTTCGCCAAGTTATCCAATCAGAAAAAAACTTTGCCCAATATTTTGTAAGAATTTGTCAAAATCTAAGGGTACAAACGAAAAATTTGTCGAAGTAGAAATAAAGAAGATAAAAGGGTTTTAGGTTGGCCGCGCCAACGTAACGTGTACGATTGCGCGGCCATGGAGATCTCAGCAACTGCTTGGGTTAGAGATCTAATTCTTTTTGTATATTGAAGACTGAATTTGTCGAAAAAAGAATTAGAAGTTCTAGATAAATATGTTACGAAATATTCAGGATTGAAAGTTATGGCCGCACAATCGTAACGTTGTTGATTCTTTATTGTTGATTATTTCTTTAAAGCTTAATACTTTATACATTAAAACTATTACAAGAAGAAAGGTCTTAATTTGTCGAAACTAATAAAAGCAATAAATACTATGTCAGTTTAGTTAAACTGACGAAATCAGCCCAAAACAGAAAGCACGTGGCCGCGCAGTCGTAACGCTACTTTGCACGCTAATATCTCAATAACTGTAATTGCTAGGATTTCGGTGTTAACATCAATTTGTTCGACATATTAACCTCAAAACAATGACATATCGGTTTACCCTCAGAATAGTTTACATTGCGTAATATCTCAAAAATTATTAAATCTCATACAATGTTCGAGTAGGGTAACCATAATTTCGATGTAGTAGATTCTATTTTGGGCTGATTTCGCCAGTTTAACTAAACTGACATAGTATTTATTGCTTTTATTAGTTTCGACAAATTAAGACCTTTCTTCTGGTAGTAGTTTTAATGTATAAAGTATTATGCTTTAAAGAAATAATCAACAATAAAGAATCAACAACGTAACGATTGCGCGGCCATAACTTTCAATCCTAAATATTTCGTAATATATTTATCTAGAATTTCTAATTTTTTTTTAGACAATTTTCGACAAATTCAGTCTTCAATAGACAAAAATAATTAGATGTCTAACCCAAGCAGTTGCTGAGATCTCCATAGCCGCGCAATCGTACACGTTACGTTAGCGTGGCCAACTTAAAACCCTTATAACTTCTTTATAAAAATACTATATCAGTTAAGTCAAACTGACAAAATCAGCCCAAAACAGAAAGTACAGTCAAGTCAGTACAAGCAGTCGTAAATATAAATATATATTATATATATATTTATATATACAATATTTCATTCTCCGGGCAGACACCAGAGGTGCTGTTCAATTGTCATACAATTAGTTTCTGCCTGTAATATTATATTCTTCATTAAAAATATAATTGTACCAGGGCACTTCTTCTGTTTAATAATTCTTCTGATAAAACAAAGCAAGCATATTTTACGTGCGGGCGAAGCCGTGGTGCGCAGCTAGTATATTATAAGATAGGTATGAAATTTTGTGCGTATGTGAACTCATACCAAAGATTGAAATCAAAGTGTGGGTGGCCTGAGTTTCTTGTCTGGGCTTATCAGGGCTCTTATCTTTGACAGCAACACACTTGGCAGGCGGAAGGGTGACCCCAGTAAGGTGGTTTTTACTACTGCCCGGTACCTGGTATTACTTTTGTTGCCTTTTCCAAAGTGTACAAGAAAAAATCAGTTCTACGGTTCAGATTGTTGCCTAGAAACCACACGGCAAAAATAATTTGAAGCTAATAAATAGCTATTTCTAAATTTGATATATTTGTTTTTTTTATATATAATATTCTACTAATACGACTCCTCTCTTCCTGATAATAAGTAGTCAGTAGGATCCAAAAGTGGTTTCCACCAGTTTAGGTATTAATAAAATAAAATATTGAATTACAGTGATATAAATGCAAACAGTTATGAAAACATTTGTTGTAAGTGTACCTACGTAACGATATCAAATTGACCAGCACAGAACAGACAACTGTCTTGATTGATATAATTGTTAACGATCGTGAGCGGAATTTTCCGTTTGTTTTTAAAATGATATAAGTCGTCCATTACTTCATGAAATTCAACATCAAGGATACATTGATCGATTTGTGGTGAGCACGTATCGCGGTATATTAAGTAAGAATGACGCACGTAATTTATAGTGTGTTAGGCTCGAACTAAACGACCGGCCCCCAAATTATCTCGAGTATTTTAGATTTAAGAAAGGAACACGAACTGATAACTCCATGCTAACAGGAACTAGGATATTTCAATATTTCAATAGATGACTGAGATGTGTCATTTGACTATCAATTAAAGTCCAAGTTAGACCTAGGCCTAAGTCTTTAATTCAAACTAGCTGTGCCCGCAACTAATTCCGCGTTGACGTTCGGTAAGAGGGTATGTTAGTAGTTAAATCTTTCAAGCACAGCTACAGTACGGTCTTCTCAAGCGATATTGAAAATTGCCAGACGGTTGTTTTCGAATATGAACAATGAACATTGAACGTTGGTTATTACAAGACTCCGTCCTGTCTCCAACGCTGTTTCTGTCTTCATGCTGCTTAGAAGTTGTCCGGCGGCAGAAACCCACAATTTATTTTATTTATCATGTAAAGTGTCACTTTATATAAAAACATCGAATTAACGTATTATAGATAGCTATACTACGTTATCTAAAGGTTGCCCGAAATAAATTTCTTTTAGCAATAATGCTATCATTTGTAAAACTATAACAAAGTATTTTTTATTCTATTCTAAAATATAAGAACTTTTAAAGGTTATGAAATTTCATGAAATACTTATCTGAGCTCGAAAACACTCCTCTGAGTCGTGTACGTGACAATCGTCATGAGAGTAAGATAAGGTTTGATTGGTATCCAAAAGCTTGGTGCACTCAATTAGGTGAAACTGTAATGCACCGCTTGTGTCGCAAGTAAAAACTACTATGTACTACTTTACTAGTTACCTATCTGTAAAACGACAATTACTTGCCTCTGAAGTAGAAGTCATTACCAATGCAATACCTACTATTGATTTCTACTTCAGAGGCAAGTAATTGTCGTTTTTTATATAAAACAGTTTTCTTTAATCAATCTAGTACTTTGACCTGCAGAACATTAATTTACCATTGATTTAGTTTTCAGCTGGCGACTCTCGCCTGTTTCACAATTATACTTTTTACGACATCATTATTACAAATTGTTGAAATTCTCGTATTTTCTCTACTATTATAAATGCATACTAATATATTATACTTATTAACTTTTTTTTCGTGTAGTATATTCGCATCAGGCTTTACAGCCACACCAAATATTGTCGCAAGAACGCTGCTTATATCATCTGATTAAGATGAAAAGGCCAAAGATGATGAAATACTATTTATAAATATTATTAGATTACACATATATTATAGTTAGCTACTGTACCTGTACCTACTTGGGATCTTGCGGTTAAGTTGGTCGCCTTCCCTTTACCGTTGTTACCTTGAGTGTCGTGTATCCATTTCTTACACGAGACAGATATTTGCGTTTAAATATGAGATGACATATGTAGGTTTGTGAGCAATGTTCTTCGAGACACGGATGTGTCTGAATGTTTGAAAACGATCACATGCAGTCAGACTGCGGAAAATGGATTTAATTTCGCAGATCCATCGACCCTCACAGCTGTTGCTTAGTTATTTAATCATAAATTAGAACGAAAGGGACTACACAGTTTTAGTTACACGTTTCATAAATGGCTAATGCAATAGCAATCAAGTACTTAGTACCTTCATTAAAATTACGCAAGTTTTCACATACCTATAGTAAGTTATGTTGTAGTGTGGATACATAATAGTGGCATGATCAGTGACCAATGGTATAATTTTATTGGTGAGTAGTCAGGGTGGCGTGTAACATATAGGTAGAAGCTCAGGACGACCGGTCAAAATGAGGCCTATGAACAGCGGTGCATGACATTCGGCTTCGAACCTAATGGAATAATTACCGCATCGAATGTAGTATCTAGTATACATATATAATTGACAATCTTAATGGCATAGGTTTTCAGTCGCTCTTCAGCTAATAACACACGGAGTGTTTTTTACCGCGCTTGTGTGAGAATTTGATTTGCTAACATTTGAAAAGATCACGCTTTCCTATAAAACAGGTGTACGGTTACCCAGCTAGTTAACTACCCGCCATTGTTAGTTTTACTTAAACAATTAAAGTCTGATCAAAATACCTTTTTGGGTTATCACAGGATTTCTACAGCAAGTTATTACTATTGTATGTAACCAAAAAAATAGTAAGTTGAATTATTATTTAATTAACATTGCAATGCACAAATTTTAAGGTCGAAGCGTTTGTTTATTGCAAGTACTATTCCATTATTTTAAACAACACAGACAGGTAGATAAACCTTGACGTGCAATTTTCAAGTTTTTAATACATTGCAGTTAATGAAAACTTCTTTAAAACATTTTAACATAGGTAGGAACTAGAAAGAATTCTCAAGAGACTTCTTGCAGCAAATGCAACAGCCCAGGCAAGCACTTACAATACTTGGGCGAGCCTTGTGTCCAATAGGGGACGACTTTTGACTGTGATAAATATAATCTTCGTTAAATTGCTATAAAAAATCATGACACGCATCCTTTCGTAATATCATTAGTAGTCACTGTAACGTATACGTTTATGTTTGGATCACAGTAACGTATGTTACATACATATATTATGTAACTTTAAGCCCTTACCCTATTAATGGGGTAAGCAGAGACTAAATATAGAACGGCATTTGCAATTTTTCTCCTTCGCCTCTTCAACATTCATTAATTTTATAATATTCACACATCGGTAACGGGTGCTTGTAATTGTGCCCTTTGTCAACAAATCACCTATTTAGTCCGCGTATGTGCGTCTAGGGCGACCCCTACCAAATTTCCCAGTCATTTCCGCTCCATTAATCACTTTCGTTATCCTACTACCATCCATCTTTTCCACATGTCTAAAGCACCATAACATAGGTACTCATTTAAATTTTAGTATAATTATATTTTAACGTATACATGCCATATTTTATGGCTCACGTATAAGGACGTCAATAATACGAGACACAATGTTTTGAAATATACGGTTGAAATACCAATGACGTTGTAATACCATACTTTCTCGCCAATCCTCTCGAATTTTCTCGATCAAGGTTTCATATTGTACTGAATGCCTTCTTCATTATACATCGATACTCTTTGGCGTTTTGTTTCATAAACATCATACGTTATCCAATAGTCGCACGGAATGGAAAGTTACAGTAGCCAGTATAATATATAGTCTGGCGTCAACAGTATCCAACCCTACCTATAGTTGATAAATGGTCTGGCGTATTGAAATGAAACATGCAGCTTTTTCGAGAATTTATTTGAAATGAGTACCTACTTCAGTTTTTCCAATATAATATATCTAGTTCGCTGAAACAGAAAGTACTATTGAGATCGATGATCTTAGCGTTCGCAAGCGTTTAGAGGTAGAAAATTGTTAGTTTGAATACCGTAGTGTAGTCAAAATAAGTGGGTGAGCCAGATGTCGTGTTATTTTGGAAGACGAAGCAAAGTGGAGTTGCCGGAGTTCTGAGTATCACTTTACTTCTGTCACCAACCTGCCAGCCAAGCGTGAAATATGGCAAATTCCTGGATTTCCTGGATTCCTCCATTTAGGAGAGGCCTGTTCAAATGTACGTGATATATCAGTATTATAGTGAAACAAATTACGATTTTTTTAAAATTAGCTTTTCCACACTGTCTGGTATTCTATATTTTAAGTATCTAAGCATTAAACATTGTGTTTATAGAGTTAATTATAGATTTGGACAAAAACGGGACAATTTAAGTGATTTCCTACTTCATGACTCGACTTCACATATTAATTGAATCATTATTTCTAATTGTTACATCATCATCATTTTAGCAGATATAGATTTGGGTATACACATACCTTCTCTAAACATTATAATTGGTTTTTGCTATACCTACTTGCTTCTAGGTTTTTTATCTTAATCTTTGTTGTACCTAAAAGTTATACTTATGTACTTTTAGGTACCACATACCTACGTATTTTCAGTATAAGCGAAAAAAATATATGAAAATATCAAAGATTGCTGAAAGACGAGGTATTTTTCACTCGGATGAAAAGGAAATGAATCGGCTACACACAGTGCACAAAGTAACTGCACATGAACATTCAATTGCATTTGGTCGCGGTTTCTGCAGAATGCAGCACACGCTATACGATATTAGCTCAGAATAGATATAACCAGACATATTTTATCTAATCAATACCGAGCATACAACTTTATTCGACATTGTATGTATTTTTGTTGAATGAACTTGTGAACGCTCTTTCATTCTACCGTGTGAAAAGAAATAAAAGAAAAATGAATTCACACTTCACTCGCGTGAACAATGAACATTCTTTCTAGTGAAACGTTTGATTGCCTCTAATGTTTTAACTTACCTCGTATATGAAAGTCTAATTTTTACCAAATTACTTAGAAGAAATGTAAGTTTGCTTTACTAGATGCAATGTTTATTTATACCCGTCATTACCCGTCCAAGGCTGTATTCACATAACTGCAACGAAAGTCTATAGCAGTTGTATAGTACAGATTGCGGTGGCGCGGCGGCGTCTGATTGGCTCGCTGCGGAGGCCTGGCCGGGTATGGCGAAACGACTCGTGTAACCTGCGCTCATGCAGTTCAAATTACCTTTGTAATTTCAAAAGAATATCAACAGCTAAGGTCGTATAACAATATACCTACTACGTTGTTTTTAAATTTAAGTGATCTGGCGTTATAACAGTAAACAATACGGTTTTGTCACGTAATGACAGTAATCACTTTTCTACACAAGTCAACAAAAGATGCCTGCAGTCGAAAAGGGTGGGACGGTAGTAAACAGAAGATAAATTCAAAACAATTTTTATTCTTACAGCGAGGTCGCTTAGTGTTAAATGTTAGATAATTATTATAAACTAGGAAGTTATGCGGTTGGTTAAATTCGAAGTTTTTTGCTTACATTTCTCAGGGTCTATCTGGTAGCCACACCCACTGCAACGGCAAAACAATCGTACAAGCCTCCGTTGAACGTTTGATTACAGATTCAGTGGATTGGCACGTGCAAGTTTTTGTAATGTGTTCAATATCAAAACACGTTTTTGTAACCTTTAATTTTAAATTACTAATACGCGTGAATACGTAAATTATGTATTTATCGCTAGGTCTGTGCTAGGCAGTAACTAACAATTTTGTTTTTAACGCTAATGATCGCTTGATCAGAGGTCTCAAATTACATTATTGACTGAAAATTCTAAATTCTTAACAATCAGCATTTTACTTAAGTTTTTTCGAAGTTATCGCTTTAAAACTATATTCCTGAAATAAAAAAATTGAAATGTGCGAAATAAACGAAATCTTTTTATTTAATAAACCATGAGGATAATTATCAATGGTTATAATTGGAAGGTCTTAGCCTAGATTGATCGTCTAGATAATGTCAACTAAACTCAATCACAGTAGGATAATGATGCCCTGTACAGTGATGTATCATCATATTCATCATTTAAAAAATTACTGGTTGTATATTGTAGTGTTTATCAGATTGATACGAAAACGTGACCACTTAAGTCAAGTCGTGGCAGCCAATAAATGTCATTTATGACGTCCAATTATTACATGCTCTTGATGTAGTTAGAATCAAGAGTGCGTATTAATAATTTGAATGACTTTGGGTTACATTTTTGGTCATCATTTTCACTTCACAAAAATTTATATTTCTTTAATAGTGTCTTTTTGATATTTTACGTGGTTTCAAGTGGATACCTGGTGACCTGTAGCACAGGTAATATATATAGCAACCGCAGGCACCTGCGACCCACAACCAGATTTTTGTACCTTTATATTAGCCCTAAGTTGTTTTCACTGTATTTCGGTTTTGGTGAGAAATAAACAAATTATTTATTTATCTTGTTGAAATTGGAGAAAACCAGTTGCCAGTACCTACTCGAAGTTTGCAAACCTAATAAATAAGAATGAATAAAAACTAATGATAATGAATGATCCGATATTAGTAGGTACTTTACCTACTAATGTCGCAAGTTCCTTCCCGAAACGTTGAGTCTTTCGATTCTCAAAATACGTCCCTTTAGTTATCAACCCGTAGAAATTTAATATCTAGACCAAGGTTACAGCATTTTAATATTCACAAAATTATTGTTTATGCTCTTGTGTAGTAAGTAAGTACCTACCTAGATGACCGTGTCTTTGAAAATACTTGTTTAATAACTGTGTTATCATTTTATGAAAGGAAGCGAATGTAAAATTGATTTATATTTAGATCTGAAAACCATTCATTGGGTAGGTACTCAATTGCAATATAATTAAATAGGTAAAGTAGGTACCGTAACGATTTCTACCGTAAAGACCTACCTATATTAATACCTATAACGATATTGTGTAATCAATTAATGGCATTTGGTCATCTTATGAGATAGATATATTTTCATTGTAACCTGTTGAAATTTACAGAGGCAACTTATAGAGTAAGTAATAGAAAATATATAGTATAATTAAATATGTAGATCATAAGTTAATTTTTATTGTATATAGGTATGTATATTGTATCTGTTATTATAATTGCATTACTGTTAAGTTGTTGTAATTATTACTAATAAATAAATATATCTTTATAACAACCGTAATTACCAAAGCATATATTTACTTTAATAAGAAATTAACACTTTTATTAATGGGCGTCCGGGCGGCGTCCCTGTTAATCAATGCGTTTAAAACATTTAATTATTTTTTTGTTTGATTGGCTTTGACACTATGAGTATTTTCGATAGGTTCATATTCATAAATACTTTTATCACCTTTCACATCTGAGCTGCTAACAGAATTCCAAAGCTTGCGAGCAATTTCTGATCGACTTTTCACTTTTTGGGCACGTAAAATTACAGCAAAATTTTTAGTTAGACACAAATGTAACCAAAGGAGTACCTACCTATATATGTATGCAAAAAAACATTATTTAATTATTCGGGGACAGCTGGTTTTGAATCCTAGTAATTCAAAAATAGCGGACTTTCGTTAACTGGATTTTATTCCTTTCCAGGAAATTACATACATAATAATACTTCCCTCTAAAAGAAAACTACTAAATATATTTTTTGGCCTTCCAACAAAAGTAATACCTATTTAAATTAATTCGGTGAATGTAAATTGTAGAATGTTATCTTACCTTGAAATCTGACAATAGGTTGATTCAAAATGTTATATAAATATAATGATAATATACTATCGACGTACCTATATCATTCGTAAACATCACATGGCTCATGATATATTATGATTGTTATTATGCAATATCATCATGATATAAATAAAACAAGAAACAAATAACTACATTATCAGACACACCCACTGCGATGACGGATTTGACTCACAAAGTTCCTATTATAATACATTACGTTTCTTTATGGCAACAATTTTCCTGCATTATGCAATCTTTAGAATTTTATTTATACTTCAAAATGCATAAACCCTTATAGAGCAGTTATTCACAGACTAATGAATAAATTTATAAAAATCTGAAAAAAAATATGACGAAATTTGTTTTTCTAAATTATTATATATATTCTTCTTCTTTTCAGAATTGGATTTGTGAGGTTTAGTAAATATGTTCATGTTTTCTTAATAACAATAGTCCCTGGTCCCTAATATATACCTATGTATTTTTAGTATTACCAGCTTTTAGTGTTACTGATTCGCTTGCAGAACAGAATTTGGCACCTAACATCGGTCGTTTGCCGCATCGTTTTACTATAAAAAGCATGACACGTTCCAGCTGTTTTATTTAAAATTAGGTCTGTAGCTTATTAGGTTATGAGTTCAGACTAAATTTGATGCAAGATATTTTAATAATCGTTTTGTTTTGTTATTGCATACGTTTGAATAGTACGAGCCACTTATTTTTTATATTTATTAAAAAGTAAGAGTAAGTCCTATGCTAGAGAACAAAATCCGTGTCTCGTGATATTTGAAGCATACAATTTGAAAGACTTAGTACTTACAGTAATAGATTCTTAAAACAACATCACGTTTATTTTTTTTACAAACCAGTTTGTTTGTAAAAAAAATCTAAACTTCTTTTGTTATTTTTCGCCGATAATCTTAGTTACAATAATAAATTACGAGTTAAATTACCATGCGACTATTGCAATTCTAGAGCATTCGAAACTAGATTGCATTTACATCAACAACATCGAAATTATTTTCCATAACATGTTTACCAAGCTCCTTTCGCCAGTCGATTTGCTGCCCACAACGCAGCGGTCTACTAAAGTATGTACTGTAAAGCTGTTGTTAGCACGTAGGCCGTATCGACCTCAGTTATTATCACGGACAATATTATTGTAAAGTAGTCAAGGTTAGCAGGCATCGCAGGGCGACCACGTCACTGTATTTCGTATACACAATCTGATGGTGCAATTCCTCGTGAACAAAGAAAAACCTGTTTAAAATTATTGACTAAATAATTTTTCCATTTCCAAAAAACTCACTGCTTGCTTGTTTGTTTTGTAACCTACAAATAGTTATGGCTGTGAATCAACTGTGAAGGTTAGGTACTGCAGTGAATCATTAGTTCATTTGTTTTATATTCACGTGCCGAGTTTTTTTACGGACGGGAAATTTTGACAATATTGTTTCATTCAAAATGTATAATATATGAAACAGCATATATATCCCGGAAACACTGACGGGACCAGGAACGTGGCACTCACGGGGCCGAACAAACTAGGCAGTAACCGTTCCGTTCACGTCTTGTCCGAGCAGTCCGAGGTATTATCGCGTTACATAAACAGCGACCTTTAAACTCTACGAGTACGTTCAATAAATGCATATTTGACTCAAAAAACCGACAAAGCACGTGATAGTAATCTTTAAAATCACTAACCCCAATACAAAATTTGTCGCTGAAAGTTTTACTGTCCGGCGAAAAAAGATGTAGCCAATTTTGGAAGAAGAATTAGGCATTCTTCTCGCAAAGGGTGCAGTAGTACCGAAAGTGATTTCAGCATGTGCAAATTTCAATCTTATATAATCTGCCCCCAATTTGTCCCCTTCAACAAATTCATAACATTGGCTATTATATTCAGCATAATCTCGAATTTATTTAATTACGAGTAACATATTTTTGGGAGCTATTTCCTGTAGTAGGCACTGTAAAAGCGATTATAAAAGGCCATGACAATAAACGTACCAAAGAGTTGCTTCAACTCAGTAGGTGCACGTCGGTGGTTATAATAATACTCACCGGCCACTGTAAATTAAACTATATGTTATATGTTTAAACTCAACCTAAACCGGTCCAAAATGTGCAGATTCTGCCAATAGTCAGAGGAGACAGCAACATGTCCTCTGCTCATGTACACGGCTCATGCACAAAAGAAGCATCAATTTAGGACAGCATCAGGCGCAACCAGGTGAGATACGGTCTCTCTCTGCTTAGACAATCTGAAATTCCTATTCTCTATAGGACTAAGCAGAGAACTATAAATAAAAGGGCGCTACAATAGATCAATTCTGGTCGAGGTAGCAAAGAGGCCGCTGAGGACTTATAGCCCAACAAATAATAATATTAAACACTGTACGAAATTAAAAAAACAAAATAAAATATGTTTATTTCAGTAATCCTATTACAAACAAATTGCTGAGACTTACTTCCCAGTAAGTAATCACAAGATAAGTACTCGTGTTCGGAATAACCCGCTGCTTCCCTTAAGAATACAGTTAGATTACAAAAATATTGGTGTATGTGTGTGAGTGTGAGTGTGTTTGTTTGAGTGTGTGTGTGTGTGTGTGTGTGTGTGTGTGTGTGTTTGTTTGTGTGAGTGTGTGTGTCTTAATAAATTTCACAACAATGAAGGTGAGGTCAGGTGAGGTAAATGTCAAACAATTTTTGTTAGAAGATTTTCCACATCATCATAAATAAGTGTACCCAAAAATTGCGTTATGTAATTGCTTAGGATAGATATTTTATTAAGCTTGTTGTATATAAAATCGAAATTGAGCGGCATTATCGTCCAATCCCTTCCAGCTCTAGGCTTAGCTCAATGAAAATGATTGCGGTATACGTTAATAGTTTAAATATAATATTGCGTCATTTTGTCTTGAACATCCATGTAATAAGTGTAATTAACGCTAAGGAAGACACGTCTAGGTCAGCAAGGCGTCATAGAACAGTTATAAAACCGTTAAAGTATAAAATGATTATGTCTTTAGTATATGTAGGTAGGTAATAGAGATATTATGTTGTTAGTAGCTGCGCCCCACGACTTCGCCCTCGGAAACCAGGCTGATTTTTGATATGGAAAGTAGTAGGAACCTATGTCCGTCTCGGGCACTGAATTTATCTACATACCAATTTTCATCGAAATCGGTTCAGCCGTTTAGGCGTTGAGTGGTAACAAACACACATACATACACACAAACTTTCGCATTTATAATATTAATAGCATATTAGAATATGAATTGATACTTATTTACAGTTACTGTACTGAAGAAGAATGTTTGAACGCCAATGGCTTCACCCATTCGTTGTTTACTAATAATAACAAAAGCTTATTTGAACAGTATTGGAAGTCAAAACATGCCCTCGTATTTCGTTTTGTAGTGATTGATGATTTTACGAATACAGTTACCCAACTGTATTCGTAAAAATATCGTATATAGGAGACGTGACAACACATTCTTTAGGTCATCATTCAGGTCTAGCAAAAAGCTTTCCAGAGGTATCACCTCTGGAAAGCTTTCAGAGATTATGCGTGGATTATGCCAATCACTATTGAGAGGTCGGAAATTTCTAAGCAAACTTCGCCGAGGCTCAAAAATATATGATTTCGGTAGTACCTGATGAACCGCTGTGCATCCTAACTCACGTACGTACGTAGGTTCGTTTATTCCAGGATATTTTGTGAGAAACCACAAAGTTTTGACCCGCAACATCGTATTTACGTCTTTTACTCATGTAATATAGATATCTCATCTCAATGTTACATACAATTAAATGGAATAGAGTTATAGGTTAACTTGGAACAGAAGATCAGGTCAATATCGATGGATGTGCGTCGCCTACAAAATAATTCAATGTTTCAAATGGTTGTTATTAATTTGACATTGGTGTTGTCGATCACTGTGATGAATTACTACGCTGTAGGTTGTTAGTAATGTCCACTTACAGTTAATGGGTGTACATAACACAATTTGACGTCATTTTTGTTTATCAAATGGCTATTCGCCATGAGAACGGCGGTAATCAAAGTCGATTAGTGTGGTTCTATTTATTGAAGTGGGATTATATTAAATGGAAAGTAAAAGTCGAACAACCGGGCAACCGATGAATGAGGGTGGCGTACGACCGGCTACGGTAGTGAAAATTAGGAGAGGCCTATGACCAGCAGTTGACGTCTTTTGGCTGATGTGATGAAAAGTCAAACATTTCCGAAAATGAAAACTGGAAATGGATAGGTATACTTAATAGGTGATTATGCTAGATTATGACTATTACGAGAGTGAGTAAATTAAAGTAATTGACACGTTATATAATGCGTAGGTATAACCAATAACTGATGAGTGATGACTGGCTGGACGACTATAAAATGGACTAATGACAAAATGGAAAAAGAATTAAAGCCATAATAATAACAAAGCATAAAAAATAATAGCGTGTTTTAGGAATATCTAAAAAAGACCGTTACTTATTCCGTGTTTAACCTAGAAAAGCTGTTATTAATTTGTTTAGTTGGCTTGTGGGTTGGGTTGCGGTGTCAAGGCCACGCATTATTTATTGCAAGTGATAAGCGCGCGGCCGACTAAGAACCTGAAAAAATTCTAAACAGGGCAATTAATTCCTGTGCTACTTCAATTACAGGAAGAATTTCTCTGATAGAACTGGATAGTTTCTATGACTGTTTCTCTGTATCATAAATATGTTGTACCGCATGTTTCCTTTGTCTATTTGTGACGTTGAACCTCCAAAATGGATGGATCGATTTTATTATCAATCCTTTATTCGTTAACTGGTTTGATCAGGGTGATTAATTGGTTCAGCTGTTTTAAGTGGTTCTATAGATATAGCTATATGACGCATGTTATTTAGTTGGTTCCTATAGGATAATTATATAAGGTAGATATTTGCCAATAGGCCCTTAGTAATTGTTGAATTGTTTTTATTATCATCAAAACATTAAAAAAGTTTTGTCAGATTAATTTTAAATCAATGGAAATTTATAGGTAATTTTTTTAAACCTTAGAAACAATCTTTGTTTGGCCAGGTACTCTGTAAAACATACAATTTACCACATTACACCTAGATTCCGGAAACAAGAAGTTCCATATACCAGTTGTTTAAGTCATGCCAGGATTATCTGTTAGGTACTGGTAAACATGGCATGATATTTCTCTAACACTTACTTATATATACATACTCTTGCGCTCTTTGGAGGATTACCAAGAGAAGATGGTGTGAACTGTTTTAAATGTGGTTGCTCAACAATTGCGTCTATTGTGATTATATCGAAGCCATGTGTACTTTTCAGTTACTTCAAATACTGCTGCTATACGATGTAGGAAAACATCGCGAGGAAACTTAGACTGCATGAAACAGTAAGCAATGACGCGGGTGAAATTACGCCGCGGAAAGCTAGTTATAAAATAAAGATAAATAAAATATTTTTTAACAAAAAGAAAACCGACTTCAAACAGGAAATAAACTAAAAAGAAAAATAAATTTACATAGCACAAAGTAATTCGTATTTTGATATAGTTATTCAGAAATAATTAAATAAGTATTTTATAATTTTGAAGTTGGTGCCAAGTAAAACAATAACTAGGTACTTATTTATAGGTATTATCAATCTTAATTTGCTATTGTAGTAAGGTTCTTATAAGATTTAGTTATTGAGTATTTACTTGGCACCAACTTCAAAATTATAAAATACTTATTTAATTATTTCTGAATAACTATATCAAAATACGAATTACTTTGTGCTATGTAAGTATATTTTTACTTTTTAGTTTCTTTCCTGTTTGAAGTCGGTTTTCTTTTTGTTAAAAAATACATTTAATTTTACCATTTTTAGTGATGGGTAGACCTAAATCTTACATAGGTATTATTTTGTATACACTAAACATTTTGGCATATTGAACCGTATTAAGTAAGCCCGACATGACTGCTGTTGCGGAATTGCCTCGATTGTCTATGGTCACCTGTAATAGCACTTATAACCCATATGGGAGTAAAGTTCTCATCATTAGAAATGAATTAAGTCCAAACACCAAGTAATTGCTAAAAATCGTTGAGGAGTTCCCTCGACTGTCTTTGTGCATCATCAGATCAACTCCAAACCTTTACTAAATAGTAGTGCCTTAAAATACTTAATAAAAACATAACAAATGCACTAGTCGTCAATACGATTTTCGAAAGTTCCCCTCGTTTTCTCTGGAATGCCATCAACAGATCCTGGTTTCCTTATCATGGTACTACCCTTGGGATATCTACTTTTCAACAAAAAAAGAATCATCAAAACCATAAACGACAGAGTTATCCGCGAACACACATAAAAAAAACCTGCTCCTTTTTTTGAAGTCGGTTAAAAAATGAAGTACGTCGTGTGACGAAGCTACCGTTGTCGGCTGTTCCATCATCATATGAAATTTGACGCATATTTTGATTTACATAAGGTGTCATGGGCCCGGAGACATAATGCATTATCATAATCTTTCCTGATTGCATCTGTTAATTATTTATAGGTACACAATAAAGAATATTAATAAGACAGGTTAAATCATTCATTAAATCATGTACGTGGTTTTATAATAATGGAAAATCAATTGTTTGTACCTATTGTGTTTTTAAAATTGACCATGCAGTGTTTTCGAGGGGGTACATAAAGTCAATTATGTTAAACCCATGTTTGTCCAAATCAACTGGTCAGTGTTCAGAAAAAGCTGCTTTTTGCCGTGTTTTAAGACGTCTTCAAGTGACGTCAGAATAATGTATGACTCAAAGATTTAATAGAACTAAATATACGGGAATTCACGCGATCATGCATTATATATATTTAGTTCTATTAAATCATGCAACGCGAAAGTTTAAAAGTAAATATGACTCAAAGATCTCTCACATAACAAGTTAGGGAAAGGACCATGCTTTAAAATGAGACCGAATTGGAAATGAATGGAATTTTATCCTATTTTTTATTTATAAACAGTGGTAAGGGTAACAAACACACCACACACAAACTTTTGCATACAATGTTAGTAAGATTATGTTGACAGTGCATAAATTAGGCAATTCTTATATAAAATTAAAATATTAATACTAAAACGTGAATCAGACTTTTAAGAACGCGATCAGAACGATAAAATCGAGTAGATATTAAATTTGTCGTCCCTTAAAAATAAATTTATTATGACATGACGTTGCAATATTATCAATCAAGTTTTGACACACCTACTATTTTAGCGATAGGTGATTAAATTGTTAAAAATAATTTAAAAATATGGTGATTAAGATAGTAACTTTGGTATTTTTTACTAGTGTTTTGATTGCAATTCTTAACTTTGTAATTATCATAAGTACCTAATCAGCTTAACTCTAGCTATCTATCATCAATCTGCATTTATTTTTGTAGATTCAAAGTTAATGCAAATTGATCCATTCCGCTGTGCCCAAACAGAGTACACAGCGCGCGCCATTAAAAATGGTACTTATTTGCTGTGCAGGATTCGAAAACTGCAACAATCGTGGCATCAGCGCCCAGTGGATAAGAAAGTAACAGCTCAAAAACTTAAAAACTGTAAATGTCAATCCAGAACAAAATCATGGCAAAAGTGTAAAAGTGATGAGTTTATTTTTGTATATTTTTAGCTAAGATAGCGTTAGCAGATTTATTTGAACTAAAACAACTATTTAGTCACATTTTTAATCATTACGTAAGTACTTACTGAACTAATAGCGAAAAAAATGTGCAAATGGGAAGTTATAATTTGTCGACAACGTGACGATGAATAATTGTGTATATTTGACTTCCTTGATTTATTGCTATCATTAGCAATCAGCGAAGTTGAGAAGCAGGCTTGATGTTAGCATTACAACATTGGTCTCGTTAACATACATAAACGAATGGAAAAGTAGCGATTGTGTGTAGGTGGGTTCTTTATCAAAACATGGAATTTGCCATGAGCTGAGAGCGAATCTGCTTATTCCAAATATTATATTACATAAATATTATGTAACTGATTATTTTATATTTTTGTTTACACGAAATTGGTTGCGAAATATAATTTTTTGTCAGTGACTAAGTAGATATTAAATACCTACTAGTTTTTAATATCTACTAAATTTAAACGATCGTATAGGTCGCGTCACGATTTATGAGCACTCTGTTTTAGTGGCGGGGATCAACGCTTAAGTATATTCGCTAAGAAACCTAAAAATCTGTTCTGCGCAAGTAAGGGCACCGCTCATAACTCATAACGCGGCTTATAAAAACAGTACAGACTTTTTTATAGGCAATACTTAGTTTTTTTATATCATTTTATAATTTTCTTTTTTTGCCCGACTGCCGAAGTCAAGGAAGATAACGTTTTTCGAGCGTATGTATGTATGTATGCATATGTGTATGTAAGTCTATTTCTTTGGCATGCTCTACAGCCTAAATAGCTTAATGCATTTTAAAGTATGACATGTAGGAGTAACATAGGGTATATAAAATTGCAATGTAGCGTCAGCACGAGACAAAAATGGGTTTCTTTCTTTTCACTTTATTTACGCAGGCGCACTTTATTTACTTATAATAAAATAAGCTATAATTTTTAGTAGACTCAAAAAACTAAAAAATGCTAAGTCATTTCGACCACAAAAATTTCGAGTTTTGATATTTCAAACTGAGAATAAACAGGTGTGTCATATTTTTTTTTATTATTACTTTTACTTGACCGGGAAGCTATATAGAAGGCCAACAAGCGGCTGGCTGGTATCAATAGGTACCACCTAGCACTACCACTCAATGAACTTTTAAAACTAGCTTTTCATATTTATTGTTTTTTTTTTTATAATTTGGATTAGTTGGTAACCTTGGAAGTTTGGAATTACTCTCGTTTATACAAAATACTCTGTAACACATTCTTTTAAAACGAGTTTAGAATAAAAATGTTATAAAAACGAATGTTAATAAAGTTTACCTCTTTATCGGTGAAAGACATAAATATAAAGTAACAACTCAGAAGATATTGTGTATCTAACCCATCTGCATGATGCCATTTAGCTTAGCTTGAATCGAAATCTTGAACGAGAAAAAAATAAATTGAGCAGAGACTATTATAACTCTACTATTGAATAACATCTCAGTCAGGTAGAGAGAGAGAGAGGACTAGAGATACATGAAGGTAAAACTTAAAGCTCCAAACCTAATTGATGTGCCTACTAAGGTAAGTATATTTTTAGAATCAGTTTAGATGTTTATCTCTATTATTTGGTCAAATATGACATAATTCAGAAGCACCGGACACATCCGGATCACAGTTAATAGTCTAGTATCGATACCTGTTTAAAAAAAATTATTCATATCGCAGTTCCTCATTTATAATCACAATACACAATAGCCTCATACACTAATGTGTTGATAACATTTATTAGGGGTTACTGTTGTCAATGGAATTACAACATTTCACGTGTGGACAATCAACGAATAACCTTTAAAACGCTTAAATAATGGCTCGATTTTCAAATGACTCGTCATGTATAAATAGACGAGAAGTGTAAATTTGATAACACTTACGATCCAAGGCTACTGATACCTACTTTAATGTCACTGGATGCTAATGTTATTAGTGCTTCTAAAATTGTTGAAATAACATGAATCTCTAAAGTAGTGAGCAAATTTCTGCAAGTATCTTATCATAACGACTAGTTACGTAGGTAGAGATGCAGAGAAATGTTATGTGCGTAACTGTCGACTATTAAGTTTTTATAAATAAAATAAAGAATTCATTCAAATTGCAGGGCGTATCAAAAATTAGGAGCGTAATGTCTTCACGGTCAGCTCATTTCAATGTCGATCGATTGAAAACAAATTAAGGAACTGTGAATAGCGATTGCTCAGTCTACTTGTCATTAAAAAGCTGTCCTACATAAAGTTCGTGGTTCTCATTCCTCAAAAATTTTACTTCAACTTCAACTTAAACTAGGTAATTTGAGCAGTGTAGGCATCTGACGTGATGGCCTGACCGCAAATGCAACCTATAAGTAAATACTCAAGTCAGCTTATGTAACAGGATAATTACCATCACACTTTACATTATTGATTGAATTATTCTACCACTTGTACATAATCAGCGGATGTGATCTTTATCTTTGATTTTATCATGATCCGCCACCGTAATTGTTTAAGTATAGGTATTGGGGTCAGTGACCAGGATAACTGATTGGGACAACTTACTTGTTGACAAACACCGAAATTCAATGTTTGGGCAAGGTCAGAAGTTTACTAGACAGACTCAGCTTCTGACTAATGGCAATGATTGTCATTGGAGAATATGCAGGACTGGATGGCATGCTATTTAATACATTACATTTATAGAAATGTGATTCAATACCACATTTTTTTTTGGCTGCAGCTGAACTTTAAAAAAACTCACATAGCAGGATAAGAAACTGAGAGATTCATTTATTTAAAAAGCATTGCACAGATAACATTACTTTCCCATACGTTGGATAGACCACTCCTGTTGGCAGAGTGGGCACCGGTTGTTCTGCTTTACCCAAAGCGACATGCAGCAGAAGTGGAAACTGTGGTTACACTCCCCCCACACTACGACGCAGTCCTGTTTGCCATAAGAATCCTTTTTGCTCTCCCCCTGACACCGCAAACAAGCGTCTGTGGACAAAAGATAAGATAAATTAACAAAAATATTTGTATATGACTTACGACACAACAACGTCAAGTTATTAGTATCAAAAACGTGATCAGCTGTTAATATTCTCCGTCATTTGTTGGTTTAATCAAAAAAGAATTCGCATCCTTTATAGAAAACAGGCGACACACCAGTATGTCTTTTGAGAAATTTAAAATAAATTGTCACAAAGTTGAATATTGCTGAACAATTTTTTCCATCTTGCGACCTTACTCTATTGAAAAAACTACCATTACCAATTACGATGGTAGTTTTTTACACGTAGATTTGTATACTATTGCGTCAATGGCTAGCATAACTATGCGTTACTTATTGTATTAAGTTAAGTATCTATGTATTTGCTGTTGTTCTGTGTACTTGGTCAGCATAGCAATACTATTTAACTAATAAATAACAGAAAAATAATATTACCGTTTCTAATTGTAAAATTTTATTTTGTCGTAAGTTCAAACAGTTCTTGAACGATTGATACTTTAAGTGCTTCAGAAACTATTGACTTTTTGGGTAAGGCGTGGCCAGTATAAGTTTATATTTTCATTATTCCGAAGGCCTTTATTAATGTAGGTCTCTATTAAATACTTCCATTAAGACCAATCCAGCGACCTGCCTCAAACGGGTCTTCGCTATGCGTATACCTTGATTAGGTCATCAGTACAGTTTGTGGCAGGTCGTCATGCGCTTTTTTCCAGCTCATAGTCACCATTTTAATAAATAATGGAACACCGAATGGGATCAAGTAGATAAAGAAGCGTCATCACATTTTACTGAGGCGTCTTCGTCTTTAATGAATTAAGATGGATTTGATTACAGTTCTGAACTAAATATAGGTATAACGTCTAGACGTACCGATTATACATGGGGTATAAGATCATTACACTTTAATGTTATGTATGTAATAATCAATCAACTGACGAATTAAAACCAGCAAACAAATCTGAACCACGCATTAAGGATTCCGTGCCGTGCGAATTCTTATCATCGAACATCGAATACTGCTATGTTTATTTGCTCTAAAGATCTAAGCTGATTTAAGAACAAATCTAACTTTGTAGTTGAAAAAATGTTTATCGATACGTCAATGTCAATTAACTGCAAATGTATGTTTGTAAATGCTATTAAAACATTATTCTTATGATTATGTCATACCAATGCCACTAGATCAATATAAGTAGGTATAAATATAAGTACAAATTAGCGTTTGCCGATTTTTTTTGTATCGCAAGACCTTGCAATATTTGATGGGACAATAGGAAGTACTTTATAGGTTTGATTTATTTGCAAATATCAAAATAGTAGCAAAAATAGCTGTATATTTTTTATTATGTTGACTTAGAGGTCTTATCCCTTACAGGTACAAGGAACATTACATGCAGGCATATGTGACAGCTACAAAGTGAACCTATGGTATCTGTTTAGTATGGAACCCTAATGGATAAATAAAAAGTTATTATTTTTTTTTTATTTATTTCTCACCACAACACATATATAACATAATAATCACTACATATTAACTTATATAATCAATCTGTACATAGGAATGTAAGTATACATATTGTGGGAGACTGGTGCCTAAACTAAGTTCGAGGCTTGTATTTCACGACACCAGAGGCCCTAGACAACTGTCAAAGATTTCTATTCTATTAATAAAATAGATTAAAAAATGTATGGGATTGACGTAAGCTAACGCCAAAGCTTATGTCAATCCTATACATTTTTTATCTATTCTATGAATAGAATAGAAATCTTTGACACTTGTCTAGGGCCTCAGGTCTCCACCCTTATTGAACATTGTTCTTATTATTTGTAATTTATAATTATTATTATACAGCTATGAAATGGTGATGCGATTTTTAATTGGGTAGTTAGTAGTATTAGTAGATTGTATGTGAGTGTGTGTGTGTGTGTGGGTGTGTGTGTTTGTGTATGTGTGTGTGTGTGTGTGTGTGTGTGTGTGTGTGTGTGTGTGTGTGCGTGTGCGTGTGCGTGTGCGTGTGCGTGTGCGTGTGCGTGTGCCTGTGCGTGTGCGTGTGCGTGCGTGCGTGCGTGCGTGCGTGCGTGCGTGCGTGCGTGCGTGCGTGCGTGCGTGCGTGCGTGTGTGCGTGTGTGTCTCAATCAAGTCCCTGAAGCCAGGCTTCTATTTTGTTTTTACATTTGTTTTTTGTGACACTGTAAATTTCAAGACAGTTGTTAACCTTATTATATAAGAAACCACCAAGATAACAAAAGAAATTGTTCTTTTTAAATCGACATAATAGGTAAAGTAACAAACAACATCTTAATGCAGATCTCGTAAACGATCACAGAACATCAGGTATCGTCTAATAACCTTAAAGTGTTTCAAGGAGTCGTCTTATAACTATTACTATTATATACGCGAGAACGACTGTTGTACTAGTGATTCCTGGTGCAATGATACCAAAACGTAATAAAAGTGAATTTACAATTTTAACCTTGTTTTTGGGATCAACAGCCGCTCGTCAGCTGTGTGTTTGAAAGCACTGCTAAGTCTACACTACGCACCATCCCCATCGGGAATCTCCTGTTTGGCATCGAAGAGCTTTCTGGAAAATTTGCTGTTTTGTGAAATTTTGTGTGTAGCTAATTTGGCACTAAGAAGGCATCTATCATGAAAGCCTTCTTACTTTTAAAGTGATTTTAATTTTGATGGTAACAAATATTGGCAGTCGATATTCGCTTTTCAAAAGGTAACTACTACTGAATACGGCTTAATCGCATAGTGCGGAAAGTAACCTATCTCTACATACATCACAATAAGCAGATAAAGTCGCAGTTGGAACAAAGTCCTACATTAATAACTTAATAAAATACTTAAAACTGCAACTATATTGATAGAGCACGATTCTAGACTCAATTATACATAATATAATCGTCTGATACTTGGTAGTAATTAAGAACATAATTGCTTGCGTGGCGTGACCATGCCATGGTGCTATACTTACGTCATATAATAAAGTAAGAATATTTTATTCCTCAGCCCTTGACTTATTTGCGGAATAAACATTATGCATGTGGAATTTACACAAAATTATATGCAATTACTTATTATTGTAATGAAAATGTTTTTAATTCTAATACAAACGTCATTCAAAGAAATTTTTACAGACTTAAATTTTTCATCGTTCTTCGGTTGTTTAAATTGCTCAATCTTAAAAAGATGTTTTAGGTTTTATTTGTTTTAGTGAGAAGACATATTTTGCACAGAGAAATTGGCTTTACCTACAGTTTTATCGATAGGATATAATGTAATATTCTTTACTGCACACCACATTTTAAAACAAATAACAAAACATAATAAGTGGCTTTATCGCTAAAATCAATCTTTTCGAAGCAACATTTGGATAGACTTAAAAAAAAGAATATTTGTAAATACAATTCAGAACATTAAAAAAACTTCGGAATATCGTAACAACACGGGGTTTTCTTGATGGATTGAGCGTTTACGCGTCATGAGTGACAACTTCGTAATTTAGTGTCATATTTCGTGATTTTTAATTTTTATCATTTAATCGACGCTATATTTAAAAAAGATTTTTAATTTTTAACCCAAATAGTTATTATATAAATTTTAGTTCAAATCCGTTCTTAGGTGCGATCCAACCGAAATAAACTACAAATAGTTAAAACTTTCCAACTTTCTAAGAACGAATATTTGTATCAAAACAAATGATAAGCAGTAGCCTAAATAGCAAATGCATAGACATATAAATTAACGGGTATGGATGCATGGGAAACTTGACCGGTCAGATTTGGCGTCATCGAAAACTTTTACGCTTACCTACATCAGCATACTAATGAAGATAACGAATTTAAATAGTATCAGTGACGGTTTCTTTTATCTGGTTCCTGGTTCAGGTGCAGCAACCAGTATTACCAGTACGTTTACGGATATTGTACGTACTTGTTCAAACCATGAAGTAGTAGTTACCAAACTCTGATTACATACGCAGCCGAAGGGGAAATTATGTTGCTGAGACGCAGTCTCGTTTTTGTTTGATATGACAGCTGACCATAAAATTTTTGATCATAGTAGTCCAGTCAACGAATGGCTAAAAATAAATTTTCTATAGGACGCACTGTTTCTGAGATATTAGCAAAAGACCAAAAAATTGGTACTTTAAACCTTACCCTTCCCTCCCCTCCAGCTTACCTCCTAGGAGAGGGGACTTTTAGTATGTTCACTCCCTGATCATCCTAAACACGTTTCTGAAGAAATTGCTAAGTTACTCGCTCACGCACTCTATAATTCTTTATTGACTGGAGTATAGGTATGAATGAAGCAGATATTTATGTTAGGGGCCTTGACCCAAGATATGGCTTCAAATTCTCTGTAACAAGGTCAACCGAAACGTGTTGGCGTTATCAAATTACGTATACTTCGATGTAAATTAATGCACGCGTGCAATTGATATGCGACCAAATTTGGGCGAATGATGAAGAAAAAACTTACATGTAAATACACAAAACTATAAATTGGCCACTTCGATGACGAAAAACACGAAGATAATATTTTGTTGTCATAACAAATATTGTGGGAAAATGGTGTTGGTCTAGTTCACATAACACATATTGAAAGGTTGTCTGTCAGCATGAGCAAACGGGACACCTGATTTAAAGCGGTAACTGAGTTTTAAGACCTTAGAAATGCCAGAAACAGACTTATTTTGCTATGCGTGTTCGTGAAAAAAACACTGCAGCCGAAGACACGATCTATTCTGCTAATAGTACAGGCTTTTCTTTAGAAGCACCGGCTACAAATATAAATATGTTACACTTTAAATAATTAGAACCTGAGATACAGTACTTTGGACACGTTTAAATTAATCTTCATTAACGTCTGTTGAATAGCATATTTGCAATATTATATTGAATGTGATAAGGTTGTAATCACAATTTAAACAAATTATAATAATAATAATAATAATAATAATTTTTATTTTTATCAAAAAGTAGATTGTAGTACATAGTTAATAATTTAACAAGACAGTGGTATATTAATTGTTGACATTTGGTCTTACAGTCTATGTGAGTGCAGTTCTGCTATCCTAGATAGGTTTGAAAAACCTGTGGTAAGGAGTAGCAGTCCCTTCCCCTTGGTATATTTGTAACAAAGGTGTAATACAATGCAGTTTTCAAAATGTACCAGAAATTATGTGTTAGTGGTCTACAATCATGGTATAAGTTAAATATAACATGTGTGTGTGCGTGCGTGTGTGTGTGTGTGTGTGTGTGTGTGTGCGTGTGTGTGTGTGTGTGCGTGTGTGTGTGTGTGTGTGCGTGTGTGTGTGTGTGTGTGTGTGAAAGTGTGTGTAAGTGTGTGTCTGTGTTTGTGTGTGTGTGTGTTAGTAAGTGCGTTGTTGTGTATGTGCTGTAAATGTGTGTGTGTATGTGCGTGTGTGCGTATGTGTGTATGTGAGGTTGTGCTAATAATAATTATGGTGTAAGTGTAAGTGTTATAACATGAATGCTTCGGTTTCTTCATATGTTTTATTTATTATGAAAGCTTGGACGAGCTTTTTGCATATAAACGTAGGTGAACCATTTATTTCACAGCTTAGACTTACTTTATTGTAAAGGTAAGGTCCCAGGTAGTAGAAAAACCTTTTTGTGAAAGATGTACGTGGTTTTGGTACGACACAAACTTTGTCTTTGCGACGTTTTGTTATTACCCTATAGGGTGTAATAGCGTGTTGTCGAAGAACGGTATGGAAAATAAAAAGTTGCCGTACATTCAGAACTTCGCATTCTTTGTACAGCAAATTAGTTGGGTACATTATAGTTCGGAACGTAGCCACCTTTAAAACCGCTCTGTGCGCTATTTCAAGAGGTCTTAGTATTGTTTTTGCTGCACCACCCCAGCACGAAATACAATATGTGATGATACACAGACATAAAGCGTGGTATACATTACGGACGATATAAGGATTTGCAATATTTCGCAAAGTTTTAAAAATGTATATAAGTTTGCGTACACGACCTGTTAAAGAATTTATTTGTAACCTGAAGTTCAGGCACTGGTCAAGAATCACACCCAAGTATTTTATATGATCAACGCGTGCAAGGGATGAGCATCTACAAGAGTGTTCAAGCGAGTTATTGCATGAGTGGGCTTTTAATATGATTGGAGATTTTGGTTGCGATGCTGAGCTGATTGAAAAGGTGATATATTTGGT
The DNA here is from genome assembly GCA_963082885.1 of Parascotia fuliginaria. Taxonomy (NCBI): domain Eukaryota; kingdom Metazoa; phylum Arthropoda; class Insecta; order Lepidoptera; family Erebidae; genus Parascotia; species Parascotia fuliginaria. The sequence continues at coordinate 13,006,398 of OY720172.1, forward strand.
TTTCAATATATTGAGTGTGAGCGTGTGAGAACGCAGCCAGGTTGATGTTATATCAAAGCCATATTGGGCCCTACGCTCTAGTTCCATCCATGTATCAGCGACAAATGTGATAGCTGTATCGTCTGCATAGCACGTAGTTGTCGCGTTTGGGATCTGTAATTCACTCAGATCGTTAATAAATATCAAAAATAGCGTAGGACCCAATATACTTCCCTGTGGGACTCCATAGTGAATGGAAAGTTCGCAACTGGTATAGCTCTCAATTTTGACCATTTGTGAACGATTTTTGAGATAACTCTCGAACAAATTTAGTTGTAGTCCTCTGACACCAATCCGCTCAAGCTTGAGTAAGAGTGTGGCAACGGGAACCGTATCGAACGCTTTCGCGAGATCTAAAAATATTGTTAAAACCTTTTTATGATTGTTTAGTCCTTGAATTATAGAATTTGTCAATGTGTGAATAGCGTCACAAGTTGATTTATTTTGACGGAAACCAAATTGATTAGCTGATAACAAGTTGTAATGATCTAGGTAGGACACCAATCTTTTATTAATTAAGTGTTCAAGTACCTTAGATAAGGCACTTAGAACAGCAATCGGTCGATAATTATTCGGCAAATTCCCGTCCCCACCCTTGAAAATCGGATGAATTACAGCCTTCTTAAAAGCATTGGGAAAGACAGCAGTGTCAAAGCAAAGATTAAATATATGGCTTAGGATTGGCGCCAGGGTGGTAGAGTATCTTTTTAAGACGACAGCTGGAATACCATCACATCCTGTAGAGGCATTTGACCGCAATGAGTTTATAGTTGAAATAATTTCGTCAGGGTCGGTATGGGTTAGAACAAAAGACGAACATGATTTGGATTGAGATGGAATCTGATGCAGTAGCTGCGGGTTATTTATGTTGTCTGCTAGGTGCTTGCCAATACCAGTGAAGAATGAATTCACGTTGTTACATGCTTGGGAACCTGAGGATGACGTCGTAAGAAGCGGTGCGGCGGAATGTTTAGGTTTTGTAGTATTAGTTACTTTTTTTATTGTACCCCATAGCAGTTTTGGATTATGTTTAGTTTTATTAATTTGCAAATTCTTGTGACGGTAGCTGAGAATAAACATTAAAATCACCATAAAACCACGTTATATGTGCGTGGTGTGGTATCAGCAAACCTTACTATTGATTTGCTGTCTTTCAACTGTTAACCAGTCAATAGAGACTGTTTAAGATTTATCTAGTAGTGCTTGATAGGTCAAGATAGTGCAAAAGTAAAACCGAGGCAACTTATTAAAAAAAATTCGTTATTAGTTTTATTTTAATATTAACACTTAAAAGGTGTCTTCAGAATATCAGCAGTGCATACCTCTCTTGACTTGTGTAAAATTATGTAAAGGTCTTTGTTCAGACTTGCACATTCAAATAAAACTATTTTTGTTAGTCTTATTTTCTTTTCCTATGCATTGGTTTTTATTTTCGATTTCCGCCGTAAAGCCCAGGATCCAACTTACGTTATGTGATAATCGCCGAAGTTCTGCATTGCCCAGGCTTAACAAGGCCGCTTCCTAACGTGTAATTTTTGCTCCCTAGAATGTCGTTTGACAAGGATTGGCGGTGTTTATTATTTTAATATAGTTACAGTAAGAACTGCATGCCTGACCATGCTTTGACCCACTCAACGCATTTACGCAATGCAGTCTCGAGACTCATGTTAGTGCTTTATAATTGCATAGAAGTTACGCAATGATGAACATACATACTAGAACATTGCAGCTGTATTTCATCGCAATTAGGATATTTGTACGCGTGACGCTACTTTGCTCTTCAATTTGGAATTTCCAGTAATAATAAGTCCAAATTTGTAGACAATTTCGTTGCGTTGGTCTTAAGTTAACGCCAAAACACTATATATGTCTCAATAGCAATCAATGTGTCAAATTTTGTTTAAGCTGTGTTGTTTTTATGTCTCGTGACTCAAAGCAAAAACTGCAAACAGTCACTGAAGAATATAACATTTTACTTTCTAGGAACTATAAATTTCGACTCTTAAAATCGTCATGACAAATTGCTTCTGCTACTAGTAACTAGGGAACTAAGGAGTCCGAATACCAAACAACACTGACCAGATAGAGTTCCATAAAGGCTGCTGCACTAATTTGATCAAGAAATATGCTCAAATAATGCAAGAAATGTCTCACGACGCAGATCTCGTGTTTTTCTGATAAAGAAGTCGTTGTTTAAACGTTATGGGTTTATTAATTACAAGTTTTATACACGAAAGTAATTTAACCACCAGCTTCATTTACTGAGCAAATGTGACGGTGTCTTATTTTTAGTTTCCAGTTAGAGGAACTACGTCAATCTGTACCGGCGACGGATGTACTAAATCCAGTATTTGAAACCAAACACACAAGCTTAGCTAACTTTACGGCACACACATAGCACTATGGAAATACTATTTTATGAATTTCAATGCTTTATTTATGATTGCAACCATGCATTAATTTTCGCAAATTTATTTTTAAGTGCATTTACGAGTATACATATAGTACACTAGATGATACATTTTCTTTTTATGCCTACGAGGGCAGAGGAGCTAACTGAAAGCCATCGGCTCAGCCAAGCGGCTGCCTACTACAAAAACAGTGCTCACTTAAAATCTCCTTAAAAAAATATACTTGTTGCCCTAATGCTGGTCGTATTTATACAATAAAAATATGTTTTTTTTTCGCAGGTTGATTACCAGAATGGACAAACTTATTAACTAATATTAAGTTTATACGGAGGTCTCGCTGCACGTCGTACTTGCACTTGGCCGGTATTATGAAATACCTACTTAAACATAGTAACAAAACCCAGGTATAGGTATTCAGGCTTTAAAGCGTTAATCGGGTTAACAGCTATAATTTCGACATTTTTAGATTAGTTTTTTTGGTTTAATTACCATGTATTTTACCTTTTCAAAGTCCATTTCAAACTTTTATTATTTCGGACAGACATAAAAATGTTAAAATAATAATTATACACGTGTCGTCAATTATATCTACTAAATATTTCTTAAAAGTATTACAATACGATGCTGTGTTAAGTACCTAGGTATATACTACATGAATGTTTTACAATTTATATTCGATTGTGCGAAACTGACTTACCTACTTATAATGTACAACCATAAAATTTACGTAATATTTTAATTTAGCAAATACACGCTTTAATTACGTACGGTAATTATTGAAGTGAAAATGAAGTGCAACAAGCTATTTTATCCGACCATATTTAAACTTGAATACGCTAACAAATTATCAAGTTAATAAATCATTACTATTTAAAGAAGCTGTACCCATTTTTTTATTCCATCTATGAAAGATCAATGACCGCCAAAATGGGTGATTGCGAAAGTAAATAGGCAGATGTGTTATATCGAGTAGGTAAAAATAGTAGATTTTTCTCTCATATCCGCAATATAGCTAGTGCTTGTTACATTGCCGATATGAGATGAGATGCTTGTTACATTTCATAAAATGCGCAAACAATTTTTACGTTTCTACAGATAATCTATACTAATATATAAAGCGAAAGAGTTCGTTTGAACGCGCTTATCTCAGGATACTACCAGTCGAATTTTAATAATTGCCTTTAATAGCCCACTTCTTGAGGAAGGTTATAGGCTCTGTAACATTACGCTATTGGCGATGGGAGCAGAGCAGTAACCAAAATTTATAACTTGAAACCGTGCTGCGGGAAGCTAGTGACATGATAATTTTTCGACTGTAATAGATACCTACCCAAACATATTTTGCACGGTCCTTGAGTTTCTAAATTATAAGTTAGCACTCGTAGAACGACTGTCTTCAACATCAGCCTGACAATGTCCAATGCTAGAAATTGGCCTCTTTTTCAAACGAAGGCAGGCTCTCTACGCTTGGCGACATAATATCTATTAGAACGCAGATAAAGCTGCTGCCCTATCTGCTTTTCTTTTAACCGTGTCTTACGACACCCACGAGAAGAGGTGTATAGCATCGCATATTTTATGTTATTGCATAAAAAAATGGTATTGATAGAACATTTAATATACAAATTGTTTTATGTAAGTATTCGTGTTTATGCAAAATAATGAACGGGAGGTGTGCGCCTACCAACAATGGACCTAATTCAAAGACTAATAAATTACAATGTAGATGACACTGCTTCCAATCAACCTCAATCACAACAACGAACACGACCGGACATTAATTTTACTCGATTTGCGATATTGGTCTTTATAACGAAAAAGCAGGCTACAATAAGTATATACAAGGATGTAGAATATCTGAACTTGACCTTAAGGATGCAATAAATGAAATTGTACATCAATAAGGATTTTATTATTCTACTAACAATATGAAATTCTACTGTAGGATATATCCCTTTAGGTATATTAATAGTGATCTCAGACGATGACATAGGTTGACATTAAACAAAAAAATTAGAAACAGATTTTCTGTATGTCTGAAGACCTATACTGCTGGACACAAATCTTTCCTCAATTTGTTACTTTTTTTAATGTACGTACATATTTTTAAAGCACAAATAAGAACACACCATACTCAGCAATAATTAATCAATCAGTTTAGTTTAGACGAAACTGCTGACTAATATTGACAAACTGATTAGTACTGATTAATGTAAGTAGGTAACCCCATAAAACTTTGCGACGAATTAAAGCTAGGCCGAATTGATTGAGAGCAGTTTTTATAACGTAACAGTAATTTAGGCCAAGTACTGATCGTATTTAAATAGGTTGGTTTTAATTACTTTGAACTGCACATTTGATGCATCAAGACTCATCGGATCATAGTCTCGTTGTAGTCAACATGCACCTACATCATATAGATAGGATTTTGAGTTGCGCATTCTCCTGATGTATGGAATATCTTTTACTTGTGCACTATATTTTTGTTGCGAACATTTTCTAATTATATTCTTAATAGATTATAAGTATTGAGATTTATGGCAAAAGATCCTTGTCAGTTTCAAAATAAAAAAAATCAAAAGATGTTTATTTCATTTACGTTAATTATATTAACAACTATGAACGTTAAAAATTTTCAGAAGTTTTTTTCATTTTTAGAATATCGGTATATCACATGATTATCGGTGTAAAATATTAGCTGCCATACTAATGCGTTTTGTTCGGTGAGTAAGAGTAGTAGTAATACAGGTACTTTACGCCGTTTAGCTATGAGAGGGGCTCTACTTTGACGGCAGTAGATCCACGCTGGTTTCAGCATGAATGGGCCGGATCGTCCGGGGAAGTACTACCCTCTCATAGAAGATCGACTTAAGAGTAGTAGTATCCTTACTACTGCGTTTCGTTCGGTGAGTGAGAGTGCCGGAGGCCCAATTTCCTCCCTTTCCTCTTTCCTCACCTCCCTCATTCCCTTCCCCTAACCCCATTCCCAGCCGCCATAGTGGAGGCCACCATACCAGCAGTTTAAGACGATAGCTTTTGGTATGGTGGCCACCACTTCTGGATTTCACTGACTGCTTACCATCAAGCGGGGTGGAGTCACTTTGGTAGGCTAATTTATAAAAAAAAAAAAAAATATTTAGACTGAATTGGAGGAAGGAACTGTGTCATCGATGGCAGCACTGCTATTATTAGATTGTAAGGAAGAAATATATATTAACACTAGACGATAACACCCAAATATGCATTAAGTATGAGATCATATTACTGGAAAACAAGTGAACATTAAAAACATAAGTGTTGTTCTGGACGAGTGCATGACAAAGTGTGAAGACAACAATTTGAACAGCAATGTTAATTTTTCCTAGTACACAAACCAAAAACGACCCTACTGTATTAAACAGTTTATACCTGATGACGTAATGACCTTTTGGAGTCTGAAAAATATTACCACAACAAGCAAAGTTTATTCGAATGAAACTGTTATATTTTATAGTCGTTTGATGTCGGTGATAAAATAACTACGGTTTTCAGCAATTATAAGTTTGCAAACAAGATTCAGCGATATAAATGTGTTACGTAAAACTAAATATTTAGCCTAATAAGAAGTATTTTTGCCCAACTGCCGAAGTCAAGAAGGGTAATGTTTTCGAGCGTATGTATTTATGTATTTATATGTATATAGTATATAGGTATGTATGTATGTATGTATGTGGGTATGTATGTCTATTTCTTTGGCACGCTCTACAACCTAAATGGTTTAATGGATTTTAACATATGAGGTGTCATTAGATTCGTATTGATTGTGGGAGTGACATAGGGTATAAATTTATAAACATACGGGAATTAACGCGATCATGCATTAGGTATTTACATACCTTATTTTGCTTGACATTTCGACCAGGTTACACCGGCCGTGGTCACAAGCAGACTGGTGAGTCCTCACCTCAAGATATGTAAATACCTAATGCATGATCGCGTTAATTCCCGTATGTTATAAATTTATATCATGTAACGCGAAAGTTTGAAAGTAAATATATGTAACATAGGGTACATATAATTTCAATGTAGTGTCAGCGCGAGAAAGACAATTGGTTTCTTTTTTTAGCTTGTTTTAAGTATATATGTTAATCTATTTTTATTGTTTATTTAATTTTCTTACATAACCTTATTTTAAAAATAATTGTATGTTTTGTAAGCGCACGCATTGTTAATTCTTCTTAGGTACTATTACAATTGAATTACCTTACTATTAATAATAAATTAAAAACCACAATACAGCAACAAAAACTCCGCGCGGCGATGTTATGTTTGTCATTGTTGTTTGCTTATTATTTATTTAGCTTAGGAGTAATGAGATGCGTGCAGGAAGCCTATGTCCCGTAATAGAAGTCTTGCCGTTGTACTAATAAATTTACAGAGAACTATTCAGCAGTGCCCATTTTTTAACAGCAGCAGCAGGTACAAACTAAATAATATACCTATGTTAGACCATCGCCCTATTAGATTACATAGCTATACTAACTATCTGCTAATAATTTACGAAATCATAAGTATTCTAAGAGTATGACTATAATGTGAAACTGTAAAACATAAGTGATAACAATCATTACATTAGTAAGAGTTTTCATTTGAAGCAATTAACGTTTCATTTTGTATATTAGTAGTCATTCTAATAAACAGAATACCAGTTCAGATAGCTTAGGATACCGAGGGTCTTATGACCATACGGCATATCCTGCGTTCAAATAAGTAAATCTTTTTAACAGAGGATGCTTGTATATCATGGAGTAGGTACCTAACTACCTATGGAGGAATTAAAATATTTTTACGAGTTTGACAACAACCTTGGCGTTGCGGATGTTCATACGCAGCGTAACTGCATGCCATCTGCATTGTAGCCTTGTACTGTCACCTTAGTGGATTAAAAATTTTGTCAGACATCGTTCTCATCGTGTCCTGCGTTTACATTGTTAATCAATTTCTATAGACATGTTGTGATACCATTACTCACTAATTCATTATAACAAGTTTTCATTATAAAATACATAATTAATATACAAATCCCATATATATATGCAGCATAATAGCCAATATTGTTTAAAGCTGTTTGAATAAATGCAATATGCAAAACATCTAGACTCAACAAACCTTTTCGGCGTTGAGTTTAGTATTGATGCAGATGCTTTAGTATCATTGTAATGCTGAAATACTTAAAATACTGTAGTGCAGTATAAATGTCTAGTCTTGAAGTAAGCATGAAAAATTATGAAGTCCTTTCGCGGCCACACGTTGTCCGTACTTACCTACAATCAGGAATGGATGTAGAAAAATATAACAAGTTTGTGTGTCTTAATATATTATGTATTGGATATAGATAGTGTACAGATAGGTGGCTACATCGGTGATTGCAATGAGAAATAAATAAAAGAAAATGCATATTATATGAGGAAATTTAGAGCTTCAAAAATCTTCAGATGGTTGGTGTTACGAAAACGTAAAATCATTTTTCATATTCAGCACACCACTACTATTCATTAATGTATTCACTCATTTACAAGAATAACCGATTATATTAATGAAGTAAAAAATTAAATTCACAAAACTGAAAACACAAAATTGATGCATGACATACTCCTTTTAATTACGAAAATCCAATCAAGGATCGCACAGCTTAAGATAACAGCCTCTCAATCATTTATGAAGCACTTGCAAGGTGTAAGTTTTCGAACCATCGTCGTTTATAATACTTGCATTAGAGGTGCCCACTATTCCTTCAATTTCAGTAAGAAAACTACATGAATACTCTTTACCCGTTGATTTCCACATGCTCTACACATGCAGGAGTAGTAAGACTAGTAAATCTTCAATAAACATTATACAGCTAGTTTCGTGTTTGCATTACTTTATTTGTCTATTTGTCATTAGCACGTGAACCAGCTTTTTCGACCTAAATATCTACGAACAATGGCATAATTATATAAACAAAATGGTGATCACTTTGCGGGTTCATTGATGTATTCAATCGATGAATTAATTTGATTAATTATCGCATTTGTTTAAAAGTAAAATTTAATTCTTCTTTGTTTTTGGACATATCTGGCAATGTTATATATGATCATGTTGAATACGATTTTCTTATTTCATGGCAATGATTTTAAAATCAACTTTTTAACAAAGGTCTTCGCCGCATTCTCGACGAAGTATGATCATTGTACAGAGAGTTATTTTACTATATAATTAAGTTATTTTCAGGACAATATAAGTAATAACGTAAGTAAACACGTACATATTTCTGTATATACGAGAAACATATTAGATTTCTGGCTTTCTATTTTAACGCAAAGTGATGACATAATTAAAACTTTGTCTAACACGTGTTCTGTCATGCAATCACTGTTTTTTGTGAAAATGGTATGCAAATACTTAGTCCATACCCCATTATTTTTCGGTTAATGTACGAATGTTAATAATGCTAAAAGTGATACCTGTGTAAAGTAGGTACCGACTCATTTATTTGTACTTCCGTCAATAAGTTCATAATTAATTATAATTATTACTTAGTTACAAAGTTAATGAAAAATCTGAACTATTTTATTTTATACTAGATTTCCGCGGCGCGGTTTCACCCGCGTCTTTGCTTACTACTCTGCTCCCGTCGCCAGTAGCGCGATGTTTGATACAATAACTTTTTAGCAATAGCAAAGACTAACAATTTCATTCGGGTTATATTAAATTAGTTTTACACGAATCTAGAAACATTAAGTAACATTAACTATTAAGTAACATTAAGTGTTATACATTTACAACTCGGTGGAAAAATATCTACCTGAATTCTACGCAGTAATTTCGATTCCGAACGTTTTATAACTATAGAAATGATGATTATAAAGTCAATTAATAAGAAATAAAGAAAAACTTTGGTTTTATATTGTAGTTTCAGGCCATTGGACTACTTCAAAAATAATTATCTAGTAACCTTTAGATCGTTCAGTGCCGAATCGATACAGTTGAAAACGTAGCAACGCCAACTCAATCTATATTTAGGAATGGCATGAATACTTTATTATTTAGGTACGTTCTGGTACATTCCTAGCGATCAATATTTATGGTGCAAGGCGCAACTATACAAAGAAAAGTCTTCGTATCGAGTGGTTAGTGCCTAGTGGCCAATCTAGATTTGTTTAGAATTATAATTAGTTATAGAGGCATACGACTTGGCTCAACGACTGTAATCAACATGTTTAGCAGTGGGTACCGACTTTTAGCATCCGAGGAACCAAGACGCTTAGATCAAATACCACTATGCTTGTCACCCATCAATGGGCCAGCCACACTCTTTTTACGTAACCCGCTGATCGTTTACACAAAAAGTAAAAGTACAAAACTTAAATTTAAATGCAGTATAGATAATTTGTAACAAGTATCTAGATCAAGGTAAGAATAGCATCAAGTTTACAAGAAACAAAGCGAACTTGATATATGTGACCTAAAATTGACAAACAAAAAAAACGCGTCATTCATCCTACTAAGCGCTTTTGTTTTTAACTCAAATACGAGTTGGTACTTTCTAATGGTAGCAGATTGCGGGTTGCGGGTCTTCCTATGACGACTCGCACTCTGACCCTTGAGATCTTTTGTATTGTTCATGTTTCAGTAATGTCCAAGAAAGGCTTTTAGGTACCTTCTCTAGAATAATTTAATAAATATATATAAAATATATATATATATATATATATATATATATATATATATATATATATATATATATATATATATTTACTTATTACTTCTGATTATCGAAGACTTATTTTTATAATAGTAATAAGTAAATATATAAGTATACTTAATATAATTATTACCATAGCAATAATCTACATAGTAAGTTAACCTGCACTGAGCAGGTGCTACTTTTCAGTGAGAACAGGCCTTTGCCCTGAAATTGGATAATAATGGGGTACTTTTATTTCTTATAGTTACACTATAAATGCTTGATGCAGTAGGTAATTATGACAAACAAATCATATAGAAAAATCAATCTCCTTATCGCTTAATGACTTTAATTGATTTAACACCATTGGTATGCTATATAATAAAGGTGAATAATCAATTAATTACTCGCAAAATATTGTCAATTACAGTGCACAGACTTAAATAGTGTAGAGATGGTACATTTCCGTACTCGGTCACACATTTACATATGCCTATGAGTTTTGTTGTTGTGTGACTGTGTGTTAGTCACACACACAATGACGTGTAGATATTACAAAATATTTAAAGTGTGTTAGTGGCATGCTTGTATTTGTTCAAGTTCGTCAGATGTCATAAACCTTTCTGAAAACGACAGTTTGTAATTATTACTTGATACTGTAAACGATATAAAAAGAAAGCAAAATAAACACTTAAATTATAAGTAATTCAAGAATTAATATCTCCGGAAACGGGATAGGTATTTATACAGCTTAGCAACTGCAACTTAAGTGATAATTACGAGTGAGAGCAAATCATCATAAGTCTGAAGCTCAGGTCTGGATATATCCACTACCGGTTACAAAGCTATTTATTCACTACGTTGATTAGCAACGGTAACACTTTTTTTACATTGCGCAAAACCTATAACAATGGTACATGACTCTTTAAAACCAAAGCAGATATTATGTCAATAGCACAACTACAACCCAATACAACAAAAAATGTGAATATAGACAATTACCTATTATACGTTATTCCCTCTTCAAATTGTACAAAAATGTTCAACATGCGTCTACTATTTCTCTTTGATTATTATATTACATCTAGTCTCTTTTCTATACATAAAGGACTTACTTCTCTACTCATTATTTCAACATAAATAAGTCAAATATTATGTAACGTAATATAACGAAAGCAAATCAAATAATGTTGATAGAAATATCAAAGAGAGACAGAAGCCTTTGAAATATCTACACATTGTAGTACCTAAGCACTGGGGGCCTACCACCATCTCGTATAGCAGTATTATTTTAATGTTACTTTGTGTTTTGTCTTTTTAAAATAAAATAAAAAATAAAATAAAATTCATTTAATTCAGATAATTACATCCATATTAGGTAAGTAGGTACATCATTAAAATTATTATATTTCAATTATAAATTATTAAATACAAAATAACATTCAATAAATTAACACATAACACTAATTACACAATAATAAATAATTAATAAATAAAATAAAATCACATTAAATAATATTATATACCATATATATTTTGTACCATTAAAAATAAGGATAAAGACAAAGTAAGGTTTTAATAAGATTGCTATAAGAAGTTGTGCTAGGGCCCCTGGTGCTGCATCTGCGCGACTTAATTATAAGGATATTTAGAGTTAGCTTAAAATTTAAAAAAAAATGTTGACGATTACTGACAATATGCGACCGATGTTTCGTGACTTTTCTCCCTGTAGTACTTTTCCACCAGTTCTACACCTGGTGTATACAATGAGGTCGCGTGTATGTTAAGCTACTTCGCGAAAAAAGACATTGTGTTCTGTGCATACATATCTATGAAAAAGCTAATAAAATTGTAATGAATTCATTACAGTTTCATTACATACAAACAAACTCATCAATATTTAATGATGCTTCGAGTATTCTCGCACAAATAAATTGCAAGTATGATCCATATAGACCTCCTGGCTGGCTTTAGGTACCTTCTTTTATAAAAGTGTCAGACTCTTATCGGTGGATTATACGCTGATCTACACACCTATTCCTTCACCTGTGCTAACTGTGAAGTTATATTTATCCTATTTTTCTTTATCATAATTATCTAACTCTACAAATAATGTAAGAACATAAATTGGTGTAGGTACAATAGTTATTAATAAACTTAAAGCCAGCCTATTCCGCGTAAGAGGCGACTCAGTAATTACCTACGTTGCTGTGCGTTAAGTAACTGAATTAACGTTACCTACATACGTACGTACGTAGGTATGTTGTTACTTTTGTATCCACAACATATTTTAGAATGTTAACGTGTATGGTCTGCAAATATGATAAATTTAAAGAGGTTCTTGATGTAAATTATAAAAAAAAATTTAACAAGCTACAGCAGCTCTTTTATAGAAACAATGCTGCACAATAAATACTTTTAAAATTTTAAAACAAAATTATAAAGTGATTTTGCAACCACGAAAATGCGATGGAGTGGCATTTAAAACCATTGCTCTACCCAAGTTAGCAAACCGGCTGCAGCTGTAGGCAAATTAGCAGTTGTATTCTTCTGATTATCTTGACGTTCATAAATAGATACCCAACATTCAGTATGATCTGACTAAATTAAGTTATAGTCTAGTTTCAAAGTCAAAATCACTTAGGCTTTGACTTTGAAAATAATTCAAAACATTTTTAATAATTTATTTTACACAAAAAGAAATAAAAATGTATGTTACAATTAAACCAAAGGAGACACCTTCCGTCCTATATTTGCTAAACTTAAAACAACATATGAAATTTGATTTTGGCCTACATAAAATTATTAATGTGTTCTCTGCAAAGGCGATGAAAGTGCTAATTACTGGATTACCTGAAAATTTATTACGACCCACTACATATAGTGATTGCATTGAACTATATACCTACAAGCAATAAATGAAAATTTGATGATTAAAAAAAAAATACCATTCTTCATATCTACAAATTATCGTTCGTTTCAAATTTTCTAATACACAAATTTATCAATTTTGTATGACATCGTCAAGCGAATATATTTGTCTCGTACAAAATCAAAACAATCTGTCGATAACTAGATACAGGCTGAATTTCTGTGCAAAAAAAACTATTGGTTTTAGGTTTAACGTTTCCGCGAATGGCCATCTTGTTAATGACGCACGCGACGCGCAAATTGCTGACACAGATTATGTACCGATGTTTTTACGTAATGGTCACGATTAAACGTCTTCGTTAAGAATTCATTTAAGCACAAGAAGTTTTAAACTCATTAATTCTTAATAAGAGTTTGTTTGTATGCTTGTTTCCTAAAAATAGGTACTCTTATTTTATTTTATTATTTAATTACCGAACTTCGTTCCCTCTCGGTGTTGCACTAATTTGTTGTGTAGGTAATTAAAAACCTTAAAATTAATGCAGCACCGAGAGGGATCGAAGTTTTGCCTAAAGATACAAAAAATAAAATATTTCATGGTCTCGAACATAACTTAAGTGACAAATAACTTGTAACACCTACCTATCATCCGTAAAATTGCAAGTAGTAAACATTTGCATTGATGTCCCGAAGTTCTATATTGATATTGCTGTACAAATAACAATCTAGAATCAAAATGTTAATGTAAGCAAGTAGAATCTAAACAATACTTAGATATATTTTTAGTCCTTAAACATTTGTTCTGTCCATATCTTTAGATATGTTTACCTACGCAAATCTTGTCTCCCAATCACATGCACAGTAGTTTCACGCAAACCTAGTGTCACATGATTTTAGGCATGCAGTCCCGAGTCAACTTTTACCTACACACTGCACAGAATTTTCAATAAGGATACTACTTCCTTAATAGTAAGCAGTTACTCAATATACTTAGTAAAACCATGATGCATGGTCTTGTAGCAGAGAATAATTCCAGCATTATATTATAGAGATCTTTAAAAAATCAAGATCTTTTCAGCATGGTTGTATACTAATTTATGATCTCTTGTTTGTGGTCATAAACTTTAGTACTAAATATGTTTAAGCTACAGAGGCAGAAACATGGTAGTAGGTCCGTAAACTTTAGTTAACCTTTAAATATAAATAAATTACTTTTACTGATTACTAAATGCACGATAAAACTAAATAAACAAGAGTGCAAGTGTTTACTTATTTAAATTTTACGGATGCTAGGTCTTACAAGTTATTGATCACTTAAAACAAAAATAAATTAACACAAACATAAAATCTAGCGTTTTACAATACATCCATTACAGCTTTTATTCTTTAGGCCCATCAGAGATCATAAAAGCACTCGACATTGTTATGGCAATATTCCTATGGTGACTGTAGTAAAAATTACGACATTTATTTATTTTTATAAGTTTTGCCTTAATAACTGCACAATTTGTTGATTAGTAGATATTCATACTCAGAAAGAATGAAGACACTGTTGCTGTCATTTCATCGTAGGAATCGAAGGATTTAATAGATGCTTGTATGGTAATCAACGGTTCGGTCGTTGGCGCCACCTTCGACCGACTTCGTGCATGATCGATACAGCTCATTACTTGAAGACGATTGGGTTTACATTATTACTGACTTTTACAAGAATGCACAATTGCACAGTATAATTGAGTAGCGCCAACTTCCTTAAAGAAGTATAACTCTGATCAATAATATATTTTTTTTTGTGATGCTATTGTCTTTATTAAAGATGATGTTGTAAAATTATCTACTAATTATCTACTATATGGTTTGCAGTACAAAAAACTTATTTATTATGACCACGTAAAACATTAGTCTCCAACGTCATCGTGCCAGTCGTGTGACCGCTTGCGTTAACCGTTTATAGGCGTGCTAAAAACTTAGCCATGCTAATAGTTTTTTTATATTTTATGATGGCAAACGAGTCATTGGCCTGCGGGGTCGTAAGTATGTAGTAGCAACCACTCTAGGACTGGACGCGGCACCGTTCAGAGCGCTTATCATAAAAGCGCGAAATACTATCATAAATATCTTCTCCTAAGGACTGATTTCATGAGTTCATGACGGGTTAATGACCGCAGTAATATTTATTAGTAGTTAGTACACAGGTAATAAAGGTTAAAAAACATTTGTGTCTACATTTGTTGCAGTGTTGACTTACAGAATCTAAAGGAAAACTAATTATCTACATACTATATAATTATATTAAGAACTGTGAGATATCTTTAAATATATAAAAAAATACAAATTTTATGTATGAGAATATTGTAATTAGTCAACGTAATTTAGATTGTATTTGCAATGGAGAAGATACGGTTTATATATCGTGTAATTGTAATATAGAACAAGAGACCACACACATTACGGTAATATCGTCTATCGAAGGTGTTCATGTCAAACAATGGATAACGTGTAATGTATTCTACATATAGAGTCACTAGTAGTAGAGAGGTCTCTTCACACTGGGTTGAATACGATAATAAAATAATATAATAAAATTGCTATTAAAATTTTATCTTAAATTTTGGATTATATCTGGATTATAGCTTGATCTGCCTGCCTGTTTGTGGGAGCTACGAGCAAAAACGTTTAATTTTCAAAAAGGTAGGAACAAAATTCAGAATTAACAATGTAAGGGAGTGTACTTCAAGAAAAATAATTAAGTAATGAATATTATATTTAGACACGTATTAATTTACTTGTACCTATTTAAATATATTATTTCTTAGACGTAAATACGTACAAATTAAACAACAAAATTGGCTAGATACTAATTAACTAATTAATTATTATAATAAAAATACTTGTGCGCAAATGGACTTATTCAAATAAATCATAAAATGACTTTTTATAAAATAAAAAATATATTTTCAAAATTTTATTCGTAATTTCAACAATCGTCACACAAATTTTCATAAAGCGAAATAGATAGTAGTAGGCACCGTTAGAGACGAAATAGCTGTGCAAGTACCTACAGTAAACTGCATTAAAACGTGTTGGAAATACGTAAATAGAATATTATACAGCATTTCTTTATATAGCACTCCATTGCACGACATTCCGGAATACGAAAGCTAATTTAAGATCGCTGGAACTAGCTCTACCACATACTTTGTCCTCGCATAGAAAATATTGTTAGCTAGTGCGTCGCATATTTTTTTAACATTTATGAATGGGTCATTGCACACGAGTGTGGTTATAGTAACCTGTTTCAGTTTGGGTTGCTGCAAACATTTGCATATTATTCTGGTGATCTCACGATCCGTGGTTTAAGTACTTAAACGTAATTTATAACTACACTTGCTTGTTTGGTGAACTGTGTTGCGGCATAATGATACCGCACAGTGGCCATATTGTTGATATTCATTTAATATGTTATTGGCATTCTTTTTTCATCTGTTATGATTAATGTACAAGTAGATAATACGCAGTGGTTTGCATGCGCTAGGGAATTATTATATGCATGTCCTATGGGAATTGGCAGACAATTCTACGCCACTACTCTAGTATTATTATTTAATGTATGCAATACGATGCCACATGCAACATAACACCTCATAGGAATATTTAATGAACTAAAGCTATTGTATTTAAACGCCTCATGATTTTATTCAAGTGTAAGGAATCGCACTGTGCATTATTTGTACTTTATTTATTATGCAGAATGTAATGACACTATAGGTGTGTAATTCAATACGGAAGACTTGAGAGTGTATACAATTGTAGAAGGCTACGGCCTATACAATTTGTAAAAGAATCAAAGTAACGAAAATACCTCAAAGTATATATAATTGAAGTGACAATGGGTGATCATATGGCTCGCAGAATCGATAAATGATTGAAACAGAACTGATTGTTGAATGGCATCCACAAGCTGGATGCCGTGCTATGTGTGCTTTGTGGAGTATGATATAAAGAATTTAACTCATCAATTTAATTCATTTTTTACTGAACAATTGTTGTTGCTAAATACCTATAAAATGTTTTTCAAATGCTTAGTACTTACACCATTCGCTTTAACATAAAAGTCTGAATTCTCAAATCATGTCCATTGCACTTAGCATATACCACAAGAGATATTATAAATCAACAATCGTGTACTCAAATAAATCGAATACTTCACACAGAACTAAATTGATTGAGCTTACTAAAACTACTACGACTAAATTGGAAGTAATTTAACGCCTACGTTATACCTTCAGAGCATCACTCACTTTTCGGCAGTTTATAAAAATAGGTATGTATCACACATGTGGACAAATTTCCATTCCGTCATAATGTTAGCAAGTCTGCCAAAACTAATCAGTTTTTTAACAACCCTACAATCTTATCACGTCTGGTATGGATTTACCATGATAAGCCATACAACATGACTCATAGATAACCAGATAATGATGTATAAAAATAGTATGCATACAATCACGTCTTTTTCGACTCACGATTCGAAATTGAGTGCGATACAGAGATGAAAGTAAATTTTTCTAATAAGGCCAAACTGATTGACGTATTGAAGTGGATGATAAGAAAACTTTTCCAAAAAGAAAACTGGTGACATTGCTAAACAATGCCATGTAGAAGTGCCATATGAATTCGGTATTATTTATTTTGAAGTTATTTATAGGACGAACACATTATTTACCTTTAATTCAACCCTTTTGCAAAAATTTTAGTTGCTTATGAGCCACGGTAATGTTATAGATTACATTACGAGTATACACCACCTACCTGCCTAAATTTCAGCTCCATAGGTCAAAGGTGAGACGTTTTCGAGATTTCATGTTCAGTGCGTGACCTTTTCTTTTTATTTATTCATATGTAGATTCAAATTCGAATATTCGAGCGCTTATTAGGTAAGTTATATTTAGCTAAGTTCACTTTTGGAATAAACGCACACATAATAACTCTAGCGTTGACTAGGTACCTAAGTTTTATGAATAATTGTATGCTTAACCTACTAAATCGCATGAATTTGAAAGAATACCGTAATTTGTATACTATATGAGGACTATATTATTTCTTCAAAAATATAAGGCATCATCTGAGTTTGTCATCACGGTTAGCAGGCGAGTTAGTGGCCGTAGTAAGGTAAAGACATAGGTAGAGGTAGCTCTATCACCGGTTTTTGATTCAAAGAGCTCTTAATAAAAATAATATTTGACCCGAATTTAGAGTTACAATCGTTCTTCTGAATCATGTCAACAATAATAATTTATGCAATACAGGTAAACAAGGAGAATAAATGATCATTGAGAATGGTCAGTGCCAAGACATAATAAGTAACAAAGATTTTATACGCCTATACTAAATTAAAGTTACCTTTAAATACGTACTTCAATGACATACACTATACGTCAAGCTTTACAATATAATTGAAAAGCAATTATCATTTCATTTGTCAAAGAAAATGAAAAAATGTGTTTTACAGTTTCTATAAACTACACGAGTATGTAATACAATTTTCTAGCTTAAAGAAGAGAAATAAACCTTCGTAACAAAATTAACTTTTTAAATAGAGTCTTTGCGTTTTTGAGACATTCTGTAAAAATCGAAAAGATTTTTGAAAATAACACCAAATTAAACACAGATATCATTTGTTATTTTGTTAAATATAAAAATGTTATTATAATTCATTCATTACGTTTTCGCGGCGAGCCAGGCATCTACCTGGTTAATTCTATATAATAAAAACCTCATTTACAGAATACATTACAGCGCTCGTGAGCCTTTTACTGTCAAATGCGTTGTGGCAATAGACGGTTGCATAGTGCTCAAAATAATAGAAAATATTTTTATGTTTATATTATAATATATTCTACGAATTTGGCCATAAACTTCAATCCAAGACTGAATAAATAAACATTAAGAAATCTTTCGAAAGTATCCTTAGTTTATGTAGTGCTAATAGTAACCTTTTGGTCGGGGGTGTGTACACTTTGACCGCTATAATCCCGCATCTGCGTCAAGGTCGACAGTCTATGTCAGTTTGCTCTAGTTGAACAGATGACTCATTTACAGCATGTTATGCACAGGTTGTATCTTCATATAATGCAGGTTTGTATTATTGAAATACTCACATTAAAATAAAATAAAGTCTTATGGATTATGATTTAGTTACATAATTTAAGTTTAATGTCGACTCCACAAACTCTAGTGGTATGTATGTTATATAAAACTGTTTGTTTTATTACCGAAGGCAAGATCAAAACAGATTTTTGTTAAGTATACGACTTTTGGTAAATAGCGGAAAACTACTATTTTGGCTGATAAAAATAAAATGCCTGTTTATAAATGATTGTGACACAGATGGGTAAACAGCAATTCCAAAATAGGAATATATCGTTACAATAATCAAAATGATTGTACCTAACACACTTCAATAAAACTACGTTAATTGTAAGCATCAGATTCGTCAATTATGGAATATGTTAGAAAAACAAAACAATTTTAGTATAACAGCACTGCCTATAAAAACAGTCAAATTAAGTTTTAATAACCAACCGCTTAGCTAAGTCTAGAAGGACTATCGATCGACCTACATACGATACAATGTAGCGGCATAAAATGCTAGTATTGCGCCTTAAAACAACACCGAATTCTAATGTTCAACTATCGATTTTAAAGCACATTCAGCTAAAAATATTATAAAGAACGTCATTTGGCAAACATAATGAATGATCGAATTGAACTTCTTCGTCTTTTAACAGCTAAATAATACTTTAATTAAAACTAACCAAAAATCATTAAGACCAACGAATTGTTAACAAGTACTTTTCTTGAATCAACAAAGTTTAGGAATTCGTTTCTTCAAAAATATTTTCTTAAATTTATGCCTTTTTTAATTCTTTTTAAATATAATTTTAAATATGGTCCGATGGGCCCACCAAAATAATGATAAACGAATCAGTTTTAAGAATAATTTACAATTATGCAAATGTTGTAATTTCTTTCTAACTTTTAACGGAAACTTTTAATCAGTAATTTATCTCGATTTATACTTTGATAAGATAAAACGTGTGATGTATTTGCCTGCATAATATTAATAGATATTATACATGAATTTATTGTTATCTTTTATCGTATCGTCTAGGAAAGGTACAAATATTTTCACAACGTCATCTTATTGATGTAATAATGGATAAACTTTACAAAGGTTAAGCATAATGATTTGTGAACTCGCTTTTGAAACCGATAAAGCGTGTACTGAGATCGCCCCATGAATGCACGTTCCACTAAAACGTCGTGGAATATTCGAGAAGTTCGTTTGTCTGGCCTGGGACTTAGCGCCGCCGGTTCTAAACGGAATATTCCATTGACATTTTTGAGTCAGTAGCATGTGTGCACTGTCATCGTAAAAGTTTACAAAAGTGCGTCTGTGTGTCACCAGTACCACCAGATTCTGACGTGCGATTAAGCAATAGTGACGTAATAAGGTGTATCGTATACCATAATCGATCCAACAAGTTTGGTCTGAGAAAATATAAATTTGAAATTGTAATGCTAACGGTGATGGCCCACATTGACTACAAAAACTGGAGCAATTATGAGCGACTCTTGCAGACTCAATTTGTTTTTTTGTATTATGTTAGAGCATAATCAATGATGACAGACGTTAATGAGTTGCTAAAACGCATAAGTTCGGACTCACAGCACCCGATCAAAAGTGGGCGTGTAGGTATTCCAACTCAAATGGAGGAATAATTTGAATTGGTCAAATTAGAGAGAACCATAACTATTTAGGTACAAATACCTTAATTTGAAAATCTTGCATAAAGAAATGATTAATAAAACATTGAAGGATAAAATTATGAGAAGTTGTAGGGATTTTGCCGAACTTCGGAACGAACGACCTTCGATATTTGTACTTAACGTGTACATACATACGTGTACCGGTGTACTTCCTAAATAGATACGTACAAATTTTAAAGGTTATGATGATTAATGACCTACCACATTACATGACCGATATTTTATCTGTTTATAAGTTTATTTATAAAATGAGTCTACCATAAAAGCTTAATATTCCAATCGTCTAAGAGATGTAACAGGAACACACTTTCAGTCACGTCCACGTATATTTTTGGATACCTACAGTATTGCGTACGGTGTGACGTGTCTTGCGTGACGTAAAAGCTTTTGGCTCTGTGTGAGTTAGAAGGCGGGGATGGGTTCGGTAAGCTTTCGGTAGAGACGGGCCACTCTAGAACCCAGACTCAGACAATGTTCACTCTTTAAAAAACGTAGGTACGTGACACGGCTCACGAGGCAAAGATATCTACAATCAAACATTATGCTCATTATTACCTCTGCTTCGTTATGTAGCCTCTATCTTGCCGGAAAGATTTTACTCTATTGAACGTGTACCTACAATTATATCGTTAATAAATTTATTATTTAATGATCCATAATAAACTTCAGTTATATATAAGAAATCGGTTTTGGCAATTATACATGCATTTAATACCTTGAATCAATATCTGTCAATAACAACGAGATATTTTTCCAAAAACAAAATTACCTTGACGTATTTTATTTTTAATTAGATTTTCTGCCACATTAAAATTAGTGTTTTTGTGATCTTTGGTACTTAATTATAATGTTCGCCTACAAACCCAGCTACTTTAAGAAACTAACAAAAATCTATCGTAAATATTGCTGAATTCATCAATTCAATTCGTAAAAGTAATCGAAAGAAATGTTTTTTGTCATGTTCTGCTTCAATCATTGGACCGGACTCTATGAAAGATGTTACGAATACATATCCATTAGGCTTAATCAAGCGCGTAGAAAAGCGTCGGACAAAACCGTTGATGTGTGTAGGTGACGTTGTGACCCGCCTACATTGTTCCACATAATACAGAGACTACAATACACACAGTAACACACCGCAAAACCACAATCGACTAAACTAGAGACTCTAGTTCCCAATCATAATAATTCTATTATTAGAACTATATGTATTGAAATTAAGGATACATAGCAATAAGAATCTGTACGTAAATATCAAGATATTGTGTCCGCGGAGGACAAAATCTTGTACAGATTTATTTTATCTCATACTCTATTTTGGAAAATATTTTAAACGCCTCCATCTTACTTCTGATTAAATCCGTTGTGGGCTTAGTTCCCCAAAACTGCTGATTATCATAGCCCGGTGTTTGCAAACGTCTCATCGTTAAATCATAAAATTGTTTGAAATTACATAGTAAATAAATATTCAAATTATATAAATTATTAAATTGGAACTATAATTCAATGTATAAAATTTTAGGCTCACACTAAGATTGTTATTAGTGCACTAGTCTGTTCAAAATGAACTATTTATTTAATTCTATTAACTCATTAATGCTCTGTAAGGAGGAGGGAGCCTGGAGATCTGTAATACAGGCCTCGAGCCTATCACGGACTCCAGCTCTCTCAAAGGGTTTTTAAGCTTGAATGTTTTATGATTATTTGAACTGTACATACATACCTTTGTGAGATAAATAAATTTATTATTATTATTATTATTATTATTATCGTTGTTATTTCTGGCATACATGAGTCACAGTAATGAGATGTGTGGGAAGAAATTCGCTGTAGTTTACAAGATATTTTATGCCGCTTACGCAAAATATCTCTCTGCGTAATGCTGGAACGGCAGCGAACATTCTACTATAAAGATAGGTACAATGTTGACATTGGATCAGTGGTCGTATTGTTCTGTAAACAGTAAAGTTGTATTCGTATTCAAAGTTACACGGTACTGTGGGGGACACACCCCCCAACGTAACGGACTAAGCAAAAGCAAGCGAGGTCGAGATTACAAGCCGGAGCCAGGCCCCCAGCTTGCTCAGACTGGTTATCGCATATCAACAATGTCAATGAGTCTCCTTTTATCAAAATTCAAATTACTTCAAAAGTTTAATGTTTATGTTTTGAGCAATTTTGGCTTAATAAATAAAAACTAAGATGATGAAACCATTTACATTTTAGCATAGGTAAACAGGTGTGGCAACGGATTTCGTGAAATCAAAAACACAGTTATGGTATGAATATGAATTTCAGGGCAAAGTACGTATTGGATTTTTGTCTTTAGGTTTTTATTGCGTTTTTTAACTTTTATATAATTTTGTAGCTGTAATGAGTAAACTTCCTCATAACCACGAACATTAATTAGGACAATCACTACTAATTATTTTCTATTTCTGAAGGAGAATCAAATTGCATGTAGGCAAAAATATTTTAAAATTTGGCAGTGATAGTACTCTAGTAGGACTCTTGTGTTTTCATAAACACTAACAATACAGGTATCTATTATTTATTTTTACTGGGTACCCATTGAAAATTCTAACAAAGTAGGTGCCTTAATATACAAATATTTAAAGTATTTCATTTGCAAACGTCGAGGTAGCGATAGTGTGCGTGCACTGAACACACCCACCACTACGGACACGCCACACACATGCGCGTACACACACACATAGAAGTACCGGGCGCCGCCATCGCGAGGGTCGGGGGGTGACCGGCGCCGCCGCTGCCAACCTTCCTATATAAAACACTGCGCTGCCATCTGCAAGTTTCAATAGATAACTCGATTGCTGAAGAATTCGGTTCGCGTTGCCAACATTTGATCTGCACAATTGTAAAAATTGAATGTTGTGCACACTTTGATTATAGCGGGAAAAATAAAAATTGTTGAATGACATCAAAAATATTGTGGACTATAAACAATTTTCTTTAAAATAACACGTCGGCGGTAAAATTGTGTCAATTCGTAACTGAGTGGCTTTAGACTGTTACAGCTGAGCAGTGAACTAAATATTATATTAGTAAGAGTGATGTGTGCTGTTTACCGGCATCACTTCGAACCTGGATTATAAGGAACTTTTTCACGATATTGTTAAACAAAGTGTTATATTTTATAGACATTATCATTTTGACGTTCCTTGATAGTTTATCAACAAGAGAGTGAAGCCGGCAAGATGAGTTTCAATAAAAATAACCCCAACGCCATGGGGAAGATTATGGGATACCTGAAGCAGCTCTCCACAGAAATGGTAGGTGGATAATTAATTATACTTATTATTTAATTAAATATAAGAGTAACCTTTGGGAACCTAATGAACACTTGTGTAAATATTAGTTCATAATATTGAAAATTGTCGGGGTCATTGAAAATGAATTTCAATTTCGATAGGGTACATACGCAATGCACGGCGAGAGTTTCTTAGAAAGCTCTAGAAAGGTTACACAGATGATAGAGCCGTCGGCTGCGGTCGATGCTACCTTTCCGTTGCTTAGCAACGTAAAGACACCACTTCATACAATGATCAACGAGCAAAATCTCAAACATAAATTTTCCATTGTTGACTATTTTGCAAGTTTATTAAAACTAGAATGTAGAATAAGGCACGTAGACGCAGACACGATGAAATGGCACGCAGCGCCGCCGGTCTGCCATCGGGGATCACGGCCTTAATGAAACACGCACGACAGCCTTGCAAGGCCAGTCGCAGTTGCAGATGCCACCTTCAAGATTTCAATAACATACGATTTGTTTATTAAAATAAATGTAAATATTATTTAGTATAGGTACTTACTGAAACTTATTTATATACAGGTGTAGCACATGTCATGTAAAGTAAGTATTGTAAAAATAAGGCTACACGTGCTATAACATTTAAGTTATCATCCGAATTAATTTTAAATTTTCATTACACGGTCATGTTAGTTACACTTGGTAGACATTATAATTGACATTAACTTCAGTTTGGACGAAAGCATATTATTTGATAAAGATACAGTGGCGGTTCATAGAAGTAGCGACATCAACGCGTTCTCCAACAAAGTTGTATTTCAGTTAGTCGAGTCGGTGGCTTAGTACTTTTTAGAATAGCCAACAGATGGCGCTAATAAAAGTTACTAAATTATTTTAAATGAATGAAAACTATGTGGCCCACTGAACTTTAGACAAAACAAACCCATACTTTTAAATAATACAATTAATAAATTTTATTATTATTAGTTCAAACTTGACAGTTAAAAACTACAAACGTTAAAGAAGAACATTGAAGGTGCATGCTTTTAATTTATAACTTATAGGTAAAATCTTTATAGTCCTTAATAAAACAAGAAATTCTCTGAGGGCCTAGACAAGACGTGGCTTTTATGCTAATAGAATAGATTAAGAAAATGTATGGTATTGACAATGTTGGCGTTAGCATATGTCAAACCCATATATTTTAATCATATTCAATTCCATTCTATTAGCATTTATACCACTAGTCTAGGCCTTCTGCCAATGTTCGAAGTTTATCAACATAGAGAGTAAGTGCAAGACAGATAGTTCAGAAATGAATCTTGATCTTCTTGGTCTCTACCAAGAAGAAAGAAAGTACGAGGCATTAAATATTTTTTATGAAAATTGATGACTTTGACTAGATCCTCGACTAAGTTCCAAGCCAAAAAACAACCTGATTCTGGTAGAGCACCTGTCTCCTCTTGTTCCTTCTTCTCGTCACGCTTATGGAGAAGCTGATGAACAAATCAAATCAAATTCTATTTTTGATCAATGTTAAAGTTACCCAAAACTTGTGTATTCTGCGAGATCCTGAATGTTGCTTAAAAAATACTCCGTAACTCAGGATTCTTTAGAGAACACCCTTCAATTTTCAAAGATTTCAAAGAGAAGAAAATTTCAAAGATCGTGTTGAAATGTTATGAATACCTAAATGCTTTAGGTAGGTATCGAAAAAAAATCAGATTCCTAATTATTTAATTGCGGTCCAATAGAAATTCTTACCGAATAACTAATTGTAACAACCAATACCCACATAGCCGGCTTATCAGCGTGCCTAAAGCGTAATTAAACTATTGATCAAGAATCACATCAAAGAATCTTTTTAACCGTATAATTATAAAACAGGACATCGGCTTATTGGATCTTACGTATAAAGCGAACAAAGAAAGTGTTATGGAGAATCAATAAAGTCGTAATTGTTAGGTTAGTAATGGCAAGTTGGAAACCCACCCTAACCTGGGCCACACCACAAACAATGTTTACTATACATTCATGACTTGTGTATATAGCTTACCATAAAGTTCTGGATTAGAATTTCAAAAGCATGTTTTATTATTTGATGTAACTGGTTCATTTTTATACCCCGAATAATAATGCATTAACTATGATAATGACTTGAAATCCGGTGAGGGAACGATTTCTCAGCGAAATGGTGACGATGAATCAATCGTCCCTCTCCGAAGTGCATCGTTTTCTACCAGAACCTCTTCTCTGGTTAAAACCTCCAATCGCCTGGTGTCCTCGGTAAATTCTTGAAACCGCTGACTAGCTCATATGATGTATATGAGCCACTTGACGTTGACTAAGGCCTTGTTGCAATAGCGTGACTGCTTGAGCTGCAGCTTCAGGTGGACCGTCCTGTTTTGCTTGGAGATTGCGGAGATATTTATCTGTTGACGTTTGAGGGTCAACTGGTAGGGGTGAAAGGGTTAGATCGCCTTATAAACGTCCTAATGTGGCGACATACGTTCTGGAGTAAAGGGAGTACATAACGTTACATTTTACGATCTACAGCTATTGTTAGGTAGTTTAAAAGATAACACCGCAATAATTGCGTATCTTATTAAGGTTAAATCTAGAACTTCAAGAATTTGAGATCTAAATTAAAATTTTGGTTTTAATTTTAGTGCTAGAGCCCTTTTAGTAGGCAATTGTAGGGCGAGTCGATTTTCTTGCTCTCGAGTGTGTGTAAAGCACAGTTTTCACGCACTGAAGCAAGCACGTGATGTTTAGAACAGATTTGGTAAAAATAAATAAATATAAGACTTTTTTTTAAATCCAAATTTTGTGAATTCATAAATGTTGTGCTTTGCCACCAACAAAAAGCTCATGGATTTATCTAAATGTTGCTAATTGGTAGTCATCTCAGATCACACGTGACCAACCCTTGAACTATGACTTCGGTGTCCGACGTCAATCAAATTAGATTACAGTACATACAATCAATGTTAAGTAGGTTCAAACTAATAGTAATAATAAAATAACTGATTTAAATTATGTAGGTACAACACAAACAAATTAATTAATAAAGAAGTACTTAAGTTTGTGTATCTTGTTTTAAAACAATAACGCTGGACGTAAATAATTGTCAAGATGCAAAAGAATATTAAAACCGAGAACTATTCCGTTATGGTCAACGTGTTAAATAGAATAAAACTGTTATGACGTCCAGTGTCATTACGATCAGAAGAAATGTTCACGAAATAAATTTAGGTTTTTGAAGCAGCCTGTTTTTAATAAGTACACAAAGATGCGATCCTAAATAATAAGGTAAATTTGTCTAAAATGGATTTAAAGTACTACCAAAAATGGCAATGTTATAACACATTCAGAGAAACATCTGAGGTAATTATATTTTTGTGTGAAAACGAAATATATGATGATTAATTAGAACGAAATTACATTGCCCTAAATCTGAAATGTAACACGAACATTTATTTTAAACATTTTCACTGTTATCAATGAACTATTTAAGTACAGGTAATGACATATAAAGTGTAAACACTTTATACAGTCTTGTATCTGCAGTTCATTATGTTTTATAAACACCATTCTAACTAATGGACAATTGGTTGACTTGAAGAGTTATATACGAACAGTTGTGCTTGTTCCTTCTGTCATAATGAGACGCGTTTTCATTACTTAAAAAATCCTGTATAAGTGGTGCCCATTACGGGACTTTTGTGCTGAAGGGGTCAGGAAGTCACGACATTAACTACGTATTATTCTAGGTTATCGTATCATGCAGTGCCCATATGATAAATAGTGTTCAATAAGCAATATGTTTTCTCGATCTGACCTCCTGGTTACGCACACATAAGATAGTAGATATAATAAATGGGGTATGTTTGCGGATGATTGTCCAGTAATGTTTAGTGAAGAAAAGGGTTCAGACAATTATTGCATTATTGGTGTGTGATAATAAATTCTTAATAAAATCTTAAGTGTATACTTTACGAGACATAATATTATAACGTTTGATGTTTCTATTATAGGCTGGGAGCGAACAAGGACGTCGCGGACAAGGCGACGAGGAGAGATTATACAGGACACGAGGACCTAAATATAGTAGAGTGCCCTCTAAAGCTACGCTTTCAACATCTACAACCTGTACTTCTCTTGCAACATCCTGTGGATCCCAAGGCACCCTTGTACCACCAAATTACGCAACGATTCCTGAACACGTCTCCACTGAGAGCAGCAGCGAAGACGAGCAAGACTCCTTCGAGAATACTCGTCGTCATTTTCAACAACTTCGACAGATCAGTCTAGGAAACGAATTCAAGTACAAAATGGAGATGGAAATTAAGAATGACAAAAAAGACGGTTTAAGAAACTCGGCTCCCTTCGTAAAACAATTAAGTCTAGACAGCACGAAAGTAACACAAGATTTCACAATCAATGGGGATTCTACACCGTACAAGCCGACTACTCAGCGACTCTATCTGTGGACACAAGTAAGTCATATTTAATTCTTTTAATGACGGTTACGGTTAGGCCTTTTTTTCGCCAATAAATAATAACATTATTTTCATTCGATAAGCGACAATTCGAATAAATAGAAATCTTTATTTACAAATATTCATTCTTACGAGTAGTAAAATCGCAGGTTTTGATGAGAGCAGAATCAAACGGCAAAAGTAATTATAGTCTTATTTTTTTTCCTTGTCTTGTCATTTGTCCAAGAGTATTAGTTTAAGTAAAAATGAATATTCAACTGCTTGCGATCATTTTTAATAAGTATTCTTTATTAAATGCAATGACCAAATTTAGAAAAGCTGTTAGTTCATTTTTATTCTTATTGACTTAAAGCGAAGTAAAAGATTATTGTGTGCACTTGCACGGTTATACGTAGTAAGTACACAGATCTAAAACTATGCATTTTATAATCCATGTACGTATGGTGGACGTACCTTCATAATAAAAGCGAACCGCCCACGGAACTTCATAGCTTTCTGGATAAAGTTTGTGAGAAAACGTGCAGCGGAAAACCGGTGTCTTTTATAATAATTTATACAATGTCAATAACGGTGTCTTTTCAGGTGTTACTTTGTTTCACTTTAGATAATCATGTGAAACACTATATATCTTATACAAATTCTATTTTTGTTTTTACAGATTTTAGCCACATTCGCTGTCTCGATGGGCTCCTTGATCGTCGGTTTTAGTTCCGGCTACACATCACCTGCATTAACAAGCATGAACGGAACTATCAATGGAAATGAAATAACCCAAGAAGAGGTAAGTTCTAAATTAAATTTAACCATAAGTGTGGATGAAATTGTGTTGTGTGTCTTTATATCTATGATGCTACATATGATATAATTTTTAACCCAAATTATTGAGGTCCAACAGAGTGAAATGTGTAATAATATTTACATGTCCGTCTCTAATGCGTACTTTAACTTTGAACTAGCCGTCTTATTGGGCAAACGATCAACCGGTTCGCCGCAACCAGGCATTATCGTAAAGTATTATCATAAATAAATAAGACATAGATATTTTTTTAAATTTAGAATGATGTCTAGAATTTAGTGAAAACGTTAACAGACTTGCTTCCATTAAAACAAGTACCTAAACAATAATTATTAAATGGTATATTATTGATACGTTGATAAGTTTTAAAATTTAAAAAAATATATAATCATTTTTTCATAATATTTGTTTATTTTTACTGAAAAGATTAAACGCAACATCTCAACAAACATTTTTAAATTTTCAAGATCTCATTATTTATAAACAATTAATATTTATAATCTCTTTATAAAAGATATTAACGACATTTTAAACAATTGCAGCGTTAGCGACATGCTTTTATTAGAGCAGGTCGCTAGCACTGCTAACACCAAATCGAATATTTTAACGTATGGTTATTACAATACGCAGTAATATAGTACAATGGGCGGACATTACACTCACTACCATGTATCTACGCAGCCATAATATACACTTTCATTTAAGAAAAGCACCAATTCTGCCTACCCAATACGTGCCTGGTTGCACCGACCTTAACGTGGTACCTGTGTCGACAGCAGTTTGTGACGAGATCATTCAGGAAGGTGAACAGTGTGGTGACCGATAAAAACAAACATTTTTGCTACTCCTTGTATAAATCCGTCCTAGATAAGAGAAGTAACATCTTGTTGTCTACTGTCAGTCAGGACAAATAATAATTTGAAGGACCTAACGGAACGTAACATTAGTACATAATATATACATACATAACGCTCGAAAAACATTACCCTCCTAGATATTAGTTAAAGGTCGCGTATATGTATACCTAAATATATATATTTTTTTGCTTTTCCAGATTACATGGGTTGGCGGTCTTATGCCATTAGCAGCGCTGGTCGGCGGCGTGGCAGGCGGACCCCTCATAGAATGGATTGGAAGACGATGGACCATAATGAGCATGGCTTTACCATTCTTCATCGGCTGGATATTAATTGCTGCTGCTTCGAACGTCGTAATGGTATTCGCAGGACGCATTTTCTGCGGTATATGTGTGGGTATAGTTTCCTTGGCTTTCCCCGTTTATCTCGGAGAAACACTTCAGCCGGAGGTTAGAGGTGCTCTTGGATTATTACCGACTGCTTTCGGTAACACTGGAATTCTCTTATCATTCTTCGTTGGCAGTTACCTCGATTGGTCACAACTGGCATATTTTGGAGCGGCTTTACCCATACCATACTTTCTACTAATGCTTTTGACTCCAGAAACTCCACGTTGGTTGGTTTCCAAAGGCCGTCCTGAAGATGCTCGAAAAGCCTTGCAATGGCTGAGAGGAAAGAAAGCTAATGTTGATAAAGAAATGAAAGACTTAACACGTACTCAGGCTGATTCTGATAGAATTGGTGGAAACGCATTAAGACAAATGTTCAGCCGTAAATATATGCCAGCTGTACTTATATCTCTTGGACTAATGTTATTCCAACAACTTAGTGGAATAAACGCCGTAATTTTCTACGCAGCATCAATCTTCAAAATGTCTGGTAGCAGTGTTGATGAAAATGTATCTAGTATCATAATAGGCGTAGTTAATTTTGTATCTACGTTCTTGGCAACAGCTATAATAGACCGATTGGGTCGCAAAATGTTATTATACATTTCCTCAGTTTCTATGATAATTACTTTAATATCTTTGGGAGCTTATTTCTATGTTAAGTCTTCAGGAGTTGATACGAGTGCTTATGGGTGGTTGCCTCTTGCTTGTTTAGTTATATACGTATTAGGATTCTCCATTGGCTTTGGACCTATTCCCTGGCTCATGTTGGGCGAGATTCTACCATCAAAGATTCGAGGCACTGCTGCTTCTTTAGCCACTGGTTTCAACTGGACTTGCACTTTTATTGTCACTAAAACTTTCCATAATATAATTAATGCTATTGATATGTACGGTACAGTATGGTTGTTTGCTGTTATATGTTTACTTGGATTGTTCTTCGTTATATTCTTTGTGCCCGAAACTCGCGGCAAAAGTTTAGAAGAAATTGAAAGGAAATTAACTGGTGGTTCACGCCGAGTCCGTAACATAAGCAGTAAGCAAATGCAAAATGGGTGCTAATCGTGTGATAGAATGTATACTTATACATAATTTACATTCCAATAACAATGACCCAGGACTCTGCTGTAGTCGGGTAAAAAAATAAATGCTCTGTGTTATTATTGAAAGCAAGTGATATGGTGATCTGCAAGGCATTGAATAATGCTGGCTGAAGACTGATTGGGAATGTAGTCGATAAGTTATATAGTTATAGATGTAAATATAGATTATAGTTATTTTATGTCTTTGAACAGTTCCTTTAGTTGTAATTGTAGCATTCCATTTGGTGCGCTATTACATAACATTATATAGTTCCTTCATAAAACAATATTTTTATTGGATCTGTTTTGGAAGACTCGAAAAATGTTCCTTAACTTTTTGCGAATCATATTTTGTAAAATATTGTTCACCTGTTTGTAAATTGCGAAGTTAAGGAAGCTGCAAAATAGCCTAATAACAAGAACAATTTCATTGAATAGGTAGGATTAGTGAATTGTACAGTAACTATTATTATGACCCTGTCAAATTTGATAGATTTGTGTAACTTAGTTTTATCAATGATCATGACAATTCTTTGTAGACAGGTACGGTAACCAAATAATTATATTAAGAAACGGTAGTAAGATCTGCGGTATCTTAAATATACTATTATAGACTCCGTATATTATGGAGTTGATATTTATTGTTATTTTTAATACAAAACAATTTATATTGATATTTTGTTGTTTTACTTTCACCTTGATATTGTTTTGAAGAAATTCAAGACTAAATAAGTAATTACTTCGATGTTGGTACCCATGCCGACTAATGAGGTAGTTACACTGATAAAGCAGAAAGGAAGAGAGAAATACATTTATAGACATCAAGATTGTGAGATCAAAGTTTGTTTCTATTAAATTGTATTAATAATATATTTACACATCGCTGCACATGTTTGAACTGACAGCTAAAAATACACTCAAGAAGAGTAAGAATAGAGATTTCTTCCACGGTATATTAGGAAAATATGCAGAAATCCTTTGAAAAGAAAATTGGCAATACTGGTTACTCATCATTTCCCATATAATAAAGGATCGACTAAATATAAACGTGAAAACTAATACAAATATAGATACAATACAATGGGCGGCCTTATCGCTCATAGCAGTTACTGCCAGGCAGTGGCGTGCACAGAGATTTTTGACAGGATAGGCATTAAGTATAGATTTTTGACAGGGTAGGCAGTATTTAATTATGTTGATACAATTATGATTTTAGGCAATTATTAAGGTAGGCAGTGCTTTTCTGCCTTTATGGAATGCACGCCACTGCTGCCAGGCAACCTTTAGGTAATTCATTATGAAAATTCTCATTGTAAATGAAACAAGTAGAAGACGTCGAAATGTAGCTGTATTTTTGTAAAAAATCTTGTCTCTAAATAACAAAACAAACAAACGTGGGATGCAAAAATAAAATAGTATCAAAAATAAAAAGAGATATCAGTTTTCAATAACGGAAGTATTTTCCTACCGATGTCACTTTATCGCACTGCATAACGTGACACACCGCAATAAAAATAATCAAATCAGGTTTTAATTCAAGCTAATGGTAGTTACCTACTACATTGAACTAGATCTAAAGCGGAATTAATACTACCTACATTATTTATTGTTATTGTACTGTACTGTTTCAAAGATAATTCTTTGGGACCAATACTTATTGTTAAAAGTCTACGCATAATAAACATTAATGATAATATGAGATAGGTTTCATGTTAATTATACCTACTTATCACATACAATAACAAACGCGGACATAATTAAGAATTTACCAATAAATAACAAGTTACACATGTCATGTTTACTTAGCTTTGGTAATAATAAGTGACGCGTAGGATAAAAGGCCAGACATAGGTAGTACCTAAATGTCCAAGTAACGGCACTTTTAATAATGTAAGTAATGAAAAATAATTTGTTGATACACAAATTCGCCGCTCATGAAACTCAGAAGCGCGAGTTTATTAGATGAGTACTAGGCGACCCGGTAAACTAGTATCACCCGAGTCACGTACCGGTACCATAGAAAAAGATATTGTTGGTTTAGCCCCTGCCCAGCGACATTCAATCTGACAAAAGAAAGGTCCGTTCTTGCAGGCGAATATATAATATTATGCTGTCATACAAGCATTGGCAACCACTGCACCCCAGTAGACCCATAATATACTGCTGCTATGACTACAGACTTCTAGGAAAGTATTTTTCTGGTCAGCGACTGACATAAAAAATAAATATGAAATAAATTGAACAAATGTTTTGTAGACGAAAACGTTTACGTAAAACTAAGATGATAACCCTTTATTAAAGCCAATTATCAATTATATAAGTATTAAATTATACAAAAATGGATCATTTAGTAACAAAATATATTTATTCACCTATTTCACAAGATTCACATCAACATTGAATTTTTAACAATAATAATTGGCTTTCATATGAATTCACAGACAAGATATTGTTGATCTTAATGTACGTCATTCATCACGTTTAGGTTATCAATTACAACGTTTGGTGGCTACCTGACCAGATGATGACGTTATAATGATAATAATTATAATAAAGACGATTACCACTTATTTAACTCCCGCTCAGGTGATTATGCGATTAAGTTTTAGAAATAAGGTTATAAAGAAAGGTTAATGCGTGTTTTAACCGATATGATCTAAAAATGATAAATACCTGTTTTTGTAAACGTTACACTCAAAAGCCGAAAATGCTCATTGAGAGACTTACTACAAGTGGTTGCGGTTGAAATTCAAATTTTGTCCCAACGACCAGTGGTGTTAGTTTTAGCAGTGCCGTTGAGAATAAGCCTAAAATATCTACAACGCGAAATTAATTTCTTTTGTTATGGCTTTTATAAAAACGCTCTTGACGTGTGGAAGTGAAAATCAAAGGAGAACCTTTGAAGACCACATAGCAAAATTTGTGTAGTGGCTTTCGAGAGATACCAAGCGGATTTGTCTTTTCTCATTAGACACAAACGCAGGTAAATAACACTACATTGGCAGTGTATTTCTAAATTTTGTCTTATTAGGTAGTTCCAAGAACGGCATTATTTAAGTACATGTTCTGTAGTTCTACATGTAATTTAAAAAGTAAGATGCATGGATCCACATAATATAAAGTACCTATGCAGTCTCGTGACTAATATTTCTTTACAGATTAAGTAGCTTGCGTAAGGGGATGCCAGCAACGATAACATCTATATTTTTTGGTATGATGTGAGTCATCCTGTCTCATGTTATGTTTATAATTTATAGGTAAGGTTATAATTTTATTGTAGCTAAGTGCATATTATAATTTTATAAACTAGAATACATAACTACTGGTTTGCGAAAAGAATGATACTTAAAGACATTTGAAATATATCGACCTTTATCCAATCAACTAAAAAGTTCACTAATAGTGTACTTACTCGCCCACTCTCAAGTACCTGGATTTTTAGATGCATGAAGAGAGAAGTGTTTATTCCAGGAAGGTGATATTTACGATTTCTTAGTTTGGTAAAAACAAGTTGGTAAATTTCTATTAATTACTCGGTGTGGAGTGGTCTATGGCACTCTCGCTCCTTGAATCGTGACCCTCGAAATAAAATATACGATTCAACCTCCAATCCAACCAATTTAATCATAAAATGTAGGTACCCATATTAAGGCACTTCATTTTAGCCTTTGGCGTTCGTCATTTATGTATTAGGCCTGTACTTTATATATGTTTTCTATCACAATTCGAATCAAAACAAACATCTATGTTTGTTTATAATAGCTTACTTATGTCGCCCTTTTATAGCATAACAATGACGTTGATGCGAACATGTGGAACAGATGTTAGATGCGATTAGATTTACAAACATTGTTTCGCATATCTTATAAACCTAGTGGGTTCGTAAACACCATAATTATGTTCGTAGAAATATAACCTTACATTACTATCCCCTAAAAACCTTACTCAATTGTCACGCCATCTTTGACAGTTTATTTTGAACGCTGAAAATAATGATACCGAAACAAGAATACCAACTTTCTGAACGAGGAATAAAATTTAATATTTTTTATAACTATTGGTGTAGTGAGTGGAATAGCTTAGGTACTGAAAACATTCGTGCTTAAACAGGAATAGGTACTCCTCATTTTAGCGACAGACTGAAGAAAGACTTTTGAAGTAACTTCAAGTTGAGTAACTGAGTAAGCAAATGTTTTCTGGTGCGGCTGCAACTTTTGAAAAAAGTGTTCAAAGCATGGCATTTCAGATAAACTAGTCTTAGAAGGGCGCGGCGCCGGAGCAATAAAATTTTCTTTCATCATTGTTTTCTTTTGAATAGGATTATTTTTCGAGATTTTTCGAATAAATATTCGAAATTTTTTGAGATTCGAGATTTTTCGAATTATTATTCTCCTTTGGGTATTACAAAAAAGTAATTAAATATTTCACATATAATATTATACAAACTTTGGTCAAATTACGAGTAGGTTAGGCCTGTATCTCGAGTATCGTTTACAAATATGATAACAAAAAACTTAACGTTAAGGGCACATTAATTGAGTACAGCTTATCTACTCATGTGGTTAAGGGAGCGTGAATAAATAAGAATAATGCTTGAGATCCTCGTATGGATAAAAAACTGTGGCATCTATTCTTCAATTTATCAGATACTAAGAGGTCCGCCCTCCGTTTGCTTCGGTATCAAAAGTTTCATTCGATCTCACAACAAACTCCTACGGCAAATATCTTTTCATTTCTCATACTCGGAAAGTAGTGTTGTTTTGATTTGATTATTGGGTGGAAAATGCTGCTTTCCTTTCATAGGGAGGGAAAAACTCATACAAATTCATTCCGACCCTCGGGCCTGTCAGCTGTGAAGTTTTATGTAAAAAAAAACTAATTTAAAAAATGTCATGCATGACTTTCTAAACAGTTAGTGTGAATTTAGCGCAAACTTCTTTGAACAGAATAAGCCGCTAGTGCCGCGACAATTACGCGGCGAGCGGCGAGTTCCATATTTAAAATTTAAAAAGTCAACTCAAATTGACGAGATACTAAAATCTGTTATGTATGTATCTGTGACGGACTTTACTTTTGTGCTAAGATTTAAATTGAATATTAAAAATGAGTTCAAGCGAAATATTCACACCAGATTCCATTACAGACGAGGCAAATTGTGTCATAGAAATGTAACTTTTAATTTCACGAATTGTCCTAATTTGACTATTAATTTTAAATAGGTACTACTAATATATTATTATCAATAAATAGTTTAGATAAACAACTAGTTTTATTTTCCTCATATTCTAAATGAAAAGTAGAGTGTTTGCCACGGGTAAAATAATCAATTCCTACTCGGACTATAGCCGTCTAACTACCTCGGGAATTGATTCTTTTCAAACCTAGGCTACACAATCTACTATAGCAATCGTGTCGTATTGCATCATTTAGTTTTAGGAACGCTTAAAATATTGAAATTCAGAAAATGACTACAAATAATATGATAAACATAATAAAATATAGCCTATGTTACGACCTACTAAATTTATTGATTTCTAAAGGTGAAAGAATTTTTTAAATCATTAACGTAGATTTTTAGTTAAAAAGTTGCAAACAAACAAATAAACGTACAAAAAATCTACATAATCATTTCTCATTATAATATTATTATTAACTTATTAATTTATAAAGAATAAAAAAATAACAATATTTTTTTTAGTAAGTACCTTACTTCCTGAGGCATCTACCTCAGGAAGTAAGTATATTGGAACTTAAAATACCTAATAAATCTAACATTATAAAAATACTTTCAGTAAATTAATCGCTTTGCAATTCGATATGGTTGTCTTGCAACAAAAAATATTAAAAACACGAAATTGAATTAATGTAGCAATACGTATATTAAGGTTCGCCTGCGACATGCCTTGTTTTTTATACGATGTTTTTATAACATATGTGAAGAGGCTGTCACCTCGAAGAGTTGCCTTGCTGAAGTGCACTAATTTCCGGAATAACAAAAAAAAAGTTCGACTAACAACTAGACAAGTTGCGAAGCAGCGTGAGCAAGACTCTACTAGTGGCAGGGAACCGATGCATTATGCTGGCTTAGCTTAGTGCCCGTCAACAAGAAATACTTGTAGAAGGACGACGTTTTTCGGATGAAAGAAAACACATAGACAAGATACTCAAAAAAGTAATATTAGAGTTATAATTAGCACATAGTTATATCAAAAGCATCACTCTAATTCAAATATTCGCTGAAGTGCCTAGGCAACTAGAAAAGCAGAACATTGTATAGTATGACGCATTTGTAGGTTCGACTTTGTTATGAATCGCACAGCCTCCAAGTCAATCAATTTTCAATCAGTTTGTGCCCATATAAATCGCAGCGAGGTAGTGAGACATGTTCATTGTTTCAGTAACTTAAGACGAGTACACATTCAGTGTTGTAGTGTTTTTTATAGTGTAAAGTGTTATTGTATGCACAGTTCAGAGACACATTCAATATGAAGATATTAATGAGAGCAGATACTCATTATAGTATCCAATATACCAGTGAATATGAAAAGCCAAAATATACATTTTCACAGGTGGGCAAAATCTATCATTACTAAAACAAACAAAATTTCATTTTATCTGATAGTTAGAATTCTATTAATAAACAATTAAACTATTTATTAAGTAAATAATCATTATTTATACAAAACATTAACTATGTTAATACCTAAATCCTAGATCAAGATATGTATAGCAATCCTAGGTTCATAGACTGAAACTACATTATAAATTATTTTGTAACCGATTACAGAGGGACAAATGTACACTAGTTTTATCATTGTTAATTCTGGGTGCTAAAATGCGAGGCGACCAATTGTCCGGTTAATTAATCTCGCTACTTGCTTAATATTCAACCCACATCTGTTCCCATGAATCAATATTTAAATAGCTAACAACAATTGGTTATTAAAATTTGGTCGTTTAAAGACCTTTAAATTGTCGAAGAAGTTTTATTGTATTTGGTTAAAACAACATTCCTTTGGAAACTTATTCACTTTTGATTTTTTTAATAAGATAGAAATAAAAGAAAATTGGGTATAAAGAAGCGTGACATTCTTACGCTTACGAAAATGGTATGAAAAGTATTGTACAATTCGTACAGCTGTCTTCATAAACCTGTCCATGTAAAATCATGCGTTTACAACGGGTAATATGGTTAATTACGGTATCGATGCGCTATAGTTTTCGATAATAAATTCAATCATTGAAATCACAATTTCCAATGACTGAATTTATTACCATGGCTAAAATATGAAAATAATAACCACTTTTATTTTATGACTTTCCGTGACGAAATAGTTTTTGAACATGTGTAAAAGTACTTACTTACACTGTTTAAAAATTTCCATTGTTTAAAGTTATGTTTTGAAATTTTTAGGATTTATACCATACGTAAAATTCTAGAGCACCTAAAAACGCTCTATAATTTTACAACTGAAAATATTCGCACAAATAGATAGATGCGTATGCACTTACGTAAGTTTTTTAAGATTTTTGACTGCACCGTTGCTCTAGTGGTTAGTGTAACTGACTGCGACTCCGGGTGTCGTGGGTTCGATTCCCGCGGAAGGCAAATATTTGTGTGATGAACATTTGTATTTGTCTTCAGTCTGGGTCTGGTCTTCCAGTTCTTCTGTATTTTAAGTATGTATTTACAAAAAAAAAGTATGTATATGTTTTATATTTCAGCTATCTAGTACCCATAACACAAGCTCTGCTTAGCTTGGGACTAGATGACAGAGTGTGATAGTGGCCACATATTATTATTATTATTTTTGTTATCTTTGGTAAAAATTTTAAACATCTATGAGATAAACCAATTCGCATCTAAACTAATTCAGATTCCTTCGATTCCAACCGAAGTGCATTCTGCAATATAAAAAGTATTGCTTCGCATTTGACAATTTTATTTGCATTTTTATCGAACAGATTATAAAAGACATTTTGCAGGAAGAAAAAAATCAAAGAAAATAGATAGAAAAACCTAGATAATAAAAATTATAATAACTAGATGAAAATAATGACGTATCTATTAACTTTCACGTTTGAACGTTTATAAAATATGCGGAAAATACGCTAGCAATATCAGCATCATCAATTTACTGCGAGTATGTGTAAGTGGTTCCAATCAGAGTCAATGATTGCTTAAATGAATAGTAGGCGGTTTGTGTGGCGTCGCTACTCGCACACGCCTCCTTGCAAATAACGTCATGCCACTTACATTGAAATTAATGAAACTAAAACCATACAAAACAATTAGATACCGTTTATCAATACTATTACAACACTTAAGAAAATGATCATGTTATTTTATTATAGGTATTAGCAGCCGTGGCTGTATCAATGGGCTCTATGATCATCGGATTCTCATCTGCCTATACATCACCAGCTCTCGTCACTATGATGAATAGTACTGACATAACAGTCACAGAGGAAGAGGTAAATATTTTGATCAATTACACAATATTTTGGTTTGGCTTATGTTAAGCAGTAGACGTCTTTCGGCTGATATGATGATGATGATGATGATGATGACGACACAATATTTTGATTTCTTATTAATCAATACTGTTTTGTATATTTACAGGCGAGTTGGATTGGCAGTCTGATGCCTTTGGCCGCACTAGTAGGAGGCGTGATTGGTGGGCCGCTAGTTGATTACATTGGTAGACGAAGAACGATATCATTTATTGCACCGCCTTTCTTCGTCGGCTGGATCCTCATAGCCTCTGCAAGAATAGTACATCTGGTGCTTGCGGGACGAGTTATATGCGGTCTGTGTGTCGGAGTTGGATCACTTGCATTCCCAGTATATCTCGGTGAAACTATTCAACCCGAAGTTCGTGGTACGCTTGGTCTCTTCCCTACTGCTATAGGCAACATTGGGATATTAATTTGCTACGTGGCCGGTAAATATCTAAATTGGTCTCAACTTGCATATTTAGGATCTGCATTACCCATTCCGTTTTTAATTTTGACAATGATGATCCCTGAAACACCTCGTTGGTACATAACACGCGGACGAAATGAAGAAGCCCGAAAGGCATTACAATGGCTTAGAGGCAAGAATACTAAAATTGACAATGAAATTCGGGACATTGCGCTCTCTGATGCAGAAATCGGTAGCGATGATATAAGTTTAAGAGAACTTTTTAGTATTAAATATATGAGATCTATATTAATATGTTTAGGATTGATGACGTTTCAACAATTATCAGGCATAAACGCAGTCATATTTTATACCGTCAAAATATTTCAGAAATCTGGTAGTTCAGTAGATGAACATTTATCGACGATTATTGTAGGCTTTGTTAACTTTGCATCAACATTTGTTGCGACGGCATTAATTGACCGTGCTGGTCGCAAAGTGCTTCTGTATATATCTTCAGTGATTATGACCATTACGCTTGTTGCACTCGGTTCCTACTTTTACGTTCAATTAAATACAGAATTAGATGTGTCATCTCTAGGATGGTTGCCGTTGACCTGTATAATGGTTTACTTACTGGGCTTTTCTTTAGCGTTTGGGCCAATACCATGGCTGATGATGGGCGAAATATTGCCAGCAAAAATAAGAGGAGGCGCGGCATCGCTAGTCACATCATTTAATTGGTTATGTACGTTTACTGTGACAAAAACATTTCACAATATTATGGATGGTATAGGCCCTGCTGGGACATTTTGGTTATTTGGATGTATATGCTTTGTAGGACTGTTTTTTGTAATAGTTTTCGTGCCCGAAACAAGAGGTAAGAGTTTGGAGCAGATTGAGAATAAGTTAACTGGTAGAGCAAGCACAAGAACTCGCAGAATGAGTTCTATTGCAAACATAAAACCTCTACCGAGCGGTTGTTAAAGACTTAAAATAATAATATTTGGTTGTGAAACGTTTCCTATAAAATTTTGGAAAGAACCTCATTTTGGTACATTTCCTATCAATCAATGAATATCAAGACAAACATATCGTTATATAAAAAATATATTTTGTAATTACAAGTAGGTATACCTACGTATCATTTGTAACTATATTATTATGTACTACCATTACCTCAAATCTCGCTTTGATCGAATTTATAGTTCACACAAACGTTGATTTAATTATGTTTACCTAGAAATATTCTTTGTGATTCTGTCTATAGTCCACAGATCTAGATCTACAATTATTTATTTTTAGTCCACAATGTGTAGCTTTTAGTGACACCGACATTGTATCTTTTGGCTTTTCGCTATCAACTAGATACTAATGAATTGCAATCAATCGTTGCTCCTGGTTTGCCAGTCGCTGCAACTCGGTCCATTGCTCTACAAATTAATTGTAAATGGGAATCACCAATGAGCTATGACGATAAATTAGTATATTTTAGTAATAAGTCAGTATAACTGAAACTACTTATTATATGATAACATTTGTAAATATAAATGTATTTGTAATTTATTTCGTTATTTAATCAAAATTTGTGTTTTACCAAAAAGGTTTTAGTT
The DNA here is from genome assembly GCA_963082885.1 of Parascotia fuliginaria. Taxonomy (NCBI): domain Eukaryota; kingdom Metazoa; phylum Arthropoda; class Insecta; order Lepidoptera; family Erebidae; genus Parascotia; species Parascotia fuliginaria. The sequence goes on from OY720172.1 coordinate 13,048,675, forward strand.
AAGTTATTATTTGTAAGTTTAGGTAAGCTTCTTATTCTTTAGCCTGGTTTATTCCCGGTCACTGTCATGGCAAACCTTTCTACTTAATAGTACCACCTATCTAATTTAGTTTTAATGTCTCATTTGTTTATACAAACCAAATAAGTATAAAACAAAAACACTTATTAAGTTAAAACAGAATAATATACCTACCCATTAATGTTTATGTAAAAATATACAATATTTATAGCACGACATGTATTAAATTACAACCCTTGTACACCTAAGATAGTATATGATTATCCCAAAGTATAGTTGGATACAGTGTTCAGATAAATCTATGAAAATCTTGCACGCTAAATCTAACCGAATGGTGGCAACGCGAAAATTTGTTGGATGTCGTCGTACTTATTAAGAATAATTAAAAACAAACTCAAAAAATATTAACTCGTAATTTGACACCATTGGGAACGAGGGTCACATATTATGCGAGATATGAATAGTTGCGACATTTACGCATCAGAGTGTGACAATGTTTGGCGTGCATGCGGGCCACGTACAGACGACAAAGATAGATCTACGATTCATTGAAGAAAACATTCCCGAGAACAAAACTATTAGTAATATGGTTAGTGACCTTTAAGTACCTACCTACAACCTCACACATTGATTAGGTAATAGGTAAGTATATCTTAATGTAAGTATGCAAAACTACGGAATAGATTAAAGTACTGACGCAAAACGTAGCAGATAAAATTTAAAAATTGTGATTCTGTAAATAACAAAGGCTGACTGAATAATTCTATTACCTAAAATATTAAATAATAACAATTTAATAACTTTTCCCATGTAGATTAAAATACAATAAGACGACCAGATCGTAATTTACTTATTTATGATACTCATGTTTAAATTATAAATAAATGCTGTTGGTTTAATGCTCTAAGTAAATGCTTGTTTAATTGTTAATCACACAGGTATAAAGGTTTTAAAGCAGTTTTTTTTATTTAAGATTTGTGCATATACCTTAGTTTAATTTCCTGGTTCGTTCTTGATTAATACGTCAACCGAGGTTGCAGTAATTGCGGTTGAGTCAAGTCCCAAAGTCCTCAGAATACTTTATAAGCCTTCGGAACGATTAAAAATACGAGTATGAAAAGCCAGAAACCAGGCAAATACGATTGTAAATTTGTCGCATTACATAAATAGGTATTGATGTTGAAGAAAAATTATACTTCATGGTTAATAAGAAAAAATTGTAAAAAATTGTTCTAAATTGTTGTCTGCCTTGAGCAAGAGTGGTAATCAATCAAGCTGTCTGTGAGTAGGTACATGACATACAATGAAACAATAATGGGCTAGAACTTAATTTTATTGATATTTTAAGGAGATAATAATATATACCTAAAACAATAAGAAAAAAATATGAAATTATATACACAGTAGTAATCAAGTAATTGGCAACATCTAATTTATAGATATTATTTTACAATTATTAGAAATAATAATAATAATAATAGCTTTATTGAAATGATTAATTATAATGATTATATTTATCATGTGACAATTGAGTAAGGTCAAGTTGTTCACAAAGTAATAACATTTTATTGATCTCTGTGATATAAGAGAATCTCAACTATTAGAAACAAATCCTACATCCTTAGTATTGACAGCCCAGACACCAAATTAGGAACAGTTCAAATTGTATCATCATATTTAGCAAAGCGTTTGTTGCTTGCATTTTAGTTTGACAAATTGTCAATAGAAGAATGCATGGCAGTATTAACAACAAGAACATAAAAAACCGGCCAAGTGTGAGTCAGACTCGCGCACGAAGGGTTCTGTACCATTATTTATAAAAAAATCACGTTTGTTGGCTCAAATATTTGTTTTATTTTAATTTGATTATTTATTTTAAAGTGAATATTTAACTAAATATTCTGTGAATATTTCAAGAGTCGTCAAATGAGAATAAAATCACGTTTGTTGTATTATTTTATTGATTTTAGTATTGTTGTTATACAGCATACAACAGAAATATTTCAACTGTCTACTATCACGGTTCATGAGATACATCCTGTTGTAAGATGGACAAACAGACAGACGGACAGCGGAGTCTGAGTAATAGGATCTCGTTTCACCCATTGGGTATGGAACCCTAAAAAGACAGTGTGGCAGGTGATGTTTTCAGGATATGGAGTTATGTAAGTATATGAAAAATATTTAGGTGATGTTGGTTCCAGTTTAGTTGCGTTGTTATATCCAGTTTCGACTATATTATAAAGTCAAAGTCAAAGTATTTATTTCATTTTGATCATAAAGAATGATACTTATGAAAAGACAAATTACATCAAATCAGCTAATTAACCTACAGGCATACATATGAACCAATGTTTACATTTTCCAACAATGATGTACCTACTAATTACTTGAAACAAATTATATTGATGCTATGAGACTAATAAAATTAATGTCAGTGTTATATTAGTTTATATAATAAATCATCTCCAAGCAATTATTTTTTTATTTTATACTCTAGACTTAAAATCAAAGTATAAGAAAAATAAGTGTTTCAGACAATTTTAATTTTAGGCATAAAAATAATCAAAGCCCACAAAAGCTACATTCTTACTATTATTTCAGTTTGTATATGTATAAATCGCAGGGTTAAATATTAAAAACAAAGTTGAATTGGTTCACCTTTACTTACATGTATCTTTGGTGACTTTATAATGACTATAGAATAGACTTTCTTTTTTTATTGCTGACAGTAGCAGATGAGCAAACAGCCCACCTGATGGTAAGTGGTAACTGTCGCAAATGGACTCTGCAAAGCCACGGCCTACTGTGATGAGAGAAGGGAAAGTAAAGAGATTGAGGGAGAGGAAAAAGAAAAGAGGGGAAATTGGGTCTCCGGTGCTCTCACCCACCAAACAAAAAGCAATAGTACAGATACTACTACTCTTACATGGATATTCTATAAAAGGGTAGTACTTCTCCAGTTGATACGGCCCTTTCATGCTGAAACCAGCAAGGATCTACTACTGAACAAGTGATTGTTCTATGCTCACAATCAACATTCACCATAAGTTATCAGCATACTATAAAATCAATGCAAATTTACCACTAGCAAGAGTCAACTTCTTATCATGACATATGTGTATGTTTATAATATTTCTGGCATGCATTCCCCTATATGTATAAACAGATGTATGTCATAAAAATTTAGGCACATTTCATGTCCTTGCACAGAAGGCTATTATAATGTAATTATGTAGGTAGGTACAGGTATGTACAGTTGTATTCAAATAGCTACAGGTGCTGGTGTAACAATAGTATGTACCTATGTGTGTACTTACATAAGTATGTAGTGGTCCTTATGAATATGGACTTTTCTATAACGAAGAAGATAACGTAGGTAGGCATGTATAGTACAAAATACATGATCTTAGCTGTCTGATTGGACAAATTGATAGTTAATTATCAAGTTATCAGCATTGATAGATTGCGTCAAAGTCATTTTTGTAGCATGGTGATAAGTAGGTACTATAAAAAGAATGATAAAGAAAATCTAAATGTCCTAAAATTGAACTTACCCATTACTTGAACGCGGCAAATAGCACAGGTATCACATTCAACGTCCCAGCTCCACATTGCCACAGCATTCCACTTTTTTAAAGTAAACATTTTATCAGGCTTTTGTCCATCGTTATCTCCGCGATCCATGCCATCGTAATCTTCACCAGACATCTCGAAAAACAAATTAATTCGAATTGAAATAGAGGAAATTGTTTATTTACTTATTCAGTTTCGTACCGTTTACAAGGCTCGAATTGCGCGCTACATGTCAAAGTTGTCAAAAATTTTAATTATCTGAGGTGTCTGGTATTAACTTAAAATAAAGGCAACAAATATTTTAATATTATAAACTTAACATGACTATTTGGTAATTTTTTATGAAACGTAGGGCACGTAGCAATTTTTTTTTATTTAATGTGTAATTTTAATTTTAAACAAACTTCGTAAATTATACGCTAATGTCAGTAGAGTAGTTCATCTTCTTCTTTTTTTTGGCAACAGAGCCGACGATTGTTTCAGCTATTTATGCCAAGTTTAGAATAATATATTCTTGTTGATGATATAAAAAATAGAAAAAAAGTGGATGAAATTAAATGACAACCATCTTCCGTGAAAACAAAAGATGGACCTGTCAGTAGTTATTTACTGTTAATTTATTAGTATCAATATGTACTGTCAATCTTATTTCCGTTTCCCAGATTTTCCCCTTCAAAAAGTTAAACAAACAAACTTTGGCTTTTCTCTACAGCATAAATCTGTACCATCAGTGAAAAGTGATACAAGTCAAAAATCACAGTTTTGAGTAATTTGAAGTTAAAGATTCAAAAAATTCTCATTATGTTTCTGACGTTTTAAAATGAAAAACGGTATGTGTTACGAGTACATAATACCAATAAGATTATTTAGACCTAGGTTTGAATTCATTATTTTGCACGAGATTTAAGTTATTACTGAAAATAGCCAGTTGTATCACTGTACACTATAATTTTCTTTGCTAATTTTTGTGTAGATAGGTCTAAAACAAATTGCATTATTTTACACATTTAGTTATCGTTTGGTGTGAAATGTTATAAGGTTTGCGTTTTGCCCTGTTTTGCTAGCAAACAGTTATTGTAAGCAAAAGTCGTAAAACTAATATGATCAATTTTATTGTCAGCAATCTTATTTCCTTGTTTTATTAAAGAATAGTATGAAATTATTCATTTGTATCCCTTTACACCAAAGATTTTTTTAAAACTAGTTAGTGATTATTGCTACAAGCTAGAATATATCGTAATACATTTTTATACTTCAAAGTGTTTAGTGATACAAGTCACTGATACTTTCAAACGTATTGGTCATAGAAAGGTTAAAATTACGTAAATATCAAAATAAAATAAAACCAACATTAAAAAAGGGTTCCTTTAATAAAGAATTCAAGAAATTAACACAGATATTATATTGTAGCGCTCTAACTACACGATATAAAACAATATCCTTATAAAGAAAAACATAACTTTTAAACCTATAGCCTTAATCTTGATTATCAGAGTATCGAATCAGTCTTAACTAGTATTAAATCAGTCTTTAAAAACAAAACAACAGATATAATTATAGCACTTTAACTATTCATTACACAATACAATATTATGTATTTGAATAGAACGTAACTTTAAACCTTAGCGATAATCTTGATTAATTTTAACTCTTCGAATCAGTCTTTACTCTTAAAAATCAGTCTCAAAAAACTAAACAATAGATACAACACTTCAACTAACCCTTTCACAAAACAATATATTTTAAAGTACTTAACATCTATATAAAAAAAAACATAACTTTTAAACTTATAGCATTACCCTCTTACTAATAAACACGGCGTTAAGTTACAACTAGGATGATCTCCGGAATAACATACATTTTTAACCGATTAGAGTTGGTGTAACTTTATTTCGCGTTTATTAGTAAGGAGGGTAAATCTTGATTATCACAGCATCAAATCAGTTGTCTCAAAAATCAAATAACAAATGTGTTGAAACATCTATCAACTATTCATTATCAGAATCAATATCAGGATCTACGTCACGCATATTTGAGTTGGTTATCAGATCATGATAAAAATTGTGAACACTTGGGTCAATGTATTCTAACAGTGATATTAAATCTCTTTTCTTCAAAACGCTTATAGGGACCGGTCCATTGTAACATTTTTGTAGTGCATTGATACTAACTAAACTGTAGTTTTTATTCTTTTTGTTGTAAGACATCATTGAATAGTCATCACCTTCGTAACTTTCTTTATATTCAAAAACAGGAAATTTTTCTTTACTAAATTTAATAACTCGTACATTCGACCATACAAACTTTTCACCAGTAGAATTAGTCTTTTTTACAGTAAAATTATTTTTTGAAAATAGTGCAAAATCATAAAAATCTGTTACCGCCATTTCAATTACCGAAAATTTATTAGTTCTAGTCGATGCAGTCCTTACCAATTGACACCAATCACGTGGGTGATGAATATTCATTGAAGTTCGTTTTTTTGCTCTTTCAATCAGCGCATGGTCACTATCAACTTCCATGTGCGTATGGCCGGGCACGAGAAATTTCTGTTCAATATTCAAAAGTTGAGGCGAGTCTTTTATTGCAAATAATAAGGCTGTGCAAACAATAGAATTTTTGTTTTGTCCCGAACATGAATCTGAATACATGGTTAAGGTTTTAGCATTTGGGTGAAGCAACGGAAGTCTCACAGTGATAAAGTCGTATAAGCATGAAGCTATTTGATTGGCGCCTCTACCACCACTACATTCTGGCCACATGTAGCAATATGCGTTATCAGACATAAAATCGTGGATTGTTAGGTTGTAGACCCATAACTGTCTTTTATAAAATGCTGACTGAGTATTCAGCATTGGAGTAGGCAAACATTGTTGTAAATCAAATGCAATTACACAAAAATCAGAATTAGTTTTAGCCAAAGCCTTATCTTTGCGTTTTTCATTGTAAGCACTTTCGTAGCTTTCCTGATGTAGTCTCAGTTGCTCCTGTACTTGTCCTATTTCTTCAGCATCTTGTAAATATTGCAGCTTATTTTGTAACAAGTTACATTTATTGCATGTATCTACACTAGGTTTCTTAAATGATAGGTTCATATCTTTAAAAACTTTGGCATATACAGTTTTACAGACAGGGTTACTATTTTCTTTACAATAAAGCTGATACATAGTATTGAGGGATAGGTCAGAGCTAAGGTACTTTTTAGAAGTCTTGGATCGAGAGTAATGGCTTTCGTATGCCGGGAATTTATTGATATGCTGTTTCACGAGTTCTAGTCGCTCGTTAGAGATTTTTCTGTAACTGGCAGCACGCCCCCTTTCACTTTTCGTCACACGACCAAATTTTTTTATTTTTTCACTCACGGTCTGAAGAAAGCGATTACTCTCACCAAGAGTTTTTAAAAGACAACCTTTACAAATCTTATAATCCTCATTAAAATAAACAATTTTATATGTATTAGTGTATTCTCGTTTTAGTTTGCTTCCGATTGTATGAGTTTTTTTATTATTAATTTTAATAAAGCGTTCAGTATACTTAGCTCTTTCATCGTACGAACCCAAAGCCCAGTACTCCTTAAAAATAAATTCTCTTATGTCCTCAGATATACGACTTCTGCATTTCATGCGACACTCCGTTAGTGGAGCCAAGTTTCTTCCAGGCTTCATTTTACCCAGTTTTGTAACATAACTCTTGCCTGCATTGCGTAAAATTAATCGGGACTCTCTCTCTGCTCTTCTTTCCTTTAACGATTTTCGTTGCTTTTTATTTGAATTTGAGCATCTAGGCTCTGGCTCTGTGATGGAGATATCTGTGTCATCAGAGCTTTCAGCAATTATAAGATTATTTGATCTTTTACACCTTTTCTTTGGTCTACTAGTCGACGTGCTAGTTTCAGTTGAGTCGCTTTCACTGTTTGGTATATAATCATCACTACTCCCGGAGCTGAAATCAAGAAATCCAGGCGATAGTACAGTTTCCTTGCCCTGTGATTCATTGCTAATATTTTCTTTATATTGATCGTCTTTTTTTAGTGCGTTCTCTTCTTCATATTGATCCACTATTTCTAGAGTATTTTTTTCACCGATTTCTATTTCTATGTTCTCTCTGGGCTGATTAGATTCTTCGTCATTTATTATTTGTTCATTTCTCGTATTTATTACATCCCTCCTTAGGTGAAGGCCTTCCATAATCTTATCTATTCGTTTTTTCATTATGGACTCTAAAAAAATAACAGTGCAAAATTAATATTATAAAATTACTACCATTAAAAGAAAGACGAGCAGATAAAAAGTTAACATTACTGTTATGCAGTTCAGACAAAATGTATGTTTCAAAATAAAGAAACTGCGTTAAAGTAACCGACTTCAAAAACTAAAAATAAAATCGGTGCCTCGAGTTCCAAACAAAATTAGGTATAAACTGCATTAAATAAATTTGTCCGATTTGTATAACTTGATGCGTAGCCGTGTGTACAATAAATGATTACCTATAGGTGCAATAAAATGTGATTCACACCAAGAAGCTACGCAAATGCTCACAATGGAAAAAAAAACAATAATTTGCTCTATCCCTACACTAAAATACCTACCCAGTCTACATTAATTTATAAAAACGATTTAAAACTCATTGATAGACTGCCTATTTATTATTATTATAAAGACTGTTTGACAATAGGTACTATGATAAAATACTCTACATTTTATGACAAAATTGCGTTATTAAAATCAATATAAAATACGTTCCTTGTAAACATTTCAATAACAAAAATGTTACGTAATTCGTGTAAAATGATAAAAGTCTTACCTTACGCGTCGTTGTCCTGTGGTGTAACGCACGACGCACCTCTCTAATCGCACGTACGAGACTGACAATCACGCGTCTCCTGCGCCCTTTCCATACCCCCCGCTAAGAGGTGCGGGACGGGGTGCGTAAGAGCTGCGCGAACTTAATTAATCACTTTTTACGTATTTTTCCGCTAATTCAGTTCTAAAATTTGGCGATAGTTTTGATTCTACTATAAAAGTATCATTTTTCACATAAATCTATGTTCTATGTTCCGTAAGTTTATATTAATATAATATGTATTCAATTTATAATCACATCAAAGTTAGCTAGGTAAATTACGTGTAAATTGATTGATTTGCAGTTGTATCATTAGTCACTTCTTTTTATGAAAATAATTTTGTATTTTTATGGTTTATGTACAAATGTACCACTTTGCACTAAACTGCATTGTGTCTATTTTTTAATGTATTATGATAGGATTCGATTTATATCACTTTGTACTAATTGAAGTAAAAACTTTTGAGTCGCGTAAGATGTGGTATCTTGAGTCGTATTAAAATACATTTTAGAAATATTAGTATGGGTTCAGTACACTTTGATACGAATGAAAAAGTATTTTTTTACACAAAAAAATCCAGAAATAAATGCTTACTTATATCACTACTCACAAAAACAACTCGCTCAATTTCAATCTTATAATAACGGGGATAAGACTGAAATTTAGCTAATTTTTTTTTAAGAAGTTTAATCAGTGAATATGAGAACCGATCTAGGCCGAGATGTATCACTTTTCACTGAAGGTACAGAAATGGCATAGTGGATTTAAACAGGTGAGGCGTCATTAAATTCGTATTAATTATGGGAGTGACATACCTACAATGTAGTGTCGGCACGAGTGACAAATAGGCGTCTTTCTTTTCAGTTTATTTCAGGCAGGCGGGCTTCTTGTTTATTAACTAGCTTTCCGCAGCGTGCTTTCACATTCGTCTTTACTTACTGCTCTGCTCCCGTCGCCAGTACCGTGATGTCACATAGCCTATAACCTTCCTTGAGAACTGGGCTAAGTATTATACTCAAAAAGATTATATATATTTATGTTCCAGAGATTAGCGCGTTCAAACAAACAAACAAACTCTTCCGCTATATATAATAATATAGATTTAAGTTGCTTGTTTACCTATTATTTATCGACTTACTATCATATCTTTTTTTATACAACTTTGGTGACAACAAAACATACAGCTACGGCCTATCTGATGGCAGCTAAGTGGTAACCATAACTTATAGACATAGAGAGATAAGTATATTTTCTAAGCTTTGTAGAATGTGACTGAAAACACAACCATTTACAGTAGCGAGCGGGGGATGGGAACGCGTAACGGGTAGGTGCCTAGCTACGCCGGTTACGCGTTTTGTCTCTATGTACCTACTGCCTCTTTACTGCTGTAAAAGAACACTAAGTAAGTACCTCCATTTGAAATATTCTAGGTACTTACTTGTGTAGGTAGCTAGCAGAACTCCATCCACTTTATCCTAACGCGGCTGTGATGTGATGTGATACACCACACATAGTACGTAAGACCTAGGTAGGTAGGCAGTAATGGATCTAGGCAAACGGGAGGAGCCGCCCTCACTTCACATCGGTTTTTCTTCTAGGTTCATTATTATCGTTACTGCTCGACAACGGCGCCGCTAGGATTACTTTCAGGAAAATTACCTACTTTCATAAATTCATCTGCATTTTATTTACTGCAGTGTGCATGCTCAGTCTTCATAAAAAAATAATATAGAAAGTCAATAAATAAAATAAAATACTTAATAAAATTATTGACAATGTTGGACAACAAATTGGACAGATAACGATAATATACTATAAACTCTTCAACTGAAAATTTAATCTTTTCTATGTATTTTTTCATCGAAACGGGGGTGCAATTAAGTGCTCCTCTTTGCACCATGCTCCTGGCGCTCATGCTGCTCGACCCTAGGTATAACTAGGTCACAGGTCAATGTATTATAATGCCAAACTTTCTTAGAGAAATGCACAATGCAACAGTGAAAACTGTAGGCGAATACATCGGGCGGTTTTCGAAATTTAGCGTTTATACATATAGATATACGGACACTTTCCAATACAACATCTGTAAACGAGGACTGCCGATTGCCGAAATAAAACTAGATAAAGGCATTACATTCAGTTTATTTATAAAAAACGGAAACACAACCTGGTTGAAAACATTGACCAAATAAAATGCGTCTAAATAAAGAAATTTATTAAAAAACTTAAATATAGGTAAAGTCACGGTCAGAGGTCACGGAACGTGTATAACCTAATCCATGTAACATAGTTATTAATGTACCTACCTAGTGAAATTATACATTCTCTTACCCTGTAGTTTGATCTATCTAATATTACAAACAGAATATATATTTATAAGTTTGTCATTCATATATTTACGACACTAAAAAAGCTACCTACAAAATAAGGTTTGTTTAACTATCGTCTTCCATTGTTTACTTATCATCTTTTGTCTGAAACTCCAGAAACAATAATTGTTATTAAAGAATAGGTAATGTATCTACTTACTTGTTGTCATTATCCTCTAATTACTACATGTACCTAGATATAATATTAACACTAAAAATATTCGGTAGGTTTATATTTAACGATACTGCACAATTACGAAGAACCGTTCAATGTGAAATACAAGGCGGTTAATACGATTAAGAAACTGGCTGTTATGGAACTGGCACCGCTGAAACAACCAAGCTCTTCAGTTTGTACCTGATACCTAATGTTGTATGGGAATCTGCAATTTGCGTCTGTGAAATAAAAATAGATAGTTTAGTTCCTAATTTTTGCATGCCTCACAGGTAGAATGTACACCTCATTGTAACTCATACCTACATTCTTAGGAAATAAAGGAATCTATTTTAAGAACCTAAGTATAATAGAATACCCACTTTATATTAAACTTACACAGTAAATACTAGGGTAATAAATTTACATGATAAATCATCATTTATCAATCATGCATATTGTAAGTAGGTACCTACCCGTATATTCATAAGCACACAAATAGCTTGGTAAAATTTCAGATTATTGCCATCATCCCTTTTACTCGACTCGTACTGTCGCACTATGGAGATATATATATACCTACTTATTTATAGGCAATAACAAAATGGGAATCATGCCCATAGCCACTCAAACGTCAGGAGACACTTAAGTGACTATAATATAACCTCGGTCCGAAATTATTGTCGTCTAACTCCATACGTGAGCATATTTTACGTGAGACCATTCGTTTCATAGAATTTTGTAAACCTCTTTAGTCTTACAACAGTAATACGACAAGTATGGAGAATTTTGCATTGAATAAAATTACAACATTATCGTATCAACCGAAAGACGTCTGCTGGACAAAGGCCTTTCCTAATTTTCGCCACCTTGCCTTGGTTGGTCCTGAGCCGCTCATCCATCGGTTGCCGCCACTCTTATCAAATGGTTCGGTTCGCCTCGTTAGGGATCTGCCTACGTTGCGTCTATAAATTTATAAACCTAGGTTGTCAAATAAAAAAAACAATCGTTGTATTTTTACCTGTGCATACTGCGCTGGCGCCAGTAGAAACGCTAGTGTCTGACTGAACAGAAATGTAGAATGGAGGACAAGTGTTAATAGTCCAGTAATCGTCACAAGCATTCTGCAGACTAATTTCCACGTTTCCAGTAGATGCCAATGTATTACAAATTATCGCGTTTTGATCTAGACCTACTTCCGTAGTGTTTCGTCTGTAAAATTTAATGTCAAGATGTTAATTTTTCAAGGATTTATTTTAAGGTTTAGAAACTTATTTTATATTTTATAGATACTAGCTGCGCCCCACGGCTTCGCCCGCGCGTTTAATATGTTTTGTATCCCTCGGGAACCGACCGATTTTCGGGATAAAAAGTAGCACTCACGCACGCACGCACGCACGCACACACACATACATACACACAAACTTTCGCATTTATAATATTAGTAGGATACCCAGTAGGTACACATTGTACTTACCTATCCTGGATCATTCATTTCGCCATTGCTAATAATCAGAAATATTATTCATGGCCGAAGGGCGCATTGACTCATTCAATATTGATTAGTTTATCTAGGTTATCACGAAGACTTATAAAATAATGTATAACTAATTTTTTCATACCTGGGTTGCTCAACAACTCTAGAGTGACAGATAACAAGGCCACCGATTCCACTACCACTACGAGCTATCCTTATTTTCCTATTGATGTTGTGCTCAAAGAAATAGTTTGGGTGAATAGCGTAAAAGTTAATATAACCGGGTTCCACATAGTCGTCAAATTGTCTCGTGCCGGGAGACTGTGTTGACGTAAATGCCGACCCACACAGAGGGTTTATGATCCTTCTGCCAGCTGTAAGCGAACACCACTTTAGTTTAAAAAACACTAAAGAACATAACTAATATTAATAATATTACTACAAGTTTGACTACTTGATGGCAACCAATAATGTAGCTGAATGTATTCAGAAACCCAGGAAAATACTATATATATAGTTTCTAGAGAGATAGTCTGTTGCTACTATGTATGTATGCTAGTACAACATTTTGGCAAGGAGTTCTAGTGCACTATCCACCAGACACAGTGTGATAAGGTTACCAGCTTCTCAGTTCTCAGCCATAATGTTTTTTTTTAAGATGAATGAAATAAGTGAGTTATTTGCTCTACTACTTGCTTCATTAAAAATATTTAAAATCCAACTTACTGCTCTGAATACGCTGCAATACAGGAGCCAGGATGATGTCCAAATTTGTGCCGGCAGTATTTAATGATATGGTATGAATATCATTGCGCATATCGCGTACTAAATTCCATAAAGTGTCGTATTGATTAGTAGAGGTCGCATAAAGCACTCTTAAGTCTGAAAAAAGGAATTCGTTCAAAATTCGTGTTTATTATTTATCATTTCGTTCACAGCTAATTTCATATATTATATTTTGAACTTATAAAAAACTTTCTAGACTCAATAATATAAGCATTTATCGATGTCTTACCTGGAACAGTCTCATTGATTAATCTGGCTTGTTCCCATACTCGATCATTGTTTTGCAAATTGCCAGAGTTGATCAAGTACAAAAGAACAGTAGACATGCCACCGATGTAAGTTCGGTTACCTTCAGCGTTGAGCTGGTCTTGCATCATTATTCTGATGTTATTTAAACTTGATTCAAGGTTTACTCCCGATAGTACTGAAAAAGAAATACGATATTAACCATTTTAATAATAAAAAATTACAGTGTACTTACTCCATAGAAAATTAACGCATGTTTTTATACAATTGCTTTGTTTTTATCTAGTGCATGAGGAACGGCCCAATGTGACCGGCATTACATTTTTTTAAATTAATGTTCTTTATTTGCTGGATACTTTATTATCATGAACACCAAAAATTATAATTAATTCTTGGCTTCTACTATGTAATTGCGAAAAGCGCAAATATTTTTCCTGTTTGGAGTTTGATACCATTTGTGACAAAGTAACCATACTATGCAAATTTAATTGATTACATCAATTAATGATCGAACAAACATACAAGTTTTGATATTTTTTTGGCGAAAATAGAACAACAACAAGAACTTTAAGTTTAACTTACTCGCTGCATGTTTTTCAGCGGTATATTCACTGTGGAAATCAGCCGGAGAGGTCGTAGTGTTAATAACGAGGCTACCATCAAAGGCACTCAATACAACGACATTGGAACCGAATTTTCCGACTTCGATTTTGTCAACTAAGTAAGAGATAGCTGGGTAGATCGCCTGGTACGGCCAGGATGAATCCAGTGCGATGTACAGGGTTGTTCTTATACGGGTATCACTAGCAACCGTCGAAGTTGTCATGCAGTTCAAGTCGTTCAGGTTACTTGCTGAAATAGAAAATATGCAAATTATAGTTACCTAGTTGTTATTTCTTCACAATAAAATCATTTTATTGTACCATATTATAAAAATGACACTAAAAGACTTAAGTTGTGTTTAAGTTTTCCTAATGATTCAAAAAAGATAAAAAGAAGTTACAGTCAACATTTAATCATTTACACTAGGTATGAAATAGAATGTAAGTTTTACTAAGATAGTTGCATGGTGTTTTTGTAGACCTACTGCTCATCAACAAATGAAAATTAATTTTATTAATGACTAGCCTTCCGCAGCGCTGTTTTACCCGCGCTAAATACATCTTTGGTTACTGCTCCGGTTCCATCGCTTGTTACATACACATTCTACAAGAACTGAACAATAAGAATTACTCAAATCTGACTTGTAGTTCTAGAGATATAGCGCGTTTAAACAAACTCTGCCGCCAGTATATATAGTTATTAGATAATACATGTCACAATACACTTACATATATATGATTGTAGATTGGTTACAGCACTATTAGCGAGTGTCTCCAATCCTCCAGTGATGGTACCACGCAGAGGCATGTTCGTATCCAACGCTGCAGCGAACGCTAGAGTTTCACTCACTAAATTTTCATTAGTGATAAATGTTTGACTTAATGCACGACGATTGCATGCTCTCAATGTAGAATCGAATGCACCGTTCTGAAATAAAGTGTATAAGAATCTTATAGTTTGGTAACAAAGAATACGAAGTAAAACATCGTGGAGAAACTTGTATTATTTTGTAAGAACAGGCCTAACCATATGGGGTGCCCCTACGTTTGCCTCCGTCTGTGATTAGCGAATGTTTATAAGTCCCGGTTATCACACGAACAATATAAGTATGATAAAAAATTAGAATGGAGACTCAGGCACTTGAAAAGTGAAGTGGACAGACATGATTGCGAAGCTAGGAAGGTTGAGGTTACTTTGAATTACAACAACTATCCTATACTTACAATTGGAGAGTAATACATATCCAAAAGCGTTGACAATTTTAAGGAACTGAAGGTAGAGAGTTGTGAAGAAATTGACGAGCCAAGAACAAAGCCGTCGATATCTCCACGAATTTCTGGGTCAGTCATTTCGATGTTGACTCGATTATGTAGCATAAAGTGTCTGAAGGCTTCAGAGCTGTTCCAGTTGCCTGCTGTGCCGATCGAAATAGACGAGCTTCCTCTTTCAGTACCTTGGATGAGAACGGCTTCGGCCAAGTCACCTGCGCAAGGATAAGTAAGTTAGCCTTTTATCATGATTTACAGGTAGGTATATCAATAACAAGAGAGTCAGCTAAAGAAAATGTATATCTAAGGTTATCTTGTATATAATAACTTACCGGACAGCGTAGCCGGGTATATGGAATTGACAGTTTGCTGAACATTTCTATAATTCAAATTGGCGTCGCGCACTAACTGCAACACTGGTACTCGTTGCGGCGATGCACCAGCAGCGATACCAGCAATGAGGTTACCAGCCGACACAGCTCCCCACTGAGTATACACAACGCCGTCCAACAGAGGGCATGTAGTTTGAGCTACTTGACGCTCGGACATAGTACCTCCAAAGCTGCTGTATTCTACATCATTATTAGGATCATAATTTCTCATTGCACCTCGGCGACCAGTTTTTCTGAAAGAATAAGTACTCAGTACATAATCAAGTATTACGATTTCATTATTTGCTCAATACAAGTATTTTACAGTATGCTATGCAGAAATAGTTCTTGTAATAAAAAATATTTGTGAAGTAGCTATCTAAAATAACACTTACAATGGTGCTAAAATTTCAACATCGTCGTCGATAGAGCGGCCTGATCTTGCAGTTCTCAGTGCACGGTACTGAGATAACTGGTTGCAACTGCTTTCATCGCCGCGGACCCTCATATCCACTGTAGTGGACAGCATGTGGTGAAGTGTACACTGTAATGTGTAAAGCACAAAATAATAACTATTATTGATGTGAGTGGTGTTAGATCAATACTTACGAACCCTTTTAAGTTAAATGTACTTTTTTTGTATTAATTATTGTACGCTAATAAATATATTTTTTTTTTCTTTCTTAGATTAGACACTTGTAAGGCCAAAATTAAACTAACTTATATTTTTTATTTATTAAGTCCTTGAGCGACAGTTACCATTTATCATCACGTGAGCTGTTTTCCCGTTTGCCACTGTCGGCAATAAAAAAATCTTTGTATCGTTGAGAGTTTATGAAGATAAACTATGACCACGAAAACTACTAAGTTACGTACCTAACAGTCCAATTGAACGGTACCTATTCTACAAGCCGAAACTTAAAATTTTGTAAATATTTAAGTACATTTTACTTACAAAATTTTGCCTTTTTAGGGTCCTTCCATAGTAGAAATAGAAAAGTATATTGTACCTTCAATACAGAAGTCAGCGTCTCATTGCCCAAAGTAGCCAAGTTGTTCGGAATAAGTCTGGTAAGTAGAAGCCTGTGACGGTGGAAGGAGTGGAACGTTGGAGCATACGGCAACACGATAGACGAGGCCACTGAGTTTTCTGGTTCATGGTATTCAATACCATCTTGACGGTACCTGTGAAAATATTTTTTCTATGATATTGATAAGACAGAAGTAGGAAAATGGATATTACTATGCTGGCTGTAGTATGTTGCTTTTAATATTTGCCAAAATAGCTCATGTACTTAAATTCTACAAAAATAATATTACAAAAGCATATTTTTAAAAAAACGGGCGTCGACGTTATGTCGACACATAATATCGTTTGCTAACGCAACACTTTCAAAAACCTTCATTAAAGTCCTGGAATACTGACTAGGTTCTTTACAAGCACTACCTACCTTTTGATTTCATCAAATCAATCAGGCAAGTCTTATCGCCAGTCAAAAATCTAAACAAAAACTTACGTGTGAAGAAGGACAGCTGAGAGCTGTCTCAAATCCATGTTGACGTTGGGATTATCTTCTATCTTGCGGATGATGTCGATGAGGATCGGCATGGTGACCGGTGGCAGCCTGTTCCTATTCACTAAGTTCACATCGCGGTAGCACTCAGCAAGATCATCTGCTACCCTCGTCTGAGCAGTCTGTTGTGCTCTAGCACCCACAATGGCTACCAAAAGAATTGGTAGCCAGTACATTTTAATATCTGAAATAGAAAATTGTAAAATGTCATGACAGAAGTAAATGCATTTCAGTCTCTGTTAGGTAAATGAGAGTTTATCACACAAAGCTATTCCAAGTGTTGGTCTAATTTTAGGATCGTCTATCACTAATCTAATCAACTATTTCAAATTTATGGACTTTCAAATGCCTACAATTTAACTTATTTTATCCATCCGAGATCTCATCATCCGGCATAGCATAAAATAATTATGATTTGTTATTGATTCGGCCCGCATCATCATCAGATTCATCCCACACAATAATGCTTTTTTCGTCCTATATTAATTTCTATATTAATTAATTCCTATATTAATTCATGCCCGTTTCGGTCCCAGTTTTTGTTCTATTGTTATAATAATTTGTTATTATCTTCAATTATTTATTGTTATTAAAGTTTTCTCGTGGTAATTGCATTCATTTTATATAATACGAAGTCAATTAAACGTACAATATAACTAATACGTTTTAATACTTCTTCTGATTGATTCGCCACATGGTGAAACCAGCAAGGATCTTCCTATTACCGCATAAGTACGTTACTTTGTTGGTAGTAGGTAGAAGAGATCACACAGTGTTACACAGTTGGCAGTAGGTACTACCTTCTGAAGCACCTAGTTTTGTTATTGAGATGTAATTGTGCCCTCTAGTACAATTGGTAGCGCTGACTAGCAATTTCTCAAAGCACTATCGGTAGTGCCACAGCTCAGAAAAGACCACAATATGTCCAATATAAATTATGATGCAATTAAATTTCAAATTTATGCATTGGAATATACTAGATAGAGGTGTATGTATATCTTTAGAGCATTTAAAACTATGTATAAATTTATTAGATTTAGAGTTAAATACACGGAACAAACAAAAACATAGCTCAATGTTTTGTTACGTGGCCTAGGTACCCAACTTTTACAGTTATCTTAGTTTGCCCTTTGCTTTTACTCAAGTATCTAACTTAGGCACTAATTAATATGAGTCATAAGAAAATTGTACTCTTATGTATAGTTAATTTCTAAAAGGTTCCTTTTAAAAAAAATGTGACATTAGTTTCGAACGTCACGTATTTTCTTAGAAAAAGCGATAAACTGATTATTTTTTTATTATCCATCATTTGTAGGTTGATATATGATTGTTCTTGTTTTGACGGAGATTAAAACCGTCATGTTGAAAATGCGCAAATAAAATTATACACACTTTGTCGAGTAGTAAGAGTAGTTCCCACCTTAGGTCATTATCCTAGCATCTTACCTCTTCTGCTTTCTATAATTTTAGGTATTTATTGCTTACATTTTCCTTCGTTCAGCCACAGCAATTGCCTACTATAACAGTACCTACCCATAATTCAAATGGCAAACTTGGTAAATATTGTACAATTTGCAAATCACTAATAATATAGTCCTAAAGTTGTCTTTATGTCGTACTTAGAATCCTCCTTCAACGACAAACATTATTAGTAAATATTATCATTAATTGATTAAATTTTAATAAGAATGACGTAGGCTCATTCATTACAGTTTCAGTTCATAAGATAGCAAATAATATTTACCATTATAATTATTAGTTGCAATAGTTTATTAACGTTTTGAATATTATTTAAATAATAAAACAATTGCAGACTTTTAAATTTACTAAATTATGCTTATCTAACTTATGTTTTATTTAAACTCTCTCAGCAGTTTTAATTTTCCCAGAAACAATAGTTCTAAAAATATACCTGATCACGTTTCTGTATAATATATTGACTCAATATGAAACCACGTTATTATCATTCAAAAATTAAAGTTAAAAATACTTTTTAAACCGATGTTTAAAAACGTGTTATACATTTCAAAACAAAACAACTAAACTGGATATTTATTCATTTACTACAGGTACAAAATTAAAATGTAAATGTTGTTATGTTCGTAATCGTCAGGACAAAGTTTGTATAAAATAAAATTTAGGAAAAGCCGCCGGTACAATTTTTCGAGCAATACCGGACACAAGCACTTAGGTAAGAATAAAGAAAATGTAGTCGATTACGACTATATTTTCTTTTAAATTTAATTTAATCTCTTACTAGGTCTTACACCTAATTGTTTTTCGATAATATTCCACCTTAGGTATACTACCTACCTACATACAATACGTTTTGTTTTCGATATCGTGATGCGATAAAAGTGTCGATGACGAACCTAACATAAAATTCCGATTACCAACAACGTTATCAATGATAACAGGGAGCGGCCGAGGAAATAGAAATCCTTGTTTAATTAATGTTTAATACTTTACTGAGTCATTGAAAATTTAAAAAAGAAACATTTACTTATTTTGATTGGTTTACGTTGTGGATTTATAATATACCAATTTTTTTTAATTGGTCTAAAGGCTCCTACGTACTAGCGATTAACCGCAGGAGCGGCAAACCACGCGGCTAGCCGCTTTTCCAGTTTTATATGCAACCGCTTGTGATTGTACATACTTAACCGCGGTTAAATAGAGAGCTGCGGCCCGCTTGGCGGTTGATCGCCATTTTGTTTATACGCACTGGCGATTCATAATGCAGTTTAGTTTGCAGCGAGCCACCGACGCCGATAAGTTTGTACGTGAGTGCAGGCATGAACTTCCTACTACACGCCTTGGAGCTGCTGACCGCTACGGCGGCCAATCGCAAAGAAACCGCGATGAAATCGCGTTAAGCGGTTAGACCGCTCAAACGAACCGCCTAGGCGGCCAATCACTAGTGCATAGTAGGGCTTAGTGGTAGGTAGTCCTTACTACTTGGTGAAAACTGGTCAGCAGTGAACGTATTCAGTGATGATGTTATATGATAATCTTAGCTGTTGCCACAGTAGCACAAAGCTCCTAAAGGTCAAAGTGCTCAGAGGGTTGTATGGGATTGACGTAAGCTAACGCCAACTTGTCGTTAGCCTATGTCAATCCCATACATTTTTAGAGAGCCTAGACAAGTGGCATAGATTTCTATTCAATTCTATATTCTATGAATAGAATAGAAAGCTGTGCCAATTGTCTAGGCCTTCTGGTCCGTTAGACGGTATTAGACATCTTATCGACTAGATTATTTTCCTATAGTGTTAATAAATCAACAGCGTTAATGTTCTATTGAAGTACATGTTGAAATCTTATGCAGGTATATCGCATCGCAATCGCATTGTTAATATGTTTTTTAAGACCAATGACGTTCACTACTGCATAAATACCTCGCCAAAGTAATGCGTTTGAGATTTCTTTTTTATAATCTTCTCGATTGACAGGCGGATTGACGATCACAATAGATGCGTTCTTACTACAGGACACCGCTGCCCTTATTGTGTTGAATGATTTCCCTAACTTTTTGTTTCGGTTGCCTGATTGTGATAGTTAAGTATAGATCGTTATGTTATTAATTATCTAAACTTTGCTAGTTAGAGTCATTGCTTGCCTACGATTAATTTTCTTTTAACAAAATGTCTGTTATCTAGTAATCTAGCTAGTAATCTGTTCCTTTTATAAGTAATTTAGTAGCGTTAATAACAAAACGTGCATGTTTTTGAAAATATATTTTCAGAAACTTGCACGTGTCACTGTCGTTGTTATTTCTGCCACGCATAAACAGTAGAGTCTGTAGTGATGTATGTCTTGGCTTGTTTTTATCCGATCGTGTGTTCCCTTGTAAAAATACCTACCTACTTAAACTGTAATGATCTACAAAAAATAAAATAATTTGTTTGTATGTATTCATACTATATCATTAACGGCAGCGGTGGTTTAAATAACGGTGACATTTAATTTTAGTTCTGACTCTGATCACTAAATGACGTCCTCACGTGGGCGAAACGTTATTCATGATGATTTTATTTTAAGTTTTCTATTAAACGTAACACAACAACTTTATTTGAATTCTGAGGATGTTTTTAAAACCAGTTCCTATTAGTTAAAAGTCTGTTCTCGTTGAAACCACAATTATTATATGATTCTAATATCGATAACTTGATCTTTTATTGTGGTGATTCCAGAGTTCCACATCTCACAATTTTCTAGAAGAGCCTTTGCTAGTTGCTACGTAAGAGTCTAATATGCGTCCAGTTATCTTGATAACATCTATGTATTGCTCAAAGATACACTTGACCTTATTAGATAAATAGTTGAAAAGGTTACATACGCTTACATAATCAATCATACAGATAATAATTTTTAGCGTAAGTCTACTAAGTTATTAAAAATGTTCTAATAAAGTAAGTACTAAGATTGTTTTATCACAATATGGAATCGAAATTAGAAGGTTGCCCAATTGTATATTGTTTGCTTGCTCTACTTTTGATAAGGGCAGGTATATTGTAGATACAGGTATTTTCATGAATCATGTTATAGTTACATTATTTGTCATGTACCTACTTCTAGCCGGTTAATCGTTGAACGTAAGTACTTATCGTTCTAAGAAATAATAATTCCTTTAACAAATGAATTTAATACTTAAGTAATTTAATTCGGTTAGAAGAGAAGTGTTGTAGTTTTAAGATTGTCGAACAATGAAACATTTTTTTTATTTAGATAATGGAATCACGAAAATTATTACACCTTAGCATTCTTCGTAGACCCATTGATCTGATTAAAAAACAGCACTGATCATCACCTTAACCAGCAAGCCACAAGGGCAGTAATGCAAATCAAGAAGTATCTGTAGAGTGGAGGTTCAGAGCTCCGTCCTTGACTCCTTATAGGAAGACAATATGCAAAAGAAGTTAAAGTTGTTGTCAATAAATTTACCTACTTACATTACATTAATATTCGGTACCTATCTAAATAATAACAATCTATGCATTAAAAAGCAGCCAGATAGCATCTACTTAACACTACAGAATCATTGGTTTGTTGCCTCATTGGCTACGATTACTATGGTTTTATGGTAGAAGATTTCATTGCGACATGATTGTCAGGTCAGGTAGTAGTTAAATGATGGTTCTTATCACAATTCTTATCTATGGTATTACTAAGCACCTTTGCTTTGGCGTTACCTTGCAAAGTTTTAACTAATTAGTCTACGAAGAAATACTGCAACATCGTGTTAAGAATGTGAACAAGACTCTTAGATATCTACTAATTAGTTTATAGTAATGCATTTCACCTAGAGCTTGTATCTACTTAGGTACATGAAATAGTATAACTATCGTATTATTAATCTTTTAGGTTGGTCCTGTATCAATGTTGATAAGCGCTGATACGTACTCGTAATAAGCTTGGAGACGTACAAAAACGTTCGATAAAACACCTAATTACACTTTAACTACAACGGATATAAACTAGAAGGTAGAAAAACCTTTTTCTTTACTTGTTTTAAACGTAGTAAGTTTGCTTGTACAAACATTTTTAATAGATAGGTACCTACATCGCTAAAACGGCTGCTGTAAGTATCAGTTGCAACTATCATTCGATATTCATAATAACGTATTTGTAAGCAACTTAATAAGCAGAAAGGCTAAATTCGTTTAATTAGAAGATGCCGCTTACCGCAATATAATCGAAATGTATTGGGATACTTACATTCTAGTAAAATCACGTAATCAAATCTCTGCACGGCACTGAACACAATAGGCACGTATTGATTAGTGATAAAATCACATGTCCAGAGAAATCAATCAACACAAAAAGTCTTATTATTCACTAACGCAGAGAAGACACTATGTATAGGTGTTCAAAGGCACGCCCAACACTAGTAAACTAAAATAAAGGGTGCCAGGTACACGATAAGATAATGAAAACAGGTCTAGATAAATTCGTAACAAATGATAGCCATACGACGCTCATATCTGTTTTCGCTAGTGATTACAGCGATAACGGACGATTACACAGAAACCTGCACATACTGATCAAATGAATCCAATTCTATTGAAAAAGGATCTAATTGAAAAAAGGATGTAAGTATATCTACACTTACAATGCATTGTGTAAACTGTGACTAGGTATACATAGTCACGTTCAGGGGTAGGCAATGTGAAGCTTTCAATTTATTAAACTATAGCTGTTGCCCGCGACTTCGTTCGCGTGAAAATTCAGATGGGTGCCTCTATGATAATATTGCGTGCCTGATTTTATGGCTATCGTACATTGTATCACTTTCACACAAACTTGTGACTCTTATTTGCCCATTTAATAAGGGGGGTTGCTGAATAATAAAAAAAAGAGTATTTTCTAGTAATTTGGTAATCCTACTATAAAAACTATAGAAATTTCATACAAACTTTGCCACCCCTTTATACCCCCTTAGGGGATGGATTTCGCAAAATTCCGTCTAAGTGAGCACCTATAATTCTAATAGGAACGACAATGCAAAGTTTGAGATTCCTAGCACTTGTTGTTTCTGAGATTTCGTGATAAGTGAGTAAGTGACCCTCTACCTTGCCTCCTCGTTTTCCCCTCTCTTCTCCCTTTCTTCTCCTTTCTTTTCCTCCTTTCCTCTCCCTTTCTATCCCTTCCCCTCCCTTTTTCTACCATTCGGGAACTCCTTTCTTTCCGTTTTCCTTCCCCCTCTCTTCCTCTACCGTCTCCCTCACTTTCCTCTCATTTTCCCCTCATTCACCCCTCACTTCCCCTAACTCCCTCCCTCACTTCCGCCTCACTCCCTCTCAGTTCCCTCTCACTTCCCCCTCACTGCCCCTCACTTCCTCCTCAATTCCCTCTAACTTTCTTCTCACTTCCCCGTTTCTTCTCCGTCACTTTCCCCTCACTTTCCCTCACTTTCCTCTTACTTTCCTCTAACATTCCCCTAACTTTTCCCTCACTTCTCCCTCACTTCTCCCTCACTTCTCCCTGGCTTTCCCCTGACTTCCCTCTGACTTCTTCCTGACTTTCCCCTCACTTCTCCCGCATTTTCCCCACATTTCCTCTTCACTTCCCCCCTCACTTCCCCATCACTTTCCTCTCACTTCCCCATCACTTCCCTCTCACTTTCCCCTCCCTTCCTCCTTCTCCTCAATTTCTCCTTTTCCTCCCTCCTCTCCCTCCCTCCCCCTCCCTATAAATTTCAAATCGCTAGCTTCAAAAGCTAAAGATCTTTGTAAAGAATATTTCATCCTTAATTTCACTCCTCTAAATCCACCCCTGTTAAAATAAAATTAGGATATTTTTTATTTAAATAGAAGGATTCCAAAACAAAATTTAAAAATTGTAAGTTAAAAAATGATGAATGAAGATTCATACAATCGATTTCATCCCTTTTCACACACTTAGGAATTAAATTTTAAAAAATCCTTTTTAATTACATTTAGACAAACACACCCTCCAAATTTCAAGTCACTACGACCAGCAGTTTAGGCTGTGCGTTGTCTGTTAGTCAGTCAGTCAGTCAGGACAAAGCCTTATATAATATGTATGGGTGTATGGATGTATGGATTAGACGTATAGCCATCGGGGATCAAAGCATACAGGCTGCTAGGAATGCTAACACGCGATAGAGCCACATAAAGCTGACCTTGCAAAAAACAGCTAATACTTAGGACACGCCCACAACTTTTAGTTGTGTCTGACCTTGGGCTTTATTAATTGTCATCGCGAAACATAGGCTCACTGGAAACTGGACTCATTTAAAACTAAACGCAAGATTGTTTAGGATGAAGAGGAATCCTAAAAATAAAAACGCTATCAGCTATTCCGTAACCTGTTAAAGTCTCTGTTTCTATCAGAAAACGTTCGACGTGATTCTTTAAATTAGCATAAGTTTTTTATTTATGAACCGATTGACATGAAACAAACACTAAATGTTAAGTGATGCTTACCACAATGTATTAGTGAAAACCATATCTAAATCGGATAAGCCGTTTCTGAGATTAGCGTGAACAAACGCACAGACAAACAGACAAACAGACAAAAATTGTAACAATCATTGTTTTGGGTTCTATTTGCGTTGATAAAGGCCCCAATAATTTTTTTTCTCATGTATCTTCCATGTACAGACAGCGATCGGTTACATTTTTGGTTTACATATTATATGTATAGATTATGCTGATTTCTATTTGGTTAGATCCGTTGAATAAGATAATTTATAGGTAATATTCTAAGAAATAGCTAAATAAGTGTAGATGCCAATATCGAAATATCATCATGTTAGCAATTTTTTTAACAACAGACCTTTGTCTGTTCATTTAGAGACAAAATAAAAACAAAAACAAACATCAACGCAGTACCATCACTGTCATCAAAAAATCATATCTACTCACATTAGGCATGTATCTAGCAAGATAAGGTAATTGCACTAGTAATGGACATGGAACCAGTGATGGACAAGCAAACTAAATCTTGTATTAACAAGAATAGGAATGAGTTTTTATTTGTTGGAAATATTTGACCTTAGAGAAAAGTCGTCAAACTATCGATGTTTGAAGTTTTATTTAAATCCACCCTTTTAATTCAATATAGTGCGAGGCACAAAGTGCTCCTGTTAATGAATACTTAATTGTTTTCGCGGCTATTGTTACGGAAATCGTTAGTGTAGTAGAGTTAGAATTTGCCTTTGTATTTATTATAGCTTTATTTAAATCAGAAGGTTTTTGTTGTAGAGATGAAACGTATTTACGCTACCAGGGCTTAAAACCAGGGTTTCGCTTCGAAGTACGGCGCTCTGGTACGAGCAGACAATACTTGCAAGTATGAAAGTAAGTGCTACTAGGCGAACGCGCGATAGCATAACATAGAAAAACGATTTATATTTCAATGTAGATAAAAAACACACTCGTATTTAGTGAATAATAAATACTTTTATCTTCAAAGTATTTTTTTATTCATACGAATTTGCTCCTTACCTTACTAAGAATACAGGTTGAATTTCTATGCAAGTATTTTAGGTAAGACGCTCGCGTCCAATACTTGCAAGTATGAAAGTAAGTGCTTTAAGGCGAACGATAGCATAGAAAAATGATTCATATTTCAATGTAGATAAGAAACACACTCGTACTTTGTGTATAAATCTTCCATGTACAGACAGCGATCGGTTACATTTTTGGTTTACATATTATATGTATAGATTATGCTGATTTCTATTTGGTTAGATCCGTTGAATAAGATAATTTATAGGTAATATTCTAAGAAATAGCTAAATAAGTGTAGATGCCAATATCGAAATATCATCATGTTAGCAATTTTTTTAACAACAGACCTTTGTCTGTTCATTTAGAGACAAAATAAAAACAAAAACAAACATCAACGCAGTACCATCACTGTCATCAAAAAATCATATCTACTCACATTAGGCATGTATCTAGCAAGATAAGGTAATTGCACTAGTAATGGACATGGAACCAGTGATGGACAAGCAAACTAAATCTTGTATTAACAAGAATAGGAATGAGTTTTTATTTGTTGGAAATATTTGACCTTAGAGAAAAGTCGTCAAACTATCGATGTTTGAAGTTTTATATAAATCCACCCTTTTAATTCAATATAGTGCGAGGCACAAAGTGCTCCTGTTAATGAATACTTAATTGTTTTCGCGGCTATTGTTACGGAAATCGTTAGTGTAGTAGAGTTAGAATTTGCCTTTGTATTTATTATAGCTTTATTTAAATCAGAAGGTTTTTGTTGTAGAGATGAAACGTATTTACGCTACCAGGGCTTAAAACCAGGGTTTCGCTTCGAAGTACGGCGCTCTGGTACGAGCAGACAATACTTGCAAGTATGAAAGTAAGTGCTACTAGGCGAACGCGCGATAGCATAACATAGAAAAACGATTTATATTTCAATGTAGATAAAAAACACACTCGTATTTAGTGAATAATAAATACTTTTATCTTCAAAGTATTTTTTTATTCATACGAATTTGCTCCTTACCTTACTAAGAATACAGGTTGAATTTCTATGCAAGTATTTTAGGTAAGACGCTCGCGTCCAATACTTGCAAGTATGAAAGTAAGTGCTTTAAGGCGAACGATAGCATAGAAAAATGATTCATATTTCAATGTAGATAAGAAACACACTCGTACTTTGTGTATAATAAATACTTTTATCTTCAAAGTATTTTTTTATTCATACGAATTTGTTCCTTATCTTACTGGGAATACAGGTTGAATTCCTATGCAAGTATTTTAGGTGAGGCGCCCGCGTCCAGCGTGGAGCGGGTTGCCATACTCGAACCCGACCTTTAGCGGGTTAGACGACAAATACTTTCAAGTATTTTAAAACCTGGTTTTCGACCCTCGTATTTTTACGTACTTGTACTTGGAAGCCCTGGTATTGAATTTTGCAAGTATATCTCATCTCTATTTTGTTGCTTATATTAACCATAAAATTAAGATGAAAACACACTGTACTGTTACTCTAGAAAGGTTATGTTACATGTTTTTAGAGGCAATGTCTATTACTGGTACACTAAAAGTTCAAAGTTCCATTATTGGACATTTGTCAAATGATAATAAAAATCGATTTATGTAATCGATTATTTCTATTTAAATTGTTATTACTTTAAATATTTATTTTAAGTATTGATTTTTAAACATTAAGATAGTAATTAATAAGACAAACAATCTAATAACGTACGTAATTTAAGTTAAGCGTGGACCTCTAAACGTAATGATTTGACCTCCGACAAAGAGACTTTTGAATATTTTCCTGTCAGATGACAAAT
This sequence comes from Parascotia fuliginaria, assembly GCA_963082885.1. Taxonomy (NCBI): domain Eukaryota; kingdom Metazoa; phylum Arthropoda; class Insecta; order Lepidoptera; family Erebidae; genus Parascotia; species Parascotia fuliginaria. The sequence continues at coordinate 13,076,749 of OY720172.1, forward strand.
TTGTACCTACCTTATGAGTCAAAACGGAAATCTTGACTTTTTTCTAAAAGCTGATTGAAATTAATATGAGTAACTCCGTACAATTCCATATTTCTAAATAAATAATATCCACAGCTAGGGATTCATCAAAATCTTGACGATTATTACGTGATCCTTGGGTATCTTTTATTGGGTCTGTCCATTAGCACTAATCATACTATATCACATCACTCATCATCCAAGACTGGGTTTGCTCCTGTCCATCACTGGTACATTAAACCAATTGCAGTATCTTACATTAAAATACAGCAGAAATGTATTGTTACATTAATTAGTCGTGTACCCAGCTTAAACACCAATATCTACACTATAGTGTCAACAAGAAGTAACTGAAATGAAATGAAATAAAATGTCATAGGTACATACAGCAAATTTTATGACGTGTACCTACCTATTAATATTAAAACTGTTGTTTTAGTTTTATTTTGAACGTACTTATCAAAAACAACTTCAAATTTAAGCTGTTTTTAAAAATCAATTAATTTACGTGTACCTATTCGTAGGAACTAATCATAATCACATATAGACAAAATACGTAGACTTTTATACAATAAGGAGGGTATGTTATGTAACGAGTTTTTTTAAATATAGATGGACATATATATTATTATGTAACAGAAATAAAATCAGCGAACGCATAACAAATCAAAAGAGTATGGCCAGAAATCATGATGCTAGCTAATATACCAATATGTGTAGGTACCTAGATTTAAGGCAAAACCCAGGAAGCAACAGTTATAATGGTTCATATCAATATGTATATGTAAACAAAATATCAAAATTACCATATTAGTAGAAACTTAATAATTGAAATCCTCGCTTTTATTTTTTTAATCTTAGTAATTATATTAATTGGTGAATTTGTAATATTTACTTTGTTTGGTTCTTTGGTTGCGTTATGTGTTTAAATTATTGTAACTCATACAAAAAACTGTAGATATCTGGCGATTGAAAAGAGTGGCGTGAGTTTCTTGCCAGTTCTTCTCACAGCTCTACCTCGTCAGCGAACCGGCTGTAGGTCAATTGGCTGACTTCATGTAATGTTGACTTTTCATAAGCATCATACTTTATGATAAAAATGAAATAAATGCTTCGAGTTTGAGTTTGAGTTTTATTGATTAAAAAACAAAAAGCCCGCCCGCCTAAAACAAACTGAAAAGACCATTTTCTTTGGTAATGACGCTACATTGCATATCCTATGTCACTCCCACAATTATCACGAATTTATTTAAGTTAAAATCCCTATAAACATTTAAGACGTCTGCCCACTACACCATACCATACCATGGCCGTGGTATGAACGTATCAGGATCGGCAAGCAACACGATAGGCTCTACTGCCACTAGACCATATTATTTTCGTTGACAATTATTGTTGACGCTCTGTGCATGATCACATTTTGCGTGACACGTAAAGAAATAGACATAAATACATACATATGTAGGTACATACATAGATACATACGCTCGAAAAACATTACTTTGACTTCGGCAGTCAGGCAAAAAAAAAAACTAGATTATGTTTTTATAACGTTGTCTTGTTATTACATTCACAACATAAAATTAATATAGAAACAAATCCCAATGATAAATTCTTATACCTATTGTGAATGCATTAAAGTAGCAAATGTTGTTTGTGTAATAATTTCTATATATTTAAAAGAATTAGAAAAATAAAAGATACGACGAGGATGGGATTCGAACCCACGCGTGCAGAGCACATTGGATTAGCAGTCCAACGCCTTAACCACTCGGCCACCTCGTCACTTGAATAAGTGGGCAAATTTTAGGATTGCGTCATAACTGTACATGTTATGTTCAAAATCATTTTTATTTTCTTTGATAATGATACATTATATTACTACCAGAAAAATGTAATAAAAACGTTCTCTTAAAATGACCACTATCAAACAAGTTGTTACGAAATTGTCAACACGTCAATAGGTAGAGTAAAATTATTTATATTTTTGATTTGAGCGCCATCTATGTTAAGGTGTTTGTAACGAGAAGGGAGCAACGTGCCATTTGGGCTGCCGATTTAAATTTTTTATTGCATTTGATAACTTAAAATATAAAAACAAATTAAATAAGTTACTAATTATTTTAAAAGATTTTAAGATTTAAAGAAGCTGCTAAAAAAATTCTTTGCAGCGCCAACTATGGCAACATATAGGAACTATTGCCATTGTATCAAACATTACTTTCAGAATAATTCACTAAAAGATTAGAGATGACAGTAGTGTACATAGTCAGTCGTTTCCAAAGTCTTTGTTTATCAATACGATCATTTCCATGAGGTTTCTTATCGCCTTTAGATAATAAATTGCAGTAGTTAATTGTAATTGATTAGATTAGGTATGTACCTACAATGCATTTATTTTAGAACTTGGTTGAATGGGCTGTACGCATTATACCTACCTACTTACATTGTATTTTTATTAGTTTTATGTTTACCTATGGTGTAGGTAAATTTTGGGTACACAAACATGTTTTGCTAATGTCCATAATGTAGGTAAGAGTGGTCTAAGTAAATAAAAAAACCCACATGTTATGAAGATAAACAGGTGTTCATAATTTTTTATCCAAGATAATAGGAAGGTAGGTTATGAATTTATGATAGAACCAGTAGAAATAATGCAAATTTAAATAAGTATACGGCAATATAAGTGCCGTGTAATTTTATGATACAGACATTTTTGGAATCACGAGGAACGTTTGGGATGCGCGACCTACAGGGTCAACGGAGAGTAAGAGGGACGCGTTGCCTAGCAACCAATCAGACATCGGTCTCCCTTCATTCATAAACGCGCAGGCTCTCAAAATAGCTACAAACAAATAAAGTATCTGTAATAGCACGTAATAAAAAGCTATTGAAAGGTAGATTGAGGTAATTCAGTAATTCAAGTACAGGGACATTATTTATATAAATAGTTATACTATTGTCAGCTAAATTTAAATCGGAGAAATTTTGTAATGCTCCTACAAATGGAAATTATTTATTTCTATGTTCATAGGAATAGTTGGTGTTACGTATTTAGCTATTTATTTATTAGGTACAACTACAGATAACAAATTACAAATTTAACAGAGGAAAATAAAATACAGAAGATACATGTAAATTTGATATCCGATTACGGTTGAGCACAGCATTTGAAAAAAAGAATAGTACAAGTTACAGGGTAGTTAGATAAGAAACATAGTGTACAAGATAAAATAATATGAATTTAAATATGATAGGAAATTAAATTAATTAACAATACACTAATGTCAATAATAAAAAATAAAAATACATACAATGCAATAGGTCTAAACAATAAATCAAATACACTTAATCCAAATAAATTAGAACATAATAATTATTCCAATAAACAAAAAACTTAAATAATCAACTAAAATAAATGAATATAAATAGTGATAAATAGTATTACCGTAAAATTTAAATACCGTCACTTTTGCTTATCTGTTTACATTTTCTTAGAAAAGTACTATGGGTCTCGTTAAATATAGACCTAAATACAATTCATTGAGCTGTTATGTTACAGTAGGTACCTTTTCTCAACCCGGATTACCATTACCTGAAAAATGACGAGGAACACAATATAAACTACTACTATCTACGTACTATCACGGTAGGCTGCCTTTGTAGAATCCCTGGCATTACAGAAGTCCATGAGCGACAGTTGCCACTTACCATCAGGTGGCTGTTGGTTCGTCTGCCACTGTAGGCAATAAAAAAAATTAATAAGTATTGTCTTTTAAATGATTTCTTGCCAAATGGTGTTTATTAAAAAACCTACCTACTTAGATTTTTTTATATCCAATGAGGATGGAAAGTGGTCACAGCTGCTGCTTATTGACCTTACAACTACGCTTTGATTATGAAAAAAAATCCAGTTCTCTAGTCCAAGACAATCTCTTGCACTAACTTTAATTAAACCCTTTAGAGGCCCTAAATCCCTGGAGCAGTCCGTCTCTTCTCTTATGCAGTCTTCTATCGTCTTCTCCACGGAGTGTGTTTTGAAGAGTTCTTTACCTTGATTCCACTCCACCCTCTTTCTCAGTAACAAACCTCGCAGGAAAAGTATCATCCTTTCGCAGTGAAGGTTAAAGGGTCTCGAATTAAAAAGTTTGGTGCTTCATACATTTGTCGAGCAATCACCAAAACCTTTTCATTACTAGCGCATGTGTTGTCAGTGTTTCTTTAATTTTTCATTCAGTGTTTTTAAAAAAAAGTGAAAAGCATTTTATGGACTGTTTCACACACTAAAAGCCTATAAATGCTAACCTAAAAAAGCCCTTGGACGCAACAATATCTACTGGGGTAACGTTGCTGTGACTGTAGTTTTACTCATAAATTCACAAGAAGTGTCCTAAAAAAGCTTCACAGTTCTCTCTCATAAAATTCTACATTGCTTCAATACCTATCCTACTTATCTAATTCCACATGTCAATTAATTTAAATGCACCATTATTAAACTCGAATAAATTCATACAAAGTGAATTTAATTGGCGATTTATCTGAAGAGCCTTGCAATCGCTGTGTATGTCAGTAGTGTCGAACACGTCGAGCCCATCCGTTTGATTTTATTAATTAAGCTGCGACATAAGGCTGTGTCTAGACTTCAGACAAGCTTCTCATTTGGATTGCTTTGCTGCACATTACATTGATTTGTACGACCGACTGTCTCGGAATCTCGAGCCCGCACTCTGCAGATATGTAGGAACCCATAGGGTTGTCAGATGCTAAATTAAAGAGAACTTTTTAATAATCACTGCTTCTTTCTCATACATTGACATTATGTCAATGTTCTCATAAAATAAATCCTAACTTTAGCTGACAGTGCATGTGATTTACATTTACGTAAGTTATATTGCATCAGCAATATCTAATGTTACTTGAAAATTCGATTTAGTATCGCCGTCCCTCTTCATGCCATTCATATCGTATGAATGGCATGAAGAGGGATGGCGATTCTTTCCAAAAAGATCGATTCTTTGAATCGATTCGAATCTTAAGCTAATGAATAAATTCACAAAAAAATGAAGATCAGAAAGATTTTTTCTCAGTTTGTATATGAATATAAATCCAAAAAAAAAGCTCCCGTCATGTCGCGAGTTTTATAGCGGTTCTTTTTGAAAAAGATCGAATTTTAAATGATTTGCCGATGAATCGGTTCTCCAAAAAAAACGTCATCTCGCAACACCGTAATGTTACGGATACATTCAACAAATTGTAAATAATTTCACGTTTTTACTAGCTAACCGCGGCGCGGTTTCACCTGCGTCTTTGCTTACTGCTCTGCCCCCGTCGCCAGAAGCGTGATGTTACATAGCCTATAAACTTTTTTTGAAAACTGGGCTATCATACGCAAAAAGCATTTTGCAAATCCGACTGGTAGTTCCAGGGATTGGCGCGTTCAAACAAACAAACAAAGCCTTATATAATAGTGTAGATTATTATTTAAGGTTTACCAAAACAAAAAAAAATCGAATGGTGATTTTCAAGGGTGAAATATCACTGAATCGATTCACTACTGCATAGTATCGATTAAAAAAACGATCTTTTGGGCCTGAAATATCAATTCTTCGAATAATCGATCTCATACGCCATCCCTAATGACTGATAAGATCCAAAAGACCAATTTGGCTACTGTCATTTCGTTGACAAGAGTAGAACTATGAGAAGAACCAGAACCGAATGAAAATGATATTTCTCAAGAAAATATTTATTAAATTATCTACCTTTAGAATTATGTATATATTATTATGTATTGATTCGTTTGATTAACATACCTACTGGGTATTTTATACAATTGTACCAATATTTTGACATTGTGACAGAAGGTGGCTAAAAATCTTGGTATCTCATATGACACGGTAACCCTATACACACGTTATAAGAAAATAGGCTTTTACGTAAAGGTATCGTTGTTTTATTGAATTGCATTTCCAATACCGTCTCTTCAATTCCTTTGTTCGTATAAACTGGCTCTCAATGTGAATCAAATAGATCGATAGTATTCGTGGTATTGATATTGTAGGGAATAGGTTAGCTTATCTGTAGTAATTTTCGTAAAAGCTTTATTATACTTTTGAATTGCGTATTTCGTTTATCGGTTTCTATAGAGATTTGTATGGTTAAGAATTCTATTCATCAAACATATTTTTCGGTGGCATAACATTCGCACTATTTCGCGCGAACTTACTCTATGCTACCGAGATGTATTGACAAAATTTTATTTGTGTGCAGTTTTTCTGTAATTGGAGTCCGTTAATTGTACCTATGTTTGTAAAGTCCCTTGCGATAGCCAAAACAGACGTTACTCCCAAATGCAATGTATAAAAATAATCTACTTCTTTAAGAATATCTATATTCTATTTACTTACTCTCTTCCATGTATCTAATAACACCCGTCTGTGCCATTTAGGATCACTAAACGTTGGTGCATGGTGGGTCATATCATTACATTGTGGCAGTATTTTGCCAGTATTAAAGAGGATTGCAGACATGCTTGCTTTGCTAGCCACCGGCTTGATGATAGTCACGCGCCGGCTTTAACGTTACCTTAAATACTTGCAATGTGCGGTCAGGCATATTGTTAATATTTTACCAAAATGGCTGAATTTCGTGAAGCTGTGCAGATTAAACTTTCGTGGCTTTAATCACTGCAAAGATAATCTTTATTTTTTTATAAATCTACTGCTGTTATAGTTAAGGTTTTCTCGTGCTGCTTTGCTTGAATGAATGAGGGAGCTACTTAGGTACTTACGAGCTTAATTGATTTAGTGAAGTGACAGCGGATGATGATAAGAGTATGACTCAGAATAAATAACTAAATTCTTAAATAAGTAATTTAAGTATCGTTTTTAAAAGGTTTCTTTTTATTTTTAATTCACCTTTATGTAAAAGGCTGCAAAGAATGGCTTAGTCCGAACTCTCTGAGTCAACAATTTATAGCTAAAGTTTATGGGCTCATAAAGTGAACAAACTAAACTGAAAGTTTATTGCACGTTTCGGCTGTGCTATTGTCTCTCTGCGGAGTAACTACTAGTCAGATGCATTTTTATACCTTGTGTGTTAAATAATATACAAAACTAGCGATCTGTCCTACGCGCACTTAAGCGCACGTTGATATTAATACATTTTAATGACAGCGTAACAAATCTTTAAAATTCTCGGCTTCTCTCTAATTAAATAAGCATGGCTTATAATATTATTGGCCTCGCGTGACTTAAAAGTTAGTAGAGAAACAGACAGACATAAAATACTGACTGCCCTATACTAATTAGAAAAAGAGATGTAGATAGTAAAGTATCTGCACAGTCTTAATTGACGTGTATTAGGTACCTACTGGAATATGAATATTTTTATCGTAGATACTTATCATCACGGTGATTTCCCAAGAGAAGAAGGAACGAGATCTATAGATCTATATCTATACATAATATTTAAAAACATAAATGTTTTGTTAGCTATATTCTGTTCCGTGTATCTAATGCGAGAAAAGTTTATTGATATTCAATCATATCTCAGTGAAGACGGTTAGAGCTAGGATAGGTACTAGGAAAGATAAGATTCTTTTAAACATTTTCTGTATTAGTTTTAGTTATCTTTAATATATCTGTGTAGCGAGTGTCTTTATTAGCAATTTGAATGGACGTTTATTTGGTCTATTCCACTTTGATCACGTGGGTGATTACACTAGCATAGGTACTTAGTTAGGTACTTAGTATTAGACAGGTAAGGTAATTTTAAAACAAATATATATAAAGAAAGGCACTAGCCCACACGTTTAGAGCGACTAAAACAATAAAATATAATTTTATGATACTTACCTGAATTCTAAGCCTTCTTAAATTGCTACGTATAAAACTTAAAGTTAAAGTCTAGGTTTACAAAACAAAGTAACTGCTTCTATTCTTATAACAGAAGCTATTTGTTTTTTTCATATTTATGGATATATTACGATGAAGTCATAAAAATGTCGGGACTTAAGTTGCCAATGCCCGGGTTTTACAGCAAGACATCGAAAGGTCTTCAGAGTCGATGAATTTCATGGGATTAAGGTTGCGGGCTCTTATTTCAATCGATTTAATACTCGGTCTCAATCCTACTTTCCTTTTTTTAAAACGTACCTATGCATATTGCAAAGTACCGTCTGAGATTATGATGGTTTTAGTTTGAAGAACGTGAACACAGCAAGTAAAGACCCGTGAAACTGGAGGATGGAAGCTTTTGCCTAACAAAAGACGTCTTTGGGGTGAAATGATGTTTTCATTTGTATGAATTTTTTTCAAGATTTCGTTGCATTAAGTAGATACATAAGTGGGTCTCTAACCTAAAAGCCAAAAAATATAAATCATAGATTTTAGTTATTCATTTTGTGCGTATAGAGATTTTGTGGTCAACTTAGTTTAATAACCTTTTTAGGGATATAACTACTCTGACGAACTGTTCTAAGTAGTGAGTACCAATTGTCGGAGGTGCTCCGGCGATTTTATCGATTTTAAGAGAAGTCTTTTAACAAAAAGGTAAATTTAAAAGTACAACAAACCTCTCTGCGCGGGTCTACTTGAAGGATTATCCACTTGCCTGAAATGGATTTTATCCCCACCTTTCTATCAAGTATAAAACGTATTTCATTTTCCTTGCACTGCAATTTCTTCGAGATTATTTTGTTATTTTGCGTTTATTTTTAGGATGTCTAGGATATTAAAAATTGTTTATGAATACGTAAGTGTTCTTTTTAACGAGTTCATATACAAATGTCTCATACCTGCACATTTTGTTAGGTCTATGGTCAAATAAATATTACCTCCATATTACAAATGTACCTACGTCTACCGATTAAATCGTCAGCTAATTTAGTTCTTACTTTTCTGGAAACGATTGCCTATCTAGTTGATTGCAATTCTAAATTATTTTTTTAGATATTGTGTCTAACTATAATGTTGCTTTTGTGGTCACTAATCTAGGCATTCACATTCGACATTACGAACCCATACGCCCCGCAAGATTGGCCCCGTCAATAAAAAAATAATTATAAGTATGTGTGATTTTTTGAGCCAAATGTGTACTAAAACCTAATACGTGGCAAATCTTGCGGGGCTCGTAGCCCATTCGATGTTATTCGGTAGCTATACATCTGCATCTGCTAACTACCCGTGCTAAATAACATAAATGTTCTTGCCTATTACATCCTGGCATATCATTAAGTACCCTCCGAAATATCACCATACACTTAATTGGACATCACATAATATGTGTATTCCCTTTTCTAACAACTCTGCCAAATTAGTTCCAACATTAAATAGATCCAATTTCATAGCATAGTTAGATAGGGTTTTGTTAGAATACCGGGTTTCTAGGTATAGTTCGAATAAAAGCTACACAGACTCTTCGGAGGCTAGGATAGCACACCATTAGGGAAAATGAATCTTAAGTTACATTATGTTAGAATACATTTTTCTAGAGCCGCCTGTTTCGCACGTTAACGGCGTTTTGATTTAGTATGGCAGTATTCAATCTAGGAGCAGGCAAATTGTGTGTGGAAAGGGCGGAAATGTGCGGTGTAGTGAGGAATGAACGGAGTGCGGTCGCGAAGGACCACATAACCACGAGACTACGACGTCTGCACCGCCGCGTCTCCGTGTCTCTACACCACAGTACCGCTAACTACGTTAAATAAAAAAGCGATAACAAACACTACACCTTTGTGAGATGTTGGGGTTATATATAACGCCACAATAAACCGCAGGATTATGTTTAATATTGTAGTTGGAGTACAAACGTCAATCTCAGAGAGTGTGTTATCTAGTATAGCTTAGGTATAGGCATTTTAAAAGTTTAAAATTTCCTACAAGACATCGAAATTGTAGCAGCTTGGCAGGGTAACACGACTTTAAGGATACGAAAAAAAATTTATAATATATGGTATATTGGGCAAGCAAGCAAGTTTTTGTCACTAGGCTGCTCTAGTGTTAAATGATAACATCCCATTGCATTTTACATCAGAATTTAAATAAAATCACCCAAACTAGAATCAAGTACTTATTAATATTTCTAAATTACACAAATGTTTGTCTCTGGTCAGAATCTAACTTTCGATACTCAATGTACGACTAGATATAATTATAGTGTTATTCGAAGTATTTTTATTAGTATTTGTAGTATTTTAACAACGTAGGTAGGTACAGGTTGGTGCTTGCAACGTTTAATCCCCGCTATTTTGTTTCACGATTTTACGCTTGGATTCACAAGCAAATTAACATCAAAGCAGGTTACCATCCCACGAGGTCGTACCTATATCTTATAGATAGCCAGTTTACTGAAGAATAAATTTTACTATCTTAATATTTCTTCAAAATATTTATGAACATCGATGGAATGCAATCGCTTTTAGGTTTCTTAACTATTATCTTCATCACGATATAAGATGAAAATACTGTGTGGATGAGAAACGCTTCCAAAACGAAAATTGCTGTATTCTTTAAGAAATGGTATTTGAATACTACAATTTCAAAATTACTTAAGTATTGCAAATACATAATGTATTTGCAATACTTAAGTACACCTGTCACAGCTAGAAATACACCTGTCTACGCCTGTTATCTTGACCTGTCTAAGGCATTCGATCTGGTATCTTATGACAGATTGTGGCAAAAACTGACAGTCGAAACTGACGTACCGAGTGATATTATGACAATCCTGAGATACTGGTACTCGAATCAGAAAAATGTGGTAAAATGGGCTGATTCACGCTCGGACGTGTACGAGTTGGAGTGCGGAGTAAGGCAGGAGGGGTTGAGCTCTCCTCGGCTCTTCAACTTCTACATGAATGAGCTGCTTGGTCGGCTCAGCGGCACCAATATAGGTTGTCATATCGAGGGTATGTGCGTATACAACATCTGTTACGCTAACGATCTGGTGCTGCTGACCCCATCAGTCAGTTCAATGCGGAAGCTGCTCTTTATCTGTGTGGATTTCGTAAGGACTCAGGGACTAAGATACAATACAAAAAAGAGCGAAGTAATGGTGTTTAAGGCAGGTAATAAATCCTACACTACTGTGCCACCTTTGTATCTAAATGGTGCCTGCCTTAGCATAGTGAATCGCTATAAGTATCTAGGTCACTGGGTCTCTGAAGATTTAAGTGACAATCTGGACATAGAGAGAGAGAGCGTAGGGCGCTGTCAGTTCGCTGCAACATGCTTGCTCGCAGGTTTGCTAGGTGTACAGATAACGTTAAGACAACGCTGTTTACAGCATACTGCCAGTCTTTCTACACCTGCAGCCTGTGGACAAAGTACACGCAGCGTGCTTACAGCACCCTACGCATACAATATAACAACGCGTTTAGGGTGCTATTCCGACTGCCTCGCTTTTGTAGGGCTTCCCCGATGTTTGCCGAGAGAAACGTGGACGGTTTCCACGCTGTAATCAGAAAGCGTTGTGCCTCTCTACTTACCCGTTTGCGGGCCAGCTCGAATGGCATCCTAAGCATGTTTGCTCAGCGCTGGGACTCCCCGTTGTTGATGCACTGGATGCGACTACACACTGAAGGTGGTCGCACCTTAGGATTAATTTAGTTTTATGTATTCACTAACACTAGTTTGTAAGTTATTGTATTACTAACATTAATATGGACATTGTCTGAAATAAACGATTTATTATTATTATTATTATTATTAAGTAACTTTAAAATTTTAGTACTTACAACATTATGTAAACAGGCAAATGAAAAAGATAGATTACCAGTGTTCTTGGAACGGTAATTTGAATTAATTAAATTTCATATTGAATTATATAATTAACGCCTTATTGAATCTTAAAATTCATAACCACAGACAGCTAAACCAGCAAAACAAACACTTAACTATCCTACTAAGGCTATACCTTCATGACAAAAAAGCAACATGATAAATTTATGAGAAAAGCACATCTAAGTTAATCTGCAATAGATGTACTTATTTCACTACAATTTTAACTTAAAGCTACAAAAGATGTTCGTGCTAATGAACGATCCTGTTGACTGAACAATTTCTACCCAACAAAAAGTAAATATCTACTAAATAACGTTGCCTCAAAAGCGATATTAAAAATCGCCCCGACGTCTATTGTCCACCTGCACTTATTAGAGAATCTCATTGCTATCTCGACAAAGCCGAGGAGAAATAAGCAGGAAGAAGGCCAGACACAAAGTAAGTTGGTGGTTAATTGGCGAAAGAGTAGCAGGAACTGGCGAGTTCATGTGGAAATAAACTCACAGCTGCTCGAATTGTAATTAGATAAGTTCCGACGCGGCTGTAATTAATTTTATTAACCTATTGAAAGAGAGATTAAGAAAGCTTAGCTTACTTGCAATTACAATTTTGAACACGAGATTCGCTCTCATGAGATAAATAAAACAAAATATTCCTTTCTAATAAATAACATAAAATAATTTTTAACAAAAAGAAAATCAACTTCAAACAGGAAGGAAACTAAAAAGTAAAAAATAAATTTACATAGCACAAAGTAATTCATATTTTGATTTAGATAATCAGAAATAATTAAACAAGTATTTTATAATGTTGAAGTTATTATAGTAAGGTTCATAGAATATTTAGTTATTGAGTATTTACTCAATCACCTCAAAAACCTCGTCCTTTTTTTGAAGTCGGTTAAAAATAGCAATATTATATATGAGAGAACTAGATTTCGAAAAGCTTTTTATCATTGTACCCAAGTTACATAGCTTCATCCAAATTTTGAGACCAACACGATGTTTATCTAATTCTTATTAAGAAAACCACTTGTATCTTATGTAATAAGCTCCCAGAGTTATTAACTCCGATTAAAACATAACATGGTGTAACGCGAGGAAAATAGCACATCCCGCGGGAAATTCCGAAATACTCGATATAGGAGCAGGAAAATATACAGATAAATGAGAATACGCATGTAAATTCCATTATACTTAGTATAATTGGAATTTGAGGTTTTATACTCAATAGGATATGATAATTAATGTGTTATTCTTTCTTGAGACGTTATCTATTTAGGGAATTTGTATTTTCTTTAATACTTTGTTTTTTTTATAACAAAGCAAGCTTTTGTCCGCGACTTCTTCCGCGTAGAAGTCGAAAATGGTTTTAATATGATTTTTAATTGTTGTACCTACGTTATTATTTTTTGTTATTATCCTATCATCCTATTAATATTATTACAAATGCAAAAGTTTGTGTGTGTGTGTGTGTTTGTTACCACTCAGCGCCTAAAAAAATGGTACCTACGTAGATAGATTCGATGCCGAAGACGGACTATAGATAGGACTACAGAATAGATAGGCTACTTTTTATCCCGAAAGTCGGTCTGGTTCCAGAGGGATACAACAAAGCATATTTTGCGCGCGGGCGAAGCCGGGGGCGCAGTTAGTAACATATAATTGCATGTTTGAATACTTACTACATAACAATCTTTATTATAGTGTCGGGATTTAAATGTTAAATATCGATATATTAATCTGCCCCTAGCCAAGTAGGACCAAGGGTATGTAACCGTACCCGTACTACTATATAGTGGTATACCCTAGTGCCACCAAACAAATCACCTGTAGGACAAATTGAGGACCATGGGCCTTTACCCAACATTGGGTATTTTGTTTTTGCGCGCCAAGTCTCAATTTGGCCGTAGTGACTTGTGTCCGCTTTATTCCCTTTATTCCCGTTGAGTCACACCAGAATGCGTAACACCCAATAAGAAAAAATCTTAAAAAGTTCCTTACACTGTTACTTATTAAATAGCGTGCTTCCACCCCCCTTGCCCCCATTTAAAGAAAACGGCAGCAGCACCGTTTGACCCAGCTGATCAGCATCAACGTCCTGTGTCCCCATCGCATCTTGCAATGTACCTCTATATAACAGTTCGCTCTAAGCTGCGCCTGATTATTCCTATTATAATACAAACTTTCCGTTTTGATTTCTTTTCGCAAACACGTCGACAAAAAACTTTCTAAATAACGAATGAAAATATAGCAGATGATTATCTTCTTCTTTTCTAATCATTGTACGGTAACGGTAACAACTTGATTTGACGTATTTTGTTTGAGTTTTCAAACATGACATGTATCAACATAAAATGTTTTTAAAATAGAAACACTATAAAGAATAAAGTATAAGATATTTTGCTCAAAACATGGTAACAGGATGTTTACAAGTTGTATACAGTACAGCATGTCTTACCGCGATATTACGGTATGCAAAAATATACAAATAAAAAAATATACACTATGGAGTATTAAAATCAATTTCAAAGCAAATCATCTCCAAAATACTTTCTACCCATTTTTAACCCCGTTAGGCAATGAATTTCAATAAAATACGAAACACATCTTCCATGAATTCTGTTATAGAAGGTTTATGCAAAATTTGAAGTAGATTGGACCACGGAATCACAATGTACCATACAAACTTTACCCCTCTTTTTCACCCCCTTAGAGGTCGAATTGCAATCAAAAAAAAAAATATCTTTTCTTATCGGATGCCTACGTCATACAAAGAACACACCCTCAAAGTTTAAAGTCTCTATGATCAGTGGTTTAGGCTGTGCGTTGATGCGTCAGTCAGTCATTCAGGACAAAGCAATATATAATTATATTTATAAGATATAGATGACAAGAGAAGTGCGTTGCCTTGGAGATATAATTCGCATTTTGTGTTAGCTATCAGACAGTTCTTGTGTGAAATGTGATTTGTAATTTAGCATTATAGTAATTGTAAAGGTAAACAAACGTTGTTCGTTGTTCCTATTATTGGAATATATGTGTAAAGATTTACTAATCACAAGTTTTTTTCTTCAATGTCAAGCAAACAAACACAAGTACACATAATCAGTTGGCAAAAATGTATGAACAGGAGTTGGAAAAGCTTGTAGCTTAGAAGTGGACAGTGTTTGAATGTGTGGTGTCGAGTAGTAAACGTCACTCATGGACTTCTTTTAACGGTAGTAGATCCACGCTGGTAGTTCCAGCATGAATGGGCCGGATCGACCAGGGTACTAACCCTTCATAGAAGATCAACGTAAGAGTAATAGTATTCGTACTATTGCGTTTCGTTCGGTGAATGAGAGTGCCGGAGACCTAATTTCCCCCTTTCCTTTTTCCTCACCTCTCTCAATCCTTTCACGTACCTCACTCCCTTCACGGTAGACAGCGACTTCGCATAGTCCCTGGTATTGCATGAGGAATACTAGTGCCTCTGAGCCGTTCATTAGCGGCCGATACCACTTACTATCACGTGGCCTGTTTGGTTGTGTGTCACTGTCAGCAATAAAAAAAAATTCAAAAGTATAACTGACGTCATGATCTGGCGATTCCATCTACCAAAAGCACATCTTGTTTAACTCTGGTAAGTAGTAATACAGGAAATCACTACTTAGTAACCTATAGCAGGGAATGCAATTTTACTAGTGTTGTATTGTAATGATTACAATTATCTTTAGGTTGGTTTGTTGTTTGTTGGTTTGTGATTGGTACTTCTAAATTAATATTTATCTGGAATTCTCAACAACGAATTATTACAGTTTAATTTACTACGACAACATCGAGAGCTATTGCTCTTTGAACTCCTTTGTAACTTAGGAAAATATACGCTAATATCATAAAGTCGAACATTTTCCAATTTCCGGACCATGAAGTATTATGAATAGTTCGTCTCTTAAACTAAGAGCTTGGAATAGGAAGTACGTCGTCTGTCTACTACGGACCAATGAAATTGTATTCTATTATGCATGCCAATATATCTCTAAGAGGAATATATTTTTATATGATAAAACTTCTAGGTAAGAAATATTTTTCATATTTTATGATGCTTGACATTCATTGGCGGTAATATTTTTATGAAATATGTTTTTTTATTTTCTTAACGTTTTAAACAAGTCAAGGAATTGTAAATTTCTTCAAATTTATTCGTAGTTTAATTTGATCATTGAGGCTATATCGTGATACGATCACAAAATTAATATAACTCCTTTAAGCGATTCGTGAAAAAACATGTAATAAACCGATGACTTCTGGAATGGTGGCCACCACTTTTGCATCCCACTGACGCTTTACCATCAGGCAGAAGAACCACCTTGGTAGGCTAATATATTTATTATATTACATTAAGTATTTGTACATTTTCCACACGATAACTAGTTCAATCACATTAAAATAAGTATTACTTAATCGGAAATAACCTATCTTATTTCGTATTAATTACCGAGTCAAGACGCTAAGGAACAAGTGGCTACGAAACGCTACGGAGTACCTTTCTCAACGCCTCCGCTACGTGTGGAATGTTTTCTTATTATTTCTCAAGGGATGCTTCCACCCAACTATTAATCTTGTTTAATGTAATAAAGTACTCTTACTTAATTTACACATCGAATTAATGTAAATTGTCCCTACGGTAATATTGCTTTTTCACTACAGAGTCAAGTTCGTTCTAGTATTACCTAATGCTAATAAATACCTTACCTAGGCTTTCGCCCTATTTTAGTAATATAGTAAAAAGTAAGAGATTAACTAAATACTAAATTATATTTAGACTAAATACCTACTTACTAAATCATTTCTAATCACTTTTAAATTACGTAGGTACGTACATACGTGGCGCCAATGGTTCGTATCTTAATTACAACAATTGTATCTTAAAAAGTTTATTTTATTGTCCACATTAGTACATTGATGACTTAATGGTTATTTTAACCGTCTTCTAATATTTAAGGTTGAAGGCACAAAAGCAAGAAGATACGTACCAACATTAAAACGTACACGGTTAAAAGACATGGGTATCGTCAGAATCTAGACAATAACAATAACATAACAACAGAAAAGCTCTCAACGATCGATGTGCTCTGGCCTATTAAGAATATCTTCTTTATTAGACTGAGTCGTTAGTCGTGATCCCGATAAATCCCGAGGATTAAATTTAATTAACACTAGGGATTGTTTTTGGACTTCTGACAATATCTATACAAAATGAAAACCATAAGATACAAACAATAAATTTCTTCCAAGCATCTCCACTTTGTCCGACTCTAAACCTATTACCAGGTCAATTACCACTATGTCATGAAGTGCTAGGTCAATTAATTTCTTTTAACTCTATTATGTTTCCACAAAAATTTTTGTTTGCTCTTTTACTTCAGACGTTATTCAATTTACAATAAGGTGTATAAGTATAAAGTTAAAGTACTTTTACAATAAGTACTTTTATTTTAAATATATTGCGATACATAAGCCATGTTTCGATATAAAGCAAAATATTTATTAGCAACTTACCAACTATGAAAAATAATTTAAGCAATAAATAACTCTACGGAGGTCACTACCTCTAGTCTAGACAGGGGGCTGTCAGAGAGTTCATAGTAAATAATAAGTTCAAAGTAGTCCATATTATCAATATCACGTGTTTGCCAGGTTTATTTTATGTACCGAGGTAGTCTAGGTACTAGAAGACCATTATAGTAATTAAAGTATTAGGTTGCCTCTACTTTGAAAAGGCAATAAAAAAGTAAAGTTTTCTTTAGAAACAAAATCATATTATATTTTTATATTAATTCTTAAAGATCATCTACACAAAAATGAACATATTTTTATTTATGATAAAATTTATTGTAAAAAATGAACCACATTTTTTAGTACCTTTAATGAAAACAGCTCCTAAAAAAGCTTACATGTCATTATAACTAGAAACATTTCATCTTTTGAGTACACGATCGTTGCCAAAAGTTACTACTTGTGCTTTAAATGTTTCGATATTTAAGTGCTAGATAATTATATTATTCTTATTAAGTAGTTTACCTACTTAGAAATAGTACCTTCAGTACAGGCTCAAGATAAAGTTTCATTTATAGTTTTAAAAACACAATAGTAATCGTCGCAAAGCACTAACCCTAATATCTGGAGCATCTGTGCACTCATACTCAGAGCTACAACCTGGCTTTCTATTGTATGGATTTACTTTGATTCATTACGATTGTATCTCATTCTGTGAGCCAATAAATAAATAAACAAAGTCCAATCTCAAATCAAATATTTGTTTCGTGATAAGGAATTATTAGAAAGTGTCATTAGTTTATTACATAAATATGTTGTATACATTAGAAATAAGATACGGTATCAATATTGATTCAATGTCACATGTATACGCATACCTTCTTGAACCTAGTGCCGACTCCAGCTCTCACTAAGGTCTTATTACCCTATACTGTACCCATTTTACAAATTTACCATTGTACTTACCTTTTTGTTTACACTTATTATTATTATTATTATATACCCTAAACACGAAACAATTTATGTCAATATTGTGAATAATCTGCTTATGCTTTGCACTTCAATATTTAAACCGTACTGACATTGAAATAGCCCATCTATAAGATAAAGATAGAAGTATCGATCTATCTAAGCCATCGTTCTAAAAATATATGTATATTCTTGCGTTCTTGTATTCAAGCTCTATTGACATAGGTGCGCAGTCCCATGGATCGTATGAAGATAGTATTGACATCACTATTTTACATAAGTCTAGTATTGACAGTGAAAGGGTAATAACAAAAGAGTATAGCTTACATTACACCCTAACTTATTGTTCCACGTACTTAAAGTTTGAAAACCTTTTTGTTGTATTAATAGATCGCGTGTATCACGCAGCGGGTACACACAACGACATACCTAATTATTTGAACACTGGGAACGTACAGTATTGAATAATAAATATCAACGAGTCCAGGAATACGGTAGGTTTCAACGATAACTGAGTGCCTTTTAATGAATGATTACGCAATTTGTATGTAATTGTATGAAAGCAGTGAGGTATTTCCTAACAAAGATTTTCACTTTTCCTGTCTATTTTCTAGTAGTTTCTTCTAAACCACGCAACCGGTTTTCATTGTAGTTTAGAGATTTTCTTCTGGCAGGTTTATAAGTATAAATTACCGCGGTGCGGTTTCACCCACGATAAGTTACTTACATATTTGGTTACTGCTCTGCCTGCTCTGCCAGTAGCGTAATGTTACGTAGCCTATCACCTTTCTTAAGAACTGGCCTATCAAACACAAAAATAATTATTTAAATCTGACTTGTAGTTCTAGAGATTAGCGCATTCAAACAAACAAACTCTACCGCCTTACATACTAGTATAGATAAATGCTTAAAATAGTTGAGAAAAGCCGAGAATTTATACGATTTGTAATCATGTCGTATAAAGCATAAAGTAAGGACGTACGAGGTAGGGGCCTGTCGCTAGTGCTTAGACGACACGGAGACATGGCCGGCGGGCGAGTCGGCAACACCACCAACTTATGTTAGCTCTAGGAACTTGAGAGACAGCTGCTGTTTACGCCACTGCTGCACTGGCATGCCCACTTGGATAAACACTACTGTGTAGACATGTTGGGTATTAAGCCCTGTATTTCAATGCATTTAAACTTACAGTCGTGTACTGTAAGTTTAAACGCAAGCAAACACCATTGTGAGAGTGTATAGGTACGTATAAGTTTAAAGGTTTTTAACAGGGTCGATATCGCGCCAAAGTATCCATAGGCTACCTACGGTAATTGCTTATCATCAAGCGGGCCATAAGCTTGTTCGTCACTTTAGTCATCATTATCATCATAATATCAGCCGCGGGACGTTCACTGCTGGCTATAGGCCTTGTGAGGGGTCTGCCTACGCTGCGTTTTTCGATTCATGGTCGTCACGGTAGAACCTTTCTGCCTCAACTTTTGTCATATAAAAAACAATACAAAAATATTAAGTAACTAATAAGCAACCATTTTCTGGTCTTTATAATAATTGAAATAAAACCTTTCTCACTATACTATCCTTGGGTTACAAAAATATTTGAGTTCTCAGCTTTGTATAAGAAAGTTGGATACAGTGTACCTTGGGGTAATATGTCTTCGTTATCATGTCTAGATAAGATGAAACATTTGTATGGGCGTTAAGCCATTGTGTGAACTGAGTAATGCTCTCAAAACAGTAAATATTTACGAAGTTGTCAAATCTCAGTTAGCCAAAATAGCTAGAAAATAATGAGATTATAGAAAATTATCCTGTCATAGAAGATCGACGACGATCGACGTAAGAGTAGTAGGTGAGTGAGAGCGCTGGAGGCCCAGTTTCCCTCCTTTCCTCTTTACTCACCTCTATCATTCACTTCCCCTACTCCATTCCGAGCTGCCATAGTCGAGGCCACTATACCAGCAGTTTAAGACGATGGCTTTTGGTATGGTGGTCACCACTTCTGATTTCCACTGACTGTATACCAGCAGGCGGAATGAAGTCACTTTGGTAAGCTAATAAAAAAATGGAATGAAATTAAAGTAATAAAGTAAAGATATATCTACTTCCGATGTTTTAAATTCAGTCCGATAATAGAACAAGTAATTGATACTTAACTTTTTCTGGTACTTTATAGGTAATGTTTGTAGCAATCCTTCCATTTGGAAGAGGTTTGGACTCTAGTAGTAGATGTTGAATGTGACCAGTAGTGTACAAATTTTAAATACCTGGTATATTTATATATACCAAATGTACCTATATACTTTATAGTAGGTATACAAAGCGAAATGTTCACTGAACATAAAACCTCTATAGCTTTTGACGCTTGGTAGTTTGTAGATAGAACATGTTAGCTAAGAAAGGATTTTACGACAGGGTTCAATTAAGGGGATCTACCCGAACGAAGTAGAGGTCTTTCAACAAACTGAAGCACACCAAATCGTGGCCGGGTATAGTTAATTAGTAATAAAAAGGTTTATATGCCTAAAAAGATTTAAGCTCAGCGTGGGTAGACTGACGACGTGACAAGGGTGGCGGACAATCGATGAATGAGGATGGCTCACATTTACGACCGGTCATAGTGATGATTCTTGGGTGAGGTCTGTCCAGCAGTAGAATAAATATTTCATGTTCCTACGATATTTTCTTTAAAAATAAATATATTGTAAAAATAAATGCATAGTTATTAATTGACAATTTAGTTATCAAATGCTATCTAGAAAAACCAACGTTCAAAAGAAAACCATTATCATTATTGAAATGTGTTATACCGAAGTGTCATTCACTTACAATTCAAATTTTTGATTTTCATCGGCAACACGAAAAAGAAAACGACCTCACTTAATTTAAAATACGGTACCATAACCATAAACGAGACCGTAAAAATTTTTGCTTTAAGCAAAAAATGCTTGTTTTAAGCAAAGATAGAAGATCCTCTCATAGAAGATCGACTTAAGAGTAGTAGTATCCGTACTACTGCGTTTCGTTCGGTGAGTGAGAGCGCCGGAGGCCCAATTTCCCACCTTTCCTCTTTCCTCACGTCCCTCATTTCCTTCCCCTGACCCCATTCCCAGCCGCCATAGTGGAGGCCACCATACCAGCAGTTTAAATGGCATTTAGTATAGTGGCCGCCACTTCTGGATTCCACTGACTGCTTACCATCAGGCGGGGTGGAGTCACTTTGGTAGGCTATACTATAAAAAAAAAAAAAAAAAAAAAAAAAAAAAACCTCGCTTGACGAACTCGTTGCATAAATAAGTAAGAAACGACCTCATCTTCTTCAGTTTTAATATAACACACTTTAAACATGTCTTTGAACTAGATAAAAGAGGTTTTCCTAAAGATCTTTTTGGCATTGAATGTACAACACGTATAAGGTTTATTACGTGAATGAAACCACAGCGGTCAAGGCTGTCGTAAATGTGAATACTGGACTACTGGTCATTACTGGTAAATAAAGAAGACAATGTGACAGATAATGGAAAGCTCTACGCTTCGCTGATTTCATTGTGTAATCAATTTTCTGAAACGTTTTTACTTAACGTATTGAATTACTAATATATTCATATCTGAAACCAAAATCTTTTTGATGTTTTTATCGTATTTGAATGTTTTTATATATAAAAAGTTGTGACTGTATAGTGCTAAAATAAATATATAGAATAATAGAAGACTGAATTATGAAACGGTTTAAAAATAATATCCTCTTTTTATTTTTAGAGACAGTTGAGTAAGAAAGGAAAAGCTGCATTAGCGAAAATATAGTATTGGAAATATAAATGTAAACTTAATAATAACCAGCGGCACGCCCCAGCTTCGCATCTAGACACTGATATGTGAATTATAAAATCATCAAGTAAGCGTAAAAACAGACAAGAAAAGACTTCAAAAACTTCAGCTTATACTATCATAATATTTTTAATAAATAACTTTAAATAGGGGAAGCTGAAAAGTAAATAATTGTATTTATTTACCTAAACCGTTATCCTTCCAGACTTTCAGTCTACTTGGCTGCGAGTGCTACGATTTTACATGAATGAGATTGAATATTTAATGAAAAATGAAATATTCAGTGGTTAGACCAGTAACCCGAAAGCCAAGGACATTTGACTTATATCATTGAAAGTTATTTAAAATAACGCAATAAGCAATCAATTAATTGTGTTCACGTAAAAATAATTGTCAAAAATTCACTCTTTCTAACAAAAGCTGTTATCTTTCTATATTTAATGTAAGCTTCGGTCGTTCTATTGTAATAAACACTATTCCTTATCAACTATCTTGTTTTCTATTTACGGATATGATATAACACGACTCCGATTCCCCACTTGTTGTACAAAGCTTTGTCTTTGTCTTTCCTTGATTAATTATATTTTTTTCTTGATTTTAAACTGATCATTGTGAATGAAGAACTACTTTTTACTAGCTTTCCCCAGCGCGGTTTTACCCGCTTCTTTGTTTACTGCTCTGCTCCCGTCGCCAGTAGCGTGATGTTACATAGCCTATAAGCTTCCTCGAAAACTGGGCTATTATACGCAAGAAGAACTTTCAAATCCGAGTGGTAGTTCCAGAGATTAGCACGTCAAACAAACAAACTCTACAGCTTTATATATTAGGATATATATACATAGGTTTACAATGCCATAGTCAAACTCTACCATGAGTAAAGCATAACTTAGCGCTAAGTTATAATTAGTCTCACCGGTCTCAGAGAGTGACTGCAGCGGACAGGGTTTAAATATTTGTATGAAAAATGAACAAGGGCCCTAGTCATCCCTGAGCCCTGTCATCGCTGAGACTAACGAACTAGCTACAACTACTGTGTGCGTTACGATTGCTCCACCAAGTTATCAAATCAGAAAATAACTTTGCCCAATATTTTGTCAGAATTTGTCGAAATCGAAGGGTACAAACAAAAAATTTGTCGAAGTAGAAATAAAGAAGATATAAGGGTTTTAAGTTGGCCGCACCAACGTAACGTGTACGATTGCGCGGCCATGGAGATCTCAGCAACTGCTTGGGTTAGAGATCTAATTCTTTTTGTATATTAAAGACTGAATTTGTCGAAAATTGTCGAAAAAAGAATTAGAAGTTCTAGATGTTATGTTACGAAATATTTAGGATTGAAAGTCATGGCCGCGCCATCGTAACGTTGTTGATTCTTTATTATTGATTTTTTCTTTAAAACTTAAGACTTTATACATTAAAACTATTACAAGAAGAAAGGTCTTAATTTGTAGAAACTAATAAAACCAATAAACGCTATGTCAGTTAAGTCAAACTGACAAAATCAGCCCAAAAAACAGAAAGTATGTGGCCGCGCAGTCGTAACGCTGCTTTGCACGCTGATATCTCATTATCTGTAATTGCTAGGATTTCGGTGTGAACATCAATTTGTTCGACATATTAACCTCAGAAGAATGACATATTGTTTTACCCTCAGAATAGTTAACATTGCGTAATATCTCTATATATATGCGTATAATATGCGTAATATATATATTTTTTCTGATTTGATAACTTGGCGGAGCAATCGTAACGCACACCAACTACTGAAAGAACTGAGAAAATGAATGGGATTGACATAAGCTAACGTCAACATTGTCGTTAGCATATATTATGTCAATCACATACATTTTTTAATCTATTCTAATAATGGAATAGAAATCTATGCCACTTGTCTAGAGCCTCTGGTGCTCTGGTTTTAGTACATAATGATTGATATTCTCGAGGTACTTGTTAATAATAAAACTAACAAAAATACTTTAAAGAACAGATTATATTTATCATTATTTATTGCTGCATATAAGCCGCATCCAAACATCTGCACTTTCACCGGTCGTAAGACACCCTTATTCAATGATTGCCCGCCAAGGCATGAACAGGATAAGTTTTTGAATAAATTACATTTTTTTAACCAATTGAAAAAAAGTCAATCAGTTACTGTATGTAGGTACTACATCTGACCTACATAATGTCGATATTCAAAAGAATATCTAGGTACCCATCGAAAAGTATTTTTGTAGTTCTTCTTTATTAATTTTGCAAAGAACGATTAATAATATCACAATAGCTCTGCTGATCCCAGTTTAAATATACTTTTGCAATTCTGCTAAAAATATTGAATTTCTCTAAGTTCTAAGATAAAATAAATGAGACGTAAGCTCAGGTCATATTTGGGTCAAGGAAGAGTTCAATTTCCGAGCAGTCAACGTACTGAACTCTGTTTCAATAACCTCGGTTCTTAGTATCTATCTCTAGGTACGAGTATATTTAATTTTATACGGGCTTTAACGGTTGTTAGTAAAGGGTTTAATCACGTCTGGCCAATATACAAATGTATTAAAAGAGAATAGATATGGTACACAAGGGTGAGATGGAATAAAGGTAGTCGACCCTTAAGAATTGAACAACCTCGCGACATTGGCGCGCAGCGGGAGAGTGTCGACCTGTCGGCCTAGGACTTTGTCCGTCTCGGTCGTCCTCCCGGCGCGACTACAGCTACCACCAGTCTGGAAATTTCTCAGAATGTCTCGATATTAAATATCGTACAATAACATCAAGACTTCTTGTGATTTGTGCTCAGTGGCGTTTCTACCCGGGCTACCAGATGATATTTAAATGCTGACCCAGTTCTGAAGAAATTTTCAATAACCGGACAATATGTACCTATCTTTTTCTTGATTATAATTTAATGTTAAAAAAACTTAATCTTTAATGACTAACTTAATCATTTTAGCTTGACCAAGTAATCATTGCTCTTGTCTCCTCTGTATCAAAAGAGGCTTTTACTCTACAGTGAGATTATAATGGACGGACACTTTAGTTTACTTTCTTACTTTGGGCACTTATACATACTTATTAGAGTTCCCAAAGTAAAAAATTCTATTTATCATTACTGACGCAATTAAGTGGTCAAGAATCAGTGATTTTACCACATGTTGTGGGAAGAGAATACGCACTGGCTATTTTTGTAATATTTTGGTTCATCGTTTATTATTGGGGTCAACGCTGTAGGCGTTAAGTATTTGTTGACCCTTCATTACAATTTTAGATAAGGTGATCTTTACGTGCTTACGTAGTGTTGCTATTTTTAGTTAATTCAACCTTATATAATATCAGTACCGTTATTGACGACTTAATACTGTCATTTTTATTAATAACCCTAATTTTAACAATAATATTAATACAAGTAATATCTAAACGAGTTTGAAAAGTATTTTAGAAAAATGTTTCTGAAGTTTCTTCACAGAATGAGGAAGGGGCTGATAATCTGATTGAGACCGTAGGTACTCTTATTGACTGAGCATGAAAGCAAGCTTTCACTCTGTTAGATCGTATAAAACGAGCAAACCTGCAGGATCGTCAGTGGTGTAGGGACCTACCTATACTATTGCTTTATCCAGAGTCAGCCGAAAAAAGTTCTGATATGGTTGGTAATCGCAACGTTTGAGTTCGGCATGTTCAAAGTAAATATTTCGAAAACGTACCGCAATGAAAGGTCTGTATTCTTAACAAGTACATATTTAGTGTCTTAAATAACACTTTATGAATTCAAAAATATAATCAGAAGTCCTAAAATTTTCTTAGATAAGAATAGAGTCAACATTGTCGCCCGCCTATCCAAGTACGGCGGCGTGGCGGCGACAAGGACGCGCGTCCACCAACCGCTGCATCAAATCATTTAGCATTTTCTCCTGCTGAACTCATTATTATTCCAAACCGTGTCCTTGCAATAATAACAACTTTAGTACTTAAATCAACTTTCTACCGCCGCACAATCTCAATCGCACGCCGCACTATCAAGACTTTTTAGTTTTAGTTAAACTTTTAATGGTCAAAAGCGCGATTGGATACTGTATATTATCGCGCTTTTGGTCATTAAAAGTTTTATTATATAGAATATACACGTAATATGTGTGTTTTTAATAATAATCTTTCATTTTCTTTCTTTCTTGTAGTTGTTGAAATATTATTATTATATTATTATTATTATTATTATTATTATTTGACCAAAGTTAAATATTGAATTCAGTTATCAATGGAATGGAATATGAAATTGCTAGGCCGATTAATAACACTGGCTAGTAAGAATATCGATACATTTCAATTAATTTGGTCTCTTGTCTGTATCTTTCAACGAGTTCCACAACCGATATCGATAACAATGAATTAAATGCCATAGCTTAAGCAGATTCATCTCAAGCATTAGAAATATTAAATAGCAAGAAATCGATAACAATGAATTGAAAGGTTGACCAAAAGTGTCAGCCATATTGTGTTGCAAATGCAAATTGAATTCAAAGAAGCTGCTTGTGTTCTGCGCGGACGTTACAATTTTTTCAGACCTAAGAGAACAATTCTTGCAGAGGTGTATTGTAA
Source organism: Parascotia fuliginaria (assembly GCA_963082885.1). NCBI lineage: Eukaryota > Metazoa > Arthropoda > Insecta > Lepidoptera > Erebidae > Parascotia > Parascotia fuliginaria. The sequence continues at coordinate 13,103,480 of OY720172.1, forward strand.
AGTGTGGCTAACGGTCATTGGATAATCTCGTTATCAAACAACCGATACTTTTTAGTTGCTCAAGTGCATTTTCACGACAAATCTAGTCAACACCGCACAAGGAACCATCATAAAACTACAGAATTTTTGAAGTCACCAACATGAAAAAAAAATTTTTGATAAAGCAGCGAAAAATGTTATTACGCTGAGAAAAGCTGCGGAAAACATACAAACGCAATTTACCTGCTATGAAAAAAATTGCTACTCAAGAGCGTTAATCATTTTTTCATCTACGAGTATACTATTTTTAAAAACAAAAGAGCTTGTTTGTTTGTTTTTTTGGTTGGTTGTTTGTTGAACGCGCTAATCTCTGGAACTAACAGTCGAATTTTAAAAATTCTTTTTTGTATGATAGCCCAGTTCTCGAGGAAGGTTATAGGCTATGTAACATCACGCTACTGACGACGAGAGCAGAACAGTAAGCAAAGACGTGGGTGTAACCGCGCCACGTAAAGCTAGTGTAGAATAAACTGGACTGCCAGTACATACCTTCACCTAAATGAATTTCTAAATTTTACCTACTATGAAAAAAATTGCTTAAGGTAAAAACCAAGAGCGTTGATCATTTTTACATACAAATATATTTTACGCTGTCTTTCATCAAAATCATCAGTGAAATAGTGCGTATTTTAACTAGTGCCTGATGTTATATAGTGTAGCTACGGTAGAGCTACACTATTAAAAATATTATAAAATTTATTTTGCGATAAAACTAAAACTAAAAAGCAAAGATCTTTTAAACAGATGTATTAGATAATTTTTTAGCACTGTAAATACTAATAAATTACGAGGTGATTCTAATTATTATTTCATCAAGGCATTATGGCCACAACTTACTCAATAACCCTTTGGGAATACTATCGATGGGCTTAGGCAGTTGTAATATTACTTGGAAGTAATTTGTGGTACAATATGTGTACAATATATGTGTACAACTTCGATACGTTTTTCTAAAACTTATAAAGTAGACTCCAGAGACTTCACAACGTAAAAGCATCTCTTCTCTAAATAGTATAAAGCAAAGTCACTGTTTTCTTTTGTCTGTTTCTTTTCCAACTTCTTCTAAAATAGTTTAGAGAATTACTTTCCGATGATTTAGCCGCAAATTTCTATGTATAAGCATATATTTACAAAAAAAAAGTAGTTATGTAACCCATAACACAAGCTATAATATATGCTTACTTTGCGTCTAGATGGCGATGTGTTGTTGTTATGATGTTATTATTATCTTTATTTATAATTTATTTTTTATTATATTTATTACATTTTTAAATACATGTTATATATACGTATAAAAAACCAAAACATACACATTTAAAAATATAAAAAATAGATTACCACCGGCAACGAGACTTGAAGTCCAAGCTACCGGCGGTTAGGTTTCCAGAGAGAGGAACCTCCTAACAATACATGCCGTATCGAAAAGCACTGCCTTCTGAATCTGGCCCCTAAAGCATCCACCTAATGCGAGCCTCTTGAGATGTTGGTCGAGGTTATTAAACCATTTACGGTAATGCCTATCGGCACAATAACAGCAAAATCCACATCCCACATGTCAACAATCTTATGGGCTAAATCAAGATATTTTATTCGCTTGTCTTTCTTTTTATATTGTTATTATTATTATTAATTTCTAAGGTTAACATAATTAATGTCGTAAAAAACATAGTCGCGACCTAATGCGACGCCTTGCGACGCTGGGCGGATAGCTAGTGGTAAAAAAGGGTATGATTAATATTTAATCCTACTAGCGTAGCGTACAAATGGTGCCAGTGCTAATCTGCTAAAACACAATTGCGAAGGAATATGGTTGCGAAATGCAATATATTACAAGAAAGGAAATGTATCCTAAATACTTTCTAAGCTCAGGTAGACGATCAAATATGAACGAATTGAGTCTGTATATTTGGTATTAGGAGGGAAATTGAATCTCAGGAGACTCGGCTGTAGCCAACTTTTTGCAATATAATTTCTGTGGCATGTGCTACCTAGCTTATTCGTGTACCTAAATAAAGATAATAATTTAGTCCTCATATTGTCGTATAAGTAAATCATTAAACATGGTCATGCACGAGAGGTGACAAATTAAAGGCAAACTAGACCTTCGTCTTAATATTAAAATTTTACCGTTATTGAGGTCTTTTTAGCCGTATATTATTTATCATTGCATAACTAAATCAATTTTTTGCATTCTTTTTCTATATTAAATTAAAAGTTATTAACCATTTTAGGGTAAAATCTAGTAAAAAGTAGTATGTAGTAATTTCAAATAGTGTCATTAGAGTCTGTTGTAACATGCCTATATGTATTACTGTTAGGGACATTATAACAATAGCCCGATGAAATCAGTACAATCTACAGCACAAAAGCAATTTATTACCATCGTGAAAATCATGGCCGCGCTCATACAAATTGCTCAGTTCATCGACCTCTTTCATTCCTTGAACATTTCCTTGTGTTAGTTACGCGCACCCTTCCCTATGGGGGCGAAATAGTCATAAAAACAGAGACAATTTTTTTAGCTCCGTGTCTGCTGAACGAGTTGTACTTGCCTAGGGCCTTTGATAACTCATGAAAAATTCAAGTGCTTCTGACAAAGTCTAGATATAGGTACCAACAAACTACAAAACTGAAATGAAATCTGCCTATAACAGTTTATTGTCTATGTTTTGAGTAAAAGTTAACGTTTTCTCACTATGATGCGATATGAATTGTTTGCTATGATGTTAAAGCCGTGTTATGGTAAGGTCCATTTAAACTACTTTATAACAATTAAAAATGTATACATTTACGATATATATCATCTAAATTAATGTATGAAATATGTGCCTGAGGATTTTCAATGTTACAAATTAAGTGTCGTAGCCAAATCTAAACATTACCGACGTAGATATAAACAATCCATAATCCGTAAGTAAGATAAAATTTAATATTGACTTATTTTCCTGTAATTATATTTCATTGAAAACTTGTTGTAAGACAGTTAGTAGGTACTTCACATTCTATGTCGTCATAAACCTTAGTTACCTATTAACTGCGGTAACCCTAAATATACCTTAAATGTTACTTATTAATAAAATTATAATAAAGAAGAATTTGCCGAAACTAATTGCTCTCAAGCCCTGGCTCTCCCAAATTTATTGTGAATACATTTTTAATTAAGTAAATTGCTATAAAGAGATTATGTTAAGATTAATTTGTTAACGGACGCTAAAAATATCATTTGTCTACCAGCTTATGAATACTTACGTTTTATTACATGGACGTGAATATATTTAATGATATCATTCAGTAGGTACGTGTTGCCGGCTAAACCACAATGAACATTGCTGGGAGAATATTCCCATAATCACCTCGCTTGACAACGAGATTAGTTACTGAGCCATGCATTTCAATTACCACAGCAACTCCACAAACATCAATTTTCATATTTTAACAAACTAAAAGTACGTACGAAGTATCTTTTAACAACAAAGAATATGCGTACACCAATAAAACTCGTGTAATAGTGCAATCTCAGCGCACAGATAGCGCAGAAATATTGCCTTCATATCTGCCACGAGCAGTAAATTGACGAAAAAATATTATTTCTCTCTCGTACATAATAAAATAATACATATCATTAGCGTCAACATTCATTTTTCTACTTGACGTCATTCTTATTATGTATTCCAAAAGATAAGCAAGTACATAAATCTATGAAAGGGTAATATTATAAAACGCTGATTCCAAATTTGTTGTGTGGTTATGCATATACATAGTAGGGTGGCTAAAACTGTACATATACGTACAAATATATGGTGTTACTACCATCGGCGTTCCCAAATGTAATCAGTCGGCGATGAGTACCGACTAAGGGAATTTCTATGTAAATTGTTTCACCAAACAAGTATGATTGGCGTCAAATTAACATTGCTCAGGAATACCTACCTATGCAATAAAATTAAAGGTGTATTCGATACTGTAATCAAGGATACTGTAATCTTCTGGCAAGTTGTTAATAAGTCGCAAACAGCGCGTTAGATCTTACTACTACTACTACTCTTGAATAAAAATGTTCGTCTAATTCAGAAATCCCACTTTAACACGTCATGAATGCTTCGAATGAAGCGTTCTCTTCATACGTGATCGGCATTCGCATTACATGGTAAAGAAATTTCAAATACGAGATGGAACTACTACGAGTATTAGCTTTATGAGCCGAATGACACTAATAACTTCTCATAGACAATGATATCTTGTTGAGCTGACGGCTACGTCGATCTTGCGCGTAATATCGGTTGAATGTACCAGTGTGTGTTCAAACAATGTCATATGATAGCTTTTTGTATAGCTGGGTGCTTCTGAAAAATGCTGCTTAGGTATAATAAAGCAAACAAAGCATTTAAATGAGCAATTAAAATGTATCTTCAAGTAGGAGTGTCATTAAGGTTTATATTCATCACAAACAAATTCAGTTGCCTCGGTTACCCGGGTGCACGGGGAACGTAAATAAAACGGGATGTAAATCATATCATTAGAGGCGGCTGCGATCGGCCCTCGGTGCCGTCTAATTGAAAATAAATCTCATTAGCTCAAAGATTGGCAGAAGCGCATTTTATACCTTGATCTCGTTTATTATCAGACAATTTGTTTTGATGTATATTTTATTTAATGTGTTTTCGTTTTTTTTTTATTTAATGTTTTTTAATTAAATTAGAAAGTAAACTGTAAGTAACTGATTTTGGTTATTACGCAATCACGACATTCTGAAAGATACTTATATAAAATGTTTGCCAATGTTTTAAACAGTTTTATCTACAACACTTGAAAAGTCAAAAAATAGCGGTATTTAATAACACGCAGCTCAAAATACAATGCCAATAGAGAAATATAAAAATCGTGTGTCTATATTCCTGTTTGCAAGATAAGGGTCATAAATGAAGTCCGATAGCAACGGTTGGAAACAAAAGCCTCTGAGCTCGCTGTTTGCCCTGACTCAGATATCCCGAGAGAATGGAATGAAACGGAACTGAAAACTATGTTAGCAAATTTTATTATATATATAATAGAATATTATATAATAGAAACTATTAGCTGTAAAAATGAATGTATTATTATGCAAATGCTTTTAAGTTGATTAGCCTTTTGAATTTAGCAGATTTTGAAGACGAGTAATAGGTACCTACCGAGTTGAGTAGAAACTTAGTTTGTAGAGGTTTTTAGTTTACTTCTTGTCGCAATAACCTGTTTTTAATTTAAAAATATTTCAGAGGACATGTAATTTTCTAAAAATAAAACTCACATCGTCCAAAATCGGCGAATCAATACGAATTTTATTTTAAGCTTTTAATGCATTTTAATGGAGATCTAAAAAGTTCATGGTGTTTTTAGAATTGTCAACTAAGACCATTTTATTATTCATGGCAGAATAAGTGATTTTATGTTTAATATTGAATATTTAAAGGGGTGATTTCGAAGTTATTTTCTATGTATAATAGAAGGACTGTAAGGATGATTTGTCAGGAGCATTTTCGCTTCAGCTACCGGAAAATAATAAAACAGTTTGTAGTACTATGCATAATTTATTTGTTTGGTAGTAGTTCTAAGGAATGATTGTTAACTTTTGTGTTGACAAAATAAAGAGTTTTATTGTCTACTGAATTCCGTAACGTAGTACATCATACAATACAACACAAAAGTCAAAACAGTTTACGAGATAAATAAACTTTAGGATAGTAGATGAGATTCATGCTGATTTTAGAACATGCAGACTTTCGACTTGAAGTATTAGATAGTTTTTCCACTATTGCGTTATCAGAGATCCGAAGTCCCAATGACCCTCTTAACTGTCTTCCTTTTCCTTCCTTCACAGTCAGCAACAGCTTGCTTGTGTTTTCATAGCATTATTTCTGCAATCCTGAGAAAAACAGGCATGTCCTTATGTAACGGCAACCACTTAAGGCCGTAAGTTAGTTTATTAATACAAAATAAAAAAGTTAGGTATGTTACATATTTACACATAAACAACTTTTCCCCGTGAAAGCAATTTCATATATTTTATATGCAAAGGTCAACGATATACGCAATAAAGTACGCCAAACTGGCCTTTCAGGAATCCTTCTATCTACATACAATATTGGTTGGCATATTCAAAAAATACGTGGGAGATACGTCTACCCAGCGTAGTAACAGTGAAGCAAAAATATACAATGTTGGCACAACGTTTTATATGTAGACCAGTTATGCTTTAATAATAATGGATCAACTTTATAGGGAAATATTTCTATTTTATATTAGAGTATTATATTTCTGCCAATTTGCGACTGCTAGTTGTTACGGTTACTGATTGCAACACTTTATGTGATTTGCACAAACCATTTTTTAAATAAAGGTGTGTGTGTACAGGTGTCATGTTAGTACACCATACTGACTGCTTACCATCAGGCAGAGTGGAGTCACTGATGAGTGAGATGAGTTGTTGAACTCATCTCGCTCTTTGTCGAGCTTTTCTTTTCTGTGCTCTTTAAATTTTCGCACTCCATCATGCACTATGTGCCTCCAGATTTGACGCGTCTGTGCCTGTGTTTCCAATTCGGAAACTACTACTACTACTACTGGACGTGTTATATCATAGGAATCAGCCACCCTGTCTTCACTCGCCATCCTAAGTTCAGAGTGGAAAGTGCGCTTCGCAACTCTGTCATCCGAGATGAAGATAATAATCCTTTGCTTTTTTCTCCATATGCGTAATATTTAGAGACCAAAATATTCCTGTATCCAGTATGTTTAAATCTATAAATATTATCCTACTTTTATTATAAATGTAAAATTGTGTGTGTGTGTGTGTCTAGTGTAGTATATAATAATAAATAAATAAATAAATAAGTAATAATATATATTAGTGTAAAACTGCTGTTGGGAAGTATCTACTACCTACTACTCTGATAGCAAAATAATGTATCTTAAGAAATCATTAAATCGAGTTTAATGGAAAAGTACTAGCCGTTTATTTTATTAATTTAAGATTAGGTGAATTAAATAAGTAAATATATACCTACCTATATCGCTAGAACGCATCTATACTTCAAAAAACATCTTAGAACCACTGTACATTGTGCAGGCAACCTACCTGCGTCAATAACTCGAAGGTAGCCTCGTTCCATATTAATATTTTACGTGGATAGGGAAACCCTCCCAACGAGACATTAATGTCAGGATAGCGTGAGAACCACCACCTGCTGGACTCGGAAAATGCGTTAAACATACTGTAGTATCATTATGGACCTATTACTTAAATTGCATTACGAATAGTTTAAATCAAATTGCAGTAGACATTAAGTAGTTATTTAGTTTTTCTATACTATCTGACCGATCAGAAAGTCCTGTGTTAAAACTGCTACTACAACGAACGACAGATTGAACAAGGCTTGAGGTATGAAAGGCAAAAGTAAGGTAATGGATTGGGCCTCTGGTGCACCGTTTTATCGAATGAAACGCAAAACTATGAATACCTACTACTATGACTATGACTTTTTATCGATATTCTGTGAAAAATAAATACTTCTTCGGACGACCCAACCCTTTTCAGGCTGTACGTATAACGGGTGTCTATCTATAGATTACTGGTACACGTGATAAAGTGCGTGTTCGTGTTGTGGCATACTTCAATTTAGAGTATAGGTAGGTATGTACCTCTTTGGAAATTAAGTAGGTATGTGTAATATCTAAATATCAAAGGTATTTTTAATCTATCATTTTTTAAATCTATTTATTTTCACTTTGATTGCACATACATGATAGTAAGTTCGACTACCTATTGGCTCTCGAAACGGATTCCATAAAAACCATGCTACGTTTTAAATGTTCGATGCGATATAAAAACGATCATATTTTTGTCTTACAAATATGGACGGTGCATTCATAGTGAAGTGTTACAGTCGGGTTTCAGTGCAACAACATTCACTTCAATTTTTCATTTCAGTGCAGATAAATAAACAGGAGCGAACGCGCCGCCGACCACCTGCCTGTCGAGCTTTTCACTTTATATTATCAATGCCCTCTTTTTCCTTTTCATCAAATTCTTAAAACCCTTTTTTAAAAGAACTACATCCTCTCATAATATAAAGCGTTAATGTTTACACATTTTTAACACAAGCTAGAGAAAGCACTCGATTGACTTAGGATTCAACACGGACTGGGTTTTTATTAAGTTGAACATGTCGAATTTCCACTTCCGTCTCGAGAGCTACGAACTTTTGATATTGGCTTCAGCCAATATAGCTCCTAAGTAAAATATGCGATTTTAAAAACCTTTTGAATCCATCGATCTTTGCTCTGCAACATAATTTGGTTGTAAATTCTACCTCTGATGTTAGATTCGTTCTCGATTTAGCCTAGGACCAGTAAAAACATTCTAAATGGCATTTTGTGTATGTTTTATGACTTTTTCCTAAGTTTTGGAACAGTCTGTGCTCTCGTATTATAAAAAAGTAGTAATTTGAAAATAAAATGAAACTTTTAGACTTCAAAAGGTAATGAATTTGCTATTATCTACTAGAGCTTAATTCCACAGTGAAATAAACAAAGAACTCTATCCTTCTAATATTACAGGACAGTGTTTTTCCTCTAGGTTTTAATATGGTTGTATATTGTTTATCATATTAGACTTTATTTTATTCATAACGGAGAATAATATAACATTTTTATTTTATACTTTTTCAGGTCGCTAAATACAATATCTTGCATGTTGAAGATTAGTAGGTAAGTATACTTTTTTGTTTTTAGTTATATTTACCTATCATTAAAAAAGTTCGTACAATATTAAAACATTAAGAGTTTACCATCAAACAAATTAAACAAATGTTTTTCGTGAAGCCAAAGTAAGAATGATTGTAAAAAGTTTTCAGCAGCTCGTAACAACTAGATCGATGGTTCTACGAGATCAAACAACGCTATCTTGCCGCAGCAAGCGTTAGATGGGGGATCTTTGTTTGCATATTGACTTAACACCCCTCTGTTTCTCAAAGAGCACCTTAACCTACTACATTTTGAAGTCGTATAAGCGATTGAACAACATGTACTTAATTATTTTTATTGCTAATAAACGTCAAAAAGGCTACATACTAAATATCTAGAAATAACTTTACGCTTTACAGTGTGATAAAATAACTAAAATAAAATTTCAAAATAAAAACGCACTTCAGAATGTGTATAAATCAAGTACAATTATTTTTGCATACCTGTCTCAATGTTAAATAGTTATTGTACACTAACTTTATAAATAAAACAACATTAAAACATTTTAGTTTTTTTAATTACTAATAGATACGGTGACTCGAGGGAAGCAATAAGTCAATGTTAATCTAAATTACTAAGTACCTAAATGTGAAAAATGACAGAGTAATCAGGATAAACGAATGAATTCTTCCAAATTTAAGATTAATAGATAATTGTCTATTAAAAACTTGACCATAACGCGAACTTACTTATCTGGTTTTTTTATATTCTTAGTGAAAAATTGCTTTCAAACTAAACTCAAAACAAAAACTTTATCGAAGTAAATTGAATTAGGTAGGTACGTTCATAATCAGTTTAAATCTTTTCTTATGTTATTGCACCAGCTCCGACAGTTATATATGTTCATAAAACTATACAATTCAATTTACTTAAATGTACTATCTATACTTGGTGGAAAGCAATATATGAGGTAACAAAGACCGCGACAGTTAGCCGCGATGCCATTGTAAAGAGACTAGAGATTGCAGACTGCACTATTCGCCTCTCCCGCCTCCCGTCTGCCCTTCAGACGCTCATATGAGGACGAAACTTCTTATACGGTCATATTTAGGCTGAGAGCAGATGACGTTGAATAATAATAATAACAATAATAACTTTATTACAACTATTGAGGTTTTACAATTTATGTGCAAGCACTGATTCTCAAACTAGCGTAAGCTGTATGTTGAGAAACAGTTCCTCCCCAAGTAGGTATTACAAAAAGTTACAATTAGAACTAATTACGAAACACATTATTGGGTACAATCGAGTATTTACACATACATTTTGCGCATTTGTTGGTAAGTATGTGTGTGCGTGTATGCGTTCGTGTGTATTTGTGTGTCTATGTGTGTGTGTGTGTTTCTGCAGATGGGTAAGTCTTTTTCTAAATCTTGGTAATCGGAATTCTTGAGCCATTCTTTGATTTTGTTTTTAATTACATAGTTAAAAATTTGTTTGGTTTTATGTACTAAGTTAAGTTTGTTATAAACTCTAGGTGCAATATTACTGTATTGTCCCTGGGCAAATGTACTGCTTACTCTGAGAATAAAAGTCCTTATACTCATGAATAGGGTAAAGACTAGATCTAAGACGTGACGTGATGCTCCTGGTGTTGCTAGCGTTCATAGGCTACGCTAACTGCTTACCATCAGGCGGGCCGTATGCTTGTTTGTCACCTTAGTCTTATATAAAAAAAGACACTGTAGACTCCGTAGAGTATTACGATATCTTCGACATTAGAGAACCGTTCCTAACAATTATCATCGGACGTAATCAAATCATCTTCTACTAGAACATTCTACACACATTACTATCGCTAAATTGTGCGTTAAACTGACGCTGATTTTTACATTATATTACGATTTCAGCACACTGTAGTTGATTTTGTGTATATATCTGTTTAATATCTGGTATTTAGACGGACCGTAAGTGTATTTATTGATCAGATACATATAAAAATAAGGTTATCATATAATAATAATAGTGGTGTGATAAATATTATGTGATACCAGGTCGTCGCAAATTAAGTTGCATGTGTGCACTTAGCCTAAACTAGACTAGACAGGATGCCATCCTTTTGTTACATTCTTCATATTTTTGGCTATGTCGTCCTTTATTACGTTATTCAATGAGTTAGGCGTAATAATAACTTTATTTCGCAATTATAAGAGACTAAATCCTGTACTTTCCCGACGCTCAGAGACGAAATTGAGGGTTCAAAGAGCAAACATTTGATGTCAATAAACTGTCCCAGTTATAATAATAATAATAATAATATCATTTATTTCTCAGTATATGGTACATTGAGGTCTTAAAAAAACATTAATCACATACACTACCATTGCTGGTGTAGAAAAATTAATTATTTAAACTAAACATGCAACAAAATCGTGAATTTTTTTGTGTTATAATATTTAGTTATGATTATTGTTTATAATTTAAATGTGGAATTTATATTCATCATTAATGTATTATATACATAAACTATATTCATAATAGTGGTAATGCTAAAATATTAATTACAATGTCAAGATATTAATTACAATATCAAAATATTAATTACGATGTCAAATATAAAATTATAATGTCAAATATTATTTAAAATGACAAAGTATTATTTATAATGTCGAAAATTATTATTAACAATGTCAAAAATATTAATTGTAATGCTAAAATATTAATTACAAATTCTAATGATTAATTGTAACATCATATTATTAATATAAGAATAATAGCTTTCATAATGTCAAAATGTATGATTAAGAAATTCGTTTACAGAATAAAAGCACTTGTCTAAAAGCCAAGAAAACATTTTACTTTTAAACTTGTTAATAGTCATTATTCTAATATCTGATTATTATATATATTTAATTGCCATACAATAGACATTTCTGCTAGATAAATGTAATTTTTGTGAAGGCACAAGCAATTTACCAGGATATTTCTTCGTTAGTCTTACAGAGACTTGTTCGTTTAATGGGATCAGATGTGTGTATTTCTTTACAAATAAAGTTATTTCCAAAATATACAGGCATGGAAGTGGAAGTATTTTTAATTTCTTAATTAATGGCCTGCAATTGTCTAAATAGTCTGATCAACATATAGCTCTAATACACTTTTTTTGTACAACAAAAGCTTTTTCTACATCTACTGAGTTACCCCATAGGACTAAACCGTAACGAAATACCGATGAAACATACCCATGATACGCGCTTAGAGCTGTTTTTTTACCAGATACTAGGCTAAGCTTTCGGAGGGCGTATACAAACTTATCGAGTTTGTTACACACTCTTTCTACGTGTTCTCTCCAGACTAATTTATTGTCAATTACTATACCTAAAAATAAAGCCGATTGTCCAGGTTGTATAATTGAATTATTGTTGGTATTATAGACGCGTTATGAGTTTGGAACTGAATTAATTTTGTTTTATAAATATTCACTTGTAGATTATTCTTTTTATTTCATTGTTAGTGTCGGTTTCTATATCAGTTTTATTTATGCATCTTATTATTAATGTAGTATCGTCAGCAAATTGAATACATTCATGTTTCAGATACTTATTTAGGTCATTTATATACAATATAAATAGTAATGGGCCCAGTATACATCCCTGTGGGACGCCAGAATTGTTAATTTTTGACTCTGAATAGTATGTAGTCCTTATATTATTTTCAATTTCAGTAATTATCATTTTCTGTTGCCGGTTCATTAAATAGCTATTAAGCCAATTTTTCTAAATTACAGAGCAGTCGTTTATGTGAGACAAAATCAAACGCTTCGCTCATGTCTAAGAAAACTGATAGAGCAGTCATTTTTTGATTAAGAGATTCGGTGATTAATTTTACTAAAGAAAAGCAAGCCAGTGTTGTTGAACTAAACTTTCTAAAACCAAATTGATTGTCAACAATTATATTGTGTTTATTTACAAAGCTGATTATTTTGTTATGCATTGCCTTCTCAAAAATTTTAGCAAAAATTGGTATGAGTGTAATGGGCCTATAGTTACTCATATCAGTATAGTGAAAGAAACCATAGTAAGGAGTTTCGTACATAAGTATAAAATACCGCAAAGGCAGTTATGTTCTAGATCTAGACTAACAGCGATCTCAACCATAGGATTAAAATGTCCCAGTTCATTTCCTTTTAAAGACAGTTCATTACTTTTGCAAACAGATTTACACTGTTAAATGAACTATTGAACTATGGGCGACTAGGCAATATGCCGCACATTGACGCATCAAATAAAATTTATTAAAAAAAAAGGATTTACATCATGTTTTATGTCAGGTGTTCCGTTTTGGAAACTAAATGAATTGTTGGACAGAGAGATGGAATCAAACTTTTGTGCAAACGAAAAACGGCATCGTACGTTCATCAAATAAAATGCGAAGCTCGTTGACCTCGAACAGCAAACATAACTAATTGCAACAAAACTTCGCACCTGATGACTACGTGAAAATTTAATTCTTTCGCTTTATCTTTTTATCCTCATTAATCCTTCGTTAAGCTCAGTAAAGAATTATTCTGCATACACTGTTTCATTCGTTACCGTCACATTCAGTAGAAGATTAGTTAGATATAAATTTAAGCTGGTTAATTATTGGTGGTGAGTGATGTTATATTTTTATAAGATTAACAAAATAATGTGAACCTTTTTATACGAAACTAGCTTTTGCCCGCAGCTTTGCTCGCGTGAATATCGTTTATTCCAATATACATGTTTTATATTATTTTATATTATTTTCCATACTATTCCTGATCTCCCATTCATACAAACCCTCTTTAACTTACGTAAAGATATCCCTCCCTTTCCATCCCTTTCCCTCCCTTTCCCTCCTTTTCCCAAATTTCCCCTCACTGCCCCTTCACTTCCCCCTCACTTCCCACTCATTTCCCTCTCGCTTACTTCTCGCTTCCCCCTCATCTCCCCTTCGCTTTTCCGTCACTTTTCCTCACTTCCCCCTTACTTCTCTCTCACTTCCACCTCACCTCCCCCTCATCTCCCCTTCACCTCGTTCTCACCTTCCCCCCACCCCCCTCACCTCGCCTCACCTCGCCTCACCTCCCCTCACTTCCATCTCGCTCTCCCTCCCTTCCCCCTCTCCTTAAATTTCAAGCCGCTAACTTCAAAAGCAAAGATCTTTCCGTATAATATTTGATCCCTAAATTCAACTCTGTTAAAAAGAATTGAGGGTATTTTTTATTTTAATAAAAGTATTCCAAAACAAAATTTCAACTGTAAGTTAAAAAATTAAGAAATTTTATGCAAACGTTTTCATCCCTTTTCACACACTTAGGGGTTGAATTTCAGTCCGTTGTCTGTCAGTCAGTCAGTCAGGACAAAGCCTTTTATAATAGGTATGGATTGACGATGTGGCACTGTCCTAACTGCCATCTGACCTTCACCATCATTAGGTAAGTGCCAAGGCACTGATTGTAGTGAGTGCACATGAAACAAATTTGTGTTTGTGTATGTGTGTGTGTGAGTGAGAGTGTGTGTGTGTGAGTGAGAGAGAGAGAGAGAGAGAGTGTGTGTGTATGTGTGTGTGTTGTTTGTTACCACTCAGCGCCTAAATGGCTGAACCGATTTCGAGGAAAATTATTAATCAATGACAATAATTAACATAGATAAACACGGCACATCGTTATTAAGTTTATAATTTACTCAGTACTTTCATAACAATTACGTCATTTAAACCAGCAGCTAAGTAAATAAAATCCGATTAAAAAAATTGGGCCCCAAATTTAATTTTTCAGGTTGTGGATTACCGAAACTTAAAATTGTTAATAGATTTTTATTACACAATATCGGCCTGCCCTGGCTTCGCACGGGTGGATTTTTTTTGAAACTTCTGGGATAAATAAAGATAATCTCTCCCGCCGCGCCGCGTTGCTCACTGCGCTGCCTACGTGGAGCCAATATAGTAATATTATTTTATTATAGTATTTTCTTAATCTCGTTTTCGTAATTTTTCTTAACAACGATAGCGCTTGCCGTAAATGCAATGCACTCAAAACTTTGCCGCAATCACATCACCACACTCAGCTACAAAGCTATTGTCATTTAACATCGCATCGTCAACAGTGTAAGTGAATGCGAATCTGAAGCCAAACCACGCCGCAGTAATTAAAAAGGAAAGAAACGTGACATACTTAATTTACATTCTATTTAATAGCTGTCGATCTACTATTATCGTTAGTGTACAACAGGCCGGCTTCTGAGAACACGTTGCTGACGCACATTCCATAGAAATAATGATCGCACGATTATATTTTATATTTTCTTTATTAAGTATAATATTAATGTCGGTTAATACTCGTTATATCGGTACGTAAACCATATTATTTAGAAAAATTATTATTTGATAGTGTTTACGCCAAAGTAGAAATTATTTAAAATTGCAGATATATTCACAAATCACTTACTTCCACAACATATGCCGAGACCAATATGGACTGATAAGAATCTGATGCATGATAAGGTGATAATATAAAAGTGTTTATTATTTAATAATATTTGCCATTATATTTTTAATTTTAATTCCTATTTATAGATACTACTTGCACAAGCTTACCAACCACAAGAAAAAGTGCGAATTGACTTGTATTATGAGTCATTATGTCCCGACTGCAGACAGTTTGATACGCTACAGTTTACTCCGACTGTGAAGAAACTAGCGAGCCGTCTTGATGTCCATGTATATCCGTATGGAAATGCTCAAGTAAGTGTGTAATACATTCTAATCCTGTCGCTGTGCATAACGTCCGCATAATAGGTCAAGACGATTACTTATCGGTCGTGGGCGTTGACGTGACATACATAGTACTAACTAAGGTATGTTTTCTTGAATTTACAAAACATACAACGATATATTAGACAAAAAGACAATTTACATTTCCTGTTATGAGTTTTAAGCCACAATTTCAAACATTAAAAAGACTCATTGGTTGCCTATAGAAGTGGTTTCTAATTTATACTTCAACAAAAATATACTAGCTATATTTTACGTGGTTTTAAAAGGTAACATAAAAACATTTTCAAGTCTTCAAATTTAAGAAAATCTACTACTACTTAATCATTTTGATAAATAGATGTACATATATTTACCTCGCGTTTATTGTGTAATGAACGAATTATAGCTACCTACATAATTAAAATAAAATAATAGATATAAATTTGTACCTAATAATAGTTTCAAATTTTTAGGTTTCCAAAAATACAATAATATCTCTTTGTATGTATTCTATTTTATCACCTAAAATGTTATTCTTTCCCAGACTCTCATTCACAAAGATGGATCATTTGAAATTAAATGTCAACACGGCCCTCCTGAATGTTATGGCAACATGTTGCATGCATGTGCAATAGACAACATAAGGAACTTCACTACGGCCCTGATCTACAATTCGTGTTTGATGGACTTTTCACAAAGCAATAAAGGATCTGACGATCAAGCAGCTGATAAGGTAAATATCGATTTCTTTTTATACAACTATGTTATCAATTAAATTTACCGCCCGCGTAATAGTAAGCAGTTACCGTAGTATATGGATCGCAACACCAGGGACATCACTCGCGCGTTACAGACCCTGTAAAAACTTCGTACTTCTTTCTTGAAGAACCCCATGATGTTGTCTCTCGCGAAAATCTCAACGAGAAGTTCATTCTACAAGGGACTCCTCCCTTGTAAAATGAACTTCTCGTCGGAGTAGGAGGAATTATATCTGTTGATGCCATTATGATATAGCTGCTACATAAGAATATCCATGTGAGAAGTTTAGAATTCAATGTCCTTGCTATGATATTTTGTTTCTAAAGAATAGCTATTGTCTATATACAGCACCTACGTAGTTTTATACAATCTGCACGTACACAATACTATTGGGAGTACTTCACTAGTTAAATTTCAATGCAGTCTCCGTAAACCGACTCTTTGAAAGTTTAAGCCGCAGTTTAATTACACTGATGGTGACCTGTAATTTCAGATCTCAGGTAATAGCAGGCAGGTAATAGCTATTGTGATTGTGATACACAAAAATAATGCTGAAACTAAGTTTTCCTCGACTAAAATATTTTGTACGAATTGATGGAGTTTTGATTATTTGAGCAGAAGATCTAACTATTTTTGTCGGTTTCTAAAATGCATTTATTTCAGTTATTCTAAGTGTCCATGTAGAAATTCAAGTTAATTATATTTATTTTATTTTTATTAAGAAGTTTTGAATTTTTTTTTCAGTGTGGCCAACTCATGAACATAGATTCTGAGCCAATCAAAACGTGCGCTAAAAGTCAACGTGGCTTATTGCTTTTAAAAGCTTACGGTGATAGTAGCAAAGCAGCTGGTTTCAATGCAGTGCCTTATATTCTCATCAATGGACAATCGAATAATGGAGACAATTTTATTCAGGATGTCTGTGCAGCATTTAAAAACCCACCTCAAGAATGTTACTAATATTTGTTTTACGAATTATTGTCTTTTTTAGTAAATAATTTAATGTTTTATTATCACCGCAGTGCCTAACCCGATCTAATCTTTTGTTTCTATGGAGAGCCACCGAAACAGATAAAAGTATGAACAATTTATACGAAACTGCTGTAAAGGCATGGCCGCATGGCTCTGACAAGTAGACGGCCTGTCATAGCAAGATCGGGGATGTCATGGGGTTGAAAATGTCAATTCGATGGGGATTACATAAGTGAAACATACACATTTGAATTTTAACAACTGTATCTAGGTGGTTAAAACTCAATCTTGAAACGATCTGGTAGTCTCTGGCTTTACAGATAGAAAAATATTCCTTATGTCATTTACTACACACCAATCAGGTACAATCAAAGCAATCGTTTATCTTCTTATATCATGACAATACCTGGATGTTGCGCATAGACTTCTAAAACTAACAACAGGGTTTGATACGGTTAACTGCCTATTTGTAAGGACAGGCTGCAATCGTTATCATGGCAATCTTAAATATTATCTGCTAAGTTTCTTCTTCTTGGGTGAAGTCACATGTACTTAGTTAGTTCTGAGAAACACGATAATTTCATACTGATGATAATGTAGTGAATAATATCACTACGTCTCTGTGACTAGTAGCCATATGTGCCACGATCGTATAAAAAATATTGTAGATATTGTAATCGTAGGTAATGGCTAAACTGCATGCTTACCGTCACACTGTTGAAAATGACTTCGAAGTTAAGTTATTCTTGTCAATCATTATTTTCTTCTATGTCCATCGTAAGATCAAAAATTGCTGTTGCAAATCAGTAACAATTCCTTCAATATTTAGCAAATTCTCTTTTATCTCATAAACACGATAATTAACGGCGATGTGGATGGCCCAGACGTAGATGGCAGGACTATCTGGATGCGTTTTGGAGGGACTTGCAGGAACACCAGAAACAGGAGCATATTGGAAGCTTTTAGCAGAGACCTTTACACACCACACCTAATAAAAGGCTAATAAAAAAATAACTTTTAAACGCCTGTATAAAATTTTACAATTGTTATTGCAATAGTTTTAAGTTTACGTGTTTGTGTTCCGTTGCTCTTTGCAATTTGAATAAATATTTAGCAAAGCTTTTTTTTTAGAATAATATCAGTGAAATTTTATACACCTAAAATTATTGTATAATTTTAGGTTTGCCTTTTTCTGACTCTCATGATAGTTTGAAGAAAACAGTCTTAACTAGCTGCGCCCTGCGGCTTTGCCCGCGCGAAAATTGCTATGTGTTTAATTAATGTAACTCGGGAATCAGAGCGATTTTCGGGATAAAAAGTAGCATGTATGCAGCAGTATGTCCAAACCAAACCAAATCTATCTACATACCAATTTTCATCGAAATCGGTTTAGCAGTTATCTTAGTTTTTCTTTCATAAGAACCTTCTCCTGAAAATAACAAACACAACAAAAAAAGAATTAACGAAATTGATCTAGCCGTTCACGCGTGATGCCATGACCAAGGGAAATAGGGATTCATTTTTATATATATAGAGCAGTTATCTTAGTTTTTCTTTCATAAGAACCTTCTCCTGAAAATAACAAACACACTTAGTTTTTCTTTCATAAGAACCTTCTCCTGAAAATAACAAACACAACAAAAAAAGAATTAACGAAATTGATCTAGCCGTTCACGCGTGATGCCATGACCAAGGGAAATAGGGATTCATTTTTATATATATAGATATAGATATCTTAGTTTTAGTACTTTTTAAATTTACGCTCTGCTAAATTTTTCCTGAGGAAGCTTTTACTTATCTACTCTGAGATGGACGAGTTTAAGACTTTTCGATTTTTAGGTTTTACATTTTTAGGTATACGTTTCGTTTTCGTCATTGGAGAAACTTTCATAATCTATCATCGAAAACTTAATATTCGAGGCCCTAGACAAGTGTCAAAGATTTCTATTCTATTCATAGAATAGATTAAAAAATGTACGGGATTGACATAAGCTAACGCCAAAGCTTATGTCAATCCTATACATTTTAATATCTATTCTATGAATAGAATAGAAATCTTTGCCACTTGTCTAGGGCCTCTGTTATAGTTATAAACGTCATAACCTGTCATGTTAGCCAATTCATCTCTTTATGTCCAATCCTCTGACAAGGGTAGAAGGTCTTCTTCTAGGTGGGATTTAATTTTGTAGCAATATTTCGCGTACGGTTTACCTAAATATAAACTAAAATACTCTAAAGCGATTTAATCACAATAGAAGTCTTGAAATGTTTTAAATCTTTAATAGAATTATATATTAGAATATTATTGACAAACGAAATAATAGAAACCTAAAAAACGAACCCAACACCCAAACACAACAGCATCTGTTATAAACCTCATCTACAATATCTGAGAAGACTGTTCCAAGCTGTCTTATTAAGATTTTTCTCTATAAGTCCAAATAACAGGATGTCTACTCAGATACATACCTATTTATAACATAGCTTAGCTCGCAGAACTGATAAATAATCATTACGGCAAGTTCTGGAGTAGAGACCACGAACCGGGACACGCAGCATGGACTTGGACAGAATAAGGTGAACCTCGTAAAAGTAATTAAAAATACTGATACTACTACTGATAGATGAAAGCGGGTCAGCAATGGACATCTTTCGGCTGAAATGATTATATTAATGATAAGCACTTATCTCACGCAAAGATTATATAGTCACAACACTACTTTTTTATGTGTAAGGTTAAGCTATAACCACTGATAATTATGCAGTTGGATGGTCAGATGCCAAATAGATAGCAACAGATTCCGTGCTTAAATATGAGGGTAGTGACATTAAACAATGATAATTATAATTACACGGTGACGCTGATGTAGGTAAAATAAAGATAATGTTATATTAATACTATCATTCCCGATTCTATTATCTGCATCGGTTCATAGGCTATTCAATGATTACAATAATTGTGCCGTTTCTTCACGTTTCCCTAAATATTTCAAGTTTAGTTGCCATTCGGCAGTGTAACACGATGTTTTTTAAAGTACTGCTAATACAATTGTTCTTAAGTGTTACAATATGTAGTCGAGGTAAGCGTGCATAAAATTAGAGTCAAATTAAAATATTCTGATGAAAGATCCTACAGCGTTACTTCGGTTTCAGATGCCCCAAGAATTCGGAACCGGATAACTAGTTGGAATAGAACATCTGAGGTAAGTAACTATTTACCGTAATCCGGCCCTAAGTTAATATTCTTTCACTACTTATTTTATATTTTTTCTGAATTCAAATTTGGAACACTTTTACTGTGTTAAAAAATTAGATAATTGCTAACCATTTCACATATTTTTACAATATGGAATGGAGTGATATTTAAGTTTGAAAGCTTCGTATTAGCCTTAACATCGCGTGTCGGGTAATAGGACTTTTTCATTTATTCTTAATACTTATACTACTAAATTTTCACATGTAAGTTTTATTAAAATTGCTTTACTTTACAAACCTAAGTTTCGAGACACTACGTCCGCAATACTGCAGTGTCTCAAGATGAAAGTGCACTACCAAGACCACCAATAAAATAAGTTTAGTGCAAGCAATACTAACCCCCAGTTTCTGAAAGACTGATTAACGAAAAATTAACTAATCACCTGTTAAATCTCATGTGAAGTACCAATTGGGTTGCTAAAAGCATGAATAATTTCTTTCATTTGATCTAATTAGTAACTATAAGTTAGTTACTAATTAGCATGTAATAATAATAAAGCATGGTTAATTTGTTTATCAAAATAAACAAATTAACCATGCTTTTAGGCACTTCACATGAGATTTAATAGGTGATGAATTAATTTTTCGTTTATCGATCTTTCAGAAACTGGGGGTAAGTGTAAATGAATAAGATAACATAATTATACATATAGTAATTTATGAAACGAAGTTATAGATGAACGGACAAAGGGATAAACAGACTGAACTAGGTCATTCTTGACAGAGGTTTATGTCGCTATTGTGCAATTTGTCGGGTTGCCCGGCAAGTGCGTATCCTCATATTATATTATAGTATTATATCAATGTCATTTCATTTGTTATTATTATGACTATATCCTGCTAGGGACTAATTACTGTATAGCCTTAAAATGGTTAGAAGGTACTAAATAAAACAGCTTATTTCACAGATTTCAATGTTTTTGACATAAAGATTGAATATAAAATATGCGGTTAGTAGGTACAAAGTTGGGTGTTGTATAATAAAATGGGGCTATTTGAACTTCAGACGCACAATTACAATAGGCAGGCGGACTTAATGCTGAAAGCACTCTCTACTATTCAATCTTAGGCAGTGCAGAGACAAATCAAAGTAGGTGCAGTAAACGAAGCAGTGAAAACATATACATATTTCGAATTACATATGTTAGGAAAGAATTTATACTACAATATAATTTCAGATTGCCCCTCATATCAACACTCCAAAGGACAAAGTGCAGCTTAAAGTATATTACGAGACTCTCTGTCCGGCGAGTGTGGACTTCTTCGTATCACAACTAAATCCTGCTGTCAAAAGGCTAGGCGCACATTTAGAAGTACATTTAATACCTTACGGACACGCCAAGGTACGAGAATTTTGTGTCATTTCTGTAAAATGGTATATTTTTAATTTATTTCAAACACGCTTTGTGGTATGCTCTTAAACACGAAATTCAAACATTACAGTCGCAAACGATGAAAAAATAAGCCTTTAAGAGCTTTTAATGTTGGTTTCGTAAAATGATATTTCTTTTATTACAAAATACTGAGTACCTACTTATTGTTAATTTGAACGGAACGAACTCGGAAATAAAATATTGCTGTCATTTCAAACTTTCAAACGTTGATTAACTAGATATTGTGTGATAATATTACAGTTGATAATATCAAATCTTCTTTTGTACATTTTGTATCTCACTAAGTTTGTTACTTTTATTTTTATTTATTACAATGTATTGTTGATATGTTCTGTAAGCTAACTTGTTGAGAACAAATAAATGTTTTTCTTTTCTTTTCTTTTTTTTTACTGAAGGTTACTTTATTATTTATGCTGTCTTTGTCTATTTCTATATCTAATATTATTGAAGTTGAGGAGCCATCTAGTCGTTTGGGCACTGCTGGTGCAAAACACTTTACTTTTCAGCAATCTCATTGCCAAATCTTAAATATAAAAGCACTCTCTTTTGTCGATTTTATAAAAAGAGTAATGAAGTGAGTACTCTTTTTAAAAAGTAAGTACCATACGAGTATATTGATTGGAGGAACGACAACTGCCAGTGCCCGTGCTGCTTTGTTTGTGAGCAAACTTTGTTTTAATATGATTAAAAAAATAGAGGAAATTATGAAAATTATGTTATCTGTGTGTGTACAATAAAGAATACGAATATATGAATGTGAATGCTACTTGCTCTTTTTGTATTTTCATACAACAGAATAACGGTTAAAGTTATTTTATTAATAACTTTCGCTTTAGATAAAACTTCTACACTATAACTAGAATGTACCTACCACTTTTAATGAAGCAGAGAAACCTAGTATGTTATTTAATAGTAAAAATTTAGGTTATTTTGATATTTAGTAAGTAGGTAGGGAGATGGCTAGATGCATTATGTTGAATTTGAAAACCATTAAATTCCGACATTAATTCTAAATCAATTCTACTGCAGAAGGCTTCTTTTGTCCAGCAAGATTTAGTTGGAAAACAAAGTCTTTACTACTTTACGCTAACCCAGCGCACCTACACTAATCCGACCACAAGCAGTAGTATTTATGTAATCCCTACCTACTTATTTTGCGGGATATAATGCGAATGTGGTGCATTACAGATTTGAATGCACGCGACGTGAACTATAAGAGATACTCATGCATACCTATTTCCATTTTCATAATAATATGGAAAAAGGTATGCATAGTTCGACACGCCTTCATAAACTTATAACGTAGCATGCTTTAACGACAATGAAATTTACAATAAAACCAGCCCATTATCATCCCACTACAGGGAATTTCCTCTTCTCATACAGCGAAGGCATACCTAAACATTGATCGCCACGCTCGCTCAAGGCGGATAGGCACCTTCGAACATTTTCTTTTTATAAGTCTCTTCACGATGTTTCCCTTACCGTACGTCAATGTTCCAGGGCAAAGTTAGAAAATACAAAACGAACCATACTTACCTTTTCTTACTTTTCAGACTTTCCGTTCCCGTGGAATCTATTCCTTCAGCTGTCAACATGGGCCACCAGAGTGCTATGGTAATATGGTTCATGCCTGTGCAATAGACGTTCTCCGAAACAGCACACACGCGATTCTCTTCAACAGCTGCCTCATGCAATACACCTCGTATCATGGCGACTATAAATACTTCGTCTCTGTTATAACCTGGGTATGTACCTAAATAAATCAAACCCTTTATAACTAAATACAACATATTACGGCGATAGGTATTTCACACAAGAAGAATTATTTATAAAAGTGTAACATACCTAACCAAATTATATACTCGTAAAATGAAATATCATCATCAATATCAATATTTTAGCCGATGGACATTCACTGCTGCATACATACAGCCTAGCCTTAAGGCTAATAGAAACTTAATTACACACATTAAAATCCAATCGTCGAATTCGCAAAATGTTGCACGAATTTAACGTTCGGCAAAATATGCACTTGATGGTAACTAGAAATAAAAGGATGCTATTGAAAGCAGGTACTTATCATTGCACGTACTAAGTATTCAAATAGTCTATAACTTTGTACAAAACAGGTAAATGAGATAATCACCGATACTTTTAGTTGTTTCTGTCAGGACGGCAAAACGTAGACGGCGATTAAAACGAAGTAAAATTGTCTTGAAGATTTACTTCAAGACAATTTTACTTCGTTTTAACTGTAGCAATATTGCAGTGAAATTGAAATTACAGCCTTGGAATTTGCCTCGGAGGTAAAGACCTTAGCGTTTTGCGTTGCATTTGTTGTTTGGTGATGACTCCTTGCTAAATTATAGTACATTCTTAAATTATTATTATTTTTATCTTTTTGAATGAACATTATGGTTATTTCACTCTCTCTCAAATTAAATACTACTTAGTATAACTAGGTGCATCTAACAAATTACCTAACTGTACTGTCGAACTATCACATACCCGCGCAAATTTATATATCCTCGATAAGAAATTTTAAGGCTCAATATTCTTCTTAGTTACCCTCTTGACAAAGCGGACGTGGTCATCGTGTAGGTAATATTTGGTAGAATAATGCGCTTCACCGCTCAATATTTCACAGGCAATATATTTACTTGATGTAGAGTCAAGTAAAAAGTAAGTTGCAAAGTCAACTCGTATTTTGAAGCCAAAGTAGCTATTAGAAACTGCTTCATATGTATAACAATACCTAACAAACGACACAAACACTTACAAAAAAAGAAAAAGCGCTAATGGATGACACAAATATTTACCTACTGCGGTCAATATGAATGAGTATAAGCCGAAATTTATTTTACATTCAGTAATACCGAAATGCTTTACCGAATTTCATATTTTTCATAGATCGAATATTCAGTGCATACCTTAATACCTATTTATGTCGAATACTCGATTGGACAAAAATGTAATGAATGTTGGACGGGCTATGTAGTCCGCATTCTACAGATTACTTCGAACTCTATAATAATCATTATTTATTTTACATGATTTTATAATACGAGAATACTTATTACTTATTACCATCTCCAAAACTTTGACCTAGTCGTTTTTATTTTATTTTCACATGTGGTTATGCGGAAAAGGTTCATATTTATGAAATATGGCAATGCATAAAAAGCAGACGTGGTTCTATTCTTCTAAAGGAGTACGGAGACGAGACTCATGCACTGGCACCTAGATATGTCCCCTACCTGATGTTAGACGGGTCCACGGAACGTCAAGATGAGGCTGCAGGCAATTTAATTGCAACTGTATGTCGCTTACTCTCACCGAAACCTCTAGGATGCTTGACTCGAAGATAATTATATAGATAAGTTATTATTTATACATAATTAAGATAATTGCATTTTGTAAGTTAAATAAAGCTATTTAAACAAATTAGCTTTCGTTTACTAATCATTACCGAATGGAAAATGTAACTGTATGTGAAAATGATAGGTACTATTTATTGAAGACGATAAGACCTATTCCTTATTGTGTAAACAACAACAAACTGGTGTATTCAGCGTTTGGTTAGATATAAGATAATCGATCCGTGACACGAAACAGCGGCATTCGTATGTGTTGCGGCGCACGAAGTAATGTACCCGAAATCCTAAATGGTTGAAACAATTGTTCTGTCGGCAAACTTGACGAGATGCCGAACGCTTCCGGGGAATTCTCAGTAGGTACATGTGGACACTTTCCCACACGCCTCTACTCCGCCGTCGCCGTCGTCTTATCCTCGGGAGTCGGGGCTCTTGCCAAACTAACACTTAATGTTCTCGTGCTTGCACGGAATGATAACAATTTCACCTCTTTTACAACTTTGGGCCAAGCACTTCAGTAATATTGTCATCTATTATGCCATAATATTAACGGTTCATGTTGTGATTCTACAAATAGCAACTTTTTTATTTTATTACTGTGGCTGTTTTAGTTCTTAAGCGCTTTGAGTCGTTTTGTAGGATATTTTTATTATAGTTTCCGTTACCAGTAGTAAAGTACATGAAGTTATGGTTTCTAACCCTTAAGTTCGTGCTTAAGAGGCGGGTACAACACGGTACTAACTCATCTGGACTTCTTTGTATCTAACGAGATTATATATTTAACGAGACCTGTTTAACATTAAATGACATGTTTGCGTTATACTTAACTTTGCTATTATATCGCGCTAGGCGTTTCATAGCTGCCATTTGAAGTTTGTAGTTAGCACTTACGATATTAAACGTAATAGCATAAATATATCTCAAATAATATGTTACTTATAAGTTGAATAAATTGTTCTATTATACTTTTCTTATTTCCTATAAGGAATTAACATAAGGGTCATTAGGAGAGGTATGCACGGACAAGCCGCAGCCGGCCTGCATCGATGAATCATGTAACAAATATTTATTGAATTCTTTTCGTTATGACTAAGGCAGCTTTGTGACCATTGGCCATAAATGTTATATTTAAAACCTCATACGATAAACTGTGGATACATTGTACATAGTATGAGTAATTTTTAAATGTCATCTACAATCGCTATCTTCGGTTTTAAGAAATCTTGTTTTAATGTAAGAAACTTTGAAAGATAGAACTGCCAGAATTATATGAAAATTGAATTAAATAAAAGCACTTATTTACTTTCACTTTGGAATGCTGAAGTTGAACTCCCGATGGGATTCCAACTAATTAGTACTCAGGCCATTGCTCAAACTAAGTGTTCGCTCTACATTCAATACTCTAAGGTGCAATTATTTAAAATGGTTTATAACAAGGTGAGTTGTAGGTATTTTTATCTTCGTGTATTTTAGAACAAAAAGTCCAATCATAGCAGTTACTAGATTTTGTTGGGTTGAGAAAATACACGATTTCTGTCGAGTCGCTGCACAGCAGAACTTTTGGGATAATTATGATATGATAAAGTAGGATTAGGGTTTCTCTGATGTGACATGTTTGGTGTCAGGGCTCTGTCTAAGCTGGTACGTATCTAAGTATATGGCAATAACACCTTAAGTTATGACGAAGAGCTGTAACTCTTTGCTTTGTAAGAGTGCGTACCTAGGCTAGAGCAAAAGCTTCTTAGGTGACCAGCTTCTATACTATAAAATATTAAAATCGATTTTCTTTAAATTATGTTAATGTATTATATTAACATAATTTAAAGAAAATCGTACAGCACAGAATTCATTCACGATATTACGATTACTGTGTGCCGTTGTTTCACTCAAAGTATTTACAATCGTAAATGAATAGACGAAGGCTCTAGGAACAAATAAAACGCTACATTCACTACAACTAAAAGGATTTAATTAAACGCTCTGCTTTTTACAAGGGGCCGCTTTAAACTTGTGCAATGAAATAAAATTGTGAACTGGCACACTATTGCAATTTTTAATATAACTTAGAGTTGTTTATTCTGGTAAATTATTATAGAAATAAGATGTGAACAAATCATTTTTATTAATAAGTTATGTTTAATTTTCTCTGTAATTCTGTTATAATTCTTTTGAGAAAAATTAAGTTCTTAAACCATACAAATGGTCATCGCTTCATCGTCCATCTTCGGATTGTCGTACTTGTCAACGTTGTTTTAATGTACTGAGTTTTGTCTGTCGTGTTTAGAAGGATTATGGGAATTACTATGAAAATCATTATAAAGTAGTAAGTGCTAACCGTCTCTTAAAGAGTTCTAGAATTCTGGGAGATCAGCATATGATAGGTCTCGCAAAACACTGCTGTAAGTAGATCATTCCAAAGTTTACAGGGACGTGAAAGAAATGAACTATTACATGACCAATAAGTTACAATCTGGTTCTACTAGACCAAAAATACCAATTTATTGGAATTCCCAAACAAACCTTCGTTGTGCCTATTTTCCAGTCACGTTTCGTTTTATCCGGGAGTTATAGAAAATATCGTACAGTTTAACTTAATAATGTTTGTCAGTTATTACTCGGACCCGACTGACCTCAGCAACCCAATTAGTGGAGCGGCCGGTAAACTAGTTCTGCTAACTTTTCAGACTGTCCATAACAACTATACTAGATGTTCGTATTGACTAAGGGTAAAGGACTTTATTTCTAAAGCTTATGCTAAGTTGGGGCCGTGAGTTTCGTGATTAATTTTTAATATTTATATACCTAGCTTTTAAAGTATTGTGTCAAAGCACATCGCCTCCTGATATTTTCCATATATTGTTTTAATAATAATAATATAATACGTTTAAGTTTCTTCGTTTTTTTCCATCATCATACGTCCTAATCACTAAACCAATATAAAAATCGAAGTAAGGAACAAATCGCTAAGAGTTTGAACTAGTTCTGTAACTTTAGCGATATTTAAATTTTAGAGTGATTAGGTACAGCTTGTTACTTGACTAATTCTTAACAATCAATCACTAAGAGAGAAATTTATGTAGATCTGCTCAAAATTCTACGCTTAGTGCAATCTATTTTCCTGCCCTGTCTGCCTGTCCGATGTTCAATAATACATAACTGAATGTTTCAAATATCCTATTTATTATTTAAATCACTTTGCAAAATCTTATTTTATATTAAGTACTAAAACAAAAAATTGCATAGTTAATTTTCTATAAATTTAATTCTTAGCAAAGGCGCCTTCAATCGGTGCATCACATTATCAAATAAGACGTCCACTGTTAGATAAAGACGTCAATGGGATGAGTCTACCACAGTCAGAGACGGTGGTAAAATGGTATTTAGGACGCAGATAACACGTCCTTCCATTTCTTGGTATTCATAGTTACCTCTTACGATCTCATGCTAAAAAATAAATTGGTTTTATAATCTGTCTAGGTGATCAATCGGCCTTACACTTGCATAGCCCAAAATAATAAGAAGATACTAAAACTATAAATTGTTGACAAACAAGTTGCGCACCTATTCGTAGAAAATAAAACCGTTTATGTTGGCTGTAGAGCTAAGCACAATTCTGCAGACATTGTTACGCAGACGTTAGCCGTACGTGACTCCACATCACTCCAATACCGTGATTGACTGGAATCCGCAAAACGAAATCGACAACAACGTAAAAACTAATACAAAAACGTATTTCTACATTTATATCGTATAAATTACGTGAGTCGACACAGGTATTTGTGAGCAGAAACACTGACAGCTGCATTTTTTGTTAGTAACATAATTATCAAATTATCATTAGTTTACTCTTTATTTCTATATAATTAACAGAGTGCATTGCACTTATACATAATACTTAAGGCAATATCGAATATCTAATATACAGGCAATCAGTTATCAGTTACATACCTACATGCGCAGAACATTGAATTATCTAAACGAAAATGAAACTAATAAAATGAAAAACAAAGAACAATAAATAAAGCATCGCATGTCATATCTTACAATGAAGCATGACTAGTAAGTAATTTAAAACAATCGTCACGTTTTGTTTGTCAAACTTTTGAAGAAAATCCTGAAGAAAATATAAGTACTAAGTTATTCGTTCATCAATAATCATTTAAATAAACCAGTTAAAAGTTTAAATCGTTTTATGTAATCATTTTACGTCGCTACTTTCCTCGGAAGCCGGTGAAGTCGGGCTCCATCCAAACGGATTAGCGTCAATAGAAGTTTCAATGAACTTCTCTAGACTGGTCCGTTCCAACTCAAATTTAACATTAAGTAAATCTAGCTAATTGATTTTCTATGAATACTCAGACTTACAGCATTTTGTTAATTACGGTAATCATTTTAAATTAAATAAATCATAAATATACGTATTTAAATCGGCATGTTCCCTTTATGTCTAGTCCCTGTACGTCGAGTCTTAGAATCTATTGTTTTAAAAAAATAGACTCATAAATATATATCATAAATATCTCTATCTAAATATCATACTCGACACTAAGGTTCGTAAAGGAACTCAACATAAAGGGAACATTTTTTTAAATCATTAGCCGTCTGCTGCAGGTTATAGGCTTCTCGCAAAGGGACATAGTTTGCCATAGACACCACGCCTGGCAGATGGATTGGTGGTCGTAATTTTTAGTATGCAGTTAATGCTGCTGCTCATATCCTCCCGTAGTCACCACTTGGTCGTTCGATTGTTGTCGTCGGTCGTCGCCAGCATGGTGGTTGGATGTCTTAGACAGGAGACCATGACCAAATGTACAAGTATAATTTTTATATATCATTCATTCTGCGTTACCTTTGCATTTTACGTTCATTGTAATACGTATAGTTTATGTATATTTCTGTAAATAGGAACATACTACGTATGACAGTTTTCTAGATCTTTTACACCTCTAAGGTGATAAACAAGCATACCACTCACCCGATAGTTACGCACTTACCGCTTATGGGACTACATGCTTGTAATTCCAAAAGCTTGTGCGTATTGCGACTACGAACAAAGGAAACAAAGTTCATGTTCACAGCAGTGCATTTTCTTAAAAAGCTTGGTGGTCACACTCGCGAACAGAAATACTAAATACTCTACCGAGGCAGCGTGTTTAGCATGGGTGGATATTACTTCTAGTCGAAATAATACTTATCATATAGGTAACTATATTTATATATATCAATGATTTGTAAGTCTCTCATCATACCGTGAAAATTAGTAATGGTATAATGGATTATTCGCAAAAAGAACTATTCATTTTCTTACGAATTAGTAAGTATAGGCGCTTAATTTCCAATACAAAGAGACTGCATACAAACATAAGTGGTAGCTTCTTGTTTTTAGTCACTAGGATAGACCTTTTTATAACACTACAGTTGTAGTTCTTACAAATGAAGGAAAATAACTCATTTAAAATTACACTTGTGCAACTTCTCAAAGTCAATTCATAATAAAATAAAAGAAGTTTCCTTGTGTTTTAACTTAACCGTGTGTCATTTCTATTATTATTTAATTAGTTTTAATTACTGAATACTTCCGTAATGTCTGTTGCGCTTCTTAATACAACAGCAGTCTCTACAACCTTAAAACTATAAACTCACGAGTTTATATTAGTATGTGTATGCATAACGTAGAGTACATGTGCGTGTTTCCTTACAAAAACAAGTGAAATGCATGACGAATAGCAGTGTAATGCCGGGAGCGATAGGTTGGCACTGTTTGCAGTTTTTTTTTTGTACGCAAATTTTTAATTAACACGCAAGGTCTGTCAAAGCATGCAATAATCAGGAACGTGTAGCTCGGCAGCCAGCACCAGAGCATGTCACGGAAGTGTGTTCATACAAGTACGTCGAGAACTTCAACTGCTGCGCCTGTTTCAATAGGTTTTTATATTTACGCACTACGAGTCTATACAATGTAGCGAACGACATTGCTGATTAAAGTTTGGTTTAATTTGCGTTAGACAATATTTTCATTTTGCTGTGTGGCAAAAACGAGCTGCTGATACAAGTTTTTGTGGTTTTCAAATATTTGTCAACGAACTTATTACACGCCATCTAAATGTATGGCGATCTTGGGCTCTAACCGCAAGACTACATGTGCAGTATGTATAAGAATAGTCATTTTATATTACTGCAAATGTATTCTTTACATGCCTTAGACTGAACCTCATTGCAATGGCGCCATCGAGACCGGTATAATCGTCTAAACTATGATTACGACTAATCCTTAAACAAGTATATTACGTAAAGATAATTCATTCAACAATACAGTATGTCTACACCTAACTAACAATATTGAACTTTCATATTGCAATAATTGCAACGGGCGGCACGACATGTTCACGCGATCATTATTATCGTGATTGCACTAACAGTTAACTAACCAGTACGAATATATTCACAGATTAGAGGTTGATCGTCTTTTATTACAAGCCTATATTTAAATTACCTTGTTAGGATGGGTCAATCTTACATACACTTTTATAAGTTGAAATTTTACATACCTACACATTTAGTTGGGATGATATTGCATAGTTACGTCATTCAAAATCTAAAACTGACTGCCAAAAAAGAGTAACCAGTTATTTTTATGCACTCGCAAGGCATGGGTATCAAATACAAGAGTTTGCTAAAAAGAGTACGAAAAGTTTAGTTATAATTAACTAGCAGTTGCCAGCGGCTTCGCCCGCGTAGGTAGACATACCACAAAAAAATTATAGATATTATTATTATATTTTTCCTATTTTACTCGCTGATATTGTAGCTTTCTATAAGTGAAAGATTTTTTTTAAATTAGTCTTATAGATTTTGAGATTATCCATAATAAACAAACATAAAAAAACAAATCTTTTCTCTTTATAATATTAGTTTAGGTAATTAATATGTTGTTGTTGTAGTTTTGAAGTTTCAAAACTTGTTTTCTATATTCATAGTTAAAATAAGTTAACACAATTTTTCATTTTTTTTTATTTTTGAGCAATGGTCACTTCGACTGCTGTGCTACGACGGTTACAACAAGCGTAACTCTCTCTTCTGTAGTTTTTTCGTTGATCAGTCTATAAAGGTAGACGAAAGTCGTTGATTGCAAGCTGTTCAGAGTTGATGTTTGTAGAAGTCCTTAGAGATGACTTATATTCAGTAAAGACTTTATACTGAAACCTACACTTTCTTGGCTAAACCATCCAACCAATTTTGTTAAAATAGCGCTATTTATAATACAATAGCTAGCTTTGACGTCACACTGCGGAATATACGTTTCAATGGAGGTTCCTATTCAATGGTTCACGGTTTAATAGCTCATTAGAATAAAAACCTTGACTTTGCAATTGAAATTGGACACTGCCACAAAACTATACAAACAAATGGAAAAGTAATATTTTCTAGAAAATATTTACAGTAAAGCCTTCTAAATGGAAGAGAAATACTAAATGGATAATGGAAGGTAAAGTACATAAATATTTTGTTCACGAAACCAGCAAGTGGGTAGCGTCAAGGCACAACGAGGTTGTTCAATATACAGCGAGCGAGGGTAGAGCAGGAATTTTACCCTAGAGAAGACTGCAGATAGTGTTGCTAGTGATTAGTGACCCCAGGGGGCCTACCACTGTCACCATCTCTTACTGCAGAATTATTGTATTCTTACTTTGCGTTTTGTCTTTTTCTTTTGTACCATTAAAAATAAGAATAGAGACAAAGTAAGATTATGATTGCTATATACTACCTGACGGTAGTAGATCCACGCTGGTTTCAGCATGAATGGACCGGATCGTCCGGGGAAGTACTACCCTCTCATAGAAGATCGACGTAAGAGTAGTAGTATCCGTACTACTGCGTTTCATTCGATGAGTGAGAGTGCCGGAGGCCCAATTTCTCCCCTTTCCTCTTTCCTCACCCCTTCAATCCCTTCCCCTAACCCCATTCCTAGCCGCCATAGTGGAGGCCACTATACCCGCAGTTTAAGACGATATCTTTTGGTATGGTGGCCACCACTTCTGGATTCCACTGACTGCTTACCATCAGGCGGGATGGAGTAACTTTGGTAGGCTAATATAAAAAAAATAATAATAATAATAAAAAAATTAGGTTGTGGTGGGGCCCCTGGTCTTGTTTGATATCTTTAAGATTTTTAAGCAATAAGAAAATTCATACAAACGTTTTTAACTTTTGAATATGTATATATGTATGAACAGTAGCCCCCATATACCTACATATTCATTAAAAGTGTACACTTTCTGTGTGCCTGAACCCATCCCGTAGAATCTCTCCGAAACATATTTGCATATCACGTATCCAAAGTAGACTACTCGTATGAGTATTGCAGGCAGATTTACTATTTTAGAATCTCCGCACTCAAATCTCACATTTCAATTAAAAAGTTAATTTAAATAGTTTCGCATTTTTACATAAATAGGTACATTTTTTGCATTACAGTGCTAATAATATAATAAATCATTTGATTACGAGGCTCAAAGGTTAAATTCGCGCGCCACTGATAGAGAACGATGCTGTGTATAAATAGAGCACAATCGCGGTTGGTAACCCCGCACATTGTCGTCACTTATCAGCTTTTGTTTTGGGGAGCGATTTTTCACACGATGTTGATAAAAGTTGAGTGAATCTGAAATAAGATTAGAAATTGAGTCATATGGTCAATCTACATAAAATTAAGTCATTATACTAAGTCTTATTATTGTCTATGTTAAGTCACTATAACTAGGACGCAATAAAAAAATATCTATACAATCCGAATTCTAGAGACGGATCGTCAAACTTGGGAAAGCTTGAAGAAGTAATGTCCAGCAATAAACGTCTTTTAGCTGACAAGATGATGATGAAGATGAATGCTGCGCCAAAACTAGACGTAACTTACTTGTCTTGAAATTAACAAGACATCGATGTAGTCTCACTTTGATTGCATAAACAAATACTGCTATAGACTAGACAAATATTTTATTTTTTTCAACTAGCTTTCAGTTTTAAAATATAGCAACATTAATAAAGACTGGTAGACAGAAACTGTCTCTGAATGTAAATCACTAGTGCTACTTGGCGTTCGTATTACTCATTTTGGCTCGAGTTCTTCACAAATACATTCACAACTACTTCCTGCAATAATGACGTAGATAATATAATAGTGAATTACGTAGATGATAATTATATGGATTAATATTTATGACGAAAATTTCATCAAAAATCGGTTATCGATCTAAACGATCATACAGCCTACCTGCTGGTCTTAGATGCTCTGCTACGCTACTCTTTATGCCTGAAAACACAAGTATACTGCTGGGCAAAGTCTAGAAACGCCTTTTCAAAAGAGATTAGTTTGCTAAATATGCGCTGCTGGAAAATTCTAATAAAATTCTCTATGACACTATGTGATGACTAATGAGTTAATGACTCACCTTATTGATCATAAATTCATAACTAAAGATGGTCATTTACTTAGGTATCTATTTAATTTTTGTTTGCGAACTTTATTATTCAAGTTACGAGAAACCAACTTGTGTATCCGCATGTTAGACCAGATGATTTTAAACGGTTACCGCCACTCTTGAACTTAGGCAGCGTAGATGTCCAATTGTGCATCTAGTACCTTCGCCACCACCAACAAAAAAAGTTGCCCTCACACAAACTTTACTGTTACTAATATATAACACAGCTTTTCTTAATAGCACTGAAATGAATACTTTTTAATACACAACATTACATCATAATAAGAAGTGATGCTATACAATTTTAATGAAGTATACAACGTATACTAAACTTGTGAACACAATGACATAATAATGTGTAACCAGTAAAAAAATTAGTTTCACTAATTCGCTTGCGATTTCTGATGACATTGATTAGTAGATGATGACGTCTTTTTGCATAGTGATTGTCACAAGGCCAAGGTCCACGTTTGTTATGTAAAACATGGTGTTTACTCACCACACGCTTACACTGATCACAAAGATTGTCTGATAACAGGTTACATATAGCAGGTGACACCATACTATGTAACCTGATTTTCATTTATGACGAAAGTAAATTAAGATATACACAGTAGATAGGGATATAAAAAGAGAAGTGCGATTTATGAATTTGAGCTTTAAGCCAATGAGCATACAATACACAATGAGGACTCGTATGTAGACGTGTGCCTCTATTATACTGAATGTGCGTTATACAGATGAGATAGCACAGCGTCACAAAATAACAAACTCAAATAAATTACATACGAGTACAGTAGCAATTTTATGACTCCTTGTTGATTGATTGTGTTTGTTTTTACAAAGTTATTGTATTCGAGTGCCTTTGTAGTCGAGCTGTCTAGTGATTACGGTGACCACTTGCCATTAACGTGCTCGGCATTAAATTGTGGAATTGATTTTCACCTAACTTAGAGAAACTGAATGTAATGAGCCAGTTATGTGTTTGTAAAGACCCTCGTGACGCGACACACTATGGTTTTGTTTGTATATATGTAATTTTTTTTGTTTTTGTTATCCGTCTTCAAAAAGTAGTTCTCAATTCGTCGGATCCTTTTTTTTACGGTATGATTACCAACCTATTAACTCATTCCGTAATACATGCCATGCATGACAAATTCAAGAAAACGTTACAATCAGTAACAAGCAATATTTTATTTTAACATTGAACGTAGAACAACCAGAACTTCATTGTTAAAATTGTGTGTCTATAATTTTGTACAATGTAGGTATATATAAGCACCCCTAATGCAAGTCGTTCTATAACCATAGCAAGAAAAATATAATTACAACATTGACTAACAGAGATAGAAATAATTAAGAAATGGAAGGAAACCCAGAAGAAAATTGAGCTTGCCACACTTTTTCTCACCGAAAGGAACGAACACTATTATTTCACTTCGGTATCAAGTGACTACATGTTGAAGGTCTTGAGCAACCAATGGATAGAATTGAAAACCATAAAAAGGAGTCGCCTCATACAAGTACTATTATTGCGAATTAAGTACATGTAAAAATATGAACATGATAACGCTAACCCAGTTAGGGACAATACGTTAAATTACTAATATCTACGCAATTGGTGTCATCTTGATTAAGCGAAATATTTTAAACGTTAGACACAATTTATACTCACATGATAAACTAATCAGAATAACCTAACCATGTTTTTAACAAATAATACAACATTTATCTATACATATAATAAAAATGTAACCGATCGCTGTCTGTACATGGAAGATATATGAGAAAAAATACTATTGGGACCTATAACAACGCAAATAGAACCCAAAACAATGATTTTTAAAATTTTTGTCTGTTTGTCTGTTTGTCTGTTTGTCTGTTTGTCTGTGCGTTTGTGCACGCTAATCTCAGAAACGGCTTATCCGATTTAAATATGGTTTTCACTAATATATTGTGGTAAGCTTCACTTAACATTTAGTGTTTGTTTCATGTCAATCGGTTCATAAATAAAAAAGTTATGCCAATTTAAAGAATCACATCCAACATTCGTTAATTTACTACGAAATCTTATAGAAGCAGATATTTTAACAGGTTGCGGAATAGCTGATAGTGTTTTTATTCCTCGGATTCCTGTCATTCTAAACAGTCTTTCTTTTATTTAGTCTTAAACGAGTCCAGTTTCCAGTGAGCCTATGTTTTGCGATGACTAATTAAAGTAATTAATTAATTAAGTAATTAAAGTAAAGGTAAGACACTAAAAGTTGTGGGTGTGGATCTAAGTATTAGCTGTTTTTCGGTCAGCTTTATGTGGCTCTATCACGTGTTAGCATTACTAGCAGCCTGTATGCTTTGATCCCTGATGGCTATACGTCTAATCCATACATCCAAACATATTATATAAGGCTTTGTCCTGACTGACTGACTGACAGACAACGTAAAGCCTAAACCGCTGGTCGTAGCGACTTGAAATTTGGAGGGTGTGTTTGTCTTAATGTCTAGAAGTGTACAAAGAAACCCTTTCTTAAAAATTCAACCCTTAAGTGTATGAAAAGGGATGAAATCGATTGTATGAAACGTCTTAATTTTTTAAGTTACAGCTTTGAAATTTTGTTTTGGAATACTTTTATTTAAATAAAAAATACGCTCATAATTTTTTTTTACTGGGGTGGATTTATAGGAGTGAAATAAGGGATGAAATATTGTATGGAAAGATCTTTGCTTTTGAAGTTGGCGACTTGAAATTTGGAGGGAGGGGGAAGGGAGGGGGAGGAAGAGGAAAGGAAGGGAGAAGTGAGGGGAAAGCGCGGGGGTAGTGAGGGAGAAGTCAGGGGAAAGGGAGGGGAAAGTCAGGGGGAAATCGATTGCCTCTGTATTTCGGTGGTACTGTGTATGGACTGTGAGTTCGCGGGTTCGATTCCCGCTCAGTGCAAATATTTGTAGCATGAACATGTCTATTTGCATTGGTCTGGGTGTTTATATGTATAATATGTATCTATTTACAAAAATAAAAGTATTTAAGTATGTTTATCCGTATTCTAGAACCCATAATACAAACATATAATATGCTTACTTTGGGTCTAGATGGCGTTGTGTAAAAATAAAAAAGGAAGAGGGAACTTAGGGGGTGTGAGGAGGCAGTGAAGGGCAAGTGGGGGCAAGTGAAGGGCAAGTGAAGGGGACGTAAGGGAAAGTGAGGGAAGTGAGGGAAAGTGAGGAGTCAGAAGTGGTGGTGAGTGAATGGGAAGTGAGGAAAAGTGAGGGAGATGGGAAGGAGACGGGAGGGGAAGGAAGGGGAGGGGAGGGGAAGGGAGGGGAAGGGGAAAGTTATTGTAGTGAAAATTTGCCTTTGTGTATTGTATGTTGTTTTACGGGGGATATCTTTAGGTAGGTGAAAGAGGGTTTGTACGAATGGTGATGATGATGAGATTAGCAATAGTATGCAAAACAGTATTTAAACAATATAAAAATGTCTATTGAAAAACGATATTCATGCGAGCGAAGCCGCGGGCAAAAGCTATACATATATAAAAACGAAAGGTCACTCACTCACTCACTCATCTCATCACGAAATCTCAAAAACTACAAGTGCTAGGAGTTTCAAATTTTGGAAATAGGTGCTCTCTAAGACGGGATTTTGCGAAATTTATTTCCCTGGAGTATAAAGGGGAACAAAATTTGTATGGAGCTTCTATAGTTTTTTACTGATATTTATTACTAATATACAATGTACGATTGCCGTAAGATTAGGTAAGAAATATTCTCATACAGGCACACATCTGAATTTTCACGCGAACGAAGTCTCGGGCAACAGCTATCTATACATATAATAAAAATGTAACCGATCGCTGTCTGTACATGGAAAATATATGAAAAAAAAAATTACTGGGGCCTTTATCAACGCAAATAGAACCCAAAACAATGATTGTTACAATTTTTGTCTGTTTGTCTGTTTGTCTGTTTGTCTGTTTGTCTGTTTGTCTGTGCGTTTGTTCACGCTAATCTCAGAAACGGCTTATCCGATTTAGATATGGTTTTCACTAATACATTGTGGTAAGCTTCACTTAACATTTAGTGTTTGTTTCATGTCAATCGGTTCATAAATAAAAAAGTTATGCCAATTTAAAGAATCACGTCGAACATTTGTTAATTTACTATGAAATCTGATAGAAACAGAGACTTTAACAGGTTACGGAATAGCTGATAGCGTTTTTATTTTTCGGATTCCTCTCATTCTAAACAATCTTCCGTTTAGTTTTAAATGAGTCCAGTTTCCAGTGAGCCTCTGTTTCGCGATGACAATTAAGCCCAAGGTCAGACACAACTAAAAGTTGTGGGCGTGGATCTAAATATTAGCTGTGTTTCGCACGGTCAGCTTTATGTGGCTCTATCACGTGTTAGCATTCCTAGCAGCCTGTATGCTTTGATCCCCGATGGCTATACGTCTAATCCATACATCCATACACCCATACATATTATATAAGGCTTTGTCCTGACTGACTGACTGACTGACTAACAGACAACGCACAGCCTAAACTGCTGGTCGTAGTGACTTAAAATTTGGAGGGTGTGTTTGTCTAAATGTCTAGAGGTTGTACTAAGAAAGGGTTTTTTAAAATTTAATTCCTAAGTGTGTGAAAAGGGATGAAAATGATTGTATGAATCTTCTTCATTTTTTAACTTACAGTTTTGAAATTTTGTTTTGGAATACTTCTATTTAAATAAAAAATATCCTTATATTTTTATTTTAACAGGGGTGGATTTAGAGGGGTGAAATTAGGGATGAAATATTCTATACAAAGATCTTTAGCTTTTGAAGCTGGCGACTTGAAATTTGCAGGGAGGGGGAGGAGGGGAAAGGAGGGAGAAAAAGGAGGAATTGAGGGGAAGGTGGAAGGGAGGGGAAAGTGATAGGGGAGAGATGGGGAAGTGAGTGGAAAGTGATGGGGAAATGAGGGGAAGTGAAGAGGAAGTGTAGGGAAAATGCGGGAGAAGTAAGGGGAAAGTCAGGGAGAAGTCAGGGGAAAGCCAGGAAGAAGTGAGGGAGAAGTGAGGGGAAAGTGAGGGGAATGTTAGAGGAAAGTAAGAGGAAAGTGAGAGGGAAGTGAGGGGGGAGTGAGAGGAAGTGAGGGGGAGTGGGGGTTAAGTGAGGGGTGAATGAGGGAAAATGAGAGAAAAGTGAGGGGGAAGTGAGGGAGACAGTAGAGGAAGGCAGGAGAAGGGAGGGGGAAGGAACGCGGAAAAAGGAGTTCTCGAATGGTGGAAAAAGGGAGGGAAAGGGATAGGAAGCGATAGGAAGGGAGAGGAAAGGAGGAAAAGA
Organism: Parascotia fuliginaria; assembly: GCA_963082885.1. Taxonomy (NCBI): domain Eukaryota; kingdom Metazoa; phylum Arthropoda; class Insecta; order Lepidoptera; family Erebidae; genus Parascotia; species Parascotia fuliginaria. The sequence goes on from OY720172.1 coordinate 13,143,570, forward strand.
AAGAAGAAGGAAGGGAGAACAGAGGGGAAAACGAGGAGGCAAGGTAGAGGGAAGTGGAGGAAAGGGCAAGAGATGCTGGAGGAGGGGCAAGTGGACAATGGAGAAAAAGTGCAATAGGGAAGAAGGGGAAGGGAAAAGTTATTGTAGTGAAAATTTGCCTTTGTGTATTGTTTATTGTTTTTACGAGGGATATTTTTATTTAGGTGAAAGAGGATTTGTATGAATGGGAGATTAAAAATAGTATTTAAACAATATAAAAATGCTATCTATATACATAAAAGCAAAAGGTCACTCACTCACTTATCACGAAATCTCAGAAACAACAAGTGCTAGGAATCTCAAACTTTGCATTGTCGTTCCTATTAGGATATCGGTGCTCACTTAGACGGAATTTTGCGAAATCCATCCCCTAAGGGGGTATAAAGGGGTGGCAAAGTTTGTATAAAATTTCTATAGTTTTTATAGTAGGATTACCAAATTGCTAGAAAATACTCTTTTTTATTATTCAGCAACCCCCCTTATTAAATATAATAATAATAATAATAATGGGCAAATAAGAGTCTCAAGTTTGTGTGAAAGTGGTTTGTCAGTTTTAGCGGTAGCGGGTTTAAACTGGATTCGCCATAGAGACGGATAATACTGATACAATGTACGATGGCCATAAAATCAGGCACGCAATATTCTCATAGAGGCACTCATCTGAATTTTCACGCGAACGAAGTCGCGGGCAACAGCTAGTTAAATATATAACCACGATGCACAAGGTTGCGCCTATTTAAATATAAAACTAGGCATTAAAAATAATATCCCATCATATATATATGTAAGTGAGCAAAATATTTTTGCAATACTACGATAAAAAGTGTGGGTGTTTTCAGTCATGTACAAACGCACGTTGAGGTTTGAACAACACTAACAAAATTACGTAACAAAGTAACACCCATTTCTTACATTAAAAACATGTAACATGCTGTATGTATACTCTCTCACGTGTACTCCCCCTGTTACTCTTTATTAAGTATTATATAAATAAACAATCTTTCAATATCCTTCCAGAGATTGTCTGGCAGAAAATGCTTTAAGTGATATGATCTTCTACTGAACACATCGAAGTGGATAAATAATGTATTAGAGATGAAATTGGTGTAAAATAATTATTACATACACTGCGAATGAGAGTGTGCACAGTTGAGGGAGTACCTACTATACCTTTAAATTTTGCAAAAAGGTAAATAGAAATGTTATCGGAACATCATAGAGTAATATTTTTGTTCTATGTTCACGGAAACAGAACTAGTCTATTAATTGCACAAATATTAATAATAATGGGATACTATACAGGGTGGCAGAATAACGCTCTCGAAAAATTACAAGTAATAGCTTCTATTCCCGACCAGTCAGATTTTTAGCTATCAAATAAATGTGGAAAATGTCAACCTTGAACCACTACTCGAACTCTCGCCTTACGGAAAACCATCCCAGCGCACTACCAACTGTGCAATTCGAAATACCTCGATTGAATTTGTCCACTGCTTTCACCACTTAATTCATCGTTTACTTGCACCTCTGTACATGAACATATCGTGGTGACGAAATAATCATGAATACAGCAATGAATATGCATATGCTAGCAATCATCTCCACTGGTTGAACTTGGATTCCTAAAATACGTTCTTAGCCAGCAAGATGAGTAGCGGTCTGCTTGACGGGGTAAAAAGTAACTGGAGCAACACTGGAAGTACTTACTATTCATTAACAGGACACAAACCTAACCAGGTGGCATTTTAATAACACACTTAATTAAACGCATAGTCCTTGATTTAATGATTTCTTTACCAATAGACCAGTCACTATTCCAGCGTTTATACCACAAACGTTAATAAGTATTTACAAAGCAGGAAAACGTCAGGCAAACTGATAAAAAAACGATTCACTGTAATATTGCTCCATTTAATACGCTAGTAATTTAGTAATAACAACATTAATGAGTACTTGTTTTATAAGTTCATTGCTTTTGTACTGTTTGACTTTCCTGTAAAAATTAATTACCTACAATAAAGAAGCTAAAATCAAAAGAATAATTCAACCGTGCTATTTGATACCTAATACCACTGGGTGGTTTTCGAGATTATCGCGTTCAAAGAGACAGACTCTTGCCAGCGATTTGCTACTATGTATAGTTATTGTATTACGTGTGTATTACAATTTTCTTTCGAAGGGATACACACAGTTCTACCCCACGCGGTTAGTCTACGACCTACGTGCAAAGGGTGCATCTAGGTCGTAGACGTTTTTATTTTGCTCGCTGCTTTCGCTTCTTTGTACCGTAGTAGTTAGCAACCAGTTAGTGTCGTAGTTGGTTAGTGGTCGCTAACTATACGTCTTATCAGAAGGTTCAAACTCACTCAAATGGCGATGGATGCCATGTTAGGCGTCTCCTTGCGCGATCGTTTAAGAAACGAAGAAATCTGCAGGTGAACCAAAATAACCAATGTGGCTCTCAGAGTTGCTTGTTGCAACATTGTAGAGTAAAGCACGTCCTTATAGCTTTGAAACTGGTCATGCCTGTGTGATTTTTTTTAATTTATGCGTATTTAATATAACTTTACCTTGGTCATTACTTGCTTATCGTAAAGAAAAATAGCAAGTGAATCTGATTTTTTTTATTGCCGACAGTTGCAGACGTGCAAACAGCCCATGAGATGGTAAGTGGTAACTGTCGCTCATAAACGACTCAGAGTCCCTAGCATTGCTCCTGCAATGACAGGAACTCTGCGAAGCCGCTCTCACCGTGAAGGTAGTAGGGTAGGTAAGGAGGATGAGGATTAATGATGATAAGGATTGAGGGAGGTAAGGAAAAAGGAAAGGGGAGAAATTATTCCTCCGGCACTCTCACTTTAGAACCCATCAAGGTCCAGTTAACATTTCGTTTATAAATAGTTTTTAATTTGGCTCATGGAGTAGTTACAACAAATGGCTAGCAATAGTGAGAAAATAAATTAAAAGAAAAATAATATATTAAAAAGCACAACATTCCTATTCTGCTTCGAGGTAGCCTTTGTCACGCTTTTTATTCATCAGATTTAATGTAGTAAAAACTACGAATATTACAACACTTTGAACTGCATGGAAAGCTTTCTTTAAAAATGAAGTCTAGATATAATTTGAGCTCTCGTTTATCATTTTATAATGAACCCCTGAAATGCACTAACATAGTCCTATCAATTATCATAAAAGTCGTATAGACAAATAAGTGAGGAAGCAAAATAAACATGCAAGTACTGTTTCCTATCCATCCCCAAGCTGGCACAGAGCCCAATAACATACGCTAGAGCCACGTGCGACAAACAATAATGAGTTTACTAACTGCTATAGCAATACAATACATTTTACAATATTCCAATTAATTTACGATTCTATCCAGTTATTGTTTCATTATTGATATATGCCTAACCTCCTGTCCGAGTATATTAATAGTTTAGTCGTGCTCACGGTGCTTTAGTATGGGATTTAATTTGAAAGAGAGGACTGGATTATCGAGGATTATTTCTTCAACATGGTATCACTGCAGTCTTCATACCGATATTCGTCTAGACATGTAATCGATAGTGACGATAAAAAATATGTGATGCTGAGAACTGTTAATAATTGTATTATTATTTTTCTTTTTTTACTTTATATCTTAATAATCAAGAAATGTATACTTTTATACAAGCACTAGCTGTCGCCCACAGCTCCGCTTGCGTGACTCAAAAACTGATACCGCTGATACTCCCATGAAGGCAGCCACAAGCTGATGCTGGGTTCTATGAACAGATTGAACTAAAATGAATTGAATGTTTTGCGGAAACGTGTAACGTAATTAACGAGCTGGTAGTACCTAGGTGCAGATATCATCAATTAATCACGTCTTGTAGTAGTAAGTACTAATGTAAAATATCCTAGTTTTCTATACTTGTAACATTATCATAAAGTAGGTACGATTTCCTACAGCATACTATTACTACAGATATTAATAACAAATTATAAAGGATATAATATAATAATACTGTTCTTATTCAATAATATCGTTAAGAAATATAATAGTACGTATTATTTATAATTAATCTTTTGTGGAAAGTAAGATTATTTACGCGCAGATATTCATAGAGCTAAGTTTAAAACTATTAAAACTATTATTTTAGCGTAGTCTATTCTTACTACAAGAGTAGACTTTACTATAAATATAACAGTTTATGGCTAGTAGTAAACAAACAACTTGAGTGTAGGTATAAAATAATAATTTATATTACAGGTTTTTATTACAATGTAGGTATATTAAATGCTCTATCTCTGGCCTCGTAGTTCCCAATGATATTCCTGTTACGCGAAGTCAAAACTCTGCAAAGATTGAGTACTAATGAGATCTGCCAAGTGTTTATTATTTCTTTACATTTATTTATTGTTTTATATGCGACCATTAGTTGATCAAGTTGGGAAATGTCATAAACTTGCAAAGGGAGGTGTTTGCCACAGTCGCTGCTGCTGCGTATTGTCTGTTAATCTATTACGACACTCACGGGTAGAGACTGGGTGGGTTTCTTTTTTTCAACTTTCTATGTTTTAAATCTTTTTGTTACATTTTATATATTCTCGTTCGTATCTGCCACGCCTGTGTAATTTTTGTAAATCTCTACTATTTTGATATAAATATGGTTGAGTATCTCATAAAATCCTTTAAGAATATAGCAGGTAGGATTATAAAACCATAGATCGGTGATGAACCTACTCGTTTGCTTTAATTAGTAATACATTTTAAAACTCTTTTTTTACTAAACAGTTTAATTAGTTTGCATTTTTATTTGGTCTGTAAATAAAATATCTATCTGCCTACTTTGCCCGCCTAATTTGATCATCTTTATACCTATCTGTTTCATTTTTATGTCCCCATCGTTTGACAAACTCTCAAAAGCAAAAATAAAACAAAAGCTACGGTGGGTTACCATTCTTGCACTAGAACTAATATCCACAATAACAGTTTAGTTGCGATCAATTAACAACTAGGTCGGACGTAGAGAGGTCAGTTTTCATTAACGATGTTATCACTCTATGATTTACCATTCAAGGCTTTAGGTAATCGCACAATTAAACATCGGATAGATCACTTGTGCAACTCAGATACGAGTACTCGCACATGTGTAGATGAAATGAATCATAATAGCTCGCGTACACGTAATTTTATTATTGCTATCAAGGATCTAATCATAATTATAGCAAGTATGCTAACGTAAACTGATACTTATTGGCACATTGGAAAATTAACACCATGAGTAGTTGTTAAAATGAGCTATATTACCTTACCAATACCTTCAAATTATCACTTTGTTTCAACTCTACTGGCGAATTTGCATCAAATTCTCATTTGTAAATCTTTTACAAATATGTCTGTAGGCGTACTGTCGTCATTTCTTTGCCTTTTTTGTTGTATTAACATTCGATATATAAAATAAACAACACAAACTTGGTGTCTTCTTTTAAATGAACCAAACCGGTATTCAATTGAATATTTTGCTATTTTGATAACATTGTCGTTCAAGAAATATGCGGCTTGTTGCTTAGTTTGAATGTCTTTACAAACGTAACAAAGACAGCTAGCTAGTCATAATAATGATGGCCGACAATGTGATCGAACAGTATAAAAGGATGAGAAGGACGCGCCTTCACGATGACGTCACGCGCTGCACGGTCCGGTTGATTCATTCATCCGTATCCACGCCCGGCGCAGTGGCAGCCGGCCCGTTTAGACGAGCCACCGCACCACACCGGTACAATGTTCGACGAAGTTCCACCAATGCGCTTACGCATTCGAAACAGATTCTCAATAACCTCTAGTCCTCAATAACGACCGCACCAGAATGAATAATGTATACCAATTTCAACTGCCCACATAAAGATAATAAAAATTTAACTGTGAAGGCAAATGAAACTAAATTGGAATAATACTTTTTAAAATTCCAAAATTTATACTTACACATGTTCGCCGAAATTAAAAACAGATTCGATAAAGGCTATAAATGTGTTCTACATGTTATTTATATTAATAAATAAAATGAAATAAATGTAGGTACCTACTTTATACGGATTCAAGACTTTTTAAGAAAAACGTGATGTCATGATGAATTTTATCTGGCAAAACCGACATGCTAGCAGTTAGCATGCGTGATACTACCAAAAAAATTACCGAATGGTATGACTGCTACATTTTGATAGGCATACACCTAAGTACAGAATACGTTCGCAGTCAAAATCGAGTAGTGGTTAGCATAGTTATACACCTCGTCGTCCAGCAGACATTACTAATGGCAACCATGAATCTGCTCATGTTTGCAAAGCAAGGCACGTCCGCAAGGTGCGCGCTGTGGCCATCCGGCGCGGCGTGCATATTCTAAAAACTTCTTGACAACTCAATATTGTTATTGATTGTTTAACCGTTGTACTAATGTTTTAATTTTTGAAAAACCTTGCAGTTCGTTGCCCTTCATTAGACATGTCAACATATCAAACAATGACGCCGCATCCTGATCATTAATGTTACAAGCAATATCAGTGTCGCACATGCCATGGAAGCATTAATCAAATTGTCTGATAAAAGGTTCAGTGCGGTGCAAATATTACTGCAGTAAATCACTGTTTTGATATTATTGAATTACCATATATCAATCATCGTTTAATTTAATGTGTAAATTATAAACGTGTCGTCGTAATTATGATTCGTCTTAGATATTAAAAGTTCTTTATTTTTCTGATGAGTTCGTCGAATTATTTTGAAGCGTGCAGTAACACGGACGTAATTTAATCACTGAATCACACGGTACTGGTTCGTACAGTTTTTGTTGAATTTTCAATACACATTTTGTGATATCTAACGCTTGTAATTATTCATACTATCACGACAGCGTGCGTTCAATGTTCTTTTACCTGATTTATAATCGATTCTGAGAACACGTGAGTTACTGTATTGCCATAAATTTAGGAACTACGGTATGTAAGTTGTACTTAATAAATATTATGGCAGTGTTGCGGCACTCCGCACGCGCGTGCGGTGGATGACATGGCATGGAGCTGGCACCAGGCGGCAGGGGTGAAGAACCTGCGCGCGGGACGCCCGATAAGCCGCGCCAGCCGTGTTTACCCGAGCCACGATCATTATAAATCATATACGTAGAGGCACCAACCTCTGACCCCTCGTTAGTGTTTGATGCTCTACTCTACTAGTCGTCCAAGCGAATTCAAATGGAACGACTCGTATTTACAATCTTATATCTACTAAATCTTATAAACTAAAGAAATAATGTCTTTAGGCATCTTTGTTTGCTTATTGTAAAACCTGTAAATAATAAATATTGCTAGCTATTTTTTATTACAGACATCATACTTGCAATGACTATGAATACATATTTAGGTAACACAAATAACAATCTCGTATGTTCATTAAATCCACAGCATTCAGTGTAATGGTAGATCACCTTAATCGCAAGACCACACGCGCAGGTCTAAACAATGTATCTGGTGAGTTGCGAATCTGGTGAATTGGGAATCTGGTAAACTGCGCCTGAAGGCTTGGTACCTAGTAATAAGGAAAAAACAAACACTTATTGTTATTGTATGAATGTAGTTAATGTGTGACTAATGAAAACCGCGACAGTGATGCAAATTAACGTTTCGTTGAATAGAACAGTTCTCTGTTTATAAAGTGGTACATAAAAGGCGGCGGGTACTGGTGACCGCTTCCTGTGATAGCCCGCCTGCCGCGTCGATAAACGTTCGTCACTCCACTTCCGTCTGCTTCGCCGTCCCATCTCCGGACCACCACTCTTATTTGAACATCATACTGTTTCAATTTATGTTTAAACTTTAAATAAGAGTCGATGGTTTGCGCTGAGTTCGAATTTTGATTAGATAAGTTTGCATTTCGTCGAACTGTGTGCTTTAAAAATACTTTACTTACTATGTACCTATGTTTGAAAAAAATCTTTTGTAAAGTGGATAAAACCGGGGTGCTTATTAATATTTATTCTTCAAACAGCTGGGGTGAATATTTCTTCTACTAAGTCAGGCCAACGGCCAATTCGCTGACAAAAGTAGAGCCATGAGAAGCACTAGCGCAAGAAACACAGGTTAGTTTTGTTGTAATCGCCAGATAATCACAGATTTTGGTATTTTTACAAAATTAAATGATCTTCTGATTTTGTATTGCGGCACTGTACCTTTCGAGCATAGATGTTTTTAATACATTACCTGAAGAGTTTGTATTACTAAGCCAGTCCTTAAATAGAACATCACAACGTAATACTCGAAAAACAAGTTGCATTTTTGCTTTTCCTCGAAGATCAGTAACAAAGTAATAAGTTAGTTATGCGATCTGCACCCACTTATCTTTAGGAGCTTTTTACATTTCATTAACCGACAGATAACAGGATTTATAATGCAGAAAAAGTAAACGCAACAACATTTAGATGTGATGTATGTATTGTGCTATAGCTGCTATACTAAATGACAATTGGACTGACGACCGATGGACGAAAATCTTCATTACATCGTACCTACGATGTAATGAAGATTTTGTTTCCATATGCATTCCAGTTCCAGTGTATATTTCCAGTGTAGGTACCTACCTACACTGGAAATATGCACTTCAGGATAACCCAACGACAGCCAATAAAACGGGCTGCTTGCCAAAATGATAGTGCGTCCAAGCACAAAGTGTATACATAGATATGTATTATAATAAATACTAAGTAAAATAAACAATTATGTTTACCCTTTAGCGAACTAAAACCAAAACCTTTTGCGCAACACTCGCAATGCGCTGAATCGGCAGTCAAAGTCGGCAAATGTACCCGATGTAAAGCAATAGATTTGTCCCCTAATTACGTGCTACATAAATGATTTATAAGTGATGACACACCTGCGCTCTTGGAGGACAAAGACGTTCTATTATGTTGTGTTATAGGTGAACGAGCTATTGAATTAACGAGGAATAAAAGGGGTTGTGGCTATACAATTATGTGTGTCATCTATTCTCCGTTTCTTTTACCAATTATATTGTGGTCGACCTGCAGCCTAACTGGTTTGGTTCGATAAAATGACTACCTACCTACCTAATAACTAGGCAACATAGATATTAGATGAAGAGTCGAATCAAAGTTCTCACAAATGTATTAACATTTGTATGATAGTCAGAGATTTAATGTTCGATACGGTCTGTACTAGTCTGTAGCATAGCATTCATACGTGCACCCAAGTCGGCTTGGACCCAAATGAAAATCTACTATATTTAGCACCGGCTTAAATGTCTATAGATTTGTCTATCAGTAGAATTCCTTAGCCTTTTTAATTATAAAATAATTGTTATATAAAATTACCATAAATTGTAATTCACGTAATGTTTCGTTAAGATTTTGAAATAAAAATTTGAAAGTGCTAAATATAATGTTAGTTAATTTACCACGACATATTTTCGTAACATTGGGTAATTCTGTATTATAACATATTGGCCTATATTTCACACGTTTAATGTTGCGAAACGGGCATCTCAGAGTCTTGCTTTTGGGTCCAGAAGAAGAGGAGTATCCCAACAGCCATTGTCAATAAAATAAGTAATTGCTCCCTCAAAGCAAATATTCTAACCATATGGAGTGTTCTAGTGTTGATAATTTGGTGTCATCGGATATTAGGGTCAATTGCCTCCATGATATGTTAGGCTAGTCTTTGATAACACTATTTATACTGCGAGCTACCGACGATGTCTATATAAACATTGAACTTATCGTTACATAACTTATCTGTGCTGACCCCATTTCTAAAAGTAATTCGTAAGCGGAATAGAAATCAAATCTATATTAGTTATATTACACAAATCGTAGAAAATTATTACTACTCTTAGGTAGTGCTGGTTTTGATCTGGCTTCGCCGCTCATACACTGTCGACTACTTGTAGTAGATATTCATACGTTTGCGTTCCGTTCGGTGCGTGAGAGTGCAAACGGGCACCGATCCTACTTACTTTTCTCAGGGTCGGCAACAAATAGTACCTAATCTGTAAATTTTACACACCCTAACACTAAGATGCGAAATTTTTTAAAGTCTTAAGGTTTCTTTGGGGTTGACTAAGTGTAAAATTTGAAAGCGAATACCTCTCTAAACATAACACATCGTCACGCTACATGCAGTCTGCCACGAACAGTTATAAATTATTATTTAAAATATCAATATGACATGATATAATAAATCTGTCGATTTTATCAAAAAATATATAAATAAATTGTGACTCATATTATTCATGCTATAAGAAAATTATCTAAAGACATGGGTAATAAGAAAAAACTATTATTTGCATCTATAGGTACAATCTCGATGTAATAACTTACGGTGAACGATGTTATTAAAATCACCGTAAGACCGTGAACCATCTACAAGTACCTACTCACTTTGTTTTTTTTTCCTGAGCTCGAAGCTTCCTGCTTCGTTCATGAGTTGATTGATATTAGATATTATGAACATAAACTGGTTCTTACCTGCATCTACCTTTGTTAGAAGTAAATTAAACACGGGGTGTTTATTCTCAAGTTATTTCCAGTTTATAGCTTCATTTGAATTACACTTCGGTTAGGTAATGTACCACATACATTACCTAACCTACTAACTAGTGCATAAAACTACAGAACTAAGGTCGCAAATTTGATTCGATAGATTAAGTAGATAGTATGAAACTATGGAGTTTTTCCGTAGAATATCTACTGTTTCATCCGTATACTACTAATGTATCAGTACCATTTCATAGGTACGTTCCTTCATTTAGGATTTCGCTCATAAAACTAACTTCTCCGTGAGTTTCAAATATCGTGCAGCAGCAACGGGCTAATATACGAAATGAGCTGGACACGCAATGAAAAGATTGACTTCAGGCAACTTTGTAAGGCCAATACCAAATAGGAAATAACAAACTAACTTCGAAGAGGACATTAAATAAAAAGGTTAATAAGTAAGAAGAAAATTACGTCTACTTTTGTGAGTATTTTTTTAACAAATATATTAAGAATAATATTAGCCGAAATTATAATGCCATTAATTAATTAAACATACACCAAATTACCAGGATAAAGCAAATCGGACTGTAAAAATTCAGAAATATTTCAATACGCGCAATAGTTATAAGTCTGATTCATCCACTGGCAATTTTCGAATAAATTTAATTCCACAAATTTCACAGACGCGTAGGTAACGAAAGGGCAACCTAGTTTAAAGTGAAAAATATTGTTTCTGAACTGCTGAACACATACAAATATTCACTTGAATTTGGAAATTATTCATTCGTGTTGCGGTTTCCCAAACCAAACGCATCGGACAGTTTGATTGGTGCAATAGTTAAATTAATGTTAGTTCCTAAATTAAATTTAAATTTGACAACGCGACAGATTGGCTATTTTGGATTAGGTTCATTTTGTGGCAAAGTGTATTAGGTGCACCCATGTTTTTCAAGTTATTTAAGGTCGTAAGTTATAAGAACTTACCCTAATGCCCAATCTCATATTGAAATATTACGTGACGGGGAAGCCGATAAGTACGACTTTACCTAATTTCTAGAATTAGTGGGGTAGTCATACGCACAGCGTCTACGATACGTTGATTAGACGCTCTTGGATTTACTTTACTACTTATTATAATGTGATTTTGTCACGTATCTAGATTCAGACACGTAAGTTTTATACTTCATATTCCAGCAATTCTGTATTCCTAACACATACTTTGTTCAAATATTCTACAAATTTTGTTAGGAACAGAAAATTTATTAACGTCACACAGGACTGACTCATATAGAAGCAGTGATTCATTTGTCACTTGCTAGGCTAACGGCTACTACTACTGACGTATCTTCACCATACATTCGTTTTCTTTGTAGTTGAACTGAAATGAAAATCGTCTCGGGCGATCTATCATAGGTGTCGAGACAGTGGCGCCGAAGAACTGATGTCATGGTCACGCGGTTTGCGTCACAGCGACACGCGGGCATGATCGCTCGGCTTGTTGGTCTGCCTAATGCCACCGTCGTGCCCGTCGCCGCACTGCGCTGCGAACGCGGTCTTACCGCGCCTCAAACGTTGGCCCCACTGACCACTCATCTGGCTGCTGCTAATCTAGGTTAAGAGAACATTTTAATGAAGTTCCCTGAAGCGTGAATTTATCTAAAACTTTATACCTACATCGTTTAGTTAGAAGGGATCGGCGAGATATTTTAGACTGTTCGCGTGCTCTACATTTATGCATCCGATAGATTTTATCTCACAAATATAAAATATAGTAGACTAGATGACCGCCCTGGCTTCGCTTCGGTATCAAAAGTTCAATTATATCTCACAACAAACTCCTAAGGAAAATATCATAGCTAAAGTGTCGTGTTGCATAATTTAGATTTGCGAAGGCGATTAAAATATTGAAATTCTGAAAATGACTGAAAATAATATCTTAAACATAATAAAATTTATCCTATGTTACCCGCTGAATTTATTGATTTTTAAAAGTGTTTTTTTTTAATCGGTGAGTTAGTTCTTAGACAAACAAGGAAACAAACAAAAAGCAAATCTTTTCTGTTTATTATTCTAGTTAATACAGCGATACATAATTTACCGAAATACGTAGGTACCTATTTATCGAGAGGACAAAATATATAATATTTAATAGGATTTGATTTATGTAATAAGTTTAATACGCTGTTACTTCTTCTCAAATAACTCAAACAAGAAGCCACAAAAGTTATGTGGAAGTATCGTAATCACCGATAAAAGATGTTTACCAAAGATAAACTTTCTATGCCGACACTCCCAGACCGATGGAACTTTATAAGAAGAATAAATTAAGGGACCGCATAAGCAAACACACCAAATATGGATGAACAGGATTAATTTTAGTACGCCATCGACGGTAGCCGTGTAGTTCTGCATAATAATTCAAGGTAGTATTAATTTATAAACGCATTATCGATGGCCGATACACGCTGTGGTATTAAATGCATATTAATAACAAACGTAATAAAATCTACAATTTGATTAAAAACTTGCCACTGTCATATCTTGTCAAAAGCGTATATTTGGGATAAAATCAAAGAGACCATGACGGTAATTGACGAAATGCAGAGCGACGTCATGCAAATGGATCAAGGGTTAAGAGTTCCGCGTACCAACGGCTTTTCCAATAATTGAAGCCGAAACTACCTTTAAGCACAGATACTGGTGTAATCGCGGTGTGCTTTATGTTTTAAATAATTTCGAGTGTGCAGTTTTCAGAAAATGTTAAACTTTAGCAAGACTTAATGGCTACAGAACATTTTCTTGAAAGATAAATGTAATATATTTAAAGGAGTGGACGTTACGCTTTAGATACAGTGCACTAACATTATAAAAGTTACGACTTACATCGGTAGTTCGTACCATAGCTGGCAAACTGGTGTTACCTTTTCCAATTATCTCTGCATTTCACGGCTTACGAACTTATTTTAGGCATGTAGACCTCCTCACGGCCGTTTTCTTCACTTATATAGGGAAGAGAAAGCAGTATTTCTCTAAACTACAAATATAATCATAATAAAAAATAACTTTACAAAAATTTTCCATACAACCGTATCAATCACAATTCACAATGGTATTTTTAGCTTAAATACATTGGCAATGTTACCTAGATATCCTTATACTCGTATAGTTGAGTGGGTTCACGTCGTTTTGCACAGACACGCGTAAACAGAGGAGACGGATGACGGGGCGGGCCGGTCCCACGGCCCATTATTTAAATCCCTCTGGACGTGAGTTCCATTATCCCCCTGCGTCAGTACTCGCCCTTGAGTGAGTGGACATGACTGTCCGGCAAATACGACGTGGATGAACAAAGAAAATAGCTCTTTTCGCTTCGTTGTAGCGAGCTACTACGCCACAAACGACTTTTTCATAAAAGTGGAAAATAGAACACAAGAGTTGCATATGTACGCATTTTTTAACATAAATGTGATAACGAAGACCTAAATGAACTGAATATTGTGTCGTTTAAAAGGTTTTTGTTTGATGCATGTAAATTAATCAGTTGACGAGACGTCGCGCGTCGCTGTCGCGTCGGTCGAAGAGTAAGACCGCTATAACTTCCTTTGAAGAATTTGAGGTCGTAGAAAATATAAAGGTAAAATAATATAGATGAGAGACGTTCCACAGTGGTTACGTGACTGTGGATAATATTAGCAGCTGTATTTGATATATTAATAAACTTATTAAATGTTATTAGATGAGGTAAGGCATTTGATTGATACATCACAGTTGAAATGCACGCCTAACATACCAGTTTTCTAAACTGATGACCCTGGTACTTTCCATATAGTGTATATCCTCAACAGAGCGTACATCCGTTACTTATGCGGTATATCCTCTATAATAATTTTAACTAAACAATTGCTTGAGTGAAGTATCTATTTTAAAATACCTATGGAAATAATGTATTAGGCGACTGTCTGGTTGATTGACTGACAGTAAATGCCTCACCTAAAACCGCTCAAGATTAAAATTAAAATAATAACATACCTGGAAATATCACATTAAAAGATTTACTGGTAAATATCAACAGCCGTTATATTAATTTTCAACCAACAAAGACAAGATGCAGCGTTCTTGGTAAGCGGTAATTGTCTATAAATCTTTGCAATACCAGAAGCATTATTCATGGGTCTATAAACTAAGAAAACTAGGTAGGCATGCTGCTTGTCTCCAATTCTTAAAGCAGGTAGTTCTACATCAATTTTCAAAGTACGATTTGATATTTGGAACTCCGTCCGATTCCCGTGAAGCACATTTTTAACCGACATCAAAAAGAAGGAGATTGTCAATTCGGATCGTATGTTTTTTTTTTATACGAAGCAGTCCTATCTTAACGTGAGGTTTGTTTAAAATTCGTAACCAGTCCTCAAATAGGCCACGGCTCGTCGCTCTGCCCACCTCATGCATAAATAGCCGCGAACCACCCCAGACAATTATTATCCTTTCATAACAGGCATATATTGCTGCATAGGCAGACAGGAAATTCAAATCCGTCTATAATTAATAATAATCAAAATTCCTTTTTGCTATTTTACCTGTACCGACAAAAACGAAAAGGTCAGTAACCTACACACTAAACAAAAAATTGTGATAACTGATCATATCAATGAAACTTAAATTTGGCAGAGATATAGTAGGTATTATGACTTGAGAGGGTTGCTTACGTACTATCGGACCAAGTGAATCATGACCCTCGATAAGCTCATTTTGTCAATCCATCTAAATGCAACTAGGTCGAAATTCGCCTGAAGACATTCCTTGGCAACGAATTTGCTTTCGTTTCATTAGACACTGATATTTTATTGAGTACATTAAAAATGTCTTTAGAGCATTATACACAATAGAGACTTTAAAGGTTTGACAGTTTTAAGCGAATTATCAGCAAAATGCATCATGATTTAGTTGGTTCCATTGTACCTTCGATTTACTACTACCATATTATAATAATGGGTGGGTACAAAACGATCACTTGATTTAATTACATTAAGAACGCAATAGAAAATGAAGAAATAGAGGTAGTTAGGTAGGTAGTTATGGTGTATTCTTCATGCATCATCAAGTTTAAGCAGTGAAGTAGATCAGTAATTGCGGTAGCGATACCCTTACGTCGGTATTTTATCACTAGATTTCGATAGTAACACTTATTACTAATTATCTAGGTCCCAGGGTTAATGGCCGCATGATCAGAGTGAAGAATCACTACTACCAGTATTCTAGTATTGGTTGCAATATCTCATCCACCTAATATAATATGTAGTAGCTCTACATATTATATTATTTTTTTACTTTCATTCCTTAGCGTCTACCACACTCCTCACTTCGGGTAAAGTAGCACTACACCTGCAATTAACGATCTGGTAGAGATTTCAGGATAACTAACCGCAATATGCATTACCACCGTTCAATGTTTTTTATATATTAATTTGAAAAGAAGAAAAATTTATTACGAAGATTTTTCTTCATGTATATGTACCTACTAAATAACATCACACGTTTACAAAACAAAAATACCACAGAAATATTAATACTTACACTCAGTAATTTTGTTTTATAAATGTAAAAAAGAATAATGTTTGTAAAAAATTCATATAAACCATTAGGTAATTATTCAAATAACTGTTTAGAATAGAAAATACAGTAATAGTATGAATAATAAACAAAAAGTTAAATATAAATTCGTTAGACAATGTATTTAGATAATTTTGAGAATAAACTAAGAGTTTGCGACGGCAAATTGACACTGATCAGTAAGATTATCTACGAAGCGAACAGGCAAAAGTAATTGATTTTGACTGATTTGGATAAAAGGTACTTTAGAGACTATCCAGCACACAATAATTAAATACGTGCAAAGAAATATATTTTATTATCATTAAACAAACGATCACAATGATACATGGTACATTTATATACAACTTAATCGTTGTTTCATTGCTCTAAGCAAACAAAAATAATTCGGGATTCCGTCAGCGACAATAGAGGACATGAACCCTTCATAAAATCACCATAAAATGTCCCACACCCTGCATATTTTACTAACGCATGACCTAAGTTCAAATCTCTTAATATTTAAAGTATCACCTTGAAAACAATGAAGGGTCGGTCAGTGGAGTCACGATATATTAAATTGTTAATACGTCATTAACCTTTGAACATTGGCACCGATGCCTATCGATCCGCAATAGAATCAAAAATAAGTTTACGGCTGCTGGATAATCGACCCTGTGTTTTATTACTCAAACTTTATTATTGGATAATTTTATACAGTTGAACTGTTTCATAACTATTTGTATTTTAATATTGTGTAAATATGATTAGCTATCTAAATTGATTAAATAACTAAAACGAAAAAGAAGAGTCATTTAATTATTTTCTCTTTATAGTCTCTACAAGGTACAGACACTACAATTGCCCAACATTGTAAGATACTGTTGCGTTTTGCAGCTTTTACAAAGAAACCTGTATTACAGCACAGAGCACCACTAATAATATAAATCCGAGGACTTCGTATGTTTGAACACTAGCTACTCCTCTATTTTAAAAACTACTTAATAAAACAATAATATCGTAAGTCAAGCTTACGATTTTTCTCGTACAGGTAGGTATATGATGCAAACAAAGCGAAACTAACTAATGTTAGTTTCGCTTTGTTAAAGTACTTGATTATATAATTATAATCAAGTACTTTTATATGACTTAAAATATATCAAACTTAATGAGATTTTCTATTAAAGAAATTTTTTGTGATCGTGACTCAAATCATGTGATTAAATTCTTGACATTGAAAAACACTAAATCTTTAATATTAGTTGCAAAAGATATCGATTAAAACTATTGTCTCAGATACTAATATTAGGGTAATAACTAATCTCCAATCAATTAACCCAAACTTTGTTTTCGGGCGTCATATAATTTTATTTTACCGTAGGTATCATAGACAACGCTTACGATCGTATTAATGGTAGCCAAACCCATTATAAGAGAGTCGCATCTAGTTACTTTTTTTTCCTTAATTAAATTTTGGATGTATTGAATGAATACTTTAAGAGAGGTAGATTGTTGCCAAATTACCCTACAAATAATAGGTCTAGTCGGATAACACAACAATGTTTCTTTACTCTTGTCACGAAATTCGATACTTCGTGATAATATGAAAATTTGTTCAGTTAAGAACAACAATGTGAGCAACAATGTTACATCTATTTTAGTACTTAGATATGTAGATTAATGATCGTGCACAACATTGAATAAACTAACTGTGTCATGTGGAATGGATTCATTAAGTGCTCCATTAGTTAGCGACCATGTTTATGTATGTATATATGGACGTACATAGTTAACAAGTATCTTAACTAATACATAAGTATTCTAGAATGGTTTTGCTAATTTAGGATCTCATTTTCAATTACAATAATGACATTTACTTTATTTTTAGGCGCTTATTTAAAAGCCAGACTTTTAAAGATAAAACAAGATTATTATTATTTCACATATAATAATATAATTAATTCGTTTCAAAAAAATTTTGCTCTAAAATGTGCTGTTATGCTATATACTATATTTGCTGTTCTATGCATAGATTTTTCGTGCAAGAATACGACAATTACTGCACACATGGGAGATTTTCAATTTGTAACAACGAAATGCAAAAATTACTCTTTCTATAAAACTTATAAATATCTCTTTAACATTAAACCAATTTTGATGAGAATTATTAAGGAGATACTTTTAATAGCCAAATGGAACCAAGTTGCAGTAGAAATGTAGTTTAATATTAAATTGCATCACCTAACTTAGCATCTTTCAACCTTTAAAGAACTTGTACAGTCGGTTTGTTAACTCATTTCTAGTTCAAAGTTATTAGCAACGATTCATGAAAATAAACGTGGTCAAGGTGATATTAGACAGAGTGTTATAATTAATGGCCGTAAGTACTACAGTTGTTGTAAGCAGCTGGTGAGGGCATACGAGACACGGGACCGGGACGAGCTCGGGTCGACGAGCGACAGTAATTATCGCGGCCGTGTCGACGACTCACAGGAGATCGTTCACCCCGGGGGTCGCACAATACACAACTGTCGGGATCGCGCCGACCTATCACAAATCTGGGACGACGACGAGTGCAGTGCACGCACTCACTCGCGGGCTGCTAGAGCTGCGAGGCAAGTACCAACGTACCAGATCCGAGTGCGCAACACAACGCTAACTTCGTAATTGGTCCTTAGTAGGTTTTCATGTCATTCGCATGCTACATAGGTGCGCATACTACAATGCTACCAATGTATATAATTGTGTACATCTAAGAATACTCTGTTATGCGTACAAGGTTTATTTGATGTAGGACCTAATTCGCAACGGCATGTAGGTACTTATGTATCTGCCCACGATTTTGCCTTCAACTTTATATCTTATGCCAATCAAAGCACGTTTCATGGAGATATTGAATTGATATTTTAATTCTTCAAAATCAATAACAATGAATTTGTTGAGTTCAAATATCTATTTTTCGACACTATACCTACATACCGCTTGGCATCTCTTGTGCATATCTCTGAAGAACTCCTTTGACCTTCCAATTTCGATCACAGCAAAAAAGAGATTGTTTCATGTTGAGACAGATGTAATAAGAGGTAGATGCCTACCTACAGATTTTTTTACAGGAGATTTTACTGGGTGTCAAAACGCAAGTGATGCTGACATTTTAACAGTCTGTAAGGTCTTGGTGAGCAACCATCCGCTACGGTAAAACGACCTACTATGGTGCTCAGTTGCCACTGTATTGTAAAAGGAAAACCTTCTATTCGTAAATAGGCCCGCTCCACGCTTGCCCCATTTAGCTAAGTATATAAAATCAACTCTATGGTTAAAGCACAAGGTTGATTTTTATTTAAATATTTAGGTAAACAATATAGCACACGAAGTGAGTTCTGGCATAATGCAAGCCTGTATTTGACACTCTTTCATGCAGGGTCGAGTGAGTTAGTTGTTGTATAGTACACGGATATTATAATAGGTAATTATTCAGGTAGGTGCGTATGTCGCAACGAGTTGAGTGAGGCAGGGCCAGCCCGTTCAGCGCTCCGAACGCTGACACTCGACTAATCGCACCAGTCGGCTCACGGCCGCCAGCCGCCCACTCTCCGCTTAAAACCATATAAAGTATTCGACGTTCAACTGCACAATAATATTCATATTTTTATTCGGACCAGTGAAGCAATATCCTAATTGAGAAACAATCACCTACTGACATATCCTTCGGATAAAGCAGTATTGAGACACCCTTATTTCGTTGCAAGTTAGCTACGTAATATCGACATAATATTCATTGATAAATTAATAATTATAGTTAATTAATCATTATGGAGAGAGTGTTTTGCAATGATAATGTGAATATTTATACATCACTACAGAACCGAGCATGTTACTGATAATATGGACATCCTTTTTACGATGTAGGTACACTTTACTTTAAATTTATTAAGTAAATATTATATACGCAAACTAAAACTAATTAAAAAAAAACAATATTATAATTAAATGTTGTACTCGTATATAAACCACGGATGCCACAAAACGTTTATTTCAGCAAAATGCTGCATCACTAGAGTGACTTACGACGGACGTTGGCAAGCAGACAATACATCATACTACTCAAAGAATCATTGGATGTAACAATGTCTCCAGGTAATAAATCTCTCCTTCTATTCTTTTTGTACCGTACATGTGGAACGAGATACCTATTTACCAGAAGTTTACATATTCCAGCATTGTTTGGGTTAATGTTGGCTATAGAAAACGAAAGTTTGGTAATTGTTCCGTTCCGTTACGAGCGATTTACTTAATTTTCTTATAAAATATACCTGTCATCTGTTAGCCGTTCTAAGTTTCGGGTTTTTCGTTAGGTAATGCAAAGTTTCTAGCAAGTTAGTTCTTAAAGTGAATTCCAGGAACGCTGTTAATTTTTTATTACAAATATTTTACTGTCACAGTAGCATCACCTGCACCGGTGAGAAACACGCACGTTCAGGGCTGATTGAGGAAACAAAACAATTACGTAGAAGCCTCACTTGACAAGTGGATCAAGATTTCATTAGAATACAAACGTTTATTATATTTCAGTATATCTACACCGCATCGATTCTGCGAAGTCAACTGAGCATTGTTCTACTCGTAGTGTTCAACTAGTCTGTCAACATTCCGCATCGGGTGTCAGCTTCTAGCACTAAACCGTCTCGAACACAGGGCTGTACGACACTAGGCGGTTTAATCACCATATAAAACAAAGCCTGTAAAGGGACCCGTCCTCAGTCTTATGATAAGGTCGATTGTGCTCATACAATAAGCCATTACGCTGTTCGTCAAGTGAATTCCCGCGATCTCAACAAACTTGTATGACAATTACGAACACCTTGTGTAGTGAAAGCTACTAGATTCGAAAATGAGCCTATTATATGCCTTCGTCACTTTGAATAGTTGCTTCCTTGTGTAGCTTGTTATTACCATTATTGCGGGTAAAACAATTCACAGTAGTCGACCAGTTTCCTAATGAATTAATAAATGTACCTATTTACAGAAACGCTAAACAAACAAGACACAATATATCATACTACCATAATAGGCGTTTATTTACATCATCTTATCTAATATCAAACTTTTTTATTGTATGTGTGTCACGGTATTTAGAACAAAAGGTCACTGGTAACCGACATGATATTTTACTTTACTGAAAAGCCGTAATTGGTTTCGTTATGTTTATCATCATTATCATATCAGCCCGTCATTAGCACACTGCAGGGAAAGATCTTCCCTTAGAAAAACTTACTTCTAAATAACAATTCTACGGTCAATATGCATTAAAGAAGTACACTTGCCTTTAACCGACACTGCAAGAAGTTTTAATATTTTACAAATTTAACAACAAGTATTTCGTATATAATTCTAATACCTATCAGTACTTTATTATCCCTAAGCA
Organism: Parascotia fuliginaria; assembly: GCA_963082885.1. Classification (NCBI taxonomy): domain Eukaryota; kingdom Metazoa; phylum Arthropoda; class Insecta; order Lepidoptera; family Erebidae; genus Parascotia; species Parascotia fuliginaria. Next base: position 13,165,152 of record OY720172.1, read on the forward strand.
GATTAAAGGTCTCATATGGAGAAGGCATGTGCATTGATCATCACTCGTTCTCAAGGTTGTTTGGCAATTTCAGAATATTTTCTCTGAAGTCTCTAGTTTCCTAACGATGTTTTTTTACCGTAAGTAAAAAATCTTCAAAGTCAGAAAGCACATAAAAATCTGAAAAGTTACATTAAAACTTAGTTTCAGACAGACAATTTCGTGTATACGGAGTAGGTAAGTACCCTAACTACTAGCCGTTCGAATTATTACGACTTTCGTAAATAATGCTAATACATGTAATCAGTCGGTCGCCGCCTCTATAAACTATAATTTTACAGTCCGATTAACTTATTATAGTTAGATAAATCCTTCCAATATTCATAATTTAACAGTTATCAATAAAATCCGTTTATTTATGACATGTACCTAATATTCTATATTGATTATGTTTTTTAGTTTATTGACCTAAGTTATCAGTTGCCGTCCTAATAGCAGTCTACTTAAACAAGTCAAACTTTTTTATATTTATTTGTTTCGACTTACTAACTAGGAGGTATCCACGTTACTACGGCATTACGATGTTATCGATATCGACGATATCTACATTTTACACTATTTTATGTCTTCGCTGATTTCAATTTAATTTATTGTAATTACCTATAACGCGAACTTTACAAATATCTAGTACGCTTTACATAATACTAATTAAAATAATGTTTGTAATCATTGGAATTTAAGAAGAATTAGGTCGTTTAACAAAGAAAAGAAAGAATTAATATGTAAATTTGGAAGCAGCAAAATGCAATTACACGGCAATATGAGATTTCTGGCTGGTTAAAGCAGCTGCTTAAAGTGGCTACTGATGGTTTCTGTTCTGTAGTTCTTAGCGTAACAGCAGTTGAGGTTGTGCACATGGGATCGCTTCTGGTCAAATTCCAGTATTTTCCTTATGTTTACTGGACCCAGGCTACAATTTGAGGCGCCCGGTGATTACGAGATAAATTACTACTTACTACAGTTGAAGCATATAAAAGACTACCTATTGCGCTGCAATATGAAGATCTGTTACAAACAGTTGACAAGTTCAACCATTGTCTGCGATATTCTGTAACAGTTAAAAACTGAAATGGATAAACAATTATTATTACTGTTTAATATTATTGTTGAATACTATTGTTGTATTAACTAATTTGTAACTTATTTGTAACAAACTAACTATTACAAACAGCGAGTTTGTTTCTTACTAGTTAGTGTTTTAAGTGCCCTGCAAAGAGGATTATTTATCTTTTCTAAAACTTTGGGATAGTTTTAGGTTTTAACTATATATAACAGTGCTGTTCAAGTTACCATTTGCTATAATTGTCTTGAGACCAATCGGCCTTACTCTCGCGCGTGAAAAATAAGTCTTTGTCCACAGCCTACATCCAGTGTTTAGGATTGTTTTAAATCTCTACACAAATGAGACAACTTATAGTTATAAATGCTCCTACTGAAGACCTGGAATTAAAATATTATTTTGTTTCTAAGGTTCTCCAGAAAACTTGTCAAGAAATATACGATAAAAATTGCAAGTTCATCATGACCAAACGTAGTAATCATTGTTTATACCTTTACCCAGTCGTGGAACGCTAATGGATAACAAAATGTAATCAAAATTTCCTGTTTATTCCTAGTTTTGAAATATAGCCGACAATTTTCACGGCAATAATTCCACTGTTTGGGGCGTCGTTTCATGGGCATGGCACAGAACTATTTATGACTCTACGACCGTGTGTTTAGTCATCAAATTCAACAGTAACTATGTTTTGAAATTCTTATGTCTAATTTTGTACTTAAGCTAAATGAATTACTATTTTTTTTTATTTGCTTGACGGGAACATTTATGGGGAAATAACATTGTCTTCTTCTCGCCTCTTTTTCACATTTTCTTGGACAATTTAACCAAAGATCTTGAACATCAAGAAGCTGTTCTATGAAACTAAATTCATTCATTTTTTTTTTATTGTAGCCTACCAAAGTGACTCCACCCGCCTGATGGTAAGCAGTCAGTGGAATCTAGAAGTGGCGGCCACTACACTAAAAGCCATCGTCTTAAACTATGGCGGCTGGGAATGGGGTTAGGGGAAGGGAATGAGGGAGGTGGGGAAAGAGGAAAGGGGGGAAATTGGGCCTCCGGTGCTCTCACTCACCGAACGAAACGCAGTAGTACGGATACTACTACTCTTAAGTCGATCTTCTATGAGAGGGTAGTACTTCCCCGGACGATCCGGCCCATTCATGCTGAAATCAGCGTGGTTCTACTACCTCCTGATTACTCAGTTCCTTAACGGCCAAACCGATTTCGATAAAAATTATTATTATTCGGTGCCGGAAATAAACATGGGATACTTTTATCCCAAAAATCAGTCTGATTCCCAAGTTACATTAATTAAACACATACCATTCACGCGCGGGCGAAGCCGCAGGGCGCAGCTTGTCTTTAAAATATTTATTTCATAGTCTTCAGAATGATCATTGCTCGAATATGAATACTAGGTAATAATTATTATCGGACAGCCGAATTAACTGCGTACTTACACCTACTGCAGCCACTAATCCAGTTAAGGCATACCTTATGTTATATTCCTCCATTTAGTAGTTGACTTGCGATATCTAGAACGGAATAGATCGAATAAATAGAATAGATAGAAGCTAATATAGAGAGGTAGAAACATTTTTAACCTCACTAACTGAGCAACGTAGCAATCACTCAAAAACGTTTGTATATTTACATTACAGTTCATTGCTATCAACATTTTTGCTGCAAGAGAAACTAAAATATATCGCGTAAATATTTAAGACAAACTCTATACAAAACTACTTAAGTCACCAGGGAAATAAGCGCGAAGATACTTCACTTTTACTTTATCCACTTGGTATATCTAAACTAGTAGCTCTATCTTAGCGTGTGTTTTTGCCACTGGTATTATCTATGTATGAAATATGAATAGCGCTCCTAGTGCTTACTCTGAGAACTAAATTTTCTAAGTGTCAGAGACGCTGTTTTTGTGAATTTTATGTAGCGCACCTAGTGTTTACTCTGAGAACAATTTTTAAGTGTCAGAGACTTTGTTCTATTTTAAATATTTTACACATATCTAACTTGCCATAGCTTAGAAGTGCTACAAGACGCTGCAACTGAAACAGCTGTCATAACCACGTTATAAGCGATTATGATGATAGAAGATCGTCTTTGTTTGTTTGGACGATTCCACACTGCTACGGAATACGAACGCCATGCGCCCTTAATGGCCACAGCATCATGAGTTAATTGATGACAGTTACACTACGTCTAATTTACATCGCCCGGTTATAATCATCTGTAAAGAAACGGGAGAGAAGAATTATGTCTAACTGCATTTAAACTTAATGAAATCCACAGGTTTTAATCTTATTATTGAGTCCTACTTTACAATTTTTAAAAGCTCCGTAATAGAATTTAGGAGTTTTAAAATTAAGCCTATTAATGATCCAGTTGCCTTTCAAAATGAAGTTTTTTTTTTGTTTACGAAAACCTTACCACAGGTACTTATTTATATTGTGAGACGTCTATGTTGCATTTACGATAATACCATTTAGCACCTACTAGTAGTATTACAAAGATATTACCTACTTATCTGTAGCCATGTATACTTGCCAATTTTTCTTGGATTACTGATAAAAAACGCCATGGAAAAATCATGTATATGAAAGAAAATGGCCCACGTGCCCAAATAGTAAAACAGTACTAATCATAAATAAAGATAATTGTAAACAACTCAGTTGTGTATTGTTCCTCTTCAGTGTTACATTCATAGTCGGTGTACTAAGCTCATACCATCAGATACGTGTGCGTAATTATTTATCGACATGAGTAAATAAAAAAATATTGCAATTAAGTCCTATAAGTATGTTTAATGTCAATGTAATTACTGTTATTAACCCACTCTTAACAACACCGACATGTATCTCATTAATAATAGCCCTAGATTTCTGTTATTACTTTTTCACGTGTTATTTCCACGCACAATCAGATACATGTTTTTAATGTTTAAAAACGCAGTAAAACAGGGGCAAAAGGGTATAAAAGTACACATGTATACCCTTGCATGTTTTGAACGTCTTTATTGTTGAACAGATTAGTGACCAAAATTAGTTGGTTGCGGGTAGTTGGGAGGGAACGGAAGACAGCCCGGGCGGTGAGGCGGCGCGAAAGGAGTTGAACACAAATAGCCGCGTGACCCGGCCATTGACTCGGTTTATCCTAATCCGTCCCACTACTCCAGTTCAGGGCTCGAATCGACGTTCTACACCTCACGTCCATAGCATAACACGCTTTTTATCGATGGCGTAGGCAGAGCTCTGTTACTGACGATTGACCCATATAATATTGCGGTAGTACAATAAGATAATCTACTCTAGTGACTTGCTATAAATAACTTCATTTAATGTTTTTTATTATAAACTTGTGGCGAGTACTGAGGGCCTACCACCACCTCTTATAGCAATATTATTTTAATATTACTTTGTGTTTTGATTTTTCTTTTGTACCATTCAATATATAGAAGTGAAAGGCCACTCACTCACTCATCTCAAAATCTCAGAAACTACTAGTGCTAGGAGTCTCCAGACGTCCGATCTCGCTTTGCTTCAGTATCAAAAGTTGTATTCGGAACATGTCATAGCAATAGCGACGTATAACAAGGATACAGACAAAGTAAGGTTATATAAGATTGCTAAGAAGTTGTGGTAAGGCTCCTGAAAATTTACAGTGGCAGTGTGCACAGAGGCGAGTATACTACAATTTAGAAAACCACAGTACCTACAACTTTTTAATGGATCTGTGAAATGAATGATCTGATGAAAGTACATGAGCAGAATCTTAGCACTGCAGCATTTTTTACTGCCACTGCACAAGCTGAAAAGTAAACTCACATTCAACAACGATTAGGAATCTAATGTTGTTAGCACATTTGAACTTTCACATGACCTAATACCGCAGCTGTGTTCTCTTGTACAAACATCTGCACATACAACAACATGTCACAATATTAATTCTATTGCTACGTGTACAAGCTGACACCCGCCCTAAACATTACAGTGCTAAAATAGATTAATTATAATATGCAATATAACGGACTACAAGTTACATATTTGTATCATTGTAACAGATGTGAAAACGCTAATTCAACCGCTGCCAAATGAAAATAAATATTCTCCTCATGGTCTATGCAAACAAACACATCAACCTATTTTTATATATAGATCGAAGGTACTTGAAAGTTTGCTCATTCTTCCGCTATGGTAAATACCATCATCTAATTTATACTTGTCATAAATTATAAAATATTTCAAGAGCTCTGTAATAATGATACTTATGCATAGGTACTCATACGCATAGGTATAATAGGTATGTATCCAGATATATTTTGTTCCACTCATATGCGCGCCGCATACCATATTTTTTCACTCTCATAAACTCTCATTACGAGCGTGGAGGAAGTAGGTTACATAATGAACCGTATTCCATTCGTGCAACCCTTTACTGTACTCCATACCCTAATGTTGGATTATGGTAATGTTGTGGCGCGACTGGTGAAGTGGTGACCATCTGAACGCATTTAATGTAAGTGCCGTTGCCTTTTACATAATACGAAATACGTTGTGTAAAGTCCACTACGGACTTTACACGGCTTTGCACTATTACAAACGCTAAATATTTGTATGAAAATTAACGAATATATACTATACCAAGTAATAGTTGCCGAGATGATTTAGACAAAATAAATAAAAAAATGTTAACAATGGCTACAAACCGAGGATTATGGAGCAATAATAAACATCGATCAATATTTTAATTTTCCCTGCACAACATCCAGCACATGCCGCTGTAGTCTTTAAAGGACGCTCGACATGTCAATCAAGCTAGAACTATGGAACTGTTTATTGTGAAATCTAACATTGTGATATAAAACCACAGAGTGCAGGAGTCGGCAGTGTAGCCCGCCTTCGGACGCCCACTTTCAACTCCAAATTCACACGCTTTGTTCAGATACAATGACTCTCTACGTTCTTTTTGTTTTCCTTTAGACGACCTTTGTTGATAATAAACAATATCGCGACTTTAATGAAAGAAATCATGTAGCGTGAGATTTTTATTTCATTTATTTTGCAATTCACGCATTCCTATTCTATTGTAAAAGTTACGTCGTGGATTAAGCGTCTCTGTAAAGTGTGCAAGGTTTTCCAATCCAACTTTGAATTTCTAAATATAGGATAATTATAATTTTAAAATAGTAAAACGCTAAGGATAGAAGCTTAAATTAACAGTGTAACCGTACTGTGTAGAAGTGCTATTCCATACTAATGTAACCATAAAGTTAACATGCGACGAAAAAGTTTTAACTTTAGTTGGCAAATTTTAAATATTATAAAGTTACTTAACTAGAAAAATAATAATAAAATCATAATAATATAAGTTCTTGCAAAATGAACATTTATACAATACACCCTATTTATCCTTTCGACGTAAAAAGCGTAATACTATAATGTATAATTAAAGAAATGGTAATTTAAGGAAATTGCTATATTCACATTACTAAAATATAGCAATATAATTAAGAAACCACCATAAATTATTTTTATTATTCACCTAATCCGCGTAGTAATAGTGTAATAATTTCTTAATGCACCATTAAACTATTCAGCAACAAACGCGAGGATTTCGGCGAGCTTCCCACGTCCACGAATTGGTTTACATCAGCGTACCCATTACGACCAAAATACACGCCACGAGCTACACCCGCTTAAAAAGCGTGTCAATCAATTCACATTAGGCTTGCGATGATGGCGGTTTACAGAACCAGTACAGTAATCTGCAATAAATTTTGTTATAAATAACGTAACATTAAGTTCGTTGTATCCGTCATTTAATTAGAATTTCGGTAGAAGAAAGTTGTTGACACGTTAGCACACTTGACAGTTACCTCACACAAGTACGTTATGTAATGTGATTGTATGAGATAGTACGCGTGACATTTACAGTCTGGTGAAGCAGCCTCCAGCTTCGCCCGAAATTGACTTCTGGCCTTCGATTTGCTGAAGTAGGACACCCGCTCCATTCAAGCGCCTTTTATGATACTTATCTCAGCGACATTCGACACCGAGCACTTGCACTGCGCAAGCGCACTAAATAACCTGCCATCTCGAGATTACCTACATAATCTATTCATATAGCTTTGTCTACTTTCTAATGTAGGTATTTTATTCTTAAAATGTATCGTCCATATTTTGCGTTCGCTAAATGGGGAAAGGCCAGAACTGCAGTCTCTATCTAAAATATTATAGTGTGTTTGTTTGAAGTCGCTTATCTCTAGAACTACCAATCGGAATTGAATAATTCTTTGCGTGTGATAGCCCAGTTGTTGAGGAAAGTTATACGCTATGTAATATCATGCTACTGACGACGGAAGCAGAGCAGTAAGCAAAGACACGGGTGAAACCGCGCCGCGGCAAGCTAGTTAGATAGCTAGCTAGGATACAAAATGTATACCGATACGTTCGCTTTTTAGGTGAACGCATATTATTAGCAGAGGATTCTACAGAAGCCACTCGAAACGAGAATCCCTTTTCTGAGTTTAAGCTGGATAGAAGACTTTCTTCGTTTTGATATGCTTGAGATTTCTTATCTTTCTTGCTGTTACATCTTTGGCAGAGTGAATAGGACGCCACAGGTATAAGTTGGTCTAGGTAGGTTCCATAATATATTTGTCAGTAGACGGATCTTTCGTCCCGTCAGTTATCTATCGATTATAGGTGTAATCAACTAGGAGTTGAATTCGAAACTTCAACACTGCAGTCGTATAGCCGTAGGTAGTGGAGGTCACACATGTACTCTATTTACCTAAATACATCCGTATATTAAATTGAGAGCTGCTGCATCTAATGGCTTTAACACGTAAAGTGTGTAGGTACTTACATGGTGAAAGAAAACGCTCACAAATACAAAAACTAACAGTAACTTGTTCTGTAAAAATAATACAATATATTTAGCAGATAAAAAAAATAATCTACAGTCTTTAGTGCGTTTTATTTTATTTTACATTACAATGGTCAATATCGCATGCGTGACACGCGACACCTGACTTATGCGACCAAGGACCAAGGTCGCTCGTCAGCTGTGCTGTGGTGGTGTTGCTATGCAGTAGAGTTCAAATTGCCTGTATTATATTGACGAGTAAAGCTATAAATTTCTAGCGTAATATTTTATACGCTAATATAGGTAGTTTATCACGCTGGCATGTTTAACTACTTCTAGCTGTTTATTCGACTAGATTACTAGACGTACTCCTACGCCACTACGTTTAGTGTGACGCATCTCCATTCTGTGTTATTTACTTGATATGTATTGCATAAAGACAACATGCTGTACGATGGCTTCATATTCTATATTAACCACCAGTACTCCCTATCGCGATCGTTAACAACTACGAACAACCCTACGCCTAGTATCAGGAATCATATTACTGCTACCACTTTTGTTACTGAAAAATAACATTTCTCCTCCATCGAGTTTAATGTGATTCGCTCATTTACTTATACTGACTTAATATAAGTAGTTGTGGTTCAGATCAAGTCTTACGGAGCATGTTATGAAAACGATGACCGGTTTCGGAAATATATCAATTGAAAGCCATGCCTCTTGGCGTTGCGCATATTTAATGTTATTGTACAGCTCAATACGTCGGTGTTGCAAGTCTCAACACTGCGAAGAGTCTGTTACATGACAGATTATCAGCTGCCACCAGACACCACAGAGACCTGTCCACCGAGACATAGCACGTTTCACTTCGTCGAGACACCACATCATTTATACATTAATCATCGTATAATATACCATACTAAAGCGGTCTTCATATACTAGGTCACAACTAGGGTTACCACAATCCTAAAACCTCAGGCTTATCCCGCTAGGTTACATTTTAGGATCTTGTTGTGTGTGTATCTTGATTAAGTAAATATTTTAAATAATAATTAAAAAAACAAATACTTATTTATTCACCTACCAAAGAATAGATAGATTTTCGGTCAGAAGCCTTTGCCTCCTTTTAAGTAAGACATTTATATAAACCCCAATTCTATCGCACTCGTGTGCATTGTTAAATCTTTTTTAAGTCGGGAGTTTTTAGTTTTGGGTCTGGTAACCCTAGTCAACTGCATCATTGATCACAGAAAGCTCAACACGCCTTCTAGAATTATAATGTTGACTTTTATGTCAAAACTATTAAGTTAACATTGTGTTTGTATGTTAACAATTTGCATAACATCTCACAAACTTACTGCTATTGTAGCCGTTGTATAATCGTTCCAAAATGAATACTAGTTGTTGTAGGTAGCCAGTATCGTCATCGATTCAAATAGGCATCGCTTGTTTATTTCCAAATTCATTCATAAACTTGCCAATGAGTGTATCATGTTTTACTCAGCTTTTAGGCCAGTTAACACTTTTGTACGTGTAATAATTCAATATAACTGTGACACGTTTAGCGATAATATGAAGTATGTTGTGTTTTGTACGCCCTTGGCCACTTCCTTGTGTTCGATAGTACACAAATAACAGATCAACTCCAGCGTTTGTTTATGGTTTTCCTTTTGAATATCACATCCACGCGCTTAGCCCGTGTAAAAATCGTTTTACCGTTAGACGTGTGTCATCGTGTCCTCGTTACCGCTGCGAACACTTTGTGCCCAAACCTGTTCTTACATTCGTACCCTTATTATGCGATGGTACAATTACTAAATTCGCGTTCACGTACATAACATATCAACATAGGTATCCACAACTAGTAATAATCGTTCAGCAAAAACGTCCTACATTGTCTTCGAACGGAAAATTCCGGTTAACTTCGTTTTTAACTTAACTGCATTGTCATTGGTTTCACCTTGAACTGAATAAGAAGTTTGTATTTCAGTAAAAATACACTTTTGTGTTGGTACAGTTAGAGATCCACAAAAAAACGATAGCAATAATTTTCGTTCTGAAGTTTCGCACGAATGTGGTTAATATAATTTATGCAGCCGGAGATAGAAATTACAAGTCCAATAATATAATTATGATTACATGTTTGGTCTATTTAGTGACAGATGTATGTATCATCTGTTGGCGGCTGTGGAACGAGGTGGCGGCTGGCGGTAGGCCGGACATGAAGCAGATGCAGACGTGGGAGCCCGTGCCAAATAAACGGCACCTACTATTGTTAACGCAGAATTAATGGTGATACAATCATCTAATAACGCTTTACTATTGCATACAAATACGGTTACTAGATCAGCCTAATCCTCCATAATTACCTATAGTCTAGTAAGAGATAAAAGAGTTAACATGCGCTTGCCTCACCGTGGTCGGTGAAATGACAGCATAAATATTTAGTTATTAGAGTAGCTACTAGAGCCGCTATTTATTTGGCTTACAAAAATATTTTACACTGTCACATAATATTACCCTTTGCACGACTTATGTCTAAAAAGAAAAACGTCCATAACTGAAAAATAGTCCAATCTGTAATAACGTCCAGCCATAAAAATGTCAAACTATAGATATACATGACTAGTACCTAAATGCCCGTTATTTCATGAAAGAGCTTCTTTAGTGCGATTCTTTACCTTAAAGGGGAAAAATTCAAATAAAAAGACAGACTGAAAATATATAGTAAACAATTTTAGTCTTCTCTATAAAAATGTAAGCTGGTGACACATTTTTTATAAGCATAATCAATTTTACTTATTCATTTTTTTACTTATTTACTCGCATTCATAATTGATGTTATAATTTTATTATCTATAACTTATCTCATCATTAATATTATGCAGTTCAGCTTGTTTTTTATCCTACCTATATTGAATTTAAATTTAATTTATCCCATACTAAATATATTTAACATAGTAGGTTTTTTCAGTGTTACAGAATGCATAAAAGAGAAATCTTTTTGCTCTTTTAAGGACATTTTCAAACAATCGAATATTGTAAGTTAATTTCTAGGAAAGTAATTTTAAACTGTCAACAGAGACAAAAAAAATCCTACTATACATACTGTTATTATAAAATGCGAAAGTTTGTGTGTGTGTGTGAGCGCATGTTTGTACCCACCCAGCACAACAGCTGAACCGATTTTAATGAAAATTGGCATGTACACATAGATTCGGTGCCGAAGACGGACATAGGATAATTTTTATCCCGAAAATCGGTTTGGCTCCCTAGTAATATTAATCGAATACATTCCATTTTCCGCTTGAGCGAAGCCGCAGAAAAGATCAGGATCACTTTAAACGTTTTAGCTGTAGTCCCGTTTTTTTATAAAAGTATTGATTACGATACTAAAACTGCATGTTATTCTTATTTTTAAATAGAACTTAATAATTATGCATCTTTTTTAATAAAGTCAATAAGTAGGACTTTTATTACGTAAAATATTTTCAAAGAATGACCGTCATTCTGAGAAATTACTAAAGTTTTGATGTTGAGTCATCCTATTTAGGTAGAGACAGTTCGATGAATGGGTGACCTATACTACTTACCATCGCTGTCATAAACACAATCGTGACAAAACTTAGTGAAGATGTAATGCAGCCGATCCCTATTTGTACCTATTTCAGTTCTTATAAGTATTATCAAAAGTCAGTGCCTTAAATGCGCAACAGAGGAAATCAGAACTTCTCAGTAACATTAAAAAATTGTGACATTGAATTTAACAGTTAGTTTGGGCACTTGAGGCATGACGACAACAGTATTTACTCATACTCGTATTATTCACAGTCTTGTTTGCTTTGGGTATCAGTCTTACGAATGTTTATCTTGTCTACTCACCTATTCTAGAAATATGGATGCCAAATAATCTGATCCTTCGATACATAATCATTTTGATAAGATTACGTCAGTAAAAATAAAATGGTGAACCATGATTGCTGTTATGTATAAAAAGAAGTTTTAATTCGGCATAATATTACGGTTTTTACTATAAAGGATACCTACAGAGGTGTCCCACCTCTGTATGATTGACATACTGGTGCCACTAGTGAAGCATAATAATAAGGAAAATCGTATGGTCATAGAAGACCTATAGTTTTAAATTGTATGCGATATGTACCTACAAAATGCCAATAAACTGATTAATGAAGAACAGAGACTACTCGACGTAATTTTACTTAACTTTGCAACAGTTTTCAACTTCAGTGCAATACTAATAGGTACTTGATTGCAACACTACCGACGTAAATGTCCAAAAAGCAAGCAGTTTAAAAAGAAAACTTTATTGGTATTATATTGGTAAAAGCCTTTCACAAAAATTTTAAGTTCACCAAACTGCATTTGCGTTGAAAATGGGGTATAATTTCCAAATTCCAAAACTTATCAACTGTAAAGATCATATGCTGTTTATTCATATAGTATAAATTAAAACATTATTTTTATAAAATTATCGTTAACATAAATAATATTAGGGCGGAGAAGTTGAATGTGGTGATAAACGTGAAATATTAAAAGTAACGGGCAATGAAAAGGCACCCATTAACTGCATATATGACTGCTAGTAAGCAGTTAAGATGAGTTTGAAATGCAGTCGACAACTGTCGCTAGATTTAAAACTAATTACACGTGTAGTTAAATAATTGCCATAAGAAATTAATGTGTCTAGTAAGTAATAGAGATTTTAATTTATATTCTCAATTGATGCATGGGAATTTCCCGCAGTAATTTCAGGACATGTCTTATCAGCTTAGATAGAACCTTATAAACTCGTTTATTAAAAAAAACGAAAAGAAAATTTCGCCCGTGTTAGCTTCTTCTTTTCTAACATATCATAAATTATTAAGACCTTGATGTCCTACGGCTTGTACGTGATATTTTTTAGCATACCTACTTATCTAAAAATGCAAGTTTTAAAAACAACAATATTTTCTTAGTAGGCCATGTTTACATAAACAGACGGCACCAACCACAGAACCGAATGAATGAATATCAAAAAGAAAACGCAAACACGTTTTTACCAGCTAGTAATAATTGTAAAAGATAATAAAATCCGATGTCGTCAGTTTCTCAGATGGTCCTTCTAAGAAATATGTCATTTATTTATTTGGTGAAGTGCACTAATGACACCCAATGAGTCAGTGTTAATGACGTCGTAGACGTTTGTCTTCAAAGAAAACTGAGGGTGATTAGACGTAAGACCACTCACTAACATTATCGTAATATACACAACAATAGTACCAGTTGTACTCGACACTTTCTAAAGATTAAAATAAATCAAAACCCGGAAGGTAACTTGAGTCTTTTAAAGCTACAATAACGATTAATAGATTTGATTCTAGCTACATTAGCTAACGAAATATTCTTCTATAACCTACTTAGGTAATCTAGGTAGTCTACCCCTTTAAAAGTTTAAATAACTTTTGCTCAGGCGTTTTATTAGGTTTACACTCTTTCTAAAAACAATTCTGATTTAAAAGACTATTGACCTATTCCAAAATCTATAAGTAAATTATTATCTACAGATTAATACTTACTTACCTATGAATCACCTTTATTTGATTTAGTAAAATCAATACAGAACATAAATAAAAATGGTATTTGTATATGTTTTACTTTAAAACGTATTTCAAAAATATTTGCATAAATTTAAGATTTCGGATGAGTAGAAAATAGGGGTAGGCACACATAAAGATACATACAAACTGATGTTTAAATAGAAACATGCAGATAGTACTTACATAAACAAGGTCTTCCAACTAAACTGAGGCATGTCTATGTTATCTAATCTGTCTGTTTCCTCTTGCACTCTTGTATTGGCAATATCTGCTCGTCGCGCGCCATGTAATGTCCTACTTTAAGTATAAAGTTAATTTTTCTACATAATTATAACTGTATTGAAATATTTAAATAAATTTTTAGTACTCTATAAATTTGACAAACTTTATTAAAAATCTTTGATTTTATTTCATAAATAATATAGCGAGATATTAAGCACCTGTCTGGGTTATAGGTAATTTAAGTGACCTAACCTACAAGATCGATCGATTCCCTAATTAATCAAGGTAGCGAATATTTTGGTAGAGTCGTTGAATGCCGAAATGCGGACTGTTTTTGATCAGCTGTTGACGTCTTTACTAGCCGGAGATATGAAATCATCTACCTAAATAACATAAAATACTTCCCTGTTTTTTATCACGTTTACTTTTTCATATATAAAAACGTCATACTACAATCTTGACAGAATTCCTACTATTCAAAAAAATGCCGTCATTTTTATACAAATTCAACAACAAACATTAGGCAGAATATGTGGTAATGACAATAACCTACCTGAAGTATTGTACTTACAATACCTACCTAGTATTTTATTATATCCATTCCTTTTGTGTTTATGTACTGTAGGTACATAAACACAAAAGGAATGCATATAATAGGTACTGTGTAATCTAAGAAATAATATCGTTAATTTAACAAAAAAAACCTTACATGGAAATTTTGTCCATAACCACCACTGCAGAAGAGCAGATCAGTTCTAAGAGTAGTGCCTTAATGATGTCCTTTTTACAGAATGACATTTAAACATTGCACGATACCGCAAGATAATCGACGGCCACGAGAAATGCTCTGATGAATGTAACTGGACAATATGGATTTATTCCGAAATTACTGATAGCAGAGCACTACAAACACGAATAATTATAAATTTTAGGAAGAAATCTTTACTTAGCCGTGGAAGGCCAGTGGCGTGCACTCCATATAGGCAGAAAGGCACTGCCTACCTTAATAATTGCCTGAAATCATTAAGGTAGACAAGCCAGCAAGTCGATTCTATAATTATAAATATAAGTAGACGACTGTACACTACCACAAACTTTTGTAGGACGAAAGAAGTTTCTCCACCGAACTTTAATTTGAGTAAAAAATCTAAGAGAATTAGGGGTGAATTACTTGTTATGAACACGGTAACGATTGAGCATCAAGTAGTAGGTAGGTACTTGTATGATACTTAAATAGTACGAAAATCTATCTATCTTAAGCAAGCGTGGTAATTAATGCACATGCCTTCTCTTTATGAGAAGAGGCCTTTGCCCTGCAGTGGGGCAGTAAACAGGCTGGCATATTATTATTATTCTATGATATACATAATTACTACGAAATCATTATACCTATTGCATAGAATAAAGCAATATTGCGATGAATACAATGGACATACAACCGTACACTCATAATATAGCCATATAAACTTAGGTAGGTACCTATATATTTGTCACATCTAATGTATCAAATACGTAACTATTATAACTATTATTATGTACCTACTAGTTAAGTATATGCGCGTATGAGTGTATAATACTACAGTATTGTGTGATGTGTGATGTCTATAGATACGAAACGCTTATCGCTCGGCAGGAAGTGGTTTGGTTTATTATTCGTGGCGTGCATCATGTCTGCGTGCGCGCCGTCCGCGGCGCAACCGCGCTCCAGGATAATAATTGCTACGCCTCTCCTACCCACATAGATACCTACCTCAAGCGACAACACTAACGGAAAGCACAGATAATATCTCTAATTAAATGTGAAAATCATACGTGTCAATGAATGTTCTGAGTATAAATAGTCTTAACGAGGCGGCTCCATCAATCGTAGTTATCGGGGGCTTGTGGACACTGAAATGTTGACTAAGAAATTGACTAACTATCGTCTCGACAACGTGTCCTGCACAGATAACGAATAATCACCCGTTAGTGCTTTATCAGGCAGCCCCTTAAATGGCTTTCTATCAAATTATACCTACTGATTAGACAACGGCTCTAATTCGTCAGTCATTGTCAATAAGCGACAATAGTACAACTCGAGATTGCATCATGCAGGTATTTATCCCCTAGGTAGGCAGAGGTGTACTACCATTACTAGGATCTCTAGGGTTTTATTTTGCACGTTTGAAGTAGTGTCACCCCGCCACTAGCATCTTACCCAGAGTTGTGGGTTTATTT
The DNA here is from genome assembly GCA_963082885.1 of Parascotia fuliginaria. Taxonomy (NCBI): domain Eukaryota; kingdom Metazoa; phylum Arthropoda; class Insecta; order Lepidoptera; family Erebidae; genus Parascotia; species Parascotia fuliginaria. Next base: position 13,181,169 of record OY720172.1, read on the forward strand.
GTAGTTATTAATAATATATTATAATGTTTGCAAAGTACGTCATCACACGAATTTGTGCATTCCTGTTCCCTTTCAACAATACTATAACAACGGTTTTAACCTATTCCAATAATCAAAAGCGTAATTAAAATAACGGGTAGTTCTTATTGTATAAAGAAAGAAACTCATACGAGCCCGACTTCTGTACGAGTATAATGTTCTTAATATTTCAGGCAAACAAAGACGGTCGAATCTAGAATAATTATATTCTTATCTCTGTAACTTCTGATTAGCGAGATATCTTATAAATATTGATAATAAATTATTTTTATACAAAGTAACAAACAAATTGCTTATTGTAAACTGTAATCTAAACTTGCAATACCAGAAGCATTAGGTACTTGTATTTCGCTTATTACCAGCCTACTATAATTTACCTACAAACAGGCAATGCTAAATTAGATTCCGTAATCTCATTTTTAAGGTACAACAGTTGCAGTACAAGTTCTATGTGACTATACATTTACAATAAGAGGGCACAAAGTAACATCACAAGTCAGCACAAACATTTGTAGATCAAAATTTTAGTTTAACTATTTGTAGTCTGTACTGAGATCTCAGTCACCACGTCCCGGTCAGACGCAGCGTGGGCAGACACCTCACAAGGTGTACCGTAGACCTTATAAGGGTGGCGGGCAACCGATGGATGAGGGCGGCGAACGACCGGCTACGGTGGCGAAAATTCAGGGAGGACTATGTCCAGCAGTGGACGTCTTTTGGCTAATATGATGATAATAAGTTCCCAGTTTTATCCGAATCAATAAATTTAGGGTTATTGCTAGCGATTGTTCAGTTAGTGAAAGGCAAGAACCGCAGCATCAAAAACCTTACTTTAGAATAATAGGCAAATAATTGTTACTACTGGTTTTATTTATCTGCTGTAAATAAAACCAGTAGCAAACATATTCAAATCACTTGAATATATCAAATCGAAATGCCCTTGGTATGACCACAATTTTGCCAATATATTGATATACATAAGTTATTATTTGTAGCTCATGCAACTACGTCGAACTGCATAGCATTTATCAGCTTATCGCAGTAGCATGTGTTGAATGCAATAAAATATTGTCATTCATTGCCTTTATATCAACTAACCATCTATAATTCTGGAACTTATATGCACAGTAATTATTTTACCAGTCTTTAAAGAACAATAGAAATTAGTTGATCTAATTGTCTCTACTTAGATTACAAACCAATTATTATTTAAAGATGATTTACCGTGAAATGATTTTACACTTTCATAGAAACCTGAAACAATATTCATTAAATTGTAAGATCTGCTGGCTGGGAATATTTTTATCTTACAGAAGACTGCAGACGTAACAACGCTAGTTGTGTTGTATTCTTGCTGGTGACTATTTTTTTTTTTTTAATGAAAATAATAATTTATTTATCAAATTTACAAATGCTGGTGACTATTGGTTTTAAGTTTCAGTATTCCACTTAATTATGGCTTACCATCAGGTACGCCGTTTGCTCATCTTCCGCCACTTGTAATAAAACAATGCATCTACTAAGTAATATGTTCCTATATAAGTCTACCATGTGTTAAAATGCATTTACGTTTTACTTATGCGCTGAAAAATGAAAAATATTATTTAATTTTTTTTATAAGACACCTTCCGCACTAGGGAACAACCTGTTTATGGTAGGCACTTTACAAACATTTAATTAACGGACACAAAGTATTTATGGATCACGTACAATTTTGACCCATGTGGGAATCGAATTGCCATTCTCTTGCAAACACTTCCACTATGCAATGAAGCACCAATTTTATTATGTAGAATTGTTTTAACCGCAAAACTGAAAACTACCATAATCTCAGCGTCAACCATCAACTGTTTATTAATTTCCTTGGTAAGTAATGTGAGTGTTTATCTTGTTTATTGTTTTGTTGTGATGTGGATCGATGCTAGCGGTGGGGAAGGTTCCCCGCGGCTCTACGGCCGGTCGCCTCCCGACCAACTGGTTTGACTGCAGGGTGCAACTGCAGGTCAACAACTCACCTTACTGATCCAAACACGTAGGCTGATCAGCGAAAATCCACGGTCCACGCACTTACTTCTGATTAATATCTGGATGGATTGCGCTACCTGAACTATATTCCAGTAGCGTAATACGTTTGCTGTTATTTGATTGTAACATTTCTATATTTTTTGTGGAGCAACCCTAATAAGTATACGTGTACATTTTGATAGTTGTAAATTTGTTTTTTTACATTTGTAACTAGCTTCTCTAACAAGTCACAAAATGTCAAGTCACTAAAATGGATTACATTTTCGTAGTTTGCAAACTTGTGGAATATTCGTTACTTTACTAACAAAGGAGAGCTATTATTTACATATATTATATATTATACAGTAATACATAAATGTATATCAGATATCAACTCTCACAAATACTAGTTTGATACAAGTTCACTCGTTAGGACACTACCGGCACATAATTCAGATAATTTTAAAAACGATGTGCTTATGCAGTTTCTTTGTTAATAACAATCTGTAGCTGAGAGTAGATAATTTTTGGTATTGTCAGTTACAAATAAGAACTGTTGAATGAAAGAAAAATGCAGAGGGTCGGCAACCGCGGTGACTATCAAGTTAGCGTGTGCGCAAACGCACAGCTGACAATTTGCTTCGATCCAGGCGATTAATAGCTAGTAAGTACTTAGATACTAGTGTTTTATTCCATAATTCATTATAAGTAACAGAGGTACAGCGATTTCTAACGATTGCAGCTGGTCGCTAAGCAATACATTTAGGATTTCGAAAGCGTATTGCAAGGTATTACGTTTTACTAATACTATTTTTGCATCCCGTATTCTAGTAACACGATTGCATCTTTTTACGAGGAGGCTGAAAGAGCTCGTGAAATCGTTTTCAGACGTCACTAGGTTCGTCAGTAGGTTCAAAGACATCACTAAATTAAACATTGACAGCGACTCGGATGAGCTTTGAGACTGCAGAAGTCCTGTGCCAACTTGATTACAACTTACGATCAGGCAAGGCGTCCGCTGGGAAAAGTTGACAATTTACGATTGACAAATAGGTACTTACAATGATATAAGTAAAATATGATCAAAATATTAATATTTATGCACAACAATTATTGATACTATCTAATTATGTATTCATTTGTGTGCGGCTAATGGGTTGACAATACTTAAACGCTTATATTGCAAGTAATTATCATATTTGAATTTAATATAATTGCTAATATTTTTATCTATTTTAAACTCTATGTAAAAAAACATAGACAAAGATTCATTTAGACGCACGTATATACCAGATAACATGCTCAACAAAGAAATGGTAATATGTAATATAAGTAATCTTTTTATTACCAGAATGAATCCAAATTAGAAAATCTATAGGTAGATTAATAATTAAATACCTACCTTAATTAGTCGATCATTTTAATCGCAAATAAATTTTGCTATAATATATGGTACACAACTCAGAAAAATAATTTGTAAAACTGTTTAGAATAACATAATGTCTGTACAAATGAAAAGAGAAAACATAATGAATGTAATTATGGCTACCTAAACTCACATGAGTATGTACACCTATAGTAGTTATATGTTAGTCACTTAAGTATACAAGTAGTTATAAATACATTAAACGGCTACAAGAAACTACGAAGAAAGAATACTAACTAATACTAAGACATCTGTGTTCCTTGTTTCATTTATTATTTTCTCAGAAACGTTGAATAATGTACCTACTTCAATAAATAACCAGTCAAGTGTATAAAAACATCTTTGTAAACGAGATGAGAACCATTTGCATTTGCACTTAGCAGGGATGTGTAAGGCAAAAAACGTAAAAATAAACAAGAGAAGCAGTTAGTTCGCCTGCAGTAGTACTGCTGTGTCAAGCGCCGACCGCACTGATGCCGCGGGCCCTCCACTTGAGAATTTGAGATGTGGTGGCACACGCTCAACTAGCAATATCTTACTCGTGAAATAGTTTACATAGTATTTTATATAAATAAATTTTATTTTTAATTTATAGTATTTTAATTAAAATAAATATTTAAAAAATATCAATACCAATACAATTAAGTCAACTGCATTTCCGTGAGTCAGATATTAAATGACTTTTGAGATTATCACGTCGACTTCCAAGCGTTTAAAAAATAAAAAATGTCTAGTTAAAGAGTTAAAATGTCTACAGAGAACCGGATGAGCCAATCAGCGCAAAATGACTCACGCATACAAGCGAGAGTTGCGCGTGAGTCGTGAGCACCCGTCGCGTACCATACGACAACACCAGCCCCTATTGTATAGCTAGGGTTATCAGTACGAAATTACGAAATTTGAGTCCTGACAATTAGCTTATAAGTTCGATAAAATCCAGACATATAGAATTTTGATCTAGAAGTTAATAGTTGAATAGTTTTTATATTTACTGATGTTAATTTAATTAAATTTAATTTTAAATTTAATGATAAGTTTCATTATCATTAAATTTCCTTCAAATTTTCTTTATTGATTCTCCAATGTAATAATTTAATACTATTCAAAAATTTTATGTACCTATTCTAAAGACGGACAAAGTAAAAACAGAAAGCCTAAAATCCGGACAAATTTGGCAATGTTTGGACCAAAAGGTCCAAACGTATAGCTGTCTTTACAGGGCTGTCAGATAATCATCTCAGATCCCAAACCGCGATAGATTGAATAAAATAGGGGTGATAACTATCAATTGAGTACAAATGATGCAATTCGTTACTTCACAAATGTTTTGGTTTTTACCAAATTTCAATAATAGTTTCACTGTGATAACCCTGAAGAAAGAAGTGTGTGCGCTCTCACTCGCACTTAACAATTATATTGGTAGGCGTAAATGGAGCGATGTTATGAGTCGGAATACAGGCAAATGCGATGAGCCGAGCCGTATCTTATTATACGTAAAGGTTGTGACATAATGTTACTGTACTTGTACCGCTCTCTGTAGTACGCGGTATAAAAGCTACTAAGAATATCTGGATAACATACACTTAGAATAATGGCTATATCGAAACGTTTGTTCTAGAAAAGACTATCACTCAAGCAAAGGAACAACCTTCGTGACAGAAGACACTTAATAAACATAAAGTTAGACACAAGGCACGCACTTGTAACAATTTGTCAAGACAAGTTTTAACCATCTAGTTACTATTTTCTTCCTGCTTGTTTATAATAGTAGTAATAGATATTAGAACTCTTAAAAGAAATTCTATGTTGTAGAGAAGGACTTTGTCTCGTGTGCCATCAACACTAATGCTCAATTACAAATTTGCTAGAATTTGAATTAAGTTGAGGGAATAAAGAATATTTAATTTGCTCAAAACATGGTTACATAATTATGAAGGCAGGAAAATCATACAAAAAAAACGTTGCAGTTTTCCAACAGTCTTTCAACTGAAGAGGATAGAATCATTTAATTCTGTAATTATGATGAATTGATGACGAATAGAGGAAATAAAATGTTAGAAAAAATGAAAAATTCATGTCGAGTCAGAAATCGTAAAAGATGTAAAAACACAGCAAGCAAACAAGGCAGCAGGATTAGAAAACTGAACTTACTTTACTGAATGAATAAGAGTAGGTAGTAGTAAGAACATGGTTTTAAACTATTTTTAGTCTAAAAATAGTGGCCCCTAATAAAAAAATACGTAGTTTCCAGTACATACAGCTTCCGGTAGGAATACAATTCCCGCGTGCGAAAAATATGAAACTTTCTTGTAACCGTCAATCATTACTTTACTGCCTCAAGGATAAAGAGCCGAATTAAACATGTAGAATATACCAAATATAATGTTTAATGGGGGCTAAGTTTAGTGGACGTTTTCCGGCCTATCATTAAATGATTTTAAAGATGATTATGATGAAATATTTGACAATTGACGTAGGTATAGTCATAGCGACTATCTCTTCGTCACACAGGAAGGAGGATAATAATGAATTTTAAAATACTGATGTAAAACATAATTCCCTCATTTGCCATAATTACAAGAACCGAAATGATTTTTGCACTTAATGATGTGGCAATTTTAAATCGTTTGCTACTTTTCTGCAGCGTAATGCTACTACTACATGATTGACAACAAGCTAGTTTTACTTGAAAGAGCAAAAAAGTCAATCTTCTATCAACCTTCGCCTTCATAATTACTTACAATGTTTTAGGTGAGGGAGAAAATTAACCTCCTCTATCGGCATATCTATATCTATACTACTATATAAAGCGAAAGTTCGTAAGTATGGTATTTTTTTGAACGCGCTAATTTCTGGAACTACCAGTTTACCGGATTTGAATATTAATAATTTTTTGCATAAGATAGCTCAGTTATGGAGAATGTAACATCACGCTACTGGCAACGGGAGCAGAGCAATAAGCAAAAACTGCACGGTGGGAAGCTAGTAATGTACTCGTTTATAGCCTTGTCTTGTAGTATACAGGACACGCAGGACAAGTAATATTCAGTGTGTTTTCTTTCAGCATCACACCTACTCGCTAAGTTGTTTACATCTATAGTCGCACATTTTGATAAATGTTGTGTGTTACGGGTGACTTGAGCCTAGAGTCTGATTAAAAATTGCCTTTTTGGCGAATGATGGTAGACCGTTTAAAAGTAGATCTGAATAATATAGTAGGTACATTTTTCCTACAATTAAAATCTTTTCTTTTTGTTTATGAAGACACACTTGAAAGCCTTCATCGCCCTGATTGGACTAATATTAGTGAAAGCGGAATAAGCTTATGATGACAGTTGAATACTTGTCTTTTATTATTTTAAAATTATTGATATTTCGATTTCTATACTGACACTTGATAGTAGGTACTTCAGTAACATAAAATCTATGGATTCAATAGTTAGCTCATCACTGTATTATGACTGGCAACGGCAATTGCTTCGTAGTTAAGTGTTTACTTAATCGTACCAATAGTAAAGTTAATTGAAAATCAACTCAGTATTGAAATATTAAAACGAAAGGTCATTTAAAACTAAAACCGCAGTTAATTGGGTGAAAACCAATTAGTAGTGATTTCTCACAGTCCATTGTTTTATTTTTATGTACAGCGTAATATTACAGGCTCAGAATTAAAATATGAAAATGATTAAAATTCTTTCTTACGTACTTACGTGTTTATTGCGAATGAATTATTGCTAACCTATAATTCATTTGCTTTACTGTAGTTTATTTTTTAATGGTGAGGGTAACATTGATGTAATTAGTTAAGTTTAATTTTGTTTTTACATTTCCTGCACTTGAGAACAAGCTTTAAGAACATACAATTAAGAGACAGAAATCACACAGAGACTTGGAACAAATATTTATGAATCACACGAAGTTCCATATAGGATTCGAAGTTCGAAACCAGAAAGTCTCTTTTACAGCACTGAATGTGACGCTGTAGAAGTGTGCGCGATACGCACTTCTACTGCGACACAATCAGTTCTATAATTAGTAAAGAAGTCACTTTCAAATTTGATACCTACTTGTTGGAGGCCTGATGATCAACATAGGTTTACCGACCCGATGTTTCATATATCGCTTAATTTCAACGCGGTTTCACCAATGCGAAGTTAAGTCTTTAGCTCAAACAACATAAACTCTTTCGCTCTGAACAAATGTGATGAGAAATATTATTTATTTTAGTTACTCAAAGTACTGCAACATTATGTTGTGGGATAATAGCAGATCCATAATAATCTCCACAATTGCTAGCTCCTAGTTAACGTAATATTATATTTAAATTTGTTTAATGAAATGGATACTTTGCTTAAAGTATTGCGTAAATGTTCTTGAAATCGCTTTCTACGTGGCGTCACGTCTGCGCGGCGCGTCGTCGTCGTGATAAGGGAGCCTGCTTACGTAAACGTTGCAGCCGAACTACCTACTCTTTGCCATGCCTCTACATAACTGTCAACACGAACTGCATCGATATCACCGTTTACCATGACATTGAGTTACAGCTGATGATAACATGTAGGTAACTATTTACATTGACTAGTTTGTTTGTATTGAGAGCCTGAGTGTACTTATTTTATACTAGATGTCCGCCCTCGCTTAGCTTCGGTATCAAAAGTTTCATTCGGTCTCACAACGCTTACGAAAAATATCATTGCAATAGTGGCGTATTGAATCATTCAGACTTACAAAGGCGCTTAAAAAAATGAAATTCTGAAAATGTCTGAAGAATAATATGTTAAAACATAATTATAAGTAACTTATGTTACCTGCTTCATTTATTCATTTCTATAGGTGAAAGAATTTTTCCAAATCGGTAACGTAGATTTTTAGTTACATCGTTGCAAAAAAACAAACAAGCATACAAAAAATCAAATATTTTCTCTTTATAATATTAGTATAGGTCTATCAAAATAAATCTACTTTGCCTGATGGTAAGCAGCACGTGAGATTGAGAAAAGGTGGATCATCCCATTAACTGTCGTGCTAAACTACTGACATGGCAGTGTTTTGAGATACATTTACTTACCTAAGTACTTACGTACGTTAAGTACGTAAGTAAGTTTATAGAGATTGATACGGAGTCGTTTTTTAAACCTAGTACTAAGTTAGTTAGTTATTAGTACTAAGCTAACACTGCAATGCAATGGTGATTGCCAAAAGTACTGACATCTTAAACTTAGTATTATTTTGTTCACGATAATAGAGATGCACGCTATATTTATGGATAACGATGGCAAGATTCTGAGCTAGCACGATTCGCTGATTCCATGACTGCATTCACTGACTTAGCACTGTATCACTGAACATTCACACATAACTTTAACACCACAATTTGCTATTTAGAATCAACTTAACTTTATATTTTGAATTGATAAAATGTACCTAATTAAAATATATTTTATTTATAGAGACTAAAAGCAGTTAAGACTTATACGATGACTGGATGTAGCGGTGTTGTACTTTTAAGGAAAATCTTATTCTTCTAAAACTTAAAAATGTTGTTCAAGTCTTTAATAAATAACAAACATGTCTATAAATAATTATCTTAAAGTTAATAAATGTCTGATAATTTAGACATTCTTTTCTAAATTAGGTATACCTAAGTATCAGATATTTTTTTATATTTTTGTACATTTTACAGTTTTTGTAGCATATTTCAATTATTTAAATATATCTAATAGGCACTCAACATGTAGCTACAAATATAAATATAATATTAACTATTAAACGAAGTGCCTGCGTTTTTAGACGGACCTTTGTAATGAATCTCCTGGCCAATTCCTTTATACACCTACCTAATTAACTTAGTAGAAAGTACACTTTGACATTTCTCGTTTTCGTCTTGACGTTTTTAGCATTTACCAATTTTACAAATAGTCAATAAGTAGCCTTCAGTAAGTAAGTATAGCCTAAATTAAAGAATATTTAACTTTCTAACATTTGAGTTAAAATTCTTGTAAGTTTGCGAAACTAGATATAGCAGATGTATAAAAACCAAATCATGTCGATTATTTTAAGCCAGTTCATGTGCTAAATATTGTTTTCTGGCACCCGGTCGATATTTATCTCATCTTGTAACTATACCATTTGTTCAAGATAGAAACCATATTAGAATACTGGCACGTAAATACGTGAGATATCCATTTTTATCATGACACAGATCAAGAGAGCATCCTGACATTTATTGGGCACGGCTTGAAATATGATTCTCCTAAATTTTTTTTTAACAAACTTCCTCAGAACAACTTTACGTTGCAACGTATCCCAAATGGATACTTGGCAATAAGGGTGTCCGATGATCTAGGATTATCATCCAGAGGGTAGTCGGTCGCATGACCATAAATAGACTTGGTGTATCGAATTATTTGTTAAGATCATGGCCCGTGTGGATAACGATGCATAAAGAGATAAAACTCTCTTGAAAAATAATGTCTTAGCCAAAATTGTTTTTTATACGATATCCTGATTGTTGCGCACTTTTTGTCTACAGCTGATGTCGAATACACAGTATTGTGATCTAAATTAACAAAATAAATATGATTTCCACAATCTTTATAAGGCACATTTCTTACAATATCAAAAATACACTACGGACAGAAACCTAATTACCTAAGAAAAGCCTAAGTTAATTAAATAAACAAGGATGCTGTATGTTGAAAACCTTTAACAATTCATGTCTTTAAACATGGATAAAGAGTGTTAATTTTACGGTCACGCTTAACCCCTAGCATGGCAGATATACCTACTTTCATGAACGTATATTGTTGGCAAAAAAAATTCTTCGCCATAGTCCAGAAGAGAGATAATTACAATGTACAATTCAACAAAATGACGCACAAATTAAAGCTCTATAAATATAAAATTAAGCTTAAGAATACTAATGGAGAACTTGAAAAAAAAACTAGTTTCTTCATAAATCAGATTCGAAATAATAGTTTATTTTCCCTGTCATTCCAAAAACGATTCAAACATTTTTACAATTTTAAGGGTTGGCTCTGACGCTTAACATAAACATACCAAATGCACAGATGGAGTATTGAGTAGGTCTAAGCGTACTAGAAGCATCAACACAGCTGCATCATACAGTAACTGTTTATGTAAAATTTTGACAAATATCAAAGGAAGATACTGAGACATGATTCATTCATCAAAGAAGGTTGCATCACCAGAGTATGTAAGTAATGACGGTGTAAAGGGTACGACATGAGGGGTGACATCACCCGAGGCACCGGAGTAACTGTATGAGCATTAATGTACGCGTGCTCTGCCTGAGTCGCTCGCTTACCTTCCCACGTTCACTTTCTATTGAGTTATCATTGAGGATAGTTCAACCAGTACCTAATTAATTCTGTTGGACTTAAATTGGATAATGGTCGCAATGCAACTTAGATTATACTGATTACAATGTATTTTATTGTTCTCTTCTATTCTCCAATGTGTTGAAAACCTTGATGTAGAGACGCTAAATTAAAAATTACTTTACTGCAGCAAAGTAGTAATTTAGAATCATGTTAGTTCACAACTAAAAAGTACAAAAGAACGTAGTTTTTCTAAAGAAACTGTCTGTTTCTTTAGAAATGTGGTGGGTGGAATACTCTTAGTGAATTTCAAATTGGTGCTCTTTCAGAAATCAACATATGGGCCCGTTACAACCCCACTGCAGGGAGAGGTCTCATAAGAGCATTGATCGCCACACTTGCTCAAGGTGGATTGGCGATTTCAGACTTCCTGAGAAGTCCAGGTTTCCTCACGATGTTTTCCTTTACCGTCTAGCTTCCAGGAATACCTACCCTAAAAATCAGAGTATATCAGCTTCTCTATTCAAACGGTTATCAATTCATCATACGACAAATTAAAAATAATTAAAAGTACATAGTTGCTTAAGGTACATCAGTGTTTTAACAAAGCGAATTAAAGATACCACGTAGTTTTCTATCTCATTGTTATTTTAATTTTATCAGATAAACGGTTACCTACTATCAATTTAATTTTGTTAAGAGATTATTTACTTACAATCTATTTCTGTATTTCTGATAGCTAATCTAATAATATAGGCGTTACTGCCGTAGATGATAGAGCAGTTTGATTGGATAAACATGAAAATCAAGCAATGTAATCAACTTTTACTTTTGTATTAAGTAGGTAAGTACATAAATTTTTAATTTAATCTGATTCACATTTTTCTATTTTTACCATTATCTATTATCAAACCTTATCCAAAATCATCAACGAGAAGATTAATATTTACACTTTATGCTCGCAATAACAACGGACACAGTAGTCGTCGGCTTAGTTGCCATAATAAAAGAAGAACTTTTACTTATAGTATGCTTATAATAAACTAAAAACGTCAGACTTCATGCCAAGAGCCTTCGTAGATATCTTTGAATTCTCTCAGTTTAGACACGTGTAAGGTGAAATCTTTACAGTATCTACGTGTTCATATAATATCATTCCACAATATTATTTATTACAATGGACCTACGTTCGTTTGAATAATATAGGTAGATAATTACAATTAAACAATTAAGGGTAACAATAGTTTATAGTTACTAGGTAGGTTAGTAGTTTAAAGTTAAACATCGATTATTTCCATTCATCGGCAAGTGTATTCGCTACGTACCGCGTATGTTAGTGTCGGGAGCATTGGCGGTTTGCCATGCCAGTAACCGTGACTCAACCATATAAACACACCCGATTCTCGGCTATGACGGGCGGTTGTGAGACGCGCTTCGCATATTTCAATACAATTAACGACTTGTAGCTGCTACACAACTACACTAGCGATTTTTTGCCAGCCTCGTGTGAGAATACACACGATTTCACCGGGAAATACAGCGGTGTGATGATACCTTTCGCTCGATTCGACGGCAGATAAAGAGCAGCAAAAACTATTGCTCTACTTCCCAATGACCTTTGTGACAACAGCTACTTACTAGAAAACACTGGTCTCACTGTCAGCCAGCTTGGGCACCGATGCTGTGTTGCGAAATATGGCAACAATGTTAAAAAAAACACGAACAACACAAAATCTCACAATACGGAATGTGTTATATTGTTAATAGTAAAATAACAAAAGATTTACTTCGTACATTCATGTCGACATTGAACTTTATATGTCTGCGCAAGGAAATTGGCACAGGACCAAATGCCAAAACTTAGAAGCGAGGGACCCAGCTTACATAGCTCTTGACTTTTCTAACTTCTGGATTATAAAATGGGCTAAGGCTGTAACGTTCTGGATTTTAATGAGACGATAATAACAGTATCGTTTATTGCTTACGATACAAAAGAAGGTAGGTAGGAGCTTAGTAAAGGAAGTGTGACAATACGACCCTCACCCCATGAGCCACGTGCGGCCCCCCGTACATGTTTTATGAATGAGCTCCGCAATTTCTGCAACTTCCCTTCGTTACTTAAGAAACAAAACAGAAAGGTTATTATAAAAAATACCGGCCCGGCATATCGATGAGAATACACTTTTAACGTTAAAGATCTTTAAAACTTCATACATTATCTTACAACTCCAGTTAATAACCTATGTACTGATTTATAGTCATTGCTTTCACTTCTTTATATCAAAAAATAGGTAGGTTTAATAGAAAACAAATTCTAACAAAGTCTAGCGTATAATTATAGAGACGTAGAATTTAACAATGTCTTTTAAGTATTTTACATGTGAAAAACGAAAATACCGTAACAAATTAAAAGTACCGCAAGTGAGATCAATTTATAAGGCGTTGTTTTATTTAATGTGTAAGTATTACAATGAACCAATAAACACAAAATGCTAATCAGCAGATATGATGCCTTATCTAATGCTAAATACATGAGCCAACACAATTGAATTGATAGAACAATAGATACTATCGTGCTGTGTAAGTAAATTTTGACCTACTCTAGGATGACTATGTCAAAATGAATACCTGTTAAAATAATGCTAAATTTGAAATAGAAAAATTCATAACAATAGATGTGGGCCGTTCTTTTTAGCGTGTCGACGGTAATTCCAACTGTGCTTAGATAATGTCAGCAGCTAACAACTAGTTACAAATGTTGCTCTATCATCAGCGACGATCAATTTCTGCAAGGTGCAAGTGTTAGGGCACTTAGGAAGGACAATAGATAGCGTTAGTAACAATAGAAGCAGATCTTTGCATTAATCTTCTTTTTCTTATCTAAAAAAATAAAGTGCTAAGTTTAAGCATATCTTAATTATTTGAATTTTAAAAATAAGAATTATAGGTCTCTTAAATTATCCCTCTCAAAGAAAGTAAGTACCTATAGCTACATTGTAAAATAGAATAGAAATTCAGATTAAATAAAAGTTTCTTTTAAAGGTAAACTATGTTAATGCTAAGTAAGTATAGCAATTTATCTGCCCTAAAAATGAAGGTATTCAGTGTTAAAAGACAGTAGACAGTTATGGACGAGCTACACTTTTCATATTGTGTACGTTTACTGTTCAATTCAAAGACATAAATCACAGTTTCACTTTTTTACAACACTGTGCTTTGGTTTGTTTGGAAATTATTTGTACCGATATTGCATGTTTCAATAGTGCTACTAATTCACGCACGCGAAGTCTTATAATAACTAGACACGTAGCATACGCCTGCTCGTGATATTCAATTCGATATGGTTTCACTTCTGATGAGTACTTTTGTCATAGATAACACATTCCACAATACTTTTTCTAACTGTTTAGGTAGGCAGGTACTTAAATAATCTCAATATTCGATAATACTTTCTTTGTTTTAAACATAGCGTAGTTTGATGCTCTACAAGTACCTACATTCTGAAGCATTATCTTAGTGTATTACTACTACCCAAGATCACTACTGGCTAGCGCTGACGGGCGGCATCAATTAAAATTGATAAATGATTTAAAATTAAAATGAAATAGATTTGGCAATAAAAACATTATTTAATTTTTTTAAGTTCTTTAAGTACCTAATAAAAATTGTAATTATTATGAACTATGTAGGTAGGTAGGTAGGTATAGTGATAGTCAATAAATGTAAGTTAATAGCAAGTGCTTTTTAATTAGCTTCTTATGAGGTGAAAATATTAATACTTACCACACTTGCAATGCAGCCATTATGCAGACCACCGCCATTGAAATCGAGTTGCGCGGTCTTTATCCCAACCATTGTCATTCAACTTCAATCTAAGTAGGTAATGAATACTATTTTATGTTTACGATGACCTACTTGCCTGCTTGTCTCGAATAAACTAGATAGCAATAAAATTAATTTTATTGTGTAGAACTTTAATTTAAGGCAATCTAACATAGATGTTCCCTGATAATGTTAGGGGAGATTCGCGGGCCGGGACAAAGCACCCGGACAAAAAAAAAAAAAAAATACATAGATGTTACTTTCTAGCACTTTCGATCTGCTTGTAATAAACGTTGCGTGGCCGGAAATCCTTGCATTTTTCCTTCTTTCGAGTCACGTCACGGTTAAGTTGCCTCAATTAAGTGGGGATATACAAAAGGACTGCGGGGCTCTCCCGATCGGTATAATCCATCAAGGCAACGTTTTTCTTTTTATTCAAGAGAAACTTGTATTCAAATATGACGATCAAGTAGGCTTGAACAGCAGATGTTTTGTTTTTATTGATTACCTCTTATAAACAGGCACCTATACTGTGGTTCTACGATTGCAACCACTAGCGCAATCAACCAATTTGGCGTTTGGCGATCAAACCATCACACATGTAACAGTAAGTTTATGGTACATACCGCTACTGGGATTATCAATACGCCTGTGACAGTAACGCTTAGTGATAATGGTAAAAACTAATCATCAAACGCAAAGTTTATTAGAGGAGGCCTATTACCAATAGAACTTGAAAATTCAACTTCACATAGGTACTTGAATTGTGTGTAGTTGGTACACAGTATCAGTAGATGGTCACAGAGGTACAGTACCGAACCTACATACCAAACAACATGGGAAGTATCTTATCTCAGAACTTATCTAGGTAGGTACCTACCAGATTACATATTTACCTGGTAGGTACCTACAACACACGTAGGTCTAATTATAAATAATTAATGACGTGTTCAAACTCAAATGTATGCAATGAATCTGACATACCTACTGCTTGCATATATTATATTTTAAATAATTGTACCTACATACTGACTAAACAATTATAATCTAACATTAACTTTAACAACAATTATCGTTACTCATAAAATAAGTGCCTTGCTTAATCTGCAAGCAAAATTTAATTAGCAATAAATATCTAGGTAAAATATTGTAATGTAGTAAAATATTGCAGAAGCTCACCAGTGTCCAAAACGTAAGTAGGTACCTAATAAATATAGGTGTCATTTGGTAAATAGAATAAATACTCTGTAACATTGCAATTAGTTAAAAAAATTAAGTAATTAAAAGACAACAATGGTTGGTAACTATTCTTTGTAACATTTGACTAATCACAATTTTAGAGTTATTAATTAGATGCTTGCATATAATATTTAGTCACTTGAAATGATTATAAAAGAAAAAACCAGTCAACATTATCTTGTGGAAGCCTTATAAAAGAGCTTAAGAATCGCTATTAGAATACTAAACAGGACTTAACGAACTCATAAGACTTGTTGCAGATAACAAGCCACTCATTAAGTTTTACTAAGAAGCCATTATGATACCGCTGGTGTAATTTTAAAGAGATTACGTTACAGATGGGCCAAAGTATACCATGGTTCGAACGGATGTTGTAGACCGTAGGGGATAATAAAACCTGTTTAACACGTGGTTACAATTTGGACCGAAAAGGCTACCAAACAATGCAAGTCTTTCATTTTGTTACTGCGACGAAACGACTCGGAAGCTGAGCACGTGTTGCTCATCCTACGAGACCAAAAAATAAACAACATTAATTCTAAACTTCTTACCTCGCTATGTTAAATTTAGCCGAGGTCACAGTAAACACAGTAAAGTATTAATTAACATTATTTTTATTTATATAAATAACTACTTCTTTAATAGGATTGTTGAACACAACACACACAGAATGAACGCTGATCTTCAAGACTTGTAGGTAGGCGGTGCAATTATGGTTTTAATAAGTTTTACTTGTCATCGTTTTAAGCAGATTACGGTAATGGTATGGCATGTCTATTGAGCGAGCGCGCCGTATTAGGTGTAATGTGTAAGAAATGACCGGCAAGGTAAGCTCGCGTAAGCCAAGGAGCACATGCTCATTGAAACGTACCTAATTGGAATACAAATAATTATTTAACCAGAAAGTGGTCATTTTTTGACCTTGAGCTTCATAATACAAATCTGCATTTAGTTTGAGCAGTGTGCTCATACGTATGTCTTTTTGTAAGTATTTTTGCCAAAGTTTTTATTTTATTCTTAATATTTGGACTTCCAACCTGTAAAAAAAGAATTTCTTATCTTATACAACATAGGTTTGCTGTAACAATCTGATACAACGAGCTTGATGATGGTAGATTTCTTAATACAAGATAACCATAATTATCCTGTTCTGTGAGCCAAAAAAACTGCAATCTCGAGATTCATTGCCAAATGATACCTTCATTGGTTTGTTGCATTGAAATGGAAGATACCGTAGATACGATTTTCTTTTGAAGCATATTTCTACTAGCGTTGTTTTTACTTGGCGAAGCAGTTTTATTAACGCTTATTAATTTTTACAGGTTAATTACTAGCAACGCTCTTACCATAACATATGGGTCTAGACACAATGCCTTTCTCTAAAGAAAAACCCAATACCATTGCGCAGGCACTTCCACTGCGTCACCGGAGTAATCAAATAATATTTTCTGTTGTAAAACTTGAATTCGCACATAATTGCAGACTTGACAAATAGAACAATTAACACGTCACCGCTATGTACGTGACAGGTGGGCCGTAGATATAGTACAGAGGTGCACGGGGGTACAATCGGTATAGATACAGGGCTGGGCGCCTGCTACCTTACCTTATAATTACGTAGACGTAAAACCCAACTTAAGTATTCCACACCCTCGAGCGGAACTGCAGTGTTCAAAATAAAAAATGTAGGTAAACGTCAAGTTACTTGAATGACATCACTCGTATATCATTGTTGTACTATCACATTGCTCCAAGTAGGTGAATTACACAACTTGCGCCATAGAGTCTGAGAGTTTCCATGATACAAGTCAAACCATGTTAGGAACTTAGTGAAGGCAATTTCTGCCCACGCGCGTTACTTATCTCCAGCACCTGGAATTCGTCGCCATTGAATCGTTTCATCAAAGAATTACTTACCGTTTCGCTTTGAATCATCCATTACAGTCATCGTATAGTGCGCCCATATATTTTATACCATTTAAAACATCCAAGTATTTATTAATTTCAAATTAGGTAAAAGCATTCAGTTTAATAATACCACTGTACCCGCATGAATCATTATTTGTTTCCATGAGAATGTACTTACTTATTCAGTCATGAGAACTAAAGAGAGCGCCAAGCTATTCTGTTCGTTAGTAAATGTATGCCCTGTGTAAACAAAGCGCCATTATTGGAGACTGCGGATTGTACCACTGCAAAAATTGCCGTTTCAATAGAAATTTGAAGAGGTTTTGATTTGTATGGGAAGGCACACGTAATATTTTTGCAGCACATGAATTTGTATTGCTTAATGTAACATTATATTTTTATTGAACGGACGTAGCGTATGTAATATTAAAGAGTATTTATAGACGCCCCACACGCAGTAGCAGCGTGCACGGTGCGCGGGAGACTCTTTGAGACGCATCTATTCCAAGCTAACCTTGTTCACCGAAATGATTTTTAAGATAATAATTAAGACAATCCTGCAATTATAAATTAATTAATAGAACTTGCTAGAAACCAAGAGTTTACATCACATACAATAGGTTCACAAATATCTGCTTTGAAACGATGCCGATGTACTAGTCTTTATTAAACAGCTTCTTGTTCTAAATTTAAGAAAGATACAGTAAAATAGATAGATTATTATATTCAAGATAGTTGTTCGGAATGTTTTTAGGTCCAAAGCATGACTACATAATGGCGTTGACACCGTACGCATGTCAGCACAATGTGACTTGATTACATCTGAATGAATAAACAAGTAGAGGGCTCAAGTGCACTATATTATTATGCATATTAGACACCGTCCGCTCGACAATTCCCTTTTAATGGCGAAACTGGTGACGTTGGTACATTAAAATATTTTATACCTGAATTTTTAAGATGCTCTGCTCAACATACATCTTGAACTGATTTCTGATCTTTCTTTCAAATATAGAGGCTACTAGCTGTTACCCGCAGCTCCGCCCGCGTAAATGTCGGTTATATCTCTGTTTACATTGACGATTTATGATACAAATTTACATCCCCTATTTCAACCCCTTAAGCCATTTTTTCGCGATAAAAGATAGCCTATATTGTTCCCTGAGTAGACCTCGGGGGACCTCAATCTTCCCTTTATAAGTACCAAATTTTATCAAAATCGGTTGAGTGGTTTAGGCGTAAAAGCGTAACAGAATGACAAACAGAGTTCCTTTCGCATTTATAATATTAGTATGGATTTTGTATACTTACAAATTAAGAAACAAAGAGGGTAGTGTATGTTATTATTTATTATTAATGGAACGTATACATAGCGGTTTATTTCAGTAGTTATTTTATGGCATAAAAAGACACTAATGTAATGTTAAATCGGTCAAAACAGAAGGTAAACTGAACTTTATATGGGAATCCCTATTATGTTAGGTACAATATCATAACAAAACTACCGCTTCAATTTGCAGTAAACATGTATATTTGAAAATAAAATAAGGTGTAGAATTGAAAGCTAGACGTAAGGAAACTGCATGTATTCGTTTTCCTTTTGTGTAACGTAATCAATAGCAGAGCGGCGTCCCTTCCCTAGCCATTACTCATCTGGCAACGTTATCAAATACACTCTGTAACTACATACAATATATCTATCTTGTTTATGCCTCAAACTTCCATTTCACATAATACCGTCCGATTAATATTGTAGAGGCGTTGTCGTCCCAGTATTTAGCATTATGTAATTTTGAAGAATAGGTACTATCCATACTATTACATAAAGAGGAAGTTTGTTTGTTCGTTTGAACGCGCTAATCTCTGAAACTACCAGTCAGATTTGAATAATTCTTTTTGCGTATGATAGCCCAGTTCTCGAGGAAGGTTATAGGCTGTGTAACATCATGCGGCAAGCTAGTGTTTAATATAATATATTCTATATGTATTAGTTATATAGTTTCTATTTATAATATAATTGTTACTGGACATTATTTATACAGAACAATACTATGAATTCCCATCAGGCAATTTTTTCCTAGCCACTAAGGAGAGCTATGTAATTTATATTATTATTCTTTATTGTACGATAACTAATAAATTGCCGTTTTAATCCTGATTTAAAAAGCTGTATTAAGTAGTAACCCTTCTGAACCAGTCTTAGACACGAACACAGAATCGTTAAACGGGAATAAAATATAGAGTCAATGGCACCTAGGTCCGTATTTTCTCAAGGAGCATCAATTATTTGTGTCATGTAGGTACTCATGAGACGATGAAATTTTAATTTAACCGAAAATACACATTTACGTTGAACTTGAAAAGCTTCTGTGTCATCTAATTAAGTAATTATACAGCTTAAAGATAGTGGGATTTTAAATCAGGTTTAGTTGCGATAAAACAATTTTTTTTTTAATTCATGCACAATTGTACAATTGTGCA
The DNA here is from genome assembly GCA_963082885.1 of Parascotia fuliginaria. Lineage (NCBI taxonomy): Eukaryota > Metazoa > Arthropoda > Insecta > Lepidoptera > Erebidae > Parascotia > Parascotia fuliginaria. The sequence goes on from OY720172.1 coordinate 13,201,428, forward strand.
TGAAGTAAAAAATTAAAATTTGGAAATAAAATAATTTAATACATTGGTGGTCTTAATACCAAAGATATTTTCTACTAGCCAACCTTTTGATCATGCAGAAAAACTTTTAGTTGTTGAGGAAAATCTAGATCGATTTTAATGCTTGCCAGAACTATGTCCATTTAATATGATTATCAAGACAAAATTTAAGAGTAGGTTTGATTTATTAGTGCTGTTAAGAAACATTAAAAATTATTCAGGTCTGATATTGTGTAAATAGAACATCAATCGGATGCGAATTAAACTAGGTAGATCATTATTTTGGATTCTAAAATTACACTTTCTTTCCTTATGGTCACTTAAAAAAACTTAGTTTGGCCAATAGACCGCGCAATGTTATATAGGTAGATTTTTTTATACTATAACAACATTAAAATTACGCCAATCAAGGAAAGCTTATTGAGTAGGTATACATAACTCATCTAGTTCGTTAGGGAAATACAGTCGCAACATGACGCAGAATTTATGAAAAATAATTGTCAATAACATACAAATATTGATAACAACATGACATGACATAAATATGTAAATTTATTGATATCAAAGGTCTTTCTGAGTTTTGCCAATTAGCATTTAATCAATGGCCCACAACCAAGATCAACATACCTAGGTACATGTAAGGAAATAAACATGATGTTACAACACCTACCCATCAACGTCCGGGCGAATTAGCTTTTATCTAGGCCACTAACGGCACCTAAGCAGTAGTAGCGCACGAAAAGACCAAAGCAATCGAAGCATGGCCTTAAACACGATAACGTGCCACTTTAAGCCACAGATTGTGACGGTCTACACTGACAAATTAGTTCAAAATAAATAACAATGACGCAATTCAATTTAGACGTTTTTACATTTTTTTGTATTAATTAAATATGTATCTACGGATAGTGAATAGCCTTCGCAACCTTATTTTTGTGGGTAAAATAACGTTATACCAGTGATTGTTTGTTACGTCGGCGGTCGAACCTACTTTTGTGCAGTAGAGGTCACGCAACGAAACGCGAGTTTGCATTGTCACATAAATTACCAAATCGTTCTAATACGAGAAACTTAGAATTCAGTTTAATCATACCTATCCATATAATCTTAAGAAATCATGGTGAAACATCCGAGAGATAGGATACAGTCAACTAATTTGCATAAATACAACAGAAATCGATGACGATCAATGTGTCGTCGTTGATGACTAATCTCTATTTCGTAGTTAAGAGCCTATTTTGCAATAAATACATATCAAAGATAATACAATAAAATGATGTACAATTAATATAGTTTTATAAAAAAAAAATTACTGAGGTAATGACTGAAAAAAACATTGATGCATGTTGAAATTGACTAGCCAAGGAGAAGATTAAAAGTAAATTATGCGTAACAGTATTATGGCAATAACAAAGTAGTGGATGAGTATTGCAGAAGGATGGTTGCGTTCACCGTACGTCACGGTCCAACAGCTGGTTACCGTTTAGCAGCACGCGCCCCAGTCGTTACCCGTGCCACTTGGCGATTGCCACAAGGAACCATCAACTCAACTACAAGAGTATTCCTACTAATGAATGCAATCACTAATGTGGATTAGAAAACCATATTTAATGCTTTTACCTTGCAGTTTTCAAAGAACAGGACTATGTTAAAATATATATGGTAGAATTGAGAAACCTCCTCCTTTTTTGAAGTAGGTTAAAAAATCTAAACAAAAATTTGAGTCAACACTGTAAACATCTCACATTCAATTTTGTGCTATTTTCTTTTTGTTTTGATTTTGAGTGCAAACATTGTTACTATACTAGTCAGAAATGACAAAATAATATCATAATATTGTCTTGCCAGGTGTACACTACACAATACTTCTATTGAACTTGGAATGTAGACATTCCAGGTTTATTATTAAGTGTCTACATTCATAATTTGCTGTCCCTACATACAAAACAGTTTCATTGTTTCAAATACACATTGTGCAACAAAATAAGAATTAATTTGTGTGAATAAAACTGCATTCAGACTGAACATACTATGTATATCTAAGACAATTAGATTTTAATTTTTTCTTTGTTCTAGAAGTTATCTTAGTTAAAGTAATAATGTTTTGTCTAGCATTTGCATATTGAGAGCATGTATATCATTCATTGATGATGTATTAGTTGCACATCCTGCAATTAAATCCATATTGTCTGTCTGCAGTTGAATGCTCTTTGATATGTGCAGGCCATTTAATAGCCAATAACTGTGGAATTAGTTATTTAATAGCACATTTATAGAACTAAATGTAATAGTGTAAAACAATCATTAACAAAGTTAATTTTAATGAATCTTTGTATTAGACAGTAAATTTTACACTGTTTATCAAAATTATCTGTGATGTTATAAAAAAGTGATATCTCTGTAATAGAATAATTATATTGAACTGAATCATATTCTTTGTCATAATAACTTTGGTAAACTTTTCGATTGAAATATATGTGTAAATATGTAGTAGTAGCTTTCTGCAAAACAATTAGTTAATAAAGAAACTATATGAAATAATAATGAAACAGTTTGGTTACCTTATCAACTGATGAATAAAACGTCACTTTTCAATCTCCCACTTAAAACTTTTATTATAGGTATTTTGTTATATGTATTATCACAAATCCTGGTAGACTTTAAAACACAATCACGCAACTGACAAAACATACTGCTTTTCCTTGATTACTGATTTTTCATATAAACATAATTTACACAATAAAATATATTCTGCGACATCACTTACGTGTAAGTTCTTATTCATCATCGCACACCACTCTACACAATCATTAGTTTATTGCATATTGGATGGCTCTTTAATTTTCTAAATTGTCCTTGCCCTTCAACATCATTAATCTCATCAAATTATATACAAAGTTGACTAATATTACTTTACAATACATGTTTCTGCATGGGACTGCTGTTTCTAGCGTCCAAATATTATCATAAACGAAATCAAGCTAGTTTTTTTAAATTTACAATTGAGTAGCTATTCATGCTACATGGATATTTGTTCATATTATAACCATTACTGCGGGAGTATCTACCAGTAATAAAGTATGAAAATATAAGTAAAGCACCTTGATTGGACAATGGTATGTATCAACGATATTAACAATGTGATATGACGCGCTTCGCGACCGCCGGGGTCCCAGCGGCCCGAGCCGGCGCGCCGTAGCCGAGCTCTCCACTGGAGGCGACCGGCCGTCGAGCTGAGGCAGGCACATTCCCGCCTCGCTTTTGCAGTCTTACGAGAAATAAATGCCACATTACACTCTAAATATTAAAGCACTGTACAACAACAATAAGTTTTCTTTTCCTTTTCGGGGCTAACGTTCATTTCACGCACGATTTCGGCGAACATCTCATTGACATTGGTGCGGCTCTTGGCAGAGGCCTCCACGAAGGGACAACCCCACATCTGCGCGAGCGTGGAGCCCTCCGTGTGGGACACTTCGCGCTGGTGCTCCAGGTCAGCCTTGTTGCCCACCAACAAAATAGGAACGCGCTCCGATCCCTTCACACGCGTTATCAATTCCTTCATTGGCTTGATGTCTTGAAACGTTTGGTGATTCGTTAATGAATATACTACGACAAATCCTTGACCATTTTTTATGTACAGATCTCGCATTGAAGCGAATTGTTCCGTGCCGGCGGTATCCAATATTTCTAAAACACATGGTGAATTGTCCACTTCTATTTCTTTCCTATAGAAATCTTCTATTGTGGGGTCATATTTCTCCATGAAACATCCTGACACGAACTGAACAGTCAAAGCACTCTTTCCGACCCCACCCGAGCCCAACACGACCACTTTGAATTCGCGCATTATTGTGTTCCTCAAATCACACTTGCCAGTCTACACGACGTTTTGGAAACGTATTCTCACTATGTGCTATAAAAATGTCATTGCTATGTTGGTTTATGACTCACTCGGAAACGATCACTGAGTAATGTACACATAAAGCAAGTTAATTGATAAACAGCGACGCCATTTTAGTTGGATGAGTGGCAAAACAACTTCGATTGCATCGCGATGGTAATTAGTTTATAGATACAAACGCGGAAGCAAACATCTACCAACTGACTTGTTCTTGTTCTCTGCTGGCTAGATTCAGCAGCGGCAGCAGGTTGGTCAATGCACCTTAATGCAATGGTTTGATTGGTGAACGAAAAATACTAAACGGATACCAGTGTTACCAAGGCGAGAATATAAATTCTACTAACACTTAAAGTATCATCGTAAAACCGTGTACAGTTTTTATTGTCATGTCATTTCATCGCGTAAATAAAAAATATGTTACGTTATAACTTTATAATAACATTTGAACAAGTTCGATCATCCGGCTTAATTTATTCTTACACAATAGTACAGCAACAATCAGTTTACTTATAAATATATTTACTTCACTCTAACGGTTTTTTTTCTTTTTCGTGGGAACTGCATTACGCATACGCACCCGCCCGGGCAAGGTGGGGGTTATGGGGTTACGCACTCAAAGCGCAGCCGGCATACCGACTAAAACCCACGGTGTTCCTCCAGACGGCCAGAGTGTCGCAATACCGACACTCCTCTTCCCCTTCGGCCCCACCACGTCCGCAATCTGGCGGTTGCCGAGGCCGCGGAAGGTACGGAGAGCGGCGCACCGTTATACCAGCACTCGGGCACTCCTCTCCCGCCACGGCCCCGTCACTCCTCAGCCGCAGGTTCGCCGAAGCAACACCGCAGACCGACCCAGTTGCGGTGCCGCCCATACAGCACCGCAACCCTCCTGAGCGCTGGTTCTTGGTAACCACGGTTACTAAGGCCCCCGCCGCGACAAGGCGAAAACCCCGTTTGGGGGTACTCTAACGGTTACATAAACATTGTTCAACCCTAACACAAGCTAAATTATATGCTTGCTTTGAGTCTAGATGGCAATGTGTGTAGTTGTTGTGATATTAATATTATATTATTTACAAGCTTCCACATTTATGTAACATTATATTTGTTACATAGATGCGGCAGCTTGTAATTAGCAAATAAATGTTACTTATAATAACTATAAACGTGGTACATGAGGTAATACAGGCAAACTAAATACTAAAGTATACTTTTTAAACCAGTACTGTCTTGATTTACGTTAGACATTGGTGCCACGCGGTAAAGGAAAATCTGAAAGCGTAAATATATTATATCTGAAATAAAAAAAAATTTCTAATCTGCAATAAGTCATAAATGTTGATTAATTTTATTAAAAACTTAGTGCATGTGTCGATAGCGAAATTGGTTTTAGCAATTTCGCTTACAAAGGAGTTTTCGTGCAGCATTCCATTAGCGTAGCTATTCATTGTTATGTACATAGTTATTCAGTTTTGACAAGTGTGACAAAATAACAAACATATTAAGAGCGTTTACGCGTCATGAGTGGCAACGTTGCAATTTAGTCTCATATTTCGTGGTTTTAATTTCTTATCATTTATTCGGAGTTATATTTTAAAAATAATATGTTCTGATAACATGCTAGAATTAGGTAAAAGCTATTTTAAGCAAATAATACGTTTGAAAACTAAGTTGCGTTATTTTCATAGTGAAATAACTGTAAGCATTATGGTTACTTTTTTTTTATACAGCATTCACCTAATTCTAGCATGTTAACAGAATATATTTTTAAAATATAGCTGAGATTAAATAATAAAAAAACGATCTGAGTTGATAACCTCCTCCTTTTTGAAGTCGGTTAAAAATATAAAACCACGAAATATGACACGGTACCACTAATATCGCGTAAACCCAAGGTTAAATTTTGATAATAGCTACCAATTTAGTAGAATTTTACAAAGTATGGTAATAAATAACCGGAAACAATTTTTACATCATTGTTGTCAGCACTGTCTTTCGTTCAGAAAACATGTTTTCATTATTTACAAATTTGAAATTTAATATTGTAAGAAAAAGTAATGTAAAAAAATATTGTATAAATTATGATGAAAATTATAATTTTAAGTTATAATGAATTCACTATTTTGTTTAATTAAAAGACTATAAAGCCTTGTTTTCAGATTTCAGGCGACGGAATCTTAAAGATAAAAAAGATGGCTGTCCCAAGCAATAAGCATAGTTGGTATAATACTTTACTCTTTGGCATAGTTGTTTAATTAAATTTATTTTAAGTTACTCAAGAATGGTCCCAAGCAGTGTTGCTGTCAATCAACTGTACGAATTTGTACGTACACATAATGGCAATTGGATTATTTATTACGTACGGATATTAATTAGGTACGGATATGTCCGGATTTCTAAAATACAAGAATGAAACACCTAAAATACCCTATTTAGGGTATTTTACTCTTTATGAGTAAAAATCTAAAATATATTATTGAGATAGTTTAGGCAAAAAACAGTCGGAAAACTTTACTTTTAGTTCATAAAATAGCAAACTCAATTTTAAAATTCAATTTAGTTTTCAGATTTTTTTAATCTGTTTATTCTGTTTCACACCATTATTATTAGTCGCCATATTATTACGTCATACCGCTTTGTAGGGATGGGCTTAGTAACTCACGTAAAAGATTGGATATTTAGTATATCCTTCCAAGTTAGGATATACATATATTCGATTAAAATATTCAAACCCGCTTAACATATCCATAACTTCGCGGACTCATTCTCGCTCAAGTTTAAGTTGATTTTTAGTTTATACAATTATATTTATAACTATAATTTATTTAAGCCAAATATATTAAAATCATTTACAATAATCACAATGTACATTACTATATATTATACTGTTTTGGAATTATAGAAATGACTTACGTGGGTATTAACTACTACAGCTGCAGTAATGTCTTCCATTATTGAATAAAATATTTTCTTGTGTATGGTGGTAAATTATACAATGTAGGTACTCATCCTCACTTAATCAACTAAGTAGTTATGTCAATAAATTTAACCATTTAGTAATATCATTGCATTTATCTTTTAGGTCCATGCCCAGCTATTTTTTTTTATATTTACTTTCATTTAAATTTATGTATGTATCCGTTTCCTGTGTCCGTGTGTCACTGCAGGGTGCCAACTGAAAACCAGCGCTTGGTGGTAATAAGCCCAGCAAATTCTGAGTTGGTGACCCGTTTGATTTAAGCATGCCGACAGCGTACTTTTATTAAATTCATAAATTAAGTGCTAGATTTTGTTGTTTTTTTTGCAACTAATTTACCTTTGTGATGTTTGTGGCTTATGTTAAATAAATGTATTTTCTTTCTTTCTTTCTTTCTTTCTCAGTCGCTCTCGGAGCGATCTTGGAGAGTGATAAATTGATAACTCCGGGTTCTATATCCACAGGGTGAGTGAGTTTGTCAACTCTGGACACGGAAAATATTAAGGGAACATACATTACCATGTCCCCTTAATATTTTAGGTATAAAATTATATAGTCACCTGTTAAAACTCAATATGAAGTACCAATTGGGTTGCTAAAAGCATGAATATTTAATTTATTTATATATACCTATCTCTGCATAGAATTCATAGTTCAAATTAAGTAAACAATGTTTGCATGCTTTTTTTACAAAAAATCTTATTTAAATATATTGTTATGCTAATATGTCTTTGTATATACCCACTTTTGATGCAAATTATGGGTAGTAAACTGCTTGTTATATTTCATAAATGATTTGAAATGAGATAGAGTTTTAGCCGTTTTATCACTTAAGTTCTCTCTGCTACTTACTACGTTTTTTAAAGTGCTATTAGCGCGCGCGACAGAGTAGGGGACTCAACACATACTGGTATCCTTGTTGGCGCGCTTGCTTCCTCTCGCTCTATCGTTCGTTATTTTTGGAGTGGAGTTACGTAGATATATGAATATGTTGGACATAATAATAATAATATTTTAGATAAGGAAGGAGTGGTGATATATCTGTCGCAGGCAAATTGAATAATCCGCCGTTTACATACTGCCTTAGCATTTTGTAAATGCTCGATGCCATCGACGTTAAGTAATATACAGATAAAGGCAGATTGGGTTAGCTTAGGTTAGAACTGTGACCCCCTGTCCGCGAGCCGAGCGAGCGAAGCGAGCGTGCCACGGCAGTGAATTATATTTATTGTCAAACTGTTTTAAACATCCCAAATTAAGTAAACAGTGCAAACACTTTGCCAGTAACATATCCGGCGTTATGTAATATGCCGAGGCAGATATATATTCAACAGCGATTTAAATATAGCTAAAATTAAATGATAAAAATTGAAAAACCACGAATTATGGATACTAAATTGCGACGTTGCCACACATGCGTAAACGCGTAAAGTAAAAAGTAATACACCTTGTTTTGTTATAAAGGTTGATAATGTTATATGATAAAAAAATAAATAATAAATACATGTCATGTTTTTAATTTTACGTTTCTTTTCTACGGATTTCATACGGAGTTTGACTTAATTAATGATAGAAATTAGAATGCCCAATCCTAAGGACTTTGCTCGGATTTTGCCACAGAACAAGGAGATTTTATTGTTGGATGTACAGGTTTTAGTCACGACAGCATAGATTAATTAAACACAAATACTGGTACCCGACTTAACCCGACAGCGACACTACCGACAGTATGGCAACACTGGTCTGGACTGTACCAGATTTTTGTAGAGAGAATTTAGAAAATTACAAAAATAAACAGTTTTCATGAAAGCTTAATAACAGAGACACAGTGTTCAATAAAATGATTAATTATGATATAAATCACTAAATATTGGAACCCCGTCGATAGATAGAATTTGTAAGTACATCGTATATTTTGTTTAGCTCTGGGCGCTCTTGAATAACTTTCTGCAATGCGACTGTTTCATCAAAACTATGTGAAATATTATATTCGTTTATGTATAGCAGTGTTTTAAATTGGTAGTACTTGCCGATCTGATTGGTTACTATTTTCAGTGACTAATACGTCTGGTTATTTTAGAACGGTCAATATTTAATAGATTCAGAGTTCGCAAGCTTAATGTTTAAATTTTATTGTACTCATTCAGTCGATACCAGTGCCATAAAATAACACAGACGAATGGAGGTCAAAAGGCGTTGACACATGCAAATACCGACCTGTAAATACTACGAGAATATGTCTTATCGACCACTAATACGACATTGTAAAAGAATAAGTGATATTTTATATTCAGTTTATCATAGCTCATCCTAAACATTATTTTCAGGATGAAAATGTCTCACAAGAACACTCCCTATTCGCCGAATTTTCCTCAAAGTCAGGGATACGCCCCACCGCCTGATGGTAAAACTGAGAGCTACCCTATGAATGCACAAGGAGGTTACCCTGGTCCTCCACCCTCTGGGCCACTACTGCCACCTGGAGCTCAACCGCTACCTGGAATGCAAACAGGATTCCAACCAGGTTTCCAACCCGGGTTTCAACCAGGTTACTCACATCCACAGCCAGGCTATCCACAACCACAGCTAGGTTATGGACAACCTCAACATGGGTATATGCAACCACAAATGGGATTCCCACAGCCAGGCTATGGACCTATAGTACATCAACCTGGGCCTCAAGTACCACCAAGTATGTATTGTCAATTTATACTTTACTTTTTGATCTTTTGGATATACCCTACAAGGCGGAGATATTAGAAGTTCTAAAATGTTGCAATGTTGTCTATTTGTTGTGTTTTACTTCAATTATAGTAAAGTACTAGAATCGTTCAAATTTATGATGCATTTTATCATCATCATATCAGCCAAGAGGCATCCACTGCTAGACATAGGCCTCTTCCAATTTGCACCATAACACTTGCTCTTTTGCCTTCCATATCCAATCTACTCCAGCAATCTTCTTCAGGTAGTCTGTCCACCTGGTGGTTATCCTACCTAATGTTTGCCGAGTATGGTTTCTACTTTTTTAGTCCAGCCACCATCAGTCATACGGCAGATGTGATGAGCCCACTGCTACTTCAGTCTGCTTAGTCTTCTAGCTATGTTGATAACCCAGATTCTTTGTCTAATAACTATATTTCTCAGCTTGTTGCTCAAGGAAACACCAAGCATAATAAGCATAGCTCCATAGCTCTCTGTGCAACCTTAAATTTGTGGACCAAAGACCTATTACATACTGTAGTTTTAAACTGTAATATAGTAGTAGTCAGATTATTCCTTGAGTGTATAATACTTACATATAATAATGTGTTTTGTAAATTCATTTCTAATATTGAGAGAAATTGACATTGGATAATAAATTCAAAAAATTTAGAGGTAATAATGTTGATAAAAAAAAAAAATTCCAGTAAGCACCAGATACATAATTTACACATACATAGAGCTTCATACTGGTACTCTATAAGGAGGTGTGTTACACTTTCACCTATGTTTCACCAGAAATATTAGAACCTATTGCCATATTTCAAAATCAAAATTATTATTGTCAACCTTTAACTAATCACCTTCTATGGCATTATACACATACATACAGCTTGTAAAACTTAGGGCATTTAATTTTTTTTGTTAAATATTTTTATATTTATTTATTACAATAATTATATAATGTAATTCTCTTTAATACCACTTAGTCTTTGTCTTGTTTGTTAATCAAACAGGAGTTGTTGACATCTGCTTTGATAAGAAATAGGTATTTACTCTTTGTTGTCTTAGCCTTACCAATGATATCTTGTTACATTTTCATTCTGTTCAGTGACATGTACCGAACAGATACCTTGTTATAACCACTAATATATTTTTTTAAATTAATTATTAATTGAAATATGTCAAAAGAAAAATCTACTTTTGAACCATTTCATTCTATACCTGAAAGAAAACGTAAACAACATAAAAAGTGGTTGAAATTCAAATGTTATGTGAATCAAAAGTGTGTAAATATCACTGATATAACAGATAAGCGCATTTATTTTGAAACCTTGAGTGTGTCTAGTGTTAAAAGAAGTTTAAATAAAATTTGTAAGCATTTGTTCAAGATCAAGACAAATAGTTATGAAAAATTCCTGAATGATGAAGAGAAAAGGTTGAACACTACTGATCAAAGTTTGGTGGAGGGTATTTACTAATAAATTGACTGTAACATAGTTAATATTTGTTGTGTATATACTACTGTTTATTTATTCATGTCTTATGTTATATAATTTATAACGCATTACTTATTATAAAAACATAACATTAACAATAAATGTGTTGAGTAAGTAAAATGAATGTTAATAATTTTGGTAAAATGTGTATTCAGTGTTTATAAATAAAATGTACTGTTTCAGGTGGATGGATGACTATTCCACAAGGGCTCAGCAACTGTCCGCCAGGATTGGAATACCTTTCTATGATTGATCAACTACTGGTTCATCAAAAAGTTGAGCTGTTAGAGGCCTTTGTCGGCTTTGAGACAAACAACAAGTACACAGTAAAAAATAGTGTTGGCCAGAAAGTGTACTATGCTGTAGAAGATAATGATTGTTGTACCAGAAACTGTTGTGGACCTATGCGGCCATTCGATATGAAAATAATGGATAATTTCAGAAATGAGGTATGTAATTGTACAGCTAGTGTATTGCTTAGGTACTATCTTATGATTCATCCTTTGCCATCAACCTTGATATATTTTTGTTAGAATCCATATTTCTTAATATTGTTTTTTTTAAGTAATGCCCAAGATGAAATTGGAAAGTAAAAGTGATAGACAAATTCACTTTCTTACTTGTCCCATTTTGAACCCTCAATTACTTAAGCAGCTTGATTAACTTATTCATCTAGATAAGGGTTAGAGACTATAAACTTACTTAAAAAATTGAAATACTAGTAAGTAAAAAACTTATTAATATGCTATGATGTAATCATAGTTAAAACTATGCAAGAGCGACAATAGTATAACTAATTAATTTTAATAACGATTGTCATTATTTTTCGTGCTTGTTATTCTTATGGAAACGCCTAGGCATTGTCTATCCATTTGCATTTTGTTTAGTAGATAATTAACCACTGAAGAAAGGGATGTGTGACAAAAGGCCTTGTACCTGTCTAGCATTAATATTAGGCTAGTACTTACTAGTAAAAAGAAATAGGTACATTGTTTAGATTACTAGCTACTAAATAGAGAGAAATGCATTACTAGCTCTCTCTGGAACATGCCATATAATATGAGATAAGGCATAAATAGTTGTCTGGCTTTGTTTCGTCATATAGTGCATTAATAACAAACATGTTCTGCTGTAGACTACATTATTGATTACAGAATTATTGACATAATGAGCAAAACCAAAGCTATTCACACTAAAATATAGTACTTGTGAGCTCCCAAACCTCGTGTCCCACCCCATTTTTCTGTTTGAGTAAACACACACTAGGTTTCTTGCTTGGGTTTGTCTGTATTGATACATTACAAACTTACTTCATAAACAAACAAGTCATGTACTTACACTATCGTGTCAACAACCACTTATCAAAGTGTAAACAGGGCGTGAAACATAATAAGTCGGTAAAGCGATTTAGCTATAGGAAACAGTAGGTATTAATAATAAGCTGGTAGGTAAAAGAGAAATGTGAAGGCTAAGGTCTTGCCAGCTTTCAGGTCGTAAGATTACCTTAAATCCTTGACCATGTTTATCATCTTACGATTCACTACAAACTACATTTGAAATTTTACGTTGTAAGTATATGGGTTGTTTAAATAATTAAATAACTAAATTTAATTAAGTATTTTTGATGTTTCATACAAACTCTGCCACCCCTTTTTCCCTCCATAAGTAGTTAATTTCGCAAAATCCCGTCTTAGTGTGCACCAAATGTCCTGAAAGGAACCCATATGTAAAATATGTTAATCCATACATACATAGATTTACGCCATTTTATCCCCGAAGTGATAGACAGAGGTGTTTAACCACCCACGTTTCGCCATTTTATTTTGGGTCCCATGTAACAGGGGGCGATCCTGTGGCCATATATCGGACACAACTCTCGACTTCGGGGTAATACTGAGAATTTCTACACAGAAAAATCCAATATCACTTTACGCGACGCAGGGATCAAACCCGAGACCTCTGCGTGGTACACAGTACCACTGAACCACAGAGGCATTCAAATGTTAATCAATACTAATATTATAAATGCTTTCACGTCTAAACCACTGGATCGATTTTGATGGAATTTGCTAAAGAGATAGAAATAAAGAATAGACTTTGAGGAACAACATAGGCTATCCTTTATCGCGAAAAATGACTTGAAGGAGTTGAAATAGGACATGAAAGTTTGTATGAAAAATGCGATAACCGACATTTACGCGGGCGGGGAGCTGCGGGCAACAGCTATTTTAATATTTACAAAATAAAAATAATTATCCGAATGGTTGGCTATAACTAATATATGCAGGTATCATTATTTTGCTGCTTCACTGCTTTATTTCTATAAATTAAAACTTTGTTCATCAATTTTCCTTGAACAATTACCTAAGTTCCGCTTGAATTAGTTCAGGATTTCACATTATTATATGCTTGATTAATTATTTTAAGGTTATTCATCTGAACCGCCCATTGGCCTGCGATTCCTGTTGGTGTCCTTGCTGGCTGCAGACGATGGAAGTGTCATCTCCACCAGGCTCTGTGATTGGTACCATTGAACAGGATTGGTCTATTTGCAAGCCCTGCTATTCAATCAAAAATGCAGTGGGAGATGTTGTTCTCAGAATTAAAGGACCCTTATGCACGTTCTCTATTTGCGGCGATGTTGAATTTCATGTAAGTTGATTACCTACTACCAAAGTTGTTGTAAAAAAAAATGATATGAATCCAGCCCACCCGATGGTAAGTGTCAATTATCACACATGGACTTCTTCAATGCCAGAGGTTCTGCGAAGCCGCTGCCTACCTGCGAATGGGGTAGGTGAAAGAAATGAGGAAGGTGAAGAAAAGGAAAGAAAATAAAAATTGGGTCGCCGGCGCTCTCACTCACCGAAGAAAACACAATAGTATTAGTAGTAGTACTCAAACCTAAACCCTGACGTCGATCTTTTATGAGGGTAGTACTATACCGGTCGATCCGGCCCATTCATGCTGAAACCAGCAAGGATCTACCATTAATGATTGGATAGAAAATCGGTTTTTATGATGTTTTACTCCCTGAAATTTAACACATAAAAATATTATTTCAGGTGTACTCTGCAGATGGTGAGACTAAAGTCGGTAAAATAACGAAACAATGGTCAGGCCTGGCGCGAGAGGCATTTACTGATTCAGATTACTTCGGCATTACCTTCCCCATGGATCTAGACGTGAAAATAAAGGCTGTACTACTTGGAGCCTGCTTCTTAATCGTAAGTACATTTATAGTATCATCAGTATCCTATTAATAATATTAATAATGGAAAAGATTGTGTATGTGTGTATGTGTTTGTTACCACTCAGCGCCTAAACGGCTGAACCGATTTCGATGAAAATTGATATGTATGACGGCGTGTCTATGGTGCCAGTATATGAATCTGTATTGTAGAAGAGAGAGCTGTGAATGTCACTTTAAAAAGAATTTGCCTTTGTGCCTTCCATTTAAACCTGTAAAAGTCAAATGGTAGTTTGGCTCAATCTATACCAAGAAGTAAATCTGAATGTCCTCATCGCTATTCTTTGAACCGGTACTATCTCGGTATAAATTAAATCTAATTAAACTGTAATTCCCTCACAAGATTTTTCTTTTTGCAGGATTTTATGTTCTTCGAAAAAACTGGCAATCGCGAATCTGACCGTCCAGGAATGCTTTAAACAAGAATACCTTTTCAAGTTTTATATATTAATGTGGTTTGTAAGATTTTTGTAGAATTTTATTTTGTTACGTTTTTCAAGGTCTACTTTTGGATCCATTTCAGTTGTGTCTTAAATATTAGACGAATCTCCAACTTTACTATTTAGTGTACTACTAAACTAAATTGTTTGAATAAGTTTTTAATAGTTGTTTAGAAAATAAGTACGCACTGGACATGCTTTTAAAGTAAGAACCTAATATTACTTCTACGATGCTCTTGTATGGCACAAAAGATACTGCTATGTCAATAAAATTGTAAAGAAAGAGAGACCTTTACAGTATATGATAAGAGTGCAAACGTAAAACTTGACGTAAAATATACGCATTTAGACGAAATAAGAATATAATTAAATTATGTGTGTTTCTTTAAATTTAGTAATTAAGAATGTAACTCTTGTATTGGAGAGGAATAATATACTGTAGGAATATATTAACATGTAACAGTATAAAGTAGCAGGATCTTTTGAGCCCAAGTGCGAACGAGCGGGCACAAAATTTATATGTTTGTATGCATTATTGAGCAGCCAATAAAAACCACCAATGCAATTAAGTTATTCAAAACTGCGCACAAGATACATCTGTGAACAGGTACGCACATCTTCAGAGCTTGGTAGAATATATTATCAATTTAGTTTTTAACATGATAGTAACGTAACAATCTTTACGTAGTAGCGTCTGATCATTCTAAACTTATCTTAGATCGAAACGTATGCATAATCTCTGTGAAAACGTAATTATTAGAATGCTAAAGCATTATAAAAAAAAACAAATAAATATGTGTATTGTGTGTGTGGGTGTGTACGTGATATAATTTACACAAGCTTGTTACTAATCGACAAAATACTTTATTCTTATAATTACAACGCACTATTAGTATTGTAGGTCTAAACTATATTTTTATATGAATCATAAAATATTAAGGTAGATTATTTTGGTGTTATGTGATTATATAAACAGATTTATTTTAACTTATGATTGTTTACACTTCTGTTTGTAGAACTTGTTATTTGTTTTATAAAACTAAATTGATTATCTTAATGAATACATAATTATAATAAAAATTCTAATCTATCTATACTAATATATAAGAGTTTGTTTGTTTGAACGCATTAATCTCTACAACTACCAGCCGGATTTGAATAATTCTATTTGCGTTTGACAGCTCAGTTCATAAGGCCGGTATTAAATTATCATATTTAAACCTTTTAAGGGATCCTTTTTGAAAGCTAGAGTAGAAGTAGGATCACAACACACTAGCACAGTCTATGATCCTACTTGTATGCTAGCTTTCAAAAAGGATCCCTTAATCATCTGTTGGTAAAAGGAGTAACGGGACTTGACTCCCTTTTTAGCTCCTCTTTGAAAATTAAGAGATATCGCGAAATTAAAATTGCTGAGTTGCGAAATTGAATTTTCGCGATTCGCGGTACTTAGCGCCACTTGGGGGCGCAATTGACATTTATAGGCTCCACAGCTAAAAGGTTAAAAGGTTTAAAATTTCAAATAGGATGGCATTAGACATAGGGATCCTTTTTGACAGATAGAATATACGGCGCTAGTGTGTTGATTTGAAGGGTAGAATATACGGCGCTAGTGTGTTGATTTGAAGGGAAGGGAAACACGGCTTGATGGTATATGACATTTCTATTCAATAAGTGTAATAAGTACAAATTAATGAAAATATTATGTAATACTGGCCTTAAAAATGACGCAGCAATTATAATAATATTTTTTATATATAGTCTATTTGTATTTTATGCCGGATAGAAGTCCTTTGTTTAACAACTCGTATACTTAATATTATATATTCTGAGGTTAAATACATAGAATTAACTAATACAGTAAGCATTTAACTATATACCTCATGAATGTATACTATGTATCCAATGTATGTAATTTCGATTAATGGAATGTTTAATGTTTGTTCCTAACCTAACCCACTGCGGTGTTAGATTACGAATAAACCAACTTTTGCTTACTTTAGAACTCATAAAAATTGCATTATTTTATATGCAACTGAATACCTTTTTATGTAGTAGATAACAAACTGCAATAAACCAGTGTTTATTTAAGTTACAATAATGACTCCCATTTGGTAAAGAATTTTAACACCACTTTTTGAATCAAAACTTATTTTATTTTCTTTCTTTCTTTGATATATTTTCCGTAAAAGAAAATATGTGTAATACAAATGCTTGTTAAAGATAAAAACAAACATTTAGGTATGTAATGCTTTCCTATAGGTGCTAAACAATTGTGACATTAATACGCATAAATAAATTAAAGTATAGGGCATCTTATTTTGAAGTATAGGGCAGAGTGAAAAATCGATCTGAACTTTAAAATATGTTGATGATTTTATTAATTGTTTGGTTAGCCCTTGGTAAAGTTTAATATGTATTGATATATGCAACAATGCTGATTTTTTTCTAAAATTTTACTAATTTCTTAATTATTTTGATTAATATTTATTTTATAAAAGTGGTATTATCGTCTGTGGATATTCTGTCAATTTTCTTTTTTTTTTATTCACAACATTTCAGGAGTCTAAGAACAATTTTATGCTTTGTATCATTACTTTAAAAACATCAGTCTGCCTTTGTATTTTTCTACATGTTTACTGTACCTTATATCTAATGGAACATAGTATTACTTGGCGGCAATTCTGTATTGCTTGTAGGTAATCACTTCTCTTTTAAGTCTTCGTGACAAATAAAAGTTGTTAGTACAGGAATATTGTCTGTCATAAATAAATATAATATTATAGATAGGTACTTGTTTAAAATGTTGGTATTAGTAGATCTCTTGAATATTCTCTATTTACAGATTGTTAGTGTTTTCGGCATATAAGCTCGACTCTGCTCAGAGGCTGGCTTGCTCAGAGCTACAGCCGTAGTTAGAGATGCGGGGCTACGGCCACAGAGGCCGCAACCTGTTTTAGGTTCCAATAATGAATTTTAATACAGTGCCTACGGCATATGGCAAGCTACGTCACTGCTCTTGCTATTTGTTTTTTACAACAAACACAAGAACTAATAGGTCAGTAGCTTGGCGTTAAGGGCTTACATATGTGGAAAATATACCCAATCTGTAAATTATACTAAGATATGTGTAGATACGTAATAATACGTTGTGATAAGCCAAAAATTTTTGTATGTAATCGAACTATTAGAAATTTATATGAAAATGTAACTGTGTGTGTGCTGTTAATCCACATAATATTTTTAATAAGTATACTATATTAATATGATAATGAGTACATTTTGCATTTAATTTATGGAACTTGTGTAGGTATGATATAAGCGCACTGACAAGGTTTATGTCGCACAACAAGCATCTATATTTTCAAAACGCCATTATGATGTTCCTAGTTATTTAATCACAATACTGTAAACTCCACTTTTTATATTAATATGTACTTTTTTAAGGAATATTACTGTTTTTAAATAAATACCTTTAAACTTAAACTTTATATTATTTGTAGATAGATTGATACACTTTACATTCGGTTTAAAAAATTCTTTATTCTCATAAGAATATAATATTCACTTACATGAGAAACTTATTAATACCTACTTACATGTAATGTTTTACGCACGTTTATACAAAACGATGTATCACTTTCAAACTAACACCTTTAACAACCACACCCCGATTCTACATTTTCATTTTATACTAAATAAATACTTTTAGATTAAAGATCACCGAAAGTCAGAAAGTTTTAATGAAATTTGCAAACATTGATGAACAAGTAGGTAGTTGCACATTTTATAAATCGACAAAAATACGGTGGACAGACTAGAGCTTGAACGACCGGCCGGCAGCCGGTTCCGCGAAGATGTGTACTTACTAGAAGCGACAAGCGTACCTGAGCGTAGTTCGATGTATATTGAACTACGCTCAGGTACTGGTACAGTACTTGTTACGCAATAGTGTTTTAATGTAAGTATTTTTTATTTATTTATTTAGTTAGTGCTATTATTTGTTTAATAATATATTGTTTTAATTGTTTTTTAAATATTTGTAATGATTTTGATTCTTTTATATGGTTAGGTAATTTATTAAATATTTGCGCACCTTCGTACATAAGATTCTTTTTTCCATAGTACACGTAATTGTATGTCTGTAGCATTTCTAAGGTTACGTTTATGTCTATTATATTTATTTGTAAATTTTATTTGAGTATGGATTTTATTGTGTAGTATTTTATATATGCATGTACCTATTGTAATTTTAATTTTGTTTAATATTAAGTAATTTTGTTTCTATAGTTTTCTGCTAGTCGTTGGATAATCGTAATTAAATAGATTTTTTACAATTTTATTTTGTGCAATTTGAATTAGTTGAACATTTGTTTTGGCGGCAGTGCCCCACACCTCAATAAGGTAATCCAAGTGTGGTTTTACAAGAGAGTTATATACTATATATTTAACTTTTCGCGGTAAACACCCAGATATACCCCAGACGAGGCCCGAAAGTGAAGCCAGTTTTGATCGTAATCGCTCAATATGTGGCTTCCACGTAAGATGGCTGTCTAATAAAAGGCCTAGGTATTTTTCTTGATTTGTTTCATTTATAATTTTACCGTCTATTTTGAGTTGTTTAGTAATATTTTACTTTTTATTTTTAGCTTTAAATATAGTATAATTTGTCTTTGACGCATTTATAGTTAATAAGTTGCACTGGAAACATACCTACATTGAGCAGATTTAGATCATCTTGAGCACTATCCATGATTGCATCTACGGATTGTCCAGAGTAAAATAAACACGTATCATATAATGCAATGTCTCCTTTAGGCTCTAGTTCAAATATGTTGTTTATGTATACTATAAACTATAACGGGCCCAAAATAGATCCCTGTGAAATTCCGCAGGTGATTGGTTTTGGCTCGCTTTGGCAGTTTCCACTTTTAACCACTTGGAATCTATTCGCCAGATACGACTTAAATATATTAAGCGCAGCATCGGTTATCCCAATGTTTTTAAGTTTATATAGTAGTAGTTTATGACTTATAGTGTCAAACGCCTTTTTCAGGTCTATGAAGATACCAATGGAAATTTGTTTTTTGTCTTCAGTAGTTTTTTTTAGATTTGTAACTAAGTCAATTGTACCAGAAAGCGTATTAGAATTTTTTTGAATTCCATATTGTTTATTATTTAGGAAACTAATAGAATTTAAATAAGTATCCAAACGGTTATGGAGAATTTTCTCGAAAACTTTAGAAAAAACCGGTAGCACTGATATAGGCCGATAATTATTAGGATCAGTATCACCCGCTTTAAAGATTGCTGTAACTTTAGCGAGTTTTAGAGAGTCGGGGAAAGTTCCCTCCTCCAAACACTTGTTTATACAATTTCTTAGGTCATTAACTAGTATTTTTTGGACACTCTTAACAGATTTAGTACTAATACCATCGATACCTGTACTTGTATTAGTATTCAAACCATCAATGATTTTACTAACTTCTTTGAAAGTAGCTGGTTCAAACACAGAGAGACCTTCAGTATTGTTGCGCTTAAAATAAGTAAAAGTAAGAGTTTTATTGTTATGATATTTTTGCGGTATTTTTGGAGCTAGATGAGAACCAACAGTCGAGAAAAATGTGTTAAAAAAATTATCATATAACATTATCCTACACGGCCCTATTAGAACTGCACAGAATGAGTGGAGCAAGAAAAGCAAATCACTGTAAATATTTAACTTACAAAGTGAAGCAAACTTGATACCACTAAATTAAAGGTGGTTTTTTGTTTGTAACATATAAGGCCAATCCACACAGAAATGGCAGCGGCCGGCAGCGACGCGACTAGCAGCTTCAGATGATACCGCTGAAATGCGCAACATTTTTGAGCTTTACAAGCGATACAGAGGTCCTAGACAAGGTGGCATAGCTTTCTATTCTATTCATAGAATAGATTAAAACTGTATGGGATTGACATAAGCTAACGCTATAAATAGAATAGAAATCTATGCCACTTGTCTGGGCCCTCTGGTATTAAACACGGTACAACTGGTAATAAAAGTTATATACATAGTTTAAAATTATTTCATATTGAAAATGCTCGCCGCTCCGCTGCCGGCTTTTAGCATTCGGGTTTAAAACAGCCCTAAGCTCCTCCACCATTTGCTCTCACTCCCACAAGTACTTACTGAAAACTTGATTTTAGCTTAGCAATTTATTTTTTAAATTATTGATTTAAAACTACTTCAAATAGAATTTTTGACATACATAAACAAATTATTTAAATTCACCACCAATATTTATTCATAAATTAATAATTAAATAAACAAACATGCAGAAAATCAAACATTCATATTGAGTTTAATAGCAGGTTTTTGAGTACACACAGACACTTCTGCTTGATTGTATGAGAGGTTTGCAAAACTATCTTCATGTTGTGGGAGTAGTCTTCTCTTAGCAAAATTATGTTCTCTGTGCCCATGTTTGATCACCATTGGTCTTGGTAAAGATGTCATTATTTTTTTGGCCCACTGACTTTGTGGCAGCCTTTGTTCTTCTGGCATGTCAATCTATAAAAGTAAAAAAAAAATTGGATGTATGGAACAGGGGAACTAAACCTTATACTTTCACTGTTTACACTATCTATCTACTATTGTATTGTGGAACATTGATTTGTATATACTTTAACATGAAAGTATTTAGTGTAATGAGTAGTTTTTTTATTTATTTATTTGCACCACTTAAAATTAACATTACAGGAATTTTCCTATTTCGTTAATGTAGCCCCAATAATCACAAATTAAAATAATAATAATAATAAGTTAGGACAGATGACAATTTTAAGATACCTGAGTGGTGTTTTGTGTTTGATAGTGAGCAGTTTTAAATTTCTTATTTACTTATTATTATACTAGCTGTTTCCCGCAGCTCCGCCCGCGTAAATGTCGGTTACATCGCATATTATTATTATGTATTTATAAAATATTTTATCTAAAATAAACGTAGCCTAAGTTACTCCTTCTTACATAAGCTACCTGCCAATAAAAAGTCCCGTCAAAATCGGTCTGGCCAATTCAGAGATTAGCCGGAACAAACAGACAGACAGGCAAAAATTGTAAAAAAAATTATTTTGGTGTATGTACGGTATATATATTCATATACATGTAGTAAAAAACGGTTATTTCAATATTACAAACAGACACTCCCAATTTTATTATATGTATATATACCCTTAGGTAAGGCATGTAGGGCTGCAATCTGTCAGTATTTTCACACTTATACTAATTTGGAGAGCTTCATGGGAGCATATTGTTTAGTGATGGCCATATTATAACACAATCAGTAAAGTTAAGGTAAGCTTGGGTTGCCATCCACTAAATTGCCAACATAATTGGCATACAAACAAAAAAATTGCTGTGAGTACAAAACCTCCAAATTATAATAATGAAAACACTTACCAATTTAGTTTTTTTTGCACTCTTGTATGCAACAGGTGGTAAATGTATGTTTTCCTTGTTACTTTGTGTGTGTTTCACTAGTCCAGAATTTTTAAATTTTGGAATAGATGATGGGCCAGGCAACGGTTTTTTTGGATGAACATCTTTCACTAGTGGTGCAATAGGGCAGTTATTTATGTAAGAAGCTACTGGACTGCTAATATGTTGATAGGCATTTGATTTACTTGGTGTTTTCTTTAAAGAGGTTGCAGAGGGCTTTTTGATAGAAATGGGTTGAGCAGGTGTCTTGAAAATAGGTTTAGGCTTATTATCTATTGGTGTCATGAAACCAGCTTCTCTGACATGTTTATTTTCAGTCTTCACTGGAGTATTTCTGGGAGTTTCTGGAGTTGGATGTAACTCTTTGAGAACATTTTGTTCTACCTTCACTTTTTTTTGTGGAGATATATTTTGCAATTTCTCTAAACAGAAGTCACTTAAAACTTCATGTTCAGTTTTGACATCAGTGTTTACATTTTGATCTTTATTATCTGCCTTAATTTCCTGTTTATTTTCACTGTTTGGAGGGTTATTTAAAATGTATTCAATTACTTCTAATGTATTGTTTAATTCTTCAGTCTTTTTAACATGTCCTGGGGTAGGTGAGACACATAACTTTTCCACCATATTTTCCAGTTGAATAAAGCTATCATCTGCTTCCATATCCCAATTTGGTGTTAAGGTACTGGCTGATCCTGCTTTGGATGTGTCTTTAGAAGGTAATAAATTAGGTTCTGAATGAGCTTGCAAGATTTTAAAACTTGAATTATTATCATCCGGTTTTCTTGGGCTATTAATTACACTTGTAGAGTATCTGCAAAAATAAATTAAGATAGGTTAATTATATTATTTATTACCAGTATATATGATAAAAAAGAAGAGGGCGGCACAGAAGCAGACAAAGTAGAAATGATAAGAAGATGCCTATGGCTATGGAAAATTGTGGTCAAGTATGAAAAAAAAAAAAAGGTTTTATTCAGTAAATTAAAGTTAACAGTTTTATATTAGGATGGAAGTATCTTTTTAAGTATAGTAATACCTGTGTTAGGATACCTCCCTCTTCCATAACAGGGTTACATATTTTGTGATTCAGTGGTGAATAAACATTTAACTGTTTTAAGCAAAAATTTAAATAAATAATGTTCTCTTCTCTTGTATTATAATGTTGATGTACTTAAAACAGCAGTGTTAAAGGAATATATATGGCAAACTTATGTATTCTGCAGAAACAGATATAGTATGACTTAAGTAGTAATGACCATTATGAGTATTATGACACAGTTGGGGACAAATTGTACAGTTCACATTCTTTATTACGGTAGATCCGAAAATAAAACAATGTGCAGTAGGTATTCCTAATAATTATAAGCACATTTTAAGCTGTCTAAGACCGTTGTTGATGCAATAGAGATCCCTTTCTACCTTTCAAAATAGATTTAGTTGTTATGATACGAGAAACGTTGCAGAAAACTTACGGTTTCTGTTCGTTATCCCAGAATATACGTTTCTTTACTTCTTTGAGTGTTAGTTTTCCAAAAAATATAATATCATCATCACATAATGACTCTTCTGTTAAATCTAAAGACATGTTGCTGCTTTTGTACGCACTTTTAGAATCTAGTTAAATAATACAACGATCACTCGCACCGTAACTTTCAACGAACTTTCGTTTCTTTTTTGAAATATTCTTTCAACGTTTTGATTGACACTGACATGACTGACATTTCATGAGACAGCTTGTTTTCTACGTTTTTAAGCTCTGTGGTTTGCAGACTAGCTTTGCAATGAGGTAAAAAATGTTCTGTGTCATTGTTAGAACAAACAAGTTTAATTTGTAATCTCTACACCGATAAAATAAAAAGAACTCTATCGAATGCACAGAACAAGTACTAAAGCATAGAAGTACTATTAGAAGAATAAAGCGTACACACTCAGAGACAAATAGAAGTTTAATAGTGTTACGATACCTTCTGACAGTTTATCGATATCGATAGATGAAATTTGTCTATGGGCTATGGTAAATTAACAGACATGCTAATATCAAATGAGGTCTGGTTGCATAAAAGCTCTCGTAAACGAACTACAAGAAATAAACGGCCGTTTTACACCTCACCGGAATGGCATAGGCCGGCAGCGGCGCCAGGAGCACTTTTAATGTGAAATAATTTTGAAGTTTATATTCATGTTTCATGCTGTAAGTTCAAACACAATGTAAACTGTATATGAATAAATTAAATAAATTGAAAATTGAAATATACATGATCGATCCACACATTGCCTCGCATCACGGAGCGTAGTGCGAGCGTGCGTGTTCTTGTATTTTTTGTAAGTATCTCTCTTTGTATAGAAATCACGCGTGGTGCAACACACTGAAAACGCATTTAAGCGCTGCGTTACTGATCACACGCTTACATGCAGAGAAACACGTACTCACGCGCGTGGGTTCGGGGCCAGACGGTATGGACACCGAGCTCTGCAGTAACGTGCGTGATTGATGATGCAGACCAGTACTCCCACATCTGCACGCGTGGCACCGTCGCCGCGTCGCCACGCTCCCGCAGCGTAGTGCGGGGCAGTGTGTGAATCGCCAAAATACCAGTATCGGCCCTCTGTTCTTTTCTAACTTTCTTAGTATAGCATCAAAACAGATACCCCAAGGTAAAAATAAAACACAGCTGTAAGATTCATGTCACAAATGTATGATTATATTTCCAATAATATGAAACACATTATTACTGCCCCTTAAAATTACAGTTTTGTTTAAGAATGGCCTGATTATTTGTGCATAAGCAGAAATATTTTTTGTTATGTTATGAATTGGTACTTTTAGAAATTTTTCCCCACCAATTTTATCAATAAATTTCTGTAGTCATCTAGAACATTTATTTATTTATTTATTATTTATTATTTATTTATTAAAAAGTATTTACAATATCATAACAGATAAAAAATCCAATACGATATCATAAAAAAAACCTAAAATTTAAAACTATATAACTAATTACTCAATAAATATACCTATTTATCCAATACTATACATTTTTGTGCAACATCTTTGAATTTTGACAGGGTACATTGAAAAATATCAATTTCTATAGAAATAATATTAATAAGTCGTATGGCGCGTGACAATGGAGCAAATTTGAGTAGATTCGTCCTCACCGCTGGAACGTTAAACGTGTAACAATATAATATATAACATAATTATTCTCTCTAAATTTGCTTCATGGATCTTCCGGTCTGATCTTTCGGAAACCTGCAAAAGAACACAATGTATGACACTATGAAAGGTACAAAGATAGTTACCACAAAATCGTTAACTACAAAATATAGTAATATTTTTGTCATCGATAAAATATGCAGCACAAGTCACAACACTATTGAACATGACTACACAAATTGGTAAAAATGTAAAATACTTAAAAATTACTGAATCGAATGGCAAACAGACGATTATAATATGATTGTATTGCGTAAAGTATAAATCACTTAGGTATTTTGCACTTATGTATAGGTTTTTAGTATATATTATTGGTTTGTTATCTATTCACCGGTAGAAGTTGACGATTTAAACTTGATTTTCTTTGCGAAAAGAATGTAATTTACATCCTATAATAACGCAGGACATTGCTTATCCAATGGGCTTAATTTTACTTCACAATAGCATTACGTAATTATTAAATAACATATATTATTTCACAAAACAGATAAACAACAATGAAAATTACGAGCGGCGGTATAATCCGACTAAATTATCTAGAGGCCTTGACAAGTTGGAACATTTGACATTAGTTCGCTTCGTATTTCGGCATGTATATGTAACCAAAGTTAACCAAATTGACGTTTCTACAGTGTACACCAGCCGTCCTTAGCAAAATTATTTGTTTCTTTATTTTCAATGTATCCGGCTTATTTGGAAAAACAGGACAAGTATATATGGGTGATTAACACTCCTTCTATGCTTTAGTACTTGTTCTGTGATCGAATGACTTCTTTTTGACGTAAGAAAAGCAATGACGTATTGTTTTCCTTTTTTTTTTTTATTGCCTTCAGTGGCAGACGAGCCAACAGCCCACCTGATGGTAAGTACCTGAAGATACGGTAGTAGATCCACGCTGATTTCAGCATGAATGGGCCGGATCGTCCGGGGAAGTACTAATCTCTCATAGAAGATCGACTTAAGAGTAGTAGTATCTGTACTACTGCGTTTCTTTCAGTGAGTGAGAGCGCCGGAGGCCCGATTTCCCCCCTTTCCTTTTTCCTCACCGCCCTCATTCCCTTCCCCTAACCCCATTCCCAGCCGCCATAGTGGAGGCCACCATACCAGCAGTTTAAGACGATGGCTTTTGGTATAGTGGCCGCCACTTCTGGATTCCACTGAGACACTGACTGCTTACCATCAGGCGGAGTCACTTTGGTAGGCTATAATATAAAAAAAAAAAAAAAAAAAAGGATAACTGTCGCTCATAGACTTCTGCAAAGCCAGGGGCTCTGCGAAGCCGCTTTTGCTTTTTATTAATATTCTATTCTGTATTTCTGCTCTGCTGGTTTAATTTAAATGAAAGCGTAACTTCATTAGTTAGGGACATTGCAGATACTTAATAATATATATTATTATAATTTAAAGAAAAGAAAGAAAGAAAGAAAAACATTTATTTATTCTCAACAAGTTAGTTTACATAACTTATGAATAATGCATTGTATTAAGTAAGAAAAATTAACAAAAATATTGAGATACAAAATGGCCCTAACTCAGCTTTGTGCCACTTCGCACACAAAGCAGCGCTGATATTCTGTTAGAGCAATGATGGTAGATTTGGGTATATAAATTAAAAGAGTTTTATTAAATATTAATATTTATTTATTAAAATTTCTTATTTAGTCACTTTGGTTGATAAATATATATATATATATATATATATATATATATATATTTATTTTTTCTTATTTATTGGTAATTATATTAATATTTAATATTAATAAATTTATTAAAAGAATGTTAAAGGTACTTATGTAAATTAAAATAAAATCGTGAACAGCATGAAATAAAACAGTGTAAGATACACAACACAAGCTACCTAAGTACTTATATACTTAATTATTTTAAAAAAAACCTATTTCAGACAGAATGGCGACAAAAAAGTAAAAAATTATATACTTATTACAATTTATTCTTCTTCCTTTCCTGAATCATACAAAATTACGTTTTTATTAATGGTTCACGTGATGTTATGCTATGAACAGGTGTAAACCATAGACTAAATAAATAGAATAAAGGAGATTTTAGCAATCCCAGTACATTTGCTATCATTTATTGAGGAGCTCTGTTGTCTATCTTCGAAATTCTTCATCAGATCTTCAGCGAATTGGAATGGGACCACCACTCCAAGAAAGTAGTCTTTCAAAAACTACCCAAAGCTTCTTCAAGTGTGCCAATAAAATTTGAGTTCTCTCTATTTCTTCAGGGTCCCATCATCAAATACCGACTTGATGATCATGGCAGCACAAAAAAAATACAAATCGGTCCTGCCATCTTCGTGTAATCGGGGAACATACCTACCTAAAAAAAAAGGTTCCAACGAATTTACAATGCTGTGATAAAAAAAAATAATTAAAAAAGTAAAGACAATAAAATTATTGTAAATTTTAATAATAATATGATTGAAATACTATTGGTTACTGTGATAAAAAAATATTATTATTGTAGTTCATAGAGGTATTTATTGACAAGACTAAAGTAACTTTACTTGTTGCGAGGTTTGTGTTTCTAAGCATATTTAATTTAACTTTTATTTTATATTAGCCAAAAAAGTTAACACGTATAATTTATTCATGGTAAAAAACCCGAAATACCCAAAAATAACTGTAAGTATTGTTTATTTTACATTCTTACCTTAGTGATTGTTTTATGAAACTGTCAATAAATAAGTATTAATTCGCTAATTAAGTAAAAAAAATTTATTACCTTTGAATAACTATATATAATGATGAGACAAGCAAATGGCCCTTAATTAAAATAATCACAATGGGGCAGGAGGGAATTAAATTTTTTATCTGCCCCATTAATGCCAGAAAGGAATTAAATTTCCCGTCTGCCCCATTACGGAGAGCTTGATAGGGCAGATGGGAATATATCTTATCTGGTGCACTAAGAGTTCAAAGTTCCACTATTGGACATTAATTGAATAATAATAAAATTCGAATTGTATAATCGATTACTTCTATTAAAATTATTAAATATTACTCCAAATATTTACATCAAATATCGTATTGTTCGTATATAAACTATATGATAATAATGAGATACTAAGAAAAGAAAACTAGAAAACTAGAAAACTATTTAATAAATGTAATTTAAGTTAAGGTGGTTCCGACGAAATTTCGCCGAAATCCGCGACTTTCATCTCGATATTTAGTAGATTTTAATGCTATTTATTCATTTTGTTTTTTACCTACAATATACTTTGATTCATGAACTTTAGAATAGTAGAAGAATTATTTACAATAATTGAGTATATAACTTATACTAACGATATTAAAACAACGTGATTTCACTTATATCGAAATATTACTTTGTAATTACTATAGTTATAAATATAAAAGTTATATTGAATCAACCGGAATAAACCAAATGTCAACTCTATAGATTTATTTCATTTATTAGGATAATGTTTCAATAGTTATTGATAATTTGGCTGAATCAGCGTCGCAGGGGCTCTGCGCGGGCGACGGGAGGCAGAGCGGCAGAGCGGCGCAAGCCCTTTTGACGGACGGACGTATGCGGTTTTTTTAAAAATTATTTACGTAATTCAATAATTGCAAACAAATAATATCAAAAAAAATATATTGTGTGGATAGATTTAGTGTTGCAAATAAATTAGATTAGTTATTTCGATTTTTTTAGTGTATTAAATACATAGGTATTTACCTACATTTATTATTATTTTTCATCAAAATGACTAAAATTTCACGACTGAAACAAATACAAATGCAAAAGATTCAACACATGAATATCCTGTAAGTAGGTGTATACCTACCTTCATATTTTTAGTAAAATACCTTCTTTGAGATACTTACCTAGGATATCCTTTAATTATGTTTAGTTCCACGTAAACTAGGTAGCAGGTGGTGAGCCTATTGTCGCTCATGATAAGATCAAGGCAACACCGGGCCTCAAGAATCAGTAAATTTCTGCTGTTATATACCCTAGGGATATGAATATGAGCTTGCTACAATATTTTCTATGTCTACTATCATTTCGAACTAGGTGTGTGGTAGGTGGGCACATGAGTAAAATATCTAACTTGGATATTTACTCATGTAGCAAGGGCGCTTTCCGATTCCGACCGACATGTACGAGGTGCTTTGGTCGGAACACAAACGTCGGCGTCGGTCGTACAACTAGCATAGAACTCAAATTACAATGATTATACGTGAGATGCGTCGGTTTGCGACCTAGTTAGGTACCTACACAAAACAACCATACACGCTGCTGTTAGGTACCTAACTATCTACGTTATCCTGCATGAGCATAAATACCTATACATTCTATATATACATACGGTGTGTACTTGAATATTCTATCGGTAAGTAATGCCGATAAAATATTCAAGTATTTACCTCGTTAGATTTTTTTTTCATGAGCTGATAAAATCAGTGATAAGATACTAGGCTAAAGTAAATACCTACCCTTCTACTTTCAATGCATCTTATTTTGATTTATTTATTTGATTGCAAGAAAGGATGAAAAAAAGGGCTTTACAAAACGTCTTAGTCTCTAACCAAACTAAAATATTTGAAGACTGTGAAATTATCACAATTAGGTAAATTAAAAATCCTACTCTCTGTTCCTTTATTATCGTACTATATGAATTTTTAATCCTAAAATTAAATAATATATTGTTGAGTGCCTACTGGACATAACAAAACTAATACCGTATTTTTCGAGTGATAGGTGTATGTAGAAAGTAATAGACCCGGCACGGTGGCACAGTATAAAGAATTCTACTCTTTTTTGTACAGTCTTTACCTAACTAGGTAAAGGCAAAAGAATTATGTTTTAGCACTCTATGTATGTATGTATGTATCTTTATTATATTATATTATATATAAACTTATTGTAAAATGTTTGTATGCCTTGTATGTAGGCAAAACATAGCGCACTATTTTTATGATCTCAAGACCTTTGTTATGTACCTACGTTAACAAATAAAATTTCTGATTTCTGATTTCTGATTATAAGTGTATGTACTGTAAAACTACCCCGTGACGTCGTCCGCATGGATCCGTTACTTAGCGATAATATTACATTAGTTCTACTTTACCGATTTTGCATTATATTATACATTTACAATACTGCAATATGTACGTACATACATATATATGTATGTACACATATATTTGTATGTACATATTGCAGTAATCTATACTTATAATGAATCTCTAGCGAGGTAATTTTCACGGTACATCCAAATCACTCAAACTGTGGGTACAATGCGTCTACTTTGGAAATTGTTCGTGTTACTTATTTTGCTAAGGGTACATGATATTGTGTACCTTACGTACGGGCACTTACTAGAAGATAATCAACATAGGAATGATGACGCTTTGTTTAAAGCATGTGTAACTGAAAATCCTTATCAGCTCCATCATTTGAATTCAGTTTTGCTGGTGTGTGGTGCTGTTTCAAATTCAGTGCAGTGGTGGCCATACAGAGTAAAGATACTGTGGGAGAAAAAAGGAAATAAAGAGGTCCGAGGAGGTAACTATGCCTTTGGACCACTGATTTTCAGACAAAACTTACATTTCACGTCGTTATGTACATGTTAAATGCACATCTCCAGCCAAACCGTCCCGCTTATTCTAAAAGATCTACTCCCGTAAAATGTTTGCTGGCTATACAATATACAGAACGATTTACTGAAGTTATATCCAGATGAACCGAAAATAAATAAGGAAAATGAAAATATGTTAATTCATATAGATTAATTAAATTAACACTTATGAACGTCAAAATTTACAAAATGTCAGCAAATTAACCTACAACCAGTTCGCTGACAAAGTAGAGCCATGAGAAGAACTGGCAAGAAACTCAGGCCACTCTTTTTAATCGCCAGGTTATTACAATTTTTGTAAGTTACAGTTTCAAGTAGCATGCAAATTGACACAGGCAATACACTTAACTCTATAGGTAATTAAATACTTAAGCTTTCTATGTTGCAAAGAAAAAATAAAAAGTAAAATGTGTGCTTTACAGGCTGCCTCAATTTGCATATTGCTACAAAAGGTAAAGGCAACATGTGAACTGTAATAAATGTTTCTATGTAAGTATTATATAAACTGTTAATATTCGATATAAGTATAAAGTAAGATGAACTTAATTTACCACAGGAGTTCACAATGTACATTGTGAACACCTCTATTTCACAAATCACAATGTATAATTTTAATAATACTAAGTATACAATTTTAACAAAACAATACAAAATGTGTACTTAACTGTACAATTATGGCTCGGGCATTATGTCATATATAATTAATACAAAAAAAAATCATTTTATGTCAAAATGTATCAATAAGCGAGATTACAGGATGGAAATAAATTATGAATCATTTAGTATAATATTCTGTATACATCTTTGCTCGAGACAGAACAGCGTTTTGTTTCGATTAGATTCGTGTTCGTAGAGTAGATAATCCTTCTACTGATTTGGCTGCGCGATAGAAGCCTTATTATAAAGGATGAATTTACTATGGCAAACTGTAAAGCGCTAAAAGCAGTGGACCAGATATCAGACAACACCAACTCATGAGTGGCTATCACAGTCCTACTATTTTGTGTTCATTTTCGGCAGACTGTGCCTGTTATTCCTACCTCGTGGACTAAGGCTGATGAAATTAAATAGTGTTTAGGAGGTCCACAGTCTGTAGCACTTCAAAATTGTTTTGCATTTAATAGGCTCCAAGCCTATACACTCCGCAAGATTTGCCATTTAATACAATATACAAGTACAATGTATAGTAGCCAATGCACAAGTGTAGTCTGATTTGTTACTCGAGTTTGGTAGCGGTACGTATCTACAGAACCAAGAAAAAGTTGTCTTGCACAAAACCTTACTTTACATACATCAATATAACCGTGCCGTACAATTGCCTATCGAAGTGACTTCACTCTTCCTTATGATACAGTCAGTGGGATCCAAAAGACTAAGTGGTAGCCACCATTCCAAAGGTTATTGTTTCAAACTGCTGGCTAGGTGGTCTTTATGAGATGCTTTTTTATTATTGATGCAGGACCTCATATCATCAGTCCATGAAGACGCAGTGGAGTTAGAAAGTTATGAAAACTCTTGGCTTTTGTAAGAGCTAATTTTGAACACTTAACGATCAGACGGGCATAAATAAAGATTGAATTTTTCAGTACTGTTTTAAAAAGTCATGTACTAGTACTATTGATACAGTTATTTTATTCATACTGGTCTACCAACGTGACTCTGCCTGGATAATTTAAAGAAAAGACATTTTTCTGGGGTAATGTTTCAAACGTTACCCCAGCAAAATCTGTTTTTTTCCGAATAACTTTAAAACTATAATGCAAACAAATTTTGCTATAGGCAAACAAATTACTCCTTACGAAGCACTAATTATCTGTTATACTCTCACCTCTTATAAGCACATTTTTATCAACATTTTGCTGGGGTAACGCACTCCTCTGCTATTTTAATAGAAATTGTCTCAAACTGCTAGCATAGCGGCTTCATGATACTAGCGACACTAGAGGTACGCATACGTTTCATACGTGCACACACACAAACTTTCGCATTTATAATATTAATAGGATGTTAATACATTTTTTAAGTCAAAATGTTTTAGTTTGTTCATGTACAAAAAACCTATATATATATATATATATATATATAAAGTTATAGTTATATATATATATATATATATATATATATATATATATATATATAACTATAACTAAATAAGTATAAACTCGGCAGGGTTACTAAACTAAAGTGTACTAGTATTAGTTGAAGAATACATATCATGTCAATTATAGGAATTTATCACAATGGTGTATTGTCATTGGGACTTAATTTTTAAGCGACTTCAAAAAATATTAATATTATATATATTATTAAATATTTTTTTTGTATTCAATAATTCATAAAAATCGTTTTAAACGGCTTTTTTGATCAGGTAATACATTTCACAGCAGCTGGGTTTTGAGTTTATTGTTTTAACCCACAGTAGTTATTTTTATTTCTACTACATATTTAACAAACGTCATGATTCTAAACACTTATCTTTGCTTTCGCTACTATATAAATAATAAATATATAAATAATATATACTAAAAAATATACATACTTACTAGACGAAATAATAATAGATACTAAAAAAATAATTCATTATTGGCGCGTCTATCAGATTTTAGCTCTGCGGTTTCGGACAAGTAAGGTCATTGTCTTATAGTTGTGCTACTGCTACTTGCCGCTAGAGGGCGAACTCGCATGCAATGTTTTTTTCGGGTGAGGCGCGGGGTGGTGAGGAAGCGAAACGCTCAAGGTCATATGTGACGGAACGCTCTTAAGCGTTGACCTCCAAACCCAATGATATGACCTCAAACGAAAATGGAATACTGAGACTTTTGAATATTGACCCGCCAGGCCAGATGACAGATTTGTAGGTAGAACATTGAAAAGGAATTTATTTTTCGTGTTTCTTTTAGTTTTATTATCATTGAATATTAATTTAATTTTACTCTTCTTTAGAAAAACGGAACGCTTTCTGCCTGCCTTTTTTCATATAGCTGATTAAAAATAGAACTTCGTACCATTCCATATTCCTAAGTTATTATTACTTATATCCAGAGCCAGGATTCATCAAAGCTTGACGATTACTACGTGATCCATGACTAGGTTATTGTTTCTCATTGGGTGTCCATGACTGGGTTTGCTCCTGTCCATCACTGATGCGAAAAAATTTTTTTTTAAATATTTACCTAAGTATTTAATTTACATTCATTTCATTATGTAGGTATTGTATTGAAACAAACACATTAATAGGCAAAAATAATAATTTTTAGAGTTTAGGCAATTTAAACGATTTAAATCTCTAGTCTAGAGTAGAAGCCTTAAGAATGGTAAAAAGTGGAAGAAAATAATTATAATAAGATGAAACCAATTGGAAACGGAAGATAAAAATGAATGAAAAAATAAATTACGGGCGATTTGAGTTCGGGGGTGAGTGTTTTAGGGTAAAATTCGGTTTATCTGAATTTTACGGCAAAACTATTAGTCCTATGGAAAAAAACTAAATGGCAAAGTTGTAAGTAATAATCTACAAATTTTGATAAAAAGATCTACAAATTTTGTATTTTTTTCACATAACCTCAAACTTTATGTGGCAAATTCAACCAAGTTTTTGGTTTTTATTGCTAATCTTTCCATAAAATGTTTCACGAAATTTGGTGGAAACTTACCTTTCAAGGACGCGTTCTCAAAAATCATAGGTACCTATCGAATCGCATTAATCCATAAACAAATTTCACACACACATACATAGGTCAGCCTAACTAAGGCGATTATATGAAAATAAACTCACGTTGATACTTTAGAAATAAATTTTTATTTTGTTTAATTGGAATGACTTGTATTTGAAATTTCTAGTAGTATGTTTTATATTTTGTTTGGTGGGCATGGAGTCACACATTGCGTGAATGGACATTTGCGAGAAAGACACTCGCGCGAAAGACTTTTGCGTTGAACTTTGCTGTTTTTGAACCTATTGTTTTCAAAATCGATATCTGAGTGTCCCAGCGATGACTAAATAAGAATCCTAATTCAAATTTAATAAAAGCAGCCGCCATTTTGAACTTTGCTGTTTTTGAACCGATTGCTTTCAAAATCAATATCGGAGTATGCCAGCGATGACCAAACAAGAATTTTAAGTCAAATTTAATTAAAGCAGTCGCCATTTTGTACTTCGTTGTCTTTGAACCGATTGTTTTCAAAATCGATATCTGAGTGTCCCAGCGATGACTGAACACGAATCTTTAGTCAAATTTAATAAAAACAGCCGCCATTTTGAACTTTGCTGTTATAGAACCAATTTCATTCAAAATCGATATCTGAGTGTCCTAGCGATGACCAAACACAAATCTCAAGTCAAATATAAATAAAGCAGTCGCCATTTTGAACTTTGTTGTTTTTAAACCGATTGCTTTCAAAATCGATATCTGAGTGGCCCAGCGATGACTAAACACGAATCTTTAGTCAAAATGAAAGGATCAGCCCCCATTTTGAACTTTGATATTTTTGAACCGTTTGCCTTCAAAATCGTTATCTGAGTGTATAAACACGAATCTTAAGTCAAATTAATGACAGCAGCCGCCATTTTGAAATTTGCAATTTTTTAACTGTTTGCTTTCAAAATGTATATAGTGAGTATCCCAGCGATTTTAAAAGCAATCTGTTTAAAAACAGCCAAGCCCAAAATGGCGGTTGCTTTAATTAAATTTGACTTAAGATTCGTGTTTGGTCATCGCAAGGACACAGAAATATCAATTTTGAAAGAAATCGGTTCTCTAACCACAAAGTTCAAATTACTAGCTGCTTTTATTAAATTTGGCTTAAGATTTGTGTTCAGTTATCGCTGGGACACTCAGATGACGATTTTGAAAGCAATCGGTTCAAAAACAGCAAAAGTTGAAAATGGCGGCTGCTTCAACAAAATTTGACTTAAGATTCTTGTTTGGTCATCGCTGGGACAGTCAGATATCGATTTTGTAAGCCATCTGTTCAAAAACAGCAAAATTCAAAATGGCGGCTGCTTTTATTAAATTTGACTTAAGATTCGTGTTCGGTCATCGCTAGGACACTCAGGTATCGTTTTTGAAAGCAATAGGTACAAAATCAGCAAAGTTCAAAATGGCGGCTGCTTTTATTAAATTTGACTTAAGATTCGTATTTCGTCATCGCTGGGACACTCAGGTATCGATTTTGAAAGCAATAGGTACAAAAAGAGCAAAGTTCAAAATGGCGGCTGCTTTTATTAAATTTGACTTAAGATTCGTGTTCGGTCATCGCTGGGACACTCAGGTATCGTTTTTGAAAGCAATAGGTACAAAATCAGCAAAGTTCAAAATGGCGGCTGCTTTTATTAAATTTGACTTAAGATTCGTATTTCGTCATCGCTGGGACACTCAGGTATCGATTTTGAAAGCAATAGGTACAATAACAGCAACGTTCACAATGGCAGCTGCTTTAATGAAATTTGACTTAAGAATCTTGTTTTATCATATTTCACGCAAAAGTTTTCGCGCCACTTTCTTTCTCGCAAATGTCCATTCACGCAAAAGTCTTTCCCGCAATGTGCAAATGTCTTTTGCGCAAGTGGATTCCCGTAAGTGTCCTGATACTACTTCGGTGACTTCTACTGGAACTAGCTGATTAGAAGAGCTAGATATAACGATTATGGGCTCGTTAGGTTAATATGATGAGACCTTACCAACGGACATGATGGAGTGACCAGAAGGCACATTCAGCTCTACTAATCAGCTGCTTCCAATAGCAGTCACTGAAGTAAACTTTCAGAACACTCTAACATGTACGGTGGTCAGGTCTCATTATGACTAATAAAAGGAGCCCATACTCGGTACACCCAGCTCTACTAATCAGCTAGTTCCAGTAGCAGTTACTGAAGTAGATCTTCAGGTCACTCCTTGTCCGGTGGTAAGGTCTCATCATAACTAACAAAACGAGCCCCTACTCGGTACGCCTAGCTCTACTCGTTAGCTAGTTCCAGTAGCAGTCACCGAAGTAGACCTTCAGGTCACTTCATCATGTTCGGTGGTAAGGTCTCATCATAACTAACAAAACGAGCCCATACTCGGTACACCTAGCTCTACTCGTTAGTTAGTCCCAATAGCAGTCACCGAAGTAGACATTCAGATTTCTCAGCATGTCCGAAACGCAACGAAACGCAACTAATAATAATAGCTACTTAGGTACTTATAGCAAAAACAATAATACCTTGACAACTATTTCGTATAAAATGCTTGCAACTCTTGTAAGTATCAAATCTACTATTGTCAACTACATTGTGTTTATATAACGAAATTTACGAGTCGAGCAGCTTCCGATAAGCGACACAGGTCCACTCACGACGGGCGCCGAGCGCGGACTGATTATTCTTGTTCACAAAGCTCTGTTCAATGTGATGAAAACAACTACCAAACAAAATAAGTCTTATTACAATGCATCAAGATTCACGCTGCATAGCAAAATGTATGGAAAACGACGATATTATTTTTCATTGATTTTCGTGTTAATTTGTAAAATGTTAAAAAAATAGTCTGATATTTTATGAATTGAAGATATTTGCTAACTTTTGGTATTTTAAATTTAGAATATTTTGAATATAATAAGAAAAAAACAGATCTTTAATTTCGACTAAATATCGAAAAAGCACCCTAAATTTTAATCGAAAAATCTCATGTCAAAATTTCGAGTTTTTCAAAAAATTTGGTTATCTTTTTCGTTGAAATCTCTACTTTCCGATGGTGTAAAAAAATATACACTACCGTGGTAAATTTTCTGAGGAAATGCAAAAAACCTCAAAAAACTCGAATCCGATTTTTTTTAAATATTATGTACCTACCTACGTACAATTTTGAGCTAAGTATTTGATTAATTTTATACTTTAATTTTATTACTCGAAACACGTAAGATTCCATGTTACATTGATAAACGCAAATATTACAAATCTATATAAGTAACATAAAGATTACAAAAAACATGCGAATATAGTTTACTGAAATATATTCCAGTAGTATCATTTTTTAGACAAAATGCCCTTTAAATCTTTAATATTTAGAATAGCTATTTTCGCATGTTTTTTGCAATCTTTATGTTTTATAGATTTGTAATTTTTGTGTTTATCAATGTACCTAACATGGAATCTTACGTTTTTCGAGAAATTAAAGTACCTATCATATCAGCTAAAAGACGTCCACTACTGGACATAGGGCTCCCCCAATTTTCGCCACCGTGGCCGGTCGTTCGCCGCCCGCATCCATCGGTTGCCCGCCACCCATATAAGGTCGTCGGTCCACCTAGTGAGGGGTCTGCCCACGCTGCCTCTTCCGGTCCGGAGATTTTTACCTACCTAAGTACTACTTTCATTTACTATTTTTACAATTTAGAAATAGACAATCGTCGATAAACCGTATGATGTCACATCGCCGCAGTGACTGACCCTCTTTAAGTTTATTATAAGAGGATAGTTACCTACGGGCATAGTGTTACTGATGTACACATTTACACAAGAAGACATTTCTATCTTTTAAAGAGAGGTAATATGGCTCTGTTGTTCACAGTCATCGCCACTGGCTTCGTTCCCACTGGTGACAAATGCAAAAAAAAAAAACATTTGTTCAACATAAATAGCGTTGCCAGGCGTCCAGCTAAAGCCGGACAGGACTTATCTTTTTGAGTGCGTGTCCCGCTCACTACTGTAATCTGTGTCCGGCCTTTTTACCCAAATGCCCGGCATACTAGCTGGTCTGTCTGGCTATTAGGTTTGAAGACCTGGCAACCCTATCTATGTAAGAAGCCTTTCCCTCTAGTAGGTATAATAAGTTTTTATTTGTGGTCAAAAGCACGAATAAAAAGACGTAGACTTTACCTAGACTTCTATCAAACTACTGCTTTCGCGACTGTCTTTCCACTCTGACCAACTGAAACAGATCAACTATTTCTTTCTCAACGACACAACTTTGTAGTTGGTCTGATAGGAATATTTTTTTAATTCAAGTTTATCCCCATCCACACAACTTAAAACGGATCACCTATTTGTTTTTCTTATCGGTACAACTTTTTTGTTGGTCCGATAGGAATATTTTATTCATTCAAATTTGTTCCCATCTAAACAACTTAGTATCAAACCTAAAGAAATGTACCGGGAAAGTGTATCTTAGGGGAATAAATCCATAACTACTCAATAACCTATTGGTTAATGGACAGAAACGAAGTATGCTTGATTGAATAAAACGACTGTGTTAGTTGTCTATTTTTATTTTAATCCTATGGTAGATACATTTAACTATTTTTTTATCTCAATTTTTCTTTGGCGTGTCCTATTGAGATCTCATCAGATAAACATTGTATCATGGTCTGTCTAATGGCATCATCAATCCGTCCGTTTCAATTGGTTGGTTCAGTTGATCCCATTGGAATAATACTTCTCAAAATAAAATAAATGATCAACTAGTTGATAAGATTGGAATAAAACCCTTTTTTGGGTTCCATTCTGCACAACCAGTTGGTCGGTTCAGTTGGTCGGAGTGGAAGGACAGTTTCGCGAACATGCCCGCCAAGCATGATTACTATGGCAATCTTTTGTTGGTTGCAAAGCCATGATAATCAGTGTCTGGATAAAGATTCCGTACACCTTAACTACTTTTGTAGTGATTGCAGGTACTTCATGATGACTACCTCTGTGTTTTGGTGGTACTATATGTACGGATTGTCACGCAGTCGTCTCGGGTTCTATCCGCGTGTCGGGTAAAGTGATAAGTATTAGGTTTTTGTTGAAACACTACCCCTTTAGGGATAAAAGGCGTAAAGCTATGTATGTGTACTCCCATGTTAAGTAGGTAAGTACCTAAATAAAAAAATTTTGGTTACATTTTCATAATAAATGAAATGAAAAAAGAAATAAAAGACTGCAGTTACTTTATTTTTTTTAAAAACTCTGTTGCTTCAGTGTTTGCTGTGTGATCATCATTTGATTTTGCTGGATAGCTTGCTGCTAGTTTTAGATAATACTTGGCCTGATCTTCTTTATTAAGTTTATAGTAACATATGCCAATGCGTAGTAAATTCAAACTATAAAATCTTGGTTGTGCAGCTTCTGCTCTTAGAAAATATTCAAGAGCATCTTCATAAGTTGAGTATGGAGGTGATGCAAATAAAACTTCGGCTATTTTACGCTGATGCCAAGATAAATTAGCAACTTGATAGCACCATTCACCTAACATGTATAAAATTGTTGCATCATTTGGATTAATGGTTACAGCCAGCTGTAAAACATTAAAGTAAGTAAAATACAACAAAAATAAAAAACTTTTTCTGCAAGAAGAAACAAAAGTACTACAAATAGAGAGTTCATGTTTAAATATCGAGGTAGGTTGTTTGCCTTTAGAAAGTACTTACTAATCTTTTAAATCAACATCATAATACTGAGAAGATAAAAGCCTTTAGACGCGATTAGCTAATTCGCGATTGGCCCAATTCACCTTATTTGCAAATGGCCCAATTCGCGATTGGTCTAATTCGAGATTGGTATAATTCGCGTTTGGTCCAATTCGCACTTGGTCCAATGTTATGTAAATCCAAAATAACATTTTTTTGTATACATATTGTGCTATATTTATTTATAATCAAATCATAGCTTGTGTTACACAAGTTCTTGTGATACATAATATTTGTTACACAAGTTGTTGTGTTACATAAATATTTATTATTATTAAGTTCTTACCAAAAATACATATGATAAAAATAACGATTTTCTCTTACTTATCTCAAAGATAAGGGAGAAAGAACTATAACCATATATATATGTGATCCAAGGTATGATAAAATAATGACCCTAAAAGATGTAAATATACGTCATAAGCAAAAAGTAAAAATAACATATTTTTCACGTAACTTTTTTAACTAGTTTTATGTAAGGATAATCCTAAATAGATAATTTTGTGGAAATTTTTTTTACTGTTATTGTTCCATTTTCTAATTTTTTAGGCACTTTTTTATATTTTTTTATCAAATAGAATGTCACAACTACTCCTTTTGTTACTTATGTTTTTGAATAAACTTTGCGTTGTTTTAGTTTGATATTGGCCTTCTCTTCGTAGTTTTATTATGTGTTTTTTGTATTAATATAAATTTATTATAATATTATCATTGAGAGAATTTATAACACACACACATCCGTTTATATTTTAGATATGTATACAGGATGAGTTTGAAATCATTAGCATCCTTTTAACCTGTTATTCTATACATAGTACCAAGAACTTATGGACTATGAAATTCAGTATTACTGACATACATAAAATAATCTAAAAATTGGTTGAAATCATGTCTAAGTAAATTAAGTAATTATTAACAATTAAAATCGTAAAAACAAATAATCAATAAATAAAAAATAAATCGCACAAAAAATACAATAAATAAAGAAAAGTATCGAGACGTTTACGCGCTAAAATTATTACCCACGCATTTTACTATCAAGGGCAGCCGGAGTGATTCGGACAGCTACAGCTAACTGCCATGTAGTGGCGCTCCAACTGAATCAACATATTTTGATGATGATTCGCTTAAAACTGTCAAACTTGTAAAATATATCGTTTTTAATACACTTAGGACTTATTAAATACTAACGTATCGGCACATCGGCCGAACTCGCACAAGGTTATGACCGGCGCGGTCATAAAACAACACCATGTCCAAATATTGTTGATTCATGTACATAATTGTTAAACTTCACAACACACACACAAAGTCACTGAATCCAGCCACGAGCGTCACGGTTTGAAAGTCTACAGAGAGAATTATTTTACGTCACATTTAAAAGTAGTGAAATTTGAAACGGATAGAAAATAAAAATTTGCACCCTGACCTTGCCCCCGCACGCACACACCTAACGGACACGGACACCGCGACTGCGCCTCGCCGTCACGCGGGTCACCGAGTCGCCGTCGCAACCTATCAGGAAGCAGGAGCGCGCCTGGCTGTATTTATTTCATTTCAATAGAACTGCGAAGTAGCCTAAATCTGAGGTGCCGCGCGCCGCCACACGGCTCTCATTTCGGTGCATTTACTCAATAATAGGTTAATTAATTAATGCCGCGCGTAGGTAATACTATTATCTTGTTGGTATACAGCGGCCACACGCGGATTTGCCCGCATAAACTATTATTAAAATGTAATATTTTTTAGTGTTTTAATTTTTTATTTGTTTATTTTAGTCTTTATTTACGTAGATATAATGTTTTAAAGCGTTTTTTAAATTATAATTTTGATAACATTAATTTACAATTTTATAGGCCAAGTACTTGGTATGTATAGAATCACAGGTTAAAAGGATGCTAATGAATTCAAACTCACCCTGTATATTGTATAATTTAGGAAACATTGTCTATTTTGGACCAACATCGAATTGGACCAACTGCGAGTTGGACCAACCGCGAATTGGACCAACCGCGAACTGAGCATTTTTTTGAACATTGGACTAATCGCGAATTGGACCAATCGTGCCTTAAGGGATAAAAGTAGTATGTTAGTATTTATTACAAGCACTAAGAGGGGATTTTGAGATATGACAATAACAATTGTCATTTGGAAATACTATCGCAAATGATGCTCTTTTGTTTTACGATGTTCATTTGTTTATTTCGAATGAGATTGAGATTTTACGACTGTGTTTTGTTTCTCTGATTTTCTTTTGTTTTTATGACTGTCTTGATTTTCAGATTTTGTTTTGTTTTATGATTAATGTTATTTTTTTTTTCTTAACTGTGGTAGGTATTACTTATTTGTTCTCATAATGAAAGTAAATATTTTATGTTCACTAGACTTTCCATGGACAGTACTAAGTATCAGAACGTGTGGGAATGGTTAAGATAAGTTAGGTTTAAAGTATATTCTTATGTCACAGAACTAATGAAAAAAAAAAACAATAATTTTGTCAACAGAACTACTCGACAGAACAGGTGGGTATAGATAGACAAAAAAATTTAATTGTCAAGGAAGGGAGAACTGAAAAGAAAAAGCAAGAGTTGAACCCCATACTTACATCCATATGCTTTCTCACATTTTCTAACTGCCTTATTCGTTCCTTAACACCATCTTGGGAGCTTTTAGCATCTAACAACAATGCATACCATTTGTGAACAGCATAATGATTTTCATTTTTTTCCAATTGCTCTGATATAATTTGGTATGCTTGAAGCATAAGAGATTGCTTATATCTTTTATCATACTTTAATTCTTTAGACATGTTGTACAAAACTCTACAAATACGCCACTGAATTTCTACATTTTTGTTGTCCTGCTAATTAAAAAAACATTGAATATCATTTTAAGATAATATTATTTTATTTTATAAATATAAACTTTGGTAACTTTATGTTGGCTTGCTTACACCAGTAATGTCTAATGTGAATAAAAATTATATAAGTTGCTCCCAGAACTGGTGTTTCTGGGAGACTTTAACGCCCACCACGAGACCTGGTTGGGTTCTCTCAGAACAGACCATGCGGGACGAGCCGCCCATGCATTCGCTCTCACGCATGACCTGACGCAACTGGTAATCCTTCCCACCAGGATACCAGATATTCCAGGTCAAGCGCCCTCTTTGCTAGACCTACTGCTGACGAGTCACCCAGACCAATACAGTGTTTCGGTCCACGCCCACTGGGTAATTCCGACCACTGTTTGGTCTGCGCCTCAGTGCCTCTTGTTGCTCCCCCACGACGTGCGGAGGTAAGGCGACGAATATGGCACTACTCGTCAGCAGACTGGGACGGTATGCGGGATTACTTTGCTTCCGTCCCATGGGCATTACGCTGCTTTAAAGACAGGGATCCGTCGCAAAGTGCTACTGCTGTCGCTGGTGAAATCTTGTTAGGTATGGAATATTACATTCCATCCTCAGATGTCACCAGTGCCAGCACCCGTCCCTGGTTCAACCGTGAGTGCGTCGATACTGTTAAACAAAAAGAATCGGCGTACCGCGCTTGGATCAGGGCCCGAGCACGGCGCGACCCTAGCTTGGATCGCCTGAAAGAAGCGTACAACAAAGCCACTAGGGAATGCAAGAGGGCTTACATCAGAGCGGATGCCCAGCGCATTGCACGGATTGGGCAAAAACTCATTTCGCATCCTACGGGTAGCCGTAGCTACTGGCGACTAGCCAAGGCCGTGCAATCCAACTTCTGCAAGCCTTCGCTGCCCCCCTTGAAATGTCCTGATGGATCGTTGGCCCACGAGCGAACTCTTTGCGGCTAACTCCCGAATCGACGACCGTGACTTGCACCCGCCGACTATATCTGGCTGCGACTCCGTTATGCCTAATATCCGTATTAGGCATCG
This sequence comes from Parascotia fuliginaria, assembly GCA_963082885.1. NCBI lineage: Eukaryota > Metazoa > Arthropoda > Insecta > Lepidoptera > Erebidae > Parascotia > Parascotia fuliginaria. The sequence goes on from OY720172.1 coordinate 13,245,862, forward strand.
TGATGTCCATGCGGGACTAAGGTCGCTCGATATCGACGCGCCTATACCGCCTATCTTATTCCTCGGGAATTGTGCCGGAGGCTTGGAGTGAGGCGAATGTTCAACCCATTCCCAGAAAGGGGATAGGTCCGAGCCAGGCAACTATCGACCCATAGCTGTCACCTCAGTTCTCTGCAAGGTGCTTGAGCGGATAATAGACTCCCAACTAGTCCGCTACCTAGAGGGTCACTCGTTAATTAGTGACCGACAATATGGCTTCAGGTCAAAACGGTCTACGGGTGACCTTCTAGCGTATATTACGCACCAATGGGGTGAAGCTATGGACAGGCATGGAGAGTCCTTGGTCATCAGCCCTGACATAACCAAAGCCTTCGATAGAGTCTGGCACCCTTCGCTTCTGTCCAAGCTTCCAGCATATGGTCTGCCACCCCAGCTGTGCAACTGGATTGCCGCATTCCTGCGTGAGCGCCGCATTAGAGTCCTTTGTGACGGATCGGCCTCCAATTATTTGTAGGTCAACGCTGGGGTGCCTCAGGGGTCCGTCCTGTCGCCCACCCTGTATCTTCTGCATGTTGTCCCTTGGCAACATTCATTGCTATGCAGATGATAGTACAGTGCATGGGCGATATCTCGGACATCCTGCGGTTAAACAGACTGACATCGAGGCAAAACGCCTAGAATTTGTCGCTGAGCTCGACCAAGTATTATACCGCATTTCTAAATGGGGTTGTGAGAATTTGGTCGAGTTCAATGCCAAGAAACCACAGGTGTGCGCGTTCTCTGCAAAAAAATCTGCGTTCCTTCCCCTTCCCTCTCTTCAGAACACAGCGTTACCACTACAGGATAGCCTAAGTATCCTGGGTATGGACATCAGCTGAGATCTCAACTCCAAGAACTACATCGAGTGCGTCATTAAAACCGCCTCCTGTAAACTCAGTGTCCTGAACAGGGTGAGGTGGTACTTCACGCCTGAGCAGCTCTGTCTTCTTTATAAGATACAGGTTCGTTCCTGCGTGAAGTACTGCTCTCATCTTTAGGATGGCTCCACACAGTACTTACTGGATGCACTCGATAGATTGCAGCGGCGAGCAGTCCGTATCATCGGAAGCCCGGAGGCTACTAAGACCCTTGAGCCTTTGCAGCTGCGAAGAGACATCGCCTCAATGGCCGTCTTCTATCGCCTTTACCATGGAGAGTGTTCTGAAGAGCTCTTTGAATTAATCCCACCCTCTCCCTATTTATCCAGAACGACACGTGCAGGATTAAAGTGCCACCCTTTCACAGTGGAATCTAAAGGGTCTTGAACCAAACAGTTTAGCACTTCATACTTTTGTCGCTCAATTAAAGCCTGGAACTCTTTGCCAGCGCATGTGTTCCCATCTAATTTTGATCCTGGGTCTTTTAAGCGGGGCGTGAAAAAGCATCTCACTAAGCCGCCATAGTGGAGGCCACCATACCAGTAGTTTGGCTTTTGGAATGGTGTCCGCCACTTCTGGATTCCACTTACTGCTTACCATCAGGCAGAGTGGAGTCACTTTGGTAGGCTAATATAAAAAAAAAAATGTAAAATACTGTACCCTCTTAACGATTAGCTAGATTGGAAACTGGGGGTAGAGACATGGAGGATAATGATGAAGACTGTAAGTACTAACATCCACGGGCGGACCTTAGGTTTCAGCCATATATTACTATATATAATTACTAACCTCATACTCCTTAAGTAAATTATAACATTGTTCATAGTGTCCATTCTCAAACAAATTATCTGCTGCATCTAAAACTAATAATGGACTCATGGAAAGCTTTTCCACAACTTCCTTCTCTTTTTTTCTTAATGGCCATGGAAATGCGAATGCTATTGACATTAGAAACAGCTGTCTTTGAAATGCTGGATACTGTAAACAAAGAATGTTTTTTAATAAGATATTACAGGAATACTATTTATGTAAATAAATAATAATTTATTTACCTGTGCCAAAATATGTTTTGGATTCTTCTTAACCATAATTTTATTATAGTTAAACACTATTTGTATGAACTTATATGTTAAAGGTTTTAGTCCGTTTATAGTATTAGAACCCATGTTTAGAAAGTTTCAGTAAAGTGACCGACGCACATATAGAGCAGAACAAAGTAAAATTAAATCGGACCAAACTACCAACAACAAATTGGAATAGAATAATTAAATTACATGGTTCCTTCCTTGCGAACTTGAACACATGCTATTGATATTGATACTTCGTATGACTGATAGTAATTTACTAGGTACTGTAACATATTAGTTACTGTAACATACTGTAACAAGATATTAAGATAAGTAGGTACTCAGGCTACGGCGGTCTACAGTAAATAATAATGTACTCTGTGCAGTAAATATTGTGCTGTAGAGTTGATATAATAGAATGACAGCAAGCACACTATCACAAAAACAATATTTTTGTTTATGAGTACGGTATGATTTAGGCACTAGGCACAATGAGTCAGAGAAGCACAGAAAGCAGTGTTGCCAGTGACCGATTGTCAAAAGTTACACGAGACAGCTCAAAAAGTATCATTTTCGAGGCAAAAGTAATATCCTACTAATATTATAAATACGAAAGTTTGTGTGTGTGTGTGTTTGTTACCACTCAGTGCCTAATCAGCTAAACCGATTTCAATAAAAACTGATAGGCATGTAGATAATTTCGGTGCCGGAGACATAGGCTACTTTTTTTCCAAAAAATAGGTCTGATTCCTGATGGATACAAAACAAAACGCACGGGTGAAGCTGTGGGGCGTAAAATTGGTGCAACTGTTTAGGCGCTGACGCTGAGTGGTAACAAACACACACTTATTTTCGCATTATAATAGATATTAATAGAATAGAATCACTTAGGTAATAATTTTTTAAAAAATTGGTTATTTTAATAATAAATCTATCCATGAATTGTTTTAACTTAAAAAATCTTTGTAAGTAAAACAGAAAGAAAAAAAAATAATTTGCCACAAAGGCACAGATGATTTACAGAATTACAGTATAAACAAAACAAAGCATACACAGGAAGGATAAAAAACAATGCGTATAATGATGTCCTGTACGCCTATTCCTAAAGGGCACAGAGTACTTTTTAATACTGGAAACTTAGAGTATGAATAAAGTTATTTATACTCTAAGACTGGAAACGTAAGGGTCGCCGACTCAGCGTATAACCGGGTGACATAATACACCCGGCGCTGATTTTCAGTTGACAGTTAGCGACCAGTGATCAAGTTACGCACGGACGTAGGTAGGAGTCGTACCGTACGGCTACATGTAGATGAGATGTAATGCAATCAAGATGAGAAATGAGAAATAAAAAGATTCAATACGCATGGCAGACGAAATAATAATAGCGGATGAGAGGTAGATAATCCTTAACTCCTAATGTTGCGAAAAAATTAACCTTCTCGTAACATGCAGGTAACATGAGAGAAAAGAGGAAAGTAACGCAAAATGTTACAAAAATTACATCGTGGCAACGCTGACTGTTGACTTTTGACTTGATCAGTGATGAATAATGATGATGATGACCTGACAGTAACAGTGACACGAGCGACACGACTACACCACAGATTATCTATTTACTTGAAATTATAACTTGCAAAATTTTTAATAATCTATGATTAAAATGTGTGCCTGTGGCCGGAGTTTCTTGCCAGTTCTTCTCATGGCCCTACCTTAACGTAAGCGAACTGGCTGTAGGTTAATTGGCTGACATTTTGTAATTTTTTGTTATCTCTTGGGAGTCAAGCAGCAACAATAACAATAGGGCGAGGCGAATTAGGGTTGAATCGAATCGCTACTATGGACTCTGATATTAGATTGAGTATATAAATAAATAAATAAATAGGCCATTTATTTCTTTCTTTTACAAAGTTTTAAATATATTACACTAATAAAGTATGTAGATTTACTCGGCAAGAACCCCGGACTGTCCGTCTGAGGTCATCTTCCCATCTGGTTGGTGGTCTTCCTCGGCTTCTCTTACTCGTTGGGCCACTCCACGATGTTACTCTCGCGGTCCATCTTTGATCTGTACACCTCGCGACGTGACCAGCCCATCCCCATTTTTGTTTTAATGCGTGAGTTAGAGCGTCAGACGCTTTGGTGGTTTTTCTTATCTTAGTATGTCTTACCTTGTCTATCCTCCTGATGTTGAGCATGCTCCTCCCTAACCCCTTTGACAGGTCCTGATTTTGTTCATGGTAAGAGACGAGAGTTCATTACTTTTGTTTTAATGTCTATCGAAATAATATAATTTTCAAAAGTAATATGCCTATAGACATCAAAACACACGTAATGATTGAGTATACATAAGTTACTAATAAATTTTATTATACTCTGAGACGCTGATGTAGTATCAAGTTCCGGTTCTGGCGGCTTATCTGGTAAGGGAAAATTTCGGAACATAGGTGCAAGGAGGGTTTTTCTTGTAGACAGTATTTCGACAGCTCTTTGCATTTATAGCATTAAATGAATTCTAGTATTGTTTAAAGTAAAATAAAATGCTAAATTGAAACGCACCACGGCTATGGCGATACCATAAATTAATAGTTAATACGTTTTGTTTACATTATGTATATATTTTACATATGGCAACAATATTCAAAAATCAATTTCTACGCGGTCCATGGGCGGGTGAGACTTGAGACTGTTGACAGTTCATTAAAGAGTGTAAGATTTGTGATTCAAGAAATGTTTTTAGTTTGAATATTGGTTCAATAGCATTATCACTATGCAGAGATCAGGTAAAACCAAGATAAAATCATAAATGTACACCATATACATCTTATATGCAATATTATGTGCACTTCGCGCCAAATTCATTTTATTTTGTTTCAAACCGTCCTACTGCAGTATCATTTTCAATGTTTGTCGATAAAATAAAAATCTTATTAAAATCTTGATAAAGTGTAATTATTATGAAAGTTGCTTTTCAGTAATATTATAATATACCTAGTTAGATATTGGTTCTACGCCTTAGTTTTATGTGACATACTTTGCGTATTATATTTTAAAATTTTCGGAAAAAAATAATAAAATGCTCATATGAGCAGTTTTGTTATGTATGAAGCAACGAAGTAGAAATCTATCGATTAGCTGACATACTTAATTATAATTTTTTTGATACAAAATTTAGTGTAATTGTTACAAAGTTACATAGTATGTAAATGTCAAATTATGTAGTAGGTATAGTCAAAACTATGCTAGAGCTAGTCAAAGCACAAACTTTGCTTTAAAAAAAAATTTGGTTTAATTTATGTTTATTTGCTTTGTAGGTATCCATATTTTGTGTTTATTTGTATGCCAACCATTTTGACAAACATGCATGATGAACTTGGTGGTTAGATAATATAGGCTATGCTTTGGTATGAACGGATTACAATATCACCTTAACTTATATGTTTGGACTTGATAGTTAAAATATTCTGTTAAAAGTTCCATAGGCACAAGAGTTTAAGTTCGCTTTAAACTAAATCTTAGTCCTTATTCTGTATACAAGTGACAAACAAAATAGTGTTATTATTTTAAATATTTTTAGCTTATTTTAATATTTAAAAGAAAACAGCTATATTTGTCTACATATTAGTATCTATGTTGTACATTGTGGTGAAAGAACTGGTACAATCTAGTATTTATCATTAATATGTGGAATGTTTCTAGCGTTTTTTCTTGCATAGAAATTGAGATATTTACTGTTAATTTATTGTGCTAGTAATGTGTTGCCTTGTAAATGTATTTTGTTTACTATGTAATATCAATAGACAAAATATTAGAGATATTAATACTTAATAATAATATCACAACAACTACACAATGCTATACATGTTACTAGGTTTCAGACATTATGCCTCAAACAAGTTTAAAGTGCAACAGTTCATTAAGCTGACCTACTTTAAAACTGTGTCACAGATTTCTGCATCTCACCTTCTTTTAATGTAGTGTCAAAAATTTACTATGATGTATAATTGATACTTTTCATATCTTTATTAAACTAGTTGTAGTGGTTCACTCGCCACTGCTATTACATCTTGTTACATTGTGTTGTAGATTCAATCTCTATTCAAGACAATTTTTAGTGAAATTAACATGCAACAACTGATGGATGAGAACAGCTCACAATAGGTCAAAGTAGACATTTGGGAGGGCTATGTTTAGCAGTGGAACTCTTTTGACTGTTTGTTGATTATGATGATTAATTTCATGGCTTTTGTCACATTATATTAGTTTTAGTAGGTCAGCCTACTAAACATAGGCCATCCAAATGTCTACTTTGACCTATACTTTATATCAGTTAATTGTGTCTTTGTAAATTGAACTTGTTTTATGGTTCAAGATGTCTTTAATTTTGTTGTCTCACTGCACAGTTAAAATCCCTAAAAACTGCCAAGCCAGCACTGGCATATTTTTTTGATAAATATATGGCAACTGTTAACAGGATAATAAATTAATATTATAATATTACATAAAGCTTTATTATTTTTTAATAAATTGATGGTTTGTCTAAATAATCAACAGATAAGTTTCTAACAATTAAAACTCTCATTTGCTTCATAAATAATAGAAAAATACTTTGCATTATAAATTTTATTGCATTCTAGTTTAAATAATTGACATTCAACAAAACCATCTGTTGCATAGAAATAGACTAACTTATCCTACTAATGTTATAATTAAATGCGAAAGTTAGTGTGTATGTGTGAGTGTGCTTGTGCCGCGCGACACACAAACTTTTGCACTTATATAATATTAACAGGGTCTTACCAGAAAACGAGAAACAGTGTTAATTACAACTTACCGTCCTAAGAGCGACCGCGCACTGCTTTGCGGTGCGTTTATTCTACCGCACGGTAGAAAAACGCATTAATGGGGCCGCGCACTGCGGCGAAAAAAAACGCACATTTTGTTGTCATTCGAACCCCGGCTGTGGTGCCATCACGTCGTCGCTATGGATTATCATTCAAACAAGAGTCGCTACCTGCGTAAAAAAGGGTATCCAAACGTTATTGGCTACATCCCTTGACGGCCTTAAGACCTATAAAGGGCTTTTTTGTTTATAGGATATAACGATCTACGTTCTTATTAAGACAAGATTTTCCGAATATTACAGAACTAGCTTGCCGCAGCGCGAATTTACCTGCGTCTTTGCTCACTCCCGTCGCTAGTAACGTGAAGTTACATGGCATATAACCTTCCTCAAGAACTGTGCTTTCATACGCTAAAAGAATTATTCAAATCCAACTGGTAGTTCCAGAGATTAGCGCGTTAAAACAAAGAATCAAACTCTTTTGCTTTATGTAATGTGCGGTAGACTCACCACAAATTTAGAGCGAGAGGCCAAAACGCATGCGTTTATTTCGCCGCAGTGCGGACCTGTACACTCTATCCTTCATAGATTATGCGTTTAGAAAACGCAAGGCAGTGCGTAGTCGCCCTAAAGCCACATTGATAAGTGATAACAGCTTATTATTAAGTACCGTTTTTAAAAATTTAATTTGCACTAAAATAACATAAATAAAAAAATTTTTTCAAGGAAATAGAAAAAAGAAATAAAAAAGAAAATAAAAAAAAAGAAACAATATAAACCAGAAGGATTTGGAAGTTTCGTACATATTTTATGCTCACTGGCAACACCACATCTCTCGCTTGGCGCACGTAAACACTGATAAAATAAAATCATAAACAAACAAAACAAGGCCAGTATTGTCAGTGAGCAGCAATACAACTAATCTATTTAAATTCTATTAAAAAACATAATTTAGAAATGAAGTGTGAAAGTGTGTGTCTCATCAGTATCAACTATACGTTGCGATTGTTAAACCGCAACACTGATATTCTGCGAAATCAAATTTAGTGACTATCACTATCACTATTTATCACATAAATTATCACTTGTTTTGCGGGGGGTATAGTCGCGCCCTGTCCATATTAACGGTAGTAGATCCGCGCTGGTTTGATCGACTAGAGAAGTACTTACCCTTTCATAAAAGAGTAATAGTATCCATAGTATTGCGTTTCGTTCGGTGACTGCTAGCGCCGGAGGGAACTTGGCTGATTGATTCTTGTATGATTGATTGATCTGTTTGGGGACGACTAAATCTAGTCCAATTTAACCCCACCAAGACACAAGTCTGCGCGTTGACCGCTAAGAAAGCTCCATTTGTAGATACTCCGCAATTCCAAGACACAGCCCTTACAACATCTGAAAGCCTTGGGATCCTTGGAATCGACATCTCCAGCCATCCAAGCCAAGTTGACATCCAAAAAGCTCGGTGTGCTCAACAGGGCGAAGCGGTATTTCAGTGCGGGGCAAAGACTATTGCTTTACAAAGCTCAAGTTCGTCCCCACATGGAGTACTGCTGCCATCTTTGGGCGGGAGCACCCGGATACCAGCTTGGGCCCCTTAACGCGGTCCAAAGGCGTGCTGTAAGAATTGTCGACAATCCCAGGTTAACAGGCGGTATTGAATCACTAGGCTTAAGGAGAGACGTTGCCTCCTTATGTGTATTCTATCGCCTGTACAATGAGCTATGTTCTGAGGAATTGTTTAGGATGGTGCCAACGGCCACTTTTTATCATCGCACCTCCCGCCATCGGCTGGGAGTTCAACCTCACACCTTAGAACCTCTTAGGTCCCGTACAGTAAGGTTTCAGAGAAACTTTCTCCCTCGTACGATGAGGTTGTGAAATGAGCTCTCCGTCGAGGTTTTCCCGAGAGACTACAACATGGAGTTCTTCAAGAAAGGAGTTAAAAGGTTTTTAACAGGGTCGGCAACGCGCTAGTGATGCTCCTTGTGTTGCAAGCGTCCATAGGCTACGGTAACTGCTTACCATCAGGCGGGCCGTATGCTTGTTTGTCACCTTAGTCGTATAAAAAAAAAGGCCCAAAGATCCCTCCGGTCCTCCTCCCTTTCCATTCTTCTTTCTCATTATCTTCGCCGTGGTCGGCAACGGCTGAGTTGTGTTTTCTAAGCATTATTTCTGAATTGCTTAGAAAACAGCCGTCTCTATAGGTTACCACCTACTAGCAGGTGGGCTCTATGCTTGTTTGTCAACGAAATTGTATCAAAAAAAAAGTTTGCATTACCACCAAAATTAGTTCTCGGTTGCGTTTTTCTTACTACTAGAATAAAAAGTAATCATTTAAATAAAAAAAAACCTACTTATGGAGCTTTAAAATATCATTTTATTATTTGCGGAAAGTAGAAACATTCATTTTAATCTCACTCTTATATGCTTGCCACTTGTTTGAGATCTCGACAAGCGTACTTAAAATCTTTTAGCAATTAAAAACCCCACTAGAGGCACTCATCGTGAAATACTTGATACGAAGTAATTTATCCGACCCATGTGCTTGTGTAGTGTAAATTCTTATTAGATGTATTGTGCCGTGTTCACGGAGCGTGTGACCTCATCACGGGATGTGCGCCTTCACGCGGAAACTGACCACTATGTCGTCGTGTCACCCCGGTCGCGTCATTGTAATCCACACCTTTTCTCCTGTATGAGGTGCGTTGTTGGTGCAGCGGGCTTACTTTCCATATTAAAATCATTTCATAAAGATCTAGGTACCTATTTGATACACATATCAATGCAAGTTTACCTATCTTTGGACTGTGTTATCGTCGATCTTTGTGGCTTCGCCCGTTTCTTTCCATAAATGTTGTAAGAAAATACCTGATAGATTTAGGAAATACCAAGTAACTGGTGTGCGTTACCCCAGCAAAATAACAGTAGCATTATCTGTATACTGAATTACTTTACTGCTCAATAGTGCAACAATCCCGCAATCTTTTCAACAGAACAGTGAGCGTCTAGTTTTGATTGATAGATATCATTATTTGGTAACCATTTATGCATTTTAAACTGTGTCTCTGGTAGTGACCGTTCATATAGAACTATTCAGTCCCCCAAGCTTAATTCAGTTGTAATAAAAATGTAGATACGCTGAGATATTATGTAAAACATATAATATACATTTGAAACATTATAGTTAGAACAACAATGAACCCATCGAATGCATACCTACAAAAATTTAAATAGATAAGTATTAATGAAATCAGAGAGAGACTGCATATTAATGCAGGCACTTGTAATAACTGCAGAAACGGATCAAAGTCTTCATTTGTTGTAGAACTGTGAGCGTTGTCATCATTAATGGAATTGACCTCTGTTTCATTACTTTGCAATAAATTAGAGATGTTACTGCAATAAACATTCCTGTGCGCACTGTGAATACTCGTAGTGAAACATCTTCATAATTTGGAATGCATATTACTATGCAATCTTGTACCTATTCGTTGCTGTGTTGAACAACAAAATCCAGAAACAGGCTTTATTGCTGAACAAAACTCACTATGCTTCGTCTGAGATATTTTGAAACTGAAGGGATTGACTTGAGAGGATATCCTTTTCTACGATGGGCACTACACAAAGTTGGAATCCGCCGACTTGCTAATTCTCGGCATATATTGAAATAGCTTGTAGTGCAATTCCTCCCGCGTAACACACAGTGTACAATATCGCGTTTGCCAGCTCAGTCCTCGCAGACGTGCGCGCAAACCGCCGTCTCCACGTTACCGTCGCAAAACGCTAATTTATCTACCGTAGTAAAGATTTAGTCTCGTCGCCGTCGTATAAATTATTCTTGTACTCTTTACTATCACATTATTTGTCAATATTTGATAGGACTCGGTTTTATAGACAGTTCTTTTGTCATAAGCGGCCTAAAGTGTAGTGACACATTTGTTTTCGTTTATATGTTTATTGTGCCAAAGATAATAATGGTCAGTCTGTTATGTATGAAATAACGACAGTTAAAAACTTGAAGAAAATTATTTAACTACAATGGATGCAATGGACACTTCGTTTGTGACGTGTAAGATTACATAAATTATTAGTTATTATATTAATATTGACAACTAAACAGTGAGTTAGACTATGTTATTCAGGATTGTTATTGAAACCATAACAAGTGCACATTAAATAAAAACAATTGAAATACAAGTACGAAATGGTATAAGTATAATACACGTCAAGCCACAAATTTTATCAGCGCGTATTTTTATAAATAAATAATGAATTATGGTTATAATCAATGTTGTAATACCATTAAACTAATAGAAAACAACAAGGTTTTGCTCCACACGATAAAATTATTTTTTAATTATGGTCTTGTTTTAGCGTAATTTGCTAAAGTATAACAAAAGCAGATACGTATTAAACACTGGTAACACAATAAAACATAAAAACTATATCGTAAGACATGAGTCCGGCAGAGCAATTTTACATGACTACATCAAATTATTTATGCTATTTTGACATGATTTTTTGTACACAATATGTGTCTTGTTTTGGCGTAATTTGCCAATGGTTTAAAGGACACAGCGTCTATCTTAATTTAGGACACACAACTAAAACATGAATATTTGTCAGTTCTTAATTGTTATTATCTCGTATTGACGTGATTTCCATACGTACTTATCAGAAACTGCTGTCATTTATACCTATTTCTCGCGTGTTGATATTGAAACATTAATGCGACAATGCTGAATGAAAGTAGTACTCGCAAAAGTTATCTGAGGCCTGTTATTGATGCAAAATTAGTAATTCAAAGAAATCAAGTTGCGATTTTGTAATATAGTGGATTATGATGCGTATGATCTTTGACAACTACACTTTCAGGCAAATTATTTTTTTTTGTTTCTTTAGTTTTTAATGATTTATGTATTTTGTTGACGAGTTAACTTCGGCGTGTAGCAAAATCGAATTGTTATTGATTTGATTTAAATATGTAATAAAATGAAGCGTCATTGTTTAATATGTTTTCAAAGTCGACGTGAAAACAATTGGGATTGAAAAGCAATGCTAGCTATTTAAACTGGTCTAGTGATTCACAGAACATGCGTAGACTATTGTTAATACAGTGTAAGTTGTATGTCTCGCTTTGCCAGACACACTCGTATTTCATTTCATACGTTTTGTTACTATTTTAGATATAGTAAAAATACTGTTTAAAAAATGTACTTAACAAGATAAGCTTAGCTGTCACTGGACAGCAAAATTCGTTAATGGACGTTGTTTTCACAAGTACAGAAAGTCTTGCAGACGTAGGTACATGTTGCCTGCCCTGTCTCGGTATGTGCTTGGATTTTGTTAGATATCGTGAGAAATATACAAGACTTCCGAAATGTTGCACATTTTATTTAACCAGATGTTTTTAATTATTTACCCACAAAATCTATTATTATTTATTTAAAACTGTCTTTTTTGTTTCATGTGCGGCCTTATCAACAATTTTGAAATTAGCGGTGAGTACCATTATTTTGATGTTATATACCAGTATACAAAAGCTAACATAATAAACATTAAAATCAATTAATTTGTTTATGATTTAGAATGAAGTGATGTCGTAGTTTGATTATTAGGTCGCTGGGACCGTTTGTCGAGTGGGCACGTATGCTTTGCGTGCGTCATTTGAATTACGAGTAGGAATTCGCGACCGCTATTCGGCCCTCAAGCGTCCGTCGTCGGTGCAGCAAACATCATGACACCGATACCGAAGTCCCTATGGCGATCGCCAGCGATCCGCTTGGACCATACTTACACATCCATATCGAATGTAGTGACGAACCCATTCGCTATTCACAAGGAGCCGATTGTTTTAGTCTTTCAGTTATCGAATTTGAAATTATTGTGCGGTCGTATATTGCTATTTTATCGCGTAAATTATATATCCTACAAATTATTATTATACCGTAACAATTACTGCTATTTGTTAATACCTACTCAATTAGCAGTAAACACTTAGTTTTGTATTTCCACGTTCATCGTTTTGCATAGGTTACCTGCGTAACCTACTTTCGATGATCTCCTGTGTTGTTATGATTGTCTATTTTTGTTTTTGAGGCAATATCAGTTTCATACACAATAAAATACGATATTCAGGTCGTTACTTACCGTTAACGTGAGTGTAATTTGTTAAGTTTTTGCGTTTGACATTCTTTTTGTGCTGCGTTTCTCTGACTCATTTGGGGTGTGTTTATTTGTAAACCAACAGCTTTTATCAGTGTTAGATTTAACCAAGTGGTTGTCGTAATCAGTTGAATCACCCAAACGGTTACCACTCGTCTCCTTTCCGGATGTGATTTGTCGACTTAAATATGTGGTATCGCGTTTAGTTAGTGAGTAGTGGAGCATTATTTGCTGTAATTATAACAGTATGTTTTCCTCTCGAATGGCATATGGATGTGTAGTTTAAGACTCAAACCGTAAATTAAATAGTTCAAGTTTGTGAAAGTGCTCAAAATCTTTTGTGGTTTACGATGTCATCCTTTTCGGATTCACCGTTGAACAGGTCGAGAAATAGGCCAGTTTTGGCTCGTTATAAACCCCGTGGAGAGCCAACAGAACAGGTAAAATATTATTATTATAATTTAAAGCAATCTGTAAGTTTCCTGTTCTGTAAGAGGAACAAGCGTAGCGTTAACTCATTATGTCACACATATTAGTAACTAAAATAGGTCGATTTTGTTTTGTTAAAACGATTTCTAATGCCTCAAACATTCATGTACATATGCATTGAAAATATACGGCTGCGCCCGTAATTTATAAATTACTGTTATCAGTTTCATATATAGATACGTATAATACCTACCTTCGTATGAACGTGTTTGTGTTGTAAAGAGGTCGCTACTGATATTATTAGTAATTGGTGTAATGCACTTTAAAATATGTGATCCTTGTCCCTTCGATGAAATTTATAGGACATAAATATTACATTATTGTATCAATGTTGAAGTTTCCGATAAGAAAATTAAATAAATTAATAAACGTTAAATCGTCCACGTCTCATACGGCCTCAGATCATACCTACTATGCTTTAAACAGTAAATTAATCAATAGTAATAAATACAGCTGATAATTTTATGTATGGCTAGGTAAATATGTGACGGTATAAAATTGATTAGATATGGACACTTGTGTACACCCTTACAATTATGTTTCCGTAAAACATTTAATTTTGGTGTTTTGGGTATACCAATGGTGATGTTTTTAGCAGAACAATTCGATAGAGGAAACTTTTGTTTACATAAAATCAAAGTAGATTCTCTACCTACTGTGAATTTGATTGAGGTTTTGTTACTGTTGAAGTCCATTAGGATCGGTTACCTACCATTCTTATTCATCAAGTGCCACGTCTAGCACCGTAAACAACAAACATACGTTAATTTGCATTGTATACAATAAGCATTACCAATAAATAATACAATGCTAAAGTACCATCTGTAAGTTTGTTTTTACAGTTTTAAATATAATTGTTAATACATATCGGGCCTATGTCCCGCAGTAGACGTCTTTTGGCTGAAATGATGGTGATAATATCCTGGGTATTTTTGCTCCATCTAATGACTGCATCATCATTTGACATCAGACGAAGCCACCGAGCTCGGGCCTATGGATAGGAAAGGTTTTAGTTTTTGTTGTACAGTCTAAGCAATATGGTATTTTAATCAACTATTACTATAATAGTTAAGTGGGTACACTGCTTTCTCGAAAACAGTTATTTTTATTATTAACTAGTCTTGTCCGCGACTTCGTTCGCGTAAAAATTCAGAATCATGCCTATATGACAATATTTCCTGCCTGATCTTTATGGAAATCGTACATGTTATCAATAATAAATATCAGTATAACTCGTCTCTAAGACGAATCCCATTTAAATCTATTTGCCTGCTACCCCTAAAACTGACGAAATTTTGCAAAACTTGACGAAACTTGCCACTTTTATTTGCCCACTTAATAAGGGTAGTTTCTAAATATTAAAACAATGAGTTTCATCATATCGGCCCATTATTATCCCACTACAGGCAAAGGCCTCTTCTCACATAGAGAGGGCATTAAGCATTGATTGAAATAGAAGTTTCATATAAATGTTGTCACCCGTTTATACCCCAGAAAAATGTTTTTCGCAAAATCCCGTCTTAGAGAGCACCTACTTATGTCTAAAATTTAAGACTTCTAGCACTTGTAGTTTCTGAGATTTCGTGATGAGTGAGTCAGTGAGTGACCTTTCGCTTTTATATATATATAGTAATTACAGTTAAAAATATATCAATAGAAAATCAACATAGGTACTTACTGGAGCGAGCTTCTTTTGTAGTACCTTTCTGGACAAACATTTATGACAGTAAGTACTAGATTTATCTAAGATGCTCTTTGTTTACAAGGCAAAACATTAAATGTTTCACGCTAACTGGTATCAAGTAAGAAAAACGAAATAAACTCAGTTGTTATTATAACAGTTACTATTAATTTGTATTTTGCAGTGTGACGTTAATGTTGCACTGCAGGCCATACACACCAGCTATGAATGGCAGCTTATTTCCAAACATTATTTTTATGTTGCAGCGATATTTTAATTCAACTTAGATTTTGGAGACTAGCTTTTTTTCTTTTAATTAGCAATATGGCCTATCAATATGGTAATTATGCAAAGATTTAATGAATGCTACGAAAAAAGGAAAATCTTTGTATTGGTGGCGTATAAGTCTTGGTTCTCTCATGTTTTCATAAAGCTCTTTTAAGATGTTTTGGAGATCGTACTTTCAGTAGAAATACAACACAATGTTGGTTGTTATCTTGTGTGCTCTTTGTCGAAAACAATCCTACGGTATTATTATTTTTAAAGTGTTGTACGAGTCTGTGATAGAGCTCTTAATAGCTTTCTCTGTTGTTTATGTATCAACACCATGTCTTTATTTCTATCAGGTACGTGTAACCCTTGGAATAACTAGGTTTTAGAGACAAATACCTCGTAAGAGCACAAAATCTCGTATTAGACACTGCAAATAAGATGAGGATTAATGTAAGTACTATTTATAGCTGCCGCCATTTAGAAAAGCGTCGCCTCACTGCTTGAAAATCTGACATTGAAGTAATTGAAATATTTCCAAATACCGAACTAGATTTATTATGTTCACAGATTAATATGAGCTTACAAAATGCTCCAATGTGACTTTTTGAATCAAGATATAACTTATATCTAGAGACTCTAACTTATATTATATAAGTTAGAGTCTCTAGATATAAGTTATATCTAAAGACTCTAACTTATATAATATAATCTTATATCATATAAGATGTCTGAACGTTTAATATCCATTACGTTAATACAATTAATGTGCATTAAAGACAATCGAAATTTAATTATTTGAGTAGGAAACGAAGGTCGTGTATTGTTTACCCGATATAAGTCGTGGGTAGATTTCCTTCAAATAATATTAGTAAACGCCAATAGCGTGGGATTTACTAACATATAATTTATCATTTGCATCTTTCATGCACAGAATTTATTGCCTGGCTTGTGGGATGAGATCCATTGCTTCATTGTTCCTAGTATGTAGCGCACTCTATTCAATATTTTTAAACTATTGTTTACTGATCTTCAGGACATCTGTTGAGCAACATTTATTATGCTACTTTTCTACAATTAAAAAAATAAACAACATATTTAAGAAATTAATTTAATAAAATTAATTATCATGTCAGGCCTTGGAAAATGTTAAATTTGTGTTTTTATTGTCTGCTAGTTAGCAGGAAGCTATCTATCACGTATCAGAGAATTCTAATTGCTTCAAAGTTTCCAATGTTTGCGGATAGCGGAAGGATTCTGATAGTCGTTTAAGTTAGTCTAGCTCTTATCTACTCTAATTCACTTAACAAAGCCATTAATGGATTCTACGCTTTGCCGTATTCACAAAGTCGAATCAAAATATGTAGTCTCCTACATATTTTGACGAGTGAAATGTCCATTTAGCAAAATGTCTTTTTTCCTTAGTTTTCTTATAATGATTTAGTTGCGGAATGGATCCGTAATTTTCTTGCTTGATACGAGATCCTATCACATAAAGCAACAATGAGAATTCACAGGTTAGAATTATTAAATTAACTCGTTATATTTTCGCCTTAAGTTTTTTACCTAGTTGGTTAGTCATCCATGGAGCTACATATTTCTATGGTTTGTTCTATTTTTAAATCAGTATGACTTCGCCGAATTGTTTGAGTCGTGCTTTGTGTATTGGGCTTTGTTTTAGAAACATTGCCCGTTAGTACGATCGCACGTGCCTGTTTAGCTTACTGGCACGTTCGGTTACGTACTTATTTGTACTTACGGGTTATTGATAAACCGTACATTATTTTTGTTTCCTTGTCAATTTATTTTTCCATTCATTTTAAATATTATTTAATTTATTTGTGAAAACTAATTTAAAAATACGGGTAACTTATATAGATAGCCACATATTGCATAGCCGTGCAATGTAGGGCCAAACATTATAATTCATTCTATTTTTGCCTGAAAATTAAAACATGTTTCTGGGTATATTTAATTTTGTTATTTTTAATCGCCCTCGCTTTCAGCCCACAAAAGTTCTCTGTATTAGTAAAACCGACCAAATCGTATATCTTGTAATGTAAGTACGTAAACAAATTTACAGACGCTTTGTTTAAAGACGTTTTCTATGAATGATGACCGTTGTAGGCTCGTTGCGTATCATAACAAAAGTAATTAATCATTACATGCCGTCGAAGGGTTAGACGACGCTAGT
This sequence comes from Parascotia fuliginaria, assembly GCA_963082885.1. Taxonomy (NCBI): domain Eukaryota; kingdom Metazoa; phylum Arthropoda; class Insecta; order Lepidoptera; family Erebidae; genus Parascotia; species Parascotia fuliginaria. The sequence continues at coordinate 13,263,491 of OY720172.1, forward strand.
ATTCTTAGGAGTTGGCACTTAATAAGTATTCTAATTAAAATCAGTGATTTACATATGAATACATGGTCACTAATATTCCCTTATAAGAACAACCCGTAGGCATGGAGGCATGCAGCTCCGTAGGTAATTACTAATTATAGTAAAGCGCACTTGCCCGTAATTACCAACCCAAATAAACATAGTTTTATCGTTCCTAATGTTCATGTGATTATTGACTTGTCAGGCTTCTTATCAGACTGGCTTAGTAAGTTACACAACAAAGGTTAATTGACGAATTTTACACAAGTACCTATCGTATCTTTTTGTTGCTCGGTCATTGCATTGAAATAAGTAATGCAATAAAATAACTCGTATTTGAAATTGGTTTATGAATACATATAAGGAAAATGTTAGGTGGTGTGTGTTATTCCATAAGTTCTTATTTGCCGTGGGTGTCGTAATTGTAGCGACCAAGAGATTTCGTAAGGATATATTATTTAATAATAGGCTAGGCCAACTTCATTGCACAAATAGCAATATTTTTCGAATTCGAAATTTTAAAGATTTATGTAAGTCATATTTTTTACATAACACAGAATACATTTGAAGGTGATCTTAGGATACCAAAATAATAATATGTATTGGAGTCACCTATGAACACCCAGGTGATCAAAGTGGATGAGACCCTAATGATGGTCATAATTAGGGCATGCAATATCGGAAGGTTCTCAATTCCGGAACTGAGTGCCAATACTGGAGATCTGATTCCGGAATTCCGGAACTGGTTCCGGAATTGGTAATTTTAGTAGGAAAATAAAAAATGTTTCAAATCAAAAAAGATTTATAATTAAATCAGTCTTTTAATCTTTAGTAACATATTAATTTGATCTTTAAACAGTAAAAAAAAAAAAGACGAATATACGTAATACGGTAATAGATCCATGCTGGTTTCAGCATAAACGGGTCAGATCGACCGGGGAAGTATTACCCTCTCATAGAAGATCGACGTAAGACTACTCTTACGTCGATCTTCTATGAGACTACTACTAGTATCTGTACTACTGCGTTTTGTTCGGTGAGTGAGAGTGCCTCAGGCCCAATATCCTCCTTTCCTCTTTCCTCACCGCCCTAATTCCTTCCCCTACTCCATTAATTCTCAGCCGCCATAGTGGAGGCCACCATACCAGCAGTATAGATCGACGTAAGACTACTCTTACGTTGATCTTCTATGAGACTACTACTAGTATCCGTACTACTGCGTTTTGTTCGGTGAGTGAGTGTGCCTCAGGCCCAATATCCTCCTTTCCTCTTTCCTCACCGCCCTAATTCCCTTCCCCTACTCCATTAATTCCCAGCCACCATAGTGGAGGCCATCATACCAGCAGTATATGGCTTATAGCATGGTGACCACCACTTCTGGATTCTACTGACTGCTTACCATTAGGCGGGGTGGAGTCATTTTGGTAGACTAATTATAAAAAAAGTACCTACGCTAAATAATTCCCTAAGTCTTAACATTTTTTTGTGAAACTAGCTTTCCGCGGCGCGGTTTCATCCGCGTCTTTGCTTACTGCTCTGCTCCCGTCGCCGCCGTCGCGTTTTTTTAATCCTACTGGCAGTGCCAGAGATTAACGAACAAACAAACTCTTTTGCATGGATTACTAATCATAACGATTTCATTTCGTAAAAAAATCGTATTTTTCATGACGAAGTACATTACAAAGTTATATAGTTAAAATAGTAATTTAATAACGTTTAAATGAAATATTCACGACAAACTGCAAATAATGACAATTACAATTTGAATAGTAGTAAGTAAAGTCTCCTAAATGATTAACTAACTTTTTACGGTAGTAGATCCACTCTGATTTTAGCATAAATAGGCCGGATCGTCCGCGGAAGTACTACCCTCTCATAGAAGATCGACTTAAGAGTAGTAGTATCCGTAGTACTGCGTTTCGTTCGGTGAGTGAGAGCGCCGGAGGCCCAATTCCCCTCTTTCCTCACCTCCCTCAATCCCTTCCCCTAACTCTACTATTCCCAGCCGCCATAGTGGAGGCCACTATACCAGCAGTTTAAGACGATGGCATTTGGTATAGTGGCCGCTACTTCTGGATTCTACTGACTGCTTACCATCGGGCGGGGTGAAGTCACTTTGGTAAGCTATAATATAAAAAAAAAAAATAATAACTTAGTCTCAATGTGTTAATTGTTAAGCTACCTATCTCTTTACATAGTAAATATGTTAAGACTGGAAGGCGCTATTATGTTAACGTATAAAGATTTCAGTCTTTTATTCATTTTATTGATATACTAGCTGACCCGGCGAACTTCGTTCCACCTGACAGTCGATCAACATTACTTTATTTTTCTAAAATAAAAGATTTTTCTAAAATAATCGTAGCCCAAGTTACTCCTTATTACATCAGCTGCCTGCCAATAAAAGTCCCGTCAAAATCGGTGCAGTCATTTCATAGATTAGCCGGAACAAACAGACAAAAATTGTAAAAATGTTATTTTGGTGTATGTACCTTATATATATTCATATACATGTAGTAAAAAAACGGTTATTCAATATTACAAACAGTCACTCCAATTTTATTATATGTATAGATAATTATATATTTAGAATCTTCAGACGTTAGATTAGGTGCGTTGCGTTTAAAAAAGATATTAACGAAGCGAATATTGTTTTGATATAAAAAAAAAATTCCGGAATTGCGAGATGACTCCTCTTAATTCCGGAATTGAAAGATCTGAAAAATTGTTACGGAATTCCGGCATGCATGCCCTAGTCATGATAGATACTCGTATAGTACGAGTTCAATTATAAAGTGTATTTGATACAGTTGTAATACTATTATTGTGTACTAGTCTTAAAGCGAATTATTATTATATGCGTCTTCTTGTTTTCCTTCATGTCAACAACAGTTGTTTCTTTTAATGCAACTACTTTGTTCATCTTTGTATCAACCAAGGCCGGCCGGTAGGCATGCCTACGGTATTAAGTCGATGGTGCTTATAGTTGAAATATTTATATAAATGATCTACTTGGTTGGTATATAATGTGTTATGTAGGTATATGCTCTCCTAGTTCGTTAAAAGTCGCATCTCCATTGGTGATTTAAATAATTGTTACGTGTAGTGTAGTTGGCTGCGTAAAAACGTTTTGTATGCTATTATTTATTTTCAAAAGCAGTAATTTTGTCAATGCTTTATTTAGTAATTTGCAAGACTGTCATATTAACATTTTGGTACGGCAAAAATATTGTTTTACAAATCCTATTATAATATTATAAATGCAAAAGTTTGTGTGTGTGTATATGTGTGTTTGTTACCACTCAGCGCCTAAACGGCTGAACCAATTTCGATGAAAGTTGGTATGTAGATAGATTCGGTGCCGGAGACGAATATAAGGTACTTTTATCCCGAAAATCGGTCTGGTTCCCAAGGGATAAGACAAAATATAATTTACGCGCAGGCGAAGCCGTGGGGCGCAGCTATTATTTATATAGTTAGGTAAGAACATCGCGTTATTTGATTCTGGCAGAGAGTGATTGCACGTAGTATCGCACTATTTTGTCCTGTTCTCGGAAGAACGATATTGAGGGTGAATTCGTACTGTTCTAGAATGTGTAAAATTGTAAACAGGTGTGAAGATGTTACTGATCTACACTCTATTTGCTTTACTGAGCTGAAGACATAAATAGTTCCCTTTGAAAACTTTGGAAACCAAAGTTTTAATCCATAATTCATTTTATTGTCTACTAAATATTGCTGTCCTTATATTTTTTATTATAAGGTATTAACCTAGTATAGTTGTTTCAATTGATCGTGATGACCTAAGTGGTTTAGACACCCACTTCGTATACACTAGAAAAATCGTGACAAATCTCGTTTTCTGGTACTTAAAGCTTAATTTTTGAGTATTTTGAATTTGAGTGATTTGCCATCAGTTGTCAGTCTATATATAACTTTGAGGTGAAACTGGTGTTAGACGGATCAACCATCCCTTCCTATTTGACTAGGTGGTCCCTTTCTTTCTAACTTCTTCTTACAATTGATATTTCTCTCGGGTACAGGATCGGAATGTTCGGATAAGCTGACACTCTGCTCGATTGTCCAAATAGATTTAGATTAAGAACAGTTTGTTGTAAATCAATAGAACAGATTTTCTACCCAAGAGCCAGTAAAGCGAGCGAAACTTGTTGATTGACAATTATTTTTATTGTTTTATGCTTTTACGTAAGGCTGTTAAAAGCTTAGGTAAATGAGGCAGTAATTCGTTCCAAGTCTTAAAAAGGGGAATCAGCTGCTCTTACTCAGAGCAAGGGGTAGGTATATGGTAAAATTTTGCTGCACTGGCAACAATATCGCGTTTGTTATGACAGTTTAAAATTCGTCCAGTGGTTGAAATTTGTAGCCAGCGATAGCTAAACTATTTTCGACAAATAAGCAAGAAGATAATAATGTTATTGCAGAGCACCGGACCCCAAACCGAGTCTTATGGCAATCTAGCCTCAGTATCTTGTAAGGTTTGCTAATAATGCTTCTCCTTGTCGGATTTGTGTTAAGGTATCCAAAATAGGCTACTTACCTACTATTAATTAGGAGAACACAGAGGCAACTTTTATATTATTATCTTCTAAAAATACGGATAAGTATCTAATACTAGTACTTAATCATATTTACGTAATACAGACTTGGTCGACTTTCTTATATTAATCTTATTAGTACTTAATGTATTTAACTTAGTTAAACAATTCAGGATATTGCTTGATAAATTTGCAAATTTTTTACTACATAAAAACCTTACAGGTAGGCAATTAAAATCAACAACAAATAATATCCTCGACCAATATCACAAATCGATCGTGCACACTAATTTTCTGAAATAGTTTCAATTTCAATTCTAAATTAAAAGACCAAATCGTAATACACACTCCAACGTAGATAAAATAAGCTATGCAACGCTACGCTTTTACTTGCAACTTTTCTAACTTGTGCGGTGCCGTTGAGAATCCATTAATTTTGTTACTGCCTTTTTCTGTTTTCTTTCCAATTAAAGTGATGAAATGTATTAATAAGCAGTAATTTAATATATTAATTAGTAAGTGGAGGTTGTCCATTATAAATAATAAGTATGTAAATTACTAGTCTTAAAATTAATTAAATTTATCTTTAATAAATGACTGTGTAGATTATGATCTATACTATTATATAAAGCGGCAGAGTTTGTTTGTTTGTTTAAACTCGCCAATCTCTGAAACTATTAGTCGGATTTTAATAATTGTTTTTGCGTATGTTACCTTAGCGAATATTTAGTGCCTAATTTGCTGTAAATGTGCGTCGCATAAAAAAAATGTGCATGTTGTTGTTTTGATATAATACGTAAAAACGAATCCTGGTAGGGTAACGTTTTTCTAGCAGGAAAATTATAAACTGATCGAAGAGAGAAAATTTTTATATTTGTGCTAAAATGTGCGCCGGAAGTATAATTTGTGCGTCTTTAGGTTTTTGAGATATTCCATTTTCTGCTGGAGTAACATTTTGCAGAATCGTGTATCTCGAAAACCAATATATGTGTGCCTGTAGAATAAACTTACTCAAGTAGCCCTTCATTTGTGCCTATTGGTGCCAGAATTAGATTTAAGAAAATATCTATAGTTATTAAGTAATCGCGCTTTCTTAAAAAATCGAAAATAAATCGCAGCAAATAAATGAGTAAACTTATGAGCTTACTGAAAATTGTATTCGTTCCTGCTTGACACATAGAATAACCACAAAAAGTTTCAGAAGTACATGATCTATTGAATAATAATACTAAAAGTCAAAATGACGGTGGCAGAACTTTGACGTCAACATACAAAAAACTGGCTCAACCCAGAATGTGTGGATTCAAACCAAAAGTTTGCGTATTTATTAAATTAATATATTGCAAAGTTTTAGCTTGGAATGCTTTGTATTTAAAAAGATATAAATAAAAATCGAAGCTTGTAAACAACGGCTGGTTAACCGACTGAATTCGAATGAATACAAAAAGGCGACGGATTCAAACATATCGATAACCTTTTCGTTTTGAATTTTCCTGCTAGAAAAACTACCCTAGCAGGAATAGTTCTTACATATTATATCAAAATAACAACATGCATATTTTTTTTATGCGACGCTCATTTACAGAAAATTAGACACTATTCGTGCTACTCATATCACTCCAGGAGACACTTTCCTGCGAAGGTAACGCACACAGCTAGTTAATACATATTTAACCAATGAATAATTCATATATCTAATAGGCATACGTTGTGTGCATTTCATGTTAATCTTATGTAATATCTTTATCATAGTAGCTTGTGTAATACTAATAACTTAATAAGTTAGAACAAAAAAACAGTTGCAATTACACTTAACTTATTTATTTCTAGTGGCCTTAAAATCAGGTACTTTTATTATTTATATTAAACTCTTAATCTTTTTAATTAAGTATAAAACATTATAACGGTTTTTACAATAATATTATTATTCATTTATATCATCGGCTTACAAAGTTTTATTAAATTATATTGAAGAGACTAAAGTTTGTGTGCGATAAGTGCAACAGTTATCTTGAACATAAAATTGCCTCCAAACTGAGCACAATGACCATTAAAAATGCTTGCGTAAGCTGCCAGCTAATAATGTGGCGTGAAGCTGAGTACAAGATAGTATAAAATGTCTACATTTTGCACGATATTGTGGTGTTGCCCAAAACATATAGTAAATAAATTCTGACTTTGAACTAAATGTGTGTGAGAAATTTTTATGGTGGTATGATGTGGATTGCTGACATGATTAATACATTATTGCATTTTGTTCAACTGAACTGTAACATAACTTACCTTATAAAAATATTGTATCTATTTGAGTGTTTTTAAGTCTCTTTCGAGTAGCATCAGTCATTTTCCGTCTCCGGGACCGAATCTATCTACATACCAATTTTCATCGCAATCAGTTCAGCCGTTTAGGCGCTGAGTGGTAACAAACATACACACACACATACACACATAAATTTTCGCATTTATAATATTAGTAGGCAGTACTCTATGATTCAATTGCCATAATTTTTTTTATCTATCATCTTCATGTCACTCCTTAAAATTCGTCTGTTACATTTGTGTAAATGTATTATTTTTGCTTCCCACATATTAGTACCTATAGTGCATCACAATAATTGTCGCAAGTACATTATAATTACAACAAAATGTCATTGTCATATGTTTTGATTTAGACATTAGTTTATTACTAAACAAAATACATCAATTCAGACGCAACACGCAATTGTTCCTCGCAATTACACTTCAGTGAATATGATATGCGGACGAATATTCCAAGCATCTGAAGAAACTTATTGGTTTGTCGATAAAATAAAACGTTTAAGTCTGTGTTACGTTCAACGCGTTGTATGTTTATATTTTTTACTTGTAAACGCCGTCTTTATAATGTCTTTCAAGATGTTTACGGTTGAACACACTTTCTTTACATGGCTTAAATCTGCATTTCAATAAGAAACGTCCGCCATGTGTTACTTGCCAAAACTACGTTCTTGTACGAATACACTATTTTCTGTTAAATATAATAGTTTCTGTAAGATATCGTGTTGGTACCTTATTGACGAGTACAATTTTATTAATATTGAGTTTGATCGGTTTCGATTGCAGGTATAAACCAAGCGAAAATATTAAAAACGCTATGTTTGTTATTAATATTATTTCAATTTCTGTGTTTTCTAATTACCTACCCAACAAAATTAAAGTAGCATAGGATACTAACTTTCTAAATATTATTATTATTACTGACACGGTGATGACGAACATCAGCAAGAAAAGGTTTGCTGCCACTTCGTTACCAGTACAGGTAGACTGGTAACAAAAACAAAGCACAAAATATTCAGGAGTACAAGAACAAGATCTAAAAATTATCCAACTAATTAAAAATTGATTTCAGCTGATGTTTTTGTTTAAATTTGAGATATACAGACAACGCCACCTGGTGATTAGTCACTAACGACATTACGTGCACGTGCGTTCGTGTGTTTGTATTTTCTTCATTGGTTTCGACTGCATTTGCATTATCGCGTTCGTTACACACAACAGCCACATCCGTTAGATGGCGTTCATTTGTTTACCACATCAATTTGATGCCGATTTCAAGTCCAAGTCTCGCAAAATAAGCGGTACAGCCGGTCCGTACCATCCTTTTCTCGAAACAGTTCAGCCCATTTTCAACCCCCTATAACTTCGATATGGATAAAATTAAAAGACTGAATTTGCAGTAACCAAACAAGCATTGTATATACATGGTATATTTCACCGACCGACCGACCGAGGATAATAAAAATCTTTTATTTTTTAAATAAATAGATTGACTTGGCAATCGCAATCAAGAATCTGATTCAATATTATATGTATTATGGTTGTGAGATACATTGTGTTTTCATACGATGGCCAAGTCATTTTATTTTTTTAAAACATAAAAGTTTTCTATAATTGTTAGATTAACTTATTAGGTAATAACTTAAGACAGAAGGTCCCTTAAGTAGGGACTGAATAAATGAACTGACTTGATATTATATGGATATCGAAACATTTTACGGTAGAAAAACTGAGTTGCGAGACGTAAGTTTTTTTACCAGTTGTTTTTGATGGTTTTCTCTTTTCACGATTGTATATGGCTTGCTTATGTCCATTAAAATAACAAATGCCTTGGGACACTAATATAAGTATGATACTCCGATTAATAAATAAGTAATAAATAATAAAGCACACCCTGATTTGGGACTCACGTTTGAACATTGACTAAATAATTTGGGTATTTTCTTTATGACGCTGTCTTAGGACTAGTTTTGTGTTTCTGGCGCTCTAACGAGCTATTTGTGGGTAAAACTTCTGGTCGAGATGGTGTCTTGGACTGCATAATAAAAGGTTCTTATGCTTACTGATAACATCCAAAAGCGCCAGGTTCATAAGCGGGCGCATCATGAAAGCTTTGGCAATATAAAGAAATAAGAACACAAAGAATTTATTGTTAAAAGCGGTTGATTTTGATACAGGATTATAAATTATTTCTTATGAGGTTTCTTGCTAATTAAAATAATAGATCTATAACAATTATTATTCATACGACAAGTCTAATTAAAGTAATGGCGTCATTGTCATTCAATCAGCATACATGCAACAGTAAGTAATATGCACCGGGGGTTGTGCAAGCAGAGACTTTAGGATGGGGATGCGGCGCGCTTGCGCGGTGTGGCGGTCGATGGCTCACTGGACTGCCACATGCGACTAACACGTGCTCTGTTTTCAAACTACAGACTCTTTAAAGAACTATCCTTATAATATTATACGTCGATAATCTAAATGATCAACAAAATTATTTATTGACAGCTGACGATGCTGCACGAATAAGTATGACGGTACCTTTTTGACACAATCATTCTTTGTACCTTAGACGTATTTCCGGTAGTAGTCACCTCAATGCTTCTTGAATTCAGGCCGATGAACTAGACAGCGTCACTTCCTCACTTAAAGTTCTGAGCTTAGTACAATTTGTTTTGACTGATAAGTATAATGTGCAGATAGCCATCTTTCGGCTTATGTTTCGCATAGAATCTTATTCTACACTCACGATGAAAGTTTTGACTCTGGTTCAGGCAGAAGAGAAAGTACCTTCTATCATTTTGGCGATTGGTTTTTGGTAATCACCAAAAACCAATCACCAAAATGAATGAATGAATGTTTTTGGTGGTTACTTATATATTTTATATATTTTTTTAAACTGTAATGAAAGAATTCAATCACGTTTTTATATTATTGAAATCTTTATAAAAACTTTTATGTCGATGCATTAGTAGACAAATAATGTGTGTGACTTATGCCTATTTTTTGTCAAGGAAAGAGTCGCAAAATATCAATCTAATAACGTTTCAAAAGCCTAAATAGTAACGATATAGAATGCGTCGACCTTGACAAAGAGCGAGCAACAATGCATTTTCAACCCTCTAGTCTGGCGGTCGTATGGCAATAATCCAGCGAGATCTAGTGGGGTCGGCAGCGACGGCAAACCGCGACGACGGAGGCGTCAAGTGCGGGGCGCCGTGCCCGCCCGCGCGCCTCGTCTACTCCGCTCGAGCTGTCAAACCGCCTCCGTCGGGCACTCGGCTTGAACGCACCTAACATCGCCGCACTAATTCGCGATCGTAACGAGTACGCAGTCAGTGAGTCAGTGTGTGATTTTGTAATATTCGCATGACGGAAAACACTTTAAGGAGATGAACGGCAGTACGACGACGGTGAATGGTGGTGCTGTGAATGGGACCAATGGTGCCCTAAATGGAATCGGTGCCGCACCGCGTACTGCTACACTCGGGACTCCTAGCAGTTATGCTTATACATCCAGTGGTTCACTGCTTGGCCGCTCAGGTGCAGCCAGACCAGTGCCACCTCCGACATTGCCTAAGTACAGTGGTTCGTTTAGCGCGGGAAGCACGACAGGGCTTAGGGAACGTGACAGGGAAGGAACGGGTGGATCACATCGTTTAGCTAGCTTGGAAAGACTAGCGCTGCGGCAGCGTATAATTGAACAAAATGCAAATAATCAGGTGTCCACTGGATCATTATTAAACGCTCCACCCAATGGCGGACCCACCTCTGCGACTGTCACCCTTACCGATACAGCAACGGTGAGTCCCCTTGCCCGTTCTTCTTGTGCACCCTCGACAGCGCCCCTAATTGTAGTAAGCACACCCCGAAAAAGGGATATATCGTTATTTTAGTGCGACCGACCCTCTTGTACGAATGTTTGATGTTGTTTTATCTTGGTTATGATAAAAATTGTATTTAGGAACAGAAATTTGTGGCATGTTTCTTATTCCAAAAAGTTTAATTATCTTTCATGCGCTGTATAAGTAGTATTAAACTGCCATTGATGATGTAAGTTAATAAAGTGCAGTGAGGTTGAAACTAGTTTGTTTACATTGAAGCACATCGATACCATAACCACATCTACCTAACCGTGTCAGGTGTTATATTACATAAAACAGTTCTGTATCAACGTCACTGAAGGATTTGCTTGGATTTGATTGTTTAAAACTTATAAATGTCATTCTTTACCTTACTATTTAAAAGGCATCTAAATACTTTTAAGAAGCCTTAAATCGCGTTGTTACTTTTAGTTAGTCTCAATAACACCATATAATTCTGTTCATTCGTAATGAGTAATGACACTAATGGTAATGGCTCAATTTGTCTAATATTTTGCTTTGTTATAATAATATAAAATATAACAGAAACATACACTCACTCGTTAGTATTGTGAGTCAGACTGTGTGACATGTTGCACGTTGTTAAGATCGAATAGTGTAACAGATGATCACGAAAATTAGTTGTGGGTTCAATGGCACATGAACAATCTTAAAACTAAGATAAATATTATAGTTGAATTATTAAAAACAAATAATTATGACGTTAATAACCAAGCATAATGCAAATAATCTAGTAACTGGTATAGTAAACCTGTTATAAAAAATATAAATATAATTTACAGCATACCCAATATCATTTATCAATCTAAATGTAAGGCTATTATTTTCGGTTGTTACGTTGCTGACGGTCGCTGTTTCGATAGTACTTCTAAGAGTCGTGATTCACTTCAAGAGAATTTTAGTCGTGACCAGCATCCTTGTGTTCCATCTGTTTTTGCCGTTTAATGTTCTTTCTTAAGGTAAGGGCATGGCAGACAGCCCACCATATTCCCACGCAGTTCCTCATGTGATAGGACTGGTTCGGTGTGCGGGAGGGGTGAGCGGGTGATTGACCCCGTGTCTACAGGGTTAAATATAACTTCGTGCAGTGGCGGACATTCTGCTCGCATGTGTCGAATTCACTAAACAGACTTCAACTGTTTCACGGTCGCAGCCTGACCTGAAACTTCTCGGAACATTAAACCCTACAACGTACTTATGCAGATATTTATATTTTAATTTCTTTTGTAATATAATTCTGTATTTTATAGTTTTCTTAAAGGTTTTGTGGTTTTATTTTCTTAAGGCTAAGAGGTTCCAACAACTATCATCAATTGTAATAATATTCAACGGTTCATTCAACTATTGCGATATAAGGAAACCATTTATAGCTGACGGATATTTGTAAAGGTTTCTTTATCTCTTTTGTTTACTAAAGTCCAATTTCTTGGAAATGTTATCGGTAAGAAGTTATCGCGTCTAGTGCATCCAGAATTAACAGTTATACTTAATTCATTATTCTACTTTATGTAACTACAAACATGGGTATATTTAAAATAATCCAATGCTTGATCTTCAGCAATACAATACCTACGACATTGTTTCATAAAACGAATTTGGTATGTAGTTTTTTCACTAACTAGCAAAAGCGGTTGGGGCACGTTCTCCTCTTGCATTGTTACACGCCCCGAGCACAAAAAGCTAACCACCATTAAGGAACAATAGGTTCTCAACCTTGATATAATCGTATTAAGAATCATTTTGCTTTATATCGGTTGTTTATTTTGCCCTCTTCGTAACGATTGGTCCTTGCTTTTGTGTGTCTGGTGAGCATAAGTGTGACGGGCTGGATCCTTTTGCGTCTATATAGATATAGTCATAATTAACTCAGCGGTACCTGAGTTTAAGAAGGGCCGTACCACACGGAGGGTTTTATTATATATAAGTATTGTTTTTAATTTTAGTGTTAAACGACTTGCAGTTAATGTATGCTACACTTAGTGAGCCTACATTTTGAAACTTTTTGAAATTGACAGTTTACAATAATTCAATTTTGTGCAATCATTTTTTGATAGGTTTTTCTTGTTGGATTTTTTGTTCAAAATTTATTCGTTTTTTAAAAACAGTAAGAATAAATAAAGTTTACTTATCTTAATTAATAACCGTGTGAAAACTAGGTAATCATAATTAGCATAGAAACGTAAGAGGCACCTCAAACCAGGCTGCGATCTCTCTCTTCCAGTACTGAAAAAACAAAAAACTAAACGTAAGGTTGTTATTATTGCTGTTGGGTAATAGTGCGGTAGTGATATAGCTAATACGAGAGACAGACTGATAACTTGATAACAGTTTCTAATGTTTTTAATGAAAATATCGATTTAAGCAGTGATTCTTATCACTTACTAATTTCCGCATAACATATCACAATAATGAACTGTTTGCTTTATAAGTGTAACATACATTATCTTTATCGTTATCGGATGATATTGATAATCAATTATTTTTGTTGTAATAGTTTATCACCCCGTGTAAGTACGCCCTTAAACCGTGTACTGGTGTGCCGTGCTGCGCCAACCGGCAGCCGGTATCGCTTGTAACTTAACCTCAAACTGACACAGTCGTGAACGGTGCTTCATATTACAACAGTTTATTTGTGTTCAAATCCTACTAATGTCAAGTTTTATAAAGATAATCACGTTATATTTAACATAATTTATACTTTACAATACCAGTGATTTATATTCGAGTATTTATGTATAGGCTATAGCAACAGTGATACAGCCGTGTTAAATCGATATGAAGAGTGCGTTAACACAAGTAAAACGATATAAAGCATAAAACGATTTCTCAGTGAATTGTGCGCTACTTGTTTTAAATTATTTAGTAAGTTTTAAACATTCAACAAGTGGATTTTTAATGCTTATGAGAGACTGACATGTTTGTGAGCGTATCGTGAGTTTAGCGTCGTTTGTTTTATTTTTTGTACAATTAAGTAAAGGTCGATTTATGTGTTTAAAATGGCAAATCGTGCGTTAGCTAACGCCAACGGACAACAAACTAAATTAACGAGGTGTTCTAGCAGCGTAGGCGACAGTGGCACTGATAAAACTAAAGTAGGATGGACGAGTCCCCGTGACATCTGGAGGAACTTATCACTACGCAGGAAAGCCGAGGTGATTAAACTTACAAAATGTAGACTTACATAGTTAGATATCACAAATTACGTAATTCTCTTCGTTTAAACAGAAATTGAGTCCTTGTATTGGTTAACATTATCACTGGCGAACCAATTTACTTACATACTTGTCGCCTCAATTAAGACCTTATTGGTGCGTCGTCATCTAAGTATAAATAAACTGTTGTTGATAAGGAGTCGGCTATTTAACCCTTAGAACAAAATTCCTTTGTACAGTACTATAATGTTGGTATTAGGAACTTGCGATTGTCAATACGAGTTAGATAGACTTCCCGTTTCTTCATGCAGAACAGCCAAGTAACCATTTCCTAATCTTCCTCGATCATCGGGTCGATGACTCTGTTTACTGTCTACTATTGAATAATAAGTCACAATCGCACACGGCGTCTTCGGTTTTAGTTGTGTCAAGTGTGTTATCGTATTGAATTATCTGTATAAGTGTATACATTAAGTATGTATCCAATGGACAAGATACCAGTCTATTTGAGTAGACCGTATTTATAACGTGCTTATTATTAAGTATATATTAAGAAAATTATATTAAGAAAATAAATTTTCTGTAACTGTACCAACCAAGTTAATGTTACAGTTATAATAATGTTGCTTATTCTGGAAAATTGTATGGTACCTTGGATAGATATCTACTGTTTTAGGTTTATTAGATCGGATTAGTATTCAACGGGTTGTACTAATTAAAATAAGGCACAATAAAAAATATCAGGTCTATAATTAATTGATTATTAATATTATTATTTAAAGCTATTGGGTATTCGGACCAATGAAAGACGTGAGTTCATGAACTAATTTGTATATTAATTTAATAGGAGAGGTTTGTGTTCACTCTCGCTCAATACAGTCGGGATACTGCGGGATACTGACTTGTAACCGTACAGTTATTTGTGTAAAAAGATTCTTATGAAAGGACTCTAAACTACTTAAGTGGGACGGATATATTTTTGTATACTCCAACAAAAGCATGCACTACTAGGTACCTACTTATTGAAAATATTAAATATAGCTAATAACTCCGTTGTCCTGAATCACTTGTGTTGTGTTAGATTATACACATGTTACTTATTCCTGTATGACGTCAGTTAAATATTAAATGTGTGAAACTGCACAGCTTGCAATATGCGCTGCTATAGAATAATGTTGTGCTATTTTTGCCATGGTAGATAGACCTAAACAAAGGCGATTGACACTACACTGTGGAAGATAATTTCTTCTTGCCTGAAGCACCTGAAGTAAGAACTTTATGACTCAGTTTTTGTCTTGCATCAGTCATTATTAATCAGTAGTAAAATCTCTGTTCAGAAATATTGTGTATCTTCAGTTTTTATCCAGTTTTTCTTATTTTACAAATGCATTTGACGAACGACTTACTATAGCCATTTTTCACATTACAATTACATTTGTGAGTGATTCAAGTTCTAAGAAATTAGTGGGCAACATTTATAAAGTCGTTAACATTTTAAATAGCTTGCACGAAAATATCCCGAGCATCGACTTGTCTGGTGCCAGTTTTGTCATTAATGTTTCCATTTGTAAAGACCGAGTTGTCGCGTTAATGTAAAGAAACGTTATTATATTTTTATTTGTAATCAAGTAATTAAATTAAGTATATGGTTGTATAAAGTCGTAAAGTAAGTTATGATCTTAAAGATATAGTCTATAAATATAATTTTATTTTAAAAATCTAACCATGGTCATTCCTGATCCTAATACAAAGCAGAAATTACGTAGTGTTTGTGTCTAAGAAATCGTTTGTTAAAATCCAATTTTTAGGGATCTGTACCTCCATGCAGGAAACGGAATTCATTTGTTGGCCGTGTTAGTATGATCAAGATGCTTTTTCGCAGAAACCCTCAATATGTATGATGTGATGTATGATCAAATACTAATGGTCAACTTATGATTTTAGTTTCGAATTAATTAGTTAAATCTAACAGACAGATCTGTGTGCCAGACACAAAATAAATAATTACTACGTCTTTAAAGCCAGCTTATAAATTCGCACAAATTGCAGGAAAGAAGGTAAATGCAATCTCAAAGGGCGAGAGGCCTATTTTACTGCGTAAATGCGATTGTTCCACAAGTACATAAGAGCCTATTAATTCCGCGGTCCCCATGGATCATACGATCAAACAGAGTTAATTAACCCAGTACTTAAATGATTTTTGCCCTTTAAGGTTTATATAGGGTAATGGCTCATATTGTCTCATTAATGCACAAACAAGTTCGCAGTGTTAATTTGGTGACAATTAATTTAACCCCAATTAGGATATTCATGACCCGCTTCCATACTGCTTGATAGCGGTCTCATATAGAGTAGGCATTAATCATCATGCTTGCTCAAAGCGGATTGGTAATTTCAGACTTTTGAGTCCAGGTTCCCTTACGATGTTTTCCTTCACAGTCAGTCGGAAATGCCCAAGAGAAACTTAGAAAGTATATATAATTTAAAAAATCGCATTGGTACTTGCTCGGATTAGAACCCACTACCTCGTGTTAATGAATCGGAAAAAAAGTCGAAAATTCTATACTATTAAATGAAGCGGAAGAGTTTGTTTGTTTAATTGTTTGTTTGCTTGAACGCGCTAATCTCTGGAACTACGAGTCTGAATTGAATAATTCTTTTTGCGTTTGATAGTCCAGTTCTTGGCGAAGGTTATGGCCTATGTAATGTAAGCAAAGATATGACTTAACGCGGGTGAAACCGCGCTGACTAGCCACCCGGCTAGTTAATTAATATACATAATTATACAGGTACAGATACAGGTCGGCACTAGGCTTTACTAGATATCTAACTACTTGTCGTCCTAAACAAAGAATTTGAAGCCATTGATTAAATCGGTTATAATATTCAGGACAATCTCATCCACATGCCCATACTGTGACTCCAAGATGTAAGCCAGGATTAACAGTGATATCCAATAAGAAACACCGAGCTAAGGCACTCGGGAGTCCCGGGGACTGCTAAACTTACAGTCTTGGACCCCGCAACGAATTTAATCTGAAGTAAAAGGTGGAGTTGGAAATAAAATATCCACTTCCCTCCACTGCAAAGCGGGAGACAAATTTAATCTGTATAGGATTATGACCTATTGAAAGAGAGCACCACGTAAAATGAACAATAAGGGATATATGTGAGCTATATCTGATTCCAGTAATATGTATGGCAGAAACGCTTAAACGCACGGAAATTCACCCTAGATGACACAAGATTCTTATAATAATCTGGTCCTGATGTAACTTGTAAACTATTTAACATTATGTCGCGGTCTTTACGCCAAAGACTACACTTCCAAAGAAGTGATGAGCAGACTGTGCTTGATTGGAACACTGACAACTCAGAGAATCAACTAACTTAAACGAAAATAGTTTACCCTTAAAGTTACTATGACCCGTAAGAAATTGGGCGACACAGTGATCTACCTCTAGCCATGTTCTTTTCAACCGCTTTACAACTGATGGAAAAAACTGGTACAGGCGGCGCGGCGCCCCTTAGTTGAAGTATAGTAATCGGTTATAATAATGTAATCATGTCACAAATATCCGGATTCCAATATTGATCTAATTTCGGGTAATGGTGATGTAATAAGTGCATATAATTTTTGATGCCGAGTTAAATTTATGGTTGTCGATTTTTCGACGTAACATTGATAAGAATAAGACGCGTACAAGTTTCCAAGAATAACTTTTGTTGTGGAATAACAAAGACTTGGAACGTGGTTGGCTAAGGTTACATAGAGTCCCGCTGTATTGTTTGAACAAACCATTATTTATACTTTTTTTTTTAAAGTTTTGGTAGTCTGTGATTGTTGAGGTAAACGTTTACACACGTTGAATAATTTTATATATTTATAGGTGAATAACATAATACAATGCCGTTTGTAACACGTTTTGTAAAATTTTTGTTATATTACATAGCCAAAATTTTGTACAAAATTACGTCCAAACAATAGGTAAAGAACTATGACAGTGGCTCAATGAAATAATACGGTGCTTATGATACTTTGCCACTCCAGGAAATATCCTATTTTATGCAAATTACACAATGACAATTTGTAAATTGTCTAGCAAAATTTGCACTGGATATTATCATTTATAAATAACTCTAAATAATAGGTGCTCAATGCCACATGATGGGGTAATTTAGAGTCGGCAAAAAGTTTTAATTTTTGTTGTAAAATATTATACATAATTATAAGTATACAAAAATAATTTATTTGCAAACAAATCTTTTTCTTGTGTAGTATTAAATTAATTAACATCCGTTTAATTTCAACTCGATTTCTTTAAGTATAAGTAAGTAGGTATGTCGAAATTTATTGCAATTGAGAAATTATGCGCTGAAAAATAAATTTACTTTCGTTTTGTAATTCAGGGTAACGCATTAAGTTCTTTACTTAGCGCGAATATCTGGCAACATAAAACAGCAGTCTTTTTAGCGCGTCCAAGGCGTGGAATAGTAGACGCATGCGTGTAACAATTATGATTCATAGTTTTTTAGTCAAATTATACAAGGTCACAAATGCTCGCTTGTCGTAGTCGGTCCATGGCTGTTGTAATCGTTTTCTAAAACATCGGCATCCCTCTGTGCTACAGCAAGCGCGTTAAGCCAAAGGCGCGACGGTTCCTGAATAAATATTTATGGCAATCATTACATGTAAATGTAGTAGAAGGCTGAAAAATCTGATTAGTCTATTCGCAAATATTGATGGGACCCTATAATTTCGTTGGCGGCCAGTCGCCGTTCTTGTAAAATACAGTCGCAACAGGTTAGATTACAAGTCGGCCTAATTTGCTCGTCTGTCATCATCATCATCATAAGGTTTACACACGCAGGTTAATAAAATTAATTCTATTAATATTATCAATGCGAAAGTTTGTATGTGTGTGTGTTTGTTTGTTACCACTCGGCGCCTAAATGGCTAAACCGATTTCGATGAAAATTGGTATGTAGATAGATTCGGTGCCGGAAACGGACATAGGTTACTTTTTTTTCAGAAAATCGGTCTGGTTTCCGTACAACAAATCATATTTTACGCACAGGTGAAACCGCGCCGCGGCAAGCTAGTTACTTAACCTTTAAGTATGGACATTTTTTTTTGTAACACTAACATGGACGTGGAGCCTCTCAGACTACTAATATAAATGTCTTTTTCGTAACTAATTTATTCTTATTTGCTGGATTTTTTGTTACTAAATCAAGTAGAAGGTGTCTAAGAATAATAAAACGTGCATAAATAATCAACTTTTATTTAAATATTTATAAAAAATTAAAAATCAATAGCCTAGGTCCATTTTTTTGTAATTTTTACTATTGTTTAGTTTAAAAGCTGAAAGTATAACTGAACTAACTTTTTTAGTCATTTTGACTTTAAATCTTAAAATCTAATATAGACGAAGTAAAAAAAACTTTACATCAACTTCTGGATATCAACAACAAAAAAACTACAACCGACTTTTATGAGAAAATTACTGGCAGTCGTTACATAAGGGACGTGAACATTGCAGGGATACGGGATTGCTGCAGTCAATACAAACATGGTTGTTATTTGGTGTGACTATGTAGGACAGAGTCTGCATATATTTTTAAGTCTTGAGATGGCTTCTGGTACCTGGTCTTTCACTGCAACAACATCTATAGGTACCTAAAATACGGGTCATTCTTATCTTGAACTCTCTTGGCAAGTTTCTGATGGTAGTACACTGTTGCATGGCACCACAAGCAAACGAGCCAAAGTTTTGGTGAATTTTCTCATAATAGAAGGCACTTCGCAATACTGACAGTGGTATATCCTCTGAACTGCCACTGTCGACTCCACCCTCGAGATCGTCGCACTCCGTGAAAGAACTGCCTTCGTTATTTTCATAATGACGTATCAGTTCGGAATCAGATAAAAGATCTGTTTAGTTTTCAGTTCACTATCTGTCTCGTTTGAAGCTCGCTTTGTGTAGAGTGGAATAAATTATTTTTATAAAGATGGATCGGAAACACGAATGTTGATCAGTTGACCATAAAATCGTTTTCTTTTGCTGGCCTCTTAAAGTGGATTTTGTGAGGGACGCTTTGAAGGAGAACTATCGTCAATCTACACATCTATACAATTTTCAGCCTTAACCAATTTTAAACCTTAAAACATCGTAAAAATAAAATATCCACAAAAATATTTTTGTATGGCAGTTATGGACATGGAGCCTTACAGGCTCCTGCCATTTTTTAAATAGATATTACTTACGTCTTAAGCACCTAGCAACGCAGCATCCTTCCTCATGTCGTTTTAGCACTAAAACTGAAGCTACTTAGCGGCTCAGCAGCAAGAAGTGGGGAGAAGTGGGTAAAACAACAAAACCGACATTGGCGAGTAGCCTGAGAGGCTACACGTCCATACTTAAAGGTTAATAAAGTTGTCTCATGTCTAAAAATATTACTATTTTATTATTGGATTTTCAACGGAAAAAATCCAAATTGGAACCTGGAGCCTGTTTGGCAAAATTAATCGGTTTCATTTGGTAAAAAACAGATAACGGTAATATGTGCTGATTACCAAAACATTCTAACGTATAACAGACAATTTAACTACTGTCGTGTTTCATTTAAGCTATATAGCTAGTGACTTCAAGGGCTAAGTATTTTAATAATACTTAGCCCTTGCATTAGTATTTTATAAATCTATCTTTTTCCTTTGTTGCCTAGATAACACAGATCTTGTTTACTGCAGATTATAGTGAAGTACTTATGAGAATCAAGAGATACTTGTCGTGGCTGTCTTCACGTCACATGAATAATTCAGAAGCCGCTAAGAACGCATTCTATCTTGTATACTTAATACTTTTTGCGTTTGGAATAATTAACACTAAAATAAATCGAACTACACGTATAGACGTTTTGTTCATGCACCTAAATTATGTTTTTATGGTACCTTTGAAAAAAAAAGTTTGATAAATTATAACTAATTATAAGATCTTGTGAACTATGATGTTATGAGCGTTTTTCTTTAAACCTAATATCCGACTCCCTAACAATAATCACTTTCAGAAGTACTAAAAACTAAATGGCGAGATCTAGGGATGTATGAGCGCTATGACAGGTCCTTCTTCAAACGAGGTTTAAAGAGAGCATTAATATCACGGTAGGAAGCGGCTTCGCAGAGCCCCTGGCATTGCAAAAGTCTATGAGCGACAGTTACCACTTACCATCAGGTGGGCTGTTGGGTCGTCTGCCACTGTAGGCAATAAAAAAAAAATAAAAAAAATGTATTAATCCAGAAATTAAAAAATTATCGTTGTCATGATGAGACTATAAAACTGCAAATAAAACCGGTGTAATCAGATTATACAGTATTCTAAAAGATACCACATGTTTTTTGGCTTTGCGCCGTTTGCCCACTTATATGTAGGTGTCTTAGCCCAATCTCGATCGACTATGCGATCTGTGGATAGTATTTAGACAACAAGATTTCAACAATCTACCAAGCTGTTGTTTACATTACGAACTTAGCTTACCTACCTCTGCTTAATTATAATGACCTTAAATATTTCTCTAGTCGATTCACATGTAATAAAAAAAAATCTGTCGTTACTACGTTACTAATCCGTGCTACGTTACAGCCGCTGCAATTAAAAGTCGGCATCATATGATTACGATTGTCCTCGACACACTCATAAACCCACATATTAACTTTATCTAATAAACAGCTTACTTTGTAGATAAAACTTAACGTCTTAAAATCTCGTGATCTCCAATCCATCTCTCCTTGTGCGCTACCGTCCTATATTTATTCTCAGCTTCGAGGCACGTGTTTATAAACAGGTTAAAGGGATTTAAACTTACCATTTTGTTCCTCTTGAACCTTATTTGCATATTTTAGTATTTACTGGATGTCATTATGACCTTTTCCGTGACTCTTGTCTTAAACTTCATACAATTTCTAAAAATAATTCCTATTAGCAGTTATTCTTATTTTATTTTTCTATAAGATTTATTTTTATTTAAAATTATATCATTTGTTAAAAATATATGACGTAATTTACATTTTTCTTTCTTCGGTAAATACCGTATACTTCTTTTGTAATGTTTGAATAAAAAATTCAAGGATCGTCTAAAATACGAGTGAGATACATTACCAGCCGAGAGATACCATATTATTATGTTAAGGAGCAAAAACAATTGTCCTGCTTATGTTAGTTCGATAAGGTATCCATTTTTCCTCCTCAGTTGGAACAGGTTATAAATGCATTAAAAGGCTGCATTTATTCTCTTATGCTCGCTGTTTTACTTCCAACCAATGTCATTAATTTTAGAATTAAAGGGTTCTTTCTGTTCTTATTAAGAGTAAACTTACCGAACTTAATATTAGCAACACTTTTTGGCCAACAGAACCAGATGATCAAAATACTTTTTACACGAATTATGATGAAAGTTGTCTGGGTTATAAGTGTAGAAAATATTCAATTAATTGCTTAGGTATTGTTAAATGCTATAAGGAGTGGAACGATGTAATGTTCTTTCATATACGACATACACCCACCTACCGAGCTAGTTCTCATACTTTTTATTAACTTATCTGTTTTCTTTGCTTCATTCAATGGGATTCTCAAAATTTCTACAACGTTCTAATAATGAAACATTATTAGCATTAAGTGTATATAGGTTTTTTTTTTTAATATAGTTTTGCGTGAATCATCTGCAAATTTATCTTACTCTGTGCAGATGAAATATAAAACATAAGCACAAGCGCTCGCACGTCTTCATTAAAGTTTTCTAAACCTAGGAGTGGTTTGAACTTTGAAATGTATTGTAAGAATATCGCATTATACGATGTGTGAGCGCGACTCCAACGGGGTTAGTTTTAAAACGTTTCGTGCAAATACAGCGAACTTGTTCCACATGCATCGAATTCGCTGCGATCACGTAGCGTGATCGGATTAGTCGCGAGTGAAGATAAACACGTATTACAAATCCCATCATATTGACATTTTATTGTGGGTTTATGGTGGATAAGAAATTGCTTTTGTGACACACATTTTGAGTGTGAAAGACTTTTAGATGCCTATTTTTCTGTACATTTCATTTAATATCCAGCAATTTTTTGACTTTATTAAGCATATATCATACACGTTGCCTCAATGAGCTCTCTTAGTTAAAAGTGTTAGAACTTATTCCGGTTTGCCTACGCTCGTTCGAGGATTCTCCTCTCCACCCACTGGTGAAGTACATCAGGGAATTGATAAAATCGTTATTTCTATGTGGCGTAGCTTAACAACGATCTATTTTATTGCGAAACAAAATCACGTACGTAATGAATGAATTCACTATTCACACGGTGTTCATTTGTGATGCAATTGATTTTGATCCTATTGTCGTCTGTTACGATCTGAAAAAGTTTCAATATTTATTGTTGCCACAAAACTTCAATATTTTATAACTCTAACGCCAATAACAAAATTAGTAAAAGTTTTAATCAACATGTAGGCTTGGAAATTAGTGAAATCTCATGTAGGCTGATTGAAATTGTTAGGGTTTCATAGAGGAGAACAAAATGTGCTCTATAGCGCTAATTTAAATTATTTCGCAATAAAACGATAACCTAAATCTTTTGTTCGTCTCATTCACGGCCATGAATATTTTCCAGTTGCACATTTGAACTCGGTATACTTAATTTATGTAATCGAAAATCGATAACCCTGTTCTACTGTTATGAATATGATGCATCCTTAATAATTTCACTTACATAATGGTTCTTCTTGTTCGTTATTTAACATATACACATGTTTGCAGTTTAGCTACAACGAGTTGTTACAACTGGATTAATACTATAAAAAATAAGGACTGATTACAGGTAATAAATAATTAGTATGTTATGAATACTGAACCGGCTTGTTATTGTGGAAAGTGTTGACTATTGCACATGTAATGTAAATGATAATTTGTAGGCTGGTGTAGAACTGGTACTTTAACATTTGTTTCGCTAATATTACAAGTATTGGTATAATAACTATTAATTTAGATGACTGACATACCTAATAGAAATAGAAATAGAACGGAATCTTTTGTTTGGGGTCTCTGGGTTAATGCAGAGGTCACCAGCATAGCGTACAAAGACGTGCACAAAACATATTGGTCGCTTTGCTTTTTAAGTTTATTTCATGCAGGTTGGTTCAATTTCAGATTTCCATTATAGGAAACAAGAGCTGTATGCGAGATATGTAACATATATTTAACGAAAATCAAAATACAGACTCGGAAGCTGAACAAATATCACAGTTCGCCATCGAAGCTGTCAAAATTATCTACTCCTAATACTAGCTTTCCGCGGCGTGGTTTCACCCGCGCTTAGTTACATCTTTGCTTACTACTCCGCTCCCATCGCTCGTAGCGTGATGTTCTATAACCTATAACATCCTCAAGAACTGGGCTATCAAACGTAGTTCGACAGTTAAGACCTGATAACCAGTCCTTTCTCTCTACGATTCAGTACCTAAGTACCTGTTAGTGAACGGTAGTTCCAGAGATTAGCGCGTTCGAACAAATAAACAAACTTCCGCTTTATACAATAGTATAGATATTTATATTTATCTTTTGTAAATATAAATATTAATTCACAAAATGTTAGTTACCGTTCACTAACAGGTACTTAGGTACTGAATCGTAGAGAGAAAGGACTGGTTATCAGGTCTTAACTGTCGACCCAAATTGGTACCTTTGGGTGTACAGTGAAATCGGTGCACTGGTATAATTTAGTGTTTTGCAGCCAAAACTTACAAGATGATCATTATAACTGTAGTGATAGTACCTACTTAACAGCCTATTTATCATAAATTTGTGATACCTACTACACTTGCAAGCATAACTGCACGTTAAAGCTAATAATTTGATGGATCAAAATTAAGAGCATTTATGCCTCATCAGTGGTGGCAACGTCGCTATTTAGTGTCCAGGTGGTTTTCAGTTTTAATCATTTAATCTTAAAAATATTGTGTTGTACTAACTTTGTAGAATTAGGTTAAAGCTGTATAAAAAGTAAAAAATCATTGCGCTTACAGTTCTATTTATATGCAAATAATACAATAAAATGCGTTATTTTTATAGTAAAATGATTGTAAGCATTATGGTTACTTAATTTCTAAACAGCGTTCACCTAATTCTAAAATGTTAGCAGAACATATTTTTAAAATTGTATAGCTAAGATTAAATGATTAAAATGTTAAAACCACGAAATAATAATATGACACTAAATTGCCCCGCGTGGTGGCCGGGGAAAAATGGTCCCAACCCTCTCTGTCCGTGGGTGTCGTACAAGGCGACTAAGGACAAAATGATGACAGTACATCAGTTTACCGAATAACGGCGGTTAAACCGTTACGAAAACGGGTGGTAGAAAATCAGCACAACACAGGACAGGCAGCAGCGTCCTGTGATAAAGCTACCACCACTGCGATCGCCAACCCGCCTGCCAAGCGTGGCGATTATGGCAATATCCCCCCAAATGGAGCTACAACAAAAGAAATGGCCCCCAGTCCCCGGTCATCCCGCTATTCCTGGCTACGGTAGCGCCCATGGTAACGGCGGGGTAGGGGGTGCGAAGAATCCCCGGGTGCGGCCAGGCTACCCAAACCGACAACCTTTGGCCCTGGCAACATACAACGTGCGCACATTGCGGAATGACGAGAAGATTGTTGAACTGGAGGAAGAATTGAGCAGGCTACGATAGGACATAGTGGGATTGTCAGAAGTCCGAAGACAGGGGGAGGATACGATAACCCTTAAGTCCGGTAACCTGCTCTATTTCCGGGAGGGCGACCAACTGACCCAAGGTGGAGTCGGGTTTATCGTCCACAAGTCCCCGTGAACAACGTGGTGAAAATCGAGAGTGTGTCGACGAGGGTAGCATACCTTATACTCAGAATCACCAAACGGTATTCGTTGAAGGTCATACAGGTTTATGCTCCCACTTCGACATACCCCGACCATGAGGTCGAGGCTATGTATGAGGACATTTCCAGAGTAATACATGCCTCTAGGACCCAATACACTGTTGTCATGGGGGACTTCAACGCGAAGCTAGGTAAACGAGGCGGTAACGAGTTGAGAGTGGGGCAGTTTGGATTTGGATCCAGGAATCCCCGGGGCCAAATGCTGGCTGACTTCATGGAGAAGGAGGGCCTCTTTATGATGAACTCCTTCTTCAAGAAGCGCGATAGCCGCAAATGGACCTGGATTAGTCCTGATGGTGAGATTGACTTCATCATGTCGACCAGGCGGCAAATATTTAATGATGTTTCAGTGATCAATGCGGTGAAAACCGGAAGCGATCACCGGATGGTAAGAGGCACATTAAATATCAACCCTAAGCTGGACCGGTCTCGACTGATGAAGTCTACGCTCCGACCTGCACCGATTCAAATTCAAAGCTCCGAGAGCTTCCAACTCGAACTTCTTAACCGCTTCGAAAGCCTCGGCGATTGCGTAGACGTGGACGAATACAGCAACAGGTTCGTGGAAACTGTCCGTTCGGTAGGGTCTAACATCTTTAAAGCCCACCGCAGTAAAGGACCGAGAAAGATCACCGACCAGACCCTCAAACTTATGGACGAAAGACGCAGGATGGTACTGCGGTCCCCAGAGGAAGCTAGTGACTATCGGCGGCTCAACAGACGGATCTCCAATTCTTTGACTCGCGACCTTCGCCAATTTAACACACAACGTGTTAAAGAGGCTATAGAGCGCAACAAAGGCTTGAAAGTGTTCGCAGGAGATCGGTCTGTCGGGCAGAGCCGACTTGTCAAGCTGAAGACTGGGGACGGCAGGATCATCTCGTCTACGCCAGAGGTTTTAGAGGAGGTCGAGAGGTTCTACGGACAGTTATACACGACACAACATGCACCTGTTAGCTCCCTAGCATCAGATCCAAGAGCTAGGTTAACTCGACATTACACCGAAGACATCCCGGACGTCAGCCTGTGCGAGATTGGTATGGCCTTGAGACAGCTTAAGAACAACAAGGCGCCGGGTGAGGATGGAATCACAGTCGAGCTACTGAAGGCAGGCGGAAATCCTGTCCTGAAGGCCCTTCAGAGGCTCTTTAGTGCCGTCCTCCTCGAGGGCAAAACGCCACAGGCATGGCATAGGGGTGTGGTGGAGCTGTTCTTCAAGAGGGGCGATAAAACCCTTCTGAAAAATTACAGACCTATCACACTCCTGAGTCACGTCTACAAGCTGTTCTCAAGAGTCATCACTAATCGTCTCGCAAACAGGTTCGACGACTTCCAGCCTCCCGAACAAGCCGGTTTCCGAAAAGGTTTTAGTACCATAGACCACATACATACGCTGCGGCAGGTTATACATAAGTCCACAGAGTATAACCGGCCCCTATGCTTAGCGTTTGTGGACTATGAGAAAGCCTTTGATTAGATCGAGACCTGGGCCGTGCTGCAGTCTCTCCAACGGTGCCATATTGACTATCGATATATCGAAGTGCTGAAGTGTTTGTATGAAAACGCCACCATGTCAGTACGAATTAATGGTCAGAGCTCAAGGCCTATCCAGTTGCAGCGAGGAGTACGACAGGGGGATGTCATATCTCCGAAACTGTTCACCGCTGCACTGGAGGACGTGTTCAAGCTTCTGACCTGGAATGGACTTGGCATCAACATAAACGGCGAGTACATCACTCACCTTCGATTCGCGGACGATATCGTGGTCATGGCTGAGACCGTGGAGGAGCTCAGTGCAATGCTCGATGACCTCAGTAGAGTCTCTCGACAAGTGGGCCTAAAAATGAACATGGACAAGACTAAAGTCATGACCAATGTCCATGTTACACCCACTCCTATTACGGTCGGAGGCTCGATGCTCGAATTCGTTGACGAGTACACATACCTGGGACAAACAGTCCGATTAGGTAAGTCCGATTTCGAGAAAGAGGTCACTCGTCGAATCCAGCTCGGCTGGGCAGCGTTCGGGAAGCTACAACATATCTTCTCGTCCGCACTACCGCAGTGTCTTAAGACCAAGGTCTTTGACCAGTGTGTGTTGCCAGTGATGACATACGGAGCAGAGACGTTGTCGCTAACTATGGGTCTTATCCGAAGGCTCAAAGTCGCTCAGAGGGCGATGGAGCGGGCTATGTTAGGCGTCTCCCTGCGCGATCGTTTGAGAAACGAAGAAATCAGCAGGCGAACCAAAGTGACTGACGTGGCTCGCAGAGTTGCTTCTCTGAAGTGGCAATGGGCAGGACACATAGCTCGCAGAACTGACGGCCGCTGGGGCAGAAAGGTTCTAGAGTGGCGACCACGAACCGGAAGACGCAGCGTGGGCAGACCCCTCACAAGGTGGACCGGAGACCTTATAAGGGTGGCGGGCAACCGATGGATGAGGGCGGCGAACGACCGGCTACGATGGCGAAAATTGGGGGAGGTCTATGTCCAGCAGTGGACGTCTTTTGGCTGATATGATGATGATGATGATGATGATGAAATTGCGACGTTGCCACTCATGAGGCGTAAACGTTATTATTAATTACATTTTTCATATTTCCTTCAACGTACCTGTAGCTTTTCTCGCGTAGTTTTTAAATAACACAATCTTTGACATTCTTCGACTTTAGGCAAAAATTACGGTCTTAATTAACCCTGTGTTAAATAAGTAAATACGTGTTTGGAATATTTGTCAAAGTGTCGGAATTAGGTAACTATTAAGTTTATGCTTTTCGGTGTTAGTGGTAGGTATCGTTATTTAATTGGAATCGTTAGGATTCCAACTATTCCAATTTTTGTAACTAGATCCGCAGCAATTATTTGTTAGTTTGTATTTGTAGTGACCTAATCGTAACCTAGAAGTATAATATAGCTCTAACTTTTTAAACCTAATAAGTGACTTGACTGAAATATCCACAGAATATGCATTATTACTTTATATAAATAAATTTCTCTTATTATAGTAGTCACCGTGTACTAAGAAATAATAGAAATCGGTCGAGTGTTAGAAGTTAAAATAGGTTAAAGCACCAAAATTATAAAACACTAGACGTCCGCCCTTGTTTCGCTTCAGTATCAAAAGTTTCATTTTGTTACAAAACATTGTCAAGTTAACTATCAACATAGCTAATATTATTTAATATGTAGGTAACTTAACATTGTGTGTGGTCTAATAGCACTTGACCTATTTATCGTACTATGCTAAGGAGTCGAAGAAGCATGCGGGTAATGAAGTATCGACCAAGTTACGTCCAATATCATTTGCAAATAGCTCTCTTCTTTATACGAGTAGTTATTCAAATTAATTAAACGTTTGTGGAATGTACAACTAATTTACTTGTAATGTACATAATAACGATTGTTATTAACAGAACTTAATTACTTTTCGAGACATAGTGTTAATGCATTTCTGCGTCGTCTAGTATACTTAAAATATTAAAAGCCTAAGCTCTATTTATACTATCTAGATTTAAAGCATTTTTTATGCTCGATCTACATAAATGTATTATATTCCCGCATTTATCTCAATATTTACGATCGGCGTATTTTTATTGTTTACACCGTTTTCTTTCATACAAATTGCCTATCATCATATATCATCTTTCATACGGTCTATCGATCTTTTCTGCCGCCGTTTTCGAATCTGAAGTGCCTTTTTTTAGTAAAATTTAATAGGAACAATAGTTAATGTTAAATATTTAAAAGCAAAATGTTAAGCGTTTTAATATTACCTACGAATTAGACTCTGCTGAAGGCACTTTCCCTGAGCTAAGGCTGCCGGATCTATATTGTAAGTATAAACATTAAACCATTTTATTTTTAACGAGGCCATGTATAAATATATAATTTATATTTTTAACAATTTTATAATAAACTAGCTGTTGCCCGCGACTTCGTTCGCGTGAAAATTCTGATGTGTGCCTGTATGACAATATTTCTTACCTAATCTTACGGCATTCGTGCATTGTATTAGTAATAAATATCAGTATAATCCGTCTCTAAGGCGAATCCGATTTAAATCTATTCACCCGCTACCCCTAAAACAGACGAAATTTTTCGATATTTAACGAAACTTGCCACTTTTTCCCACTTAATAAGAATAGTTCCTAGTTTGGAAACCGTATTATCAAAACTCCCGTTTAAAAACTATAGAAGCTTCATACAAATTATGTTCCTCTTTATACTCCAGGGAAATGAATTTCGCAAAATTCCGTCTTAGAGAGCACCTGTTTCCAAAATTTGAAACTCTTAGCACTTGTAGTTTCTGAGATTTCGTGAAGAGTGAGTGAGTGAGTGACCTTTTGTATTTATATATGTATAGCTTCTTCCCGCTTCTTTCGCTCGCATGAATATCGTTTTTCCAATAGACATTTTTATATTGTTTAAATACTGTTTTGCATACTATTTCTAATCTCATCATCATCACCATTCGTACAAACCTTCTTTCACCTACCGAAAGATATCCTCCGTAAAACAATATCTATACAATTATTTTCCCTTCCTTTTCTCTTCCTCCACCTCCCTTCCCCCTCCCTCCAAATTTCAAGTCGCCAACTTCAAAAGCAAAGATCTTTATGCGGGTATTTTTTATTTAAATAAAAGTATTCCAGAACAAAATTTCAAAGCTGTAAGTTAAAAAATGAAGACGTTTCATAAAATCGTTTTCATCCCTTTTCATACACTTAAGGGTTGAATTATTAAAAACCCTTTCTTAGTACACTTCTAGACATTAAGACAAACACACCCTCCAAATTTCAAGTCGCTACGACCAGCGGTTTAGGCTGTACGTTGTCTGTCAGTCAGTCAGGACAAAGCCTTTTATAACATGTATGGATGTATGGATTAGACGTATAGCCATCAGGGATCAAAGCATACAGGCTGCTAGGAATGCTAACACGTGATAGAGCCACATAAAGCTGACCGTGCGAAAAACAGCTAATACTTAGATCCACACCCACAACTTTTAGTGTCTTACCTTGGGCTTTATTAATTAGTCATCGCAAAACATAGGCTCACTGGAAACTGGACTCGTTTAAAACTTAACGGAAGATTGTTTAGAATGACAGGAATCCGAGGAATAAAAACACTATCAGCTATTCCGCAACCTGTTAAAATCTCTGCTTCTATAAGATTTCGTAGTAAATTAACGAATGTTCGATGTGATTCTTTAAATTGGCATAACTATTTTATTTATGAACCGATTGACATGAAACAAACACTAAATGTTAAGTGAAGCTTACCACAATATATTAGTGAAAACCATATTTAAATCGGATAAGCCGTTTCTGAGATTAGCGTGAACAAACGCACAGATAAACAGACAAACAGACAAAAATTGTAACAATCATTGTTTTGGGTTCTATTTGCGTTGATATAAGTCCTAATAGTATTTTTTCTCATATATCTTCCATGTACAGACAGCGATCGGTTACATTTTTATTATATGTACTAGCTGTTGCCCGCGACTTCGTTCGCGTGAAAATTCAGATGGGTGCCTCTATGAGAATATTGCGTGCCGGATTTTATGGCAATCGTACATTGTATCAGTATTATCCGTCTCTATGGCGAATCCAGTTTAAACCCGCTACCGCTAAAACTGACAAACCACTTTCACACAAACTTGCGACTCTTTATTTGCCCATTTAATAAGGGTGGTTTCTGAATATTAAAAAAAGAGTATTTTCTAGTAATTTGGTAATCCTACTATAAAAACTATAGAAGTTTCATACAAACTTTGCCACCCCTTTATACTCCCTTAGGGGATGGATTTCGCAAAATTCCGTGAGCACCTATATTCTAATAGGAATGACAATGCAAAGTTTGAGATTCCTAGCACTTGTTGTTTCTGAGATTTCGTGATAAGTGAGTGAGTGACCTTTTGGGCTTCGCTCGCGTGAATGTCGTTTTTTCCAACAGACATTTTTATATTGTTTAAATACTGTTTTTCATACTATTTGATCCCCTCACTTCCCCCTCACTTCTACTCACTTCCCCGTTACTTCTCCGTCACTTTCCTCTCACTTCACCTCACTTTCCCCTCACTTCTCCCTCACTTCTGCCCGGCTTTCCCCTTACTTCCCTCTGACTTCTCCCTGACTTTCCCTTCACTTCTCCCGCATTTCCCCCACACTTCCTCTTAACTTCCCCCTTACTTCCCC
The DNA here is from genome assembly GCA_963082885.1 of Parascotia fuliginaria. Lineage (NCBI taxonomy): Eukaryota > Metazoa > Arthropoda > Insecta > Lepidoptera > Erebidae > Parascotia > Parascotia fuliginaria. The sequence goes on from OY720172.1 coordinate 13,295,586, forward strand.
ATCACTTTCCTCTCACTTCCCCATCACTTCCCTCTCACTTTCCCCTCCCTTCCTCCTTCTCCTCAGTTCTTCCTTTTCCTCCCTCCTTTCCCTCCCTCCCCCTCCCTGTAAATTTCGAGTCGCTAGCTTCAGAAGCTAAAGATCTTTGTATAGAATATTTCATCCCTAATTTCACCCCTCAAAATCCACCCCTGTTAAAATAAAATTATAAGGATATTTTTTATTTAAATAGAAGTATTCCAAAATAAAATTTCAAAACTGTAAGTTAAAAAATGAAGAAGATTCATACAATCGATTTCATCCCTTTTCACACACTTAGGAATTAAATTTTAAAAAACCCTTTTTGAGTACAACCTCTAGACATTTAGACAAACACACCCTCCAAATTTCAAGTCGCTACGACCAGCAGTTTAGGCTGTGCGTTGTCTGTTAGTCAGTCAGTCAGTCAGGACAAAGTCTTATATAATATGTATGGGTGTATGGATGTATGGATTAGACGTATAGCCATCGGGGATCAAAGCATACAGGCTGCTAGGAATGCTAACACATGATGAGCCACATAAAGCTGACCGTGCGAAAAACAGCTAATACTTAGATCCACGCCCACAACTTTTAGTTGTGTCTGACCTTGGGCTTTATTAATTGTCATCGCGAAACATAGGCTCACTGGAAACTGGACTTATTTAAAACTAAACAGCAGATTGTTTAGAATGAGCGGAATCCGAAAAATAAAAACGCTATCAGCTAATTCCGTAACCTGTTAAAGTCTCTGTTTCTATCAGATTTCGTAGTAAATTAACAAATGTTCGACGTGATTCTTTAAATTGGCATAACTTTTTTATTTATGAACCGATTGACATGAAACAAACACTAAATGTTAAGTGAAGCTTACCACAATGTATTAGTGAAAACCATATCTAAATCGGATAAGCCGTTTCTGAGATTAGCGTGAACAAACGCACAGACAAACAGACAAACAGACAAACAGACTAACAGACAAACAGACAAACAGACAAACAGACAAAAATTGTAACAATCATTGTTTTGGGTTCTATTTGCGTTTATAAAGGCCCCAATAATTTTTTTTCTCATATATCTTCCATGTACAGACAGCGATCGGTTACATTTTTATTATATGTATAGATAGATAGATATGCGCTAGGTACTCAAATCGCAAGGCAATTTAAGTTTTAAAAAAAGCCTGAAATTACCAATCTGCCTTGGACAATCGTAGTGATCAATGCTCTATGCATTCTCTTTCTTTACTGTCTTTTCGCGTTTTCTTTGCTGTTACTAATTGACACACCTTGTTCTGTGTTTATTTATTTTATTTATTAAACTTCATGCACATAGGTACAGAGGCGGATTTAATATATAAATAATTAATTTAATGCTAAAAGCATTCTCTACTAGTCAACCATAGGTGATGCGGAGATAAAAGAGAAAAAGCTAAGATTGCGGTTTAAATTAAGAATATATAAAAGTTTAAACATAATATATAGGAAATATACGGTAAATACAACTTTTTACTTGATTTCGTGCCAATGGTGCTCGATTGGGTTGAGGTCTACTGTACTGTTGTGTCTACGATACTGACTGACTGCTGCTTTTTTTGTGAATCTTGGATTCATTTCCGCTTTTACAGAACGCCTCACGTATTGCCTTCCATCTGAAGAAATCAAATTAACCTTGGTCTCGTCAGAGAATAATACATGTTGCCATTGGGCGTAGGTCCAATGTCCATATTTAGGTGCAAATGCCAAACGAGCATTTCTATGTTCTTTTTTCAACAACGATACTTTGCGAGCCACTCTGCCGAACAACCCTGCTTCTACCAGACGTCGTCGAACGGTCCTCGCTGATACACCGGCTCTTTCGTCTGCCCCAAACACTACGTGTTTAATTAAAATAGAGCCTAGACACGGACCTTTCTTAGCTAACCTGGTTATCATTCCATCTTCTTGCGGAGTTGTTTTTCTCGATCTTTTTGTTCTGGGCACATTTAAAGCTGTGTTATTGCGCCTGAAATATTGCACTGCATTGCATACCATAGTTTTTGAACAATTTAAGTGTTCTGCTATCCTTCAGTATGACCAGCCACGCTCGACAAACTTCATGATAATTTTTCGTAGTGTTGGATCGCAAATTTTATTTTTGCCGTTTTTCTTCAAATTAGTTCTTAAAACTTAAAATTAAAAATCTGTATTGCCGCCAAAACTACCTTAAGAGAAGAAATAAAAAAGTATTGAGATTCAAATTTTGTGAATAGAACGCAATATCTCAGTGTCCCTAATTAAATGGCCAGCCAGCATTCTTTGCACAAATAGCACTATGATAATCTATCAGCTATACTGTAATAAGGTTTAATGTTTAAGAAGTTGTTATTGTATGTATAATCGGGCACATCAATGGCTAATTTTATTTATACTTACATGTAAAAGATATGGAATATTGTTAAGACATGATAGAAAATAAAAAATAAAGTCTCAATTTGGCTTAACTAGAGATTGTTCCTAATTAGTTGACCACGACTGTATATATATTATATAGTTATCAAATATTTATTTGTTTGTTTATTTGAACGCGCTAATCTCTGGAACTACCAGTCGAATTTTGTGGCGAGTAGCTTGTAAGGGAAGAACATGAAGCCTGAAAAACATTATCTGGAAGAGTTTACGGGAACGAGGGGAGTTGTAGGCGAGGAGATCGATGTTAAAATCTCCCATGACGATGTGATGTGAGAAGAGAGCTTTATAATAAATTGCCACCACCCTCTCTTCTGTCAACTCTATTATTTCGAATAAGAATGAAGCCGTGAAGCGGATAAGTAGTAGACGGGAGATGAGGTTTAAACCAAGGTTCTGATATCAGAATGCCATATACGTTGGTATTACTGAAAGTTTCGAACAGCTCATCATAGTGGCTCGGTACGCTTTGTGCGTTAATGTGGCATAAGTTCAACAGACAGTTGTAAGATTTGTCAAAGTCTGACGAACGACGTCACCAAGTGTCTCTGTATATACCTAGTGTTAAAGTGGCAATGCTTAAATGAGTCATTGTAACCATTAAAGTGATAGAGATTATACTTTTGGTAGGCGCGCTGTAAGCTGACTGCTACCTTACATTATATTGCAATCAGTTTATTTATGAGGTAACATTATACGTCTAATGCATTGTCACAAAATTTCATTACATAGGTACTGGAATACGTTATCTCGTTACGCGCTATTACTCATGAACCGACTAAATTTCTTGATAATATGCTCATTATTCGCAGCTAAATAGCAGCTTTGTAAAACACAATTGTAACAATAAATTTATAGGTAGTTAACTTTCCAGTTCATTTGTTGCTTCAATTCATTTTAATTCGTTTAGTGCATGAATCTACAGTAATAAGTACCACTTTTAATATTGAATAGCGTCGGTCTTCGACTATAAACATATTTATTGCATATAGTGGCTATTAAAATTATAATACGTTAAATGTTACGTGTTTAATGTTTTTAATTTTACTACAATTTATATGCGATCTTACTAGGAAACGTTGTGTCATTACTCATTACTTAAGAATAATGTAGAGTCAAACATGTTCCAAATTTTTACTGATATTTAGGATGAAAAAACATGAAAATCTCAGTCGTAATACTCTCGGTTGTTATTCTCACTAATTAAAAATTCGTGACACCGGAAAGAATGACAATGTTTGTGCGCCCATCTATTGTCTTGAGACTTTAGAGATGGTGTAAATACCTACGTTGGAGTAATGAGTCAGAGTATAAAGACAGGAAGAGGCATTGCTATTTCTTAGTGGCGCGGCGGGCGACCAACTCATGCCTACACTGACTGGCGCCCGGAGACAAATAATTGCGATTATACTAAAGGTACATTTCTTTTTCATTGGTTGAATACGGACGTCTGTATTGGCTCGTCGCAGTGTGCGTCGCAGCGCTGCTAGCTGAAACTATTTGTTATTCTAAGCGTGTTGTAAAAGTTCCCGTTTCTCTGTTTATTAGTGTTATTGCACTGCATGAGTTACGTTGAAGACGAACATTTACTTGTTTAGAAAATAAAGATCAAAATTATTGTAATGAATGATAATATCTTCGATATTGAAGCATACATAAAAGTTTTCTGACGTGGCAATTAAAACTATCAATTAACTCATTGCTCATTGATGCCTGACTTAGGTTGGGATCCAATCAGTCGTGTAATTAATTAGTTTACTATGTACCAACCTACATGTTTGTTACTGCAAGATTCTGATGTCGTCTTTATGAAGCGAAGCATAGATATACTCGCATCTAAGTCACAGTTGCGTGCATCGATAAGTCTGCGAGACTAAACTGCACTTACGACGGTTCTTTTAAGGATGACGCATCGTTACCATTTGAGCGAATATCTGTGACACGTGTAGGTAGTCAGAAGACTGCCTACTAATTGATCTATCGTTTATCGGTTTTGTCCAGTGATAGTTTATAGTGATCAGATGGTATTCACTCCTCGTAAAATAGCACTAACTATTGAGTTACACAGTGAGATGACACATTGTATATTTCTTACCTAACCAATAAAATTACAAGAACTGCAGTGATAAACATTAATTACGCACACATAACTTACTTTGGCATGGGTACACCTAATCTCTAGTCAATATTAGTCAGCACAGCGTTCGACTACAGTGTATCAACGTGACTACCTCGCGCAAACAATAAATAAGTATTAAATTTTACTCAGTTGTGTTAACGCCGACCGTGAAGTCTGTTCTGGTATTATTTCTATGTTTTCCTGTGTAAACGCTACTTAATTTATTAAAATTTTGATTGTGTTAATTAAATATTTTATCGTCAAAGTGCCAATAACACCTTATGTTCTCTGTAGTTCTATGGAAATTTGATTTAAAACATGTTTCATGCGATAAAAAAAACATTAAGTTTCAAAAAATGTAAAAAGAAACAAAATCTTAGTGACGATGTAAGTACAAAATCTTATCTCATGACTCTCATGAGTCACCCGTTGTACTACTAACAATCAAATTGATCTGTGTTCACTCCCTAACATTTTTATACTAATACAAACCAATGACATCATACAATGACATATTTATTGCGTGGTATATTTTTTTTTAAATAAATAAATCTTTTATTGACACAAAATTTTGTATCAGGTATGAACTATGTTTAATGACAGCCCTTAGCAATACGTAGAGCTAGAGGCTCTTACTAGAGCTGACTGGATTAATACTACCTACGTTATGACAATTAGTAGCACTGTGCACATCAATGTTGCGGTATAACAATGACTTATGCTATGGAATTGTTATGTTATAGGCTAAATTTTATCCCAAAAATCGGTCTGCTGCCCGAGGGAGATAAAACATATTTTAATCACAAGCGAAGCCGTGGTGCGCAGCTAGTACTAGAATACAATAATTTGTCGTGATGTCTTCGTGGCATTGTTTTACTTATGAATGAAATGTAAAACTTTCAAGCAACTCAGAAAATGCAAAATATGACAAAAAGAAACCGAACGGCCGTTTACTTTCATTTTAACGGTACCATATTAACTTTTGCCATTCACATTGTCGACAGCGACGTTAAGAGCACTTCTAAGCTTAGATTAAACTAGCTAACACAAATTCACTTCATTTTCTGCTTGAACTGTAGTGATTGAGCTCCTTTTGATATCACTTATGATATTGATTGTTTATACCTACGTGCTTGCTCTATCAACAAACAAATTCCTTTTCACTGCTGAGTTTGATTATTTATTTTTGTTATGCTATGTTCAATGTGTGTGTGTGATAGGGTAAACATTCGCCGGATGACGATGCCTTACTACAGGTAGTGCTCCCAGTAGCCTATTGCGTCTCTCGTCAAATATCTAATAAAACGTTGTATTTTAAAGTGTGATTAATGTTTTAATCGGCGTCTAAAACTGTTGCCTACTATTGTTTGTTAAGTGACATGGTGAAATGTAATCAATGTGCAATGCTTGGAATATCAATATTGCAGCTATTAGATGTTGCTGAATGTAACTGCCTACTGAAGGATAAAGATACGGATACATCCTCATATTCTCCTATTTGGATCGATGTTCCAAATGAAATGGTTATCAATATTTCTTATTAGTTTCTTGACGATTTTCTATTTTATTATCTTAAAACAATATACGACAATGACACAAAACTCTAGTTTCTTTTGGGTCTCCGTCCTAGTCTACCTAAGGGTAATAGTTAATCGTAACTACTATGACATTTTGTACCCGCCGTAGTTGTGTGTTGGAAGGCTGGAACATTGGTTGCAGATATTATTAGAATTAACAGTCACGGACGCATTACGGTCGTCGCACTTTGTAAAACTGCATACGTGTTTGGCTGTTTGGCTATCTTACTTTCTTGATCGTTTTGCTATACGTCTAAATAATGCATGTGGGTATATTAATAAAGGTTTGTAAGCAGTTATTGTACTGGATATAAGCGATCCAAACATTTGCAGCAGTATCTTATCATGATTGTTAAATTGCTATTGTTTCTAGATTTCATACATCAAACGTATTCATGACCTAGTTGGCGTGTACCTAAGTATATTACAAAGTTGTGTGTTACATATTTAAAAAAAAAATTATTCGCTGGTATTCACCTTGGCTTATACCATTTCTTATATTTTGTAACTTATTTGATTTCCTCTCGCCCAACGTAGCAATGACGGTTATACTTTACTTTAATGTAGTCAGTCCTGTGTTCCATGTGAGTCACCGCTTTCGTTCTTCGCACTTACATAATTACTGGTTAATGGTACGACGAGGCTTACACGATCGACAATAGACGCAACTACGCGTGTATCATATATATTATATGCTTTTTACAAAAAACTGACTTATTAGCGTTATACACGGTGTGACATTAATGTCCATTATTTTGGTGACGAGCGATAAATAATCTTAATTGTTTTTTAACATAGAATAATTTATGGATTAATTACCCTACGCATTTTAGTTTATTTAATACAATGTCCTGTTACGTTGCCTTGGAATCGGTGACTCGCCTGGCGCTCGCGGGGAGCCGTCTAGCTAAACCGACTTGTACTACTTATAATGATAGTGTTGGGGTGTTGGTATATACAGTGTAGCTGATTGCTAAGACATAACTTCTTTGGTTAGTTAAGAGTAAGTTTTCTTCGCCACTGCATACTTAAGTGACGAACAATTCAAACTAATAAACTAATTTTTATCGATACATTTTTTTCATTTACCTATTTGATCTTAAACATACCTAGTGCCTATGCAAATTGTAACAGATTTGTAATACAAATCTTTTGTTTGATTTCAGTTACAAAGTAAACGCGAATTATTCTTCAAGTCTGATTCGGTGAGTAGCGGCGGCGTGAGCGCGACGGGCACCCCTATAACTGGTATATCAGCGCCACCCGTGCCGCCTTCCTCGTTGAAGGACGCGCTCGCCAAGCGAGCGACCACGCTGCCCGACCAACTCGAGAACAACCACCATGAGTCCAACGGAACTGCTAAACTCAGCAACAGTGTGTCCGTCGATACAGCGAAACCGCCTAGTGTGGCGCCACCACCGACCCCAGCGCCTCCCGTACCTACAACAGCGCCACCTAACGGACCACCATTACGGAGTACGGAAAATATTATCAAGGTGCGAAACGCTACGCTTTTGTTCACTGAATTCTCAAACTAAAACAATAGGTTACACATAGCATAATATTGCCGCATCTGATCTCATTTCAGTACAAGGGTCAGATAGATGATGGCATTAAGGATTTGATAACAAATAAAGATTTAAAGTTTGCTGCTGCATAGTGACAGTGGTGGACGGGTTACGAGACCGGTATATTATACGACATGCGCGATATTCTGAACTTAAAGAGCGGCCGAGTTAAAATGTGCAAACTGCATATTTAGTCTCAAATACTCTCAATAGAAATTCTGCAGTTTTCCGATCACTGATTTGGCTTATTCTGGCTCGTCTGAATAACCAATAGGTATACCTATATCATGATAAAGAAGAATTGGTACCAACAATTTTCTAGTTATTTGACATTACGTCGGCGTTCAAAGAATTGACGCAAACGTTTGTGGCCAAACTTATTGAGCTCGCGTTAATGTTTCCTCTTCCTGAGTTACTTCGTTCGATTCGGTCATTTATTTCTTACGAGTTGTCTGAAGCAATTGACACATGAGATAGTGACATTAGTTGTTGTTATTATTTACATTAAATCAAACCACTAGAATATAAATTGTTCTGTAATATAAGACAATACGTATTACAAAATATTAGCCAATGTTATACTTACGCAGTCTTTATTTTGGGCTTTGTCAGGAAGGTTGAACAGCGAAGAAGCCTTATAGACACCAATATACGACATTTCGGACAACTTGGGGGAAACTGAGCAGTCTTAGACTCATACAGAGGAAAAATGAATAAAAACAGTTTAATTATGTATTATCTACCTAAGCATCACACACAGTGGTACGGGCAAATCCATAAATGCTAATATTTCGATAAATTACTTGCTACTTAGCCAAAATAGGTGATGTTATTATACCGAAGGTATGCACACAGTAACATATTTTATTGCACGATTATCTAAGCTATCTAAGCTAATCTCTACAGCTGCACTAGGTACCTATTTTATTAATTATAACAAAATAGTGTATGTTAACCGCCGAGCAGTTACTAATTGTGCATTAATAGCAAACTTTCGAAGAATGAAACTAAGCTGAAAAATCTAGAATCAGGTGCAAAGCTACAATATAGTGACACTTCTCGTATTAAAATTTTGATGATTCTTGGAGAAGGAATTGATAAGAATAAGAACTATTTTTGACAGGTAGTTAATAAACATTATTAGTTTATTACACAACAAACGGTGAAGGTAAACACCGTGAGAAAGACTGAAATTTAACAAACAAAACACCCAAGAAAAAAGTTTGGATTTTAGAACAACCTAAGATTGTTAGTATTAGTAGTAGTGACGGATTTAAAATTAAAGGGCAAGAGGGACAAGTTCTGTTAAAATATAACGTGATTCTTAAAAATAATGATTTTGGCGGTTATGGTTCATCATACTTCCAGAAACATGTTGCTGTCTTTTTAATCAGTGTCATCGGGATACTCTGTGGTGAGTGTAGTAATAAAATAAAACGCTAATAGAGTTGCTTACTACAGTCATGAAAAATTAGCGGTTGCAGCTCAAGTTTCACCACAATTGTCTGGAACCTTATTAGGGATGTCAGATGTTAATTGTTTTACTTTTATCAAGAATGTTAGTGATTATGTTGAAAGATAATGTGTTCGTTGAAAGCGGATGCCATTGTGTAAATGCAAAATCTACATAAAATAGGACTTCATAATTTTTTTTATGCTGTAGTAATAGCTAATAGTGTAGTGGAAACGGAGTTCCGCCAACATTCAGGATAGAGTTGATTGGGTTCAATTAAATATAGTTTTGCATTTATTTATGCTATGCTAATTTTTTACGAAAAACGAAGGAATCCTTATAATACAATTTTGGACACAAATCCCATTGCCAAGTATACTTTTAATTACAGTTGCATACAATTACCACGATGACCACGATGACCACGATCATCTCATAACATTGCCTATTCTATTCAAGTACTCTGAACAATAACAATGTTTGTATTCAGTGGGTATTATGAAACAATGTGGTTTAAAAACAATTATTACGATATGTTGAATAGGCACCGAACTGTTTGTTCTTAATGTGCAATTAATGTATGTTTGACAATTTGCAGAAACCTGACCACCCACCAGTTGCACCAAAACCGGAATTACCTAAAATAGAAAAGCCAAAAACCAAAGAATTAGATGGATATGTTGGATTTGCAAATCTACCAAACCAAGTGTACAGGAAAGCTGTGAAAAAAGGATTCGAATTCACATTAATGGTTGTAGGTAAGATATAATTTGTCATCATCTGTAATAAAATTTTTACTTTTTCGCATTTTCTGTTCTACAGTTTCAATAATTCAATAGAAAGTTTTTACGTACATATAAAACAAATTTCATTTTGCATATGCATGCGTATTGCCTTTTTCTTCTATTTGAATGCACATGACAGTTTTTGTTCCACTTTTCTAGAAACTGGCGTACTGATCCTCTGATCAGCTTACAAGAAGAGGGTAGATAATTCATATTATTTTAGTTTAGTGTAATATTGTGCACATTTTGAAATTGACTTGATCCATGGAAAGACGTAGCTTCAGGTCAGCCTGTTACCCTCTCGTTACGCCTATGATTTAACAATATTTTAATAAATATCTATTGTCTTAGCCATGTTTTTTTTAATACTATGTTAATCTATAATTGTAGGTGAATCGGGCCTGGGCAAATCAACGTTAATAAACTCACTATTTTTGACGGACGTGTACGATCGGGACAAACATCCAGGGCCATCGCTACGAGTAAAGAAGACCGTTGGTGTCGAAACAAGTGTTGTGATACTCAAAGAGAATGGCGTCAACCTTACTTTAACCATCGTTGATACACCCGGATTTGGCGATGCTGTCGACAACAGCAATTGGTATGTAATAGATAACTTGACTTGATTTTTATTATTAATAGTGGCAGATGAGTAAGCGGTCTTGCACCTTAAAATCGCCAAGCTGCTTTTATAAAATATAAAAGAGGGAAAAGACTACACCTGTTGCGCTAGATACAATCCATAATGTTGTTAATATAGCGCTCATTTTCGAAGCACTGAAAGTCTCTTCTTATCAGCAAAAACGCAACACTACCTTATGAAATGTCGCTATTGTTGTGGTCTTCTAAGAGTGGGAGAGATGCTACGAGAGAGAATTCTCGATTTGCTGTTTCTCTTACACTTCAACAGTTTTCTTCAAACCTAAAATTACATAACGATGTCAATACCACATCTATACTATTATATAAAGCGGAAGAGTTTGTTTGTTTGAACGCGCCAATCTCTGGAACTACCTATATACCTTCCTCAAGTACTGGGCTTGCAAACGCAAAAAAAGAATTAGTCAAATCCGACTTAGTTCCAGAGATTAGCGCGTTCAAACAAACAAACCAATCTCTTCGGCTTTATATATGTAGATGTAGACGTATCTTTTAGAATCATGAATAAAGTCAACAGTTGTGATATTATTTATTTTTGAGCTACGTATTCCTAAAATATGAAATCCCTTAAATATTTGAGTGACGAACAAGGAGGGAGCATACTTTAGCCAGATAGAGTTTGTAAAATCTTCCTCGAATTTCCTAGTAAGTCGAGTACAGTTGATGTAATAAGAATGAAACTGTTGAAAATTCAATTATTTTTTTCCTTTTATTTTAAACCACATTCAAATGTTTATGTTGAAAAAATTGAATTGTGTATGACAATAATCGACTTCATTATTATTCATCGTCTTTCATGTCACATTCTTAAGACGTGAAACGATACATTATTTATGTTTTAGTTGGCAACCGATAATAGACTTCGTTGAGTCGAAATACGAAGAGTTCCTGAATGCGGAGTCTCGAGTGACACGCAAGGCGGCGCCTCCGGACACGCGCGTGCATTGCTGCTTGTACTTCATAGCGCCGAGCGGACACGGGCTCAAGCCGCTTGACGTTGAGTTCATGCAGCGGCTTGGCGATAAAGTCAATATTATACCCGTCGTTGCGAAGGCTGATACCATGACACCTGAGGAATGTAAAGACTTCAAAGAACAGGTACGTAGGTTATACAATTAATTTAGGTTCATGAGCCACTTCTGTCAAAAGTAACTTATACATAAAGTTAGTTTTGAGAATACTGAAATGAACTTCAATACAATTTGCACTCAAAAGTACAAAGATGTTTTTGTTCGAACTATTTTAGTTGTCCGATTGTCTTGGTACTTACTGTTCGTTCATTGTTACTAGATAATGAAAGAGATAAGTCAGCACAAGATCAAGATCTACGACTTTCCGGAGAGCTCTGGCGAGGAGGGCGAGGGAGCTGATGTGACGCGGACGCTGCGCAAGCGTGTACCGTTCGCTGTGGTAGGCGCCAATACTGTCATAGAGACCGACGGTCGCAAGGTGCGCGGCCGCAAGTACCCTTGGGGAATCGCTGAAGGTACCTTAATTTGTTTTACAATCAGAGCGAACGAATTACCCCCTCGGTCCTCTCTCTTTTTTCCTCATACCCTTTTTCCTATACAACGGCTTAGTTGTGTTTTCTTAGTTTTATTTTTGTGATGACAAAAGCTTAGAAGACACAACCATGTCCATAGGTTGGTTACTTACTATCAGGTACCTATGCTTGCTTGTCATTAAAGTTCTTCTACACAATGAGAGAAAACACAAAACAGAAATGGCAATGGCATTTGACTTTACTTCCATACGTCTTAAGAACTGATGCACTCACTTGAGAGACAAATGAGCACAAGATCAGTTACGCAAGAATATAATCAATCTGTCACTAAAATTCTTAGGCGCATCAAATTCTGTACACAAAGGTATTGTAAGGTTTATATATTTTAATCATTAAATGCCAAAAATAAATGTGTGAGCTGGATGCCGATACTGATTTTCTTAACAGAACTATTATCATACTATTGTGTACAATTGTTGTTTATGCCCCGTGAAGCAATCTGACGACGTTATTATTAGTTTATTCCCCTCGTTTAAATAGCCGGAATGCCGATCTCCGGTGACGTATCTTAATCCTGTCGCCTATTCTTAGACGGAACTTGCATGTTGTAGTATTATTATTAGTGGTAGCTTTCCGCTGCGCAGTGTCACCCGCGTATTTGAATACTGCTCTGTTCCCGTCGTCAGTAGCGTGATGTTACATAGCCTATAACCTTCCTCAAGAACTGGGCCATCATACGCAAAAGTAATTATAGAAAGTCGACTGGTAGCTCGAGAGATTACCGCGTTCAAACAAACAAGCTCTTCCGCTTTATGTAATAGTTTAGATAATGTTTATAACTTACAGTGGAAAATTTGGAACATTGCGATTTCTTGGCGCTTCGTAACATGGTGATACGGACTCACCTTCAGGACCTGAAGGATGTGACGAGTTCCGTACATTATGAGAACTACCGTTGTCGTAAGCTCGCCGGCCTCTCGCACGACGGAAAACCGCACAGAATTAACTCTAACAAGTAAGACTCATACATTTTATCTAACATCTCTTTGCGCTACTAAAACTTCATTATTATGATCGACAACTAACAGACTATTTCCACAAACAAAGTTCAACCTGTTTCTGGTAGTAGATCTTTTAATATTTGAAACAGGCATGTTAGATCTAACAACCTAAGTAGACAGGGTTGCTAGAATATACGTATATAATGATATTCTTGAAATTTATTTTGTTACTGCTGTCACCGAATTTAAGGTGACCAGACTTACTATGGATTTCAAAGGAATAACATTTTTGCTAATAATTTTAAAAGTATATTATTTCACATGAATTCAAATGTTTGATTTTTCATTGCTGCATGTCTGGTCACCTTTAACAGTTCTTCTCTATTGATACTGTCGCAGTTGTGTGCTACAGAGTTTATGTTTTGTTTTTAATACTTTAGATACATTTTATTAAATGGCTCTGCATTCATATTGTACTGGACGTTCTGTGCTTGGGCATGCAGAAATGAAATATTAATGTCTATCATTAACCTCTCTATTTAATCGTGGATCATTTTAAAAGTATAGTTTTTAACATTTTCAGTTTATAACATTCAAATTTTAAAAATATCCATGATTAATATCATAAATCATAATAACTTGCAGCTCATGTACTTACACAGTGGCATTAATAACAATTTAATCGTCATTATTTTCATTGTGTCGTTGATATTGTGAGTGCAACTAATTTGCGTGTGTTACACTCGGCTGCACACTGATTTCTCAATACATAATAATAAGTATGTAATAAGTACAAACATGTCGGACATATTTACCAGTATAATGAAGGTTCATTAACATAATGTTGCACAAAAAGAAAGTTTTTTGTCGCACCTGTTACTAATTGTGCTATCGACATCAGTAGGGTTGCTCATAGCCGATAACTATTTATTTTTCAAAGTATTTATTTAGAATGTTCGCTTAAACTTTGGTATGTTAGTGATAGCACTGTTATCGATGCCACTGTGTCGTGTTTGCGCTCGCACAGCCACGTGTGTTAACCCTGGTTGTGTTGGTGTTCAGTTTGTGCCCGCAAGGATTGATGAACAGTTTCATGACCGTCTGGTAAGTCCTGTCGCGTCGATAATTACGTAGCAGCTTGTACACATAGCACGGTGTTATATGTTGTGGTCCTATGTCTTCTATTCAGTTTTTTATATGTAACAACAAATACAAACACTACATTTAATATTATTGTTGAATTATTAGAAAACTGGATAGTTATTTTCTTTTTTAATCATTTTATATCATGCAAGTTAAAACTTATTGTTATAAGTATTTGAACCAATTTACTCATTATTCAATAGTTGTAGAACTGTGTAACTGTATCTGTAACTTTCTGAAAATAAAACGACTATAATTAGGTAACCCTTTAGTGGCGGTGTGTTGTCAGTACTTGAATGGCGACATGCCGTGTTTCAGGAGTTAATCTGGGTCAACAACTTTTGAATAACGTTTGCCTGGGGATGGATGTTTAAATAAAAAGTTTTTAATAGATAAAGTTTAAGCTTGCAGTTGGCATTTCAAATTGTGTAACATTGAGTTAGTTTTAGTAAAATGCACGAACGCTTTGATGTTAATTATCATCTTAAAACTTATTGTTTTATGCAAAATATATATCTACTAAGAGCTTGCTGTTGTCTGGCATGACAAACCCCTTTTATCCTGATACTAGAAACAACGAAATTTCCTTGGTCAACTAATTCTTATTGAGAAATTGGATTATGTTAATTGACCGCCATGCACGTACGTGATTGGTCAATTGTGTTCCACTTTGCCTATTATTGTTTGTTACACTTCATCATACTTCATCGTACCTACTTATCAAAACATGATATTAGTGAAAAACTAGAACAATGGAACCATGACCGGAAAAGTTCCAAAATGGAAGAAATTTTTTGTCGAGAACACTGACAATAGACAGGAATAGGTACCGAGGCTTTTAACGCCCGGAAGCGTACATCACTATCCGATACTAGATTTTTCGAAACCAAATATTCGATCACACTAGAGTGTGAGTGAGTTGTATATTCATAATTTAAGCATAAGCTAATTGTAAGAAAATTTAGGTAGGTATTCAAAATTTCGTTGTATACTAGGTGTCAATTACCTCCTTATTGGTAGGCGGCCAGATCATAGCCATCGATTTTAATTTCTAGTTTAATTTTATAGGATTAAGGAATTCTACTACATTATTTTACTAACTAAATAACAATAATTACACGGTTTCGATTGCTGCTGATACCAAATATTTGGTTTCGTATAAATTTGATTTCAGTTGAACATACATGATACGATTTTATAAACTGAAAAATATAATATTAATTTTAAAAGCATAATAATAATTACTTGTTAGCTCAGTTTGCATGATTTTTGTGGTACTTTTATTTAAAACTTACCGAATATCAAACCTTTCATTTCTTACACTGTTTATTATAATATAAGTTTGATTAATACCGCTATAATTATGGCTTTTTTTCCAGGAATCCTTTGGCTCAGATGGAGGAAGAAAAGCGAGAACACGATCTTAAAATGAAGAAAATGGAAAGTGAAATGGAACAGGTTAGTTCTGTTATTTCATTATCGAAAATTACTGGTCAAACGTAGATAATTTATTGTATGTAACACAGACGATATAAACATCTTACAAAAAGATATTATGTGTTTGAAAATAGGCTTATTATTTGTATTTAACTTTAGGTCTGCTCGAATCCCATTAAAGATTACTTTTCAAAATTTAAATATACTTACAGATTTACTACTTTATAATTATAAAAAAAAAACTATGTTTTATATTAATTTTAATAGGCGCACAATGTTCAATCGTTGTACCCAGCTCACTGTAAAAAGTTACTAAATCTCGTGTCTAACAAAAATTGTCAAATAGTTAAAGCTAAAATCTGAAATTGATGTAACGTACAGCAGAATGGCATTAATTATTATGTATTTAGGTGTTCGAGATGAAAGTCCGCGAGAAGCGCGCTAAGCTGAAGGAGTCTGAAGCGGAGTTGGCGCGGCGGCACGAGGCGACCCGGCGCGCGCTGGAGGCGCAGGCGCGCGAGCTGGACGAGCGCCAGCGCGCGCTGGCCGCCGAGCGCGCCGCCTGGGAGCGCGACACCGGCCTCTCGCTCGACGACCTGCGCCGCCGCTCGCTCGAGGCCAACAGCAAGGAGTGAGTACGCTCTTGTTTACTGCAGCCGCACACCCACGACCTGCAGGTTGCTTTATTGTGAGCTAGACTAGCAGACGCGCCAACAGTAAGTGGTAACTGTCGCTCATGGACTTCTGCCATGCCAGGGACTCTGCGAAGCTGCTGCTCACCGTGAAGGGACTGCGATAGGTGAAGGGAATGAGGGAGGCGAGGCAAAAGGAAAGGGAGAAAATTGGGCTTCTGGCGCTCTCACTCACCGAGGGAGATGCAATAGTGTGGATACTACTACTCTTCTGTCGATCCTTTATGTGGTTATTGAGGTTACTCACATGCTAAATAACAATAATACGTTTTTTAACATATTTAAAATTACCGTTTCAGGACCGTTGACGGCAAGGATAAGAAAGACAAGAAAAAGAAAGGTTTGTTTTAAACTGGACAACGGTCTCGTCGGCCTCGCACCCACCGTTACTTTCCGTGACTAACCCTCGCTGCCGACATCACCCATTGACGTCTCGATAAGTCTAGAATTTAATCAAATTTTTGTCATCGACAAAAGTAGACCCGAGTACAAATTATTATTCATTGTTACTGTCGCGTTTAAAATTTATAATACAAGAATTACGCAATGACGCGCTACATTATAAATTCGCCAGTACTGAATTATCAATTTAACTTCGATCGATTATTTTCTAGCGCATATTACCGAGTTTTTGATCGCAATAATACTGTTACTTTGTTCTGAGAACAGCACATACACAATGAATGTTTATGTTACTGTGACTTTGCGAACGTAATACATTATGTAATTTAACTATACTCGCCTTGTAAAATAGATGCTAAAATTCTATTAGTAGCGTTAACAATTGATGACTATATTGGGACTGTACATATCTTGATCTAAATTGTTTTAGAAACAGGATTTTCATGCATAATGTTTGTAATAAATAAACTGACAATAGACTTATGGCTAGCGAGATTTCTTAAATTTTCATTTGTCGCCCTAACTCTGGGTTAATTAGTGCCATTTTCGGTGTTGTGATGGGTACCGGTACTGTCATAAACACAATTATTTGTCAAGTGAAAATTGCTTTTTGTCTTCTGTCTAGCAATATGTGTTCACGTTAAGTGTTTGTCTCACTAATTATTCTACTTTGTACTTATACTTTTTGTATACTATATATTTTCTCTGTAACTAAATCACTCTTTTGGTGAAAGTTCTATGAGCATCTCTGATATGGACAGTGTCCTCGATATAGCCCCTTTTACATGTACAGCTCGTCATTTTAATAAAAGATACACTCTACCATTGTTTATACAAAAACATGCCACGTTTTATGATAAACAATGCGGAGTGTTGTGTTTTAATAGTTTAGAGAAACTTTTACATAGTTATAAATTTTATCGTAAAAATAATGTAGTTTGAGTATATCATTCCATAAATGACTAAAATAAGTAAAAGGATGTATGTCGTTGGACTAACAGAATCACAAATTGTTTGATAAATGCCAAAAATATTGTACTTTACTATATCTTGTAATTTTACGTCACATAATATTTTTTTTATGTAATTTCCAGATTGGTCTTTTAAGAGTGTTGCAACTGGAATAGTAATATAATAAGGACCATAGTCCACCCACGGCGCACTTACTAATTAGTAACTCTAGTTGTATGAACGTAGCATAATGAAACAACGATTAATGAAGACTACACCACTTAACATTCACGCGAGTTAAGCAAGTAAATACAAAATTTAACACGAGTCCACATTGTATGCGATTACTTTTGTATGTATTTTATTTATAAGATTTTTCCATGACAGAGCATTTATTATGATAAGTGAGGCCTAATTTTATACTTCTTGTGTTTCCAAAGCATTTTGTAAAACATATTTTATATGATTATTTATTATTTGATATGTTTGAGACAGTTTTTTGCTGTTAGCAGCCTCGGGTATAGCACAACTTACAGTTTATGATTAGACATTTTACGTCCATAAAGATGCCAAATAGCTTAAAATAATGGTATGCTACAAATTTAAGACGAATGTCTAACGATTCATTGTATTTATGTAATTATAATATGTTGACAAACACTAGATAGACAACTTATGCAATAATGTGATACATTCAGCTCAAAATCTTGGAGAAATAAAATGAGGCACTAAAATCTTTACTGATAAATATAGCATAATGAAATAACGAAATAATATTTGAAATAGATACGTGTTTACCGCTTATAATATCTGTTATATTTATAAGTAGAGAGAGAATACAGTAAGCTATTGGAAAAGTTTGCATTATGTAATACACCATTCTAAATTTTAAAGTGAATTAGGTAAGAGATATTTTTTACTTCTTTATCATTACAATAATGTAATACGATTCGGCTTAATCGGTGCATTCATATACCTCGCCGGAGGGTTGATTCGCACCGCGTTTGTTATTACTATACAAAGTTATATTGTGCTTAGTGATATTAAAATATGCTCATAGCTCAGTTGTGACATAGAATCTAGCTCTAGCTAGTTGTTAGCGTTTCTTTATAATATATAACTAATAAGGAATGTGGTAAGGATCTCTCACCGACGTGAACATTGACGAAGCGGCGAACGCATGGAGCAGTCTAGTTTATATTCAAAACCTATATCCGCTATGTTGTCATACTTGCAATGATTATTTGAACAACTGCTATTATACGCTATAAAGTTACTGTTGTTTTAATATTTTCTTAGACTCATACTCTACTATCGCTTACGCAACGTATATTAGGTAATGTAAATATTTCGTTTAGTCATACTATCCAATAGTATCAGCAACATATCTGGGTATGTTTCTAACTGACAATTTATTTACGAGACATGCATAATCTTATTTAATGCCATGTTTATTTAAATTTGTATTATTTTCTCCACTACAGTATTGACTTCCGAGTTAAATTTAGTACTTAGGTGATAAGATTATGCTTAATTTTGTATTTTGTGTAGGGTCTCGGCCCACTTTACCATATAGATCATTTGCTTAGTCATTATGATGGACTTGTGCTGTGTGTTGGTAGAGGAAGGAAGTTCGGACGATGTAATATATTGTACCTTTGAATAAAATATAAATAAATACGTAATATATAGGAGTCGATCGTTTTATTTTGTGCCGAGTGTTTACGGCGAGGGATAAAGGTGAATAATGAAAGACAAAACATTGATTCCTCGTATGAACTCCTTTTATTTGTTGATGTAATAGATCACACGTACACAGTGTTTATTTACTTTCGTCGACCACATCAAAATACAATCCATAAATTCACGAACAACCTCAAAATATCCTGTTATGTAAACAACATTACTACATCTAGATATATTATTAAATATCTTTGGCAGCACTATGGAAAATATACTTCTACTTATAATAATGAAAATGCAACTTCAAATATATTATAACAATCACAACAGTTTATCGACAATACGATCTTTATACATTAAAGTAACATTAAATTGATTAAAAATATTCGACGATGAGTGACTAACTAATACATCTTCACCGAATTAAATTCTATCAAAATTAATTTATTTACAATACCTATTCATTTATCGGGGTTTTACTCCTTCAGGGTTACAATCGATTTATACATTACATGTAAGAGAAGAATAGAAAACATAATAATATTATGTAGCTATTATACTTAGGTACTATGCACCTCGCTTTTTAAAACATTTAAGATTCTAAGCAACTGTGTTAAAATATATGTTGTTATTTGAAAGATCGTTAGGCAACTAGCAGCAATTATTTTAAAGAAAAGCTCACTCAGCTAGTTCGATGGAGTAAATTTCATTTTAAACTACAGTTTTAAAAATTGTAGTTTAAAATGACCACAAGCGCATTGGCATATTTTTGGTAGTGATATATTTATCCCTGTTTCAATTGCATTAGTACAACAAATTTTAGTATGTGCCTGATAATAATTTATATTTATCATTATCACGAAACAAGCAGGCAAAAATTTGTTACCAAATTGATGTGAATAAATAATTCTTAAGAAGTATACCTACTAGTACTATGAAACAAGTAGAAGTCTGCAACCTTACACTCTACCCGGAAAGAAAGTGGACTGATGCAGCATTATTAAATCTGGTTTTCACAAAAAGATAGTTTTGTTTTATGGGTTTAAAGCTGACTCTTCTCAAAACAATTTTTAAAATACCTATGGGGACGACCCAGGGGTGCACTCCAAACTACGACAGATCCGGTTATACCGGCGGAATATGACAGCCCTAATATTTTCTGTTACACAGGTTTTACGAAGCAAAGAGCTTAAAACCACTATGTTTGATATGACCGATATGATTATCTATGACATGGTACCTATCTGGTTTCTGGCAATTTTTGACTCGGCTGTCTGAATTTACTCTAAAGCTTCTTTTAAATTTTAAAATAAACCAATTTGAAGTGCAAAGAAATATCTTGCAGGATTCCTATATTAACTGGATACCTGGTGTTCTATCTATATGGCTTAGACGGAGGTAGCTCATTTAGTTACCTGGCTATATATTTAGTAGTACAGGCCATTTGGTTCTCTTTATATTAATTGATAAGTACCTGCAACTTCGCTTTAAACGACAAATATTTGTTTGATGATTTATGACTTGCATTATACCTATTATTATATTTTAGGCGTCTATAGAAAATATGTACTTATGATCAGCTGATGTAATCTACTTTTATTAAAAGTAGAAGAGTCGCGTACCTAATACATTTTCCTCGGTCAAAGTCCCGAAGTATATACCTTGTCTATATTTATATCTTAACTATTAGTACATATTAAGTATTAATGGTTACTATTTTGGTGTTCTTTCGTGTCATTCTAACGTTATTTACTCTATACGAAGAAATTAAAGGACGTTGTACTAACTCTCGATAAGTATCTTGTAATATCACAAATCACTGTATCGCTAAACACTACTTACACACTATCCGATAAATTATGATATCTTTAATGCAATGGAAGTTAATTATTGTGTACTTCACAATTATTGTAGACCAAAGTAAACATCGCGTGGAGTTGCTAGCTAACGCTTTGCTATCAGTAGGTACGCTATAGAATTATACACTACGCGAGGAGGCACAATGGCACAGCTATTGTATTCACGACCTACAATATATATATAATATAGTATGTACTCCGATGATCCTAAGTGATTCATAAATTATACCATGTATTCGTTAACCTTATACCATGAAATGACCTTTGATAAAAGCAGTGACTGTAAAATTGCACGCAGGCGCGCAAAACCACGTAAAAGTGCTTTTTTTCAACGGGCTCTTGGTTTAAACCGCAATTTTGTTGCTAATGTTTTTTAAAAAAATATTGAAGAATTGTTTTTGGCACAATTCAAAAGTACAAATAAATATACTAAATATTTGTAACAGCAAAATTTAATTATAAATTTAGTGCCTACCCTAGTCGCTCGATCTAGCGCCTTCGCTACCATGATTTCTTATTTCAATATGTAAGTAAGTAGTAAGTATGTAAGTAAGTATAAAGTATAATGCTTGGTATTTAGCACATGAATCGATTAACATTGTCTCATGACTATAAATAGTGAAAACCTTAATAAACTTAATTGTCATTAACAGTCAAAGCAATTTACGCTAATCTTTGATCTAACGTTACGTGGCCACAAGTTCGATTCACAACTCTTCAATATAAAGCTTAATCAAGCTCTTTACATTAGATATAACATTGTGGTAACTAATCTAATCATTTCGTATTACAATTGAAACTGACTTATACATAATTATTAGTAATCTAGATTAGTACATGACTAAAATATTATAGGTAACTAAGAAGGCAATAAACAAGGTTAAAGATTAGTTTAAAGTAGTCAGTAGGTAATGTATTAAATAACAATTTCAATATACTTAACTAGTGTACGAAATGGAACATTGTTCACGTTGTTAGTAGAAGAGTAAATGCTAAAATTGTGAATGAAACAAGCGAAGTGTTATATAGACCGGAGTTAGAGTAGCACGAGCACAAAACACAGACATCGTGAGTCGGCGACACACATACAATGACACTGTTAAGGAGTCTGCCTACTACACCGTACCAAACCATAACCGTGCTACGAACGTATCAGGATCGGTAAGCAACACGATATCCTTATATTACTATGCCCACTAGAGCGTATTATTATATTCTCGTCGACAATTATTTGTTGATGCTTCGTGCATCGTGGCACGCAACGGTGCTGCTCGGTGACGGAACTACATTTTTTTTAGATTTTAAATTAGCGATGGTGGTTGTGCCAAGATGAGCCATACTCTAGCTAGTGGGCACAGTCTCATACTTTTCAATACAAAAAATATATTTTTTTGCCTGACACGTTCATAGTTCGGTCATGGTATGATGGTACAGTGTAGTGGACAAACTCCTTTAGAGATAGCGGCGGCAAAGCAATACACTACGGGCTTATAGTGAGCCAATGTAGCTGTAGTTGGTAAGGTAGAAACTTTTAAAAAAATAAATAGGTACACTGTAAATTATTATTGGTTCTTAAATAAAAAACTGCACTTAAAGCCTTTCCCACAAGGTTCTGATATAGATACCAGTACTGCTTTGGATCGTTAGGGAGAATCGCAGAAGTCTCTTTTTGAATTTCTGATTCGGACCATTGTTTGACCTTGCGGTAAAACAGCCAAAAAAGATCGTTCAGCAATTCACCCCACGGGCCGAATATTTAGTGGTGTAAAGACCTAATACATTATCGGTTGACCTGCAATTTAGGTACCTATAGCTTCCTACCTAATAGATCCTGATGTAATAATCTTATACATATACCCATCAGCGAATACCTACTTATTATGTACCTATATTTAATAATACCTACAAATCTACTTACTAAAACAAGCTTCCCATATATTTTTCAATCATATTCTACGCAACCTGGCTAACCATATAGCGAAGCTGACTTATTATTCCTATGAACAGTAAAGCACTCAAATATTAAGTAACGACTTGATCGTCAGCCTGCAGGCAGTTCATACATCACCTACAAACTTTGATATGTTCATTATTGCTGTAAGATATTAAGTTGAAGTGGATCAGCGATGTTGCGCCATGCCGGCGATGCAGTACATACACCCAGCAGTCAGGAGTTAAGTTGCAGCATGCATGAGTTGACACGAGTGCCCATGTTCTGCGCCGCGCAGGCGGTGCTTGCCGTGGTCTATATAACACCTCTTGTCGGGCGACTGGGAGTCGCTGTAGCGACTACCAGAGTCAATTTCCCTCATCTTAACATTAAACATCCTCCCGTCGAAAAGATGACGTACGACATCCATTAGATACTTGAATCACGTTACACACATGCAACACACATCTATTTGTTCCGTTTCACAATCATGCAATGTCAACTCACCGCGCGCGCCGCTTAGCGTATAATGTCAATATGACTGTATTCTAATGTAATGTATATTTTATACACGAACTCGTTGAAATAGAAACGACTAATAATGCGATAACATCAAATGCAAGATTAACACTGTGTCGTTTGAATTATAATGTAGTAGAAGTAGCATGTAGTTAACACAAAAGGTCGCCATCGATGCCAAATGAAAGTGAGGAAGCGAACGTGCATAACGCAAAACAAAGTGCAACAGGACCACGAAGAGTGCTGTAGGGTGCAGAGAAAAGTAGACAGCTTAGCTGATTAGGTGTAAACAATATTAAAGGGCAGTAAAGTATACGTAGTTACATAACAGATAGTTTGTAGGATTTGAATTAAGTAAAAAGGTAGGTACTTATAGTAACAGGCTTAAGAGGGAAACTTAAAAAAATAGGTATCTCTGTGTTGTTTACGTATTAATTGTAACAATGTGTAACATTATGAAAGTGTAACAAGTATTATATTATTGTACGATTTCACTCTTTTCTTAATTATTGATCACAAATTGTTCTAATCGTGGCATTATTCATAACATGACTGACATGACAACTGTTTGTACCAATAATTTTCTTTTATCTTCTAATCTATCAATAAATGTTTAGCACAAAAATGTCGTCCTACGTTTGAGGAAAGTATGTCAAATGTTGTGGTGTTAATATTGAAGGCGTAGGTAATAATAACAAATGATTACATCCCTTAATAATTAATTTAATTATTACTTTAAGTTTATTTAGATCCACAGCCAAAGGCGTTGCTTCCGCACGCTTGCGATCTAGCATTATGAGTAAAAACACTAGAAGAGTAAAGTTGAGAAGACGCTTTGTGTGTCGCAAGTGCTCTGCAGAAACTTACTTTGTATATCGTACTGTCCATCTTAACACTACTTTATTGCTGCAAACAATTTAATAACTGCAATAATTGTGCAAGTTATAATCATTTAACAGCAAGAATAGTCGGAGTTCAAGTATCACACGTATCGATATCTGCCTGACTTTAGGCATATTACACTCGGGCAGATACCTATTGATGCATGTGATACCCAGTACCGACACCGAACTGGCATACATAAAGCTGTATTGAACACCGTTCGTTGTGTTTATACGCCTCATCATGCTTAATATTTTATTTATTTCTATTTTCAGCACCCATCCCAGTAAATAAAAGTTTAATTATAAAATCTATCATTAGGCTTCCGACAATTAGCTACCCGATTGATAAGTCACCACGCGCAGTCCATTTCATAATATTGTAAGGCCTTCGAATACAGTTTTATGCATGACGCAGAACGATATCAGTTCTTCCGATATCAGACGACGAGTTGTTCTAAGACGTTTAAGTCTTTAAAACAAGAGGAAGCTGACCCTGGTCCGGCGCGCGTCGCCCTTGCCGCGCCGGCCCATGCCGTACTGTCACATGGCTGTGTCGGAGCTGCTCCCCCCAGGCTTGGCGTCGACGCCGCCGCCCGCGCCGGACTCCTCGTCTCGCGCCGTGCCGCGGCCACCGACCGCGCCCGCCCCACCCGCACTTAGACCCGTGAAGTCCAAGTTGTACTGTATTACACAACACATGCATTAGTACATTATCAAGTAGTTACTTCAAATAAAGAGCCAAGAAAAAGGGAATTTCTTCAGGAATATTTCCGTTTATCTAGACTCGGAATCTACGGGTACCTATATTTTTAATTTTGAACATAGTTTATGACTTCTTAGAAATATTTACATACAAACATTTTGTGGATTTATCTCAATTTCACGCAAGACTCAAGACGCGTATACACAATTCTTAAAACGACAAGGAACACCATGCTCGCGGTATTATTTTTTGTAGACTTTTCGATAAGTGAATATAGAATCAAAATTAATTTATCCCTTGGTTTCGAGGATTTGAAACTGTTAGTTAAACAGTAGCAAAATTACAAAAGAGAAAAACTATTCATTTAAAGTTTATATGTGTTACTTTATAAACTTTAAGATGAACGGTCAAAATACCACACAGATTCTAATCTAATTATAATTTATCATTGCAACATCACACCAACAACAATAAAATAGCTATAGGTTACACCAAACAATGCTACACTAAGTCCACGATATTAGTAATTGGTCAGTTTGTTAGTGAATTGCTTTAAATACAAACTGATATTAGAAAACCACAATTCTGAATCCACACAAATACCTACTTCAACCATTCAGTACACTATTTTCACTCTTATACGTGGATGCTTTTTGTAAATTTGGCTTCCAATGCATGGGAACTCTCTCAGGCATACATAGGGAATACTGAAAATAAATGGATTAAAAAAATCTTGAAATAAAAGTGAAATTAATAAAGCAAGAAAAACATAGATAATAAACAGAGGATTCGGGGAGTCGATGACTGAAAGATTTTTATATCTATATTAATATTATAAAGAGAAAAGATTTGAATTTTTGTATGTTTGTTTGTAATGATTTAACTAAAAATCTACGTTACCGATTGAAAAATTCTTTCACCTTTAGAAATCAATAAATTGAGCGGGTAACATAGGCTATATTTTATTGTTTTACAAATTTTTTTTAGTTATTTTCAGAATTTCAATATTCTAAGCGCTTTCGTAAATTTGAATGATGCAATACGATACTATTGCTATGACATTTTTCGTAGGAGTTTGTTGTGAAACCGAATTAAACTTGATACTGACGCGAAGCGAAGGCGGACCGCTAGTATGAAATACTTTGAAATCATGTACCTAAGTAAGTACTTGAGATAAAACCAGAACTAACTTAGCAGGGTTTAGCGTGTAATAAAAATTTTGGTAATAGAAAGTTAGAGTTAGTTATTAGCATACATATTTATGAGCATGATGGGAATTCGGTTATATTTTCGTATAGGATGATTATAGTGAACATGCTCATATAAACTACATACACAGATAAATACGTATGATGATAATATATTAATGAGTGTGCAAGAAGAGACAGACCGAGTCGGTCCTTGTATTCGCTGAAGATTTGTTTATTGCTTTTTCCAGCGGTATAAGACCCTGATGTTGTGAGAACCACCCGGTGCGTGGAAGATGGAGAAAAACATACAAAATAAATAAGTAAAATACAACAAACATTAAATTAAAGTGGGAGTCTCCATATTTAACTGTTCTATTTACTATATTTACCTATAACACTATTTCTAACAACTAATGAGATTTATTCTTGATCTTTTTAAAGTTAATTAGCAGAATAGAAACTAAAAATTAATACTTATTAATTTTATAATCAAGAATAAGCCTCGTATTGGTAATCACACTGTTTCACCGCTTTCCCGAAATTCTAACAATCACGAATGAAAAAGAATCTTTAAAGTACTTAACAGGTGCAACACTCTGGTGCCTTTTAACCACTCCCACACGGGCCTCCCACGGCAAAGGTACCTAAGGAACATTACGTTCCAATGCACTAAAATCTTTATAATTCCTAAAAAAATTACTAAACTGTCAAAAAGTGCGTAGTGTTGCTCGTTAAGAATATTAAAAATATAATCATATAGACAAATAAAATGTTGAAATGAGTGGTCACCTTGTTAGCGCAGTCGAAACATGTCGTCACGACTTTACTAATAACATTCATGAGGTGTTTCGTTTCTTGTATGACGTTGTCTACTTTGCTGAAGGTGGCTGCACGTCCAACCGTAGGCTCCTTCACCGTGAACTGCAGTTGTTGCACATAGGTCGGTACTTTATCTAGATGTTCTAGAAGTTCTTTTTTCGTCGCTCCCGCGGGAACCTTAACATTATTTTTGTATTATATAAAAATGCAGAATATGATAAACACTCTTTTGCGTAACTATTTAGTATGCTTACCTGATAAGAAAACTGTCTAACAATTTTATAAAGTCTATTGGCCTCTTCCGCAAAATATTCTGCTTGTGTGAAGAGGTCTTGAGTAGTGTTTAGACGGCCCTCACCTTTTGTGAATTGGTACATAGCGAAGGCCATGGAAGACATATTTTTTGCCCTGAAATAGTAATAAAATATTAGATCGTAAACGATAGTCAGGGGTGAATATGTCTGGTCAAGATATGCCCTACAGATGTAGGAGGTACCTCTTCACAATGTCGTTGTTTTCATCGGCAGCCGCTCCCTGCCATTTTTCAGTCTCGGCATCCATTTCGGAGGACATCATTTTCATTTCAAGACCCGATTTCGCTATCTTCGCTTGTTCGTCGGAATCCAGTCTCACAGCTTTTAGCGGTTTGCTCGTCGTCCCGTGTTTCTATGAATTATTTTAATTTAATTATCCTACATGGTCATTTTAGTTAAAAACCGTGGCACGCTGATTGGTGGTTTACAAATTAAGCATCAAATTACTTGTAAAAATTTGGCTTTCGCACTCACATATTGCAGTGTTATTTTATCGAGTGCGCAGCACCAAGGTAAAATTAAAATAGAAAAGTTTTATTAAAATATGTAATCTAAGTAGCTTACTCCAGGCCTGGGCAAACTGCTGTATTGCTGTTTGTCGGGTCTGTCGTCCGTAAGGTCGAGGAGTTCGCGGGCGAGCCTGGCTGCATCAGCTAGCAACCAAGCCCACATGTCTACGAATACATCGAGGTTCTCCCGCGCTGCCGCACTACCTGGATGCGCCGCTAACGTTCTTGCCGCCGTCACCACTTGCGGACCATATATCCTAAGGTTGATTTCTGCAAACTTTGCACTGACTTGCAGCGTCTCTGACATCGCTATATGTCTGAGTAATTTGCAAACCTGTAGACAAAAACTGACGATTATGTTCGACTCTTGACTTTTATTTATTAACTAGCTTTTGCCCACGGCTTCGCTTGAGTGTATATCGTTTTTCGAACAGATTTGTTATTTACATATTTAAGAGAAGCTATGGGCAAATCTGTTCAAAGCACTTAATTGTAAACGATAGCTTTTGTTTTTCTATCCGGGCAGCTAAATTAATTTATGAAGATATAAGATCTACTTACTCAAGAGTAAGCGACATAATCCATGCGAGATACAATTATGCAGAACCTATTCGTGCACAAACACAAACACACGTAATTTGTACTCATGTATAAATTTTTGTTTGTAAATGCGTCTGTATTGTACGCTATATATTAAAAATCATTATTTTCATTCATCATCATTATACTATTTCGATGCCCCAATTCATACAATCTTCCATTTCACGTACCTACAGATATACAGTGCCCAAATACAAATTTTCACGACAATAACTAAAAAAATTCCACAACGATTTATCTCAATAAAATCCTTTAACCTCCCCCCCATCATTCCTGTTAAAAATATTTAACACAGCATTTTTCATATTGGTTAAAGCATGAAATGTAACATTTCTCGACTATAACTACGGAAAGCAAAGAACTGTCTATTTAATCTACCACAACCTAAACCGACCCATATCAAAAAAAAAAAACATTTTTAATCAAAATACTAATTTGCACGACAATAACTTCAAAAACAATGATATTGCCATATAACTTTTCATTTACAACTTCACCCTTCTAAGGCCATCCCCTGCGAAGACTATTGACAATAGTAATGTTTTACTTTGATAGCAGTATCATAAACAAATTATTACTATCAATGAAAAAATAAAGAAGTTTCATTCGATCGTTTTCATCCCTTATCACACTCGAGATGTTTTTTTAAAACCCTTTCTTTGTACACTAGACGTTAGGACAAACACATCCTTCAAATTTCAAGTCGATAACTTTTAAAACAAAAATCTTTCAATACAACGTTTCATTCCTAATTTCACCTTTCAAAAGCCACTCCATGTCAAAAATATTGATGACATATTTTTTTATTTTGATAGTAGTATCCCAATACAAATTTGCAAAACTATAAATTAAAAAACAAAGAAGTTTCATACAATCGTTTTCATCTCTTTTCACTGACTTATGGGTTAAATTAAAAAAAAAAACGCTTTTAAGCAAACCATTAAGCCAAACATCCTCCCCCCACATTTGAAGTTTAGGCCAGCGGTTTAGGCTGTGCGTTGTCTGTCAGTCATTCAGTCAGGACAAAGCCTTTTATAATTGGTATGGGTTTCTGGATGCGGCATTTACCTCTATAATGTGATCTAATTGTTCATGGAGCCGGCTGGCTATATTGTGCAGTCTCTCTGATTCTCTCTCACCACAGGAACTAGCTGCAGATATGAAATATTTGATTAGGTGCTGTTATAGATCTGTTGCTGCTACATAGAGATCATGCACTCTATATAGAGATTAATGCAGATAAATATGTCATATTAGTATGGGTTAAAAAGGGATACGAACATTGTTTACCTATATATGCGAGGTCGGTGGCTAGTCGCTTCGCCTCATCGGCGAGCGGAGTCAGATCTCTTGCTTGATCCCGCGCCGCCGCCACCAGCGCACGTTCCAGCTCTGACGCTGCACTTGTCGCGCCAGTACACGCACTTTCTAATGCCGTCGCACCGCCACTTGCATTTTGTTCCTCCTAAAAGATTGAAAATCGCTAACCAGCTCTAATATCTTTCTAAATTTAATAAGGGGTGACATCTTACCAGTGACACGGCGACGGCGACTAATCTTTCTAATTCATAAGCTATTCTCTCTGCGAGTGAGAGTATTCTTTGTCTATGTTCGTGGGAGGTGTAGGCGGAGTCGGTGAAGTCATGAGTGCGTTCGACGAGAGCTCGCAGGGTGCCGGCGAGGGCTCGGCGCCGCGCAGCGTCTGCGCCGCCTCGCGCCCGAGCCGTGCGCACCTGTCCTGTCAGACCGCGCAATGCGCCGAGCGCGGTGCCAGCCTCCCATTGCGCAGCCTATGCACAACACTAAACTTATTATTACGAATTATGTGGTATCATTATTATGTATAAATCATTTCCTACCTTTGTAAACGTCAAACTAAAACACCTATTAACAGACATAAAAAGAATACATTTTAGCAGAGCTTACACACAAAAAAAGTGTAAAATCATCGGCAATAGATTCAACAAAACTAGTTTCTCTAATAAGCATTATATTTGAGATCAAAATTAAACTATTAAAACATTTTATAGCAGGTTTTACTGAGACAATATTTACTCACCAGTTACCAACTAAAAAGTCTACCTATACTCGGCAAGTTTGTATACGTACCTATGATATTAATAACGCAGCAGCGTGAAGCTTAGCCAGGCCATTAATCCTATGCTGAGCGTGGTAGTTAGCAAAATTATGTGACGGATGAAAAGTTGACCTTAGAGATAAATTGTTCAAACTATACTACTGATATAAAATACGTAAAGGTGCTGTATATAATTTAAATTATCAAACTGAATGCTTCCTCAATTACGAGAATTCATAAAGTGATTTCGTGCATGTCGGAGATTTAAAGTGAGTAAGATTAAAGGAATTCACGAATTTGCTAAACAAATATCCTCATGAAACTTAAAGAATAATTAATGAACAGGTAAAAAAAGGTACATCCTGACTGTTTAATAACAAATAAAGTTTGACTAGTTTATGAGGAAGCAAGTCGCAGCAAAAATATTTCTTTGATTCACAAAACATTAAGTTTAAATAAAGCATACAAGGAGATTATTCTAGTGCAAATTATTTACATTTATTTCTTACATAAAATGATAATGCACTCGTCTACCTGCGATTAAGAATGATACCTGCTCATGACTATCCGAGAAAGGTTTCATCTACAAAAAAAGAAAAAATAGTGTTTATGCTTCAAGAATTGAAATTGAGAGGCGTCATATAAGTACATTGAGAAGAAAATAAACTTCTCAGCGAAAGAAATAGTGGTCATACCTGCTGCATTAAACTATTAAAAATAGAACTCTATTATCACTTACATATTTTATTTATTGTTAATTTGAATAAGGGAGATCAAGCGCCAGAAATAGATTCAAATTTTGTATTTTAAGTTAAGTTCTAAGTTTCAGTGACTGTATATAATTAAAGTATATCCTGTATTGTACTAAATACCTGTTGCAATACATGACTAACGCAATAGGTTTCATTCTAAAATATTACCAGTATACTACAGTATCATCAAAGTCGTTTCGATAAATACATAGCAATATCATGACGGAGACTAGTGAAGACTGCCCATCGCGATAGCTGCGTGTCGATCCATATCACCAGATGCGGCTTGTAGCCTGCCCGATATTCCATTGATATAATCATTTTTAAATTACATTTCTGTTCGGTCTTATGGTAGATGGTTATAACAGGCATTAGGATTCTGCACTGTACAATATTGTAGCTTTAGTATTCATAGTTTCTTATATATATTGTATGGAAAGTATCAGAAGTAACCCAATATTTGGGCGATACTTAATGCTCCCGGTTTTAAGATGAATAATTGTATAGTTGGTGATAAAATTGACGAATCAAACCATAAATGAATTCAGAATTTCATCGTCAAAAGAAGCTAAAAATAGACTAAACTAAATTTTACTTTCTTAATATACTACTAATAGTATTATACTGATCGTATTGCAAACAAATAGCCCGTACGTAGAAGTAAAGCCACTATAATTTCAGCATGTACAAATTTAAAGCATAGAAGTTTTGTTTGTGCGAACAAGTTTTATGGGAGTCTTACAATAGAGTTGTATAAAGCCACCACAGCATACAAGATTGATATGAAAACTTGTCGTTCAAGACTATGTCTAAGATCCTTTGTACTGAATCGATACGGATATGTTTATGGGGGCAGAGGCGATAAGAAAAACTCCTTGTTCTGAGTTATTTCCCTTGGATCTGAATAACTTTTTTGCATTTTCTAACGTAGCAAGTAAATTTAATTTTGTTTTATATTTTTTCTGAAATCTATCAATCGTTCCTTTAAATTTGTACCTGTAATAAAGTTCACTTTGCAAATGTTGCTCTACTTATATTCTGTCAGGCTGATTTTGTAGAATTGTTTTTTTTAGAGTGGAAGGACATCAAATTATAGAACATCTTTGAGAACGATTTTGTAGTAAACTAAATGCTAATGAGGAAGATGTACTCTCTTAGTGGGTAACAAACATGTAATACTCGTAGTAGGCCTGAAAGATTTAATTTAAAACATGCGGTTATAATAACCAAAATCTTGACAAACAATGCAAATATTAGTAAATATAGTAGGTATTAGCGATAAACTTTGCATGCATCTTCTATGTTACAGTCGGTACGTAGGTGCTATCTGTTGTTCCGGTTTGTGTCGCGAGTTGCGGAAGCCTCTCCAGTGTCTTATGTAATATAAACTCGTATAAATATGTAGTACGAACTATATAGCCGAGCCACGGGCTCTGTTACATCGTATTGTATAGCTTTTGTTGATATAATAAATCTTGTTCTGTTCTTCATTAGCGTCTATGGAATAGAAGAGAATTTGCTACTCAGCTGTCCCAAGCGGTCTTATAATATATCTGAGTTTTTGACACATTACTTCATGTAGGTAATGTTCGATGGCAGTGGTGTTTAAACTGAATACGAGAGAACAAAGTAATAAATATAGAAATCTGAGATGAAACTTTATATAGATACGAGTACGAGTAGGTACATAATACGAGTTTGTTTAAATGTAACTTACATGCATTTTCAGATTAGACATTCAGATTTGTATATTGTTTGTTGTAATATAAATTGACCCAAAGTTATTAGTATGTATCTTAGTATTTTGTTATTCAAAAAAAATCATTTCGGAATTGTAAGCAAATGTTTGGCAAGGAAGTGTAGGATGTAAATAATTTTTGATAGCTCTGAGTTTAGATGTAAATAATTTTTGATAGCTCTGAGTTTAGCTAACCAAACACCGACCCAAGCGCTTTTTATAAAAAAAAAATAATTCTAAGCACAATACTTAATAATTCAAACATTGAACATTAGTAACTACAACACATACAACAATGTCACAGAGAGGCTTCGAAAACAAGACTATGCTCAAACGGAATCCTTATTAACTTATATTAGTTAATTTTTCAAGTTAATAAGTTCCTACACCACCTCCACTATGGCTTCACACACACACACACGCACACACACGCACACACACACACACACACATACACACACATACACACACACACACACACACACACACACACACACACACACACACACTCACACGCACACACATTCACACTCAAACACACACACACACACAAACACATACACACACACAACACCATACAACACACACACACACACACACACACACACACACACAACACACTCACACGCGCGTACTCACACGTACACACATACACACACACAAAGTTCTCTTTCATCTTTGTTTTTCTTCTCATTTAGATTGTTTGTGTAATCTTTGAAACATGTATTTATGTTCTGAAGATTGGCCAATAGTACCTACTTACTGTAGGTACCTCATTTAAAGAAAATATATGAGTATACATAGCCGAACACTGTCTCTTAAGACACAGGATAACCTAGTTTAAGAGGCAGGGTTTATCTTCTGTGCACACGGATTCCGGTAACAATTATTGTAATATATTAAATACGAAATTGTATCTCGGTTTTTCATGTCACCTGATGTTTGTTTATACTTTATCTTTAATTCTTTTTGGTAAATAAATATATTATTATTATTAATATTGAAAAATGAAAAGAGATAGAACATGACTACAATTCAAGTAACAAGAACTCTCTAAATTCGGCGTAGACTCTCTAAATTCAGAGACAAATTTACTCTATTACGAAAACAATAGTCATTTGTACTTGACCCCATAATGATTCAGGCTATTGCGACAAAATAAGTACCGAAGCACATCAAAATAAAATGCGAGTATTTCCCTTTCCATCTGACGTGTCGTCCATAATTGCTGTTTTAAATTGACTGAATTATTCGCGTCAATTGTCGTATAAAATTTGATAGACGTTCCTAGGTGTGTCAGCAACTCAGGCAGAAGCAAAACCATATGGCAAAATTTGAGAAGGTAATATCTTGTTCTTAAGATCAATTTTTAGTTATTTATTGATGATATCGGAAATAGTCTTCGTTTCAAAACACATTTATTACAAACGTTATAATAATATGGTTATTACTTCAAATTCCAGATGATATATACGGTTGTACTAAGTGTAACAACCTGTCCAGTGTTGTGTAGAGTGTGTAGACTACACTTTAGAACGTCTTACCAGCGGCATCTCTTCGCTAAACAATTTAAATATGCCTATAAAATGCATGTATGTTTGCATTTGTGGTGCCTTACTTACGTAATGGTTTCTTAGCTTATCGTTCATACAAAAATATTAATAATAAATGAACTTTGAAAACTCTTAGTCAGTTATGCTCAGTAAGAGTTTAGTTAATAGAAAATTGTTATCGGTCTGAGTGATGTTTATATCAAGAGAAAGTCCGCGTTCAAAGTTTTGAATGCTAAAAAGACTATTAGGATGCAAATTTGAAGACGTTCGAGGGAAAGGAGGATACAGATTTGCCCGCCCGATTACACGAAGCGATTTTCTTAAGTAAACCTCCGCTGTCATATATTCTAAAATATAATTATGTAGGTATGTCAGAAAATTATTTAGAATACACCATTGTATATTATACGTACCTACCTGTTCTGTTTAAAAATACAGAGTAGTGGTTTAATGAAATGTGTAGTCGAAACATTAGAAATAAAAAAACAATTCGCCTGATAGTCGCTTGCTCTGGTTTCATTAACACATTGTGAATCGATTAATTACTTTCGAAGGATTTTCATAGAAATAATTTAGGAATGGACAATTTATAAATTTAGTGCCAAATAATAAAATAATAATATAAATTTGACAATATTTTTTTTTAGGAAAAGATAGGTCTTGCCTTGACAATAATGACAAAAACTAGGTGACATAACATGCAGAAGCAGGAAAGGATGGCACACGTGTTCCATTTGTATCCATTGAATCATTCTTACGAAGTGGTGTATTGTGGCCTTGTTGGCTATTACTCTAGGGGGATGTAAACTTCTGTACCCGCTTGTCTTTGTCAAATTCAAAACGTTGGAGACGGCGCTATTTAAGAGAAACATTTTGTAGGTAGACTAGATACACGTAGCTAGTAAAGTTAAGATGGTTTAGCCTACCACATGTTTTAACTACACATTTGTTACCACCATACAAGAAGCAAGAGGGGCCTGGTGACATATAACACAGATATAGCGATAAATCTACAACATGCACCAGACTCTCACAAAGTTTAGTGATGTCTTTGCTTTGTTAGTACTTTAAGTTGTTGTACAAAACTTTGCATAGAGAAAATAAATGTATTTTTTTAATTTAATTAATAAATACTATATTTAGCTTAAAAATAAGATAAGTCTTTAATGTAGCTTTAATTTTTACTATCTCACTATTATTTATTTAGAATATAAGCTGGTATAATTCTTCAAAAATATCTGTTTCTGTAATAATGAAGAAAAAGAGGAACTTTTACTGTTAGAGAGCAAGAATAGATTATTTTTTATTTATTTAGGTTTATATTGTTACTCATTAATAAACAATTTCCAATATCTTATGCTAATGTACAACCATTTAAAGCTAACACTACGTGCATTAGGTTATTGGTTAATATAACACAGAGGCTCTAAAAAAAAGTTATTTAATTTAATACCTCGACAAAAGGAGAATTGTTGATAATTACTTTAATATTTTTAGAAAGAGACCTTTTACCAAAGTGGCGCCTGTTTTCTAATTAAGTATATAGATATCTGTTATGTATATTGAATAAGATCACTATTGGTCTTTGAAAATATAATTTTTAATTTAATTTAAAACTTACTTGTCCTTAAAATTTTTTATATTATTTTCTCAATATATAATACGTTTTTCTTCACCTCCATCATCCATCATCATTCTTGTAATCATATTGTTAGCTTCACGTAATCTAGCATGTCAGTTTAATAGATCTTCTGGCATAATACATTCGTTGTCGATTAAATAGGAACTTTAATAGCTTTATAGATATACTAGAGCTTTGTCAGAGACGAAAGTTTTAAATGAAGGAAACCTCATTTCGAGCAGCTCTAAAGAAGCCTTTGTCTCTATAAATGTAAGTTACTGATTCATTCGCCATCAGAAGTCAAAACTTAATAAGTTATTAATTACGTAGATTCGAGTTGTTATTGTTATTATATACATATTATATATGATTTAGGTACAGTAGCCGCCTATTTTGCTGAGAATTCGATACCGGTCAAAATTAAACCGGACTAATTGACTTGTTCATATTCATGACTCATATTATGTATGGCATTGGAAGTCTAAATAATAAGTACACATACATTAATTTGCCAAATATATTTTGGACATTATTGACATCCCAAGATAAGATACTTAAATGGGTAAGTTTGTGAAGATGTTGTTACGAAAACATGCGAAAACAGTTTGAGCGGATAGGGATGAAACTTGGCTCACAGAACGACCTATGAATAAAGCTAGAGTGGTAAGTTCATAATATCATTGATAAATGTTACACACCAGAAGAAAGTACCGCATTGGTGTTCGCAATTTTCTATCGAACTTTATGTTATTTGAAAAGAAAAAGCATGTAGCTTTGGTTGTGCTTGCTTCAAGTCGTACATGTTATAACGAAATCATACAGAGAGGGCATAATTAGAATATGTTACATAGTGTTAGTATTTGTCCGGTGCCAAACTTTAAAGTAGGTAATAACCAGTCGAAATACCGCTTATCTCTTACAATACCACATGGATTGCACATTTCGTGTATCCACGATACAATGCAATAATAGGAATTAATTCAAACTGCGCTCATTCGTGAATCTGTATTGTACTCCGAGGAATACAAGTGATGCCAACAATATTGTGTTCAGAATGCACATTGTCAACATTATAAACTGCGTCTATTGTTATCATTGTTCAATAGTGCCAACCAATTAAACTATAGTAGGTAAGTATAGCGCTTGATGTTTGAAACTGATAAGCCAGCGTATGCTCATGTCTTCTCTATATATAAAATCTTTTTCCGCGTGGGATGATATAACCGTCTGGTACTTATTATGATAACGTTTCAAATAAATGCTGTCGAAACTATAACCTTAAATCGATGGATTCAAGAATCGTCTAAAAGTTAATATCAAAAACAAAAATGGAACATGAAAATTGAATTTCTGAGAAAATAAAAATTAAAGACTTCAAAGTAAGTAGCTCTGTGTTAGATGTTTAAAAAAAATACGACAACCGGTATAAAATAAAATAACATCTCAAGTTAGGAAAACTCGCGCAGTGAAAACCAAGTAAATATTCAAAAAAACGAGGAGTATTACAAGTTTATAATATAATGATGTGCTTAGAAATTTT
Organism: Parascotia fuliginaria; assembly: GCA_963082885.1. Lineage (NCBI taxonomy): Eukaryota > Metazoa > Arthropoda > Insecta > Lepidoptera > Erebidae > Parascotia > Parascotia fuliginaria. The sequence continues at coordinate 13,333,634 of OY720172.1, forward strand.
ATAATTGCTGCATTACTTAAGACATTGGTATATTTACCTAAGTGTTACCAATTAAACTTTGGAGCACTTTTCTTTTTAAAAGAACGATTCTTCTTTGGCGATACATAGGGTTGCTTAAACCCCAATAATGTCAGGTAATGTAAACCACGTATACCCATATATACCGCTATAAACCTTACCGACATTAAGGTACGCACATATTTCACAGTAAGTGTTAACCTTTTATGAATATGTAGGTACCTTAATGTCAATGTTTGATATATGCCTTATACACACTAGACGTTTTAAGCACCTACTTAGTACGTGACTCCATAGCCCTAATAACATGACGAAGACTTTTAAAGGATTGTTCTAACCTCATGAGTGTGTTCTTCGTGTCCAGGCAGGCCGTCTCTCACGACGTAGTGGATAAGGTCCATGGCACGTCGCATCTGACAGAACACGGTGTCGCGGTTCTCTCTAGCCGATGCACTGCCAGGGTGCCTTAGACACGTCTGTGAAAAATACTCGTTAAGTTTAAATATAGTACCATATATATTTTTGCAGCATATAGATCTCTCCCAAAGGAAGATGTATGCCTTAGTCACCACGCCACCCTTGACTTGGTTAGTAAAATTATATAGTGCGTAGGTGATGCTGTAGCACGTTATCTGATATTCTCTTTGTCGTCTCTTACTACATCCACGGAATGAAATGGGGTGGTCTCATATTCTGGACCGAACAAACATGACTATTTGTTTGAAATGGGGTGGTATTCTAGACCGAGCAATAGTCAATAAATAATATTATTATATAATACAATAATATTAATATTTATTTATTTACAAAGATAATTACAACATCTTAACAGTAATGAAACCAATGCGATGTTTTAATACATAATATAATAACAGATATAATATACATAACGTACAATAAAACTTAAGATCTATTTAATCTAATTGATACATTTATCCGACTTAGGTGTTACAAAATTATTATAAGGTGCCATACTTCTTTACTCACTCATACTGACAAATAAAGTTATGTGTACAAACCACCCCAGGTGGCAGGCGGCAACAGTGCTGACACATGTGGCGTCCCAAATTAAGCAGTTGCCATTCTGCCAAAATACTATAGTCAGCCCGTTCGGCCTCTTCCCGTCAGATCTATTCAGACCTGGAGACTCGAGCATGCACAGGATTTTCTATTTAATTATATTTATACAGTTACTCTATACGCTGTATCTGTAAATTTCAACAGACTACAATGAAAGATATCTATCTTCTTTGATATCATTTTTATTAAACTTATTAAAATAAACAAGTCTATTTACAGAAAGCGTCAAAAAAAATACCGTATTTATAAGTTATTTGTAAATCTCACAGTAAAGCCACCATCTGTAATGCCCTCATTTCGGAAATAGTATAGCGGTCTTTATTTTACGGTCTCAGGGGACTATTTTATTACGCCGTTTAAAGTAGATGCTCAAGCCTGTAGTCTCTATGATGAAGTCAATCAAAGCTGGTTCTCGTAAAAGATTTACTTAAATATTTCAGTTCCTATCACAACAATTGACTCAAATGTAGCCTTCAGCCGTTATTATGTGGTGAACCGAGATAGGGTTTTTCCTATCACTAACTGTTAACGGAATTCTAAATATGTATAAATTGACCTATACGGTAGTTTATTAAGCCTGATTAAAGTACTTTTTTATTTAATCATGATCAAAAATTTCAAATATTAAGAACTCTTCTTTATTTGGATATTTCATTTAGTGGACTCTCAGTAGATCAAAAGAATATCAATTGTAGGTATAATTTGCGTATGTATACGTAATATATTAGTGCAACATAAAATACACGTTCATGATAATTGCACGTTCGAAATAATTACAAAGATAAATTAACAAACTTAGATGAACATTGCTCAATATTGTCCATTGCCTCAAGCTCACCCGGGCCTTAAATACCCTTGAGAATATAAAGGGTGTCCTTAGTTCCTAATTGTGGCGCCGAGGTGTGTTTTAATCTGTTGAGTAAACTCAATACTACACATAAAGCTCTCTTAATTGAGCAGGACCATTTATTAGTGCTAAATTTAAATGCAAATTTTATGTATTTATTGACGTAAACTGTTGTTTATACTGCTTCACACAAATTAAGTATGCTTTATTGCTAAAATAAGCAATAGAAAGTTTCGGTGCGCTCTTTTTCATTTGCGAATACGTTTAACACATCAAATTGAGAAATGTGTACTATTCAGTAATAACCAGCTAAAAAAAGTCACAAAAATAAGAAAATCAAAATGGAATCAGAAATGAAAAGATTCGTGGAACAGAAGTTACCAACATAGTTTGTCAGATCAGCAAGTTAAAGTGGCAGTATACAAGGCACTGCACGACAATCCTATGACCGATGAGGTCGATAAGTTTTCGAGACCATGGACTAGAAACCTAAGGTAAGACGTGATGAAGGCAGCCAGAACTTACCTACTAAATTTCGAATGGCCAATTGAAAGCAATAGACATTTAGTAGTTACCTACTAAATGTCTATTGCTTTCAATCGGCCTCTTAGAAAATAAACGAGAGAGGCCTATGTTCAGCAGTAGTGGACGTCTTGCGGTTAAAATTATGATGATATTGAACTATCACAAGATGAAAATTACCCAAGACTTGTATTTTGCCTTGCGACTCTTTTCCTATGAAGGTGCGATATGTAAAATTTGTTATAAACATCAGCAAAAATAAAAGAAAGACAAAGTGCTATTAAGTATATTGGCATAAATTAAAGAAAGTTACAGTGCAATTTATATTGTTCTACTAGCTTTCTGCGGTGCGGTTTCACCCGCATCTTTGCTTACTGCTCTGCTTTCATCGTCAGTAGCGTAATGTTACATTTTCAAATCTGTCTGTGTAGTTCCAGAGACTAGCGCGTTCAAACAAACAAACAAACAAACTCTTCTGATTTATATAATACTCGTAGTATAGATAGATATTACAGTTATGTCTTTGGTTCTAAATTATCCCTATCCAATACGTTTCTAGTTTGAAAAGTACAAACTATACCTATTTTAAAGTGCGTAAATTGTACAAAGCTAGATCTAGTTTTACCCGATTGCAACTAGTACACCTAGTTTCACCTAAAGATAAATGGAATAGACCGAAGTCTAACCAACTGTTGTCTGCATCTAGTTCCAGGCGGTCAAAACTGAAACCGTATCGTGCTTCGACTTTTAGCCGTAACATACGAGTATGTGCCTATGTATATCGGTTAAGATGACGAGCTTGCTTTGGTGGAAACCTATACCTAGCAGATTGCTTTAGGTTGGTAATGATGATGATAATTATGAACTTACTCATAGTTAAAGAATTAGTTACAAATAATATGTTATGGGACATATTAGATTTAAAATATTCCTTCGTTGATCAAAAGAACTTTGTGACGTGCGACACAGGCTACTTTTTACCCGACTACGGCGAAGCCAAACGAAGGGTTATAAATTTGACAGGCTATTATTATTATGTATGTTCATCTGTTTCCTCGTATCTTCTAAGCTAGCCATCATAATTTGACAAATGAGGTATCATTAGACACGTCTTGACCGTCCGCTGGTTATAGGCTATGTTACGTCATCCCTAATTCAATATGGCGCCTTCTAAATGGCATAAACAGGTACTTAATTGTACTTAGTTTAAAAAAAAATTGTTTGAAATACATCTTGATGGATATCAAATGATAGTTTTTAATTCATTGATTTTAAATATGTATACATTAGTCACTGCTTTTTTATTTTGTCGCGAAAAAGCACTTCAAAACCATCACGAATATCTATGGTAGACAAGAGATTTTCTTGTTTCGTACTTTTAAGAGCACATTCCTTGCCGGAGTTGGGTTTTAGCTTTTAAACCTATTTTTTATAATAATATCTTATTAAGTCGTAAGAGTTGCGAGCAGAAACTTTTATTTAATAATCTTGCAGCTCTAAATTGGCAACAATTTATAAACTGACAAAAAGATTGACAAATGATTGAAAATTACTGTCAGTAGAAATTTTTTATTTCCACTGACAGTAATTTTCAGTTGAGTATCGTATAATCATTATGTAGGTTTTATTTTGAAACATTGTACACAAATGCAACTCGGTGCTCTAATTACAGCTAGGCTTTGAACTGAAAACGGTGCACAGAAAATACAAAGTTTCTAGTCATTATATTGTTATGTAATTAAATAATTAAATGCGGTCCCAACTAAACGTAATAATATAAGAACATGAAAGTATGATAAAGTAGTTTGCACCTAAAACAATAATTTTATCAATGTCGCAAATCTCGCGTGGGAAAGTGAAAAAAAAAGTTTAGAAAAATATGTCATCTGAATATGAGAAAGGCATTGGCGATGGCAGCGGCGCGGTCGCGGCACGCTCGCCCTGAAGCGCTGTCAAATTGCTAGCTTTGCCATCACACAGCTCACTGCGATTGTTCACTCACCCCTCACATATCAAACTCGACACTCAGTCATAATTATATAAGTATGTATTTTAATTTGTCAACGATACCAAGTCTAAACGCCCGCGACTAATTGACAACGACGCTGCGGTGCTATAAATAATATTTCGCCATTTCTTTTTGATATGACATTGACAGAATTACTTTCTCTGGGTGTTACTTATTATTTTCGTAGCGACAGTATGTGCATTTGAAAAAGAAAACGTTGCGCTTAAAAAAAACAATTTATAAGACAGGGATCTCCAAAATGGGTAAAGTATTATAAACGAGATCATTAACTAGATTACAGCGGACCCGTTACAAGTTTTTATTCCCTTGGCCACGACTCACCTAGGTAAAGTTGTTGCTTTCTACAGAAAGATCTTTCAAATTCTTCTTTGTCAAGGTACGAAAATATTTCATTTCTTATTGTATTTATTCAAAGAACGGATGGCTTTTTAAATGATGAAGATTCGTAAATTTTATCTTTCCCAAAGAAACATTATAAGCAGCTATATTTAAGTTAAGAAATCCTGTGCAGATTATACCTATAATACATTTATTTTGATATTGCATAATTCTTGTTACCAACTTTGAGTAGAGATATGCTTCGCCACGTCTTGCAATAATCTGGCAGCTTAGAAATTTGTTCCGCATTACCACATCAAACGTTGATAAAATCGTATGAGAAACGAGCATTCATAAACATTCTTGTCACAAACAGAATTGTGGTCCCGAATCGTGTTGGAGACCTACATAATTGATAGGAGGAAGGGCGGCCAAGCGACGGGGCTAATTTACGTGGGCCACGGGCCGCACCGGACCGGACATTCGGATTGAAAATTTATTACACTTCATTGGTGTTAAGTTAAGCTTAGTGATTAAAAAAGCCGTTTCTTAAACACTAGGTTCAGTGTTTGCAACTAGGTAAGGTTTAGTGTTTACAATCAAATATTGAAATAGCCAATTCATCTTGTACTTTCTTTACATATATTATATGAGTCTTTGTCTTACAATGGAAGATAATGGAATGGACGATAAAACATTTAGTAGTATAAATAACACTAATTGTTCTCTTTTCTTTACTTCAAGATGTTAAATTATAGCACTTTTTAATTTTGTGTCAAATGTGATACGTCATTATCTTAATAAGTACTGCCGTTAAATTCGACTGCTGAAAAGCAAAAGCTACGAAAAACAATAATTTGGTAGATATATACTTTTGTTATAGCATCTATTGTTTTTTAAATAAACGTTTAAACAGAAAGGCGTCAATAGCAATGTAAAATTATAATGTCAAATAAAAGTTCTGAAGACATACGCTGATTGAACAGAGAAAGTTTTCTGAACCGGGAATTGCTAATGAGCTTTGCTAATGAGCAATTCAATTAAAAGGCGGACCATTTTAAATAGTATAAAATATATATTACCTTGGAAGATGTAAGGAGCATGAGGGTAGAACGTTCGAGAACGTTTCTAGCAGCGGCGACCTGTGCCCGACGCCTCTCGTCGCGCAGGTCGGCTCGCCGCTCTGCCGTCAGTCTTGCTAATTCTACCATGCCTCCGCCGAACTCCGTGAACGCGCGGACAAACTCGGCGAAGTTCGACACTGACTCTAGTCGATCCAGCGACCGTGCTACCTGCACAACAAACGTATACACAATAACATAGTCTACCAATCTACGTAATAATGATACCATTTGAAGAAAGGTTCCAAGTGTCATTTAGAGGGTAACGAGTTAACTCAGTTACTTTTCATGAAATACTCAAACTCGAACCTTCCTAACAATTCAGTAATTGTTAATGACTGTGCGATATAATTTTTCATGTAAAATAATTTCAAATTAAATCTATATTCCTTCAAATTGCCATGTTCGTCTATAAAGCAAATAGGTCATTGTCCTTGCTTCAGAACAGTGGTAAAACGCTAATTTAATTCGGGTTAGATGGCATTTCCATAACTTTATCCACTTATCATCAACCCTCAGATTAGATAGTATAATTTTCATTAGATAAAGGATTACCTATTTACGGGTCTCTATTGGACTGAAAACGGTAACCTTATTTAGTAAATTTATGTCATTTATACCCGGTATGAAAACCCTGTTTCTGTCCTTAAAATAAAGCATTGTGTAATTGTAATGATTTTGTTACAAATATAAATTGATGTCAGCTACTTTTATCTTTACCTTTAATGGTTAAACTGTTTTTGAAAATATAACAATTCGACCATTTGAACTTACCGTGTTCCGTAACCATAGCCTGCTCTTAAGTAGCATCACGACACAGACGCACAGTTATGATCTCAGATCTGTTTAATGTTTTTAGTAGCAGTAGGCACAGAATAATATGTAAAATCATAAGCTTATGTACCTTGTCCTTAGCAAGTAGCAGCTGTCGCACTACGACCATGTCGGCAAGCAGCAATACTCTGGTGACGGCGGCGAGGAGCGCACGCGCCGCTGACACCATTCCCGCGCCGTCTGCGCCTGCACACACGCGCTCTATCGCGCGACCTGTACAACAAATAATACCTTCTACAATTACCTGAACATGAATTTTGTTTTACCCATTCAAAGTCAAAATCAAAGTATTTATTTCATTTTGATCATAAAGAATGATACTTATGAAAAGTCAAATTACATGAAGTCAAGCTAATTAACCTACAGCCAGTTCGCTGACGAGGTAGAGCTGTGAGAAGAACTGGCAAGAAACTCACGCCACTCTTTTCAATCGCCAGATAATTACAATTTTTTTGTATGAGTTAACAATTTTAACACATCAACGCAACCAAAGAACCATACAAAGTAATTATTACAAAAAAACTAATTATTTAATAACATTTTTAAAAAAAGAAAAGAAACGAAAATAGAGGATTTCAATTATTTAGTTTCATCTAGTATAGTAATTTGACTACGTATTTTAATTAAAATTAAAAAAAGTAAATACATTTGCTACCTAACTCATTAAATCTAGTTGTTGATTAAATTTATTTGATGATAGTGATATATATCATCGATAAGGAACTAGGTAGGATATAATAAAATACACGGTAACAGAAAAAATCACTTTCAGTCGGTTTTGGTCCGATTCAAACATACTAAGCCATTACGATGGATGGACGTGGACAAGAGGATTTAATATAATATCAAATTTCTACAAAATGAAATTGAAATCAAAATACACTCAATTTTGACAGCATTGAGTCAGAAGTATATAGAGAATTAACGTACCTGATAGTACCCATATCAAATAATGATACACCGCCTAACACAATTTCTCTCAAAACTCAACTAACTCTCTCAAATTAGAAATGGATACTTGCGAATCAGCAAGCTTTTAAACAAACCAGCAAAAGTTTTATTAATAGACAAGTGTAAATTAAAGTGGCGAAATGAATTTCAACAATATTAAAGCTTATTTATACTAAAGGTGCGGATTTTATTTTATTAAATTTATGGAATTTAATGCAACATCTGGACTATAAACTTTTAGCGCCGTTCACTTAAAGATATTAAAATTGCGAGAGTGGTTTTTGATAAATTATTTTTGACGCCAAGTCTCTTATTACACCGCTACCACGAAAACGGCAATTAAGCATTGCTATTTTTAGAAACCCCATTTAGAATTATTATAAGTAGCATTTAAACTGTGATTAGATATACTTTCTTATTTCGTAATTAGGGTACCTAAAAATAACATGGTTTTGTTGGAATTCTCTGTACCCAGCATATAAAAACAAAATTTGACAAAATTGGAAACGTTTCATACAAGAGACAAACTTCTTCATATTTAACTACATAAAAATCATCATCATCATTTAAGCCAAAACACAAAGTTTTTAAATAAGAAGTAGATGTGCACGTCATGCTAAGTAAACTTACCTAGCTCTCTGTTGTATATACCTACTTTTTGTACCGAGTCACAAAATGCAGGTGCTCTATTGTTGTATAAATGAGCAATTTGTTTAATATATATTAGTATTTAGTGCTTTCAGTGTAGCAATTTAGCTCCCGCTGTTACGGTGGTAGCTTAATTTACTGTTTTGTTCCGAGATTAAAATGTGAACGTACATTGTAACTACTGGAGGGAAAAATAATTTAAATATTATTTTATGAGGTACAGTACAGACAAAACTTGCAACTTTGTTTAATTTGGTTAATGAAATAGTAAAAACTTTACACGAATCAAACTATTAATGACAGCGTAAAATATTCTTCCGATTGACAAAAAATAGTTTCTGTTGTGATTACCAGGGGCGTTGTTCATCTTCAGACCAATATTTTTGGCTTGTCACTATTCGTTCATGGGCTACATAAAGTGAAATGGGGCTACAGACTGTGAGTACGGGGAAATGGAATACGGAATAATGAAGTGTAACGGATGGTTGGATCAGCAAACGCGTGTTACGGATGTATTATTGGTGTGCTCAATGCTAAATCATCGGCCGTCTCGCACTGACTAGGCAACAAATATAATGAGGGTTGCCACCTTGATCTGGGTTTTGTTTTTTTTACGTTAAACTCAGCATGAATTCGACATTGGTCGTGAATGAGACATAGGTATTCAGAATTGTTATTCAACCTTTGCACGATGCTACGGCGAAAGAACTATAAAAGAAAAATCAGATCATCGTGGCTTAATGTCAGACTATTAGAAAGTCATTTTTAAAATTCGACCTCCACGTGAGCTGAATGTGTTTCCAATGTCGACGCAGTGGCCGGTTGGTTCACCGATATTGGAAAACGATATTCATTGTTAAACGAAGACATTAACATTTGCAGGAAAACTGTTTAAAAAACAAATGCTCGAAATTCAGGCATCCACTAAAAATAGCTTACGACCGGTTGGACCGACAATAGTTCTAGGATTATTAAAATGGGGCCTAAATGTGAGTTTGAGTGTTGCAGTTCTGTCCTACAGTATAGAGTACTTAGCATCAATATTAAATTACATTTAATAAAATAAAACAATCAAAACCACATCGAGTTATAACACTAGCCCGTTTACTGTCCTACTGCAGGCCATAGGCCTCTTCTTATATAGAGAAGGCATGAGCATTAATCACCACGCTCGATCAAGGTGGATTGTCAATTTCAGACTTTTGAGTCCAGGTTTACTCACGATGTTTTCCTTCACCGCCAGTCAGAAATATTCAAGATAAACTTAGAAAGTAAATATAATTTGAAAAATCACATTGAACCCGAGGAATCACTATTAATCAATAACAGGATTTTTTCGAAAATCATGTATAGGGTTTTTGCACATTAAGTATCTTCGCGATTTACAGGTGATAGTTATTCAGGTGGTTTTGTGTTCGTGAATTGTATGGCTGTAAAACCCCAGTGAAAGAGAGTTTGATACCTAGTGCAGGTGGGCGTTTCATACCAAACAATTTATCTTTATTTAAGATACTCTTATTTTTATAATTTCGTATGTTAACATGTTCCCTGACGGCTTTAACGTTAGTACTATGGGTTTACGCGGCCGAAGAGGATTAGGGATTTAATTGGACATGTAAAATCACGTCATACTGGAGTCACATAATGAAATTACGAAGACCATGTATATTCATTTACTTAATGAGATCCGGGTGTTAGATATCATCAAATAGCCTCGTAAATAAGGGTTGCAAAAACCTCGTTTGTGAAATACCTGCAAATGTACTAAAACTCTGAACAATGTTACGCACATGATTTCGTAGAACTTCCACAAGGGCTGTTCCATTTTATTTAGCTGTAAACAATTACTGCGAGTGCTAAACACGGAACTCCGGCAATCATTTTACCCGGATTCAAATAAGTCTATCGTTAAACGTAAAATACTTGTTGTGTAACATCATTTAGTTTCATATATTTAACAGTGGGTGTATATCTTTTTGGTTTTAGTGAAACTGACACTAAAGAATAAAAAAAATTGTTCTACATGACAGGTTGTTGTTATAAAAGCACACGCTTTTTCTGCTGATTTTGAACCTTGGTCATAATGGTGGTGCGTAAAAAGCACCTTGGAGGATCTCAATGATAGACAATGGGACAGCAACTGGAGACCACCACTCATATTCACACTCATTACACACTCATTTATTTGGTCTAAATAGTCACATTTTGACCAAATAAATACATTTGGAAAAGCGAACATCGGATAAAGCCATGTAACGTGTTACATAAAAAGTGAACAAAAATGTTAAATCTTTTTGTTGCATTTTTGGCCAACGGCTTTAGCTAGTTTAAAGCGGGTTTTTGTTTTTCAGATTTATGTAGTCGGATTACATGATGCACGCAAACTATACTGATAACACTTGTAAAATAAACATTGTTGGCAGTTTAATAGCGTAAGAATAACCTCTTACGGTAAATAGTAAGTAAATACTTATTGCTACTGATGTTAAAAAAAATTGTTTAGGTTAAAAATAGTTAACCACTTTTTTTATTTTTGACGATCTTATCTGAACTATTTGAACGCTTAAAATATTAATAAATGAGGAATGGAATTCTCCAAGTTAGCGACACTAAAAATGCTTAAAATTTGTTTTTATGTTATTTACAACTTGTTATGTTTTATGACAATGTTAGAATGTTAGTCGCTTTAAGTCAGACTTTCTTAAAGTTGGCAGATGACCTAAGTAGTCATTATTGCTAAAAGTGACGAAGACTCAAAACTCAAATACTAAAACGATGCAATCGTTTCAAACGTTTTAGTTTTAGAATTAACCAAAAAAAATTAAAACTAAAACGTTATCAACTGTATGCTATAGTGAAAATGATAAATATGTGCAATATATAGTAAAACCCACCAATCCATTGCCAACTAGCCTTTTGTTTTACGCAGTATTCATAGTTATTTGTTAACTAAAACGATAGTTACTTTGTGATTTTTAGCGTGTAGTGTTGGCACGCGAGGTTTATGAACCAAAGGTAGAGTTAATTGCGTGTCAACACGCCGCTTATTGCTAAATTGACCGCTACCTGCGCCAGTGGTAGAACTGATAACTCTCCAGGGCATATAACTATTAGCACGATAGTTACGTTTCGAATTGTTGCTACCAGGGATTCTACATTTATGTTAAAAGTTTGTTTGCCACAATTTTGAAAACACGCTATTCGTAATATAAATGTTAAAGTCGTGCACACAATGTTTCTGGGCTTAGTAGATTGTGTTATTTGAACTTTTTCTACTACTATACTTATTCGTAATTTGTTATGTTTCTGTCGGGTTTTTATCATAATTATTCACTCAAAATCCTATTGATATTATAAATGCGAAAGTTTGTGTATGTATGTATGTTTGTTACCACTCAGCATCTAAACGGCTGAATGGATTTCGATGAAAATTGGTATGTAGATAGTATGTATTATATGATTATATAATATAGTATGTTTAAGTATGATTAATATGTATGATTCGGTGCCGGAGACGGATATAGGTTACTTTTTATCTCGAAAATCGGTTTGGTTCCCGAGGGAGACAAAACACATTTTAGGCGCCGACGTATCCGTGGGGCGCAGCGAGTTAAATATAAGAAAGAAAGATTGTTGTTTGTGTGTTTTTTTTTATTCTATACTACCTGGCTTAACATTAGAAAAATGCATTTACACCTATCTGAAATGTGTAATTGCATTATTTTAATATTCTCTTTACGCCAAAAAAGATGCCTATAACCGACATTTTGGTTCATGCAACAAGAAAAATATACGGAAATACTCCAGTCAATAAAGAATAATATAGAGTGCGTGAGCGAGTAACTTAGCAATTTTTTCAGAAACATGTTTAGGGTGATCAGGGAGTAAACAAACTAAAAAGCCCCTCTCCTAGAAGGATAGCTGGAGGGGGGGGGGGGGTTTAAAAAATAATAGTTTACAAGTGGCTTAGTCTCTTTGAGCATGGTCGAGAATCACTTAAAGAGCACCTCCTACTAGGGCGATCTGTTGAAGCGACTACTTCAATATTCATTGAAAAAGTAAAGAAAATAATATAAGACGATGCTCGACTGAAGAAGACACATTACGCAAAGATGTTTGAAGTACCATATACCAGTAAAACCATTTTTAAGATCCTTTATAATCATTGTGCCATGATAAAAATCAGTGCAAGATAGGTACCGAGAATGCACAAACCAACAGCGCGTGAAATGTTCGCGTGAGTTTTTGAGCCGCTGTAATGAAGATAAACATGGTTTATTGAGACCAATTCTTACTAGGAATATAACTTGGTTTGATAATCAAGAACCTGAGTCTAAGTAGGAATCCATGCAGTGACATAAAAAAGGCACACCAAACAATATTTGACTGCACCGTTGGTCTAGTGGTTAGTGTAACTGACTGTGACGCCGGGTGTCGTGGGTTCGATTCCCGCGGAAGGCAAATATTTGTGTGATGAACATTTGTATTTGTCTTTAGTCTGGGTGTTTCCTATGTATTATAAGTATGTATTTATAAAAAAAAAGTATGTATATGTTATATATTTCAGTTATCTAGTACCCATAACACAAGCTCTGCTTAGCTTGGGACTAGACGACAGTGTGTGATAGTGTAAAAAAAAAAAAAAAAAATTGCAAAGAATGTCCTGCTTTTTCACGTAAATTTTCAAGATTATGTTAGTCTTGTTTCATTGGCTGCCCCATAAATTGGTCATAGATATTTTCTTTCTACTCTATCGTTTAGACATGGTTCCATGCTACTTTAATCTGTTACCAAAACCTAAAAAAAAGCGTTTGGGTCATGAAATTTTCGAACTACGAAGAAGTAAAGAACACCGTTTCAGCGTACTTTTTAGACGAAGACAAATAATTGTTTTACGGTAGTGTATACAAATTAATTAATCATTCTGATGAATGTATTAGTGCTGTAGGTAAATATCTTAAAATTGAAATAAATTTGGGTTGATATTTTACCTCCATCCTGCCATTCCGTGAATTTAAAAGTACCCCTAATCTTATGCCACTTGCGGTGTTTTTGTTCATTTCTATTTTTTGAGAGCGTGTAGCTCAAAAACTATTGAAAATTGACAAATGTGCATAAGATAAAAGTTGTAGAGAATTTTATGAGCTTTCATTCAGTAGATAAACATTTTTCTCTAGGACAAACCGTTTTTGAGATATTAGTGAAAAACCAAAAACTGGGTACTTTAAACCCATCCACCCCCTCCAGTTCACCTCCTAAGAGAGGAGAGGGGATTTTTAGTATGTTTACTCCCTGATCACCCTACACACGTTTCTGAAGAAATTGCTAAGTTACTTGCTCACGCTCCTACACCCCTTTTTGGCCATTCGTTGACTGGATTAAAAGTATGTTTACGTTGCATAGAAATATAATTACTTTTCTCTGTTGCGTTTCCACAATCGCGTACCGATCCGACGCGGACATTGAAATACCGTGTGCAGTTCAAAATTCAATATATATCATATCATATAATATATTTAGTATTGGTATACAGAAACTCGGAATTTTGTTGTCTATAAAAACTGCCGGTCAAGAAATTTGATATTTGTTTAGGAAAATAAACAGAAGATAACGAAGTAAATAATACTTTCATCCAGATTTTTTTAAAACCTAAAATTCGAGTTCAATTGTGTTTAGTTTGAGAAAAAGTATTGTGCACTGAATCAAGTACCTACTTAATTGATAGTATAAGGCCATTCTCAGACTGCCCCGCATAATGCAGCGTGGTGCGGGAGTGCGTGTTCTTTCGTTGCTTGTTAGTATCTCCGTTTGTATAGAAAACACGAACGTCCAACACACTGAAAATACTTCCACGCGCGTTCATGCAGATCACGCGCCTACATGCGGTAAAACCCGCACCCACGTGTATGGGGCGAGACGCAAGGTACGGCACACTGAGTCCCGCAGTGCCCTTTGTAATTTTGGGAAGGTCTTGACGTGTGTTTAAAAATGGATCTCAATATCGATCAGTAAGTATAACTCCAGCATCCTGCATGAGTTCCACACTAATAAACATTTAAATATCAACGCTCTGAATTGCACTGTTACCTCAGCATATAATATGCTTTAAATGAAATGCGTGCGTGAATCCACGGCACGCAACTACGCGCGTGATTGCGTGAAACACACGCACGATGTTGCAGATCTGCACTCCCGCAAGTACGCGCGTAGGTGCGTCGACACGCAACATGCAGCGAGATGAGTGGTAGTGTGAGATCCGCCTAATATTTGAATATGCTGTTAAACTCTATTTTAATGACCTAATAATACGGGCATCTATTTTAATATGATGATAGGAATCGATAACTAATTAACCCATTAAATAAGGAATCTCTGCCAAATTATACGCGTAACAAAGTTGGTGACTCGACGATTTAAGGCATTTTAAACTTTCTACTAGTTACTTTCATAATATTATAATTAAAGTCTTTATACGCTTAGAACTACTTACTAAACAAAATTTATTATGTTTATTCTTTTACAGTACACGTTACACAAACGCTACCCTACACAAACTATATTTCGAGATACTTTATTATAGAATTAAAACAAAAACAAACAAAATATTGCTTTAGTGTTTGTAATTATATTGAACTTTAAATGAAATGTCAACAACGGAGTTACCAATACTCAAAAATATTTGTCCGCAAACGTAAACTAAAAAAATTCTAGAAATGAAATCATAAATCACCAATAACCGGAGCGGTTCAACTTTATTTTAATAATTTCTTTATTTTTACTAATTTTTAATTACTTTTAAAACCTCATAATAGTTATTATCTGATTTATTTTAACAGCTAAGTTGTTAACCCTGACATGCACATCTCTTTCTTGTCAAATTTTCGTGCTTCGTACTTTCTGTAATGTAGCTTTGTTGTCTGTCTCGCTTACACCTACGCAATTTGAATGTTCTGTCTCTGTCATAAGCCGGCAAATACCGGGTTATACTCCACCTATAATTATTACGCGTAATTTAACTATGTACTTAGTTACTTGGAACGTACGATTTCCTATAGTATCGATTCCTCTCAATTCCTGCGGCTTATTTCATAACAATTTGACAATTTGGCGCCAATGCGAACACGTTTTGAAATGTTTTCATTTTATTTTAGTTTATTATTACCAGAGTAGAAAGACAAGATAGTACTTAAGGTGTTTTTAAAATGTTTTAAGGTTATTTTAGTTAAATATACCAGTGAAAATAAATTATATTTTTATTAATAGACACTTTGTGATTTATCTCAAAGGGAAGCCGGTAGGAATCGGGTTATATGGACCCTTCGCCACTGGTACCTAGTTATCTATACTTATAAAAAGTGAAGGTTTTTTTTATTCTTTATCATAAATGAAAAACTATACATCATAAAAATAATTACCTATAAATCTGTTTAACCTTCGGCCAATGAAGCCCTTTTATACGATATCCCGTTACGTTAACATGACACAGTTGACTCAATTCTTAATTTGGACCGGCATTCCTAGCATAAAGACCCTGTTTTTTTATGATTTATTTACAAATGTATAGTTTCAGATTCTCACTATACTTGTAGTGTAATACGGTATTACTTGCCAAACGGAAAATATCCTAATATATAATATAAATTTTGATTCCCCTGAGAGTGTCGAAATATAAGTCTGTTTTTTACGTTAATTTAGTTGTCTGGTTTTTCACAGCTTCAGGAGACAGTAGCCCTGAGTATATCGTTTGAATTTCAACTCGATACCTCCCTCCACGCGTTCTCGAGATAAAGGGTCTTGACAGACAGGCGGACGGACTACGAATATATTTTTAAAAGGTTGCCGTTTTTTGTTTTTTAGGTAAGGAATCCTAAAAACAAAATGAATGTGAAATTAAACAATAGACTATAA
Organism: Parascotia fuliginaria; assembly: GCA_963082885.1. Classification (NCBI taxonomy): domain Eukaryota; kingdom Metazoa; phylum Arthropoda; class Insecta; order Lepidoptera; family Erebidae; genus Parascotia; species Parascotia fuliginaria. Next base: position 13,349,910 of record OY720172.1, read on the forward strand.
AAAGAATAGACTGTCATGTCGTTAAGTTTCATGTCGATAATCGTTTAATTATGTTGCAGTGCATCGGCATCGGCATCGACTTCATTTATTTATTAGTAGTGGCCGACCATACAAATGGATCGTATTAATCAACAGGCAGGTCAATCGATCGCTAGCTTGTTTAGAACATTTGTTAAAGAATACATCAGTTTATAAATGTAACCTAAATACTTTTACTGCTTTCTGGGCAAATTGCAGGATATTTTTAAAAAATGCGTTTACATTATGAACTTCTTCGCCATTAAAAAGCATTTTTAATTTAAATACTGATATGTCACTACTAGTATTTTTAGTTTTGACTCAATGTTTGGCATTCACCTACCTAAATAACTTGCAAAAATGGAGGAACATCGAAAACCTTATTTGAGATTTGAGAACAACCTTCAAGGAAAGAAGATTTTCGCGGTTGGCCTGTTCATTCAAGAATCTGTTGCTTTCTATAAAAATATCTTTATTATTTAATTTTTCCATAATAGGAATACCCATATTGAGGTGTATGATTGTTGATCTAAGTTTATCCACCGAATGTATTATGAGATCGTGATCGGCGATCTAACTAAATTATTAATCGTGCATAATAATGTGTTACCTATGTTTATGGAGCAAAAGTACAAATTATCTACGTAAACAAGGTGCACTTACTAAATTGTTAGTTCTTACTTATTTTCTAAGTTGTTTAATTAGTACAGAGACATAAATAAGTGTCGGTCAATTTTGAACTTGGAACTCTTAACGAATGTGTTGTAGTTTATTGCTTTACAATTCCCGCTCTATGAGACAACTTTTAGTTGCCGCGCCTACGCGCCGTCGTCGCCCGATACACAGTATAACTAGACTAGAAATAAATCGTGAAAGCGCTTTGGCAGGTGCCTATACCTGACGCTTCAGTGCTGCCTACTCGTGGGCGCCATTTTAGAAAACCTTCATTAGCAAAAACACTCAGTAGTCTGTCTGCACTTTAACCGTTAAAGTGTTTTTTAATGAGCACTAAAACATTGGATAGAGATAGAGGATAGACTTATTAAATCACTAATTCCATTCCCAGTTATCACGAATGCTGATAACCTATATATCTACAATTCATTCACTGTATGGATCGACGAAAATACTCTAGTATAATGTTTATCTTTAAAATATATCTATGTTGAAGACATAACTTCTTTATTATCGTTGGATATGGTGCCCCAGTATTGGGGTTAAGGAAAACGGAGACACGTCGTTAAATCTTCCTATCACTTACGAAAAACCGAAATGTTTCAAGAGGAAGCTATCAAAAATATTATGTCCGTACTATGATAGTTATAAAGCTACGTGTATGATCTTTCAGCTCCATGCTGCAGATATTAAACTAGTTGAAATTGGTATTCCAGTCACGCGTTGAACCTCCTGAAGCCAGTAAGGGAATGCGCCAATTAAAGTAAAGTTGATCACAGTCTAGGTCTTTTGCTGTAGGTATTTTATTTTACATAAGTTGCTTACTAAATAGATGTGGATTATGTTAACGTTAACAATAAAGAATGAGAGTATAATAAAGTTTATGTCACGAGTATAAGAAATTAGAATGTGTCGAAGTCGAGTGCTTCGTAAAGTTTTGTTTTGAAAGTTATTTCGAATTTTACGAGCTTGTAAAGAAGTTAATTTTAGAACCACATAAAATAAGTTTGTAAAAGATACATTTACAACAATCATATTTGTGTGGCACAGGGTGTTACTATACCAATCCACTACTCTATTCTGCGAATGTGAATGTAGTTCAGTCATTTACACAAAAATATGAAATACAGGTTTTATGTCACGATAGTAATAAAAATAAAAATGGTTGCGGTGATGAGCGATTCCAAGTACAAGTATCCAATGCTAATAGTCAATCTTCCCATCGATCTTCATTTGACACTTCGCTAGAGTAATCACATAGCGTGTTTGAAGTTTCAAAATCACGTTTTGTCTCTTGTATTTCTATTAGCAGGTTAAAAACGAATTTTTAATTAATAATACACTTTTTGAGTTGGAAAGATACTCAGCTGTGTATTTATATAGTATAATAGTACTTTTATAGAAAAACAAAAGATTTTGGATACCAGATTATCATGCCACCATATTATAAGCTAGATATCCAGCGATTTAATAATAGGTACATCTACTCTACTACAATCAGGGAGTACTGCGGAACTACAACACAAAACATTCAAGGAAATTAAACTTTTCCTTTTTTACCTCTTCTGTTTATGCGCCAAGAATGTAATATTGTAACTAACAAAACTTTTTACTAATGGAGACAATAGTTTTCATGCTTTCAAGTATCACCACACATCAACAGTTTTAGTTTTTAAAACGTTTCTCTTACACCGCGTATATGCCTACAAGAACCAACCGTGAATATCCGAGATATACGCGGCACGGTTTATAGCGCGTACAACATAACTTTTGCATACAAATACTTATATATTATATTTCTTCTTCCTTATATATATTTTTTCATACAAACAAAATTGGCATACAGAGGCAGAATCGCGTTTCGATTTTCGTTTTCGGCAGAATCGGCAATGGTGAAAAATCGAAGGCAAAACTTTTGATTAATTGTTAGCTCAATAAAATTATAAATAAATCACTAAAGAATAAATTTAATTCACGTCCTATAGGCAACTCACTGCATATACATGCAACTGGCTTTTAGTTAGACGAAGGAAAACTTCGTGCGCTAACTGCACAGCTGTGTGAAATGGTAGGGGGTGGTAAACTAGCACATTAATGCCAAGTCGTTGTACGTGCTTAGTTAAATGCTTCCGTAAATGAACCACGATGTCCGCTATATTGGAGAGGCACTAAAACTTTGTAACTATGTTTTTGCCCGTGAGATTAGACTGAAATGTCAGCATGGAATATGTAAACCGATCCCCCAGGGTATCAGTTCTGGGGGATCAGACCGGAATAACTCATAATACTGCGCAACAGAGATTGTTTCTTAGATAGATTTGTTAGATATATTGAAAAGATACAACAAGGATCTTATTATGGGTTCTAATTTTTAAAGATAGTGTAGTAATATATCTGTGGTTTTTAACGTATCTATGCACTTATGCCGTATTTGACTGCCTCTGTGGTTCGTTGGTACTATGTACGGACTGCCATGCAAAGCTCGCGGGTTTGACTCCCGCTCAGTGCAAATATTTGTGTGCATGAACATAACTATTCGCATTGGTCTGAGTGTTTCTATGTGTAATGTGTATGTATTTTTCTACAAAAAAAAATGTATTTATCTAAAAAAATTTAGGTAAGTATGTATATCCGCATTTCGAAAACCCATAACACAAGCTATAATATACGAGTATGCTTACTTTGGGTCTAGATGGCGTTGTGTGTAGTTTGTGTGATATTAATATTATTATTATTATTTACTTGAAGTGGTAGTTTTGATAATGTCGCACCAATCTGAAGAGGTTCTCTGCTAGACACACGTCTTTACCAAAATTTGGTATTTGCTATAGTCACCAAGCTTGCGGTTTGGTGACCTCAGTAAAGTAATATATTGTACGCAATTGCAGTCCATTTCCTAGTATTTCCGTTGCCTCTTACTAAGCCTACATGAAAAGTGAGTAAAACAATCATTCATACGCGTCTAACGATTACTGCCATCAATTTAAATGGATATATATGTATAGTCAAATGTGGATTTTTGCACATACAATATTGCCTACATACAAATAAATATACGTAGATACCTACCTCTGCAAATAAACCAGCCTTTGTTGAAGGTTGCAGCTAAATAAAAATAGAAAAACTATTGTTTCCGCTACAAAATCCTCCCCTTACCACTAGTACAACGTATCTCCAAGCATTATTTGATTGGTACAAGTATCACTGAGGAAACTTTGTATTCAGCAGTGAACACCACGTGAGATGACTATAAAATATTCAAGTAAGTATATAGTAAAGTGCTGTAAACAATGACATAGCAGCACAAACGTGTTTAGTTAGCCAGTTTAATGTGGCTACTTACGAGTACGTACATTCCAGGGTTACATTTAGTTTCAGCGGTTTCACTAGTCTCGTGTTTATAAAACGGAGCCGAAGAAGCCATAAACATAAATTCGCTCGTAAACCGTTAATCTCTTCCGACTTAATATACAGTTATATGCCTGCCTCGCTACTGGACTTAGTAGCTGTCTACATTATGCACTAATATTACGGATATACCTATTCACGCTACAAGATTACGCAGAATCCGTCTGTTTTCACTGAAGACATTTAAGTCTAAGCCAGTCAAAAGGGATAAAAATTAAATGGGTTATATTAGTAATTGCTTTATTGCTATGGTCACGAGTAAAATAAAAATTATTATTGAATATTTCGGTGACGCGAGGACCTTTTGACCTTTGACATTTTGTTTATAAATAGTAAGGTTTCCATATTTAGCTCTTTGCAAATTCCGCCTCTATTTTTGACTGGGGTACAAGATCTTCCCACACGTTGTATATGACAAAACATTTTTATTTTGTTATACTTACGTTTTTTTTAATAATAGCTTGAGCGAATAGCCTTCTAATAATTATATAGACATATTTAATTTACCTTGTCGTTACCGATATTTAGAAGAACTGATAACAGGCGTGACAACCATTCTCGGTATCTACACAGTCATGATAAAATCGAGTATTGAAACTTTCCTAAAGCGTATTTATTTTAAGTATAGTGGTTAAGTCAGCATTTATTGTATATAGTTTATAATTTACTTCACTTTTCTCTTAACCAATTATCCTATAGTTTTTCTACTCAAAGTATTAAATACCCATTGTCACGAAATTAGCCCCGTTTACAATAAACTAATATTAATTCAATTTATTTGAATATAAAAACTTTAATCTATTACTGTTTTATGACTTTTACTATTCTAAGTAATAATAATATTAAGTATTTAAGCTTTATACAGAACATGTTTTTAAATGTTAAAATTAAATGTTATTATACTTTTATCTCTATCATAAAGTCGTTAAACTAGCGGATTTCGACTTTTTTATTAATTATAGGTTTTTCACGATATTTTCCTTCAACGCATGGCAGCATTGACCAAGATATGTAAACTTGAAAATAACATGAAACCTGGAATAAGCCACAAGATCGACTATCGAACTACTTAAGACTGGATGGAATAAACCACAAATTCTGTAATTTTGTCAGTTTTGAACCGTCAGTTTCGTACATAAGGATATCATAAATACTATTTAGTAAGTTCCAAATGCTTATTTAAATTCATTAGAAGGTTACTTTTATGCAAATGAGTATCGACATCAAATGAAAACGTATACATTTTCTAATACACATAAAGTGCACATGTCACATTTGATATAGTGCGAGAGTATCACAAACCGCACCTGTGGCCGCTGCTGTTCCGACTGAGCAAATCCGCATTTGCGGCACAATGCGGCATTACGACCACGCGCGTGGACCGAAAGTAATGACATGCCGTTGTCGAAATAAATTGCTGCCGAAAAACAACTTATTCCCCTGTGTTGTTTTCACACATGTAATGATATACCACCTATTGTGCATGTAGTAAATACAGAGATATTTTATTTTTTCAGTGAAAAAAAAAAATAACCCAAGATTTGGTTTTCGTGAATATCTATCTTATCCGATCGCCACAAAGTTTAAAACTGCTAAATCCCATTTCAATTTTCTATTAAGTATAAGGGTGTGTTTTGTTAGGTATCTATATGACTAAGTATGAACGTTAAATGTGTTTCGCAGATGCTCCTTTGTGCTATAACAATTAGTTGCTTACATATGCGATAAAGACGTCATAAACTCGAAATACGTTTGTACATTATCCATGTATTTTGTGCAATGTGTTACCACAAGGCTGTTGATAAAACTAGGGTAATACTGTACCAGAGATGTAAGATAGCTATTTATATGTTTTACCAAAGAGATTTGAAGCAAACAGACTAACGCATAAGGTGATCTAATGATATTTTAATGGATTTCGTGCCCCACAGTTGCTGTGCCATTCCACTGCAAGATACGATAATAATAATATGTGGTCGTCTATTTATACTTAACAAAATATCTGTCTTAAGTATTTTACCAGGATAGTGCTCGGTTTCTCTAGGTTAGTTGGGGTTTTTCACCCAGCAAAAGTTTCTACTCGCAGTCTGAAGATTGTTATACGCCCTGTAGGTACCCAAAGAAACGCTAACACCAACGCCAGTTACCACTTACTTAATATCACGTGTACTATTGACTCGTATCTAAATTTTGCCATGTAGTTTAAAAATCATCATGATATTGGCTTGATGTTTTAAATACCTATTCGCAAAGTATTAGAAGACACTGCCCTGGAACTAAATAACGCTTGTGAAAATTGTAGATTAACTTTGTTTTCAAATAAAATGAGAACGACGTTACATGCAGTCCTCCTTGACGTGTCTGTCAATGGCAAACTCGGCTAACTTTGGTTGAAATTTGCTTGCAAAGCTAAGTTAAATGTTTCACCGCAGTACCGCAGGTCAACATATCAGAACTAGTGTATGTGTTCTTTGATAGATACCGTTTACTAAAACACATTGAGACTTAACGTTATTCACATCAGTCGCATTCCCACTTCGAGCTGTGACATGTAACGAGGCTTGGTCGAGAGGTCTGAATACTTATATATACGATACGTGTACACAAGCTTGTCAAGTGAGTCGGCTCAACGTTTGGACTGCTAATACCCTCTTTGTAACTCGATAGCCGTCACATAAGTATGAGAGACACTTTGAAACTGTCGCCGTGGTAGTTATATTGAGTTAAAAGTTAAGCCGAGTCTGTTATTATAAAACTATACATGTTTGTCGAGTTTACGCGTTTGCTGAATATCGATTTACTCGTCGTTGTATAGCAGTACGAGGATGTGACATGAGAATGGCGGAATATTATTATAAACGTCTCATCTCGGTGAAGGAAACGTGATCCTACGTGCTTAGATGATACTTTACTCAAGAATCAAATTCTGCTAAATATCCAGTAACGACACATTATTATTACGCATTCTCGTAAATATTTCGAAATAAATATTTATTAACATCGTAAACCATTATTTTTTTAGCACGTGTAATACCTATAAGCCAGGATTAATTGAAATTAATTTCTAGTAAACGTTGAGCTACGATAAGTACTTACATGAGCGTCCAAGTAACTATTAAATCTATTGTTGCTCTGAACTTATATTAACACAAGATCATGTAGATCATATGTCAACTCTGATATTTAAGTATCTATCCATCTACGGCTGGAGACTGCACTCTACGGTCCACGTAGGGCACATCGATCAACGTAGCAACATGAACGGCTTTAAATAACACAGCGCACATTGCTACGCGATATAGAGGGAATTGCAATCGTATCAAAATATGTGCATAAACTGTTAGTTTTGAAAAAAATATATCTCGTGCTGCTGCTACTACTACATCGTATAAGTATTTAAGTTTTGTGTGTTTTAGAGTGTCACGCGATATGGTTACTGGTGATCCTCAAACAATAGGTTTCCTGTTGTCTGCTTATCAGCGAACTAGCTGTAGAATAATTGAATGACATTTTGCTATATCGTTATTTTGACGCTCATAAGTGTCACCGATCTGATCTAAATAAAATAAACGTTATTTATCTTATCTTATGGTGCTTAAAGCGATCCGCACTTCTATCATAGTGCAATAATTAAATAATAATCATAACACAGCAGTCACGCGGAAGAATGCCAGTTCTTTATAAGCTGTCACGTCAATTTAACGTAGCACATCATTTACCACACGAGCTACGACGCTTGCAGCTACCAATTGCCCGCTTTCGTCATACCAAGATTTATGTCCTGTCACATACGATATCCCCCGATCTTCGCGTCAGTGTTGAATTTTATTACTGTTCCCGACAGCTCATACATATTTTCCAGACATCTTTGACGTTAGATGTGCACGTAGAGGCTTTCGGCATTTTCATTTACAATGAACATTGATTTATTGTATTTTTATTAATAATGTATGAAAGTAAAAGCATTGATGTACCGTACCTGTAGGGCAAAAATACCTAGTACATATCATTTTAGAATAAGCAATGAACCCGCCATCTTTGAAGTTATAATGCTCACAGGTTTGTGCGACTAGAATACAAATACCTGCGCATCACTAGAGAATTTTAAAGGTTAAAAGTACGAAAAATCTAATAGCGCATAGGTTTGTTACTGGCGGCTTTGTCAATAAATTGAATATTTTATAGCGTCGGGTGTCGGCAAGTAAAGGCTAAATTTATGACGGTGCGGCCTGCTTAGCTCAGTAAGGATATAAACCACGCTAAATTGTTTATGACCTTTGTTGAATTGCGGAATTCCAAAGAGGTAAAATATTCTAAAAATATGACTTTGTTTATTACGTTAAAATATATTATGACGGTAATAAAAAATATAAATCGATCACGTGACCTATAAATTTCATTCAAACGATCTAGATGGGTAAAGGTTTTATAATTCTTGTTGTACCGTTTTTATAACAAAGCCGAAAACATTAAAAAAGGAAGGACTTAAAGGTTTTATTACCAGAGTAAAGCAACTTTTACATGAAACAGCATGGCAATTTGTGTCCTGTCCAGAGCGTATGGCTGCTTGTCTATGACCTACCGTCGTTCGGGGATTCATTGCGAACTGTGATTGTTCTTCTAACTATCACTTTGTCCATCGGCGCTGACCATTTTGCCGAGCCTTATTTTTTATTTAATGTAAAAGTAAAGAACGATCTCATTATTTATGGGCCCACTGTAGGCAAAGTGACAATATTGCATAAAGATTCAGATTTTCTTACCCTGTTTTCCTTCGCAGTTTGTCCGTGGTGAAGTTTACCATGGATTATTTAATTTTACATAGCATGAACAAAAATATACGACTTTGCTGTTCGTTGTATTAAAAAAAAACAGATATCTTACAGAGAGTAACATTACATAATGGGCTTAACACATGTCGCGTGCAATACAAAAGTAACAAAAACCTTAATGTGTAAGGATTTCCTCAAAAGCGGATATAGTGGTATTATAATTACACGAAAATTTATCATTCGTCTCTCTTGCATACAATGCTATAGTTTAAGCTGGACTCAGAGTCTGTCTTTTATACGACTTGAGTAGTTAACGCGATGTCACTGAATGCACTTTGAGAAATATGAATAGGATTGCCCTGTGATAATTGTCCTGTGATTGTAAATGAAGACGGTTACCAAAAGTTCTTACAATTTTATTATAGTGAAATTTATAAATTTACGAATCGCTTAAAAATATATTAATTTAGGTATGTTATGTTAAATATGTAGGTATTAGGCATTTTACGAATTGAAGTTGAAAAAAATATATCTCATTAATTAGCGAATAGCTGAAATAGCTCGCTATATCTAACGAATGAGTAATAAATAACTTGAACACGAACTAGCTGGTATCTATTAATTAATCTTGCGGTTCAACGTGTTGCGAATTTATTCTTCCTTTGAAAATACGAAAATACAGTACCAAAAGAAAAATAACCTTTTTGTCTAACACATAAACTAATGTTAACAATGGATACAATACTTTTATTGCCCTGGAACTGTGCTACACTATTTAGTGAGATGCGATCGTCCGTAAAAAGTGGAACTCCCGCAGCCGGTCTTCTCCATTTTGATTCAGGAGTTTCTTAAGGAATATCACCTTATTTATTACTTTATAAATAAAAAGTTTTTAATGTGCAAACAATATTATACACGTTCACGATGCCACAACAATATTTCATAGGTGAATTATTTAACCTGTTTTCTTAACATACTAGCTTACCGCGGCGCAGTTTCATCCGCCTCTTTGCTTACTGCCCTGCTCCCATCGCCCGTAGCGTGACGTTGCATAGCCTATAACCTTCTCAGGAAATGGGCTATCATACGCAAAAATAATGATTCAAAATCTGACTGGTAGTTCCAGAGATTAGTACGTTCACACGAACAAGCAAACAACCAAACTCTTGCGCTTTGTATAATAGTATAGATTGAAAATGAAATGAAACTGAAATAATTTCAGACCAGTTATTGATGGAACAAACTAACATGCCGACAACTATATTATAATAATTGAATTTCATGGGTCTGTGTGGAATTGTCATTTATATTTTTCAATCATTATAAGGTACAATGATAATTTAATTCAGATTCGTGAATTTCAATAGTCATGTGTACCTAATAAGAGTAGTTAAACAAAAATATTTCCGTGTTTTACATATAAAAATTAAATCTAATCAGTTTACGTTATAATTGTTTTTTTTGTAGCTTCTTTTATGCACCTACGTCATTTTTCCTTTGCAGGTCAGTATTATAGTAGTGTTTTAAAATTTAATTAGAAATGAAATAATAAATCGTTTTTATTAATCTACACATAGTTCCAATTTGCATGTGTTAGCTCTAGGCACAATTTCACTCCTCTGACATTTTCGAATGGTATGGTTTACGTGGAGCTTTCAATTGCCTGCTCCTTCCATACAGCCATTACACATTACGCGTGTGAAACATAAATCAATCTCAACGTGTATCTATCTACCTTCTAAATATTCAGTGTTGACATAGGTACGTAGAATGCTTTAGAACAATTGAGTGTAATTTAAGCTTAGTTCTGAAGGTTGTAGTTGATTCAATACTTGCTTATAGTATTCAGATTAATGATTTTCGTATGCTTAGTCAATATTTAAATAGTTGTTAAAAGCGCTAAGTTAGAATGTATGCATATAGTAAAATGATAAGTTGTAATTTTTTTTTATCATCGACAACTTACCCGATGGTAATAAGTCATCACGGGTCAGAGGGCTTTGCAGCACAAGCATCATAAATGACTATCTTTACTGCTGTCGATACAGAACTTCATGTACTACACACTAATTACCTGCATTTTCATGAGTAGCAGTTAGCCTAACATTATCTAGTACTAAATATACTTCCTCAGTATGTTTCAGTTGCAGTGAAAAATCTTCTATGATATTTTTTCTGTGTCCTAACTTTTATACTTAAAGGTTAACATAATATTTGAAAAGCTCTCTGATGCCATTTTCTAGATGTCAGAGTATTTCTGATATAGCGCATGTCGTGAGGATTATTTCAAGAGTATTAGTATTCGTAGTATTGCATTTTGATTTGTGAGTGAGAGCGACGGGCTTCTGTCACTCTTTTTAATTAATTTTCTCCTTTTCTCACTTCCCTCATTCAGTTCAACTGCCCCATTCCCAATCGCCATAGTAGAGGTCACAATACTAGAAGTTAGAGACAATGGCCAATGACTAGTGGCCACCACTTCTGGATACCATAGACTGCATACCATCAGGCAGAGTGGAGTCACTTTGGTAGGCTACTATAAAAAAGTAAGCATTTGACTTAACTTGATGAAGTGGCGGTAGATAAAATGTTCGTCAGGCTATCATACGAGTACGTGTGCTTGACAGGCGCATTTGATTGATTCAACTCGATCTCTGGCGCGGGTACCCCACATTACACAGCAGACTACGGCCTGTTAAGTTTAATGATTGAGAAAACGTATGTGAGGCTTCTTATTTTCTGAATAGGTTGTTTAATTGGTGCTATACTTTTTGCAACCGATTTTTTTCTGCAAATGAATTTACGAACATTGTGCTGATATTTTGTGTTATCACTAGCACTATTTTTTTTTCAATAGCATTTGTTATTGAAAACAATTGAACTTGTATATGCATAGGCTATAATATATATTTTGTCATTCGATCAACCAAATAATATAATTAAATTATTAAAATGTTTAAATTAAAGTTACAGACTAATTTATAGGCAAATGATGTAGTAATAATATTAGTAAAATCAAAATACATAATTTTAGAGTGAGCAATCTATACTATTTTATATATAAAGCGAAAGAGTTTGTTCTCTGGAACTACCAGTCGGTTTTTAAAAAAATTTTTGCGTATGATAGCTCAGTTCTGGAGGAAGGTTATAGTCTATGTAACATCACGCTACTGGCGACAGGAGCAAAGCAGTAACCAATGACGAGGATGAAACTGCGTTGCGGAAAGCTAGTTGTTTTATATTTTACCTAAACTTCTAACAAAAAGTATATATTCTTATTTTGATTTTAATAGAAATTTCAGAGTAGCAAGCTTGTGTTTATTTTAGACAAAGCTTAGTTATTCGAAATGGCAGTGAGCTAAATGCTATTTTTATATATCAACTACACAAGACATTAAAATACCTTTGCGAATAAAATAGGTATAATTCCAGGTGGTTTCAGTAAAATGTAGGTATGATAATTTTCTCTTATCTTAATTTGTTTATGTTGCGACTCTTCTACTATAATTTACCAATTTCTAACTTTCTTACAAATAGAAAAAGTGGTTCAGTCTTTTTTAACCAACTTCAAAAAAAGGAGGAGGTTTTTAACCGACTTCAAAAAAAGGTTTCTCAATTCGACCGTATATATATATTTTTTTTGTGATGTGTGTTCGCGGATAACTCCGTCGTTTATGAACCGATTTTGATGATTCTTTTTTGTTGGTAAGGATCTCCTTACCAACAAAAAAGAATTGTTTCCTTATCATGGTACCACCCTTGGGATATCTATCCCAAGGGTGGTACCATGATAAGGAAACACGGATCTGATGATGGCATCCCAGAGAAATCGAGGGGAACTTTCGAAAATCGTACTGACGACTAGAGCATTTGTTCATTAAGTATTCATCATCATATCATCTATTTCATTAAGTATTTTAAGGCACTACTATTTAGTGAAGGCTTGGAGTCGATCTGATGATGCACAAAGACAGTCGAGGGAACTCCTCAACTATTTATAGCAATTAATTGGTGTTTGGAGTTAATTCATTTCTAATTATGAGAACTTTGCTCCCATATGGGTTATAAGTGCCATTACAGGTGACCATAGATAGTCGAGGGAATTCCTCAACAGCAGTCATGTCGGGCTTACTTCATACGGTTCAATATGCCAAAATATTTAGTGTGTACAAAAATAATACCTAAGTAAGATGGTAAAATAAAATAATTTTTAACAAAAAGAAATCCGACTTCAAACAGGAAGGAAACTAAAAAGTAAAAAATAAATTTACGTAGCACAAAGTAATTCGTATTTTGATTTAGTTAATAATTAAGTAAGTATTTTATAATTTTGAAGTTGGTGGCAAGTACATACTCTATAACTAAATATTATAAGAACTTTACTACAATAGCAAATTAAGATTGATAATACATATAAATAAGTACCTAGTTATTGTTTTACTTGGCACCAATTTCAAAATTATAAAATACTTATTTAATTATTTCTGAATAAATAAATCAAAATACGAATTACTTTGTGATATGTAAATTTATTTTTTACTTTTTAGTTGTCTTCCTGTTTGAAGTCGGTTTTCTTTTTGTTAAAAATTATTTTATTCTACTTTATTTCATTAATATATATTTATTGTAACTTTGTGACTAAAAGAATAAATTAATAAGTTTCTATCCTTTTTGCTCATTATAACTTGCACGTTTATTAATGGAAATAACGATAAACGTTAAATCTCTTTTGCGTCTTTTGCGAATGTGTTCTTTGAAAACCGTAGGTGTAATACGAAGAAAATTAAATTTCCCTAGAATTGTAATATGCATTACTATTAATTCCCTACTAGATAACTAAGCTTATAATTCTAATTAATATAATATTATATGTATTAATTTCAAATGCAAATATAACGTCAACGCTCCTCAGAATTTACTAGTGTTACATTAAGTGATTGTGTCGCATTACTTCGTGTTCAGGCAAGCATACACAAACCACTCGGCTGCTAGTGACAAATTTACGAGACAGGAATAGCTAAATGATGAAGCCTGGCTGCGGTAGGTATCATAAAATGCGCGCCATATTTCAGAGATCGTGCTTTAGCAAAGTTTAACATAATATAAATTTCTGTTTGTATAATGTTTGGCTATTCAATTATTATATTTTTAGATTAAGGTAGCGATAGAATCAGTCTTTAATTACCGGTTTCTGGTCGCATTCTTTTTTTGTTATGTTTTTGTAGTAATTAAAAGATGACTTTACCGCTCTCTACCAGAGCAGCGTTTTTATTACCAATAGATGTCTGGCAACAATAGCTGACAAAGCAGAATAACATAGGTACATTACAAACTCAGCTTATCTTTCCATTGCAAAATTAAGCTATGGAAGCCATAAAAGTTGATTGTATTGCATTGCACTGATTGTTATTTCTTATAAGTTGCCTATGTGTTTATTAGAAACACATCAGAGTTAAGCCGGTTAAGCCTGAGCAATTCTCTTTATTCTGGATTTATTTCATTTGTATTCGGCACAGGAAAGTAGGACATCTGTTACTTATGCGGAGCTACTAGCCCAAATTTAACAAGCTATTGGTAGACGTGATAAGCTTATATACTCACTGATGTTAGTATATTATTATTTGTACTATACCTTGTTTTGTTCTTTGTTGTTGTTGGATCAATATTAAAAACTTGTTACTCATCGAAAAAATAATAATAAAATTATAGTCTTAACTACACGTCATTTACAGTTAGATTCGTTTTCATAATTTATTTCATTCCTATTTATAAAAAAATATTTCTAACTATTCATATTTTGAATTTTGATAACCTCTCTCGAAACTTGATGACTTAGATAGTCAAGAACTGCAGGAAACCCTCTCATACTAATGGTATGCAAGCATAGCATCTATAAACATTATTTAGATATATTATTATATACCTAAAGCGGCAAAGTTACGCGCAGCGGAAAGCTAGTATTAGTGAAGGCCACCATACAGTAGTTTGGCTTTTGGAATGGTATGTCTACCACTTCTGGATTCCACTGTCTGCTTACCATCCGGCAGAGTGGAGTCACTTTGGTAGGCTATAAAGAAAAAAAAGTAATTAATTTATCTATCTATACTAATAAATAAAGCAAAAGGGGTTGTTTGTTTGTTTGTTTTTAACTAGTAGTACTATTATATAAAGCGGAAGAGTTTGTTTGTTTGTTTAAACGCCCTAATCTCTGGAACTAACAGTCGGGTTTGAATATTTTTTTTTGCGTGTGATAGCCCAGTTCGGAAGCAGATCAGTAACCAAAGACGTGGGTTGAACCGCGCTGCGGAGAGCTAGTACATTATACCGTTCGAGCAAAACGTGGGCGACGATTAATCAGATTTTTGTCCATTATCACAAGAACATGAATCCGCATATATGTATTGGTTAAATTGTATTATTTTTCATTTTACTGGAATTGGTTGCATATTAGCTTTCAAGTCAACTTTCCAGAAAGGCTAAATTGTTATAAATAACGGTAAAAGGTGGTCGTTAACATGTAGGTATGTTGACAGCAACGACTTCGTATACTACAATTTTCAATTATATTTTGCCCGACAATAGCAGACATAGTGTAAATGGTTTAATTAAACTATTTCTTAACAATGAGACATAAACTTTATTAAAAGAACAAATTAGTGCTAAAATGAGCGGCATATAAAGAAAAGAGCGGGACTTAATTTAATTATGAATAGCTAGCTCTCTGGGAAGGTGAGTTATAGCAAATTACCTCAGCGACACTCAGTAATGGACTGCGAGCTTTTGTTATCATCAATTTGGCTACAAGGATTCAATTTTAAGAACAAGAAGTAAATTTTTGTTTATTATTATAATCAGCATTTAGGGTCAAATTGCCAGTTGTAGGTAACATCTAACTCGACCTTATGTATATATATATATGTATTTTTATGAGTGTACGTCGATAACGTCGTCGTTTATGAACCGATTTCTATGATTCTTTTTTTGTTGGAAAGTAGATATCCCAAGTGTGGTACCATGATAAGAAAGCAAATACTATAAGAGCCTTACTTACTACAATAGCACATTAAGATTGATAATACCTATAGGTACCTAGTTATTGTTTTACCTACTTGGCACCAACTTCAAAATTATGAAATACTTATTTAATCATTTCTGATTAACTAAATCAAAACACAAATTACTTTCTGCTAAGTAAACTTATTTTTAACTTTTTAGTTTCCTTCCCGTTTGAAGGCGGTGTTTTTTTGTTTAAAATTATTTTATAATTTTGCAACACAAAATTGTTACCGAGTTCACGTTTTATTGTAAACTCATTTTTTAACTGAATCAATAATTAATTTGTTAAATGAATTTTGGATTCGAATTTAACAGAAAATGAAGATAAGATAACGTCATGAAAAGTTAAGCTCGTTTTTGAGTATGATCATGTTATTTACTTATTAATAAGCCCTCAGAGTGTTTATGTCGTGATTTGTTTTACACGCACGGAATTTATTTTCCCAAATAAGTAACCAAATTCAGTTAAGTTTTCAGTTTTGGAAGATACTGTTTTCTTAGATCGTTAACTATTCAACAGGTGACCAGAGGGTACATGTAAAAGCTTCGAGAATACTTTATGAAGATGGCTGTGTTACAGAGAGACAGGTATAACTTCCGTTACATGGTTATAGCGTGTACAAAGATGGAAGGAAGTCTTGGCGAAATCACGACGCATGCAGGCTTGTCAGATAGATCCGAGGGACGGAAAGTAGCAAGCAATCCTAAAACAAGATCTTTAAACGGAACTCTTTCAGCTCCGTTTACAGACCGTGTTTTAGAATTCATGCCCACTTTTACGCAATGGAAGCTGGCGCTAAACAATTTAAATTTCACCCTTTGTATACTCACAAAAGGTGCAATTTGTAGAAAACGAAATATGATCTGCTATTTTATACTTATAAAAACAGATCATATTTCATTTTCTTTGTAAGAATAAATATGTAACTACTATTTTCGTATACTTACCATAAAGCCTGAAACATCGGTAATCGGTAAAATAAAATATTATACTTATGTCATAATTTAGTTCTTATAATAAATACCAGGGGCGATATTCTATCGTAACTCATGCTTACAGTAGCATAACTTACAGTACCTATTGAAAAAGTTTATGTAAGAAACTTCATAATGTTCAAATAACAAGTGTTCATAGTAATGAAATAACTTCGTAATCATAGTTTATATAAATAGGTATCTACCTATGTTTTGCTTAAGTTTTTTGGATATTGTATTAGGAATTTATTTTCTACTAAAATATTTAAAAAAAAATAATCAACCGAAAAGCAATATCTAATATCATTTAATAGAAAATGGATATTGCTATATATAGGTTTTAGTTCAATAATTAAATATATGCACTAGTTAAACTCAAAATACCATTGTTTAAAAAATTGTTTAAATTCAATAACCAATTGTATATTTTTGGTAATCTCATAATTTTGGTTGAACAATGATGGCAGTGCAAATATTTAGGTTCGTGTTCGATTTGGCTCAGTGTAGCCTGTTGTCTCTTAGGCGCCAGCGAAGCGAAGAATATTGCAACACGCCCGTTGCATATGCTGCGATTTTACGTTCACTAGCACAGACTTTTCAATTATTTTTTTCATTCTTTATGGATTTATTAATTTCGTTCTTTCATGGTGATAATATTTTAAGGTAATATAAAAAAGGAAATCAAGATGTAATTGGTGTGTAGAATAAATGAGAATTTTATAGGTTGTAAAAAAGGTTTAGGTATTACCTACCTTCGGCTACGAGGGTCAGTTATGACTCACACTATTCTATATTAACGGATGTTGCAACAACATTGATTAAAATTTTAGTAATTTTAAAAGGGATATCGGCATAGGTACGCGATCTGAAGAACTGATAGAATATTACCTACTATCACTAAACGGTATTTAATTAATAGAGTCACATTGTGTGGTGCTTAGCGTTCCACCGTTGCATTATGCTGCTAAAAGTGATTAAGTTATCGGCAGACGACGATGTAATGATTGATGTTACGATTATCTTGTGGTCTACAATATTAATATGAATTTGCAGATACGCAATAAAGTTTAAGAAAGTAGCGGAGGTAGGATACATTATAATGTTTGTATTGGCTCGACGTTCATCGTAACAATACTTTGCCGTAGCTCATCATAACGTGATCAATCATTTTTCTCACAATTATGATTTGTTTTAAAATTAGATGCTTTTTAGATCTTATCAGCGCTTAAATCACAGGAGTAGATCTACTTTGTGCTTAAATCAAGCCTTTAAGATTAATGAGAGTTGAAATGAATAGTTGCTGCGTTTAGTTTTGATTTTTCTCATTTGGTGTGCTAAGAAAACTCAAAGAAAATTTTACTAGTTTATTCAAAATAAAGTAGGTAAGCTTTGTGGTACAAAATGGTAGGTATGCAATTTATAAAAGAATAAGACATCACCAGTTTAATAATTTTCTTACTAAGACAGAAGGTACAAAATAAAGTGCTATCGTTAGATTTGTTCAGGACTTTTAAATTATATTATAAACTAGCTGCGCCCTGCGGAAAATGGTTTAATTAATGTAATTCGGGAACCAAACCTATTCTCGGAATAAAAAGTATCCTATGTTCGTTTCCGGTACCGAAACTATGTATATACCAATTTTCATCGAAATCGGTTGAGCCGTTTAGGTGCTGAGTGGCAACAAACACACACACTTCATACTTTTGTCGTTCAATTAAAGCCTGGAACTCTTTGCCAGCGCATGTGTTCCCCTCTAATTTTGATCCTGGGTCTTTTAAGCGGGGCGTGAAAAAGCATCTCACTAAGCTGCCATAGTGGAGGCCACCATACCAGTAGTTTGGCTTTTGGAATGGTGTCCGCCACTTCTGGATTCCACTTACTGCTTACCATCAGGCAGAGTGGAGTCACTTTGGTAGGCTAATATAAAAAAAAAAAAAAAACTCGTGCACATACACATACACACACACACAAACTTTCGCATTTATAATATTAGTACAATTATGTAGATATTGAGGGTAAAGCTTTATGTAAACAGTGGTACTTCGGATTATTCCACACAGAAAGATACACAAATATAGTGTAGAACTGTAGACCTACCTTAAGCCATAAGTATTGTCGAGTCGTAGTCGGTATCTTTGTGATTACAACGCTAATGCACTATGATTTACTCTTCTAAAGCGGCAGCTCTGTCAGTTGGCCTCGTTCCGACTAATAACGAGAGAACGCACCCTTTAATTTATTTATTGTGCCCTCACACGTTAATTAAAATCTTAATTGACCTAGATTTATTTCATCTTATCAACGTCTATTAATAAATATATTGAGAGGCCGTTAAGTAATTATGAATATTATTAATACATGAATGGCAAAGACGTGCGTGTGTACTATATATCTCTTTTTTGTAATTACTCTGTGAAATAAGTTATTATTTTTGCATACAATCATAAAACAAGACTAGCAGTAGGTAAGACTACTGATATCTTCGACTGTCTATTTATTACCTATTTCTTCAATGCCGTGTAATGTGGCATTTTCGCTCTAAATAGCACCATTGACAAGTGTTGTCGGCGGGACGACGCGCGCGGGGTGGAGCGTACTAAAAATAGACGACCGCCATAGTAGGACAAGGCCATGCTCTGGGGGCGCCTTAACCCGGCCCACAGGTACGGCTTACGAACATCCTTGTGATTAATCTTGGCGTATTTGCGACTCCACTCGAGTGTTGGATTAGACGCACTCAGAGAAAATCTTGAGCGTATCTTGACGATTCGGATACCGTGGTTGTATTAAACACATAATAATATATAAACATGTTCAACACTCACCTGAATTTCGATAACGGGAAATCAGCTAACGATAATACAGCCTGTTATTAAACTGTTACAGACGTTGTATTAACAAATTTATGAAACCAAAGAAAAGTTACGCACGCTGAACTTCGCAATTTGGGCGTAATTGGTAAGACGCTTTAAGTTTGGGGAAATTCGTATTTAAAATTTTCATGATAATAAGGCTTAGTAACATTAATGTGGTAACAGAGTGATTACAGATATTGATGGATGGCGTGAATAAGCGAGTGAAAGCCGGCACTAATGACGCTCACATTTTGTTCTCACTGCTTCAAGATTAACGACGCTCAACCCTTTTTTTAATTATGCAGCTTTTGTGGAGAGTGGTTGGCTTTTTAATTTGTCTCCAACGAGTCTTAGTTAGGAACGTAAAACTTGTTACAAATTAGAGACAAAGGGTGAGATTACCTTAGGGACCCTACATATAATTGCCTTTACCTCAAAGTATTTTTATGTAAGTATTAAAAGTTTGCAATGGCCGGTTAGTATCTGTGGGATTTAAAATGTTGATAAGAATATAGAATTTCGTTAATTTAGCTTTAACTTCCATGCGAAATTTTAAATTAGACGCTTGCGATGAAATATATAAACAGATAATTGTGAACTTTCACAGAAATTTTTCGTCACGTAAAAGTTTCTAGGCAGTCATTATAGTAAACAACTTATTTCACAAAAACGTTGAAGATATTTCCGTTAAAAATGTTTGAGAACGTCGACTAATGATCAAGTTCGAGATGTATACCTTGGGGCTTTTAAGAGAGCTGCATTCATCCACTAGATGTGTCTGAGAGGCGGTGAATGCCATTTTTGACGGAGAGGTATGAAAAGGAAAAAAAGCGCTTTGCTAGCACCTGTGTATGTATTCATTCTTTTGTTCACTGAAGGGCGGGCGGTCGAGAGCCCGCGAGGAGCTCGCTCGCATGCCTCACTCCTCAATTTTAGGATATAGATAATACCATATATATACTTCTTTATAAATATCGGAATAATATGGATCTTATTAGGGTAAATTAATAAAATTGGATACGTTGAAAACTTTTTCATAAAGATACAAGTTACACATTTCGAACATACTCTTGAAACGTTTTAGTAATAGATATATGTAGGTATTTATATAATACAATAATTTATCGTAGGTATTTAGCTTGCATTTTATATTACGAGTAAGCGAAATAATTTTAACGAATATCGTACCTCAGCAAATAGATAATCTAGACGTGATTTCAAATACGCTCGTCTTGAGGGGATGCGGTCGATTTGACGAGTACACACTCATTCGGCAAAATATGTAGCTCAGACAAATATTTGAGCTGGGACGATCGAATATAAAGAACTGGGTACAAATGGTGAAGTGACAACCTCTACGAGACAAGCGCAGAAAACTGATGTACATATATGTAAGTAAATTGAGCTGATAATGGAGTCAATATTTTCGATCATGTATTATTCACACGTGTACACCAAAGTTGTCAAAGCAAGTTAATCCATAAGTTAAAACTGAAGTCAATAAGTAGACGTAGTCGTTAGAGCATGTCAAGGGATAGAAAGTTTCATGGTAACTCGAAAACAAGCTAAGTTGGAAATTTGGAGATTGCGCTCATCTTGAGACAAGAACGGCCTTCTAAATTGTGATAACTTTGGGTGTCTACTGTATGCAGGAGCCAACTATGAAAATAATGCGATGTACACAGCAGTTACGCTAAACTGGGATTACTATCTTATACTAAATCTAAATTGTGGGTGTTTAACTTTAGTGTTACTAGGTACAGATAAAATCGAAATATAATTATACCAAATCTAGTGATTTTGTCCAGAATTTTTAACGGCGTCAAACCGTTATTACTAAATACAATAATATGGTCTAACGCTGTTAGGTATTATAGAATAATATAAACCTGAAAATTCTTAAGTACTCAATGATAAGTAAACGTTGTAAATAAAGATTAAGATGGTTCTCGCGTAATCATGTGCCTCTAGCATAATGTGTAAATTGGATATTTTACACATTTTGCTAGAGGTTTAATGAACACGTCACAGTGTTACTCAAAGAAATACGAGTGGTTGACGGAGGTGTTTAGCAAGGTTTTTTGTGAACAAGCTCGTTACTGCATAAGTATGAAATTCGTGATTACATGTTATTTTTAGATTAACATATCGATCGCATTTTGACGAAATAGACCTTTAAAGAACTTGTTAAAATTTTTGCTCATTGCTATAGAGTATAAAATTGTTGAATCACAATTTAAATTTTACTTCTCTTTTTCCGCCTTCGTTAATTCATCAAAATATTGTCGAAAATAGGCATTTAAATGTTATATTTTATTTTATTTATTAGTATGTAGTAGTTGCTGCGCATATTTTCAATTTTGTTGCACTTAGCCTTAGTTTTAGTTATTTCACAAAAACGTTGCGCGCTAGGATGACGTTATAAACGTCACTGCAGCCAGACATGTTCTTTTTTAATTAGAATATTAAAATAATTATTAGCTATATAATTGGTTGTTTAGTCAAGTTAAATGTTGCGAGTTATTTCGCATTTCTTCTTTCGTCGTATGAAAAGTTATTCAAAATCCTGCTGGAGTAACGTTTACGGTTTTGTTAGATCTCCGAAACGGTTAAGTGGATTCTTGTTGTACATCTAATTAATTTATCAATAACATTAATGTCTATTTTCGACAATATTTTGCGAGGGTGACGCACACCTAAAAGAGCAACTACTAATTTCTATAAATGTATTAAAGAGCTTCTTTTGTTTATTTGTGCTCCAAATGCGGGACAATATCCAATCTTTTCATATACGCTTTTCCTGTCATGCCTGTCAAGCGCACGCGTGGATATACACAGAGCGCGAATATCTCACTCATACGCGTAATGTACGCACATGAGTACCTAGGTACAGTTAATCCTATGTGAAAGGAAAAACGCTTATCTATATATGTATATGTACTATATAGATAATTATATATATTATTTATACCTATACATAAAATAGGTATATTAACGATATAATACACAATTAGCTTAACAGTATACTTTTATGATTATTAAAATTAAATAGAAATAATCTTTGTTACTAAATATATGTAGTGTATGTTTAATATACCTACGTTTTATATATGAAATACTTAACTGATAAGACAATACGTACATTGGCTGCTATTTAAGGGTCCGAAACTGGACACTACATAAATAATATTTAAAAAGTAATTATTACATTTGAAAATTGAGCTCTTTGGCTGTTGGATGCAGTTTGTTTCATCCGACTGTCAATTGGTTTCATTGTGTGGCGCGATTTTAAAAATTGCGTGTGATTATCACAATAAATAACTCGATAAACAATATTTTAACTCGAGAAAATTGTCGTGCGATGATTTATTTATGATTTTCAACGTGGTCTAACTAGCAGTGCATCGATCAACTAAGTTCGACCCTTGGGGATCAAGCACCATCGAAGGCCACTGTGTATCACTGGCTTAGTGAGTTTAATCGTGGACGTCGTATATTAGGTAGGCCTAAATCAGTTGTTGTGCCACGAAACATCGACGCAGTGCGTGAACTAATAATGCAAGATCGTCATGTTATATATCGAGAGATAGAGGCGTCCTTGGACATTAGCATGACGAGTAAACATAAGATATTTATTACACGAACACTTGGCTGCAAAAAAAGTTTGTTCGCGTTGGATACCGCACAACTTGACCATAGATCAAAAACACGATGCAAAAAAATGATAAAAAAAGATATCTAAGATATTTCAATTTCAATTTCAATTTATTAATAAAATATAAATTACATACAATATAAGTAGTTTCCCTATGGTCCCAAACTAAGCCAGTGCTTGTATCTTGGGCACCATCAGGATTACAATTAATAAATATATAAATTACATACAATATGGTAGGTTCCCTTTGGTCCCAAACTAAGCAAATGCTTGTATCTTGGCCACCATCGGGATTACAATTCTTATATACATATTTTAAAGACTACATACTTATAATATAAACTAAATACGATTTAATAAATTACAAACATAATAAAAATAATACATGTAAATCTTAAAAATAATTTGCGTAAAAAAATATATTTCAATAATCAATATTGTGTAAATCAGATGATGCAATTAATTATTTAGGTACATAGCTAGAGTATGTAATATTTAAGCATCAGCATTATTATCTAGGTCTGTATAAATACAATATGTTCGAGGTAAGGCATTATTTATATTAGGTATTTTATTGTTATGAATTAAGATGCTTACATAAGTTAATGTTAAAAGGTTATTTTAATTTTGATGATAAGTCGTTCAACATATTATAATTCTAATAGGTATCTATGATAATATATTTTGAATAAGACAAAGACACATACCATAGTTATGCTATTTCTTAATAAATTAAATTATCTAATAAATATTAATTTAGTTCTAGGTGCACTCATAATCAACAGAGTTAATGTATCTCTGTTCTGCCGCTTTTTTAGCCGGACACTCATCGTCACCCGTTTTATGATTACTTGGCTTTTTGAATCGTAGGCATGTTGCACATTTCGGCGAGTCATTTTTCTTAGTACAATCAGATACTGCATGTCCTATTTCGCCACAATGTACACACGTAGGACCTTGCTCTCTGCATGACTTAGCAGCATGACCATACAGATGGCATTTATAGCATCTCGTCACTAGGCTAAAGTCCCTAACCGGGCAGGAAGTCCAATTTATGAAAATTCTGTTTTGGGTTATTAGGGCTTTACGTATAATGGCTGGTACTTCAATGATATAATTGCACGTCGACGCGTCTTTCCTGCCAGATTTATGACTTAATTTAATTAATGCTAAAAATGAATTCAAGGACATAGATGGGTGTTTGTCAGCAATGTTTTGTTCGAAAATACATTTATAAACATCATTTTCGGTCATTGTAGCAGGTACTCCTACTACCACAATCTTTGGTTTTCTTTTGTATGGTTCATCTGCCGTAAGCTCAGATGTCGAGACTTGGACTGCGTTCTTTACCTTCTCAATGTCGGTTTTCGTTTCTGTGCTAATTAATACGCCACCATTTATTGTTTTCCGTACTCCTCGTACTTGCAGTTTCATTTGTTCTGGGCATATTATTTTTTGAACTATGTTCCTAGTTTCCTCGCTTGACTTTAATTTATCCTTAGGATAAATTGCAACGGAGCTTAAGTTAGAGGTCTGAACAAAAGTATTTGGACCCTTTTTTACCATTTCGGCAAATGAAGGGTTTCTTGCAGTACAGGATACCTGAATCGATTGCTTGAGGTCTGAAATATGATCCGATAGGTCACATTTTTCTTGAAAGGCTACCATAGAGTTGGACGTTAGGAGAGCTTTCTGTTTAAGCGATTGGTACAGAACTGCCATTTGCGATGATCCATGTCCAATTTTACGACACAGGTTCGAAATCTTCATTTTTTGGTCCGAATTGAGCTTACCTTCCAAGGCAATAGTGCATACCTCATTTAGATATAGCTCAATCGACGACATCCATTTCTGGATCTCAGGTGTGGAAACAACTTCAATAGAGCTACATTCATGAGCTGGCTTTGATGGCGATTTGCAGGGACTATATTCCATTTTGTATTTGTAATAAAACTTATCACCTTTTAACTGTCCATTATTAACAAAATTACACACTATGCAATAATCAAAAATACATTTAGGTACACGTGTATCTAAACGAGGTCACTATTATTTGTCCGTATTTAATAAATATTGTTTATTCATAAGAACACGTCTATATGCGATGAGAGCGAAAAATCAATCCTTAATCCTTTGAAAAATCAATATATTGAGCCATTTATGAACTAGTTTGTAAATGTTAGCATTAGACTTCCATCTAGTAAAGCAAAGAATTTATTTATTTACTTTCAAAGACAATAACTTACTTTACAAAGTTAATGCTTTAATAAATAAATATCTCTCAAGATAAAGGCAGATTTTCTCTTAAATATTATTTGTAACATAGTGGCCTCCTTTTGCTACTCTAACTCTAATAATATATTTATTAAATTTATTTATACACTTCATTTAATAACTAAATAATATGTATTTATGTTTACGAATATGTACAAGAAGAAAATCTTCACCAACAATGTCTAAATATGACAAAATTTATGCGTCGTGCTGCTGACGTACTTGTAAGAATGGTACGACGGGCTATTTTCCGCAACTCCACAACTCAGCGCTTATTTTCCGTACTAAGAAATAAGCAAGGTGAGAAAGGGGTAAAAGTGAAATTTATATCGAAAAGCCGTTGTTTAAACATTTCTCCGCAGATGGTTATTTAAAAGCGCAAATTGCTTTGGCAAGAGCGTTTTGCTGCAAAAGATCATCTGGATTCTCGTTAGCGTAGGGTAATATGCCTTATGCTAATGAGGTGCATGTATGCAGCCGGCACCGGATCGACGGTAATGAGGCCTGCAGACTACGTTGCCCTGAGCCAATCTAAACTATTTGACACACAGCTTAAATAATTATATCTGAGCTCACTTTGAAATCATCTATATTATATTAGAGAAAATATGCATATTAGTATGATTGAATTCGAATCTAAAATAGCGTGTTCAGAAATTAGTTTTTATAATTCAAATGCGAATTGAGTTACAGTTTCAGATAAATACATAAATTATACTTCTTAGTAGTCTCACGTGTTACTAGCAGATTCTATTTCAGCTCGCGTGTAACTAATGGTTACATAGAAAGGTGTGCTATTATTGCAAGTCTCTCAATATCGGTAACAGCTTCTATCTTTATTCAGGAAATCGTATATTCATACGCTGTTCGCGAGACCGCTTCCCATTATTCTATTATTTGCTTCACCCTGGAGCTATAAATATGCTGCCTTAACATTTCCTGAGGATTTTGTGAGATGTATAACGGAATAGGAACTTCTTATATTAAGTATAACAAAATATTCAAGTAGTTATCTAGAAAATGTGCTATCAGTCCTAGATGGTCAGTGTGTAGGTATTCTGTAAGTAGGTATACGTAAACTAAGAAACTAAACTAGAATAGGATCAAAATTTTGAATATAAAAAAAATCTCTTGAGATTTCGCATCTCAATCGAAAGCTTAAGGAGAATTGTTCTCCTTAAGCTTCCGTCTGGAGTGATGATTGCTACAATGTTTAAAATTGCCAAATTGCAATTTGACTTCATTTCACATAAAGTACGATATCTTTAAATTGGCT
This sequence comes from Parascotia fuliginaria, assembly GCA_963082885.1. NCBI lineage: Eukaryota > Metazoa > Arthropoda > Insecta > Lepidoptera > Erebidae > Parascotia > Parascotia fuliginaria. Next base: position 13,376,877 of record OY720172.1, read on the forward strand.
AATTGAGTTATTATGACACGACTTACGATTCAAATAGTAGAAATTTACTACTCTTTAAGACTAATGGATTTTACTTGACTATTTTGTATAATGTTATTGTGATATTGTGGTGTTAGCTTTATTTTTTATTTAGTGTTAATACTGGTTAGAACTTGGCAGAAAAATCTAAATAAACCCGTGACCGCAATTTTAGCCAGCCAAGCGCATAATTGTGCTGCTGAGGAAGTACCTTTCGAAATACTCTTTCGGGATATTTAGTGATCACATATGACATTCAAAAGACCTACGCTTTTCTTTTAGATTTGATTTAATAATAACTAAACTTTTATTTAGATGGAGCTTGTCTAATATTGACCTACCTAACTCATGACCCGCATCTTTTACAGCCTATTTTATATATTTTATCCTCGTTTATCTCAGTTTAGACAGTTTTATGTGTTAGCTCTCTGTGTTAATATAAGTTTTAAGTATATTTGTTTGTTTTTGTAATATTAGCTTACCAAAATTCCTCCAACCTGCCTGATAGAGCTTTCAGTAGATTGCAGTAATAGTGGACACCGTCTTAATTTTAAATATAAATAAAGTTTAAAAGTAAATACCATCTCAATTGCCTTCGTGGCAGATTGCTATTAGGTACTAAAATCAAACAAACAGCTAATTGTCTAATTGTTGCCAAATTTTTAATAGATTTATATTTTACTGTTATAATTTTTATTATCCTTAATTGCCTTGTATGGCATTCACAGACGCGATAGAGTCAGTGCTCTCAGTCGCCACACGGGCATATTTATTTTGTTGTGTTAGTTTGACCACTTCTACATGAAATGTATGTGTCGAAATACTATGAGTGGTCAGAAACATTCCTGGTCAATCCAGCCCATTGTGGCATGTAAATATATATTATTTTTCGTATTTATTTCTATTAAACTTAGGGTCTTCATCTTACTGCCTTCTTTTCTGTGTCAACCTATGCTTGACAAATAATACATCGGGCATTATGTTTGTTTCTTGCATTTAAATTATGTAAGTGTTAATTTGAATACCTACTACGACTGCTTAAATAGCACTTACATTCAAGTTAACTAGTGAAAAGAGTCATACTTAAATTAGTATACTAACTCAGTAAGCACTTGACAGCATTGAGAGCATTTTTATAAAGCACTCTTACGAGTGTGCTCGTATTTATAGTTACGGTGACTTGCAGTTGTTGACTTGTTGTCAAACGTGATTATAGGTACGTTTAATAGTTTTCCTAGATATAAAAAGATGTTATTCTAGAAGAACCATATTTGATCCCATGTTATACCTACTTGGAACTTTGGGATCAACGAATTCGACGTGATTTAAGTTTAAGTTAAAGTAAAGTAAAGTAAATTGAGTTCTCTTATGACTAGCGGAATTGTAAATTGTTTTGTCATCGAGCGATTTAAATACAATATGTAGCGTATTGCCAATGTTCTCAGAGTATTCTTTAAGCAATTTTTCTTGTGATAAAGTTCTGAAAACAGTTTACATTTCTAGCATGTAGTAACTCTAGTATGAAGTGACAATAAAAGCAAGATGAGGCGAATTTATTTGGCCATTTGACTTTATGAGCCTATATTTTTATACGGCAATTGGAACAGAAATACAACCTCATTATACATAATGATGGATCCTAACAATAATATTTTCGTTCGTGAAGTAAGGTATCGTTTATGTTCAAATAAGATAAGCTTGGTTTGAAAAGCTTTAGAACTCAACATCAAATCACGAACATTTATTAAAAACTACTATGTGGGTAAATTATTTCTATTTTTTAAGTTCAAGGGCAAGTGATAGATTAGCACTTTGTGCCATCAGTCTTTAAAATTATATAATAATAATAATATAATAATAATAATATTCTACCACATTCACACAGCGCCACCTAGCCCCAATTTAGGCAATTATATTTATTTTTTATTAATTATATTTAAATGGATGGTAAAGCTTAAATACTCTTACCAATGAGCATCTATAGGTGGCAAATCTTACTCTTAGGCAGTCTTTCAAAAAACCTCTAGTTATTTGGTTTAATTCATTTTTGAACTAATGAAAACCTTGAAAAGAATTTAAAGAAAACGATATAACAAAAAGTGCTAGTGGACAAAAAGATCGTATCTAAATATCTTGGTCGTAAAACTCTAAAACAGTGAATTTATTTAAATAATATTAGGCAAAAATATTAACTTGTTTTTTTTAGGGTACAAATCCTTCTGACTTTAAATTATTCCATAATTTACTTGCGAAAGAAAGACAGTCTTAGGAGTTAAAAATTAGTTGGTATAATAGCTACGCCGCACGGCTTCGCCTGCGCGTAAAATATGTTTTGTTGCATCCCTTAGAAACCAGCATGATTTTCGGGATAAGAAGTAGCCTATGTCCGTCTCTGAAACCGAATCTATCTACATACCAATTATCATCGAAATCGGGTCAGCCGTTTAGGCACTGAGTGGTAACAAACATACGCACACATACAAACTTTCGCATTTATAATAATAGTAGGATAAACCCGAAATAGTTTTATCAGAATCGGCTATCGAAGTAATTTCTGCTATCTTTAACTATATTAGTCTGAAACCACGCGAGTACGACTGCGACTTTTTCGAAATTGTATCTACTTTCTTAATTTACTTGGATCTCATAACTTGGCATATATGAGGAAAAAAAATTAAGTGTGAAATTGTCAATCGGCCAAACGTGCTCATGTCTCTTTTGTATGAAAGAATCTTGCATCAAATATTGTGGGTAGTAAAAAGTAAAGTACTAAAAAAATTAATATCAAAAGATAATTAGAATAAGTATATAGGTAAGCCTGAAACGCGCAACGAGACTATCGTACAAATTTATGTAATGGTGGTATATCTGTTTGTCCGAACCACGAATATTTTTGCCTACTACCTTAGGACAAAGACAAATTAACTTTGCAATGCCTAAACTTTTAATAGGTATAGCTGCTTGCAAATTATTGATTTTTAGATTTACCTTAATCAGCTATCATAGAGTAAGATAGATCTCTAAGGTATAAAAGAAAGAAGGCCAAATTTCATGATTATGAGAAGTATTCTGTAGGTTTTTTATTAATTAGAAAATATATGACTCAAGTAACGTAACATGTAGATTGTACGATTAAACTCAATTATTTTTTTAACTCGAAATCTTTCTTCAGGTAAAAAGGTGTAATGCATTCTGTGTACACATAATATATGTTATAAGAGCACAGTTGTCTAATAATGATAATAGTAGTACACATTCAGCTGTTATTAGGTACACTGAGATAAACCAACAACATTAATAGTATTTATGACACTCGTTTATCGACTATCTATTTGGACGTTATTACGTAATTTCTGTTTTCACAAACCTTTTTAAAGTGGATATAAAAGCTGAACACAATGTATTTTTATTTTCTATTAGTGTACCTACTTTGATAACCTTATTCTAAAGAGGCTGGCCGGAATTGTCTTTGAGTGTACAAAGTAATAAAACCCAAGAGTTCTGTTGTAAAGCCGGAATGAGCTCGTTCCCTTTCTTTTAAATTTTATCCAAATCTTTCTTTCGAAATAAAATTTATAAATTAGTACAGTTTCGGGAATTAATTTGTGCTAAGTTTTAATCAAATTAAACGCAATGCGATGTAAACGTGAAACGTATTTGGTAGTTAATATTAAAAGAGTGCCGATTGCGGGGTCAGTTATAAGTTTTGCTTTGAAAACATTCTGAACATGTATCGCTCGTAAATTTTCGTTAGCAGTGTAGTAAGATAGCTGTAACTATAGCGTTTGTTGATACCGTATTAGAAGTGAACCCACGTTTGGGCACGAAATTAGATAGGTACAGACCTAGTGTACGTTTTATAACTTTATATTGTACACTATAGTTATTTATTGCTTCCATACGATCATAAAGATGAAAATGAGATCAGATCCTGTATTTATTTTATTTTGTTGGCGTTATATCTTTTTGTAATAATGATGTACTGATGTATATGGATGTCAGACCAGCACGGTTTTTAAATGAGCATCTCTCCCTCTTGCTTCGTCTCCATATAACGATAGTCTATAATAAGTAATTATAAAATCACCTGCTATCATTTTACAGCACCTGTAGGGTATGTACCTACCTATCTACTACTATAAATAAGCAATTTATGACGAATTTAGTTCATGATTTTACCAGCTTACGCTTTGTTTATCTCATTATATTGAATGCTGATCAGAGACTCGTTATTTTTCATCAATAGGTTTTATTCCCTTTGACCTTCACTAAAATAGCAATGTTGTACTCAATACGGATATTTACGTAATGCTGAAAATAGGAAACGAACACGTAAACAAATTCTTATAAAACACCTTTGCGATTCAAACGGATGATATTGTAGGCAACAACAAGTAAACAGTTTTACTCTCCCGTTATACAAATTTATACGAATATATTCGCGATGAATAAAAGCAAGCCATAGTTGTTTTTCTAAGACTGTGTTTGTGAGGGCTCGCTGCCTTGTCGCGGCAACTCGCCAACAACTCATTAAGTAGACTTCTTCTGTGACACATGATGAGACGGGGTGTTAAAAGATATGTCAAGTTTTTGAGTATTTCAAAGAAGTTTCATATAGGTATTAATTAAACAATTAAAGCAATTCACGATGTCAAAGTGACACTCATATTTATTTAGATTATATGAATGGCCTATAACATCAGGATAATTAAAAGAAAAACCCATACAATTAACTTACGAATGTACGGATAAATGCTGACAAGGACAGAGATATAGAAACTGACGAGCAACTCAGACCATTCTATTTGACTCAAGATATCTAGTTACCATTTGGTTTGAATAGTGACGACTGCACTGTCCACTAGCGAAGTACTAGTATACATACAACCTAGCGATCCCATATACTTTTTTAGCACAATCAGTTATTTATCCTGATATATGTGGCTACGCCTATTTGCTTGGTAATAAAATAAGAGAATAATATATATGACTAATAAACAAAATCTGGGTCTTAATATGACTCTACCTACATTAGCAAGGCATACCTACATTACATTGGCTGCAAGCAAGTTAGTTGAAATTGTTTTATTCTACTTGAAACCCATACATCTAAGAAGATTTAATCGAAAGTAAATAAACGAACATTATTAACATTTTCATTTAAATTTATAATTTCATTCAGAAATAAATTTTATGCGGGGATAAACAAAGCATCTAAATGATGCATACCTACAAAAACATTTCAAAAAGGCACACTCTATTTTTAAATCTTTTACATATAAGATGGAACACGGTTTTATCTATAAAACGTCTGAAATACGGAACGTATCGTAAAAATGGGACCACCTGCGGACTATATTTTACCTGCATTTTGAATCAGGTGATACAAAATTCCCTCCTTCCTTTTGCTATTTTATTTAAGCTCGACTGTTGTCGTTTCGCTTTCATTCAGTTTTATAGACGCCTTTATGAAATTAATATTTTATATAATAAAGTTATAAACATTATATAACATGTACCGATTTAGATAGATTATCTCTAACATTTTCCATTAAAATTTAATAAGGATTTTATGTTATAACTAAGTAAGTTTGTTACACAAAAAAGCTTACTATTTTAAGGATCAGAACTAAGTTTTAGGAGATAATTATAATCAACGCCGAGTGGCCGAGGGGCGAACACAGCGTACATTTTACAACTTACAAGGTATTACTAACTTGGCCGGAGGGGTAGTTAAGGTAAAATCTGATAATCGAGTCGTTAAAGTAATAAGTGGAATGCTCTTTTAAATGTCTTAAAAAAATGTAGCTACCAATATTCATACAATACATACCTAATGTTTTACTTGACTATCTAGGCTAGGGACTGAAAGCGGTTACAGTAAGAGGAAATTACCTCAAAAATATATCAGTACCGATTTAAGATAAAGGTTGACCTATACCGATACCTTTTTAAATAAATATATCGTTATTTAACCTTTAAAATTTTTCGGTACCGGTAATCATTCGAGAAGGTGCAGCATGGGGTGCAAGGGGTCGATGCAGCGGGGCGCGGTAGGCGGCGCGCGCGGCGGCGCATCAAAGAAAACCGTTATTAATTAAGGTTTAGGATATTGCTACCGATATATTTATAAAGGTTAAGATATTGCTACCGATATATTTATAAAGTTTAAAATATTGCTACCGACATATACCGGTATGCATTAACAACCTTTAAAAACCGCTACAGAAAAAAATATATTTCGGTAACCCTTAATTAACGGTATGACGTCGTATCGAAATTTAACGGTACCTTAATTTTTGGGTAATTCAGTCCCTATTATTTTAATTCAATTAATATAATTTAATTAATTCAAGTAATGCAGGCTGCCTACTAGCCTACATAGTATCTTGTTAGTAAGCTTAGCTTGGACCTAAATTTGCAGTTTAAGTTTTTAGACTAGAAACTACCCTAGGTATTATTTATCCGAAAGTAGTATAAGGAAAGAATTTTATTATTAGCGCCCAATCGCCTAATTTTATTAGGTTTTTCTAATAAAAGCCATCGAGGCTTTTATTAGAAAAACCTAATAAAATTAGGCGATTGGGCGCTAATAATAAAATTCATACATTTATTTTCATAACAAATGAGACAAAATTTGTTACCAGTTTAAATGTAAGTAAATTACAAATTCTAAACTTTTAATTTACGTCAATCAGTTTCAGAAGAAACCACGTGCAACAAAATTACGTTTAATTTGAGAATTAATTCGAAAAGAGTATTATTTTATTTATTTAATATTTCGTAATCTACTTTTTGTTAATTAGGTCAGTAAGTATATTATTAAGCCAATAACAGGTCGCGGTGATTATAAAGGTGAGTAAAAAGTTATGTAGATGTGTACTAATTCAACGAGATATTTAAGAATATTGAATTTATAATACTATTTGACAAAGTAATAGCCCATAGCACACATAACACGGTAGGTGATAAGCGACGTTTAATGCGACAGACTAAGCAAACAAAAGATTAAAACTACAGTTCCAAATTTGAATATTTTGACCTTAATATCAGTTGACCACAATTGAATGTGGAAAGGATAAGTACGTGGTTGTGATTCTTTTACAGTTTCAGTATTATTACAGAAGCTTTGTGGTGACGGCTTGCGGCTACCCTTGCGCCCACATCCTTCCGACAGCTCTTTTATTATGCATATGTCCTCCTTGCGCATAGGAAGTCCGTAAACATAGACACAAAGCGCTTTTTGCTGTTGTCAAATAGTAGAGATGTTATTTTCGTACTTGAAATTAAATCAGAAGTTTTTGAATTTAATGTATCTGATATACATATGACTTTTGAAAGTTGTGATAGGTAGTAAAAGCCTGAGGTGGATTTCATAAACTCGAAATTCGGTTCATATCGTAATACTCTCTACTTGTTATATAACATATTATTTAATTTAAAATTAAAATAAATATAAAGCTGCTGAAGTGAAGAGCTATTGTGACTGAATTAGTATCTCAAGTACTACCAGCCTGATTTGAGAAACTCTGTTTTTGATCGAAAGCTACTGTATTCTCAAGTATTCTTAACTTTACATCAATACGCAATGAACGCAAATCTGTTTCGAAATGGTAATACCTACTATTCGGTTTTATACACAACTGCCACTTCACGACATCATTTCTGATTTGTCAGATTTATGTCTTTTTGTTTTTTAAAAAGATCACTTTCGCATTAGGTAGTGAGCCTTGTGTCTCGGTCTTTACAAACACACTATTAATGCTAATTTGTAAGGTCCTCTACGTCCCCTGACCTAGACCTTGTTATCTATTTTAGGCATTTTATAATATAAAGGAAATAACCAATGTTTTGTAGTTTTATTAACTAAAATAAAAACAATCTCGATTGTTCAATTAAACAAATTTCCTACACCTCGACAGACTGATAGATTTAATATGAATAAATGCACATTTTCATAACGCAGTTTTGATATTTTTATTCTGTTTAACCCGTTTAGAGAACAAAGACGTCAACAAAAATAATATTAACGTTTTTAAAAATAGTTATGTAATGACTATCCATATTCAATATTTAAAATATAATCTTAATTTTATTACGTTTGAATACAAAGCATATCCACGCATATCCTACCTTAAAGTACCTTTAATAAGTTCTCTTCTTTGGTATTATTATCGTTACAATGGCTTAATTAAAAAGAAAATACAAAAAAATGTGGGAATGACGAATGAAGGGGTGATAAATGGCCATTTCTAATTTCTGAGAATGGCATCCCTAACTGATGATGTACGTGACGTGCATTTAAAGATGTAATTTATTAATTTGCTTTGTTTTAATGTATAATTTTAATTTCTTTGTTATAAGTCGGTATAAACGGTCTGTAAGAAAATGCATGAAAGTTGATTAACTTAAACTGATATAATCATGAACATCAAAGATCTCTTTGTGTAAGAGTTACTTAGTTTAGGAGAAACTAATATTAAGGTTCCAGATAAATGTATATCTAGGAAAGTACTGTAGAGAAACAGATAAAGAGATCGTATCGACAGTAAATTACTTCTTGCTTTACATAGAGGCAGCTCAAAACGTCATTGGTATTCTAATTTTACAGCAGATTGTCACAAAGGCAATAAAGAAACATAGCGACAGCTGGGTTCTTGTAACACTCGTTGAATAATACGAATGAAAATTACGTAATGTTACATAACAAAGGTCTTACTTCAGTCATAACTCGAGTACCTAACTGTCGCAGTTATGTAACAATTGGTGCCGGAAAGTCCAAGAACTCGTCTAAGTACTGATTTGAAGAACTGTGTCTAGTGAATCGTAAAAGAAAACATTAAACCAAGTGTTAAGTTAAATGTAAAGACTAAGAGATGGTTCTTGGCAAAAGATATGTATAAAATATTTCTATCAGTCTTATCTTAAATACCTACTTAGTACGAGTAGGTACTACTCATTAGGTTTATAACATAAATCTTATCTATGTATAATTATAATCGTCCTGTGAATTTTGTACATCTCAGTGTACTGCTCCGCTTTTGCTTTGTTTCTGTGTTTTGACAAAGTGATTACTACTAACAAGGTACCCATGATCAACTCGTTAGAAGGGCTTTCGCTATGATATCCACGCTTAGGCGATTGCGGCAACGGCAAACTTATTACAGCACGCTACTGGCTATCTTGTGGTGAAAATTTGCCTTCCATTTTTTAATATGCATTTTTACTCAGTTTATCTTTATTTGATTCCTTTACTTTACTGTGAATAGAATAGAATAGAATAGATTCATTTATTTGCAAAGAATGTAGGTATGAGTTACAATGAGGTGTTACATAATTAGAAATCCTTGTACATTCTACCTGTGAGGCATGCAGAAATTATTTAAATAACAGTTTAAAATGAATTACTTAATGGCTAAATTGACTTATCAGCTAAAAAATCAGTAACAGAGTAATAACATTTATCAATAAGAAAATTTGTGAGTAGTCTTTTGAAAATTCTGAAAGATTGGTTTTTAATATCATTAGGTAGTTTATTATAAACAGTCGGTGCCATACAAATAACACTTTTTCTTAACAATGCTGTATTATGCGAACCCGTACATAGAAGTGTCTGATATTGAGATCTCAAGCTGGTGGTGGTTCTTTTTCTGGTGTCATTTAGAGAAGGAACTAGGTTATTATTTGTTTTAACAAATATGGCTAATTCTAAAATGTACAAACATGGAAACGTTACTAACTTATAACTTTTTCATAACGACTGTCTGTGAAGAAAAACTACGTTAAGTAGTTTATCTTCACAGTTCTTAAATAACAAAGTTATAACTATTTAACTGCTGTTTATAGTTTTCAGAACTTGTTCGCTGTTTTATTTCTGTTTACTTAATGTATAGTTTCCTGAGAAAGAAGCTACAGTAGACAAATGTACTGTTAAGTACATTAGGTATTTACTGTCAGCATTGATAACAATGTATAAAATATTGTTTAATTTGCCGATGAACTTGGCATTATAAGCATCGTTACATATTAAGTTTGATGATGTAGTTGAATAAGTTGTTTTTGCATTTAAGGCAAAGGTTTTACGTAGGCCATCTGGGAGACAGAGAACGGGAGTGCCATTAGCTATGAAGTGCAAATGTTTGTTCATACATTTTCGTTGTGACTCCGAATCTCGTTTAGGTGATGACGGGCTTAAAACCCCGATGTTGTTGCTCCAGAACCATGGTGTCTGGCAAATATTTGCTTTCTAATGTTTTATTATTTTAATTCTATCTTAAAAAAAGGGTTTCCTGATGTTTGGAGTTCAAAACAATATTATAATAGAAGCTAGAACAGTGCAATTCTAGATACGAATACGTATTAAAGTTATACTGTGTTATCTAATGATCCAATATACAACTGAAATAGTGAGCGGGTTAGCTCCAAAAAGGCCAGTTTATAATGAAAGCAGGGTTATCTTTAGGTCATCGGTGTATACACAAAACCAGCGGAACATTTATCCAACAAATAGTTTGCCTTCTCACTGGCACATGGCTGTTAGAGATTAGCTCTATCGTTTATCATCAGGATTTGAAATATTTCCAAAGAGCACTTTATGTTTAATATCAAAAGAAGTAAACTTACTACTGCTACTAAAACGAATGTTCTAGTAGCAGTAGTAGGTTTCTCTGTGAATCTATTGAAGCAATTTTGTATTTTTGTACTGCAAAATTATGGATAACAGCTTTCGTTTATTTTTTTATAGTATATTTTTGTATATTTTTAAAATTACTGTAAATGGTTAAGAGTACTTAAGTGAGCACGAGTGTCAATATGATTTCCATCATCATCATATTTTAATTAAGTCATATTTTTTAAAAGTTTATACATTTTATCTTTCTTAAAAGTTAACCGTCGAAAATGGTTCATTAGGCATGCTCACATAATGAAATATGACGAAGATACCTACGAAAAGTTTGAAATAAAAGATCAGAAAGAAATAAAGTATATATATATATATTATTTACAATTGTTTAAAATAACTATTTCTTGTAGAGCACCTAAGTACTACTAAGTAGTACCTATGTTATTACCACCATTTTTTTTTTTTTTTTTTTTTTTTATAGTATAGCCTACCAAAGTGACTCCACCCCGCCTGATGGTAAGCAGTCAGTGGAATCCAGAAGTGGCGGCCACCATACCAAAAGCTATCGTTTTAAACTGCTGGTATGGTGGCCTCCACTATGGCGGCTGGGAATGGGGTTAGGGGAAGGAAATGAGGGACGTGAGGAAAGAGGAAAGGGGGGAAATTGGGCCTCCGGCGCTCTCACTCACCGAACGAAACGCAGTAGTACGGATACTACTACTCTTAAGTCGATCTTCTATGAGAGGGTAGTACTTCCCCGGACGATCCGGCCCATTCATGCTGAAATCAGCGTGGATCTACTACCGTACAAAATTGTATTATTATTCATCCTAAACACCATGTAGGGAAAAAATGGGAAGAGAAAGTTTAACAAATCTTTTATTGAATATATTTTAAATTATTATATCTTCTTTAATTAGCTTAAATTGCATTCCAGTGATTAGTAAATCGGCAAGTGAAGCTGAAAGATTTACCGCATTCTCAAACGTAATGAATCTGAGAAAACAGAGGAAAACCTTTTTGGGGCTAAAATTACTGAGTGCGGGATTAGTTCTAGTATGTAGAAAGATTGTTTCTTTGTATTTAAAATATCCTGTCCATTCAACAATAAACGCTTGGAATACTCCGATACATTCTCAATTACCCACAGAATTGCCCTTGACAGTTCGGAATTGACTACGGGAAACATCGCTTGCATATTCCAAAGTTAAAGAAAGTACTATAAATATAAACAACCGCTGAAGACGCTTCTGTCTCGAGAGAAATGTAAGGCAAACTTATCCAGTTAAACTTTCCTAGCCATTTGGTTGCGGTGGTGCCACTTAAAAATTCTTAGTCGATTAAGTTCTTTATAAAATGTGACATAAATAAAGCTCGCTGAATTCTATTGGCTACATTAGTAATGTTTATGAACGCAAAAATGTGTTTTTCTTCAAAATAGTTTTGCGAAGAATACGATGTTCTATAAAGTCTTTTATCGAATATTCTTGTTTGTGTCTCAAACATTACTCAGCTTAGGAAATACCTACATACCAACGTATTTTGATCTGGTTTTTGAACAAAAATATAAATGGCAGTTTTTTGTTCTACATTTTGATCGTTTGAGGACATCTGAGAGATGTTTACTCATTTTAAAACTATAACCGTTTAAAAATGGACGGATAATATCTTCCTAGTTAATGCCCCTGCAGAAAATTGTTCCAAGTTTATCTATAAGTAATATAGGTATACCAAACGTTGAGACAGCGAAGTCAAGACTGAGCACTACGTAATTACTCACAAACAGTCAGATGTCGATTCAAGATGACACCGCCAGTTATTAATTGTACTACTAACTCATCTAAATTATCTGGAATACATTCGTGTATATGCAGATCCTCGTTTAGGTGAGACAGTCCTAATAAATATAAATTGTAAAGCTATTATTAATTTTAGGTTCTTCAAATATGAGCTGTTAGTCTAATGTAATGTGTTTTACTACACATCTCTTACCTTCTCTGATTTAATTCCAAGAATATAATTATATTATACGACAGTAAGTAATCCCTTTAATGTAATGTATGGCAGATGAAGATTGCCAGTTTAAAGTAATGTACTCGTGAATTACATTAATGTTTTAAATCTATACTATTATATAAAGCGAAAAAGGTTGTTTGTTTGTTTGTTTTTTTTGTGTGTTTGAACGCGCTAATCTCTGGCATCCGACTGGTAGAGTCGTATTTGAAAATTCATTTTGCTTATGATAGCCCAGTTCTCGAGAAAGGTTATAGGCTACGTAACATCGAGCTACTGGCGACGGGAGCAGAGCAGTAAGCAAAGATGCGGGTAAAACCACGCCGCGGCAAGCTAGTCTATAAGAAAGTGGAAGAGTTTGTTGTTGGTTTGAACGCATTAATCTTTGGAACTACTAGTCGGATTTGAATAATTCTTCTTGCGTATGATAGCCCAGTTCTTGAGGGTTATAGGCTATGAGCCTGTGTGCTACATGCGACGGAACAGAGCAGCAAGGAAAGACGCGGATGAAACCGCGCCACGGAAAGCTAGTTTTGTATAAAACATAACTCCAAGTATATTTAGTATAACTGAAATAGTGGGTAATTCAAATAAATCGAGTATATCCGTTCTGACAGGTTTGGTGCCTCTCGGGAAATTATTCACGGTTTTTCGACAAACAACTCATTATGTTGCAAATCAAAGTCCACACAGAATATACATATTTTAAATCAAAAATTGAAAATTTTCGCCTACTATGTTTATGAAATAGTTAGGTTATACCGTGAAAGTAAAATAATAAACTACGAGTCCGTGCGTGGCGTACTAAAATAAAAGTTGAATTTTATGCATACCACAAGTTAATTTAATGTTTAAATTCAGCAATTCAGCACTTAGCAAATAGTAAAGTTTTATGATGAGTGTAATATGAATAGCAATATTAAAGCTATACTCGTTTGTAAGACAGACAAACACATTTTGATCATGTGTTCACTTAAAGCTATTTGGTATATCCTACAATATTTTCAATAGTAAAAGCCAACTATCTCTACTGAAATAAATTCGCATCTTCGTGTGACTAATAAAAAATAAGAATACCGTCTTACTAGTGGCAAATGGTACTTCAATTTTCACTGCTCGCTAGACTCCGAGAGCGGAAGATTAAGAGTGATCAATGTGAAAAACGTGAAATAGTGTAATCAAATAAAGACGTAAAAGAAGACTCGCGGTAAATTAAAATGTTGGCAAGCTAACATAGCAAAGATTAGTTTGCAAAATATACTTTATTCGGTTTGAATAGAGAATTATCTTATTAGAAACTGTACAATTTACTTCAGCTACTACGTTGTGACTTTGCTTGAATGACGTAGTACGAATGAGACGATCGATATCTGGGCAGAGTGATCATGTCAACTTTCTGTCGGCTGACCTTAACTACTTCCAAACCAACCAGCTAATGTAATTGAATTCGATGTAGGTAACGAAAGCAATCACTAGCTCAGTGCTTTATTTTAACGCAAACACATCAATAACATTATTTTCATCTTTTAAAAGAGCCTTGTTGAGTGTGTTTTTTGTCAAACTATCAACATCTTTAAAAGCTAATCTATAATTTACTCGTCATCAATTCTAGTTTAAGTACCTACCAATAAAATAAATTTTGTATTAATGATACGTTAAATAACGAAATTTGAATAATATTTTCAATATAATAGTCGAAACTTAGCATGAAGTACTGGAACAGTTGCTAACAGTATCGTGTTTAGATTAAGTTACACTTGTGTGAAATTTATATGTGTACAATGTTTGTGTGTGTTGGGAACATACAATTAGGCTAACATCATTATAGTGTGAAGTCACGGAAACCGCATAATATTTTGTAACGGGGACAAAGTGGATCGTGATTCTTTTGTGACCGTTCGCTTTTGTCAATGGAGACATAGATTAATGTAACTAGAGGAAGTTCTGTGACGAAATGTGAACCAAACTATCATTTTTACAGCATAATTCTTTAAAACGATAACTAATAAATATTGTGAACACTGTCACAACAACATTAATGTTCCAAACAGTAGTAGTAGTCGTAGTAGCTACGAGTTAAAATGTAGTGCAAGTCTGTTGAAACTTTCAATATTTTTGGTATAAATAATACTCTAGTGGAAGTAGGGTAGCGCAATAAACTATTTTTATTGTCATTTGACCTGAAAAAGTTCAGAGCAATCAGTGTAAAAATAGAAAAAGTATAATTATGTTGCCGTGAATAACGTAGGAAATAGTTTCATAATTTATGTTTGTTACGTAATTGCTGATCCGAGCTTCGATTCTACTGACAATTCGAATGAGTTAAATTTATTTGCCGATGTATCAGATTAATTGTCTGCTATGGCTGCGTCCATCGCATGTCTTTGTACGATTTCCGTTCAGCGAATGCAATTTGGTTCCTTTCAAATTGATATTGTAAAATTGAGTACGACGCGACGAGTCGCTCTGTCGTTGCAATCCATTAACTCACGTATAAATTACAATGTATTAAGAAAATGTCAGAACATTTACGATATTTCATTCCCGCAAGCGATAATCTGGCAAGTTATGAATTATAACTGTGGGAAGGACTTGAAATTTATTCTTAGGTTTTCGCCAAATTTAGGTTATGTTATAAAGTATACTTATATACCTACCTACTAAATATTTCACCGAAGTACTTACTAAACTATGTAACCTTACCCGGCGCGTATATTATAAATATAAAAATTTGTCTATTATGAAGACAAGTAAATTTGAGAAATTTGTTATTTATTGTTTTATTATATTTTTGTCTTACTTAACTTCTTAGGTACTATTTATTTTTATCCTTTGAACGACGTATCCGTTCCTAAATATAATGAAAAATTATAAAACGCGCTGTTTTAAAGGACATTGAAATAGGTTTTTTAAGTGGTAATTACATTTTTTGAAGGTTATATGGGGTGTAACTTCTTAAATAACTCGTAATTAAATGAAACAAGTTATCTTATATATATACTTATATATATATATATATATATTATACATATAGAAAAATTTAAAAACATTCTTCAATTTAACACCTTTTATAAGAATAAAAGGTTTTTTAAAAAGGCTAATATTTTTGATGATTGCCAAGAAAAGTATAGCTAGGTAAGTCCTTATGCAGCGGCAAATGTCAAAGCTAAATTTAACAGATTTATGAAATAGAACGTTGGGTTTGGTCACCTAGGTTCTATTCGTCAAATGTTCAGTCTGTCTATTTCGTCCAATTCCCAGAAAATTAGGAATGGCTATGTACTGTAGGAATGTGTATTTTGCAATATTTGAAACTTTTATGTGATGATCATGTAGAAATGACGCGATAATTTTTTTTTTTGGAAATATGTATGAAGTTTAATAAGAAATAAACTAAAAGACTGAATGACCACTTATAATAACATGCAAACTGAAAAAAACTGATTCTATGAATGTTTATGCTACATTAGATTTTGGATTGGTCTTCGGGGTTTCTCGAATTATCGATAATGTACCTACTTACAATAACTAATACTTATCTACTTAACTTATTCTAAATTGTATATGTGATTTCTTCTCATTTCAACTCCATTCGTGTTGCGTCGACTTTTATTATCCAGAACAAACGTTTAATAAAAGCCTTTAATTAGTCCAATTTGGTTGCGTTAGATATTTCGTGCTAGTTTCCTGTGAAAATTTTCAAACGGGTCTCTTCCAATTGCGAGCCTCCAATGAATTTCCGGCGGCCGGCTTCACATTTCCTGAAAATGACGAAGCGTTCACGTGTGCCGTAATGGGACCTGCGATCACCCCAATATGTTAGTAAATGATCGAAGTGAATATATCTTGTACGGATAGCTGTCATAGATATGGTGGTTATATTTACTTTGGGACAATAAGATTGAATAATACGAAATACGACCCTATTCTAGCAGACATCGTATATCTTGCCGACGACGCTATTTATACGTTTTTGTACTATTTGACATTTATTAATACGATTTGGCTTGGTGCGTATTGTACTTATTAATCTATTTTGTTTGTCAACTGTTGACTAAACGTTATGCGATTTGCACTCTGATTTTATTAAAAAACGAATATTGTATTATATCATCAATATGAGAATGTTCGCTTAAAAGGCCTTACATGGTTTGCCGTAGTTTTGCTTAGTGGCATTTTATGGTAGCCATGGAGAGAATTGAAGTGTTTCTATATTATAGACTAGGGCCTAGTTGTATTTTATTTATCAACCTGTCTGCAAATATTTATGATGGTAATAGCAATAACTTATTTGTTTTTGTAATTTTCGTGGGTTGAACGTCGTAAACGTGTCGGCACACTACTTTTTATTCGGTCAATAAAAATAGGAATCATATATTTTACATCTTGAACACTACTCGGACAGCTAGATTATAAACATTAAACAAAGAATATATTTGATATTTATGATTCTTAAGCTCTGCAGACTTTACAAATGGCTAGTATAGTTCATATATTACATGTTTGTCGAGACTTGTCTCAATAATAAAAACAACGGTATAATAAAAGATCTATTAAAAAGTATTTATGGGTTGTATGGTTGTATTAACTGAATCTCTACCATGAGTGAATGAATTTGTCTTACTAGTGACTGCTAATATATTTGTATGATAAAATAAATAGAGCTATGAGAATGTTTAAAATATTTTATGCTGTCACTGGTAAGATAAACGCACTTAAACTCTTGGTAGGGCCTACAGTACCGTAAATTCGTAGTGTCTAACTACGAACAAAGCCACATTGCATAACTATTTGAGCTAATCTTGTCAGATATTGCAGTTTGCACACATAGATAGCAAACAACTACACAGTACCCACAGCCGGGCTTCCTACAACTTCGTCTTGAAGTAATTGCATTTATTTTGTGTATTTAGTATCCATACAAAGGAAATGTTTGCGTTCATTCAATTTGCAGCGTGAAGCCCCTGAGTGCGGTAATCCTTGGCTTAGGCCTGTTGCGTCCTGCTTTTGATACTCCTCCGTGCGCGACCGCGGACTTTCATCCAATAGTTTTACTAATGTATTTGACGTTTGTAGTCGTGGCTTTTTTGAACCCATATCACTACACTTTAAATGGAAAGAAACTTTGTATTATTAACTGTTCGCGTGTATAGTTACTGCGATATTTGTAAACAAGAGCTAGTTATTATTCCCAGTAATGCAGCATAATGAAATCGCAGAAAAATGTAAGCACGATACATTTTCGTAATGAGTGCGTGTCGCGTTCCGTTCAACCCTCTGCGACCCAGAAATGAGAGCTGCACTTTAATATAGCATGAAACTGAAACGAACGCCGGATTTTCTATTCTCGGCCTTGTCTGTGAAGATATATCTCGTAATACACATGAGGATTTTTAATAAGAGGTTATTTGACGTTTTAGTATCTATTATGAAACGTAATATTATTTAGTGATAGTGTAGTAACCGACCAATGAAAATGTTTGCCCCCAACACAAACTTTTATTTATAATCGTCCTGGTAAGGTAAGTATAAACATCTATTGTGTATAGAATTTTTTTGTCTTAAAAATAACTCATTCATTATTACTACTTTTCTATGAAGGTACTAGAGAGAAGTGAATTTTTTTTGAGGCAATGGTAAGTAAGTAATATGGCCTCGCTAACAATCATGCGAGCCGTAAACTTATGTCTTGACTTTATGAGCAGGGAAAGTTAATATGAAAATTATATACCTTGAAAATGTATATTCTATGTTATGTATGTTCTTTGTTGTAAATATACCTTTTTATATATAAAAATCAATGTTTGTAGGTTTGTCCTCTATGCGTGCCGAAACCAATGATTGTAATGGAACTTTGAGAGGGTGTTCTGGGGATGCCTGAAACGGTTCCTAGCTCAAAACATTTTTTTTTATTAGAATTCAGTGGCATTGCAACGGATTTATAAAAAAACGTGCTGCAACTAATCTTAAATATAAAAATCAATGTTTTGTATGTTTGTCTCCTATGCATTCCAAAACCAATAATCAGTATGTGATAAAACTTTGGTAGCATGTTCTACAGATAAACAAGAGGGGCTTTGGCTCAAAAAAATGTGGCATTGCAACGCGGTGCAGCTAGTAATAAATAAAAAGGGCGTGATTAAGAAGCAATTAAAATAATTTTTATTATTGCCCTAATGCCTTCTCTATGTAAGACAACACACATCTCATGGCATCTTAAGACATGAACACCACGTTTGCTCAATGTGAATTAGTAATTTCAGACACCAAGTCAAGGTGTACCGCCAGTAAAGTCTAAGGTAAAATTAAACAGCAAACAAAGAGACATTATTATGTAAAGCTAATATTCAAGTTTCGCGTTCACGTGACATAAAAGCATCGATACTCTGCATGTTAAGTTGAAGTTATCACACATCCATAGCATAACGGGAACTTGACGAATACTAACGAGGTAAGGCCTATGCGATATTTTTGTTTTTTGTCGAAGGGCGAAAATTAAGGCCTCCAATTACGAAACGTTGTAGGTTTGGGGCTAGAAAAGTATGATGTACTCGAGAACGCAATACATAAAATTTTACTTTATCTACTGCAACAAAATCAGTAATTTTTATTTATTAGTGACTCTTTAATAATTGTAATATGTGGCGGTTTTTTTTATTTGCTTCACTGTTAACATTTACATTTACATTTTTACATTTCGCTATTGTTTAGACCACTTTTACGGTAGATTTATAAGTGTAATAAATGCAAATGAAGTATTCCTAATTTATAATCATGTCATAAAAAAGCAAACTTAGTCAAATTTGATGAAATGTAGTCGACTGATTATGGAAATTATTATGATTAATAAATTAATTTAGAAGCGATGTTTTTTATTTTTTCAGATTTGTTTTCTGTGGGAGACATCATCCCAAAAGTCGTCGTGTGGGCCAACTATGGTGACTTTATCCTTTTTCATCGCTTGCTGAAACGGCTAGTGATCAAAATTGTTTGTGATAATGTGTCAAGCATGAAAAGAAACCATATACCAACTTACCAACTATTTATTTTCGGCAGGCATTCTCCTTTTAATCATGAAGATTACTAATCAACCTTTTAAGAATTAAATACTTTGTTAGATTGACTTATTAAACGTGTCGGTCTACGTAATTAGATAGATAATCTCTTCTCGGAAATCTACCGATAAAATACCCTTGAAGGTAAGTAATTAGTTGTGTAGAAATAGCGACACCTTTGTTCAGTTACTAATAGTTTAGTTGAATTTGAGAAATGTATATAGCTATGAAGTGCAAACTTACGTAACGAAATCTATCGGTACTGTACACACAAATATATGTCCGGAATTATTTACGTATCATACCTTCTCTGTATGAGAAGAGACCTTTCCCTGCAGTAAAATAATAATAGGGCGATATGTAGGTACAATTTCGTCAATAACATCATTATTATTTCAGTTGAAAGACGTCAAAAGCTGGACATAGGCCAAATATAGCCACTTTAACCGGTCGTGACCTGCCTTCAGCCATCGGTTGCCTGCCACATTTTTTTAAGTATCATTAAAAGAATCTGATGATTATCTTATGCCTGAAGCTGCTTGTACAGATAGCTTTAAGCATAAGATAATCACCAGAATACTTTTCATCAGTGCGCTTTAATCTGTTGGAGTCTTTTGTCCTAACCTTATAGCTCTAAAACACCCTAAGAAAATGATGAGAAAATCACGTTCACAGTGTAGATGAAGTGTTGCCACGGTTTTCTCTAAACAAGTCTGATGATTATTCGTATTTTATTAATTTGTAATAGGTAGGTACGCATTTAGTGTACGGTAACACTTAGCATTACTTAAAACATGTACTAACTTAAAACTGTGTTCATAAAAAAATTTATGTAAACGAAGCCGTAATCGCAAATTGCCTAGTAAAAATAAATGTTAAAAAGGATACAAAAATACCTACCTAATATTCTACTAGTTTTAAATTTAATATACGATTTGATTTAGATGCGGAACAGCGATGCGCGATGCCTCGATCAGGCGAGGCATGATCGTTCCGCCGATAAACTACCTATTTCCTCAATATTGCAAATAGCGTAGTATCGTCAAGGGAATGTTGTTTTGCCATTTTTCAACTACAACTGCTGATATTTGTGAATGGGATTAACGGTTGAACAGTTTGGAATAATAATAGACAAATGATATAAGAATATTAGTTTTCATGCTAATGTGTTTCGCTCGGTGAGTGAGAGCGTCGGCAACCCAAATACCCCCTCGTTCCTCTTCCTTTCCCTTTTCCTTCCTCATCCCCTTCTCCGTGGTCAGCAACACTTTGTTTGTGTTTTCTAAGCATTCCTACTTTCGTAATGCTTGGAAAACACAGCCATCTCTAAAGGTTACGGTTACCGCTTACCATCAGGTTAGCCGTATGCTTGTTTACCGCCACAGTCGTATAAAAAAAAATATAGGTACATATTTCTTCCGTTATGATTTGATTAAGGTGCAAATGTTATGTTTGGAATGTCAAGAAAGTACATGGGTACATATGACTTTGACAGGGTCTGTGACTGGCTTGGTTTCCATCCACTTAACCTTAACCACCAATCTGACTCGACCAAAATTTATTATTATATACCTATTAATTGTCTTTTCTATTGATGATGCATACTAATACGTCCGCATCCATACATCTATTCCGTTCACGTTTTACCCAAATGAAGTAGGTAGGTATACCGTAAATGTTGAATTCTAAAGCATTATGACTGCACCGTTGGTCTAGTGGTTAGTGTAACTGACTGCGACGCCGGATGTTGTGGATTCGATTCCCGCGGAAGGCAAATATTTGTGAGATGAACATTTGTATTTGTCTTCAGTCTGGGTGTTTTCTATGTATTTTAAGTATGTATTTACGAAAAGAAAGTATGTATACGTATTATAAATAACCCATAACTGAGCTCTTAGCTTGGGACTAGATGACGGTGTATGATAGTGTCCACATATTATTGTTATTATATTATTATTAGGTATGTAAACATTTTAATCTAAACCGAACTTTATTGGAATTACTATTCTAGAACTTCTCTCAAAATAGATTCCCTCTGAACCGAAGAGACAAGTTTATTTAAGGTGGAGGCAATTTTTCGTAAAGCCGTACCTACATCCTTCCCTGCTGAATTAATGGAGTTAAAGTGAGTATGTTCGAAACTCGACTTACTGATTTTTTACCCTAGTCTCGCCTTTAGTTTAGGGACTATTATGTTTTTTATCGATGAAAAATTATTACATCTAGAGCTTTTTTCCATGTATAGAATAAATAGGTAACGATTATATTTGCGGATTAAGTAGAGAATGAAATGACACACCAATAAATATTACCTAAATTTGAATATGATAATGCAATGCAATGAGCCCACTGACTGATTGCTTATCAGGTAATGTATAGTCATTTTAAAAATGTCCATTTGATTTTAAGTGGTTAATGTAGCCAATGTTATATTTAATAAGTATTGCTTGTATTACATAGGTATAAGCCAATTCATTTTACAATAGTACACTATAGGTACACTATAGGTAGAATACTGTACCTGCTACTTATCTTTTAATGCAAACAGGAAATTATAATAGCCCGATTAACTAAACATTGAGTTTTCTAAAGTAAACTTTGACCTAGAGTGGTAGAAGAAGTAATATCAATAGCAATACTATTAAATATTATACCGATTGAATTCCCCAACCTATAAAATTCGCGGAAACATTTTAATACATACCTGCCTTCGATAAATAGCGGGTATTACAGGGATTAATGTTCTTTCTTGATAAGTGTTTAGTGTTCGCTCAAAATGACAAACCATCCAATGGCGTGCTGCCGGCAATTTAACGGCCCTTTATTCGTAGCATAAATTCGATAAACAGCAATTCATGACAAAGTTTGCTCATTGGAGAAGGAGTTTATAAGGTTAAAATGGTTATTCGTCAAAAAACAAGCCGGAAGTCGTTGGCAGCTCCACAAAGGTCGACAGTTGGCATTGAAACGCAAATAAGTGAGATATTCAAATGAACTAGAGCCAAATGTGGTAATAAATTTTTGAACGAATGTACTGTTCTATTTATACTATTTCGTTAACTTCACCGGCAGCAACACGTAAACTAAAACTTATTTTTTCAGAGATCTTTTTAGTAATACTTTCTACATAATGTTTAAAACTGTAAGCTGTAATGAATAGGATTGACATAATAATATAACATTGTCGTTAGCTTAATATGTAAATACTATACATTTTTTTATTCCATTTTAATTTATTAGCCTTTATGTCTCTGATATTAATTAAAAAATTACAGTCATGTAATATAATATTTTTTTTGTAATATTTATTTTTCATGTTGTTTACAAACAAGTTGTTAAATAAAAATAATATAAAGTTGTTACTTCTATTATTTATTTAGATTGCTGGTATTATTCAGATTCACACGATAGTACAGTACAACCAGTAATTACATTAAAACCTACATGTAACGATACATAGTAACGGTTTTTTGTCAATCAAAATATAGTAGAAGAAACAGGCTCAGATTTACCTTACCTTTATGAATAATAAAAAACAGAAATTCTGTATTCAGACACACAGATTATTCTAAAATTAATAATTTGACACATTCAGTCCATTTTGTCAGAGGAGTTCTAATGTCGGTTTATGTCTAGACGTTTAAATAAACTTATTGCCAAGTTAATCTGTACTGATAGGAAGGAAGGACCCCAGCGAAGGATATAACTAGACTCGAGCTGCGTGAAACCTACAAATAGAAAAAAATAATGACAACAAAAATTTTTTAAACCACAGCGAGATTTCTTGAGTATTTAAACCGTTTTCCTTTTATCTGTATGGGAGGCTTTCCAACAGAAAACCGGTCATAGTATAACTTTTCTAGCTACAATACTCATATTGTGTTCATGGTAAGCAGTGGTACAACTCCCCGGGGAAAAGGATCTACCTATCTATTGTAATAATCACCGTCTGTCACCATTCTGATAGACTCCCTTAAAAAGTAGCTGGTGATAATATAATTTTTTTAAACATAAAGTAAACAAAAACATATTCTGTGATGTCAAAAACGATGTCCAAACACATTACGAACAAAAGCCTTCCTTGCAAATAAATTTGACATCTTGGAGTTAATGAAATACTCATTGGAATTGACAGGCCACGGTAAAAGTGACAATTTAATTTAACAAAATTTTGATGAAAGCACATTGTGCTATTTACGAGTTTAAGTATTTTCCCTGACGTAAATAAGCTGTTATATGAGTTACTCGAAAATCGTCTCGGTCTCGTGTGTATAATAGTGACATCACTACTTTAACTACTTTCGATACGTGTTTTATGAAAAAAACCTTATTTACGAATAAACTGTGCCGCTTTGTTATTGCTTCGTAAATTATTAATTATCTTATTGGATTAAATTTACGTATCTTAAAAAACAATTCCCTTTTATAGACTATATTGATTATACAGTTAAACTTAATTTCTTTACAGATCCTACTGAAGACTAACATCTTCGTTTCAAAAAGAGTTTTTAAAGTTTTCAGGCTTCTAAATAGTAAACTTTTCTCTCAGACTTTGACCCGGCAACTGATAATTTTAAAATGTATAACATTGAAGTACATAGTTTGTTCAGTACGAGCATGTTCAGCAAGTTTCAATATCACCTATCCGATTTAAGTTTGAATCAAGGAAATCAGCACAACAATTGTACGCCTACATAGATTTGTGTTACCTATGCTGGCAGTTGCTGTAATCACCGAGAAACGTTGAAAATTTATCAAAATATCTCATATAGCACTGCTCGTCAGCTATTCTATGTATATTCGTACTTATAAAATGGAATTACAATTTCTCACAAAAGACAGGCAGGCAAGCATAAAAGATCTTATTTGGGCGTGGAGCCCCTGGCCATAATCTACAGGGTGCGGGATCTAGGCCGCACTCAAGAGGCGCATTATCACCGTATTATGCTGATGCGTGTCTGAGTTCTCGACGAATCCGTGACGTCACATTTATGGCGGATTTATAGCAATAATCACATGTGGTAAACTTTTTCTTAAAAATATAAATCCACTCTCACAATATCATACTACATTATATATCGTAATTTGACAATGTTATTAAAATTAATTGAAAAGAAAACAACTTAATTATTTATTGAATAAATAAGCGGCTCCGTTTGTTGGCAACATTCATATTTATACGAATCATCTGTTTCATTGTCAGCTAAAGAAATAATTAGATAATTTAAATTACCAAACTAAATAATACAATTTAAACGGAATGTGCTAATATGAAATGTAAAACAGTAATGTATATTTATGAATTTAAAGGCTAATTTCATTGTAGTGAAACTTGGCTTATGTGCCTACACATTTAAGTTCTAGTAGCATTAGACTTGATAAAAATCACCAACTTAATATTATTGATTTGCTGACTGACAAAAGATACCTTTTGTGACTTTGTAATCCTAATAATACATTTTAACGCCTGTTCAATGTATCTGCAAAATGTGTTTCGCATTGAAAGGGCACCGCGTAGTCTTTGAACTCGTAGATGACTTCATTTAACTCTATATATGTATGAAAACAATGTCTCGGTCATCTTTTCAAGTATCTTTTATATTTTTCGCTGTAGGGTTAGGGCCGTTTTGAGCGCTTGAAAAGAGCGAAAGTTATGTCTCAGGGGCGTCTCTATCAGAGGCTCACGCGTCGTTGGCTCCATCACACTTTTGTTCACTGACTCGCTTGACACTTAGTGAAACGAGCACTGGGTCGCAGTATAAGAACAGCATCAACTTTATAGTATTATTTTGGTTTTCACGGTTTATGGCTTAAGGAACAATATTAATTAAAGA
Organism: Parascotia fuliginaria; assembly: GCA_963082885.1. Lineage (NCBI taxonomy): Eukaryota > Metazoa > Arthropoda > Insecta > Lepidoptera > Erebidae > Parascotia > Parascotia fuliginaria. Next base: position 13,402,421 of record OY720172.1, read on the forward strand.
AGTTTAAATGCATGACATTTTTCTCAGATATTTTTGAGATAAAAATAACTTTACCAATCCTCGTTTTACATTTAATTTAATATTAAAATTCTTTTTGAGGTAACCGAGGCGTGTTAAAAAATGTTAAAGCTGTCATATAGAAATATTCTCAGAAGCCGTTGAGTCACCACGGTATAAAAAATAAAATCTAAACAAGAATAGACGGAAGAGAAATGTTAAACTCGACATAAAACTTTTCTTAGCCGAGTTAGCTGGTCGAAGTTAAAAGTGTTGTAAGCAGGGTCGTTATCCAATAAAGCTTTCACAACTTCCGTTTTACGACTCATCTGGGGCTGTATACTTATACCTTAAGCGTTACAGCCTCTCTGGTGTTGTAATAATATCATAAACGTCACATGACATTTTAAGTTTGGTAGAACACAAAGGCTATGGTAGATCGAAGATTTATGAATTATATTCGTCTTCCGAATTTTGATTAGTGAGATGTTAGTTACCTACAGATACTGGTGCTATTTAGGTATTTAACTATTATTTCTGTTTTGTGAACACGAAAGAGTATAGTAAGTAAGTTAGTTAAGTAAGTTTACATTCAAAATTGATCTTCGGCTTGGCTTTTATCGACATGTTCAATTTGTTGAAGCGTTATACGTTACTAATTACTAAACCACGATGGAAAATCCCAATATAGATTCTGCCATCGACAAGAAAAGAAGAAGCGTTAGGAGGGGGAAAATTCCAATATAGATTCTGCCATCGACAAGAAAAGAAGAAGCGTTAGGAGGGTAAAAAAGCTATCTTTTTTAAATTATACACCTGTCTACTTTTACAGGGAAAAGCGTGATGTAATGTTATTTTATTATAAACGCGGTATGCATAAAGATAGCGCAAGAAGCAAAGCGGAAGGATGTTTCATTTCTAAAGGAAATGTCGTCTCTTCTCCTGTGCTCCTGTGAATTGTCACCCTTATTTGATACGGCAGTCGTGCGGGTGGAATGCTATTCCCTATGCTAACGTAAAACATGACAATTTAGCGCCTTCGTTGGTGATATCTTACCACATATTTGTACCTTTATACCTACTGTGCACAAAGTCCTGTGAACCTGTTTAATTGACCTATATTGAATTTCGGTAAAATAAAGGTATACGATTGATTTATGTTCGAAAATTTTGAAATATGTAGTTTTACATAAATAGAATAGAATATAAATAAATATTTAATTTAGTAACATTACAGTGCTAATTGGGTTTATTATGGAAATTAAGAGTTAAGATTATTATCATATCGGCCCGTTAAAAAAAATATTGTGTTATAGATTATTCAAGGATCATGACGAACCCCTCATTAGCAAACAAACCACAGCGGCGGTATTTAGGCGCATACAGTTAAAGAATATAAAATTTAACTACAATTTCTTTAAGTGAATAATAATTCTGAATGGTAAAAATGTGTTTGCTTCGTTGAAACTGAACCCATGGCGCGAGACTGCTGCGCCATACGTGTAGGTAGCCAAATTACTTGTTGAAAATTTACTTCAAATTAAGTGTATCAGTACGTTTGTACAGCAAAAGACCGGAGTAAGAGAGATTCACAAAGAGAGACCTACACCCAACAGTGGGTACCTATGGGCTGTGGATGATGATGATGAATACTTTTTAACCCAAAGTTTAATTTTCAATATAATATTTTCGGAATTAAAGACAAACTTACTTGTTTAGTTTTAAAAGTGCACATATTTTTGTGTTTCAAACGTTAAACTTGTCTACAAAACCTGTCAAGTGTCTACTATAACAAGCTTTGAATGTGCTATCGTCTCGTTCGTTTCTACTTTATTTTCTTATAAACAGCTTTGTAAAATAAATTCATGCTGTAACTAGCTCTGTGAGGTGAACCGATTAAGTACGATAAGAATATTTAATTATAAGTTTGTTTGCCTACTATCAGGTGGGTGGTATAAGTAGCTTAGCCTACACAAAACATAAATAAGGTGTTTATCGAATCACTTATAGGTACTTACCTATAAAATTATTTGTCTACAAACGGTTAATTAGAAAACCACAAAAAGAAAGATAAAAATATAAGATCGGGGAAAGTTTATTCTTTTTTTACACAATACAATAAGCCAATTTTAGCGTTATATATTAAAATTTATTTATAATAAATAATTATATACCATTTTATTCAAGGACTTGTTGCTATCTTGTAAGTATCTTGTTGTAGAAATTTTGAGACTTGGTCAAAAAACTGCGACAAATAGTTTTGACAGTGCTCTCTTAAAGTCAACTTGACACTACCTAAATAATTTTAAAAAGAGAGAAACTGGTGTAAATTTGAAGGTAAGTCAGGGCTGTATGGTAGATGCATTAATACTGCCCAGTTAAGCTCTTTTAATTTTTTCTGAGTGGAAAGTGGAAAAAAAAGTGGAACAAGATAGGCAGCATGCCTATCTTGTTTTTTAAAAAAAATTTTTTTAAATGGCGTCGAATTTATCCGTCACAGGGCGATTAGAACGAGCTTCGTCTTTCACACCGAAATTTCCGGATTCAAAAAGGTGTTGGGGAGCAAGGTGGTCAGCTCCCTCTCCCGCTCGGCCACCTCCTTGGCGAGCATCACCTCCTCGCAAAAGGAGGCGACTCCTTCCCAAGCCCTCTAGCTCTGGACCATGGACAGAACCACGGCCGGCAGCGAGAGTTGGGCCGTCGCGAGCGCCGCAACCAGATCGCGGCGCTGGTCCGCCCACGCTGGACACTTCACGAGTGTGTGAAGCGCCGTGTCGCGCGGGCAGAACCCTCAATGGTGGCAGACGGACGTCTGCTCCCGTCCTATGAGACACAGGTACGTGCCGAAGCACCCGTGACCGGTGAGTACCTGTGTTAGCCGGAACGTGAGGACGCCGTGCCTCCTCTCCGGCCACCCCGGACGGAACTTACCGCCACCACCGTGGCGTGGCCGTATTCAAAAAGCTTGAACCAACTTTGTGTGACTCTCACTGACACTGTATTACTACATGTATAAAACAAAATCGCTTCCCGCTGTCTGTCCCTTTGTATGCTTAAATCTTTAAAACTACACAACGAATTTTGATGCGGTTTTTTTAATAGATAGAGTGACTCAAGAGGAAGGTTTATATGTATAATACGAGCAAAATATAGTAGAGAAACACTGGTAATTTTAGAGGTTTCTAATGTAATGCAGGGACATAGCGGTTGCGGTGGTATATACTGGCTGGGAGCCGCCGGCCTCTAAAGAAAACATGTTTGTATTGTCTAATGACAAAAAAGCTGTGAAAGACATTCTGTAATATATTTAGTATCAACATAATACCTGTGCAAAGCCGGGGCGGGCGGGTCGCTAGTTATCTATAAACTGCAAAAATGTTTTCACGGCTTGTGTCGCATTTTTTCCTTTTTTGTAATAAAATTTCAAAATGTATCAAATTTCTTTTTTATACTTACTCATTTTAACAAACGGAAAAAGAATTGAAAAATGGTGTGAAACCGCTTTTGTTTATTAATATTATATATTAAAAAGAAAATAACTTTTTAATGTAACCTTTTTGTGATATCAAAATCAGCTAGAAAGATAAAGTACAAGCATAGAGATTTAATTTCAAAGTAAGACATACAAAATACGAAAAGACTTTTTCCCTGACTTATTATCAAGGTAAATTTAATTTGTTGGATATTTTGGCATTGAGGCCATTCCTTTGATGTCTTGTAGCTGTCTTCTAGCTTTGACCTGTTTGCATATAAAACAGCCTATAAAATATGCGCACCTAATTTAGGAAATGATTACAATTTTAAGATAAAAGAGTGTTTCATTTTACATAATTATAATAGGCAGAGCCGCGTCGATCGATATACCTGTGAGATGAACCACACGGAGTCAACGTTTTTTAAACTAGAATATGAGAGTAATAGAATAGATGCCGATGCACTAGCTGAAGAAAATTAAAATAAAATTATACAACTTTTTCTCTTATAAGAGTTAGGTATAAGGTAATTTTTTCTATGACAAATCGCGATTTTAGTCCACAAAATCAATAAAACAATACAGTGTCAGAGGACCAGCACACAAAAATATATTTTGCATATTCCTGTACAGTCTCATGGTAAAAGTTGTTTATACCTATTCATGACTACTTACAATGATTTCAATTGTCATTTGAGTAGGCTAGACCCGATTCTATGTGACCAGCTACACCCGAAAAAATATAATTTCAAATGCACTTTGACTGTCGTACTATATGCGCTAACAATCTTCTCAGATGGGTATCTAAATTACCTATAATTTTTCAGACACTTCTTCAGGGTCTGCTAACATATGTGAGGTGATTATACTAATTTTTCTTAGCATCTCTAATGATATACGTAAAAAATCATGTCTTGTAATTTACTTTTATAATACACTTAATAAAAAAGATAGCCGTCAGCCTTTTTATTTCCCGAAAGTGCACGAGTAAATACACAGCTTTATAGAGCAATGTAATTAACTTGGCAAGTATTGATATGCCTTGCTATTTAACTTAAGAAATCTGAACAGTTGCCAAGACGACCTACTGAACAGTATTTACAATAAAGTAGTAGGTAGGTTAGGTACTACTGTTATGTTATAAAAAGCCGTGAAAACTATCGTTAAATGAATGTCAGTTTGTACGTCTAGTCACGCACGCATAACGCATATTGAACAAAAGTACGTTATGATTATCGTCTAAATTCATTATGTTTGATGTTTTCGCACTTTATCATCACTTACGATGAACATTTAGAAAACCACGTCATTTTGTGTCAAGTTTACGGAACAATGATCTTGTTACTTAGTTCTTTCTGTTTTTAAAATAAGACTCAAAACAGAACCTAAACTATATTTAAAAGTCACAACACACAATAAAATTAGGGTTACGACACAATGTTTTATTTCGAAAATAGTGCATGGTTTGGCGGAAGTTTATTGACGTATTGAAACGTCAATAACGACGGCAGGCCGCGGGCGAGCGATCGAATAGTCATCACTCTGAATACGGACGCGGGGGCGGCCGTTAGTTTGCATAACTATTGACCCATTCTGAGGTATCAGCTGTTGGTACAAAGGAACTACAGTATATTAGGTATTTAATGTAGGTATGTAATTACGGCTGAAGGAGTTTAATTAATCTTAAGAGTCTTCTCAAAGAGATGCTTATGTTAATTTCTTTCTTCCTTAACCGGCTAAAGCCTATATGCTTTGACTTAAGATATAGCAAATGAAAAATATAAATATGTGTTTTCGAACTCTACAAAGTCTTTATGGTAAGTAGTTATAGTAACCATTGTCCTGAATCAGTCAGGTAATACAGTCTAACATTCGTTTATTCACTCACTATTCAAGATAGTAGTATAGTAGTATATGCATAACCTAATTATATTTTAAAAACTACTATTTTTAAATCGGAGTCTAGATATCTGTTCGTTGAAATATATGAAAACATAAGTACCTAGGTACCTACTAATGGCATAATTTATCTAATCTTTACCCGACCCCACCTGCGTCTGTCGACTGGATTAAGATGAAATTATTTATTGTTATTGAAGATTATGTCGAACATTAGACTACTTAACTTATATTTTCGCGCCTAATCTTAAGATTATTTTCACACCTATCTTTAGCTGAACATAATATATATATCCAGGTATATGTGCAGAGGTGTAAGAAAGCCTTCTTTAAGATCGTTAGCCTCTGTTATTAACGGCTTAAGGCGAAACGCCTAACGATGACGAAATTGTAAATCCTTTTATAATATCTGTAGAACGTTTGATTAAAGGATAGCTGATCAAACGTTGTACTGAAAGCCCTGTTGAGCTTTGGATAGCCGTCTTTCAAAAACACAATAATGTTCAATTCGTGCAGTGGGAACACAAGTGACCGCTGTGCACGAGGTTGTGGGTTCGATCCTCACACGAGACAAAACTTTGTGATTTTTGTAGATGTACAGTTCTGGGCAGTCAGAACTGTACATCTACGAAAAATATTTAAAAAAAAACTTACATAAGCAAAGTTACATAAGCATAGTTACATAAGCGATAAAACTAAGCTCTATCTTTCTTAAACTTAACTCTTGTATCTGCGGCCAGTCGCGTGAACAGATATTCTTATTCATGCCTTTACTCTCATAATGATGAGACAGCAATCTGACACGCTCGGGGAGACGACAAATGCAGAGCCGACAGCTTGACGTACTTTACGAGGCCTCGATGTGTTTTAAAAAACGCTTACCCATGCACGATCTGGCTATGACGTGTGGGTTTTACCATGCACGTCTATCACAAAACCTTCATGTTTATGCACATGCAAATAAAATTTAATGATGTGTATTTATTAAAATAACCCAATTTAATAGCATAAATGAAAGAACAAAAAAAATGCAATAAGGAGGTAAAAAGAAAATTGTGCTTTATCTTTTATATCTTTGGCCGAGAAAAGATTGGTTATAAAACAAACACATACTATACATAGAACTTGAGTTTTTCCATAGGTACTAAACAAAACGTGCTAAACATTATTTTGTTAATTCGCAAATCATGTTTTGTAGTCACAAGTGCCAGCGATATAGGAAAACACTAATTAAATTTTTGTTCATTCATATTTCTTTTTGAACATTACTAGTCTAATTTTACTTGTAAATTATTAATATAAGACTCATTCTGTAAGTTTTCGGGCAAAATTATAGGTATTGAAGTTTAATTTACCTACACGAGAATATAAACTTAATATACCTAAACACGAAAGCACTTAATGCCTAAACACGAATTTCGTAAAACTACTTACCTAAATTTGGTTAGTAGAGTAGCTAAAGGACTTAGTATAATAAAAGTAGTGAAATAATATTTATTTATGTTGTGTATAAAAACAGACAAACAACGTCTAACAAATTTGCGATGGTAAGAAATTTTACTACATTTTAATGTTTGTCATCAGTTCGGTAACGGTAGTGTATAAAAAGAATAAAACTGAAAATTTTAGCGGAATGATTTTACGAGCATCGCATGCTAGTTTAGGTTAACAGTAAAAGTCAGCAGTAGTCCGCGTACCTTAGTAATTGCTACGGTACTCGTATTTTGTCGTAATTTACGTGTGCGCAGTATCTTACCTTAGACATTGAATATTGCATATGATTACGTTCCATCTTAGGTACTTCATGGCAAGCCATAAACGTGAAGCTGAATATAATAACGACCCTTTCTACTCCTTAAGAATTCAATTTTGAATTCGTATTTCATATTCCATAATGGTATGGCGGTACTAAAAGTGTAAATAAATAAATAAAGAAAATTTAATTACCCTTTTATTAAATAACTGGTTATTCTTAACAAACCCCTGAAATGTGTTACACTGTAATATTTTATTCGCAAGTACAATGACTTAGTAGACTATATATTAAGTTTTTTAAAAGTGACTGAAAGTACTTTGTTGTCTATAAACCAACAGTAGTCTATGTTTGTTATTTGGCTCCGAAATAAAAGAGATGACGACCAATTCTCCCAGGCGTTGTAAGAGGCTATAAAGAGATTTTAATCGCTCCGGTGCATAAGGTCCATAGTATCATTACGTCAAGAGTATCAAAATGTCCAGAGTATCAAAATGTCCATAGTATCATAACGTCTATAGTATAATTTCGTCCATAGTATCATTACGTCTACAGTATCAAAATGTTCATAGTATCATTACGTCTAGTTTTCCGCATAGCTTGAGTTAAAACCTTTTACACACTGCACACACACATCATTTTGTTAAGTCTTTTTATTTAGACACATTTTATCAGTGGCGTGCACAGAGATTTTTGACAGGGTAGGCATTATAGATTTTTAACAAGGTAGGCATTATTTAATTATATTGGCAAAATTGTGACTTTAAGCAATCATTAAGGTAGGCAGTGCTTTTCTGCCTATGTGGAGTGCACGCCACTGCATTTTATTCGTGAGTACGATATGGGAACTATGTGGTACAATTTATCATACCGGTCTTTAAATCGTACCGAAACCTACATGGTGGATTGCTTGTTTGCACTTTATCCCTGTAGCACATGTAAGCATTTAATGTGACGCACTACATATAATTATTATATCCGAAAAGCACAACTATGAACAAGTCTTTAGAGACTTCTTGTACATTTTGCGTTTTGTACATTCTGCGCCGAAGGGTTCATTTTGAAGTGGGTTATGAACGAATTGATACTATGGTCCATTTGATGAACTAGACGAAATTATACTGGTTTTTATGATACTATAGACATTTTGATACTCTTGACGTAAAGATACTATAGACCATAAGCACCGGAGCGATTTGTATGTTGCGATTTAAGTCAAGATCTACGTAACCGATTAAAAAAATCTTTAACTTTAGAAAGCTACAAATATGACGGGTAACATAGGCTATATTTTATTATGATAGACAAATTTTTCAGTCATTTTCAAAATTAAAATATTTTAATTGAGATAGATTTCAATTTCAGGTTGTTTGTGTGTGTGTTTGTTACCACTCAGCGCCTAAACGGCTAAACAGATTTCGATGAAATTTGGTATGTAGATAGATTCGGTGCCGGAAACGGACGTAGGCTATTTTTTATCCCTAAAATCGGTCTGTTCCTGAGGGATACAAAATATATTTTACGCGTGGACGAAGCCTTGGGGCACAGCTAGTGTGATATATTTATTGCTTAGAATTGATTATAAGTTTGTCCTCCCTCTGTAATAAATTCTGTCAAAATTACGAGTTTCCGTCCCAGATTTATTAATTTTGGATTGTACTAGATAGAAGTAATACAATATTGCTACATAAATCACTATAAGTCTTCCTACTATTCACATAAGAGATTTAATTAAGTTCGCTTTACTAAAAAATGATTCTCATCCCTATGTACTCGTGAACAAGGTAAGGTTTGAGATATGGAAGCACCTCAAGGAAAGTACCAAGTTACACATCACCTGCTTCCCTATGAAAAAAATGTCGAAATTCGTATAGAGATGGACTATCTCGAAGCTCTTAACTAATACGTAGGTACCTACTTAAGAGAATGTACCTACATATTTTATGCTATGCTTTATCATATTTTACTTTCTATTGGTGTGATTTAAAAGAATAGTCCCAGATTGAGTTGCAATTTACTAGAGTCATAATTTTTTTTATTGAGTTTAAACCGATTAAACGGTTGGTTCATAATTACTTTTAGTTAAAATAAAATAATATAATTTTCGTGGCACATAAACGTGCCTAGTGTCTAATCATAACTAGCTGATAAATACTGAAACAATTGATTATTACGAGCAAATTCGGTAAACAACCAAAGCAAGAATAACAAGGAGTGTTTGTCCATTAGGTTAGAACCATAGGAGTGGTCGACGAAGGTCACAGTCGATACCTGTTATTTATTAGATTTGTTTCGATTCCGGATAATCTCGTTACTGCTGACCTGCTGCGCCCACCCTCGGTAAAACCAATGAGCGAACAAATTTTTGGTTAGTGAAGAATGTCCAGGGAAGAACCATTACAATTTTAATGGCCCACCTAATGATAAGTAATTACAGAGCGTTCATCTGTTACGCTTCAGGGGTTCTAAAATTCTGTCAATCCCGTAACGATAATCATTTCGTATTCCTGAGAGAAAATGGTTTTACGTTTCATTTACCCGCGCTGTTCTTAAATAACGTTATTGGTCGGGAAAAAGTGCATAATAATATGATGTGAAAATACGGGGTGTAGAATCAAAAACAGACTTTTAATGATTTTGGTCAAAGTCACAACTAATTTAGACTTTGATAACAATTTGATGCACGTTTAAAAGTGTTGAATTAATGGGGAAGGTATATTGAAATACAGCGGCGTGATTGATGACTTTCACGTTACCAATTTTGTATTGAAAACAATGCCCATGTTTCGGATAACACAATCATATTGGATTGTGTGACCATTATTCAAACGCTCAAATGTTTTGTAGACCTCCATAGCCATAGACGTAGAAAGCAGTGAACCGATTAGTACCCTCGTCTTTACGTCAGAACTGATTTAACAAATGAGGTGTCAAGTTGTTGTAGTATATGGTATTTCTAAAGAGTTATTTGCAATATTTAGTTTCAGTAAGAGACTTAAACCTGCTTCATAATTTACTTAAACCTAGGTAAGTTGTAATATAAAAATGAGACTGGTTTGGCAGTGCAGTAAGAGTAGAAGCTACTGCTGAGCCAGAAGGGTTAGTTAGTGGGTTGATTCCCATACAACACGAAACTAGATGTGAAGAAAAATATTCGGAAATTCGTTCAATACAGTCTGAAGACACATAGACCTCCCTAAAGACATAGACCGATGTTGAGCCGTCTGTATCCATCGCAAGTTTTAATTAGATCGTCGCTTCGATCACTGAGGTCAAATGGTTGCTTTCATAAACAGTAGGATGTTTCAGTTCGTAGCACTATTCTGCTGTTCATATTATTATACATGTAGTAATGTAATTATGTATATTGTTTTACTGAGTAGTTAATGAATAATGATAATATTAATTTAGAACTAAACGCTTAAAATAAAGTTTGAGAAATTATTTATTTTTGTTTATTATTTTGACCAACACGCTCAACATTACAAAACACTTACAAAATGGGACAATAATGTCGTATAAATAATTTATAACTCGCTAGAGTGACTCAATAAAAAGTGGAATAAAAGGTAAAGTGATTTATATCGAAGTTACGATTGTTATCAAGTTAGTACAGGGCCACCTGGCTTCCTTCAGTTCGCTGTTCATACAACAACTTGGGAAGTAAGAAATAAGCTAACCTAACTATAAGCTTTCCAAAACTGTGGCATGATGAAGTATGTCAAATAATAAACAGAACACAATAATACCTGCCAAATCCCGGGAGACGAGAGTGTAGATGGAGAGGAAAAATCAATGAATGAGTTAATGTTTCAAAACGAATTTCTTTTTTAATTAATTAGGACTAATTTACGCTTATATTTTTTATTACAACAACGAACGTTTTTACGTTCTGTACCTAAGATTTAAATATAGTCGATTTTATTATTCCATGAATATTTGTATTGGGGTTAGTCATCAATTTAATCTCAAGTCAAATCAGTCAGTTAGCTATAAACAGAGAAAAAAAAAGGTACAGTTTGAAATTCGCAGGTCACAAAATTGATCGGTATTCTGTGGGTCCGAAGGGCACAGGGACAGGGGGGCGGCCATTGTTTGCATCTTTTGTTTGTTACCATGCTGGATCCGGTAATAATACCAAGCATTAAAATTCGGGTCAGGTTGTTGACACAAATTTATGAGGGCTATTAGTAAAGGGTAGCCTTGATTTTCAACACTTTTAATATAAAAATTAAAAATAAGTTTTATAATTTATTAACGTGAAAGTGACCTTAACCGTAATAGAGAATGTTGCCATTGTTTACATTTTCTCCATATACTCACAGATTGCGTTAAATATGTGTTTTTAAGCAATCACTCAATTCGATTTTTATTAAGGGTAGGCCAGCGTCTGATTTTCAAAATTTCAATATTGAATTCACTAAAACCCACAAAATAAAGAGTATTATTAAAAAAAATTGTACATATCTAATTTTGTCATAACACATTTTGTCTTTATATCGGCTTATAGTTTGACAAAGACGATTTGGGCTGTTATGTCACTAGCGTCTCGATTTGTTGCCAAATGATAAAGAAATAAGTTACTATCTTAATTTTCTTTATCAGACCCGACACCCAAGAGACAAGTTAGTCAAACTTTAAATTAAGAAGGCAATCTGGAGCGCGGCGCGACTATAATTTACTTTTGATAAAGTTTGAGTCTGTTACTAAAGTATACTAACTATTTCTTAACACCTAGCGTCTTTCGCATTTCAACTCAGCTGGATATTTTATACACAATAGAGATATCGGAGAGATTTATAGGTCACGCAAGCCTTGATTAAAATCCCTCTGAATGGTTATATGCGAGGGTGGGTTTAATTCCAACGCTTTCCATTTGTACCTTTTACGTTATTAAATTAATATTTAAAATTGTAAATTTTGAGTTGAATTCTAGATCTGAAGGGATTTAGTGTGACAATTATCATTTAGTGTAATTTAATTTTGTTGTATTTTAACTCATTTTATTGTAGAGAACATAGATTGTATATAGCCGTATGTAATTTGACGCCTAGAATTTAGTTGTGAGGTTTGTCTAACATACACATTCAACATCTGAACATAATAACAACTTAAGTGTATACTTAACTTAAAGTTTATTGTTGACAGAGTGTAACGTCATTATTAAAAGACTTAGCTTTAATTAAATAGCTACGAAACTATTTCGGCGAAATGGCCGAAATGGCACAGGTAAACGCGAACTATTCCTGAACTCGCTCAATTTTCGTGATAGTTTATATTCTCTCTTTCCAAAGTTAATAAAATAAAACACGGTTTAATTGGAATTTTATAATAGCTCCACCGTATGGCGGACATTTAGTGCCAAAGTTATTTTATGATTTATGTTTCATTAATTAAAGCAAATGTGGACTTAAAAGAATCGTACCAAGTTATGTAGGTACCTGAAAAGTTTATTGTTACTAAAACGTACCTAATTATTATAATAATTATAATAATTATAGTGCGTAGAGCTGTAACCTGTATCTCGGGCGACGCGGGTTGCACGCGATTTTACCTTTAACATACCGTAATATACACTTAGATATTATTAATGGTTTGGAGTAACTACACTACCGTTATAAGGGAAACCTTGTTATCATCTCCGGATATGTTATTAGTATCGATACTTGTTACATAAATTACAAAACGAATATTTTTCTTTTGTGACTTGCCAAAATGATCAGTCGTAGACTTATTTACAATAGATAATTAAGTTAATATACTTATCTTTAATGTTATTATGATGTATATAACATATATTTCTTTGCTAAACAATTTAAGTGTACATGTATCCGTTACTATAGGTATCTTACATAATAATACCTTATTTTGTATTAATTTTAAGCCTTTAAAATGTATACCTTCTATTTAAACTAATTAAATGATTTCATGTAGCTTATAATGAGATCATTTAAAATTTTAAACTTATACTATTGTTGGAATTGACGAAAAGAATTTGAACATATGTATAGAAAACCTTACTCGAGAAACGCACAATATAACTGTTAAATCTGCATTTAGCGATTCTCGAAATTCGCGGTTTTATGCAGACAAACGCAAACCCGGAAGATAGTTAGCTTTGATAATTGTTATTGGTGACTGACCTGCAGCACGCGCGTCTTTACAGGCGAGCACCATACTGTGACGCACGTCAGGATTGTCATCAGCGATGGTTTCCCCGACGGCGACGAATCGCTCCACGGCGCAGCAGACGGCGGCACCTACCCGCTGCACCGCCGCGCCGCCAGCCGCCGCCTCGCCACGACACGCCACCAGACTGCTAATCTGTATCCAACGAAACATAACATAAATCAACTGCAATCACTGATGAGCTTCTATGGAAGGAGAAAGAACTACTACGGGCAGCGTGGCGGGCCATCCGACTGTTGCTCTCTATCCAACAAACATATCAATCACATGATTCAATAATATGTATCACAGATGAAGTTTTAGACAATACTGAACTTAAACGGGAACATCAACGATGTTCATCATTCATCACAGATGAGGTTACAAATGAGGCAACAAACCATTACCGATGATGCAAAGTTCACACGTCTAGTTATTGAGATAAAATATTATCAAGAAGAACAAATTCACGCAGTCATGAATTGCCGAAATTGTTATCGCTGCGGTCAGACGGCAGAGCTGCAAACTTTAAGTATGAAACTACCTACAAATGTTGGCACAATTGTCGTTTTGTTTTGCGGTAGGGAAGAAAAAGTTTTTTATTACTTTGCTTTATTATTTTTACGTCATCAAATTCTTCCTTCGGTCTTTTTCATAACAATTATACCTAGGTATAGCCACTTTTAACATAGGTATTTTATATTAAAAGTCAGCCACAATTAGTAAGATCCGGCATTACAACTTTAGATGCAAGATGTCATCAACCTTATCTGCATTATCTAATTAACGTCTATAGAACATTAGCACAACACATTTATTAAATCTTTAGTCATTTAACTAGATTGACTTATTAAATTGGTTAAGTCATTTTTGTTTTGTATATTACGTTTTAATTAAACTTTTTGAATATGGTAAACATGCATGGTGCTTGATGTCAAACAGTGCTAAAATAAAGACAGTTAACATGGCAGATATTTACACCATATGACAAAGTTTACTCCGGCTTGGTATCCTGTACACTGTTCCGCGAAACCTTTTGACAACCCTATTCACCAGTAATACAATACTACCCAGGTAGAGATATTTTTAGATGTGGTTTTCTGTAGAGTGGAAATATTTTTAACCTGAGGTCGCTCCAATTTATGCGAGATATCTCGTTGTGGAAATAAATTTAATAATATTGTTAGAAAATTGTGTTTTAATTTTTTTGTTATTAATTATGTAAATAGACTTAGGTTATGCACACAATTATTTAACGTACGCAACGGGTTGAAACAATGATCCTTGAAGCATATCTCTTCACTCAGTACATAATATATATTATGTTCTTTGTCCGACGTCCCTACTTAACCTGAATAGAACTTACTTGACACGCATATTACATTGTATTGATAAGGATATTGATGCGTAGGTATACTAGGTAACTATTGACATAATGTATTAGTTTTGTATCAAATAGTGTTGAGGAGCATGTCACTGAGTGATAGATGCACAGATTTAGTAGCACTTGTCTCGGTTGTCATAAAGATTACTGCATTGCATGACTCGAAAAAGATGCCCACTTTTTATACGATACGCATTACAGGTAACGAGATGATTGGTCTACTGAAAGTTCTACTCTAATTTTTCTAGAAATAAAAACATTTCCACTAAATGTTAGTAGTTGTGGTACTAGGTACGTGCAACAATTAGGATAAGTTTAGTTGGAGTATACATATGCCAGTAAAGATGAGACTGAATGTCGATACCATTTTTACCCAAATACAGGCATGGCATAATTTATATAATTAAGTATCAAAAAACTTATTTAATATCTAGAAGCACTAATGTAGTAGAACATCGAACAAAGAATAAGGAAAGTGTACGACTTTTTTATATTGCATATCTAAAGCCTTAAAACATATACCTAATAATGATAATAATTAGTATGAAAATTCTTTTCTATATTTAATTACTCAAAATCGGGATATAGTGACATGACCCATATACCTATACATTTGCAACAGCTAAATGAATATAGCATGACGTCACCCCAAGGCATACAAAGCAGTAGACAAATTCGACGAAGTAGGTAGCATTTCGGGTAGCTTGACTAGTTCATTTGTCACGCACCAGAAAGCTAGTGTTTCGAAAAGCTCTTGTGGTACTGATATACACAAATATTAAGGCAAACATTTTCACTACAAACATTTAACTTGTGGCCACTAGCAAACAACTTAGAGTTTCTTGCTCACTTGTAAATAGTGTGTACCTACTGTCTATTTTATTACGATATACTAAGGTTACGGATTTGGCGGATTCCATTAGAAATTAATCAGCATGGCAGAAAGGTTAGTGGCAATAGAATAGACATTATGGAACCTAAGCTAAAGCTTTTAGCAGTACTAGCGAGAGAAAGTCCAGAGATTAATAGTGATTAATTGCTGCTAATCCTATATTCAAAGGTGCCGATAGTGACTAGTCGTTGAATCGTAGAAACTTGACGCGCAAAACATGAGTGTGATTCAATTACAACTCTTATTTTCAGAGGTGTCCTAATAAAATATTACATTACGAGTTATTCAGTACCTTGTCAAAAAGTATTCTATTGGGTAATGTAGTAAAGAGTGTTTAATAATTAGGACGTAATAACAAAACGAATCGAATGAAACAAACCCCTACAAGTGATAACCGCAACATAACAGAAAAAGTTATCAAAAAACTGAAATTCATTGAAGATAAAACTTCCAGTGTTCATAACGCGTTTTTTTTTTAAATTATATAAAAATGTAAAACACACGAGTCAATTCTATAACATGTAATTTTGTACTTATTACTACCCGTCTTTTTTACCCGTTTTTTACATAGGAACTTCGTAGTATAATTCGCAATACCTAGTAAAAGAAGCTTCACAGTAATAATAGGCTTGCTTTATTTGTGTGAAAACTTGCACGTGCGATTTCTAAGCATAATGAAAGGACATGTATTTTCATACCGGGTATGTTGTATTTCATTGAACGGTCGTAGGTGTACGGTTAAAGTACAGTCAGTATTTTTCTACAGATGCCATTCTGCGTCAGATTCTTAAATTACAACATTATTTGTGTAACAACACAATAATTTTGTGGCCAAAACAGCATCAAAGCTCCAACTGTACACTACCTAACTCTCATAAAAAAATTGTGGACTGTGCCGAAATCTGTGGTTTAAACCTCTATTCTTTATACCCTCGACCTAGTAAATACTCTTAGATAAGCGTAGATGTCTTAAAATTTTGGTGCAAGTAATACAGGAGTTCTTGTATACGAGAGAAATAAGAAATAATGTCTAAGATTCTAAAACTCTGATATATTAAGAATACGTTAAATTTGATTGTCCTAAATATGGCAATGCTTACAAATAAGAAACTTCATTGAAATTGAAATTGGTATGGGTCCAATACATCAATTTTTATTTGTCCTGTTTTGACATTGTATAACCTGAATAAATCTGATGTACATCAGCTTCATGTGTGCTAAGAAACTGTAGATTATATATCTGACAGAGTTAATAATTATCTTTCTTTTAAGGGTATGGCACTGACTGCTGGCATTTTCGTATTTCGTTTGCGTCGGCTTTTTCTGCATAATTAAAAATTCAGAATTTATGCATTGTAATTCAGAAGTTTTCTTTCTCACCAGACAACATTAGCTGAAAATATTTGTTTTAGTTTTAGCCTCAGTATTTGTTTTTTGTTTATTGATGCCACTACATTGCATTTTCACAATTGACTTGAAATCGTACTCTTTTAGACAAAGAGAAATGTAATTAAGACTTCTAGTCTTAGATACTACCACTTCTCTCATAAGCTATTGCTTATTGTTGTGTTATTACTACTTATTACCTATCATATAAAAGAACGGTTCCCCTTTATTTTATCCATAATTCTTTTTTAACTAAGATTTCACCTAATTACGTAAACTGTCGTTTACCAAAGGTTTTAACAATTGTCATAAATGTAAACTGTAGTTTGATGTTTATTTCAGAAAATCCAATACAAACGAGATAATCGTGTACGTGCCTAGTTAACAAATTTGCAGAATTTAAATTCGGGTCGTAAAGATTGACAGCCTCTGTGGTTCGGTAGTACTGTGTACGAATTACCACGCAGAGATCTTGGGTTCGATCCTCAGGTTGGGTAAAGTGATATTGGGTTTTTTCAAATAACTTATACTTTACTTTTACTTTTAAGCCCGCATGATTGAAAATCTTACTCGCAATTTTGAAGATGTTGTTAACCTAATTTTTGATTCTTAAGAATATTATAAAAGTACCTATTTTCACCTATATTTCATTTAACTTACTCTATTATTATCCTAATTCATAAGTAATTGTTCGGCGATTTATGACAAATATCTAAACACAACAAAGTTTCTGGTAACCTTATCCTACTTAAAGAAACTATCTTTTACGAATGACTTTGAAGGAAATTTCTCACACAATCTATACTATATACACCGATAACAATAATTACGTAACAATTCAAAATATTAAACTAATCATCTTTTAGAAGGTGGTCTATAACTTCTTTGGCCGGGATGCGGGGCGAGACCGCGCGGCGCGAGCTCCGATCAAGGTCGTTTTTGCACACGAGCTTCTTCGCCACCCCACACCCGTGGGCCGTAGCTACTTGTTGCGCTTCACATATCTGCACGACGGTTGAGGCAGCGGTGGTCGTGCAGCCACATGCCCGGGCCAATGGTAAAGGTAGCGCGCGCCGGGCGCCAACGTACCTGGGGCTCGCGGCGCGCGTACTCATCGTCATCGGAGAGTGCGTCCATGTCGCAGTAGCGCTTGGAGCGCGGGCGGGGGGCGCGCGCTCGGCGGCGCGCTGTCCGCGGGCGCGCGCACGTGCTCCGTGGCGCTGGCGTGTCGCTGCGGCACCGCGCCGCTCCGCCCGCGTCCGCCGCGGCACTGACGGACCCGGCGCGCATCGATCGCAACCACCCGCCCGCTCCAGCCCTCACCGCCCGCCACCACTCCACGTGGCCGCCCGCCCCTCGTGCTTACTATGCTCTGACAAACTTTTCACGGAATCCGTTTCAGTTTGCAGTTCATTCTTTGCTGAGTATATACCAGCAGGAGCATCGAGGACAATGTTACAAGGCGATCATGACGCGACATAAACGCTTTTGGTACAGTTCCAAAACGTACCTATTCATTCAAAAACAGGCGCGAATTGCGAAGTCCCCACGCGGCTGCGCGGATCGAGGCGCAACAGATTGTCGACGTGGGCGGGAAGTTTTAATAGCAAACGTCAAACCGGCGACGCGATTGGAATTACAGCTGCTACAGAAATAAAAATACGGTTTTAGTCGTGTACGCAAATGCGGGAATTATCGTCGTCGTCGCTTTCGACGTCAGAGAGGCGCCGTTGACGCGATCTGCTCGTGTCCCAGCGGCACGTCATGAGCTTCACAGAGTGCGAACTCAGGAACAAGACCCCGGCGTCAATTTTTGAAGGTGGCATGCAACGGTGGCGTACCTGCTTGATGAGAGGAAGCAGGGTTCTCTCGATGGAGCGCGTCTTTATCTGTGAGAGATCAACGTCAGGCAGGCCGGCGGCCGCCATGGCTGGCGCGGGCGCGACTGCGCGGGTGCGCGCGCACGCTAGCTTGCGCCGTCATTGGACGAGAGGCGCCGTCACGTGGCGGGACCGCATCCCGCGCCCTCACCCGCCGCCCGCTCCACGCCGTAAACACAAGATTGCGTGTTTAGTTTTAACACATACTCTTGCGGGCTTTAAAAACTACAGCTTTACGTATTGTACTTTGTTTTGATTTCGAGCGCCAATTTTACACGTCCACGTCCACGTGCACGTTTTACCTACATTTTATTATTCATTTTTAACGTGTCGTGAGCGGTATACTACCTCCTTTCTTAGTATTTTATTTACATTGCGTAAAAGTTTGTCGTGGAGCGGGTAAAACAAAACACTCGTAATTATTGTAAAATTTTATTTACGTATATTTTACAACTCGTACACACGACTAATTAACTTAACAATAATCATTGGCACATTATCACAAAGGTTGTCAATGATTTATATTATTTACTTCAACATGCAAATATATTTTATCAGTGTATTTATTATTTAACTCTCTGTAACTGTGATGGCAATATTGAGTGATTTGTCAAAATCACTTTTCCGGTGAGATCTTAATTTTGTTAAACAATATATTACACTTAGGCTAGGTATATGTAACACGAGTAAATATGATATAATAATACTGATAAATAATATTTCAATATATATTTACTTACTACTAAGAACATTGGAGTAATGATATTATAACAGGTTACTTAAATCTAAAATTTACGTGTAGGACTTTGGTAATCGCTTTCATGACGAGCATTTGAATCGAAATTTCAGGTGGTTAACTTAAGATTAGCCGGAACAACAAACATCTAAAAGATTAATTCTGTCCCAGTGATTTTAGAGTCTTACCTGATTAGAAACAGGGAATGAAATTTGACTAATTTGGACCGGCATTGATTTAAGAAATTGGCTTTTTGTTAGTTTGATATGACATTTTACTTTAGAATCAATTATAACAGTAAATGAATATTAAAACATTCATCGTGCTGTCCCCGAAGTTGAAGTTGAATTATGTAATATACATACACTTGTTTGGATATGGCTTTATAAATATACACATTCAATTTAAATGTTGAATCTTTTAAAGATTTTACATAAGCCATAAGCGTAAAAAATCTAAAATTACATGTTATTAGATTTTTATATTAAATAATATCAAAGTACTTACAATAAACTTGCTTAAAATAAACAATATTGTTCTATTAAATGGCGACAAAACAAATATAGGTTTATAGACCACACTTTGAAGTCCTGAATTATAACTACATTATGGCCGTGAAGCACACGATCGGCGTTTTCAATACAAAAAGTAATTAATTGAAGTCTTTACCTATCTAGTTTAACTAATTAAATTTTTAATACAATCGAATTTTAGCTCTTAATATGATAACATGAGAGAGGCATTATTGGACGACTTTTGAAACCTTTTCTTGCATTTGTTCTAAATTATGATAATCTAGAACGTCTAAAAGCATGTCATACATGAGCAACGTTAAATCAACTTCGTAAATCTATCATCATAGATGATATTCTTGACATTCTTGATCTTTCGCTCAAATTAGTAGGACAACTAAGTACAGTTGACAAAAACATTCAAATATCCCATTAAAATTTCCATAAATACGTTTTATTAAATGATTACTATATTATTGCTTTTAGTTAAACGATGAGCTTGTCTACTAATTAAACAACCCTAAAATATATTTATTTCATTTGCTATGTAAATATAATCTTCAAAAGAAAATATGATCAGATCAGATTTTATAACTTAAATTAATTAGAAAAACAGAATTAATATCATTAATATTAACATCAAAGTACTTAACGAAATCAATATTACAATAACTCCTTTAGAAGAACCTCTACACGTGTTCTTGGCGTGTCATATACCTAATTGATAATGACGTACCAGTGATGACATTAAAAAGAAGTGCACTACAGAGATGCGTAGCCCTACTTAGGCTTTCACAATATAATTGCATTGGTAGAAATTGTTTTAATTTACTAATAAAACTACAACAAACATAAAACATTTCATAATGGGCTTGAAATGTCTTCAACAGGTTAAGTAAAATGTTACTAACTTTTACTACTGGAAACTTTAACTTAATACATAAAGATGAAAATCTTCTGACAGATCTCATACACATACACCTGTTGGGAATTTGCCAAATAACAACACTTTAAATTACATTACACTTTCAAACAGATTTATGCAGTAAGTTTCCTCAAAAATGATACTGCTCAACATTTGGGCACTGAAGCCAAAATTATTTTGCGAAGACCTTTGTTAGTACCACTGGTATTAATTGTAAAATACTCCCATGCTGATCTGTGGACGACGCTTACATAGAGCCTGCTTGGAACTGGTGCTATCTTGAGAACTGTCAGACATCCAAGGACTTTGTCCTGAATTGTTTCGGACTTTTCTTTTACGAAGACTTTCTGTAGGACCGAGTGTAGGTCTAAGTAACTGTTTGAACCGAAAAGGCCCTTCCGTGTAGTCATCGTCAGAACTAAACATAGGCGTGGCGAGAATTTCTGGTGAGTTCCGAAGAATCTTCCTTAAATCCGATTCTGGGTCATATGTGGGGGTGTAGGACAATCGCGCTGGTGGTTCTGGCTTCTGGGACTTTTTGACCAGTTCGTTGATTTTATTACTGTTGAAAAATATACATAATATTAAGTACCAAATTAAAATAATAATAATGAAAACAACTTCAATTTGGGAAATTAAATTAACAACAATAAATGAAGTATATCTATAGACCATGAGTTGTTGCAAGGTTTTTACTAACCGGTGAAAGTGCAAAATAAAAAGCGTCATTTACTCTGAGAACTAATTTATTGTTAATTTAATGAATTCAGGAGGAAATTGAATACATGACATTAGTTTTGTAAGTTATAATTTTCTTTGTAAGTAATAAATTTCTGAACTATAAATGAGCATTCAGCTAGATGCTGATGATTACTGTTTTAAATATGATTTGGTTAGAAAAGCGTGTGGCAGAGGAAGAGACTTAGAGCCTATTACAGCCATTCTTTTTATCTTTAATATATTATTTTATTTTGCTCCACTATTAAAAGAAGGTGAAAAAGTCGTGTCGTCGTGTCGTATAAGAAGAGAATATAGGTGGCTCTAGACCAAGATAAGTGGCGGGAATCGCTTCAGTTCTCCCGACAAGAATCTAACTCTTAATTTATAATTATGAATAAATGCAGGACTTATGTGACCTGCTAGCAATAGCGTGTCTATGACTAAAAACTAAAACTTTTCATTGGCACGCAAGTAAAAGGTGTAACTAGTTAAATTATTTAAATTAAAAACAAAAACTTAAATTAAAATTAAAATCTGGTTATAATTCCGTACAAAATAAATTTAAACGAATTTAATCTATGATAACTATATGTAGAGTACTTTAACACCACAGTTAAACATTAAGTTATAATCGCTCATGATTTTTTTTTTTTAAATTATTACCATACAAAATAAATGCAATAAAATATTCATACCCATTGTCCCTGATTTCCAGAAATACGTAATGCATGCGAGAGATTAAATCAATTAGTTATATTCATGGCCAAAATCTAGTCTCGGCAAAGTCTCTGTAGGGGTCGTACCTGACAAGCCCACCGTTTTGCCGGCTGCCTCTTGCATTCTGCCTGTTGTGGCCATTGTGATGGTTTGGTTGATCTCTCTCATCCCTGTAGTCTTGAACATGACCGTTGTTGTTTTGTTGGTATCTGTACAATATTCACAACTTAATATCTTTTTATATATTTTCGCAATGAAATTGTTTGGTAGTAAAATTTTTAGCACCAAGCTCCTAACATTTTGTGACCACTGTGAATGGTCGTCGAAACTGAGAGTGTCACACACTGAACAATTAGTTTTTATTTTCTCTGACCACTGCAAAAACAATGCTAAGAAAATACAGTTAGGTATTTACTAATTTAAATTAAAGAAGAAAAGGAAAGATTCGAATGAGGTAATTGGGATTCCGGCTTTTCCATCTACATAGTTTTCAATTTCTAGCACCACTAAATACAAAATTGTTAACAAACCTGGAGGGTCTGATCTCAAACTCTTTCTTACTTATGAACGGTTCATCCCAAGGTCTAGCGGGACTTTCCAGAAATTCCGGCGACGGACTGTGCATTATTTCAATTTCCATAGGAGAATGCATGAATTAGAAGGTAAGAAACAAATTAATAACAACTTTTTTTTAATAACAATCAATATTCATGCTTTTTTACGATGCATGTAACAGTTACATGCATCGTAAAAAGTTTACGATTAAATTAGCTTATATTGAGTAGGTATATAAAATTTCAGCCACATGGGAAATTTCAACTTGGCTTAAAAACTGGCTGGCGCTAAAAACTTGTTAGCATCATGTTGTAAAGTAATGATATATGCAAATTAGACGTTCGGATGGTTTTAGTAAAACGATTGTATGTAAGTACGAGTATGTATGCCATATACTTGGCATTGTTAATTTTGTTCTATGTTTAATTTTATTTACACTTACCTGGACAATCTGCTAGCATCTTTTTCGAGTTGTGTAGGTTGTCCTCTGACGATAGCTGGTACTAATGTGAATCCAGGTGGTTGCCTGTATTCATCTGCCCGTTGAACTTCTTGTAATCTAATCCCAGGTTTATTACGTCGAAGGTTTTTGTGGACTTCTTGGTTTTTATCGTGAACCTGTGAAAATAAAATTAAATCATAGTAATAATTATAATCAAGGTGAAAACTGCGATGGCATGAGACACGAAAAAAGTGGAATATCAACGGCTAAGTGATTGTTATTATTGGCTATAGGAACCCTTCGATAAGGCTATAATTGTAAACAAACATCTGATGTAGGTATGGGTCGTAAGTAAATAATGAAGCTGTGACATTTCCCCCACACGATACGCAGATGTGACAAAAAGGTCAGTATACATTATCACAAACATCGTCAGATGACCTTTTAGTCACAGCAGTTAATCTCGACCTTTACAGGTCCCTAAATTGTTTTAAATGACACTATTTACTAAAGTTGTTCTGAATTTTTAATGAAGGAGTAGATTTTTTTTGACTTTATTTAGTTTTGGGTTTGAAATTCTAAAATGGGGACATTATTTTGATGTTGATGATAAGTTATACGATTTATGTAGATAATGGATTAAATAACTTTATGCTACAACTCAGTGCTCAGAGACGTGACTGTCAAAATATTAAATTTGTCTACATTATTTTTGAAAACCAGGCAATGGGAACTGACCTTGTCTGAATTTATGTACTAATTTGTAGTAATAGTATTTTTCGTAAACATTAATAATAGATTTTGACAGTCTGATCGTCTCTACTAGTAAAATAACATGAGTGACATTGATTGTGATACCTGGTCAGCGAATGTGTGAAGTTTATGCGCGCGTTCCTGCTGCGAATATTGTTGCATAAGGTGTTGAGGTGCGGCGTAGTTGGCAGTTTCGGGGGCAGCGGGCGCGGGATGTGAGGGAGGAGGTGGTGCTCGACCCTTGGCCCACGCACGACGAGCAGTGTATCCACGGAAGTCTGACAATCATAGTTAAATTAGTCTCAGTTTTGTTTCACTTTAAATAATTCAATAAATGGAATATTTTATGAACATCATCATCACCATTAATAACTTCTCTTGTTTTCCTTGCTATTCTTGGGTTATTATGAAGCAAAGATAAATAATACATCAAAATTGCAAGAATTTTATCGAGATTTCAAACATAAATTTTTTATTAATAAAAATAATTTAACAAGAGAGGACAACATTTGTACGATGATAATGTAGGAGAATCTGTGCATCTACCCAAATATTCTTACAAACAACGTGTTGCTCTGAACTTACAGTATTCAGAAGCTCTAACATAGAAAAACAAAACCCATTGTCGTTCAGTCTTTTTATTGAATTTCATGCACTGTATTTCGTTTGAAAAAAGGGCAAACTCACGGCTCTGTATAACGACGGCAGCTTTGTTAGTGTCGATGTTCTCTTTGTTGGAGTGAGGCTCGCTGTTGTCACTGTCCTGTGACGTCATTCGCCTCAGTATTTTAGCTTTTAACATAGCTTTGTTCTTGTTTGGGACACCTACGGTATCAAATTTGGAATTTATTTTTAGGCTTTGATTTCTAATTCGGTTTATAAATTTCGTTATACATTTGATGAGGTAACAAGAAAACTACATCTCCTTCGTTCTTTCTCCTTAATTTGAATGATTTTGATACTTTGATAATATGAGTTTTAAAATACCACATTTACCGGACTTATGTTTCCTCTGGCTGTCCTGCTCCATCTGGAACTCCCTGGCGAGTTGCCTCTGGCGCTCCTGAAGCCTCTTGCGCGTGATCCAACCTCGCACATGCCTTTGCAGCGTCAGTACTGAGATCGCCATCTGAAGCTTCATCCTCTCATACTTTCGTCGAGCAAGCCACCCTCGTACACTCGCTTGGACTAGTACTATTTTTCTTATCTATGATAAATACAATAAAAATAATTAAAAAATTTTATACAAACATTTTATGCAATTATATATTGCCTGACTGCCGAAGTGAAAGAGTGTAATGTTTTTATGTATTAAACCAATAGAAGTTATCTATTTAAACCAATTTATTCACTTTCATTCATTTACGCTCTAAGGTATAAGCCGTTCAACCGAAATCCAATAACTAAAGAACCTTTAAATTAAAAGCTGGACTAAAATACGAATGCATTGCATAGTTACTAGCCTACTTATTCAATTTTATGCGGCTGTGTGCTATCCGTTATCACTTCCTGAGCACAATGAATTGATTGATCTCGTCGTAATTGAATGTTTCCGATTCCACTTAATCGATAAGCTGAAGCCGCCCAGTCGATTCTAGACTATAGCTGAGTTTATTATTATCTATAAAGCGTGTACGTAGTAAAACGTGAAATATGTAAGTATTTCAATAATGCCACAAACGCTAACGTTTAGTAATAAAAACTTAAGAAATGCAGTAATATTTGTCTTTCTTTAAAGACGTAGCAAATTATTGCCATAGTGCTAAGCAAAGGCTTGTTCTTATAAAGAAAATATGAGTATTATTCACTATGACATTACATTATTTTCAACAAAACAAATTCTTTAATAAAGTTTTATGATGGATTACTCTTCTTATTGCATCTCTGCAATCGCATTTTTAATCTAGACATGACTTATCTAAAATCTACCTAACTTTAATGCCAGAAAAAGCATTTTCAACTTTAAAAATAGATATGATACTTATTTTATAGAAAAAAGATTTCAATAACTTCATTTTTCTACAAAAAATTTTACATTTTTACATTATTACATTATTGTGCAATCTTACCTGTTCTTCATAAATCCTGGCAAGGACTTCAACGTGGTAGTATTTCAGGAACACTTTAGACTTGCCAAGCGCCCAGCCATCCATCTTCAACCTTAAAAGTAGTAGTCGACTTGTGTCACGACTTGGCTTTACATTTTCATTGTAGCCAAAAGCCAGAAAACCATACCTGGAAACAATTAATATATTTTCAGTTTCGTATCACGATAAAAAATATTGAAGTAATATGGTTTAAGTACTGTTTAGGAAATGTAGTAATTTTCGAATAAAATATTCATCAAATTATCAGGAATCTCAGAGATCTATCGTAACTTAAGTCGGGTCTTAGCTTTCTGAAATAGCTTAAGTTGACAGGCTTAATCCCATTCTCACGAGATTAACTGCGGCAATTACTTCGGTAAATTGACTAACTAATTAAGTCACTTGAATATTTAAAAGGCCGGATCATAATTATAAACGCCAAGAATTACATACCTTTTCAGAAATTCCTCAAAAGTAAGTCGGTGTGAAAATCCATTTTGTCTTATTCTAATTGTTTCTAAAACTCCGGTGTAGCGAAGTTGTTTTAGTATTTTTGCAGAATCGAAATGTTTGGGAGAGCGTGAATCGTTTGGTTTGAGACACCTTACGAATTGAGGGGTGCCGCTCACCATCTTCTGTAGCAGTTCCATCAAAGAATATCGGAAGTATGTTGACACTGTTTGTTGTGCTCTAGATTGAGACGCTAGACCCCGACTATTGAAACGATCCTGAAATACCAGATGATGAAGGGTAGTTTACATGGCAATAAATATTACAAATGCAACTCAAAAAACTATCATACACAAACTTAAATTATAAAAAGAGGTAAAAATAGTTTTATTTAATACTAACTGCGCCCTGCGCCTTCGTCTGCGCGGAAATTAGTTTGTTTAGGTACTGTAACTCGGCAATCAGACCGAATTTCACCGAACCTATGTACTACATACCAATTTCCATCAAAATCGATACATCCGTTTAGGCGCTGAGTGGTAACAAACACACACACACACAGACTTTCACATATTATTCAATAGAACTATAATATTAGTAGGATGTACGTGTAAAAAGACAATATTTTGAGATCACTTTATAAAAACAAATTATATTGCAAATGTTTTACGTATACTACAGGTTTTGAATTTCTCTTATTATTTGCATTTAGTTTAGCGTGTCCTCAATGATAATAATGAATGCTGGAATAATATCGTCACTCTCACTAGAATGTCAATAATACTAATTCGCCATTTTGGCCGAAATGAGTTATATATATTAATATGCACTTACCCGAACCTCATTAGAAATAGGACTTTCCAAACTTCTATCCATAATATCTCCATTTAATGGAGAATACAAGTTTCCAGTTTTTGTAATAGGACATTGAAACAGGAATCTAATAATATCGTATTGGCTCTGTCTCATCAACTGAACTACTTCAGGAGGCAGGAAATTACGATTCTTTTCTAAGAAACCTTCCCCTTGGTATACCACACGTCCAGCAAAATGGTGAATTGCAAAGCAAATGGCATCGGATTTTGGACGAACGTAGTATTTGCTTTTGAGGTTATTGTGAAATTTTTCTACAAAGGAAAATACATTTTAGTAAACTGTCTACTGGCAGCAAACTAAATCCATTCAAAACGTGTTTTCAGTACCTTTTTTCATGTATACTGTAAACCCAAATACCATTAAAAGCTGATTATCTCAGATAGTGTTCTGCACAATACTACTTGGACAGAAAAATACAAAATGTATTATTGAGGTTATTGTATTTTTGAACTTACCAATTAAACTTCTATCTGTTGCTCTGGGGAATCGACTTTCTTCATCTAATAACGCCAACATTCCCATAGGTCTTGACAATAGCATATCGAGAACTGGCCTATTATCAGAAAACTCTACAAGATCGACAGGTACACCTTCAGCCATATACTCTTGTTGTTCCCATGTAAATATGTGCTGATTAAAATAATATTGAATTTGTTCGTTGGCGATGTTTATACAAAGCTGCTCAAATGAATTTTTAGTAAAGTTTTCAAACCCAAAAATATCCAGTATTCCTATCGACAGCTGTTCTCTGCAAATCAGTAAAGTAAAATATTTAAAACATCTAAGTATGCACAACAACTTTTAACTATTTCAATAATAAGTACTATTTCATTGTTTTTTTAAGTACTTAAATGATGACTTAATCGCCTTAACTTATTGTAACTGTAGCTTCACCATGCATTTGTCTGACTGGTGACACCGTAAATAGTACCGAACATGAACACCGCTCCTAGTGTAAACACTGTTGTTGTTGACATATTAGTTCTCAGCGTAAACGCTGAGAACTAATATGTCAAGTATTGTAAGACATATTATAATCAGTTTTCAGAGTAAATATAGGGGCGCTGTTCGCTTACGATACTCATGAAACTGTTTTTGGTAATACTATTTTCCTTATGAATAATATCGTGTTCTTAATAAAGGACTACATAAAAAATTACACTCACGTTGGTCTATTCTGGCACAAAAGCGCGTTGATCCTCTCTACGATTCTATCGAAGACCCGCGCATACAGTCCTCTTGCTGTAGCATCTCTGGCAACAGCAGCTTCAGTAGGCGAGCTGTGTCTTGCAATGGTTTCTCCGCGAGCTACTACGCTACTACTCGTGAGACATTCGCGAAGGTCTACGGTTTCTACGCCTAGAAGACAGGATGCTGTGAACAAAACAATATGTTATTTTAATATAAACTTTATGTACGTCCTCTAGTCAAACATTGTTTTACGGTTTTTTATGACAAGTCGGTTAAATTGGTGTCGTACATCGGTAGCAGATTGTATTTATGTATTTTCAATAGTGAAATACAAACTTCAGTTATAATCCGCTAATAAACCTCCTAAATTGCTCATGTTGATATTATTTACAAGCAGCGTTTCAACAGTAGTAATACGATTCAATATATTTATTAGCTGCACTACAGTTACGGTTTCTATAGTAAAAGTACTACTACTTTCACTTTCCATGGACTTGGTACCGGTGACACAGTAGAAATATAGGCCAAAACCTCCATTTGTGTACTAACAATGCTTTATTGCCAGCTTGTTATCTTTGGTTTTGTATTGGCAACAGTCCCAGCTTTTGTAGCGAACTATGTATCCGTTCATTGTTCACTCAATACTTATGAGGATGAATCATAATTCATAACGTCTATTGAAAACGTATTTTAAACTTCATAGAATTTTTGTTTAGAATCGAAATATTTTATTTATCTTAGAGTAAAGTTTGAATTAAATTTAAACTTTACTCTAAGATAAATACAATATTTATTATTTTATTTATAGCAAAAAGCTATTTGTTATGTTATTATATTTTTAAATATAATATTGCGATAATAACTCCACAAGTTTTTACACTGTTCTGTTCAATATTAAAGTTTTCAATAATAAACCGAAAACGACGATAGCGGAGTATTCATTGAAGGTATCGATTAGAGGTAGGTATAGATTGTCAGTGTGTATTCGGGTAAGAATTTAGCTGTCATTTCAATTGAATGATAGCTAAATACTAGTTGAAATCAGATAAATGAATATGATAGAAAAAGTCGAAGATAATGTTTTCGTAGAGTTAAACACAGGTTAACATGACCTTTTTAATAGATATATTTTATATTAATATAATTTTAATATATGTATGTAATAATATTTTCATCGAACGTGATAACTTTAGTGAATATAGGAGAGGAGAGGCCTATAGGTTCGTAGTAGGTAGTAGTTGTTTGCAGGCTGACAATCATAACTAACTTACTGACTTATATACCTACCTATATATTTACTATAATATTTTTTAAATAATAATAATACACACATCAATGTTAACAAAACATTTGAAGTTCCAGTTACTAAAATTAGAAATTTCATTAAAAAAAACTTTCGTGTCAACAGTATAGTTACCTCTGTGCAGCGGTGCGGTGTCGATTATGGTGGCCTTATTATCTGCATTGTCTTCACCGGCTGCCTCGCCGAACTCAATGTCACCGAGGTGAAGAATCGCGGCCAACATTTTGTATAATATTTGTACTTCCTCATCTTGAAAACCAACCACCTGGAAACACATAAAATGCCACAGTTACACCACCAGTTATTATTCTTTCAATTATTTGTAAAAATGTTATGGGGTTTAAGAAACAAAGATTAAGAAACCGAAATTAATACACTAGTATAATTAGTTTAGACGATCCGAAATGTTAAAATCAATTACAAATACCTAGAATAATAAAATATAATGGTTGTTATAATTAACGAACAAATTTCTATCTTCCTCTTTTTAAATTAATTCACATTTTATTTTTGTAATTATAAATTATATCAACAAGATAATTATATTTCACTTGATGGCAAAACCATCTAACGAGCAAGCAACGAGTAGTAATAATTATACGAGAAGAATAAAAAATTAAATAAATGACTCAATTATTTTTATACGTTCGTGTGCTCTAGTTATGGCTCTGAATGTTCATGTCAGGATAAAATACATAAATAGAGATATATACGACTGTAAAATTCGTAAAAGCAGCCTCTTTTGAAATATAAGAATTACACATTATTTTAATGACAGAAGTAATAAAATTCCTAATTAGTTATACCAACACTTCTTTAGTTCAGGAGCGTGAAAATAACATTTTTAAAACATCAGAAACTTGCTTTAAAGCCACAAATAAATTATTATATTTAACAAAAAAATATCTGGCAAGTATGTTAATAAAAAAATAGTTCATTAATAAAGTTTGTCATAGTATATTATGACAATTAACAATTAACATAGATATTTTACTCCAATAAAAATTGTAACTTATTTTTGTTAGGTACATTATCTAGGGAACCTGGCCTGAAATACGCAGCATAATCTGATTCGTGGGAAAAACAAACCTCTGAAATACAGCGTACTCACTCTGTAATTTTGAAGTGTAAGAAATTAAGAAATAAGACTTGGCGGTTTCGAAAGATACAATTACAAAAATATTAAACAAATTATCGGCACACAGAGGCGACAGAACACATTCAAAACATTCTGTTAATTTGAGTATACATTTTAATCTCGAATCGTACACCCTCAAGCAATCTATTATCTACAGAGCATGTTATACAAATTTACCTTAAAAGCTTGATTAAGTTGTCTCCAGCGATGTACGTTGTGTTCCCGATGTGCCACTGATAGTGGCTGGAGATAGCGGTGCCGTGGTTTGAGCTGCTCATCGAGGTAGAACTTCCTCCAACGTCCTTCGCTCTCCAGTCCATCATATAGGTAATAAAATACGTGGTAATTGCTTTCACCCCTAAAAATTTTAAATGCTTAGTTAGTAATAAAAATAGTAATAAAACAAGATTCCAGCGTATAGAAATCTGAAATCATTAGTTGTCAGCAAAGCTCAACTGCTAAAGCTATAGCCAAGGCACCTACCACCAGCTCGTATAGCAGTATTATTTTGTGTTTTGTCTTTTTCTTTTGTACAGTTAAAAACAAGGATAGAGACAAAGTAAAGTTATAATAAGATTGCTATAAGAGGTTGTGGTACAGCCCCAGATATTCTATTTTGTTCTCTCTATTACTGCAGCCGTGTTTTTTTGTCATAGTGGTCCTAGCAACATATAAAAATATAAATTTATATTTAATTGCATTGTTTTTTAATTCCATTTGGTATCATTTTACATAAAATATTACTTGTATCAGGACTTGCTACTTTGAACTAGCAATTTTGGCCACGGTACGTTACCGTACGTAAATGTAAAGCACGATATTATCAAATATATTACCACCTTAGCAAATATTCTTTCATGCTCTTATTTTAATATCTATTTTTTTTAATAATACGTAGCCTAAAAGTAGTTAATTCTAAATCACTTACTGAAACGATTCCACTCTTTATATTTTTAGAATATTTTTTTTGCAAATTAGCTAATAGTAAGTCGGTCGCGTTAAAGAAATTGAAATATTAATTATTTCAATTTCTTTATAGCTAAACTTTATCTATTATAATTATCTAATTAACTCTTTTTTTTACCCGACATTTTTTTTGGTCAATAATTATGTCTATAGTTAGTCTAAATAACGAAATACATATTTAGTAATAATATTTAATTATGTTAAATATAAATTAGTTTTTATTTTAATGCTATGTATGCTAAAAGTAAAAGTTGCTTTCAGCTATCAATTTCATACAGTAATTAAAAGATTAACAACTAAATCTTATCTCTTATCTTGATTTTTACTCCGCAGCTTTACAACGCCTTGTAAAACTTAAAATATGTTTACCTTCAAACTTAACAAGCTATTTAAGTTCCTAAAAGGTCTTTAATATAAACATTAAAATAGGAATTGACGCGATCAACAAGCACGTGATGAATTTAAAAATCGCGGTACTATTTAAGTAGGTCGCTGAGTCACCATCAATAAGCATTCTCATTGCCTTTCATTTCCTTTAGCAAAGCCTCGCCGAAGATCAACGTTATACTTGTGTCAATATTATGACAAGTCAGCATGATTGTTATAAAAACAACAAGTGTTTGAACTTACAAGGCTTGGTGAACAACTCTTGACTGTTCAAGAAGATATACAGATATTCGAGCGCCTGAGATTCGTCCAACTCTCATCATAGACAAATCCAAATATTTGCCGAAACGAGAACTGTTCGCATTAATGCCAGTGTGAGCGTTGCCAAATGCCTCCATAATCGGGTTCACTTGCAGAATCTTTTCTTCTAAATTACGATTTTGGGTCTGAAAACAATACATGACGACAATCATCAATATCAAATATTTAAACATCTTTGAAATTATACTCATTATATGTATGTGTGCTATCGATAAATTGAATTCGTTGCAAACATAGTTAATAAACATTACAATAAAGAAAGCGCTCTGAGAAAAAACACATTTAATTTATACCATCCGTTTGGAAGTTTCTACGATTTAAAAGACAGCTAAAGCTTCAATTTATGCCATCCTATTTCTTTCGTGTAGCAATTTCTAAATAGCACTTAATGTAATAGGGTTTTGTTATTCAAGGTATTTTTTATTTTTATAGTAACCATGTGCTCTATAATAATGTTTTATCTGCTCCTAGTTTATTTTGATATTATTTATTTTTATGTCAAAAATAAACAAAAAAGCAAAAATTATTATACACATACCCTTAAATATTACAAGCTATACCGTAGTAGAATTGTAATGGGACATCTTATATTATTATATTGTGTAGCTAATACTATTTATATATTAAAGTATTAACTTTTTTCTGTATACGACAGAAAAAAGTTAAAAGTGTTGTCCCATACGCACATGCATAAGTTTTACATTTCGAACTTACCTTAGATAGAAAAACAAGTTGTTTCAAAAGCAGATTTGCAGATTCGGTTTTACCAGCACCACTTTCACCAGATATAACAATGGCTTGATGTTGTTTTTGATGCATTAGAGCCTGATGCGCTGCGTCGGCCACTGCATAGATGTGAGGTGGATTGTCCGATCGACATCGACCTTGATATATCTGTTGAGTCTAGAAGTGAACAATCAATTCTTTGAAGATTTCCCAGTTTAAGCAAAACTAAAGCAGAAAGTATTGTCCGTAGAATAGAATAAATGAGTAAGTCTACGTAATTCTTTTTGCGTCTTGGTCTAAAAACAAAAAAAAGTATGCTGTATCTCTCAATTTATCCTTGCAATAAAAATTTTGCGAATCGCTTAACATGATATAGTTTTGAATATAGTAAGACAGAAAGATACACAATAGCAAGAACGCTGTTATACAATATTTCAAAGTATTACAGCTGATGTTAAAGCATTTATTGAAACATTCGTCAATCGTGGTTAGAAATGGCCCCAGGTGGCTGACCTACCCTAACGTACTACGAAACATGATGGTTAATTTCAAACATCGTCCCCAGCAAAATGAAGCACGGAGTTTTGTGATCAATGATTTGTCTATTATAATATCTACCTTAGATGTATAAATCCCTACATCTGTAAAAGGATTTACTGCAACCAATATATCGCCGATATACGTGTAGATTTGATTTTGATTGTATCTCTTTTGTAATTGTTCTACTATTGCATCTTCTGTTAGTACTTCTAGTGTGGCGAGGTCATCGGTGTATATTTTCTCCGGTTGTGCTTTCCGGTGCGATTTGAGTTTGCCTCTCTTTGTTGTAGCTTCAGGCGCTCGAGAGCCTCGACCTTCCGCTCTCTGTCGTTTTATCTCCGCCTGAAGCTCTTTACGGATCTGAAATATATTAATGATTATTCATGATAAATCATTAGCAAGGACGTTGAAAGTTTAACTAGCTATTTGATAAGTAGTCTGTCTGATATTAATTATTTTATACGATTATAATCAAATAAGGTAGTTAATATGTAGGCATTTTTTAAGACATAATAATATATTCTTGAAAAAACTAAAATACAATATCATGTTAAAAACAAATACTTATCTTGTATACCTTTTTTATAATTATATTTACCTTATCCTCAAAGCTACTAACAGCCAGTAGTAGAGGATGTTCCAGAAGCTCTCTCGCAAATGGCCTTTGATTCATATCTTTAACTAAGCAGTCAGCAATAAAATCTGCAAGTTGCGGTGAGAACACCTCAGGATGAGACAACGATGGCGGTGGATTTCGAGGTATTTGAAAAAGTGCCCTCATCGGATGTAATCCAGACAAAGGTGGTTCACCTTCAGCTAATTCTATAGCGGTTATACCAACCGACCATACATCACAACGGCAATCGTAAGATTCATCGAGTTGCTGTTCACACGCTATGACCTGCAAAACAATTCAAAGGCGACCTTAAACTGTAATGATAACGAGATCATTATTGCCACTTTCAAACTCATATTGTATGCAGGGTCACGAATATGTCTTACGTTATTACCTCAGGCGCCATCCAGTACGGTGTGCCGACTGATGTATTTCTTCTAGCTGCCGTGGCGGCCAAATGTGATGAGACGCCAAAATCCACCAGTTTAACTTCAGCATCTTCAGTCAGAAGTATGTTATGTCCCTTAACATCGCGATGCATGCACCGGTGCGCGTGTAAATGTGTCAAGGCCCGCACGGTTCCCCGCAACACATAGGCAAGTTGTGGTTCGTTGAGACTGCTACCGCGAGCCCGCATTCCGGCGCATAAATCTGTCACCGACCCGCCTGTACAAAGCTGAAAATTCAAAGGTCGAGTAGATTTATGCTTTTCGCAAAGCGCAATGCACTAAAATAAAAACAAATATGTACTCAATACCGACCTCCATGACGAACCATATTTGATCGTCATCTGAGCACAATCCGCGTTTCAAGAACAGTCCGAAGAATTCAGGAATGTTTGGATGGCTAGATAAGTCACGAAATACGAGAAATTCCTCTTCTATTTCTTCTATGTTTTCGGTGATGTTTTCAAGAATCTGTAGACAACAAAACATCATAATAACTTTCGTATTTCAACAATATTCTAGAACATTGTGCGTATGAATTGTTCAGTTGTGTTATTGTAGGCTGTATAAACGAGAGGTGGCCGAAACATGTATTGTTTAGCGACCTTGACATGAATACACTACATTTGAGATAACATCTATACTATCAATTACATGTGGTATGCTAACAATACCTCCATAAAATTTTTACAGCTTATGTACATATACTTTGTGTTACATCTATACACAATATGTCTATCAAATTATGTTAGCTTTATAATTTTTGCTCCAACACATCTTAAGTACAGGCATTGTCTGTCTTCATAATTGATAATTAAGTTACGTAGCAATGTTCACTATGCTAGGTGGTTGGCTGTCAGCACTTTAATAGTCAAAACTTTTAAAGTATAAAAGCTACGCCTTAACAGAGAAACCATTAAAATTTATGAATTCTTAATAAACTAAACTTGTAGGGCTAGTGTGACTGCGCCGTGGAGTTTCTCTCGGATTTCACCCGCAGTTTACTAATGCATGCCCTATAAATGTTGTTGACCTCAGTCGCGCACGAACTAAAATATCATGTGGAAATAATAGAACCACTTTATTCTTAAACAAACGATAGCTTTAAAATGACGTCATCTCATTAGATACAGTGAACCACATTATTATGAGTAATGTGATAGCTGATTTTAGATATGGTGAAAGACGTTTTAGCTACCTTAATTTGACGGATTGCATTAATGTAGCGTTTTCGTAAAAAAATAACTATAGTCGATGTTTCATGAGCAAAGATAATATTTTTTGTGCCTACTTACTATATAGTTGTCAATATTTCTATTAGGCACGATCTTTACAAAAAAGATAATAATATTTGTCGAATGGGTCTTGATGACAAAAGAATTTCTTTAGGTACGGTATATACGTCACCACCATAAGAAAGTTGTTTGTAAGAGATGTTTTTAGTGATAAGATAAGCCCATTGTCACTACTTTACTTTTGATGTGATTCACATGTGGTGTACAAAAAAGAATACTTCTATTTTATTCTACTTTTCCATCGGTAACACCAAAGTTTACAACCTTTTCTAGTGCGATGTTTTAGTCTGTACGAAATATTTTACAAATTTATAATTATGATAAAAATGAATAATCGAGGTTGCACATAAAATTATAAAGGTCGGTCATTTTTTTTTTCCTCTTTATTTAAGGACTTTTGTTATAAAACATGTAATAACTTTATCTTCAAAATATAACTACAATAAAAATAAAATAAAAATAGAAGATTTTATAAAATAGCATATTATGAAACGTACTTCACGCTTCACACGACCATTTCATAAACTCTTCTTGCTGCGTCAGAACTATGTTCAGCTAAGATATTATTAACTGAACCTAAGTTCGCCTTAACAATATTTAAATCTAAAAACAGTTTATCTCTGGCTCTGCGATTCCGATCACACTCTAACAAGAGATGATGGACATCGTCGATTGTACCACAAGTTAAACAATTGGGCGAGTCAAACTTCTTCATCATATGTCCAAACTTTCTTGATAGAATATGACCGGAACGCAACCTCAACGCTGTGACAATTAAATAACACTCCTATTTAGTTTAGACTCAGTAAACCATACATTGAGGAGGTTGATTTTGTAAAACGTTATACTAAATGCCTTTCTCTATAGATTTATTATCGAAATATTTTTTTCAAATATTATAACAATAACTTTTATATACGTTTAAAATTGCCGAATAATGTGGTAAAATTTGAATTAAAACATCCTGTCTAGACCCTAACTTTGCTAATTTGTCAGCCTCCTTAATCCAACATGCGAAGGAACCCATTGTAATTTCAGAGAAATGTTTTTCTGAACTAAATTATTAATTTTTTCTAACACTTCACAAGCTATGGGTAAACCTCTTTGTAGTGTTGAACATTTAACTAAGTGAAGTAAGGCACATTTACAGTCTGTAAAAATGACAACTTTTGATGAAAAAATTTGTTCAATATATAATGCCTCTGAAATTGCAATGAGTTCCAACGACATAACACACACAGAATTATTAATTTTAAAACATCTTTTCACTTTTCTATTGGGATCATAGAAAGCAGCACCTAAACCGTCCTTATCTTTGGGACCGTCTGTATAAAACTCATGCCAATCGTTATATTTGTTATCTAATTCTCTAAGTATATCATACTTTAAAATATTTACATTTACATATTTACAAGGTCGGTCATATTTTATCGGTGTACATGTGGCAAACTAGTCATTGTAGTAGGTCGTAGCGAAATAATAGCGTAACCTATTAAAGTATTAAAATAAATAACAATGTGTAATTAAACAATATGGAAAGGTCGTATTATATTGTCAACAAAGTAGTAGGAGTATAATTTGATAGTGTGTGATAAAAAGTTTGACCCTCTTACGTCAGAATTCACAGCTCTAACTGTTAGGTCAGATGTAAAAGGTAAAATTTTGAGTCCGCTGTAACTGGATGTGGGTGTGATAGACTGCAACAAAATTGTGTGGACAAAGATAAGGGTTATGTATGCTACACTTTTTTATATTCGGCCACCAAACTGACTTCGCTCTGCCTGATGATAAGCAGTCAGTGGAATCCAGAAGTGGTGCCCACTATTCCAAAATTCGTCGTTCCAAACTGGTGCCTCCATTATAGTGGCCTCCATTATGGCGGTTGGGACCATTCCCAT
The DNA here is from genome assembly GCA_963082885.1 of Parascotia fuliginaria. Taxonomy (NCBI): domain Eukaryota; kingdom Metazoa; phylum Arthropoda; class Insecta; order Lepidoptera; family Erebidae; genus Parascotia; species Parascotia fuliginaria. Next base: position 13,440,852 of record OY720172.1, read on the forward strand.
ATTGGAGGCCACCAAATGGTAGGTGAAGCAAAGAAGTAAGAAGGGAAGGAAATGATCTACCGGCGCTCTCACTCGTCGAATAAAACGCAATAGTACGGATACTCTTACATCGATCTTCTATGAGAGGGTAGTACTTTCCCGGCCTAAATCTCAATCACATTGTATTAAGTATTAAGTGCACCAGTCACTGCTCCCAGAAGTACAATATCCTCTGTCTCTAAATTATATTCTTTAAAAAAAAAAACAAATATAAAAATTCTAACCTTAACTGCAACCCGTTTGCCGCTCTTCTTATCCCTAGCGCAGTAAACCTCGCCATACGTCCCTTCTCCGATGAGCTCCTGTAGCGTGAACCTGTCGCGTGGATCGGCAACCCTGTCCAGCTCCACGTGCTGGGACAGCCCTCGGTAAGCCATGTCACTGCGCATCTTTCAACTCATTGAAACTGCGCCTGAAATAGAACATTATTTTTATTTAAAAGATAACTCTCGCACTAGAGTACAAGCCCTGTGTTACTTTACAAACATAGGATCTTCGTAAAAAAATAAGCTACGCTAGCCACATGCAAGCACATAAATGTCAACAACAACGGAGTTGAAGTAGTCACCGTGACCGAAATCGGTCGGGAGCATCATCACTTCACAAATATACAATTAACGGATACAAAGAGCCACCCAGACTAAAAACAAATATTTACGGATCGCATAAAGCTTTGTCCCATGTGGGGATCAAAGTAACCTCGTGCACAGCAGTCGCTTGCACTTGTGCTGTGCCACTGAGGCAGTTTATATTAATATGTACGTAACACTTGTAAAATATTGCAAGTAAGCAATCCACTAAAGTATATCTTTTGTATTTAGTAATAATGACAAGATAATATGCGTAATGTTAAAAAATATATATTTAGCCTGTTGGTCTAGTGGTTAGTGACCCTGACTGCTAAGCCGGAGGTCGTGGGTTCGATTCCCACCCAGGACAAATTAACCTTTGTGTGATGAGCATTATTGTTTGTTCTGTGTCTGGGTGTAATTTATCTATAATATGTATGTATTTACAAAAAAATGTATATAAGTAGTATATCAGTTGTTTAGTACCCATAACACAAGCAAATATAATTACTTTGGGGCTAAATGGCTGTGTGAATGTGGCAGAATATTATTATTATTATTATTATATACCATATGATTCGAATTGAAAATGTGTTTATTCAGTTGAACCATAATACGTGTATTTGACTTATGTTGTTGTGCTTATAGTATTGCTCTAAAGTCCCCTGTTCATACACACACAGGTAAAGTACTAAATTAATTTTAAGGAAATGGAAGCGTCCAAATTTTTTTTTTTTTATATTATAGCCATCATAGTGACTCCACTCCGCCTGATGGTAAGCAGTCAGTGAAATCCAGAAGTGGCGGCCACTGTACCAAAAGCCATCGTCTTAACTGCTGGTATGGTGGCCTCCACTATGGCGGCTGGGAATGGGGATAGGGGAACGGAATGAGGGAGGTGAGGAAAGAGGAAGGGGGAAATTGGGCCTCCGGCGCTCTCTCTCACCGAACGAAACGCAGTAGTACGGATACTACTACTCTTAAGTCGATCTTCTATGAGAGGGTAGTACTTCCCCGGACGATTCGGCCCATTCATGCTGAAATCAGCGTGGATCTACTACCGTAAAAATATACTGAATAGTATAATGATAATATAATGAATAGTAGAATATAACAAAAATGTAATAGATATGAATGATGCTAAGGGTTGAAGGTCTTTGGCCTATTAGGAACAGCTAAAACTATATGAAATTAATACAGATATGTGCTCTAGGCATACACTCACATACTCGTACTTATCTATAGATTATGAAATGAAATGAAATATATGTTTATTCATTTAAGTTAATTAAATTAACACTTATGAACGTCAAAGTTTACAAAATGTCAGCAAATTAACCTACAGCCAGTTCGCTGACGAAGTAGAGCCATGGGAAGAACTGGCAAGAAACTCAGGCCACTCGATAATAAAAGAACTCATTAGTAAAAGAATTTTCACTACGCTGTGCGAGTATACGACAGTGAACCAACTATAATTAAAAATTAATACCGTAGTACAGTAGGTACTCATTACGGTTACTAAATATATATTTCAACAAGGGAAATCATCGATATCCTGTGTAAGAGAAAATCCAACTGCATATTTACACGCTATAACACTGTTTCTTCACCCGCAGTGCGAGATTTAATGGATAACAACACTTTGTATTGAAAGCAACCTCTATTCTAATTAAATTAGCGTTATGCATGAATAACAAACTGAAATATCAGTTGTAATAATCTAAGAATAAACATAGCTAAACTTATCAAGTAGTGTGTGTTGTCATGTGTCTATAATTAATTCTAATCGCCACAAAAACAATAATGAGAATGCTAGTTCCTTTTACACTTAAAATACAAAATATACCACTCGTAGTTACAGAGGAAAACCCAGCTGTGAAGTAGGATCTTACTATGTTATGTTATAGCTAGCTAACAAAAGCCGGCTGAATCGATATTGTATTATCCGGAAGATGCGTGCAGACGCATATGGTGAATCAAAGAATGTAGAGGGGGCAACAGAGTGTGGCACACGTTGGACCAAAGTGGAGATGCTGAGGGACAATAGATCTAACAATGGACATCTTTCGAGGAAAATGACGATGAATTACAATATAATAAATGTGAACCACTAAGAAATATCATGCGAATTGAAAATAGTTTACAAAATATGGCGTCATGAACTCATGATATTTACGACGAACGATGTACGAATACACTAAAATCAATCACAATGTAAATGTATGCGGCTCATTTGTTAGTTTCGTCATCATAACAACGGATGATATCTTGTGTATAGTCAAATGAATAAGCACAAATAAAATGCATCGTATTATGATAACAAAGATACAGCAATTAGCACGTGAAACATTGAAACATCCGGCAAGAAATAACTGTACAGCGGACAAAGCGAACACCACATTTGCGCTAGTTTATTGATTTCTAATAAAAACAGTTTTAATTGTTTATGTACAAATAATCCAATATTTACGCGTCTATTTACATTTATTGATTGCAACTTTCTATTCACTTTTATTAAAGATCGATCCAAAAATTTCAAACAGACGGAGAAAGTGAAATGTGTAGGTATTCTATATTATTATAGCGATAACGGAGACCGAATTAATATATTATAATGTATTCAAATACATGCAAATGTGTACGGTGTAGCAACTGCCAAATTATTCAGTGTTATAATTTCAATTGTTTATATGTTTTGTTCGAAACTTGCAATAAGTATTAGCGCAGGTCATGCTTGCAAGCTATATAAGCAACATGGAGTTGCCGAGAATGGAACGAAATGAATCGAATATGCCGTTGCATGTGCCATTGCGTGTTTATCGATCGAATGAGGATAGAACATTGTACATAGGTATGTAGTTAACGATAAATTGAATTATCAATTATGTGATCACATAATATCATTTATTGACAGTGTAAGCTAATTAAAAAACAACGCGAAAAGTATTAATCCGTGAAAAACATGGTCACGCATTCTTACTCGTATTTATTATTATAACTGAACACATCCGCCCGATATTAATTTGAACTAGGAAACCAGTTTAACTTAGTATAATAATTACGAAATAATCGAGCTATTAGGATTAAAAAAACCAGTTCTATAGAAACGATTATCTAATTTTATTTTATGGAAAGTGGCCATTTGGTAAACCAATGAGCTTATCTATTCTCTCATATCGTAAGGTAATTAAAATTTTATGGTCATTTTTTTGGTACGTTTCACTATTTCACACTAATACTAAAGTTATTTTGGTTCTAATTTAAATACGGTATATATATTGCCATTCATATATATAATGCAAAACATAACGAAAAATTTCTATCTGACTTATACATTGGTCGCAAAAGTTTCGGTAATGTATTATATACCAAAACCTTCCTGTAATAAAACACACTTTAGTAGGTACGGTAAGTAAATTCAAATTCGGTTATTGAGATTAGGAGTTTATAAAGTCAAGGAGTATTTTCCGGCGACTTCTTTATATACCACGAGTGTGTATAGATAAACATAAAAAAAACGTTTTGTGCAAATAAACGATGTGATGATTATATGCCTTTAAATTAATATTTTTGTTCGCAGTAATTATGCTCTCTAGACTCAAAAACGTAACAATCGATCTCTTTTGCCAAAATATCACTTAGGGAGTTACTAATTGCATATATGGCCATATTTTCTTTTCGTATCATTCTTTGGTTTAGAAGAAGTTAGCGAAGAAACTGACACGCAAAACGGGAATTTGGCTTGACTCTATATAGAGATCTGATCTAAATTTATTAAATATTACACTCAACTCACTAGACACAACTGTTATTGTACTTTGTACCATAAACTGCATAGTCATTGGGTCCAAAAACCCTTACATCACATTTATTTGTACTACAAAGGTAAGAAACATTGTCACCTAATATTGGTTACGATGGTGTAATATACTTCGGTAGTAACTTTTTCACAAGTGTGTTGTCGAATCGGTGTCAACTTTGTGTCGGGCGTGTCATAATTATGTGATATGAGTCGACAATATTTGCACAAAGCCTACATTCATGTTTACTTCAGCTACTTTAGGTAACTTATACATTGAAGTTGTCTTAGTGGTATCGTAATAGACTTATTTTGCTGTACAATTTCAGACTTGCTTGATTATTAATTACCTATTACTATAACGCTTTTTATTGCATGTAATAAAAAATGCATAGTTTTATAAAAAAAATAACAAAAAGTACCTACACATGTTGCAGCGTAAAGTTTAGTTTATTTTATTTACAAGTAATACATGGTAGAAAAAAAACAATTGTATAGTATACATTTAGTACAATGAACGACCTTATCGCTAAAAATAATTTCTAAATACTAACAAGACCAAAATATTCCCTAAGCGTTATTGCAATGAGTGTGATCTTTTCAATCTAATGAAGCAGATACAGTATTTAGCTTGAGTGTCCCAATTTGAATGAGTGTCATTGTTGTTGGAATATACAAAAATATATCCGTCCCACTTAAGTGGTTTAGAGTCCCTTCGTAAGAACCTTTTTACACAAATAACAGCTCGGTTACTAGTCAGTATCCTGTAGTATCCCGCCTGTATTGAGCGAGAGGGAACACACACCTCTCCTATTAAATAATAACTAATAATATATAAATTAGTTCATGAACTCACGTCTTTCATTGGTCCTAATACCCAATAATTGTATTCTAGTCTGTTATTTTTTTAATATAATGCTAGACTATTCATAGAGCGGATATAGTGATCATTTGCTGTAATAAACAAATAGCTAATAGCTACCCAACTTTTCAAAACAATAAAAGTTTGGCTCATTGTACCAGACATGTTCGCCGCTAAATCTGTCCCAAAAGCAGAAGCCTAAACTTATTGGTTAAACACAGTGATTCACACTGGTAACGCTATTGTCCGTTTTCAGATATCTCTTCACGACACCTACGCGGAAAGATGTCTCATCCCATCCCATCTTTCTATATCCTAGGGTGTAGATACACCTTGTTTTGCAGATGGTTGCTTACCCATTATGAGATAAAATAATTTCTTGAGTTAAGTTCTTGATGATCAATTAATTGGTATAAAATTATTTGAGTGCCATGCTAGACGTTTTGTTTTATTTATTGTTATTTTTCGAGTTTGGAGTAAGCGCAATATCTAGTCCAATCGATCCTATGAGACGAATTTTTGATATTAAGAGTCAAAGCTATAAGAAAAGATATGACATAAGAAATGTCTCTGAAAACAACCATTTATAATAGGCTTGACTATACAAATGTACAGTATACCAATTAATAACAATCCAGCAGCCAATTCTTTTCTTTTATATATACAGCTATTGGAATTTAGCTGTGTCCACAACAAATACAGACATTACACATGCCCTACATAATTTCAGTATGATATTGTTTCAAACGAGACCAAGTTTTGGAAGAGACGAAGTTTTATATGAATGCTTGTTGTCTACAATGTTCAGTTGGAAAAGTTCTGTATGCAAAAAGCTAAACTTAGGAAGATGTAAGGAAACAAACAGATGTTTGTGTCCTATGCTACGTACGTATAATATATAATATACAAATGTCGAATGTAATGAACATGTGGAATATGGAACCGGCGAACACGGTAGTATCAATCCATGTCATGCGTAGTGACTAAGGTAAACTCCTTTCTCTGGTAGAGGCTAATGTCTAGCAGTCCATAAGCATATATTGATTATATTCTAGAATAACTAATAGTAGTACTGTAACCAATAAAACTTGCTCACACTACAACATTAAAATATTACATATAACAAAACTTTACATGACACGTCATGCGAAGTTGTAACTTTATGTTCTTTAAAACAAGTAGATGTTATGCTATAAGTATCTTAAGATCTACATTTTTGAACACATATATGTAACTTTATGGTACCATGATTATTAAGTATAAAATAATGAATCAAAACATGAACACCGGATGCAATAAACATTGCCTTAGTATTTTGTTTTTATTGATTATATATTATTACTATACGAGTATGTGCCTATTTAAATCATTTTGATATGATTATATTACAGCGATTCAACTATTTACCTCTCCACATTAGGTATAGCATTACGTATCTAGAGCCTCAGTATAAGTACCTACAAAAATACTACGTAAGAATGTTTTCAACAATTTCGAAATACTTATACTACTTATACCTACTGATAAAAAGATAGAAGAACCAAAATATTCTTATTGGTCTTTAAAAAAATATGTTACATTATGTAAGTAGTTAAATAGGCACTTATTTATTGTTCTATTGACCTAAAATAACATTGCATCACATCAATATAAAACATGAATATTTCATTCAAGAATCTGATCTGGTGTCATAAGAAACAATTCTGATAAATTGAGGTGGTCTCAACAACTTTATGCCAAATTAAGGGAAATTAGGACCTAGGTAGCTGCAGCAGGTAACTGATAATATTGAACATTACATGGAGGCCATCTACCAAATTTAACTAATTAATACATTAGCATACCGTAAGTATGCGTGTTATATCTACTAGTGGCAACAGGGAGACGACAAAAGAAACTAGTCATTGATCTCATTCATGGCAAAACAATGTAAATCATGGATCGTAATGCAGTGCTGTATTAGATCAATTATACATTCTTTAATTAATCAATACATCATAAATAATGGTCGTTTGAAACGTTTTCGTGCAAAAAGTTTGCGACTGACGGCTGTGACAGACGACACTTTCACTGTTTGTTTTTGTCACGTAGACAATGTTGCGACATTAAACCGACGAACTAATTCTCTTAATTATTATTACAACTTTGCATGCTTGAAGTAGTCATTTAAGACATTTGCTTCAGCTGTTATTAGCACGGTAATATACTATTTATTATTTTTGTGCTTCTTTCTTCGCCCATCACATCACCCTAAAAATGTTCACTGCAGGACATACGCCTTTTGGAAAAGGTTTGTGTGATTCTACACTTATTACCGCAGTAACACGATCTTTTGTACACGAGTAACACTGCTCCCTTTCCTTACCAGCCTAACTGCTAAGTAATAGATACTGGCTTGTTTCGGCATGCATGCACTGGATCAACTAAATAGAGAGGTAATACCACGGTATTTTTGTTCCGTGGGTACCTACTACTCTCTCATTAAATATTAACGATGGTTCAATGCTATTTTTATGATTCGTTCAATGAGCAAGAGCGCAAGACGCCTATTGTCCTTTAGGTCCTCTTCTTTTGCTTTCTTTTTGCCTTTTTAATTTTAGCATCGACCTGCTCTTCTCTCTTTAATTTCAGCATCAACCATCATCTACCGTCCATCTAAGCTTTATAAAAAGAACCTGGAATTCTCAAATATTTGCTTTTCATGACATCTACGGGCAGTGTGGGTGGTTTATATTCTTAAACCGGAGACCAGTTGGGCATATTTATTTTATCGAACCTAACTGATAACAATCACTCCCCGATATACATATTATATCAATAATTAAATTTTAACCTGTACCTTTCAGGACTAAGCAATGTCCTTTTTGTTATGGTAAGCAAAACTGGGGTATAGAGGTATTAACAGATGTACAAAGACAAAGAAAAAATAAAGACATATTCATTGTTTACAAACAATAGTACTCACACTGTTTTATAAAACAAAAAACAATTGTCTAAGTATGTAAGATATCATCATGCAATAGGAATCAATTAAACATAAGTAAAAATAAAAACCACTGGTAAGAATCGCACATAAACATTAACAATAAACGATACTTCTTCTGTGTTATACATTTCCGTGTAAACAATGTTTGCACACAATTCGTGGCAACATTCGACTAGTGACATATAATGTATGTGTACCTAATGTGATTCATAAATAGGAAATTAGGTGGTTGCATGACATTGCTTGCCGAGTTTCTTGTTACGTGTTCTCGACGGCGCGCTGCGGCGACCGCGTGCCTGAACTCATTGTTTAGCCCCGTTCCTGCATATTATGAACAATAACATTTTATACTAATCTCTTCTAAATCTAGTCTGGTTTTAATTACAAGTGCATACAAACATTAATTAATACCAAGGAATTTCAGTATGTGCCGATATCACGTCATGAGAGGGCAATGTGCTTCCCATGATTATTTTTGACTCCACCGTTCTCAGGTTCAGTAGCGGGTATTGTATTTTAATTATAGCATTTCTGATTTCCTGTTATTAGTTTAGTACTTTCTATTTTAATTACCTATTTAATTACTTGGTCGTAAAGTTATGATTTAACATTGCTAGTAAATTTGAACGTTATTTCATGGTACAGCATAAGAAACAGGAAAACACGCTAAAACAACCTGCGGAAGTCAATACAATATTTAAAATTTTAATATTTTAGGTATTTTCATTGAATAGCAAAGTGATTTTGTATTTTTAGCAGACGAGGAAGTGTCCATCTGATTGTTCAATCGTCAGAAGCAAATGCAGTCTCTGTTGACTATGACCTTGGCATCTAAGTCTGTCGCTATCCCCGAGTACCTACTTAAAGAAAACACACTATACCTACTTGCTCTCAAAGGCACGGAAAGTGTTGAAGCCAGGAGCACTGGAAGCTACTGTTTATCAGTCACACAACACAACCTGCTGCTATTTTCTGTAGCATAGTGTTTTTTTTATATTATTTAAGTAAGTATACTATATCAATTTTGCAATTTGTTCGCTTCATAAGCCTGCATAAAAATGAGTACATATTTATATTACAATATTTACAACGTCTTTTATTCATATTTTATGTACCATTACTGAATACTTTGCGTACAAACTGATTATTAAATTAAAAGCAATAATATTTCACTAATAATGATAATGACTGCTATTCGCTTGCGGTGAATAAGTACATTATTGGTCCAGCAATCGATCTATGCTGATAGCCAATTTGAAATATTACCTTCAATGAGCGAGCTAGTGAAGTCCATTGCCGTAAACCGACATTTCTTTTATAGTGGAGGGTAATCAATTTTATACTCGTAATCGTAGCGAAAGCGGTGAAGAAAATTTGTTAATATTTTGTTAGAATAAGCGTTGTATCTAATGGTGCTATCGTGCCATCGCGAATTAAAAGTGATAGTTTCTACGTCTCTTATATAACCATTCTTATATTGATTCGAAATTATATGAAACTGTTAGTAATTGAGAAAATTCTTTGAATAATAAACAAGAACTATTTCATTATTATATAAAAATGTAAGTAGTAGGTACTCACAATATTATAAATAACGTAATTTGTTCATTATGCTTAGGTAATGCTTTAATTTCCCCGATTATAAACTCAATTTGTGTGTCATAACAAAAACAAAATGAGCACGCTTACATTGTTATTTTTTGCATTGCAATGTTATTAGCAGCTTTATGTGAATAACTTTGTTGGCTCACCGCATCTGTTGAGCTCTACCTACCGTATTGGCATTCCTGGTGCCGACATCTCGAACACTCTGTGGTTCATATACCATATCACCTCCTGAAACAGCTGTGTTTCGATACTAATCCCTGGATACCTTTCAGTTAGCCCGTTTTATGACATTACTAGTATTATAGCTCGTGGTTGTGTCGTTACAACATTTGAATATAAATTGACTACGATTTAACTAACTGTTAACTAAAAAACTATAAAAATTGTTTTTAAATTTGTAATTTTCTATCACACTTCTCAGAAGCTTTACCATTTGTTACCATCCTTATAAAATATGCATTTGTATGAGAAAATTTAGTAAATACCAAAACAGCCGTAATACCAGTGATCACCAGTGAAACAAAGGCAAGTTGACTCATGATAGAGCAACGGCATTATTTTCAACAGAATTTTGAAATAATTAACCTAGATTTTTCTTTTCCTTTTATAATAAACACTTAAATTGCAACCTATAATAATAATGTAGAACTTTTTAAAATACATCAAATTTAAAATGATAATAAGCTAATGGCACATAAATATTTTGAGAACATAACAAAAATGAATTGCAAATTATATCATAACAGTAAACTTTGGTACGTAGCCATTTAGAACACGGGTGCCAAATCTGGAATCCCTTTTATATTACACATTCACAGCGTATTGAAGGTATACAACGTGCGTTTACACGACACTTGACTTTTGTTTCCAAAGGTATCACGCACAGAGCTAGCTATGACCAACGACTCAAATATTTTAAAATGTCCTCGTTATCTAATTGACGTAAGCTTCACGATCTGCTCTTTCTTCATAAAATAATTAACAATAGCATAAACTGTACTGATATATTCAACCGTTTATTGCTGGCAGTGCCTAGCAAGCCACCACGTCATCCTATAACTAAATCTTTTTGCCATTCATCTGTGAGAATTAATCTCGGACTAAATTCACCCTTCATACGTGCGTGCAACGAATACAACAGGTTAAATGTTATACTCGACCAGTTAGATATCTTTCACGATTCGTTTATAAGCTACAAAAATAAAATATTGAAATCATTCGCATAATCTTCGTCATCACTTTGTTGCAGGTTTCTGCACTGAGATGTTGCTATTATTGTTAATTTAAAATCCTTTTAGTGCAATTTATTATGTCTGATTTTAACAAATAGTCATAACTTTAATAATGTCACTATTTTGGTGTAAGCTGTGCATGCCTTTTACCGGTATACATTTATGAACTATTATGTAATACTGCATTTTGTTTTTCAATGTTGTATATGTGTACTGTTGGTGTGACCATAATAAATAAATAAATAAACTTAATGAACCTTACTTATAATGTTAATCTAATCACATTATTCATATCTGACCTTTCAAATATGCTTACAAAATGTAAGACAATGACAATGTTGATTCAATATTGTAGTACAACGAAGCCTTAGTTCTGCATAATGCAATCCTTTCATGGCATTATTACGTATCTTATAATACTCGACCACGGCCACGGGCCTGTCTGAGGGATGACATCACGCACACACGTACAAATCAAGCCTGTAAAGTGCTGGCACGTGCAAAATATAAGGTGACAGTCACACGTTATGTTGAATCTTTGAAGCATGAATACCAAGTAATAATTATGCAGCGTGGGAAGGTCTCCATAAAGTAAACGTATGACCTGGTAAACGTGATGGATATCAACGGAAAAGAACGCAGGTGCAATCAATTTGGACAATCAATATGTTTCATAAAGGAACACTAGTTCAGAACTAAGTCTCTGGGCTAAAAAAGATTTTTGTTTAATTCACGCACTGATAGATAAGATCTTTATCGAGGGGTACGTACTTTACAAAATACAATTACTCCCAGACTGAGAACTATTTTTTTTATGGAACATATAATAGTAATAATAATAATATTCTACCACATGTACACAGCGCCATTTAGCCCCAAATTAAGCAATTATATTTGCTTGTGTTATGGGTACTAAAGAACTGATATACTACATATTTACATTTTTTTTTGTAAAAACATATATTATAAATAAATTACACCCAGATACAGAACAAACAATCATGCTCATCACACAAAGGTTTGTCCTGGGTGGGAATTGAACCCACGACCTCCGGTTTAACAGTCAGGGTCACTAACCACTAGACCAACAGGCCAGTCAACAATCATACCTACAAAGTTTTGTCCCGTGTGGCAATCGAATCCACAACCTTTAGTACAACAGTCGCATGTACTACTACTGAGCCGCCGAGACAGTAATATATACACAAAAAGAATTATTTAATCCGACTGGTAGTTCTCGAGATTAGCGCGTTCAAACAAACAAACAAACTCTTTCGCTTTATGGAATAGTATAAATTACAAACGTTATTATAATGTATCTTACTGTTATTATTAATAAATGATGAACAATGCTCTCATGCTACAATTGTACTACAAATACAACAATGCTGAATGCATACAATTTCGTGATTTCGTTTCGTCGTCCTACAGTAAATCAATACTTATTTCTGTATAAGAAGGCTTTTACCATCACGGTGGGAATATGCTGGAACGATCGACACGACACAATATGATTAGGTATATATTATATTTTATTTAGGTTATGATCTTGTTGTTACCTATACTGTAATAAATTGCCGAACAAAGTACCTCTCCTAAATTGTTGTACCAGTTCTTTTTGTTAGTCGTGTTACTCCAACAATCCTTTATAACCCCACAAGTCACCACAGCAGTCTTTTTTTTTTAAAGTCATCCGTCTATTCAAAGTCTATATGAACTAAATGCAATCTATAGGAACCTATCTACCCCTCAGCCCTCTTTCCTTTCCCACTTTCCTCTTTCCCTTTTCTTTGCTCATCTCCTTCTCCATACATGGTTAGCACGACGACATGATTATGTTTTCTAAGCAATTTTTCTGAAACGCTTATAAAACATAGCCGTGTTCATAAGTTTATAGTTAATATAATTATGGACTTGTTTGCCATTCACAAAGTTGTACACAAACAGGAATAGTTTAAGAATATCATGATAGCCTAAAACTATAAAAACAGTTAAAAAACATACGTAACCATAAACAAGCGACATACTTTAAAATGAACAATTAAACATTATTCTGTAACACATGACACTGTTTATTTGAATAGTTTACGCAAAACAACAAGCTAACAATTCACACATAAAGAATTACAAAATTGGGATCATTGATACTTGTGTAATGCATATAGACATGAGTTACCAAACTTCCTCATACGACAATTGTGTTCGTAACATGATGCGAGTATATCGTATATCAGAAACATATAATTTACTGTATAAGTTATACACACCGGTAGCGCATTTACTAAAAGCGAACCACGTATTGTAAACATAGCGTTAGGTTTGAAACATGTACAAATAATATTTAACTTCTTAGGCGTATTTTTTTTTTTTTTTTTTTTTTTTATTTCTGTGATGCGGCTGTAATGTCACTGCGACCATGAATGGTCTATTGTGATCGCCGCTTTATCAAGCTAGAGTTCACCACTAAACCCTGCAGCTATGATATATTGCAGTATTTGCTTAGGGGTGAGCTCCTTAATTTCTTCAGGGCCCAGAGTGTGTTTCCCTAGAAGAAACTGACGCTTGTGTATGAGCGGGCCACATTCCCCCAGAAGATGGAGGGGCGTTTCATCTGCCTCTTTACATCGCCTGCAGGTGCGTGTTTCGCTTAGCCTTAGATTATGCATGTGCTTGTTTAAGCAACAATGACCTGTCAAGGCTCTTGACACAATGCGTAGATTGTTCCTACTCAACGCAAGGATAAGGTTATTGTACCTTCTGTTAAAGCCTTTGATCAGGGCTTTAGAGTGGTTCATTCCTGGCGATTCCGACCAGAGTTTGATGGCTGTTTCGATGCATGAGTTTGTAAGGGCATTTTGAGCTAGGCTTTTTGGTATTCCACAGAAGGGCTCTGGGCCCTGCTGAGTTCCATTAGCTCCCGCTCTCGCAAGTTCATCGGCGCACTCATTACCGATGACACCTGCATGACCTGGTACCCATCTGAGAACTACTCTATTCATATTACCTAGAGAGTTTAAACGATCCATGCACTCTTCAACTAGTTTCGATGTTACTACGTTCGAATCCAGTGCTAGTAGAGCGGCTTGGCTATCAGAATTTATATATATAGTCTGATTGGTGTAGCGCTTTTGCAGATTGGCTTCCGCGCATTCCACAATGGCATATACTTCTGCTTGGAAGATGGAGGCGTTTTGTCCCAAAAACACGCTTTTTTTGAGCTTTGGTCGCTCCCCATATATTCCACAGCCTACTTTTTGTCCTATTTTGGAGCCATCGGTATACCATACTAGGCAACCAGACTCAAAAGATATCTGGTCTTCGAGCCAGTTTTCCCTAGATGGCAATTCTATTGTGTATTGTTTTCCAAATACAAACCGGGGTAGGGTGGCATCCGTAGGCATGCAAAGTATTGGTATTTCCAGTATTGAGTTCTGTAAAGTCCTCAACTTCTGGGAGATCCAATTGCTTCTGCCTTGGATATGAGCCCTGTACATGCTGGCTTTCGCCTCTTTTTGTATGAATACATGAAGAGGCGGTAATCCAAGCAAAGCATTTAGCGCCATTCCGGGGCTAGTCGACATAGCTCCCGAGGCCATGAGGCAGACAGTTCTCTGTAAGCTGTCTAATTTCTTTATGGTGGTCGTTTGACGCGTCTTGTTATACCACACAACTGATGCGTACGTAATGATCGGCCTCACAATGGCAGTGTACAGCCAAATAGTTGTTCTAGGGGTTATGCCCCAATTGCTGCCCATCATACGGCCGCTAATTCCCATCGTCATCTTGGCTTTCTTTAGTACATTGTCCAAGTGTGAATTCCAAGTCAACTTTTGGTCGATTGTGACGCCCAAGTATTTGACTTCTGTGGAAAACGCAATCGTTTTACCATTAAGCTTTGGCATTTTTAGTTTATCCAATCGCTTCTTTTGTGTAAAAGGTACGATTACTGTTTTGTCAGCATTAACGGAGAGGTCACTTTTGACACACCACCTGCTAACAGTGTTCAGTCCCTTTTGCATAATACATGAGATGGTTGATTGACAAAATCCTCTGACTATAATTACCAAGTCATCTGCATAGGCTTGCGCATCAATCTGAAGTTTTGCCAAATCAACTAGGAGTTCGTCCACAGCAAGGGTCCAGAGTAGTGGCGATAGAACTCCACCTTGTGGACAACCCCTTGCTGTAGATACTACAATTGCGATTTCATGAAGGGCTATTTTTGCACTCCTATGTGCAAGCATTGAATTCACCCATTTCACCGTTGTAGGGTCGACATCTTTACTTATCAGCCCATTCACCAACAGTGTGGTTGGTGAGTTATCAAAAGCTCCTTCAATGTCGAGGAATGCGCATAGTGCTATTTCCTTGTCCTCTGTAGCCTTTTCCACCCTGTCGATGAGGCTGGTGATGGCAGTCACTTCAGTCAGTTCTTAGGCGTAAGGCATCGATAGATTTTATTTCAGTCAGCTAAGGAATATTGTAGGTTTTTTTAGCCAATTTCACTGTAAACAGTACTTTCTTTTATTTTATTTAATCATTAGAGTAAATCATGATTTAGCATTCATCGAATAAACTACAAATTATATCTAATTCTGATATTTACAAAATTAGGTTCCATAAAACGAATCTTTATTAGGTACGCCTAGTAACGCCTACTCTTAAATCTAAGCTTGATTTAATCTTTTAGACTACAACAAGTTAATAGTAATTTAACAACAAGATTAGAATTAATTACGGTAGTAGATCCTCAATGGTTTCTGCACGAATGGGCCGGATCGACTGAGGAAGTACTACCAATATAAGTTTTTATACTAATGTGTTTCGCTCGGTGAGTGAGAGTGCCGGCAGCCCAAATACCCTCAAGATCCTCTTCCTTTTTCCTTTATCTTCCTCGTTCCTTTCTCCGTGGCTGCCAGCGGCTTTGTTGTGTTTTCTGAGCATTATTATTTCTGTAATGCTTGGAAAACAAATTAACATTTACTATCCGATGAGCCGTGTGCTTGTTAGCCACGAAAGTTGTATAAAAAAAGAAATTATTGTAACAACTTTTCAATTTGCATCTTCTGAGTTTGAACATCACCATCTTATCAGTCGAAAGACGTCTACTGCTAGACATAGGCCTTCTCCAATTTTCACCACCTTGACTCATCGTAAGCCGTTCTCTTCCATCCAAGTTTGAACATCAAATATCTGAAATAGTTTATGTTAAAACAACGTATTTTATGCTTTTATCGGCTGATGATGATGATGAGAGACTTCACCATTCGTGAATATTAGCAATTAAATACTGACAGTTGTTAACAACATAAATCAAGTACATACAATTAATCTGTCTATTGTCTCTTTAGCTGCTCGTGAAAACGTGCTACAATAGACCACAAAAAGTAATCAGATTTTACCCACGATCCGGTATCCAATCGATAACTCGAATACAATATCGTAAACAACAAATATGGTTGTAATTAAAAAATGTTGATGCAACTGAAACGATCATATTAGAAAAGCAAGCACAAAATCAACTTCTATAGTAGAACATTGTAAGTAATAATAATACCAGCCCGTTTTCCACTGCAGGTTAAGGTCCTTTCCCATACAGATAAGGCTGGTATTGATCACTACGATTGCTCCAAGCGGATTGATAATTTCAGACATTTGTTTTTAAAAGGTGAGGTTTCGTCATACACATAACATTTTTTCATGTTACAAATTAATAATAATAATTAATATTGTTGACATATAACAAATTTTAGAAAGAGTATTAAATGATCATAATTACCTGCTTTAAAAAAAATTGAAAGTAAGAAAGTATATATAGTATTACTTAAAAAAATATTTATTATGTAACAGATGCTCTGGCTGTATGTAGGTATTTAATTTTTTGTAAGACATTTTTAGTTACTGTTTAATCAGGGATTCATTTATTATAGATACTTAGTTTTCAAAAGAGACAAAGATTACTAATATATTATAGATACTCCCTTTTCATTTGAAATAAAGTCGAATTTCAAAATAGGTACATCTGTTTCTTCATTCATCTTCTGACAGGAGGTTGTATATTGAAATTTTTAACTTGTGTCATTCTTCCACTGAGGATGCCTTTTTTAATGCCTTGATAACACAATGCAAGTGTATGTGATTCCCATGCATTGAAGTTTAAGGTTTCAATTCCCACACAAGACAAAACTTTGTGTGATTTATAAATATTCATGCCGGGTCTGGATGCATTTTGTGTTCATTAATTATTGTGTCTATTAAATCGCCCACGGCAAAGGCTTGTTACTATGTAGGGGAGTTGCCTTTTATAATGCGAAAACAAAACGATTTATATGTATGTATTCCTCTGAAATCACCAATCCGCATTGAGCAAGCTTGGTGATCAATGCTCATGACTTCTCTATGAGAAAAGGCCTTTCCCTGCAGTAATAATAATAATAATAATAATAATAATATTCTACCACATGTACACAGCGCCATTTAGCCCCAAATTAAGCAATTATATTTTCTTGTGTTATGGGTACTAAACAACTGATATACTACTTATATCCTTTTTTTTTTTTTTTTTGTAAATACATACATATTATAGATAAATTACACCCAGTGCAATGCAGTGGGAAGAATATGTTAAATTATAAGAAACTAACAAATATAATTAAATTTTCTAAATTGCTTAAGAACCATCTGCTTGATAATATATGAATGCAATAATAATGTAACATCATATTGCAAATAATTGATAATGTAATTTTTTATAATGTAAAATTGTATGGAGACTCACATGTCCCTATAGTCAATAAGCGATTCATGAGGCTCTGCTTTGTATTGATATAATGTACATGTATTTAGAGGTGTTAAAGTAATTAAAGTAAATAAATAGTAACTTTCTATGGTCGTTGACTGTCCTTTCAACATTATATAAAATTTAAATATTTATGCATAAAAAGTAGTTTATAGGCAGTCAAAATTCATAGAATCTATTCAATGTTCTTCGTTATTCAACCATAATATTGTAACATACAAAACATTGTGCGAAATGTGCTTTAGAGGTTAAAAGAAAAGAAAATAAAGTACCTAGTTCAATGAGTAATTTTTAACAGATAAATACCTACAGTCAAATTATTAAAAATAACGTTGCTTTTATAAACTTTTTGTTAAATTCGTACACTAAACTATTTTGGAACGTGACTAAATACAAAGAGAATCTCAGAGGCTTCTATAGACGTGAAGTTGAAATGATTGTTATGGTTGTGACGTGAAAGCAACACTTTCTAGCCGTTGTAAAGAGTAAATAGCTTTTGACTTATTAGTGACAATAGTGTGCTTATACAAATTGGGACTCAATAAATTCTACAATAAAATGAGCGATTTTCGGTGATCGTTCTGTAGTTTCTTACTTGTGATAAGTGAATGTTACTGTTTATCTTGAATAGGTAAACCCATACGTAAGTTAGGTATGACTTTACCTAAGTTTAACCGTACTTAATAACTTCAGTACCTAGTAATATCTATTAATAAGATAGTGGACTAGGTACCTATACCAAATTACCGTTATTTATTTTTCAAGTTATTTTTAGTCCTGTACTTTATCTCACTGCCCACAGCGCTTAAAACAAAATATTCTTATGAAATCATAAGAGCAATTTTCATTCTTCTCTGCATACATTTTTATTATTGGAAATTACCATAAATATTATTCAAAACCTGAATTCTAAAAGATTTATTGATAATTTAACATGAATAAAAGAACAACTAAAGACTTATTTTTATGTCTACGATTATTTCCGCAACTAACAGTCCATTAGAAATGGACCCTTCACTATCTTCTGATGAATATTAGAGGCAAAAGCGTGAATAATGGTACATTGCCGTTGAAACAGAACTTTTTCTATTAATACTTTATATTCACTGGTTATAAAATATGGTGGTATTTTTATTTGACTGAGTATCGTATAAATACAGATAGAAATTGTTCGGAATTTATCGCTTTATTGTTATTAAGACAGGTTTAAGTTAGACAATGCTTAAGATAAACTAAATTGTCACGGCTTACGATCGGTCAAGGTGACGAAACTTGGGAGAGACTTATGTCCTGGTACCAATAAAAAAACAAATAAAATAAATACCTACTCTCCCTATGCACCTTACTATGACACTCTCTCAATGCAATCTGTTGTAGGTATATCGATTTAGCCATATTTAGACAAACTTTATTACGGCACCATACCATATCACGAGGTACCAATGCATATTAGTACGATACCGTACCATCATAATAAGAGGTCTATACTATAATTAACGGCCACACTGTCATTAACCGGATGGATACACAACAATCAACATGCAATACCTAACCACTAACTACTAGCAATAACCTATTCTCGAGATCACTTACTTCGCCACTTCGAGGGTCCAGTTTCACCAATTATATAACCACAAAAACAAATTAAATTAATCCATTCGTGAAGTTTAATAAAACCTGTCAAAATATTTTAAATACAAATTTGCATTTCTAATGTTTGTTTATACTCAGTTTAGTTGAAGTCGTACGTATTTATGGCTCAAATATTATGCATACTTTCAACGGATTTATGTTCTAAAATTGATTTGCATAAATAAAGTACCCACCTGCAAATAGCAAATTAATGTGAAATTTCAGAGTAATTCTCCAAGCTTAGGTCTGTAGGTACCTTTAGAAATACGGTAAATGATAATATCGTGCAGAAATCTGAACTATTATAAAAATTGCCAAGAAAACTCGAAGTGTTTCACATAAAACAAACTTATAATAAGTATAGCTAAAATAATTAAACGCCAACTTTCGATTAAACTTATAATCTCTCGATCGCCAAAAATCATTTTATAGTGACAGAGATAGGCAAATAATTGTGTGAGCCGTCTGTATTTGGTGTTTGAATATCAGTTTACTTTATTCTGTCTCAAATATTAGATCTAATAATAATCTAGCAAAAATATCTTTTTGACGATGTTCATTCACTTTAGGTTTGTTTGTTAGAAAGTGTTTAACATAGTTCTTTACACACGTAATCAATGATCAATCGGTGATTGCATCAAATATTAATATTACGAGAATATTTACTTCTCAGAATACCTACTAGAGATGCACAATACCAGAGGCAATGCTTAATTTTTGTATAAATATTTTACTATTTTATTGAGACAAACGCACGTTCATTCATGGTAGAGCTAACTGTTTAGGCTGACAATGTCTAGTCTTTTACAATGTCCAATATAAAGAGTCCAGTGTCCTCTAGTCACATAATGTCTAGTGACTCAGAATGAAAAGTGCCAAACATAACTATTTTGGTTTTTGAATTATAAAACAATAAAGCAACACGTAGTTGTAGTGTTTGTTATGTAGTAGTTTTCACAGCTGCTAAAGAAAGGACTGTATTTGGCGAACGGTATTCGGTATAAGTTATTCTTTCGGTTGCGACTAAAAATGTAATTTCAAGTGCTGTGACGGACCAGCAAACCTAAACAATGGTATCTACATAACTAATGACTATCACTGCTAGCATTTTAAGCAGAAAAATACCAAAGAGTCTTCTCTTTTCGACATTATATTATAATTTATAATATGCACAGACCTGCATAAAAAATTAACCATGCATGTAAGTATCTAACAACTTGATTATGCACATACGAAGCACCTAATTTTTTTTTATTTACTTATGTATTAGAAAAGTAATCAATATAATCAAGTTGTTTTATTTAGTGCACATTATGCGGATATTATTACTTAATTTAATAGCAATGAACGACCATAACTCTTGGTCTGACTAAAAAGTAAAATGTTTGACGATTTACATGGTGTGATTAACGGTATTTACAACATTATAATCAGTTTAAAGTACGGTATGTGTGGGCTGGTATCTGTACTTGATTAAATAAATTTGGATAAAAAAATGACGACTTCATTGCTTATAGCTTGTTGTATATACCTACAGCACAAATGAAACACACTATGGCGGCGATCAAATCATTAGGTATTATCTAAGTACCACAATCGCAGTGTCCTGTAAAAGTTCACCAAAAGACGTCCACTGTTGATCATAGACCTGCCCAATCCCTAAGTATATATACTTTGACTGGTCCAGACTCTTCATCATTTATCAGTTGCCTGCTACGTTTATCATGCCATCAAATCTTCGTCACGGTAATATTAATAGATAGTATTACCGTGTCTTCGGCCCTGTTCCTTATTTTATCACTGGTAATAGACACAAAGCCGTTGTTCGTGAGAATTATAGAAATGTGCCTTACCTAACTTGACTGTTTGAACTTTGTACTCGTAATAGTAGGTAAGGTACCTACCAATTTATAGACAAATATTTACTAATTTGAAAATTTTTAAATTAATTGTAAATTGTGACGCGTTATTTTGAAATGATGCTTACATTTTAATTTTTAGGTGAATTATTATTTTGTTAATACGATTGCAACATTGTTTTTGATAACGAGATACTTACAAGTTTTTTGTTACAAAGTCTTTAATAGTGTGTAAGTTTGCGAGTGAGGTATGCGGTAGATAGATTACATTAAGTTTATGTATATTATTTAATAAGCTTCTTTGCGTGCCTAATATTAGTGTAAAAATAACTACTTATTTAAATACACGATATTTAGAGCCTTTAAACTAGTTCAGCAATTATCTCTGAAAATATTACGCAAGCAATCATTACTCTTATATTGTTAGTATATTATATATTATTTGTAATGAAAACTAAAGACTTTTAATAATAAATTCGACGTCTGATTACAGCCGTATAATTTAGTATAGCTCTGATAATTCGAAACAATTTTCTTCCTCTTTGTAGATATATTATAATTGACACACTAAATGAAACTAATTTGTATATTTTTTTGTAGTAGAACAATGTGTAGTAGAACAATGGTGTATTTGTTTAGGATACCTATTACGAATTAGCACGAGCGACCTAATAACAGTAGGTAAGAAGGCCTTAGTTCTCGTTACTTTGTCGGAATTCACTTCATGTTCAAAATATGTCTTCATAAATGATTACAAAAGCAATTAACTTATGTTCAGAAGCTTAGTGCTTCTTTTTAAAATCAAATATCTTTAGTAGATATGATATTAAAGCGTTTTACAAATTAGAGACATAATGGTCAATGGCAGTTGATTTGCCTGCAACGACTTTGCCAACTAGCTTGGGTCAGCGAACAGTTTAACGAAAATGTTGACCTGAATTTCTTGCTTGTTCCTGCTAAGCATAGGTACTAGAAATAAACACAGATCAAAATTTTAAACAATTAAATTATTTCAAACTTTTTTGAGATGATGTAACTTAGCAAAAGATGCAACCCAAACACGAGAGTATATGATATAAGTTTTGACAAAAATTATCATATTATTATATAATCATACAAGAAAAATAGTGTTATCAGGTCATTAATGCTACAAAATCTTAAAGAGAAATGTGAATGTGATAATTTTGCAGACCAGACAAAATTGTCAATGAAATATTTTGAACTAACTTAAGACTCGACGGGTGAGTCTATCTGTCTCTCTTCTGCACCACCATCAGCTGATGAACCCTAAATGTTCTGTGTACCTATATTAAATACTAATATTAAATTTAATAATAATATCTAAATAAATAGCTATAATAAGAAGTGTACTAAATTTAAAATACAGCCTTTGTTACCCGCTGAATTTATTGATTTCTAAAGGAGAAAGATTTTTTTTAAATCGGTGGCGTAGATTTTTTGTGAAAAATCAAATCTTTTCTCTTTATAATACATATTAGTTTAAATTTATAATAATTTTCACAATACTACATACATAAAAACTATTTTTTTTCTGTAGAACAATAGTGTGCTGTTGCTGTGAATGCTGGAAATGTTAAAATTCCTCTATAATAACCGACTATACGAGTATTGTACTTTGTAATAGACATGCAGGATATTTGCGAAACACATTTTTGCTAATGGCACGCAGAGCATCACTGGCTACTGTATTTTCATTTATTAAATACTAGCTGCGCCTCACGGCCTCACCCACGCGTAAAATATGGTTTTATGTATCCCTCAGAAACCAAACCGATTTTCGGTATAAAAAGTAGCCTATGTCCGTCTCCGGTACTATCTATCTACATACCAATTATCATCGAAATCGGTTCAGCCGTTTAGGCGCTGAGTGTTAAGAAACACACACACACACACACAAACTTTCGTATTTATAATTTTAATAGGATAGGAATTCAGGTATCTGCGTTATGCACTTTTGTTACTGGAACGGCAAGGTATTTGTATATCACACTTTTGTTAGAGTCGTTTGTAGAAAAATTTTGAAAGTTATTTCGAGTATTTCATAACAACAGGACATTATTTTTATTGTCACGATGTAATTCAACTTGATATATGTAGTAGATTATAGGATAAACAATTTAGTTTGTTTTAATTCTCATGCAGATATATACAGAAAAGGTACATAATAATCGGTAGTCAACACAAATAAAATTATATCAAATATAGTATAAATCGTAGTTTGGTATAGTGTATCTTAGTTTTACATATATATGTCTAACAGTTGTTACGAAATTTTGTACATAATTTTTTTAATGATACTAAACAACAAATGGACCGTACAGAGAACATATTGGTTTTCTTGCTTTATGATATATTTTTAATAATTTTTGTTTATACTGTTGTTCTTCCACGACAACCACTCATAATTTTGTGAGGTAAAAAAGTTAACTTAATTTTTAGAGATTTTTAAACACGTTTTAAAACAAAAAAAGGAACAAAAAGTAGTTGAAGTTTAACCTTTTTACATTTAACTACCTACTTAATGTTCATCAGTCCATATTTATTTACTTTTATCTATGTCATATTCATTGAATACGTGAAGCGTGTGATTGACCACTTACAGAGTATTATGAGGACAATAATGTGTCAGTCAGGCACGCTTCCGCCTGCACTGTGCGCTATAATTATAGTAGATATCAGTGGCCAATCAAATGGAGCGTTACTACTTTACAAGTCATATTTACGAACTTAATATAGGTAATTAATCACTTTATTCGTATTCCCAAGATATTATATATCACCTGTTTGGTAGGCGTGACAATAGTAATAAAAACAATCGAATTCTTGTGTACTTTTAGGCGTTGTATGCCGAAATAAAGACAAAGTTCAATGTAAACATCATTTCAAGAGATAACGCACCATATATCTAATTCGACATGATTTCTATTTGGGCAATAACCGAAGAGAGGATCAAATGTCATAGATTTCTAAGTTAGAAACTTTCGAAATAAATAGCAATTGACCCTAATGTCATTATAATAGCAGGGATTTTGGTTAGAATGTACACGTTGGCAGACGAGCGGTAACCATCTGTCACGAGCATTCACGACCGTCGCGAAATTATCGCTACAAGAGAAATTCGAATTTCACACAGGGTTGGATATGCTTGAAATTTACCATTGCAGGATCCGACATAATTCAGCATCATCATTTGGTCAATGACCGAAGCGTAAGCCTACGACGATATAAACTTCTTTATGCTCATCTCATATCTATAGATAATTTAATAGGGTTTAAAAAACCTAATTATCATTTGTAAACTGGTTTCCACAACATAGTTACAACTATAGTAAAAAAAAGCGATTTGTACGAAAATTTTCGCATAACCAGTTTGAGCACACTGAAAAGGTTTCATAATTAGGCTACTCGTATTGAAGTTCACGTGTCAGCCTCGCCAGTCAATGTCAGGAGCAAGGTAATCCGTCGCCGTCACCTTGGGATGCACGAGGAAACCATACATAGTAATATGCGTGTATCACATGTGCTGATCTCTTAGGGGATGATCCGTTAGCTATACTTCTCTTTAATTTGTGATGCGTGAAAGCGGAATATAATTTCGCAAGAGCGGATTATGTTGTCACATACAGTAAGTATTATAAAATTCCTTTGTTTTGATGTAATTTAAACTTTCGTTAAGTAACTAAACATAGGACGTAGGTACCTCAAACTTGAACGTTATTCCTATAAAATTAATGAGATTTAATGTCGAACCAGATAATGGCATAAGTACAAAAATGATATGCTTACAGACAGACACGTAATCGAAGTATATTGTGCATAATAAAAAATAAAGTAGGTAATTAATACCAAGCGAGCGACCGGTTTAAAAATTAAAAACGAGTTGTACAACATCTTTCTCTTTAGGATCTGCAAATAGCTTGCTCGTGTATATAAAAAGAAAAAACAACTTTGGATTCTGTTTATCAAATTTTTCTTAGTGGGCGTAAGCAAGCATCAAAATGATTAAATTTTCGAACTTTCGTACCTATACCTAGTGATTTTAAGCAAATAATTGTTAGCAAAATTAAATATATTAAATTGAAATATATTTTTTACGCAGATTATTGTGATGTTTCATTATGAATTTTAAAATAAGTTTTGAATCAAAACTTTAAAGTTTCTATTACTACTAGGTACTATTTGAGCAACTCAAACCATCCAACTGGTTAAAGGCCGCTTCTAATACAAAGAAGCATGATCATTGATGGTGATGCTTGATATTTCAGACTTGTTTTTATATATCTAAGTTCCTCATGAAGTTTTCCTTCATCGTATTTCAGTTATATTCAAAGTAAGCAGTGTAAGCACGTCCCTACAATAAATCTTAACTTTTATTAGTTAGTTCGATTAGACAAATACTCAAACGTAAAAGCTTAAGTTTGACCTATAAGTCCAATTCAGAGAAACAGAGGCTGTTTCAGTTGTTGGGCACAAGAGAGAGAATAAATAATATTATATATAGTATATTAATATAATTAATATTAATTCTAGATTATTGTTTTAAGCATCCAAAGTCTACGCATTCCTCCAATCCTCCTCTGTAAACCATAAGTAAAGTTAGTAAGAAATCAACATAAACGTTCATTGTAATATTTTACAACGAACATTAACTTTACTGCATTGTGTAAAGAATTTGGACATACGTAATTAAATGCTATTCAATAACACGTTTTATGGAAATATTACTACTTTTAGCATTGCTATTCGTGATTTCTAAAACAAATGTGTAATTGCAAACCTTGACACTTGGCAAGCTAAAGACGAAACGTGATAAACCCATATTTATAAGCAACTTCCGCGGCGCAGTTTAACTCGCGTTTTTGCTTACTGCTCTGCTCCCGTCGCTAGTAGCGTGATGTTACATAGCCTTTAACCTTCTTCATCAAACTGGGCTATCATACGCAAAAAGAATTTTTCAAATCCGACTGGTAGTTCTAGAGATTAGCGCGTTTAAACAAACAGCAAACCATTCTCGGACATTAAAAGGTGATATTTGCCCTTAAATCTATTCTCTCTTATTTCCTCTGGGATAATCTAATGTTTATCGAAATAAGGATGATCAAAAATGTTGTGAGTTTTAGTTGAAGATGTGCATATTATTTTATGGTTCATTATGTACTTAATGTACACCCAAAATGTCAAGGGAAAAACATCTAATTGCATTTGATTCGGAAGTGAGGAATTTTGAGCTTGTCTAAGATTTCAAAAGCTGTAGCTATTTTAAATATTTCAGATCTAAAAAAATGTAGCAATTTGATCTACGCATATTATATAACTAATTAAACTTTATAAGACGGTTATAACTGTGTAAACTAATTAATGTGTATTTCGTAATAACTAGTTTAAAGTTATAATGATATGAAACCGATTTATGATTTCTATTTTTTTATATTATGTCTAAAGCAAAATGCAAGCGATACAAGTTTCAATCTCAGACTTAGGCTATCATGTTTTCTTGGTAAATAAAATAACGCGTGACTACGATAGCCGCTTACTAGGTAATCCGGCCACGTTAGTGGTGTAAATAAAACTATACCGAAATTAAACCTGGCTTTAGTAAAACACAGGTTACATTATCTTATCGTATGATTTAGGCCACTGCTTAAGTAATAAGCATTGGCAATAAGAGTGCTTAAAACTTTAACTACCATATACTTACTACAAAATTTGTTACTTGTTTTTATTTTCTTTGATCAACCTATTACAAATGTTAATATACGCTAAAGGTATCCGTCCATAATTTCAAGAGTTAGGCGTTTGTCGGTAGAACTGATGCAATTCTCGCCATTTATTTATTTTCAGCACTTTCTTTATTTGAATCATATAGCTTATCCGTGGTCTTGCCCTATATATATCTCTGAATTATATTTTTAAATATATATAAATGGTGTATAAATGAATAAAATTACACAATCTAAATATTTATTATCATTTGGCATAAAATAATATGATGTTTCGAGTTTTCACTGGCAGTCCTAAATTAGTGCGTAAAATACCGATGTTTTTCGATTCCTCATTGTATAACTGTAGAACAGGACATTTAAACTAAAACTGAGCCATCTGTGTCTTTAGTGTTTTGGCTCAATTTCAATTCAGCAGCTATTACTATCATAGCTGGCACTGCTTCTTATCTATTATATGATACACATATAAATAAAGTGAATGGGTTTATCACATAACAAACCGAAAACGATTTTGACAATATACAACTAAACGGACGTAAGCAAGTATCATCATTTTTAAGAATTTGTATAGTAGCCCATTTCACTGAATGAAGTTAAATGACTTGCTAATGAAGACAGTTAGCCGTCACATTTCAGCTATTATATATGTTGAATGAGAGAACAATTTAGGTAAAATATTTTATGGTAAATTTATACGCATGGTTGAGGATAGACGATTTGTTACTTCACTCAAGTTACAGTTAGACAATGATTAACGCTCGACCGAGTCAAATTCGTATTTGTACTCGTATGCTTTGACTCAATGACAATTCCCAACGCTCGATTGTTGTCTAGTTATTGTACTGTGTCCAAAGTATTCAGTGCATGTATACCACTCAACCATATATTTGTAAAGCTAGATAGATACTACAAATCTCGTTAAAATGTGAATTGAACGAAGTAGGTACCTATATTCATTAGCAACACTTTATAGTAAACTGATTTTAAATCTAAACTTGATGGAACTGAGATTATTTGTCAAATATTAATTCATTCGAATTATTTTGGCAATATTCTTATTGATAATTTCATATTCAAAAAACAGTGACGTCAGTTGTTTGTCTATTACTTTAGCCGTATAATTACTTACCGATTTAATAGTTGTATCATATGCAGCCTTCGACTGATTTATAGAAAATACGTCAAAAATTGTAAGCCATTTCCTTGTAAAAGAAATGATAACGCAACCGCTGGTTGATTGCTTCTGGTCACTAATAGTGTACTTGTGGTTATATGTTGATGGGTAATTTAAACTTTCCTACAGGTATATATCAACAGACCTCATTAGATAAAGGTAGAATATGCAGAATTAATCCAAGTGGATTTCATATTTAGCTACTAACAACTACATACATAAGGCGATTTTTGAATCATAATCATAAATGATGAGGTATATTATTATGAGTGCACTTATAGTATTTAAAAACTAGCTGAGTATTTAAATACTATTATTTAAAGCGAAGAGTTTGTTCGTTTGTTTGTTTGAACGCTCGAAACTCTTGCACTGACTGCTTACCATCAAGCAAAGTGGAGTCACTTTGGAGGGCTAATATATTTTTGCGTATGATAGCCTAGTTCTCGAGGAAGGTTATAGGCTATGTTTAATCACGCTACTGGCGACGAGAGCAGAGCAGTAAGCAAAGACGCGGGTGAAACCACGCCTCGAAAAACTCGTGTAAAATAAAAGAAGAAATGACTCAAGCATGAGAAGAATAAAGAAATAAGGTAGTCCATGCGCTATTATAGTTATTGTAAATATATCACTGGATAAATCATTTCTTATTTCATTCTCCAATGAGTTTAATTATTATTTTGAATCTAGTTCCTGTCCTGTAATAGACTAGAATAAAGTATTAATATCATCATCATATCAACCAAAAGACGTCCACTGCTGGACATGAGCCTCCTCCAATTTCTTTGGCCGGTCGTTCGCCTCCCCATCCATTGGTTGCCCGCCACCTTTATAAGGTCGTCGGTCCACCTTATAAAGGGTCTGCCCATGCTGCGTCTTCCGGTACTTGGTCGCCACTCTAGAACCTTCCTGCCTCAACGACCCGTCAGTTCTGGGAGCTATGTGTCCTGCCCATTGCCACTTCAGAGAAGAAACTATGCGAGCCACGTCAGTTAACTTGGTTCACCTGCGGCTTTCTTGTTACTTAAACGATCGTGCAGGGAGACGCCTAACCTAAAGTAGCCCGCTCCATCGCCCTCTGAGTGACTTTGAGCCGTCTGACAAGTATTGATATAAAATTTTAAAATTAAAATTATAACTCAATTATACACCACAAAAAATGTTATACATGAATTAGTTATTTTTTTGTTGTATTCTCACACTAATTAACTGATATTTCTTATATTTTGTCTCAAATTATTATGACATGATGACTTTTTGTACTAGACCTAGGGATTCGGTGTTGCTTCAAAATACGTTAAGCGGCATTTCTGCCAAATTAAATTTATTAAGTACGATCTTAAATTAGCATTATGGATATAGGGGCTACGAGCCCATTCGACCCTAAAGATGTAAATGCAAATATTATTTACCTACAGTAAAATCTGTTTATGCGTTTTCCTTAAAATTTATTAAAAAAAAAATTGCACCATGCTATAATCCTGCAACATACAATGCTCTCACAAATATCTGTGTAGAGTTTTTGTTAACTGTGAGTACATTTAACATCAAGTCATATATCTACTATCTGTGCGATATTTCTTTGTTTAAACCTGTTACAACAGAAATTATACGGTTTCACGCGCTCACAAGCTCAAGTGTGGAGACAGTGTTAAACGCACGAACATAATAATTATATACTCTAATATTTTAACCTATTTGTTTACAATACGACACAGATCGGCATAAGTGACGTTTTGTTAACACAGTTCGTAGTAACCACGTTTCAAATAAAAACGAAAACAACAAAAATGAATCACATCGATAGCGGTCCGCAAAAACAAGTTTCTAAAGTCAAAAGCGAATCTGATGTCATCTTCCTGCATTTTAATTAACATCTATTTATACCTATTTGCATTATGAGATAATATCGGTTTTGAATTTGCACAAACAGGTCTGACAATAGTCCTACATAGTACCTACATAATTTCCATAAATTAGAAACCATGACGAATGGGATTCTACAGCCCGCACAAAAACCATTTAAGCCTATTTGTAAATCATCAGCAATCAATTTAGACAATGGTATCTTAAATTGCTGTTAATTCCCATAGTAATTGTTGAGACATAATTGTTCGATTCAAAACATTTTTCTACAATTTGTTGCCCGTATCGTGTTTATGATGAAACAAACGCAATGTGGGTGTTCTTAACACGAACCAAGTCTTTAAAGAGCCGTCACTCACTGTTTATAACGATACGACAATAATAATTGTAAATAAAAGTGATAAATTGGTCTACATTACCTACCTATATAATACTGCTTTGACGAAATAGCTTTTTGCTTTTAATTACCTTATAGTCTTCCTAAGTATCTCATCACATATTCTATTTTTCGAAATAGAATGCAAAAGCTGCATAGTTTTTTACTTATAAACCTACATTTGCAAACGTACATAAAACTATTAAAGTTGAATAGTGATGTGCAATTTACACCAAACATAATTAGATATAAAAAGTAACACCTCGATCTAAAAAGCTATTTATTACGTTTTTATGTGAAAAACCATTATTTAGTGATTAAGAACTAATGATTCGCATGAGCAGTATTCAAGGCGGTTTGACAGACATAAATTTACAAGTTGAAATGTATTGCGATCCAGTTCCGAATGAGTTATTTTCTAAAGTATTTTGTTTTTTTATTTCAATAACTATATAAGGACGTATGAATCATATTTATTAAGTACTATAAGTTCAGATAAACAGATTAGACTTAAAAAACAAGTAACCAGCCATTTTTAAAGTGAAAGTAATGTTTTATAATCATATTGATGCAGATACTTTGCGGAAAACACTTAGTAGTAAAATATTGTAAGAATTGATAAGCCTCTGTCACGAAAACATTTAGTGAGTGTGACCTAAAGTTTATCTGAAGTAAGGCGCATGCAATTGTAGTTTCGCCATTGAACAAATTATTGCTTTATTCAGACGGGCCGTAGTGAAATCTGTCGAGAACCGGGTCGATATCATGCAATTGTAAGCGCATCACTCCGTCCGCGCTGATTGACAACCGGCGTGACGTATCGACGGCGTCACACTTTCCGACCGCGACCAATGGTCGAATTAATAACAACTACACTGAGTGAAATATGAAACAAATTGAAATATTTCCCATTCCCATTGAGTACGAACACGTAGGTGACGGCAGTAGGCGACGAGCTATGTCGCTATTTTACAATTAGATCCGGAAGAATCTCACCTGCGTTTTAACCACGAGCCGGCACTAATGCTCACTGTCGCAATTGTTCAACAACAAATTGACAAAAATTTGCTTGAATAAAAGCCTTTTCTCTAGTAAATAACTGTAGAATAATTACTTCGAAAGTTTATTTCAATTTACTTTACGTTTCAACTGCAATCAAACAATTCGCATTCTTTTACCGTCTACACACTAGATTTTCTAGTTATGAAAGATGTTGGTAAATAGTCGTTAAATGAGCAACGTTTCATTACCGCGTTAACGTGATACCTGAATATGTTGTACAAATGAAATGCTCTCGTTACTTTTCCGGCACAAATGTATCAGTTGATCGAACAATACCGCGGTTGTTTTACATGAAATCATGCGAAAACGGCACAACGATTTATAATACAAAACACTCCCACATATGGTAACGCGCACACATTATAATGGTAAAAAGTAGGATGAGCATTCAATTGTATCGGTCTGTTCGAGTTTAGTGATCTGAACGCGATGTTAGAGAAATATCTCACGTACGATAGGGCTGCTTTATAAACAAAATAATAAAAATATTTTCATTTTGATTCGTCTTACCTACTCGCTAACAGTAAGAAGACAAGAGGTGAGGTACAGAAAAACATAATACAACATTTTGCGTTAAGTGAAGTTCAAGTGGCCCTATCACTGTGTCGTCGAGCGAATCTAATCCAAGCATATTAGCGATTGGTAAAAACGTAAACCATTATCAAGTTATGCAATCAAAACAATGGCAAGAACGAACATTCTTCATATTTCAATCAATGGTCGATATGTACGTTCAGGTTAGTCAAAACACGCAAGAACAATGCACTGAATTGTTTATTTGACACCCCTACGAGTTGATACACTCCGATGCGATTATTATAACGGCAATTATTAGTTTACGCAACATGTACGTGCACTACTCGTCTAACAGCTTGTAATTTACTATATACTTATCTCTCAAATATTACCTAAGTCAAGGTCACTGATAAGTTAAACAACAATCTTGTTCTAAAAATGTGTGTGATTCTGATTATAAATGATATTTCCGAAAGAAAATATCGATAATTTTTGAATATATATATAGATTATTTTGCTGCTAGGTTCTGCCTCTTGTCCAGAATACAGAACTTCCTAGTCTATGGGTATAGTGTAAGAGACGACTAAATCATCTTAAACATCACCCGCCTGTGGCTACTAAACGTAAGTTCCTCTTCTGGTAGATTTGTCTAACAGTTAAAAGATTTCTGATGTTTTGTAATGTTTTGATGTTTCTTCATTCTGTCTTACAAAAATATGACTAACATTAACATATATACCTACTAATTTAAAATTAGATTTATAAAGTCTCTGTACTAGTACCATGCTGTAAAAATTGTATGAATAGTAATGTTTTTGTACGTTAATATCTTAGAATTATTACAAAGTACTCAATGTATTGTGTTAAAATAGCAGGAAATCGGTACAACTTAAATATTTTACACGTTATGCACATTAATCGGCCGTGATAACCATCTTTTACAAAACCCTAGTAATGTTTTTGATAATAATCAAAGATTTAATTGATATTGTTCTGATGATTTTACAAGTTTAGGTACACTCAAGATACAGGTGAGAACTAAATACCTAATGAATAATAATTCTAATAATAGATCGTAGATTTCTTTATTTAAGTATTTTTAGCGCGTACAAATTACGCAAAATCATCTAATCCAAAACCATAAAGTCATCAAATAATGAACCTAAGCTTGCGTTCAGCTAATGCTATCATGAAATAATTATAATATCTGCAATAAATCAAATATGTAAAAACATAAATCCAATCCAGTGATCCTAATATAGCACTATGCAGCTATGTATAAAACATGTTTAATGTTATATTTTTGACCATCAAATCATAGACCCATAATGATAATTAATGTGTGTAAAAATTATAAATTATATTGGTAGAATAATTGCGTACTCAAAAATGATAAATATTGCAAAGAAAGCTAGGTGTACCTATTTTTGAATAGACGAATTATCTTACAAAATTGAACCAAAGAATAAAGTCTTTAAGGATTTTATTTTTAACAAAATCGACATCTCAAGTACGTATACTTGAGCTGTTTTCAATTTATTAGTTTCTATTCGCGTTTGACTGTGCGATCTCAATTGATGTAAATCTATGATTAAATCCAATCTCCTACCAATGATACTCTTTTGATGAGCATGATTAAATTTTTACTGTGCAAGTACTTTATTATAATCAGAAGTATAATGCGAGGCTGATAATGAATATAATGATAAACAGCGTCATTTCATTACGCAGGGCCTACAACCATAGTCCACGATGACATGTTTACTTTTAAATTATTTTTATAATGAATATAACACAGAACAAGTACATACATAGAAGGAGTGTTAATCGCCCTCATATACTTGTCCTATTTTTCCAAATAAGCCGGATACATTGAAAAGAAAGAGACAAATAATTTTGCTAAGGACGCCCGGTGTACACTGTAGAAACGTCAATTTGGTTACCTTTGGTTACCTTTGGATGCCGAATTAAAAAGTGAACTAATGTCAATGTTCCAACTTGTCAAGGCCTCTAGACAATTTAGTCGGATTAAACCGCCGCTCGTAATTTTCATTGTTGTTTATCTGTTTTGTGAAATAATATATGTTATTTAATAATTACATAGTGCTATTGTGAAGTAAAATTAAGCCCATTGGATAAGCAATGTCCTGCGTTATTGTAGGTTGTAAATTACATTCTTTTCGCAAAGAAAATCAAGTTTAAATCGTCAACTTCCATCGGTGAGTAGATAATAAACCAATAATATATTCTAAAAACCTATATATACGTGCAAAATACCTAAGTGGTTTATACTTTACTATACTGCAATCATATTATAATCGTCTGTTTGCCATTCGATTCAGTAATTTTTAAGTATTTTACATTTTTACCAATTTGTGTAGTCATGTTCACTAGTGTTGTGACTTGTGCTGCATATTTTATCGATGACAAAAATATTACTATAATTTGTGTTAACGATTTTGTGGTAACTATCTTTGTACCTTTCATAGTGTTTCATACATTGTGTTCTTTTGCAGGTTTCCGAAAGATCAGACCGGAAGATCCATGAAGCAAATTAAGAGAGAATTATGTTATATATTATATTGTTACACGTTTAACATATAATAATAATAATAATAATTTATTCAGAAACCATAGATACATCTTAAAATAACAAATGCAGAGTCTTAAATTAACGTTCCAGCGGTGAGGACGAATCTACTCAAATTTGCTCCATTGTCACGCGCCATACGACTTATTAATATTATTTCTATAGAAATTAATATTTTCAATGTACCCTGTCAAAATTCAAAGATGTTGCACAAAAATGTATAGTATTGGATAAATGGGTATATTTATTTAAATTAAATAAATGTTCTAGATGACTACAGAAATTTATTGATAAAATTGATCGGGAAAAATTTCTAATAGTACCAATTCATAACATAACAAAAAATATTTTAGCTTATGCACAAATAATCAGGACATTCCTAAACAAAACTGTAATTTTAAGGGACAGTAATAATGTGTTTCAATATTATTGGAAATATAATCATACATTTGTGACATGAATCTTACAGCTGTGTTTTATTTTTACCTTGGGGTATCTGTTTTGATGCTATACTAAGAAAGTCAGAAAAGAACAGAGGGCCGATACCGGTATTTTGGCGATCCACACACTGCCCCGCACTACGCTGCGGGAGCGTGGCGACGCGGTGACGGTGCCACGCGTGCAGATGCGAGAGTGCTGGTCTGCATCATCAATCACGCACGTTACTGCAGAACACGGTGTCCATACCGTCTGGCCCCGAACCCACGCGCGTGAGTACGTGTTTCTCTGATGTAAGCGTGTGATCAGTAACACAGCGCTTAAATGCGTTTTCAGTGTGTTGCACCACGCGTGATTTCTATACAAGGAGAGATACTTACAAACAATACAAGAACACGCACGCTCGCACTACGCTCCGTGATGCGAGGTAGTGTGTGGATCGATCATGTATATTTCAATTTTCAATTTATTTAATTTATTCATATACAATTTACATTGTGTTTGAACTTACAGCATGAAACATGAATATAAACTTCAAATTATTTCACATTGAAAATGCTCCTGGCGCCACTGCCGGCCTATGCCATTCCGGTGAGGTGTAAAACGACCCTTTGTTTCTTGTAGTTCGTTTACGAGAACTTTTATGCAACCAGACCTCATTTGACATTAGCATGTCTGATATTTTACCATAGCCCATAGACAAATTTCATCTATCGATATCGATAAACTCTCAGAAGGTATCGTAGCACTATTAAACTTCTATTTGTCTCTGAGTGTGTACGCTTTATTCTCTTAATAGTACTTCTACTGTGGAATATAATGATAAACAGCGTCATTTCATTACGCAGGGCCTACAACCATAGTCCACGATGACATGTTTACTTTTAAATTATTTTTTTTATACGACAAACAAGCATACGGCTCGCCTGATGGTAAGCAGTTACCGTAGGCTATGGACGCTTGCAACACCAGAAGTATCACCAACGCCTTCTTCTCTTCCTTAATCTCTTCAATTTTACCAAGCCTTTTAACTTAAAACATAATTGTGTAAACATTTTGAAACAGAATAATATTTGGAGCAATGGTCAAGAGCGTTCACACAAAAGAGTGGCAACGTCGCAAATTAGTGTCATATTTTCGTGGTTTCCAATTTTTATTAATCGGAGTTATAATATTATCCGATTAAATCATAAAAATTGTAAACCTTGGAAAACGCCATGGAAGTTTCCAATGTATGCATATTATAAATAGAACTGTAAGCATTTCGGTTAGGTACTTGTTTTTATACAGATTTTACGTTATTCTAAAAAGTGTTTTAAAAACATTTGTAACATATAGATCCGATTAAATTAAAAAATTTGAAACCACGCTCTTAATCCTAATAAACCGGGTTTCTAATTAAAGTTCTGAAATCTGTAGTAGCAAATGTTTCCTTTAAATTGCAAACGCACCAATACCAAACGTGTGTATACACTATATTAATAATAATTGGAAAAATACGTGGAATAAACAATGCACATAAACTTGAGCAAAATGATCTTCGTTCATATTGAACTTAAATCTTTCTTTTGTGTGTCACTTAGAGTTGATGCGGTCATTGAAAACTGATTAAACGACATACATAATTAGTAAGTAACTCAAAAGAGAAATGTTTATACGAATAAAGAGCCAAGCAGAGATGGAATGGATTAAATGCATTTTAAAACATAATAATATTATTTTAACAATCTTCTCTCTTGAACCCCTGTTAAGATAGGATCTAAATGTAGTGTTTTCTTTTATAGGGTACTTTGGAGTAATGCTTTGTACGTAGTTGGTAAAGTTAATTAAGCTTGCAAATTCATTATCTTATCTTATCTAGGTGGCTGCCCTCCCCGGCCGAAAGAACTTTGAACATTAAGGATATTTTGTGTTAGACACTTCTATATTATACATTTACCCATCCTCTGAGCTCTTTAGCATCATATTATGTGCGAGTCCCAGTTTGGTCCTATTGGGAATGTACCAAAGTATTGTGATTTAAGATCTGAAAGTACGAGATTTTTTTTTATTTCCATAGTAAATTAAGAATTGTCTTTTCCTCCCCATAAGTCCTAATTTTCTAGGCATTTTCTGGCCGTTAGACTCATTTTGTGAAGGTTTTTATTTATTTCTGAAGTTACTATACCTTCTAATCTACTTACTTTCAGTAAATACCTATACCAACTTGGTATAGGTACAGCATTAAATAACATGGATAAAAATGAGCTATACATATGTAAGTGATGTAATGTTCAATGTTTTTTCCGTTTTTTGTTTAATGTATCTACGACAATTCCCGCCAAGTGGAAGAACAATAAATATATATCACAATTTTCAATTGTATTTCATTTGTAATGCTGGAATATTAATAACACGACATACCTACCTACGACAAAAATGTACAGTTTTCCTTCTAACTGCAATAGTCACAAGAAAACATGTCTGCTTGTTTTGATAGTGTCAAAGAATTTATAAGCACAGGTACCCCAGTGTCAAAAAGGCATAAGCTGAAAATATCACTTTGTATTGTAACCTTATGTTATTCAACATAAATAATGTTTATTTTGCATCAACTTTGTCTTTGTAGCTGTTATATTAGATATCATATTATACAATAGGTAGGCATTATTAACTTGTTTGTGTGGGTAAGTATAAATAATAAGTAACAACATAGCCAAAAAGTTGTTTGTTGTAAGAACAACTAAATGTATGGTAAAAGGATATTCAAGTATTACCTAATTAATGACTATTATAATTTAATCTACAGTTTCACAAAAGTGAAATCTGATTGAACATTTATAATACTCATATAAAACAATTTAAAAATCCATTATAGGTATCGGCTCGTTTCGGATATTATCATGTTTTATAAGTTTAAGATAAAGATAAATCGATAGCGACTACGAAAGAGATTGAATAACAAAACAATATAAAAATACAGTACGGTTCAGAACTAGGTATATATTTTTAAATTAGAAAAGAGTACTTATTCAGTAATTTTATTTTAGTAAATAACTTTCAAGTTTGACAATAGGTATAAATATGTGTTACGTGGTACCTATTCGTGAAATATATAATACACTTCTGATTTTATATGCCCTAAAATCATAATAATCAAGTGGCCAGGTAATAAATACACTATCCGTAAAA
Organism: Parascotia fuliginaria; assembly: GCA_963082885.1. Lineage (NCBI taxonomy): Eukaryota > Metazoa > Arthropoda > Insecta > Lepidoptera > Erebidae > Parascotia > Parascotia fuliginaria. The sequence goes on from OY720172.1 coordinate 13,479,172, forward strand.
CTAAACTTACCCACTATAAACAAAACCGCGAGCCAAGCGTTGTTTGTATCCTTTATTAATATTGGTGCATACAAAATATCAATAACACATTCACTGCAATATTATCAACTTTAGAGACAGGTTAAGTTACCGGCATTTTAACGCGAAGGCGCATAGACCGCACCACGAGCGCGCAGCACCGCGGTTAGACACATGTGAAATCAGCTGTGGCTACGTCGCCGGTCTCGCGGGTAACGGCACCTTCCCCTCTCTCCGCAACATTCGCCTCTTGGTCAGATAAGCCTCAGATAAGATAATTGTGTTTATTTACAGATTAACTTACTGTACTGTACCAAAATATGCGTGGGAAATCATAGCGTTAGTGCACTCCTAATCATATTTCCTTTATCGATATAACATATCACAGTAAATGTATCTATAGCAGTGTTGTGTGCATGATTCCATTACGAAAGCATTGTTTTAGATCTAAGAAAAATATTGCACTATGTTAAGAGATTGTACTATACAGAAATCATATTCTACGCAATGCAACCTAACCTATAAGTTAGTCTTCTTTCTACCCCTGTTTCGCACGTGGGTACTTTTTTATACATATTACAATTCGACATGATTACAAATCGTTGAAATTCTTAGCTTTTCTCCACTATAATATACCTTCTGGAAGAAATACTCTACACTAAACAGTAAACCGTATCAAACCGCTGCTTGGTTTAAAAGAAGTTATAGGAGGAAAAAACAACAATAAACATCGACTGTACTATATACTACTTAGAGATGAAGAATCAAAATGCTATTGCACGTTTAATAAATAAACAATTAAAATATGCTGAGATAATTATGTTCTACTACGCAATTGCTTTTGAAAAGTACCAAAATGTAGGCAAATTATATGTAGGTAGGTACCTTCAGGCATCGATATATTACTGTCACTAACTTTTCCTAACAAGAGTCCATTATTGACCTAAGCCAAATATTTGCATGCTAATCGTATTATTGTAATTTATACAAAATTGTTTTATGCTGGGGTTTGGCTGTCATAGGTACCTAAATACAAAGATAATATAGCCATGACACGCCTGCTGTAAGGCTGTTATAAATCATCTGAGAGGCTAAATAAGTATATATATAAATTAAAAAATGAGGTCTTTCGGATATCATGAAACCTTGTCAAAAAGGCAGACTAGAGGCCTAAAAGTTTCCTACTTTAATGCTTATGTATATCAATAAGTAGGATTTCAGTGATACCTTGAAGGTATGTAGTTGCTAGTGTGGTAGTGCATAGGTATAGCTGGACGAGACGGAGATTGTAGATCTTCAGTTTGGAAATAAGTAGTATATGTACAATCTTTTTTAAATATTTCCGCCAAGCAATGCTCAATATCTGTGACTCTTTCTCACTTGATTTCAACAGATACCTATGCTTAATGATGTAACAAACCTTCGCTTATTCTTTTGATGAAAACAAAACGAGTGATGCTATATTATGTTATGCATTTCTATGAAATCCTATGGTATTGTAACTGTTCAATTAAAAAGCAATATCTTTGAATACACGAAGTTAAGAGTTTTTGCCTTGACGGTTATTATTTCATCTAACAATCGACCGTAACACACGAGGCAATTTTATAGAAAAAGATTATAAAGCCGTTATATAACTGCCACAATATCTTCTCGATTTCCATAACCGAGATAATGTCAGGTCGTCCGAAATCTAGTTCTTTAGCCGTAAAACCAATGAATAACTAAAAAGACATAGATTATATAATATTTATGGGATTGCATAAGTCGAAAATTCCGCATAAATTGTTTCGAATCTGAGAGTTTCATAGAACTTTGGTCCATTTCACAATTTAATACATACAAAGAATAGAAGTAGAAAACCCTTGCTGATTTCAGAATGAATCGACTGAATCGATCGAGGAACAACTCTCATAGAATATCGTTGTCAAATATCTATTAGTTTAAAGTAAGTGAGGGAAAGTGCCAGTGGCTCAATTACACTCTGTGTCCTCATCCTTTTCCCTTTTTCTTCCTCATCTCCGGGAGAGCGAAGGTATGAGGAAGGAAGCAGGATCGCCAGGAAGGGGCTGGCAAAGACTTGGTTGTGTTTTGTTAGTATTGTTTTCGCAATGTTTAAAAAACACAGCCAGGTCAATCGTTCATAGGTTACGGTTACACTTACCACCGGATGAGTGGGCCTTATGACTGCTTCCCACTGAAGTTGTATAAAAAATATAAATAAGTATGTATATATTTAGTAAAACAAATGATTTGTACTGGAGTCACTTAAATTCATTAATATAGTGAGATGTATAGTTATTTTATTCACGGCATGTCTTACTTTCTTTAGAAAGGCTATAAGGATTTAAATGCAAAACAATTCAGGTATTCTGAAGAAACCACAAAAGTTAAACTTTTTATTGTAATTATTTTTATTGTTCATGTAGTGTTGGCCGAAGTCGATAAAAATCATGTTGTGCAAAAAATGATGTTTATTTATTAATATTCATAATATATATAAATAATATGAATCAAATAAGATCAATGTATAAATAGAATTAAACATTATTATGTGCTTTTCAATTAAACTATAGTTCTTTCTTTATATGATACATATATATATATTAAAGTCAAAATGGACACTGATTATATATATTTATTAAGTAAATATACATTATATAATCATAATCAGTGTCTATTTTCATGTTGTCATTTGGAATACGTACTTACAAGGCTTCCATAACAGAAAAGTTACATTTCGGTACTAATAAATGTATACCCTGTGACATAATATCAAATTTATGATTATAAATATTGTATCAGTATGTTAAACATGTTACAACTACTACAGCCGTTCAGCTTGTTACAGATTCACAAAATGCAAAACAAAGTCAACTTTCAACATCAACATCAAAGTGTATGTATCAAATAATAAATATAAAATATTATCGTAATAGTATCTCATCATCGTAATTTTATCTAATCAATTGATTTTATCTTAAACCAAGCTTCTTACTTATCCTATAGATATATCGCGCATTTATTTATTAGATAAATATCATAAGTGAAAATAGGCTTTTAGATCAATGCAGAAACTTAAAAATTTAACTTTTAATTTCTCTTTTTCACTGAAGGTGCGATGTATACCACCAACATCACATATAAACGATGAAGAAAAATATCGCGAAAACTGGACTAAAACAAATGAAGCACAAAAGATCTTAAATTCCCAACGATCGAAGTGCTGACAGGCCACATTATAAGCTAAGTTATGATAACATTGCACATAATTTGGTATTATGTCAATTCATTAAAAGTAGTTTCTATATTAAAAATAGCTTTAAAAACGTGTGAATAGGTAATAAAAAGATAAAACACGTAAGTGGGTGTACGTGAAACTAATCTTGTACATCTCTAAATATAGTGATCGGTACGCCTCTCTCTAACCTATTGTCCAGTATTCGTTTTCAATTACTGGTTACAAATCGATTCAACAATTTGATTAAAATGGTTGATTGTTAGCGTCTCTCAAGGTTATAGTTCTCTGAATATTACACGATTCAGTTTTATGATCAATTTAAATTAAAACGTTTTGTTACGAAATGCATCTGCACCATTGTAGTGTAGAATTATACTTATATTACAACTCTGAATATGACTATGCTTTGCAGAATATTGTTTGAGGTTGATAGAACTCTCGCAAAGCAATTTATAAAATTATATGGTATTCATGCAAACATGCAGACTGTACGGGTAATATACACTTCTTGATAATGTGATAGAAATTATAGATGATATAAATTGCACACTTGAAATAGTTATAAACTCAGACGACAAATCATTCCCTAATGGGGTTAGCAAAGATTAAGAATTACCAATCCCGATTCAAATATAACTCTCCTGAGTCTTCGACTTTTACCAAGTTCCAGTGGACATGCGTAAACGTATGCAAGAGAATATCAGAAGAATTCCTACCACCAGTTGCAATAATTTATCTAGTTGATTCAAAATTCGTAAACAACATAGTCTTCTAGCAGTTCTTAAAACAGTAACTATCATCTAACTTGATTAATGAAGTTATAGTAGGTTCATAACTTACTTTAGCCTTATTGTACTGCTTAGTGTTAAAAACGTCATAATTAAAAATGGAGTATTAGTTAAAACCCGTTATCAACATTCAATATAAAATAGTTCGAATACTCGTATCGCTATCTGCTTCATCTACACCATACCTAATTGATGACTAACATATTAATATCTGTTTCCGTTATTAGTGATCATGATATTTATCATTTATTTTATCACCAAATAAACCAAGTTATTGCTTGAATGTTTAGTAATAGATATATTAGTATTATTATTAGTATTATAAATTTATAATAGTCTTTGTGTAAATTGTCGCCTAAACTAAACAAACAATATTATTGTTGTTAATTCAGTAAGAATGAATAAGCGTGTCGAACGGATACATATTGCTAACCGCTATTTAATGTTGCAATACACAACTATATGACATCACTATTGATATCATTTGATATTTCACGGAGACATGAATCATTCAGCTGGAATTTCTAACTCAGCGTCGTCGTCAGCGGAGATCGATCTTGTAAGCCAACCTGTAACAGTGAAGCAAAACACAAGAGGATTCTAAAAGTCTGATATAGGGCCAATTTCTCTAAATTCACCAATAGATCATTCTCGTTACTTTGTAGTTTTAAAGATCAAAGCATACATATGGACAGACAGACAGATAGATAGACAGATAGCGGAAAACGACTTAGTTTTATACTATGTAGTGATTTAAGTTGTTATGCGAACTACAGCACGGGTAATGCATTATATTATACTAGTCATAAGAATGCTCCCAGGATTTGGATTTTGTATAGTACTGACGAAGTCGTAACTAAAGAAGCAAAACTTGTACAGCCTTACAAAATTTACGTTCATTGTAATAACAGGTTAACTACTGGGTATAAATCGTTCTTTTATCGTAGCATCTAAAGGAGCTGCTTTTTCTGTTTTTAACATTATTGACATCAATTGTCAGCCAAATTTTTCGCCAAATCTAATGTGGGAATCAAAATTTAACTCAGCCACTATATTACTCGCATCTGTAGTTCAAAGACTTCATCCACAAGTGAATTATACCTAAGTTAAATTATCTGCTAAAAGCTCTCAATGCCTATCGACTGGTTCATGCAAATAGCTCTAAAAAACTCGGCAGCGCTGGTATTGCCACCTTTTTAATTCCATCGGGCTTTCCTTAAGTGTATTTTACACTTAATTTGGACGCATTTGGAATGTACTAACTGCTGTAATGTATCTATTCTATTCTTGTTTACTAATATCATGGAAGCTGGCTTGGTCGGGCCCCTGGCATTATAAAATGCGAGAGAGGTGGTTGCCAACTTGGTCGTTAGCTCAATTACCATAGTAGGCAATAAAAAAAGGACTCTCGATTTTATTACTGCTTTAAAACAAGTTAGCAAAGCCATGAAATTAACATACATAATACGTACGACCACATTAAAAAATAGGCATACATATTGCGTGAATACAAAGGAGGTGTATTATAAAAGGTTTTTGTCCCGTCGCCCGCGGTTGAGTGAGATGTTATCAAAGAGCTCACCTTGATCTTTGCACGAAACTACACAGAGGCACAGAGCAACTTGACCTCCCTTACCGTCGCCTTTCTGTTCGTATGCATACAGATCTTAAATACAATTACTATTGATTTTGTTAATACACCTTGATTTAAATAAACACAGTTACGGTCTACTGCCAAATATTACGAGGACATATTTTTAAATATAATAAATGTAACAACTTGAGCCTCTAACAGGCCGCGTTAAATGATTTCTTAAAATTAATCTTGTCAAGGTTGATCATAGATTATACCATAGCAAAACGTAGATTACGTGTTTAAAGCTAAATAACAGTTTTAATTTTGTTAGTTTGACATCATAATCATACCTCTACAATGACAAGATAACTTTTAATTCTGAGTTTATAATACTGATTTATTCAGTTAGAAAACAGAAATGACGATGGGCTGAACACCTTTTTCACAGAGCTGATGGCCGTTGGTTGTAAAGGCAGAAAAGTTTTAAAGTGGCGATCACGAACTGGAAAACGCGGGCGGGCAGGTCTCTCACAAGGTGAACCGATGACTTGATACAAGTGGCATGTAACTAATGCATGAAGACGTTTTTCAAGATAAAAGTTTTCTTCACTATGTTGTGTTTTATTACAGTTATTAAAAAATTATTAAATTAAATCTTATTGTATGTTAAAATGATAGTTCTTGCTAAGCTATTTTGTCGGCGGCAAAGTTTGAACAGTTTGAAGTCAGAAAAAACAACAGAAATCATTTAAAATTTGATTTAAAGGAACAAAGAGATTTAACTTAATCTCTTTGTAGAGGAAAACCAAATTATAGATTTCACAGCACATATTATACTTTGTAAGGTTTCTAGGGCACAATAATATCATAGGTTTATCTGCAAGAAAATCGTAGCATAGCTAACAATTTAATAGAAACTGTACTAGAAAACAGACAGGAATATAAAAGCAGATAAACACAGTGTTCAATTTTCACCGTGAACAAGTTATTCTATCTGAACGACAGGTTAAAGATAGCCTGCTAGGCATTATTTTACTATAGATAGGTACTTTAACATAAACTAGGTACTAATAAATAGTAGGCCTGCGACCTTAATCTCAATTCCAAATTTCATTCAATATTAAAAAAAATACTATTATGCTTGCCATATGATAACAAACTCCTTCTTTTGTGAGAGGTTTAAGTCCAGCAGTCAGCACGTCATAAAGCTAACTAGATTCCCACAGCGCAGTTTTACCAGCCTTAAGTTACAGCTTTGGTTACTGCTCTGCTCCCGTCACCAGTAGCGTAAACTTACGTACATAACCTGCAATCTTCCTCATGAACTGGGCGATCAAACGCAAAAAAATATATTTAAATCCGACGCCAGAAATTAAATTATTAGAAATTAAAATTTTCGCGTTTAAGCAAACAAACAAACTCTTTAGCTTTATATATTAGTAAATATAGATTGATCTCATTCAGCAAAAAAAAAATATCCGAAGTGGGCAACTTTAATAACGTAATACGAGGAAAACCAACTTGTCACGAATCACGAAATGACTGACATTTGAACACATTGAAATTCACCGTTCATTCGTGATAAACGTCTTGAATATAAATATTGATGAAATTTCTTAAATCTCTTGTACTACAACACTTTCTATGATCTTTATTTAAAACGGACATTACGGTATTTATTGCACGAATATACTAGAAGTAGAAGGCAAGCTGCTTTCTTGAAAACGGTCCTTTCTAAATCCTAGGGGAAGGTTTACATATTGGATAGATACAAACGCAATTTATAAAATCTAAATCTAATTATTCAATAGTTATTCGACAAAACAAAGGCATTCTATCCACCTACTTATAGGTATGGAACGAGAAAGTTTAAAATGATTTGTTATTATACCTTTGTCAATATCGTTTGACGACACCACTTTTGAGAGAAACCTAATTTTTTTAAGTACCTAGTTTGTTTAGCGAAAATTTAATACAATTTATATATAACTTGACCTAAACATAAGCTGTATCTTAAATTGGTTTACATTTTTTTACTTTTAAATAAACAATACTTATGAGTTATGCTGAGTTGATCTCTTAGTTTTTTTTATCCTTGCATAAATTAAAAAATAGTGGATTCGAATTTAACACCAATTAGGTACATGACGTACTTACCTAATATATGCAATAAAAATAATTAGACTTACATCATCATGCAAGGACACACAGACTACTGTTTTTATTTTCTTGTACCTAGCAACGAAGAAAATGCCAGAGGCTCAACGATGCCGCCGCCTTCACGCTCTTTTTCATTTTCTTTTAAAGAAGGACATGTTATAGCACATAGAAAACTCCACAGCAGGCATCCAGTTTATTCTGGACCATAATTGTGAAAGAGGTCATTTGGCTGGCAGCGTTCAGAACACCCACAAAATATTCACGTCCGTAAAATCACAGTACCTTAAGTTCAAGGTTTTTAAGTGGTTTGACGAACAGAGCTGTAAGTTTGGGTCAAAAACTCTGAAGTTAGTGACCCTGAAGCAAAAAACGTCTCGTGGGCAGGCACATCACAATGCGGAGTTCATCGATTATTGAGGGCGACTTAAGGTTAACTTACTCGACTGAAGTAGAAATCTCAACTGATATGAAAGACTTTGTCGACGTTTGTGATAACGTACTTCATCTAGAAATTCATGCTGCTCTGCCATCTGATGCTAAGAGTTACAAAGTGTATAAGCGACAGTTTTAGTTAGTATTGTACGCTAACACATCACTAAGTAGGTAGGTCCCGCAAAACAAAAATAAAAACACAGTTACTGTTTTTGAAAATTTTCCATCACTCAAGCTCTGCTTACAAGTTATATTTGGCACGAGACCCTTTACTATACACGAAATATAAGTACCTATTTAACAAATTTCGTCGAAACAGAACAACGCAATATAAAATTAGAATATGCAATATTAATTGCGCTAGATATGTAAAAATAAAACATATTTATTGCCAGTTATAAAACGCACACAAAATGCAGCAAAAAGGCTGACGATCAAGATCTTTGAATTAATGCAGTTGACAGCTCGATGCTATCTTGATATTGAAAGCAGGTGTTTTATTGAAATTGCTTTTCTAAAGCTACCACCTAAGCACAGTATTAAGGCCCGTAAACCTAATACATAAACAGCTATTTGCGGCCACATCCAAATCACCCTCATTTATCAAAGCTGTTGTGCGCAAATTTCACTGCTATTATATTGTTATTGTTGTTCACGTGGGCATACACCATGCACTCTAATATTTTAGTATAACACAATTATTAAGTGATAATAATTATACTTATTAAATAAAGCGGAAAAGTTGGTTTGTTTGTTTGAACGTGTTAATAGGTATCTGGAACTACCAGTTGGATTTGAAAAATTCTTTTTGCGTATGATAACCCAGTCCTCGAAGCATTTTATAGGCTTTGTATAATCACGCTACTGGCGACGGGAGCAGAGCAGTAAGCAAAGACACGGATGAAAAGTCACGAAATAAAATGATATCATTGCTACTTTACAGTATTGAGTGCCCATAATGCGTAACATTGTCGCAAGCCCTGAATTCGACTGACGTTAAATAATGGCACTCAAAACCCTGTGACGGACTAAGACTAACATGCGCATTTTGTTCCCGTCTCAAAAATAAAACTGATTTATTTCAGTAATGCTTGTTTGAAAATCACGTAAAAAGCCTGACCTGTAAGCGTTGTAAGCTTTCCAATATGATTTTATGCGGAGAATTATTGTCTCTTTAAAAAATAAATAAAATTAATTAAGATCATTCTATCAAGGAGGTAATGAAACAGAAAGTTTTTTGAAGGGAATATATTTTTCTTTACGTTGTAATGTGTAAAGTAAAAATAGATTTTTGATTCCACACCTTGCAAATTTGCTTTGGGTCCATAACCTAAGCGTGAAATTTCGGACATTAGTGTCCGTAGGGCATGATAAAAAGATAGATGTGCTATGTTTTTGTTTACGGGTTTATTATCTCTCTTTCTAGTATTATTATGCAATCGTACCGTTACATTATAAGTCATTAATCATCTACAGCTGTTGAAGCAAATAATGAGGTGTAAAACTCGTTCTAAATCTTTTATTCATGATGTAGATGTAAATTACATTCCATAGGTAAGTATTTTTTGATCGAAATTTCTATCTTCTAGTACAGTTTTATAATCCACAGTTGTGAAACTATTCTGATAACGGGTGACACCGCTGAGGTAACTTTGACGATTTGGTTCCTTTACGTCGAGTCGCCGCTACACGTCTACCGAAATAAAAGCGCAAGGTTTTCAAACGATAGTCGTAGCTGCGGCTCGACGTAAAGAAACCAAACCCATAATACTACACGCAGAAAAACATTTTTTTTTCTCCATTAGGTTAGAACCTTGTAACAAAAAAACTGTTAATTTACGAGATAAGTAGATATATTTATATATTATTTATTTAATATTTACACTTGTTGCAGCATTTTACAGATATTTACTATTTATAGTAAATATCTTTTATTTTTTTGCTTTACCACCCATCACATAACAGTAATGACTATTTTTGCTTGCAAGTTACCTCAGTACAGTGACAGTTGTTACTGTCTTATTGAGTATTATTGAAAATATTTTTTGTTAAAAGTAGTAAAGCAAATATGTGGTCGACTATACATATGATATGGATGTAATAATAGGATTGTAGGTGTGACGGGCGGGCTTCATATCGCCTGCCCGTCAGTATAGTTCTATTCTAATTTATGAACTTTAACGCATAACATAGGTACCTAATAATATAACAGTCCACCGAATCCTAATATTTTAATATGCCATGAATTTCAACAAAACTTCGATTCGACTTCATTCACCTTCATTTCTTTATCATTCGTCTTTGGAAATTCTTTTTGAAGCATATTATCTACTGTAAACATAATTTAAAGTAGTTTAGTAATAACGGTAGGTTGGTAACATTATATCTAATGGTAAAAAAGCTATTACAATATAGGTAGATACGGATCCTTGCAACACCAAAACCTCCACATAGGCACATTTTCAGGCAAAAAAATGGTACGTAGCGACATCTGTGGGTATTCATGTATAATTACAAACAGAGCTGACCATATCCACCCTTTCTTGCCGAGCCTTCGTTTTTGTAGCACGTCCTTTTTATATATTAGTTCCATAAAAATCTGTTTGTTGTCTCTGATATAGGAAATACTGAAAATATATTTTTACTAAAGTTTCAACAGAAAGTATAAAGGTTCAAATTTTGGACTGCAGTGTAGTAATAATTATGTATATTTTACATTACAATGTACATCTGAGTAGGTACTTTAGGTTGTGTTCATGTTGATGGATAGGTTAAATCAGGTATATCGCTGTCTCCTCATCACAGTGATCAAATATTTAGCTATCATCTATCATCAGCCAGCTTCATACAACTATTTGAAACAATAAAAGTAAACGACGAATGACCTTTTCTGAACAGTCAGACAATCAATCGTAGAAAGATAATTGTTAACAGAAAACATAGATAAGTGCTGATGTTACTGTTATTTACAAGATAAGCTCTCTAAGTAGTAATCGAGGTGAGGCTGTGGGAAATTGGAAACGTCAGTGAGATGCGTGACGAGGTCCACCATTGTTTTATCTTAGCACCTCAAGCAGACTATGGTTCTACACCTTTTAATCAATATTGTCTATAATAAATGTTTGTATTTAACGTTATAAAGTCTATAGTCTTGAGAGTCGGATTGTGCAGTGGAGTAGTACAAAGGATTTTAATCTCATTTGAAGATCGACTACGACACGTGCTGTAGATGCATAGGTACAGTATTTTTAGCATTAGTTCTTGATTATGTTAGGATCTCTGATTTAGATATGGTAGACATGATTTACTGGCATTAAGTATATCCACTTTTTTTAAGACCACAGTTGGTAATAAACTTGTTGGCGTTTATGAATTACTTGACGGATTTAAAAAGGTTTCTGAAACGTAGTTTAATAATAAGGATATAACCTGTAATACTTCTGATAAACTAACTATCATTCATTATTTAATAGAACCAATATTAATTTAATACAGTTAAAGGAGTTGACATCGATAGGCTAGCGGTGAGTTCCTTTTACCAATTATAGTTCACCTACAAACCAACATAACTGTACAGAACAAGTTGGACCGGTGACCTTTTAGGGGTGATTGCTTTACATTTTATGTAATATCGAAAACACCTGGTGAAGGAAAACAACCTATACTATTATATAAAGCGGAAAAATTTGTTTGATTTTTTGTTTGAGAGCGCTAATCTCTGGAACTACTTTAAAAAATATTTTTGCGTATGATAACTCAGTTCTGAAGGAAGGTAAGTCTATGTAACATTACGCTACTGGCGACGGAAGTAAAGCAGTATCCAAAGACGAGGGTAAAACCGCGTCGCCGAAAGCTAGTATAGCTATAAATCGTAACTTAAGCACCTAATTATATTTGAACAGTGATACCTCGCCTAGGTTTCACTAATTTGTTACGTCGGTCACACGTAATAGGAAGCGCAGCTATCTCAATCTGAATTAATAAATTTAATGATATTTCTTTATAAAAATCTAAATTTAAATTCATACGAAACCTCATCACCAACCGCTGTAGCGGTCATGCATACTGCACTACTCAAATTCAATCATTATTCCTGTAAATTATGAACTTCCACTAACTTAACTACCGTAGTGTATACTATAGTATATGCACAGATTATTACAGGTATAAATATACATATTACTAGCTTTCCACGGCGCAGTTTCACCCGCGTCTTTAGTTACTGCCCTGTTCCCGTCACCAGTAGCGTGATGTTACATAGCCTATAACCTTCCTCGAGAACTGGGCTATTATACGCAAAAAAATTTTTTTCAAATCCGACTGGTAGTTCCAGAGATTAGCGCGTTCAAACAAACAAACAAATAAACTCTTCCGCTATAATAGTATAGATGATGTATTTACTACCTAGGGCTAGAATGGCGGTGGTACTAAGTTCTAAAAGACGTATGTCTATGTATGCATATCTAGATCTCATAAAGGTACCGATGAATGAGAGCGGCTCACGACTGGTCAAAGTGAAGACGATACCATCCCTTGTGTCCTTAGATTAGACCGATTTGTTTGTACCTATATTTTATACTTTAGTTGGTACATCAAAATATTTGTCTAAGTTTGGCAGTAGACGATTTACACCTGATGAAGATGATAAAGATGCCATATATTTTTTTATCTGCAATGGTTCTGTATGGCACAGCCTAGGACAGGCTTACACTTATACCCAGCAATGGGTACTGCTGGGTATAAGCCGCCATTAAGCCGGTCTATGGGCTGTAGATGATGATGATGGTTTCAATAATGAGTCTCAGATATCTTATCAAGAGAACAATAAGGATTTTAAATGAACTATTTAATTAAATAGAATAAATAAAAATAAAAATCACAGGGTAGACAACGGGCAATAGTCATCTGCACTTTTATATTCACACGCTTATTCTCCGAAAAAGATAACACCAAATAGGCAATTATATGCCTAAATAATATAAACTACGTGGACTTACTCTGTTTATATAATTATAAATCTAAATATAAATGAAGATGCGACAGATAATATCAATAGAAGTAGAAATCTGATATTGCCGAAGTCCACGAGCGGATGTTATCAAATTAGGTACCTACTATTAGCCTGACCATAAAAGAAGTTAGCTAAGCTAGTAATTTAAATATTCAAATAATTAATAGCCGTATAGCCTCTAATCTAGAATATAAAACCATAATATCTTTTCCAATGACTGTCGGAAGAGTTGGCTAAGGGAATTCTAAATAATAATAATACCTTCAAACTGTCGTCACCAGTCCCGTCTGCCCAGCACGGTGACTATGGCAAACACGTCTTTTTGGAGTAAGATAACTCCCTGCAGTGGACGTCTTTTTATTGAATTCGATTTTTATTGTCTCGAATATGTGCATGCATGCAGTGCTTACTTATAATGTTGTTCAACCCTTTACATCATTCAAATATCCATACTAATAATAATTATCTCAGTAGGTACCTACACGGTAGGCATATCTAATTTGCAATCTCGCAATACTTGTACTCCGGGTAGCGATAAAAATATCTTTAAATTATGGGCATGTTACAAAGTTTGAGTGCCATTTGAGGTGTAAAATGGGTGGATAAGTACTGGTATAATTGCCGCGTAACAGATTCGACCTGACACTAATGAGTAGGTACTAGTCAAAAACTGGTGTAACCGATGATTGAATGTTTTTACACTCTTACTGTGAACAAGTTCTTGTCTGATTAACTGTTCACTTACTATTGTTGCCTGTAATTACATTTTTATATACACTGTTTTTTTATATTTTGATTCGTCTGATATGACATGAAACTTTACCATAGATTTACATTATTATAATAGTATGTATGACTTTCCCTAGGTGTTTCCCATATTATAATTAACGTTTGTTTGCATGCATTTTCCATATTCATGATGAGAGAACACGATATGCAATTATGCATCATTTTAATGCTATAATTGAAATTGAAAATCATTGAAATTCGTTACGTAGCTCATTTGCCTACTTGATAGATCAAATTACTTTTCCATTCATTGTTTCATATTAGGATAGAGAATGTTTACCAGATGTATGCAAGATGTAATTTTAAAACTCTTACTTAATGATTATTATGGTAGATGGTAAATACTCTAAGAATCTTACTACAATAGCAAATTAAGATTAATAATACCTATACCTAGTTATTGTTTAACTTGGCATCAACATCAAAATTATAAAATACTTATTTAATCATTTCACATTTCTAATTAACTAAATCAAAATACGAATTGCTTTGTGCAAAAAAATAATATTTTTACTTTTTATTTTCCTTCCTGTTTGAAGTCGGTTTTGTTTTGGTTAATTTTTTTTTTATTATTGTTATACATTTGAAATCTTAGTCTTCTGTGTGTAAGTACTAATGATGCAAACTTATTATATTGTTAAGAGGACAATACCGAGAATACTTTTTACGTAGACACTAAAACAAGATTATTCGTTACCGATATTGATATTAAAACTTCGCTAGATAGAGTTTTAGTATTCCTAGACTAAGTGCCAAACGAGATTCTCAGAATTGTTTTTTTAATATTTAGCTCATAAGTATACTCATTTGGAGAAGAAGGTTATTTAACTCGGTGTGCTGAACAGATCTGAGACGCAGATACATTTGCAATATTGACACTGTTGTTTTATGAAGCAAAAAGGGTCCAGAATTTTTATTGAGTTGAACTTTAAAATAAGGCGTCTAAAGGTTGCTGTCCAAATTTGTTGTCCTACATAGAAAAAATATAAGTACAATCGAGAAATTTATCACGATTGTCCTCCTATAAATATTTTTATGAACACTGAGCATGCACAGTTTGCTATAAATGGGAAATAGAAAAAGTTATCCGACAGTGCACATACAGCCAGGCTCTTGCCTATTCGAGACCTGAGGTTAATGAACTGAATTTTAGATTATTAATCGTTATAGGAGATTATTAGGATTGTCATAGTAAATTGAACCATTAGTTCTTAGTTCACATCTTTTAAAGGCTGTTTGGCAACGGGTTTACGTTTTTTTAAAAAACTACCTTCAAGCAGAATAAGTAGATATTGACGAGTTAATTACAGATGATGTGTGTGTGGTGCGAGGGCCACTTTATCATGAACAGGTCAACGTAACGCAAGAAATTTTGACTTAAATCCAAAGTGCCAACTTTGGATTTGAGGCCACAATTCTCGCTAATAAATCTCAAGAACCAATTTTAATACAAACTGTTTATTAAAGCAATTATGTAGTCTATATCTGAATATATATTCTTATTTAAATAAATATATCATTAAAAACATAGAGTTCAGGATCATGGCCACGCGATTTTTTTAATTTGGCCTTTTGCGAATTCGGTGTTTTGCTCTAGCTAGATTCTTTTTAACAATAATAAGTTAAAATTTAAGTTAAATACTTCAATAGACAATAAAGCAAAGCCTCATTGCATTATTGCTATTTGCGTTCAAGTTGCACAATTATAGAAAGGATGCAAAAATTACAAGTGTTTGTTTGTTTCATAGGTACAATAGTTCTCGTATCTATAGACTGTTTGTTGTGTTCTAAGTGTAAAAATTAAAAAATGTGCACGTTTTGTAGCAGGCTTGTGATTATCTGAAGAAAAGACAAATCAACACAAACTTTAAGATGACAAAAATATAAATAAATAAATAAAATGAAATTCGAACGTGTGGTACATAAGAAAAGCATAGGTATGTTATGATTATTAAGTTCTAGTAAATTTATATATTAAAAACCTTGAACACTTTCAAAAGTTTGCTACATTGAAAGGAAAGCAAACAACTTTATCTTTAGCTTGTCCCCCGGGCGGCTACTTTATCACTGAGCCGGGAAGAGCTATTTGTTACATGTTCAAAGCTATCAAGTTCAAACCATAAATCATCTTTGCCTTTTCTTTCACGTACATTACAATTTCTGAACAAATTAATTTCCAATACTTAACCTAAAATTATACAACTTTCAATTAAAAATAAGATTGATGCTGCCATACGCGATATTGTGTCATTCTAACGCGTTGGGAAAAGGAGACCTACCCCACCACCCTCTAGTGAAGCATATTCATTAGAGCAATCAGTCAAGCAAATTATAGCGATCGAGCGGTTAGGTCATTAATTACATGAGAAGGCGACAGGCAGTATACAGGAGGGGCATCAGCAGCGTCCTGATCCGTGTCATATGTGCACTAAACCGCCACGAGAAGTAGGTAGCGATTATATATTAAATACCATCCATTGCAAAATTGACACAAAATTTTATGTAACAAGACCAAAAATATTGGTATTCAATAAATATTTATTATAGAGAAAAAAATAAATTATAATACTTGCTCAAAGTTATAAGATCAATGACCAAATAAGTTTGACCACAGAATAATTACTATTTAGTTCGATTGACAAGTCCATTATGAATTGACTGATACCCTGACACTAGACAGCCTGTAGTAGTAGTACTGTAAACTTGTAGTTTGACAAGTCAATTACCTTCCATGGAAACAAATCTATGGTTAGAAATGATTTATTACTAGTTGGATTAGCTAAATTATCTTCACTATAATAAAACAAAACTGGCATTAGTGAAGATAGTGCTTTCAACACAACAACATTGTCGACATAATTCCACTGCACTTAAAAATAAAATTAATGCATTAAAATTGCAAATAAGTCAATTATTCAGAAACTAGTGTATAAAACTCAGTAAAAATCAACTTGAAAAATTGAAAGTAAGTATCGAAAAATTATAGCATTTTCTGTAGTATTTGTATCTACACCAGAAAACGCTTTAATATCTTTATTTTCCTAAGCACTACTAATTAGCCCGAACAGTAGGTAGTGTAATAGAAAATTTCTTTTGCTGACTATTAAAAGTTCTATGAATAAATTGTTTTTTTTGTAACGCTACTCTGACACCAGTAGGGCCACAAAAGTACGCCCTAGTTCTAATGAATAATGATGTACTGGCGGTCTACTTACAATAGTGGTAGTCAATTAATACACGGGAAATCTTTATAAGAGTCTATAGTTAGCCAATAAGAATGATAGAGTTACGAGAAAGAAAAATCTCCGATGTTTACTAGCAGTGCCACGTCATTAGTGCCTAGGAAATATAAGGTTAATACCATGTACCTAAATGAAAATAACATGTACAATGTGAGTTTGTAACTTTTGTGAATGTATAATACAATACTTTGTGCAAAATAACGATAATAATTTTATTATAAACGTAAACTACACATAAAAAAACGTTAATAATAAAAAATCTGTCAACCCAAGACAATGCACACTTCTGAATTTTCACAAGCCAATGAACGTATAGTACCTATCTATATTTTTTTAATACGAAGTCCTTTGTATGTGTGTGTTTGTTACCAATTAGTATGTAGATAGATTAGGTGGCGGAGACGGACAAAGGCTACTTTTTGTCCCGAAAACCAGTCTGGTTCCCGAGGGATACAACAAACCATATTACGCGCGTGTGAATCTGCGCCGCGGAAAGCTAGTATTATTATAATAATTATGACAATTTTGCAGCACTAGCAAACGTTTAGTTAAAGTCCACATTAACGATTTTTTATTTTAACAAATCATTATCGAGTATAGATATGATTTCAATAGAAAGTTAGCAGACCTCGCTGGACTAGATTTAAATACATTACAAGGAATACGCTGGGAAGCGTCTGTCTGTTTGAACGTGCTAATCTCAAGAAACACTAAGGTTTTTCTAAGAAGCATTAGGTACATCAACCTATCATCTATAGGAGCCGATCACTAACAATAATAAATAGTAAACGAAGCGGGAAACTTCTATCATTGCTACAAGAGGCTTTGATTAAATTTCTGTGTAGCCCACCAACTTACGAAAATATCGTTAACTATTATTTAAATGTGAATTTTTCGTAATCGAATGATGAAATTATATTAGGGCCACAATATCACTGTCGGATAATTCATTATTGTACCTATTCCGCCTTGTATGTAAATCAAACTTAATCATTAGTCTCACTGATGCCAATAGGCTTAATAATAAACCTTTAGTTTAGTACCCAAGTTTCTGAAAGGCCTATTAAATTTGATTGAATTTGAGAAACTGGATGTCGTTCCCGTCGTAAAACTTCGCGTCCTTTCATCATCATCACTGCTAGATGTTCTGATACTCATGCTAATTTCCTAAACGGACAATTGTGATCTAAAAAGGAACAATGTTAAATTTAACAAGATGACCAAAACATACAGTTTTTATAAAGAAAAACAAATATTACAAATAATACTGCATTATAAATATGTTTTGATAAACCATAATAATATAAATTCGAAGAAATAACTTAGTTTCACGTAAAAAAAGTATTATATTCATAAGTTAATTCACCGACAAGCACCGATTAGTTGACAAAGCTTTTGACAGACGTATGATCTATGATTATATATGATCTATCATAACTAGCGTTTCAGAAACCCTTGATTAACATACGATTCTCTAGTCAAATTTAACAGCTATGTCAACTGAAAGGATGATCAAATTAAACTGAAAATCCATGCTTTTAGCAACCCAATTGGCACTTGACATGAGATTTAGCAAGCTATTAGTTAATTTTTTCGTTAATCAGCATTTCAGAAACTAGGTATGAGTGTGTGATTTATGGCCAAAGTTAACCTAAGGTATACTGACGAGACCAAGACAAATACTGAGCCAGACCTTATGTCTTACATTGCCAATACTATATAGTTACGTTCATACATCTATGTAATAGGACTTCGTTCTTAAAATATATCACTGTTGTCGTCATCTTTTCAAAAAAATACAGTAACTGCTAAAAAAATGAATCTAAGTTAATATTAAGGTGGTTTCCGTTGTGTATCTGGGCATACTAGTCGGTATTTCCTCATATGTAGATGAAAGTCGTAGAAGCTCATGTGGTGAAATGAAAAATATTCCGGATTCTGGTAGCAACCACCCTTATAGGCACCTCTACCTAAAACCTTAAAATAAAATATTTATTGTGATTATTACGGTAATGAAAAATATAACCGCTTCTGCGGTACCCAGTTTGAAATAGATGCAGTATCACATTTTCATAGCGTTCTATTCGTGAACATGATTCTTTCTATGGCTTGAAATCTAGTGCGAGCAGTAAAGTGACAGCATCAAATTAAACATCAGTAACTAAAAATCTGACAAAATCCAGCATATAATAGTTACCTCTCCCGTTGTACATCTAAATACTCCACTTGGTATATAATCCAAAACTTCAAAGTTAGGACATACATCAGGGTAAGGTAAGCGATGTCCGTATTTCCGAACCTGAAACGAATTAACCATGTAGGCGTCAACAACAAAGAAATCTACTTTTTTTTAATTGGTAACAAAATATATTGAAAATTGTATCGCTACCTTCTATAAAGTAAAACGGTATAAAAACGGGTTAAGTAATGACGAGCTGGTATTACCATATTATTAAAACAATATTAAAATTTGATTACTGATTGAATATAAATACTATGATTATATTATATTAGGAAGTAGAGTAGCGCGGAAGTGTAAGTAGAGTATCTAGATTATATAATAATGACTAATCACACTGTTGGAATACCTAATTTTTAGTTCATTAGAATAAATATACAAACAGCAGACAAAATATCTAAGTGCATTAACACACAACAAACACTACGCTGATATCTATAATAATGAAAAGGTAGTAAGTACTTTCCCAGCCCACAGCAACGGTTTACTATCGTAAAAATATTGATAAATGATTGGCTATGTATCTCTCGTGTTAAACAATCGATTTAGCCAGGGACTCTACAAACATAGATTTATCGAACATAGTAAAAAGCTCGGAAAGTTAATACAAAAAAGTAAACTGAACTTAGAGAAAAGACGAATAAAAAGCTGGACAAGGGCCTCAAAAGGAGAACAACCATTTAAAGAACAAAACAAATGGAATCTCTCTGTCAAGGATATACCTACATAAAATGCGACCTTGGCTGAGACAAATTGTGATAATTTTGCAAAAAATACACTGTCTACAAGATGTTAATACATTGGGGGTTACAGTACAAATTTTTATGAAGATTTTAAATAAAATACAGATTTTTGTATATATATAACATGAGACCACCACATAATTATCTTTCCGAGAATGCTCGATAACCTGATAACTACTGGCAACGTCGTTACCTGCGCAGTATAAAAAATACATAAACATCACCTTAGATCTCGCACGCGTAAAACCTCGCTTTGGGAGGGACAAGTGTCTTATTAATGGACATCTCCAGACCAAGACCAATTATGTTAAGAACCTTATTCAATATAAATAAATTAAGTTTGATATTTTAGCTTACTTCATAAATAGTAGGTTCACCAGGATTATTGCCACATGGAGGTAAATTACAACAGCTTTCTTCTCGACTTAAATTTTGATACGGAGAATGTTTAACTGTAAGTAATGGATTGATATTTATACGATACAAAATTTTGTTGATCATTGCCATTGTTACCCTGCAAGCGTTAGTTGTTTTCACATAGGTATTTTATTTCATTTAACATAATTTTTCTTTTTTTGTGGATTTTTCTTATTTTATTAGCATTTTAGTTACTGAAAATGATTAGCAATGATCATAATATTGAAAAACAACTCGTAAAAAAGAGTTCATGTCTTTTCAACAGAGCTAACGCCTGACAGCAGATACAGTCTAGTTCACTGACAGTGTCATGCTAACCACGCAAATAGCTTATTGCCAGTATCATACGTTATAATGATGACTCTGAAACGAGTCCAACAAAACATAGGTATCTATACTTCTATACTATTATATAAAGCGGAAGAGTTTGTTTGTTTGTTTGATTGATATATTAAATAATAATATATATACTTGCTTCTTTACGCCTGGGTATATGCGTAAAGAAGCAAGTTCACATATTATTATTATATTTTAGTAGGCGTTAATTACCTAATAAAATAGCACAGCACAAATAGCATGCATTCCAAAGAGCTGTAAAATTGCTTTTTCCATAATTCCAATAGTTTTAACTTGCGTTAGTGGGCCTACAAGAAATGATAAAGGGTATTCCTTGTGGTGCCACTAGGTACAGTATTAAGTGGAACCAGGAGGAATTATATTTCCCATGAAAAACGACCCATTTGGTCATCGAAATGACTCCCTTCTTAATAGTAAACAGTCTGGAGCATATGAGTTGTTAATTATAGCGGCTTTAAGATACGCCTGCTTCACTCCAGAAGAAAAGTGAAAGCAGCAGAAGAAAACATGTGCCCGTATAATATCATACCATGTGCCCGTATAATATCATACCATGCGCCCGTATAATATCATACCATGTGCATAATGCCACAAGAAGCACAGTCAACTCTAAGCACCGTTTAATTTTACAGGTCATCGAGGCTTTGTCAATGTTGTTTTTACTGCGTGCCATTTGAATCATCATCTTCAGTCTTCTTCCCCAATTCTCGCCATTTTGAACTTTATTATGAAATTTTATGAAGGGATAAATAAAAGAATACCGTATTATTAAAAATATACATACAATAATAAATCCACTGGAAATTTATTAGCATTATTTTTAAATATAAATTGTGATATTGCATTCAATTTATAAATAAAGACATGTCTAACATCTAAAACGCCTCGATCCTTTTGCTTTTATTGATTGATTATACATTATATTATGAAGATATAATTCAACTGCCTCAAATTAGTCGTATCATAACCTACAACTATCGCTAAAATATGATAGTTCCCAGGTGAGTTCATGAATATTACATTGCATTATCACAAACGACGCGACGGGGTCTACTTTTACTCGATTACGAAATAATACTACTAACGTATTATAATACTAGCTGTTGCCCGCTACTTCGTTCTCGTGAAAATGTGAATGTGCGCACAGGCGCAATTTTCTCATACAGATGAGAAAATTGCCTGCTTGATCTTACGGCAATCGTACATTGTATCAGTAAAAATCAGTATATAATTTGTCTCTATGGCGAACCCATTTAACTCTGTTTACCCATTTTGACATGATTGAGTTACAAAAATCCATACCTACTTCCATCCATTCATACGTCTAAACTTTCGCGTTTATGTATCTAGCTTTACTTTAGCAATCTGATTAAGCATCATATAAGCTTTTATCGGCCCTCTTTTAACCCCTTAGAGGTTTACTTTCCAAAAAGAAAAAAGATAAAATAATGTATTGTTTTAATCATGGACTCGAACTCTGCATCGGATTTGTAATTCTTCGATGACGACTGTTACAATTCACATTTTCCAAATAAACGTAAGTTTAAATCCTACTAATATAGTGATTTAGTTTTTTATAAATCAATGTACAAATATTATAAATGCGAAAGTTTGTGTGTGTGTGTGTGTGTATTTATGTGTGTGTTTGTTGCCACTCAGCGCACAAACGGCTGAATCGATTTCGATGAATATTCGTAAGTAGATAAAATAGGTGCCGGAGACGGACAAAACTACTTTTTATTCCAAAATTTGGTCTGGTTCCCGAGGGAGACAAAACACATTTTAAGTGCGGGCGAAGCCGTGGGATGCAGCTAGTAACCAATATTTTTTTTTTAATTTTTTTATTAATAAATTTTTTATTTCGAAAGAAAGTACAACAAATGCATACAGTGATACATAAAAGCAGACAGTACAGTGACAATGATTAATGGTATATAATACATAGGTACTCTACTGTAGCATTAGTACATAACAATAGTTATATTACACTAGTAGTTGTACATTTGCAAGTTAGGGAGGAGTGCACACTGGTTTCCAAACTGAGTTGATCTCGTATTCTGGAAACCAGTGGTTCTCTATATTAGTTACCTTAATTAGGTACATATATCATAATGTGCTGAGCGGACTACTGTTAAATACCACAGAGTAGGCACTAAAATTAAAAGCTTATTTAATACATAATTATGTTGTATTACTTATTAATAATATAAAAATGATTGTTTTATATTACCTATACCCTTTTCTACTTTGTAACAGTTATTAACTGTTCTGTTTTTTCATAGTTAAGCGTTTGTAACCAATTCTTTAGTTTTAGTTTAATTTCATATTTATTTAGTGTATATATTGCTATTTTTTTATTTATATTGTTATATAATCTTGTTATGAGAAATTTCTCTTGTCGACGCGCGAAAGATGTTCTTCGGTTGGCAAACAATTGCACCTTGTCTCTTTTCCATCAGTTCAGGTGTGACAGGCAGTTGGGAGTGTTGCCGTAGTATGGTGCAGTGTATAAATATTTGCCTTACTGATAGAATTTGACTTTCTTTATAAAGTTTCTTAGTCGAATAAATGCGAGGCTTGAAAGTTATTACTTTGAGAAGTGACCTTTGTGCTCTCTCTAATTGTAACAACTTTGTTTTACAACTACCACCCCACACCGGAATACAATAGCTTAGTATTGATTGACATAAGCTAATGTAAACACTTCGCATGACGTCCTGACTGGCCGAATAGCGTAAATTTTTAAATATATACAACAGTCGTCTAACACGTGTAGTTAGAGTTTCAACTTGAGGCTTCCAGTCTAGCCGTTCATCTATCATTATACCAAGATAGCGTGTATTGGTAACATTAGTAATCATTGGACATATACAAGTTTTGTTATCGCAATCAGTAGACGACTGTTGATGGGCGACTAGTACTTGTGTTTCTTTAGGTGGTGTTTTAGAGTTAGACAAATAAAAGTGGATTACTTTCGTTTTTGCAATGTTAAGCGTTAGTAAATGTGTAGATAGTCATCTCATAATATCTCTTAATGCATTTTCAGCATAGAATTTTGCCTCTGTCCAGTTTTTACCATATACCAATAGAGCAGTATCGTCTGCATATGTGAATACATTACAGTTATTTAGCCTAATTTTACACAAATCGTTAATATATAGTAATAATTAATTTGTTTTTCGTCACTCATCAAATTATTTACCCTGACAGCCTGTGTACGATTTGTTAAATAATCTCTAAAGATATCAAGCGATATACCTCGTATCCCAGCTTGCTCTAATTTGGATATAAGAATAGGAGTTGAGACCGTGTCGAATGCTTTCGACAAGTCTAGAAAAATACCGTAACATTTGTGACTACTGTTCAATCTGGCAACGGTTTCTTCACAGAATTTAGAAACAGCGTCTACTGTGGACACACCAGATCTGAATCCAAATTGGTTATTTGAAATAATATCATATTTTGTTAAATATTTAGTCAGACATTGATTGAGAATTTTCTCAAGAATTTTGGACAGTGCACTCAACACAGACATATTCCTTACTTCCACTCTTAAAGACAGGAGTGACTAAAGCTTTCTTTTGGCTTTTTGGGAAGCAGCCAGTGGTAATCGAAGTATTGCATATGTGCGTAATTGCTGGAGCAAGTGTCTTGCGAGACTGTTTAAGAACAAGAGCTGGAAAATATTATCCCACTCAGTAACACAGTTACTACGGAGGGTAGCAATAGTAGCCTCAACTTGTTCTTGATCCACCGGTAAGATACCCAAAGAGTTAATTGGGGGAGAACCTACTTCATTTCCGAGATATGGCTTACTTGATGCAATTACTTTTGATGCCAGATTTCTACCAATATTTGCTAGGTAATGGTTTACCGAATTTTTTGACTCTTTCGCATTTGCCGATAATTTTAGTAGTTCTTTTGCTGATTCAGATTGAGCTTTTCTACCCGATATTGATCACGCTCCACATCGCTTTAGCATTGTTGCCAGCCTTACAGAATTGATCTTTTTCATATTCGCGTTTTAATTTCTTAAGTAATGTATTGCAATAATTACGATATATTATCTTGTACGTGATCAGGAGAATCATATTATTCGGATCTTTTCGTAATTTGACACGCATCCTGTCACGATTACCAAGGCAATGTGGTTCATTACAGAAATGTAGTCGAATGTAATTCTGGGAACGCAGTCTATTGCAGGAATGAATGATAAATTTATAAGTAGCAAGTTATATTTGACTTGATGTTTGTGTTGTAACTTTGAACTTTTCATAGTGTTTGTATGAATGGCAATATTGTCATTATAGGAAGTTGTCATTTTAGGAATTTGTCATTTTAGGAAGTTGTCATTTTAGGAATTTGTCATTTTAGGAAGTTGTCATTTTAGGAAGTTGTCAATTTAGGAAGTTGTCATTGTAAAATGTTGTCATTTAGGAAGTTGTCGTTTTGGGAAGTTGTCATTTTAGGAAGTTGTCGTTCTCAGCCTGAGGGTGGAAAATCACTATTTTATATTTCAATAAGCTAATAGAACAGAAGTAGGTACAACAAAAAAATTAAAATATTAAAACCAATGAAGTTTAAAATAGCGTGCACCTAGTTTTCAACCTACTTATATTCAAAAAAATCTTTTTCGACTTGTCTTTTGTTTTTAAAATCGACGTCGGATGACTTTTCGACAGTCTTTTGTTTTGTCCACATTCATTTGTATTCTGTGTGTGTATTGTAGGCCGAATGGCAATGTGAGACATTTTTAGTCCAGTGGATCATTTAGGGAAAGTAGACAATTTAGGAAAGTGGACTTGTATGTGGAGCTGGTAGTGTTTTCTTAGCTGAAATTGACACCCCTTGGTAAGTTGACATTTTCGGAATTTGTCATTCTCGGAATGTGTCATTCTCGGAATTTGTCATTCTCGGAATTTATCATTATCGAAATGTGTCATTCTCGGAATTTGTCGTTTTCGGAATTTGTCTATTTTGGAATAGACGTTGTAGGAAGTTGTCATTTTAAGAAGTTGTCGTTCTCAGCCTGAGGGGTAATCGTTAGTAAAAAACATTTACTAAAGGATAGGCTGTAGCAATGGGCTATTTGACTTCCGAATGCTACGTAAATTGATCGTTTCTTATGGAAAGCGTTTCGACTGAGGGACCATCTTTCACCTGTTGTAACTTTTTAAGGGTTTCTTTTACAAACTAGAGATTGAGTTTACAACCATTTAAATACTTTTACTAACGCTAGAGCCATACAAAATTTCCAAATTCCACTGTGGTCTCCACTTATGTGAACTTATGGTGATCGATTGAGGGACCACCTTCTGCATGCTAGTTCTCTTTATATAATGAACCAGCAAAGCTGATATTTAATAAAGTAGTGTAACAAATCTTTTACTAAGAGTAGTCATTAATAGCAGTTGTAAATTTCAACAAAGTTTTGAGAAATGGATGCCTGTCCGCCACGATTGAGGGACCACCTTTGACCGTTTGTAACTTTTGAGTGCCTACTTTTACAAATGAAAGACTGAATTTACAATCGTTTGAGAACATTTACTAAAGGCTGACGCATTTAAAAGCTTAAAATTCAGATATGGTCCCTCAATGGGAACGCACATCTCAGAATTGTACGAAACTCACCTCATTTGACGTAGAAAAATCGCTGAATCCGAATAGGCATAGAACTCCATAACGCCGAAAATGTCGCTTCATACAAATAGTCTTTCATTCTCGAAATATTCTTTAAAACAACCTCCAACTTAAAAAGCAGACGAAAACATAAGAAAACCTGTATGCAAATATATTAATCATGGCATTTTCGCGATGTAGTCATTTTGCGAGTAAGGCTTTTGACGACATGCAAGTGAAATAGTACAATCGCGATGTAGTCATTTTGGTGTGCGTTCCCATTGAGGGACCACATCTGAATTTTACGCTTTTAAATGCGTCAGCCTTTAGTAAAAGTTTTCAAACGATTGTAAATTCAGTCTTTCATTTGTAAAAGTAGGCGCTCAAAAGTTACAAGCGGTCAAAGGTGGTCCCTCAATCGTGGCTGACAGGCATCCATATATGCTTTTTTTTCATTATTTTCTTTTTATCAGCTGAGTAAAATAAAATATGATTAAAATTTATACAAGCAAACAGTCAATTATTTTAATTTATCCAAAAAAAAACCTGATATGTGGTCACCCCGATGCTAGATTTCTTAGCAGGAATTTGATTGTTGTTTAAAGCAAAATTTGTAGGTTTTTTTTTGATATTGTTTAGTAAAGTTATCGTTAGTAAAAAACATTTACTAAAGGATAGGCAGTAGCAATGGGCTATTTGACTTCGCAATGCTACGTAAATTGATCGTTTCATAAGGGAAGCGTTTCGACTGAGGGACCACCTTTTACCTGTTGTAACTTTTAAAGGGCTTCTTTTACAAACTAGAGATTGAGTTTACAACCGTTTAAATACTTTTACTAACGCAAGAGCCATAAGAATTTCCAAATTCCACTGTGGTCTCCACTTATGTGAACTTATGGTGATCGATTGAGGAACCACCTTCTGCATGCTAGTTCTTTTTATATAATGAACCGGCAAGGCTGATATTTAATAAAGTAGTGTAACAAATCTTTTACTAAGAGTAGTCATTAATAGCAGTTATAAATTTAAACAAGGTTTTGAGATATGGATGCCTGTCAGCCACGATTGAGGGACCACCTTTGACCGCTTGTAACTTTTGAGCGCCTACTTTTACAAATAAAAGACTGAATTCACAATCGTTTGAGAACTTTTACTAAAGGCTGACGCATTTAAAAGCTTAAAATTCAGATGTGGTCCCTCAATTGGAACGCACACACTTTTAGTGTGTGTGTTATTTTTTCCGACAGATAGGAAAAAAAATTGTAGCTCATTCTAATAAAAAGAGTTATAATTGTTTATACTTATTAAATAAATTGAAATTGAATTGTATTCTTGTAAAGTCTTTCGCGATACAGGGTTTGTTATTTAGTGAGGAAGTGGTGTTGTTAACCCATTGTGTAATAAATAACTGTCAATGTACTACACATTGACAGTGCAAGGTAAAATAGTTATTTTTATTAAGTATTACAAGCATTATTTTCTTTAAATTTAAATCATTTTTTACATTACTTAGCTAACTAAAAATAGCTAACTAATGTAAAATATGATTTAAATGTAGTAGTAGCAAACGGTCATTAGTTTTATTTATCCAAAAAAAAACCTTCTGTGTGGTCGCCCCGATGCTAGATTTCTTAGCAGGAATTTGATTGTTGTTTAAAGCAAAATTTGTAAGTTTTTTTGATATTGTTTGGTAATGTAATCGTTAGTAAAAAAACATTTACTAAAGGATAGGCAGTAGCAATGGGCTATTTGACTTCCGAATGCTACGTAAATTGATCGTTTCTTATGGGAAGCGTTTCGACTGAGGGACCACCTTTCCCCTGTTGTAACTTTTTAAGGGCTTCTTTTACAAACTAGAAATTGAGTTTATAACCGTTTAAATACTTTTACTAACGCTAGAGCCATACGAAATTTCCAAATTCCACTATGGTCTCCACTTATGTGAACTTATGGTGATCGATTGAGGGACCACCTTCTGCATGCTAGTTCTCTTTATATAATGAACCAGCAAAGCTGATATTTAATAAAGTAGTGTAACAAATCTTTTACTAAGAGTAGTCATTAATAGCAGTTGTAAATTTCAACAAGATTTTGAGATATGGTTGCCTGTCAGTCACGATTGAGGGACCACCTTTGACCGCTTGTAACTTTTGAGTGCCTACTTTTACAAATGAAAGACTGAATTTACAATCGTTTGAGAACTTTTACTAAAGGTTGACGCATTTAAAAGCTTAAAATTCAGGTATGGTCCCTCAATGGGAACGCACTCTAACTTTTAAAGGGCTTCTTTTACAAACTAAAGATAAGTTTACAGCCGTTTAAATACTTTTACTAACGCTAGAGCCATACGAAATTTCCAAATTCCACTGTGGTCTCCACTTATGTGAAGTTATGGTGATCGATTGAGGGACCACCTTCTACATGCTAGTTCTTTTTATATAATGAACCGGCAAGGCTAATATTTAATATAGTAGTGTAACAAATCTTAGAGTAGTCATTAATAGCTGTCTTTCCACTCTAGACCAACTAAACTGACTAACTGAAACAGATCAACTATTTTTCTTTCTCAACACAACTTTGTAGTTGGTCTGATAGGAATATTTTTTTAATTGAAGTTTATCCCCATCCACACAACTTAAAACGAATCACCTATTTGTTTTTCTTATCGGTACAACTTTTTTGTTAGTCCGATAGGAATATTTTATACATTCAAATTTGATGGGAATCAAACAACTTAGTATCAAACCTAAATAAATGTACCGGGAAAGTGTATCTTAGGGGAATAAATCCATATCTACTCAATAACCTATTGGTTTATGGACAGTAACGAAGTATGCTTGATTGAATAAAACGACTGTGTTAGTTGTCTATTTTTATTTTAATCCTGTGGTAGATACATTTAACTATTTTTTTATCTCAATTTTTCTGGGGCGTGTCCTATTGAGATCTCATCAGATAAACATTGTATCATGGTCTGTCTAATGGCATCATCGCGAATTATATAAGTTTAAAAATAAATTTAAATTTAATAAAGGTTTAATATCAAAGTTGTGTGGATGGGGACAAATTTGCATTAACAAAATATTCCCATCAGACCAACTAAAAAGTTGTATACTTGAGAAAGAAAATAGTTGGTCCGTTTCAATTGGTTGGTTCAGTTGATCCCATATTGGAATAATACTACAAATTTACATTTGCTGTCTTCTGTATTGCAAATTTATAAATATTGAATTTCTGAAAATTGCTAAAAAATAAGTTAAGCATAATATAATAAAACATAGCTTAAGTTACCGTAAAAGAATTTTTCCAATCGGTAAGGAAGATTTTTAGTTAAATCTTTGCAAACAAACATACAAAATAAAAAGTCTTTTCTATATACTACAGGGTGATTCTGAATTCATTAGCATCCTTTTAACCTGAGATTCTATACATAGTACCAAGTACTTATGGACCATAAAATTGAAAATTAATGTTATCAAAATTATTTTTTTAAAAACGATTTAAAACATTATATCTACGTAAATAAAGTCTCAAACAAACAAATAAAAAATTAAAACATACTAAAAAAATATTACATTTTAATAATTGTTAATTAATATTGCGCGCAAATCAACAACGTTTGGCCGCTGTATACCATCAAGACGATAGTATTACCTACGCGCGGCATTCATTGATAAACCTATTATTGAATAAATGCACCGCGCAAGCCGTGTGGCGGCGCGCGGCACCTCAGATGTAGGCTACTTCGCAGTTCTATTGAAATGAAATAAATACCGCCAGGTGCGCTCCTGCTTCCTGATAGGTTGCGCCGGCGACTCGGCGACCCAAGGCGCGGTGTGCGTGTGCATTAGGTGTGTGTGTGAGTGTGTGGGTCAGAGTGCAATTTTTTATTTTCTATCAGTTACGAATTTCACTACTTTCAAGTGTGACGTAAAATTCATCTCTCCGTAGACTTTCAAACCGTGACGCTCGTGGTTGGATTCAGTGACTGTGTGTGTATTGTGTTGTGAAGTTTAATAAATAAAAAATAAAATCGTTTCGCAGTAAACGTGTGGGGTGGCATATTAAACACGACCATTATCGGTCCATATTTTATTGAAGGCAGGGTAAACGGGGCAAACTACTTACGAATGTTGGAGCACGTCGTAGAGGAACAATTAGAAGAAGTACTCATACGGTTCCTCAATGAGCTGTATTATCAGCACGATGGTGCTCCGCCTCATTTCCAGCGCGACGTTCGTGCCTACCTAGACCGCAAGTTCGGAGCGCGATGGATAGGGCGTGGCGTTCCCGTGGCGAGGCCACCGCGCTCGCCTGATTTGACTCCCTTAGATATCTTTATACGGGAAGAAATCAAAAGACTCGTTTACGAACATGAGTGTGAAACACAGCGTGTAAAACATAATCACCAACGCCGTGCTGAACTCTGCGTGCAAAGAGGAGGTGATCACTTTGAACATCTTCTCAAGTACATCTAGGTAAGCACATAACAACATAAAGTAGGTACTTGGATACAAATTATTTCTTACTTTCATTAGGTAGGTAAGTACCAACGTTATCGAATAATCCTTACGCGCGCTATCTTTATTCTGTTACTGTCTAATACGTCTAGTAGGTACCTACCTGTCTAGCTTACAACTAAATTAAATCTAATCTAATCTAAGTAATTATTTCTGTTCAAGACAGTTCAAGAAAAAAAAAACAATTATTAGAGCAACAAACTAACGCAACAATTCATAACATAAAACTTTATTTCAGTATTAATAATAAGAACTCCCTTAACGTCGAACTAGTAAATAAGTAAGTGTGTAAAATTTCAACAATAGGTAGGTAGGTACCTATTTAATCTAAACAGCTACGCTCTTATTATTACTGATAAAAGTATCTCCTAGTTAGTTACGGTTTAACACTCGAAATGAGCTAAATGTTCTAACACAAATAATTACATTATTTTTCTCTAATACCTACATCGTTATGAAAGGAAATCACAAACATGTTGGTTACAAAACACAGTTACCATGGCGACCGAAAGTTAAGTAATTGGGTAGGTAATTTTAAATATCTTCTCAAGAACACCTAGATAAGACCTACCTAACAACACAATACCTACCTACATGCTTACTTGATTAACATTGCTATCGAATTGTTTGTTGTCTTACGTATGTAGTTATGTTTCTAACTAAAAAAATTATTAGGTACTGCATTGTCTAACCTGCAACTAAATACCCTACATATTTGCGCACAAAACTCAGGTAAACTCAGTACACCCATTATTGCACAAGCACTGAGAAAGTAATAAAATACATCAAATTCATTATACCTAATACGGGCAGTAAGTACCTACCTACATGCCCGTAATAAGTATTATGTGTACAAGAAATTATTAGCACAAAGAATCTATCATGAACGGAATTGCATGTAGGTAAGTAGGTACAATAAAATAAGCTAATAATATGAGTAATACGTCCTTCCTG
Source organism: Parascotia fuliginaria (assembly GCA_963082885.1). Classification (NCBI taxonomy): domain Eukaryota; kingdom Metazoa; phylum Arthropoda; class Insecta; order Lepidoptera; family Erebidae; genus Parascotia; species Parascotia fuliginaria. Next base: position 13,511,278 of record OY720172.1, read on the forward strand.
CCTGCTACCTCGGTCGCCTAGTCATCAATAACACTAACTTAATGGAAGTAGATAGGTAGGTACCGAAATTGTCAGGGCAATGTCAGGACGGCTGCTTATCACATTACTTAGTCCGTGATTAATTCTTACTGGAAAAACAGTTGTTCACGTTGCACAACTGTAGGTATACACGTGCGTTCTGTGTAAAGATATTGATTGAACCCATGGCACGACACGGCTCAGTCGGTAGAGCATGAGACTCTTATTCTCGGAGTCGTGGGTTCGAGCCCACGTTGGACACAAATCTCTTTTTGGATGTGGATTAAAAATTCCAAAAAAATGTACATTTTTATTACCATTTTATCATAAAAAAACATTTAAAATACTATTTGGTGCATCTGCTGTTAAAATTGCCTTTAATATGTGCCTACGTCAAGAGAGATTATTTTAACTAATTTATTTAGACTGCATGACTTGCTGTCTAACAATTTAAGAAAAGTGCGTAGATACGAATTACATTTGGTAAATAGGTAATTGGTATAAATAATATTGTATTTGAATGGTGATGTGCGTACCGTAGGTACTGTCAAAGTAGGTTGAAATTCGCCTGATGACAGATTTCTTTTGCAACGTGCTTGATAAAATATCATTTTATTAGACACTGACATTTTACTGAGTACACTGTTGTTACCCTAGGCCCTAGTATTTAAAATGTCCTAAGTGCATTAAAAACGATAGATCTTACTAGTTTGACAGTTTTAAGCGAATTTTATTATCATCAAAATGGGTCTTGATTCAGCTGGTTCGTTCGATTGTAGACATTGTACGGATAGGTAAGACGGCCGCGGCCGTTGACCGTACAGCGCCTCTACATGGCAGTCAGCTGTAGCTCCGAGTCACTTCGGCCGCCCTTGATAGTAAAATGCGTAGGTAATAATTTTAGCGCGTAAACGTCTCGATACTTTCCTTTATTTATTGTATTTTTTATTCGATTTCTTTTTTATTTTGGAATTATTGCTTTTTTTCGATTTTGTTTGTTAATAATTTAATTAATTTACTTAGACATGATGTTTTCGACCAAATTTTTTTTTTTTTTTTTATGTACTTAATACTGAATTTTATAGTGCATAAGTACTTGGTACTATGTATAGAATAACAGGTTAAAAGGATGCTAATGAATTCAAAATCACCCTGTATATATAATTAGAATAATATTAATTAGATTAATATTTTACATACTTAAAGGTATAGCTTTTAATAAAATATTTTCTTTTGTAGGTAGTAAGTAACATAAAAAATAACAAAATATTTTGAAAAGTATTTTATGTTATTATATTTGTCGTATTATATTATTATAATTTTCAATTTATTCTATTGATTGATCCAGTACACAAGCGGTCGAGCGCGGTCTAACAATAATACAGCACAGGCGTATGCGATGACTGTCATAGGGCTATTTCACGCCTTTGAGGATATCACGGAAGCGCAACAAACTATTGCTTTAGTTTAAGAAAAATTAACAAAATAAGTTTGCTGCGATCTCATAGACCGTGCGCGACCATTGTAAGGTTAAATTGAAAATAAACGACACAAACCTCCTACAACTTTCTGCTAGCCTAGTACAATTTTTTGAAAAATAGTATTTATTAGTTAATATAGTAGTAGCGGTAATTAAACACAAAATACCTATTTCGATCATAAAAACCTTCTACAACTTTATGCTATTCTAGTACTATTTCTACGAAATCAGGAGGGAAAGAATCGAAATAATACTTTATAAAGTATTTCAATCATACAAGCCTCCTACAACCTTCTGTTAGCCTAGTACTATTTCTGCAAAATCAGGAAAGAAGAAACCAAAATAAAACTTTATAAATAATTTCAAAGTGTTTCGATCATACAAACCTCCTACAATCTTCTGCTAGCCTAGTACTATTGATCCACGGATATCCTTTTTCCATACCCCAGGGGATCGAAAGCACTTGCTACTAGAGGACTACTCTACGATCCCTCGAGTTTGGCCACAAGGAAATAGAATTCCTCGTAGCCGAATCAGTTTGGCGAAATAGTTTGGCCACGAGGAAACGCCGGAATTTATTAATCTATGGTGTGGTTTTGGCGAAAGACAGAACAACAAATTTTGTGGAGGCATGGCACGGCGGATTAAATAAGTCGTTTAAGAAAACTGTAATAACTCAAACTATTGCAAGTTTTATTAAATGACGCTATGTTTTATACAGTACATACAAAGAAAATACAAAATAATTTAAAACCTGACACCAGAAGAGATTAATTTTGTTGTCAAGGACATGCTTTTACAAAATTCTCAAATGTCACTTCTCAGTGGAGAAGTTACTGTAGGTACCACATTTCTTAGAGTAGAATCGTCCGCAATTCTCATAGAAAAAAGGATACTTAGCCTAAACGTTTTTGTTATTAAGTGTACTGGTACTAATGAGACTAATTTCATCTTGCCGGCAACAGGATGCTAGTTCCATGGAACTACTGGGAGAGAAAAAAACTGGGATACGGCGGTTTAGACGGCGCGTATTAATAACACAAGCCGAGCCGAAGATGGCGCGCGCGCCTTTGATCCGTGTCGGAAAAACCGAAAAGTGCTGATTCGTCCGAACTTTGCTGAGCCGCGCCGAGCGTAGTTGTTTAAACAGCGCGTGGCGCGCTGAAACACGAGCGGAGCCAGGCTCGGCTCGCGTGTTTGCGCGCCGTTACTCGTACCTTTACTTTTAATAGTCATAACATGAAATGACCAAAAACGGAAACGGGCATTACTAGAACCGGGCGTAACAAGTAGTTCAAAAACCGAACAATCATATCCAGAAGAGGACGTCGCAAGAAGTTGTCACAGACCGCCTAAACGATTTTTGCAAATGAATCTTTTGATACTGGACGTTCCAGAATACTGGGCATTGTTAGACTGGACGTAATAGGACACCCGACTAAGCATATTGGACATAGCGAGACGAGACAGAATTTAACCCGATGGTCCGAAATGCACAATTAAAAGCAGGTTTTTATAGCATTATTTTAATTCTACAAAACGGTACGGTACAAACACTATTGATGAGCGTAATCAGCAAGCTTGATTCACCGACACCATGGCTTTTCGGGAAACTGCTCGACCTAGCTTAGGGCTCAGCCAGCCTTCATTAGCAGATCTTTCCACCGCTGCAACCTCCGCACCTGGAATAAAAAAGATTGTGTATTCTCCAGCAATCCAGTAAGCTTTGCCCAACCCGCCACAGCCCATACTTACATATTGTAATCTGGATTAAACTTGTTTTAAGCCTAAAAATGAGGTCTACGTCAGCTGCACCGCTTTGAAGTTTGTAAAAGAAAGAGTTAACTTTATTATTTAAAAAAATATTGACAATACTTTTTAATAATTATATTTTTAGATATTTTGCAATTTATTTTATTTTTATATTTTAATTCCACTATTCTTGTATGAAGCTTACTAGTTAACTAACCTTCTGTTCTCATTCGCTTCTACAAATCACCTCGTATACCGTTTGAAAACAGAATTTTCAAGTTTTATTTTTAATTTTAACAACAAGCCTGGGACCAGACTCAGATCTCCATACTCCTTTTGTTTTATTTTTCAGCGAAAAAGGTTTTATTAAACCTCCTACAGACTATGGCCGAGAATCCCGACACCACCCGAGAATCGTGAACGTGATAGATTTCTCTCCTTCTCGTTCTCGCGCTCGCCTGTTCGCCATTCGGTGGCGGTAATAAGTCATTCATTTGCTTTAGTTTTTGTTAGTTTATTTACTTTTGGGATAAAGTATTTTGTATGTAGACTTGAGTGTTAAAAATTGTGGTCTAAGGAATCAGAATAATTAAAGTTCAAGAATAAATAAAGAATATTTTCAAGCAGAGCCCAATTCTTTCATAATTTTGTAATTGATTTAAATATTTAAGAAAGTATAATATGTAAAATACACTCAACACCAAAGCCGTTAGCAGTTTCAAAGTCGTCCATTCCGGATAACGGTCGAGAACGCAAGTGAGAAGGCGTAGTGGGTGTGAATAGTTTCTCAGTTATCGCTCAATATTAGATATTTTGGAGAGACTTCTCGCGTGAGTTTGTAGGACGTTTATCAGTTAGCCGTAAATTTATCGGAGATCTACCACCGTTGCCAAAGTATCTAAAGGCATATTATATTGTACCAGAAATATATCGGCAGGCCATACAGCAAAGCATGAAAAGCAATGCGACAAATGACAAAAAGTAATTTAACAATCAGGTACTAGTCCAATCAAATTACTTATGCAACTGATGCTTATTTCTACAAATACTTTAATATTTGGTGTAATATGTCTAATTGTCTATGATCCAAAATGTTTTCAAGTTATCAGTTTTTCGAAATCACTCAGCCTAACACGGTAGTTGTGGCAACTCAAGCAATGTTCTCATAAATACAATGCACCATGCAAAGCGAACTGCTTTGAACTTCAACATTACTGAGCAAAATAAATATTACTATTTTAATTTCATCGCGTATATTCTGATTTTACTTAATATTTATTAAGTAATTTAAGAGAAAATCCAGAACATGGTGAAGGTCCTCTGTAAGTGCTATTGAAAATATTGTAGGCTATTGCTTTTAAGCGAATCAACTTGTAAACCAGAATGCTATTTCATGTATTTAAACGTGGCAAACTCTATCTAAGAGACATTTTTAAAGTTGGATTGAATTAAAAACTAGGAATATAGTGTGTTGTGTTCTTGATTACCTGGCGCAGTGCAAGGTAATGTCGCGTAGGTACTGTTATAGTAAGTACGCTGAGCAACCGATGTAAGTGAGCAGCTCAGGGGCCTTACTATAAGAGACATCGCCTCAATGGCCGTCTTCTATCGCCTTTACCATGGAGAGTGTTCTGAAGAGCTCTTTGAATTAATCCCACCCTCTCCCTTTTTATCCAGAACGACACGTGCGGGACTAAAGTGCCACCCTTTCACAGTGGAATCTAAAGGGTCTCGAACCAAACGGTTCAGCACTTCATACTTTTCTCGCTCAATTAAAGCCTGGAACTCTTTGCCAGCGCATGTGTTCCCATCTAATTTTGATCCTGGGTCTTTTAAGCGGGGCGTGAAAAAGCATCTCACTAAGCCGCCATAGTGGAGGCCACCATACCAGTAGTTTGGCTTTTGGAATGGTGTCCGCCACTTCTGGATTCCACTTACTGCTTACCATCAGGCAGAGTGGAGTCACTTTGGTAGGCTAATATAGAAAAAAAAAACTACAACCTCTTTAAGCAATCTTATTATAATCTTACTTTGTCTCTATTTTATATCCTTGTTTTTAATGGTACAAAATAAAAAAATAACACAAAGTAAGATTAAAATAAAACTGCTTTAAGAGGTGGTGGTAGGCCCCCAGAACAGGCTTTATATTATTTCAAGGAAAGTCTAATTGGGCCCTTGTACAATGCCGCGGGCGGCCAGCGGCACCACCGTTTATACGGGTCTCCCTGGCCGGCGGGTTGACCCACACCACCCACACAATGACTCCGCGGATACTCAGCTGGTCCCACACATCCTGCGAGGTCAACGCCATCTAGACCCAAAGTAAGCATATTATATGCTTGTATTATGGGTTCTAGAATACGGATAAACATACTTAAATACTTTTATTTTTGTAAATAGATACATATTATACATAGAAACACCCAGACCAATGCAAATAGACATGTTCATGCTACAAATATTTGCACTGAGCGGGAATCGAACCCGCGACCTCACAGTCCATACACAGTACCACCGAAATACAGAGGCAGTGATTCCGCAACCGTTCTCCTAAGACCGATTCGCCATTGGACTGTTCGTCGACAGGATGATTCATTAATTTCCGTTTCCCCGGCAGAACCTTTCACCTACGGACATTTCGCCGACAGAAACTTTCATCTACGTCACTTTCGACGACAGACCTTTCCAGCTACAGAATGTTTTACCGACACGACGATAAACCTATAAATCTTTTAACTACAGACCTTTACATCTACGGAGAATTCGCCGTCAATCTTAAGACAAGCGATATTACAAAAAATATACATATCTACAGCTTACTGTGCCTTTACTAAGAGATCAGGCTACTTGCTCTAGAAAATTTAATCTTTGCTTACAGCACAAATAATTTAATATTTGAAAATATTAGTCCTACCTATAAAAAAGCATTAACTACTTATTTATCTAGTTTTATTTATCCTATTCTATTCTATGAAAACAAAACAATAAAACTATCTTATACCACACAGTTGCATCATTTTCCTTTATTTACTATCTATTACACTAGTGAAATAAAAGTATACTTATTGGAGTTTGTTTCATTACTTATTTTATGTTTTGTTTTCGCAAATAACATGCATATTATATTCTTTGTTTTGGCAATATTCTATAATTTTATTGTTTCATTTAAATAAAACTAGATAAATAAGAAGTTAATGCTTTTTATAGGTAGGACTAATATTTTCAAATATTAAATTATTTGTGCTGTAAACAAAGATTAAATTTTCTAGAGCAAGTAGCCTGATCTCTTAGTAAAGACACAGTAAGCTGTAGATATGTATATTTTTTGTAATATCTCTTGTCTTAAGATTGACGGCGAATTCTCCGTAGATGTAAAGGTCTGTAGTTAAAAGAGTTACAGGTTTATCGTCGTGTCGGTGAAACATTCTGTAGCTGGAAAGGTCTGTCGTCGATAGAGACGTAAATGAAAGTTTCTGTCGGCGAAATGTCCGTAGGTGAAAGGTTCTGCTGGGGAAACGGAAATAAATGAATCATCCTGTCGACAAACAGTCCAATGGCGAATCGGTGTTAGGAGAACGGTTGCGGAATCGAGGCAGTCGATTTCCCCCTGACTTTCCCCTCCCTTTCCCCTGACTTCTCCCTAACTACCCCCGCACTTTCCCCTCACTTCTCACTTCTTCCTTCCTTTCGTCTTCCTCCCCCTCCCTTCTCCCTCCCTCCAAATTTAAAGTCGCCAACTTCAAAAGCAAAGATCTTTCCATACAATATTTCATCCCTTATTTCACTCCTATAAATCCACCCCAGTAAAAAAAAAAATTATGAGCGTATTTTTTATTTAAATAAAAGTATTCCAAAACAAAATTTCAAAGCTGTAACTTAAAAAATGAAGACGTTTCATACAATCGATTTCATCCCTTTTCATACACTTAAGGGTTGAATTTTTAATAACCCTTTCTTTGTACACTTTTAGACATTGAGACAAACACACCCTCCAAATTTCAAGTCGCTACGACCAGCGGTTTAGGCTTTACGTTGTCTGTCAGTCAGTCAGTCAGTCAGGACAAAGCCTTTTATAATATGTATGGATGTATGGATTAGACGTATAGCCATCAGGGATCAAAGCATACAGGCTGCTAGTAATGCTAACACGTGATAGAGCCACATAAAGCTGACCGAAAAACAGCTAATACTTAGATCCACACCCACAACTTTTAGTGTCTTACCTTTACTTTAATTACTTAATTAATTAATTACTTTAATAATTCATCGCAAAACATAGGCTCACTGGAAACTGGACTCGTTTAAAACTAAATGAAAGACTGTTTAGAATGACAGGAATCCGAGGAATAAAAACACTATCAGCTATTCCGCAACCTGTTAAAATATCTGCTTCTATAAGATTTCGTAGTAAATTAACGAATGTTCGATGTGATTCTTTAAATTGGCATAACTTTTTTATTTATGAACCGATTGACATGAAACAAACACTAAATGTTAAGTGAAGCTTACCACAATATATTAGTGAAAACCATATTTAAATCGGATAAGCCGTTTCTGAGATTAGCGTGCACAAACGCACAGACAAACAGACAAAAATTTTAAAAATCATTGTTCTGGGTTCTATTTTCGTTGATATAGGTCCCAATAGTATTTTTCTCATATATCCTTCATGTACAGACAGCGATCGGTTACATTTTTATTATATGTACTAGCTGTTGCCCGCGACTTCGTTCGCGTGAAAATTCAGATGGGTGCCTCTATTAGAATATTGCGTGCCTGATTTTATGGCAATCGTACATTGTATTATCCGTCTCTATGGCGAATCCAGTTTAAACCCGCTACCGCTAAAACTGACAAACCACTTTTACACAAACTTGCGACTCTTATTTGCCCATTTAATAAGGGTTGTTTCTGAATATTAAAAAATAAGTATTTTCTAGTAATTTGGTAATCCTACTATAAAAACTATAGAAGTTTTATACAAACTTTGCCACCCCTTTAAAATTCCGTGTAAGTGAGCACCTATATCCTAATAGGAACGACAATGCAAAGTTTGAGATTCCTAGCACTTGTTGTTTCTGAGATTTCGTGATAAGTGAGTGAGTGACCTTTTGCTTTAATGTATATAGATAGCTTTTGCCCGCGGCTTCGCTCGCTTGAATGTCGTTTTTCTCAATAGACATTTTTTTATTGTTTAAATACTGTTTTTCATACTATTTTTAATCTCCCATTCATACAAATCCTCTTTCACCTACCTAAAGATATCCCTCGTAAAAACAATATACAATACACAAAGGCAAATTTTCACTACAATAACTTTCCCCTTCTTCCCTATTGCACTTTTTCTCCACTCTCCACAGTTTCCTCCTTTCTCTCCTCCCCTCCCCCTTCTCCTCTTCACCTCCTTCAGCATCCCTTGCCCCACCTCCAGCATCTCTTGCCCTTTTCTCCACTTCCTCTACCTTGCCTCCTCGTTTTCCCCTCTCTTCCCCCTTCCTTCTCCTTTCTTTTCCTCCGTTCCTCTCCCTTCCTATCGCTTCCTATCCCTTCCCCTCCCTTTTTCCACCATTCGAGAACTCCTTTCTTTCCACGTTCCTTCCCTCTCCCTTCCTCTACTGTCTCCCTCACTTACCTCTCCTTTTCCCCTCTTTCACCCCTCACTTAACCCTCACTCCCCCTCACTTCCCCTCACTCCTCCCTCACTTCCCTCTCACGTCTCCCTCAATGCCCCCTCACCCACCTCACTTCCCCCTCAATTTCCCCTCACTTCCCCCTGACTTCCTCCTCACCTCCCCCTCACTTTCCCGTTACTTCTCCATCACTTTCCTCTCACTTTCTCCTCACTTTCCTCTTACTTTCCTATAACATTCCCCCCACTTTTCCCTCACTTCTCCCTCACTTCTCCCTGGCTTTCCCCTGACTTCCCTCTGATTTCTTCCTGACTTTCCCCTCACTTCTCCCGCATTTCCCCCACATTTCCTCTTCACTTTCCCCTCACTTCCCCATCACTTTCCTCTCACTCCCCCATCACTTCCCTCTCACTTTCCCCTCCCTTCCTCCTTCTCCTCAATTCCTCCTTTTCCTCCCTCCCTGTAAATTTCAAGTCGCTAGTTTCAAAAGCTAAAGATCTTTGTATATAATATTTCATCCTTAATTTCCCCCCTCTAAATCCACCCCTGTTAAAATAAAATTATAAGGATATATTTTATTTAAATAGAAGTATTCCAAAACAAAATTTCAAAACTGTAAGTTAAAAAATGAAGAAGATTCATACAATTGATTTCATCCCTTTACACACACTTAGGAATTAAATTTTAAAATCCCTTTTTTAGTATAACCTCTAAACATTTAGACAAACACACCCTCCAAATTTCAAGTCACTACGACCAGCAGTTTAGGCTGTTCGTTGTCTGTTAGTCAGTGAGTCAGTCAGGACAAAGCCTTATATAATATGTATGGGTGTATGGATGTATGGATTAGACGTATAGCCATCGGGAATCAAAGCATATAGGCTGCTAGGAATGCTAACACGTGATAGAGTCACATAAAGCTGACCGTGCGAAAAACAGCTAATACTTAGATCCACGCCCACAACTTTTAGATGTGTCTGACCTTGGGCTTTATTAATTGTCATCGCGAAACATAGGCTCACTGGAAACTGGACTCATTTAAAACTAAACGGAAGATTGTTTAGAATGAGAGGAATCCGAAAAATAAAAACGCTATCAGCTATTCCGTAACCTGTTAAAGTCTCTGTTTATATCAGAAAATGTTCGACGTGATTCTTTAAATTGGCATAACTTTTTTATTTATGAACCGATTGACATGAAACAAACACTAAATGTTAAGTGAAGCTTACCACAATGTATTAGTGAAAACCATATTTAAATCGGATAAGCCGTTTCTGAGATTAGCGTGAACAAACGCACAGACAAACAAACAAACAGACTAACAGACAAACAGACAAACAGACAAAAATTGTAACAATCATTGTTTTGGGTTCTATTTGCGTTGATAAAGGCCTCAATAATTTTTTTCTCATATATCTTCCATGTACAGACAGCAATCGGTTACATTTTTATTATATGTACTAGCTGTGCCCGCGACTTCGTCCGCGTGGAATAGTGATTTTGGACAGCATTTTTTGGATATATCTTTTGGTTTGTTTTGAATTATAAACATCTTCGTTTAGGTGAATAAGAAAAATCTTTACAGTAAATGCTTCTCTTTAAACGATTTTAGACGTATAGCCATCGGGGATCAAAGCCATACAGGTTGCTAGGATTACTTACACGTGACAAATCCACATAAAGCTGACCATGCAAAAAACAGCTAATATTTAGATCCACAGTCACAACATTTAGTGTCTGACCTTAGGCTTTATTAATTGTCATCGCGAAACATAGGCTCACTGGAAACTGAACTCGTTTAAAACTAAACGGGAAATGGTTTGGAATGAGAGGAATAAGAGGAATAAAAACGCTATAAGGTTTTTTAAAATATATTAGCCTGCCAAAGTGAGTCCATCCCGCCTGATGGTAAGCAGTCAGTGGAATCCAGAAGTGATGGCCACCATACAAAAAGCCATCGTTTTAAACTGCTGGTATGGTGGCCTCCACCATGGTGGCTGGGAATGGGGTTAGGGGAGTAAGGGAAGTGAGGAAAAAGGAAAGGGGGAAATTGGGCTCCTGGCACTCTCACTCACCGAACGAAACGCAGTAGTACGAATACTGCTACTCTTACGTCGATCTTTTATGAGAGGGTAGTACTTCCCCGGACGATCCGGCCCATTCATGCTGAAACCAGCTTGGATCTACTACCGTAATACTACGGTTAGGTCTAATTGGGCCCCTGTACAATGCCGCGGGCGTCCAGCGGCACCACCATTTATACGGGTCTTACTGGCCGGCGGGTTGACCCACACCACCCACACAATGACTCCACGGATACTCAGCTGGTCCCACACATGCTGCGAGGATTGTCATCTCTGCATCAGTTGGGCCTCCGGCTCTCGCACTTACCGAACGAAACGCAATAATATGGATACTATTACTCTTACAACGATCTTCTATGAGAGGGTAGTACTTCCCTGGTCGATCCGACCCATTCATGCTTAAATCAGCGTAAATCGACTACTACTATTTCGTAATTCACTTTAAATCCACCTATTCCGTAATGAGACGTGTTAACATGTTTTTATCATAAAAAATAAAATAAGTCCAGAAAAATATAAATCTAACTTTTATTTACATTTTAACTGATAAAGTATTTACATTTTAATAAAAAAATAAGACGTACTTAACTTAAAAACACACTAACCTAAGCTAAATACATACCACATGTATGACGTGATTATTTAAATTGGCATAACTTTTTTATTTATGAACCGATTGACATGAAACAAACACTAAATGTTAAGTAAAGCTTACCACAATGTACCAGTGAAAACCATATTTAAATCGGATAAGCCGTTTTTGAGATTAGCGTGAATTTGAAACTCGATTTCCTCCTGACTTTCCCCTCCCTTTCCCCTGACTTCTCCCTCACTACCCCCGCACTTTCCTCTCACTTCTCCCTTCCTTTCCTCTTCCTCCCCCTCCCTTCCCCCTCCCTCCAAATTTCAAGTCGCCAACTTCAAAAGCAAAGATCTTTCCATACAATATTTCATCCCTTATTTCACTCCTATAAATCCACCCCAGTAAAAAAAAATTATGAGCGTATTTTTTATTTAAATAAAAGTATTCCAAAACAAAATTTCAAAGCTGTAACTTAAAAAATGAAGACGTTTCATACAATCGATTTCATCCCTTTTCATACACTTAAGGGTTGAATTTTTAATAACCCTTTCTTTGTACACTTCTAGACATTAAGACAAACACACCCTCCAAATTTCAAGTCGCTACGACCAGCGGTTTAGGCTTTACGTTGTCTGTCAGTCAGTCAGTCAGTCAGGACAAAGCCTTTTATAATATGTATGGATGTATGGATTAGACGTATAGCCATCAGGGATCAAAGCATACAGGCTGCTAGTAATGCTAACACGTGATAGAGCCACATAAAGCTGACCGAAAAACAGCTAATACTTAGATCCACACCCACAACTTTTAGTGTCTTACCTTTACTTTAATTACTTAATTAATTAATTACTTTAATTAGTCATCGCAAAACATAGGCTCACTGGAAACTGGACTCGTTTAAAACTAAATGAAAGACTGTTTAGAATGACAGGAATCCGAGGAGTAAAACCACTATCAGCTATTCCGCAACCTGTTAAAATATCTGCTTCTATAAGATTTCGTAGTAAATTAACGAATGTTCGATGTGATTCTTTAAATTGGCATAACTTTTTTATTTATGAACCGATTGACATGAAACAAACACTAAATGTTAAGTGAAGCTTACCACAATGTATTAGTGAAAACCATATCTAAATCGGATAAGCCGTTTCTGAGATTAGCGTGAACAAACGCACAGACAAACAGACAAACAGACAAACAGACTAACAGACAAACAGACAAACAGACAAAAATTGTAACAATCATTGTTTTGGGTTCTATTTGCGTTGATAAAGGCCCCAATAATTTTTTTCTTATATATCTTCCATGTACAGACAGCGATCGGTTACATTTTTATTATATGTATAGATAGATTGATAAATTTTCAAATCCGGTTTAAAGTGGCCTACTTATTTCTTTCGTTTTTGTATAGAGTTGAATTTTCAGCTCACTATTAGAATGTACAACATTTTGACGAGTGATGGGGTATTTCCATTATAAAGATAATGTTATTTGATAATAATACTTTAACCACACATTGATTGATTTTCTACTTTATCACATTAAAGTGCAGTGCGCTTGAAAATTAAATACTAATAACATTCGTGAATACGCTCCATAATGAAACGACTCCGCATAGTAACCTCAAAAAAACTTTTTATAAATACTTGGCTGAGAAGAATATTTTATTTGACATGAAACATAAAAAAAATAAAATAAGGAACCTGACAAATGAATAAACTCTGACAGAACAATTTTATCCTTCGCAGTTTACAGATGTTTCTTTTGTAATAAAATTTATAAAGATAAAATAATTTGAACCTAAATTTATTGTTTATATTATTATTTTAATATATTGATGTGTTAAAAATACTAATAAACACCGTAAAATATTAAAAAGCGCATCTTCTTTGAAGTATCGCGTGGATCAAATACCTGTGATTTCTCAAAATGTAAGTATTTCAATTATTTTTGTCCCTTCGGCCATGTACGAAACTAATTTTCGAAACTAGTTTTTAAATAAGAATAATATTTCTTCTTTCGAAATTGGTTTCGGTAAAAGAAAAAACATTCTGAATTCGAAACTGGTTTCGATAAAAGAATATTATTTCGTCTTTCGAAACTTTCAAATCATACTTATCATACTATAAATAAATTACTGTCCACTAACACATTATAAAACGTTTTTAATTGAAAGTATCCTCAATGACATACGTCAGGCGCTGATAAAGTAGGTACAGAAGTGCCACGAAGCAATTTAAACAGCATTCATTTAATTGATATTGTGCATTACAGTATAAAATCTTAGTCTAAGTATAAAATATATAATGAATAAAACTAAAATTGAGTTCATAAATACTAAAAGAGGAGGGGTAGCATCTCTATATGAGGGGCAGAAGTACCATAGAATAAAAATTTACAAAAGCGGCAACACATTTTATTATTGCGAAAAAGAACATTTGGGATGCAAAGGTAACTTTACTATTAATAATTCTAAGAATGAAATTATAAAACAAAACCAACACGAGAATCACTGTAAAGGAGATATTGTAAAAACAGGATATCTTAAGACATGGATAATTTAAAACAAGTAATATTAAAAGTGGACTATACAATGAACGCAACAAAGTATTAGGTGTGACAAAACAGAGATTTACACTACCTAGCGAAGTAGTTGTTCCCAGAAAATTTGAAAACTTGATCTTAGCTGATTTCATTGATGACGGCAATCGCATGTTAGTATTTTGCACAGCAAATGCAAGACAAAAAATCACAAATTATAAACACCTCTACTGTGACGGAACCTTTAAGTCTTGCCCCCGATGTTTCAAGCAGCTATATTTTTTACATGGCTTTGATGAAAAAACTCTATCATTAACTCCTTTAATTTTTGCCTTTCTCGAAAACAAAAAAAAAGGAAACTCACAAAATATTATTCCGATTAATAAAATCACAAATTCTGTCATTTGTACCCCAGAAGATTACTTTGGATTTTGAGAAAGCAGCAATGCTAGGAATCAGAGATGTCTTTCCAATGATCGAAATAAAGTTATGCTACTTCCATTTTAACAGGGCATTATTCCGAAAGGCAAAGAAACTGAACTTAAATTCAAGTGTCAAAAAGAGACACGTAGCTCGTTGTGCAGGCTTAGCCCGTTCAAGAAATCAAATTAGTAATCCAACAGCTTAAAAAAAAAGAAATCACGGTTGGCCATTGCCTCGAAATTATTGCACCTTTTTCATTACATTATTAAACATTGTAAACTACCTATTTGACTTTTTGAATTAAATATAAACATTAACTTTTAAGTCTTACTTCTTGTACATACATTTTATATCAGATTATGTATGATTTGAAAGTTTTGAAAGACGAAATAATATTCTTTTATCGAAACCAATTTCGAATTCAGAATGTTTTTTCCTTTACCGAAACCAATTTCGAAAGAAGAAATATTATTCTTATTTAGAAACTAGTTTCGGAAATTAGTTTCGTACATGGCCGAAGGGATTTTTGTCACCGTATGTTATATACCTTTTGCGCGACTGATGCCCAAATAGAATAACGTCCAAACATACGAATGTCCAAAGGCATGTCACAGTGATAAAAATATTCAACCATAAAAATGTCCAATGATAATATTGCCCAAATATAAAAATTACCAGAATTAATATAGTACATATATAAAAATATCCTGTAATAATATTGCCTAACCCTAGAAATGTCGAATGTTAAATATAGCCAATGATAAAATTGTCCAATATCAAAAATGTACAAACACATGTCAAAATGATAAAATTGACCAATTAAACAAAATTCCAAACATAAACTTGTCCTAACTAAAAAAATACCTAATAAATATGGCCAAAAATATGAAACCCAAGAAAATTTAAATACGTCCATGACTTTAATTGTAAATACATTACAAAAATTTCAATTTAAAGAACTACAGACAGAACTAATAATTTACTTCACCCGGTTCAAACCACCTGAAAATGTCTAGCTTTGAGCTGTGCGAAACGGTCAAGAGAATTAGCTAACTAAACTCACAAAACTGTGAGACAGAGTTGATATATTAACAATGTAGATTTGAGTCTATACTATTATTATTATATATTATACATTTGGACATTTTTATGTGCCTGGACATTATTATAGCTGGTCATGTATGTGGTTGGTTATATCTACAGTTTGACATTTTTATGACTGGACGATTTTATAGCTGGTCATATAAGTGGTCGGCAGTTTCTATAGTTGGACATTTTTATAGCTGGTCAAATTACAGACTGGACTATTTTACAATGATGGACGTTTTTCTTTTTAGACATAAGTCGTGCAAAGGTTATATACATAGTTACCCGTGTTAGTGTAATCACTTTGCTAAATTTCTCGATTGACTGTGACTGCACGTACAGTTTAGCCGTTAAAGATGCTATTCCGCTGAAAACAGGCGCAAATACTATGCGTTCAGCTCTCCGCGAAATTGTTGTGGGAGGCACCATAATCCGCACAGGATAAACCAAATTAATAGGTACCTACCTCTCACATACGAATTCACATCCCTATGGCATCCATCCATATTTTGGATTGGATACTATATCAGCTATGTACAATGTGGGAAGCATAAGATTTCACTGATAACTTATTATTTGCAGGTGTTCTCCATGTGGACCTATGGTATGCTACAAGTATGAAGACTGTGGTCCTGCGGTAAGCTAGTCTTTAGGTGTAAAAACCTACTCATACCATGCAAGTTTCGTGCCTGTTGCATACAATTAAAGGCTCATTTACACGATACCATTTTCTTGTACATGCAAGGTTGCTGTTAACCTGTTAGAGCTCTTACAAACTAACAGCACGATGTCAACGGCCGCCAACTGCCGTCGACCAGTGCAGACGACTGGTCGACGGCAGTCGGCGGCAGCCGTTGACGCGTCCACGGCGTTCGTCTACATTTCAAGGTGCCACGCAAGCGTAAATAAATCTTTACTTAGTTACTCATCCTAAGTATGATTCTAATGACTGTAATATATATTCAGATTCAGTGCCTACCGCGATCTGCGTTCAAGCGGAATGGGCTGCAAGATTGCCAGTTCTTCCAGCAGGGCTCGATACGGTACCTGTGCCGAGCAGATTGTGGCTGCCCGAAGCCGTGTCCGCCGCCCTGTCCGCCGTGCGTGCGACGCCCGCCGCCTGGCAAGACCTACGTAACGCGCTTCAGTGACTTCGACCTTGTATCGCAGTGGTAGGATGGATCCGCATTGTCCTCTTCCATCTAGTAATTCGGGTAAATTAACCTTGCATCACTCACGGCGGACAGAGCAAATATTTTGGGTTTTGAAATTTGACTATTATTTTTTTTTTGCAGAAAGGGTCGAAGAAACTTACTGAAGGCCCTAGAGCGGAAGAGGGTGGCGCAGAAAAAATAGATGAAAAGGAAAATCAGTTAAAGCGAACTAAAAGTCGTGAGTTGCGTGGTGGAATAATGTACTACAGTTGTCATTGTATTAAACGAAATGGGCTTCAGCACGACTGTCGCCGTACCGGCTGCGGTGGAGAGCCCGCTTGTCTTGTCTTACCCGATCCAGTATGTGCGCCAAGCCAGTTGGCACGCGCTCGCGGCCTCGCTGACCAGTCGCCATTTGCAGCGCATATGGGCTCTGGAAGCAGTGGCAGTACCAGTGGAACATCAGATGAAGGCGCAACGAAAGGAAAAAGATTCATAGTCTGTGAACTAAAAGGCATCGTTCCTGACACGTACTCTGGCGGTAACCAAAGTACTAATAAATGCTGTAAGTGTCTACCCAAATACGTTGTACCTTCACCTACTTCAGGTTCAAATCATTGCTGCAGCTCTCAAGCATGCGTATACACTAATCGCATTGCTGTACCTACCCCCAACGTAAATGTTCTTGGTTCTTCACAGTGTCCGTGCACTTGTAGTTCTGGTTTAGCGAAAACGCAGTCATCGATATTTTCATTTGACGAGGACACCATGAAACAAATTATGGGAAAGTTTGAACGTAAAGAATTGGCTTTTAGTGACACATATAGTGGCCGTGGTGCAGCAAAACCTGTCACTAAAGAAGAGCATTGTACTAGACCTGGGTGTATACATTGGCAGCCGCCGCCACCCTGTGTGTGGGATGCTCCATGTAAAGCAGATTGTTTTGAGACGCAACCTGGTATACAGCCAGGTCGCAATCCACTAACGGGCAGCGGCGGTGCTTTTATTAGCTCTAAGGTTGCTCCACAACGCAATGTGTCACATAACATGCAGCAACCTCGTGAAAGAATAAAACTGCTGACGCCTGAATTTTGCTCAGGTTGTTGTTCTGCGGGGAGTCAGGGTCAATCTGCATCGAGCGCAGGTCCAGCGGCTGGTCTTCCGATGATGGTGATGAAGCTATGCTGAACGTGTTTTGACAATCCCCAAAATTGGTTTTCTGAAAGCTTATGAAAATGTGCAAGATATAAAAACATTATTAAAGTTTTCTTGTAATATTCTATTCTTTCATTTACCTAGGACAGCTTGACGGACTGTAGAGAGCGACAGCTTGAGGGACTCTGTAGAGGTGTGCGTACCCATTGAGGGACTACATCTGAATTTTAAGGCGACTGTTACACGTAAAGTATTTATTGTGATCCGCCAATACAGTATTTATTGATGGATTTCAGTTTTTACTGATGGATTAATACACCAGCCTACACGTTCAATATTTATTACGTCAGTATTGTAGTCAGTCTCCTGCTGTTTTAACGTCTAAAATGGCCACAGAGCTGAAAATTAAAGGTTACAAGGCTACTATTTTAGCGCTTAGTTTAAATAAAAAGGTCGGGCGAAAGTAAAAATTAAAAAATTGGTTACAACAAAGGAAAAGGTACACAAATTTGAATTTAATGGCAAAAATTAAATTACACGGGTTTTTAAAATCTACAACATAGCTTAAAAATGTGTGTGTGGTGCGAGGGCCACTTTGATAAAAGTCTTTAAAAATGTCCTTATGATTTAGTGAACATTCCCAAAGAATTGTGAAAGTTGAAACCAGATTTTGTGAAAGTCAAATAAGCGAGTTATGGCCCATATAGTTGGGCCCTCAGTTCTCACATAGAGGATTGAGGGCCCACCTGTACCAGATAAAGTATGGCCACTGCAGTAAAAGTGTTTATGCCAAATTCTAAGCTAATGCCAATCAAAATTTGTGAAAACTAAATAATAACGCAAAACACTGTCCTACTTCGTAAATTTTCGTTCAAAATGGGCCCTCAATGCTCATATACGTCAAAGTTTATAACGTAAATAAAATAAAACCACTAACATATAACTACTGATTGAAATCCTACATGCTACTGAAGAAATTGTGAAAATTTGTGAAAGCAAGAACAGGTCACAGCTTCTTGTTGTTTGGAAGTTATGACCTTGAGAAAACTCGGGCCCTCCATCCTCCATTTCTTTTGTATGTTGTTTTATTGTGTTTTAACGCATGAAAGATAGACAAACATAAAATTGTGTATTTTTGTGAAAAAAAATGTGCAACAAATTAGTGTTATTTGTTTCTAACAAGACTTACAATAAAAGTACAAATCTTAATAGATTCTGAAATTGACTATTTTTTTATTGAGTGTGTGGGTAGAGTGACAATAAATTCTTTATCTTAGTTGTTTATCTCTTCTTTGTCCTAGTTCCTTCTCCCGTTGCAAAGTAATCTTACCTCACAAGATATTATCTAAACTAATATAATAAACTGAAAAGATTTTTTCATTTTATTTTTTATCTTTTTTGTTTGTTAAATATTGACTAAATGGAATTTGTATTACGTTACGATTTTATTATAACAACTAGCTTCCAGCTTAGCGGTTTCACCTGCGTTTTAGCTTACTGCTCTGTTTCCGTCGCCAATACCATGATATTACATAGCCTACAACCTTCTTTAAGAACTAGGTTATCAAACGAAAAAAGAATTATTTAAACCCAACTAAAATCCTGAGATTAGCGAAAAAGGGGTTATTTTTGATAGAATTGTAAACGCGTCCTTAAATTGGTCCAAAGGGGAAGCCTATGAAATAGTTTTTGTAAGCTGTCAACAAAACTCAGGAAATAATAAACATTTTCGTACATTGTCTCTTCGCTAAGATCAGCATATAACTTTTCATTTTGTATCAGAGTATTGAACCAGGACGACGCATCGTAACTTGATATTATTATGTCATCATCGTCAATAACTGATTCTGCATGGTTCGATAAGGTGTTTAATTCATCGTCCATTATTTTCGAAAAGTGTCTCATACCTAACAACTTTTCTTTAGCCTCTTTACAGTTAGTTTTTTCGCTATTTTTCGTATATCGATCATATCTGTTTAAAGCCACTACTACATTTCTTAAGATCTCTTTAACTTCTACATAATTTGTGCAATTTTTTAAATGTAACAAAATCATGACATAAAACTTTTTTACGCGTAAATCTACAAATTTAAAACATTCTAGTCCATATTATAATGTTTTTATAAAATGAGAAGAGTCTAAGCGCATAAAACAAGCGGGAATGACATGGGTTTGTTGTTCAAGGAACTTAAAGCAATGGTTCACATTTCTCTTGTTGTACCGAATGTTGTAAATGCTTTTACACATGCTCCTATTAAAGCACTAGAGTCATCTGTTATAATTTCCTTTGATTTGATCATATTTTCAGCCCACGTGTTTAATCATGTATAAATATTATCCATTTTTTGGGTTGCAGATATCATCTGAGTTAATGGTATTGATGTGTTGTTTATTTTTAAGACTGCGACATACAAAAATAGGTGTTTAGAATGATATTGTTGGTTAAATAAATT
The DNA here is from genome assembly GCA_963082885.1 of Parascotia fuliginaria. Classification (NCBI taxonomy): domain Eukaryota; kingdom Metazoa; phylum Arthropoda; class Insecta; order Lepidoptera; family Erebidae; genus Parascotia; species Parascotia fuliginaria. The sequence continues at coordinate 13,531,637 of OY720172.1, forward strand.
TGTAGGTAGATATATTTTTTTGAACAAGGATCTCGTGGTGTCAATACTTATGGCTGTGTAATGTATTTTTGAAAACTTTTGATAAAAATTTCGTTGCAATTCAGTCCAGTAATAAACAAAGAAGGGGCATTAAGGACACTTGGCGGACTACTGTGTTGAAGGAAGGGTTCAAACTCATAGCCCACAAAGCAAAAACGACAATTTTATGATAATATTTGAAAGTGTTAGTCCTGTTTCTAATATTTTGTAATGTTTTTAGACTGGGAACAAACGGAGGCTCTATTGTATCGACATCTGTTAGTTTATTATTTATCAGTTTATTTCTCACAACAACAGTATATTGATGTTCTAGTTCAGATGCAAATTTTTGTTTATTGAATTTTGTTATTCGAACTTTCATAGGGTCGTGTAGCAATCGAGGATTTACATTACTTATTGAGCAATAAGCGATAACAACAGAGTCTTTTATCTCAGTACCAACTGTAAGTTTTCCTTCGCATTGTTTGCAATACTCTGTGCATTTGACGGTATAATTATCACTTGCTGTATTATTTTTAAAAATCCATGTGCATCGATTTGACGTATACTTCCAAATGTATTCTCTCATGTAATCCGTCCATTTATTTATCGGCATTCGTTTTACTTTGCGGTATTTAGCGTTAGATTTAGTTTCATTCTTTCTAGCATGACAATAAAGTTGTGGTTTAATATGTTCCCATTTTTCTAAACTGATTTCAAAAGAAACCAAGTCTTTGTCGCTGTCAGTACTTCAAGAAGTACTACTGTCGCTGCTTCTATTATCATCATCAGTAGAATGGTCACTACTACTGCTTTGACAGAAATCGTATTGAATACTTAACTGTCTCTTCAGGTTTCTTTCTTTATTCATATTACTAGCGCCGAAAAAAAAATTAAAATTCCTTTTAACGGAGAAATACAGAGCATATGCAGACATTCGAGAACATAATGTATTACTTATCTCCTTGTAAATCACACTGCGCGAGGACGGTAGCTCAGATTCACATTTAAAATGTTCCTGATAGTGTAAGAAAACACTTTTTTGTTCTTCTAAACTCACAGATAGTCTCTTTCCACGCTTCATGATCAGGTTTCGCAGATCACATCAACTGGTTTACGTGGCTATTTTGTCTTAACACAAAAATGAATTTAAATCCACCTTTATCAACTATATTTATACTTACCTACCCTCTTTAGATCAAAAAAAAAATTAATATGTAATGTCGAAAAACTTTAATTATTATTTAGTCTGACATTAATATGAATTATGAGTAATTCATATGTCAAAATAATGGTTCAAATCGCTACAAATATTTTCAACAAAAGCCCTACTCAAATGAGAGTGAATAGTTTTATGAAACATTTGCTAAGAAATTTATGGCAGGCGCATCCCGATAACACATTTACATGTTATTAAAAATCAGTAAGTATTTATCTAGAATTGTGGATGTAATCGTAATATTTAATAAATGTATATCAAGATAATAATAAATATATATAATGATCCGCGCAGAATCAGCGTGCAAAAAGTGTTACTTTAAAATGGTTCTGCTGGAGAGTATACTCTGTAGCGCGACCACTTTGAAATGTAAATTTCTGAGAAATTTTTAATATTCCGCTACAAAAATATAGACGTTATGTATATTTTATCCTGTAATTTTAACATAATGTAGTCAATGTGGTTCTGCCGGGGAGTATGACACGTCAAAGGTGGTCCCTCAATCGTGGCTGACAGCCATCCATATCTTAAAACCTTATTAAAATTTACAACTGCTATTTCAACTAATTATTGACTAATTCGTCATATAATGAGATTTTCAGTTTGCGATGGTGGCTGTGCTAAGATGAGCTATACGACCAACTTGTAATAGTCGATGATTTCAAAACTATGAACGTATCGGTCAATCCAAATGAATATTATGAAGGTAGGATTAAGGTATTAAAACATTAACTAGGTAGAACAATCCAGGGAGCAGTAGGTATATCAGAAGTCTATCGTTTTGGTCCCTTCAACTTGACGTCATAATGGAGGAACCAAAGATTTTGTTAAAAATATGCCTAATGAAGAGGTAGCTAAAATTATAGCAAAGGTAGCAAATAGTAGATTAATGGTATCAATCTTTTATATATGTATGACCGACATCCAAGACTTGGTCCCTTCATCTTGACGCACACCTCTAGCGTTATTAAAAGTATTTGAACGGTTGTAAATTCAATCTCTAGTTTGTAAAAAAAAGCCCTTTAAAAGTTACAACAGATGAAAGGTGGTCCCTCAATCGAAATGCTTTCCATAAGAAACAATCTATTTACGTAGCATTCGGAAGTCAAATAGCCCATTGCTACAGCCTATCCTTTAGTAAATTTTTACTAACGATTACTAAACGATATCAAAAAACCTACAAGTTTTGCTTTAAACAACAATCAAATTTCGGCATAGAAACGAGGTGACCACACAGCAAGATTTTTTGGGATAAATAAAAACTAATGACCAATGGCTTGTATAAAATTTTAATCATATTTTACATTACTCAGCTAACTAAAAACTAAAAAGAAAATAATGCTTTTAATACTTAATAATAAAAATAACAATTTGATTTATGTTGAAGGTTGCTATTTACAGCTTTCACCTACTTCACCTAATTATACACATTCTAAAATATAGCCCCGATTAAAGGATAAAAATTTAAAAACCACGAAAATGACACTGAAATGCGACGTTGCCATTCATGACGCGTAAACGCAGTGTAGTAGTACAAAAGTCTTTCAGTATTATATAGTAGTAGTAGATTGTTTGTCTCGTTACTATTGCTATCTAATGTTTATAAATCAATTGTTACAATAAGTACAAAACGTTATTTATCATTTATTTAAATATTTGGAGTAATAATAATTTAAATAGAAATAATCGATTACACAAATCGATTGTTAGTATAAATAGGTATAAAATTATATTATCTATGTAGATATTATAGTTTAATACTTATTAAGAGCCCGTCTCACGAAAGAAGTCCCGCAGACGTGGCGCTGCAGTTATGCGACGAAATGTTGCAAGCATCTAATGAATTAGACTCCCCAGTAAAATGTTTATAAATTAACAAATTATATTGCCATCGTTCTAATATTTAACACATTTTGTTTGGTTGGTTATCTACAATAAAATAAATAAAATAATGTATTTGTAATAGTAAGCAAGTATGAAATAAAAAACTAACATCAAATTATAATTGTATAATTATGGTCATCGATTGGGCTTATCACAGACATACTGCAATCACTGTCCGAAGAGTTATGATATATATCACTGTCGTGATCAGATTCTGTTTCGCTGTCACTTGCTGTTGATATTATAAATCGGTCGGTTTCTTCATCTAGCAGCCCGTCATTTCTAAAATATTCATCTTCTAGATGCTCCACATGTTTGCATTGTGCAAACCAATCTTCTGGAGTGACGCTTGCAAACGCGTCTTCTGTCCATTTCACAATTTTTTTCGAGTCTTGGTCAATATTTTTGTCAGCCACTCGCCTTTTCACAAGGCTCTATATTTTTACTATTAGGTTCAGATCACAATGATATGGTGGCAGTTTTAAAACTTCGTGGTTGTGACTTTTTAAGATTTCATCTACAGCATATATTGGTTGGCCTTTATTTTGTTTGATTAGTTCAAATAATATGGCTTTTGTCTAGGTGTCTTCAAAATAAATATTCTTTTCTTGCAACCACTTTTGCATATCAGCTTTTACTTGACATGGTTGATGCTTTATTTATTTGAGTACAATGGTATGGAGCATTATCCATAACCACAAGCGACCTTCCCGGCAAATTCGGTAACAATTTTTCAGTCGTCCATTTATGAAAATTTGTTGAATTCATGTCGTCATGATAATCAGACGACTTCGATTGTGATTTGAACATTAGAAATGCATTATCTATAAAACCTTTCTCAGAACCAGCATGAGCGATTATCCATCTACTCCCAGCAGACTCGGAAGTGATAAGTCCTGGTTCTTTTTCACTTTGCCAGCATTTTTTGGCATGATAGGTGTTGTGGATATAAGTTTCGTCTAAGAACACCACAGGTATTTTTTCATCGGTTCGATTTTTTCGCATCTTGTCAATATACCTAGCGCGCCAAGCAATTATATCATAGCGCTCAATTAATATCTTTCTTTTAGACTGGCATCGTCTATATTTAAACCCAATTCTTTGCAATACTCTATGCAGTGTGGCGCGACTTCCTATAAAATCGATATCTTCTTTCAACACTGCAAGTAATTTATTTAAAGTAGGCAGTTCTTTTCTTACAATATAAAATTCGTGAATTTTATGACGAATCGCACATAGATCGAAACTATCCAGATCGACCTTTTTCGGATGTGGACGACTCTTTCCTGGTGTGACAATTTTATATTTTGAAGTACTTGCAGCCATATTCCCATATTGTGTTATTCTTGAGATGATTTTTCAGACACTCCTAAATAAAAACGTTAATTAGGTAAGTAAAACAAAGTAAAATTTATTTAACTTGAATCTTTACTAGTCCAGGTTATGAGGAAAATTCAAAATAATTTTATAAAACTTTAGGTTATTAGGTTACAAAGACCAATGTTTGTTCTCATACATTCTATTACTTCCATACTCTTGTCATTCTCATGTTTTATTCAAATTTTAAAATCAACTTTGTATCTGACGTATTACAACACGCGTCAATAATAATAGTTCGGCACTCTTCTTTTTCTTAAATCCCAAAAATAATGGTAAAAATCATGTGTGATTTTTACCATTATTTTTGAATAGCTGTGGCTAGCAATCCAAAATAAAGTACCTGTCATGGCGGCAACTCTCTTGCGGGCATTGTTTATTGGTATTAAAACGCCATTATTGCCCCGTTCTGCCTCACAAAACTCCTTTATCTTCAGTATCATTTCTCGGCAAGCACTTTTCACAACTTTAAGCATTGTAAATAATATTATTATTATTATTATTATTATTATATTATTATTATATTATAGTTCCACTTTTTGCCGCGGGACTTCTTTCGTGAGACGGACTTTACTAATATTAAAACTATATTATCTACATAGTTTATATAATTTTATATTATATTAGCTGTTGCCCGCGACTTCGTTCGCGTGAAAATTAAGATGGGTGCCTCTATGAGAATATTTGCGTGCCTGATTTTATGGCAATCGTACATTGTATCAGTATTATCCATCTCTATGGCGAATCCAGTTTAAACCCGCTACCGCTAAAACAGACAAACCACTTTCACGCAAACTTGCGACTCTTATTTGCCCATTTAATAAGGGTGGTTTTTGAATATTAAAAAAAGAGTATTTTCTAGTAATTTGGTAATCCTACTATAAAAACTATAGAAGTTTCATACAAACTTTGCCACCCCTTTATACCCCCTTAGGGTATGGATTTCGCAAAATTCCGTGAGCACCTATATTCTAATAGGAATGACAATGCAAAGTTTGAGATTCCTAGCACTTGTTGTTTCTGAGATTTCGTGATAAGTGAGTGAGTGACCTTTTGGGCTTCGCTCGCGTGAATGTCGTTTTTTCCAATAGACATTTTTATATTGTTTAAATACTGTTTTTCATACTATTTTTTATCTCCCCCTCACTCTTCCTCACTTCCCCCTCACTTCCCCCTCACTTCCTCTCACTTCCCCGTTACTTCTCCGTCACTTTCCTCTCACTTCCCCTCACTTTCCCCTCACTTCTCCCTCACTTCTCCCTGGCTTTCCCCTTACTTCCCTCTGACTTCTCCCTGACTTTCCCTTCACTTCTCCCGCATTTCCCCCACACTTCCTCTTAACTTCCCCCTCACTTCCCCATCACTTTCCTTTCACTTCCCCATCACTTCCCTCTCACTTTCCCCTCCCTTCCTCCTTCTCCTCAGTTCCTCCTTTTCCTCCCTCCTTTCCCTCCCTCCCCCTCCCTGTAAATTTCGAGTCGCTAGCTTCAGAAGCTAAAGATCTTTGTATATAATATTTCATCCCTAATTTCACCCCTCTAAATCCACCCCTGTTAAAATAAAATTATGAGGATATTTTTTATTTAAATAGAAGTATTCCAAAATAAAATTTCAAAACTGTAAGTTAAAAAATGAAGAAGATTCATATAATCGATTTCATCCCTTTTCACACACTTAGGAATTAAATTTTAAAAAACCCTTTTTGAGTACAACCTCTAGACATTTAGACAAACACACCCTCCAAATTTCAAGTCGCTACGACCAGCAGTTTAAGCTGTGCGTTGTCTGTTAGTCAGTCAGTCAGTTAGGACAAAGCCTTATATAATATGTATGGGTGTATGGATGTATGGATTAGACGTATAGCCATCGGGGATCAAAGCATACAGGCTGCTAGGAATGCTAACACGTGATGAGCCACATAAAGCTGACCGTGCGAAAAACAGCTAATACTTAGATCCACACCCACAACTTTTAGTTGTGTCTGACCTTGGGCTTTATTAATTGTCTACGCGAAACCTAGGCTCACTGGAAACTGGGCTCATTTAAAACTAAACGGAAGATTGTTTAGAATGAGCGGAATCCGAAAAATAAAAACGCTATCAGCTATTCCGTAACCTGTTAAAGTCTCTGTTTCTATCAGATTTCGTGGTAAATTAACAAATGTTCGACGTGATTCTTTAAATTGGCATAACTTTTTTATTTATGAACCGATTGACATGAAACAAACACTAAATGTTAAGTGAAGCTTACCACAATGTATTAGTGAAAACCATATCTGAATCGGATAAGCTGTTTCTGAGATTAGCGTGAACAAACGCACAGACAAACAGACAAACAGACAAACAGACTAACAGACAAACAGACAAACAGACAAAAATTGTAACAATCATTGTTTTGGGTCTCACTACCAACTTGTAGAACTCCACAAAGGTACAAGATCTTTCCTCTGGAGTCTCACAGAACATCGTTTGCCAGGCGCCAATATTACATAAATAGCTCAAAATTATATAATGCATTAAATAAAGAATTAGATATCTTTTCAAAAACGAAGTATGAGTGTAAACACATAATAAAGAAATTCTTATCTAACTTAAGCCATCAAAATACTGAGGATCTTCTTTCACTTTTAATTATTAAATCTAATTAAATTAATAAAGGAAATAGCAATTAATTTTTATTTCAATACAATTACACACACACACACATACACACTCATAACGTCGTAAAGTATAAAACCGCAAATGAGAATATTCATTAATTTTTCTTTTCTTTTTTCTTTTTTTATTATTTTACTTTATCATACTTTGTGTTAACGTATTTTGTTAGAAACATTGGCTTTTTTGTACTTTGTTTGGAGGGGCACTGATCTCTAAGATACAGGGACAACCCTAGTTTAGAGATCAGGGTTTCAATGTTTTGTATCCATTATCCTAAAGCCTCTATGCACATGTCCAAATATGTTACCATTGTATTTATATGTAAGGCTTGGTTTCAATAAAGATTATTATTATTATTATATTATTATTTGCGTTGATAAAGGCCCCAATAATTTTTTTTTCTCATATATCTTCCATGTACAGACAGCGATCGGTTACATTTTTATTATATGTATAGATTATTATCTTCATTTAAATTATAATTTTATTATTAGCAAATAGCATAACATTCAACATAAATTAAATTGTAATTTTTATTAAGTATTATATGCATTTTTCTTTCTTTTCTTTTTATCAGCTGAGAAAAATAAAATATGATTAAAATTTATAGAAGCAAACGGTCATTACTTTTTATTTATCCCAAAAAATTCTGCTGTGTGGTCACCTCGTCGCTAGATTTCTTCGCAGGAATTTGTTTATTGTTTAAAGCAAAACTTGTAGGCTTTTTGATATTGTTTAAAAAGTAATCGTTAGTAAAAAACAATTACTAAAGGATAGACAGTAGCAATGGGCTATTTGACTTCCGAATGCTAAGTAAATCGATTGTTTCTTATGGGAAGCGTTTCGACTGAGGGACCACCTTTCAACTGTTGTAACTTTTAAAGGGCTTCTTTTACAAACTAGAGATTGAGTTTACAACCGTTTAAATACTTTCACTAACGCTAGAGCCCTACGAAATTTCCAAATTCCACTTATATTTACCTCCTTAAAGTGTTCTGTGTCTGTACCTAACATTCTTAATTACGATACGCAACATTGCTATAAAGTTTCTACTAGGCGTTTCAAAGCTTAATTCGTATTTGTAAAAATTAATCATTTACGTATGATCGTGGTAGTTAAGTACCTACTACATAGTTTCCTCTTTCATAAGGCCTCTCTCCAGCAGAAGAAAGTATTGTAATAGGTCCTACAACTGAGTCTTACAAAATAATGTGTGTTTGTCTCATTAATCGGACTACGAGGGAAAACTGTTTCTAGTCGTCCCATTGCGCTCTAGGTTTATTATCATTAAAGATGCTTATTAATTAATTGATATACATATTAGATTTCATTATTCTATCACGACTAATTATTATATTACTGATACCTATACAATATATAAAAATTGCTTGATATTATTACCTATACAATAAATCTATTACATATTATTTGTATTATTTGTTTTAATATATCTAAGTGGTTTAAGTATTAAACAATATTTAATATAGTTAAATTATTATTTATGCTAATTAAAGTTTTATTTCTGTATGACATCTTATTGATTATTTATTTTACAATGAATAATGATATAATCACATCATCCACAATTGTTTTATTGTCCTCTAGCCGCTCGAGGCTTCGGCTGAAAATCAGCGCTGCAATTGTACTTGTACTTTTGCAGTACCATGCTGATCTGAGGCCCATTAACAGTAGGTACAATATAACGTTATAAGTACCTACCGTGCTTGCATTATTACACTACTTTTGTTAGCTTATAAGTTAATTGTACCTAATTATAAAATGTTGTATTTGTTGCTATTTGTATTTTGTTATTGTACGCTAATAAATTATTTTCTTTCTTTCCTTTCTTTCTAATACGTGTATTGTAGAGGTCAGTGTTAACAAACCTTCGTGCTAAAATATTTTTGTGTCACATAATTTGCAAAAAAGTAAATAAATACGCCTTTTTTCAATGGGCTTATAAAAGAAAATAAAATTACATGTAAAAAATTTACAATCAAGAAATTATAGAAAATTTAAAATAATATAATAAAAGCCTTTTAAATTTTTAAGTGATTATTTATTAAAATACCTAAAAACAAAAATGTGTCCTCCGAGTACTACTGGTGATCCTCCAGCAATCTGCAATAAGTGTTATCCTGTTAGCGTAAGTTTGCGCTTTCCACGAAGGCTTCAAAGTAAACAGTTTAAAAATTAATATAATGTTGATATCACAGGGACCATGTTGTCTACCATGTGGGATGGACAACGTCACTTTACGACGACCTCTCATCGTGCACGACAGCACGTTCGACTACAGACCAACCAGCTGGCCTGGCATGATATTGAACCACCAAGACAAGAAAGTTCGATACCAACTTATCAATTTTGATCGACCAGTAAGTATAAAGTATTAAATTCGTGTTTAATTAGTCTCAGCTTGAATGGAACGAATCGACTGACTACCGATCAGTAAAAGCGCCGGATCCCTTCTTTCCCCCACTTCCCTCCCCCCAATTATTCCCGTGCCTTTTCCTGAATATCTTGCTGACCGTAAAGTACAGGAGAAAAACTCTCGACAAACACGGTTAACTAATATGTAGGGTACTTTGTTCCCTTAGGTAGGCCGTATGTTTGTGCCACCTCATTTGTAAGTCATCCTTTTTCAGCTATGATAATTTATTGGGTGACGAGCGAAATGTTTTTTTCCCCTCATGACAAATTAGTTAGATTGACATGAAAGCATGGTACCTAGACAGCCGAACGACAAATCAGCTAAATGACATCAACGAGTCAACTTTACTGGAAGACATAAACGCAGAATGAGCAAGTAGAAAAACGTCTGGAATTGCAAATACTCTGTATGATTATAAAACCTTATTAGCTAGAAGGAAAATTAATCGAATGACATAAACGCAGATTGAGATAGTAGTGAAAATATCTGGAATACAAAGTCTGAATGGACTTTTGCTTGGGCGCTTGCCCTTTTTTGATTTTTCATCACTCACTAAATAAATAAAATATATTTTTGTAAAATATAATTTATTTATTTTATGTATAAATTTGATAAGACTACAAAATGAAGTTGTTATGATAGATAGAGCATGTGGGTGTCTATCTACCTAGACATTCAGCGTTAATGTCAATAAAGTAACTATGGCATTTTTACATCCAGACGATTTGCTACTACCTATGTCATTTAACGCTCATGTCTATTTAGTGACTATGGCATTTTTAAATCCAGACTATTTGCTAATAGAGTATTTTGAATTAAGACATTTTATGATCCAGACGTTTTGCATGTAGAATATTTAGCGTTTATGTCTATTACCTAACTATGGCGTTAAAAAATCTAGACGTTAGAGCGACATGGACATTTTGCAAAGTGGACATTTCGCTCGTAACCCAATTTATTTTTAGTGTGTTTTATGGTGAATGTTTATATTTCAGTGTCAATCTCACTACCCGTCGTGTTCCCCTACCTACTACCATTAAACAGGTAAGTTCTTATAATATACATTCTGCCTACCTTACATAATTTATGACTATAATAGTTAATGAAACGAATTTAAAACCATGACATAATAGCTCCTCTACACGATGGCTTAGCGCTGGACCAGCGAGATGGCAATACGATGGTCGTCGTCGTTTTTCGAGATGGACGATTGTGTTGCTTATAGTTTGGAATGCCTTATCACGCTTCCTCCCCGATATAATTTTAAATTTAAATACTTCTTTGTGAGGACAAAGGGTGTCGGATGCCTTATGACGTGGCGGGATTGGATGACCGCGGTGTAAATATTTTGTCCGCACATCAAAGCTAGTGGGCCTGCAATGGCGATTGGCCCATTCCCAGTGCGTGCAGCGACGAAAATTCGTTTAAATTTACTTATTTTAATTTATTTATTAATTATTATTTTATTTATTCAAACAATTAACGAATTTTCTTAAAATGATGAGTACGTGCCCTCACCCGATATAATTCTATAAATATGAATACTTCATTGTGAGGTGTGCGTGATTGAGTTATTTTAAGAAAATTCGTTAATTGTTTAAATAAATAAAATAAACAAAGGGTAAAATGGAATCCCAAACGTAAGCAACACCATCCACGGCCATCTTGAAAACTCTTTCGCTGGTCCAGCGCTGCGCCATTGTGTAAAACGCTACGGTGCATTGGTCTATATATATCATTACGTCAAGAGTATCAAAATGTCCATAGTATCATATCGTCTACAGTATAATTTCGTCCATAGTATCATTACGTCTACAGTATCAAAATGTCCATAGTATCATTACGTCTAGTTTTTTGTATAGTTTGAGTAAACACTTTGTACATACGGCACACACATATCATTTTGTTAAGTTTTTTTTTACTTGATGGTTCGGTGGTACTGTGTATGGACGACCACGCAGAGGTCGCGGGTTTGATTCCCGCTAAGTGAAAATATTTGTGTGCATGAACATGTCTATTTGTATTGGTCTGGGTGTTTCTATGTATAATATGTATGTATTTACAAAAAAAGTATTTTGGTATGTAAGTATATCCGTATTCTAGAACCCATAACACAAGCTATAATATATGCTTACTTTCCAAAATACTTCCTTCGGTCTAGATGGAGTTGTGTAGTTGTTGAAATATTATTATTATTATTTAGACACATTTTATTCCTGAGTACGATATAGGAACTATGTGGTACAATTTATCATGCCGGTCTTTAAATCGTACCGAAACCTACATTAAAAAAAAACACATATTTGACCAAAAAGGCTGACCTTTTTTGAATAATTTTATATCATGTTGAACTTGAATAACGAAAGTACTTAATTAGTAAAAAAAATTGCAATATCGTCTGTAGTATTATTCTAAATCTCTTGCAAAGTTCAGTGGTTCGATATAGGCGACTGTCCCCTATTTTTCGTATCATGTACGTAATACTGAAAAAAAATAAGAAAATTTGTTGTGTCGATCAGGTTAAAAATTGATAATATCTATTATAATATTAAAAATAGATAATATCTAATTATAATATTAAAAATAGATAATACCTATTTTAAGAGACTTCTTGTACATTTTGCGTGTCGTGTTCATTTTGCGTTTTGTACATCCTGCGTCGAAGAGCTCATTTTGAAGTAGGTATATCTATAATACACATAGCTAGATGAATTGATGTTATGAACGAATTGAGACTATGGTTCATTTGATGAACTAGACGAAATTATACTGGTCTATAAGATACTATGGACATTTTGATACTCTTCGGTGTAAAAGACCTAGTAGAAGGTGAAAGTCCTATTACGGGACAGACAGCAACATATTATGACAACAGCTGATTTACAGGGCTATACTACGATAACATAGCTTGACTGATCCGTCAACTTATTACATAAACAATCATTGCACTAGCTACCTATGACTGAGCAAACTGCACACCTGATGGTCAGCCATGGACCTGAAAATGAAGTATTGGCTATACCCGTGCCTATACGGTAGGAGTACTTTTCCAGTTGGCTTTGGCATGCTAGAGAAATATCACTGCGCTCTACCTTTCTCTCATGCTACCTTTTTGTAACATACAATCTTATAACATCTATCGTGTATTGTAGCGCCACCTGCACGACGCAATGTATTGTTCGATCAGGCGCCAGGGGTCTACTTATCAAACCGTCTATTTCTCATTTTGACTACTTTTCGTGGAGACAACTTCGCAAATTTCCTACTTAGCAATCAGCCTATTTCGCATTCCGTCTACTTTTCAGTTGGACTATTTCGCAAACTGACTATTATTTTCTGTAACGTCATCTTCGGACAGTTAATAACATAATACTCGTAGCAATAAAATGCACAATGCAATCTCTTTGCTAGAGGACTACTGGCCATTTTATTTTCTGAAGTATTCTTTATTTATGTTCCTTTAATGACAAATAACATGAAATAATGTCATATCAAAGTCATGTGTATTCAGTGCGTTAGTTTAATAAAAGGGATTAGTATTTTTACGGAGTACGTAATGGATTTTCAATTTACTAAGAACCAAGCCGGTCGTCTTTCTTTGTTACAAGAAGGCTACAGGTACAATTTTGAAAAGACAAATAAGTCTGGCAGTACACTGTGGCGCTGCGCAAATCGTAGTTGCTGCAGCAGTACCATTACATTAGACCTAACCAAAACTAAAGTCCTCAGATCAAGCGACAAGAACCCTCATACGTGCTCTCCCGATCAAAACAGGAATAGAATTATATTGGCTATAGAAAAAACAAAAAACGATGTCTGTGAAAATTTTGAACCAATCCAAAAAATTTATGAAAATAACATTGAACACTTAAAACTTGATTGCTGTGTTCCATCATTCTCGTCAGTAAAAGATACATTATATAGAGCCAGAAAAAATTTCTTGAATACCGATCGTTTAATATTTTCAAATATTCAGGAAGTTTACGTTCCTAACGGTTTGGCGAAGAAGTTTCTGATTTGTGAAGACGGTGATATTGAAAAAATTTTGGTTTTCTCTACACCCCTGGAGAAAAAACAGATAAAAGGAAAACATGGCAGATTTTATGGTGATGGCACGTTCCGTTGTGTACCGTCACCGTTCAATCAATTATATACTATCCATTTAGATTTGGGTTCTACGATTGAAACTGTTAACGTGAAACCAATGATTTATGCGATGTTACCTAACAAAAGTGAAAGAACTTATATACGCCTTTTTGAAATACTAAAAGAAAAATTAAAGGTTGAGATGACAGATTTCAAATGTGATTATGAAACTGCGGTAATAAACTCTGTGCAGACTGTTTATCCACAATGTAAGGTAACAGGATGCTACCATCATTTCCAAAAAGCAATTTGGAGAAAGTATAAACAATTTAAAATACACAGCCATGGAGGATGAAAAATGGTAAGATGGACCACACACTTGCCTTTATTGCCGTCACATTTAATCGAAGGGTGGAGGGTTATTTTGAATAACGTCCCAGAGCTCACTAATCCGATTATGGAGTTCAAAGTTTACTTTGAAACACAGTGGCTGAGAAAAGTTTTTGCGGAGATCCTGAGTTGTGCACACCAATTGCAACGTACAACAAATGTTCTAGAAGGTTGGCATAGGCGTCTCAATGCCAGGATACCTAAAAAGCCAACTTTCTTCTCATTTTTTCATAAACTGAGAAAAGAGGGAAAACATTTCGATTTTGAAATTCAAAGAAGTTTGTTTCACCTCTTGAAAAAAAACCGTAAGAACTGTGATATACAATTTGACCAAAAATTGGAAAAACTCGTGTGTCAACTAGAAGCTGCCGAAATAACAATTAAAGAATATTTACAAAAAACAGTTTACATGCGATTGAAGTTTCATTAGCTTTTTAAGTTTTTTTTTTATTACATTACAGTTTAAGTTTTATTTCATTCTAAGTATGTTTGGTTAATAAATAATATAATACACATATATTTTATTTTATTTACTTGAACAGTGAAATGCCCTTGCTAGAGGCAGCTAATTATGAAATCTTGGTTACAATCGTCGTGGACGAAGGGAATCTGTCGCGTGTAGGTTTAAAATTTGCTGAAATTATGGTAATGTAACGAACAATTTTCTATTTGTCTGTACTTAGGTCGTTCTTTGACAAGTAGGCAGTATGAGAAGTGGTCTCTTTGAAAGTAGGCTGAATGCGAAATAGACTGTTTGATAAGTAGGCGATTTGCGAAGTAGGAAAACAGAGAAGTAGGTATAAAGAGAAGTTTGCTATTTGCGAAGTAGACCCCTGGCGCCTGAGCGGTATTGTTAGCGTACTACGGTCTGTCAAATGACAGTAAAACCTATTTGATTTTTTAGATGAGACAGTAAAACTATTTAGATTTTTTTTAAAGAAAAAGAAAGTTTATCTGAAAAACACAGCTGTCATTATTTTATCACAGTCAGCCAATCTCGGGTTCAAAACTTGTGACAATATAATTTATCAAAATTGTCTGAGTGTTTATTACATTAAAATTTAATACCTAATTTAAATTATTGTTATTTTCATCAAACTATAAAGAAAATTTTTCATGAAATAAACAATATGTGCGACAGATTAGGCGTTATTCGTCAACTGCAATCCGTTATGTCAGCGTTAGGAGGAGGGTATGATTTATTAATTGATTTGTAGAATGCATTGGTTTTAAAATATACAGTACTATTTTGATGAAAATTATTTCACACAACTCCATTTCATCGTGTCTTACATAACTTATATTAAGCAACGCAACAAATTTTTGGTTTGATTATATTAAGACTAACATATGAGAAATTTGTGAATATGATATATCTATACATATAATAAAAATGTAACCGGTCGCTGTCTGTACATGGAAGATATATGAGAAAAAATATTATTGGGACCTTTATAAACGCAAATAGAACCCAAAACAATGATTGTTAAAATTTTTGTCTGTTTGTCTGTTTGTCTGTTAGTCTGTTTGTCTGTTTGTCTGTTTGTCTGTGCGTTTGTTCACGCTAATCTCAAAAACGGCTTATCCGATTTAAATATGGTTTTCACTGATACATTGTGGTAAGCTTCACTTAACATTTAGTGTTTGTTTCATGTCAATCGGTTCATAAATAAAAAAGTTATGCCAATTTAAAGAATCACATCGAACATTCGTTAATTTACTACGAAATCTTATAGAAGAAGAGATTTTAACAGGTTGCGGAATAGCTGATAGTGTTTTTATTCCTCTCTAAACAATATTTTGTTTAGTTTTAAACGAGTCCAGTTTCCAGTGAGCCTATGTTTTGCGATGACTAATTAATAAAGCCCAAGGTAAGACACTAAAAGTTGTGGGTGTGGATCTAAATATTAGCTGTTATTCGCACGGTCAGCTTTAAGTGGCTCTATCACGTGTTAGCATTCCTAGCAGCCTGTATCTATCACGTGTTAGCATTCCTAGCAGCCTGTATGCTTTGATCACTGATGGCTATACGTCTAATCCATACATCCATACATATTATAAAAGGCTTTGTCCTGACTGACTGACTGACTGACAGACAACGTACAGCCTAAACCGCTGGTCGTAGCGACTTGAAATTTGGAGGGTGTGTTTGTATTAATATCTAGAAGTGTACTAAGAAAGGGTTTTTAAAAATTCAACCCTTAAGTGTATGAAAAGGGATGAAAACGATTGTATGAAACGTCTTCATTTTTTAACTTACAGCTTTAAAATTTTGTTTTGGAATAATTTTATTTAAATAAAAAATACTCTCATATTTTTTTTTCTGGGGTGGATTTATATGGGTGAAATAAGGGAAGAAATATTGTATGGAAAGATCTTTGATTTTGAAGTTGGCGACTTGAATATTGGAGGGAGGGGGAAGGGTGGGGGAGGAAGAGGAAAGGTAGGGAGAAGTAAGGAGAAAGTGCGGGGGTAGTGAGGGGAAAGTCAGGGCAAAGGGAGGGGAAAGTCAGGGGGGAAATCGACTGCCTCTGTATTTCGGTGGTGCTGTGTATGGACTGCCACGCAGAGGTTGCGGGTTCGATTCTCGCTCAGTGCAAATGTTTGTAGCATGAACATGTCTATTTGCATTGGTCTGGGTGTTTCTATGTATAATATGTATGTATTTACAAAAATAAAAGTATTTAAGTATGTTTATCCGTATTCTAGAACCCATAATACAAGCATATAATATGCTTATTTTGGGACTAGATAGCGTTGTGTAAAAAAAAAAAAAGAAAAAGGGAACTCATGGGGATGTGAGGAGGCAGCAAGTGAGGGGCAGGTGAAGGCCAAGTGAGAGGTAAGTGAGGGGAAAGTGAGGGGGACGTAAGGGAAAGTGAGGGAAGTGATGAGTCAGTGAGTGGTAAGTGAGGGGTGAGTGAGTGGGAAGTGAGGGAAAGTGAGGGGAAGTGTGGGGAAAGTGAGGGAGATGGGAGGGAGACGGGAGGGGAGGGGAGGGGAAGGGGGAAAGGGGAGAGGAAATGAGGGAAAGGGGAAAGTTATTGTAGTAAAAATTTGCCTTTGTGTATTGTATATTGTTTTACGGGGGATATCGTTAGAGAGTTCGATTAAAAATAGTATGCAAAACAGTATTAACAATACAAAAATGTCCATTGGAGAAACTATATTCATGCGAGCGAAGCCGCGGGCAGAAGCTATACATATATAAAAACGAAAGGTCACTCACTCACTCACTCATTACGAAATCTCAGAAACTACAAATGCTAGGAGTTTCAAACTTGGGAAATAGGTGCTCTCAAAGACGGGATTTTGCGAAATTCATTTCCCTGGAGTATAAAGGGGAATAAAATTTGTTTAAAGCTTCTATAGTTTTTAAACGAGAGTTTTGATAATACGATTTCCAAACTAGGAACTTCTTATTAAGTGGGCAAATAGGAGTGGCAAGTTTCGTTAAATATCGCAATATTTCGTCTGTTTTAGTGGTAGCGGGTGAATAGATTTAAATCGGATTCGCCTTAGAAACGGATTATACTGATATTTATTACTAATACAATGTACGATTGCCGTAAGATTAGGTAAGAAATATTCTCATACAGGCACACATCTGAATTTTCACGCGAACGAAGTCGCGGGCAACAGCTAGTAAATAAATAAAATTATTATTTATTATAACCTGTCATGTCAGCGGCTTGTAGTATATTTGCTTAATTCTAAAAAGGCTAAAGCGCGAAGACAGCTGCGAGTTCCAACTTGCGGACGATATAATGTACCAATTTACAACGCGAGACACAATAGCTTCTGCTGTCGCCACTGTCGGTACCTACAAAACTTCCTGATACCCTGGAGACTGCTCTACTTAGCAGAAGGAACAGAAGAACTCTACTCATGTGTTGCTATAGCAGCAAATCAAGAAGTAAAAGTATAGGACCTCCGCCTCAGGATTCACAAATCAGGAGCTATCGTAGAATAATCAGATATTCTTTAATTTCAGTGGCTGTGGTGGATGTCCAACTCCAGGTCCTTGCTGTCAACCATGCCACACCTCTTGTTGCAGAGGCGGCGGCTCTCTCGTCACAGTTTACAGTCAAGTAGCCCATATCCAGTGACATTCGTCAACACAGCACGCGATATATTATTGAGGGTGCGTACAAACTAGAGCATTCCTTTTATTATATATATAATTAATAGAAATTGTTGATACCCACGTCTGACTGGACGATCAATGGCAATATCGTCACAACTTTTGGGTATCTTTAATCGTTCAACGCTGAATCGCTTTTACAATAGGTATATCAATATGTCTATCATTAACAGCAAGAATCTGTGATTGAAGTTTGTATAAAGAAAGCCAGCATTAGTTACTCATTGTCATGAACATATCACTTATTAAAGTTGGCTTTTATCACTTGTAAAAACATTGAAACATTTTTCACGTAATGATTTTGTATACTTACTTTTTTTTTGTAAGTAATTTTACATTATGGAACACTCACATATAACGTTTTCTTAACATGCTAAAAATTCGTATTAACCAATTTTTTTTTGCCATGAATGTAATATATGAAAATGCTCTAGTTTGTAAACCCGAAAATATACATGCCCTTTTTTTATATTAGCCTACCAAAGTGACTCCACTCTGCCTGATGGTAAGCAGTAAGTGGAATCCAGAAGTGGCGGACACTATTCCAAACGCCAAACTACTGGTATGGTGGCCTCCACTAAGGCGGCTTAGTGAGATGCCTTTTCACGCCCCGCTTAAATTACCTGCCTTTACTACTTATCAAGAATGTTATGAAAGAAAATTATATTATTTTCATATGTACTTCTACAATCAACACCAACACACCGTTAAAGAGTCATTTCATGCAACAAAAATCACGCAATTCATTAGAGACTGCAGACTGTTTATATCGCATTGACAACTATCTAAAAATTATTGACTTTCTGTAATCGCTCCATATCTTCTAAATGGAATTTCAATAGTAAGAAAATATATCTTTACTAGCTTCCTGCAGCGTGTTTCACCTGCGTTAAGTTACATTATTGGTTACTGCTCTGCTCTTGTCGCCAATAGCGTGATGTTACATAGCCTATAACCTTCATCAAGAACTAGGCTATCAAACGCAAAAAGAATTATTAAAATTCGACTGATAGTTCCAAAGATTAATGTTCAAACAAACAAACTCTATCGATTTATCTAATAGTATAGTTGCACCTGCTTATGTAAGTATGTTGTCGCGCGATTTATTGATTGGTCGAGTTAAGTTATTTTTTTAAGTCCATATTAAATAGGTGGTATTCTCTTTCATTGGCGCGATTCTTTAACCTTAAGAACAATTTCGAAAGCTTTAATACTGCTTTATCTGAACAAATCTACAAATACTGACAGCGAATATTTTATTGTAACTATTAGAAAAAAATGCTTCATATAAAAGCCGATTAGTTGTCCAGAAT
This sequence comes from Parascotia fuliginaria, assembly GCA_963082885.1. NCBI lineage: Eukaryota > Metazoa > Arthropoda > Insecta > Lepidoptera > Erebidae > Parascotia > Parascotia fuliginaria. The sequence continues at coordinate 13,551,159 of OY720172.1, forward strand.
TCTTTCGAAGCTTTGTGAGTCATAACCACGGAGCAAATATAAAGAGGAGATGTTGTAATCAATGTAGCTTAGTCTCCAAATGTAGGGTACTGACGTCATACCGTAGTTGAACTACTGACGGCCAGGTGTCGCTTTCGTCAGTACAACTCTTGTCGTCAGGCGAGTAACAACTTCGTCATAGGAGACTTAAAAATATATTATCGGTCTCGAAACCAAGTAAATATGAAGTGCTGTGTTGTATCGTGCAAAAGTTCCTCCAGCAAATCAAAATCAAATGAAAATAAGATATCTTTCCACTCGTAAGTAATATTTAATTTAAATTTTTGACATATTTAGTCTAGAATGTTCGGTGATTACCTCGCTTCTAGCGGCAAGTGGCAAAACAAGTAATTTTTCCATATGCCGCTAGAGGCTTTCCAGAGACGCACTCAGTATTTTTTGCGCTATATTATTATTTTGACGTAATGAGAACTGTGAGACTGTAATGTGAACTCAAACTCACATTTGTGAGTACATAGATAGGTACATATAATCAAGATAGTGTATTTTTTTAATAAAGGTATTTTATTATATGTATAATTTTCCAGAGTCCCGTCGAAAGAAAATTAAAAAAAAATGGATTGACGCATTAAATAAAAAAGATTGGTCTCCGACTAAATATACTAAAATGTGCTCGTTGCATTTTGCTGCGAACGATTTTATTACCACAAAAAAGTGTTACCAAAAGCTACAAGAAGGAGCGTGCCCAAATTTGACAACAAACCTTAGGGTTTGTAATAACTGAAAATTTATAATGTTAATGGTTATGTCATATTTTGAATTATTATAAAATTAAGGTAAAGTGTATAAGAATATGGGCTTTTTTAATGTTATTTTGAAAATGTGCTATTTTAATTTTTATGCAGGATCGAACGAAAACGCGAGTATCCTATGTTCTTGGTGAGTTTATGGTGTTTAATATAATGAAAATGATACACAAAGGGAAAAAAATTAAAAGAAGAAATTGCACGCACAATTTTTTCACCAATAGAAAGCTATGCTAATCAAGATTTTTTATATTTTGTATATCTATTGTATCCACGTGAGCAAAAACGTGAACTGTTTGTAAATATGTGTTGCGTGAATATGTATTGTGCTGTGGCAATAAAATTAATGTTTTTCTTTCTTTCCTTTTTTACTTATGACCTACGCCAGCCCGTCTGGCCAGCAGCGTGGTGTAACAGGCCAATCCCCTTGCCGTTGTACTTTAAGGAGGCCCTAACTCAGCAGTGGACCGTTTAAGGGCTGAAATGATGATAATAAATTTAGGAATTGCACGAACTGCCTCGGATTTGATAAATTTATTCATCATACCAGCCCGTTATTATCCCTCTACAGAGAAAGGGCTCTTCTCATACAGAGAAGGCATGAGACTTGATCGCCATGCTTGCTTAAGATGGATTGACAATTTCAGTTTTTTTTTTGTAGGTCCAGGTTTCCTCACGATAATTTCCATCATTGTTACTCAGTAATGTCCAAGGTAAACTTAGAAAGTACATAAGAAAATGCAAAGTCACATTGGCACTTGCCCGGTTTCGGACTTACAACCTCGTGTTTACTAAGCGGGACATCACAACATCTGAAAAATTTACCTATATCTTTCAATAAATTTACCAAAATATTATGATGTACCTACTTTTCAAAGCAACATTTATTTTGTACCATCAAAATTGTATGTAATTTTATTAAAGGAACCTAAAAATGTATAAAGAATATATCCCTAATCCGGCCCTGTTACGAAATCGGCGACACCTAGCGAAATATAGCAAAACTCTTAAAACATCTGCCCATGTAGAAATCGATTTGCTTTGGCTACTGGCCACTATGTGGCTTCACCCTGTTTCCACTCCCCCCGCACCCCGCACGACGGAGACACTATTTGTTAGGACGACAGTAGTTAGGGCATCTCCTCTTTATATTTGCTCCGTGGTCATAACCCACACCCGTGCTATCAGAATGTTATTACTAGTCATAAAAGTTAACTCTAACCAAAATAGCAACAAAGATAAATATTTATTAGAATAGATGCTTAAATATGTAATATTGTGCAAATGTAGCTAAGTTTGTACCCGTTAAAAAGGAAGTGTTAAAATCATCACTGTTGTATTGATAACAAAAAAGTGACGATGATAAAAAGTATTTAAATCCTTCCTCGACAAGTGAAATTAAAGCAGAACTTTTATTTCACGGTAACTTTATTAGGTGTATTAGCTCACTCAAAGCGGTCATCATACAAAGAAAAGCCATAGCGGCAATTTTTTTAGCAAATCTTATCGATAGATCTGCTCTGTCTTCTTTATAAGACACAGGCTCGTTCCTGCGTGGAGTACTGCTCTCAGCTTTGGATGCAGTCAATAGGTTGCAGCGGCGAGCACTCCGTATCATCGGAAGCCCAGAGGTCACCAAGAACATTGTGCCTTTACAGCTGCGTAGAGACGTCGCCTCGATGGCCGTCTTCTATTGGCTTTACCACGGAGAGTGTTCTGAAGAACTTTTTGAATTAATCCCACCCTCTTCTTTTATATCCAGAACAACACGTGGGGGACTGAAGTGTTATCCTTTCACAGTGAAATCTAAAGGGTTTCGAACCAAACGGTTCAGCACTTCATATTTTTGTCGCTCAATTAAGGCACACGTGTGCTGGTACAGTTCTACTCTTTACCAGCACACGTGTTCGAGTTCTACTCTTTACCAGCACACGTGTTCCCATCTAATTATGAACCTGGGTCCTTTAGGGTTTAAGCGGGACGTGAATAAACATGTCTCTAAGCCGCCATAGTGAAGATCACCATACCAGTAGTCTGACTTTTAGAATGGTGTCCACCACTGCTGGATTCCACTTAGTGCGCTTACCATCGGACAGAGTGAAGTCACTTTGGTAAGCTAATATAAAAAAAAACCTCGAGAGATTGGTACAGCATACAGCGATTTAGTGTGATAGCTAGTTATTCTATTTTTTATTTTCTTTATTTAGTTATTCTTGCAATGCATCGATAAACATAGGCCAAATTATGTACATTGCCGCCGTGGCTCCTTCTTGATCGGCAACGGCTTAGTTGTCTATTTTTTCTTAACATTGTATCTGCAAGGCGTACACAACCATGTCCATAGGCCCTATGTTTGTTTGCCACCTAAGTTGTCATTCTGTCCGCATTGGTTCTTTTGACGTTGGTCATTCTTTTACATGTTAAACTATTTTTGTTGCTCATGAATAAATATTTTTCAACAGATGCAGTCCTAGCTGTTGGACAACCACCAAAGCCTATTTGTGCATTTGATAAAGCGATAATAGCTATTGGCCCATGTGGCAAAAAATGTATGTAACGTTGTGATACTGTAAGTTAACACAGTAAGTTACTGCTAAGTCATGTAGTTCAAAAAATAAATAATATACCTATGTAAGTGAATAATAAATATTGTGTATGAATATAATTATGGCCTTTTAATCCACCTTTAGCCCAGTACGACCACGGTCACATAATTATGCTATACTATAATCGTACCAGTGGGATAAATCCGTAGTACCACGGGCCTAGGTATGGATTTCTTATCACCTTCCGATAGTTTTTGACGTGGAAATGTTTTTTCGTTGGCTTCGAGCGTAGGCTTCGAGATTTTTCCCCTTTCGTAGGTATACGTTTGCCCCGCACGGCCCTCCAGAATTTGCATTCTAGGTGTACACCAATTCAATGTACTCGCCTCTAGTATATGTTCCCGTTTCTTTTTCAATGTACCTCTGTACTTTTAAAGTAAAATGCATAAAAAAGAGGCCGTGCCAGCCAAACGATTTTAGCACGGCGTCAGTGTAACATAAAAAAAATATATAGCGTATTAAAAAGATTCTTCAAAGAACTCAAGAATGTACTTTAATAGCATGTTATATGTGCCGCAATAAATATTGAGAATTCGTAATTACAAATTTAATGATATACAGATGTGGATTGGGGGCCGTGCTGAAAAAAATATATGTATAAGAAAATATCTAAAAAAAAAAAAAACAAAACAATCTTAGCCAAATACACTTAAAAAATAATTAATGTTTGGCAAGTGACATCATACAAATTGCTAAATTTGGCAAATCAAGCAATATTAGTTCATTCAGCACGGCCCTCTATAATTGCCTTTATTCCCGCCGTGCCACTGGATTTGCCACTGGGGTCACAAAACGTAAAAAATCTTCCGTCTTTTGCCACTGTTTGTATGCTTATGGGATGCCAAATAACTAATGCATGCAATTTTTATAATATTCGTGCTCAGTATTACTTTTTTTTTTTTATACATACTACTAAGGTGACAAACAAGCATACGGCTCGCCTGGTGGTAAGCAGTTACCGTAGCCTATGGACGCTTGCAACACCAGAAGCATCACTAGCGCGTTGCCGACATTGTTAAAAACCTTTTAATTCTTTTCTTGAAGAACTCCATGTTGTAGTCTCTCGGGAAAACCTCGACGGAGAGCTCATTCCACAACCTTATCGGTTTAGGACTGTTGGTTTCATTGAAAAGTTCCATTGATGGATCCAACAGGATTTTCGAATCTGTTTGTCTCCACTACTTGGGGTGAGTGGGTCCAACAGGATTTTGATGGTACTCATGTCTCCATGTGGGTTCAACAGGATTTTGACGGTACTCATGTCTCCATTGTTTGAAATAGGTGGAGTTATTAGGATTTATTCAGTACGGTTGTCCCCACCCTGAAGATACTGGCCACGTAAGTGATTACACTTACATGGCCAGTATCTTCTATCATGTCAATTATGACATTTGATCTAGTAGATTACTGTAATCTATTCTATTTGTAATAACTTAATTACTAAAATGGACCAAGAAAAGATCTCCGTTTTTAAAAAGTTAAAAAATTGGTCTACAATAATATCCAGGAAGTGGAAATCCCGGCAAAATTTAAGTCATTTTTAAAAGGAGATTATTACTGTAACGGACGGAGAGTTATGGTTTTTTATACAGAATATTTTAAGCATTTATTTTATTTTTTTTTATTTTATGTTTAATTTTGACACCTTTTAAGTAAAAGTTGTAAGTTTTGACAATGGAACCACGAGACCGGATATGGACCTGTTAAAATATCGATTATTGACTCCATCATCTAAATGGAACCATCGGAATTTGTAAATCCTGTTGGACCCACCAATGGAACCATGAAATCTTGAAAAACCTATTGGACCCATCAATGGAACTTTCCAATGGAACCAACAGTCCTAAACCACCTTATCGTACGAGGGAGAAAGTTTCTCTGAAATCTCACTGTACGGGACCTAAGAGGTTCTAAGATGTGAGGATGAACTCCCAACTGATGGCGGGAGGTGCGATGATAAAAAGTGGCCGTTGGCACCATCCTAAACAGTTCCTCAGAACACAGCCCATTGTACAGGCGATAGAATACACATAAGGAGGCAACGTCTCTCCTTAAGCCTAGTTATTCAATACCGCCTGTTAGCCTGGGATTGTCGACAACTCTTACAGCACGCCTTTGGACCGCGTCAAGGGGCCCAAGCTGGTATCTGGTATTTGTCCATAAAGTCGAAATTTTGCAGTTTGTTTATTCACAGGCGTTATGTCGAGGATACAATGTTAATCTATACTTATATTAAATCTGTAACGAGATAAAATCTGTACTTACATTGAATATATTTAAAAAAGAATTTAAAAAAGTGATATTTGATCGATATTGATGCCAAAAATGTAATTAAGAAATTTTTTGGCTGTTTGTCTTTATGTCTGTACGTGCAGGCATGACTCAAAAACCACCAAACAAACATTTTTATCAAACTCGCTACACTCCTATAGGTGACACTCCTAGCCAGGTTAGGATTTTTTTTAATTGTTTGACCTGAATAAATGTATAGTGTAACTGAATGCAAAATTTAAAAAAAAAATTAAAAAATTATATAAATGTTTGTTTGTTTGCAACGATTTAACTTAAAAATCTACGTTACCGATTTGAATAATTCTTGCACCTTTTGAAATCAACAAATGAAGCGAGTAACATAGACTGTAATTTATTATGTTTAACAAATTTTTACCAATTTTCATAATTTCAATATTTGTAAATTTACAATAAGCAAAAGTAAATTTGCAGTATAGCAATAATATTTCGCAGACATATGTAATATTGCAATCATATTTTATGTAGGCGCTTATTGTAAGACTGAATGAAACTTTTGATCTGAAGTGAAGCGAGGGCGGCTGTCTAATTTTATTTATAAAATAGTTCTTCAGCCACCTCTATTTTGTTCAAAAATCTCGTCACCCTTAAATCTAGTAGGTCAATAAAAGATTATAAATAAGAGCCCATTACAGTCGCGACCTCCTCTCACCCTAAACTAGTCATTAGGTTAGGTAACTTACAAAAATTTTTAGTAAAGTAAAAGAATAACTGCAATATGGGTTATTGTTGTACTCCTCCTTGTGGAACTCAAGAATGTTGCCCACCAAGACGCAATGTTATATGTGGACCACAAATGCCCATGACATGCGCAGCACCACCACCGATACAAAAATGCATCGACTTACATCCTTGCATAAACATCTACAGTTGCCAGACTCAAGTTTTGTAACAAATAAATGAAGAGAAGAGAAGAAGTTTCATTAAAGACATACTTAAAGCAATTTAATAATATAAGCTCAGAATGTACTGCCAACTAGATTCCTCGTACTTGACAAGCAAGCATCAGCAAGAAGTAAGGTGACAAAACTGCATTGTGTACCTATAATATTTTTATAATGTGGATTATGATGATGTGTGAGTGGTGCATATGATTAACAAAAAAAATACTAAAAGTGATTAAACTCCTGTTTCTGACGGACAGAGCAATAAAATAGGAAGCTTTTGACTGTACCTACTACAATTGGCGATCGATCTACTATGTGTACACTATCTTACAAAGTATGAACAAGTCAATACCGTATTAAGCAAATAAAATTATAAATCCTATCAGGCTTTTAAAAACATAAATACGTACTTTTAGTACCGCTTGCTTTTCAGATTGCATGCATATATCTGTAATAAATTACCTGCAACTATTAGAAACCAAAATAGTATTTCAACATTTAAAAGATAATTACGTAAATCCCTCACAAACATATTTTATTATTATACGCAGGAGGAATTATTTGAAGATTTTATAGGATTGATGTTTGTAAATGATTAAAAATTTTTATAAATTGGAATGGAGTCTCCATATTTTATATTTTGGCTGTGGTTAGGGCTCCAGAGATAGGAACCTCCTCACAATGCGGCCGGTGTCAAACAGCATTGTCTTCTGTATCTAACCCATGTACGTAAGTATATTACGTCCATGATCTGATCTTGATCTAACCAGCGCCGGTTTCGCCGTCAGGGATCTCAGACCCGGAATGGGTTTCTACTTAGTTATGTCCTTGAAAATGACACTTCCACCCCCGAGCATTAAAAATTATTTTGGGTATATAAATCTATGAGCATATAATATTAATTGGGTGTTAAAATTTTGTTCAAGTAGATATCTAATGTGGCTTACAGTACAAATGTATTATTGTTGTTCTTTACCCTCTACATTATTTGTAAGCTCAATATTTTTGCAAAATAAATATAACATTAGATTTGATTTGATGAATTGTCAGACAGACTCGTGGCAACGAAACAAACAAAATGCTCAATTTCACCATTTTAAGAACATACGAAGTACGTAACAAATATGGAATACTTTAGGATTAACACATATAGCTCTCACAAGGTATACCAACGACCTAATAGGGTAGCGGGCAACTGATGATTGAAGGCGGATCGCGGCCGGCCAAAAGGTGGCGAAAAATGGGGGAGGCGTATTTCAAGCAGAGGACATCTTTTAGCTGATTTGATGAAGATGATATGAGTACGTAATTAAATTGGCCTCATAAGTATGAGCTTGGCAAAAACACAAACAGCCTAGGTATTGATAATGATAAGTGAAGGTCTGAATGTATAAGTGCAGGTAATTTTAATTTTTCTGACGGTTGCTCAAATATAGAGTCGACAAGAAATGTTTCAGGCCTAAAACATCATTGTCTAGACCGAAATTAAACAATTCCATAATAATAATAATAATATAATAATATTCTACCACATTCACACAACGCCATCTAGCCCCAAATTAAGCAATTATATTTGCTTGTGTTATGGGTACTAAAAAACGGATATACTACTTATATACATTTTTTTTGTAAATACATACATATTATAGATAAATTACACCTAGACACAGAACAAACAATCATGCTCATCACACAAAGATTTGTCCTGGGTGGGAATCGAACCCACGACCTCCGGCTTAGCAGTCAGGGTCACTAACCACTAGACCAACAGGCCAGCCATAGTAATAAAAGTTAAAATCTTGCAAGATTGAAATAAAGTATTAGAAGTAATTAAGTAAGGCATTTAAGCCATGATCCATGACTATTGATCCATGACTATTTAGAATATTCAATTCACTAATAGCACAAAAACGGGTTTTAGGACCCGTTTTTGTGCTATTAGTGAATTGAATATTCTAAAGTGAAAAATCACAATAAAGCTATTTTTATCATCATTACCTATTGGAAAATGATAAGTGAAACTTATTCATTTAAATCACAAGATTTGCACTTAATCCTAAAATAACAACCAAAATATCAGCCAATTAACAGACAGCTATTTTGACGAGATCCCGTTTTATCCTTTAGTTACGGTACCGTAAAAATCACTTTAATCAATGGCACAGGCGATGTACAAATATTCGAAACTATTCTGCAGTCATCTCGTTTTTATAGTGAAATCTATTAGTCATACATACCTATTCAGGTAGGCCTACACCTATAAATACAAATTTATTTCAATCACGGCTCTCATTTCGTTAACCAACTCTAATTTCGTCAAATCCTTTAAATTTTTAAGTGTACTTACCTATTCATAAAGTAATAAATACTGTAAGATGGGTTGTTCGCCACCTGCAACCTGTACTCCATCGTACATTTGTGGACCACAACAATTTCCTAAGACATGCGAAGTACCACCGCCGATACAGAGGTGCATCAACGTACATCCTTGTATAAATATATACAGCTGCCAGACTCAAGTTTTGTGAAAATTAAGTGAAACCGTATGTTTATTTTTACATGGTACAATTTACAATTAAATAAGTTTAAGCCGGATTTATATTGTGTTAATCAATCATCAGCTAATAAGTATTTCCTTGAGGTAAATGATTATGGTTAGTAGTTGCAATTGAATCCGCTGATAGCCGATACCTACATAGTACTGGCCCTATATCACTGGTGAATCACGATAGCTGCAGAATTAGTGGTAGTTAGAATCACCGTTTTCTCGTGGTCCTACTAATTTGTCTCTGGACCACGAGGGAGACCTGTTTCTGTTTGTCCTACTATGTCTAGTTACTTCACTAGTTGGTTCACGAGGAAGACCTATTTCTGTCTATCTTTCTATGTCCTAATAGTAGGACCACGAGGGAGACCTGTTTCTGTCGGTCCTAGTGGCACCACATTACCTATACCTATGTCAGACTCACCGTCCTGATTTGTCAACGACACCACTAAACCACTATGGTGTCATTTACAATTTTTTTCAGTTAAACACACCACCGTAATAAAGTTCTAAATGTATGCATTTATCGATATCGACTATTTATCATTCGCAAGATAGTGATATGCCAAAATAGTGATCAATTAGTGCAATAACCAAATAAATAGTGCCTTTGTAGTTTATAAAATAACGGCTATGTGTAGTGCGAGTTCAACGTGTGGACGCCAGCATAACGCGTTATGCTGGCGTCCACACTCTGTGGACGCCAGCGTAACGCTAACCTAAAAATTTAAAAAAGTTTTGGTTTAATATCTCTGCTTCTGTATAAGCAATCGTTATGATATTTCGTGTATCGAGGGCACTATTTAAGAACAGTTTTTTGTATATGGCGTCTGCACTAAACCACTGACTTAGTACTGTTGTACTTAGTACTGACTTAGTTTATATACTCGTAAGCACTAAACCTTTATTTCAAAAACTATAAAGGCACTTTTTATTTGGTTATAGCACCTAATTGAGCACTATTTAGGCACTGTTTTGCCATGGTGGCCATTTGTGGCAAAGGAGCTGCATAAGCTGCCCCCCGTCACTAGCGTCCACGTCGACGTCACTAGGCTACTGATGGTGAGCCTGGCCGAGATGAAGACCAAGTTGGAGTCATCAGATGCCACCATTAGTGAACTTCGAACCGAAGTAGCGTTGTTACGCAATGCAATGCCGGTAAGTCGGTCACCGGAATGTTCTAACTTAAACACACGTCGCGAGGCACAAAATGCTTCCATTGGCAGTTCGAAGTCGGCGTGTTTACCTGCGTCACCGGCTGTCAAGAATGCAAACGTTGCATCGTGTTTCGCCGACCGCGTCGTGCATACAGAGGCTACGACGAGTGTAGTAGGTACGTCGACCCCCAAACGTGCCTACTCTGCAATTGTCGCGACAAACATAACTGCTGTGTCACAACCATTACGACATGCAGTTATTGTCAAAGGGGATAAGCAGAGCCGCTCTGTACCGACTGTAAAAGACCAAAAACATCTAGGTTCAAAGAAGAACAAGTGCGACGAGGACGGCTTTGTCAAGGTAGAGAGGAAGAAAAGGAAGTCTACTTGTCGCAACCTGTGTGGTACAGGGCCGACAGGACCCAACATGCTGCTACGTGCTGCAACACCTACGACGCAGCTGTATGTGTCCCGTCTACACCACTCCACGAAGACAGAGGAGATCGTGGAATACATCAAGGTGAAGACGAACTTGACCTTGAGGGTGGAGAAGTTGGAAGCGGGCCACAAAAGTAACTTCACATCGTTCGTGGTGCGGGCTCCAAATCAACTGTTGGAGACCTTCCTTAAGGAGGAATTCTGGCCGAAGGGTGTCGTATATCGTCGTTTCCGAGGCCGGTTACTCGACACCCCGCAACGTAACACGACGCCGCCGCCGTCACTGCGTGTACGGTAGTTTTTAAATTTAATTTACTTAAAATATGTATTAATATATATTTTAGTATAATATAATACAGTAAGTCTTATTCTATATATCAAAATATGTATTAGTTTAAAGTTTTGTTATGTATGTATTGATATTATGTTGTAATCTCGATGGTACCCAAGATACAAGCACTAGCTTAGTTTGGGACCAAAGGGAACTACCTATATTATTTCACATGTAATTTATACTTATTATTAAATAAATTATTATTATTATTACTAATAATATTTGGTTATGGGAAAAAAATGGTGCGGACGCCAGCATAACGGACACCCACAGTGCGGTCCAGGCAGTGTTGCGTTGAAAATACACCTTAACACCATTTTGTCAAGGATTTTGTTACACCAGTGAGGAACTCTCCACTACAGACTTTGTTAGTCATTGCCATTAGCTATTGTCCATTCATCATCACATCAACATCATAATCAGCTGAGAGACGTCTACTGTTGAACATAGGCTTCCCCCAATAATCGTTACCATGGCCGGTCATTGTCCATTAGCGTCAACGTCAAGCGTTTCTGGCTCGTCTGTCATCATACACAGTATAAAAAAATACTTATTATACTTACTGCTCAATATTCTATCCTTATTAGTTTTCAGAAGATAATTTCCTTTTTAGTACTTAATTTTCTTAACAAATGTTGATTAGGATGCTGTTTAGCACAAAAAGAATATTTCAATAGAATAAGTTTTATTTGCTTATAGAAATAACACTTTTTCAAATGATTTTTGTACTCTTCTGCACACTTTACTACCAAATAGGCATGACAGGTCCACAACAGCCACAGCAAGCTGGAACTCCAGCGTAACTGCAGCGCTTAGGACGACACACACCTGGTTCCGTACAGCTATAACATGGACAGGCTATAGCACGGTTCGGTCGACAACAAGGTATTGCTATCGTCTCGCAAATTGGTCGAGGTGTTACTATCTTCGAACGTGGCTAGAAACAAATAAAATACATAATATTAAACCTTAGGCAGACAGCTAATGACTATTATAGTGAAACTTGGTGTGTATGCTGACAGTGAGCCAAAAATTATATTTGTGAGGCTTATGGAAAAAGATTTGACGGGCAAATATAGAATTCAAGGTTACCTCAACATATTCACAGAATTGGGTCTGTAAATACAATTTGAGTAGCAACCTACCTTTAAATTCATACACATCTGGTGGTCGTTTTGCCAACGCAATGTCACGACTAGTGGGTTTCATGACCAATAAAAATATTTCGTATTTGCTTGCTTTAGAAATATCTATTTCCAGAGTCTAGGTACACTTTAGTTCTTAGTACTGTTGGTGGATTTATTGAGTATTGTTAGGGAAGGTGAATTTGTAGGTATGTTTTTGAAGTCCTTTAGGATACGAGGGCTTGCTTGATCTCTAGTACAGAACTACAAAAAAACAAGACGTTGTATAAAACAAGTCTTACCTTATCGCAAGGAGGACATTCCGGTAAACATGGTAATATTGGGGGCGCTGGACACGGTTCAGGACAAGGTCGGACTGGGGCTGGACAGGTTGAACATCCTCCTCCTGGGCATACTGAACAAGGCCTCAGATCGTTGCAGGAAGCGACACAAGGCTTGGTCGTATACGGATAGCAAGCTCCACATGGCATTCCCGAGCACACGCAGGGATCAAAACTGTAGAACGGGGCACTCATTTTAATTTTTACTTTTTAATATTCTTACAAAAATAATTTTAGTGTAAAATAATGTCCTATGACTGCATTGTCAAAATTGAGTATGACAATATACAATTTTTTTTTATTTGCCTAACTCATTGGATACAATTCCAAATTTAAATAACATTCCTGTATCGTGCTGAAAGCTTATGTCATTGTCATTTTAGAAAAATGTTTGATAAAAGTCTGACGACATAAAACGCTCTAAAAAAGTAGTAAAATTTTTTAGTTAAATTATTATAAATTAGTGATCATGTGTTCATCTCGCTGCTGTTGTAATGATTGGGGTGTTACTTGTCCCGCTATATTGCCTTGTAGTACGGGACCTTGCTGTCATTCATGTCCTGAGCCGCCCCCATGTTGTAAGCCGTGTTGCCCACCACCAGTGCCGTGCACGCCTTGCCCACCGTGTAGATGCAGGCCAGTGTTTAGGCCATGCCCGGCGCCTGTGATTCCGGATTGCGTACCACCGATAGTTCCTGTTCTGCCACTGTGCAAACCACGACGTTCCCGACCACCAGAGCCATGTATGCTGCCACCACCTAAGGAACCTTGCTGCCCGCCCGTACTGCCGTGTTGCCCACCACCTCCTGCCTGTGATCCACCACCGGTATAACTTCTATATATTTTCTGACATTTTATGACAACAGGTGCTAGATATTAAATATCAAAAAATTTCAATAGTACCTAGGTAAATAATTATCCTTCAGAAAATGATGAAGATGGTAATAGCAATACAAAATTAATAGACTACTCGAAATATTTGCTTATGCAGTTTTTAAATGACGTTTAAATACCTCTCACAGCCACAAAGTGCGGAGTAATACCAACTAACTTACCTTTTTCGTAAGTCTTGCATCGCAAAAAGTGATGAGCATGCTGGAAATAATCAATCAATAGTTAAAGCTGCTACTAGCTCAGCTACATTTAATGTGGCACTTTATTGACTCCACGTATAATTTGTAATCTGCTTTATCTACAGGTGCATCCATGTCCAGAACCCACACCGTGCTATCAACCAGTGCTGCCATGTTGTAATCCACAATGTCCACCACCTATCATTCCAAAACAAAGACCTATTTGCCCTCGAGCTCTACCTGCACCATACCCGTGCTTGCCAATAAGCCGCAGTTCCTGTCCACATTGTGAATTTGATCCCATAACACGACGCCGACCTCTTATGGTACATAACAGTGTGTTCGAAACTAGAATGTCAGGGTTACCTAAGGAAACCTATGAAAGAAGAAATCCTTATGTGCGATATGAATTACAAAACTATATGAATCTGGTACGTATGTTTTGGTTGATATTGCTTTTGACGTAATAATTCACTCTGTTTAGAGAATGATCGAAGCAAATGGCTTTAACGTTTTTTTTGCTCAAAATAGACCGTTTCTAACACACACATAAAATTTCGCTAATATTATTAAGTCTATAGAAATTTGTGATATTTTAATATAGGGTCTTTCTGTGCATGATATGAATTGTAAACTACCACCATTCCACCACCAATCCACTACCACCTATCCAGGCAACATTTACATTGAAATGCCCATCTTCAGGTTCAAGCTGCAATGCGATTTATATCGTGTATTTTTTTACAGAATCCTTGCTGCAAATGTGTTAGTCCATGCTGTGTGAACTTCTGTTAGAAAGTGTCTTCGTGTTCAAGAGTTCAAGAACTGATGAACCTTCCGACTAACAGCATTTTTATTTTATTGCTTAAATGTATAGCGGTAACTCAAAAGCTAAGTACGTTATTCATGAACTAAAGTACGTCATCAACTCGCCCGCTCCTATAAATAAGACGTTGACATTGTGTTTAAGGTACCGGTAGTGATTTGGAAATACTATGAAAGACGATAATGGTGGCCCGGTAAGTTCGTAACTGGCGAGAACAACATTGAGGGGCAACTATGGGTGCTAGTAGTATTTACTCGTATTTAAGTAGTTTATTTGTATTAGTCACCGTATATAATTCAGTTGATGACGTACAGCGATTTGCCAAGTAATTAATTTGAGTGATCTCTATTAGACACTGTTACTCGAAATGTCCATGAGCTTTCGCGCTAAGTAATATAATTTATTACGTAAATTGTCACGTCTAGTGTTGTCACGGTAGTATGTCGTCTTGCTTTAAGATATAATGATGTCCCACTTTTAAAATAAAATTTTACTTGATTATAATTTTACTTCTCTTTACTCTATATTCTATGTTTTATAGTACTTAGTTTTTTTATGATACGTCCCTTTATAAGTAGGTTCTCCGTAAAAGTTTAATCGTTGGGTTTGGCAAGTGCAACAATTATTCGACTTATATGTGTTATTCGTGCGGGTAACATGGTCTATTCCTTGTTGTCACCACTGGCTTTGTTACTACTGATGACACATGGAAAAATATCCCTACTGTCGCCAATGGTGATATAAAACACATACTTACCCAGTTGTCGCCACTGATGACAAATGGAAAAAAAAATTCCCCACTGTTACCAGTGGCTAGGGCTGGCATCTGTCCGGGTTTTCCCGGATTTGTCCTAGTTTAAAGGGCATCCAGGGAGGTCCGGGCGAGGCTTTATTTCATTTGTAGTCCTGCACTTTTAACTGTTGTAGCACGGCACTAGTCGGCGTCTTGTCCTGGTTGCCAAATTTTAGAGATTGCAACCCTGTCAGTGGCAATACAGCTAGTGGACAATTGGGAATAGACAGGTAACATTAGTCACGTGATGTCATTACAAAACAATTATGGCGACGAATGTTCCAACTGGCCAATCAAAATAAAAAATCGCAAATTCATATTATTTTATTTTATATTTTTAACGTGCGCATCACCTCAAACATTCGATTGCTCATAAGCCGTTTTATAAATTTGCGATATTGATTTGATAGAGCAGATGAAAAACAAGAATGCGTCATACTTAGCGGTGACATTACTAATGCAGAAATGATAAAATAGTTCTAAGAATTTAATAACCATCTTAACCGTAACTGCTTATGCTATGTTTTCTGTATATTTTAAATAGTTTTAGAATTCCCTTTGTTGCAATTTGTTTTTTTTATATCAAATCGTTAAATACTATAAACAATAGCCAATGCTAATATATTTTTAGTACACACGAGCAATACCTAATGTTACTATACTAAATTATAGCAATGGATATTAATGAATTTTGTTTAATTCCTACCATTTGATATTAATTTCATCCTAACCAAATTAATAAAAGTGAACAGAATCCAAAAAAAGTTTGTGCGTTACGGTTGCTCCACCAAGTTATCCAATCAGAAAAAAAAATTGCCCAATATTTTGTCAGAGTTTGTCGAAATCGAAGGGTAAAAACAAAAAGATTGCCGAAGTAGAAATAAAAAAGTTATAGGGGATTTAAGTTGGCCGCGCCAACGTAACGTGTACGATTGCGCGGCCATGGAGATCTCAGCAACTGATTGGGTTAGAGATCTTATTTTTTTTGTCGATTTAAGACTGAATTTTTAAAAAATTGTTGAATAAAGAATTAGAAATTCTTGGAACGAAATATTTAGGATTAAAAGTCATGGCCAATCGTAACGTTGTTAATTCTTTATTGTTGATTATTTCTTTAAAACTCAAGACTTTATATATTAAAGCTAGTACAAGAAGAAAGGTCTTAATTTGTCGAAACTAATAAAATCAATAAATACAATGACAGTTTAGTCAAACTGACGAAATCAGCCCAAAACAGAAAGTACGTGGCGGCGCAGTCGTGACGCTACTTTGCACGCTGATATCTCACTAACTGTAATTGCTAGGAGTTCGGTGTGAACATCAATTTGCTCGACATATTAACATATCAGAAAAATGACATATTGCTATTTTTATCTCAAAAATATACTATCTCATACCACATCGAAATTATAATAATAATAATAATTTATTTATTAATAAGTATAAATTACATTTGAAATAATATAGGTAGTTCCCTTTGGTCCCAAACTAAGCTAGTGCTTGTATCTTGGGTACCATCGAGATTACGACACAATATCAATACATACATAACAAAACTTTAAACTAATACATATTTTGTTATATAGAATATGACTTATAGTCCATTCCAAATCTAATTTCGGACAATGTAAACAATCCTCCATATTGCCATTGTCTATGGTTTCATGAATTTACTAGTGATGGGGAAAAGGATGATTAAAATAAAATTAATGTCATCATACATAATTAA
This sequence comes from Parascotia fuliginaria, assembly GCA_963082885.1. Lineage (NCBI taxonomy): Eukaryota > Metazoa > Arthropoda > Insecta > Lepidoptera > Erebidae > Parascotia > Parascotia fuliginaria. Next base: position 13,568,128 of record OY720172.1, read on the forward strand.
ATAATAATTTCTCATTCTTTTTTTCTAACATTTTTAAATAATATTACGTTTACTAATACTCTATTTGCGTAATCGATTAATTCTATTTGATTTGTTATTTTTATTACTCCAAATACTTGTATTTATGTTAAATATGGTATTGTATTTTATTGTAACCGTTGACTTATAAACTATAAGATAATAAGACAAACAATTTACCTAATGTATAAATAAATGTAATTTAAATTAAGCATTGACCTCTAATTACAACTATTTGACCACGGACTGAAATGGAATACTGGGATACTTTTGAATATTTTCCCGCCTGATAAAAAATTGTGAATTTGTATGTATGTTACGATTTTATTATACTATATTACAATAAAACAAATGAACTCAGACTTGCGAGGGCAAATGACAAAATATTATGTACCTATGATATGTATTGGTTAAACTTATTTCTTCTGATAAATTACAACATTGGTTTTCAAAGACAATATAGAGTACAGAAAAAATAAAACTGTCAATCATTTTGACGTCTTAATTCGACCGCAAAAAGTAATTCGTAATTTTATTAAATAAACTAGATTTGATTATTAATCATTAGTAGAAATAGTTGCAAAATGAAGTATATAGTGAACAGAATGTGTATAAACCCATGTGTCATCGTTTATGGAGTTTTTGATAGAAAAATATTGAAAAAACTGTTTGTTTACATTGTCCGAAAATGGATTTGGTCGATACTGTAGGTACTATGTATGATTATCTATACATATAATAAAAATGTAACCGATCGCTGTCTGTACATGGAAGATATATGAGAAAAAAATATTAGGACCTTTATCAACGCAAATAGAACCCAAAACAATGATTGTTACAATTTTTGTCTGTTTGTCTGTTTATCTGTTTGTCTGTTTGTCTGTTTGTCTGTGCGTTTGTTCACGCTAATCTCAGAAACGGCTTATCCGATTTAGATATAGATATATTATATATATTTATTAATATCTGGATATACATTTATTGTATATTAAGATAACATCCACAATTTTAGATAAATACTTGCTGATTTTAAATAATATGTAAATGTGTTATCGGAATGCGCCTGCCATAAATTTCTTAGCAAATAACAAGATTAATACTTTTTCTTCTTCTCCCTTTTTTTGGCAACAAAGATTAATACTTATAGCCAAGTCAACGTATGGCTAAAAAAGAAATGTCGAGTGCGTGAGGTGTGGGTGGAGTTGTTTTTGGTATCAGAAAGGAATAGATCATTTAAATTCATAAATAAAATAAAAAATAGCGTAACAACTAGGTAAATGTGAAGAGGCCGAAGAAAAATTGTTACGTATGAGACGCTTAAGAACGAAATCGTTCAATTTATTTGTCTATTGTGGATTAATCCTTATAGCTTATGAATCTAAGCGATCTATTCGTTTCTGATACCAAAAACTACATAACAGTCAAAAAATAATTTATATTACCTACCTTTTTACTAATAATTTTATGTCACGGGAGACGCACGCGCATTCATCCGCGACCCCGACGGGCCACGGCCCGCTCAACGTGAGCGGGCCTCGTCTGATTAGAGGGGCCTAGCCCCCTTCCTCCATCGAGAGTCATTCGTGGCACACGTACGCCGCCTTCTCGGGCCTGAGGCCCTAGACAAGTGGCAAATATTTCTATTCTTAAATATTTCTAGATAACAAAATGTATAGGATTGACATAAGCTTTGGCGTTAGCTAATGTCAATCCCATACATTTTTAAATCTATTCTATGAATAGAATAGAAATCTTTGACACTTGTCTAGGGCCTCTGTGCTGTTCGAGCGGCGATTGCCCAATCGCCGCCCGCAGGCATCCTCCTACGGTGGCTGGAGATCCCGGAGCGCCCCACGGCGACGTCCGGGGCGGGCGCGACGGGCGGGGAGCATGGTGTTCAGCTCCCTCCCCCGCTCGGCCGCCTCCTTGGCGAGCATTACCTTCTCGCAAAAGGAGGCGACTCCCTCCCAAGCCCTTTCGCTGCGGACCATGGACAGAACCTCGGCCGGCAGCGAGAGTTGGGCCGTCGCGAGCGCCGCAACCAGGTCACGGCGCTGATCCGCTCACGCTGGACACTCCACGAGCGTGTGAAGCGCCGTGTCGCGCGGGCAGACCCCGCAATGGTGGCAGACGGACGTCTGTTCCCGGCCTATGAGACACAGGTACGTGCCGAAGCACCCGTGACCGGTGAGTACCTGTGTCAGCCGGAACGTGAGGACGCAGTGCCTCCTTTTCAGCCACTCCTCGAGGATGGGACTTACCGCCACCACCGTGGCGTGCCCTTTCGCGCGTGGCTTCTGCGCTTTCCGCCGAACAGACACACAACCGACACACAACCCGTCTAAACTGGCGCTCCGCACACACTGCACGCCTCGGTTGAAAGGGTATACTCTGAAATTGGTCCCATTTTTTTATTATATAAAATGGTTCAGTAGTTGTATGTTTGTTACAACAGAACTCGGTCATTTATGAACCAATTTAGAAAATACTTTTTTTATTTGAAAGGGTAAATCAAATCAAATATGGGATCTGAAATCGGATTCCATATTTTTTTATAAAAAATTGTTCAGTAATTTGGCTTTAATTTTATATTTTTATTTTCGTATGCAAGGAGTGAACGTCTAAAGCAATGTGTCGATATATTTTACGGCGAATTTTCTGACATTGTCATGTCCATGCTAAAATTGTGAACCGATTTCCAAAATTCTTTTTTTGTTAGAAACAACGTGTCCTTGGATGGTTGACCATTTGTGTCATTTCATTTTGAGCGTCTTCATGCTTTAGAATCAGTGGACTCTGGTAATCACTATAATTTGGTAGTCGTTGAGCCAAGTTGGAGGCCTTATAGTCGTGAGAAATTCCAACAGCATAATGACCTTAATAAATGTACCTACTAGCAAAAATACCCTTCTTGATTAATCTATTAATATGTGAATGTAAAATATAGATTGAATACAAGAAATCGAACGGCATCTGATAAGTGCGCGTCAAACTTTGTATGTACCTAAACACAACTATTAATGACGTCTGCCTTCACGCGTAAGACCGCGTTCAGGCAGTCCCGGCAGTCCACTCAGGCATATCCCCCCCCCCCCCTCCGCGCGTGCCATTACCGCACCGTGCATTCGAAAGTTTTTGCAAAAGCAGAATTAAAGATCCTTCTTGGCTGGCACCGACTCCAAAATAACTGATTATAAACTGTAAATATTAAAGTATTATAGGTATCAATGATTGCGTTGATTCCCCTTTAATGTTCTTAGCTATGAAGTAGGTAATTAAAATAAACTGACGGACTCTTAAACTGCATCAAAGTTCAGGATTACTTTTTACGGTAGTAGATCCACGCTGATTTCAGCATGAATGGGTCGGATCGTCCGGGGAAGTACTACCCTCTCATAGAAGATCGACTTAAGAGTAGTAGTATCCGTACTACTGCGTTTCGTTCGGTGAGTGAGAGCGCCGGAGGCCCGATTTCCCCCCTTTCCTCTTTCCTCACCTCCCTCATTCCCTTCCCCTAACCCCATTCCCAGCCGCCATAGTGGAGGCCACCATACCAGCAGTTTAAGACGATGGCTTTTGGTATAGTGGCCGCCATTTCTGGATTCCACTGACTGCTTACCATCAGGCGGGGTGGAGTCACTTTGGTAGGCTATAATATAAAAAAAAAAAAAAAAAAAAAAAAAAAAAATGATTTTTTTTAATAAGTATGCAGACTTTTTAGATTAAATTATATAAATATGGAGACACTAGCTCTTAATCTTAAAAAAAAGCAAAATTTAAAAATAGAACTGCAGTAAAACAAATGAATATAGCCAGGCAAAGAAAATTTACTCGTAGTATCAGATTTGCGTGTTATTTAAAGCAAAGTTTTAAATTGATTCGCATTGATTTTTTATTCTTTTGTCAATTGAATTATTATTACCAGAGTTTTTGAACCATAATAAGGGTACTTCGCCCGAACAAACGGCTCAAATTATAGCACTGGTGCTTGGATCAACGAACGATTGGTAGAAATTTAAATTTAAACCAGTCTACGGTTTCTAGAATATATAGAAGGTTTGTGGAGACAAGTTCTTACAGAAGGAGACGTGGTACAGGCAGGACTCGAGCAACCACCGGTCGTGATGACCGATTTATTGTTACATTACACTTCCCTGCGAAATCGTTTCCTCACGTCAGTTAACATCAAAACAGAGCTTAATGAAGTGCGTGGAGTAAATGTGAGTGCACGAACAATAAGAAGAAGGTTAAAGGAAGCGGATATCACCCCTTTTAGACCAGCAAATGGTCCAAAGTTGTCTGTAGCTCACAGACAAGCTCGCTTAAGATTTGCGCGTGATCACCTAAATTGGACAGAAGAGCAATGGGCCTCCGTATTGTTTACGGACGAGTGTAGGACATGTTTATATGGTGCAGATGGTTGCAGAAGAGTCTATCGTCGACGTGGGGAGCGATATGCTCAAAGTTGCATTGAGGAGCGTGTACCTTTTGGAGGCGGTTCGTGTATGGTCTGGGGTGGCATATGTGGTGGGCGAACAGAACTTGTGTGCATAGACATGGTCCGTCAAAACGGTAATAGAGGAGGTTTTACTGCACATCGCTACATAACAGAGATCTTAAATGATCACGTGGTGCCTTACATGGGATTCATAGGCGAAAATTTTACTTTAATGCAGGATAATGCCCGGCCGCACGCTGCTGCACAAGTTCGACAATATTGCGAAGAGGTTGGGATACGTACAATGAATTGGCCAGCACGCAGCCCGGATTTTAATCCCATTGAGCATGTTTGGGACAATTTAAAAAGACCTGTATATGCGAGAAATCCTGTGCCCACGACAGTGGCAGCACTAAGAACAGCACTTTCAGAAGAATGGGACAATATATCTATGCGGAACCGATTAGAATCCGTAATAAGGGCACGTGGAGGTAATACACCTTATTAAAACATAAATAAACCCTTGCATAAAGTTCGTGTCTATTGTTAAAACCATTTTTTTTGTTAAACCAATTTTCCTTAAATTTCTGTTTTTTCTTCAAAAAAGTCTTAAGGTCCTTTCCAGTACACAAACTTAAACTTAAGGATATGACCCTACGCTGTTTTAAAGTTCACGAACCAATCTAGAGGTTTCAATTTTAATCTGTATAGAAAGTTTGCATACTTGGTTAAAATATTTATTTCAAAGTCGTCTATTACTTTGATGCAGTTTATGAGTCCGTCAGTGTATTATTTTCTACGTTTTAGTTAAGAATTGAACATGTATCTGAAATCTATGCAACGTTGATAAGGTATACCATAATAATGTATGTTAAGTTTTATAATTTTAATACTACTACTATACTAATAAATACTAAATCATGATAACCATTAATCCGTGAAGTTCCTAGTTCTGACGTGGCTCCTCAATCCAAACATTAGCCACCTTTATGTTCACATAACTTTTGAAATATTAGTACAAAATACAAAAAGGACTGATTCTACAAAATTCAAAACTTACTACAAGTATATTAATCTCATTAAGATACGAAAAGTAGCACCTTAATCCATACAGACATGTACGAACAATAATAATTATTATGAATACTTACTGCTAATCTTTCGTCGATATTTTATGAGGGTAGTACTTCCCCGATTGATCCGGCCCATTTGTAGTGAAACCAGCGTGGATCTACTACTGTAAAATATGAGAATTTATAGTAATTTAAATGCATTAGGGCATTTTCGCATTCAAAATATTTACAGTAAAATAGGCCAAGCTAATGTGTAAAATGTGCATGAGTTACCTATGTCAATAATGTCAATATGCATGTAGGCCATTACAAGTTTCGCTCTAATAACTATACGATGGTTTATTTATGTGGTTCGAATTTGAACTGTAACTATTTATATTTATAAATCTAAATATTACACGATGATAACAATCGAGATAGAGACAAACAGCAAAACTTAATACTAGGATATAATGGTGACAATTCATAGAAGATACAGTGTAGGCCAATGCAACGAGGTCCGCCTCCGTGAAGAATTACACAATAAGCGCTCTATTCTGTGCTAGCAATAGTTACGAAGCATTTAAGAAATGGCAATGAAATTTTTTGTTTTTTACTACGTAGGTAACAAGCAAGCATAAGGCTCCCTTGTCCTTATAGTAAGTGCCTACTGTAACATTGTGTTACAGTAGGCACTTGTGTTTCCCTTACATTATAGAAATAGGTACTAAATAAATCATAATCAAGGCGTTCCGACTGTAGCGTAGAAGAAAATGAAAAGAGGAACAAAATAAAGAAGAACAAGGGGATATTTGCCGTAATTATGTTGCTGCGGTTCTCACTCACATACCATTGTAGTTATGATGAAGTTCTATTACTTAATTTCGATAAAGATATCTCACCACCACCCATTATAAGATACATATCTGCCTCTATTACATAAAAATGAAAAATCCTTACTGTCTAAGGCCGCTATTACACTATCATAGAAATAAGATCATAGACTCACACATCATTTTTAAATGAAGAACATATGGTGGTATAATATCTATATGTGATTCATATTGTCTATGATATAGATATGGGATCCTTTTGACAGCTAGCGTACAAATAGGATCACACTCAACATACTAGCAGCCTGTATTTAAATACAATGTGCTAGTGTGTTGCTATGATCCTACTTGTACACTAGCTGTCAAAAAGAATCCCATAACTAGACTGTGACACTAGCGTAAACGTAGCACCCATAACAATGGAAAATACGGCTTGATGGTATATGTCATTTTTATGATCAATAAGGTGTAATACGTAAAAATGATGATGAACGTTATCATGTAGCTATGATCATAGAATTTGACAGATATGAAATTATATTTATATGATTTAAATATGATAACGTAATACCCGCCTTTAAACGAAATATCAAAAACTACTTGATCTGTGAAGCTTAAAAATATTAGCACATCGAATGTTCAAAATATCGAATGTTCTTTTTTTCAAGATTAAAAAAACATTTGATATTTTAAACACTCAATGTGCTAAGTTTTCGATAAACTGAAGGTTCGATTTATTAACCATAACGGCTTATTCCGTTTATCCACCCTAAAATAGCCACCCTAAGGAGGATACTCGGAAACACGTGTCCTTCTATCCACCCTGAACGGGGTGGATAACCGTAATTCATATAATATGTTTCTTCCGTTTTTCTCACCTGCCTAAGTACAGTCATTAACACAGAAACATACACAAACCCAGTCCAAGAAACTTCGTGAACATTAAAATACTTTATGTACATACTTACCTTCTTCTTTGAGCTGAAAATAGTTTTATGTACTCATCTAACATTCTATAAAGGGACGAATTTATCCAGGATACGCAACTACGTCTACTCAATAATGAAATAAGCGTTGGTCATTTTCTGGACATGTTGCAAAATTTATAAAAAACCACCAGCCCCGCTTCGGCTTTCTATCTTATAGTACCATGTACCTACAATTTAGATTTTAAGACTATTTTATGTTATTCGCTTAACAATAAATATTAAATTAAAACTTAAAAGATAATTTGATTCAACTGTACTTGGGGTAAAAAATCGGAAGAAACATATTATATGAATTACGGTTATCCACCCCGTTCAGGGTGGATAGAAGGACACGCGTTTCCGAGTATTCTCCTTAGGGTGGCTTTTTTAGGGTGGATAAACGGAATAAGCCACCATAACCATCTTGAACTCTCGAGTATTTAGACGTTCAATTTCTAGTGGTCGATCAAATTTATATTCGATTATTTGGCATTCGATTTCGATTATTTGGATTCCCAAATCAAAGGAGTCTTTCTTAGGGGTCTATCCAAAAGACCAAACGTAGCAACTAAAATAGTGTTTCATTTGAGTAATAGAGGTCCTTGGTTTCATAAAATTGTAAGTAAAATTGTATTGACATGTTGGATGATACAACCGTCCATGAATACAACCTAAATTCTTTTAGCAGTGTGCTGCCAAATAAACTTAAATATGAGTGTAGCTACTCTGTGGTACCGTATATATTCTTTATTCAAACCATGGCCATAAACTTCATTAGTACATAATATTTTATAAATCAATAATCGCAAAAAAATTCAATAGCATAATTATAAAAAAATCTTGGTAAGTATAAATAATGTTAATATTAGTTTAAAATAAATAATATAATAAATTCGTAAGCTGTGAGTTAAGCTGGCAAGTAAAATATTGATTCTAGACCGTATAAGGTTGGTTCTGTAGTGAGATAAAAAATATCATCATCATTTCAGACCAAATACCCATATAATTATATAATCCAGTAGCAAATTTGCCATTAAGGACAAAATCCTCATGCCAAATGCCATAATCGCTACGCTTGGCAAGCGGATTGGCAATCACAGGGGTGGCAGTTTTATCAGGACGCTAATATCCGTTCCATGTCGCATGGTTTTCCTGTCGGCTGCCCGTTTGTTGGTTGGACTGGTTTCGGTTGACAGATTGTGCTAGTGAAGTATAGACGACAAGTAAATTGTATTCAGCCCCAGTTACTCAAACCCGCATCGCCTATATGCTAAATATAACCTATAACTATGTGGTTATTTCTAATGTTTCTTTCAGATAATACAAGAAAACACTAACGAACTAGTCACAATTCACAAGCATGTCAGTGCTGCCCCGTGGTTTTGAAGATTTTTCTGCACCGCCGAGATACGGCCGTGTTAGTGGAGAATACAGTATCTACTACAAAAGGCCTCGGTGCGGGCAGCCTAGACCACAGCCGTTTCAGCGAGAGGTCGCTCCTTACTGCAGTGGACCATCAAATGCGCCTTGTCCAAGGTAGGAAAGGAAAAACTTTAATACTTCTAAACGAATATATTGCTCTCGCATTGTATAGAAAAATATGAATCCCAATCATTCCAAGTTGAGTAGATAGCGTAGACGTAGCATTATAGGTAGGTTATTGTTACACTCGCATTACTCCAATCCTTCAAAAAATATTTCACCAAGACTCACTAGCTGGACCACCAGTTTTTACCAATGACCAAGCAATAAACGAGTATATGAATGTCATCAGGCTATTAGACGATCCTTTCCAGTTTTATCGACGTCTATAAGAGACTTAAACGGAAAGGACTTTTACCACAAGTAAACATAACTGACATAATCGTTTATTTTCAGGCCTTGCTGTTACGACTATCCGTGTAAAGCACACTGCTTCAACCATGGTGCCTGTACGAGACCGAGCGGCAGATACGCCCGCACGGTGTGGTACCCTGGAGAGTGCTGCCCGTACGTGCCTCCATGCCAAGCCTTCCTTTGTCCCAACCCACCTTACCATCCCTGCTGTTACCACACTTGCAATAAATTAGTATAAGAGACTTGAGGACGCCACTTCATCGCGATGGATTTGACCGTATATTATTTGGTTCCTCATTTGCGTCAAAATATAAAGTGTGCACGCAACTAAGAGGTTTCTTCAGTGCGGATTTCAATTATTGATCGACGCGATTATTTTCAGACGTTCGTTACTTACGAATATGCTTTGGTTTTTATTACTTACTTAAGTACGTGAATGGTCGCTTTTGAATTGTCTCTATTCAAATGCTTCGCCGTAATGGTGCGTCCAACGTTATATTTTTGTTCATATGTTGTGCGAATAATGCTGTTTGTGAATTGTAACGTGTATTGTGTAATAAATATAAAAAATAATTATAAAGTATTGCGTTTCCTATAAACTATGAGACATTCCCGTTACATTAAAGCACAGATTGCACCGTAGTTAATAGGTAGATGATAGTGCATTCTACGGTTTATTCCCTTTCATCCGGAAGAGATTTTTAAAACGTTGGAATATCTACGACCATTTCCGAAAGAGAAAAATATTTATTTTAATAGACTCATCCGTATGATTGGTGCAAAAATTGATTCCACATACAGGGCAACAAACGCGCACAATATAATATTCAGGCTTTCCTCTACCTGGTTTAGCTAATTTAAAAAACAACGCTGGAAATTACAAATTAGAAGATGATTTGTGTGCATCAACGATCTTTCGCTATCTATACTATTACATAAAGCGGAAAAATCGTTTGTTTGGTTTGATCGCGCTAATCTCTGGCAATACCAGTCGGATTTAAAATATTCTTTTTGCGTATGATAGCCGAGTTCTCGAGGAAGGATAAAGGCCATGTCACGCTACTGGAGACGGAGCAGAGCAGTAAGCAAGGACGTAGGTGAAACCGCGCCGCGGAAGCTAGTACTTAAAAATGAACATATTTATGCATTCGTTTCATAATTTACTTATTATTTAAGAACTATTTTATTTTGAGACCCGAGTCATGGCAACAATGAACTAAGATGTGATGATTTGGCAAAGGTATAAAATATTTTGTATAGTGTGCTTTTTATAGAGGTAGTATGGATCCACGCTGGTTTCGGCCGGATACCGGGGAAGTATCACTCGTATCATAGAAGATCGACGTAAGAGTTAGTAGTACCCATACTATTGCGTTTCGTTCGCTGAGTGCGAGCACCGGAGGCCCAATTTTCCCCTTTCCTCTTCCCTTAACTCCCTTATTCCCTTCACCGACCCCATTCCTAGTCGTGGAGGCCACCATACCAGTAGCAGTTTGAGACGAAGGCTTTTGGTGTAATGGTCACTACTTTTGGATTTCACTGACTGCTGATTGAGACAGCGGCTTCACAGAGTCCCTGGCATTACTGGAGCAATTCCAGAGACGTCCATGAGCGACAATTACCACTTAACATCACGTGGGCTGTTTTCTCTTCTGCCAATCTGCGATCAAAAAAATAAATGTGCTAAAATAAGTATCTAACTGCCACCGCAGAAGTGCTAATTGTTAAATCAGTGCAATTATAGCCTGTTTACGCTAACAATGCATGATAACCAGCGTCGTTAATTGTAGTTTAACGTAAATACTTTAAAGTGACATTGATATCAATTTACATACGCAAGAAGCACATATGCATACTTCAATAACCTGTTTATAAACTTCTAATGCTATTCTGGCATTCGTGAGCGATCCACCTACGCCTTTGTAAAACGTAAAGCTTCCGACATTAGTGGTTTTCGCGCGCTTTTCGCGAACACTTGCCTTTGTCGATTTTGGTCGGAGCACAATATTATAACTAAGTACTTCATATTGTGCAGATTGAGTGCATCGTTGTGATAGTTTTTTTTTAAATTTTATCTAACTAATGTCTATACGAATGGTTACCGCAAGATGTCAGTTGTGTTTACACTCATAATTTTTTGTATTATTGGTAAGTACACTTCAATAATTTATAAATTTATATTTGAATAGTTTAATTATTTATTTTATTGCATAGAGAGAGAGAGAGAGAGAGAGAGAGATACGTAAAAAAAAGAAAATAAAATTATTTATGTACAAAGGCGAGCTTCACAGAACTGTGTTCTCTAACAGCAAACCTTAGAGAGTGGTAAAGGAAGTAATAATATTAGTGAGAGTATAATATCTACTAAAAGTAGTAGCTAATACACATACAGTAGCTACAAAGTATTCTATTTTTGGTGCCATATTATCAAAGACGTAAATATTATACGACTTAAAGACATAATAATATAATATACAAATTTTATAAAATTCTTTAACGTAAAAACGTATCTTAGTGGCTATTTTCCTTTAGTCCTAATTTGCCGTGTAGGTTAATTTGAACTACATGACTACATTATAACTACCAACACTATACATTGAAATTTTATAGATATGCAATTGTATTACAATGCATTTTTTTTTGCTTTGTTTGTGAGCTGCATGCGGTACTTGAGCTATCAACAGCGTGAGTCAACAATTTATAACAGTCGCATTCACAATAAATCAAACGAAATACAAAATAATTTGAATTTTCTTGCCTTTCAGTAAACAGTAGGTATAATTTATGCCATATTAATTTTGCCAGAAGATTATTTAAGAATAAAAATAAAATATTTAATTTTCGGCTATAAGTGAACTTATAGCCGAAAATTAAATATTATATTATTATATATACATTAACAAAATATCTAATATAGTTATTATATTTAAGAAAAGTAGATACCTATCTATTGTGAAATTGTTATAATTTAGACAAACGTCATATTCTATAACTTGCTCATTGAGATTCACGTAAGTAGTTCAAATTTTTCATACAAAAGGTACATGCAAACAGTGAACCCACTCATTAGACGATAATTTAAATTAGATACCGTCTTCATAAATGTCAACATCTGGCCAAGTTCAGGGTAAAATAAATCGTAAGTATTTATAACACAGCAAAGAGTTATATTATGTCTATCCAGTACGGCATTGATTATAAGTTCTATTTATATTTTATGCGTAATTCATCTGCGCATATTTATGAAAAATATAGCCTTATTACAATATTTTAAAGGGCAAACAAGTAATTAATTTTGATGGTTATGTAAACAAATAAATATCTCTACAAACAGATTCTTAGATTGTTATCTACAATTTGTTTTGATACTTTTTACCACAAATCGAGACCGTATTTACTTTCAAGCATATCTACTAAGAGTAATAATAAAACACCACATGTCATATTAATAACTACTAATTATTTACGGTAGTAGATCCACGCTAATTTCAGCATGAATGGGCCGGATCGTCCGGGGAATTACTACCCCCTCATAGAAGATCGACTTAAGAGTAGTAGTATCCGTACTACTGCGTTTCGTTCGGTGAGTGAGAGCGCCGGAGGCCCACCTTTTCCTCCTTTCTCACTTCCCCATTCCCTTTCCCTAACCCCATTCCCAGCCGCCATAGTGGAGGCCACCATACCAGCAGTTTAAGACGATGGCTTTTGGTATAGTAGCCGCCACTTCTGGATTCCACTGACTGCTCACCATCAGGCGGGGTGGAGTCACTTTGGTAGGTTATAAATTTTTTCTCTTTACTATATTCAGATAATATAGCTTACATCAAGGCACTTGACATTAGTAGATAGGGTACCTACTGCAAAATGGTGCTGCTTTTTCGCAGAAATAGAAACTCAAATCATTGTTGAGTTTTCCCATATCTCCTGTTTTTATTCTCAGTGTATGCATGATAAATAAAGAAAGGCTATGAGCTAGCAAAGCCGTAAGAAAGCTGGCAAGAAAACGCCGCTCTTTCGTAATCATATCTTTGGACTACAATGCACCGTTCCAATACCATATTTTTTTTAAATAAACTAATAAATCAAGTCCATGGAGTAATTAGATATATTAATAATATCGGTAAGTACCTACAAGTGCCTACTTTAAATATGTAAGTAGGTACTATTCATAGTGCCTCAGTCAGAGCGTGTGAATATGCCAACTAATGATTGTTCAGTTCCCTTTTAAGGATCGATTCATTTGACTCCATTTATATAGTTAGGTTAGTTCGTACAAACGATATTCGACACATTACATGCGCTTAACACAAAGTGCCACTTGAAATATTATGAATATGTAATTCAAAAAGCAAAAACAACATCTAGAGCCGTACTTTTAGATCATCAGCTTTATTATGTATGACATCATTATACACAATGACATGATACATAAGCGACACATAATAAGATAGGTACAAACATAAAGCGATTAAACTCTCAAGTATTGTCATGATTACGTACTATTCGTATGCAACTGCGTAATAATTTGAATATCGTTTAATTTGTAATGTGGAAACTGTACATATTGATCAGCATTTATATAGGAACCAGTCTATAGCGTAAATTTCTAGACCACACAGAGCAAACTAAAAATATTTTGTAATAATTGGTTTAGTCGATTTCACTGGAGATATATTAGGTATACGATCGGAATCGGTCACGGTCACGTCATAAGGTACCTATTAAAGCGTCAGGAAAATCATGCAGCACCATCCAAAATTAAAGTCAAACTCGTTTATTAATTTAGATCATATTAGGTATGCTAGTACCCGTAAGTATGACACTAATTAACGTCATAATCAAAGAGATGTCAGCCTATTAGCCTACCCGATGGCAGTGGTAGAGACGTAAGAAGAATCGGCATGAAATTCAAGCCGATCTTTTTAAATCTTGCGTTAAGCTGGCGTCAATGTTACATCACTATATACCAGTCTGGTAAATATCACTTCTCGTAGCAAGATCTGAGTGTTCTTATATATATTTGCCTTTTCCTTTTTTAATGGCAACAGCAAATATGTTGGCTATTTTGACAAGTGTAGATAAGTTATTCACTTTTCAAAGAATATATAATAATACAGTGTAATTAACACCAATATTGTTAACGTAGACAACGATATGATTGGTTATGAATAATCTAGTTTCTCCGTCCATAACTTAAATAACAAAACAACTAGGATAATAATATCTATAGGTTACCTTTGATTATAATTATGATAGAACTTGACACGTAACTAGCACATAATACCTACTCAAAACATTTTCTTAACAATTGATTTGTTATTTGACGGACAAAAGCCATCCATCTACACCTTATCAACTCAAGTTCAAACAGTTAAACCACAACTGCATTCGATTCATCTTTAACCTTCGTAAGTATGATCATGTGTCTACTTATCGTTCCGAATTAAAATGGTTACCTATTCGCCAACGCCGTAGCTTGCGTGCTCTCACTACACTCTATTCTATTCTTAACTCTCCTTGTTCCCCATCTTACTTAGCTCCTTACTTCCAATACTTGTTCTCAATACATGACAGAAACCTTCGCTCGTCACAAAACCTCGTTCTTGCTTGTCATTCACATTTGACAGATTTCATTCACTCCTCTTTCATAGTCCAAGCTGTTCTTCTTTGGAATAACCTTCCTCTAGAAGTCAAGATGTCCACTAACCGTTTGATATTCAAGCTGAAAGTTCGTGCTCTTCTTTTCGAGAAATTGTTGGAATCATATCGCTAATTATCCATACTATGGTATATGTATGTATATAATATATATTTATTTATGTATATTGTAATAATAAAATAGTATTTAATATTATATGTTAGTTTTATGTACTAGTGTATATGTTAGTTACATATTATATAAATTAAATTGCCGTGTTTTATCCTTCGTAAACTGTGTGCTTTTACAAACAACTATTAATATCACACTGCTTCATTTACTGCACCTACTTCAAATGTCTCTTCACCACCTTGGGTTGACTGGTAGAAAATGCTTTTAGCATTAAGTCCGCCGCCGTTGTACTTTCGTGTATGAAGTTCAATAAATAAATAAATAAAAATAAATAAATGTATGAACTTTATTACATAATGTGTAGAGTCAAAACTAAGTAAGACCTATTGTAGATTTGCCTAAATTTATGTCAAAATCGTACACAAGCAGAGCTGCCGCCTCTGCTTCGCAGGTACTTCGTGGGGACATTTTAACAAATTGTTGATATTTTCGGCAGAAATCTTCAAACAATAGTGAAATTTTTTTCAAAATCCGTTGCGTGTTTTCGAAGATATTAGTGAAAAAACAAACAGGAAAAACAGCTACTTCATACTATTAAGAAAAGATGAGACATGCGCTACGAGTATCTACCCACTTGAAAGTGATGCTTCCAATAATGCAAAATACTTATGAGCTACATTCCTATAAGACAACATCTCGTTTGAAATATGTTGTCTCATTCATAGTTACATATTTTACATTTTATTCTAACCTACAAACATAAATCTCGTTTGTAGACAAATATTTTTCTCAAATCTACATACTTAGCTACGTAGATTGATCGCCTGCATCCACTAAAATGTATATTATAGGTATTCTATAGGCTGGCTACTATAAGCCTTTCTTAGAGACCTCCCTTTAAAAAAGGTTTACATCCAGCCTTTATTTTGCCATAGAAACAATTATGGTGGAACTACGGTTGTTCAAGAATATGACTCAAAGCGCACGGCAGCACCTGACCATATCACATCATCAGCCTAAAGACCTCTACTTCAGCATGTCTCTCTCAAGGGAAGGTGTTGAGTAATATTAGGTGGTAGTTGAGGTGATTTCCGTAACCTAGTACCTATTGCCTCATACGACATCTACGGGCAAAAGTATTAATACACCTAAATCTCTATACCTACGGCAAACATAGCTCTCACATGAAATATCAAAAAAAAATATTACTAGCAAACTACAAATTCCACACATTCTGGCTTGTCAGCTTTATTTAATTTTCATAGGCTCGTCGCATAATTCAAATAGCAAATACGTATCTTATATTTTTTTTATTTTATGAGTGCATTGTAGCAACAATTACATAGTCACTTGTAATTTATTGCTACGAATGAACACTACTAATACTAAAGACCTATACGTCTCGTTTCCATGATGATGGTGTAAAATTTTACTCTGTAAATCTACTTTGTATAAAAAATTTATGCGGTACTTTGTTGCAGGGACACTGAGAGCCCGCCAGCCGGACATAGACATCAACAGGTTAGTGCTGACGTACAATTTTTGGCACAACTCTATGTACTATCAACTATCTTCGAATACCTACGAGTTATTGCATTTTTTGTATGAAGACCAGTGCGGACTGGCAGCGTCTCATTTTATTTTCTTTAAAGATATTTTTTGAAGATATAATATTTGCGTACCATATAGAAAACAGCTGTATTTAAACAATTCAAGCATTGCATTATTAAACGTTAACTGTACGTAACCTAGTGCATAATTCCTGAACTCTTAAACACACCATTGAAAAATATGGTAGAGGTGCACTTTGAATGTTGTTTGAACTCAAATTTGACGTTACCCTAAAACCTGTTAAAAACGGCTGAAGCTAAGATTAATGTTTTCATTAATTAACTAGCTGTTGCCCGCGACTTCGTTCGCGTGAAAATTCAGATAGGTGTCTCTATGAGAATATTGCCTGCCTGATTTTACGGCAACCGTACATTGTATCAGTAATAAATATCAGTATTATCCGTCTCTACGGCGAATCCCATTTAAACCCGCTACCGCTAAAACTGATGAACCACTTTCACACAAACTTCTACTCTTATTTGCCCACTTAATAAGGGTAGTTTCTGAATATTAAAAAAAGAGTATTTTCTAGTAATTTGGTAATCCTACTAAGATACCCCCTTAGAGGATGGATTTTGCAAAATCCCGTCTAAGTGAGCACCTATATCCTAATAGGAACGATCATGCAAAGTTTGAGATTCCTAGCACTTGTTGTTTCTGAGATTTCGTGATGAGTGAGTGAGTGAGTGACCTTTTGCTTTTATGTATATTGATAGCTTTTGCCTCGCTCGCGTGAATATGGTTTTTTCCAATAGACATTTTTATATTGTTTATCCCTTCCTCTCCCATCTCCCTCACTTCCCCTTCACTTTCCTCTCACTTCCTCCTCATTTACCCCTCACTTTTCCCTCACTCCTCCTCACTTCCACCTCACTTCCCCCTCACTTCACCCTCACTTCCCCTTCACTTTCCTCTCACTTCCTCCTCATTTACCCCTCACTTTTCCCTCACTCCTCCTCACTTCCGCCTCACTTCCCCCTCACTTCACCCTCACTTTCCCCTCACTTCCACTCAATTCCCCTCACTTCTAACTTCCCCTAATTTCCCCCTCACTTCTCCCCCACTTCCACCTCACTTCTCCCTCACTTCCCTCACTTTCCTCTCACTTTCCTCTCACATTCCCCTCACTTTCTCTTCACTTTTTTCTCGCTTCTCCCTGGCTTTCATTTGACTCCCCCCTGACTTCTCCCTGACTTTTCGCTTACTTCTCCCGTACTTCCTCCTTATTTCCCCCTCACTTCCCCTACACTTCTCTCTCACTTTCCCCTCCCTTCCTTCTTTCCCTCTCTCCTACCCCTCTCTTCCCCCTCCCTGCAAATTTTAAGTCGCTAACTTCAAAAGCAAAAGATCTTTCCATTGAATATTTTATCCCTGATTTCACCCCTCTAAATCCACCCCTGTTAAAATTTACTTGTTAAAATTTGTTTGTTAAAATGAACTTATGAGAATATTTTTTATTTAAATAGAAGTATTCCAAAACGAAGAATTCAATTAAAAAATGAAGAAGTTTCATACAATCGTTTTCACCCCTTTTCACACACTTAGGGATTAAATTTTAACCTTTTCTTAGGACACCTCTAGATATTAAGACAAACACACCCTCCAAATTTCAAGTCACTACGACCAGCGGTTTAGGCTGTGCGTTGTCTGTCAGTCAGTCAGGACAAAGCCTTTTATAATATGTATGGATGTATGGATTAGACGAATAGCCATCGGGGATCAAAGCATACAGGCTGCTAGGAATGCTAACACGTGATAGAGCCACATAAAGCTGACCATGCGAAAAACAGCTAATACTTAGATCCAGGCCCACAACTTTTAGTGTCTGACCTTGGGCTTTATTAATTGTCATCGCGAAACATAGGCTCACTGGAAACTGGACTCATTGAAAACTAAACGGAAGATTGTTTAGAATCAGAGGAATCCGAGAAATAAAAACACTATCAACTATTCCGATACTACTTTCAATAGCAGACTATAATCAATGTTCAAATTCGATATTAAAGATCAATAGGTAGGATACCTAAAGCATTTTATTTATATGTGACGATGTCAGCCCGCAGTACGATGCAAACAGTCATTAAAATACTTTTTCGTTATTTTCTCTGAATAAAATTTTTACAAGTATTTTATGTTGATATTCTGGAACGTTTTCAAACAAGAAGATTTTTGTTATCATCTTCTCCCTGCTGCGCAGTAACATAAATCAAGATACATCAAAACATCGATAAAGTGGCTGTCGGAATATTTCATTGATGAAAGCTAACATACTATTGCTAAAATAACTAGTTTACGTCACACCTGGTTTCTGCATGATACCTAGTTAGTTCGTCCGCATACCCACAGATTACAAGCTCTACATTTCATATCTTGAAAACTATCGACTGCACTAGTAAATATTTAAGAATTTGGGGCTAACCTTAAATCGGTATAGACTTTTTCTTTACGCTCATCATTAGTACGCATATTAACAAGTTACCGATATTATAAATAAAAATTTCTGTTTTCATTTTCAGAATACAACTTTTACCCAAACAAGGATATAATAAATCGCCAAGTTTTCAAAATCGCCGTTCAATTACTGACAGCAGAAGAAATGATTATGACCATTATAGCAGCAGATTCAACGAGCTACGCGCGCCGATGCACATTCTGCACGATACCTCGTCGATTACCGAAACGAAGACCGACAAGGTATACCAACCCAGGGAAGACCCGCGCTTCTTCTACCAGTCTGATGCATATATTGAAGAAGCTAATAGGAAGAACCTAAACAATGAAGTGTCCTCTATTTACCTAGGACGAGGGGTGATACGTGCCAGCGAAGACAGTCATAGATCGTTGCCAATTCGTCTAAGAGCTAACGAGTTCAACCGCATAGATGAAGGTCTTAATTGTATTTATTAATTGATAGTTATGAATAAACATAATAAGATTTTATATAACCAAAATTAATATTTTTATATAACTATGATTTTAGAAACGTGTGTACGATGTCCTCATGATAGAACGTTGATCGCTAAAGTTGGCGTTGACCGTGCGATACTTCAATACCCACGCATATTAACATGTTCAGGCAGAAAATCAGCAAGAGCTGTACACTTCAGCCGGATGTATGGCCCTGAATTCGGCACTCTGCTGAAAGAGGGCTCTCATATGTTAGTAGGCCGAATCACATATAAAGGCCAAGTAAGTTTATTTTTCAAAGAGCGTTAAATATACATTTTCTCATTCTTCAACGAGTGTTTTATATTCCAGACGCTACAAACATGTAAAATGCAGATACATGTGTTGTTACAATCTTGTGCCGTGCCGAAATACTTGGAGTCTCAGTGTGAAGCTCAAAATAAAACATGCCGTTTCACATGTCGAGATGCCAAAACTGAATTACGGGGACAAAGCTCGCTAACATGTGGCGACGACCTGCAGTGGTCGGGACGACTACCCTATTGTACCGGTAAGTAAACTTCAGTTTTAATGCTAGAAACTAGCAAATATTACAGCTTTAATTTTGCAACGGACTACAATTTTGACTCACCAGCAATACAATTTTATTAGATATAAGTAATAAATAATATTTAAATCCAACAATTATAATATCTAATGTTTATGAAACTCCCTACATAAGCATGAATATTTTTAGGTCAATTTATTAATATTAAAATAACATTTATAACATAATGAACCTATATCCGTTACATAAATAAGCAATCGTTTGGTATTAAGGTCTTAACAATTTATGACATGCATAGTTATTATTTATCATTATGATCTCACAAGAGCACAGAGTACCTAATAGTACCTATCTATTGTCTGCTAATACTTCTTATGAAACGATTTGCTTTATATATAAACCGAGCCAAAGAACTGTCATAGAATAACAACAAGAGCATAAATAAGTACCCACTAATGTTTAGCCTAATATTTATTAATGTTTTGTAGTATCTACTCATTTTGGCGAACTAAGATGCCATTATTTTATGTAGAAAGATTTAGCATTACCTAACTATGTATATCCTATGTAAGGTACATTCGAAGGACTTGAACAAGTTTTCAGCGTTGATGAAGCTTATTATATCCCTACAATAACAATACCACCTAAGCACATGCATCACTGTAACTCCTGTACCAGTTCTATAACAGTTCAATGTTAGCACATGTTTTATCGTTGTTAATCGTAAGTTCACAAGAAAGCTAATCCTACTTAAAGTCCTGGACAGAAAATACTGGAGAGTTGTACCACTCACGAATAAAAATGTTAACTTCTACATATAACACAACGATTTAGCCCGAAATGATTAAGTATGTGATCATGTCAAAAAAGCTATATGATTCTTGTAGAAGATAATTCCAAATACTTTACCTAAGATGTGTGCTTGCGAACTTTTAAGAAGTTGCGTAATTTTGCCTTCATACGCCAAACATAATAATATGACTTAACATCTATCATCTTCCACAATTGTAAATCAATAAATTTAAACAAAAACATAGTCCTAACGTTGTCATGTATGACCCATTAACGATACAGTGACCTAAAAACATCTTGCAATCTCTCAAACACAGATGTAAGGAACTGATACAATACAGATGACGCCTCTGTGTGTAGGTGTACTGCAGTACTGCTCTGTGGTCAATCATTAGTCTCATCTAGTTTCTATAGGTATATGAACAATAAACCAGGTACTTTCTTGTTCTGTAAGTGATTATAAACTTAAACATCAGCTAATAGGTGATAGAACCTAATAATTGCATTAATTAAAATAGTCAGCCTTCAATCAGATTCTGATTCAGAATCAGATTTCAATACAAATTAAAAAATCTGCATACCTAATCATTCTCATCTCATCAGCTTGTGAGTTTTTTTTATAAATACGCAATTAAAGGCCACAATACATCCAAATTTGGGATTGGTATGTTTTTAAAGATCACACACAAGTTTTGTGACGTGAGTATTGCGTCATTGAGTCATTCGAATTTCAGAATATATTTCAGTGTCTTGTGCAAGTTTCACGATTTTACCATTATGATGAATAAAATTTATTTTTACGGCACGTGGCTATAAACGTGCCAGCAGTTTGTCAAATCGTAATGGAATAGTTAGGTATACATCATATATTCATAATATTTCGGTATGTCCACATATGCATACGCAATGGTTGAACACGTAGGTACACTCTATATCTCTTAAATCTTATTCCATTCGATTGATATGAGCTTATTTAATATTTTTCAACGGGTCACATACAAGTAAGTAATGAGTTAATGAGGCCCAACTGATTTTTTGTAAGACTCATCTTAATTATTATATCTTAATATTATCATAATCATAAATCATACAACAATGTAGTTTAATAAATGAATAAAATAAGATTATTTTAGTAATTAAAGAAACACACAGAAAGTTAAATTGTTAAATAACTTATTTCTGAAGAGCTGGTTACCTACCGAGTATTTAGCTTAAGTAGGTACCTACCTAACAGATTTAAGTACCTACATGAAACATTGTGGTCTTCTTTCTATTAGAAAGAATGGAATAACACGGTCAATACAACTCTGTAAACAGTCAACATTTTTTAAACACTGCAATGCTAGGACTGTTATCATCATTCACCGTCGCGCTGCATTAACGTCCGTTTGGGTTCAGGCGCTAATTTGTTACATCTAAAACTAAATATCTCATGGTGTAGTACGCCGCAAGAAAATTCAGCAACTAATGCTATTTGGAATGTTGTATCTAGGTTAAATATATAGAGGTATAAATACGTAGGTACCTACTCGTCTGAACTTAAGCAATTTCTTTTATAATCTCAAGTGTTAGGTATTTAATAAACGCAGCTTCTTGGATCTCAAAGTGTCATTGAATAATACGAGTAAGCTATCTTTACATTTCATCTGTTTAGCTCGAACGTGGTGTTCTCCTCCACCTCCGCCAGAGCATGGCAAGGTGAGCTGCAAGGGCGTGACGGCACCAAACGGCTGGGGTTTGGCGGAAGGTACGATCTGCCGCGTTAAATGTGCAAGAGGTTGGCGTTGGAGCTCCCGCGCTGCCGCTGTCTGCCGTAGAGGGCTTTGGACACATGGACTTTTCTGTCAACCTAAACGTAGCAAACTAATAAACGAGTATTAGGCCCAAATTATATACAGGAAAGTCGTAGTGAAGGCAAGGCGCAGGCGAAGCGAAAGGCACGACTTTTTTACGCTAGTAGATCCCCGCTGGTTTCAGTATTCGCGTTGGAATATGCGACCCGCTGCTGCGCCACGGCATAGTTTATAGATATATGTATAAGTTCATAATACGAGCGATTTGGGCGGATTTTTGCGCTGCGACCTGACTGCTCCTTTTTCTTTAAGAAGGCCGTTTCTGTATAATTCAGGCCTTAGAGAGTAATTTTAGTATTCACTTGGGTAGATGTGCCCAGTTTTTGATGTGAGGGAAAATCAAAATTAAACTTCGATTGATCGTGACTAATTTTTATGTGTTTTGGTAAGTTTTAGATAGGTAAGTAAATAGATAGGTACTTTACCTGCTGTCATTAACAATAACTAGATACACATAATCTAGACATATCCATTAGGCATCTACCTATGCACAGTCAATATTTTGTTAAGTAGGAACTTAAGTAGGTACTACATACAATGAAATAAATTTGAAACTTTTCTTACAAGCAAAGTGTAAGAAGATTTTTTTTGCAAAGTTCATCTAACAAAACTTCCTTTCAATCTGGCCTAATACGATCCCCACCTCGGACAAGAAAACAATGAAATACCTAGATAAAAGTGAAAATGTATTTATCTAAGTAAGTATACCTAAGAATTATAATTAAATATAGCTTAAACCCGTTAAACAGTGTTTTCTTAATACCTACTACCGTACATAGAACTTATAAAAAATAAAAAGAAAACAGTTTTTTAAGACGTTCAGCACTATTCACTGAAGTGAATAGTGCTGAACGAAATATTCATTTAATAATTGACTGAAGTGGCAATGGGCAACTTAAATAATGTACAAAGCTCGCAGAACTGATGGCCGTTGGGCAGAAAGGTTCTAGAGTGGTGACCACGAATAGGACCAGCGTGGGGTGACCCTTTACAAGGTAGACCGACGACCTGATAAGGATAATAAGGGTGGTGGGCAACCGATTTGAACCTAATGGATGATAAAAAAGCGCCCGTTCAACGATCAAAATTGTTTGTTTGTAGTTTCATCTAACAATAGCATAACGATCAAAACAAAGAATACACAGATTTGTTAATTCGCCTATACATTCTTTTCTCCTTTCGTGATTTTCTTCGTGGCAGACAGAGACGACAGTGATTTTGTTATAACAAAGACCCCCGTTCATGTTCAAACTTGCTTGTCAAACACCTTTACACACGCCTTCAATCAAGATTTTCGTCAAACGCATCCAACAAAGCTGCACACACAAACACACAAACTGCCCCACTCTCAACTCGGACCGCTTCGTCTACCCAGTTTCGCGTTATAGTCCCCATAACAACAGTGTATTGGGTCCTAGAGTCATGTATAACTCTGGAAATGTCCTCATGCATAGCCTCGACCTCATCTTCGGGGTATGTCGAAAGGGGAGCATAAACCTGTACCTATGACCTTCAGCAAATACCGTTTAGTGATTCTGAGTCATATAATGTATGCTACCCTCGTAGACACACTCGACACCACGTTGTTTACGGGGAACTTGAGGACGATAAACCCGACTCCACCTTGGGACAGTTGGTCGCAATGGTCGCCCTCCCGGAAATAAAGCAAGTTACCGGACTTCAGAAAAGCCCACTATGCTTCACTGTATAAGTCGCGTCACGAGTTATGAACGGTGCCCTTACCTGCGCAGAACGCATTTTTAGGTTTCTTTGAGAGTTCACAGTGTTTACCTACACATGCGTAAATGAAAATTAAAATGAAAATAATTATGTTTATCCGTATAGGTTAATTAAATTAACACTTATGAACGTCAAAGTTTACAAAATGTCAGCAAATTAACCTACAGCCAGTTCGCTGACGAAGTAGAGCCATGAGAAGAACTGGCAAGAAACTCAGGCCACTCTTTTTATTCGCCAGGTTATTACAATTTTTGTAAGTTACAATTTCAAGTAGCATGCAAAGTAACACAGGCAATATACTTAACTCTATAAATAATTAATTACAGCTTTCTATGTTGTAAAGAAAAATTAAAAGTAAAATGTGTGCTTTACAGGCTGCCTCAATTTGCATCTTGTTACAAAAGGTAAAGACAACATGTGAACTGTGGTAAATTTTTCTATGTACGTATTATATAAACTGTTAATATTTGCTATAAGTATAAAGTAAGATTAACTTTATTTACCACAGGAGTTCACAATGTACCTACCTCTATTTCACAAATCACAATGTACAATTTTAACAAAACAATACAAAATGTGTACGTATCTGTTCAAATATGGCTCGGGCATCATGTCAAAAAAAAAGTTTTTATAGACATAGACACACACGAAGGAGTAAATTTATTTTACTCTTAATTTTAATCATAAATTTTAATGACGTAATTATCTTATTCTTCTTCTCATTTTTTTTTTGGCAACAGAGCCGACGATTGTGTCAGCTATTTCTGCCAGCGTCAAGTGTAGAATAATATTCTTGTTGAGGATATTAATGGTAGGTATATTACAATGATAAAATAGAAAAATGTGGATGAAATTAAATGACAACCATCTTCCGTGAAAACAAAAGATCGACACAATTATTCACAGAACAAGTACATACATAGAAAGAGTGTTAATCGCCCTCATATACTTGTCCTATTTTTCCAAATAAGCCGGATACATTGAAAAGAAAGAGACAAATAATTTTGCTAAGGACGCCCGGTGTACACTGTAGAAACGTCAATTTGGTTACCTTTGGTTACCTTTGGATGCCGAATTAAAAAGTGAACTAATGTCAAATGTTCCAACTTGTCAAGGCCTCTAGACAATTTAGTCGGATTAAACCGCCGCTCGTAATTTTCATTGTTGTTTATCTGTTTTGTGAAATAATATATGTTATTTAATAATTACATAGTGCTATTGTGAAGTAAAATTAAGCCCATTGGATAAGCAATGTCCTGCGTTATTGTAGGTTGTAAATTACATTCTTTTCGCAAAGAAAATCAAGTTTAAATCGTCAACTTCCATCGGTGAGTAGATAACAAACCAATAATATATACTAAAAACCTATATATACGTGCAAAATACCTAAGTGATTTATACTTTACTATACTGCAATCATATTATAATCGTCTGTTTGCCATTCGATTCAGTAATTTTTAAGTATTTTACATTTTTACCAATTTGTGTAGTCATGTTCAATAGTGTTGTGACTTGTGCTGCATATTTTATCGATGACAAAAATATTACTATAATTTGTGTTAACGATTTTGTGGTAACTATCTTTGTACCTTTCATAGTGTTTCATACATTGTGTTCTTTTGCAGGTTTCCGAAAGATCAGACCGGAAGATCCATGAAGCAAATTAAGAGAGAATTATATTATATATTATATTGTTACACGTTTAACGTTCCAGCGGTGAGGACGAATCTACTCAAATTTGCTCCATTGTCACGCGCCATACGACTTATTAATATTATTTCTATAGAAATTAATATTTTCAATGTACCCTGTCAAAATTCAAAGATGTTGCACAAAAATGTATAGTATTGGATAAATAGGTATATTTATTTAGTAATTTTTTTAGGTTTTTTTATGATATCGTATTGGATTTTTTATCTGTAATGATATTGTAAATACTTTTTCAATAAATAAATGTTCTAGACGACTACTGAAATTTATTGATAAAATTGATCGGGAAAAATTTCTAATCGTACCAATTCATAACATAACAAAAAATATTTTAGCTTATGCACAAATAATCAGGACATTCCTAAACAAAACTGTAATTTTAAGGGGCAGTAATAATGTGTTTCAATATTATTGGAAATATAATCATACTGTTACGTGTCAGGATGGGATTCGATGCAAAATGCCAGATACGCGATGATGCGTTTATTCAAGACTCACACAGTATACTAACAGTAACTAAATAAAGCAATAAACACTTATACTGCACTATCACGCTTCGTATATCGCTCTTCGTGAACTTCCGTATTACTTAGATGTTCGCTCGAGATCGCTGTATTCACAACTGAACGAAGTGCCGACGTTCGAATCCTTTTTATAGTCATTCAATAGATTTCTAGAACCTTCCCGCTATTACCACAAAGATGCCGACAATTCTCGAAAACAGAACAATGAGTGTAGGTACTTAGCTGCGACGCGTAGGTATGCCTACCGCCGTTGATCTATTGTTATACGTGTAGGTAGGTACATGCAAACGTTCTAGCGTAGGTATTTGTTGTATACGTGTAGGTAGGTACTTGTGAATGTTCTAGAGCGTAGGTATTTGTCGTACTCGAGTAGGTAGGTACTTGCGAACGTTCTAGAGCTTAGGTATTCGTCGTACACGAGTAGGTAAGTACTTGCGAACGTTCTAGCATAGGTATTCGTCGCAACATTGCCCCCCTCTTAATCATGCTCGTCCCGAGCAGCGTTAGAACCGTGATAGGGTGCTAGTCGATCGATGTGGACGATCTTTGGCTTCTTTCTATCGCCCTGTCTTATGCGATAGGTCACGTCATTGATCCTTGTGATCACTTTATAGGGACCCTCCCAGCGGGCCTGTAGTTTCGGTGACTTGCCGATTTTCCTGAGAGGATTATGTAACCACACGAGCGTACCTTCCTCGAAGCCATGATTACTTGCTTTCCTGTCATAACGAGTTTTCATCTTCTCACTAGCCTTGAGGTTGTTATCTCGCACTAGATCATGTGTCTTATCCAGCTGTGCCTGCAAGTTTGCGACGTATTCTACTGTCGGCTTTGGCGTATCAGGAGGTGTTCCGGTAATCAAGTCTACTGGTAGGCGTATCTCTCTTCCAAAGTTGACTTTGGCCGGCGTAAATCCTGTAGTGTCATGAACCGCGGACCGATATGATAGCAGGAAGAGTGGAATGTAACGGTCCCAGTCTCGTTGATGGTCTTCGACAACCTTGGCCAGATGGTTTTCCAAAGTCTGGTTGAACCGTTCTACCATGCCGTCAGACTGCGGGTGCGCTGGTGTTGTCCGTGTTTTATGTATGCCGAGTAGATTACACATCTCTTGAAACAGGGCTGACTCGAAATTTCTTCCCTGGTCGCTATGCAGTTCCAACGGCACTCCAAATCGACACACTACTTCCTGGATCAACTTTTTAGCCACGGTCTGAGCTTCTTGGTTTGGTGTCGCAAACACTTCGGGCCATTTGGTAAAGTAATCTTGGACTACTACTATATAGCGGTTGCCGTCTTCTGTCACGGGAAATGGTCCAGCTACGTCAATGGCAATTCTCTCCCATGGGGCTCCGACACTGTACAGCTGTAGCTTGCCTCTTGATCTAGTACGAGGTCCTTTTACCGAAGCACACGTAGAGCACTTTCTGCACCACTCCTCGATGTCTTCCCGACAGCGTACCCAGTAGAACCGTTCTCTCACCTTCACCAAAGTCTTCTTCACACCAAGATGACCACCTGATGCACCATCATGCACTAAGCGCAGAACAGGTGCAACTTTGTTTCTCGGGATCACCATCTGTAGAACTTGGTCCTTCCCGTCAGGTGATTCCCACTTTCTATATAGCACGCCTTGTTCCAAACTCAGACTGTCCCACTGAGCCCAGTAGGCCTTCGTAATTGGGCTTGCGGCTGATACGTCCTGCCATAATGGTTTCCGACCCTGAGCCTTTCAATCCATTATTAGTTTAAGATCTCTGTCTTCTTTCTGTACCTTACTGATTTCCTCTTTGTCCCAGGATTCATCGGTCCCCTGAGTCCTGACAATTTTCACTACCTCCTTGGACTCATGCTTCAAACAGTGTTTACAATCCTGGGAGCATGGACGTTGCGATAAGGCATCAGCATTGGAGTGAATCCTTCCACTGCGGTGTTCTATTACAAAGTTGTACTCCTGTAGTTGTTCGATCCATCTCGCGACTTGGCCTTCAGGATTCTTGAACTGGAGTAACCACTTCAGTGCTGCATGGTCTGTTCGTAGTGTGAACTCTCTTCCCAGCAAGTATTTATTAAAGTGTTGTAAGGTCTTCACAACTGCTAGTAATTCACGCCGAGTTACACAGTAGTTTCTCTCAGGCTTCGATAGAGACTTGCTGAAGTAGGCGATGACCACTTGCTGTCCATTTTGCTCCTGAGATAACACACCTCCGATTCCAGTATTACTGGCGTCTGTGTCCACAATAAATCTGCCTTCTCTATTAGGGTAGCACAGGACTGGAGCTGAACACAGCAACTCTTTGAGTTGTGTAAATGCACGTTGACAATCCGAGTCCCAAACGAAGTTCCTCTTCTCTTCTGTCAAGTGGTGTAATGGCTTGGCTACTTCAGAGAAGTTCTTCACAAAACGCCGGTAGTAAGCACTGAGGCCCAGGAAAGCTCTTACTTCGGTTTTAGTTTTTGGTACAGGCCACTCTTGCACCGCTTTTATTTTGTCTGGGTCCGTTCGAACACCTCTATCCGAAATAATATGGCCTAAGAACGAAACTTCTTTCTTGAAAAAGGCGCACTTCTTCGGGTTAAGTTTCAAATTTGATTCACGAAATCTCTTAAAAACTTTCTCAAGATTCCTGCGATGTTTCGTGAAACTGCGTCCCATAACTATTACGTCATCTAAGTACACCAGACAGGCATCTCCCAAAAGACCCACTAGTACGCGTTCCATAAGCCTTTCGAACGTAGCTGGTGCATTACACAATCCAAATGGCATTACCCGGAACTGCCACAGGCCTTTGCCAGTACCGGTGGTAAATGCAGTCTTCTCCTTATCTTCTGGCCGGAGTTCCACTTGCCAGTAGCCACTTTTCAGATCTACCGTAGAGAACCACTTCATGCCTCCAAGCATGTCCAAAGTGTCGTCAATACGGGGCAAAGGATAGCTGTCTTTCTTGGTCACGTTATTCAGCATCCTGTAGTCTACACAAAACCTAGTACTGCCATCTTTCTTCTTCACGAGTACCACAGGTGAAGACCATGGGCTGGATGATGGCTCTATGATCTTGGTTCGTGCCATATTCCCAATCAGCTCGGCTACTTCTTGTTCTTTTGCTAGTGGCACTCGTCTAGGTCTTTGTTTAATAGGCTGTGTAGCACCTGTGTCGATCGGGTGTTTCACTAACCCCGTTCTTCCAAGGTCGTTTTCTTCTTTAGTGAAAATGTCCTTGTAGTCCAGTAGCAGCTTCTCTGCTTCCCGATATTCGTTGGGTGACAAACTTTTCTTCGTGGTCTCTAGCAATGGGCCCATATGATTTTCCGAAGAGGCAGTCTGGACGTTCTCTAGGATCTTCCTCAGACTGCTCACAGCCTCACATCGTCCAACGATCGCGTTCTTCCGTAATAACATCGCCGAATTGCTGAGGTTGGCAATTTTAACTTTTGCTCCACTTCTAGTCATAACCAAAGTTCTGGCTGTAATTAGACTGGTATAGCGCCCAGGATCTTCCACCATGACGCAACGATCAGCAGTCACACCCTCAGGGAACCTTACGTCGACTAAGGTTTCTGACCTCGGTGCCAAGGTTACCGTTTTGGCACTGTAGACCGCTATCGAAGAACAGCCTTCCAGAAAGACTTCTTGATCTGGGAAGCTTAGAACACCTTTAGCAATATCGACAACGCACTGCTGCATTCGTAGGAAGTCTAAGCCGATAATGCAGTCATCCGTTATGCTCGCCACCAAAACAGATTGATGATAAATCTTCTCTCCTAGTTTGATCTTCACATCTGTAGCTCCGAGGACGGTCACTGGCTGGCCAGTCGCTGTTTGCAATTTGCAAGATGGTCGTGCGTCTTCCCACTGAATTGTTCGCCGCAGAAGTTCTGGTCGTACGATGGTCTTCGACGCGCCCGTATCTATCGTAAAGCGAACAGGTTTACTATTGATTTCTCCAGCTGTTACCAGGCTATTACCGTCACATGCCTGTGATACTTGCACTGTGGGGGCTTGACGTAACGGATCTTGACTAGCATCAACCTGAGTAGTAGCTGACACCATTCTACTTCTTCTCTGGTCTGGACAGTTGATTCGGATATGGCCCCGCTTGCCGCATCCGTAGCACATAGGCTCACCTCGTGGTCTAGCAGCTGCAACAACTTCCCGTACTTTATGCGACTTGTAGTCGTTTCGCACAGCTTCCACCTCAAGGGCATGTGCTAAGGCCGCTTCTAAAGATGTATGGTGTGCCAACCGAACAGTTGTTCTGACCTCAAACTCTCTTATGCCGTCCACGAAAGCTTGCACAACTATGTGGTCCACAGATGATGTACTGGAGGCATACGCTCGTCGTACCAGACGTTCAATTTTAGCAGCCCATTGTTGAAGTCCCTCACTCGACTTCTGAGTTCGATCCTTCAGCTGAGCTCGATAAACATGCTCCAGGTGCTTATCGCCAAATCGAGCTTCCAATGCCTTCAGGAGTGCGTCTAAGTTTCGTCGGTCAGCAGGTAAGTTCTCTAGGATCAGCAGTGCATCCCCTCTAAGTGCCAAAGTAAGCGCCGTCAGTGCGTGATCATCTTCCCACCCATTTCCTTTGGCAACTACTTCGAACTGGTGTCGAAAGGCCGTCCAGGAAGACGAGCCGTCAAAGGAGGGAAGTTTAAACTTGGGACCTCCGGAAGTGACTGCCGCGGCCACGGGCGTAGTACTTGAATAAAGGACCTTGGTCTTCTGCAGCTCTTTAATCATCTTGTCATGATGGTTCATGGTGGTCTGGACATCTTCGAGTATTTCATCATGTTTGCTGGTGCGTTTTTTTACCACTTCAACGTCTTCTTGAAGAGTACTGATGACGGTGCTGAACCCTTCCAACTTAGAGTCCATCATTTCTCGAAGGTCCTCTCGGATAGCCTGGCGTTGTCTGTCTTCGGCTTGCAGTTGACCTTCCTTAAGGTCTAGAAGAGCTTGGCGTTGGCTTTCCTTCAACTCCTTCATGACTTGACGTTGCCGTTCTTCAGCTTGGCGTTGGCGCTCTTCAGCTTGGCGTTGGCGCTCTTCAGCTTGGCGTTGGCGCTCTTCAGCTTGGCGTTGGCCCTCCTGGATAACGGCTAAAAGGGACGACATGTCGAAGCCAGAGCCCATACCCGTCGACGCCGCAGAAGTGCCGGGATCACTAACTACTGCTGCGCTAGACTCTTCAGTATCGGCCATAATCGATGGTTCACGAGTTTCGTCTACCGCCGCCTGTCGTCGAGTGCGTACTCCCTCGTCGCGTGGTGTGACTGGCATTCTCACTTCTGTCACCAATTGTTACGTGTCAGGATGGGATTCGATGCAAAATGCCAGATACGCGATGATGCGTTTATTCAAGACTCACACAGTATACTAACAGTAACTAAATAAAGCAATAAACACTTATACTGCACTATCACGCTTCGTATATCGCTCTTCGTGAACTTCCGTATTACTTAGATGTTCGCTCGAGATCGCTGTATTCACAACTGAACGAAGTGCCGACGTTCGAATCCTTTTTATAGTCATTCAATAGATTTCTAGAACCTTCCCGCTATTACCACAAAGATGCCGACAATTCTCGAAAACAGAACAATGAGTGTAGGTACTTAGCTGCGACGCGTAGGTATGCCTACCGCCGTTGATCTATTGTTATACGTGTAGGTAGGTACATGCAAACGTTCTAGCGTAGGTATTTGTTGTATACGTGTAGGTAGGTACTTGTGAATGTTCTAGAGCGTAGGTATTTGTCGTACTCGAGTAGGTAGGTACTTGCGAACGTTCTAGAGCTTAGGTATTCGTCGTACACGAGTAGGTAAGTACTTGCGAACGTTCTAGCATAGGTATTCGTCGCAACAATACATTTGTGACATGAATCTTACAGCTGTGTTTTATTTTTACCTTGGGGTATCTGTTTTGATGCTATACTAAGAAAGTCAGAAAAGAACAGAGGGCCGATACCAGTATTTTGGCGATCCACACACTGCCCCGCACTACGCTGCGGGAGCGTGGCGACGCGGTGACGGTGCCACGCGTGCAGATGCGAGAGTGCTGGTCTGCATCATCAATCACGCACGTTACTGCAGAACACGGTGTCCATACCGTCTGGCCCCGAACCCACGCGCGTGAGTACGTGTTTCTCTGCATGTAAGCGTGTGATCAGTAACACAGCGCTTAAATGCGTTTTCAGTGTGTTGCACCACGCGTGATTTCTATACAAAGAGAGATACTTACAAACAATATAAGAACACGCACGCTCGCACTACGCTCCGTGATGCGAGGTAGTGTGTGGATCGATCATGTATATTTCAATTTTCAATTTATTTAATTTATTCATATACAATTTACATTGTGTTTGAACTTACAGCATGAAACATGAATATAAACTTCAAATTATTTCACATTGAAAATGCTCCTGGCGCCACTGCCGGCCTATGCCATTCCGGTGAGGTGTAAAACGACCCTTTGTTTCTTGTAGTTCGTTTACGAGAGCTTTTATGCAACCAGACCTCATTTGACATTAGCATGTCTGATATTTTACCATAGCCCATAGACAAATTTCATCTATCGATATCGATAAACTCTCAGAAGGTATCGTAGCACTGTTAAACTTCTATTTTGTCTCTGAGTGTGTACGCTTTATTCTCGTACTTCTATGCTTTAATACTTGTTCTGTGCAATTATTAGTATTATTGTAACAATAAAATAATGTCAAAAAATTATCTGAAGCATGTCATTCATAATAGCTTAAAAATGTCATTCATAGAATAATCAGTATGTTATTATAAAATGTCATTAAAATTTATGATTAAAATTAAGAGTAAAATTAATTTACTCCTTCGTCAAGCGAGCATCCCATGACTTTTTATCGTTTAGATACCTACTCATTAAAAGTGTAGTAACCCTTAAGTATTAAATGTTTTTATAAATTTGTTAAAATTTTTCTAAGGGTTTATCCAATATGTCGATAGGTAATTTATTATATAAACGTACACTAAGTCCCGTAAACGAATTATGGACTTTATTGTAAGCGATAGTGTGAGCCAACGTAGATCCCTACCACTAAAATAGCACTCATAAATCGTGACGCGACCTATAACTTGCTCAATTATTCCCTCAGCTCAATAATCTACTCGTCATTCCGCAGTGCACACACCACCGCACATTGCCATTGTATGTTGCCAGGGCCAAAGGTCGTCGGTTTAGGTAGCCTGGCCGTACCTGAGGATTCCTCGCACTCCTACCCTGTCGTTACCATGGCCGCTTCCGTAGCCAGAAATAGCGGGGCGATTGGGAACTGGGGGCCATTTTTGTATATAATAATAATAATAATAATAATAATAATAATAATAAAACGCAAACCTGTTGTGCTTAGTATAGCGGAGCGCAAGGAAGTATGGAAAAGCAAGGAATTACATGGACGCTTTTATCGGGCCTTAAACGGGCCCGATGTCGACTCATTAACATCTGTACCCTGGCTACGATTCGGTGATCTCTTTGGAGAAACCGAAGGTTTTGTCTGTGCAATTATGGACGAGGTTCTAATGACGAACAACTACCGGAGGTTTATCTTAAAGGATGGGACGGTAGACATTTGTCGGGCATGTCACTACCCCGGAAAATCCATAAGACATATTGTCTCTGGTTGTTCTCGTCTTGCGAACGGCGAGTATTTGCATAGACATAACCAAGTAGCTAGGATCGTCCACCAGCAACTTGCTCTGAAGTACAACCTTGTAGTCTCTGAGGTACCGTACTACAGATATGTGCCCGACCCAGTTCTCGCAAATGGTCGTGCCACAATATACTGGGATCGATCTATCATCACTGATAGGACTGTTGTTGCCAATAAACCTGATATAGTGGTGATCGATCGATTAGAGCGCCTTGCAATGATCATCGATATCACCATTCCACATGATGACAATCTCGTGAAAGCAGAAAAAGATAAACAGATAAAGTATTTGGTTCGCGAGGTTGTCGACATGTGGGATGTGGATTCGGCGATCATTGTTCCGATAGTCATATCAGTTAATGGACTGATTCCTAAGAGCCTCCATCAACATCTCGCGAGGCTCGCGTTAGGTAGCTGGATCGTGGGCCTGATGCAAAAGGCTGTGCTCCTTGATACGGCCCGCATTGTGAGGCGGTTCCTATATCTGGAGCCCTAGCCACCGGTAGCTTGGTCCCTGTACCCGATATCGGTGGGTCTCCATATTTTTAAATGTATATTTCTATTATTTTTTATATATATTTAAAAATGTAATTTTGTGTGTATATAGTTAAATAAAGAGAATAATAATAATAATAATAATAAGCTCCTCAAATCCAACCATACGTCCGAGTCGAACATCAGACTCACGTGAGGGGCGGACACGCGATATTTAGATTACTGGCGCGGCTAACATGGCTCTGGAAACCCATTTATGGTGATGATGTTAAGAAGTAAACGTATACGGCCGCTGCCCGGGGGCGATCGCCGGGGCACACCTGGAGCTGACGCTGGGTGTCTCAGCATGCGAACCGTCAGTGGAGAAGAGTTGAATAGGCGGGCTGCTTTCTCCGGATCATCCGAAAAGATATCAGCCAACCAAAATGATCATAATCATACAGACTTTTCAGATAACAATAGTTTAAATTCAGTATCTCTGTCAATAGTAGAACCTTACAGTCCGTCCACCAATTCATATATTCCAACACCGGTGTCTTCTGTGGGTGAACATTCCCATAGAACACCGACCCCAACTTTAGCTGTTACGCAGGAGGTGACTAACTTTTTATCTGCGTCCACTAAAGCTGGAAAACCTAGAGTGCGCATGAAATGGTCAATTGATGTTAATAAATTTATTATGCGTACGTACTATTACATTACTGAGTTAGAAACAGACATGACAAATTATAGGAAAACTTTACATCAATTATTCATCAAACAATATCCAGAAATTGGTGTAACAGAACAGAGAATATCAGATCAAAGGAGAATGATAATTAGAAACAAATATCTATCAGAAGAATTACTGAACCAATTAAAAGAAGAGGCAAAGCAACAATTAATAGATAAAAATGAACAAGACACTAACATTAATACTACTTATATTACATCTGACACCAATCTAGTATCGATTTCACCATTTCACTCCTTACATTACACTCATACACGTTCAACTACAACCTCTGATATAGCCACTCAAACAACACTAACACAAGACTTACACCTTGAATCAGAGTTACAAATACTAGAGCAGGATTTACTTTGTGATGAAACTATTAGCAAATTTAATGAACAACTACAACGAAAACTACTAGAGTATAGTGGAATGGATCCTACCAAGAGGCCTAAACTTCCTAAATTAAATTATAGCAAACGACTAACCGATTTATTAACAATATTTAATAGTAGTTTATTTAATATTCTTAACCAATTTCTCACAGAAAATATATTAATAAGCGATGTTCACACACTAATATACTGCACCGCTATGGTAATAACAGAAGAATTAGGATACAAAATTTACACTGAGCCAAACCAAGTAGCACAGAAGAAAGATTTAGATCCTCCTTGGCAAATACGATTACAAAAAGATATATCTCGACTGAGGTCCGACATAGGTAGACTTACACAATATATTAGAGGCAATAGATCAAGTAAATTAGTTGCAAAGGTTGAAAACATATTTAAAAATAATAAAGTACACACTAGACATGAAAATGAAAACACTAAACCAGAACAATACCTCGATACACTTAAACAGAAGCTAACTCTTAAAGCACACAGATTGGCTAGGTACAAAAAAGCATCGCAGAGAAAACAGGAAAACAAAATATTGAACTAATGAAAAGCAATTCTACAGACAACTAAAATCAGGAAAAAATTAAAATAGTAATAAAGACAGCGCAGTAACACCGACTAAAGAGCATTTTTGGTCACAGATTTGGGAAAAAGAAACTACGCATAATGAGGAAGCATCATGGATAAAAGAAGAAGAAAATAGATGGGTAGACATGGAAGAAATGGAGTTTAACGAGATTACAGAGATAAACTTAAAAAATATTACTGCTAATACTCATAATTGAAAATCGCACGACATTGATAATATTCATAACTTCTGGTATAAGAAATTACATACAGTTCATAAGCCGTTGGCAAAATGTTTTACCGATATTGTTTTCAATAGACAGCCTACACTACCATTTATAGCAAAAGGAGTTACATATATGATATCAAAAAGTAAAGATTCAAATGACCCATCTCAATACCGACCAATAACCTGCTTACCTACTATTTATAAAATCTTAACAGCAACAATAACTAATAAAATCAACAAGCACATAGAAACAAATAAAATAATTGCAGAAGAACAGAAAGGATGTAGGCGAAACCATAGAGGGTGTAAGGAACAATTAATTATAGATTCCATAATTCATAAGCATACTAATACAAAGAAAAGAAATTTGCATTGTTCATAAATAGATTACCGAAAAGCATTTGATAGTAGGTATTCCCTATACTTGGTTGTTAAGAGTTTTACAAATTTATAAAATAAATCCACTTTTAATTTAATTTCTAAAAGATTTGATGCCACTTTGGAAACCTTTTTTACACTTACGCAGTACAAACTCTTCTATAATAAGTAGAGAGATCCAAATTAAAAAAGGTATTTATCAAGGCGATTCCCTGAGCCCACTATGGTTTTGCCTAGCTCTAAACCCTCTTTCATATTTAATTAATAGAGAAAAATAGGTTATAAGTTAAAGCACAACACGAATGAAACTACTATAGCACATCTGATATACATGGACGATATAAAATTATACACCAGTACATTGAAAGATATGAAGAAACTAGTTAACATCACTGATAATTTTAGTAAAGATATAGATATGCAGTTTGGACTCGACAAGTGTAGAACGTTAAACATTAAAAAAGGAAAAATTGTCGCCGGCGATTGTGAATTACAAAATGGAGAAGTTATAAATGTCAGCCATAGGATCAGATGAACTTTATAAATATCTGGGATACCATCTAGCAAAGCAGCTAGATCATGCAACTTTAAAACATACTCTACAGGAAGAATACAAAATTAGATTATCATCTATAAGCAGAACACATTTGACAGGCAAAAGACTAATCAAAGCAATTAACACATACGCAATCCCAGTACTAACTTTTTCATTTGGAATAATAAAATGGACCACAACAGACATCAATAGCCTTGAAATAAAAACACGCACCATACTCACCAAAAACAACCACCATCACCCTAAATCAGCCATAGAACTGTTATACGGATTTGCGGAATTCAGTTTTTAAAAAAAACACTTTCACTTGCTAAAAGAATTGGTATATTATAATAGAATAAATGATTTAGAAATTAGTATAGAAATACAAATGAATAGAAATATTTATGACCGACCCGGATTGAGCTCTGAAGTCAACTGAA
Organism: Parascotia fuliginaria; assembly: GCA_963082885.1. Lineage (NCBI taxonomy): Eukaryota > Metazoa > Arthropoda > Insecta > Lepidoptera > Erebidae > Parascotia > Parascotia fuliginaria. Next base: position 13,606,172 of record OY720172.1, read on the forward strand.
CTATCCATGCGACCACTTTACAGTTCCCAGAGTAGAAAATGCTGACACAGCAGTCTGGTTCTTGCATCAGCCCTTTGCTATACATTAGCAGGGTATAACAACCCCCCGCATAAGACTGAAATTCGGGGAAATAACCGAAATTCAGAATATTTAGAAATTACACTATTTCCCTTAGTTTAGGCAATGGAATGGGAGAATCGGTGATATGCGGAGTGTTGTCTTGTTCAAAACGGGTCGGTTGTTTGATTGAGACATTGTTGACATTCTTATATTTCTTATGATTTAGAAAGAACTTAATTAATTTATAGATAATAAAAGAGATTACAGTAATTGATATAACTAAGGTAATTGTAAGAAAAGATGTCCCATATTGAATCATAATTGGTTTATCTTCTATAATTTTATCTAAATCTTTAAATATTTTATTATTTTCATTATTTATTGATAGGTCATCTAGATCTATATTTTGTAGTAAGGAGTGGGGCATCTTTTCTATTGTCTTATAATCTAATTTACAACAGGAGTCGTTTACAATATTAAAATCTAGGATAATATTAGGCGCGCTTATATTTACGGGATCGTTTGTCGATAATAATCTAGCACTTTTCGTAAACACTGTACACTGTTTTGGGGTGTGTAACACACCTGTACCGGACACTACGATTTCTTGTAATTCCGAAACTCCGCACTCAATTGATATTTTATTCGCGCGAGATTGCACAAAAATCCACTTATTGTTTGTTAGTGGTTTCCAAATATCTAATTCGCCGAATATTGTTTTAGTAACGCATTGTGTAGGGATAGCACTAATTGTTTTTGATAACAGTTCACTTTCACATGTAGGGTTAGCACTCGACAATAGAACCATAGGTATCTCGCATAGAAAGAACTCAGAGCTAATTTTCTTGCAGTTATCCAGACTGTCTAAATTACAGTAAGTTAGCTTATCTTTAGAAATAGCAGTATATAAACTAGAAGGTGAAATCAGGCTAAAAGTAATTGGGTTTTCTGCACCGTGAGGGGTTGGTAAAGCTAAATTATGATACAAATTAAATTCATCGTTAGTAACTAACGGTATTTGTAATACGAATACAATTTTATTATTAAAATAGTAACATGCGACATTAGAAATACTTAAAATTAAGTGTATATTATCTAGGCTTAAACTAATAGGGATCCCAGTGTCTCGAGCCATGAACCTGTCGTTATCAACGAGTTCTTGGTATAGCTGTCTGGGCGCAAGTATATTTGGATGTAGGATGTTTTGACTACTGAGTATAATGGCGTTGATTAAGTCTTCGAGTTGGAATGACAATGTAAGCAAGGAGCTTTCAAGTTGGGTAAGTATGGAGTAGACTTTTGTATCAGTAATTAAATTATTCGAAATTGCCGTAATATTATTTATTTTAGTTAATATTGAGTCTAATGATCTATTAATAATTTCTTCATTGTTTTTTAATTTGTTTATAGTTTGTTTATGCGTTTCTAAGGTAGAGGTAGTAATTAAAATGTTTTCCTTAATTAAAGTCGCTAACTTTTTTTGATTGTTTTGAAACGATTCTATAGCAGAATCGTATTTTAATGCGTCGTCTTCATCGAGAGTGCCGAATATATGTTTAAACAATGTACCTATACCGCCAAACCACGCAGAACGCTTACTACGTTGAACGATAAGATGAGACATAGAATCATATTCGCGTTGAATATCGTTAAATCGTACTGTTAAGGGAGATAGTATACTTTCGCATTGTAAATGATTTGATTTTTGGCACACGAACCTCAGTGTACCTATGAATTCGTTTAAATTAGTAATATGTGGTTGTATATAGGCAATGTTTACATAACTAATTATATCTAAATTACCCTTAATTATCTTAAGTTTGCCTAGGTTATCGAAGTAGATGCCAGAATTCGAAGGATAGGGCTTGATAAAGTCTGGTTGAGCACAGATCGTAGTGCTGGAAAGAAATAAATTGGTTATCGTTAATATTATGAACTAGTAGAGATTTCTGCAGGCTTAATTTCGTCGAAATGGTGTCTTACATGACGCCTGTTAATAAGAAGTGTGACAGTATTGTTATTGTGTACCTGTATGATTTTGAATGGTCCTTTCCATAAAGGGGACAGAGCTTTTCTGAGTCTTAAGTGATTTTTTAAATATACTAAATCACCAATTTTATAATGTGGCGGTTGTTTTGTATGAGAATCGTAGTATGTTTTAGAGGATTCTTTGGATTTGAGTATATTTTCTAAGGCTTTTTCACGCGTATATTTAAATTTGTGTTGTAACATTTTTATATAGTCTGAGTAAGTGGTATTAGGACTTCCTTCGTAAATAGAGTTTGGTATAAATGGCTTATGCCCGAAGACTAATTCGAAAGGCGTGAATTTTGTTGTGGAGTGTGTAGTTGTGTTGTAAGTGAGCATTGCAGTGTATACATAGGTAGGCCAGTTATCTTGATTTAGATTAATAAACGATTTAAGGTATTCTTTAAGTGTAGAATGGCTTCGTTCTAAGGCGCCTTGCGTCTGTGGGTGGTAAGGTGAAGCCCATAATTGTTTGATTTTAAGGAACTGGCAGGTGGTTTTGAAAAGCTCAGAAGTGAAGTTAGTGCCTTGATCGGTAAGTATTGATTTGGGAATTCCAAATAGTGATATAAAATGGATTAAACAGTCGGCCGATTCTTCAGCCGTCGTACTGCGTAGCGGGTAAGCTACTGAATATTTGGATAGGTCATCTTGAAGAGTTAGTATGTATTTTAGTTTGGCAGTACCGGATTCAGGTAGAGGGCCCACGATATCTAGTGCGACCCTTTGAAAAGGAGCAGTGGATGTTGTAGTGATTTCCATTGGAGCTCGATTCAGTTTCCTCAGAGCTTTATTCTCTTGACAGGGTTTGCATTTCTTGACGTAGTCTTCTATGTCGCTTCTCATTCCTTTCCAATAAAACTGTTCTTTTATTTTATTGTACATTCTCGTAGAACCTAAATGTCCGGCGACTGGAACATCATGATTTTCTCTTAATATCTTAGGTCTCTCGCTTAAGGTTGGATAAATTATTTTGTTTAAGTAAACATGTAAACAGATTTTGGTATTGTGGAATATATAGGTTAGGATGTTGTAAATCTTGGTATAGGAGTGTTTGTCAAATGGGTTTTTGAAATCAGAGGTTGCAATATCTAAAATGGATGAGGACTGAAGAATTTCGGATCTTACTCGTTTCAGAGAATCGTAGATAGCAGGATAAGAGGTTTCATCAAAATGATTGACTTTTGTAAAAATTAGGTAGATGTCTTTATCTTCAAATTTTATTTTCAGGAAGGAGTACAGTTCCTTTTCAGCTTCGATGATTTCATCACTATTTGCGAGATTGGATAAGATTTCAGAAATATATGGGTTAGATTCATCTAAATCTATAGAGGTAGGAATTAGGATTAGTTTATAAGGACATTTTAAGAGGCTTTCGTTGTGTTCTTTTAGAACGGTATCGCAATTGAATTCTCTGTTAATTATTGATTTTAGGAATTTAAATTAGTCATTGTTGGTTCCATTCGAGTCTGGCTTATTATTAGATTCAGTGGAAGGGACTTCGATTAGGTCGAAATTAGGATTAATGTCAGTACTCTTGGGGCTTAAATTAAGTGGACCTAGTTCAGCCAGGTCTGGTAATGAATCTTCATTATGAGGTATAAGGAAATCTGGAGCTGTGCTAGGTCCAGGTATAGGATTTATATATGGATTCAGCGTAGGATCTAGGACAGGATTTAGAATAGGATTAGGCTCTTGATAAAGAATTTCGTCGTTGTCGAATGTAAATGGGATGTGGGATGGCAATTCTAATAAAGGATCTTCTAACAGGTCGTCAGCTATATTGTCATGGTTTGGTAATAAGGGATCAGCGACTGGACGGTCTATTGGATTGACTGGAAATCGAGACAATGCATCAGCGTTGGTATTAATTTTTCCTTTTTTATGGACAATATCGTAATCAAATTCTTCTAACTTTAGTCGCCATCTTACTAGTCTCGAGCCAGGGTCTTTACAATTAAAAAGCCATTGGAGGGGCTTATGATCTGTTACTATCGTAAATCGGCGTCCATAAAGATATGGTCGGAATGCTTTGGTGCCAAAGATTATGGCAAGACATTCTTTCTCCGTGACACTATAATTGCATTCTGCTTTATTAAGTGTCCGGGATGCAAAAGCTATAGGACGGTCCTTTCCAATCTGACCTTGAGATAGTATTGCGGATACAGCGAAGTTGGAAGCGTCACACGTAAGTAAGAATGGTTTGGAGAAATCGGGGTAGGCTAAGACTGGTGACGTGATAAGTTTGTTTTGAAGGTTTTCGAATGAAAGTTGTTGCTCGTTATTCCATTTGAATGGTGTGTCCTTTTTAAGTAGAGAAGTTAGGGGTTTTGCAAGCTTAGAAAAATCAGGAATAAAACGTCTGTAGTATGATACGAGTCCCAGAAATGATTTTATATCCTTAGGGCATTTAGGTATCGGAAATTCTGTAATGGCTTTTACTTTATCGGGGTTAGGTTTTACTCCGTTGCTATTAATAAGATGTCCAAGATATGCGACTTCCTTGCGCAGAAATTCGCACTTGTCTGGTTGAAGTTTTAGATTATAGCCACGTAGTCTCTCGAAAACCGCGGTAAGATTCTGAATATGAATTGATAGATCTGGAGAATAAACGACGATATCATCTAAGTACACAAAGCATCGTGAACCTTGAAGCCCTGACAGACAAGTATTCATAAGTTTTTGGAACGTTGAAGGTGCATTTTTAAGACCGAATGGCATTCTTTTGAACTGGAAATGACCTTGTGGTACGGAGAAAGCTGTTTTAGGTGCGTCTGAATTAGAAACGGGGATTTGATGAAAACCGGAAGCTAGATCTAATGTAGAAAAATATTGACTCTTGCCTAATTGATCGAGTATTTCAGAAATTTGTGGAATAGGGTAAGTTTCGCCTATCGTAATGTCGTTTAGTTTGCGGTAGTCGATTACAATTCTCCATTTGCGCTGTCCCGAAGCATCTAACTTCTTGGGCATAACCCAAATAGGTGAGGACCAAGGTGAGTTTGAGGGTTCGATTATATTTTGTTCTAACATTTTAGTAATTTGGTTCTCGACTTCTTTTTTATGGCATTCTGGAAATCTATATGATTTAGTTTGAATCGGGACATCAGAATTAATTCTAATTTTATGTTCCATGGCTGTAGTGTAGGTGAGTTGGTCGTTTGAGAGATGGAAGATATATCTGAGAAATTGGAACAAACTTGTAAAAGGGCATTTCTTTCTTCTCCGTTGAGGTGAGCAATTCTTAATTGTTGTAAAACTTCGTTGGTTCTAATAGTGACATTGGATTGGACATGCGATTTAGGACAAGACATGGAGGAAGGCTCGAGGAATTGTTCTAGGTTAAGGTTAAGGTTAGAGTGAATCTTAACAGGCTTTTCGGACGTATTGACTATAGTAATATTGATTCTGTTATTTTCTTTTACGTTAACAATGCAGTTCGCGACTAATAAGGATTCAGAGATATGCTGATCTAGAATTATGCCCTCTTGCATATGTGGGTTACTGACAGTGCATTCAATCACAGCTTCTGTGCGAGGGGGAATAGTATATAAAGGTTCAGAGAAATTTAAATTTACAGATTCTTTGCCTATTCGTAGTACATTTTTGACATAATCGATTTGGCATCCTAGTTCTTTCATAAGGTCGTTGCCTATAATGCCGTCGTAGTTTAAGCAAATGTCTTCTACAACATGAAATTCGTGAATGTAATGCTCTAAAAAATTTTGAAAAATGTGCATTTTAAAACTGCCAATTGTGGTTGTAACGTCATCATTAGGATCTATTCCTTTTAGTAATATAACTTTATCATTTAATTTTGGCATTCTTGACATAGCATCTACTTTTAGCAAACTAACACAGGAACCAGTGTCGACTAGAAAAGATAAGGGGCGGTCTGCAACAGGAGTTTGAATAATAATGTGAGGTAAGTATCGTTTTTCTGTATTTTTATTGATTTTATAAATTTTAATGTTTTGTTTAGATTTCAGATTCTGAGGAGATGGAGACGCGAATTTTGGAGATGCAGGGCGTGGATGTGGTATGATTTTAGAGCATTCAGAGAATGTCTCTGTTTTGAGCTTGGATGGCATAGAAGAACTGGTAAGTATTTGAGGTTTGAAGTTTATTTTAGACGCAGAGGATTGTAAGTTTTGCTTATGTGAAGATTTATCGGATTTAGTAAATGATTTCTTATGGCCCAAAGGATTCAGTGAAGACAGAGTGGTCGAAGAATTCAGCGGATTCAGAGGAGTCTGCGGATCTAAATGATTTAAAGAATTCAGAACATTCCTTGGATTCAGAGAATTCAGAGGATTCCGTGGACTCAGTGAACTTAGAGGATGCAGAGTATTCTTTGGGTTCAGAGGATTCAGAGGATTCGGAGCATTCTTTGAAAACAGAGGATTCAGAGGATTTTTTGATTGAGTGTTAATTGGTTTCAGAGGATTCAGTGGACTCAGTGAACTTAGAGGATTCAGAGGATTCAGAGGATTCAGAGTATTCAGAGGATTCAGAGGATTCTTTGATTTAGTATTAGTATCAACTATTTTAGGTTGGTATTTGTGCTTGACAGCATTTGAATATGATTTAGAGGATACAGTGAGATTCGTAGTATCGGCTTTAATTCTGTGAAGGTAATTTCCCGCGCGATACTTCTCGGGAAATTTTACTCGTTTAAATTATCTACTTCATCGACCCCAACGTCATGTGGTTGATCAACATGCAAAGTTCTACGGGGTGGATCTTGTAGTTGGTTATTCTGAGAGCGAGAAGTGGAAGGCTGTACATTCAGATTTCGGTTATTATTGTATTGGCGTTTGCGGCAATTATCGATTGTATGGCCAATGTTTTTGCAATATCGGCAGACTAGATCACTAGTATTAATTTTTTTAGACGTATCTGGTATACGAGGGTATTGCGGAGTTGAAAAGCGATTAAACTGTGTATGTGGTTCGCGACGAGGTAGAAATTTAGGCTTTTCAGCACTATTAGAATAGGGTTGAAAGCTTCTGCGGCTCAAAACTCCAGCAAGAATTTTTTCTTCGGCTGCTGCAAAATTAACAGCAGCGTTAAGTGAATCAGGGTCACGGCATCTCACAATTTGTGATAATCGTGGTTGTAAATTGACCATAAACGTATGGAGGGCAAGATCCTCCATCGCAGCTACTCGTCCTGCTACTTCGGCTTTCTTTTTTGATGGTAATGATATGTTTATTTCTGTTAATAGTTTAGCTAAACATGTTTCTATTTTCAGTACAAACTGATTAACGGATTCGTTAGAACCTTGCTTACATTCCTGCAGCTCGGAAAGTAAATGAGTGTAATGTTTTTTCTCGCCGAACTGTTGTTTGATAAAATCTATGAATTGTTCGAAATTATTGAATTCCTTGATGTTACAGGTCGTTTCAGCTCGACCGGTCAGCTGACTTAGTATATATTTAAATAATATCGATTTCTGTGACTTATTAGCAATACTATATGCGCTCTGGCAATTAGAAATAAATGGATTTAATGTTTCCCTAGAACCGTCAAATGGTTTAATGAATTTGAATAAAATGCTTGTTTCAATTATTGTGTCTTCTGGTTCTGGGCATGTCGTTTTTTCATTTGTATTTGTATTTTTCGAAGCACTGGGAACCTCATCTTTATATTCAGTTTTACTAGTCATGGTGATAGAATATTTAGAATGCTAAAATAAAATACAGTAACAAAAAAAAAAGTCGTCTCCACTGTGTGTTAGCACGTACAAGTTACACGGAGTGACGGGCTTATCAGTACTTAGAAATTTTAACAATAACAATGTGAGCCGTATCGTTATGAATTGGTAGAATGAAACAGTGTTCTATTAATATAAAACGAAATAGAATTAGAATAATATTAGTTATAAATTTACATGCAATAACGTCTGGATAACTATACGTATGCGAGATTTGGATGATAGAAAGTGTCTGTGGTTTCTATTGAAAGTTTAGACTCACTGCAATACTGCCAGGACTAGGATCATTCTCAGCACCAACCGCAACATGATGCAGGTACCACTAGGCTAGTGATCACAGCCCAGGTACGATTCAGCAACGGGCACGGGTCACTGTGTCAGGATACTTAGGATCCAGTGGATATGTATAGAATCACGCACACGTATGCACACACACAACAACATGAATGACTTGCAATGTCCTTCGTTATTTTCACCACACTTTAAGCACAAGAGTTTTATTTATTTATTTATTTTCGAAGACGTATTCGGGATAGCGATTTACGTATCCCACCGCTGCCACCAAAATGTTATACGGATTTGCGGAATTCAGTTTTTAAAAAAAACACTTTCACTTGCTGAAAGAATTGGTATATTATAATAGAATAAATGATTTAGAAATTAGTATAGAAATACAAATGAATAGAAATATTTATGACCGACCCGGATTGAGCTCTGAAGTCAACTGAACTATCCATGCGACCACTTTACAGTTCCCAGAGTAGAAAATGCTGACACAGCAGTCTGGTTCTTGCATCAGCCCTTTGCTATACATTAGCAGGGTATAACAGAACGAATGACGTTAAGAAGAATAAATGGCGGCAGAGGACTTATAGATATTCAAGTTTTATGGAAGAAGCAATTAGCTAACTTAAGATCATTTTTTTATAAAAAAGCACTCACTAGTGATTTGCATCAAGCTGTTGTTAATAATGATAATAAATTTAACCCCCTTAATTTAACTGAAACTAATGCTAATATTGATGTACAGTTTCAACAAATAAATGCACAAATACATAAAATAGAACAATGGAAACGAAAAACACTGCACGGCTGCCATCCACACGACGTAGAGCAATAACATATAGATGCCCAAGCTTCTAACAGGTGGCTTACAAGTGGATACTTATTTCCTGAAACGGAAGGTTTCATTATAGCTATTCAAGATCAGATAATCAATACCAAAAACTACAGGAAACATATAATTAAAGATCCTAGTATCTCAGATGATAAATGCCGGAAATGCCACAGACAACCAGAGACCATACAACACATAACAGGAGCATGTATCACACTTACACAAACTTATTATACCCATCGACATAACCAAATAGTAAATAAAATCCACCAAAAACTAGCCATTAAATACAAACTCCTTCCAGACACGCATACACCGTACTATAAATACACACCCAATTCAGTTCTAGAAAATAGTGAATATAAGATATATTATGACCGAGCTATACTTACAGATAAAACCATACACTTCAATAGACCTGTTATCACAATCCACAACAAAATAGATAAAATAGCATAAATAGTTGATATCGCTGTTCCGAATACACACAACTTAGTAAAAACAATTACAGAAAAACATAGCAAATATACTGATCTACAAGAAGAAATAGGAAGATTTGTACAAATAGTTATATCCACCACAGGAGTTATCCCTAAATATTTGCATCATAGCCTCAAAATACTTGATTTGTCACCAAATACTTACATTAACATACAAAAAGCTGCCATTTTAAACACATGCAGAACAGTTAGGAAATTTATACAAATCAATGAGTACGAAATAACACAAATAACTACAGACAATACTTAAATCATTACACACTACACGCTACATTTACTTGGTAACAACCCGTAAATGTAGTTTTTACCAGCCTAGTAGCTGAGAAAAGAAACATGTTTAAAAGAATAATAATAATAATAATATCCTTTATTTATCACCATAGTAAAATACAGGTATATACAATATAGGTTTAAGGTAGGTAAATTGTTTTACAGTAAAAATATACTATGGCGGGTTGTTACCTGAACTAGGATAAGTTCCTGTGTCTCAGGTTAACAACCCTCCACCCCATACAAATGGTCATATGTCTAATATAAGTGCCAATCTATATACTTCGTTAGTGGGCGGCGGAATCGTTACTTCCCGAAGCCTGTTAGTTCTCCCGTCTTGACGGTTAATGTTCATTTAATTTTTTTTTTATTATATCAGTTAAGGTACTAGGAGTGACTTTTCAAAATGGCTTATTTCTGTATGGTCATTTTTTTCAGGACCAAGAAAAATACGAGAATTAACGTGAATTAAGCTATTTTGTTGCGGAAAGCATTTTCTATGGCCATTTGTCTTCGAGATTAAAGTACTTTAGAACCGGACACTTCACGTCATATAATGTGAGTGTACATAAAGTCCCGATTGGCATTAAAAAAATAAGTAAAATTGGGAACCTGAAATAAGCCGTTTTGAAAAGTCACTCCTCTGGATTTATATCCATGGACGTATTAACGCGGCTCCACATTAGTGCTCTGAATTTACGCTCGAATTCACGCTTCGATTGCACGGCACAAGTCGTGCCCTCCACATTCACGGGTGTTCACAATCGTTCGTGAAACCCGGCGCGAAATGGACGTAGAAGCTGCTGCTGTTGCTGTGGCAACATAACGCTATTTAGTGTCCAAAACAAGAACGTTATTAGAAAGGGTTGGAGAAAAAGAAGATGAAGATTAGTGCACTCGCAGCGACTGCACCCGTCCGTATGCCTCTGTTATCCGAAGCAGCAAACTGGCACGGGGCCGTGGATGTTGATGTGGACGCGTCAACGCCGTGCAAAGGAGGCGCGATCCCTTTGTTGCGGGATAAAATACAAAAACAGGCGTCAACGCGCGTGAATCCCGCGAAAACCGTCCGCATTTACGTTCACGCCTGTATAAGGAGTTTCACGCCAATAATGTGGAGCCGCCATTAGGTATACTGAACAGGACTGAGTACTCGCAACTAAAAAACGAACCGAGCAAGAGGTGTAGTTCAGGGGCCGTGTGTCCCTTTCTAATAGGGTGACAATAAAAATAATTTTATTTTACTAAGTGAGACAAATTTAAAATAGTCTATGCTATAGTTTGCATTGGGGTGAGTGATTTTGTTGATAATTACTATGTATTTTATATCCATACCCATACCAAAAGCTTTATTATCATGTTTGTTACTCCTACACGCAAAAGCTGAACTAGTACAAACTGAACGGGTTGAAATGTAACTTTACAGTAATAATATAATTTAAAATAATAAATAATTATAACACACTGGCTCTGAATTATTAAAATGCGATTAAAATACAAGTGTGATAACTTTTTCGAGTTCATGTTTTTTATCATAATAATAAATAAATATTGAAAAATAATATAATAATAAAATCCAAAAAAAATTTGGAACTGGCAAGATGAAAGAAAGGAACACACGGCCTCGGTTGTCGCTATCCCTCTCGTCCCGGATTTCGCCTCTGTATAAGGTGCAACGTAAAATGTTTAGTTTTTAGTAGTAGTAGATCCACGCTGGTTTCAGCATGAATGGGTCGGATCGACCGGGGAAGTACTACCCTCTCATAGAAGATCGACGTAAGAGTAATGGTATTCGTACTATTGCGTTTCGCTCGGTGAGTGAGAGTGCCGGAGGCCCAACTGATGCAAAGATGGCAATCCTCGCAGCATGTGTGGGACCAGCTGAGTATCCGCGGAGTCATTGTGTGGGTGGTGTGGGTCGACCCGCCGGCCAGGGAGACCCGTAGAAACGGTGGTGCCGCTGGCCGCCCGCGGCATAGTACAGGGGCCCAACTAGGCCTAACCACCCTAGGAGGCTGCCTCACCAGGTCGCGCATAATCCCGGAGTGGTTCGTCGTGCCGGTTGGTGACCGGATGGTGGGACCCGGCGACCATTTCCGAGAGGGTACGGGGGCCCTTCCGTCCGGCGGATCGGCTACCACTATGCCACACAGTTAAATGACGAAGTAATACTCGGCACCTTGTCTAGCCTTGCTGCGAGGGCAGTCATCTTTTCCACGCCCCTCCCTTCACCCTCCAACATGGCAGCACGCAAAAAAGCAGCAGGTCTAACAGCGGCATCTTCCTCCCTCACCAACCCGCTATTTGAGGTGGAGTTCACTAACATCCGTGGACTCCATTCAAACCTCAACGCCGTCCACCAACACCTCGAGACGGCACGGCCGGCTTTGCTTTTCCTAACGGAGACACAAATACGCCGCCCTGACGACACGGCATACCTGCACTACCCCGGCTATGTGCTCGAGGAGCGCTTTCGCGCTAAGGCCGGAGTATGCGCATTCGTCAGGGCGGATGTTTGCGTTCGCCGTCTGCGCTGCCTAGAGGACCCATCCTACCCCATCCTTTGGTCTTGATCTTGGTTCTCTGAGCCGGGTCTACGCGTGCCTTTACCGTTCCCACTCTGGAGATTTGGAGACAACTCGACTCTTTGACCATCTGAGTCAGGCGGCAGACTTAGCGCAGGAGCGGTTTCCGAACGCGGAATTGGTGTTTCTGGGAGACTTTAACGCCCACCACGAGACCTGGTTGGGTTCTCTCAGAACAGACCATGCGGGACGAGCCGCCCATGCATTCGCTCTCACGCATGACCTGACGCAACTGGTAATCCATCCCACCAGGATACCAGATATTCCAGGTCAAGCGCCCTCTTTGCTAGACCTACTGCTGACGAGTCACCCAGACCAATACAGTGTTTCGGTCCACGCCCCACTGGGTAATTCCGACCACTGTTTGGTCTGCGCCTCAGTGCCTCTTGTTGCTCCCCCACGACGTTCGGAGGTAAAGCGACGACTATGGCACTACTCGTCAGCAGACTGGGACGGTATGCGGGATTACTTTGCTTCCGTCCTATGGGCATTACGCTGCTTTAAACACAGGGATCCGTCGCAAAGTGCTACTGCTGTCGCTGGTGAGATCTTGTTAGGTATGGAATATTACATTCCATCCTCAGATGTCACCAGTGCCGGCAAAACGCGTCCCTGGTTCAACCGTGAGTGCGCCGATACTGTTAAACAAAAAGAATCGGCGTACCGCGCTTGGATCAGGGCCCGAGCACGGCGCGACCCTAGCTTGGATCGCCTAAAAGCAGCGTACAACAAAGCCACTAGGGAATGCACCTCAGTTCTCTGCAAGGTGCTTGAGCGGATAATAAACTCCCAACTAGTCCGCTACCTAGAGGGTCACTCGTTAATTAGTGACCGACATTATGGCTTTAGGTCAAAACGGTCTACGGGTGACCTTCTAGCGTATATCACGCACCAATGGGGTGAAGCTATGGAGAGGCATGGCGAGTCCTTGGCCATCGGCCTTGACATAACCAAAGCCTTCGATAGAGTCTGGCACCGTTCGCTTCTGTGCAAGCTTCCAGCATATGGTCTGCCACCCCAGCTGTGCAACTGGATTGCCGCATTCCTGCGTGAGCGCCGCATTAGAGTCCTTTGTGACGGATCGGCCTCCAATTATTTGCAGGTCAACGCTGGGGTGCCTCAGGGGTCCGTCCTGTCGCCCACTCTGTATCTTCTGCATGTCAATGACATGTTGTCCCTTGGCAACATTCATTGCTATGCAGATGATAGTACAGTGCATGGGCGATATCTCGGACATCCTGCGGCTAAACAGACTGACATCGAGGCAAAACGCCTAGAACTTGTCGCTGAGCTCGACCAAGTATTTATTATACCGCATTTCTAAATGGGGTTGTGAGAATTTGGTCGAGTTCAATGCCAAGAAAACACATGTGTGCGCGTTCTCTGCAAAAAAATCTCCGTTCCTTCCCCTTCCCTCTCTTCAGAACACAGCGTTACCACTACAGGATAGCCTAAGTATCCTGGGTATGGACATCAGCCGAGATCTCAACCCCAAGAACTACATCGAGTGCGTCATTAAAACCGCCTCCTGTAAACTCGGTGTCCTGAACAGGGTGAGGCGGTACTTCACGCCCGAGCAGCTCTGTCTTCTTTATAAGACACAGGTTCGTTCCTGCGTGGAGTACTGCTCTCATCTTTGGGATGGCTCCGCATAGTACTTACTGGATGCACTCGATAGGTTGCAGCGGCGAGCAGTCCGTATCATCGGAAGCCCGGAGGCTACTAAGACCCTTGAGCCTTTACAGCTGCGAAGAGACATCGCCTCAATGGCCGTCTTCTATCGCCTTTACCATGGAGAGTGTTCTGAAGAGCTCTTTGAATTAATCCCACCCTCTCCCTTTTTATCCAGAACGACACGTGCGGGACTAAAGTGCCACCCCTTCACAGTGGAATCTAAAGGGTCTCGAACCAAACGGTTCAGCACTTCATACTTTTGTCGCTCAATTAAAGCCTGGAACTCTTTGCCAGCGCATGTGTTCCCATCTAATTTTGATCCTGGGTCTTTTAAGCGGGGCGTGAAAAAGCATCTCACTAAGCCGCCATAGTGGAGGCCACCATACCAGTAGTTTGGCTTTTGGAATGGTGTCCGCCACTTCTGGATTCCACTTACTGCTTACCATCAGGCAGAGTGGAGTCACTTTGGTAGGCTAATATAAAAAAAAAAAAAAAAAAATGTACTTTAACAACTAGTATTAGTTAATTTTTGTAAATACAAATTTTAGTCCTGCTTAGTCGTCCATATATACTGGGCCAATGACTTTGAGTTTGACTTTCAGTGTGACTGAGATTTTATTGTATTTTTAACGTTTGTTTTTAAGACGTCATTTACTGACAATCGAATTAAAATAATGTAAAAGGACGCCAAAATACAGACGATGTTTCATCGTGTTGAATGATGATGACAACATGATGAGTTATATGCCTATTTTATTTATTCGCTGAGAAACCTACTACTTGTAAAAATTATTTCAAAAAACCTTGAACCCTAGTAGGTACCTTAATAAAATATAATTTATTTTTATCTTGAAATAAATGAAGCACTTTGTCTAAGTTTGCTATGATTATAATATTGAAAATATGTAGGTAGTTAGCATTGTCTAGCTTTTAACATTTATTTATTTTAGCGCTGGAGTAACCAGTTGATACATTCTGATGTACCACGTAAATTCTTTTTGGTAGGTAGTAAGTGTGCGTGTGCGTGTGTGTGAGGGATATATTAAACTATATTTGACGATCAGGTGAAAGCCGTGGGGTGAAGGTAATTTAAAATAAGGTGCAGACATTCAGCATGTCATGTAACAGCAAATAATATTTTTATATTGGGCAAATAAAAAAATTGAAGACTTGTAATTTCACGTAAATTTTTGTAATTTTTTTTATATTTTCCTAATGACATGACTACACTCTGCCTGGTGGTAAGCAGTCAGTGAAATCCAGAAGTGTTAATTACCATTCATAAGGCCATCGTCTGGAACTGCTGGTATGGTGGCCTCCACTATGGCGATTGGTTCAGCCGTTTAGGCGCTGAGTGGTAACAAACACATACACACACACACACATACACCTACACAAGCTTTCGCATTAATAATATTATTAGGGTTTTTAATCTTAGATAAAAGGTTTTGTAGCAAAATTCACTCAGATGTACGATTTCTACCAAGCGGACAGCCTCAGTGCAGATACGCTAGCACGGCTACAATCTGCTAAAACCTAGGTGCAAGCGCGCGCTTGCTATCAGCGACTAAAGACAATACGTCGTAAATTATGACGTTTTCAGGTCTTCACGATTACGCGTTAGAATATCATTGACGTAGGGTAAACGTACCGGTTATCGACCGATTAAGCGGCTTGTTGACTTCAGAGTTAATTTCTATCATTATGTATAACTCCAAAACTTTTATTTATATTTTTTATTTCATGCTACAATAATCTAGTTTCATGAAACATACCGCTTCTAGACGTATCCGTGATACATAATTTAAAAAGAAATATTATTCGTAAAAATGGCAAATATACCGGCTATCGGCCTTTTCACTCAGTTATCGTCCACCAGTGCACTGGTTAGCGGCCACCTAATTCATAGTAGAAAAACGACTCATATTTAAAAGCGCATAGGGTTTATAATAGTATGAAAGTAAAACGATTATTAAATTTTCACTCTCTTTTATTTCAATATTATTCCATTATGCTTGGATTTATACCCAATTTTCTTATATTCTCTTCCATCAGGTAAAACACTTTTCTGGCTATTTCAAAATGACTCGTTCAGGGGTTTTTGTGAACTTGTTTGAGCAGCAATTGTATTTCGTATCTGAGCATCTTTTACACATTTTGAAAAGTCTACCTTTTCGACGTCAAATGGATAAAGGCCGCATTTACGGTATCCATTCTTGATCGTCTGAGTCATCTCCATGTTCAACGTCTCTTTAAAAACTTGGCGCTTCCATTCTTGTTTCAGTGGCTTGAAGACACTTACATCTGCTGGTTGTAGAATGTGAGTGGTGTTAGGCGGTAAAGCATAGAGAATGATATCATTATCTTCGCAGAATTTACTCAGTGACATGGACATGTGTGACTTATGTCCATTTACGAAAAATAGTACAGGCTTTTTTACGTTATGTTTCGTGAACCAATCGTAGAACCCGTTAGACATGTACTCAATAAATGTATCCGAATGCATCCATCCATTGTCCGATTTCCTCAAAATCCAATCAGGCGGTATGCTGTCGACGACTGCTTAAGGTGGTCTTTTATAAGAGAACACCACTTACGGCGGACATATTACCCAGATGCTGTCATTACCATTAACACTGTTATATTCTTTCTCATTGCCTTTCTTGACAACGTATACGTTTTTGTAGCCTTTAAGAGCTAGAACCATCCCTGACTTAGGAGACAATGAAACACCAGTTTCATCAGCATTTAGAATACGACTCGGATCATCTAAAATATCTAACGCATTTCGTTCAATCAAGAAAGTGTGTAAGTCTGCAAACTATTTTCGAATTAAACTTTCCCTGATCGCTTCTCGCGCCTTATTAGTAGCTCCTGGCTCTCGGATGATTATGTTTGGATGGCGTTTAAGAAAGCTAAGATACCATCGTATACCAGGTTTACCTCCAGGAAAGCGATGGTCTATGCCCAATTCTTTTGCAAGCTCAGCCATCGTATCTAGAAGGTCATATTTGTTGATTGGAATGCAAACTTTCGCCAACTCAATTATCCAATCAACAATTTTATTTCTCCATCAAAACCAAATACATATAGGGTCTAAGCCAAATTTTCATTTTTGATCAGCAATACAACTGGAAAACCTGTCTTGTATTGTGGATCTTGGAACTCGCGTCTTTATTTTAAACAGCCGGAAACAGGTTTAATATTTACTAATTTACGGCCTTCCTTTATTTCAAATGGCCGGAGAAAGGTTCAGTTTTTACTGGTTATCGGCCTCTAAGCGTAAAGTATTTTTGAACGTCATATCTCTGTAAATATGAGGTAAAATGGCGGTCGGAATCTAGTTGTAAATTCACAAAATTGTAGCTGTTCACAAATATTAAGGAATCTATGTTGGTGAATTAAGGTTGCCGCAATAAAGGCAAAGGAGAAATGACGCGAATAAACCGGTTTTTCGGCCACCCGGTCGGAAAGTAGATTTTGAAATCATTCGTTTACGTATTACTCGACCACCAAAAATATCACAAATTATGAAAAATTTGACGAGTTTAGGCACTTGAATATTGAAATTAAACATGCTAAATACACACAAACTAAATCAATCACCAATAAAACAACAGTAACACTTTAAAACTTACCTTTGAAAATCAATCCACGTGCTATTTTTTTTCCTAAGTTTGACACGCGTCCACACACAAATTTTTTAAATGGCGACTGAGGGCTTAATTCGCAAATTTCAGGATCATGCCGTTGGATTATAAATTGTCAAGTTCGTCCGGATCGAATAGAGCGAAATTTGAAAGAAGCAGTCTATAGCACTGTCTATTATTCAAAATAAAGTGGGAAGTGGTCGAAAAGGAGTAGTGGCCGGTAAACCAGTATGTTTACCCTATAGTCTTCCTTTCACACGAGTTGCTGAGACTCGACTAAATTCTTTGATCACCACCTTCACCTGACCACCAATATACAACATGTAACTTTAACACTGTTGCCTCAGGCTGCCTCTTCATGTTTCTGAACGTACAAATACAAAATTTAAAAATAGAAAGAAACCAGTGTATGACACTTGTGGCCGTTAAATCATTGTTTTGAGTTTTGTTGATGAACCGGATTAGTTATTATAAAAAAAAACAATATTTCAGATTTGTATTATTCATACTATCTTAAAAATGAATATTTCGTTGTGTTGAAGTAGTATCGGTACGTATATAATACGCTTGAGTCTTGAGTAAAGATAAAAATGGGAAGCAATACAAGTAGACCAAATTATGAAGCAGCTGTTGTTACGGTGAAAAATGATTCAGATGTTTGCAATAACCCTGATCCAAGATCCCCTACGCCTGAAATCACTCGTACTCCATTACAGGTAAGTAAGTCTTTATTTTTGTAAATCCATATGCACCATAAACCCAGTGCTAAATGCGGTACGGAATTCCCTCCTTTTTTTTGTCTTGCTGTCTTCGATTTCCGTGTCTGCACTTTGTTAGTTTATTAATAACTTGTTTCTCCCTTTCCAGAATAAATCTGGCGCTAAACATAACATAACTAAAAATGTGGACTTGCGGAAGACTTTTGAAAACTCCAACGGCGAAGAAAAGCTCATACACAACAATCCTATTCTTTCTGCGGTTATTAAAAATCATTTGCAATCATATGATCCGCGGTCGCCGACACAGGATTTTGAACGTACACCAATTGTAATTACGAACAAAACGGATGAAATATCCAATGATAAAAAATTATTGCGACTTCAAAGTGATAATTGTGCAAGCCCTGTGCTTAGGACGGAGAAGGACTTCGAGTGTGACAGCTGTACTGAGGCATATGAAAAGAGTCCCGATTTGGTAGTGTCGCGAAATTTGTGTGAGGGGTTGTTTAACGTAACTTTAGATGATACTTTAAAAGAACATGAAGAACCACTTTGCTCCTCAACTGCATCAAAAGAAGCTATAGAAAATAATATATCTAAAGAGCCAGAAGAAAAACCAACCACACTTCTTGAAACTAACTTTGACTACATTGAAACTGATGACAAGTTTGAAGACAGTGAAGACAATGTTCAATATGTGGATGATGTAGAGAATGTAAATAAAGCTGCTGATGATTTGGAACACATTCCGGTGTTTAAAATTTTAAATGAGGATCCTCGGTCACCATCAATAAATATCGAAAGAACTCCCATAGTTGTGGCCAAAATAGAAGAAGACTCCAATGAAGGGAATGTTGAAAATATGTCTGATGATACCCTTATCAAAGTTTTACAAAACACAAATGCTGAACTGCGCCAAACAGTTGCTAATCTAAACAATAATGAAGCACTGCTTGTATATGAAGATGAATCTGCTGAAATAAATAATACACCTAAAAAGCCCAAGCCTGAGAGTTTGAGCGGCTCCAGAACTCCTTTATCTTGTATGAAAAACAAAGGGGATGTTGGACATACAAGGTCAAAATCTGCAAACACACTATTTGACCCTAAAAATCTACAAAATGGAATGTCTAAGATTCCTAAAAGAGTGTCACACATCCCTAGATTGAAATGTTTGTCAAAACCGACCAAATTAATGCCAATGGGTAGTAGTGTGTCTTTAAAAAACATTTCTAAAACTACTGACATTGGGGGTGATTGTGAAAATACTCCACCTCATTCACACCGTGACAGATGGGATAAAGAGAGCAGTATTGTACTTTAAAATTGATATCAAAGCTTGTTGCATATTGAAGAATGGTAAGTATTGAGAGTCTAATCCTGTTTGCTAGTTAATAAAAAATGTACAACACTAATGTGGGGGAATATCTATGAGGCCTGTTGAGTAAGTAGTCTAGATATACCAGGGTCTTAACAACAAAATGTTAGAGAGAATCTCATATAATAACTTTGAAATTTAGCTTGTATTTACTTCAATGATTGTGACAAGTGCATATGATACTCTCCAATTATTTTAACTAAATAAATGACATCATGTTTTTGTTTGGAATTTATTAGTAATTAATGTCTACATGATATACCTTTTTATCTATATCTACAAATATAAGCTGACATTATTTTTAAAATACAAAATATAATGTTTGCTTATTTTCTTGCCTAGCAGTAATGACTTATGTTTATTTGACTTGCATATTAAATAAATATTTTGGAAAATTTCTATTGTAATATTATTTTTCCTTGATGGACAACATTTTTGTTGGGTTTATTTTTGCTTCTATGTTGCAAGTGTGCACTGGTATTCTCAGTTTAAAAGCCAAGACCACACTTTAGCCTTAGCAATAAATACCTCAGACTATACATAATATAACTAAGCAGATTCATGGGCTGTGGTCTTCTGTCAGTGCAGTAAGTATCAGAAGTTGGGTTGCTTCAATTTCAAACCAGACTCCTAGTTCCCTTTGTGTATATCAATATCTTTGATATTGTTTTTTGTGCCAAGAAAGAAGATGGTAGGTTGTAGACTATGTTGTTCTCTTAAGTTGTAGGTAGGTATGGAAATTTTTTTCTGAGCTATTGCTTGTTTGCCACATGTAAGGCGATTTACACACTGCCCCACAGTATGTTGCAGGGTGGCCCCTGAACGTAAAAGAAGCATCTACTCTACACTGTGCGTGAAAGCATTTGTGTTGCACTCACATATGGCTCATCTTGGCACAGCCACAATCGCAAACTGAAAATCCAGTATTTGTGGCTGTGCCAAGATGAGCCATACGTGAGCCATACTGAGGGGACAACATAGATTATACATTTAGGGACAATGTTTTGATCCAAATCAAATCAGACATCAGCCTGGCTTCACTAGATGGCGCTGATGTTAATACGCCAAATACGCCAACCATTTTAATCACCAATAATCTAACAACAGTAGGTACCTGTACCTACCTAGAGGTTATCTTATCTGTCTGTGCTAGAGGGTTAGTCCACACTGGAAAATTTTAGTCTTCTTTCCACACTTCAAGGCCTTTGTTATGGTGCAATCTTGCATTACATTTTTTTTATAAGGACTGCAATATTATGTAAATAGGTATATAAAAATGTAGGTTTTGTAGCTCGTATGTAAAATAAAAATGAAACAACAAAAAAGACATTTAATATAGTTTATTTTCTATTTTGATTTTTGACAACACTGAATGCATTCTAATGCGTTGTAAACGCAACACGATAGAATAGATAAGTTTAATAATTATGCAAATCACAATATAATAATATACTATGCGATTCAATTTATATTAGGTAATCAGAGTAATCATTATGCCTTAGAAGCCCGATACAGATACTAAGTTCTTATCTTGTTTATTATACCTACATATTTTCACTTGCTCAGCAAAAATTGCACTTTTTATTTATTAAAATATAAAATTTTGTATCAATTTTCCCATCTTAAATCAGCTAAAAATACTAACGCTAATTTGAATCACATAGTAACAGTTAGTTTAATTAGCATTGCTAGCTTTCTTGGAATGGTTATAAATTATTGAACACCAAATTGTTGAGATTTAAAATACATAAAAATAAGCTCCTTATAATATAGCATTGACTTGTATGTGAAAAGTAGTGCCGTTGTAGAATGCCGTAACACCCAGCAATATGCCTGACAGGTACTATTTGTTCGTCGGTTTGTAACTACGTTTTACTAGTAAACTTATAGCATAAATAAATAAAACTGTCATATTACACATCGACGTACATGTACGTAAATGTCTTTAGGCCGCTATTAGACTATCATAGAAATATGATCAAAGATGTGTAAGCCATTTTTAAATGAAGAACATATGACGGTATAATAACTACATGTGATTATCTATGATCATAGTTTGAGGGTCGTCGAACTATGATCGTAAAATTTGACAGATATTAAATAATATTTATATGATAATGTAATACCGCTCAACAATGCAATCGGTAGATCTAGTAGTTTAAATTATGGTACTATATCGTATTACATATTATAAGCTTTAAGTTTCCCAAAACAATTTATATTTTATATCAGCTCGTTGAATAAGCCTTAATTAATAAATTAATTAACACAATATTATATTAAAATGTATTTAATACAGAAGCTTGCAGCAACTATAATTAGCAATAACGCTATTAGATATATATAGGTACTTATTTATAAGACGAATCTTCTCACTTTCTCTTCAGAGACCTCGAAGAACTATATGAACAAAAAAACAAAATAATTTAATTAAACAACTGGCACAAAATATACATATGATTAGGTTTCAAGTTTCATTTTAAACTATATTTCACACTATATTATTATACAATCATATTATTATTTATTACTTAAGTATATGTTAAATTGAAATTGTCTAAGTAAATCTAGCGCTAATAAGAATTAACAACATATAAGTACATACACATTGAAGCATATAGGAACAAATTAGGTTAATTAAGCTAGCTTATTAAATCCTGTTTTGATTTGTAGAAGAAATACCTTCTCAGCCATCATTGATTACAGATACGAGATTCAAACTTCGGGTAATTAAACAACGTTGATTCATAGAAGAAAGCATATCTTATTAGCAGATAATTCCGGGTATTTTGGGCGGAATTACCTACACTCAATCAAAAATTCTATGTATTTTTTCTTTTACAAGCGTATTATCTATGGCATTTTTTAAAGCATTATCAACGCAAATAAAAATATTTGCGACACTGATGAGGCCCAGGGATAATTATTAAGCACCTGATAAAAAAAATGTGGTGATGATGGAACAAATGTAGTCAATACTTGATCAAATCAACATAACCCATGTCAAACAAACAATATTAATTATTGAGGATCCCCACCAAACATTGCACAGCACATACAAACTTCGTCAATAATTTAAACCGAAATTTGGCACGCAACAGTATGGGTCCCAAATCTCAAGATCAGAAACCTACTTAAACCTACTTACAAGTAATAAACAAACTTATCATACATAGTGTTCACACAAAAGTTATAACATTTTCGTGATATTTCAAACTAATTTTTAAACTACCTAGAGATTCTCTGACTCTACAGAAAGTAAACCCGATTTTAAATGCTAAAATGTTTGATTAAATTAGCTTTACACATCATTATCATACATCTTTTTTTTTTGAGGTTTTGATTAATAACTTATCATAACACTCAGCAAATAATATACATCATAAATTTATTAAAGGAATGTCTTGTGAATTGTATCCTTAGGTATAGTGGCAACGCCGACGAGATGGTACCTTATTGCACCATTCAAATTAAAAGCGCTCCGTACCTGAATATCGTATTCTGAAAAGACGGCACTTGTAAAACACCATATTCGCAAAACGTTATATTCTTATAACAAAACGTTCCTCGGTTACTAAGTCTTCACGGCACAGCAAGGCGGGAACCTCTTGTGGGAGGGGTCTTTTGAGAATATGATATTCAGCGACGGAGCGATTAAAATAATTTAATTAATTTATACATTTTTTTTTTCTAAATAACCAAATTGTATTTTATAATAAGAGTTTTCTTGGAACTTGCAGACATTATGTCTTTGCCTTGATTATTTGTCTAATTAGCAAAATAAAGTAATGTAAATTTAAACTAAGTACATACACTACAATAAATAAGTAAAGCTTCAACTACTAACATTAGCACAATATAATGAAAAACATTTGCTTCACAATTGCACCATTAAACTGTCTATGTATTTTGTATTGGTTTAATACGACCAATACAAAATGCATAATTTTTATTTTTATACTTTTGTAGAATTAAAAGTCAATTATTATTATTTATTATGCTGATCAAACCTCTGTCAAAATATTAGCACTATTTAATCTCTTTATTCTAAACATCAAATCTACTAACACTAATTTAATAATGTAAATGTTTAAACATTCTATTACACAATACATGTACTCAAGGCAAGTTTTGTAAAAAAATATTATACCATCTTTGATTATTTCATCGGATAAAGTTTTGTAAGATAACAAGCGTTAAGTACGTTTAGGTTTATGCTTACACGTGCATCCGCAATCAAATAGATATTATTTACGTTTAAATACTGGCTCATTTTACTTAATAATAATAATAATATAATAATATTTCAACAACTACACACAACGCCATCTAGACCCAAAGTAAGCATATTATATGCTTGTGTTATGGGTTCTAGAATACGGATATACATACTTAAATACTTCTTTTTTTTTGTAAATACATACATATTATAGATAAATTACACCCAGACACAGAACAAACAATCATGCTCATCACACAAAGGTTTGTCGTGGGTGGGAATCGAACCCACGACCTCCGGCTTAGCAGTCAGGGTTACTAACCACTAGACCAACAGGCCAGTCAACTAGCCAGTCACTTGTTTCCATGTTGGGAGTAGAGCCGAGCCAAGAAACGCGAGTGGATAAGAAGTTGAAGCTTACACTAGGCTCCCCAGCAACACGCAACCCTCGCCTGGTGGTCCTCTAACGGATCACCTCAGCCTATTGAACGTGTCTGGTTAGGATGCAACCACCCGTTTTGAACAAATCCCGGCGCAAAGAGGTGTTTAGTCCAGTGGCAGAGACCAGACTCAACCCCAAGATTCTTTCGTCGTCCTTACACGGATTTTCACGCATTGCACAAACACGCGAGTGGCTATGAACTTTCCAGACATTCTCTCTCTTTCGGAGACTAGGTCCGTAAAATATTAGCTATTGGCTCATCAAATGAGTAAGTAGTAGGCCTTAGCGAAACGCTTGTCGTCTTACTTAGCTTACGAACAAGGATAGTATGTTACTAAAATTGTAAAACTTGCTAAGAGTATGAGCTCTAAACACGAATAAGTATGTGACTTGAACGACAATCACTATAAGGATTATTATTTATTACACATTATACTTTCACCATAATTACTAACCTAATAGAGGTGTTACTAGAATTTTGTTTGAGTTCTACCCGTATTGATCCGTAATAATAATATAAATGCGAAAGTAGCTTTGTCTGTCTGACTGATACGCTTTCACGCTATCACTGGACCAGTTTTGACAAAATTTGGTATAGAGATATAAAAGACTTTGGGGAACAACATTGGCTATTTTTATTGCGGAAAAATGCCTTGAAGGGGTTTAAATAGACAGTAAAAGAAAAATTGATAACAAGAAATTCACGCAGGCGGAGCTGCGAGTAATAGCTAGTATATCATGTAATTGTAATGGCAATATGCCGTGTTGGTGTGATGAGACCATAATGAGTAAGAATCAAGACATTTCTAAACATTAATTAATATTCAACATGAAACATTTTAAGTTTACCATCATATGGTATCAATACTGTATACTTAACATTTAATAGGAGGTAGATTTCATAATATATTTCTTCAAAATCTGTTATTAATATGCTTAAGCTTATTGGGGCCATATTTTAGTGTTATGCACACACTTTACATCAAAAACAATAATTGTAAACATTATGTAGTCCGAAGTAATATTCATGCGAAGGCAGTTCACTGATCCGCCTTGTTTTCCTCCTTGTCACCTAGTGAGAAGAAATTTGTTAGTCAAACAACACAATACATATTACATAATGCTATAATAGTTATTAGATTAATTTAGGCGTACATGCTTTTGCTATAAAAGATTGCTAATAGAGCAAAAATAGAGATGGTAACAAAAACTCTTGGACTTTAAAAAATGGATTGGTTAATCTTTGGAATCAATATCCAGTCAATTCTAAATACAAACACCTTCTTCTTCGTCGCTAAGCTCTTGGCAGAACGGTCGTGGTCGTCATACAAACACCAATAAGCAGTAAACTCAAGTGAAGCCACACATAACAGCTACAAGGACCTTATATTTTGTTAAAGATTATACATTACTTCTACTTGTGACAAACTAAGGCAAAAGGCCAGGGAAAGTTCTTATTATAGGTATATTTTTTTACTCAACTGTACTATTGATTGGCTAGACTAAGCATCTCACCACAAGAATACCATTGTACATGATCTATTAATAAAAATGTAAAATAAACCATGTTGTGTCAGACTACAGAACATTTGCAATACCCTAATAAATGAATAAGAATTATTGCCCACTAAGTACAAAATAATTATACTACATTACTACTCAATACTCAGTGGTTAGTTTGTGAATTAAACAAAAATACCTAACAGTAAGTTTGGTAACAGTATCAGTGCGCATTGTCAGTATCACTGCAGCAGCAGTGTAGATAGATTTTCTGTTGATAAATGCTTATATACATCAAACCAGATGTTGAAATAAAGTGTATTACTTTGTAAGTGTATTGCCTGCGTCACTTTGTATGCTACTTGTAATTTGTAACTTAAAAAAATTATAATGAGCTGGTGATTAAAAAGAGTTGCCTGAGTTTCTTGCCAGTTCTTCTCATGGCCCTACCCTCACGTCAGCGAACTGACTGTAGATTGATTAGGTGACATTTTGTGATTTTTACGTTCTTATGTAATGATTACACAGGTCTGCAAATTTGAACTCTTATTTTCCCCTTTTGGATTTGATTGCTGATCTTGAGGTATTTTGGTGCGCTGATTAAGAATATGTACTTGGATTTGTCCTATCACCCTCAGTTTTTTTGAAAAATCCTTTTATGTGAAATCGGAAAAAAAAGGCCAACTTTACAAAGTTTTTTTTTATTACAATGAAGTAACAATTATATTACTAAACTTAAAACATTAAAAATACATTGAAGGGACAGTAATAAATAAATTAAAAATATTAAATACTTTTATGGTATCTTGCTTTTTTTTCACCGAAGCTCCGATTGTGAGATTTTCGCTTGAAATTTCGACTTGGATCATAATCATAACGCTTTAATAGCCAACAGTAGTCTGCCATCATTACTTTATTCCACTTTCCCTGATAGCGACGTTCCATCTCCTTCAAGTCCTGGTGAAATCTTTCGCCTTGCTCTTCACTTACAGCTCCCAAGTTATCAGGAAAGTAGTCCAAATGCGAATTAAGGAAGTGAAATTTAATGCTCATCGAACATCCCATTTTGCCGAAATTTTCAATCATTTTCTTTTCAATTTCCTCATAATTTGGACTTTTATGGTTTCCTAGAAAATGCCTCACTACTTCTTTAAAAGATTTCCAGGCTTCTAATTCAATTTCACTCAATTTTTCATCGAAATCTATATCTTTCATCAATTTTCTTATGTCCGGGCCAACGAAAATACCTTCTTTCAGTTTAGCTTCAGATATAGATTCGGTTATGTTATGCTGCTGTTTTCTCAGCATAAATTGCCCACAAATGTAGCAAAAATTGTCCGGAGAGTTTAAACACTTTCGCGATGACATTTTTGAAGTAAGCGTTACGAATTGCACAGAAGTACTGACTTTTTAAAAATAGTGATGGTGCTATTTATACAAAATAATATTAATCTACCCTCATTAACTGTCTTCTAACGATTTAAGTTAATTTCTATAAAAAAAGCATTTAGCCTACAAGAAATGAGGTCTTTAGCAAATGACCTAAAAATCCACTAGTTTTTTTGATAATAAGGGTATATCACATACTTAATTAAAAGTTATGTTTAACTACATTTATGAGAACTCATTCATTAATGTCTACTTCAACCATTTAGTGTGTTTTTTGTTCAATAAGATACGATTAAAATAAAATAATTAATAAATTACTAGGAAGGCTTAAGTAATTTAGGCAAAAAAAAGGATGATCTATAACTAAAAATCCTGACGTGATGGAATTTTTTTAATATTTTGTAATCAGCGCCCCAAAATCTATCCAAATCGCTCATCAAAACTGAAAGGGGAAAACCATTGCAGACCTGTGTTATTAATTTAACTAACCTAAATGAAATAAACATTTTTTGATTTTGATTTTGAAATTGTGCAATTTTGTAAATTTCGTGAGACATCTATTTCATAATGTTATCTTTAGGCATTATCTTATCTTTGTATTGTAAACTAACCTAACTAAACTCTAATAATTATTTCTGTATAGATGACGAGATGATATGAAATTATTAGAGTTCAAATTGCTTGAGAACATAGACAAATTGAAATGGATTTAGAATAGTTACCTGATCTTATCTTTATTAAAACAAACATTCAAATAAATTTAATTTAATTTTAACTATATTGTGTGCTTTAAACATAAAAAGTTAAATTCACACACAACAAACTTAGCATGCTGAGTCACACGCACAAATTCAACTTATGTATCATATGTTATTATTAGATGGACTTTTAGTAATAAAAGGATAATCAAAATAAACACAAACCTTGTTCTTTGTCCTCCACATTCTGCGATATAAATTCACGCAGCTCAGAATATGCCTTGTCTAAGTTATCATTGAGAATAATAATATGGAAGTTGCCTTGCTCCTGACCTGAAACATTACATCAGTAACATTATTTTTAACTTCCTTTAACATTTTATTGATAAAACAACACAATTGCGTAAGCAATGTAAATATTATTAATGTGATAAAGAATTCTTCAAAGCTATTTTGGATGTGACTGTCTCTTTTACTTGGTAAACAGATCAACTAAGGTGTCAAGGTGACACATTGTAGCTAACATATTCTATTATTATTATAAATGCGAAAGTTTGTGTGTGTGTGTGCGTGTTTGTTTGTTTGTTTGTTTGTTACCACTTAGCACCTAAACAGCTAAACCAATTTCGATAAAAAATGGTATGTAGATAGATTTGGTGCCGGAGACGGACCATTAGGCTAATTTACCTTCCCAAGGGATACAACAAAACATATTTTACGCGCGGGCGAAACCGTAGGGCGCAGCTAGTATTATGTATAATTATGATATTTTATTGCATTAGATATATATAATAATATGGACCTGTCAATATTTTTTTTGCACTGGAGATTAATACTTACTTTTACCTTTTCAATAAGCTAATCAATTACATTACTATTATAAATTTGATAATTTCATCTTATTTTTAGGTGGTTTTTTTAGAGGATAGAAAATCCCAATATTTTGTACACTATTATAAATAGTTACATTAATAACATTATGTTATGGAAGAAATATGTTCTTCACCAACTGAAATCCTAAGTTGCTATAGGCCACTGACATGACTAATCTACAATATAGACTATGAGTCTATAAAATTGGTGTAGAGTTTTATACATTAGAAAGCACCCTTAAACTTCTTGATATGCCATTCAAGATCGTCATTTGAATTTAGGTGATACTTTGCTATTTGAATCTATGGTTAAAATATGATTCTCTTGAAATATTTTAATTGTTGTATACTGTTTACATAACATTAATGATTCACATCATAAAGAACACATACCAAATTTAATCTCCTTTCTTGCAGTTTCCAATCGCTTCTTTAACGCTTCCTCCTGTTCTGTGTTACGGGCTCTCAGTCGTCTCTCCAACTCCTCAATAGAAGGAGGCATCACAAACACTAGGAGTGGGTTAAGATCAGTGTTTTTCACTTGCTTGACTCCTTCAATTTCAATATCTAGCACACAAACCTTTCCAGTACGCCGAACATCATCAACAGCTTTCTTACTGGAATATTAAAAAATAACTCTGTTATTAGGATATGAAACATGAAATACTTAACTAAAAATAGTAGCACACTAAAATTTGGCATAGTAATGCAAACAGTAAGCATTGTATTTATTCTCATGGTGTATTAAACTCAGATACCAATATTCTAGAAAATATAATAAGCACAACAATGACTATATGAATGAGACCACCTCGTTTTTGGCAACGTTCCAATTCCTTCACAACAACAACCACATGGCCAACTATGATTCTTTACAAAATAAACTCAAATAATTTACCTTGTTCCATACATATTGCCACTGAATGTTGCTGTTTCTATAAATTCTCCTCTCTGTACTGCCGCTTTCATGTCGTCTATGTTTGAGAAGTGGTAATGTACACCATTTTTCTCTCCTGGACGTGGACTCCTTGAAGTATGCGATACGCTAAATCCAAACTTATCCGGAAATTCTTTCAGTAGACGCTTTAGCAAAGTACTTTTCCCTGATCCCGAAGGTCCGCATAGCACTAAGGGACGGGGACCCTTTTGCACCATCCTAAAAAAATCTAAGAACTTATTAAATTAAGAAATGCCGGACAGGTTTTCTCTGAATGAGCGTCGTAATATTGAACTCACTTCTTAAGATAAACGTGGCGAAACGTATTATTGAACTTGCGGAGCGTGAAAGTTATTACGTAGACGAAGTGGTCGCTGAAATAATACAGGCAATTTTATTTCACACTTTCACACTGAAACGCAACGCAGGTTTGCCAGTGTGGTCAATGTTAATGCTAAATGTCAAATCACTGTCAAGTGTCAAATGCCAAATTTCGTGTCAAGTCAAAAGAAGAAAATAATTCGCACAGGTAAATTATTGTCTCGAAACTCTTTAGTGGGGTGATTTCGTGACGTGTCGTATAATGTTATCGTAGTGGTGTGGTTACATTTTCTTTGGTGATTTCTTGCCATATGTAAAGGCCACTGTACATATTGGGCCAGTACGTTGGACCAAAATGATGAATTCCAAAGACAGTTGTATGCACATTTTATATATTGTTAACTTGTTGACTGCACCGTGTTGGTCTAGTGGTTAGTGTAACTGACTGCGACGCCGGGTGTCGTGGGTTGGATTCCCGCGGAAGGCAAATATTTGTGTGATGAACATATTTGTAT
Organism: Parascotia fuliginaria; assembly: GCA_963082885.1. Lineage (NCBI taxonomy): Eukaryota > Metazoa > Arthropoda > Insecta > Lepidoptera > Erebidae > Parascotia > Parascotia fuliginaria. Next base: position 13,636,762 of record OY720172.1, read on the forward strand.
TTGTCTTCAGTTTGGGTATTTTCTATGTATGTATGTATTTACAAAAAAAAAAGTATGTATTTGTATTATATTTCAGTTATCTAGTACCCATAACACAAGCTCTGCTTAGGACTAGATGACGGTGTGTAATAGTGTCCACATATTATTATTATTATTATTATTATATTATATTTATAAACATTTACTTAAAAAAAATTGAAATTAAAATATCATTTCTACTTCAAACAAGGTGTAAAAACACATGAAACGCGCGGAGAGGAACATACAACCAAAAATGTGTAACTTACATAGCTTAAAACGTACATAAATATGTCTTTAGACTAGAGTAGCCATTAGACTTTAGACAATAGTTAATACCTTTTTGGAGTAAACAAAAACTCATTTCGACTCATATTAAGATCTGGTTCCATATGCATTACTGGTGCAATTTTTTTACTGTTTTGCTAAGTCACGCGAGAGTGTAAGCGGCACGTTAGTGTTTGCCACGAGTCCCCCTGACTCGTGTTCTAAAATCCGCCATCGAGGCGAGCGTCTACGATCGCCACTCACGAACGGTCGCGAGCAGCGAGTCTGCACGAGCGTACCTACTTACACTCTTGTGCTCGTCTAAGCTCGCCTATGTTCTCGTAAGCTCTCGCGAGAGCGTAAACGCACAATTAGTTTTAATTTACCACATTCATGATGGAGAATAACTTTTGTTTGCCTAGTTTTTAACAGACTAGTTCTTTAGAAATAAAACGCTTTAAACTTTCGCTTACTTATTAAATAATTTAAGTGATACTGATTAGGTACATATATCAAAATAATATGATAAGTAACAACATTTCAAAATATTATTTTTGTACTTAGCAGAATCTTGAGCATTCAAGTTAATGCTGTAGGAGCAGAATCGATTATTAAGTTGAACCAAATGCTAAAACGTTACTTGTTTACGTTGCCATTCATATTTAGCGAATTTTTATGAAGGAAAGATTTTTGAGTCTGTGTCTGAGTACATAATTATTTGGGCAACATACTCGCCTATTTAAACCAAACCACTACGAACTTGAAAGATAATAAGATAACCTAAGAAAACCCTAATAATCTAATGGCTACTCTTTCAATAATTTTAAAATTTTATTTAAAATATATTCTTTGCTCTGTGGGCATCAATTGGTAGAGTAACCGAGAATGGAATTGGTAGAGAAACCGAGAATAAACGACCTGGTGACCATAGTCTTACCAGCTAACAAAGACTTGTCTATGATTGGCTATTCAGCTTGACTACTATTTATAGTAAAAATGCTAGTAATTAAATAGTTTGTAAGTTATTACAAAAGAAAATAATTGTATTGTTATTGTTTTTAAATGTAGTTATGAACATATTTTGCACATGGTAGTTGAGTTATTAAATATATTATTAGTGTCGTACTTGAATATCTTATTTCAGAATTAACCAATCACTGCTCAGATAATGAGAGCCAATCAGAGACCAGATCATAGCAAGTTGAAATTCATCCGTTAAATTTTAAGCACAACTTGAAATCAAGCGAGCGTAGCCAAAGGAAAGAAGAGGTGGAATCGGATTATTAGCAATTTATATAAGATTTGTGTGGCACCGGTCCTTTCTGTATGTAAATAAGGCATCCCGTGAAGAAGACTTGCCCGAATCGGCTGTTATACTTGGGGTGCCTATAATAAAGCTACAAAATGGAGATACAGATGAGGAGGCACAGAACAGTACGTGAGCAATGATCGTTATCTATTATTTCATGTGGTGGTAATTTAAATTAATATTTATGTTGTGCTATTTTCTATTAGGCACAGATTCAGGATCAGGAGAACATTTATTCTCTTAAAGGAAAAGCTAACGCAGCGATCCCTGCAAAAAATCAGGGCTTGGCTGTTCGCGGAGCTTTAGGCGATATTAACACAAATGTCCAAACTCAGCGAGAAATTGTTGGAAAAGTAGCCGTTGCTGCTGCAGAGTTTGAAAAGAAAGCTACTATAAATCGCGCAGCGGTTCGAAGGTAAAATTGTAGAGTTACCCACAATATTAATATTATGGTGTATCAGCTGTTAAATTTATTTCTCGATTTTACACGAGTATTTTTGTTATTCTGTAGTTGCTCATTTAGGATAGAGTTCTTTCGACGTGATTGATTGATTTACACACGGATCTACACATTTTTGATATTTTGATTTATAGTCAGTTTGGAGGTAGATTGAAATAAGTTTTCTTTGTTAGCAATTATAGCCATGTTACGTCGAAAGTGGATACGGGACTGGCCGCCAAGAGTGCTGTTCTGTCGACTGCTCGACCACCGCTTCGACGTGAAGAGAGCACAGCTGGACTTGCCGCACGAGCTGCAGCTAGAAACAGGGTAAGGGATAACTTTAATTTGGACTGTTGAAACTGTCTGCTTTTTTGATTCCCTTTTCAGAATAAATTTATCATGCAATAGGATAGAAATGTAAACAGTTGTGTCTAATTGCAAGTCAAATTCAGTAATGATCCTTATAGGTTTCGATAAAGGCCATTTAGGGACCAATTGGCCAGTCACAGTGTCTGAAATCTGCACTCCACATCAGTGGAAATGCTGTGATTGGCCAATTCACAGTCCGCTCCTGTCCACTCCACCCAGCTCCGCATCAGTAGAAAAGATCCTTAAAGTCTACTTCTATCTACTTAGCTGCTAACTTTATCACTGCAGTAGATTAAGATAACTCACTATGTCAACAACATGATGTGATTGTATTTCTTTGTCACAGAGCACAAACAAAAAAGTTCAAGCAGTTGTGACAAAGTAAAACCTTACACCTAGTAATTTATTTTTTAAACAGTTTACTTTACACAAATCTTCAATAGCTTTGCAAAATATGTTTCTCATGAATATTAAGTTCATAATCATAGTAAATCATGTGTGATTTTATTGAATTATTCTGTGCTATAACTTAAGTTTTGCATACATTATAATATATATAACTTAATTATAACTTCAGTTTTCTGTGTCAGAGTTCTGTGCTGGCAGCCTAAATGCTTTCAGTTGGTGATGACTCAAGTCTCTTTAGTTTTCAACATAATGAAATTTATGTATTTTTTTGTGTAAGATGCAATTACATTGTCAGGCTACTCTGTACCCCTTCATCACCAAATGTGAAATGTGTGCTGATAGATATAGATCAACATCAATTGGTTACCTTACTCATGACTTTCTTCATGCACTCCAAGTCAATTATAGCTAGTAATTTCATGACTATATAAAAATACTGAGAAAGCATGTTATGCCATGACAGCAATTAGGACTTAGACTCTCCATATACTCTGTCTTACTGACTACTTGCCACCAAGTAGGATGGAGATTTAATAGAAAATTACCTGTAGAATGTCAATAGTAGCTGTTTAAATTTATTTATGAGGGATTCTACTTCTGTAGAATAAGTAAACAAATATTAAAACTTTTAGTTGTGTTTGTAAGCATTGAATTAAAGTACAACCAGGCCATTGCAGAATTTACAGAAAGGAATAAGGAAAGCAGTGAACCTTTGTACCATTGTTTTCTAGTAAGTTAATGCAAGTTACCTATTTGTAGGCAATCTTAAAAGATGCACAGAATAAACCTGCTGAACTGAAGGAAAATATTTACGTTCAAGCGAAGAAAGTGCAAGAAAAGAAGTCGTCAAAACTGCCCACTTTGAAAGAGAACAAAGAACTCAAAGCACTTAAGCCTGTTTTCAAGGAACCTATTGAATCATTGGGCAAACTGAGATTGGCTGAAACAGAACATACTTCAATTATAAACATTAAGAAGGTGGAAAGCTACTCGTCTCTCTTGCTCAATGAATTGAATTTGACTCCATTGCTACCTGATGACATTGAAGACATTGATGCTGGGGACAACAACAGTCCCCTGCTTATGTCCATTTATATCAAGGACATTTATAAATATTTGACTGAATTGGAAGAGAAGTACCCCATTGAGACTGACCATTTGAGAAAACAGGTTTGATATTTTATTTGTTATACTCAACAGCTTTTGCCTGTGGCTCTGCCGCTGGCCAAAGAATAAATAATAAACACAATAATGCTACTGTTCTTCAAATATTTCTATAGACATTACTACATAGTAGTGTATTATTATAACATTTAATTATTTTTTCCATTGCTGTAAACAATTTTAACTAAAGAGTTACATGTATCTAATTTATCTTATTTACCTACAGACCGTGATTACTGGAAAAATGAGGGCTACTCTTATTGACTGGCTTGTGGAGGTGCAACGTCAGTTCTCCTTGGTGCTGGAGACTTTCCACTTAACTGTTGGCATTATTGACAGATATTTGCAGGTACATTACTAGTGTTTTATGTGGTTCAGTTGCAGGTTAATAGTAACACTAAAATTGCATAGAGCACCAATAGAACTTCTGAATTATTGACACCCAGTTGTAAGCTATTGTCAGAACTATTTCATGTTTACAGACACTTCTTTAGCATTTTAAACATATGTAGGCACTAGCTGTACGCGGGGCTTATTGCTATGCTGTCGCCAGTAGCATGATGTTACAAATGACAACAATAACATGATGCTATAAACTTCCTTGAGAATTTTTCAAATCAGACTGGTAGTTCTAGAGATTAGCGCGTTCAAACAAACAAAGAAACAAACTCTTCTGCTTTATATAATAGTATAGATTAGCCATATTTTGTGAATGCATTGTGCAATTCATATTAAGTAATAATAAAGGTGTTTATACATTCACCCAACTTTGGTCCATATTGTATGTACCACAATTATACTTGGGAAATGTAAATGTAAATTTTACTAATTAGTTAATTTTAAATTTAACCAAAATTGTATCTATTTTTAGGCAGTGCCTAACGTACAACGCAATCAGCTTCAGCTAGTCGGCGTAACGGCTATGTTCATCGCCAGCAAATATGAAGAGATTTACGCGCCTGATGTGGGAGACTTTGTTTACGTCACTGATAATGCGTACACCAAGAAGGATGTGTTTCAGTGCGAGAGGGACATCATGTCCAAGTTGGGCTTTTGCTTAGCTAGACCTATTCCTCTAAGCTTTTTGAGAAGGTAAATATCATTATGCATTACAAAGTAAAGCAGCCCCAAATTTTGAACAACAGTAATACAGTTATTATTGTGAGATCTTAGTCTTATTGAAGTTGGGTTTCTACGGTTCATAAAATATAGAAAAGATATGTAAAGTTTTATTTTTTGTCCTGCACAGCTACCCCGTCGTCTTCTGCAAATTTGATTCAAATGCATAAATATTTTTATTATTCCAGATTTGTAAAAGCTGCCCATGGAACATCGAAGAATCATCACTTAGCCAAATATTTTGTAGACCTATGCCTAGTGGAATACACAATGTCGCATTATCGGCCATCTGAACTGGCGGCTGCGGCCATCTGCCTTTCTCTCCATCTACTCTCTGGGAAGAAGCTTGAGGATGTATGGACTGCTACCTTGTCCTTCTATTCAGGATATTCACTTGAGCACATTGACCCCATCATAAGGAAATTGGCTAAGATAGTCATAAACGTAGAGAGTTCTAAGTACAAGGCGGTATACAACAAATATTTAGATATGACGCTCGCCAAAGTATCCAGCCTGCCCCAGCTGAGAGGAGAGGCTATTTATGAACTGGCCAAAATACCAACAAGTTCTTAATTTGACTATAGTGTAGATGGACAATAATTTAATGTCAAGTGACCAATTGTGTAACACTTATGTTTAATTGACAATGGACTGATATTTCATAAGGTTTGTTTTAGGTACCTGGTTTGTTTGCTAGTTTTTATTTAGAAGTAGTTTAAATTTTTAGACATAATAATATTTGTATCATTGAGACTAGTTGATAATGATTATGATGTAATATATTGTGTATTTATGTAATTCTTGTCATCATTTCCAAATAATTGTTTTGAATGTATATTTATGAATACAGGTTGTAATGTCGCCGAAGATATTATTTTTGTTATGTGAAGAATGAACATTGTATTGTCCTACTATTCTGACTTCTTAACAAAGAGGTTTGATAAATCTCGCCTTTTCTGCGGCAACTGATAAAAGTAGGTGATTTATATTTTAGAGATTACATTTGGACTAAGTTTACTGGACATTACTGACTGACGGTGAAGGAAAACATCGTGAGGAAACCTGAACTTCTGAGGCAGTCTGAAATCGTCAATTCACTTTGAGCAAGCGTGGCGATCAATGCTCATACATTCCCTGTATGAGAAGAGCCTTTCCCTGCAGTGGGATAATAACGGGCCGATATGATTTGGACTAAGTATTTTAAGACTACAAAAGTATGTGTAATGCATTTTATACAATTTATTTCAAATAAAAATCACCCTACTTTGAACAGTTCAGTATTGACTACAATATTTTCTAACTATTCGCAGGTAGCAAATTAATGATACTTGTATTTTTTTTACTTTTGACTAATGTACATTTGGCTTCGAACATAACTTGTATTTAATGTTTTTTAAAGATAAGTTTCTATAATTATTGTATTGTGATTGATAGAATATTTTGATACAATGTAATTTGATAATCCTGTGATTAGAATATATGATGTAATTGTTGATAATAAATCGAGGTTTATAAGATTTTGATTTGTTTGTGTCTATATCTCATCCCATTCAGTCCGACTATCACACTATCCGCATGAGAACCGAATTTTACAATGCAAATTTAATAAAATTAGCGTCATGGTATCCACCAAGCAACGCAGATGGTGGTCAACAACCAGTGGTCCTAGTGATGGTTTAAACGTGTTTTTCTCTAAGTTCGTCCCGCGCGGCATAAATGGGCTCTTCAGTGTTTTCTCTTGATCCTAATGATTTGTCCTATTAGTAGGACTTGATAATATTGATAATATAATTGATAATAGATAATAGAATAATTGATAATAGAAAAATGAATAATAGAATTTAATGAGTGAGACCTATTTCTGTCTGTCCTGTTTTAATAATATGTGCCTATGTAGCAGCGGTTGTCTATTATTTTAAACTCTGTGCATACATTGGTGTCGAAATCAAATTAAGTAGTCTTAATATCAGCATTAAAAAAAGAACACCGCGAAACGTGAGCAAGTTTGTATAAACGTGAAAATCTAGACCCCAAAGTGCATACTTTAAGAACTAAGACCTAATAAGCGTATTTTACGTTTATATTTGTATCTTTTAAGCCCTACGATTTTTTCTAAATCTGTTTTTTAAACAAATATAAAAAAATTCAAAACAACGTATGTAAAAATCTACAGCTCTCTATGTAAGCGCTTTATAAGAAAACTAGCTAATGGTCAAACATTCGCGTAGCGGAAACTTGAATTTCTCCGAAGTTTATGCATGCACTAATTTTATTATTAAATACACAATTACACACAAATACACACAATTTTTTAGACACATCTCTTTTCTTCTAAAGTCTATGGATTAAAAAAAGTTCCGCCAGGACAACGTTCGCCCAGCGGAATCAGTTTTTGGTGAATTTCTCCACAATGGCTGCGTGCACAATTTGTTTTTTACCATACACAATTATACGACGTCATACACTAAATATCTGCATAATTAAAATCTTTAAATTTAACAACATTCCGCTACGCGAACGCACACCGTGAGCATCGACACCGGAGTAATATTTTGGTGCGGGATATCGTAAAAAATAGTGCACTGTTTTCCCTAGTAGCCGATTTGAATTAGCCTAAACAAAGTCAACACTACATTATTTATGACATCCTATGCTTATGATTATTTATAACCTAGTACCTAGGGTACCTGCACCTGTTCACTGTCACCACCGTATGTAAGGGAGGGAGGGGAAAACCGAGTTACCTACCCCCGGAGCCAAAATCATAATACAGAGTGTATACGACGGTATGACATTAAATGCAATTACGTATAGTATGTGACATTATAAAGCGAGACAAAAAAAAATCTACTAAATATCTTCAATAGTTTAGACACAGGACAAATTTTTTAATTTCTTTAATTCTAAATTAACACTATGTAAGTACGTCAAACGGTCACTGACTTAAGTCATAGTCCACGTCGAAGGATAAACGTTGCCGTTCATTACAGTTCAGTGAACTTGTCATAATAAAATGGTGTATTACTTCGTTACTATTAAAATATTATTTATTTTGTTAGAAAATTTAAAATTTTTGTTTTTCGTCAAATTACTTTTGTGATTAATTAGAAATCATTATATGGGCTAGTAACACCTGCTTTTTCATTTAATGTCAAACCGTCGTATACACTCTGTATATCCGCTCCCACTAATCATATTAGCACTAATTACCGAACACCTGGGCCCCAGTTCATCATCAGTCGAATGACGATCGCCCCCTGTCACTACTCTACATAATCGTTAGAGTTCTGCCCCGGATTGAGAAAATAGTAGATAGCTGGTAAAAATTATTCATTGAAAGCTTTTCTGTTTATTCGTGGTTTAAAAAACATCTCCTTTCTTCTCCGCTTTGGTGGAAACCGCGTCTAAATCTTTATAATCACAGCAGTACCTACCTTCGGGTAGAAGACATACATTTTTTACTAGCGCTTCTAGTGGGTGGTTTGGTTACCTAAATTTGAGTCTGTCACGTTTTTTATCCATCATACCATCATATGACAAAAGTTCTTGTTCGTTATCATTTAAGCCATTGTACATTTTTACAGCGCAAAATTTTCACCGAATTTTTACCAACTAAGTATATCTAACTGATTAGTCGGATCTGAACAACTTTTTTAATGGGCAAAGAAGTGTAATAAAATACAGACAGGAAATACAGAGACGACAGGAAAGATATATAATAATATATTTCTTACTGTAGGCACTCTCCGCACCTCATACCTATCTATTATAAGTTTTTCGGTATATTATAGTTATCGTATCCTCTTGCTAATAGCGCTCAAATAACTATGTAATAAGGTATTTCTAAGGATTTGTTGTTATGCCTATTTATAGACATACTAGCTGATGCCCACAGCTCCGCCTGCGTGAATGTCGATTATATCTCTGTTTACATTGACGATTTTTCATACAAACTTTCATTCCCTATTTCAACTCCTGTAAGTTATTTTTTCGCAATAAAAGATATGTTGTTCACCGAGGTTTAATCTATCTCTATACCAAATTTCATCAAAATCCGTTCAATAGGTTAGGCGTTAAAGCGTAACAGACAGACGGACACAGTTACTTTCGCATTTATAATATTAGTATGGAGTAAGGATTAATCATGATTGTATTTATGTAAGTATTTACTCGCAATTTTAGAAAGGTTCTAGGATTTTATATATTTAATCGTTACCCTAATTTAATAGGAAATGAGAGCAAAGATTTCCTCAGCTTAATCTCTGATCGTTTGGCGCCGTGGAAAGAGGAACAAAATTGACAGGTCTCATTAAAGTTGGACAGTTTCTAATGGTGAAGTAAGTAGAAGATATTAAAGATGATCGATTCAACACTGACGGCTATTCTCTCTTTTGTACCTAATATCTACCTACTTAACAAGTTGATTACTTACGATATTCTTAGGTAGGTAACCGACCTATAATACGCAGCTACGAGTATCGATAGCTACCTTCTACATAATATGTAGGTAGGTATACGTTATGGACGTACCGGGAGCACAAAGTAAATACGTACAGAGAGAAAGCTTCCTACAAACGCGCAAATCGGTGGCACTACTACAAGCACGCGGGGCATGTGTGCGTGTCCACTGGCCGCTTGTCGCGTACACGGCGAGACTGAAAAAAACCGGTTGACGCCGGCACAGCCAGTTGACAATCTAAGGGTCAGTGCGACGCACGTTAAAGTTAATTGTTAATTATTTTATCGGTTAATTTTAATCGTTGAAAGTATAATAAATATGTTAATATTTATATTCATGAAAAGTTTGATTAAAATTAAATAATGTTAATGATATTTAATAAGAATGATTCTTTATTTTAACACGTTATAAGTTTACCTCTGTGAACTTACCTTCATATTTAAAAGGTTCATCAAATTCTTTCGAAGTTTGTAGGTAGATTTAGATTTGTACCTACTTAATTGAAATGTACACGAATGACAATGTTCAACAATCACGAATGAAAAATCACATTGGCAACAAAACTTTTATAATATTATCAGCTTAAAACACTAAAATATATCGAAGTTAGCTACTTATAAAGGCAAAACGAAAGATGTTTTCCTATTCACTATGTTAATCCTATTCGTTTTAATGAGATATCAAAATCAGTAGGTGCATATTATAGAGTTATTCCGGTCTGATCCCCTGAATCTCATAAACTGGGGATTGCTTTACTTTTTGTTATTTTTTCTATTCAGTTCTGATCGCGTAGGAGATCAGAAACAAAGCCTAAATATATTTAAATATTTTATTTCAGTCGTATCCCCTAGTTATCTTTGACAGATTTTCGAGAAAATACGTACAATAACTTCACGCCTGCCTTCCATTAATGGGGTAAGCAGAGACTATACAAGGGCGTTTATTATTTTTATGTTTTTAATTCATTGTTACATAAACCGCTTTTCTCTTGAATGTACTTACCTATCAAAAACTCTGAGCGGATCAGACCGGTGTTACTAAATTTGCAGAGAATCAGAACGGAATTAAAGAATAATTATAACCCTAGGGGATGAGATCTGAGGGATCGGACCGGAATAACTCCATATATAAACTATTTAACAAATGTTTTGTTTGTCTTAACCTATTGTGACAACCCTACCAGAATAGGTAACAATATTGCGCTTTCTTAGGAAGCTTTGCCTCTGTACGGCTACTCTGTGCCGGGAGATACACAGAAGTTTTGTGTGCGTTTCGATGTAAGTAATTAAAACACTTGAACAATTTTGTTTACTTAATTATAAATTTTCTTCTCATTGGGGAACAAAATTTATAATTAAACAATTGCAGGTAAATAAAAATGGCAGGCATTGGCCTACTGAATTGATTTTTTAGGATATGATCAAAATATATTCTATAGGGCAAAGGCTTCTTCTGATCCGAGATGGCACGAACATTGATCGCCACGCTTGCTCAAGGTGGATTGGAACTTTCAGACTTTTACAGGTCCAGTTTGTTAAATTTATTGTACGTTAATTTTATCCCTCGCGAACTTCTAGCAGGTAAGTAATTGAATTTTTTTAGCAGCAAGCATTTTAAGTAGCCAGCTGCGTAATTTATGTAAAGCACATACTTATTTGTGCTAATGTAGTAGGTACACTCTATATTAATTACATTATTTTGAAACTTAAATGTGTGCCATATTTTAAAGTAACTACAAAACGCTTCAGCATTCTTTTAAAGTTAGGCTTGTGGTGTTGTGTGTTTCTAGGTCCAGTGGTGGCCGACAGTCGGATCGTGTTCGGACATAGAGCCGCACAGTGCATAGCCACAGCTCCCCCTCCGCAAATTCGAAGAATTTATTAACGCTTGGCGGTTAGCCGAATCGTTTTTGTTCCCTTTTTTACACTGACCGGACTCCTGCTGCAGCGAGACTAGTGTAAAAACAGAAAAATCTGAACTTTTTTATTTAAAACCGTTTTCTTTTTTGTAAGCTTTCACGAGTTCGTTCGTGTGCTAGTTATTGTAGTTGCACTTGTAGCTGATAGGTATGAGTTTGAATATATTTGCAGAGTCGATGTCTGAAATAGTAGATAGGTATCGATGTATTTTCAGTATGTAAACTTTTCATAGATGTCTAGTCAATAAATAGGTAGCATTAAGTCGTAATAAAACGTAACATACTAGATGATCGACAATGCTTAGTTATTAACAGAATTTACAATAAAGGTAAGTGACAATGTGCGCCACACTACTAAAGCGTCATGGCCAATAAACAGCGCAGTTATCTAGTCAGTGTCGGATGGTTAATGCTAGCGCTCATTTCGTTGCATTTTTGCAGCAAGCGTGCGGCGCAATGTATGCACATAGTTGCTGTAATGCCGAAAGCCTGTCTCGTAAATATTTTCCGCACGCAATTTACAGCTTTGGGAATCCTCTTAACGGAATACAGGGGCAGTTAGTGAGTCGGGGTATTTATAATTTTAACGACGACCACAACAAACCGCTATTGTTCTCTAAATTACTTCTGAAATACCAACGAATTAAGTATCGCACAATTTTTTTTTGCCGTGAAACGATCGGTTCATGGTTACCCAATTTAAGCCACGGTATGATTCATATTTTTGACAAAACACGCCTAGGTAGATATCTATCTACTAACTTTTACCTTGAACGAACCAGAACAAACAATAAAAAATACAAAAGTGAGCAAAGTCGACTCGTGAACTGTAGATATCAGCTTAATATCCTAGCGTTAGTTGTGTCTGGCAACAAAATGTTTCATATTATTGTCGTGTTATACTTTTCTACTTAACGTCGCGACTCGCAAGTGTCTGGCAAGTAACGGTGCTTCCGTTGTTTCACCAACTTTTAACGAGTTTGTTGGACACGAGTAGAAGTGCGAGCCGAAGTGCCGCCACTGTTGGTGAGACTTCTCGCTGCCACATGTTACACACAAACTATATTCTTATATAATGCACCTATACAACAGAGAATCATTTTGGTAGATTAAGCTAATCATCAGTTATCATCATATATAGGTAACCCAAATTCAAGAAGCTATAGATTTGTGCGACAACAACATAAGTACTCGTACATATGTACATACTCGTAAGTGTATGTACATATATGTTACGGTTTTCTTACGATAATTTGTTGAACTTATTAATCTTTCCATAATTAAAACATTAAATTTTAAGTTCCAGTTTCGAAGTTTCTTACTGTGTTGTTTAAAACATTTCTGGCGCGTTTTAATTATAATTATTAAATCAATGTCAGCACAAAATCAAAATATCTGGTTCTTACATTTAAGATGCATATACAATATAAATATTTCTTAAAAGTTAGATTGTCAAACGTACAATCAAATTCTTTAAAAATACCTAAAGGAGTACTGAGTAAGTCGTAAGGCGACTGCATATCTAATTATTAAGAAGAATGGGCGTCGATATACTAATAGACATGCTTTGTCTTTGCACAAAGCGTTAAAGTACACATCAATATCAAATGCAAATTTCTTTTTGGGGTCGTCATCCTAGGCCTCGTCAAACTATATAGATATAACCAAAGTTCGCAGCTTTGTGCTATATATACCTACTTCTTACCTACTTGTTGGTGGGCTCATTGTCCGCAAGTAGACCGCTTTGTCTTTTGTGCGTGCGATGTGGCATCTCTAACTAAAGTAATTTTTTGATTACATTTACCTAACATAGATAAACTTAGTACTGTTTCTATAATCGAAATGTAAACAATAATGTACACCATAGGTAGGTAAAAGCTACCGCATTTTCCATTCAATTCTGTAGGATGGCGCAAGCTATAAGCGTTGAAAATATAGAACAATATAGTATTGATGAAAATGCAGGACAAGCGGCATTTCATTAAGTGTGCAATCTTGTTGTTATCCGTACATGGATAGTGATGACTGAGGAATCAGCATACATATTTCGGTATCCCGCTAGACAAAGAGATCTTTTAATTTGTGACTAATAAAGAGTGTATAGTAACAAAGAAGTACCTATTTCGTATTTTAGTACTTCGATGTTTAAAATATGAAAGTTTTTAAAATAATATAGTGCTCATTGTTATTTACAGCCATCTCACAACTTTGTTATTTTCATGGAATTAACAACTGATTTAAGTTTTGCCCAAAATTGGATCCTTTGAGAAGACGAGTATCACTTAGCGTTTACCTGTAGCAGTTGTTAGTTGGTTCCTGCCAAACGTACACGAAATATTTACTTACATTTTACCTGTAAACTATGAAAGCGAATTTCCTCTACGTCAAACATACGTGATTTTGTATAAAAAAATTACAGCAGATACAGAAAGAAAAGAAGAATAGCTGTATTCTAGATACATACAAAATTAATAGTGTCACTCCTAGTAAGTCGTAATTATTAGTTCTAGTCGTTAGTAAATCACCGTTGTAACGTTATCTTGAGCATCGCTCATCGCAGCTGTTTAAATTCTGCCATCAGTGAGCCGCCATCGCCATGGCTAGCACTTAAAACTGCCGTTAAAAGGGGTACGTTCAAAAGCGACGTATAAATAACGCAGCCAACAGCATTTACGTAAGCGACGATATTTTACGATATTCTTTCATTTCCATTTGTCAATTCAATCGAAATGTACGTTTTCTTGTTTTAGTGTTATTTACACCGACCGGTAGGGTCGCTGTAAAGAACACTAAATGACACTAAATACAGTACATACGTACTCGTAACAGTTGAGGTTTTTGGCAAACATATGAGGTACCATTGTTTGATGATAGGTATATTAAATTTGACCTAAAGGGATATTGTTTCAGCATTCAATACAATATGTAAACATACCTGTATGTTATCTACTAGTGGTCCGCCCTCGCTTAGCTTCGGTATCAAAAGTTTTATTCTATCTCACAACACAGTCCTACGGAAAATATCACAGCAATAGTGTCGTATTGCATCATTTAGACTTACGTAGCGCTTAAAATATTGAAATTCTGAAAATGACTGAGATTAATATGTTAAACATAATTAAATATAGCCTATGTTGCTGAATTTATTGATTTCTAAAGGTAAAAGAATTATTCAAATCGGTAGCTTAGATTTTTAATTAAATCGTTGCAAACAAACAAACATACAAAAAGATTTTTTTTTCTCTTTTTAATATTAGTTTAGATCTACCGGTTCCTACCTATATATCCTATATACCTATATACCTACCTATATTATCGTTTTATTTTGAATAATTCTGATATTATTCAAACCGTTAAGTTTTTTGTTTATTCAACGTATACCCATTAATCTGTCACACTTACTTGCATCGGTTGACTTAGAGGTCCTTCGCTGTTTGACACCACGAATTATTGACACCACGGTGTCAATCGCAGAAGAACGTTTTTTGAATTGGCTGTCTGGGACCATTTTCATAATAATTTGCGACCGTGGTGTCAAACGACGAATATCTTATTTTGTTTTCGTCGATTGACACCGTGGTGTAAAACTGTTGATTTGGACCACTTTCAACAATTTAAAGGTTAAGTGTGATTTGTGTACTGGCGAAAAGAAAACGCAATTTTGTGTTGAAACTGCTTTTTTCAAAAACATTATTATTTAGAACTTTAGAAAACTTTCACTAAATTAACTTATAATTAATAAAAATAATAATTATTAAAAGCTCACTATTTTAATCAATATTTATTCGAGATTGTTCTATAAGTGTATTATATTACAATAAGTGTATATAGCAAGCGGGTGCATCAGTGTAACAGAGAGGAACATTTTTGATCGCAGTGTTTGTTGTAGAAAGGCCCGGATGAGTGGGTGCCGGCGCCGTAAAAACGCGCCCCAAATGGGGTGAAAACTGTCGACGTGCGCCTGATCCCTGCTTTGGTTCAGTGATGGGCCACGCCGATATCGATATCAAGAATTGTTTTCTCCGACGGCGGGTTTTGCATGCTGACTATTGTTTTAATCTGTTCACATGTCTTTTCTTGTAAGCAAATAAACTCTCAATATGAATATTTGGTATGAATTGTAAATCAATTAAAATTAATTTAGGTAATGTAAAACATCTTTTATAAGCGTAATTATATCCAAAAATATAATAGGATTATACTGGTTTTATAAATTACAGTGCTCTGAATTTGAATTTGAACCACTGTGAAAGACTTAGTATAATGTTTGGTTCTGGTTTGTGTACAGATGAAATGGATGGCAGCCATACAAGTTTACAAGGATACCTGACAAATTTGTCTGAATTGTAGAAATGAATAAATTAGTCTCGGTCGTCTTACATGGAAGAAATTGGAATCAAGACATAATTAAACCTAAAATAAGAAATTGTTGTACTTTATCGTAACTATCTGTACCAAACTTTTTAGTCGATAAAAATAAAAATAAATTGCGAAAGTTTGTTGGAAGCTCTAGCCGGATGCTATCAGGTACTCTTATTAGGCAGCTTATTTTATTAGCTCTGGTGGGTTTAAATCAGCTTGTCGGAGACAGGTAAGGCAATCGTCAGTGCCACACGTTCGACGGTAACACAACTGATTTGATTTGCTCTCAGGATTATAATGCTTTTATACGCGTTTTCAGTTTATACTTTGACTATTGCTTCTTAACTATTATCTAGTTATCATATTGTGGTAGTTTTCTTATTAAAAATGTAATGATGTAGCAGTGGTCTGCATTGGTTTTTGTAATAGGTAAGTACTTAAGCAGGCATAAGTCAGAGGGAGTGAATTTGTATACAATATTGTTGCGACGATTACCTATGCTAGAACATTCGCAAGTACTTACCTACTCGTATACGACGAATACCTAAGCTCTAGAACGTTCGCAAGTACCTACCTACTCGTGTACGACAAATACCTACGCTCTAGAACATTCGCAAGTACCTACCTACACGTATACGACAAATACCTACGCTAGAACGTTTGCATGTACCTACCTACACGTATAACAATAGATCATCGGCGGTAGGCATACCTACGCGTCGCAGCTAAGTACCTACACTCATTGTTCTGTTTTCGAGAATTGTCGGCATCTTTGTGGTAATAACGGGAAGGTTCTAGAAATCTATTGAGTGACTATAAAAAGGGTTCGAATGTCGGCACTTCGTTCAGTTGTGAATACAGCGATCTCGAGCGAACATCTAAGCGATACGGAAGTTTAAGAAGAGCGATATACGAAGCGTTATAGTGCAGTATAAGTCTTTATTGCTTTATTTTGTTACTGTTAGTGTATTGTGCGAGTCTCTAATAAACTCATCATCGCGTAACTGGCATTTTACCTCGAACCCCATCCTGACACGTAACAATTGGTGACAGAAGTGAGAATGCCAGTCACACCACGCGACGAGGGAGTACGCACTCGACGACAGGCGGCGGTAGACGAAACTCGTGAACCATCGATTATGGCCGATACTGAAGAGACTAGCGCAGCAGTATTTAGTGATCCGGGTACTTCTGCGGCGTCTACGGGTGTAAGCTCTGGCTTTGACATGTCGTCTCTTTTAGCCATTATACAGGAGGGCCAACGTCAAGCCATGAAGGAGCTGAAGGAAGTTCAACGCCAAGCTGAAGAGCGTCAACGCCAAGCTGAAGAGCGTCAACGCCAAGCTGAAGAGCGTCAACGCCAAGCTGAAGAACGTCAACGCCAGGCTATCCGTGAGGACCTTCAAGAAATGATGGACTCTAAGTGGGAAGGGTTCAGCACCGTCATCAGTTCTCTTCAAGAAGACGTTGAAGTGGTGAAAAAACGTACCAGCAAACATGATGAAATACTCGAAGATGTCCAGACCACCATGAACCATCATGACAAGATGATTAAAGAGCTGCAGAAGACCAAGGTCCTTTATTCAAGTACTACGCCCGTGGCCGCGGCAGTCACTTCCGGAGGTCCCAAGTTTAAACTTCCCTCCTTTGACGGCTCGTCTTCCTGGACGGCCTTTCGACACCAGTTCGAAGTAGTTGCCAAAGGAAATGGGTGGGAAGATGATCACGCACTGACGGCGCTTACTTTGGCACTTAGAGGGGATGCACTGCTGATCCTAGAGAACTTACCTGCTGACCGACGAAACTTAGACGCACTCCTGAAGGCATTGGAAGCTCGATTTGGCGATAAGCACCTGGAGCATGTTTATCGAGCTCAGCTGAAGGATCGAACTCAGAAGTCGAGTGAGGGACTTCAACAATGGGCTGCTAAAATTGAACGTCTGGTACGACGAGCGTATGCCTCCAGTACATCATCTGTGGACCACATAGTTGTGCAAGCTTTCGTGGACGGCATAAGAGAGTTTGAGGTCAGAACAACTGTTCGGTTGGCACACCATACATCTTTAGAAGCGGCCTTAGCACATGCCCTTGAGGTGGAAGCTGTGCGAAACGACTACAAGTCGCATAAAGTACGGGAAGTTGTTGCAGCTGCTAGACCACGAGGTGAGCCTATGTGCTACGGATGCGGCAAGCGGGGCCATATCCGAATCAACTGTCCAGACCAGAGAAGAAGTAGAATGGTGTCAGCTACTACTCAGGTTGATGCTAGTCAAGATCCGTTACGTCAAGCCCCCACAGTGCAAGTATCACAGGCATGTGACGGTAATAGCCTGGTAACAGCTGGAGAAATCAATAGTAAACCTGTTCGCTTTACGATAGATACGGGCGCGTCGAAGACCATCGTACGACCAGAACTTCTGCGGCGAACAATTCAGTGGGAAGACGCACGACCATCTTGCAAATTGCAAACAGCGACTGGCCAGCCAGTGACCGTCCTCGGAGCTACAGATGTGAAGATCAAACTAGGAGAGAAGATTTATCATCAATCTGTTTTGGTGGCGAGCATAACGGATGACTGCATTATCGGCTTAGACTTCCTACGAATGCAGCAGTGCGTTGTCGATATTGCTAAAGGTGTTCTAAGCTTCCCAGATCAAGAAGTCTTTCTGGAAGGCTGTTCTTCGATAGCGGTCTACAGTGCCAAAACGGTAACCTTGGCACCGAGGTCAGAAACCTTAGTCGACGTAAGGTTCCCTGAGGGTGTGACTGCTGATCGTTGCGTCATGGTGGAAGATCCTGGGCGCTATACCAGTCTAATTACAGCCAGAACTTTGGTTATGACTAGAAGTGGAGCAAAAGTTAAAATTGCCAACCTCAGCAATTCGGCGATGTTATTACGGAAGAACGCGATCGTTGGACGATGTGAGGCTGTGAGCAGTCTGAGGAAGATCCTAGAGAACGTCCAGACTGCCTCTTCGGAAAATCATATGGGCCCATTGCTAGAGACCACGAAGAAAAGTTTGTCACCCAACGAATATCGGGAAGCAGAGAAGCTGCTACTGGACTACAAGGACATTTTCACTAAAGAAGAAAACGACCTTGGAAGAACGGGGTTAGTGAAACACCCGATCGACACAGGTGCTACACAGCCTATTAAACAAAGACCTAGACGAGTGCCACTAGCAAAAGAACAAGAAGTAGCCGAGCTGATTGGGAATATGGCACGAACCAAGATCATAGAGCCATCATCCAGCCCATGGTCTTCACCTGTGGTACTCGTGAAGAAGAAAGATGGCAGTACTAGGTTTTGTGTAGACTACAGGATGCTGAATAACGTGACCAAGAAAGACAGCTATCCTTTGCCCCGTATTGACGACACTTTGGACATGCTTGGAGGCATGAAGTGGTTCTCTACGGTAGATCTGAAAAGTGGCTACTGGCAAGTGGAACTCCGGCCAGAAGATAAGGAGAAGACTGCATTTACCACCGGTACTGGCAAAGGCCTGTGGCAGTTCCGGGTAATGCCATTTGGATTGTGTAATGCACCAGCTACGTTCGAAAGGCTTATGGAACGCGTACTAGTGGGTCTTTTGGGAGATGCCTGTCTGGTGTACTTAGATGACGTAATAGTTATGGGACGCAGTTTCACGAAACATCGCAGGAATCTTGAGAAAGTTTTTAAGAGATTTCGTGAATCAAATTTGAAACTTAACCCGAAGAAGTGCGCCTTTTTCAAGAAAGAAGTTTCGTTCTTAGGCCATATTATTTCGGATAGAGGTGTTCGAACGGACCCAGACAAAATAAAAGCGGTGCAAGAGTGGCCTGTACCAAAAACTAAAACCGAAGTAAGAGCTTTCCTGGGCCTCAGTGCTTACTACCGGCGTTTTGTGAAGAACTTCTCTGAAGTAGCCAAGCCATTACACCACTTGACAGAAGAGAAGAGGAACTTCGTTTGGGACTCGGATTGTCAACGTGCATTTACACGACTCAAAGAGTTGCTGTGTTCAGCTCCAGTCCTGTGCTACCCTAACAGAGAAGGCAGATTTATTGTGGACACAGACGCCAGTAATACTGGAATCGGAGGTGTGTTATCTCAGGAGCAAAATGGACAGCAAGTGGTCATCGCATACTTCAGCAAGTCTTTATCGAAGCCTGAGAGAAACTACTGTGTAACTCGGCGTGAATTACTAGCAGTTGTGAAGACCTTACAACATTTTAATAAATACTTGCTGGGAAGAGAGTTCACACTACGAACAGATCATGCGGCACTGAAGTGGCTACTCCAGTTTAAGAATCCTGAAGGCCAAGTCGCGAGATGGATCGAACAACTACAGGAGTACAACTTTGTAATAGAACACCGCAGTGGAAGGATTCACTCCAATGCTGATGCCTTATCGCGACGTCCATGCTCGCAGGATTGTAAACACTGTTTGAAGCATGAGTCCAAGGAGGTAGTGAAAATTGTCAGGACTCAGGGGACCGATGAATCCTGGGACAAAGAGGAAATCAGTAAGGTACAGAAAGAAGACAGAGATCTTAAACTAATAATGGATTGGAAGGCTCAGGGTCGGAAACCATTATGGCAGGACGTATCAGCCGCAAGCCCAATTACGAAGGCCTACTGGGCTCAGTGGGACAGTCTGAGTTTGGAACAAGGCGTGCTATATAGAAAGTGGGAATCACCTGACGGGAAGGACCAAGTTCTACAGATGGTGATCCCGAGAAACAAAGTTGCACCTGTTCTGCGCTTAGTGCATGATGGTGCATCAGGTGGTCATCTTGGTGTGAAGAAGACTTTGGTGAAGGTGAGAGAACGGTTCTACTGGGTACGCTGTCGGGAAGACATCGAGGAGTGGTGCAGAAAGTGCTCTACGTGTGCTTCGGTAAAAGGACCTCGTACTAGATCAAGAGGCAAGCTACAGCTGTACAGTGTCGGAGCCCCATGGGAGAGGATTGCCATTGACGTAGCTGGACCATTTCCCGTGACAGAAGACGGCAACCGCTATATAGTAGTAATCCAAGATTACTTCACCAAATGGCCTGAAGTGTTTGCGACACCAAACCAAGAGGCTCAGACCGTGGCTAAAAAGTTGATCCAGGAAGTAGTGTGTCGATTTGGTGTGCCGTTGGAACTGCATAGTGACCAGGGAAGAAATTTTGAGTCAGCCCTATTTCAAGAGATGTGTAATTTACTCGGCCTACATAAAACACGGACAACACCAGCGCACCCGCAGTCTGACGGCATGGTAGAACGGTTCAACCAGACATTGGAAAACCATCTGGCCAAGGTTGTCGAAGACCATCAACGAGACTGGGACCGTTACATTCCACTCTTCCTGTTATCATATCGGTCCGCGGTTCATGACACTACAGGATTTACACCGGCCAAAGTCAACTTCGGAAGAGAGATACGCCTACCAGTAGACTTGATTACCGGAACACCTCCTGATACGCCAAAGCCGACAGTAGAATACGTCGCAAACTTGCAGGCACAGCTGGATAAGACACATGATCTAGTGCGAGATAACAACCTCAAGGCTAGTGAGAAGATGAAAACTCGTTATGACAGGAAAGCAAGTACTCATGGCTTCGAGGAAGGTACGCTCGTGTGGTTACATAATCCTCTCAGGAAAATCGGCAAGTCACCGAAGCTACAGGCCCGCTGGGAGGGTCCCTATAAAGTGATCACAAGGATCAATGACGTGACCTATCGCATAAGACAGGGCGATAGAAAGAAGCCGAAGATCGTCCACATCGATCGACTAGCACCCTATCACGATTCTAACGCTGCTCGGGACGAGCATGATTAAGAGGGGGGCAATGTTGCGACGATTACCTATGCTAGAACATTCGCAAGTACTTACCTACTCGTATACGACGAATACCTAAGCTCTAGAACATTCGCAAGTACCTACCTACACGTATACGACAAATACCTACGCTAGAACGTTTGCATGTACCTACCTACACGTATAACAATAGATCATCGGCGGTAGGCATACCTACGCGTCGCAGCTAAGTACCTACACTCATTGTTCTGTTTTCGAGAATTGTCGGCATCTTTGTGGTAATAACGGGAAGGTTCTAGAAATCTATTGAGTGACTATAAAAAGGGTTCGAATGTCGGCACTTCGTTCAGTTGTGAATACAGCGATCTCGAGCGAACATCTAAGCGATACGGAAGTTTAAGAAGAGCGATATACGAAGCGTTATAGTGCAGTATAAGTCTTTATTGCTTTATTTTGTTACTGTTAGTGTATTGTGCGAGTCTCTAATAAACTCATCATCGCGTAACTGGCATTTTACCTCGAACCCCATCCTGACACGTAACAATATGTAGTACGCGGCTACACTTTAAACAATATTTACATATTTTTACCGTTGTCTCTTCTCGGGAAAGTATTATCAAGGTATTGCAATATACCAACAGACACACCTTACCTACTTCTTGCCAAATTTTAGGTTATTTAACGAAGATCACTTAGAATTATATTTTTATTGCATTAATAAAGTAGCTTAAATTTTATAAGATAAACCTTATGTTATTTATTTTCGCTTGATGCCTCTATGCTTTATTATAAAATGAGTCTTGACAGAGAAATTGGACAACAATATTCTCAAGTGCCATATTTTTCTTTTTGATGAGAGGAATTCTAAAGTTACAAAAATGGGTTAGTCCTTTTAAACAAAATATTATAACGAACTAACAGACAATCTTACCACTGATCTTTGTATATAATTTTTTTAGTTGTAGCACTCAAACAAGATAAATGTGGATTTACAACGTGATAAATAAATTCCCTTGTCAGTAGAGACCTTGGTGTGTCTACGTCAGCATGTGCTAGGGTAGGTCTGATTGCTCCATCTGTCAGCCTGGACCGACCGTTTTGGGCCACTGCAAATAAAATAAGAACCAAATTATTGGCTCTTATTGATGGGAGGTGCGTTTCGGAAAACACGTCAAAATAAACGGATTTTTATTTTTATAAGATGTGATGATAAAGCGTATTTGGTCTCGCTGTTATTGGAATAAAAGATGAAAATAAGAATTATTATCAGTTAGTTAAACGCAAATGGTAGAATGTCGACCAAATGTTATGGTTTTATCTTTACTATTTTCTATGTTCCCAAGCATACGCACGTTGTTCTTGTGGGCATTGGGCCGATGTAAATACATTTTGTGCGATCGTTTGAGTAACGAAGAAATCCGCAGGCGAACCAAAGTAACTGACGTAGCTCGCAGAAAAGGGCAGGACTCATAGCTCGCAGAACTGACAGCCGTTGGGGCAGAAAAGCTCTAGAGTGGCGACCACGAACCGGAAGACGTAGCGTGGGCAGACACCTCACAAGGTGGACCGACGATCTTATAAGGGTGGCGGGCAACCGATGGATGAGGGCGGCAAACGACCGGGCATGGTGGCGAAAATTGAGGGAGGCCTATGTCCAACAGTGGACGTCTTTTAGCTGATATGATGGAATACATTTTCTTTTTCTCTAAATGTTATAGGAAACCCATCAAGATTTTTTTAAAGTTTTCATTTCGTAGTAGAATGTATTGTTCGGAAAAACCTTTTCGCATCTAAAGTCGAAGCTATAAAATTACCTATTGTCGATGCACATTGCACTAAGACCCACATTAAACTGAAAGCGATTCTAAATGCGTCGCGACGTAAACGAGCCAATACGATAGGAAACCAGCCGAACAGCATTGTTTGCTTTTTTGCTTTATTCAACGTGTAAATACGTTCGATATCTTTCGCTCAATGAGCAGAAAATGTTTAGGATGAAGGTTTTATTTATACCTTTACCCTGTTCTCATCGTGTGGCTTACTAAACATCTATTTTTAACCCCCGACGCATAAAGAGAGGGGTGTTATAAGTGTAATGCATCTGTCTGTGGTATCGTAGCTCTCAAACGGATAAACCGATTTTCGTTTAGTTTTTTTTTGTCATAGATAATTTTATTATATATACGCATGCTATACTTAAACAGATTTTTTTTGGATCCTGATTTTAAGAATATTGACATGCAATAAACAAGTCTTTGTAATGGACAAAATAATTTGTACTTAACTTTCTTTTTTAAAACACTACTTGTCATGTAAAATGTATAGATAAATTTAGAATGGCAACACAATTATAAAAGTAAAAACTGTAATTATGTGTAATTTATCAAGAATGTGGTTGACATCACTTTTATGATCAAAGAAGAACTGAGAAGAGACATTTCAAACACTGTCACGAGCATACGTACCTACACATCTAATTTCAATATTCTAAGAAAACAAATTCAATCATGTTTTATAAATTAGATAGAAGATACGGATGTGATATAAAAGCGTGTCAATATCTGTGTAAAAATACGAGTATGATCGGGGAATGAAGGTACAGAGACTCGCAGCGCTGCGGGACGCCTGCGTCAATTGCTGAATCCCTTCCGGTTCCGGCGCATTTCCAGCAGTCAACTACCGGTTTAGATTCATAACTCCGATGCTTAGAACATTGTCGGCGTTCAACTGTAAAATACGATCGTTCGTGAAAAATATTTATGTTGGCGACGTTAGTTTTCTTTGAGAATTATTAGGTACTCGAGCTCCTTTAGAACATTGTTTGTTGAAAAGTTTTTTTTGTTATGATTGTTATGTTGAAAAATAAGGTAATTAAGTACTGACGATTAATCAAGAGAAATAAGTATTGGTTAAATATTATTTTTTACATTTGACGTATCGACGTGAAATTAAGTAAGTTACTATTAGCAACTTAATAGTAATAACTTTCATTAATTAATTAAGATGAAAATATCTTCTTATGTGTTTATATAATATGACCTGCCTAATCAAAATTTGAAATAAGATTTGAGCAAATCGCGATATGCTTATATAGCTTTATTTACATACCTAATTAATTTATTATCCTACTAGTTTCCTACCTGAATGCTATAGGTAAATAGAAAACCTATTGTAACTATTTCAGTATGACGTACTGAGTTCATCTTATATTCAACTTCTAAATTTGTTTGCATGTTAGTGAAATAACAAATTTTCCACGTAACATTTTAGTTCAAGGATAAAGTAGGAAGTAGGTAGTACTAAGTATTTGTTTTGAGGAAGTACGAAAAGCGAGCGTTGCTTCAACTACTTAAAAGTTCTGTTGCAAATGAAGCGTTACAAAAATGAACGCCCCTTTGGGTCCTGTTTGGAGCACCGCGCTCCTTACCGTGATTTGTTTTTGAAAGCGAATATTTTGCCATAATATAGATTATACCATTTACGGACATAAACATTACCAAACATCTTAAAGGGAACAACAAAAGCTTAGTGTTGGCAGAATGATTGAAGACCTAAGGACAAGGAGTTAAGGACAAGGAAATGAAAATATTTAGATGTGTGGAAAATTACAGTTTGAAAGATATTAATGATGAGTTTGATAAGTCAGTTGCAAAGTGAACAAGTGATTACAAGAGTAACAGAATGTAATTGCTACGCTAAGATGTTTCCAGCAGTCGCTCCCGCTAAGCTTCGACTCGGCGACACTGCCATCGCACTTGATCCTAGTAGTCACTTTTAAGCCATTACTTACTCGCTTCTTTCCGATTTGTTTTTTTAGACGAAAAAAGACAGCGCGAAAAACAAGCGAGACTAACTTTTGGGCAATCAGCAGGCCCAACTTCGGAAGGGTTAAATCAAAGGGTTCCGCTTTTATGAAGACTTATTTCAGACTTACCTTGAAGTTGAAATTAGATTTAATCTGGCTCGAAGCTTTAGGATTGAATTTTGTAAACAATTTGGAATACCTCGACAACTTCCAGGCTTTGTTGGAATACCATTGGGAACTCGGGATCCGGTTGTTTAGAAATTCCTTTGAAATGAATTCGTACTCATATGATGTTGAGTTTTGTAAATACGGGGGCCAGTTCATGTTCAATGGGTGTAAAGTATATATGTGATGTTTATTTAATTGAGTTTATTTTGCATTTATTTGACCGGCCCAATTGTTGTGCCTTTATTGTCAAACAAATGCTTAAGCAACTTTTGCGTAACAGTAAAAAGTGTTTGCTATGCTGTTGTGTAGATATATACCTACTCGTAAATGTGCTTAGTGTTAATATTTGGACTTGATGTACGTTTAGGAAGGGCATTTATTTTGATGGTTATTTTTATTTCACGTACAAGGTGTGGGGTGGGTTAGATGGTGACGTGTCTAAGAGGACGGAGGAGTGAGGTCGGTTCGCCACAACAATAGTTCTGAGGCCGGATGTGTGTTTCCCTTTGTACCGAAGCTTTTAAGTTTCGATGCCGATCACTGACATCGACTGGGAAAAAGGTACAAAAAACACGTGCCTGAGGTAGTCGGCATTTCTAAATAAAAACGTCACAATCGATTGCAACACAAACCTATGTTACATAAGAGAGACATACAAATTCAGTTATTACTCCTGATGTGAATGACTAGGATTATATCCAGCAGTGATGAAAATGAAGCCTTATGTCACCAACTGTATTTAATAAATAAACATTACCCACCTTGACTTTGGCAGTCGGGCAATAATGCCTATTACTTGAATTTATAATAGCTATGGCAAGTTATAAATTTCAATCTGATACCTACATAAATGAATTGAACTTCCTTTATTGTATGCACCTCAGGACAGGCAAATAATTGCTTTAATTATCTATATTAAATACTAAAACAATGATATCAATTTTCGACATCTGTGTATTATAATGTTATAGTCTAAATCGATACTTATGTACATAATACTTTTAAGAACGTTGCATAAAAGGTTCGCGATCGCTGGTTTGTGGTATGACGTGAGGTTGCACGCCCGCCGCTATTTTTATACGAGTTTTCACGGCTTTTGTACTCAGACTCGAATGAACATTTCTTCTTTTCACTGGCCAGCTTGCCGCCGCACTAGGAAATCGATGACGTGTATCTAGTGTAAGGTGTTATTAGTGTGAACACGTGTTGTACGTATTGACATTTATTTATATTACAATGTCTAGTATTAGATATATTACTTTAATGTTAACATTGACGTGATTTTCATATGAATAAGAATATAAAAGAAATAACATTGACAATTAAAATTATGTTAATGGAAATTCAAATGAGAGACAGATCCTTAAAACATCGATAGCGATAGAAAAGCTTTTTTACGAACGAGTATAAATTTTTTTCAATACATATTGTATGTACGAAAGTAAAAGCTAATTACCCCTTCAGAGTTATTTTCATTTCAAGTGTTTCGCCATCAATTCGCATGAATCGTTCGTATTTATGACTGTAGGGGGAGACGAAACGATGTGCTGAATTAAGCCAACATTTTTTCTAAGTGGGCAGTGAACGGACTGCTTTCACCCATACATATTGGAGTGTCGTATATTTTACGATCCATCCCGCTCAAGGGCACTTTCACTGAAGCAATGGGCGAACATCCGCATCAAGTGGACAAAATTACCTTCATCGTGTTTTACAAGTTTAATCGGCTTGTTTTAAAAAACGGTTTTACTGATCTTTATTTGAATTTTGTTATGTTAGTAGTAGTTAATGAGTATTAAATGTGGTCCTTTAATTATAGAATAATTACTTTATAATATATATATATATATATATATATATATACTATACAGGTATATACTTTTTGTAAGCCTCATCTTGTTTTAAAGACCTAATATCGTCGTCCAGGGTGAATGCCTCTTCTGGTAGAGAGAAGACAGTCAGTCAGTACTTGTATGTTATATAGCATCTAAAGAATCTGAACATTTTAATGCATGTTTGAATTTTTTAATTGGGAAGGCTTCCAATACTTTTTTATTAACTAGCTGTTGCCCGCAGCTCCGCCCGTGTGAATGTCGGTTAAATCTCTGTTTATACATTGACGATTTTTCATACAAATCTTCATCTCCAATTTCAACCCCCTTAAGCCATTTTTTTGCAATAAAAGATAGATTAGTATCTCTATACCAAGAAGGTTCAGTGGTTTAGGCGTAAAAGCGTAACAGACAGACAGACAGAGTTACTTTCGCATTTATAATTTAGTATGGATTACTTTTGATGTCTTTTTGATTTGTGTTTGATTAAGGAGTACATTATTTTATATTTATATAGTCGTACATAACCAGTTTTTAGGTCCATAAAGTTTTTTTTGCCTGTTAAGCAAGCTAAATAGGCGTGAGTTCTGCATCCGCTGTAGGCATCTCCATGGAGATGACGTTTCAGTCTTACATGGAAAAGTATTCAAAGTTAAAGTATGAAATAAGTTTTGAACATTTACCTCGTATGTTTATTTTAAGTTAAAAATGTATACTTAGGTGAGTGAGAAGGTACTATGATATTTGACAGAATATGTTGTTGCCAAAAATCATAGCTTTATTTTACCTTATAATTATGGACTTCAACGAATATTTTACTGATTGTTTTTACATGCAAATTGAAAACGAACATACGGCCTATGATATGATGGTAAATAGTTCCCGTAAGCTATGGTAATGGACGACGGCCGTGTTCTCTAAGATGTCTAGTAATGTTTGAAACAGGATTTAAGTACTACTATACCCATTGTTTACTATACATACAAGTAATGATGCAGTATATAAAGCTATTCCATATCAAAATACCTACTAAAAAAACATTGACACAAAGGAATAAGGTTTGTATGTAATTCAAACAATGATTATGCAACTCATTTGTTTATCCTCATTTACACGGGGATACGAACATAACAATTGTAATCGTGAAATGCTCATCATTTTTGTTCGCATGAACCGTGTGGAGGCTAAGTTCGTTAATTTAAATTATACGAGAGAATGCACGAGATGGGACGTTTCTTCGGTGGACATGCAAACAATTAATTACCAGGGTTATTAATGCGGAGCATTAGTCAGGGTGGAGCGGTGTCAGCGGTCCCTCGGACTCGTGTCCGCACTTCACCCACAACCTCAACGATATTTAAATTGTCGTTAAATATTGCTGCAGTATATTACCTGATTAGATCCTTGCCGACCGTGTATTGGGATTGATATGGCTCAGTATTATGTATTATCTGAATGGTTTGAAGTAGGTAATTATTTGTATTTGCCAATCAAAATTAATACGAATATGGACAGTGACGGCGCAAGCTTAGCTTGATTCGAAGACAACGGATAATATACATACCTAACTGTATTTACAGTGACTATATTCTGTTTAAAAGGAAGCAATTAATGAGGATCAGGTGTTGTTCACAGCACCCCAATTGTTATCGTGGCAAATTGGAGGCTGTCATTTAAAATGATACATTTTTGTCTATAACTTTATTGAATTTTGTTTAGAAAGATGGGTATATGAAGACGTATGACACGTCTGCATATAGCTTCAAGAAAAAAATGACATGAATCTACATATTATTATACGTAGTTGGCTCGCTATGGTGAGGACAGAGCTATTGTTTACATCTTTGAGACCACTTTAGATTAAAACGCTTTGAAAGTTGGCCGGGTCATTTCATTCGGGTCCACGTAAGTCTCACAAAGGCATTTCAGCAAGGAAGATTTGAATGAATAAATTATTATTATACTTATAAAAATACAAATAAAGATGATAGTGATAGAGACTTATATCTAAAATTATAATTATGTAGGTATGTACGTGTGTAAATACATTTTTTTTTCATGTTAGTAATTTTGTAAAATATTATTTAGGACTTATTCTACTCTGACCAACTAACCTGATCAACTGAGAACTGATCAACTATTAACGGCTCAACTATTCGGTTGGTCGGATAAGAAATAATGGGATCAGCAATTTTTCCTGACGGAACAACTATGTTCATGTTTGTTTCTAAATATGTTAGTAAGTCTAATGTACGAACAAAGAGAGACTGCCTCGGTGGTTAGGGACAACAATACAACAAATGAACGTGCCCAAGAAATGATCTAATCTGAAAACTGTCTTTAAGGACGAAAATTGCATGCGCCTATTTTTTATCATCACCATCAGTGATCATTTTCCGATAGTCTTTTGTTTTGGCGACATTCACATGTTTTGTGAGCGGTCATTTGTAAATGAATGAATAGAAATGATGAAAAACCTGTAAAAATTGATTATGGATCTAGACAGCAGTTTTGTTTTCTTTTTGGTGCCATCAGGGGCACAAATACTGGGTTTTTGCCCATGGTACGGTTGGATTGTCCGGAGAACCGGACCATGGCGAATTCTATTTTTCCATGGTACGGTGACGCTACTTATTGACTGATTGTACACCTGACGTTGGTCCGGTTATCCGATCGGACAATCTTTGGTTGTTTCATCTGCACCATATACTATAGGTACTTACCTATTATCATTTGTAGTTGTTCCGTTTCGAATTTTAAATTAATCTGTATAATAGCATAATATGGTTTACTTGAGCAGTTGGTTCGATAGGAAGAAAACCACGTACTAAGTTCTGATCGAAACAACTAATTGATCAGTTCAGTTGGTCGGTGTGGAATAAGTAGTTTTATTTATTTACTATGGACACGCCATCAGTACACATACAACATTGAAAAACAAAATACAACATTACATAATAGTTCTTATATGTATACCCGTACGTAAAAGGCATGCACAGCTTACACCAACATAGTGAAACTATTGAGGTTATGACTATTTGTTAAAATTAGACAGAATAAAAGAAATTTAAAATTAACAATAATTGCAAAATCCCAGCGCAGAAACTTGTAACAATAGTGATGACGAAGATTACTTTATTTAAGAACTTTTATTTTATAAACATACCTATCAGTTCTATTGTACCAAAAACATAACTTTATCTTAACTAAAACGAATAAAAATATATAATACTAATAAAAATAGGAGAGCATATGAAATAGCATAATAAAACGCACTTCAAGTTTCATACGAATATTCATTAAACTCTTTTGGCAGCGTCCAAACTAGGTTCAGCCAATATACTACTAACTGAGCCTAAGTTCGCTTTAACAATATTTTAAAACCAAAAACAGTTTATCTCTGGCCCTGCGATTCCGATGACGAAGATTATGTGAAAGATTTCAATTTTGATGTTGATATAGTTGGCTAGCCACGGTGGATCTAGATCCGTGAAAATCACGAGCATGATACACGAACCTTACGTTCCTTTATCCACATCAGAGAGAAACTCTATGCTTAGATGTAAAAAATAAAATAAAATTGTGTGTAATTACAAAATCCTGTTATAATTATTATCATATTAATCCTGTGTTGAAACGATTAACTAGTTGCCAGCCTTTTCATCATTTAAAAGTTCATTATCTGTATAGTAACCCTTTGGGATAAGATGGTGCTTAACAGTTTGATTGAATTTCTGTAGGGGTAGATTTATAATTTCGGTGAGTAGTTTAGCATATGTAGCCATTTGTTGACGCTTAAAGGCAGTGGGCGTTATGGGAATGATGATGGCGCTTAATAAAATTTATTTTGACAAGCAAAAAGCAATATTCGACAATAAAATTACTGTTTATAACAATTTTTGGATTGTCGTGTGCCAATCAAAGAGTGTACAAAGCGTTCGCCGCAGGGCTCCGTCCGTCGGTTGCTGCAGGGCTGTCACAAAGAATTGAATAATACATTACAGTTATTAGTTAATAAAAGATTATATAGTACATTACGGATTATAAAGTTAAAGCATTTCTACTGTGAAATATAAAAGTTTATCTATTTTTCTAAATAGGAGTGCAATGACAAGAATGTTTGAAATATGTCTAAATATCTTTTAAAATTCGATGACATATCTAACAGCTCAGCAAATTCGTTTCGTTTTACTTTTTTATCTTTAAAGATCAAAGTGACGACCCTAGATTAAAGTTACCTTTGAACGTGTATTGAAAGAGAAACGTTAAGCAATTTACTTTTTAAAACTCATAGGAACCGACCGAGACCAAGCTCTTGAGTATAAAGAGCGAGAAAATTTTATTATTTTCATGTCGAAAGCTGCGCTTCAAACTTCATTGTATGATGAGAAGGTAACTAATATTTACAGTTTTCTTATATCTATAAAATATATTCGGTGAGTAACGAGGCGGAAAAACTTCTTTACTGAGCATTTCGTTTTATTTCTCTTTGGCACTGTTGACTCCTTGAGTTTATTGGAGAGCAGTTTTGAGATTATATTCATTACTAGCTGTTGCCCATAGCTCCGCCCGGGTGAATGTCGGTTATCGCCTTTTTCATACAAATTTTCATGCCCATTTTTCAACCCCTACAACTCATTTTTTCGCGATGTAAATTATTATAATATACGTTATTCTATCTTACCAAATTTCATCAAAATTGGTTATGTGGTTTAGGCGTGAAAGCGTAACAGACAGATAGACAGACAGACAGAGTTACTTTCGCATTAGTATGGATAGATTTTAGCAATTAGATTTTGTAGTGGATAAATTTATTAAATAAACATCAATGCTTATTCTATGAGAAATTAAATACATGTACGATTGATTAGGTGCAATTACAGTTAGAAAGAGAACCTTTATGATAATAAATGGTTACTGTAATTAACATCGTGCTATATTGGAGTGCATGAATCATTATTGTATAATAATGAATAAATTTTACATTTATAAATTAATAGTTGCGCCCCACGGTTTGGCCCGCGCGTAAAATATGTTTTGTTGTATCCCTCGGGAACCAGACCAATTTTCGAGATAAAAAGTTGTCTATGTCGGTTCGAAATCGGTTCAGCCGTTAAGGCAGTGAGTGGTAACAAACACACACACACACACACATACAAACCTGCGCATTTATAATATTAATAGGATCCAGCTTATTTATCTCACGATTTGATAATAAAATTGGTTGATCTAATTCAGCTTGCTCGCTTGATTGTTAATTAGACTGAATTATTGTAATCCTGTCAAAGCAATTAAGCAATTATATACATAAGTAATGTTGCTGCAATACAAAGGTACTACACCGTGAGTAATTGCAATATCTATGTAATTGTTAGATCAATCGAGCGTAATGATATTGAGATGCGATTGATATCAACTATTTGTCAATGTAGGTTTTCGATATTGACAATCCACTTTGAAGTTGTTACTTTGACTTCAATGCTTGGTATATTACAGGCTTTCTTTATCATATTGTGGGTTATCCTAAACAAAATCAGGTCTATTACATTTGTAAAGTGAAAAGCGTTTATCCTATTTTGTAATTTGTGGAGTTTTTAAACCACATCGAGACCTCTAGATGTCTTGAAGAGCAAGTTGAGTCGTTGTGTAGGGACGTGACAATAGTCCTAGAAGCTTGGATGGTTTTAATTTATTAAGAAGTCACGTAACAGTAATTCCATGTAAAATACTAACATGCAATTGCTATCAGTTAGACTAAATACTGATCCCAATAAAGTTAGTAGCGAAGTGTGATAACTTCAGTTCACACTTAATACGGATAGTTTAAAATAAGCAGTAGGTAGGTACTATTGTAAAGCACAAATCATAGAATTAAATTTCATTAATAAACTATTTAATTTTGCCGACGTTTTAAGCCTTTCGGAGGTACACTATACGGCTTAGAATATTGATACTTAATGTTAGCAATATATTTCTGTGTTTACTGCTGTGTCCCTAAACTTTTACGTAGTATCTTACAGCGACATATTTGTTATTACTATTATACGGAGTGTTAATTTACCATCGACAAGCGGCCGGGTGAACGAGGTGTGTGTGTCCGGCGAGTTGATAACGTTGGTGTAATCCGATAAAATATACCTATTGCGGGCCGGACCGCTCGTTATTTCTAATTACTTGTATACACGTTTTGCGGCATTTTTGTGTTACCTCCTTGGTGCAGCCGATAAGATTAATCGGCGTTATTCTAGCCTCCCTTTTTATTTCATACTAGACTATCTAGTCCACCCCCGCTTCGCTCCGGTGTCAAAAATTTAAGTCGGTCTCACAAGAAACGGCTACATAAAATATTATTGCAATACTACTGCTACGTCTGCGTATGGTGGTCTCCACTATGGCGGCTGGGAATGGGGTTAGGGGGAAGGGAATGCGGGAGGTGAGGAAAGAGGAAAGGGGGGAAATTGGGCCTCCGGCGCTCTCACTCACCGAACGAAACACAGTAGTACGGATACTACTACTCTTAAGTCGATCTTCTATGAGAGGGTAGTACTTCCCCGGACGATCCGGCCCATTCATGCTGAAATCAGCGTGGACCTACTACCACCAAAATTATTGCTGCAAATTTACTTTTGATGTCTTCTGTACTACAAATTTATAATACATACACACGCATACAAACTTTCGCATTTATAATATTAATAGGAAGTTTAGAATAAGAAAGAACTGGTCTAAAAAATACCATTGTTTTATTTCGCTTCATGTTACTTATTAAATTGTGATATAGGTAATTGTGATTGCGTATGGTTGTTGTTTCAGCCCCACTTACAATAAACTAAATGAAGAAATTGTGTAAGGAATCTTGAGTCACTTTAAAATTTTGTCGAAATTAAAAGCTGGTTTTGACCAATCTGCTTATTGATGGATAATACCAGTCACGGAAAGAGTTAAATTGTGTTAAGAAAGTCGGACAAGCGCAATTTAATAATTTTCTATTGATAAATAGTTGCAGGAAAGCCAATGACCTCTCTTACGATTTTTTTTACTTGCCTTTAGAAAACGGAAAAAGCCATTTAGTAGCAGTAGGATAGAACTCTACCTAGATAATTTACTGTGGCTTCGATCTTCGAGAAGTTTTTGAGCAGTAGAGATTAGAGGAAGTATCCTCGGTAATAACCATAGTTACAACTAACAGGTAAAATACCCTTATTCGTTTGAAACTAAGGAACTAATAGAGATTATTCAACAGGAGCCATCTCATGAATTCCAAATGTGTTAGCGATTAACGAAGAGGAAACTGATTCCTATTAGGTACATATTAATGTAATCGTTGTGTGCTTTGTGACCCGTCAGAGCCTTACTTGAACAGTGACCGCTGTTACTTCTCAACCAGTCATTGTTCGCTTTGAGTCACAGCTTCAATTTCAAGCGTTTGATGTGTTTAATTACTTTGTTTGTTCTTGTTCAGCCAGTGATGCTTGTTGTGGTCAGCCTAAGTCGAAAACGGCTCCAAAACTGTTAGTATTCGTAAATTAAATGTAACCCACGTCAAAGTGAGTGAGTAGTTTTATGCTAGCAACGAAATAATTAAACCATAAACCATTGAGGTAAAGTGCCAGTTGCTGATATTTAGGTGATTGATTAGCAATCAACTTACTCTCGAAAGTAAATAAATAGTTTAGGTGTATTATGTAAGTTCTCTTTCTACATATAATAGAGATAGGAAGTTTTTGGGTGGCGAGCAACCGATGGATGAGGGCGGCTCATGACCACCCTAGGTAGCAAAAATTGGGACCTATGTCCAGTAGTGGACGTCTTGTGACTGATATGATAATGACTTATCATTATCATATCAGTCACAAGGCGTCCACTACTGGACTGACTGAGTTTTGTATGTAACGAGCCCCAAAATCCTTAGATTTTGGGGCTCGTTACATACAAGACTCATTGCTTCACTTTGTAATCTTTTTTTAGGTACTCTCTGAAGTTAGAGAGTTATATAACCTTGTAACCTTTGGTGAATTTTGTACTATATTTTTTGTTTATAACTATACAGTGATCATGTTATAGATTTATCCTTACAAAGCATTCAAAATATAATGTCGTGTTCTACCTAAAAATGAATATTCGTGCACGGTGAAACCGTTCACAGTTAAGATGAAATTTAATAAGCGTATCGTATTTTCGTGAATAATCACTGAAACAGTTAATTTTAAAATACACAAGGGCTGTGGCGTTTCACGGACAAGCCTTGGGTCCATAATATATCTTGTGGGCAGGCAACCGCGATTTGACTGACGGCGCACTCTGAAAGGACATTTATCAGTCTCACTAGTGGGTTACACTAAACCTTACAACAATGAATTATTATTGACAAATTGTCTTAGCATTTCTTGTTCAGCAGTCCGTTCTTTTGACTAATAAAAGCATGAGACTTAGGTGTGCTTAATAGATTATATTTAGATGTGACGTATGGATAAAACGCCCCTGACAGTGACATGGGTATTCACAAAGTATCCGATACGGCCGAACAGATTTGAAGGGAATCAATTACATTACCTACATGTCCATCTTATACCCTTCGAATAAAGTACCCACACGTTTGTGTACTAAAAGGTAATTGGCTCCTCTACAAATGTGTAAAACACCAGGATAATGTAAATTGG
This sequence comes from Parascotia fuliginaria, assembly GCA_963082885.1. Classification (NCBI taxonomy): domain Eukaryota; kingdom Metazoa; phylum Arthropoda; class Insecta; order Lepidoptera; family Erebidae; genus Parascotia; species Parascotia fuliginaria. The sequence goes on from OY720172.1 coordinate 13,672,851, forward strand.
AGAGAGGTATCTTCTTAATCTGTCGCCGCGACGGTCTCCCACTAACCGGACCTTAGCCGCATTCGTTGAATGTAAGCCACTTATGAAAATGAATGTAAAACGCGGATAAACCAAAGCCTATTTTCTGCGCGAAGTACAGCGGGCGGTTACAAATTGCTTTGGGCAGAGCGTAAATTTTAATTTTATCTCTAATACCCAAATGAGTACCGTGACTCGACATAATAAATGTACTCTTCCCACGTTAGCGCTACGGTCGATTCATGTACACCACCGTTCCGAATGTTCACCCGCGTTAACACATAGCCGGCAATATCTGTGAATCACGTGCCAAATAGCCCACTGTGCATGCGTGTCACATTCACTCTTTAGGCTTTTGTGAAGTAAACAAATATCTCAGTCGTATTCGGATTTGGACAGCATTTGTTAGAAGAGAGTGGCGTGAAATATATGGCTTTTACGAGTAGATATGCAAGTTGAAAGATTTTAGGTATGATGTTATAGATATTTCATCAGCATTAGATAACGTGCGTATTTCTTATCAATGACAGCGAAGTAGGTAACACGTACATTCTTAAGTATTTGTATAAAAAAAAAGAAAATTAATTACATATCTATATTTAAACAAAAAAAGCTTAGATTGTCTATGTATTATATTTAATATTATCAAAATAAGAGTTAAAGTTAAGAAATGTGAATTTAAATCATTGATGTATTATAATATTATGTATATATTATTATTAGGCCGGTATTACATTATCATATATATATGATTTCATATCTGTCAAATTCTATGATCATAGTTCGACGACCCTCAAACTATGATCACAGATAATCACATGTAGTTATTATACCGTCATATGTTCTTCAATTAAAAATGACTTACAAATCTTTGATCATATTTCTATGATAGTCTAATAGCGGCCTTAGGTGTGGCTAGTAACAAAGAAAGGGCACGTTTTCATCTCGTTATCGGCGGTTGCACGCTTCACTCCACTCTTGGTGAGACCACCTGTTTTGATCCTTTTGTCCCACTACAACGATATAGTATATAGTATGTTAGCGGTCCATCTGGTTGATTGCACTCATGTTCATTTGTACAAAGAGTTCGGACGAGACGGTGTCAGTGTCATAGTTGTGAGACATTACTGCAAATAAAGTCATATAGAGAAAATTTTCGTATGTGATTTGGTTTTAGGCAGATATAGTATACTTATTGTGTTGTTAACAACAAAACTTTAACGCAATTTGGAGTCAATGTATTCATTTAAACAAAAGTAAATGTTGTCACAATTTGTAGCGTACCTATTTAATTTCTTTGAAATTGACTATAAAAGCAGACTCTGGGTCGTTTTTAAAGTACACCAGATCTATAAGAAATCTAGTAAGCAATATTAATTTAAGTGGATGAACATTCACACGTCGACGTTGTCGTAACAATATAAAGTAAATTTAAATAAGCGCCAGAATCGCGCGCACTTTACCGATCAGTGTGCGAGTCACGACGGGACAGTTTATTTCAACTTCTCAACTTCTTCGGAGCGTTCGAATGGGGCATAATTTTCATAAGAAACGGGCTGCTGCGCCCCGACACAAAAATTAGATTCATCAGCCTTCCAGGCACATTTGCTCGAAACATTCTCCTAGCTACCAATTCGATTCGACTTCGTAATGAGTGCGTGAACAATATAATGTTAACTTCTGTTACTTAATATTTGGCTTTGTAAGTGAGTAACGTCTATTATATCTTCATATGGATGCTCACTTGAATGTTCAGTATCGATTTAGGTTCTTCTACCCACCGTCTCTCAAATTTATACCAACATCTCAGAGTTATATTGCGATTAGAGGTATAACCATAAAACTCTGAAGATTCTTTATGTCGGTATAATTTGCACTCTGTATATTTTATTTAAGCTATATTTCTTTGAATATCTGGAGTTTGCGAACCGCTTAAACTGTTTCATCAACGCTTAATATCGGTAATGTATGACGATCGTTTGTATAATTTTTTATTACTCGTATTCTTTGAGAACTTTTTTAATTTTTACTTTGGTTGTAATACTGTGAAGAATGTCGAATAAAATTTTTAATATCAACTTCGTTGTACTCTTGCAGACAGATAATTCGTCAAAAAAAAAGAAACCTAATTATTTCTCTTTTGTACTCGTTATTGACATAGCACGTAAATGTCAAGGTCATTTTCCGACTAGTTAATAAAGTTTTCTTGCTTTAATAAAAGTTTATGAAAGTAAAAGCATTTATGATTTAAATAAACAAATCACGACACGAGAGACATTGAATAAAACGTGGCGTTCGGGACGACGCAAACATAATTTACTTATCTCATGCGAGACCAGAAAGTTTCGTTCCAACAAATAATATAGGTTTCTATCGGTGCGGGGAGCACCTGGGCGGCACTACGATCGGTGTGTCCCCAGGGAAATAAAAACTTTGTCGCACGTCGCTTGTCCTAAAGCCTTCTTACTGTCTCCCGGCTCCGCGACACGTTCACCGATTTGCTACCGACCTACAGTTTATAGCTTTGATTCTCAACGACACACTACGTTTACGATATTATTCGCATCACTTGCTGCGTAAAACGTCAGTGTGAAAGCGTTTGACGGATAGAGCGTCTGAATTGAATAACTGAAATGTATAAGTGCTTATCGTATTTACGGTGGAATAAAATAACTTTTTATACAGGCATGGGTGGAATTTAGCTTGTTATAGATACTTTATAAAAAAGTAATTTAAACAAAATGTCTAGTTAAAATGAAATAAACTTTCAACGTGCGAAATAATTAAGGTCGAAGTGGTGGATTCAAATGTCGACATTCCTCGAAATGACTTCGCTAATATTACTAGTGTTGAAAGTTTCCGACGTCCCCAAGTTCGATAACTGCCAGGATCTCAGCAGGAATTTTTAAATTAATTCAAAGGAAAAATAAAATTAACGAAGTTCGCGAAGATTAAATTATATCCGTCGTAATTTGTGTCAAGAAACTTGGGATGTTGATTGTGGCATCAAGTTCTTTTATACCTATTATATATTTGAGATTCGTTCAAAATAAATTGATAAACAAAAATAGCACGTTTCTATTTTATCTATAATATTATATTTTGTATATATTGATTAGATTGTTCATAAAATTTAAGGCAATCTTAAGAACTTAGTTACATAGATTGATACCAAATATTGCACAGGTAAGTATCACAATTTATGTTTATATACGTGTATATTTTGTTTTACATGTAGGTGCCTTAAGCCACTCACTCGCCTAATCTATGAACTTTGGTCTCGTCTCCCTTTCACTACATAGAATCTATAAAATCTTTGAATAAACATTTGCCTTTTTTGCCCTTTTGCACTCGTAAAAGGGGTCTGAGAAACTCGCCTAAACTTATTTAAACTTTTACTCTAGAAAATCCTTTTCACAAGCGCATTAAATGAAGAATAGAATATGTATTAGAGAACAGAGAAAGGTAAGTGGTATTGGATTTTTTAGATAAACAAACTTCGATTACTCTTGGAAACTTAAACTAGTAAATTGTTGAAAGTCATAAAAATATACATTTACATTTTGTTTCTTTATTTTAATAAATAAATGGCATATTGTATCCTGCAATGGTCTGAAATTAATGTGAATCCGAACCGCATAGAAAAGCTAAGTTCCCTATCCATAGTTCAAGTTAATCAATAAGCTTGTTATAGACCGGTAAGTAGTTTGTAAAGATATATTGATAAGGGTTAACATAAACACTCTCCAATAACGTCTATCGTGTAGATCAGCTTTACAGTTTTCAAAGGGTCTGAAGTTAAAGTTCGCCTCGAGGTATTTCTCGGATCATCAAGACGGTTTTCCAATTTTAACTTTGCTTTAACCAAGCAGCGGTAGCGATTTTCGAATTATCTTCCCGCTTTGGCGGGCTCATCAAAATCTGTTTATCTTTCAAAGCTTCTGTCTATAGAGGTTGCTACTTTTGCTTTTTATACGGATATTATATTCTATTTTTGCTCGAGTGCGGTGAAGCAGAAAATGAAGGTTATAAGTTTAAAAGTGACAATATACCTATAAGGTAATATAATATATTTTTATTTTTTAAAACGACATGTTAACTTGCCGGTGAGTATGTAATTCAAGAATTTATTTAATGAGTATGAGCACTTTGAACCTATCCGGTTAATATCAGGGCGTTTATTTGAACCTATCCGGTTAATATCAGGGCATTATTATTTATATATTTAGCACACATCCTACACTATCAGCGATATTGATGGCCAAGTTCCTCATGCCCCCTTACAACAATCGTAGTATGCTATTGAACTTTTGTTAAGTTTACCTATTCAAGTATATATAACATGGTAGATTGACATACATTATTATACTCAAATGATGTAAGTAGTATTGAAACTTTAATACTATTTCTTAGCTGGGTTATCGAATACTTTTAGTGAAGCAAACTATCACACTCATGATTTCTAAAAGGGGATCTCCTAAAGGGACAGACTTATAATCATCTACATATGTAACTAAAGTTAAACCTTTTTAGATTCCAATGCGACAGGGGGTAAGCCCTTCATTATTTATTAAGAACGATGCCAGAGCTAGGTGTAAACTATTTTTATAATAACATCTTAGTTTGCCTTATTTAGACAATATTATTAGACGGTTATTGATAAAATAATGAAATATCATGTAAATAGGTATTTTTTTATTATATGACAAGCCACGACTTCACACGAGTGTATAATGTACGTGACTTAAACTAATATTATAAAAAGAAAAGATTTGATTTTGTTGTATGTTATAAATTTATAATTATCTATTATATAATTATTTCTGTTACTTGGTATTAGTTTTGTAAGCCGTTATATTTTGTTACATGTGTGTTTTTATATTTTACATGTTGACAGCACAGGGATCAAGGCCAACTGTGTTCCTAACGCTTTTGTGGTCTTAATCCACCTCATCATGAGCTCTCCATCGAGGTTTTCCCAAGAGACATCAACGTGGAGTTGTTCAAGAAAGGAGTTCGATAGATTTTTAACAGGGTCGGTAACGCGCAAGTGATGCCCCATGGTGTTGCAATAAGCTACAGTACCACCCAGTAAGCGAAATGCTTGTTCGTCACCAAAAAAAACTCAATAAAGACGTTGTAACCCGGTATAGTTACACGTGTAATAGTGAATGACATTGTATTACATTGTAGATTTACTACGTTGCTATGAGTTAGAGGGCTGTCTCGTAAATTAGCTGCACACGTGTTTATTGACATTGTATTGATTTCTAAACTCAAGTTTGACGATCACTTGTGTTATTCAACATTGAAAAATCGTAGTGATTTAAAGTACAGTAACTACATTTATTATTATTTTAAATAATCAAAAATTGTTTTCATTTGGTGTTTATGTATGTTTCAATAATATTGAATTATATACACGATAGTTTTTACTTTAACTGCTGCACTAAGTAGCAGCAATGAAAACAGCAAATAATAAACTATTTTACATATATTATGATTTCCCTAAATATTATCCATGTTGTTTATGGTTCTAAACTGGACTATAATATTCCTACAGGCCGTTGCGTCTATTTCAGTTAAAACAGTTTATTTTGGCTATACAGATGTGGTGCGACAGCAACATAGCCTAGACAAGAGAAGTCGACGTTAGTTGGCGCAAAGCCTGTAATGTTGCTGTCTCTTGACGGCAAGTTTTCTATCACAAGACTTGCGAACCTCTACTACATGCTTGCGCCAATCTGTTCTAATTTCTGCGAGCTTTGCCCAGTTACGGTGGTCAATTATAAAAGTAGCAATGTCACGTTTGCCGCCCCCTCCGAGCTGAACGCGTGTAGACTATGGTATCATTGATATTGTATACTACTGTAAGGAACTATATATTAAATTATCATGCTTATTCGACATGTCGCTACGAAAATTTATAGTGGTCTACGCAGGTTACGTAGGTAACCTCTAGGCAACTAGACTACGCTACTACGGGGGCGTAGCTAATTTAGCGTAGCGTTAATTTTATAATATTTACTCGACTTTAAAAAGAGCTCACAAATGAAGTACCTACCTACATACAATAAACATTTTGCTAGGATATATTAAAGTGATATTAGTAAATATGAACAAAATAAAAATAAAACTCTTGCTGTGAAACTGCATACAATTTTTTATTCAATGTGATTTATCTATAGTAACATATCATCTTCCCTTTTTCCTTAAGCCGGTTTCCACAACCAACTGTTTAAATCGTATGAAGAAAGTTTTGCACATCAATAGCAAATCTGTTTCTAAATTTTAAACAATAAAAATTTCATATACCATTATTTTACCAGTATTGCAAGTAATTGTTATTTTTATCTTCTTTCAATTCAGTGTTATAGATTCATGAGTCATAATGGTTTTATTTTAACAGAGGCATGACTGAGGCATAAATCTATAACCAAAACAGGAATACTATTAAATCAATCAGCATTACAAAGGTTGTGCAAGAGTTTGAAGACTCACATAATAAATTACATACAATTAAATGTGAGTAGTGTCCAATAAAATAAGAAGTAAGTTAGGATTGAAAATCAATGCGTTGTGCGGTGTAAGTTGGCCGCGTGTGTCATTGTTTAGAGATCTCGGGAACGTCGCCGGAGTCAATATGCGGAACATTTCCTATTACACGCCCACTTCTTTCCGTGAACTGTAAAGATTTGTATAGAGTGGCGTCGCCACACTATACAAATCTACGACTTCCAGTAGTACCATTGTTGGTACAATTGGCAATGTCTATTTCGTCTGGATCACTTGTACTATTAATCAGGACCATTGATGGTACAACTGACACCACTAGTATCCTTCTAGTACCATCTTGGATATTATTAGCACTAATGTGTCCCACTAGTACCATATATGGTATCAGTACCAATTGAACTATTGCACAAATAGTACAAAACTCGATTACGGTTTATCTAAAAATCTTCGTAACGGATTAAAAAAATTCTTTCATCTTTAGAAATCAATAAATGAAATGGGAAACATAGGTTATATTTTTTAACGTTTAATTTTTTTTTGTAATTTTCAGAATTTCAATATTTGTAAATTAGCAATACGGAAGACAGCAAAAGTAAATTTCCAGTATAGCAATAATATTTAATAATAATAAAAATACTAAATTTGTATTATTATTAAAAACTTTTTAAAACATTTTAGACCCACCAAACTGCATTACAGGTTGATGATGGGTCTAAAATTATGATTTTACAATTTGCTGCGATCCAAACATACCTCCTTTGCCTCTTCAACATTCATTCATCTTAATCTTGCTTTTAATTGTGCCCATTGGCAACACATCACGTATTCTCACTCGCCGAGCGAAACGCATTAGTATGGAAACTATTATTTTACATCGATCTATGAGAGGGAAGTACTTTCTTGGTCGATCAGACTCATGATACTAAAACCAGCAACGAAGTAGAGCTACTTGCTTCAATCAAAATATTTAATATTTTAATTTTATCTAAAAGATATTTCTCTCATTAGGGATCATGCCCTGTGTCGCGGAGGACTTTATAACACATACACACAATTAACGAACACAAAGTACTAGTTTACTTACTTAGCTGACTTCTTTTAAACAAGACACACTTCAAACAACTCTGTATAAATCTACTCCATATTTTTATTCCAACACAATTTGTAATGGAAGCGACACGCGGAGACAAGAGAGCAAGGCAAGGGCGCGCAGAGGGTGAGGGTGCGCGGGGTGCGCATAGCGGATGGGTGGTGGCGAAATTACTTGCAAATTCCATTTACGAACTCGGTGGCCAGGCGTCAAAAGAAACTGGTGGCTGTCTGGCTTTCGCATCAACTAGTTACCCAGATTGTGATCAAGTCAGTCCAACACATAAAATATATCTGTTATACTTTCTGCTTTTTGAAAAATTAGATATTTTTAATAAATTTATGTAGCATTCTATCAGTATTCGAGTAGGGAATATATTATGTATTACACACATTATATAAAGAAAAGAAAATCTAAAGAAACCTGGACTTTAAGAAAATAAAGGAAAGAGATCAGGGTGCTCTGTCGTATTACGAACTAAAAATATGATTTTATAAGAATTCTTTGTACCGACCTAAGGCTTTCTAACAATATTTTCAATATCTCATGTCATAGTGATTCCTGCTCAAATATATTCTGCAGCAAACCAGTAAAACGGTTCTTGATTTATTAAGTAGGGCATGGAGATTCGCTTCGTGAACATAATCTCTATGCAATAAACATAATTATTAATCGGGTCATAGAATAGAATAGATTAATTGTATCTATAGGTCAATGCACATAGAGTATCTACAGTAAACAGTAGAGAATGAAACTTGTTGTTTGACACAGTTGAAACGACTTCAGATTTAAGATAAATACGAGTAGTTCACACCACAAATTTGGTTATTGTAACCAGTTACCATCAGGTGAACTGTGTGCTTGCTAGCCACTGAAGTTATATAAAATATGCCGCGAGTTCATCTGCTACTACTAATAAAAACAAAATCATAATCGATTTGATTAATCTACAAGTAGATAGACATACATGGCATCAAAAACAATTTAAAAAAAAACCAAGTCTCGCAACTCAATTCTTCTCCCGTAAAAAATTGTGAGATCCATGTATTACCAAGACGGTTAATTTAATAAGTTCCTGCATATGGGACCTTCTATCTTAAGTTATTACGTAATTATCTAACCTAACAACATCACGTACAGACCATATCAATATAAAAAATCTTCAACGTTTTAAATAAATAGATTGACTTATCGCATTTAAACATAATGTATATAAAAAGTAATACATCATACTAAATTAGACTGTTTTATGTGATTGCCAAGTCAATCTATTTATTTTTAAGAGAAAGGATTTTTATATAAGCAGTTGGTGTACCTAGAAAACATTGGACAATATTTTAGTTTTTCTTGATTTATACATGTTACAAGATGCTTTTTCCACTACATATTTAAATATATCAACTCTAGGTTTATAATACTATTAAAGTTGCTGTATTGATTTGTATAATGGTTATAATTTGATAATATTGTAACTTACCGGCATTAGTAATTGTCAAAGATAGTATAAAATGACTTGTAAGCCCGTGCCGGGAGCACTTCGTTATCGACTGGTGACTGTAATATATCGTTACGCTGACAAGTTATACCTTTATTACAATTAACCGCCGCGCCGCTTCGCTGACCAACCATCGCAACATCTGAACATCGACGAAGTACCGTCGTTGCATACACTAAACACTAACTGTATTCTAAACTTAAAGCTTCTATGTCTGTCTGTCTTCTATGTTCTATGTGTGCCTTAGTTTTGATGATCGGTCAGTAAGTGAGTGACAAAATTAAGAAACTTTAACTAGTTATTTTTCTTAAAGTATTGAATTAAATTTGAAATATTCCGTGTTTACACAACGCCGCCTTGGTTACTAAAAATTCAGGCTTCTAGTTTTATCCACAACGAGGTTATATTCAAAAATGGCCTGAATTGTTTCGAGAAAAGGTTGGTAAGGCCGTGCCGCTTTTTTTGTTAGTCTTGGCGGGGGGCACTGCAGTGCCCCCAGCCAAGGTTCTCTTGAAATGTAGGCTAATTGAATTACTGATACCAGATATATGGGTCGCTGCAGATTTTAGTGCCACGAGTGTATTACTCAGATTCTGTTTGGGTTATCAGATTTTGCATCTGTAGCCTAGTATCTTGCATTTTTATCTGTTCCTTTGGAGTCGTGATACATTTTCATAATAATACCAAATATTGTTAAAAAGAACTTCGTGGTTTCTGTTTTACGTAGTATAAATAATAATATATTACACAAAAGTTATATACAATGTTACTAAATAAAATGCAAAATAAAACTGGTAAATAACAGGTGCGTCTTTGCGCTAAGACTCACAATTACAAAATTAGCACCATTGATCGACATTACAACCTTAACATTGATTATGCTCTAATATTGATTTTACAATTTTATTAATTGTAAGTTCAATTATTTTCAAAATACAATTTCTAAAACCGGTTTTTAATTGGTAATACCTACAAACTGAAATTCTTAAAACGAAACGCAATTTTTAAATAGATAAACAAATTCTGGTTTAAAATACAGGTGGTTCAGTTAAAAAGAAACAAATCCCGGCCGAAAATACAAGTGAACCAGAAAACTGTTCTACCGTTAATTTAAAGTTAGAAGAAAGTTTTTCACAAACTAATAGCCTTCAAATCCAGTACCTACGAAACATGACCAGAAGTTTTCTGTTTTCCATGTTTGTGGCATGATTACCAATGGAGGGCAGATAAGGAGCCGACCGATTGGTATGTAAGTTACGAGGCGTTACGGCGAACTTAGCTCATTACCAATGTTACGCCGGCAGAATGACAATGGCGGGAATTTTTACTTCATTCTCGTCCACGCTTATTAGGTGCTTGCAGACGTGTAGTGGCAAGAGACTCGACTCTTTGAACTGCCATATTGAATTTTTCCTGTAATACTAGACCTGACCTTTGTGTTCAAGTTTTGCACGTACGACGTTAGTTGCAACACGTTGTAGAATGTCGGTTACGTTAAAATAATGGCGTTTTCATACTTCGGTGATGTCCCAAAGGGTTATTCCCTAAGCACGGGTTAGTATCCGTGTTTTTGTTGTTACGGGTTTAGATACGAGTTTGATTGTTTTAGGGTTTTTGTAAAAATCGACGGAATTAAGTACGTAGGAAGTAGATTATAGTTAGAGTGAGAAGCATATTATAGTTAAGTACATAATGTGATTTTTAAGTCATTTTACCTTCACTAGAAAACTAGTCTTAGGTTTTGGAGACTATCGCAAACATATTAACAGACATCTACTAGATGTCCGTAAATATAGCCAATAATGTACCTAGTCCTTGTACCTTAATTTTTATCTCAGGCTGGAATTAAATCTACAGGCAAGTTCTATTTTAATACCTATAAAGTCCACACACAATGAATAATAAGGGCCGAAACCAAAAATTAAGCAAGTAAAAGTAATGAAACTATCAAAATTTTAACAAGTAAATAATTAAAATATTTTTTAATTACTTGTTAGTATTTAGATAGTTCCATTACTTCAGGGGAGCTGGGTTTTGTACACAATGCATTTCATGTGTGTATTGCTGACATCTTGTCAGCTTTATAAATATGACTCCTTTATAAATGTATCCACACTTAGGTGAAGCATCGTTATTGCCAGTATCTATTCCAAGACTTGTCACAAACCTTTGGCCTATGAATAATTTACACGACTGCCGCTACCGCAAAGTGTTTATTGTGATAGCGCGCTTGGCTTCACAACCGCAGTCTCATGTGAAATAAAACACCTAGATTTTTCCTCTCAATCTCTCGAGGTATAATGTCTACGAAAATTGCCCAAACCAAAAGATCACATACGCCGTGAGAAGACTCAGTAAAATGAATTATATTCTTCCGGTACGTACATTTCTACATCGCACTTGAGGTTTCATTCTAGGATAACGTCACGAGTGTGAGAAGTAGCACCACTTGGATTAGGATAACGCATTTAGCAACACATGTTATGGGAATAAGGTCGATAATTATTTGCGGGCGGTAGTCACGTTTACCGTGAGAGCCAGAATCGAGGGAAGGCGGCAGTAAATAACAAGCAAGATCGGATTATTTCGATAAGATCGTAAAATGAAACAAGGCGCGCCTCGGCGGGACGTTTTCTTTTTGAATATGTTACACGTTAGTCGGCACATTGCCCACGTACGAATGTGAAATGTGAAAGTTTGACTTAGCTCATTTCCTCGTGTCTTTTAGATATGGTTTTGGCACTGAATATATTTCTGATATTACAGGTTTTAAAATATTACTGACACTTTGTTTTGGAACTCTTTGACTGCAGAATCACTATAATTTAACCAAATAGATTTTCGGATTAAAAAGTATCCTATGTCCGTCTCCGGCACCGTATTTATGTACGTTCCAATTCACATCGAAATCGGTTCAGTCGTTTAGGCGCCGAGTGGTAACAAACACACACACACACACACATACACACACACACACACACACACATACACACACACACGCACACACATATAGACACATACACTTTTGCATTTATAATATGAGTAAGATTTTCTGTCATCACAAACTACTGAAATTACATAATCCAGACCGATCTCGATATCTTATATTTGTAATATCTGTGTCAAACAATGGCAAAGTCTCAAATATTAAATATTAAAGATTTTCCTATAAATCTGAAAGAATTAACATTTTAAGCTTCACTTTCTGTGCTCTAACAAGACTGTCGGAAATGTTTTCAAACAGTCTAGCATAAACGGAACGTACAGTATCTACGTGCTACGTACCATATCTATACCAATAGTAGTTAGAGAGACGAGCTCGGTGCACTGTAGAGTAGCGCGGGGTAGCGTCGGGCATGTGGAAATACGCGCGGTGGGTCAAAAGCGTCCGGGTGCAATCTTATTTTTCCGGGCGGCTCGCTGGCTCTCTGCCGGCAGCTTATTGCCTACGTGCCAGCGGGCCGGTCGCGCGCCCGTCATATTATTCTATCGAGCGGCTATCGGTTGCGCCCACACGACCGATATTAGTATACCCGACGCTGCCTTCTTCAGATATTGGTCGGGATCGTAAATAAAACTGCTACCGCGGTAAACCACCCGCTCTCCAAGCCAAAGCTCCACTTATCACCTTAAGATGACTGGCGGACACAACACTGCTTTATGCAGATAACTATAGTCTGTCAATAAATTAGTATACTTCTTACATACACAGTAGTAGGATAGCCAATATTAAAAATAGGGACACGTGCTCATCATATACTATTTCTTACGAGCAAACGGACAAGGCGAAACAACATTTATGATGAAACTTGTTTATCACAATTACGCAAACAATAACGTAATAAGGGCGACCGCAGCCGGCGTTATTGTCGCCGAATGTCGCCGCGGAGAGTTGTCGGAAAAAGTGAAAGTTTTTATCTGTACTCGGTCCCCGGCCGCCCGTTCTCATTTCCACGGAGCCGCTTTTGATCGCAATCGCCATTGCAGGGTTGAGCTGTATACACTTAAACATCGGATAATTGCTGATCAGCAGATATCTCGTGTAACCAATATAAACACATCGATGTATTGTTAGATCGCTTCACATTCTGTCATTTTTGGGATTGGAATTAGTTTTACAAAATAGTTACCTAGAAACTTCCACTCAATTAATATTAAGCTGGTCAATTTTCGATTTATTAAGTAATAGAAATTCAGTTGTTTGATTTGTGTAAAAAAGTAACACTAATAATTTTGTTTTGAGGGAAAATTAAATGCCATTGAAGTATAAAGGGAGACATATCGATAAGATCAGTGAAGGAAATAAGCAACCCTATTTGTAAGGAGTGGAAGACAAAGAAAAAGGTGTACACTCGAGGGGGCGATACGTCAAAAAATTATGTGACCCAAGCAGTAGATGCGAGTCAGTGAAGCAAGGGTGTAGATGATGCTCACTCGTGCACGCTCAACTGCAGCGATGTCTGGCAGCTCAATGTTGTTTGAACAGACGTTTATTTATTTTTATTGAAGATCTACAAGTATTAAATTTATTTCCTTTGTTGTACTGTCGATCTGTAAATATCAAGCTAATCAGATTAATTGTAAAAAAACATTTGCATAGAATTTGAGTCTATAAAAAATGAATTTGTTTTGTAGTTGTATGGAAGTTCAGAAAAGATTAATCATTTAGTTCATTTATTAAATTAAAAAATCTGCTGTTTGTATTTTTGATTCTTAAAACTTTTTATTGTCTTAAAATTAAATAAGCTCTGAGAAAAATCATAGATAGAAAGTGTGATACAGAGTTATCACTAAGTTACGTAAACTGCTGTCCCTGCTTGCATAACCGGTTTCTTTATGTATTATATCATACAAAATAAAATATTAAGTAATTTGCCAACTTTGCCTACTTAAGTGTAAGTAACACGAAAGCCAACCTCTCATCTACCTGTAAATGCGAAAAATAATCATTGAAGCCATCATTAGGCAGACTCATTTTCCTATGAACGCTTACAGTTGGTTTCCTTGTTTGCAATAGGGGCGGGTTGATAAAGATCAGAATGAGCTGAGACTCAATTACGTATAAGTTGTTTCAGTGTGCCATCACCATCAACAATTGGTTAATTTGCGCCTTCATACTTCTAACTGTAATGATAATAATAAAAAATCGTAACGTGTTATTTGTTACGTTTAATATGTTACAATATTTTGCTATATAGCCCAATGTAACTGTTACGCATAGACAAAATATGTAGATGTTTCTTGAAGAAAGGATAGTTCGATTTTCCCATACTCGCATAATGTTAATCTACTTCCGAGGCCTTTAAAGACTCTAAATATGTGTCTTCCATGCGTGGTAGACTACTTAGAGACAGTTGTTCTTATAAAAAGAGAAACGTCGCTATCTTTGCTTTATAAACTTCTTGTTGTGTTTGGTACAGCAGGATTGGAGGATAACATAAACGTTGTCTTGTACCTACTTTAACATTAACATTGAATTTCGACATAAATACCTGCATCAAATTTCAGTATGAAATTTGCTTAGTGAATAACTTGACGCGGTTACAGTTTATACTGTCGTTTTAAATAAAATTTGCAAGTCGTAATACACCCAGTGAAAACTGCAAAGAGCGTTTATTCCATTACTATTCCAGCTTCCAAAGTAGAAAGAAGGCTGATTCAATTTTATTAGCGCATTGTGTTAGTGGTTTCAGCTTGCCGGCACGGGTCCCTAATAAAATGAGGTGAGGTAACGGTGTGTTTGTGCGACGCTCTGGCGAGATGATAGATATGGCACGGTGCGACCGCGCCGCCGCATGCCCGCCCGAACCTACACCGCGCGGCTTTTATAAACTAGCGTATACACAACACCGCTAAACAGATACTTTGAAAAGCTGAATTTATGAGAGGCGTTGCGATCAAATTCGGTGATGTGATTGTTTGGCGGTTGCCTGATGGTAGGGCAGATATTATAGCAAATATCGTTCTAAAAAAATATTTTTAACAACAAGTGAATACTTAAATAGCAAAAGTGATGGTATTAGTTGCTCACTTAATGAAATGAGCAGCTAAATGTAATAAAATATTAATGTCAGTCAGGACAAAGACTTGAGCGTTGGACACTACGCTCTCACTGCTCAAGGCAATTTCGTACTTTTTAAATCTAATAAATTGGACCCTAATAGGCATACAGTATTCTATTTATATATCTGCCTATATTAAACGAGTATTTGACTGGTAATATTATTCTTAAACTAACTTATATACTTTCCGTTGATTGTACATAACCATCACCGAAACCACAGGCCTATTGCTAGTTCGTAGCAAAACATTCAAACAAATCTACAGTTTGGTCTACAGAGTGGTTTTGGTTTAATACCAGTTACCGCGTTCTAAATCGACTGCACGTTCTGTTATTTTTGGATGTTTTTACTGAAAATACGTTGAGTTTTAAACCTGTTGGAAGTATCGGTATTTAATTAAAACCCTATTAGAATGCAGCGAAATTTATACTAAAAAAATGCAGTGACTACGTTTGTAGGTTAATTGGCTGACATTTTGTAATTTTTAACGTTCATATGTGTTAATTCAACTAACCTAAATGAATAAACATCTTTTGATTTTGTTTTTTTTTGATTTTGTAGTGTTCTTTCTTTCTGTCTATTTGGTAGCGGTAGCGAAAGAGTCAGCGTTTTGATGCTTTGGAGTTTGATGAACGAAATTTTTCACTTATAATTATCTACGGCACTTACCTATAATATATCTCTATAAACAATGAAAACTTCTCCGTTTGGGCTATTGCGCAATGAGTTGTGTTCGATCCTTACATAAAATTTAACAATTGCGTCAATAGTAAATAGTAGCGAATCTGAGACAATGACAAAAGCTATACGCGACTTGATTTTTATTTGTTTGTTGTAAACTTTAAACCGACATAAAAGTAAACAACTAATTTAAATCTGAACAAAAAAAAGTATAAATTTTGTATCAACTAGTTAGCTCTTCATCAAGAAAGTTATCAACTTTTCTTAAATTTTAGTCTCATATACAGCGAAGATTTTAGTTTATTAAAAACTTACCTTAATTGACAAACATATAATTAGCTTGTATGTGTTACTAGTCGTCGAAAATGTCGTTTATTGTGAAACATAATTATGTCTTTTTGAAAATGTTACTTCCAACATTTCTTTAAGTGTGGTCTTAGAAATAGTAGTAGATATCCGTTTTAGTCTAAACTGCCTATTCAAAGTGGAACATTAGTAACTAGTACACTGCCCTCGTAATTCAAAACAATCTTGTTTATAAATCAACAGTTTAATATCATTAAGCGCTGCGCCTAGTAAGCTTAAAAACTTCCTCCGTTTTAATACGCCTGTGAGAGATTTTAATTTAACGCGAAACTGTTTTCTCGAACTTGTTATAATGTATTCATATATTAACAATGTACTGACACTCAGCTGGTTGAGAGTGAATATTCGCAGAACGGTTTCCATAATATTTTTTGCCTACAGCGCAAGTTTGCTAATGGTCAGATAGGTATTAAAAGCATGTAGGTCCTATATTCCTAAGTGATTATTTTACAGAAAATGGTAGTCAGTGCCTTTAAGAAAGCACAGTAAGTTTCTTTTTTACACTACATCAAACTGTGTTCCCCACGTTTCCAGAAACCATTGACGGTTCTCACGAGTACCATTAGGGAAACCAACTGAGTGAATGTAAAGGTACGCACTTTGTCATATGAGGCCACATGTCATTGTGTTAAATTTTTTTACTGTTTGTACTCAGATAAGTTTGAATACATTCAGAACTGTTTTTATTTAGTGAACTAAGTATTATGTGATGAATACAAGCTGTGATTAATTTTAGATACTTAAGAAGAATGCTTGCAAATTTTCCGAGTCGAGTCGACACGAAAACGGGAGAGCATTACTTTGCAATGCAGTGACATTTTTCACCCTGTTTTTATTAATTCGTACACCCCAGTCCCGAGTAAAAGATTAAATAGAAAATGTTTTCATAATTTAGAGTTTTTTATACCTCGACTTATGTTCCTTCTATACAATGTGCTACCTACTTTGCTGACGACAATATGGCAGGATACCATAGATAAACGACCACTTTTTAGGGTTCCGTAGTCACCAAGGAACGCTTATAGTTTCGCCATGTTCGTCAATCCGTCCGTCCGCGTTCTAGCTCAGAGACTCTTGGCACAAAAAATAGCATAGGTATACAAATATAAAGCACGCGGACAAAGCAATACTTACAAAAAATACTAGTAAATATTTTTTTTTGGTTTAATGTTATTTTTCTCGTTCACCTTATCTTACTGGGTGCCGTTAGATTGGTTATTGCAAAACATTGAGGGTTTGTGAAGACCGCTTTGCGATTGTGGGATCCGTTTCGAAAATATTTAGCTTTAAGGTGCTGGTTTTTTTAGAGTCAAGTGTCCCTTTTCTACCAGCGCAACCGTTATATTTGGAAATCTAAAAAAAATAATAATAATAGCCTATATCATTAATCTAAAAGGAAATCTATCACGGCTAAGTAGGCTTTACAGGTTAATGAATTATACTCAATCAACCTAAAAAATCCCCGTGACCCCGACACTCTGGCCGTCTGGAGGAACACCGTGGGTTTTAGTCGGTATGCTGGCCGCGCTTTGAGTGCGGTCGGAGAGTCCGACATAACCCCCGCCTTGCCCGGGCGGGTGCGTATGCGTAATGCATTTCCCAGGTAAAAAAAAAAAAAAAAAAGTTTACACATATTATAACGCAACTATACTACTACTACGGAACCCTACACTGCCCGACACGCACTTGGCCGGTTTTTTATATTATAAAACGATGTAATATCACCATCATCATCATCATGCCAGCTGTGGGCGGGCCTCTTCACATATAGAGAAGGCATTAGCATTAATCGCCACGCTTACTCAAGGTGGATTGCCAATTTCAGTATTTTTATTCTATACTGTGGTTTTATTTTAATATTTTAATGTATCTCATAGATAAATGAACATCTGATAGATGATGAGTGAATACGACATACTATTATAAATTCTATGTTCTCTTTTTGTTTCGTTTTTTACCATATGGTAAGTTGTCTGTGGAGTGTTTAGTGTCATTCTCTGTAGCGACTTTATGAGATGCTACTTAATGCTCATTTAAAAATTACGATACTTTATCGTGTTCAAGTTTAAAATCTTATAAATATAAAACTGTGTTACAAGGTCCACTAAATAAAGAATAAAAATCGTTTTGAAAATTATAAAACGAATACTTAAGGGTCATGACAATTAATTTAATTTGTGATGCTACATCGATAGTCTTGGTATATCAATTCTAGAGTTTTCTCTCTACATAAAATAATGTGCTCAGTAATCTAAAAAAGAAAACTAGTAGTAGTACTAGTACCTTACACTTCTATCTTATACAATTTAAAACCAGCTTTATCTAGATTAATTACTTATAGTCGTTACTATACTACAATACTTATTCCTTGATTTAATAAGCAAAATTAGTATGATAAAAGTTAATCTTTTTATCATAAAAAAACTTAACCTGTGCTTTCCTTTCCACCTTTCCTTATAAGCATGAGATTTTCCTCAATCAATTCTTTCAATTTGAAAGGTGAAAGTAACTGAAGTTTATATTTTTAGATATTCAAAAACTTGACATTTTTATAAAGATATAAATTTGACATATTTTATGAATAGATATGTTCGTGTTTTATGAATATTATCTTAACATTCACAGTCTGAAAATATTTACTGACAGACATGCCACCAAAATTCCTTCAATTTTTTTTTTGGTGGGACCCGTACCTACCTCTAAGCAATTAAACAAATGAATCAGCTGGTATAGATTTACCATCCACAGAAACTGTTAAGTAAATAACTTAGTGTGAGAACTGCACAACTACTTTGCTGTAAGTTCTACTTCTTATTTATATAGCAAATGCTCTATTTTAATTAAAATTTCTTCGGACTTCAGTTTGAATATTAATAACTTCTTTAGTTTTATTTTTCTTAAGTTGCATTCACGTAGAACTCAATAACATTATTCTGCACTAGTGGTTTGCTCCGGTTATGTGCGTAACTATAAATTCTTGATTTAATATGTTTAGAAAGGCTCGTAGTTAAGTATAATAGCCTCGAGTATCGAGAGGTTAGTCCATGAATTGGTGACTGTTTTGTTGTCGACGACGAGTCGAGTTAAGCATACAAGACGAATACAAAATGTCTAAGATATTAATGGCTTTAAAATATTAAAAGTTAAGGTAAAGTTTTTTTTTTAGATAATCATCCAGCATTTTGTTGTTTAAATGTAGACAATATTTACGTAATAAAATGTTTATTACCTGAATGTCCTTTATTTAGATGAGGCAATATGTTTCAATCTAATTGTAGTAAGATTTTGAACTGTAAAATTCTATGTAACCTATAGCAGTAATATAAGTATGTCCAAATAGTTAGATGTTCATTGTAATGTAAAATTTTAAATGTGAAATGAAATGAAATGAAATGAAATGAAATGAAATATATGTTTATTCATTTAAGTTAATTAAATTAACACTTATGAACGTCAAAGTTTACAAAATGTCAGCAAATGAACCTACAGCCAGTTCGCTGACGAAGTAGAGCCATGAGAAGAACTGGCAAGAAACTCAGGCCACTCTTTTTAATCGCCAGGTTATTACAATTTTTGTAAGTTACAGTTTCAAGTAGCATGCAAAGTGACGCAGGCAATACACTTAACTCTATAGATACTTAATTACTTACAGCTTTCTATGTTGTAAAGAAAATTAAAAAGTAAAATGTGTGCTTTACAGGTTGCCTCAATTTGCATATTGCTACAAAAGGTAAAGGCAACATGTGAACTGTGATAAATGTTTCTATGTAGATATTATATAAACTGTTAATTTTTGGTATAAGTATAAAGTAAGATGAACTTAATTTACCACAGGAGTTCACAATGTACCTCTATTTAACAAATCACAATGTAAAAAAATTTAACAATACTAAGTATACAATTTTAACAAAACAATACAAAATGTGTACTTAACTGTTCAAATATGGCTCGGGCATCATGTCATTTAGGTATAATTAATACAAAAAAAAAAAAAAAAAAATTATAAATTATGTCAAAATGTATCAATAAATTAATGTCAAAAAATTATTTGTTAAAGCATGTCATTCATAATAATCATAAAAAATGTCATTCATACAATAATTAACAAAAATATGTCCTTTAAAGTATAATGTCATTAAAATTAAGAGTAAAATTAATTTACTCCTTCGTCAAGCGAGCATCCCATGACTTTTATCGTTCAGATACTCATTAACAGTGTAGTAACCCTTAAATATTAAATGTTTTTTGACAATTTGTTTAAATTTGTCTAAGGGTTTATCCATTATGTCGATAGGTAATTTATTAAATAAACGTACACCAAGTCCCGTAAACGAATTATGGACTTTATGTAAGCGATAGTGTGAGCCAACCAGTTTATGCTTACCCCTGGTGTTAATCTCATGCACATCGCAATTCCTAGTATATAGACTAATGCTACTCTTAACATAAACAACATTAGCATATATATATTGAGATGCAACTGTCAATATACCTATCTCTTTGAATCGCTCTCTCAGGGAGTCTCGTGAACCTACGTTGTAGATAAAACGTATAGCTCGTTTTTGAATAATAAAAACGGTTTCAATGTCAGCAGCCCTACCCCACAACAATATGCCGTAAGACATAACGCTGTGAAAATAACTAAAGTAGACTAGTCTGGCGGTTGCCACATCAGTAAGTTGCCTAACTTTCCTGATAGCAAAAGCCGCTGAGCTGAGTTTACCTGCGAGACACGAAATATGGGCTTCCCACTGAAGTTTGCAATCTAAAGTTAAGCCCAAGAAAACTGTGGACTCTACGATTGAAACTGACTCATTATTTAAAACCAGGTTTATACCTGCACTTTTGACATTTGGCATAGAAAATTTTATACATTTTGTCTTCTTGGAATTAAGTAGAAGATTGTTTACCGTGAACCAGTTCAGGACTTGCGCGAGCGAACTATTTACAACGTCGAGATTAGGGTCTTTACGGTTAACTTTAAAAATAAGAGACGTATCGTCTGCAAATAGCACTATATCGCAGAAATCCTGTACAAAGTACGGCAAATCATTTACATACACCAAAAATAGAAAAGGACCAAGAATGGAGCCCTGTGGGACGCCCATAGCAACAGGTAACCCTAAGGACCTATTTCCATTTACATCAACGTATTGCACTCTATCACTTAGATAGGTGGAAACTAGACTAAGACTAACATCCCTGATCCCATAGTGACTGAGTTTTCTCAAGAGCGTATTGTGCTCGACGCAGTTAAATGCTTTAGAGAGATCACAAAAAACACCAATAGCATCCATTTTATTTTCCCAGGCGTTAAAAATATGTTTTATTAGTGTAACGCCTGCATCTGTAGTTGAGCGACCTTTCGTAAAACCATACTGCTCATTATGTAGTAATTTATGAAAGTTAAAATGGCTCTCTAATTGCTGCAATATAATTTTCTCAAAAATTTTACTAATAGCTGGTAGTATAGATATTGGTCTAAAATTACTAGGGTCACTCTTAGAGCCGTTTTTAAACAAAGGTACTACTTTACTATGTTTCATTAAATCAGGAAATACTCCTACATCAACACTTTTATTAAAGATAGCAGCTAGATATGGTGCTATATTTATAATTATACTCTTAACTAATTTAACTGAAAAACCCCACAAGTCAGCAGTGTTTTTTGAATGTAGTGACTTGAACACTTTTATTATGTCGTTTGGGTTAACATAATTAAAATTAAAAGGGACGTCACACTCTTTCACATTCCCCCTAAGTAAATGCTCAGCTTTGATTGGGCAAGAATTTAAGGAGCTGGTTGTCTTTACTGGTATGCTAACAAAGTAGTCGTTAAAAATGTGGGCTACATCTGTATTATTTGAAATAATATTGTCCTTAATGTTTAACTCATAATTGTTATCTTTCAATTTAATACGACCAGTCTCACTATTAATAACATTCCAAGTTGATTTTATTTTGTTCTCGGACTGTTTAATTTTATTACCTAAATACAAGGACTTAGCGGTAACACATGATTTTTTAAAGATTTTTGAATAATCCCTAACATATTGAATAAAGACTGGATCAAAATTATATTGTTTCATACCATAAAGTTCATACAACTTAGCTCTACTTTTGTATATTCCGGATGTTGCCCAATCACAGAACTTTATTTTGATGTTTTTGGTAAAAGTTCTAGTTGGAAATGATGCATTGTACGCTGATTGTATTGTGCTAAACAAGGACTCGTAAAGCACATTTGGATCATCGTGGCTTGGATCTATGTGAGTGACTGCTGCAGCAACACTCTCAGTGAAACGGTTTAGGCGAACAGAGGTCATTGGCCTACACGTGATCTTACTCCCTTTAGTAGTTGTGCCTAAAGGAAAAACAGCTTTTTGCCCACAATGATCCGATGTTAGATCATTCAGAATAGCCTTATCTATATATTTGCAATTGCAGAAAATGTTGTCTAAGCATGTAGCAGAATGTGACGTAATTCTAGTAGGTTCCGAAAATAAATATTTTAAATTAAATGATTTCAATAAACTAATTAATCTAATACTAGTCTGTGATTGAACAAGTAAGTCGACATTAAAGTCACCACACACTATTACATGCTTATTGACAGAGCTTAAACGTTTCATTACATCTTCCATAACTGTTTCAAAAAGAATAAAATCACTCTGAGGTGGCCTGTACACACAAACCACAATATATTGCTTAAGCTCAACACAGGACAACTCGATAGTGCGCTCAATAGAAAGATCTGCTATATCTTTACGTTCCTTATAATTAACACTACTACATACATATATCAGAGAACCACCATGTATAGTCTTCTTTCTTACGAATGCACTACCAACAGAAAAATATTCATTATTAAATAATAATAATTGTTCCATCTTTAGCCAATGTTCAGTAACACATAAAATTTGAACATTGTACTTTTTCAAAAATAAATCTATTTCAACGCTTTGCTGGATAAGCCCTGTATATTTTGATGAACTATATTTAGAGCCTGCTTATCCATTGTCTCATCAACTAGTTTAAACTAGCAGATGTGTTTGTATAACATATTTGTAATTTATTACAAATATTTGTCAAATTCTTCAATACCTTACTGGTACTTGTGTCAAATAGTAAATTATATGCTAATAATTTAGCAATAAGTCGCTTATAACTAAATGGTAGATACATAGTATCTTTTGTCAAATAAAAATTGGAACTAATAAATATATTAGTGTCAAAAAACAAAATATAGTCACTATGACTATGTGTACAATTATAAAGTAATAAATTTAATTTGCCTATGTGCACGTTTTGTAACTCAGTAAGTGCATGTGAATAAGATAAGGCACAGATAATAAACTTACATCCTACACTGTTGTGAAGCGCTATCATGACTTCAGTTAAATCTAGTATGTCCTTTTTAGTGACTGATAGGCTATCACCATACATTATAATCACTGTTGAGTTAGAGTTCAGGACAGAATTCTTTAAATTATTAACTAAAATACTGAATTTCACTCCAGGTGAACAATAGTTTACAATGTGATAGTCAGCATCATCATCACAGCCTCAAGATGTTTACTGTTGGACATAGACCTGATTGAACAATAGCAGTAGTACAAAGCGACAAGGGTAAATATATTTAAAAATCTTCGAAATTGTTTCTGGGACATGGCAGTAGGCTCACTCTTATTACGCAAATCCTTATATACCTAGCTAATGAAACGTGTATTTTAGATACCTCTGCTGACCTCTTTCGATTTAACAGCGCTACATATGACATTATAGTACGTCCTCGGTAACAGCTATTAGAAATGTAATTACTTTTCATTCAACTATTACGTAATAGATATATACCACAAATTCATTTAAGTAATAAGACGATCGTATTAATCTAAAGCGACGATAGTTGTAAAATTGTCGAGGTATTATTTCACCCCTCACGAGTTTCAGAAATAATACCGAGGCCGAAGACGAATTGATTCGACAAGTTAATGACTCATTCAAGAAGTCATAAAGTCGGCGGCATCTCACTGCTTAATATACCGGCGTTGCAAGAAACAATTAGACAAGCGGCACAATCATCCTATAGGGGACGCTGAGGAAGAAACGCGTCATGGATGCGCCACGTTGTATTTTTAAAAATAATATTGCACTCGGAAGTATCATTGATTCTTGTACTTTAACAAGAGTGGCATTTAGGTGTGTCCAAATAATAGTGGGTGACCTTAATGCTCTACTTTTTTTTTTTTTTTTTTTTATAGTATAGCCTACCAAAGTGACTCCACCCCGCCTGATGGTAAGCAGTCAGTGGAATCCAGAAGTGGCGGCCACTATACCAAAAGCTATCGTTTTAAACTGCTGGTATGGTGGCCTCCACTATGGCGGCTGGGAATGGGGTTAGGGGAAGGAAATGAGGGACGTGAGGAAAGAGGAAAGGGGGGAAATTGGGCCTCCGGCGCTCTCACTCACCGAACGAAACGCAGTAGTACGGATACTACTACTCTTAAGTCGATCTTCTATGAGAGGGTAGTACTACCCCGGACGGTCCGGCCCATTCATGCTGAAATCAGGCACAAAAGAGTCATTTCAGTCGAAATAGATCGAGTTATATCTAATCTGTTGTCTTCTCTAAAACCTGCAACGTGTGTGTATATATATATGGTGCTAATCGTAGAGCAGAGAACCATATTTTAATCTTAATTCATGAGTTAAGGTGCTTTTTCTGATCAGGATGGTGCCAAATAGTGTATTTATATAGGTATATAAGAACCGCACCCTTTCAGTTTACGTTGCGCGCTACGAGAAAACTTTGTCCTCGCGTTGCGTCGTGTATTAAATCTATAGCATTGATGACCGGTAGGTAGGTATCTGTATTTTACGCTGGCACTATGAATTAATTCAAGTTGTATTGCTTCCAATAAAATAAAAATATGGCCTAAAACAATGTATTGTCAGTTATGTTGGGTCTTGGACAAGGAGCTAAATTTAGTTTCATAACTCTATATGCTTATATTAATTTTCGGCTTCGTAACTCTATGTAGACGTGGTAACGTGTCGAATAGCGTGTAATACGGCGGATATAAATCGTGGAGACACGGTGACGAGCGGAGGCGCACTTACACATGGAATGAGAGACATCTACGCGATGTATGCCTCACACGGCGCTAAAATTTCCTTTTAATTGTCTCACTGAACGTACGACACTCACTCCCAACCTAATACCTACCTCCTAGCTCTTCTATTTATGTACCGTTTCAATATCAATTAACGCTATACAAACTTAACGCTGTTACACACTACTTTTATGAGCACTTTGTATTTAAAGTACTTCAGTTACGAGTATAATGCAGTATAACAGTCGACTTGCACAATATTCAAATGAAATTGCATCTTTGCCAAAACTAGCGAGAGAATGGCGCCGCTTACATTAATATACAATAGAGTTTCTGACCCTCGTTGTGTCGCGGCCGCCTCTTTGTTTTTATAGGTTGTTGAATAAGCATTAACTAAGTAATTTGAGGGGCAGGTAGGTACGAATTGCGGCCCGTTTAGCGGACCCTTTATGTGTCTATATGAACACGATATTAGTGTGCCACAGTCCGAGTACAACAACTATGGATTTTAGATTTGGCGCGTGGGATGTTCGCAGTCGTATTAGTATACTGGGGTATCGTATATCAAAATATGTGTGTGAAGATAATGCTAGAAATGGGGTTAATTATCATTATTTTGTTTGTTGAAGTTGCTTATCGTTACGTTCTTTTACCTTTGTGACGGAAATAATACTGGTAGAATAAAGCAGCATAAAGTTAGTTTAGTTAATTTTTTTTTTTTATATTATAGCCTACCAAAGTGACTCCACGACTACTCTTAAGTCGATATTATATGAGAGGGTAGTACTTCCCCGGACGATCCGGCCCATTCATGCTGAAATCAGCGTGGATCTACTACCGTACAGATAATATAAGTACATAATAGAACTGCTGGCAGCTTTATTTATTTTACTTACTACCTTTTGATATAGCCAAATTCTACCAATACTGAAGATTGCTGGCAACAAGTAAAATTAGAATTTGATGTGTAATTAAATAAATTCGATAGTATTTAATAAAACACTACTACTTACATATTGTATGAAATATAACGTTTCGGTCAATCAAGTGATTGCTTTTGGGTAATACTAATCAACAACTACATCATACTCAATATCTGCCATTCTGCATATTGTACAAACACTGGAACAAGCTGGCTTTCATTTGCTAATGAACGACGTTTAAGTCCGTAAATTTATTAATGCATCAAATCGAATCACAGCAAATGAATGCCTTCCTCTATTTTCCCATTCATATAAACACGGTGCCCTGAAATTATATTGCTAATAGTCGACATGCGATGGCCAGCACCCGGATAGTCGAGGCTTTCCGGGCAGCCCCGGCTAGGTATTCACATCGAGGCTATAGGCTTGCATCAATAGCAAATGCAATTAGTTGGAGTGCACCGTTTTTGATGTAGTGGCCGAGTGCCGACAGACAGGCTCGTGTGTGGGTCGAGAGCTATCGGATATAAATAATCCACAACGGTAATCGTACAGCGAGTAGTTGATTTAAAACTGAACGAAATTGGTTGTTTGAGTTGTGGTTGTGTGCCTCTCGTTTCACTAACCTATTTTCTAGCTAAATTTTAATAAATGATTTCTTGAATTTTGATACTAGTTACGTTAAAAATTTATAACTTATTTACCGGCCAGTTCACATGTACACAGTTTTAATAATGTAAATTTTTAGGCTGGAATCTTTTATTTTATTAGTTTTGTCAGGATTTGATGATGTAGGCAAACGGATAGTAAATATTTTAAAATAATAGACGCTTTAATACAAAAGCAAAAGAATATAATATAGAAAGCTCGCACTAAAATAAATTAAATTTTATTCAAATTTTAATCTGAATTTATAAAAAAGTAGAATTATGTTAAGTAATGCTAAAAATAATTTAATTCAATTAGACTTTATTTCATTATCTCCATCATTTGTTTCAAATACAATCGGCACTTTGAACTTTTGATTTAGATTAAAAACAGATATCAGCATGAATGGGCCGGATCGTCCGGGGAAGTACTACCCTCTCATAAAAGATCGACTTAAGAGTAGTAGTATCTGTACTACTGCGTTTCGTTCGGTGAGTGAGAGCGCCGGAGGCCCAATTTCCCCCCTTTCCTCTTTCCTCACCTCCCTTATTCCCTTCCCCTAACCCCATTCCCAGCCGCCATAGTGGAGGCCACTATACCAGCAGATTAAGACGATTCTTTTGGTACAGTGGCCGCCACTTCTGGATTCCACTGACTGCTTACCATGAGGCGGGGTGGAGTCACTTTGGTAGGCTATAATATAAAAAAAAAGGAGATATGCGTCAATTTGTATTTGTATACGATACAGAAAAGTTTCAGTGAATAATAAATAATTTGTGGGTAATGTAATGCATGCTGGTTCATGTTTATCACAAGTAGATAGAAACCTATTGACTATTGACCTAATCACCTAGTAAAATTTTTTTGCAACTGGTCATTTTTATGTTGCACGTGAGCTTGCTGCACATTATGGTGAGTCAGTTTTCTTAGTGCCATTTGGTAACGAGTATCTTGTTTCTATTGATGGCAATTGTAACATCGTGTTGTGAAGTCATTACGCTACGTTACGCTCAGGTTAGGATAGTGTAGGTACATTTTCATCTAAAACATTAAGCTGTCTTTGCGGACGTGCCAGCAGCTCATTCGCCACAGTCTGTCTTAGAGTGCTGGTACAAAAAAGTTTAGGAGTGTTGTTACAGTTGTTATGCTATAAAATAAAAATAATAACTTTTTCCTACTATATTTTACGAAGCATGAATCTAAATAGTATCAGTCATCTGACATCCATTACCTAGATTCTAGCCGTCACTGTAAAACACAATACCTATTAAAAGTTTGAATTAGAACAGTAGTCAGACTTTTAGGTTTCCAATTACTTTGTGAGATCCATAAATATTTGTTTTAAGTCTGGGTGTACTGGGCGAAACAGAGCATGTTCCCAAGTGCGGTACTTATAAAATAAAACAAAAATGAAACAAAGTCAAATGAATGCGACTGCTGAACTCTTTGGCAAGTAATATTTAAGTGAAGAGAGACCATTGGAAGAGTTGAAAGTGATAATCATAATGAGGTAATATTTGTAATACGACTGCTCTGTATAATTAAAATACTGCAGAGAATTTTACAGAGTGGTTGTATGATCCCTAGTGTCTATAATGAGAACATTAACCATTTTGGTGTTTTTTTTGATAAATTTGTATTGTATTGTGTGCTACAATAAAGTGAGTAGCCACCTTAAACAATGATCAGCATTCATATGCATCATAAAATACGTCCAATGATCACTTTTTCACCAAGCCTGGAACGAGTCCAAAGTCGAAAAGTAAGTTTTCTTAAGTCTTGGCAGAGGCACTGTTTTGTTGTTGCGTGTTTAATTTAATGTGTAATGTTTGTATGAATCATTATGTTTCAGTTTAAGCAACCTTTTTGCTAGAGCCACTTTTGATATTAAAAATATGTTTTTGTTGTTTGTTTGCTAGAGTGCTTTCTTTAAGTGATATTGATTACAATTTTAACTCCCGGCGCAAAAACGACGGAGTGTTATAAATTTGACGTATCTCTCTCTCTCTCTCAGTGTGTAAATGTTTCTATCTGTGACATCGTAGCTGCCGAACGAATGAACCGATTTTAATTTGTTTTTTTTTCGTTTGACTGGTGAATTAGTCGGGAGTGTTCTTAGCTATGTTTTGATGGAAATCTGTACAAAATGGCGGATTTCATAATTTCACAATTTTTTTTCGGGTATCAAATGAAAGGGCTTGACTAATAGAATAATGTAAGTACACTATGTTGGAGTTTTTTTAAATTTTCAATTTATGTGTTATTGTTTATGTATCAGATTATAGAGGCTTTATCTTTGACTATTCTGTTAATGCTAGCTTTAGACAACTACCTGATGATTAGACATCAGCGAGCACCATTAATTGGGATCCTAAAATTTGAACTAAGAATGCCGTGAAATTACGATAACATATTAAGTATTTATTATACGATTTATTGTTCGCTGTTTGGATTGAAAATAAATGCTATAAAAACTCATCATCAACGTGTACTCAAACATTTTGTATTGCCAAAAATAATCATTGTATGAAAATCAATAGTTGTTGTTAATTCAATTCTCGAAAACCTTCTCTGCACCTACCGTATACTTTGTGAGCGAAACACAATTTACGTTTAATAAAAACCTTTTTGTACTCGTACATGCATTACGGCGATATACAATTCTGAAATAAACATTGTAAGTGTTCCATTTTTGTTTCAGTACATACACAAGTTATACACAACACAAATATATATATATATTTGTGTTGTGTATAGGGAGTGAAGATTGACTGGCCTGTTGGTCTAGTGGTTAGTGACCCTGACTGCTAAGCCGGAGGTCGTGGGTTCGATTCCCACCCAGGACAAACCTTTGTGTGATGAGCATGATTATTTGTTCTGTGTCTGGGTGTTATTTATCTATAATAAGTATGTATTTACAAAAAAAAAAGTATATAAGTAGTATATCAGTTGTTTAGTACCCATAACACAAGCAAATATAATTGCTTAATTTGGGACTAAATGGCGCTGTGTGCATGTGGTAGAATATTATTATATTATTAATATTATTATTATTATTGAATAGCCAGACAGTCAACATGTGCATTTTAAAGAATAAAATTTTTGAGAAATCTTTTATTGATGAACTAATCTTTGACACTTTAAGGCAGTTACGGCAGTCCTTCGCGTTCTGCGTTCCCTTCTCAGACCGTTGATGCGGGACACTAAAACCAAGGAGATTATTACAAAGGTTATCAGGTATTTGTGTAACACCTGCGTGACCCTCGATATCATGGACGTCAGTTGAATATGGACCACATAGGTATATAACTAAGCGTATACCCATCTATCACCAGTATAAAATAAAAATATATTGACAACATTGAATTTTAAAATAGATAAACGTACGAAGATACTTTCTCTGACGATCTGCCTAAAATTTGAAGAAAAGCACTATCAGTATTATAGTAGATACTCTACTTGTTTAGTGTTTAGTATGTCAAGAATAAAGAAGTTGATGAAGATACTTGTACTCCCTCAGCCCAGGTAATTGCGCTTCCTGATCTCACTATGACAATAACAGACATGACAATGTTATATTAATAGGTTATTGTTGGTGAGTAGTGTTTGTGTAAGTACTAGCTGAAGGAATTGTACGTTTGACTAAATGTAGCATTGCTTTTTCTTCGGTTTTATGCTATGAATATGCTTCTGGAGCATCTAAAATCCATGAACGGAGGTTACACATCACGTGGGCCGCTTGTTTGTCTGCCGTTGTAGTAAAAAATATTGAGAAGCTAATATATCAGTCTTCTAAATATTGTAAACAATATTGATGTTGTAGATTGATTGCGTTTTCCGCACGCGTCATCGCATAGAAAATATTGCGAATGGGTAATTGGATATACGCTATGCGTCGTTCCCACTCGACGCTCGGCATCGCCTGCCGATGACGGCTCGTGACAAATAATATGACGGACGATGAATACTTGCACCTATTGGCTTAAATGCAATTTCATATCGAGCACTTACGCGAATGTTTTTGAATGTTATTGGACGAAACAATATTGTTCACCCGCGGGGGACGCCGAGTGATCGATTATGGAAACACTTTTATAAGACAACGTACCAGATGTATTACTAAACATA
Source organism: Parascotia fuliginaria (assembly GCA_963082885.1). Taxonomy (NCBI): domain Eukaryota; kingdom Metazoa; phylum Arthropoda; class Insecta; order Lepidoptera; family Erebidae; genus Parascotia; species Parascotia fuliginaria. The sequence continues at coordinate 13,703,891 of OY720172.1, forward strand.
AGTATTATATAGAATGGAAAAAGCGTAAGACATTTCACCCGTTGTAAATATTATGTTTTAAATTTAGATACGGAGAACAAAAATAAACTACAGTAACGCAATGTTCGCTTGTAAATCTTTGACATATTTTATTTGTAGCTAGTACCTGAACAAGAGAACGGTTAGGAAAAACCAGAATAGATTTATTTTTCCAATTTTTCGCTTGTGTGCGGTAGATCGTTTTAAAAGATAAACACAGTGGCATGCGCGTGATAAAAATAGATCAAATGCAGTTCACAAACGGAGAAGCCACTTCGGTAGCCAAGTTACATTATGTGTTTGCGACACACTCCGACATCTTAAAGTTTAATCGACTGTTTTGGTCTGAACAATAAGTTAATGATACACATAGAAAAAGCATATAAATGCGATTGAAGTATCGAATAAGATTACTCTTGTTACCATTATCTTTTAAGCGTAAAAAGATAAAAATTGTTAAGGTTGACATTTATCAGCTCAAGTCTTTTGTAAAGTCGATTTGTTCAGAGCCCAGCTGCGGCATAATTTAATTTAAATTAAGGTAATATTTCCGTAAAACATTACGACGTTATTCAAATATGTATTTTAATATTCCGTTTGTTAATGAATGAGGGAAAAGCGAACACTACGATTTTTATGCAATACGTTGGTTCATTGCGCCAGTTATGAAGTCTGTAAATTATTACCAACTAGCTATATATCGTTAATGCGCAGAAGACAATAGACATCCGTGCAAAGACACTGTATACTTTTAACTAATAGACCTAAAATCAGCACACTACTACTTGTGCTAGGGTTTTTCAAATATATCAATGACTATTGATGATACTCCTCAAAATACGATTAGATTTTGTGTGTATATTGAAATTCGACTAAAATAGAAAAAATCTCGTGTTTCAACAATGTATACGGTACAATATGTAACCTATTGAACTAAGATGTACTGACTTAGTTCTGTTAAGAATTTGGTATATTTTGCAAAATTGGCAATGTCCCTAATAGTTGCGCGTAAAAAGCATAATGTTAATAAATTTCTGGAGTACTATTAGAACTGGAGTTGTACGATGCCTAAAAATCTTCTTATCTAACATGTAAACCAGAATAAGTCTGAAATGTGATGAACAACGAAATGCTTCCAAAACCATACATACATATAATACATCACTGTTATTGCTTAGAAATGTCCATATTTACAAACTGAAGAATAGACGTAAATTATTTTTTGTTAAGGCGCATTTACATTGGTCGTTAACGCCCGCATGCGGGGTGCGAGAGATTACTGTAACGCATACCATAGGGCCCGCATGCGGGGAACCGGTTACATTGGTCGTTAGCGCCTGCAGGTCGTTTGCCCGTTTTCATGTAGTAAGCTTTAAGAGAATGGCATAAGCAGACGTACTCAAGTCCCCGCACGCTTTTAATCGACCGAGGTATCGCCCTATAAATTTCGCCCGCATGCGGGCGCTAACGATTAATGTCAATGCGCCTTTAACGATCTTGATTTTAAGAGATGTTAGAATTGTCTGTAATCAGTATGAAACACAAATGGCTTGAGAGTTTATTCAAATAAAGGTTGAACATAGTGCACCAAAGTACAAATATAGATACATTATTCTTAGGTTTATGCAGCTAGGTAAGCAAATTATATTAATTACAATTACGATTATAAATGTAGTAAAATACAAGAGGTACAAAAACAAATACCTATATCTTAACACCATCAGCTGTGACATGTAAAAAATCCGTTTATCCGCATTCTAGAACTCACATCACACTGGTCTATCTAGAACCAAAGTAAGAACCGCATTGAGTAGTTATTGTGTTTATGTTATTATTATTCACGGAACGCATTTTTTTATTGAATACTACCTGTTTTTTCCCTCGGGAATCAAACCGATTTTCGGGTTAAAAAAAAAGCTTATGTCTGTCTTCGGTACCGAATCTATCTACATAACAATTTTATCGAAAACGGTTCAGCCGTTTAGGCGCTGAGTAGTAAAAAAAACACACATATACACAAACTTCCGCATTTATAATATTAAAAGGATAACTGCTGGAAGGTTTTTTAAAATTTAATTAATGGAACCAATCAATTATTTTTATTATTCCAATCGTGAAAATGAATGCTTAAAAAATAATAAATTATTTCATTCAGTGTGCCGCTATCGTAGTGTTACAAATATAGTTCTCTTACACTTAAACGAGGTAAAGCAGGGACGATTGAATCGACTACTCGCGATACTGCGAATGCGACCCCAGCTCCTTTGCGAGATTTCCAACTCGATTTCGGCAATCGGCGATTCGTGGATATTATACAGGCAAGTTGAGAGAAGTAGAACGTATTTTTAACCAGAAAGTTCTGAGGTATGTACCTTTCTATATGTAGATACAACGCTCCAAACGCGGCTCTCGCCTCTCTTATATTATTTACTATCCGCGGTGCGGTTTCACCCGCGTCTTTGCTTACTGCTCTGCTCCCGTCGCCAGTAACGTGATGTTATATATAGCCTATAACCCTTCCGAGAACTGAGCTATCGTACGCAAAAGAAAATATTTTTAAAATCCGACTGATAGTTCCAGAGATTAGCGAGTTCAAACTAACAAACAAACTCTTCCGCTTTATATAATAGTATTTATTTATTTATTTATTTATTTATTTATTTACAAAGGCTCACCAACAATCGTAAACACCAATAAAATTATAACGTACATAACATAAACTCTTAGTCTAGTGTTACAATCAATTACAGGTGGGCACCACATGCACTAAATTTCAGTTTTAAACTAATAGTAATAAATTATAATAATATAATATATTAATAAAATAATTTAACAAAAATAATTAATTAAATAAAATTAAGTACTTAGCTTAATTTTATTCATTACACTACTTAATAAACAATATGATTTATGTAGATTTGTAATATTCATTTGTTTTAACTCTGCCGTTTTCTAAGTGACTTTCTTACAATTTGTCACTCATTAGATGACTTGCAGTGAAGATATCTATGATTTGCAGTAAAAGAGACATAGAAAACTTGGACTTAAGTATATTAAAATTAAAATAGTCTGAAATTGCCATTACGCTAAATCTATACGTCGGGAGGCAGTTATATTTCATTGTACTTTAGCGTAAAACCGTGAAGGCTTTAATCATAAACAACATACGTTTAGGTTTATTCGGCACTGAAATGTCACCGCAAAACCATTTAATGTTTCTCACAAACACAAGCTAGTATAAAGTTGATTACCGTACCCCGGCCCAGTTTACAGAGAAGAGTTTTTTTGTAAGGCCCTTTATCGCGGACACTTTTCTCGCGGCCACTGTGTGTAGTTGAATAGTGCTTCAACGTTTTATTTTTCAAGCTCGCACAGTAAAATGTTTTGAAAGGACCGATTTCACTTTATGTCGACTGTACCCGCATGTCTCCGACTACCATTGTAAAAGCAACTACAATCGTACATTTTTGTTTCGACATCGTACCTACACCTTTTTATACGAGTTTTCATGCAAAACCGTACTTTTGAATGGTTGAGTTATGATGATGAAATTAAAGTGAAGCTTTTAGTCTAACATTTTGTTACGTTCATTGTAATAAAGTACTACGATTCTATGGACTTTATTTATTTATATATATATTTATGTCTTTTTGTTCTCCTAATGAATATTATTTTATAATCTATTTTGAACTAACACTTTTTTACTATTAAATTACAATATAGGTTCACCTTTGTTAGCAAGAAATGGAACAATTTTTTAACCAACGACAGTATCATGATAAGGATATATGGTTTCTTATCATATTATTATATCATCTAAGAAAATTATTACATTTAAGACGCAGACAATACTACATAACATTCTTACTTATTCTGTGATACAACTCAAAATATATAACACTACAGGTCCACCCTCTCTTCGCTTTGGTATCAAAAGTTTCATTCGATCTTACAACAAACTCATAACATCAACAAGCTTATAATTGGTATGATCCGCACTACTATTCAAAAGGGAGTTCAAATCAGGATTATATTTATACAACGTAGTGCCCATGAGAAAATAGTAAAAGAGTAAAAATAATTTTTGAAACAAATAATAAATACCAAAGTCGTTATCACATTTTTTGTATAATTCATTTAGTCAACATTGTCGTAGGTTTAAATAAATAACCAAAGAGAGATGAAACTAAAGAACTCAGAACGAGTTCACATGATATTTAAATTTTTAAACATACCTTCTTGTATAATTCCAGTATACGCAAATCAAAGTAACAGTAGCACTAACTAAATGTTTGTAGCCTCGTAACCCGAGAGTATATTTTCTCATATTCGACAGATTAAAGGGAGTAAGCCTACGCTGTTGAAACTGTATTACTTAATTCGAAGTTGTGAGTATTACTAGTAGCGTTCTGTTTAACTAGTTACTTGTAAACTAATAATGAAATGCCAGTACGTAAATGTATATTCTAGTATATTATAAGAGACCTAAAATGGAATCACGTCTTTTACCGTCTGACATATTGCTTAGTTTTTTTAATAAAGATCGGGCAAAGTTTCTCCGTGTGACTTTTTTTTATAATAGACTACCAAAGTGACTCCACCCCGACTGATGGTAAGCAGTCAGTAGAATTCAGAATTGGACCACACTACCAAAAGCCATTGTCTTAAACTGCTGGTATGGTGGCCTCCATTATGGCGGCTGGGCATGGAGTAGGGGAAGGGGAAGGGAATGAGGAAGGTGAGGAAAGAGGAAAGGGTGGAAATTGGGGCACCGGTGCTTACTCACCGAACGAATCGCAGTAGTTACGGATACTATTACTCTTACGTCGATCTTCTATGAGAGGGTAGTGCTTTCCCGGCCGATCCGGCCCATTCATGCTGAAACCAGCGCGCGTGGATCTATTACCGTATATGACGTATGACTTGGAGTCTCTGCAAATACATATATAATAGGAGATGCAATGATTGCTAAGTGTGCATTTTGTAGCAATTCACTAAGGATTGCATTCTTTTTAATGTTATTGTAGCTCTAAAACAACTCGAAGGTACGTAGACTGCCACAAATTCCCCCTATTCACAGTCTTTAGACTCATTCGGTCGGTGTAGTTTAGTTTATATTGTACGGAAGTTCCTTAACTTCCTTATTATGTTACAAATCTAATCTTCTCTTTAAGTTGTTTTACACGACTTTGGGATTCATAATATATTGAAGGAATTGTATTTCAAAAATATGCAAGGATATACTGGTATGTTCATGTCGATGGGTTTCGGCGCCTGTGTGTGTTGGAGCCGCAGCTACACTGCAAATCATTAGCAGGATAGAGACGGCTGCGGCCGACCACACTCGCTGTTTGCATTTGTAATTAATACAGTGTTTGCACTTCTGATTTACGATAGCGTCCGTTGTGCACTCCTAATGTGTTAATAGCTTAGAAAATTAACATTTAAAATCTATTTGAAATTGCGATAGCTATTTTGTTATTCATTATTTTGTTTGTAATCGATTCGTTTCGATATTGATAATTCGAATACCGTCGCTGTATTCTTTGAGACTTTATAAATGACAGCACCTTACTATATTGAAAATAACTTTAATCTTTTTTTACTAAAGTGCTATAAAACTAACATAACGCTGCATCTGCATGATGCAGATTTAGGGCAAGCGTATCTAATCTTAAATATTTTAAAAACGTTTTTACTTGTTTCGAGCACATGTGACCTTTTTCTTTAGTCTATATCTATACTATTATATAACGCGGAAGTTGGTATGTTTGAACACGCTAATAATAGGAACTATCAGTCGGATTTGAAAACTATTTTTGTGTATGATATCTCAGTTACAGCTAGCAGTACCGCGCTGGGGAAAACTAGTAGTATAATAACATCTACAAAAACATTGTTGTATGCTGATGTACCTAACTGATGACTTATTTATTAAGATTTTATGCAAAATATAATATACCTACATATATTTTAACATCATAAATTCTAAACTTTGCCTTTTATCATTATTCATTAACCTTTGCAGCATTTAAGACTCTAGCCATATAATAAAACAACCACATTAGAATTGAAGTTGCGGTTGAGTTGTAATCTAAAGTACGTGCAATAGACATTGTATTACGTTTGAGCTTTATTACTATTTTTTTTTTTTTTTTTTTTTTTTTAAATTTATTATTATAATTTTTGGTTACTGTTTATTAAAACGGTTCATTTGTATAATTCTATTAACATCTCTTTTAACTTAAGTACCTTCAGATAAATTCAGATACCTTTTTGCTATTCTAAAACTGTTACCTAAAACAAACAAAACAGGATCAAAATCACGGTTCATAATGAAATACCGAGAGCTGTGCGTACTCAAAGAGTCGGCGAGTTCTGTGGGTGTGTCTTGCTCATTTTGGTTTCGTGAAAAATTATGTTGTGCTCCTTCAGGTCCCTAAGTCAGCTTCAAGCACCGCACTCGGGGCGTGGTGTCGGTTCAATGTACAATTTGCATTTTTAGCGAAAGTAGGTAGACGCACGTCCCGAACAGACGGATTGCGGAGACGAATGATCTTGCAACGTGGATCGACACCGACCTATGTTTATGAGATTTTTTTAGTGTTCATTTTACATGTTGGGGAATAAATTTAGATTACAATGAGATCTACTTACCAGTTCAACCATAACTTAGATGAAATAATACCTATCTCTATGTCTTACCGTCAAAGGTGTTATATATTTTTTGAAATTTGTATTTAGAGAATTTTCTATTAAATGGTAAAAATTATTGAAAATAAAAATAAATGAAATTCCTGATGTAGCAAGCTTCTATAGCTAGGATAACTACTTGTAGGTAACCTTGTAGGTATCATGTCATATGCTTGTATGCCACCTTAGTCGTATACAGGACAAGTTTATTGTTATTCTTAATTAAAATTAAATGATCCACGCTTGTTTTTTTTTATTCATTTATTTAGGATTGCCAACAGTTATTACATTTTACAAAGAGTAAGTATACAAGGCACGACTTACAATCTAAATGCATAACCTTTTACAGGCAAACACCGCATGCAAATTTGACATAGTTACAAAATAAGGAAAATTAAACATAAAAATTTAAAAGAAGATGGACTGGTCTTATTGCAGTAATAAGAATAAACATTTGTAAAAGCATGAATTGTGATTTTTGATATGTAGCGTGGTTGTTAACAAAATCTTTTTCATAATGATACTCTGCTTGAGATTTCTGTTAAAATTTTGAAGCGTAACATTGTGTATGTCAGTGGACTCACTGCGTTCATTATATAGCCGAGAGATCCGAGCCGAGAGATCCGTTTCAGCATGAATGGGCCGGACCGTCCGGAGAAGTACTTACCCTCTCATAGAAGATCGAAGTAAGAGTAGTACTATCCGTACTACTGGGTTTCGTTCGGTGAGTGAGAGCGCCGGAGGCCTAATTTCCCCCTTTCCTCCTTCTTCACCTCCCTCATTCCCTTCTCCTAACCCATTCCCAGCCGCCATAGTGGAGGCCACCATACCAGCAGGTTAAGAGGATGGCTTTTTTTTGGTATGGTGGCCACCACTTCTGGATTCCGCTGACTACTTACCATTAGGCAGGGAAGAGTCACTATGGTAGGCTAATAAAAAAAAACAGAAAAAAATGGGAAAATGTATTTTTGTTATGAAGTCGTATTATACCAGTCAGTTGTATTTTAATTTAAAGTAATAATATTTCGTATCACGTTGTTGAAAAGCTATAAAAATCTAAAACTTAGTTTAGCTGTAAAAGTTAAGCATAGCTTTCAGCTTACGAGCGACTCAAGTGGAACGCACCCGGCCAACAAGGAATAGGCGTGTACGGAATGTATAATAAAGCAGGAGATTAAAAACTACAAAACCTTGTCAATAACAGCGCTGAAACACTTGACGAAAACACAGATGATTGAGATTGAGACCATCCTTCATACTTGTGAACATGTTACTGATCTGAAGATGTAGTGCGAGGTTGATTATTTTGGTAGAGTATGGCTCAGTGGTCGAGGATTCATAAACTTGAATCAGGTAAAGCTGAATTGAAACCGCCAATCCACTATATTAGCTGTGGCGAATCACAGAACAACATGCAAACTTATTTACAGTAGAATCTCCTACCGTAAAAACTAACCTATAATGTATTACTTAACGCGGTGGATCCCACTATTTCCATTACGTATTTCCATTGATGGAAATACTGGGACAGAGTCGCCCACTATTTCCATTGCGGACGGCGCGGCGACTAAAACACGCTGCATCGCCTCTTATTGACGGCGTGCACATGGAAACTATATTTATTTCCTCTTTAGATAAAACCTATTTTGAACATATTGAGTGACAGCTGCCATTATCATTGTAGTTCTAATAATGCACAATTGCGTTATTGGTTCATTGACTTAATAATAATAAAATAATTTTATTCATAAAGTTTATAAAAAGTGGGAAGGGTGTTGTGTTATTGCACATGGGATATGAATATACTAAACATATAGTCTATAATATTTTATGGAAATGCAACAAACGCCATAAAACTAAATGTCGGCAATTTAATTTATTTTATTAATTATTTCCGGGTACTAGCGGATTTTTGCCGCAATGGAAATAATGGGATATAATTTGTATAAAACGCTTGTCCCACTGTGGAGGTAGCACACCAAATACCTCCTCCAACCAAAGGGAGGATCCTCCGACCAGGCTAGGTGATCGTGCCTGGCGGGCTACTGCCCGACAGTTGGTAGTCGGGAACTTGTATATATAGTTAGTTGGTGTGAGAATGTTAATATCGCGATTCAGGCTTCTATGGGGAGGTCTATATTTGTTAATAGCGCCATCTTTGACTTCTATGCTGTAAACTTGTAGTCAGTCGTCTTCACTTAGATTTTTCTCTGTGTGTCATCATTGGCCAGATAGATGACGCCACAGTACTCCCCCTCGAGACCGGAGGTCGATCATGACTTGTCCTGTTGATGAGTCAGCTGTCGGTGCTTCTGTAGAGCGTTGCCAGTGCCAGAGTTCCAGTGAGTCGGAACTGTTGATGCCGCGTAAGTCCAGTGAGTCGGACGAAGAGCGGTGAGAACTTCCCCAGTGAGTCGGGGTGTGCTGCGTAGTGGCTGACTGCGTAGACGGTGAGAGGAGAGCTGCTCTGCTTACGGGAACCGTGGAAGTGCAGTGATAGTGCCACGAACAGGATAGGCCGTAGGGTAGACCAGGCGTGCGCGACCGCAGGCGTATGGAGTATCCCTGATGATGGCCGAAGATGCTGGCTGGCTGCGACTTGATTACTGGTACTCATCTGCTGCTGCTAGAGGGGTGAGGCGAAGTAGGAACTGACGATAACGATGATATGCTGATCTGCTCCGAGAAGGTTGCTTGCAGACAGGGGTCACACCATTGTGGAGTGACGATGCTGATGATCTGCTCCGTGAAGGTTGCTTGCAGACAGGGGTCACCATTGTGGAGGTAGCACACCAAATACCTCCAACCAAAGGGAGGATCCTCCGACCAGGCTAGGTGATCGTGCCTGGCGGGCTACTGCCCAACAGTTAGTAGTCGGGAACTTGTATATATAGTTAGTTGGTGTGAGAATGTTAATATCGCGATTCAGGCTTCTATGGGGAGGTCTATATTTGTTAATAGCGCCATCTTTGACTTCTATGCTGTAAACTTGTAGTCAGTCGTCTTCACTTAGATTTTTCTCTGTGTGTCATCATTGGCCAGATAGATGACGCCACACCACTTTTTCTATTTCGCATTTCCATGGAAATAGGGGCATACACCCACTTAACGGAATTCTATGGACAGCAGTGACGTATTGACAGCTGAAAAGTAAACTCAACTCAGACCAAAACGACAGAGAAGCTGCGAACAGTTTCAAATGTATGCAGTATTTAAAACTTTAGTACAAGTGACAGAATTATCAATATGCGCTTGTCTGTCAACTTTGTCACAACAAAAACTACTTACTCGTATCCCTGAGACCTGAGATCGAAAGAAAAGATATAGCACGATTCAAAAACAACATCAATATAATGTGTTCGTCGCTGAGTCGTTGCCGACATTTTGATCGTATGAATTTTTAATCTATCGACCCTCAAAAAACAGAGCACAGAAACAGTCGCCCACTTCGTGAGCCAATAATATAAGTGCATGGCTTCTGTATCGAGTACCATCTCTCTTCGTCGATTTTGCATGACATGATATTAAGGGCTATAAACCTTCAAGCGTATTACTCGTCATAGTTAACAACTATATTTAATATTAATTTATATTTCTATGTTTGATATGTCTAATTTAGTTGTGGAATTTTATTGTTGGACCGTTTACCTTCTTGACATAAGTATATATGTAGTGAGATCATAATGGACAGTTTCAACATGTATATCTCGATCAGAATTCATAAGATTGAAAATTCATTTAGTTTACGAGAAAAATCGGAGAAAATTTCGATCATGATAAAATATAGTAATAGTGCAGTGGAGTGAAGCAGCTACCAATTTAGATACGGCAATTTTCTAAACTAAAACATATATTCCAACTGCTACTACTAGAATTTGAACAACAATGTGCATTCTCACAAAACTATTAAGTACGCCGAATGTTTCCAACGTGCTTGAGGTGCGAAACTGCGCAATTAATGATAATTGGGTCGTTCTTTTTCGTTCATTCAAGCGCATGAATGTACACTTATTTACGGGAAAGCAATATAATAAGCATTTCTCAAGCAGGCGCGACGTCTCAGGTGTTGTGCCGTATCTACATATTGAAACGAGTGTGATCAGAATCGAAATGCAGTTTTATTGTCACTTCCATCGTGTAAAGCTATGAAATTTTATTGCTTTATTTAAAATTTCACGAAATTCACACACGTTACAGCCATGCAAACGTTCCTGCAATAACTATCGTATCGGGCGTCGGAGATGCTTTACAAAATGACTTCTTTGACACCAAATGCGACAGTGTACATGGAAACAAAATATGGAATTTACGACCGTCTAGCGAATACGAATATCCGTAAAATCATATTTTACGTTTGCACCGTGTAAAAGGCGGAAGTAAGGAGTACCTAATACGTGCTTAAATCTTGAGCGGAAGAAATATCTTTACAGCAATTTCAAGATACAAAACACCTTGTCTACGTTCTATAATATGAGATTGTATATTTAAAACACTCGTTGGTACAGAGTATAGGTGCGAGTTCCAGATATCCAGAGATTTTTATTTGACAATATTTCTTGGAGTGAATAGATATTTAAAAAATTCTGTATTGTGCACATAAAATCTGTGAAAGTATTTAATGCTAATATTTATTATGTTAACTATATTTAACTATACTTGTGTATAGTCAATCTAGTACACTACAGCTTCCAGCAAGATCTACGAAATGTAACTGGATGCGAGAAGCCATATAATGTAGCAAGAGCCGTGAGTGGCTGTGCTTTTGAGAAATCCTATATCCAGGAGTGTAACACAACAGACTGACGACTGTAATTTAAGTTAAATGTATGAATCTATAAGAAATGAAACATCAAAACTTATTAGCATAACATTTCCCGAATACAATGTTTCACGTTTAACCCGCGAATGAGAGGAAATGAGCGTCTGTATCTGAGGATTCACACGCGACTGAACCACGGTGCAGATTGTTACGAAATGTGGCGTGTCTAACGTAGCTAATGTCGTATGAAAGGGGAGTTATTCACTATCTCAATCGTGGATTCACGTCGCGGGTAGCCGTGTGTAATGATTAGTGGTGTGTTTTGATTTATTGGTGAAGGTTAATAGATTAAGGGAATACGATGTTGGAAGCTAAATATCAAACCACTAGATATATGATTTTCTTCATCTTTAAGTATTCATATTGTAATTTGAAAAGTTTATTTAGAAGAATGCATTAGTCCAAGAAACTGTAATTTCTTATCATCATGCTGCATTGCTGGCCTTTCCCAAGAAAAGGCTATCTATCACATCACCTTTTACCAAGTCCGTAACGTCTAAAAAAAACTAGGCAAGAACATAAAAACTTTAAAAACTCATATCGGTATTTGAACAATGCACTCGTAGATTAGGTATTTGATACGTTGTTAGAGTCAAACTCAAAGCATTCTATATCATGTGAATCAAACACATGATACCTATACATGTCAAATTAAAAAGAAATATATGTCAGCAGTTCGCTGACGAAGTAGAGCCTCAAAAAGAAGAAGAGTTTGACTTGAGCTGTAGACTATTTTTTTTGTAATATTAAATATTGTTCTTTTTTAATCATAATATAGTGCGTAATATAAAAATCTATATATATATGTACTCGGTGCATCAATTAAGTAATCTTTGATCATGGAACCGCGTCGGTCATACATCAATCAGCTTGTCGCATGGAGGCTCGCAATCAAATAAAATTTAACTCTGAAGCCGTTAAGCTCACATATAAGCTGTTTATTGCATTTCCACAGTCTGCACTTGTGTTATTATACTGTTTTATTGAAGTTTGCGCTTATTTCAGCTTGTCTTGTATTCTTGACGTCATAATATGTGTAGCGAGAATAATATTATAGAAAAAAAGAATAACATATAGAGAATTATTTAGAAAAAGTTTTACTGTTTTGATAGCCATTGTGGAATTGTAGTTAAGATAAATATCATATTATTATAGAGGTATTCCTCGTCATTTATATTATTTTTTATTTAAAAAAATCTCGTTTATACACTTATGACAGGATTAACCGCGATAATGCAACCATGCTATTCAGGAGTTCCATACCAATAGACAGATCCTCGAAGTCCTCTTTATAAGTCCTGCAACAAATGTAACGAGCGGAAAAATATCCATTTCGATCCTTAGAAAGCGGATAATAAAATAATCTATATATCTTATGACCCATTAAACATCAGACTAAAATATGATATTAAGGGTTTTGTAAGCATGTTAGCGAAATGTACCCACAATGTTCTGAAACATTGTGAGTGTATTTCACATGGAATAAATACTTTTATATCTACTAGTTGCGCCCCTCGGCTTCACCCGCGTGTATAATATGTTTTGTATACCTCGGGAACCAGACCGATTTTCGGCATAAAAAGTAGCCTATGTCCGTCTCCGGCACCGAATCTACTTGCCAATTTTCATCGAAATCACACGTACGCACATACGTTTTCACACATCCATACACACATTCACAAATGCATACACACATTCACAAATGCATACACACATTCACACATGCATATACACATTCACACATGCATACACACATTCACACACACACACACACACACACACACACACACACACACACACACACACACACACACACACACACACACATACACACACACATATCAAATATGTTACAGTTTATTACAATTTGTGCCATCCTCTCTCAGTGAATCTAAAGGTTCCCAAGCCAAGTGATTCAGTACTTCATATTTATGTCCCTCGATTAAATTAAAACTCTTCATATCAGTGCAAGTTTTTTTTTTCAATTTTAGATTGCGTGATTATTAGGTCTAACACAGTCAGTTGGCAAAAACAATTTTAATTCACCCAAACTAGTATATAATCTGGCATGAGTATTCTATCTATATATACAGCTGATCCCTCACCCCGTCACGAAATATTATCATGATTGAAAACACAAAACTGCAAAATTAATAGGCAGGTACAAGTTTCGTTTATTCAAACTCTGTATGGTTCATTTGTTAGAAACGATATCCGGACGTCGCGTCGCCGCGAGCGAGGATGGCGGACATCCGTCTCATCAACTACTTGTGTCTAACTACCTTAATTGTTAAAGGTAGGCTGTAACCTGATGTGGCTTGATCTTAACATGGTAATATATTGTTTTAGAAATAGCCGGCTGATGTTAGAGCAATAAAAACAACTTTGTGTTTTAGTCAATGAATTACATTCATTACATAGATTATTTGTTGCCATAGATAGCAGTTGTTGGCATATCGTATGCACAAAAATAAATAAAAAGCTATTACATATTTATTTCATATAAAAGCAATTACGACTATATTTATCATGACTTTTTGAAATTATATCCGGCTTTCCGTATGTTTCTAATTTTAAGCACAGTTTGTCTTTAAAAGCTATTACTATTGTCATTAAATCTTATTACTGTAATATTGCTGCAATCTAAACTAAACCGACATAATTAACTCATTACAAAGCAGTAACAAAACACAGTGCAAATATTTCACGCCTATTAACTGCATTCAATTTGAGTCTGTAATCGACAGTCTCGATTCATCGGGCAGTTCGCACCACTGGTTTTAAATGTATTGCTTGTTGTGAATTATCGCCATGTGTCAGCCGTTGTCGGGGTGTCGGTCACAGGTCTACGATCGGCCCACTGTGCACGACGTCACTCATACGGGTTGTTGGTATCTCAACTCTCAAGTACACCTACGAACTTTATATGCTGTTGAGTGCACACAACATTCATGCATGCTTTAACAGGAATTTTAAACTAAAAGTAAGGTAATTTGTCTGCTATCTCTAACTTTTATACTGCATCCAGTAATTCTAATCATCATTAGAATTGACATTGACAGAGTGTGTGACAAAAGAGTACTTCAGTAAATTACTGGTGATAGTGTTCTAAATAACGTTAATACCTTGCACAATGCATCTGCTCTACTATTTATTGCTTAAAAAATATCTATGATGAACAATGCCTTTTTGAACCTTCAGTAAAAAGTACACTTAAATGAAATTGGCTAGATTAATTCTCCATACAACATCAGTTTTTATGATAATTTGTAATTTATTTTCAAACTGCTTCCTAGCATATAAAATTTAATTCTTCACCAAGGTCAACCTGCAATATATTTTTTAAATCAACTTAAATAACTTTAAAATTACTGACTATCCCGGATATTTTTGTGCATAGGGGTTAAAGTGATAGATATATCAAAGTTTGACTGTAATACCATCTGTGAACCTATCCCTCCTGATATTGTTGTGTCATTCATGTACGAATAAAAATTTTTTTTAAACATTTATTTTCTTCTTTAATTTAACGCTGATGTTTTAATCAATAGCTAAAGAAGAATATTATAATATTAGCATTTATTTTCTCAAAAAAGTATATGCACACGCAACTTAAACTCTATACACACACAATATTATAAAACTTTTTACTTATTTGCATTTCACACAGGTACTTTGAATTTTATCGTAAGCCACATAAAAAGAGAAAAGAACATTTG
Organism: Parascotia fuliginaria; assembly: GCA_963082885.1. Taxonomy (NCBI): domain Eukaryota; kingdom Metazoa; phylum Arthropoda; class Insecta; order Lepidoptera; family Erebidae; genus Parascotia; species Parascotia fuliginaria. The sequence continues at coordinate 13,719,140 of OY720172.1, forward strand.
GTTGGCATTCATAAACACTTGGGCCCAATTGAATCGGCTAGTAGCGGGTTCTACTCGATCGCTATCTGATAGCGCGGTATCAGTTATTTTTCTCGTGATCGGATTTCGGCTCGAATTTGGGCGGTAGCCTCGGTTGGTCCTTCCTACACGCTTATTTGAATTCCCTTTCTAAGCGACTTCCTTTTCTGTGAGTGTCAGGTAATTATCTGTGTGGCATTCCAATTTTACGATCGAACGGTTAATTCAGTTTAAATCTCTTCGTCTAATACGTACTCTACTGTAGGCAGTGCTTAATCCCAGTCCCTCCGAGCCAAGTTTCTCAGTCACAGCTTTGGCACGTCAAACATGGAGAGAGACTATTTATTTATGTACTAATTGTTGTAATAGGTTGTATATATTTTTGTGGCAAACTAATTAGAATCTTATGTAATATTAATGTAGACGGAGTACAAATTATTTATTTTTTATTACTAATTAATTAGTAAGGCTGCCGTATAACTTGAGAATGTATAAATTAGTTTATTAATCTGTTTAACATAAAAACTGGAGATAGAAGATAATATATTTTAATATTGTGTGTTCATTTAGTACAATTTCCGTCTCCATTGAATTTAATCGTCGTATCAGTAAATAAAGTTCAGTCAGTGCCAACTCATCAGGCGCAGTGGGCTCGTATCTGATAAAAGTTGTCGGAAACTTTCTTTTGCGATATCGCCACCGTCGTCATGTAAATTGGACAAGTTGTGATCGACACTGATGCTTGTTTCATTCTTAATTATAGAACAGCTCTTAATCTCATTGATTCTAGGTGAACGAATACAGCTCAATTCGGGATTGCTCTGGTCAAGTTGCTTTTATAATACCTACTAACTAACATACTAAAAACTTAAACATCAGAAACTATCCAATCATAATTAAAATAATTAATACAGTTACAGTTTTTAATCACTATTATACTTTTTATACTATGCAGAAAGTTGGTTGGTTATCCAAGTGGGTAGTTATCCGCTCCTTCATAATGGCGTATTTTATATTTATTTTAACTTTTAGGAAGTCTAATGAAAAAGTAATATAGAGGATAAGGTTCGATTTTTATCTCGACGAAAAGTAATTTTGAATCTGTATGTAATAAAGCGTACATGTCCAAAGTGCTCGATTGTCTTTAACGGATTCAAAGTTTTTATTGAAACGACGCAGATCCAAAAAGTAAACAACTGCGGATACTTTTATCCTTTTCAACCCGGTTAACCCGTAAACCATCTCAGTTTAAGGAGGCATTAAATCGCAACTCAAACAAGAACCGTTACACTGAAGTTAACTCACATATTGCTTTGTGTCACGAACGCTAAAGTGAACCGAGTATAGTTGAAGAGATGCGAGGTTGGAGTGAGATGGGGGATGCTAGATGGGAGAATGGGTATGGAGGGTGTAAAAGGAGAAAAACTACATCGCTAAAAGTGAATGCGGTCGAAAGCCGCGCTTATTTTCAGCGCTAAGTGCATGGAATTTTTTCAAGTGAAGCCATGAGTACGATGCACGTATACCTTACGATACTATGAGCTACGTCGCGCCTGTACCTACGGTTACCAAGCAGTGTCGTCTACAAAAGAACCTTCTGTACTTACTGTACTTATATTTTAACCTATTTGCAATTGCTCTCGAAGGATTTACATTAACTAGATTTGTTATGCAGTTTCCCTCGCAATATTTTGAAAATGTGTTATGTTAGTGATAAAGTGTCTAATTTGTAGACACAAACATTTCTCGTTTTAGTTAAAAGCAGTTGAAGTTATTATTAAAGTAAATTAAATTATTAATTTATTAAACATATCTAATTTATTTAATGTGTCAAATATTAAAAGTAGATAATAATATATTTTATAATTGCAGTGCAAAAAGAAGTTGTGAGTTCGATTCCAATTCGAAACGAAGTTTTGAATGATCTATAAAAGTTTGAGTTTGCTCTGAGTGTACTTTGTGTTTATTAGTCGTGTACTACGTACTCACTGCTTAGTAATTGTTCTTTAGTTCATGATCAAGTAATATTTATATTTAATTAATAATTATTTCAAAACAAATCTGGAAATGAATATGAGTGTGTTACATGTATAAAACCTTCTACGTAATAAATTAATTAACAACTCATCTACCAAAATCATGTTTGATCGCTGATTAAAATGCAAGCAATATCTAGTTAATTACACAAATGTGCTGCGGTCTGTGGGCCTTGACATCAGATAATAATGCTTTTAAGCTTTGCATCGGAACCTAATTGGTGGCTCATTAAAGTGCTCCGCTTTTATCAGAATTGCCGCAGTATCGGAATATCCGATACGTCTCCGAAACGAGCCATGCATGTTTGGTGAGATTATGAAAAATTTATTAATTTTTATACTATTACTTATTACGATATACTTACTTGCTTGTTATTTTAATATGTTTTTATGGTTAAATGATAGAATATTGCCTATAGAATTGCGAAAATGTTAAGGTAATATTATGTCTAGCATGCTGTTAAAAGTAAAAGTTAATCCAATTTTTTGTTGCCCAGTCAACAATTCTCTAAAATCAAAGAAAGAGTTAAAGACTATCATTACTAGTAAAAAGATCTGTTCATTTTTAACAAAACCGTATAAATTAGAGGGCGGACCCAACAGGTTGTTTATTTAAAGTGTGGTTCAAGAAGTTAATTAGATAAGGGAAAACAGCCAAGTTTAATTTGTTCTTAGGAATTCGTGACATTGCCAAAAAAAGTCATTATCAATGTTTTAAGCTTCCACCTTGAACGTTTTGTTACAAAAAATAAATTAATTTCTGTAATGAATTGAACAGGTATTACACTTTTGGCCGTTACACGAACACTTAGAAAAATACGTAGATAAAAATAGGTAAAACATTTTGGTAACTATATTTATTATTAACTGATTTAGTTTTAAAAACTTAATCCAGTTATTAAAATAGGTATTCGTTTAAAATATAAAAAAGGACATCGTAGAATCGCCAGTAAAAATGGAAAGTGTGAATTCTGACAACTTATGCAAAAGTCATGGCAACTAGATGAAACTGTATATGAAGTGACTGTGCTATGACTAAAATAAAATCATTATGTTTCGCATCAGGACAAAATTCTTAGTAGTTACAAGAATCGCGAAATGGATGTGGTTATTCATATACTCGTAACATTACCGTTGTTTACCCGTTTCCTAATACGTGAGAGGTCTTTACTACGTTATTTTGGCGCCTACAGTATTTAATATATAAGATAAATTGTGAGGAAAACTGTACCTGTTCTCATAGTTTATGCTGTAACCAGTGAGGATCTATTACCGTACATACATAATCGATATTATGTCGTGGTATGTAACTAAACGAAGGTGTAAATAAATACTTGCCTTCTTCAATACTTGCTAACATAGGTCACTGGAATAATAGTACTAGTGGAATCAATAAACTTCTAAAATGATTAAAAATATTTTTCTGTTATATTATTTGTGGAATACAAAACATATATTTTTAGTGTATCATTTTAGTACTATAATACCACTTTATCGACAATAACAATACAATTTGGTCGTTTAAGGTAAATAAAAATAACGTGTTTTTGACATTCATAACGTTATTGTAAGTGAATGTATAAGAGCGGCCGCACCTGGGGTCTTAACAATGGGCCTACACAATACGCCTGCGAAGTAAACTGAATAACTTTATTTAAGAACACAATAAACCACTTTTTACTAGAAAAGGTCTGAATTGTGTAATGCTATCGTGGGTTGTATAGGTAAAGAAAAAGAAAACAAAAAAATGTCGAGAATATTTTGGCGTATATTTCAAGAAAAGCAATAATAAAGTGCTATACTTACCTAATATTTAGGTAAATCTTGGAGAAATTTACCAAAGCGTTATACTAGATCTTTCATTGTAATTAATAGGTAAAGAAAAACTCATTGAATTGTATATTAACTGGTATTGGAAAAATTGAGTTTGTGAACCTCTGATGTGGCTATATTATGTAAATGTACGCTTTGATTGGAGCAACTATTTATATAATATAATGCTTTCGGTAAATGAATAAATAAAAATTACCTAATCATATACTAAAAAATTAAATGCATCCATCGCTTTATTTGATCACTCTAAGAACTCAGGCTTATGTTATTCAGTATTATATTTTCGATGAAAGTTGCTAACACTCGTTGAGCCTGCAATGATTTCTAGCTCAGTGCTCTTTAGTTTTACTACTTGCCGAAAACTTGGAAGAAATCGGTGTTACCCCACCGGTAGAGAGTTCAAGTGGAAAACAAAAGGCAAACGCGTACTCTACTACTATTGGAAATACATCAGAAAACGAATTCAGCATTATGACTGTATTTGGCCTATAAACACGTTTAAAGGACTTTCTGCTATTATTATTTGTTTATTTTATATTTTTTATATTAGCCTACTAAAGTGACTCCACTTTGCCTGATGGTAAGCAGTCAGTGGAATCTAAAAGTGGTGGATACCATTCCAAAAGCCAGACTACTGGTATGGTAGCCATCACTATGGCAGCTTAGTGAGATGCTTTTTTACGCCCCGCCTAAAAGAGCCAAGATCATAATTAGATGGGAACACATGCACTGGTAAAGAGTTCCAGGCTATAATTGAGCGACAAAAGTATGAAGTGCTGAACCGTTTGATTCGAGACCCTTTGGATTCCACTGTGAAAGGGTGGCACTTCATTCCCGCAAGTGTCGTTCTGGATAAAAAGGGAGAGGGTGGGATTAATTCAAAGAGCTCTTCAGAACATTCACCGTGGTAAAGGCGATAGAAGACTGCCATTGAAGCAATGTCTCTACGTTGCTGTAAAGGCTCAAGGGTCTTAGTGGCCTCTGGTCTTCCGATAATACTTACTTACTACTCCGAGGATTGCTTATTTATTGATTTTTTTTTCAACTTCTTCTCACTCAGTAATAATAGGAATATTTATATCAAACATGTGTAGTAGAGACTAACGTCTTTGTACGTAATCCAACACATGTTCGTTTTAGTCAGATTAGTATAGTCTTATTATTAGTACAGTTTTGGTGTTACCGAGTTTTGATGTTTGAAACGATTGTTTCCATATTACTGAATTGTGCATAAAAATTGTGCTAAAAATATATTTATATCTTTAATATTCTGATATGTGACATAGGCCCAATTTCCCCCTTTCCTCTTTCCTCACCTTCCTCTAACCCCATTCCCAGCCGCCATAGTGGAGGCCACCATACCAGCAGTTTAAGAATGCTTACCACCAGGCGGGGTGGAGTCACTTTGGTAGACTAATAAAAAAAAAAAAAATATCTATTATATATCCTACTAATATTATAAATGCGAAAGTTTTTATGTGTGTGTGTGTGTGTGTATGTACATGTATTTCAAAACAAAGTTTTAAATGTTACATCACCAACGTTACGTGCGCGGTAAACTATTTAAAACCTTGTATGCAAGGCTTGCAGAAATTGATAGTAGTGGGATAAAATTCGCGTGGATAGAGACAAAAAATATTTTTTCCGAACATGCAGCGCTCATTCAATTCATTATCACTATTTTGCCATTTAATATGTCAATTAAATCTTTGGCAATTTTTGATTATCTAATGTAAAACGTAACTAGCCACATTATACAAATCTGGCTTACGATAAGTAGGTAAATTTTAAACAAACAAAAGATAATACTATTTACAACGATACCATTTGTATGGTCATGAAGTTTTATATATATATATATAATATTTTATCAAACAACTTAATGTAATTCACCAAAAGATTGCCAAGGCTCAGAAGTTTGAGTTCAGCAGAGAGCAGCAATGAAAAAAGATGTTACTTTACTCTTGAATATTTCGCTAATTTTATTTACATTGTAACCTTTATTCTCCGTTCATCTACATCCATATTGTCTTGTACTTATATTTAGTACGAACAATCCGATTATAGTATATATTATAATAACCACTGCCGAGACAAAGGGTCGTGACATCTTATAGCTGAATCTCATTCGTCCACTTCATTAAGACATGAATTATGAATGGGAAGACATTAGCATCCATCTAGAGAGCGCGTAACTATGAACACCATTGTCATGCAGATTGTGCCGGACCTCGTCGTATACCCTCCAATATGAGATGTTTGCAAACAAGTATACATCGATATTATCTATTCGTTCTAATTGTTCTTGGAAATGCAAATTTTGAGACCTTGGTTGTTTATACAAGTAGTAATACTTGGGTTATTATTATAAGCAGGGCCCTAATGGCATTTCTATTATTTTTTGCAAAGATAGGGTTACACTTTACACTTTTTCTGCTACCATTCTGAGATTTTCTGTGAGAAAACTCATTTATGAGTGAAGCTCGCCTTTGTACTACTTACTACATTTTCTGTCATTGTCTATATGTTTGTTATGTGTACAATAAAGTATTAAATAAAATAAATAAATAATAGTCAGTAAATAAGAGACATAAGAAAATACACATGTGGAAAAACTTTTATTTAGGTACCTATGTGAATTAGCGTTGTTGATGATTATTAGCATGTTACAATACTTTAAATAATTTATAATAATATATCGTCAGTTATTGAATTAAAGCTTCTGTGTATATATGTATATCATCATAGTTTTGAAAAATATCTATCGGTTACATACGATATTTTTGTTGTGAAGTTGCATGAGTTCAGCACAAAGTTTTTGTATATCCGTGAATTTTGTTAAACCCACACTGGATTAGCCTGATGGACTATGTTTATCTCCACTTAGCAGTTGATGTTATAGTAAAAATGAATTTCAACAACACGGCATTAGTCTTAAACCGGGATTTTAATATGTTATATAGTTTATGGTATAGTAAATTACATAGTAAAAGTTAACTTGCATTTTACAGGTTAGTAGATCTGCTTCAGCATGAATGAACCAGATTAATGAAAAAGTATCTACTGTTTAGAACATCGGTGTGTTATAGTAATTCGTATGTTTGCATTGCGTTCAATGACAGAGAGAGAGAGGTGACTACCAATTAAAAATGAGTAGTTCCTTAGTTGAACTATTCAATGACATCCTTACTGAACTCATTTTGATACTTTAAAACAACCTTCATATGCCTGTTGAATTAAACGGCTTCAAACATGAATCATCAAGCGGAATAAAACTGGTGAGGTCTACGTAAACGACGACATAGATTTTACAGAACATTTAAATTTACTGCTGAAATAGAAGTAACACAATAATGTTACGGTGAAAAATAACGAGAAACCTTACAATAACGTGCGCCCTTCGTAACTCACGCATTATTTACGCAACTAAAACTACCTCAACCCCAAAGGGAAACGCAAAAACGTCATAAAAAGAACCTATTCTTATCTATTATAGTGTACAGACGTATATAGACATTCAGTATTCAAGATGCAAACAGTGACAACCAAATCGTTAAACTCTAGGGAATATCGAAATGTACGGCGCCGATATTGTGTTAGTGAGTACTATCCCTAACAAAGATGGCTGAATATCGGTCTGACTAAACCTCGCTTTTGACAGCCTGGACAAAGACTTCAAAGGGAAACCTCGGTAATGGTTGTACCATTAATAAAATGCTCTGGTAACTTTCGCACGGTTGTATATCCATTTTAATTCATTTATGCCACAACTTTTGATGTAAGTCATTCAATGGCTAGCTTGAATTGACAGAATTTGAAAGCAATGTAACTATCTTGAAATATTTAAAAACCTTTATATTGAAAGTTTGTTTTCTTATTCTAAAGAGGTACTTAAACACGATATAGATTACTTGTTATAATGGAGTTCAAATTTTGATTTGTTTACACTAGCTACTCGCAACGCTTTTTCACCCGCGTAAAGTTACATGTTTGGTAACTGTTCTGCTCCCGTCGCCAATAATGATTTAAAGCCGATAACCTTTCTCTAGAACTGGGCTATCATACGCAAAAAGAATTATTCAAACCAGACTGGTAGTTCCAGAGATTCAATCAAACAAACAAACTCTTTCGTTTAATATAATAGTATAGATGTAATATATATACTTACTCGTAGTATGCAATAAAGAATGTTCTATCTATGAGTTTGAATTCATTATTGTCTGTCATCTAAGTAGGTTCATGTATCGGTTTTCTAAGAAGGATTCATATAACCCTTGTTGTGTATAGATAAATTATTGTAGAATAATATGTACATCTGATTTACTCCGTCTATACGGTACTTGTTGTACAAAGGTTACTTATTACGAAAGTTTATAATCGGCATCGCCACAAATGAAAACTGAGTAGATACATTTTATTGTTTGTAGTCATGTATTACGTGACTACGAGATCACTGGGTTCTACTAGGCGAGTTCTCATTTTGTCCTCTATATACGCTAGGGTTGTCGCAATGAAAACAACAAAGCCTCAGGTAATTTCGCTAATGCAAGTGGTTACACCCTATCTACATCGCACTTACAGAGGCTTCGCCCGAAGGTACCTATTAAGAGGGCCGACATACGCGATATTGTAGACCTTCGCCGGTATATTTTGACTAAGTGTTAATATCAAGGCCATATCATCGTAAAATAGTTTCAGTGTACGAATGTTCTAAGAAATTGGGAGCGTGTAATAATTTTGCGGGATAGAGTAATTTGCTTTTAGGAACTACGCAATAATTTTATCTACGTAGAACTTTGTAACTATTAAGTATGTTATGAATGGGTTTTTATTATATTAAATATATTACGTTTTTACCCGCATCTTTGCCTACTGCTCTGCTCCCATGGCTAGTAGCGTGATATTACACACATACATTCTCAACAACTGGACTGGTAGTTCTAGAGATAACCGCGTTCAAACGAACAAACAAACATACAAACAAAGATTTCCGCTTTATATAATAGTATAGATTTACATAAATATTTTTAATTGCAATTAAAAACGACTTAATTTTGATTCAATTTAATAATGTAACTAGTAAAAGATAGGTAATTTAGTTTTCAGTTTGTGTATTATTTTTTAGTTTATAAAATTCTGATATGCATTAAGGGCAATAGGTCTCTTGTGACTAGACAAATGGTATTTAGTCTAAGAGCCCTTTTAAATTAGAGACGTGAGGAAGCCTTGCAGAGTCGCCACTGTGGTGCACTAACCGCGCCACTACTAGTTTTCATACAATTTCCAGAAGCGCAGTCGCAGCGCCACTATATGTGGCGATGTCTACAATAGTAGACCGTGGACCACAACGAGTGGACGCCGAGCGCCGAGGCGGTGCTGGTCAGGTGCCGGGTGGCTCTAATGAGCTGGCGGTTTGCTCTTCTATAGAGGACATGAGAACTTTGAATGAAGCTATTATCATTTCAAATGCTTGATTTCGCAACTTGTTGATGCACAATGCCTTATTGCGATCAAGGACTATTTGCTCATCATCACGAAACGTTCAACTGCCATCTTTATTAGGAAGCTCTCATAAGTACACGGTAGTAGATCCACGCTGATTTCAGCATGAATGGGTCGGATCGTCCGGGGAAGTACTACCCTCTCATAGAAGATCGACTTAAGAGTAGTAGTACCTATCCGTACTACTGCGTTTCGTTCGGTGAGTGAGAGCGCCGGAGGCCCAATTTCCCCCCTTCCTCTTCACTCACCTCCCTCATTCCCTTCCCCTAACCCCATTCCCAGCCGCCATAGTGGAGGCCACCATACCAGCAGTTTAAGACGATGGCTTCTGGTACAGTGGCCGCCACTTCTGGATTCCACTGACTGCTTACCATCAGGCGGGGTGGAGTCCACACTAGCGGGTAAAAACGTAATATGAAAAAAAAAGCACAACTATTCCTGAATTTTAGTGTTTTTATAGCCACATACATAATGTAGGTCAGAGACAGAAAATATACAAAATTCAATTTGTTTTGAAACGTATTCTATGGTGAGTGATCAAATGGTTTGAAAAAAAAAACGTTTTTATATATTTACTTCGTTTATATGTATTTGTTTCGCAGGCAATATTATACATTCATATAAGGCCGATAAGTAAAGAAACACTGGCTATAGAAATAAGTACTTATATGATAGATACAATACTTTACCAGTTTGTGAAATAAATATAAATACACAAACACATTCGCGTTAAATATGACTACGAAACTTTCACAAAGGTATTATTTTAAATACAGTTTACAAATTATTTCTCATAAATTCAACAATATTAAAAACGTTAACAATTTACAAAATTTTCTTCTATTTTATAGCATTTCTGATTTACATACACTTTTAACAAATATAGCTATAAAATTTAATTTCGAAACAATATAGTACCGTATGAATGAGCAAAACAAATTCTAATGTTTTTATACCGCGTAGCTACGTTATATTTATGTATGTACATAATACATTAACAGTTTATATTACGATATACAATATAATGACACAAAGTAAGTACATGCTTACACGACGTCACATAAACAAATACTTTTACCTATAAGTTAGTAAAAAGTTTTGTACAATAGCATAATATATTACAATGAATGTCTGAGAAAGTAAATATTAGTAAAAATAAAGCTAGGTTGTCAAAGCGAGTTTTATGCAATTTTTGATTTCACGCCAGAGACAAAGACATCACAAGAATTCTGTTAGTAAATTATTTGCTTGTAAACGAGTCATAAAAAGGAATTTAGATATATCTATGCAGTACTTACAATACTTTCCAAGTACCTAAGTACTTATTTAATTTTGACGTATAACTGTATAACAAGTTAACCTCATACAATATTAAGCATTTACATTTGTAATACAAAGCCGACATCTGACGAATCGCTAAGCTATATTACGTACTGTTACAATCACTTACTCGAGTTCGTTCACCGTTATCTATAAAAATGTACCATTGTCTTTATTCTACCGATAAACACTGTTTTAGTGTCTTACGTACTTTTACCAAGACACAGACACCTCTATTGGCCATACATTGCTAAGCCATGAGCAATTTTAAGACAAGCGAGATGAAATTATTAGTTTAATTTTACGACTGGTAATACGTAGAAATACAAAATTAACAAAATGTAAGATTTGTAGAACGTAAGATTAAATTTAAAGTTATTACCTTGTTCTTTTTTAAAAATTCATTGAGTCTTAACTTTGCACATGGCTTTGAGGAAAAAGTTTAGCATGCGGCGAGGAATAACGCTGTTATTAAAAAGGTTGCGTGTGGAAGAATGCAGGGTGAGGCGGCGGTGGGCAGGCCGCCACCGCCGAGGAAGCCTGCGTCCTCGTCACGCGGCCCACCTTCTCTGAGTGGCCCTTGCAGGCTGGAGCGAACGTCATTCGTCTCTTCGATGGGGTAGTCTCGCTCATCTTCGTCGCGCGATTTGCGGTTTGGCAACTCCATTTCTGAATAAAAATTGCTATTTTACCTAGTTGTCTATTTAACTGAAGGGTCTTATAAACTTTCTGTCTATGTTGTACTAAAGTCTAGGCTCTATTGAATAAAGATGCTTGGCCATCTAATACGTGGCACTTTGACTATCTTGTGAATGGCAATCTACAGGAACCATTTCTAATACATTTGCGCGCTTCCGTTATATTGTCTGCATATACTCAGTTGAGTAAATCGAATAGAATTATATATACTGGAATAAAAATATAATGATAAGACGTTCATGCAAATTGTTGTAAAATTCAAAATGATAATTGTCGTATATGCGGGCGGAGAGGGGATATTCACTCTCCTTCCGGTGCGCGCATAGAACAGTCAGTCGCTCCCTGACTGTTAACCGAGTAACGCGTTTTGGTGCCCGAGCGCACCAATATCTTATACGTAGCTAGCTATATCTGCCTCAGTAAATTGCTATATACTGAACACCACACGCAGCACAAATATTACAAGCGGCGACAAAGATAAATGTGAGTACAATTATTATATTGTTTACCCTATAAAAAAATTGATATAAAGGAAGGAAGAAATAAGTACTTATTTCATTGTTACTGTACGGTTTACGTATAAACAAATAAACTAGCAAGTAGATTTATTCATCTAGTGCTGATTTAATAGTAGGTCGACTACTACGATCAATGCTATTATATCAGCATTTAAAATCTTACAAACTTTTTCATAACATAGTTTATTGTCTCACTGTGGAACTAAAATCTGCCCCTAATTTCCAAGCCATCAACGACGAATTTCCAAGACCTTAATATTTCAGTACTAGTGATCATCCAGTTAATCTCTCCAACGATTCGACAATATCATCATCATTAAAAATATTCAATGAGTTTTATGTTCCTATCATAATATCACTCGCCGTTTAACTCTCATTCCATCCCATAATTTTATAGCACCCATATGCACTACACAGTACCAATTATGGTGACACTTACCATACAACCTAATGTTGCCTTCGGCGTCGCCTATAGAATTCTTGGATATGCACTTGTAGCCCCCGAGGTCACTTCTCTGTATATTGCGAATAACGAGGCGCATCTGCACGCTGTACGCCGAACTGTTGATCTCGGTCATCTGGTATTTGTCGTTTGATATTATCATTTCACCTGAAAGAAATCTCCTTGTTAATAAGGTAATTGTAGAAGTTGGGAGGTAGTAATGTGGTTTATTGGATTTCTGATATCTTTGTGATTTTTTTTAACTGGTTGTAGTAATTTGTTGTAGGCTGTGATAGTGTGTAATGCAAAAACATTTTTATAAGTTGGTTTTATTATTCTCAGTAATGTAGGTGTTGTAAATAACTGCCACCCAACCCTGACCCTTGAAATAACCTCAGCAATAAATAATATATAATGTAGTCTAATGTTGTTTTAAATATAGTTGCAAATAACTGATAATTTTATTAAGTAGGTACTAACAAAATAAGAGCCACACAAATAAATACTTCGAAAGTCATAATTGCAAAGTAAGCAATGTAAACCCATTCATCACTTATTAAAAGGTTCGCCGTGTCATCAAATATTAATTTTATTTACAAAATGCTAGTATTTGGTTGCTGTTGATACAGTCATTTGTTTCATCGCCCTTTATTCGATAGGCCAAAACCTTTCCGTCCATTTATATTCGCCCACTTCCGACCATTGTCCGTCCGATATCGAATTGAAATATTGTTACGGTGTGTCGTGCGTGAAACAATACACTCTATGATCACATATAACTTATCTACTTTAGTGTATCTCCATGTGGTAACAGTACAGCGCTCAGTTAAAATAATATTCAATTTCATCCTATGTTGCAATGTCAACAAGCAAATGTTAATTTTAGGGGCAAGTGTTAACATTATTCGTTCCTGTTCAATTTGTCAGTTGGAAAGCTTAATGTGCTTCACAAAACAATAGTAATTACAACGATAAACTGCCGCTTTGTGATTGTTAATCCATTAATAGTGATGCGTACCAGTATCATGGTTGAGGGATGTTGTTTGTGAATATAAATGTACCGCATTGTAATGAATATTAGCTATTTGTGTCTACGAAACCAGGAAAACGTTTTAAAATGCCTCGTATTATGGAATTTTGTTGCTGGAAAATGACCGGATTCGTGAAAACAATCAGTTCGTCGATCTAAACTCAGTCAATCTAGCTTTCTGAATTATAAATTGGATGTTTGTTGGTATTTGGAATTCAAAAATTCAGTATACATTCTATATGTAACGTACAGAGTTAAGGCCAGTTAAAAACATACGTAATAAATAATAAAACATGCGAATAAATAGGTGGTAGCAGGTTTTTTTATTGCAAATAGGCACTCTTCTGCTAACAAAACAATACAATGCCCTTGTTAGTACACAGGCAACGACTACATAACACACCCTTAGTACAAATACAATGCTGTTTAGGTGGTGTTATTAGGACTCTGGCCTCTAATAGAGTAATCGAATTTGCCAATTGTTTTAATAAATATCTCGCTGTGCACTATCTCTTGGCGTTAAAATTACATATTAATAATAAATGGAAATTTGCTTCAGTGATTTGGAAATATTTGTTGTTGAATATATTATTATATTACAAGCATGTGAGATCCCGCATGCTTGTGTTACATTAAAAATTGCTTGCATTCTTCTCGTGTCGCTTTATTTTGTGGCGGATGTTTTGTTTTTATTGTTAGCCGCATTACGGTTTACGGCTACTTTAAATAGCAATTTTAAAAGGTTTTTTTATAGCAAAATAAGTAACAGTTCTACACAGCCCAGTGGTTTAAGGCGCAACTGAATAGAAATGTATAACTATTACATTATTTTTTACATATTCTGCTTACTTAAAATACAATGAACGCAGTCTGTATTGCGTGTGTAGTATTTTACGTTACTTGATCCTTGCTGGAGCATGAATGGCTCAGAGAGAACGTTAAAGAACCCACCCTCACATATATAAATATTTTGCGTTTCACTCGATAAGTGAGGCGCTGAAAACTGCTTGATCTAGATTCGATCTCCTTCCTTTTCAATTCTCTTTCCTTGAACATATTCATTACTTTCTTCTTTAAGGTTGGTCACATTTTTTTCCTTATCTTCTCTCTTCTCGTGCAAGACTAGCAACGATTTGAGTGATTTTTTAGAATTATTATTTTATTCAACGCCATTATATACATAAATAATATTTAGAATACTTTATCATACAATTTTGAAAGTTATTTATAGTTATTAGTATTAAGAATCGGTGCACAATATTAATTAATTTTTCTCCTAAAAAATGAATAAATGTTTGAAATCGCTTATCTAAATTGAACAAGTGTTGATCGCATTACCTAGCCCTTCAGTCTCGCAAGTATATTATTGCTATGTATAGGTAAGATAAGTACATGAGGTGGCATGTGACAACGGCTTTTCTCAGACCACCACCGATATATCTATGTTACAGAAGAATATTTTCTTGTTTTTTACTTTTAAGAGCACATTCCTTGCCGGAGTTAGGTTTTAGTTTTTAAACGTAAGTATTTATTTATTTGAATTACTTTGGAATTCTAAATTCGCGAGAAAATAAGAAAATGCAAACAAAGTAATGAATGAAAGCTAATAATGTAGATATATTTAAAATCAGAAAATTAAAACCTATCGTTTGATACTGATCAAGATGTATTTCTAACATATTTTTTTTAATCAAGAACTTTATTTCCTCCAGAGGGCGCATGTTGAATTTAGTGAGATGTAATATAGCGTGTAACTAGCTGACGGTTATGACGTTTCTAATGATACCAAAAAACCTACCAAAATTCTAGTCTTAAACTACTGTTCACCTGTTAACTGCAATCATGAGTACCACGTTCCAAATTTTAAACAATATTGACAATACATGTGTTGCCAATGCTTTTGAATGCTTTACTCAGGATCTTAAAAAGCTAGTTAGGGTAAAACATACTGACTTTATCATCATATCACAAAATATTAGAAGTATCTATGCAAATTACCATGACCTTATTTTAAATCTAGGAAATCTATACATAGATATCGATCTTATAACTTTAAGTGAATGCAGACTAAATCCCAATAAATCTATTCCACAAATCGATCGCTATTTATCTTACCAAACAACAAACCACGTTAACAAGGCTGACGGAGTGGTCGCTTACATTAAAAACACACATAAACATAACGTGAAAGAAATTAAACTAAAGCATGCATCCTGCCTTCAAATTAAAATATTCCCCGATCTCACAGTACTCTTGATATACCGTTCACCTGCAAATTCAAAAGCAGATGATTTCATTTATTCTCTTAATCAACATTTAACTAATATCACTTCTAGTAGAAATATTGTTATCACTGGCGACATAAATATTAATTTAATTTACAACCAGGACGAGAATAGTAACGACCTCTCCAATAGATTAAATTATTTAAACATGCTTGCTATGCATGGATTACTCCCAGGTCATTTATTGCCCACCAGAGGTAAAAACTCCCTTGATCACTTTATGCTGAAAATTAACTCACATAATAATAAAGCTACTATAGCTGTCCTTAGCACTACAATTATAGATCATTTCATGATATTTCTCAAACTTTCAAAGAAGATAAAGTTTAAAAAAACCTATGTTAAAAAAGCTACACTCAATTTAGAAAACGCACTCGATAGTTTAAAACATTGTGAAATTCATAAACTACTTAATTTAAACAACCCAAACGTACTTACTGATCGTATTATAACTATATTACAAACATGTATTGCAACTAACACATTTACAAGGATAATACCACTCAAAAATAGAATGATCAAACCTTGGATGACTCCTGGATTGCTACGCTGCATTCGTAATCGTAATAACATGCAAAAAAGTCTTAAATTAGACCCTTATAACCCGACACTCAATATAACTTACAAACGATACCGCAATTTTTGTAACTCACTAATAAAAAAACAACAGCGTAAATACGACAAAGACCAAATAATAAAAGTACAGAAAAGCTCTCAAAAGCTATGGGACACGATAAATAACATAACTCAGCGTAAACCTAAAAAAACTCCGAATGTAGAACTACTGGATATAAAGGAAACCGCAGAGGAGTCTGTCGATGAGGTAAATAGGTACTTCTCTAATATAGGCAAAACTCTTGCAAATGAAATTTTTGGTAAAACCACTAAAATATTTAATTCCCGAATAACAAAGAATGCTAGCACTGATAAAGTAGAAACCTCTCCACTATCATCTTTTGTATTAATGGATACGGATAATTATGAGGTGCATACTATTCTAATGAATCTTAAGTCGGACAGCGCTGCAGGCTGGGATAATATCCCGATCAAATTTCTAAAAGCAGCACGCGCTTTTGTAGTCCCAGTGATAACCCACCTGGCTAATATTTGTTTTGAGTATTCTGTTTTCCCTTCAGCTCTGAAACTAGCACTAATAACTCCAGTTCACAAGAGCGGCGATATGAGCAATCCCTCAAATTATAGACCGATATCGGTTTTGCCGGCTTTGTCTAAAATTATAGAAAGACTAATTAATTCACGAATGATCACATACTTAAACAAATTTAATTTACTATCCCCTACTCAGTTCGGTTTCAGGCACGGAAAGTCGACTGAGGACGCAGTGCTGGCACTTGCGTCAACTGTAACTACTATCGTGGACAGTGGAGACAAGTGCCTTGCTGTTTTCCTCGACCTCAAAAAGGCCTTCGATACCGTTTCGATCCTATTCCTTCTAGATAGTCTAGAAAGAAATGGAATAAGAGGATCTCCACTAGTTCTTCTCAAAGACTACCTAAGCGATCGAAAACAAAAGGTCAAGATTGCTGACTTTATCAGTGCTGAAGAGACTGTAACATACGGTGTGGGACAGGGCAGTGTTCTTGGCCCGACATTGTTTCTTGTATATATCAATGCACTATGCAGTATGAAAATTACAGGGGCTCAAATATACTCATACGCTGACGACACTGCAATCGTCTTTAAAGGCACTACCTGGGACATTGTCCGTCAAACTGCAGAGGTTGGTCTCTCTAAAGTAGCCATTTGGCTAGACCAAAATCTATTAACTCTTAACACCTCCAAAACGAATTTCATAAGCTTTTCTAAGTACGATAGCTCTCAGCCACACTCTGACTTTAAAATAAGGATTCACAATTGCGGAAACCCATTCAACTCGCTCTGTTCTTGTGCCGAAATCGCTAAAGTTAAATACGTAAAGTATCTTGGCATAATGGTTGACCAGCGACTATCCTGGCACACCCACACTGAATTGGTAATGTCAAGAATAAGAAAAATGATATGGACATTCAAAACCCTGCGACACGTAACCCCACTAGAGCTCCTTAAACAAATTTATACCTCACTCGCGCAATCGGTAATAACATATTGTTTGCCAGTCTGGGGTGGTGCAACAAAAATAAAATTTTTAGAAATAGAGAGAGCTCAGAGGACTCTGCTTAAGGTTATGATATTTCAACAATATAGATTCTCAACTGAAAGTTTGTATGAAGTTACTGACCTTTTATCAGTTAGGAAGCTTTACATACTTCATATAACACTCAAAACCCACAAATCTCTAACCTTTGATCCTAACAATCTTACACGTAGAAGGAAGACCCATGTTGCTCCAATTATAAAAACTAAATCTACGTTTGCAAAGAGACAATATATAAGTCAGTCAGCACGTTTATATAACCTTATAAATAAAGATATAAACATCTATGGCCTTACGTTACGAGAGTGTAAAAATAATTTAGTAAAGTGGCTAAAGTCGAAGAACTATGATGAGGTAGAAACAATGGTACAGATGATATCTTTATAAGAATGATAGTTATTATTTAATTAACGTTAGAATCCCACTGACACACACACACACACATACACATACACACACACCCACACACATACACATACATACACAAACGAAATGCGTTTTCTATTTTAGTATTGTTGTTAAAATAAATTCACTTTGCATGTTAACTATTAGAGTATTAGATACATAATATAAAGTTGTTACCTGTGTAAAATACCTACATATAAAACAGATAATCTGCTGGAGGAGCGAGATTTCCAAACACAAGCATGTTATAGCTTAAATGGAAATCTCTACTAATGGAAAATGTATGAAATTGCTGTTAAAGAAATAAACAATTTTATTATTATTATTATTATTACCTAATTTGTCAAATTATGATGGCTAGCTTAGAAGATACGAGGGAACAGATGAACATACATACTACATATCTTCACTCTACAATAAAAATATAATCGGATATGGTATACTTAGTAAAAATCACTAAATGCCATCTATAATAATTCTATGCGTCTTTAAGTTTATTTAAGTTCGAAGTACGGTTTCAATAACATAATATCGTGATTTAGTCTTGATACGGTCGTTAATCACAACTCAAAGCAGTTAGCATTAATATACTCACTTGATAACGTTTGACTTCATTTTATTAATAGATATGGTTGATCTTTTGACTTGGATATTATTATTATACTTTGTTAGATTTTGGTATCCGCTATCATGTAATTACTGGTTAATCGTAAACTCGTTTGTATTGTCACTCATTGCGTGTTTACTATAATATGTTGCATTAGTTACTGCTACCAGTAAGTTTATATGATTAAGGAACGTAGGACGTAATATTTCGGAGTAGACATTCACAGTCTGACAAGAAACAGATATATTGCACAAAGCTAACATACTAGTGGGCCATATGTTAGTTCTATTCAAGCGTAGAATTATAGTATCTGCAAACATACTACCAGGTTTATGTGTTAAATGGGAGCAAAACATCTCTTAAGCCTGTATTGCGAGAGCACTTGGTCGAATGTATCTTATTTGCTTGTGTGTCCACCAAAAAAGTGTCGATCGTGAACTAAGTTATGGTTGTAAGTCCGACTGACTACATCTTTTGCTCGAACGGTGCCGTGCATTTACACTCATTTTGTTCTCTGTACATTCATTGGTAAATAAATTTCGTGTCTTATTACAAGCAAAATAGATTTGTGTTTCAATTAAGTATTGGTTATTATTGTGCTGAATTATTCCGTATAAAAATAAGCAAAATATTCACAACCATTGAGTTGATTAGGCATTTTGCTATTTTTGTTAATCTCATCGTATTTATCAATTTCTCTGTATCTACATTTAAATGTGTAATCATGCATTGTACGAGTATGTAATAACTTTGAGAATGACTCAAAGTATGATATATAAGACATTGGTAGTGTTAGAGCAACATCGTCATCGGCATCGTCATTGGAGGGGACGAGAGGAGGAGGCGCGGGGTACGGGTAACGGTACGGGTCGCCGAACTCTCACTCTTCCGACAGATACACCACCAGCGACACGCGCCTTTTAATAGTTTTAATTTTATCTTGTACTTAATTATACTCTTATATTATACACATTTTAATATAGTCCACTCTTTTATTACTAGTCATCAATCAAATCTCAAACTACAACAGGTGGGTTATACTTGTATGTGCAACACATCTCTAGTAAACCTCTCAATCCATCCAACTAAACAAAATTTAAACTTAACGTAGAATCGAGGTCTTAGTGCAATAGTTATTTTAATCTATCTTACCTTGCAGTTACAGATTGTCATTTATGACTTCTACAGCGGTAATATTTTAAAATGTTAAGGAAAATTACTGTTCAAATTTTATTGTAAATTTCATGGTATTTTGAACACAATAAGCCTCCATTAATAATGCGGTCAAACCAAAGACATCGAGAGGTGACGCGAGACGTAGGCTTGGCGTTGGAGCGTCGACCACAAATCTGCGGCTCGCTTGATGCAAGTGACACCTCAGGGGGCAACGAGACCACGCGCCACGGCCGCCGCCACAAACACAACCCCTTTTGTTTATTGTTGACAACTTTATTAATGAATTATCAATTTACAGATAAATCGAAGCTGCGTTGACTCTATGAATGGTTTGTTAAAAACGGAGCTCAAGATTAATAGATAGTTTTGTTGGCATTATTAATTGTTACTTTGACCATATTGCCATTGTACAGTAAAAACACAATGCCATTTACTGATTTGTTAGCAGTTTAATTTAATAGCGTATGATTATACATAATTCTTTCAGCAGTTATACTTAATGATAATTATGATATTTAACGGCAAAACATTCATCGTGTACAATCGGGGCTACTAAATCTAAAACTAAGTTTCAAATTGAGATACTGCGTACAAAAAGGTCTTTATGTAAAATGAGCCTGTGTATCGATATTATAAATAAAGCAATTTTATTTAAATGAAACGCGATTGAAATTACAACAAAAAGTTGTTGGAAGGCCTGGATGCGAGAGCGGACACTCCCATTCCATGTCCGGCGCGGCCGGCACGCCGCTTGTCCCATCTCGTCACGCCCGTGTATTACCTAATTTAATTTGTAGTCCCCGCAATTTATGGGCCGCAGAAGAGCTGTCTACCCCCTCTGTTTGTTAGTAACGGCCCAGACATGTGGGCCGTACGTCACTCTAACAGTTGAGTGTTAATTATTTAAAAGTTATTGCGCTTATGTCGACCCAAACAAAGCATCAATCAATAAATAAAAGAACAGTTAAAAGTTACAATTTAACTTAAAAGTGTATCATAAAAATCACTTTAACGTTATGTATAAAAATAACATTATCAAAGTAATGAATATTAATCAGTGACAATGAATATTAAAATGTGCAAATGGGTAAGTGAGACGTTGCGACACAAGATCAAAAGCGTGAACTCGAATAATGATCTTTAAGAAAAAGTTTTACATACTTATTTTATACCTAATAATTAGTTTCTATATTTTCAGAATATTAATTTTAATCGTGTTGTTCGTCACTGATCCTTTATGTTTCAAAGTAAAGCACAGTCAGTTTAGTTTTGAAGAGTAATATTTGATATTGAATTTAGATCTGTACGAATATTGTGGTACGTACGTGAAAGTATATATTGTGACTGTAGCCTAAAGCAATTTGAAGCGAGCGGGCCAGCGGTCTTTGTTGCATATCGGGCGGTAATAGAATTTGGCCGCTTTTTGCGCGGTTGGTCGCTCCGACCGCGTAATAGCGAGCTCGGTTGCCTTTGTAACTGCATCTAAATCTGCCTGCACTATGCATTCGCCTGGTTAGGATATACTAATTATTCAGTAGCTGAATGCTAGGTAGGGATTCATGATATAGATTGTGACTTACCAAATAAGCATGAAAATTTGAATCTTTAAGTTGATTGTAGATTGATGTAAAGTTTGCAGAATGCAATCGAGGAATATCATATAAGAAAGATGACAATGTAATGTCGTGCAGTAGATTGGGTTAGCTCCATATTTAACAGATAGAATTGCATTAGAGAGATTAAAGCGTAGGATAAAAAACAGCTAATAGATTTTACTAAATATTACAGTCGTTTAAAAAACGGTCTGTCATCAAAGAAGGTAATTTAATAGCCTATACAGTGTTTAGGGTAACCGTTGTTTAGGTATCGCCAACTGTAAAAGCGGTTTGTCTTAATTATAAACTAAGTTTCAACGTCTCGTACGATTGCATTGTTTACTAAAATGTCTTAATTACCGTTTCGAAATCTACATTCAAATGCGTCTAACTTTAGCTAACTCCGACTGCGTTTACATCTGAGCACATAAACCGTTCGATTAGACCGACAAAAAATATAAGTTTAAAGACCGCATTGCGAAAAAGTTTAGTTCGTTTTGTAGGGGCCCGAGGCGCGTTGCGGCCGTAGGACCGCTCACACATGTCGCGTCGCGCGGCGTGCGGTGCTGCGGACGGCTGCGACCGGCACAGCTTGCCACCGGACGGTCCGTAACCCGTAAATCCATTCCTAACTCGACTTTAGTGGCTGGCCGTTGTTGGCCGACCGTGCCCGGCGTTTGTTGCAACGCATTATCCACTTGAAAATTGGCGTTTTACCCTAAAACGTATTTCAGTGTGTACTATAGCATTGCGTTCGCCTTCTCTTTACGCAATAAAACCTCGACATTATCCGCTTGTATACTGAGTCTGCAGTTTTTTATATTTTGCCATTTATCATCCCGAGTCCGTAATGTCAATTGCTGCATTTTATTTCATAGAAATTGCAGAATTATACAAATGCCGTCAATGCATTGTCAGTTTTATGAATAGCTCGATTTACGATGATGTGCGAACGTTGGGTCAGTTTTGTTAAAGTCACAACATAATCTCCCGCATTTGATCTTTATTTCCTTCATCTACATACGTAAAACAAATGTAAAGTAAATATTAAGCTTATCTCTGGCACATCGCCCTCCCTAGCGCGACGAGTGCTTTTGTCCATCTGTCACCCGAGCACTAAATAAGCAACTTTTATCCTGAGGGCGTCATTTTAATGAGAAATAATGAAGTTTCCGACCTCTCTGATGTTTTGTTAGGTTAAGAGTCGTATTTGTATTAGTTACTACGTGTTTTTATATATGTAGGTGTTTCACAAGTTATATTTCATGGTGTGTAATTTAGTTTCGTTTTGACAGCAGTCTATTTATTTTTAACAATGGAGTTAATATTGGCAAAATTACTTCGGCTTAGTTATTTTTACAAATGGTCACAATTAGTTGTGTTTTGAGGTAAATGATTATTATTCTTCAAGCCTTAACGTTAATATTATTAGTAAAGTAGGCAGTTCATATTTAATACTAGCTGCGCCCTGCAGCTTCGCCCGCGTGGAGATAACTCTGAAACCTGACTGATTTTCGGTATTGAAAGTATCTTATGTCAGTCTCCGGCACCGAATCTGTGTATAGTTGACACACACATTATTTGCTTCACCACTTTTAACAAAAAAAAACACCAAGAATTAAAAGACTCGTTATGACAGTGACAACTGTACTGAGGTAACTTGCAAGCAAAAATAGGCATTATTGTTTTGTGATATGCAAACGACACTCTTTACTCTAAGGGTGGTAAAGCAATTTTATGGTCGATTATAAATACCAATTTTCATCGAAATCGGTTCAGTCGTTTAGGCGTTAAGTGTAACACACACAGATGCAAACTTTTGCATTTATAACATTAGTAGGAAGTAGGTTCTTAGTAGGATTATTAAAATATATTCTAGCTTTTTTAATGTAGTTATTACGGATGATCACTATAATCGGTGAATATTATTTGCAAACATATATTAGTTTTTAAAATATTATTAGATATTTATAGAGATAATGTAATACGAGTAGTACTAATGCAATCAATTTATGGACCCCTCTGAAGTAATTTATAAATATACAAACTCTTACTCGTCTTACTGGTGACAACTTGTTTCATGAAACATGTGACAAATAAAGTTCTGAGAATATATAAGTTCTAGAAGTGTCATTCGTTGGTATTAATTCGTTCTATTATTTTCTCTCTCTTGTGGATTAAAACATCATAAATACGGAAAGAAAATAAACTCATAATAGTAGCTAATGAACAGGGTTCATTTATTAATTTCTGACACAGCAATATTTTATGTTGTCATCGGTGCTATAATTATGAGGTCGTTAATAAGGCGTAACACAGGCGGCATATAATCAAAGTAAAAATCTTTCTTTGTGAAATGAAAAACGGGCATGAAATAAGCGCATATTTTTTCCTTTTAAATACGACCATAAAAAGGCAATAACTTGTAAGCAAGCACTAGCCCCTGTGGCCTGTCAAAGAGGATAGTAGGAACATGAATAACGACTCGTTTAATGACTGCTTTAACGCTTTCAATGTGCTTTATGAATAATGAAATTAGTCGCTTATTCCGTTCTTGAGGTTCGTGCTTAGTGTTTAATAGAGTTTATGAGTTTGCTCGTAAACATCTACAGAAAACAATCGGAGATTACGCTAATTAGTAGCTGTTAACTGATACTGGGTTAAGATAAAATATGCGTGCCTTACTGTACTATGTTTAATTTTAATCGTTTTAGCGTTCCGGAACCTAATTGATAAAAAAAAGAATTCTAATTATTTTGTGATTATATACATAGGTAAGTAATGCTTTTGTCTTAGCCCGTTATATTCTGTCTGTAGGTGAAGTTTCTTAGATATGCAGAATGACCAGTATTGATCACTACACTTGCTGAAAGCAGCATGGCAAATTTAGACTTATATTTATTATATCCACAATTTCTGGATTATTTCCCATTCATCCTCCGGCGCACGCAGTGACTGAGCGAAATGCATTAGTTTCCAAAAGTTTTTGTGTATATATTGCCAACTGTTTGCTAGTGTGTATGTATTGAAGTTTAAGATAAACTGATTCTTTGTAGTCCTTAGTACTTTGTCCTAGCGTTAAGACTTGGTGACTGTCCAAGTTTGGACACCATGAAACTAAGTGGTACTGGATTTATTTTAACCTCTTTGGCTGTTTATTTATTTAGAAGTTCTAAGTGTATTCTCCAAAAAATGTTGGTCACCGAGACACTCAGCTATGAATCAACGAAGAAGAAATAAAATCGAATGTTTTTTTTTTATATTAACCTACTAAAGTGACTATTCCACCGCGCCTGATGGTAAGCAGTAAGTGGAATCCAGAAGTGGTGGCCACTATACCAAAAGCCATCGTTTTAAACTGCTGGTATGGTGGCCTCCACTATGGCTGA
Source organism: Parascotia fuliginaria (assembly GCA_963082885.1). Taxonomy (NCBI): domain Eukaryota; kingdom Metazoa; phylum Arthropoda; class Insecta; order Lepidoptera; family Erebidae; genus Parascotia; species Parascotia fuliginaria. The sequence goes on from OY720172.1 coordinate 13,744,150, forward strand.
GAATGAGATTAAGAGAAGGAAATGAAGAAGGTGAGGAAAGAGGAAAGGGGGAAATTGGGTCTTCGGCGCTCTCACTCACCGAACGAAACGCAGTAGTACGTATACTACTACTTTTACGTCGATCTTCTATGAGAGGGTAGTACTTCCCCGGTCGATCCGACCCATTCATGCTGAAACCAGCGTGGATCTACTACCGTATAAAATGATAATGGTAGATGTAGATCAAACAACATATATATAATAAAATACGTAAACGTTTCCTAAAATATAATAATCCTTTAGACGCTATAGAGTTAAAAATAATCAGCAAGCAGTGTGATAAACTAGCTACAATTTCCTATAACAACTACATAAAAAAAACAGAAGAGGATATTATAAGGAATCCAAAGGCCTTTTGGGCATACATTAAAGCAAAACGCGGGGGCTCTAGTTCATATCCATCTTCAATGACAGATGGTTCAGCAACAGTATCAGACGTAACCAAATTATGTGAATTATTCGCCTCCTACTTTTCTTCAGTTTACAGCCCCAGCCACAATGATAAAGAGTCTAATGGACATTTTCAATCCGATGTTTTAAAAAATTTGAACAATTATAGTCTAAGTTTGGTAAATCCTCTTATAGATCGTCATACTTTGTTAAAAAAGTTAAAAGGATTAGACTGTAAAAAAGGTGCGGGACCGGATGGAATACCACCCATATTTGTTGTTGAATGCGCTCTTGAGCTTGCTCAGCCACTTTTGTTAATCTATAATAAATCATTGTCTTCGGGGACCTTTCCTTCTAAATGGAAAATTAGTAAAGTTATTCCAATCTTCAAATCGGCAGATAAAAATATCGTATCAAATTATAGACCCATCTCAATTTTATCGGTATTTGCAAAGACCTTTGAATCCCTACTATGTCCATACATACAAAATCATTTAAGGTTATATTTAAGTGACCATCAGCACGGATTTGTTCAATTAAGATCTACCTGTTCCAACTTACTCCCATATACAGAGCTTTTGTCAAAGGCTATTGACTCTGGGCGACAAGCTGATGTAATATATACTGATTTTAGTAAGGCATTCGATAAAATATCTCATAGTAAATTAATTAACAAGTTGCGTGCATATGGAATCACTGGTTCCTTGTTAAAGTGGTTAACCTCATACCTTAATGATAGGTACTTTTTTGTGGTGATAAATGGTTTTCGCTCAGAGGCTCACGGCATTTCATCTGGCGTGCCCCAAGGGTCCCATTTGGGTCCTATTTTATTTAACTATTTTATTAATGATGTCCCGCATTGTTTCAACCATTCTAACATTTTCATGTATGCCGATGACCTAAAGTTTGTTAAGATAATCGAATCTGACGAAGATGTACACAACCTGCAAAGTGATTTAAACAGACTAGTTGACTGGTGTGAGATAAACGGTATGCAATTAAATCACAAGAAATGCTATCATATAAAATTTTCCCGGAAACATAAGTTATTGCAATCTAATTATTACATAAATCTACATAAATTAGATGAAGTTGACACAATTCGAGACCTAGGCATATTGTACGATTCTAAATTATCATTCACGCCTCATATTAATGCAATAATCAAAAAGTCTTCAAAACTATTAGGATTTATTATAAGAAACTGCAAAACATTTCGAAATAGTAAGACAAAAATAATGCTATACAACAGCCTTGTCCGTAGTCATCTAGAATATTGCAGTGTGGTATGGCGGCCTCACTATGCGGTTCACGCGTTGCGTTTAGAGCGTGTACAAAAACGGTTTCTTTGGAATTTGGCGTATTCTAGTGGCATACGTAATCAGTTTCGTTCCTATAACAAAAAACTCGAATACTTCAAGATGCATTCTCTTGACAAACGCAGACAGCTACTGGACGCAATGTTTGCGATCAAAGTCTTACACAACAAAATCGACTCTCCTCCCTTGCTCGCCTTATTTAATTTTCGTGCCCCGGCCAGAATCCCACGAAAACCAATTACTCCACTTTATCCACCCCCAAGGAGAACGGTGCTAGGCATCAATTCACCATATGCCAGGTTATGCAAAGTAATAAACAGCTGCAGTGATTGTATTGACGTGCATGTCGATCCTATGCTAAAGCAGAAGACTGTTCTTATTAATAACTTACCAGATTAAAACATTTAATACATTTTTAAACTCGATCATCTTCTACCTGTTCTCATTATTACACATGCATACATACACGAACACACACACGCACGCACGCACGCATGCATGCACGCACGCACACGTACACACGTACACACAAACACACAAACACACACCACATAAACACACAAACACACACACACACACACACACACACACACACACACACACACACATACACACACACACACATACACACACACAAACACACCCATACACACCCATACACACACACACACACACACACACACACACACACACACATACACACACAGAGAGAACTTATAGATATAGATCACACTATCATTAATAGTATTAATAAATTATTACCAATGTATCTGCTGTCAAATACATTTAAGTACTGCGTATTTTCCAATGTAAGTGTATATCTACATGGCAAAAAATGTTAATTGTTTTGTATTAGGTATATAACTTTTTCATAGATTATAAATATTAGATTGTTACATGTATGATTTTAGCATGTGGTGATTACCTCTAAGTATTTGTTACACTTTTGTTATTAGATAAATAGATGTATCACTATGGTAATGTTCAGTGTAAACAAATGTTGGTGATCCATAATAAACAAAAATAAAAACATAAAGCAAATGAATGCTGTTTTTCGTAATATGTTTAGTTAAATAAAATAATCATGACGTTTGCGTACCAGGTAGAATTTGCAGCAAAAGCAGTTGTTCAGAACTTAAATATATTTATTACGGCACAATGGAATTCAAAACCTAGTGACGACTAGTCGTAAGTAAAGCAGTCAGTGTGGTAAATGTCTTACCGTTCTCTCTCGTCCAGTAGTTGATGGCTTTGGGTGATGCTTCTACGTGACACTGCAGTGTGACGTCAGTACCCGTTGGTGCCCCTACCAGCTGGTTTGGTACTTGAACCAAAGGATGAACTGTGAACAAATGTTACACAATAGTTATCTTATTAGTACCTCTGTTATTGTTAACACAATATTGTTCATGATGGAGGTGCTGCTTTAGTAAGCCTGCTTCATTTCGCGCAAAAAATCTCCGAGTCGATTTCATAAGCTCAGTTTCAAGGGTAAAACATACGATATAATGAATTACAAAAGTTAAAACAATGCAAAACGTAAAAGGTCTGTAAGAAATTACTTGTAATTATTTAAGTTTTATATCTAGATTAAATAGTTGCAACACAAAATGATTTAAGAATCAGTTTTAAAATGAATTTTTGTCACGAAATTTTTGATAATAAAATAGTTTTTTATAAGCAGTGAAAATTATATAAATGTTAACTGTCTAGACAATCATTTAGTTTTACAATGTTATAAAAGTTGCGAGAATTTACACTTTCTCAAGTTTTGCACAAATATAAACTTTCTAGTTTGAAGAGGTTTTAAAGCTAAAGTAAAATGACTTTAATAAAAAGATAAAGAGACCCATTTGATTTAATCCTAAATGATCCTTAGATTTATTTAAATACTGTTATTTTTTGCTATTCTCTAAGGTTACCAATCAAGCACGACTTATATGTACATAGCTTCACGACTTTTATCCCCGACGGGGTAGGCAGATGAAACGTGGGTCGTGTTTAACCACCCACGTTTCGTCATTATTTTTTTGTCCCATGCAACAGGGAGTGAGCTTGTTGCCATATATCGGGCACAATTCCAAGCTCCGGACTAAGACTGAGAATTTCTCGACAGAAAAACTCAATATCACTTTACCCGATCCCGGGTTTGAACCCGAGACTTTTGCGTGGTAATTCGAACACAGTACCACCGAACCACAGAGACCGTCGCTTAAAAAAAATATTTTAAGTAGTTAGTGGTTGACATAAGGCCTTATAATATTGGTATTATTATACTAATGGTAAGTAAAGCTCGATATCCAACATGAGTCAATTCTGAATAATTAAAATCTATAATTTATTAATTTTACTTCACCCGGTTTAGTTTAGTTCAGTAACTATCTTTAATAAGTATTTAGAAGTGCAGGAACTAAAGAGAGAACGACAAGAACAAAAACAGTATATAGAAGTCTTGAAGAAAAAGATACATGATATACAACATAAATCCAGGTCTTCTGGAATAGAAATTCGGCAAATTCCTCTATTAAGCAGCGAATCTACCAGTAACCTTGCTAACACTGTATGTAATATCGGAGATGCCGTCGAAATATGTATCGCTGAATCTGAATTAAGGGATGTTTATCGCATAACGGGCAAATCTCCTGCCTCTTCGCTCACACCGCGTCCGATCATTGCCGAATTTAACACCGTAGGAAAGAAACAGTCGCTCATATCCGCCGTTCGATCTTACAATCAAGGAAAGGGTAAGGAAGACAAAATTAATACATCGCTAATCAGAATCGCCGGAGCACGTCAACCAGTCTACATTGGTAAGCAACTCCCTTCTATTACTAAAAAGCTACTTTATCAAGCACGGGAATTAGCCAAAACCAATGGCTATAAATTCTGTTGGATATCCAACGGTAATATATTCTTACGGAAAACAGAAGGAGATAATCAAATTCTAATTCACTCAGATAAGTCATTCCAAGATATTAAATTCAATGCTATGTGACTAGTAGTATTATACTGTAAATTACTAAATTCTTTTCTGAAACTAAAGATTCTGTTTAAACTCTATGTTATATTTGTTTCTAATTGTAAGCCCTTTTCTATATTCACTCATTTTACACTTACACACACATACATTATATTTTATTTATCTGGAAACTCCTACCACCACACACCAATCAGCCTGTGATAACATCTTTTTTACACGTCTTTCTCGCAAAAAATAAAAAAAAGTACAATACTTCACCGAACATCACTCTCCAATTAAATTAGATCATATATTATTAAGTCGCGATTTTGCTGTCTTTGTAGTTACCAATGGCCATTATAAATACTATAAATAGTGAACTTGATTGGCTCACTCAAACTCACGGCAACTAACGTTGTGAAGTACCTGGGAGTTCTAATAGATGCTCGATTACGTTGGGATAAACATATTGATGCGCTTACCACCAGAACTATGAGACTTATTCATATTTTTAAGTCTCTTAGGAATTCCGCAAACTTTGATACCCTAAAAATGGTCTTTTATACATTGTGCCAATCAGTTATAGGGTATTGTATCCCAGTTTGGGGGGGTGCCACTAAAACCTCATTCCTGAGAGCTGAAAGAGCACAGAGAGCAACACTCAAAGTAATGTCCCGAAAATCTTCCGTTAGCCAACGTTTAAGTTGTATTCGAAATGTAGGATTCTAACGGTCCTTCAGCTCTATGTCCTTTGTTCCATCCTTAGGAAACATCCTAGTGTCTTCTACCTGAATCCTAACAAACGGACTAACCTTCCCTTGGGCACCCGCTATAGGACCACTTTCGCTACGCACCAGTTTTACGTATTAAGCAAACATATCTACAAAAAGGTACACAAACATCTTAACATAAATAAACTAAATATAAAACAACTAAAAACTAAACTGACTGAATGGCTTCTTCAACAGGACTACTCACAAACAGAATCTTTACTTACATACGTTGCCTAAAATTTTGCATCATCCATATTTTTAAAGAAAAAGAAAACCACACACACACACACACGCACGCAGGCACGCACGCACGCATGCACGCACGCACGCATGCACGCACGCACGCACGCACGCACGCACGCAACGCACGAATAAATAAATTATTATTAAATAATAATTATTATTAAAAAATGTTAAATAATAATGGCATTGAATCCAAACATGCAGCTGCAAGTGGACAGTGGTAGTTAAATCTTGATTCTGCAAACCTAATGATTAGAGATTTAGTTTCTTATTCTGCTCAGTTGTTATGGTATTTTAAATTAAAAATACATACATAGTTAAGAAGTTACTAAAATGATTCATTCTAACCTTTATCTCGCTGATGTAAAAATAATTAAAAAAAAAAAAAATCAACAAAGAGTATTACGTCGTTGCTACTTTAGAATCTCCTATGTGATACAATGACAATTACAAGAAAATCAATAAAAACAGTCTACTGAAAAAAAATCAAAGATATCACTCAAAGTTAAAAACGTAACTTATTATGGTACATAATTATTCATTTTATTATGTTCATTTAAATAATAAATAAATAGCGACTGTTGTATAAAAAATGATTGCAGCATTACCACATAGGATATTTTATATAGTATTTTTTATTGAGTTGTCACACAGGAGATTTTGAAAATCGTAATTAATATACTTTTTTAATGCTCTAAGCACATGAGAGTTTTTGTATACGGTACATCTTCAAATTTCGAATCGATTGTTATTTAAAAGTCCGTTTCACTAAAAGTGACACATAGGAGGTTTTAAAGTAGCAACGACGATTAGTTCTTTCTACTTGCAGTTATTGTATCGTATCAAAAATCACTACTACGACTTACTTATTATTTTCAAAAGTGTTTAACTTTCTCCAAATAATACTCGTAATATAATTATACGGGGTGGCGCAAAAGTACTGGCACTAAAGAAAATACTTTTTTTTTTATATATGACATTTTCTGTCATTCTGTTGTTGAAAATTGTGTAGAGAACAAATGTAAAATACACTGAAAATAAACATGGACCGTTTTACTCCCCAAGAACGTGGAATAATTGTGTCAATGTTCTTACGGAATAATTCATCAGTGATAAGAACACAACGTGAATTTCGTCGACGATTTCCCCACCGTCCGGCACCGATTGGTCGCACAATTCGACGCTTTGCCACACGCCTTGAAGCAACTGGCTCAACATTGGATAGACCTAAGTCTGGGAGACCAAGAACAGGCCGTTCAGCTGAAAATATCGATGCTGTGCGCGAAGATGTGGAAGAGTGTCCAGAAACATCAACGAGGCGACGTGCCACGCAATTGGGCATTTCCAGACGGACCCTGCAGCGTATTTTGGTGAAAGACTTAAAGATGTTCCCGTATAAAACTCAAATGACTCATCAGCTGCTGCCTGCTGACCACCGAGCTCGTCTAGATTACTGCCAGCGCGTCATAAACCTCAACCTTGAAGAGGATGATTTTCCTTCAAAATTGGTTATGAGTGAAGAAGCGCATTTCCATCTCTCAGGGCATGTCAATAAGCAGAATACTCGGTTCTGGGGCACTGATAATCCGCGCATTATTCAAGAAACACCTCTACACCCACTAAAAGTTACTGTATGGTGTGGCATCTGTGTTGACAGAGTGATCGGACCCTATTTTTTCGAAGACGCTGGAGGCAATGCGATTACTGTCACTGGAGGACGCTACAGAACCATGTTACGTGAGTTTTTGATACCCAGTTTGGACGAATTGGGGCTGGAGCACATCTGGTTTCAACAAGACGGCGCTACGGCACACACAGCGCGCGACACTATGGACTTAGTGAGGGACGCTTTTCCAGGCCGAGTTATCTCTCGTTTTGGCGATTTGCCTTGGCCTGCAAGATCACCCGATCTGACCAGTCCAGACTTCTTTCTTTGGGGTTTTTTGAAATCTCGGGTGTATGTGAACAAGCCACAGACTCTCGCAGCTCTAAAAGAAAACATTCGTCAAGAAATAACGAACATATCGCAGGAAGTGTTACGGCAAGTTATGCAAAATGTCATAAATAGGGCTCAAATGTGTATCAACTCTGGAGGTCACCATTTAAAAGACATCATCTTTAAATCCTAATGGTACGAAATTTAATGGCACAAATATACATTTAAAAAAATCTAAATCTAGTTTTCTAATTTAGAAAAAATGTTATAGCTGAACCAAATAGGGTCTTTACTTTTGCGCCACCCGTTATTAAAACCCACCTAAGCCTCGATGAAATAATTCAGTTGAAGAAGAACGATAACACAAAACAACACGAATTACACGCTTTAGTAAATCCATTTATACTTTTATAGCGCATATATTGCAGTATTTCATTCCATACAGATTAAAACGCCTGTGCTATAACCACCCTCTAGCGACTATTTTAGTTACGTTTTTGTTTACATTACATTCTATTTTCGCCTTGCGTTTATAAATAGGCACGCAAGCCTTTGCATTTGGCATGGAATGCATATACGCGTTGCATTTCCCGTTTATTTTAGTTAGGATTTATTATTTTAGTACGTAATACTTGTAGCGAATGTGTCTTCGCTCTTAAATAGGAATATACGAATGTGTTGGTTCAATAGGTTTAATGCATTTGATGCAAAAAATATTGATGTTGTTCGTGTAGATGTGTTATGGTAGAGACATTATAATATGAAAGTTGACCAGCTGAGAGCTATTATAGTGAATTTGGCAAGCATTTAAAAAAAGTCATTTCTGAGATCATAAATAGAATGATCAACAACATAGGTAATGCAGAGAATATTTAAATATTTATTCTCCAAAGAGATTTAGAACGAGATATGTAACACCTTCTTTTTACTAGCTACTCGTATTTAAGGGACTAGATTATTTGCAGAACACAATTCCAGATTTGAGACTGTTACTGGGCAATCCTCGATAAAACAATCCATTATCACTTTACCTAATCGGGGTTCCAGCTCATACATACTGCCCGAGAACTACACAATGACGGCGTAAAGGCAATTTAAAGTAACGTGCTCTAAGGTGCAGTCCTAGCGCAATACGTACTAGAATAGAAATGTTTGAGCATGTACTTTTTTTGTAATAGCCTACCAAAGTGACTCCACCCCGCCTGATATTAAGCAGCCAGTGAAATCCAGAAGTGGTGGCCACCGTACCAAAAGCCATCGTCTTAAGCTGCTGGTATGGTGGCCTCCACTATGGCGGCTGGGAATGGGGTTAGGATAAGGGAATGAAGAAGCTGAGGAAAGAGGAAAGGAGGGAAATTGGGCCTTCGGCGTTCTCAATCATCGAACGAAACGCAGTAATACGGATACTGCTACACTTACGTCGATCTTCTATGGGAGGGTAGTACTTAATAATAATAATATAATAATATCACACCAACTACACACAACGCTATCTAGACCCAAAGTAAGCATATAATTATTATAGCTTGTGTTATGGGTTATAGAAATATGGATATACATACTTATTTATTTTTTGTAAATACGTACATAGTATACATAAAACACCCAGCCCAACGCAAAAAGACATGTTCATGCACACAAATATTTGCACTGAGCGGGAATCGAACCCACTACCTCTGGCGCGTGGCAGTCCGTACATAGTACCACCGAACCACAGATGCCCAGACGATCCGGCCTATTCATGCTGAAACCAGCGTGAATCTACTACTGTATTAAGACAATAAATAATTGTCTGATGCCCGGTTTCTGAGGTACTTTTATCTGTAGTTTATCTGTCCATTGACACTATTGATTCGATAACTACCAAAAAAGCGGTTCTGAGCTTCACATGGTAGGATAAACTCCGTTCAAACTGAGGTTAACTTAATATGATATGAAACTACAACAACAACTACATTACATACTTACCTATATAACCTAACTAGGTAGGTATATTAAAACTCAATTGGAACACTAGACAATGGTATCGTACATACTGCCAAAAGATAAATAGAAAATTATTTCATTTTATTATTGAAATCATGTTTAGATAAATTAGCATTAATACAAACAAATATATTAAAGGCAAAACTAATTTTATTTACAAATAATAACGATAAAATATATTGCAAATTTCTACACTTCAAACATCACCATCTAGCGGCAGACTGAAAAACTGGTTATAAATTTCTACACCATCTAGCGAAAGAAAAGAAAGCTGGTTATCGGTTCCATAGATATTGAACCACACAAATCGCCTTCAGAAACGCAGTTAACCTACGTTTATCCAATAAATAACTTTATCGAATCAATAACTATTGAAAAGTTAACTGGTAACCTCAGAAACCGGGCATGAGAGAGATACGTTTATACCTAGCTTACATAAACCTATGGTAAAGGTACAATGAGAATTCGATCGTATATTATCGTGTACATAGGCTTTCATGTTCACTAAAAAATGTGGCAACGATTTGAAAACGCATTAAACACAGTTATGCCATGAAACTAATAAGCGGACTGCACAACAGGTTCAGCGTAATACTGCTGTAGCATTAACATGTCAAGTTATAAATCACAATCGTGTATTAATTGTGACAAATTGTGTGAATATCGCTTGCAACAACAATAACACATTTGTCGCATTCTCATTTGTGGAAACCTTATATTTCACCGCATGATTTGACTCGTTAAACTAGTAGCTGTTGAACATACCGCGAACCTGCAGGCAGGTAGTTAAGCATTTTTGACATTTCAAGTGATTAACGAAAATACTCTGAATTTTGATGTTATCTAAGATTTTCAGGTAGATCTTTTGTTTTCACGGAAGATGGTTGTCATTTAATTTCATCCACATTTTTTCCATTTTATCATTGTAATATACCATTAATATCATCAACAAGAATATTATTTTACACTTGACGCTGGCAGAAATAGCTGACACAATCGTCGGCTGTGTTGCCAAAAAAAAGGAGAAGTAGAAGAAGATTTTCAACGCGACAAGATGGCGTCGTTCCAGTTGACCACTATGAACAGTAGTTTCATATCTAATAGTTGGCCACTTATGATCAGTGATTAACACTGGCTGTCAACTGCGATACACAATGGACCTGGTGGTTCGGAGGTAGAATTAAAACTGTTAATAAGTTTTACTCTCATAAAAATCTTATTAGCAACTGATGTTAAAATATTAACTGTATGCATTTTTATGCTTAAGTAAGCTCGTATGACGGACATTAATCATATTCAAATGGACTATGAGACTTCTAATATAGAGAGTACCCAGTGTTTGCGCATAGCACCTACCTAATATACTTGTGCACATACTCACGTGTTCGAGACTCGATTACAATAATATTATGTGATCGAATGTGCAATATGCGTCTAGTGAGTCATCATGTCAGCTAAAAGATGGTCTCTGCCGGACAAAAATCTTCCCAAGTATAGCCACTTTGATCTTTTACTAGGTACTTCTAGTGATCAATTTTTTTTCATATACCAATGAAGATTGAATTTTTTTTTTTTGGCTTGCTTTTGTACCATTCCATAATTTTATTTGGTACTTAATAATTTTTTTCGTAACGATACAGAATCGAAAACAGTTCCACAGACAAAGACAAAGTTCAAGAATAAAGCACTGTTTACATCAAACAAGTTTTCAAAGCAATTTCATGCTGTCGTTGTCTAACTCATCTAAAAGTATAGAGATGGCACGTGAACTGCCTTACAATACTTGCGCGGTGTAAATGGCGTGTAATAATATGTTTAGTTTCTGTGATAGAGAAAGATGGTACTTATAGTATAACCTAATTGAGAAGTAGCTATATTTGTGATGTGCTACGACAGTGTAGACTTTAAGCTACGTCGTAGTTATACCGCGTAGCAAATCTGAAACCATGATTTATTTTACCAACTTCTGCCAGCAACGTCACTCTATAAATCAGATAAGAAAAATGAATGAAAAGTGTTGTTTCAATAAGAATAGCATTTAGCCAAATATTTTCTTTAAAAGCAGACAAAAGATAAAAGACAAAAAAAGACAGAAGATATGTTACCGAGCAAAATAGTCTGTGTAATTATCCAGAACATTATTTATAGCTTAGTTTATCCAATTTCTATTAATATAAGTCTAAACATCTATTTGCACAAAATTTCATATCACTACGACCCGTATGATTAAAGTTCACTCAACTATTTACGTTTTAAACATTGACATATTAATGTACATAAATTAGATGTTTATGTTGTTAAAGCCAATTGGTTAAGGAGATATTAGTTATCACTTACGTAGAAGTAAATTGCGGTAACATCTTTACTCTTATAGCTTATCGTCGATCTGAATGACCAACTACGATTCACGAAATGACGCATCCGTTTATTGACACGTCTGCGTTTTGACCAACACTCAAAATTACACTTACATAAAATGACCTAGTTTATTGCTATAAATACTTGTAACATAATAATTATTATGCTATTAGTTCTACACCATTACGTTTAGATGCACTTTTGACATTATTGTTTATCTACTTCATACACATGACGCCATCTGTTTTGTTTGAATAATGGTTGTTGTGATAAACATTATACACAGGTAATTTGTTGTCATTAATTCGTTGAAATAATAGTACACGTATAAGTCTATTATGTTGCAAAATGAAGAACGCTTCGTAAACAAAGAAGGAAATAGCTTTGATTTTAACGCCTGTTTATTACAGATTGTTTATACTGTATTTACAAAAAAAGGGTATATAAATACGTATATTAAGTATGTTTATCCGCATTATAGAATATATAATAATAACTTTTGGATCTAAATATCGCTGTGTATTAATATTTCACAATATATTATAAAGAGAAGCGATGACACAACTAAGAATTAGCTTTTTACGTATTCGCCAGATTTGCTATGAAAAGATTGATACATTTAATTACAATGCAGATAATTCTAACTGGCCTATGATGGCTTACCAACATTTTTGCATTCTTAAAACTTGCACTCTTTGTTAGCAAATAAATAATTACAGATATAAAGTACACCTGATTTTTGAAACAACCAACTATGATTAGAGCAACAGCAGAACAGGACACCAAAACTAATTACTTATTAAAACTTTATAGAAGTAATTTTTTTAGCTTATTATTATAAAAATAGTACATCACTATCAGTCGAATAAATAATCAGTTCAATGTTGACAGTGAGCAACGAGTTAACAAATCTTACGATATACTACTCTCGCGCATCACTTATATTTGCACAGCCGCTGCACCACTTGGGTAAAACTCCGCTGCGTCTGTCAGGTGTTTACTCTTGAATATCATCTCAGTTCGCTCCGTACTCCTGTTTGTATTAACTATTTAACAGGCTGAATGTTTGTACGCAATTAAAGTCGTGTTGTAGGCGTTTACGGGCGTATGTATCGCGTTATTATGCAAGAGCAAATACTTTTTGGTTAAAAGATAATTCAGGTGTTTGTAATGGCAGATTTGTATATAATAACATTTTTGGCTGTAATGTTGATGATAAAGTACTTAATAAGTAATAAGAGTAAATTATATAATTGTAAATGCATAGACTCAATGATTTCCCCGACATCGTGCTAATGTGTTTATAAACTAAACAATGTAACATGTATTTAATACAATTTACTTTTAAGAACGTATTACAAAACTATTTTGAATGAGTTCAGTTGTGGGTTACATTTATATATAAAAAGCGATAGTTTTTTTTTATTGAAATTGCATTTTTTTTCGTGCTACGTTAACAAAATCTATATAACACGTTTACTATTAACATGATATTATAAACACCACTTTCAAAAAACTCAACGCGAGGCAGAAAAGTTACACACACAGATACACATAATTACTCTACTTCTACCAATCAGGGAAAAATAATATTGTGTACGTTATACGAATTTTACATATTTTTATATACTGAAAGTTTTGTCATTATCCGTTTGAACTCTTTTACTGGGATATTACTGTACAAACGTTAATGAAAACCCCAACATTTTGTAGGACAATATTGTTCATCGTTGCTGTATAAAGCAGAGCGTTCTATACACCAAGACGAAAAGGCGACTTAAGAATGAAAGGTATTTCACAATTAACAGAAACCTTGATTCGGTAGGATGGACGCGGGGAAGTTACAACATCGGGACGAACCGTCAAGTCTTAAAGCGAACGGATTATTTCACAAATGTAAACAATCGCACCAGTATCCCCAAAAGTCTATTTAGGGTGAATTAAGGAAAACGGAATTTTCTTCCACGACCTTAGATCGGGGCTTATTTGCGGTTATTCTCTTTGACCGTCGTTAAGTTCCTTTGGACGGCTTTTACGAGTTTGAGTGGCCAATTTAACGAACAAAATCTGAACGATCAGAATTTTTGTTCTAATTAATAACTCCGAGGGGCAACGAGGGTAGCCTTTTGCTTATTAAATAAAGCGGAATAATGAACCGTCAAGATGTTAATCTAATTGCAATTGCGTTTTATTCACTTGTATTTTATAAGAGGTAACACTTAAGGGGAGGATTATTTCATGACGGTAAATTATTATGTGTGTTCTCACTTACAACGTAGTATATAACTCGAAGAACGCGATTAAGCAATCTCTAACTGTATAAGTAGATAGGAATTTTCGCAGCAATCAAAAGTTAGGGGAGTTTTCTCGCGAAGGATTCTGCTCGGAATTCTTGAAGTGACAGTTTGATTAACCGAGCGGCGCACACGCTTTCGCCGTTTTCGGATTTCTTGGCGTTTTGTAGCTATTACCTGTTTTAGTTGACTTTAGAATTTAGTGAGCTGCAGTTTTATCTCAACAATCCTTTAGAACAAAATATGTTTTTAACACTATCTAAAGGCGGAGACAATACGACGAATATTAGAGAATATGTATCCTAAAATTAATTATACTTAACTGTTGGATTCTTCTTACAAATTGATCGCCATTTGTTCACTTCGTTTGGCATGTTTCTTATTTTCTAAACTCAATTTACTGTCTCGGGCCTCCAGTGAATCAATTAAAAGAAACTCATCGCGTTAGGTAGCGCTTACTGGTACGAAAGAATTGCTTTACTTCTGGTGTTCTAAAAAAGTGTTTCTATGTAGCGTGGCGACCGCAAGTCCGACTAACTCACTGTTATCATTCGTTTTCGGTGGAGGGAAATTTGAATTAAATATTTGAGAGCGTTAATTTTGTCTCCTCATCGAGCGAACGCGACGCATTCTTTGTGAAGTAATTAAACTGAGTGGAAGGGTTTCAGACGGCAGTAGTTTGTTTGTTCGCTTCAAATTGCGTTTCCTATGAAGTGAATTTCTCTCGGTTGTCGTCAAGCGCGACGTTAGCTTTTATTTGTTTTATAGACGCGAGATATGAAATGTCAAGTACCTATATGGAACGTGTATTTATAAGGCGTAATGTGAGCTGAGTCTTAAGATTACGTGTAAAAGATTTATCTGTTACAAATGTGAGTTTCATTGCGGACTTGGAATGAAAATGTGAAACGTTATTTTAAATACGATTTTAATAAATCGTGAATTTATTTAATTTGTGAGTATTTGCATTAAAATGTGTGGTATCCAATCAGACGAGTGTTTACATGGCAAATGCCAATAACAAAATGCAAATACCAAGTGGACAACGCGTTCGTGCGTCCGACGCTTCGCTAACTGCACGAAAAACTTTTATAGGCGACATTGAAGTAAAACGCGATAGAACCAGACTTACTCTATAATTATTATTATTTATTTTTCACTTTAATTGCACAAAGTTAAGTTGAGTGAGTAAGCAAATGTATATTGTGTACTTGTTGAAAGTTGATTTAATAGGAGTAATGTTACCATTGGTGGTTTGGTTAATTGGAATCGTGTACTGGATTTAGTATGGCAGGCATCTTTTTCTACTTAAGAGCTTCGATATAAACCTTTTAAAACATTAATAAAACCAGAAAACTACAATTTAAATTAAATTTCAAATTGCAAAAGTACATTTAAAAGAGGTTTTTATGGTTTAAAAATTTTACATAGTTTATTATATATGGTTATTCACAAAATACAAATAACTCAAGTTATACAACTTTAAATAAAAAATGTTAATATGAAGAACAATGTTCACTTAACGAGTTTTTTGATTGGCATATTTGATTCATTATAATATTGTTAAATGAAAAACCCTTTTATAAAATGAACGTTGATGGATCGTCGCTCATACGTCAATTATCTTTGTTGCCAGAAAAATGGTTGTACCTATATTTTGTTACTCGATTCGTTAATTTAATGTTACAATACAGAGAAGTAAATCAGTTGATTAGACTCTACAGTTCGATGGACTCATGTCCACTGTCATAAAAAACTTATGAAGTGACGACCATAAACTAGAAGATGCAGGGTAGACCTCTGAAATGGTGGACTGACGATCTCATAAGGGTGGCGGGCAACCGATGGATGAGAGCGGCTCATGATCGGTCTAAGTGGCTATACTATGCAAGGCCTATTATGATTATGATGATGAACAGCCTATACTATACTAAACGTAAAATATATACTAAACGTAGTAAAGACTAAATTTTTTAGCAAGACACTTTAAAAGATGAATAATAAAATAAGGTGACTGATCTTTTAAGCGTAGTCAAAATGTAACGAAATTAAATGATAAGACAGTTTATTTCTTGTTCGTTGGTTGGGTGTGAATAGAAGGGTCTACCTAATTGACATTCAAAGCCCCGCGCACATAGTTTGAGATAAGAGAACAAAAACATTGAGCTGATTAATAAAAAAAACAGTCAAGTGCGAGTTGAGGGGTCGAGGGTTCTGTAGCTGGATTTGTGCAGTATATAATTATGTATGAAGTAATTTATCTGTCGGTCTTGGTAAGAGGCCTTGGCTGGCCACTAAGCTCTGGCATTAAATATAAGTAATACTATAACCGCCAGAATTACTTGATCATTTGTAGGGACATAATAATACTTGTATAGACGTAGTTGGTGTTGCCTTTTCAAGATTTTAGTTTCATTTAAAACGAACTATCAGAATAATTATGTTAAGAAAGATACATCAATCTTTGTGAATGTCAAAGCTATTTGATAATTGAAACTATAACAAAACATAACGTAAAATATCTAGAAAATTTAAATAATATCTAAATTCTAATATATCTTAATGATATGTTACATATAAATAATATGGTTATGCATTTAAATGTGGCTACAGTTTCTACCAACGTATACACTATAACTTTGAACTCAGAAATTTTGGTAAGATAATCTAGTTTATTTATTTATTTATTGCACACAAAAAGATACATAACAAGGAAAATATATAAATAAAAATTATGTACAAAGGCGAGCTTAACTCAGAACTGAGTTCTCTAACAGCATACCTTAAGAGTGGAAGAGGAAGTAACATTAGTGAGAGTATATGAAGTGTACAATTAAGAAAGAAAAATAGCAGAGAAAAGTAAAGAAGAAACTAATTTAACCTAGATTACACAGAAGTACTTATAGTATATCACAATGTATACCTTTTAATATAAACATACATACTAAGAATACTTAAATAATATAATGAATAATATATAAAGTTAAATATACCTACATAAAAAAATATACAATTTTATATATACATAAATACATACAATAAATATATATAATTACTTATAAACGATAGACAAGAAATGCTCTTTAGTTCTTTTCTTGAAAACTTCAACAGAAGGGCTGTCACGAATGCCATGTGGAAGAGAATTCCATAGCCTTACTGCCTGTACTGTAAAGGAGCCGCCATAGCGGCTAGAAGTGTGAGGAGGAATTTTTAGTAAGAGTGAAGAAGTAGAGCGACAGGGTTTACCCCTAGGAACAAGATACTCAAAGCGTTCACGTAAATAAGACGGAGAATTAGGATTATGAAGGATAGAAAAAAGAAGAGTAAGAATATGAGTGTCTCGACGCTGCCGAATCGGTAACCACTTCAATGTCTCACGAAATTGTGAGACGTGATCATATTTACGTAAACCAAAAATGAAGCGGATACCCAGGTTCTGCAGTCGCTCGAGCTTATTAAGATGGTCCTCCTTAGCATCAAGAAAACAGACATCAGCATAGTCTAAAAGTGGAAGAAGAAGGGACTGTGCAAGAGTAACTTTAGTTTGGTAAGGTAGGAACTTTTGAAGACGTTTGAGTGATTGAAACGAGCAGAACACTCTTCTGCTTACCTCTGCAATGTGGTTGTCCCAGGAGAGATGAGTATCCATAAGCACGCCCAAGTTCTTCGCAACTTTTGAAAGTGATATAGGAACAGAAGCGTACACAATTTGAGGAAGTGACTGCACGTCTGCAGAGTTGAGCATATACCTACCACCAATAATGAGAGCCTGAGACTTTGCCGGGTTGACCAATAATCCAAAAGATTGAGCCCACTTACTAATGCGGGCAAGATCATTATTGATGATAGCAATAGCCTCAGGCAATTCTGCAACAGTAGAATGTCGATACAGCTGCAAGTCGTCTGCATAAAGATGATAATGCGAAGTTATAACTTTTGTGATGGCGTTGATAAAAACGGAGAAGAGAAGAGGAGATAGCACACCACCCTGTGGAACGCCCGCAGTCAGATCACACCAATCGGAAGCACTTTCCTCAGAGCGGACAGACTGCGAACGGCCCCGAAGATAGGAGTTAAACCACGCAGTAGCGGACGACGAGACATTAAGAGAGGATAGGATACCTATAAGGATATCATGATCAACTGAGTTGAAAGCACTGCTAAAGTCTAATAGTACCAGTACTGTTACACGCTTATTTTCCATGGCCAATCGAATACCATCAGTGATGGTAACAAGTGCTGTAGTAGTACTATGGCCAGGGCGAAAGCCAGACTGGTAGGGACTTAGCAGGCTATTAGAGGATAAGTAGTGGGACAGTTGATTATGAACTATACTCTCAAGGACTTTAGAGAGGATGGGTAGAATGGATATGGGGCGAAATTGGGAAAATGAAGAAGGAGTAGCGGATTTGGGTAGGGGTAACACATGAGCTTTTTTCCAAGATGTGGGAAACAAACTCACGCTGAGAGAAAAATTTATAATATGGGTAATGACGGGCACAATCTCATCCAAAATAGGTCGAAACATTTGTAAATTAAGCCCGTCATCACCCGACGCTTTAGTGGTAATGGATTGAAGGGATCTCTTAATATCAGCCTCCGCAACTGGGTGGAAAGAAAAAGAAGTATTTATCGGCAAAGGAAGAGATGAGAGATATAATAACGTGGAATATTTAACATAGTTGTCAATAGTAATTGGCGGCCTCGAAAAGTGAGCATTTAGCGCATTCAAATCAATGGCAATATGACTCATATCCGAGGCCTTTCCAATACCTATAGACCTTAGAAATTGCCATACTTGTGCTGTATTGAGATTTTGGATTGAAGTGTGGATGTGGCGTCGTTTAGCATCTCTACACATCCGACTGCAGCGATTTCGCAGCTTTTTATAAAGAGCCCAGTTCTCTTCTGTAGGTCTTTTCTTATATTTTCGTTTTGCTTTGTCCCGTTTTGCCATAAATGTTTTAATGGCTGTGGACAACCATGGCGCTGGTAAATGTTTCACTTTCACTTTTTTAATTGGGGCGTGGATATCATATAAGTCCAAAAGACACTTCGTGAAGGTAGCTATTTTAGAATCTAAGTCATTGCAGCAGCAAACAGGAGACCAATCGATACTGCTCGCGTCTATCACCAAACGCTCCAAATTAATGTTTTTAAAACAACGAAGAAAAAGAAATTTACTCTTGCGCTTTGGAGGACGAATTTTGTAGGAAACAAAGATAAGGTCATGGTAAGAAAAAGAAGCTGGCAACTGTCCATGTGTAGCTACTTTACTAGGGTCAGAAACAAGAATTTAGTCCTGACCGCATTCGACTTGGTATTTACTTAAATTATTTACATCGATAGTTGAATAATACTGTGTACGCATTGCTACGCAAAGATAATAATAATGATTGTTTTGAGTCTGGAGTACGAATTGAACCAAATATATTCTGTGATATAGTAGCGGTGACTAATCGCAACCCCTAAACTACGTTAACATGATTTTTATTCTTATAAAACACACGTGACACAGAAAAAGATTTATAAAACGATATTTTTTTAGTAGTTATCAATAATAAAAAGATAAAAAAGTGCGTTTCAATTATTTTTTTAAAATGAGCACTGCCTTGAAAAGAACCTCACACTTCAATACTATAACTAACAGTGTTTTCAGATTCATGAACTGATCACAGTCAATTCCCGAGAGCATATTGTGCATAACACTATCCATGCAAATGTATATGGACGTATGTACCTGTATGCGCACTATAATTTCAGAACTGATTTTGCGATCGGTGTGCGAATACGACCATACGACCGGTTGATCAGACAGATAGGAGATTAATTTGCCTGAGTGCTACATCGAATAGATATAAAGACTTCACTATTATATTATGTGAGTTTCTAATGTTTATGTTAATCTATATGCCTTTGTGTTGCATAAATATGGAGTGCTATTTTAATTTGAATCTGTATTATTTTGGTAATAGAATTGGTCTTTTATCAACGGACGTTATATTGGACATATTTCAGTTTCAATAGTATCGATTGAATATCAATATTTGCATAAATTTTAAGAATTTTAGCATGCGTAAACATTTCTGATATGTGGACATTCAATACGACAATTTTACAAACATCGTATTTAAGATTTAGCTTAAGATCAATACAAAAACATAATTTTTGCCTTCAAGATTAATAAAATTATTCATATCCTAGATAATATTTTATGCATGTCCAATCACACTAAACTTTAATTGACATACTGAAACACTAAAAAGTACATTCTCAGAGGTGCAATATTACAAAACGTAAAACGTCTTTGCGAAGAATAAAAGCACTTGTAAAATTCAAGTAAATGTCCCGTAGCATGACTGCTTCGTCGTAGACTCCACGTAGCACAGCTACGGTACTTATAAATTGTCTACATTGCTTTGTTATCGCGGTATAATGTTTTAGTAATACAATCGGAGAAATTAACGAACATAACACTCGATAATGTATTAATACTGCACACGTAGCAAAATATTGTAACTCAAATTTATCAGGATATTTCATCTATAATTGAAAGCGGTACTAAAACTAAATTCCAATAGTCAACGGGGCAGTAACTTTGTACGGCGTGGCACGTCGTGATTTGGATGCAAGACACGCACCGAAGATGATACGTGATAACAGGAAAATCTCCCAATTGCTTACGTGTTTGAGACGGGGCCGCCATGTTCCCGACTTTACCCACTAACCGAGCATTGAATAACTCCGGTTATAAATTAGCCGCGATCGGCTGATAAGTGAGTTCTCAACGTAGCGCTTTTTGCTCGTGCTTTACGCAGGTGAGTAGACTTTATCGATGATTGAATTGATACATGTCGTGAATTCGTAATCGAGCCTTCTCGGCTTTTATGAGCTTGAGTGAGAAATTTGTTAAAAATGTTTTTCAAAAGCTAATTAGAAATATTACAATACTAGCTACGCCCCACGGCTTCGTCCGTGCGTAAAATGAGTTTTGTCTCCCTAGGGAACCAGAACAATTTTCGAGATAAAAAGTAGCCTATTCTTTAGTCTCCGGCACCGATTCTATTTACATACAAATTTTCATCAAAATCGGTTCAGCCGTTTATGCGCTGAGTGGTAACAAACACACACATACACACACACACATACACACACACACACATACACACACAGACATACACACACACAGACATACACACACACACATACACACACACACACACACACACACACACACACACACACACACACACATACACACACACACACACACACACACACACACACACACACATACTTACATACAAACTTTCGCATTTATAATAATAATAGGATGATATGTTATTTAATATGTCCATATCATAAAATATTTTTGATGATGTATTGAGGTAGTAATATGGAATTTAAAAAATACCATTGTAAATATAATTATGTATATTGGCACTATCTTGACACAACTTTTTATGTTCCAGGCAATTTTTGAGCGTGATTGTTGATACCTCTACTCTACCCTGTACTTTATAGTTTTTGTAAGGTATATGTTATAACGGGTGGCGCAAAAGTAAAGACCCTATTTGGTTCAGCTATAACATTTTTTCTAAATTAGAAAACTAGATTTAGATTTTTTTAAATGTATATTTGTGCCATTAAATTTCGTACCATTAGGATTTAAAGATGATGTCTTTTAAATGGTGACCTCCAGAGTTGATACACATTTGAGCCCTATTTATGACATTTTGCATAACTTGCCGTAACACTTCCTGCGATATGTTCGTTCGGTTCTGGGGCACTGATAATCCGCGCATTATTCAAGAAACACCTCTACACCCACTAAAAGTTACTGTATGGTGTGGCATCTGTGTTGACAGAGTGATCGGACCCTATTTTTTCGAAGACGCTGGAGGCAATGCGATTACTGTCACTGGAGAACGCTACAGAACCATGTTACGTGAGTTTTTGATACCCAGTTTGGACGAATTGGGGCTGGAGCACATCTGGTTTCAACAAGACGGCGCTACGGCACACACAGCGCGCGACACTATGGACTTAGTGAGGGACGCTTTTCCAGGCCGAGTTATCTCTCGTTTTGGCGATTTGCCTTGGCCTGCAAGATCACCCGATCTGACCAGTCCAGACTTCTTTCTTTGGGGTTTTTTGAAATCTCGGGTGTATGTGAACAAGCCACAGACTCTCGCAGCTCTAAAAGAAAACATTCGTCAAGAAATAACGAACATATCGCAGGAAGTGTTACGGCAAGTTATGCAAAATGTCATAAATAGGGCTCAAATGTGTATCAACTCTGGAGGTCACCATTTAAAAGACATCATCTTTAAATCCTAATGGTACGAAATTTAATGGCACAAATATACATTTAAAAAAATCTAAATCTAGTTTTCTAATTTAGAAAAAATGTTATAGCTGAACCAAATAGGGTCTTTACTTTTGCGCCACCCACCTAAGCCTCGATGAAATAATTCAGTTGAAGAAGAACGATAACACAAAACAACACGAATTACACGCTTTAGTAAATCCATTTATACTTTTATAGCGCATATATTGCAGTATTTCATTCCATACAGATTAAAACGCCTGTGCTATAACCACCCTCTAGCGACTATTTTAGTTACGTTTTTGTTTACATTACATTCTATTTTCGCCTTGCGTTTATAAATAGGCACGCAAGCCTTTGCATTTGGCATGGAATGCATATACGCGTTGCATTTCCCGTTTATTTTAGTTAGGATTTATTATTTTAGTACGTAATACTTGTAGCGAATGTGTCTTCGCTCTTAAATAGGAATATACGAATGTGTTGGTTCAATAGGTTTAATGCATTTGATGCAAAAAATATTGATGTTGTTCGTGTAGATGTGTTATGGTAGAGACATTATAATATGAAAGTTGACCAGCTGAGAGCTATTATAGTGAATTTGGCAAGCATTTAAAAAAAGTCATTTCTGAGATCATAAATAGAATGATCAACAACATAGGTAATGCAGAGAATATTTAAATATTTATTCTCCAAAGAGATTTAGAACGAGATATGTAACACCTTCTTTTTACTAGCTACTCGTATTTAAGGGACTAGATTATTTGCAGAACACAATTCCAGATTTGAGACTGTTACTGGGCAATCCTCGATAAAACAATCCATTATCACTTTACCTAATCGGGGTTCCAGCTCATACATACTGCCCGAGAACTACACAATGACGGCGTAAAGGCAATTTAAAGTAACGTGCTCTAAGGTGCAGTCCTAGCGCAATACGTACTAGAATAGAAATGTTTGAGCATGTACATGTGTTATATATATCACTTATCATTGTTTCCACGAGTATGTTGCATTCTATTATATATTAACAGAGTAGCAAAAAGCAACAAAAGTAAATTATAATAATTGTAAATTTAACAAGCTTTTTTCAAATGATACAAAGTCAATCAAAATCCGAAACTACAATCTATTACCATATAAATCACTTTTTCATTTCATAAATCACTCTATCATCTATCAACACACATGCAATGAAAACTATAGAAAAGCAACTCTATTATGTACATTTTCAGAATCCCAATTAAGCAATTCAATAATCCAACACGGTCTTGGATTGAATATTCAAAGACTGGTTTGGCCAGGTCCAAAGATTACGATGGAAATTCATAGCACGTAGGTACCTTTGACTATACGAAATTATATTATCTGTATTAGAAACTTATAAGCAGTTCCTTTAGAAGCTACTTTGTAAGAAAATAAAATATATATTTTGAGACTTATTTAAATTATATCACAACAAACTTTAATAAAATTCAAGTGTATGATTTTTGTTTTGCTTTTAATATTGTTAAAAGCCAATTGTAAATAGTAATAGACAACAATGCTTTAATTTGATCGGTTCGCTGAAAGTGTTAAAATGAGGAGGTGTAACGTGAAGATATATTGTTGAACTGGTGTATTGAGTTTACAAACCATGGTGCAACAAATCAGATAGATCGCATTTTTTCATATCGCACAATTAAGACGTTTGTTCTTTACAGATACTAGCATAACTTGTAGAATCTTGTGATGCATTCTTCATATAAAATATTCACTTTTACATATCAGCATCATATCAGCCTAAAGATGTCCAGTATTCTATAAAAACTTTTATTTAATCTTGCAGCACTCTTTTTAATCGACATGAATGCGGTTAAAAATAATCGATCCAATTCGGTGTATTCATAATAATAATTGAATGTGTAAAATTGTTCTTGTGTCTTTTGCCTGTGTCAAATAAATTTATTTTCATTTGTTTTTTTTTCATAACTGTCTGCCAGGTATTAGATTATTTCACCTTATACGTTTACTTAAGTTGACCAAAGACGTCCACTACAAGACAGTCCTCTACCAAAGTAAGGTGTTTGCCACAATCGTCAACCTGCTTAGCAGGAATTTTAACACTTACTTCATGTGTGAAAAGTCATTTTCTTTTCGCATCACTGAAGTTGACGTAAAAAGTTTTAAAAGAATTTCAGGCTGCCCGTACTAATTTTAAGTTAGGTAGCAAATATAGAGTAAATAAAAAAAACTTACAATGTACATGGAGCATTATTCTTTTGCTGACAGATGGTGGGACGCCGTTTGCTGCAATACAGAGGTACGCGCCCATTTCTGACCTCGTCACCTTCGTCAGGTTCACGATCTCACCCTCTAGTGACATTACTGTGGACAAAAAATACTTCTTAATTAATTTCTACAAAGACGCTTAAATATACATAAGTATATAGTAATAACATTATTATTTTAGATCTTATCAATGTATTAAATATTTATTTTTCTTTACTTCTTTTAATTTAAACAAACTTTGTTTTTTTTAAAGCTCTGTGTGGCAAGGTAGTTTATAAACAAACAATTAACGAACAGAAAGTCCAGAATTGGAACGTCCATGTTTCTCACAAAGTTTTGTCACGTGTGAAGATCGAACCCACAAACACGAGCTTCCACCAAGGCACTCACAAACGAACATACTCGAAATGTTGCATTACTTCTTGTTGTCGTAAAGTCTGCTGATATCTCGTCAGCACTAAACATTAGTCGTACACCAATATTAAATAGCACCTACACACCTCGTTCAAAATTGCCAAAGTCAACTTAAACCGTTTTGAGCACTATCCGCCGAAGTGCTTACATTACATTTCGCCAGTAACTGTTGGAAAACACTTGTGAACCGCCAAAAGTTGACGGGTTGTGTAAACAAGTACCGTTAGTGGTTCGAACTCGAGCTGTTTTTCTGACACCTTGCTCAAATGGCGACCAAGTACGTTTACAGCCATTATTCAAACAAGAGGATAAAAAGCTAGGGCAATATTTTCCGAAGGAGCTGTACACCGTTGATGGTTTAAAGTGTAGAGCTCTCGGCGTGGGGCGACGCTTCGTTAGCAAACAATGCGAGAACAGGGCTGGGTGTGGAGTCGGTGTAATAAATATATTTTGTATAGGTTTGAAACTTTATAAACATATATAAATCGAATCGAACAATCGCCAACAAAATTTGTGCACAGTTTGGCGATTTTGTGTAAAAATAATTTATGTGTGATTTTTGGAAATAAATTTATTTAAAAAAATAAATGATAAATAGCATTATCAAGCCAGTGTTTGAAATAAATGTAAGAGTGTTAAGTAACCGAAAATGACTTAGATGAGATAAGAAAAGAACACTTTTTAAGCATGTTTAACATCAATATTAATTTAGTCAATTTATTTTATAAAGAGTGTATACGATGGTATAATATTAAATGCAATTACGTATATGTGACATTATAAAGCGAGATAAAAAAAAATCAACTAAATATCTTCAATAGTTTGACAGACGCAGGACTACATTTTAAATTTCTTTAATTTTAAACACTCTGTAAGTACGTCAAACGGTCACTGACTTAAGTCATAATCCACGTCGAAGGATAAACGCTGCCGCTCATTACAGGTCAGTGAACTTGTCATAATAAATGGTGTATTACTTTGTTATTACTAAAATATTATTTATTTTGTTAGAAAATTTTAAAGTTTTGTTTTCGTCAAATCATTTTTATGATTAACTAGCGGCCCGCCCGTCTTCGCACGTGTGGACACCGGTGGTTTTTTAAACATTTTGGGATAAATAAAGATACTTTTGTATGGGAATATAGAAAAGTATGTTTTTTTTTCTGGCAATTTTTTTATTTTTCCTCGTACTTCAAGGAATACTATAAAAAAAGAATTAGCGAAATCAGTTCTGCTGCTCTGGAGATTTGCGCTTAGCAACACATTCAGCGTTCATTTTTATATTATAGATTTGAAATCATTAGACGGACTAGTAACAGCTGCCTTTTCATTTAATGTCAAACCGTCGTATACACTCTGTATACCTTAACTAGAAAGTTTAATATTTAATGTATGCTAAATATAAAGAGAAAAAATATCTATTAATTTGTACAAAAAAAAGGAGAACAAAGTGACTCCATTCCTTGTGTCGTGCGCTGTCTTCGGAGCGGACCGTTGAATAAACTTAGCCTGTCGATGTGTCATAAGTCAAGTGACACTTGCCTGGGCCCCACTGTCCATACAAGCCGAAGATATTTAACACCAAGATTCTAATAAAAATAATAAAGAATAAAACCTAAATTTTATGAGCTTGAAGTTGGAATTGAAGTTTAAAGTTACAAGAAAAGTTCATTTTAGTAAATTACTGCCTGATTATGAAATTTGCCATTATAATTCTGTTAATTATTACAAAAGCAGAATTGTAGCACTTCACTCACACTCACGCAAACACAATTTTTGCCTTCTTAACGCAGTCCATTAGGGTTGTTTTTCGAGCGTATGTATGTATGTATATATGTATAAATGTATGTATGTTTATTTGGCACGCTCTACAGCCTAAATGTCTTGATGGATTTTAACGTATGAGGTGTAATTAGATTCGTATTGATTGTGGGAGTGACATAAGGTATAAAAATTTAAATGTAGCGTCAGCAAGAAAAATAAATGGATTTCTTACTTTTCACTTTGTTTTAGGCAGGTGGGCTTTTTGTTCTTTAATAATATGCTTGTGATTAGTTTTTGTTTGATTGTATGATAAAAACATTAATTGAAGTTAAGAGCACCAGAATATTGGTAACAAGATGTAAAACTAATTAAGTAATGAAAATAAATAAATTGTGTTTTGAAAGTTTAAACTTGATTATTAGTTTATAAAAATTGTAAACTTTTAACTGTCAAACGATGACTACAAAAACTCAAACTAAACTGTCCCAAGTGCTAATATAATCCTTTTCCACTTGTCAAAAGTTTTCTAATAATATTGTCTGCAATCGAATTACCTATAAGAAGAAAACGACGAAATTCCAGCACTTCAGTAAAGTGTCCTCGGGTGAAATGGAAAGCCAACATTTTCTCATCACTTCTTGTTCTAAAGTTATAATTTTAATTATAGATTCCAAACGTTCTTCAGAGTGAGTTATTATTTATTTTATATTCAGTTTAATAACCTACCAAAGAAAAGTATTTTAATGAATGAACAAAATTTAAGCATTTAATAACGGTTTTAATAATGAAGTGTGGGTTTATTTGAACTACGCAAACAATTGCTTTGAGCGACCAACTTACTCGATAATTGGGATTAACAATTCTGGATAACGCAATACGTAGTATCCGTTTCAAACTTTATGGAACTGGTGAAAAGCGTCGAATGGAAGGATGTTGGAGTTAATTTGCATCAGTCTACGACTAAGTTTGTACCATTCATTCGCTTATCTGCATAATTTGGTGTAGAACATGAAACAAATAGGCATGCGACACGGCGTTGTCACCGCGAACATGTTTTATGCGAAACAATAAAGGGCAAATTTTGAATAATACCCCATTGTTGCGACGTTGTTTTCTGTCATCGCTATAATTATTATAACACACCGTTATGTGTATTCAGTCCCCTAGGATTTTGTAAATTATGGTCCTCTTGAGATATGATTTAATTTAAAAACAAAGAGATTTTTAACGTATTTAATGATTATAAAATAAATATAAAAATCGTGGTCCTCGAATTATTCAAAAAGAAATTCTAAGTAATGTAATAAAGTTCTAAAGATATTCGAATAACAAACAAATATTATTACTGAAATACAATTCGTCCTTCTCAGAAAATACAGAGCTAAAATATTTAAAACGGTGGGTACAAGAATCCGCGCCACCGCGATTAGTTACCCACGTCGATGCAGTGATATCGTATATCATAGCAATATTAAATTCTTGCACTTACATTTGATTTATAAGTGGGAAGTTGCTCTTTAGTTAGAGATAACAAATTAGTAAGTGGCTCGTGGAGTCATTAAAAAACTATATTTGTCGAGACGGACGGCCCCTAACTTTCCTCATTGGAATATTGGTGAGCACGGGCCTACGTAATGAATAGCCTGTATTGTTTCCTGTTCAGATTTATGGAGGTAACTTGTAACGGCTTCTTTAATTAGACTTCTTCACTCAAATTGATGATTGTTATTGATGTTAGTTCATTTAAAATTAAAGCGGGTTTCACCTCGTGCCTTTCAATTGCAAATAATTTGAAAAGTTGATGTTTTTGAAAGTTATTAATGTGTAAGGCTTCACTAAACTTAGAAAATTACATCAGAAATCATATTGTATGTTGTTAGCTTTTCATAGTTCATTTCAATTTTAGTTGATTAAAGTTAAGGTTTATCTACTAATTCAATTTTGTATTTCAGCATTTTAGTTTTATCTAAAGCCGCCTTTCTAAAATTTTATTTTTTACCTTGAAAATAGCTAAATTCTTAGATTTTAACATTGTAAACTAGTTTTTAATTTGTTTGAATGGCTATATAGTTATAGCACCGAATGAAGGTATTAGCTAATTTTGAATGTATGTACTTAATTGGAAAGGTCTTAAGGCTGCTCAAATCTTAGCAGTAGTATTGAAGTGCTCGGTTCGTTGTTGAAAGTCATTACCGGTAGTACTTTGTTAGCTTAATGAATTGACTGATGGCAAGAGGAGGTCTGAACAGTGGTAGGGTTAAGTGGGACCTGCTGATTAATCACCCTGTCAGTACAGTTTCCAATTGCCACTCGTCACGAATTCCCCCCTTGTGCTGGTATAATTTTTATGCTTACTTTATAAATAGTCCAATCTATTTATTAAACCGTTTGAATTTAAAAATAAAATGTAACATTTACAATTTTATAAATGAAACAGACGTTTGGATTTAGCTAACGGCCGATCAATTTTATTGCCATATTAAAAATAAAATGTAATATATGTCTGTGTAAAATGAATATTCTTTAAACATTGGTTAATTTGGGGGCAATGCGATAACCCTGTATCCAGATTTTATTTGACCGGGTGCAGAGATGAGTAGGTAAGTAATTATTCTCAGACCGTCTCGAGATTGTAATCCGGTGGGATTAGAAAGGGCGGTGTGAATGGTAATAGGAGTTCCTGAGGTGCTGCGGTGTGATTTACTGCTAAGATTCAATAGTGAATATTTTAAGCTCTGATTTATTTGTTAGTCGTTTCTGAACTTCTTCAAAACTTTCTCTAAACTTGCATAAATTGTATCTATATGTTTCTAAGTTCCGTCATCAATTCTTATTTTGCATTCATAATAAAGAAAGAATATTTGTAGAATTTTATATGAATTGAATTGTAATTCTATGATTTGATTATAAAATGTCATCCTAAAGTGTATAACAATATATTTTATTTTCTATAAAAAACAACATTTTATAC
Source organism: Parascotia fuliginaria (assembly GCA_963082885.1). Taxonomy (NCBI): domain Eukaryota; kingdom Metazoa; phylum Arthropoda; class Insecta; order Lepidoptera; family Erebidae; genus Parascotia; species Parascotia fuliginaria. The sequence goes on from OY720172.1 coordinate 13,774,196, forward strand.
ACTTACCAAAAATTTTAAAGTATTAAATTGCATTAGGTACATGCTAATTAGTAGCCCTCTCATTGCTTCGTCAGAGTGGACCCGCCTAATTCGTTCTTAGCTGATATGTACCAATATTGTTAATTAAGTGTTTCTCGATATTTCAAATTCAGCCGAAGAGTAACTTTATTCGATTCAAAGCGCCTTTATTCGACACACAAAAATAAAAAAATAATTTAGTAATTAAACTTTCAGTAATTTGTATCATTATATTTGTCATTAACGCACCCACACTTACAATAAGCTACTGGACAATAAGCTAGAATAGTTTTGCAGTAGATACGGAAACTGGGTTAGATTAAGCTCTGACTAGTTCCACACTCCATAGTTTGAGGTGGGTCGACCTCGTGCAATTTATATCAACCTTTGTGTGAAATGTGTTTTCATGCAATAATAGTTCTAAACGTCATGTAAATAATAAGACTTTTATATTTTGTTGTATGAAGTTTTAGGCAGCAGTTTACATTGTTATTTGGTGTCTTTGCACATAAATTAGTTTCGAATATTAAGATTGTTAACTTTTACATATTTCGGCCAGCAATGAAAGCATGTATACATAAAATTAAAGGCCATTATTTTTATATTTTTATTTGTTAGTGCGGCTAGCAATCGCAATGTCTTAATAACATGTTCTGAAAATTATCAAATGTTATTTAGTTTTAGGCAATTTATAGAATTTTAGATCCGGCGCAGTTGGTACTTACTGTACTGAGATTCAATACAGCAGTGTGAATACTGGACTGAGTTGATAAATATTCCAAGCAGTTTACTTAGTTCGTTCTTATTTAACATTACTCAACAAAATGATTTAAAGATTCAAATAGTACATTGCTACTAAGTATTCAGTGTTTAATTTAAATTAAGCAGGGTAAAAGCCAATTTCCACATAAATATATCACAATTCTTAAAGTGTTAGTTTCAGGATAGATTAGTTAGGAGTTATCGTGTTAAGGGGCCTTAAGTTGTGACTCATAGCAGTAAATGATTTGATCATAGCACGCAAGCTGCTATGTCCATAGAGACCTTGCACATTATACTGTTAGGATTGCGATCGCTGACTGCAGTGCACGCATAATAAGACTAACCCATTATTTTAGTCGTCAAAATTTCACAGCTCCACAAAGTCTTCCTACAACCATTAGGTACATTGGTTAATTGATAGCTCGTAATTTAGAATTTTAATCTTTGCTGCTCTTCATACTAAATGAATGCATTTTTAGCCCGACTGTCAAAGTCAAGGAAGGTAATGTTTGTATGTCTATTTCAAGGTAGCGTCGGCATGATGGAAAAGGTTTTCTACCTTTTCAACTTGTTTTAAGTAGACTTTTTGTTTATTTAATAATATATTAGCTTGTTTCCTAAATAACTGAACTGTTGCTTTGTTGCCGTTTCTGAAAGTAATTGCAAAGCGTGCGTGGTCCTTTATACTCACCATTCTGATAATGAATGCTTATTTAAATCATTAGTTTTAAATGAATAATAATAGAATAATCATAGCCTTTTTAATTAACATCAAAAACGCTCCAATGGGGTGACAGCTTAATTTGTGTGCACTTAATTGGGGTAACAAATAATAATTAGGACAAATACATTATGATTATAATTATTACAGTAAATAGAACATTCATTGAAACAAAAATAACAAGATTGACTCGGTGGTTCAACGGTACTGTTTACGGGTTCGATCTACGTGTTAGGTAAAGTGATATTAAATTTTTACATAATTATATAGATTCACGCCTTTTATCCCCGAAGGGGTAGGTAGGTGTAACTACCCTATTTGCCATTTTTTTATTTTAGATTCCATGTAACCCTTTTAGAGTCCCCCCTGTTACATGGAACCTAAAATAAAACCTGCCTGTTGCCATTTATCGGGCACGATACCAGACGTCGGGCTTATAGAGAGAAATTTATCGAAAGAAAAACTCAATATCACTTTACCCGACCCGGGGATCGAACCCGAGACCTCTGCATGGTAATCCATACACAGTAACACCGAACCACAGAGGCAGTCATAAAATTTTTATGACAAAAATTCTTAGTATCAGCTCAGTGTTTGGAATTGTGACCGCTACCTAAAGACCAAATATAGCTAAGGAAACTTTCGTGTTATGTGCGTGCACCGCTGATAATTATAATAAGACTTTGTTTTTATACAACTTGGTATTGCACGGTTTAAAATACAACTGTTGAAATTACAAATTATGAAGATACAGTGAACGTAAAACACTAATATTTTAGTTAATCGCAAGTCACGTTGGGAATCATCATCGAAAAAGAAGTATCTAGGAATTAGCTCACTTTAAAATCAACAATAATTCGTTAATATAGATACCACTAAAACAATTTTTATTTCGAGAAATGGTAATTCACGTAGAATGGAAAGGCAGGCAAAGTTAATTATGCATACGCATAAAGGTTATGAATTTATAAAGCAGATTTTTAAAATGATAGGCGCCGACTTTAATGTTGTTTTTTATACTTATTTAATATTTCTCGACTAACGTACATACATATGGTATGAATGAGGCCGCTTTCCGCCCACTGCCTCATTCATACAGTATGTATGTACGTATGTATGATAGAGACAAAGACAGTTTGTATGTTGTACTATGTCTATAAAAGTTACTTTCGTTACAATAGTAAAATTTCTCTACAATAATATAGGCAACATAAAGGACTAAACACAGTTTGTGTTGTGTCCTTGCTCGCCCTGTAAGTCTTCAGAACTCACAATTAAACTTTGTAGAAGTGGCTTTAGTACTTTATTTGTTGAGAAGAAGTGCACATAGAGCACACTTTTTATTTATTATTTTTGTAATCTCACTACACTAATAACTCTACTATGTTCATTCCGAAAGTTACCTAGCATGTACAGTCCAGAGCAGATAAGATATTATACTTTTCTTACCTTTTGTTTTTCCCTGAGGTCCTCCTCTAGAGATGATGTCCCCGCCATCTTCTCTGCGCCAAACAATCTTCGGCGGTGGATAACCCCTCGCCTTACACACCAGCTTGGCTGCACCACCTTCTGGCACCATCATATCCCCTGACGTCTCTTCATATATTATGTCTGGAGGGATTACTACTTCCAAAAATGCTGTCTGCGGTAAAATAAGACGTTGTTAGTAAAGTAATTACCTGACTAAAACCCAGTATATTCTTTTAAAAAAATAACAACGTTATTGCAAAACACATGTTAATGAAAAATGTGTCTTTATTAAGTAAATTTACATGTGCTTTTCCCGTAGCTTATGTCTGGCAATTACGCTGTTATTGCTTACCGGGTAGAATTTGTTCAAGCTCTGTATCGATTGGTACTACTACTACTAAACAATTATCTGCAGTCAATGTTTGTTTTAGGAATCGCATGCCTTTGCCATACCTTGCATGTCTTATTATAACATATACGTAAGTTAAGTGCACACTCAGCTCAGAACGCAGTATTTTTTTAAGAAATAGCACCTTTATAATACATGTATAGTAGACAATAAGGCTTGCATTTCAAGTAAGAAACTGTTACGAAAAATTACCTCAGTTCCCGTTAGACTCAGTCATTCATATTATACGTAGTAAAACTAAATCTATGGAACGAACAAATCCTTAGTTTAAAATAAATCTTTTGAAACGACAAGGGAACATTAATGGTTGAATTTCTCGAACATTACCTGCATTTTCATTGGGTCAGTGTTAACTTGGCACATATATTGTCCTCTGTCTTCTCGCTTCACGCCTCTAATGTTGAGCGTCCACGTATTGTAATCGTTGTGTGTGACGGTCAGCCGCTGATTGTTCGTGATCACGTGCTCGTGTATAGCCAGGATCGCCTTCGTGTCCGCTTTGATCCATGCGACCTACCCCGCAACAAGTCCATATTCGTCGACGCCAGCAAAAATAGTACATTCAAAATCAGCATGGAGGAAATAAATTGTAAGTACATTAACATACATCAAATACAAACACCGTATTACGATTATTGTCCACGCATGACGTTTTATTTTTAAACGGTGGTGACTTTCAGGAAACGAGTGTAAATACAAGCGAATGCTTCCCAAGAGGCAGTCACGACAACGATCCTCGAGCCAGCAACACTATCTTGTTGTGAGAGCCGCGCAAAATGCTCTCGGAATTTTTAATTACATTTTCGTCTGGTCGCCGCTATGAGGCGGCCTGCGGGCGCAGTAAAAACGCCCTCGTTTCACCCGCTTTACCAAAAGCGTCGACATCGCAATAGAAGCTAATTTCCTGCATAGCGCGTAACAAAAAACCAACAGAAATACGGTGTTTATACTTGTATAGGATACGCTTCGGTCTGGGTATTATAACTTTATTATTGAATATTATTCTTGGCACGTATTGTTTCATATTGGTGCACATTTACACAGATACCTACCAAGTTCAATCCAGCATATTATGCAAACATTTCAGTATTCATTTATGAAATTCATAAATATTTCATTAGTTGAAATCAATAGTATCTTCTCTTTATGGAAGCCTATTCTCTCATAACTTTAATATTTAAATATATTAGTGCAAGTGGCTAAAGGAAGTACAAGAAGAAATGCACTAATAGAGGTGCAGCTTAGAAAGTTGTCTACAATAATATAGTTGTATTATACTTAGTGCATGTGCATCTATTAAGAGACTAATTAGGTGCCTATTACACTACTGTTTGGCAAGTGTTACTAAACCATTAGAGTGCTTTACACTTTGATGTTTCAGAACAGCCTTACAGCCCTTAGCTTTAAGCTCAGCTTTTGCTTTATCTGCATTATTCAAATATGAGCTGAAAAGGATTGTAGAGCCGTTGAGCGATGCAATTTTTTATTCAAATAGTTTTAAAATTGCACCGCTTCAAAAACATAAATAAAATAATAATTAAAATATAAAATAAGACATATTTACCAAATTTTAAACTCATCCATACCAGCGGTGCATATCGAAGTGTGTTTTAAAATTATTATGATTATTTTGTGTAATATGTAATGATTGTTATTGTGTGATATGGCATTATTTGTTTAAAATATTTTGGCAGCGCGATTTTTGCCCGTTAATCGCTCCAGGACATATTATTAAAATAGTAGCATCGCGCGCTAGCCCCCAGTTTGATTCTATTGTCCTGAGTCTAGAATAGTATCCGGTATAATAGATTTCATTATACTACATAGAGTTTAATAGATTTAGTCAATGGTTGACCTAAAACATCTCACGTAAATCCTTTCGAGGAAAAAAGGGGAAAGTTTTGTTGAAATAAAACGAATACAATCGTTAAACTAAACTATAAAAGGCTTAATTAGTCGTGAGAGCTTTTAACGCTGAAGTTAATGTTACTGCTAGACACACTTATATTTTAGTAGCTTTTCGTGGCGCAGTTTCACCCGCGTCTTTGCTTACTGCTCTGCTCCTGTCGCCAGTAGCGTGAAGTTACAGAGCCTATAACCTTCCTTGAGAACTGGGCTATCATACGCAAAAATAGTTATTAAATCCGACTGGTAGGTCCAGAGATTAGCGCGTTCAAAGAAACATACAAACTCTTCCGCTTTATATAAATTCTAGCCTTTAGATATTTATAATGATACAGTTCTGTATTTGTGTTTATATCGTTAGTTTATAAACATAAGTTATTTTCCAGATCAATATTGCTATTTTGATTGCTGGAACGCAATTAGACTGTTTCTGTAACCCTCGCGATCTTCATCTTGATATTCACTCGGGGATTGTATCATACTCATGTGTGAAGATGTTATTAGTTGTGTGTAATTACTTACTCGATATACAAAAGCAAATATGTATCGAATACGGAGAAATCGATATCTCGTGGAAATCTAGTGACCTGTGCGAATGGCCCCAGAGAGACTATTATCGAATCTTGTTTCTTGTAAGGAAAAGATTCGCGAATAAGTATTTATCTGCGGTTTTATTGCACGATCTCTTTGTGTTATTCGCATCATGTAGTCAATGTGATTACAGATTCGTATATTATGCATTCATTTTTAGTTAAAGTTATTGGATACTTATTACAGAAAAACATGATAATAAAATTAAATGTAAGTACACGTTTACAAATTTAAAGTTTTGATACTTTTAATAAAATAAAATAAACATGCAGAGGCAATTTATTTGTTTCTTTTGTTAATGTTCCAATTCGTGTATTAAGGTACATATGAATAACATATAGAGTAAAGAAATATAATAAACTTTTAATTGATTAAAAGAAGGCAAGCAAGTCAATTCGATCAATGACATATAACATACGACATAGTACCGTATAACATAATAATAGTGTACTAGATTAACTCCCGGGACAGTTTGAGAGCACCGCCTTTCGAAATGATTGAACGGGGACCGAGAGGGTTTGTCCCAGCTTTATTTTAATTTTCTAAAGTGACTGTTTTGCAACGTAAATTCCTTGGACTAAAGCGGTCTTATCGTAGGGAGCGCGGTTTTTGTTCCGACAATGATTGACTAACGGTAGACTGATGGACGTGCAACGCTAAATTATTAATTAATTTTAAATAAACTTAAAAGTCACCTAGAAATATGTGCATTAAAGAAGCATGCCCAAACTTTTATTTTAACATAAGCGAACTGTGCAAAGTGTTAACAACCCGAGAATATAAAAACCATTAAATTTTTATGTTTATCACAATATTGGATCTTAGTTCTATGTGCAAGTGTAACTGTGTCTAAGGTCCAAACATACAATAGCATCTTGTCGCCAAATCAAGACACACAAATGAGGTTTTTAACAAAATTGTAGAATGAACGATTGTCTATGTTTTCTATTGTTATACAATCACGCGACTTCGCAACTGAATGCAATGTATTTTGGGCCTTATGCAGTAGGTGCAAAGTGTGCTAACGCTACGACTATCGTGTACAACTTACGTTATATTTGTGCAATAGTGGTGTTACTCTATACTAAGATAGAGATAGGATCTATAGAGTGGTGCTGGTGAGTTCCGAAGAGTGCTGAAGAAAGTGCATTGAAGGTAGTGTGCTAAGAAGTGTGGAAGTGGTGCAAGTCTATTCGTTGAGATCTATAATTTTACTCACTATAAAGTATTTTTTTATTAAAATAAATAAGTATTTATTTATTAGTATAGAAGTAAAATATTATAAGACAACGGTATATTTGCTATGTTAAGTACAAGTTTGTTCCGAATCGAATACTTATATTAAAATCTCTTATTTGAATTGTATCAAAATGTGTGCTCATATTGCAAAGAAAAAGGGAGTAGGGAAAGTAATTACTTACTTTTTGAAATGAGGTTTCTCTATAAAATGCGTCCTCTTAAAAAGTTATTAGAATTTAAAATTTACAACCGTACGTTCATAGTCAAAATGTCAATCAAAAGAGGTACGTAAATAACGAATGTTAAAGACATTAACACTCGTATGCGTATTAAAAAATGCACAAAGTATTATAATTTTTTCTAATTTCTTTAATTATGACCTGAGATGGACGGAGTCGGACAAGTTTTTTAACGTTTACGGGAGTACCTATTACGCAAAACAAAATTCATATCGTCGTGTTTATCTCATTGAGCCTTTGCTCCCATATGAACCCACCTTTATGTTGTTCGCTGTACATATCGAATATAAGACATGCTTTTAAAATTAGCTGATTGAAACAACTTTATTTTTTACTAAGAATAAAAAAACTTAGATTTGTCAACTTTTTCTAGTAATTTAATTCTGTTTCAATAAATATTGTTTGAATTGCTTAATTTAAAAATAATTTGTTTCATTCATAAAATTGTTAGTTCTATTGATAAAAAAACTTATACCATTCTAAAAATAATTTGTTCCAAAAGTAAATTATAGATCTCATGTTACAAGTGCTGTTATGGTGCTCCTCTATGGCTAGCTGTAATGAGTCAGTTTGATACACACCCTGGCCGTGGCGGAGTCGCCACTCACCCTGTAACCACCAAGGTTATTGACCACACAGGTAAACATAGCGTCTCGACCTTGAGCGATGGTCACGTTCTCCAATGGGTATAGGAAGTCCGGCTCCAGACCTAACGCTGGAACAAAACAAACATTCAGTATGTTAATTAGGAAAAAAAAACAATCGAACTAAATACATAGACTCTTTAGTTAGTACTACATAGGAGACTTTCAATATAAAAATGTGAAAGAAAAATCTTAACTTTCTCAATTCTTTTAACTCTAGTACAATTCCTCATAATATTAAAAACAATTGAAGCCCTAAACTCTTGCGAGTTCCGAAGCAAATATTATAGCTATGCCGTCTATCGCAAGGAAATTATAAGTCTTTGCTGGCGAATCGTTTCTCCAGAGATTAAGCTAACCTCAGATTTACAACGTCGATTTTCCAACGGTACTAAAGCTACATTATGTCTTAGACTCCACTTTTTTATGTTCGGGTTAATAGAAAAGTAATTTTCTCAAGTTTATATTCAATTTGGACCAGTAACTTATAATTTCTCACGTATAACGCATTTAATTTTCCCGTTTAATAAGGATATAAGAACGTAGAAGTGGGCAGTACTACTTTTATGAGTGTAGTCAATACATTTTTAAAAGTTAAATTTTAGTTTTTTACTTCTTTTATATTATAGAACATGCTTTATGTCTCAAAGAAGTAAAAAACATAAAATGAACGAAAAGAAAGTAGGTAGATATACCCAGACTTGGTACTTTTTTTTTAGAGGATGGTTTTGTGACGGTGCAGAAGAGGAAGCGCCGCTAGCGAACCACCAAGAACTGTTGCGGTACAGCACCGGCGGATGCTAACATGAAGCTGCGTGCCGCCGCACCGAGCACCCCGGTGTACATCTCCCGCCTACTCTACACCACAAAGGCAGAGGACATCGAGGAGTACGTGCGCCAAAAGATGAATGAAGTACAGGCCGAGAGTGCAGCCGTTGGAGTCACGTCGCAACATCAATTTCAAGGAGTTTGTGGTGCGAGTACCAACGTGTTATTTGCAACTCGTCATGGAGGAAACCTTTTGGCCGCAAGGTGTCGTGTTCCGTCGCTGCCACGGACAAGTGCCACAAACAAACAACAAACGCACAGTGACTTAGTGCATGTAAAGTGTAGTTTTTAAGTTTATATTATGTATTATGATGTTAGTCTGTAAGGTATTTATCTATGGGTTTATGCGACCCGAAATAAATGATTTATTATTATTATTATTATTATTATTTAATATTAATATTTGCATCCTTTGTAGAATTTTCCTTCACACAAAAATGAAGTAGGTAAGAGTAAACACAGAAACACTTTGAAAGATTAACAACAATTACACTGTCGACTTTTATAATAAATCAAGAACACGATTTGCTGTTCACTGAATACGACTGTAGAGTGTAATTTGCATAAACGCCTCACACTTTAGCTAATATTTTACCTACTTTAGACTAAATGTTCGAACATGACCTGCTTTGCAATGAGTTAACGTTTACATTTAATATTCAAAATAGGCGGTGTGTATCCACGCCTTCTCGTATTATTCTTAATGACAAAAGCATAGGTATTTAAAATATGCTCCCTCTTGATGAATAGGTACTTACAATGTAAAAATAGGAATGGATTAGGTTCAGAATGACTTTTCGTGCATTATAAATTAATATTTTAGTTAAAATATTATGAAAAAATTGCATGATTTAATTTTCGAAGAAAGTTAAAAATATTTACGGCTCACGCTATACGCTATAGTATATAATTATCTATGACTAATCTATTACTATTATGTTAAGCGAAATAGTATGTTTGTTTATTTGTTTGTTTGTTTGAACGCGCTAATCTCTGGAACTACCAGTTGGATTTGAAAAATTCTTTTTGCGTATGATAGCCCAGTTCTCGAGGATGGTTATAGGTTATACAAATACACGTTACTGGTAACGAGGGCAGAGCAGTAAGCAAAGACGCGGTTGAAACCGCGCCGAGGCATACTGGTGTTATCATAAAATTTAAATTTAAAAACCCCCGATACAACTTGGATTTGAAATTTATTATAGTGTGTAGTATTCTACTAGTCAAGCTCTTTATTTTGATACCCATAAAGAGGGAAATGTAAAAAAAATAAGTAATCCGTCATTACGTGGCAAGTATGTTTTATAAAAGTGAATTAAACATAGCTAAGAACACTCCCGACTTCACCTTTGAAACACACACACACACAAATATGCACACACACACAAACACACACACACACACACACACACACACACACACACACACACACACACACACACACACACACACACACGGACACGAACACGTAAAACTTTTAACACCCCGTCGCCGTTGTTTTGCGTCGGGGGTTAAAAATGGTAAGCATATAAAAATATTTTTTTATTTTATTTCACATATTATTATATTCTAATATCGAAAGGATATTATTATTTTTGAGACAAGTTATTTTAGTATTGTAACGTGCTCTATATTAAAACCGCGTGGGACAAAGTAATGTAGTTTCAGCGTTTCTAGTAATATTTTTCATGTCTTTATTACACAAAAATATTATAACAATAATTTTAGGCTGTACGTGTCTTCTTCGAAAAGTCATTTTCAATTAAAAGGCTCGATTATCAACATTCTAATTCATTTGCTTATTATTATGCAGTTGAAATATGTTCAATTAAGGACAGTAATACTATTGATATTACATTAAATAATACAATTAAAAATAAATAATGATGTCTGATCTTATTTTAGTAAACTTGACATGAAATAAAGTGGGTATGAAACTCCTATAAATGTGATTAACATTATTCTAAAGGCGATATCGGTATTGCTCGGATAGAATTTCGTCTTGTTTCATTAAATTGTATTACAACCGTCTACAGAAAATAGAAATTATTTTATTACTTTATCGTTCAAAAGTAAATACAGATGACCGACAGTAATTTAATCAGACTATCAATAATTGTATAAAATTTCACAGTTATTTTGTCTGTAGGTAACCGATAATCGATCCTCACATAAAATTACAGAATACAATGAATATGAACGTGAACTACACGTAGTTTGTGGTTCAGGAATTACGTCTTGAATCGACAGATAATTGAACACTAATTTTCACTTACTTTTTTTATTAATTTAGTAGCTAATAGCGTAAGCAAACATTCGCCATGATTTCTTATCAAAATAGCACATTTGGATACTTCCATGGTACTAAAGTTAGTGCAACACTACTTGTTGTTACGACGTTAGCAGCAAACATGCATTAAGGGTACAAGTAACACGTTTCTATCATCTTTTTTACGTAACTAGGCAGGTAGATACTAAAAATACGATCCAGTCTTAACTTTAGGTACTAGTCAGATTATCATCATTTAAAAAGCTAGGTCTACTGCTGAACATGCTCCCAACCCATCCAATTTGACTGGTCACCAATAAATACTAGTCGAGAATATTGCTAAATATCACACATTAAATGCTAGGACGTAGAAGAAAATCATGTTTTTATAAAAATCAAAAACTTACTACCTATAACGTCAAACGTCTTTTTTTGTTGTGGAAATTTATGTAAGGTTTTCTACCATGTTTTCAAATTAACAGTAGATCATTGATAACAGTAGATCCCTTGACTGAATTCGGAACTAGATACTATTCTTCACCTACTTTTTAGAATGATCTATGTGAGTTGGTATAAAAATGTCGCCCTTAGCACCGTAGGTATTGTCCCGGCGAATGGACCGCTGGAGGCGTCAATATTCTACGTGACCAGTTACTTGTGTCGTCCACGGAAACATGTGTCGGAAGTGAGGACTATCTGTTTGCTCATAGAATGGCGATCGCACTGTTGAATTATTCCTGTGTACATACTCAACAGGAACCGGATTACATGGTGCATTCGATCTGTATATGTTTGGACCCGACGCGACGTGAACATTCATTATATTTTTGTCGCAAAATTGGGTATAATGGACAAAGGGTTTATGGAAAACTCGAAAAATTAAGTCATGTTAAAATATCGTTATCGTTTTTTATTTGGTAAAGTACTTTATTTACTAGAAAAATCATCGACATTTTTTTTTGTCTAAAAGATGTCTACAGTATATCTACTCGTCGGCTTTCAAGGCTAATGTAGTTATAAAGTGAAGGTGATGATTTAATTATCATCATTTAATTTGTAGACTTGCCGGTCGGAACACTAGGCCCAGGTGGCGTAAGTTCGATTCCCGCTAAGAAGTCGATTTTTTCATACTTCTTTGACCAAGTATATAAGAATACTCTTAATACCTAACTGAATGGGAATATTGTTATTAGGAACATAGCTATATAACTTACGAATACGAGCCCGTTACTCAGACTCCTTATTGTAACCCCTACATACCAGTATAACCTGTTCAACCCATTGACTATAATTTTCAGAGTTGTGCTTATCGCTACATTTATGGCTTCCTTTCAATAACAGATCGTGGAAATACGCTGCGCTCAATAAATATCAATATATAACGGAGTTAAATTCATTTCGTCCTTTATTTGTTCACGTCCATGCGTGGCGAATGGAATGGGTCAATTCGAGCATCAGTGCAAATGTCGCCGGGCTAAATGTCGCCGATATACACAAGCCTTTCTCGTTCTATATCGGTTACATAAAATGTCGACGATAGTGTCCCCATGTTAACATGTCACAGTTAATTGGTAAAATATTCATTGTCAAATTTAATTTAATTAACAATAAAATGCGTACCGCAAAACATTCACTAGTAACCTGTAATCGCACAATAACATATCACTATTCAGTCAGAATAAAATAGTTTTAACAAGTACTAAGTTTAATTAAAACCACAATTAACACAAAATATAAATAGGTTAACTAATAACTAATAATTTCAAAAATATATGTCAACATATTTTTGAAATGCGAGTAAAGTCCTTAGAATTTCTCAGAAGAAGAGATTCTACGATTTCGTAGTGAATATCAAATGTCCGAATCGCACAGACGCTCGTAATGTAAATACAGTTGGATTTCTATAGGTTGGAATCGCACTGCCAATAACCAGTCAATGCCAGCGTCGATACCACCCGAAATTCTAAGCACCAACTCCGTTGCTGATATTTGTAAATGCCATTGTAATCCTACTCCGAGCCTAATTCTGCTTTACATTCAAAACAGTGCAAATAAATTCTAAAAACAATAGACGGTTATTTGGGTGTATCGTTGGTAGGGTCGGGTATAAAGGGTCTTTAGAGTATTATCTACACATTGATATCGCCAACAGTTGTATAATAATTGCACGTATAGTGGTAATTTGTTAAATGAATTCGTTAATGTAATTTGGCAGCAGCACATGTGAGACGGTGAACAATTTGCTAACATGGTTTCGTACTTTCGTAGAGATTCAGAGTTAGCACACCTAACAACTCTAGGCATCAACTTCAAAATTAATAAATATTATTTAATCATTTCTGATTAACTATATCAAAATGTGAATTACTTTGTGCTAAGTAAAGTTATTTTTACTTTTTAGTTCCTTCCTGTTTGAAGATGTTTTTTTATTTACTATTATTTTATACATATGAATGTATGACTATGTATTTTATGTTATTTACTATTACTAAATTAAGGTAATAATACACCATTAACTGCTGATTTCTTCATAAAAAGTCCATCCAAATGTTGTCTGGAAGAGATCAGATACTCATCTTAAAAGTGCCTTTTTGAATATGTGCACTTATTTATTATGTGGTGTGTACAATAAATATTATTTGTATTGTATTGTATTGTTATACGAGTTCATATTGGACCAAAATACTTTTTTATTTTCATAAAACGAATTTAGTGTTACACAGTTAAAACATTTGCAGTAAAACACACCTTAGTTAGCACAGAAAACAAAATACGTTTCACAAAACACAGTTTGCAACAAAGACAATCGGTCGCAGTTCACCCGTAAAATTCGAATATCAATCACTTAGGTGCGCAAACACGTGATATAACTACGGATATAAGATCTGACCTATACGTCATTACTAGAGTTACGCTGGCGCTTCATTTGCAATTTGGTTCAGTGATTTCGTTGGAGCTCTCCTCTACTCAGCGAGCGGCCTGCCTGCGAATTATGTCTATTGTTGTTCCATTGCCAAAGGATGCATTACTGTGCCTTGTTTGCAAATATTCGACGTCCTTTTACAAAAAATATTTTTTTAACCGCAGTGTATTCATTATTCGGTGTATTAATTTGAGTTTGGTTGTAAAAAATAAATGTTTTCGCAAAGAATTGGATTGAATATAAAATATAGAAAGGTTGACGTTTATAAAATATAATTTAAGCAGGTTTTTTATGAAAGTATTCCTAAAAGATGTCAGGTATAGGTATAGAGGTAGAGGTATATTTTATATTATTTCCTTACATACTACGTACTCGTATCGTATATTTAGAAAAAAAAGAGATAATTAACATGTCAGGAAGTTTTGACAGCAGCGATTGTAGATTGTAGTGATCGTACTAGAGCTTACTTGGCTTAAGTCCTAAAACATATTTTCGATTGAGATCGTGAAGGTATTTTGTTTACAGGTAGTATGAATATTATCTATTGCAACTTTTTACAACTGAATAAGCTTGTGTGTAAAACAATAATGAGTGTATTGTTTGGTCGCATGATTTTTATCCTCACGTTATCGAATATATAGCATGCAGTGATAACCTAAAATCTGCACAATGTTGGGAGTTTGATATTGGACAATAATCACTGTAACTTTTCACAGTAATGTGCTATTCAAGTTAATCTTGCATGGTGAAGGATAATGCCCTTATGCAAACTGCCCCAGCCGAAGCCCCACGGATCAAAGTACTGCCTTATGGCTCAAAATAGAACATAAATAAAGATCGTATACCAATAGTTGATAACCGATTTGATGTACGGCATAATGATAATTTATTATTATTTTTTCAGGTTTAATTTATGTTGTTGTTAAATATTTTTTATATTTTTTATAAGCCTTTATATTGAAATAGAATTATTTCTAAAATAATTTTTTCATTACATAAGGAGATTTAAAAAAAATATTACAATACCAAAATCACTATGACAATTTATAACATAAGGTTATGTTAGCCTATTTATTAATTACACCTTTCTTATTTAATGTTCTTTTGCTCTGAACGAAACGTAAAACGAATTGACTTATGATACGAGTATCAGTGAGAGGATCAGTAAGTGAGTCGCCTATTGTCGCGGGGTGAATCCGATTCTCTCCACTTACGGTTAGCAGCGTATCTATCGCACTTAGGGGTTTATCTATAAACTTGATAAGCAATGAACAGATTTGATTGGCTCTAAATTTATTTTGTACGTTTTGTTATGATTTATTTGGAATTTATTAAAATAGAGCGGAGTGTAGGGAGGATGCATTGCTTATAATATTTTATTATGCTTCTTGACTAGTTGAATATGCAATAATATCATAACTCGTGTAGAGTTAATTATTTAGACGTATTATTTGTAAGCTGTTGAACCAAACGTGTGAATTATGCTCTAGCATTGTTATGCGTTTATACTAATATTATTTAAAATAACAAGTATAAATTAAGATATTCGATTTTATGCGAATTATTTAACTAACCTATTTTTGTTTATTTTGTACGTTAATGTTAAACGTTATAACGTTAATGTTTTCCTTATTTATTTAAAGGACTTCAATAAAATACAACCAAACATCATGTCACTTACCATTATCCGAAGGTAAACATTCAAACACATAATAGCATATTCCATATAAAAGTTTAGCCGCATGTCAGATGGCGGGGCACAAACAATACGTCGGAAAACGGACGTGGCATCAGTTCTTGTACACTCCACCTTGGTTTACAAAACAAATATTTTGCTAGACGTTTTTGAAGTCGTTACGAACAAGTTAGGCGGGACGGTCCACGACCCGAGTGCAGTTCACGCCACTACACTCGCACTACGGATTTGTTTGCTCGAACTAGTTAAATGTTGGTCCAAACTTTATTTCGGACGTCGAAGTCTCTGAGATGTTGTACCCTTGTTATTGTTGTTCAAGTATATTTAGAGAGGTTCAAACGTAGCCAAGCACGAAACAAACATTCGTCTGGCTTATTCATTATTCAAATATACCTAGTACTGTTTCCATTCGAAGCACACGTAGCTTTACTTCTGAGTAAAGTTTTGTAAAGGATTGTTTTTTGCACATATATTTATGTACACAGTTTAATTAAGCAGAGCTAGAAAAGCATCTTACAAAGCCGTCACAGTATATAATATTTTGCTACGACAGCAAAATAGAATGATGAAGACTCCAAAATTACAGTGACTGCTTATTAGAGTCGAGTCATTTTCCTAGGCAATTATATAAAAATAGCCCTGATATACGACTTCCATTTCAAAACGAATATACGGTATTTACATCGCCAATTCCGTAGTACATTGGTCAGCCAATGTACTACGTAGTTTGAAATTGTCATCCAAGCGATATGCATAAGTGACCTAGAGTATTAGCGCACTTTATGAAATGAAATATATAAGATCACAGTGTTTATGTATACTTGCGCTTTTCTAAATTGCCCGCACATTGGCGTGGCGGCATTTTTAAATTTTACTAAGTAAAGATTTGTCTGGTTCATTTTGAAACAAATCTTCATTATTAGGATTCAGTCATTAGACGTATTAGTCCCTAGGCAGAATATACCACTACCATTTTTTAGTTACCGAGAGCATTTTGTGCTACCTGCTAAAATTTAAATTGGTATTATCTTTCTGTGGTTACCAATCCGCAAAATAAACCCCTTGGGATAGGTTTATGTCTAGCAGTGAAAACCTACAGGCTGGTAGTTTATTACACATACATTATCTATATATGATCTATACTAATATTATAAAGAGGAAAGATTTGTATTTTTGTATGCAACGAATAAACTCAAAAACTACAGGTACGATTTCAAAAAATTTTTTACCATCGGTGAGTAACATAGGCTTTTTAAAATAAATTCCCTACGAAAACCAACCCAGCGTTGTACAGGTCCATGCATGTACAGGTGACAGGGCACGCAGAGCAGGATAATAAATGTGCCATGGTCACCACACAAGCAAGCAGTTTCCGAGCTATAGTCCCAACTGTGAATGTTCTCCTTACTTCGGCCTACTACTTTGTAGCCTGTTCAAAGACCTCCACGACAACCAAGCAATGTCATTTGCAGGTGGAAGGCCCTCATATAGCAGTATAGTAATGCTGTGGGATATCTCTCTTGATTTATTTATTTTATTTAAAAACTTCAGATACATATTGTGTATAGGTGGACTTAATGCCAATGTCATTCTCTACCAGTCTAACTTTTGAGGTGGTACAGAGAAACAAAGTAGGTGAGAAGAAGAAGAAGTTACACAGTTTTAAATAAGAATTCTGATAAAACATAATATTTGTATACTTTATTTAATACTTTAACATACATACATACATGGAATAGTCTGTATACATCTTCTTTCTATATCTATATATATTATATAAAAGCGAAAGGTCACACACTCACTGACTCACTCACGAAATCTCAGAAACTCATTTTTTTCATTTTCCAAGGGGGTAAACAGAGGTGACAAAGTTTGTATGAAACTTCTATAGTTTTGATAGTAGGGTTTCCAAATGACTAGAAAATACCTATTATTTAATTAAGTTAATTAATTTTCTAACCAACCCTTACAAAAGAGTGAAATAGGGGGTATAAGTTTCTATAGAAAATCTTTTATATTAAAGCTATCGACTCCAAACTCATATAAATACTCTCTACTGAAATTAGTGATGTATCATCTATTCATAGTATAAACGGGAGTCGCTAGAAAGCGTCTGTCTCTCTGTTTGAACGCGCTAATCATGAGAACTACCCAATGGATTTGGATGTGGTTTTTACTATTATATTGTGGATTACTCAGGCTTTCACTATCAATAGATATGCTCTATACATCAAGAATACATCAACCTATCACTTATTGCAGCCGAGCCAGTAACGATAATATTAATCCGAAAAAGTTAGCCGCCAGCGCACTATTATGCGTTGTACTAATGTAGATTAAGTTCAAAGTTTTTTTTAACCTAATACAAAATTTTTATCCTAATCAAAGTAATATCATTAATTATTAGAACCGTTTCACATAGATAAAAATGACCAATGAAATGATAATAGAAATCTGACGTATAAAATAATAATATATCGAATGGTATGTAATTATGTAATTAATTTGTAATTTTCTATAACTAAAAACGCACATGCAGAACATTATTAAAATTATTATAAGGGACTGCTACTCCTTACTACAGGTTTTTCAAACCTATCTAGGATAGCAGAACTGTACCCACATAGACTGTAAGACCAAATTTCAACAATTAATATACAACTTGTTAAATTATTAGTTATGTACTACAATCTTATTTTGATAAAAATTAATAAGATTAATTATTTTAATTCATTTGGTACGAATTTGCTCGAGGGCATTCGGGTTTTTTTTTAAATAGTCACTTAGAAAGCGACAGAGCGGGCTATGTTAGAAGAAAGGACTACTAAAATTTCAACTTATGATACCGAAGCGAAGCGAAGGCGAGCCGCTAGTATTGAACAGAATTGGGTAAAATCTAGCATTGGCTGACAAAAAAATATGTTTAAAATGCGTACTCTTGCCTTTCAAAAATACTAGAAGAACAGCGTTCTTAAAAAGGAAAATGATAAAAGCTGTTATGATAATTTCATGCCAGTCAAGTTATTTGTAAAATTAAATCGTTGTCCATACATATGCGATTATAGTAACCTACTATGTTTCTTCTTATTTGATGACTTGGCGTATATTGCGTTACTACCAGTTATCACTTTCAGGAACATCTATCCAACCAATTTTATATAAATAATGAACTTTGTAAATACACTAGTTTCGATAACGGCTTGGCTGTGGTTTTTTACGTTCCCGCGATACATTAGCGGTTATCTACTTTCCATTGGCGAAAATATGGCTCATCTGTCGAACCAAAAAATAAAAAAACAATAAATAAATGAATAAATATTACCACAACAACCACACAATGCCATCTACACCCAAAGTCAGCATATATTACTAGCCTGTGATATGGGTAACAAATATAATATAACAATGTAACACTGGAACATAGCAAATCGTATGTATTGTTTCCATAGATAAATCGATCGCTATATAAAAATCTGAACTGCACAATAAAGTAAACAAAAAATTCTAAAGAAAATTGTTAACTAGAGAAAAATAAATTAAAGATCGACTAAGAGCAATTACGGAGAAACAATGTAGAAACGAAACCAAGAATTTTGGTTTGGGGTTTCAGAGAGCTCATTCGGAGTAAGGAAATTCTTTAACAACATTGTTGCTAAATTAAAACAATCTCATAATTGCTCATTCTCTAACTTCTTTGATGCAGTATAGGTATTCCTGGTTGAGAGGCGTGTGCTCCCCCGTGGTGAGAGAGAGTACGGGAGGAAAGTAGATCGCTTGGGGTAAGTTTTGAGGCGAAGTTAAGCCGATTAAGTGTCATTTCCGCCGCGAACTAGCACTGTTCATTAAATATTTCGAGTGACTTAATTGCTGAGGTCGGTCGTCTACCAAGTTTTGATGTGAACGGATTTATCTTATTCTTCGCCGTGCATTTCTAAATTTATTAATACAACACTCAACAGACTTATGTTACTGTACTTGACACAAGTTTTCATTGTCATCTAACTTTTAAGCGTACAGATAAGTTTGTTATTCACGTCACAAGTCATCAAGTCAAATAGTTTGATTAAGTTTTGACGGTGATATAATCAATTTCGTATTTAGAAGATTTTAGTTGATACCGCTTAATCTCTTGTGAGATTAGTAGTGTTCGCTCAAATGTGCATTTAGTACTTAAATGCATTTTATCCGTCTATAATAGCTTTGACAAAACATTTTAATAAAAATCTCATTACTAAACTACTCATTACTAAACTCATTACTAAAGTGTTTAATAAAAATCTCATTACTAAAAACAATAAAAACAACGTTACTAATTACTTTTCTTTAGCACTATTAAAACAAATGAAAGGCTAAAAATAATTAACACTAATTTCAGTACGTTAACAAACCCTAGACACACGATAACACGGCAAGGCAATAAAAAAGTGAATATATTTCAACGTTAACCTCTCTTGATAAATATTACCCTCTTTGTGTAAACACACGGATACAGACGGTGCGGGCACAAAGTCCATTACAGTCAATTCGTCTAGACCCCGCCACGTGCTGAAACTATTCTCACGGGTAAACGAATTACCTGCTCTATACAAACAAAAGAAACTGCGACAACAAAACGTATAGCAATTAAAATAGAAACTAATGCAAAATGTTTTCAACGCTATTTACATTACTTAAAATATATTATTTACAGTTGATACCTTTTATCGTTTTCTTTGTTTTTATTTCTTTTTATACAAATAATAAGTACCTTGTTTAGACAATTGATATTTTCATACAGGTAGTATTAAGTTACAACAATTCAGCAAAGTAGCCAGAAAAGCGAACTCATTCAACTTCGTGATAAAATATTTTATGTAATAAAACACCAATTAATTATTTATTAGTTTATTTAAGACTTCACATGAGTTTTAATCAGTCTCTTATGAGACACCTAGGTACATATTATCACATTTTTAACTAATTAACTGAGTTATGCCCGATTTATTAAAGTAAATCAACTTGGCTAATTCCGTGGTGACCACTTTAAGTCCGTGGTACACACTACTTTAATTCTGACATAACGCAATTAAACAAGTAAACTTGACAAAGTTGTACAAAATTAATAATTATAAGCATAATAGAACAACATTAACGTCGCAGTAATATCTTTTAGAATTCTTTTTTAGCCAAACACATAAAATTGTAATAAAACTATAATTAAAACCCTTACTCATTTAATTAGGTGAAAAATCCTAAAAAAGTGTCACTTAAATCTGTGGTAACAAAATAAACAATAATATTGACCTAATGATTTGTCAATGATGGAAAGATAAAACTATTAAAATAATATCAATCTTGTGTACTAAACTCAAAATAATTTAATATTTTTTTGTATTTTCAGTTAAAGCACCAAATAATTGTATATAACCACCTTAATTCTGTGATAGTACAGAAGCCACGTAAGCGGTAAAACGTTAATATTTTTGACGAACAAAATAAGGTCTTATTATTGAACGACAAAGAATTATGACGATTTTTTTACTGTCACGTCAAAGGAATATCATAGAGATTGAATTATATTAAAAAGAAGTTAAAATTGGTAATGACTTACATAATTACAGCCAAGTTTGCCGTGATTTTTGCTCACTGCAGCGAGCCTAAACTTTACAGGCAAATTCAGACTTGGTTACCGTAAGCGTAAGTTTGTATTTTAAGATATTAATTTCACTAGCATAGCTCTATGATAGCCCTCAAAAAAATACCACGGAATTAGACGGACGGTGAGTCACAGAATAAGATCTAAATCAGATCTTGTTCTGAGAGTTTGCTCTATTACAAACAAAAGAAACTGCAACAGTAAAACGTATATCAAACTAAATAGAAACTAATGCAAAATGTTTTCAATGTTACTTACATTACTTATCATTTATTATTTACAGTTGATACCTTTTATCGTTTTCTTTGTTTTTATTTTTATTCATACAAATAATAAGAATCTTTTTCGGATAATATTGATATTTTACTAGTAGTAGTAGTGGTACTACTAAGTTACAATGATTCAGCAAAGTAGCCAGGAAATTGTGGGTGTACAAACAAATATTATTATGGCCGGAGGGTGAAACCGGAGGAAAAACTTGTATAAATATAAACAAAAGCGATGCTGTGCGTGAAAACGCATTACGGCGTCTATTCTTTCGGGTCCAATTTCGAAAACTCTTTACTTAGGGTGTGGTGGTAAAGAAAATAATAAAATCTGTGCGCAATATATTCTTGTTTGCATAAAATTTGATTTGATGTGAGATCTTGGTTGGTAACAATGAATATGATTTACCTGTTTATATCGCTCACTACCTACTAACATACATATATTACGTTTTTAGGTAAAATAAGTAAAAAAAGAACATCAGACAATCGTTTCAAAACAAGGTGGATTTGGTTCATAAAGTTGGTGTACTAATGATAATTGAATAGCGAAGGGCTCAGTATATTTATGACTGCATAAAAAGAAAACTCAACGTAACAGAAATAAGGTAACAGTAATCTGTCTAAAAATGAGATTGACAAAGAAAAATAAAAACGAAATTAGAACAGGAAAAAAGATAATCGTTATATTTTTCCTGTTCATGAATTGGCAAGTTTTTATATAAATGCCCGTCAAGATTTAGACACGGGCTTTCCCCTGAGGTGGTGATCGTAGTAACTTGAGACAGTACAGACGTAGAGGCTGTTGCATGTCCCTTGAGCCTTCATATCTTGATGAAATCGTTGATGGTAGTATTATTATAGTGTTATATGACAATACGAGACCTATTATTGCAAATTGTACCACACTGAAGTTTTTAAATGTTTTCTTATTTACAAATCGATATAATGATTAAGATGGTCACCTCGTCACAGATACTGGATGGAATGTGATCTGGAAACATCTTTAGCTGGATATAGACTTCTCTTAAGACAGATACTCAAATAGAAAGAAAAATGCCTAACTTTACAATGAACTATTAGACAAAATAATAAATTGTAAAATATGTCATCAAGAGTTGTTAATATTTATTTCGTAGCAAAAGTATGTAATTTAGATTTTTATCATATTTCATATACGCTTTACATGCTGTTCTTATTGAGAAACACGTTGGCGTTTACATACTGTGTCTTTTTACACATACATAAAAATGTAACAATAAGTAAATTGTGAAAAGAAACATAACCACAACTAATCAAAAACATAATCGCTAAGACAATAAATCTTGTTCACAGATTATTATTAGTAAATTGGCGTTGGTATGTTGCGACCGGACTCTACGTGATTCATGTTCGCTACATATTTATCGATAACAAACCAATTTGCTGTCTATTATTGTGTTAGCGGGTTGAGTAGGGCTGCCAAAATGTTACCGTCATTTTTGTTGAAATATGGCGAGCGATTGGGTGTTGTTCTCTGTACGTGGTTAGGTACATGGTATAACAAACATAGTATTCAAGTTCGTATCGTTATTTTTGAGATATGCTATTTTATAGTAACTACGGTATTTGTGCCTTTATAAATTTAATAACTTCTTTTAAAAAGAAGCTTTTAACTTTACAACACAAAGCCAAAACTATGAAAATTTTAAATTGTATAATCATCAACTTTCCACTTACGGCGGCTACAGAAAATACTGTTCAAGCGTCCGCCGAAATTCTTATAGTAATCGGTTGAAGGTCCAAACAAGTATAATTATCGTGCAAAAGTAACTCGGGATCTTTCATTTTAGTAATTTCATCGATTACAATAAAAGTTACCCCTCAATCTTCCCTACAGACTCGTTAGAATGTTAACAAAATTACTGTTACTACAATTATTAATAGCATTGATGTTTTTAATTCTCTAATTTACAATTAGATTTAATAGGTGCAAACTATCACCTTTTTCAAAGGTCAATGATCACTTAGAATTTATTATACCCATGGAAACATTTTTCATTACGGACATTTCCTCATAGCATACTACATTTTAAATTATTTATGTAAGATTTATTTGCCTCTTTTTTTATTAAATTGTATAAAAACGTCTCTACCAATTAGAAGACGGTCAAATAGTGTAATTAAAGTTACCATATATACACGTAAAGAATTTCATAAAATAGGTAATAAAAAAAAAAAATTGGGTAACTTTAAAACCCACTCAAGTGTTCCTAAAATTTAAGTTTGTTCGGTAGCAAAAATCCGTAGGGACAAGTTAGCACCGCGGCAATGTATTAGCCAATTATTGGCTAATGCGGCTACCGGCTCCCTAGCTAATGAGGCTAGCTCACACGTATTAACGAACATACCGGGGAAATTACAGATGTATATTAATGCAGGTACTATTAGTTTAGAACATGAATTTCGTTAATTATTCTAGGGAAATAAAGTCAGCTCTCTAGGCAGTAGAAAAGCGGCTATTAAAGTCTAATTTCTGTCATAGTTTTAATAGATGATGGCAATCAAATATAAGTCCTAAAATAACGTTTTTAAAATAAATGTTCATTTTTATACAACGTTTCTTAAGATTATATTTAGGCGTTTTTATGAAAACGAGTGTTTTATATTTAGGAATAAAAATGTAAGGTTAAAATTTCCTGTCCACTAATAATTTATAACAACTATAAAATATATTAAGATATATTATAAAAATATTAGATTTATATTACTACCAGTATTGCTAATAAATGAATAGGTAGTGAACTATAAAAATCTTCATTTGTTAATTAATCCACATTCATAATTATTATTAATTAATTCGACCACCAGCATTAAATAAATTAACTGCTATGTTATTTAATCTGTATTCTATAATTTGGAACCACGCTATACTTTCCCCTGCGTTGTCATAAGAAACGACTACGGGATACTAGATAGAACGGTTAGCAATGTTGCCTGTATCTATAGTAAGTAAATACTTATTACCATATTACAACTACGCCTGGCAAGCATGGTGACTAAACGAACGAGCGTACCCTCCGCTTAAGGTGACGTATCGCATCTTCAGGCGGTCAAACTCCTAAGTAAAAATAAAAATCTAATATTATCGCTTTATAACAGTGATATATAATGTCATTAGATACATTAGGCTATTAAGTGCCAATATATTTAAAATAAAAAAAGAAAGGAAAATCGGTGAAATCTATTGAAAAATCGATAACGTATCTAAAATAGATCAACATCTTATCGCGAAATAAGCGTTAAAATATATAACGTCACAAATACATAGCCATATGGCGATCGGTCTGGCTTACTTTTTCAATATCCCGGACCTAATGGGCACCAGATGGCAAGTTGTGCAAAGTGATGCTATCAAAAACCGATAGGCTGTGGTTTCGTCTGTTATCGGAACACTTTGCGCTTCCCGTGACGTGGGTCAGCATCGACATACTACGAGTACATGGGTTTACTCAATTCGAATAGAATGTACTAGTTCTAGTAAAGTTGTAATAAAACATTACAAAGTAGGTGATTTTGTAGCTATTTTTAACATATTGAATAGTTTATGAATTCTTTATGTGATTAATAGTTGTCTTTTTCTGTAACTCCTAATAGCCAGCTGTCTGTTTAAATATAAGCGAAAACCGGACCTAACTAAGCACATTTGCAATATCAGAGGCATCCCATATTTCTAAACAGACATTGCAATCATCCTCTGTATCTAAAGGGCGATCTAGCGAATTGTCAGTGATATGATAATAGAAGATTTACAACCAATATTTTATAATTTGTCATTTCACTTGCCTTTCATTTGGCCAGTGTCATCAGAGCCCAGGCTTTTAAAAACACTTTGTACTTTTTTTTTTTTTTTTTTTTTTTTTATATTAGCCTACCAAAGTGACTCCACTTTGCCTGATGGTAAGCAGTAAGTGGAATCCAGAAGTGGCGGACACCATTCCAAAAGCCAAACTACTGGTATGGTGGCCTCCACTATGGCGGCTTAGTGAGATGCTTTTTCACGCCCCGCTTAAAAGACCCAGGATCAAAATTAGATGGGAACACATGCGCTGGCAAAGAGTTCCAGGCTTTAATTGAGCGACAAAAGTATGAAGTGCTGAACCGTTTGGTTCGAGACCCTTTAGATTCCACTGTTAAAGGGTGGCACTTTAGTCCCGCACGTGTCGTTCTGGATAAAAAGGGAGAGGGTGGGATTAATTCAAAGAGCTCTTCAGAACACTCTCCATGGTAAAGGCGATAGAAGACGGCCATTGAGGCGATGTCTCTTCGCAGCTGTAAAGGCTCAAGGGTCTTAGTAGCCTCCGGGCTTCCGATGATACGGACTGCTCGCCGCTGCAACCTATCGAGTGCATCCAGTAAGTACTGTGCGGAGCCATCCCAAAGATGAGAGCAGTACTCCACGCAGGAACGAACCTGTGTCTTATAAAGAAGACAGAGCTGGTCGGGCGTGAAGTACCGCCTCACCCTGTTCAGGACACCGAGTTTACAGGAGGCGGTTTTAATGACACACTCGATGTAGTTCTTGGGGTTGAGATCTCGGCTGATGTCCATACCCAGGATACTTAGGCTATCCTGTAGTGGTAACACTGTGTTATGAAGAGAGGGAAGGGGAAGGAACGGAGATTTTTTTGCAGAGAACGCGCACACCTGTGTTTTCTTGGCATTGAACTCGACCAAATTCTCACAACCCCATTTAGAAATGCGGTATAATACTTGGTCGAGCTCAGCGACAAGTTCTAGGCGTTTTGCCTCAATGTCAGTCTGTTTAGCCGCAGGATGTCCGAGATATCGCCCATGCACTGTACTATCATCTGCATAGCAATGAATGTTGCCAAGGGACAACATGTCATTGACATGCAGAAGATACAGGGTGGGCGACAGGACGGACCCCTGAGGCACCCCAGCGTTGACCTGCAAATAATCGGAGGCCGATCCGTCACAAAGGACTCTAATGCGGCGCTCACGCAGGAATGCGGCAATCCAGTTGCACAGCTGGGGTGGCAGACCATATGCTGGAAGCTTGGACAGAAGCGAACGGTGCCAGACTCTATCGAAGGCTTTGGTTATGTCAAGGCTGATGGCCAAGGACTCTCCATGCCTGTCCATAGCTTCACCCCATTGGTGCGTGATATATGCTAGAAGGTCACCCGTAGACCGTTTTGACCTGAAGCCATATTGTCGGTCACTAATTAACGAGTGACCCTCTAGGTAGCGGACTAGTTGGGCGTTTATTATCCGCTCAAGCACCTTGCAGAGAACTGAGGTGACAGCTATGGGTCGATAGTTGCCTGGCTCGGACCTATCCCCTTTTTTGGGAATCGGTTGAACATTCGCCTCTCTCCAAGCCTCCGGCACAATTCCCGAGGAATAAGATAGGCGGTATAGGCGCGTCAATGCAGGAGACAACTCCGCTGCGCATTTTTTGAGAACCACCGCTGGAATACCATCCGGTCCGCTGGCTTTCCGAACATCGAGCGACCTTAGTTCCGCACGGACATCACGATGCCTAATACGGATATTAGGCATAACGGAGTCGCAGCCAGATATAGTCGGCGGGTGCAAGTCACGGTCGTCGATTCGGGAGTTAGCCGCAAAGAGTTCTACAAGCAAGTTTGCTTTCTCTTGCGGCTCGTGGGCCAGCGATCCATCAGGACATTTCAAGGGGGGCAGCGAAGGCTTGCAGAAGTTGGATTGCACGGCCTTGGCTAGTCGCCAGTAGCTACGGCTACCCGTAGGATGCGATATCAGTTCTTGCCCAATCCGTGCAATGCGCTGGGCATCCGCTCTGATGTAAGCCCTCTTGCATTCCCTAGTGGCTTTATTGTACGCTGCTTTTAGGCGATCCAAGCTAGGGTCGCGCCGTGCTCGGGCCCAGATCCAAGCGCGGTACGCCGATTCTTTTTGTTTAACAGTATCGGCGCACTCACGGTTGAACCAGGGACGCGTTTTGCCGGCACTGGTGACATCTGAGGATGGAATGTAATATTCCATACCTAACAAGATTTCACCAGCGACAGCAGTAGCACTTTGCGACGGATCCCTGTTTTTAAAGCAGCGTAATGCCCATGGGACGGAAGCAAAGTACTCCCGCATACCATCCCAGTCTGCTGACGAGTAGTGCCATAGTCGTCGCTTTACCTCCGCACGTCGTGGGGGAGCAACAAGAGGCACTGAGGCGCAGACCAAACAGTGGTCGGAATTACCCAGTGGGGCGTGGACCGAAACACTGTATTGGTCTGGGTGACTCGTCAGCAGTAGGTCTAGCAAAGAGGGCGCTTGACCTGGAATATCTGGTATCCTGGTGGGATGGATTACCAATTGCGTCAGGTCATGCGTGAGAGCGAATGCATGGGCGGCTCGTCCCGCATGGTCTGTTCTGAGAGAACCCAACCAGGTCTCGTGGTGGGCGTTAAAGTCTCCCAGAAATACCAGTTCCGCGTTCGGAAACCGCTCCTGCGCTAAGTCTGCCGCCTGACTCAGATGGTCAAAGAGTCGAGTTGTCTCCAAATCTCCGGAGTGGGAACGGTAAAGGCACGCGTAGACCCGGCTCAGAGAACCAAGATCAACGTGAAGCCAAAGGATGGGGTATGATGGGTCCTCTAGGCAGCGCAGACGGCGAACACAAACATCCGCCCTGACGAATGCGCATACTCCGGCCTTAGCGCGAAAGCGCTCCTCGAGCACATAGCCGGGGTAGTGCAGGTATGCCGTGTCGTCAGGGCGGCGTATTTGTGTCTCCGTTAGGAAAAGCAAAGCCGGCCGTGCCGTCTCGAGGTGTTGGTGGACGGCGTTGAGGTTTGAATGGAGTCCACGGATGTTAGTGAACTCCACCTCAAATAGCGGGTTGGTGGGGGAGGAAGATGCCGCTGTTTGACCTGCTGCTTTTTTGCGTGCTGCCATGTTGGAGGGTGAAGGAAGGGGGGTGGAAAAGATGACTGCCCTCGCAGCAAGGCTAGACAAGGTGCCGAGTATTGCTTCGTCATTTAACTGTGTGGCATGGTGGTAGCCGATCCGCCGGACGGAAGGGCCCCCGTACCCTCTCGGAAATGGTCGCCGGGTCCCACCATCCGGTCACCAACCGGCACGACGAACCACTCCGGGATTATGCGCGACCTGGTGGGGCAGCCTCCTAGGGTGGTTAGGCCTAGTTGGGCCCCTGTACTATGCCGCGGGCGGCCAGCGGCACCACCGTTTCTACAGGTCTCCCTGGCCGGCGGGTCGACCCACACCACCCACACAATGACTCCGCGGATACTCAGCTGGTCCCACACATGCTGCGAGGATTGCCATCTTTGCATCAGTTGGGCCTCCGGCACTCTCACTCACCGAGCGGAACGCAATAGTACGAATACCATTACTCTTACGTCGATCTTCTATGAGAGGGTAGTACTTCCCCGGTCGATCCGACCCATTCATGCTGAAACCAGCGTGGATCTACTACTAACAAGTTTGTACTACTACGTTTGTAATAATTGAATACAAAATCACTGAAGTTTTACTATGTAACCGTTTTGTTATTTAATAGAACCTAACGCTAACTACAAGGTTGGCGTTAGCATATTATGTCAATCCCATACATTTTTTATTCTATTCTATTCTATTTATGCCAATGTTGGTGTTTAGGAAAATTTTCGCCACCAGCTGGCGCCACTTCAACTGTCACATTGGGCCAATCAGGGGTTAACTTTCAAAAAGCGCTTGACAGCTAGACCTGACGCATTGCTGCTGCATGCTGCACCCTCGTAGGCGCCATTTTAGAAAATCCTCTCAGCAATTTTTTGTTGTCCTTATGTACGTGAATTTATCCAATTTGTAAATTAAACATTAAAATTGCCGAAATGAACACTGAAAAATATTTGTTTTGATAGCGCTGTCAAAATGGAAGAACTTTTACCAAAGTGGCGTCAACTGGTGGCGAAATTTTCCTAAACACCCTCATTGGTGTTAATATACTTATTACAAGTTTTATTTTCTTATAAAAATTATTAAGTAGGTAACGCTTCTGTAGCAATGAAGACTCAATATGTAGGTGAAGGTTATTCCTTACTAGGGAATAACTATTGTCTAAACTAATATTATAAAGAGATAATATTTGATTTTTCTATGTTTGTTATAGATAAATGTAAAATCTACGTAACCAATTTGAAAAATTGTTTCAAACTTAGAAACCTACAATATTAGCGGGTAACATAGGCTATATTTTATAAATAATTAATTATTATAATAAAATATTTAATTATGTTCAAAATATTATTCTGTAATTTTCAGAATTTCAATATGTATTTCTACATATATACAATACAGCACTGCAATAATAGTTCGCAGACAAAATTACTGCTAAAACATTTTATATAGGCATCCGCTAATAAAGGAAAGGACTTTTGATACCTAAGTGAAGCGAGGGCGAGCAGTCGTTTATTATAAAATTGTAACATAATATTATTATATTATATTCTACAGGGCAGACACTAAATAATTTTGATGTAAGATATAAAAACCGAACTACCCCTTTGCTTTGTAATTATTTTTTTACCAAATTTGACATGAAAAATTGAACATTTCATTTTTCACAAAAGTAGGTACTTCACAGCGATATTTTGGTATGCGACGCGGTACCTTAAACGTTATAACACTGAATTGTTTGAAAAATATTCTCATGATGTAATTGTTTTTGAGATTAACGCTGTTACGACACTTCTGTTAATTAATAAAGCGATTTGAGTTAATTGTATTTACCGTGCACATGATTACGGATTATTTTCAGGTAACATAACTGCCTCGTTAATCCTGTAATTGCTTACCCGATTGTTAATGGGTATTAGGTATAATTATCCGATTATGATCGAAAAACATATAGGTAGGTAACCATTTTTTTTAAATAATTTATAGTCTTGATCGATTGGAAGATATCTAAAATGTGGCAGCTTTTTATATAGAATTATAATTCAAATATCTTGTATTTAAATCAACCTTTCAGATCTTATCATTTTCTATTTGCTGCATGAGTGCGTTCACTTAAAGTCGCTAGACCCTAGAGACTAAGAAACTTATATTTCAGAAAGTTTGTTTGGTTGAAATATTTCCTCAAAAAGTTCTACTTAAAATTTGAATAAATTTATTTTAACCTTTTTCTATTTAATGTTTTTTCTATGGAAGACTATTCTTCTTTCTCCTGAATCTTTAGATACTTTAAGGTTTTGTTCTGTGTTGTAACCGTTTCAATATTATATAGTTATAGCACATTTAACAAGATGGAAATATTTAAAAGTTTATGTTCTGTAGTTACATATAAAATTTCGAAGTTACTGCAAGTAAAAAACATTATGCTGTCTATGTATTGAATTTTCTCTTAACCCTGAACATATTTTAGAAACCAAAAGTTTAATCAAATAGCAAAGATAATGTTTTCGTTTCGATTTTAAGTCGATACCAATTTACGAGCATTGAAATTGCAGCAATATTGTGAGATGTAATACAATTTTCTTTAATTTGCATAACTAAAGAGCAGTATTTTAGACGTCGGTTTGCATTGTTATTCAGTTGACGAAGTCAGAGACGCGCACGCTCCGCAGCTTATCGCCGGCCCCCAGCCATTGTAAATTAAATAAATATACATCTAATGAGCGAAAATACAATGCATGACTAAGCTGAATAATTGCTTTATCTTCCTGTTCGAGAATTTTCTTCATAGCATTTCATACAAATTTCACAGTCCGACTGCATGTACGAATACAACGTACAGTGCATGTAAATTTATTCGACGCAAATTCTTGAATCACATTTTTAAGTCTAGCGGTAGTTCTGAATGTATGCGGAAACTATGTTATTATTTATTGCTTTCCTTTAGCTTGCCATTGGTAATTTTATTCAAAATAGAGAGAAATGTGAAAAATGTTGGACGGTACTACCCCTGCTGCGTAGGAAGGAAGTTATGATTGAGGGTGACTTTATACGATTTGACTAGTTGTAGGGTTTTTAGAATAAATTCACAAAACAATTCACTTTAGGCTTTATTTGTTTCAGATTGAACCCACTATAAACATAGACATAGTTTTATTCTTGTTATAAAAATATTCCTACACATGGCTCTCACTCACAAAAAGACACAAATTCTCAACACCCAACCTTAGCACAATCATCTGGTAATAAACACTAATTTAGTAACGTGTGGCGGTCGAAATTTACAAACTTAGAAAAGTTATAAATGGTGACTATTTAAACAACAACACAGTCCGAATAAAATCAAAAGATGAGATTGCACTTAAAGTAGTGAATTTTGTAATAGAACAAGATCCGCTCAGTGTAATGGCACGCACCGCCACACTTTGCAACGTCATCAAGCTAACATTTTACGACTTCTGATAGAATAAAAATTCTTCTCACCTCTGCCATTTATGTTGAGTCTAACGATAACATTGTGTCTTTCAGTAAAACTTAGTTTATTACATTAAAGGCCTACGATATAAAATATGTTTTAATTGTATAAAGGACCAAAATTAAATGCCAGATTTGTTTAGATTATTCAGCATAATATCAAACAAAAAGATATATACAATCGTAAATGATGTCGCACTCATAGCAAAACAAAAACATTGGCACCACGTAACCCCTTGGCAAAACACTCGATAAACGTCCACACAGAGGGATAAGAAAGGATGTGTTTTGCACCAAGTGTTCATGATGCTACGAAAGAGGAGCTCTTATACCCTTGTACATTGATCTGAGTGGGAACGTACGGCTTGTTTCGCAGAACATCCTTTGAGGCGGTCGCGCGGGCGAGCCTTTGAAGCACGCCTGCATTTTGATAGCGGTATCGATTTTAACAGTGAATAGATTTTTACTTTACTAGTTTGCTTCCGTGCGGGCTCGGAAGGTTAGACCAAATAGGACTTTGGTATGTAATGTCTAGATCAAAGTGATGCATTGTTATTTTAATGTTTACATTGGAATAGAATGGATGGAAGTTTCAAGAAAGTATTTTTTTTTAACTTTGCACAAATAAAAAAGTAAGCCGAATTGGTATTCTGATATTCTCATCATCATCATATCAGCCAAAAGACGTCCACTGCTGGACATAGGCCTCCCCCAATTTTCGCCACCGTGGCCGGTCGTTCGCCGCCCTCATCCATCGGTTGCCCGCCACCCTTATAAGGTCGTCGGTCCACCTTGTGAGGGGTCTGCCCACGCTGCGTCTTCCGGTTCGTGGTCGCCACTGTAGAACCTTTCTGCCCCAGCGGCCGTCAGTTCTGCGAGCTATGTATCCTGCCCATTGCCACTTCAGAGAAGCAACTCTGCGAGCCACGTCAGTCACTTTGGTTCGCCTGCGGATTTCTTCGTTTCTCAAACGATCGCGCAGGGAGACGCCTAACATAGCCCGCTCCATCGCCCTCTGAGCGACTTTGAGCCTTCGGATAGGACCCATAGTTAGCGACCACGTCTCTGCTCCGTATGTCATCACTGGCAACACACACTGGTCAAAGACCTTGGTCTTAAGACACTGCGGTAGTGCGGACGAGAAAATATGTTGTAGCTTCCCGAACGCTGCCCAGCCGAGTTGGATTCGACGAGTGACCTCTTTCTCGAAATCGGACTTACCTAATCGGACTGTTTGTCCCAGGTATATGTACTCGTCAACGAATTCGAGCATCGAGCCTCCGACCGTAATAGGAGTGGGTGTAACATGGACATTGGTCATGACTTTAGTCTTGTCCATGTTCATTTTTAGGCCCACTTGTCGAGAGACTCTACTTAGGTCATCGAGCATTGCACTGAGCTCCTCCACGGTCTCAGCCATGACCATGAGCCATGATATCGTCCGCGAATCGAAGGTGAGTGATGTACTCGCCATTTATGTTGATGCCAAGTCTATTCCAGGTCAGAAGCTTGAACACGTCCTCCAGTGCAGCGGTGAACAGTTTCGGAGATATGACATCTCATTGTCGTACTCCTTGCTGCAACTGGATAGGCCTCGAGCTCTGACCATTAATTCGTACTGACATGGTGGCGTTTTCATACAAACACTTCAGCACTTCGATATATCGATAGTCAATATGGCACCGTTGGATAGACTGCAGCACGGCCCAGGTCTCGATCGAATCAAATAATAATAATAATAATATTTATTCAGTAAAAATTGTACAAAAAGTTTAAAGGTAATGTCTTACAAAATAAATTATGAACTAAATACAGTTGTAGCCTGTACTAGAATATAATTAAATATAATTTTCTTTTTTCAAAAATGTTATTAAATAATTAGTTGTTTTGTAATAATTACTTTGTATGGTTCTTTGGTTGCGTTGATGTGTTAAAATTGTTAACTCATACAAAAAATTGTAATTATCTGGCGATTGAAAAGAGTGGCGTGAGTTTCTTGCCAGTTCTTCTCACAGCTCTACCTCGTCAGCGAACTGGCTGTAAGTTAATTAGCTGACTTCATGTAATTTGACTTTTCATAAGTATCATTCTGTGATCAAAATGAAATAAATACTTTGACTTTGACTTTGACTTTGACTAATATATTATCCTGTTTTACAGGCGGATTAAAAGTACTTTTAGTATATTATGGTGGCAAAATTTTTTAACAATATTTAAATAATAATGTGACACAAAAAATATAACAGATCATGTCCAACTCCAGACATTAGCGAGGTGCGACAGTAATCTTACTTCCGTGCTAGGTTTATACCTGTGTTACGGTAAGTTAGATAATCGACATACCAACGTCTTATAGCTTGAACACATATCTTTGCATGCCTTTGCACCTATATACCTGTTACAATCGGAAAGCAATTACTATTTATATTAAATTATTTAACTATAATTATGTACTCTTAAAATAGAACTAGTAGGTATATTTAATCAACATAAAAAGTATATTATGCAAAAAGTAGTATGTAGGGTAAAAGTACAATGTCACAGCTCGAAAAATTTGTGTAACCATGAGATGCATAGCAAGCAAACTCCGAGCGCTCGTAAGTAGCACAACGAATGATGAGGTAAAGATTGTAAATACGTATTAATAAAAATTAAATGTTATCGTGTCTAAAATTAGATGGTAATGTTTATAAACCCTCATAATCAACAGAGTTAATATATCTTAACTCAGCAGCTTTTCTAGCTGGGCAATCTGCTTCTCCTGTTATATGATTATGGGGCTTTTTAAATTGTGTGCACGTTGCGCATTTTGCTGGTACATGCCTTTTCGGACATTCGGCGAATGCGTGTCCAATTTCAGCACAATGGCCACATGTGGGCATATCTTGTCTGCAGAACTTGGCAGTATGTCCATACTGCTGGCACTTGTAACATCTTGTTACAAGTGTAAAGTCCCTGACAGGACAAGACGTCCAATTTATGAAGAGTCGGGATTGTGTAATTAGAGCTTTTCTAATATTTGCAGGCACTTCAATAATATAATTGCACGTAGAAGCATCTTTTTTGCCAGATTTATGGCTTAGTTTGGTGGAGGTCAAAAAAGAATCTAGGGACATTGATGGTATTCTATCGGCCAGGTTTTGTTCGTCTACACATCGCAAAGCCTCATTTTCTGATAATGTGGAGGGCACACCAATTATTACATTGCGGGGTTGGCGCTTTTGGGTTCATCAGCGGAAAGACCGGAAGTAGAGTGCTGGACAACGTGTTTCACTTTTTCGGCATCTTGTTTGGTCTCCGTGCTGGTTATTACACCTCCATTTTTCGTCTTACGAAGTCCGCGTACCTGTAGCTTCATTTGCTCCGGATTAATTAATTTCTGCACAAGGATCTTAGTGTCATCACTCGTTTTTAATTTGTCGTTCGGATAAATGACTACAGAGCTGAGATTTGCGGGCCGAACAAAACTACTTGATCCCTTTTTGACCATTTCGGCAAAACAAACGTTTTCAGTAGCACGGGAATCTTGAATCACTTGTTTAAGTCCGGTGATATGTTCCGTCAGATCACACTTTTCTTTGAGGGCTTCATTTAAATTTTGAATTTCAAGTACTTTTTGCTTAAGCGACTGATATAATACCGCCATTTGAGAAGTACCTGATCCAATTTTCCGGCATAGGTTGGCGATTTTAATTTTTTGGTCACTGTTGAGTTTACCTTCAGTCGATATAGAGCAAACCTCGTTCAGGTGCGACTCAATGGTAGACATCCATCTCTGTAGCTCTGACGTAGATACAGCTGCAACCGGCACCGAATCAGTGGGTTGCACCAACTTACTAGGGGTGCGGGGACTGTTTTCCATTTTTATTTACACTGTATTAGTATTATCAATAAGTTAGGCGTTCATTGTTTGTAGAAACTACACAATTTGCAACATTGCATTACACACTACACAGTTATTTACTGAAGGAGGTCACAAATAAATTATATTAAACATTGCAACGTCTCTCCTTAAGCCTAGTGATTCAATACCGCCTGTTAGCTTGGGATTGTCGACAACTCTTACAGCACGCCTTTGGACCGCGTCAAGCGGCCCAAGCTGGTATCCGGGTGCTCCCGCCCAAAGATGGCAGCAGTACTCCATGTGGGGACGAACTTGAGCTTTGTAAAGCAATAGTCTTTGCCCCGCACTGAAGTACCGCTTCGCCCTGTTGAGCACACCGAGCTTTTTGGAGGCCAACTTGGCTTTAGCCTCCAAATGACTGCGGAACTGGACGCTGCTGGAGATGTCGATTCCAAGGATCTCAAGGCTTTCAGATGTTGTAAGGGCTGTGTCTTGGAATTGCGGAGTATCTACAAATGGAGCTTTTTTAGCGGTGAACGCGCAGACTTGTGTCTTGGTGGGGTTAAATTGGACTAGATTTAGTCGTCCCCAATCAGAGACTCTGTTAAGAGTGCTTTCGATTTCAGACACAAGTCTTTTTCGACTTTCCTCCACAATGGAACGAGAGGTGTTCGCCCGGCCCGTGTAATACGTATCCCCAGTGCTGTCGTCTGCATAGCAATGAACATTGTCGATGGACAACATATCATTGATATGCAGCAAAAACAGCGTCGGGGATAGCACGGAGCCTTGCGGGACGCCAGCATTTATGACCAGGCTATCCGAGCAACAACTGTCGACGACAGCTCTTATGCTTCTGCTGGTCAAAAAGCTGGCAACCCATTGGCACAACCCCTCGGGGAGTCCGTAAGATGGTCACTTCGACAGAAGGCTCCGGTGCCAGACCCTATCGAACGCCTTCGCTA
This sequence comes from Parascotia fuliginaria, assembly GCA_963082885.1. NCBI lineage: Eukaryota > Metazoa > Arthropoda > Insecta > Lepidoptera > Erebidae > Parascotia > Parascotia fuliginaria. Next base: position 13,811,033 of record OY720172.1, read on the forward strand.
TATCCAGGCTAGTAGCCAGTGCCTCTCCTTGACTCTCGATGGCTAACGCTCAGCTGTGCGTGAGATACACTAGAAGATCACCAGTTGAGCGATTACGGCGAAAGCCGTACTGACGATCGCTAACCAGATCGTGATCCTCTAGGTATCCCAAAAGCCGCTTATTGATAATGCGCTCCATCACTTTTGAGAGAAGGGAGGTTATAGCAATAGGCCTGTAATTCGATGGGTCTGAACTATCGCCCTTTTTGGGCACCGGATGCACATTGGCAGCCTTCCACGAAGACGGAACTCTCCTAGTGGAATATGAAAGTTCGAAAAGACGCGTCAATACCGGACATAGCTCAGGGGCACACTGCTTAAGCACCACTGCGGATATGCCGTCTGGCCCACTCGATTTATGGACGTCTAGAGAAAGCAATGCCCGCCGGACCTCTTTCTGTGTAAAACAGATTTCCGGCATTGTAACGCCACACCAGGGGATGGTAGGTGGTGTGGCCTCTCCGTCGTCCATAGTCGAGTTAGAGGCAAATAGAGCGCCCAAGAGATCGGCTTTCTCTTTTGCACTTTGGGCCAAGTTATTATCCGGCTTACGAAGTGGTGGCAAAGACGGCTGACAAAAATTTCCCTCGGCAGCTTTAGCAAGCGACCAGAAGGCGCGAGTCCCAGAGGGAAGGCTCGCAAGTCGCTCGCCAATTCTGCCGACGAATTCGGATTTAGCCCTGGCAATTTCCTTTTTACTGGACCTCGAAGCAGCATTTAATTTGCGCTTCAAATCAGGCGCACAGAGATCCTCACGATTTCGAGCCGTAGTCCAAGCCCTGTAAGTAGCCTGCTTGAGAAGCCTAGCTTCCTTACAGGGCTTGTTCGGGAGGCTGGAAGTCGTCGAACCTGTTTGCGAGACGATTAGTGATGACTCTCGAGAACAGCTTGTAGACGTGACTCAGGAGTGTGATAGGTCTGTAATTCTTCAGAAGAGTTTTATCGCCCTTCTTGAAGAACAGCTCCACCACACCCCTGTGCCATGCCTGTGGCGTTTTACCCTCGAGGAGGACGGCACTAAAGAGCCTCTGAAGGGCCTTCAGGACAGGATATTCTATTATTTACTAATGAGAGACGTTGGGTCAAAGAATATAATGTGACAATAAATACCTACGTTATTAGGTTATTATAATCCAAATTGTGACAGTCATAGAGTAGAGCTGCACAGACTGTCAATGTACATGTGGGCAGTGTCTTAGGTGTTGGTTGCAAGTTTTCGTAACGTGCAAAGTTCCCGAATCGAGACACCAACTATAAACAGCTTGACATAACTTTTATACCTAGTACATGAGAAAAAATTAAAGAATGTAACATAACAATCAACATATTTCTGATATTATTATGGGATAGTTCTAAAACGGAATACTAAAGTACTCGGTAATAAAACGCGTAGTTGTTGCTAGACACTAGGTAGTGTTTGGTGTTCAAATACAGGTTAAACCAAAACCACAATGTTATGCTACCAGTAAACTTGTTAATTACAACGCATCATTAAACTAATCTAACATTGCTGATAAACAAAATTCGCCACAATATTGCAAACGTCCATCCAGAATTTGATACTGACAGAATCTTTATAAGCTAATTATTGTGACAAGTTAACCCGTTCGGTGTTTATTTGTTTAATTAGAAGATCAAACATCACTATTTTCATACTCGTTACATTCGAGAGAGTATAAAAAATAAAGAAAGAAAAGAAAAAACTAAAAAAATATTCAACTATGCTATTTTACAAAACATAATAATATAGTTATTATAGGTACTTATTTTTAACGAATAACAATGCTAGTTAAGTAAATATAAGCTAGGAGATGTAAACGAATAGAGTTTATAATTCAAAAATTAATTTAATTCATCCCGCTATCCATCAGGATTTTTTTTTTCTTTTTTATATTATAGCCTACCAAAGTGACTCCACCTCGCCTGATGGTAAGCAGTCAGTGGAATCCAGAAGTGGCGGCCACTATACCAAAAGCCATCGTCTTAAACTGCTAGTATGGTGGCCTCCACTATGGCGGCTGGGAATGGGGTTAGGGGAAGGGAATGAGGGAGGTGAGGAAAGAGGAAAGGGGAGAAATCGGGCCTCCGGCGCTCCCACTCACCAAACGAAACGCATTAGTACGGATACTACTACTCTTAAGTCGATCTTCTATGAGAGGGTAGTACTTCCCCGGACGATCCGGCCCATTCATGCTGAATCAGCGTGGATCTACTACCGTACCGTAGGATGACTAGAAATCTATTATTCCAACAGAGAAAAGAAAATATCTAAGATAACATTCATTTCATTCAATTTGATTTACATATTGACAACATTATAAGCAAGGCATATAGACTGTATGGCTTCATAATGAGGTCATCAAATGACTTTAAGAAACCATATACTTTATTATTATTATATTTTACACTTGTTCGTTCCCAATTGGAGTATGGGGTACAAATTTGGAGTCCATTTTATAGTAAATACTCAATCAAACTTGAAATGGTACAAAAAAAGTATTTACGCACTATGCAATATAAATGTCGACAACCGAAACTGCATTACACCGATTTACTGGACAAGTATAAATTGTTGAGCTTGGAGTCCAGACGTATCCTTCTGATGTCCATGACTTTGCATGGTATATGTAATAATAGGTTTGACTGCACTGATATTACAAATCAGCTAAGCTATATTGTACCACGAACCATGCGCCGCGGTGTGTGCGAGAAGAGGTTGTTTCACACTGCTGCCTGTAAAACGAATGCTGGTGAGCGGGCACCTCTGCGACGCATGGTTCAGGCATATAACACACACTTTACGGATCTTGATATTTTTGTTTTGTCTAAGGTAAAATTTAAATCATTGGCTATTGAGATTCTTATTACATCTAATACTTAAATTCAAAATTTACTTAAATTTAGCTTCATTTTGCGCACTAAATTAACTTTCCATTACTTACTCTGTGGACAATGGTGTGGGTTATACGTTTACCTTATTTTAGTTGTTAAATTATGTATAGTAATAAATAACGTGTAACTGTTTTTTGTCCCAATAAAGAAAAATAAAAAATAAAAAAAAATAAAAATAAAAATAAAATTGGATAAATAAAAGAAATTCAGTTCCAAAGTGTGTAAACTGATGTAATCCAGATGCAATATACAAAATTTCTATGTAAGCTGCAGGCATAATGATTCCTGCATGTCTGCCTTATGTTTGTTATATTTATTATTATTGTAGTAAATCATTAAATTTGTTTAAATAATGTATTTGAATAATAAATTGAATTAATTATAACCTAGTAGTCAACAAAGGGGCAATTATAAGAACTAGTATTTATTGGATTTATAAGTTCTGAAAGAAACGAACTAGCCAGTATTGATCAAATCATCACCCTGAAAGTTTCTAATGCTAGACATAAGCCTCTTTTAAAGATAGTAAGCGCTTGGTAGGTAGGTTGATGACTGCAGTAAAGTAAAATTTTATAGGTACACAGAGAAAGCTGCTGCTCGTTTCTTGGTAATCCTTTAATCAGATCTTACCATGCCCACGGTTTGTTTTTTATTTTTAACCACAGAACACGCCCAGAGTCATCAAAGATAAAAGAAACACAAGTGATAGACCGAAGATTAGAGATAGTATACCTAGTTAATTACAAACATATTATGAAAATGTATTGTTAAAATTAGTAACTAATAAGGATAAGCTTTATCAATATTTTATACTTATTAATATAATATTTTCAACAAGTATTTTGTTCGGTTATAATGGTTGCGAAAGATTTCGGTATAGGCTTAATAAAATGAGCTTTTAAGGAAAAGATGATATTTGATCACATTAATCGAACATTCAAAGTATTTGTCTTTTGGCTCTGACCCCGTCCCACTTGCGAAGGGAAAGCGTTCGAGAATTTCAATTTAGGAGAAGAATGTGCCGACATAACGTGTGGCCCGAGATATTTTGATAGGACATGTTCTCCGTGAATAAATTTCTTTTCACATATTAAAAGTTTTTAAGCGGTTTTATTTATTATCAATTTGTGGTCGCCGAGGGCATACTTAGCGGCGAAAATATGATTTTTTGTGTAACAATGTGTTCCAAATAAAAAATTATGGTCTATAAAAAATAATACGTGTACATTGTACGTTTTAGTGAATTTGATGCTGGAAATTTTAAAGTTCTTTGACTTCAGAATATTCTTTACAATTTTGGTACCAACATTTAATTTTTAGCTAAAATATATATGAAGTACAATATGAAGATGAATGAGTATTGCTAGATTAGTAAGTACTTTAAATGAGTTAGTCATGATCATAGAGAAAACAGTATCTATCTGTAATCATAACTTGAAAATTTCATAGCAATATTTAATAATTACTTTTAGTGATCAAAAATCGCTTTGAAAACGCTTCATGCACATTTTATCCGGTTTATTTCACAGAATCACACAGTACTGTAAGATATCTCGTCGGAATTTTCAATTTGATCAAGGAATGCGGCCACATGGAAAGAAGAAAGGCTGAGATCTGCATGTAGAGAACGCACGCCTGCCGCCAAGTGGGTTAGTTCCCGATTTATTGTATCAATTTTGTATAAAGCCAGTAGCTGAAATAAGCTTGGAGATATATGTTCTGTGGAGCTTCTCACCTTGCTATACTGCGTTAGACAATATAAAAGGATTTAATATACAATGCAGGTGTATTCCTACTTTCAATATAGTTTTGCATTCAATAAAAATACTTTTATAATACTGGCAATGTAGGTACGTAAAATATGAATATATCATCAGTAATACCCAGTATTAGCTCGCAGTGTAGAATTGAAAATTAACATAAGTACAATTACTATACTCGTAGAGCAAGGCAATGGTAAAACAAGGCAATGAATTGTCGGATTGAGAACACCTGAAGATCTTCCTAGATCCTGATGTAACGTTTGAAGGTCATCGTTTATAAATAAATAGGGTGGATCAAGTTATATAAATGTAATTAAAAAACTAAGAGATCAACACTAACTGTATGGCTAAATATGTTCAAAGCTCAAAAGACGTTGGAAAGACGAGAAACATTCCCAGAAACTGGAATAACTGGGCGAAAGCACGAAGTAGCTTTGAAGATAATTACAAACACAGGTACCATTGCCCTGCCATGACACAATGTAGGTATAGTGACAAAACCATAGTAGCGTTAAAGTTTGTCTCTAGAGCTAGCGGGATCCAAAAGCGGTAATTACCACTTATCATTAGGACTACAGGTTCACCTGACATTATTGCTCATAAAAAAAAAAGTTTTCGAAGCGTATAATAAATGCGCTTCGTAAAACATCTCGCTTACGTTGATCTTAAATTCGTAACATAAATGCAGGAGACGTCTAATCTGGGAAGAAATATGAAACGTTATGACACAAAAGTAATAAAAGTATACATTTAAAAATAAACTAACCAAATAGGATACAAGATAAGTCTGTTTTCATAAGCCATATCAAATTCATTACGACAATAAACTCCCAAATGTATTTACGAGGGATCACGTCATGAATAAATTTCGTCAACAGAAAGTTTGATGCGTGAAATAGCTGCGTCAACTTAGACAAAGCCCTGAAAAAGCGTTCATAATTTACTTAATTATGAGTTGGGTGAATGCGTATTATGAGCACGTGTATAGAGATTAAGAACTCGTCGTAATCTAACATCGATATCGTTATTACGTTTAAAATTTCTTCTACATTGCAGCATTGAAGTTACGGACATCATCGTAAAAAAAATATAAAATAGCAGATAAATATGCTTAGCAGAAAATGATTAGCAGAATTGTAATAATCATTCAAATTGTTTGGACAGCGGCGTACCTATCTCTGTTTTCAGCAAAGCAAATATTAGGTTGAACGTAGTATTCCGCTTAACGTAGGCTCACGATATCACTGACCGACAGAGATTCCCCGTGTAATTATTAAAATTAAACTTGTTATAACTTTGTTGTTATTCTACAATTATATTTTATTCTTTCCCTGATAGTTAACATAAAGGAAACATTCATTAGTCTGTCAGTCATACCTGATTATTTCAAAAACTATTAATGATAATTAGTTTAAGTTTGAAGTTTTGTTTAGTCTAAAGTAATACTTGCTTACTCATGTTGTAAATGTGTCATTTTATATCGCTTTTGAGTTTTCCCTTTTTAATCAAAATTAAAAAGGAAAAAGCATACCGTTTATTTTTCCCTTCTTGTTAAAATGAAGTGCTAAGAAGTAATGGTGAGACAGTGATTTAGACACTTTTTTAACAGATTAGAAAACAAGAAAATTAATAGTAGCTTGGAAGACTGTAGGGAAGCCCTCTTACCAACAGTGGTTTGATCATCAAAAGACCATCAAAACTTGGAGGCCTTTGTCCTTACGGCTGATTGAGTGAGTTGAATTAGGTGTGAGTGATAGATTCTATTAGAGAGGAGCACAAGTAAAAAATGATGGAAAATCTTACCCCGAAATATCAATGACAGTAAATATGTACGCAATTTATTTCTGAAATATACTGTTTTTGTTTAATTCAGAGTGCAGCACATTGTATGCTTTAAAATATCGTTACTCAATATAATGATACTTTAAAATATTACCTGTGCATTGATATTACACGATGTGCCGCTTCATCGAAAAAAAATCATGGGCGACAAAAATGGTAAAGTAAGATGTACGATGGGATTGTCAATTTGTCCAATAGGTTTAAGGGTCTTAGTTTTATGAGAATGTGACATATACAAACAGTTAATAAAAATTGTAGACGGTCAGATAGCCCCTCCGTGCGTGACCCAATCGCCCTCCCACATAACATTTTTACATCGCATAAATTTCGAACTCATATTTACAGTTAAGTAACATTATAAAAGTAACATGTAGTAAAATATTATGCTAGAGCTTACGACGGCTTAGCTTAAGTACAGGCGCAGTTTTGTTTTATTATGATAATTTCTGTAACTAATATTTCTTGTTTATTGGCGGGATGCACTATGGTGTAGCGTGTAAGTTTGCAATGATGAACACTGGTGTAGGTACGATTTTCGTGTTGCAGGTATAATTGTATAGCCAATTTTTCAGTCAAAAATGAAAGCAGAGAGCTAGGTAGATCGATGACCTGTAAAGGTACGTCGTAGATAAAATGCAAAAGCTTTCACCTTTCTTTCATCGTATGTCGGATACGTTTGAAAATAATGAAATTTGAAAATAACACACATTGGTACTTGCTCAGTATCAGAACTAATCTATCTATACTTCTATACTATTATATAAAGCGGAAAAGATTGTTTGTTTGTTTGAACGCGCTAATTTCTGGACTACAAGACGGATTTAAAAAAATTGTTGCGTAAGATAGCCCAAGTCTTGAGGAAGGTGATAGGGTATGTAACATCACACTAGTGGCGACGGAAGCAAAGTGAAACCGCGCCGCGGCAAGCTAGTACTATTATATAAAGCGAAAGAGTTTGTTTGTTCAAACGCACTAATCTCTGGAACTACCAGTCAGATTAGAATAATTATTTTTGCGTTAGATAGGCCAGTTCTTGAGGAAGGTTATGAGTTCTGTAACATCACGCTACTGGCGACGGTAACCAATTAGTGCAGGTGAAACCGCGCTGCGGAAAGCTAGTAAAGAAATAAAGTCAATTAATGCAGAAACGATGTGTATTGTTGCCTTTTATTGTACCTATTTTTAATTATAAACTGTAAATATAACTTAATATTGACTGCATAATAATACTAAGCCGAAAATTAATATTCGTCAAAAATATCATAGTATTTTTAATCACGCGCTGATTACGTGCGACCAAACAAAGTTTTCTCATAATAAATAAACAAGGCATCGAGAGTGGCTCGAAGTAGATAAAACCCTTGCAGGCGTTAGGCGACAACTGACGACGGTCACGTTTTTAATCACCCGAGTCTCATCCGTAACGTGTCACGGACTCACGGACTTTGGCGACGAATGTGTACTTCAAGTTTCCTACTTTCCGAAAAGCCTTCAAAGAGAGCTTAACTAATCACTTCTTGCGTGATATTGATCCTTGTTTAATACTGACAACTACCTGTAGCATGACGCTTTGAAGGGATTGGTCTCGGTGACGTATGATAACAATCTTGTTGAAATGATTTTAGAGCGGTTAATTGGCTATATTACTTGATCCAACCCTATCCAGATTAAAGTGCAACGCTCCTGCTGTAGCATCTAAAGGGTTTATAACCAAACAAGTTTTGTACTTCATACTTATTATGTCGATCAATTCAAAACCAAGAAGACGTTCCCAGTGCGTATATTTCTTTTTTTATTTTATTCCATATTTTAATAAATAAATATATTATTTATTACTATTTAACTGCTGCAACTATGCCCGATGAATGTTCCATAATTAAACATATTTGATAGCGTAAATTTACTGAGAGAATATTATTCGAACAGTGAACTAAAACTGTTTTCGCAGTATGTTTTAACAGTTTTTCACAAAAATTATTGTGAAGGCAAAGTTCTATGATCGCTCGTTTAGTGCGAGACTTGTTAAAATGGAGATAGACCGCTCGGAAATTGTGAAACCTGTAAATTTTACTTTGCACATATTGTAGGATTTTTATTAGGTGGATAATAATAATTGTAATAGGGTATACTGTTTTGGTACTAACATAATATGCTTAATATATTATATTCAAAGAACCGCAATTATGACGCAAAATTAACTAAAATTAGGTTATTCAAATTTGCAGTATTGTTAAATATTTTACTGCTGATTTTTGTTTCTGTCGTTGTAGTAAAAAAATTAATAACACTCGTACTGGACAAGGTACGGACCCTGTATCATGTGCAATTTTACAGACATACAATTAACGGGCAGAAAGCTCACTCAGACAAATATTTACGAATTACATAATGTTTCAGTTACTTATTAAATGTAGCAATAACTTTGGTAGACTGAAATGTATAAAAAAATTAAAAAACAAACTCTGTGTATATTTATTTAAATAAAAGCGAAAGGTCACTTACTCACTCATCACGAAATCTCAGAAACTACAAGTGCTAGAAATCGCAAATTTTGTATTTAAGTTCCTTTTAAAAAATAGGTGCTCTAAGACGGGATTTTGTGAAATTCATTTCCTAAGGAGGTAAAACGGGGTGACAAAGTTTGTATAAAACTTTTAAAGTTTTGATAGTAGGATTTCCAAATTAATACTCAATTTTCATTATTTAAAAACTACGCTTCTTAAGTGACAGTGAGTAGTTGACCACTAACTACTCGATTAAAAAATTAAAAACACTTAATTGGGAAAACGGGTATCACAAGTTTGTGTAAAATTTCATCGATTTTAGTGGTACTTAGCCGCTGAATAGATTTAAATGGAATTCGCCTTAGAGACGAATTATACCGATATTTATTACTGATACAATGTACGATTGCCGTAGGATCATTCAGGTAATATTCTCATACAGGCACACACATGTGATGTCGCGGGCAACAGCTAGTAGGTATATAAAACTAAAAGGGGAAGATGTTGTCTTACGCATATATTGATTTTTTTGCTCAAAATTACAGCTTTGTAACAATTCTAGTAAATAACGTCGACAACAAATGTAATAACAGAGATGCATGCTTGTCACAAATTTAAGAGCACCCCGCGTTTTTCACTCACAGCACGTGTGCGAGTAAAAATGTGTTATAGCCTTTTAAAATGCTGGATAGAGCTTTTGTCAAAAATTATTGTACTTGTACGGGTTTATATGATTTAAAATTTGCTTATTTTATCATAATTATACTCTCTTTATATATAAGTATTATAAAGTTCCTGTCGATTACGTAGAAAATTATAAATCATTGTAATGAATTAATTTAGAAAACACTGGTGATTACGTGCGGCTTTGAACATTTCATGACAGAAAAGTCATTAACATTTTGCCTGACCCGGAAATTGAACCAAAGACTTCACGGTCTGCACGATTAGTACCTGTAGGTGGTTTAGTTCTTATTCCTTTTAAAAACATTATAAAGTTGCTTGTAATAATTATGTAACATATAATCTGATAGAATTGTCCAAAATTGTGTTTATTAGTATTTTATATACCAGAACTCTCAAATACACGCAGTTTAAAAAAAACTCAGCATATAAATTGGAAATGGCTAGTGTAAATGTCTGTTTAGGTAATAATTTAGCATAAACTTGTATGCAGCATACATAGCAAGGCAGGCTAGGAAACATAATAACATAATGTGGTGGCAACACAACGATTGGTCTCATCTGTTGCAGAACCGATAATCGTTGAACTAAATGAGTTCTGGACTTGAAACTGCGCTGGTACATACACTCGTATTATTATACATTTTAGACTATACAACTTTATAACTTATTGTTAGAGGTTGGTGGGTTAGAAAATTGTTTTGTATGTTTCTGTCTAGGGAAAAATAAAGTATCTGACTTTTATTATACATATTATCTCTGAAAAGTAGTCACGGGACTTGACCCCTTTTCGCACACAGGACTACTTATGTATTTTTAACCATTATAAATCTTTGAAATTCTCAGTTCTTTTACTATAATTAAATTGTAATGGCGCGTATAGAATTATGAAATGCAACATGCAATGTAACGAGCATTTCATAAGTGTGGACACAGGGTGCGCACGAACCGACCACGTACGTACTTGCATCTGTTTGCTTCACGCGCGCGAACATGAAACGAGCATCAAGAGTAGCCTCTACCATAGCTGTCTTTTCTTCTGTAGCCATAGTTCGGACGCAGTTCGTGCGTGTTCCGCCGTACAGATACGCACAATGGCGCACCGCGCACACTGCGCGCCCCTATGTGTTCGGAGAAACCGAAAAATTGAGGATCGCGGCGAGCACGAGTTGTTCTCTGTTCGTGCACGTAGTGTGCGCGGTTAATGCGCATAAGGCGTCTACACTATGGGAATTTACTGTATTTAATATGTTTTAAAACAGTAACGATACGGATTTTTAGTATAGGCTACATTTTTGATGACGAAGCGGAACAGTGACTAGTCGATACTAACTCCTTGGTTGCCACCAAAGTAAAACATTTCTTATAAATTTATTTATTTTGCTACAATGCAACATCTTGCGTCTCGTGAATGCACCGATTGACAATCCTTAATGCGTATGTCCTAAACATAGAGTGTTACCTTTGAAAATAAATACCGATATGTGTGGGCTATGGAGTATCCTATGGAGTACCTAACTATAAGGATGGTGTTAGCCCATTTTGCTTAAAATAGTTCAGATTTTATACACCAATTTCAAATGGTTGTATTGAATAACAATTATCAAGCTTTACGCATTAAAAATTTAAAACGCCAAGTTATAACACAGTCAGAGCACTTATTGTTCACTGTAATATATGAAAGTCGAGGCCAAAAAGTTATTTAAATAAATTCTAATACGAATTTACTGATTAAGAGAAGAATAAAGCTGCCAATCACTGCAGAAATATGAAAAAGTTTCACCTATATATTAAGGTTTTGTTACGTCTAAATTGCATCTATTAAGACCACTAAAACCCATCTATCACAAAAATTATATTTTTTTATTTTGAAATTAAAGAAAAACATTCTGGAGTTCAGTATTAGTGTAACGTTAGTCACAAAAAAATAATTAGAAGTTAGTGATATTTTTGTGATCATCAGGCTCGACAACAAAGTTTAATCGGCAACGTAAGGCTTGTCTACAGATGTTGGTTTAACAAGTGCCTAAAAGCTATATAGCCCGGTTAGAAATCAAATTCAAATTAATTTATTCTCATGATTGACTTTTAAATGTTGAAGTAACCAGAATAAGATGTCAGCCGATTTGCCTACAGTTACGAGTAGTTAGCTGATCAAAGTAGAGCCATTACAACAACTAAGATGAAACTCAAAGAACCGTATTTATGGCTAGATATAACTATTTATATTGTAGATTATCAGCGTGATAGTTTAATACAAATAATTAATGTATTATTTGACAAATTTAACTATCTTCATTCTTAACTTGTTTTGCCCATATATGTATGTATTTATATTTATTTGGCACGCTCTACAGCCTAAATGGCTTAATGGATTTTAACGTTTGAGCTGTCATTAGATTCGTATTGATTATGGGAGTGAAATATGGTATATAAAATTTTAATGTAGCATCAGCACGACAAAAAAAAATGGGTTTCTTTCTTTCACTTTGTTTTAGACAGGCGGGCTTTTCGTTTTTATTAATATATATTTATTTATTTTCTTTTTTAACAAGAAATTACTAAGAAGTTTGTTTCATGGAATGTTACAAGCTCATCACACATCACTTAGAATGCTAAAAACTCCAAAAACCCTAAGAAAAAGCGGCTAGAATTCCTTGCCACTTCTTTACTGCTCTATCTGGCTGAAGTTAAATTTGACAGATGAATGAAGTTCACACGGTGACACTGATGAACTTCAAGATTTATATTTATAATCAGAACGACAAAATTACAGTAAATTTCACTGATTACACAGAAAAGACTTAAAATATATAAAATAACAACTTTCACTCTGACGTCTCACAATACCTCATACATTCAGACAAGATCAACTTCCATTCATTAGCAAACATATCCAGCCCATGACTTGACGCCAGCAGAGCGTTGAGCCCCTTTAACATACGCGGTACTGGAGACATGGAACCCGCAACCGCAAAATTGACACAGCTCGGCATGTAAATCAGGTGCATCAATAGCTCCATGTAGGATTTTACATGCAGTCAAAAGTTGATCGAATGACCGTCTTACCTGTAGCGAATTGCAGCCCAAGCAACTCAACAAAAAAATTGTTTGGTACATAAATGGGTAATAACCGTATTTACGCTAGAGGTACCGTAAAAATGCCCTTTGAACTTTTTCCAACATCAATGCATACAATTTTCATGTGGGTTCCATGAACTAGAACTACACTCAAGTTTACTCCGCACAAGCGTGCTAAAAAGAAGAGTGATAACTTTTAAAAGATAATAAGTCTTAAGATTTAAAGGAATAAAGAACTTTTGTTTGCGATTATAATGTATACAGGGCATGTCGTTAATACTGGATAACCTTAGAGTTTGAGGTAGTCCTGATGTCAGGCCATAAAAAATCAGTTTTTTATATCGAGGATGCCAACGATGTAAAAATTATGAGCACTTTCGTGTTTTTTTTTTCAATATTTTACTATTAACACTACATTCGGCTGTCATTTTCACAACTTATAATATTTTCGGTTTATTTTTTGTACACACCAGGATGACCTCAGACTCCAGGGTTATCAATTACTTACGACAGATCCTGTATGTTGACGATTGTTAGCCAAATTTGTAGGTACTTGAATCTATAATTTCATTACTTTATCTAAATATGCACTACTACTTACGTAGGACAGTAAGATTAACTATAAGTTCATATTGTTAGGTATGTGCGCTCAATCTCAATATGAGTTGCAAGCAGTTTCTCAGCGGAAAGCATTGTCGCTAGTGACGCGCCACGATGTCAAGAGGGCAATAAATAAAACAGCTCCCCTTTCCCCAATTTTACATAAAAACGCGTCTCATCCGCAATCTGCATGTTTATGAGAGAATATTCTATAAACAAGTCGGAAGCTAGTACAGCTTATGGTGTATGGTAGGGACAGCAATATACAGAATTGCATGCAAATAAGATAACAGCTATAAATAAAAGTCGTGCGCTTTGCATTAAACGTTTGCTTTCCTCGTCTTAGAATTTTTTATGTCTGTTTAAATTATATTATAAATCTTTCATTCAATTGATATTTCTGGGTTTCATTCTTTGAGTTTTTTTTTTAAATATAGATAAGTACTTACATATAAATCATTAATTTTATTTCCGCATTTAAACATTCTATGTTATTATTATTACTTAGCTTGCAAAAATTGCTATAACTAATATTATAAAAAGAAAATGTAAGTGTATATGCAGGTAATATAATATTTACAATATAATAGTTTCACCCGGACGAAGTTCGAGTGGGCTACTGGTGTGTTATAATGCAACATATTATTATGAAATAGCATCTACGCATCTAAGTTGAAATTTGTACAAATATTGAATAAATTTTAGAAAGACTGACTGACAAGACAAGACTGATTGGTATATAAAATTTAACAACAAGAAACTTATTATAAAAAGAACATTAATAAAAAGCGTGTCAATTCCGTCTTTTGTTAGAAGTTTTGTGTTGACATAATAAACATTATTTTAGGGATATTTTGGGTCTGTCACTAACTCACAAGGGAAGGATTACTCATCGGCGAAGTCCAAACAAAACGGCTCATTGACTTTCTGATTAATTGCAAGGAGAACCGCGTTGACATTCCGATGAAGGAAAATATGCAAACAAATAAATTAGCTAATTTAATGACTTGGAAGCTTGTTACCCAGGTAGATTATAAAGCCACAACTCTACATAGTACCAGGTAAAATTGTAGTAATTACGATACAATTGTTAAGTTAATTTCAAAAGTATCTTAAGTTTTTCTTTTTAAGAAATAAATACGGTCAAAATAAGATTGTTTTAATTCTTCTTTAATCTACTAGTTTAAAATAAAATAAAAACCGTATTAGTATAAAGCTCACTAAGATTGAAATGTGTTTTTTTAATGTGAATATTATATATGCTCTTATTTCACGTAATAAGTTTATGTAAACAGATTAAGGTATAATTATTTTGTTATGACATGGCAATCGTTTCGTAGTCATGGTAGGTATTCAGTAATAGATATTTAACATTTTATGTAAAAAGACAATTCCTAGTAAAACTGTCAAGTGTGAATTATGAATAGTGTAAAGCGCTTTTTTAAATAAAAATATTATTACTCCATTTTGCGTTAACACGTAGTTGTCATTCCGAGTTGCCTACGCGAGTGCGTCGTGTTTCACATAAGTGGGGATTTTGCAAAAAGGTGGTAATAAGGTATGCAAGCCCTCTTTCCTTTGTCGGCCACTCGCTCGCAACGTGACATGAATCACCACACGAGATTTGCTAACTCTATGTGAAGAATCTGAGAGGTGAAATGTAGACGACACAATTCGTAAAAGTGTTTACTCATTCATACGTTTCGAAGCTATGCTTTCGACCGGTGTCGATCGTCAGCTATCTCTGGAATTTGGTTCGTGATTATGGAAAGGTAAGTGGCGCCTATTTCGTAAATAATGCGAGTAGCCAGCCCATGCTCATTTATTATAGAAACGCAAATTTGTATGATAGCGTAAAGGTAAAAGGCGCGTGTAGACGGCGGGGGAGGTCGAACGGCCGCATCATTGTGCGGGCTGGCCGCGGGCACACGATTACAATGCCGCTGTTGTGACATTTTCGCTAATGGTTCCAGGGTAGGCACAATAAAACGACAATACGACGGGAGATAAGGTGGCAAGTGAACATTTTAGGACGAGATTAATTCAATTCCAACGCCAGAGGATTCTAGATTAGGATGCCTGAGAAAGTATCCCGATATTAAAAAATCAAATAAAGTTATTATTTTTTACATGTTTTGATTTGTAATGTTTTAATTGCTTTATTATAAAGCAACCAATGCTACTCGATAATAGTTTAGCTAAAACCTAACCAGTAAAATAATTTATTTAAATTCGAATAGTTACAATTTAATAGATAATAATATACGAGTACAGAACATATTTCAAACTGCAAACAGTTAGTAATGTAGGTGAAACAGTCATATTTTATACTAAAAAGGATATTATTATTTTTACACAAGCGTTCTCACTAACTGTTCATCTTTGATCTGTTTTTCAATGAGAATTTCGGGCATCGCTTTGAGTCCTGAAAGGGTGCCACGTTACTCTTCGGTGCTTTTATATTTTTATCAACGTTGAATGGATTGCTTCAAATGTGACCACAAAAAATCCATTTGCAAAATGTCTCGATGGATTCGTTCTGGGAAAACATTAAAATACTCTTTTTATTTAGCACTTTAAAGGTATAAAGGGACCGCTTGATGTAACTAATTAATATTGCCTTTTACGAGAAATTCTTCAAATATTCTCTAGCTCGTAGGTTTTATACACCTACATAATTTAGGGATGTTAAAAGTATTTTCAAAGTAGGTTCATGTTTACTTTACGTCTGATTTTATATTGAATATAAATGAAAGTAAATAGCATAGAGTAATAGAATTAAAAATATATTTAAAATGTTGCTTTCTTAAATATTTGGTGAATGTTTCTTCCAAAAAGTTATATTCATAATATTAATACATTTTGATTAACTTACCGATATTTTTGTAACCTTGAAAAAGTATCTAAAGCTAAATAGATTTTCAGGTAATGCTAATGTTAATAATAATAGACGAACTTATCTGTAAAAAATGTTATGGATAAAATAAAAATAACTTAACAGAAACAGTAATAAAAATACCTATTCTCTTAAAAACGCTTGCTCCGTTTATTTCTAGAAGCGAAGAAAGCAGGTATTCAATTAAATCTAGATTTAATTAATTGTTCTGCGAATATTTACAACAGAAACCACTTGATTCATAACTGAATACATTTCAGATTACGATGGCGCCGGTGTAGCTCTAAAGTACAATAGTTTAGTGTTATGAAATGTTCCGCGCAAACGTAGCGAAAGCTTGCACTTTGTGAAATGAGAGCGCGCTAAACAAAGCAGGACCCGGCCCGAATGTTGTAAATGTCGCTTTCGTTATGTCGCCGAGTTTAGGCTTTGATGCGAGCCCACACAATATCCTAGACAAACAGATGTCATTACCTCGATTTACTTAATATTACTGCGAGAACACGTGAGTAAAAATGTGAAAGGATCACATCACACAGCAACGTACTTACGTTTGTTGGGTTACTCGAATTAGGGTATAATGTAGGTAGGTACATATTTTAGGATCGTATAAAGTTAGGTAGATTTTAATTTGTTTGCTGCTGTTTCTATGCTTTCATTATAATCAAATCTCTGATTATATAACAGTGGTTTATTTTTCTTCTTATGGATGGCAAGTATAGATGTTTGTTCTTTGTTCTGGTTGTCGGATATAAACTAATACATTGTAATATAATATTTTGAATGAAGAACTGCGGATAAAAGTTTTCGTGATCTGTTTCATGATTTACTGTGCGTTTGAGAATGAGAAAATAGTTACCATGAGACCTAAATCTTTGTATACAAGTATGAAGTATTTAACGTTGTCACCGGTGTGACGAACACACGTTACCTGATGCAACTAATCTTCACCGTAATCTTATATTCTCTATTATTCATAGCTAATGGTGTCATACGAGCCGCCGACTTGCTTGATGGTAAGTGGTAACCATCCCTCATTCGGTAGGGATACATGCCACTAGTGTATACCACCGTCTACTGTACCTACCTTCTTTGAACGTAAGCCAGAATTTCTACTGCTGCCAGTAGCGATTTACTTCATATAAAAACAGTGTCTAGGGTACTAAGGTAGATACTAGAGGTAGATCGTAATTGAGTTTTTACAATTTCAAGAAATAATATTAGGAGAAAACTTATTGCATGATATTAAAAATACCACAATTTGCATAATATTGCAATTAATTTAATAGCGTATGTTTTCAATTAACCTTCTTATATTTTAAAATGTAAATAGGATCCCGTGCGAATTTTCAACTAAAAATAATAGTAAAAAAAAAACCGACTTCAAAACTAAAAGTAGAATTCCTGAATTTAACTTGAACAAACCAAAACATCATAATAGATATGTATATTTTGTTTTTATTATTTTTTAGGAGACCACGTCTGAAACATGACCTACCTAGAAAAAAAGAATGATTAAAATCTATTCTTAATAATAGCCAGAGAAATTGTGTAACAAATATACAAAAAAATGCTTTCCTATTTGTGAACCTCCTCCTTTTTTAATTCGTTTAATAAAATACAATAAATTATTATGAAATGTTATATTTTATTTACTAATTTATTTGTACTATTTAAATAACAAATAATATTATAACGCTTTTCACATTTATTAAAAGTTTAGTACAATTTCATTACTTACATCAAAAGCCGTCAGATTAATTTGTCCGTTCGCCGAATATAAAAAAACGCAATGTTGTAAAACAAAGTTTTTTAATGTGTGGCTTTGTAACAAGTTGTGGGCATGACCGCGATTAATGTACGTACATACATTTAAAACTGTAAAACTATTTACCTTTATACGCTCATGTTTAGAACTGATTGCCAATTAGTTGCAGTCACATTAGTTGTATACAAAATATTATCGTATTTATTTACACATAGATTCGAAAGACCAAATATCCATGTCACTTTTGAAATATGTAGGCACGAGAAATCTTTTCAGGTTGATGATGTAATGATATTTGTATTTATGAAATTTTGGTGGCAAACAAACTTAAGGATAGTAAGTAGTAACCGTAAGTTATAAACATCGCCATGTTTTCTAAGCATTGCAAGAAATTATTTCTAAACATTAGTTTAAAAAACACAACCAAACTGTTGCTGATCATGTAGGGAGAAGCCAAGGATGAGGAAGAAAAAGTGAAGAGGTTCCTTGACACTTATTATAGTGAGTGTTGATTCATTTGACAAAAGCTAGTACGTTACAAAAACATAAACAGAGTCCCTTATAAGAATTATGGACTTTATATAAGCGATCGTGCGTCAAACAACACAGTTTGTGCTTATATATATTGTATTTAATAAACATAACTACTTACTATATAGATTAATGTTACGTTTAATATGCATATTATTAGCAAATGTGTATTGAGTAACTGTTAGTTTACTCGTACCTGTCTCTTTAAACCGTTCTCTCAAGGAAACTCGATGGTAATTATTAATATGTAGGTATATATGGCGTACAGTTGTCATCAAGAAATCTTCTTCTTCTTCTTCCTAGACCTGGTCCCATTTGCTCGGGGTCGGCTTTCCTTGCGGTCATTTTCTATTTAGCACGATTTTGTGCTACGTCGTTTGTTAAATGATCTTCTTTAAGATCCTTTTGGACCGTCGTCAACAACGACGGTGGTCATCCACGCGTACGCTTCTTTGTTGACAAATCTAGGGCAAGCTTTATCATATGGTCGTCTAGGCGTCTTTGAATGTGGCCAAACCACAGCAAGCGTTCTCCTTGACTACATTGACTACAGTTTGTCAAGAAATATTCTACGTAAAATGGGATATTACACTATTAGTGAAACCTTAAATAATAAAAAAGTTATAAGAATTATTTGCTCTCCTAATGCCGTAGTAATTAGGTATCAATGTAAAATAGTAACGAGTGCTCCTTGTTTTTTTCACAGTTCTTAGGTACCTCACCTTGTGGTAGATACGCTGAGGCCTTATGGTTTTCACAACATCCATGAGTTTGATTGGATATAAAAACATATGAAAGTAAATCTAGCAATAAGTAACTTTGCTTATACAATTAGCTATTTTGTATTTGATAGAGTAGCAACTAATTTACTTAATAATAATTTACATTTCTGCTTTCATGTACCAAGAAGATTTGGACCGCGAGATAATAAGTACAATGGAAAATCTGATATTGCCCTGCCTCATAAAGTTGTAGGTATTTTTAGTATCATCAAAGTTTATACTTAAATAACGTGTTAGCAATACAAATTTGTTACTATTTGTATTTGCAGTGAGCTTTCATGACATTTAGTTACACCTTTGGTTAGTTACAGCTCCTCTCCGTGGGATAATCTATAATATAAAAATGAATCGCTGAATGTGTTGCTAAGCGCAAATCTTGAGAGCAGCTGAACCGATTTCGCTAATTCTTTTTTTATAATATTCTTTGAAGTACAAGGATGGTTCTTATGGAGAGAAAAATTTGAAAAATTGCCTGAAAAAAAAACTTTTCTATTTATCTATGTAACATCGCGCTACTGGCGACGGGAGCAGAGCAGTAAGCAAAGACGCGGGTGAAACCGCGTCGCGGGAAGCTAGTAACCTATAACTTTACTCAAGAATAGAGTTAATAAGTGCAATAACTTTGTAAATCCGACTAATAAATAGTTTTAGCGATCGTGTTTAAAGAAACAAACTCTTCAGCTTTATTATAGTAGGTATAGTATGGATGAAATAGTAAAATACGTATTGTTATTCGGTTACCAAAATGTCGGTAACCTTGACCGCTTCTGATAATATTATTTATTTGTATTCTTATCAAAATATTAATTAATACATCACATTCAAATGTTGTCGTATTAATTAAACTAGTAGAATATTTTAATAGGTATATGATTTTTAATTATAACAACATCTAATGTATTTAATGTTATTAATATTTATTGACTTGCGATCTTACTATTGCCATCACCTAGACGTATGTACTAGTCTAGCTTTCTTAAGTATTTTCTATGTTTATCTTAGATATTATTGACTAACGTTGAAGGAAAAAAATCATGAGGAAACCTGGACTTCTGAGGAAGACTGAAATCGCCAATGCACATTGAGCAAACGTAGCGATCAATACTCATACATTCTCTGTACGAGAAGTCTTTTTTTGCAATGGAATAATAACGGGCCGATATGACGTACTAGCTTAATTTATAACGCGTTACAACAAAATCTGAGTATGACTTTGATATTTACCATGTAGGTATGTTTTTTTTACTAATAGCTATTGTTTTTAAATAAACCATAAAACAATAAAATATTAAGCCACTGCAAGTATCTTTAATATTGAACACCAAGCTTCGTTTCCAGAAAGAAAATAGCATTCTATTTTGAAATACATTCCCTAGGGTCACAAAACTTCTAAATGTCCGTTTTATTTTTAAGACCTCTTAATACATTAGCGTGAGTTGTGTAGTGCTATTTTGAGGCCAGAAGTAAAGACAAAGCTGCTGTTTAGTCCCACGGTAGATTCCATAGCCAAGTGGGACCATTATCTGTTAGAGTGATGTTGGCAATTGCTACTTAAAATAGGCTGTATAATTGTGTAGGCTAGCTTTAAATGTTGTAGAATTTTAAGACTAGGTAACTGTCCGCAGTGCGGTCACATCCGTTTTCTGCTCCAATCCCGTGGCACCTAGCGAGATGTTATATAATCTCAAGAACTACACTATTTTCCTAATCCGACTGGTATTAGGTTAGAGTTTAGTGCGTTCACACAAACTATTTAGCTTTATATATTAGTATAGATTATTGTTTGTGGTATGAGGCAGACTGCGGTTATTAGATAGCGGTAATCATCCTATTATTTATATGATTATACTATTAGCTACTGTAAAATTATAACATAAAATGTAAATAACAGCCAGTAAATACTTAATAAATTATTAAATTAAAACTATTTTTTTCGGAATTATTTCCGTAGTTGTGATATTAACTTATAACTTACCAATAAAATTAACATGTAGCACAGCTAACACGAGTAGGCGCGCGAGGGGTCCGCCCTGCGCGTGCGCAGCCATCTTCGTTCAGCGCGTCACTGTCCGATGTGCACGACCACCGCCGCTTGTCTCCCACACGCACTTTAGTCTTCGCATTTTGTACACTGTTCACCACATGTAGTTTTAGAGATTTTATATGGCCTGAAAAAAAAAGTTAATTTTTAATTCGGGTGAATCGATACGAATCGCGGTATTGTAATTGTTAATCTTGATAAATACTTTACCTAAACGTATAATTTAACTAAGGATAGGCATTAAGGTTACAAATGTTACAAAGACCCAACTCCATAAATTTACATGAGAATACATTATTAGATTGTGAACTATCTGCGAATACCTATTTATCCATATTCACATAATATATGAATACTAACCAATTTCATGTAGGTAGTAGACGTAATTTTTATTTTCAGAGGCCTATTTCGGATTTATATATCGCAGTTCAAACCATGTTATTGGCTAGTTTGCTCATTGGCTTCCGTCGATTTGTGAGCTTTTATAAATATGCTATTGCTGTATTGTTTCCATATAGAACAAAATAAAACCTCTCCTAACAATAAATTTCAGTATCTATGCACGAACTAGTGTAAAATATTCCCATTTTTGTACACATTCGCCGAAGCACAAGAGAAACAGTCGAACGTTATCTAAAATATGAGTGAATGCGAGGGAGCTACGTGCGGCAGGTTCTAAAAGAATTTGATATCAAAGATTCGCTGGAGGCAGCATAAACACAGACCTCGTTCCATCCCACACACCAAAATTAAACTAAGTTATGGAAGCGCCGTTTCGGTAATAAATCTCGTGTTCTTCTTCTAGATAATGGTTTTTTTTCTTTAAGTTATGATCAAATATAATGTTATACTTAAATAGTTTAGGACGCTTTTTAGATGATATTCTCGAGATGAATAAATTTTGCTTTGATTGATAAAAGTTCTAGCGCATAGGTAAATAAGTAGCAATGCAATAACATATTATCAGAGCTGTAGTTGAATTGTTACAATTATTTCTCTACCAGCTATAATGTAAAATGAAATTTTGATATAGTAGAATACATAGTAGAGAAAAAGATCATCTGTATCCTGTAGTAGTTATAATAAAACTGTATCACTGGAAACAGATCCTTCCATATGGTGTGACATATTTATGCGATTCGAGAAGACAATACAATACAAACAGTTTGTGGCAATGGGAAAATAAAATAAGGGCCATAGGATACACGAAAAAATATAGGAAATAAAGGAAAAGTAAAAAACGGTATTGTTTTAGGTGTAGTGTTTACTTTTGTGTGTATGTAACTGTTTATTGAGAGATAAGAAGGTTTATTGTATTTTAAAAATATTAACAACTAGACGTCTGCCCTCGCTCCACTTCGGTTTTAAAAACAAATGCCTACGAAAAATATCATAGCAATAGTAAAGTATTGCTTCATTTAGATTTACAAAGGCGCTTAAAACATTAAAATTTAGCAATGATAGAAAAAAATTGTTATACATAATAAAATATAGCCTACGCAGCTCCGTCCGCGTAAATGTCGGATGGATGTTACTCGTCCTATTTGTAGCTTTCTAAAGGTAAAAGATTTTTTTTAATCGGTTACGTAGATCTTGAGTTAAATTGGAACAAACAAACAAACATACAAAAATCAAATCTTTTCTCAATATTAGTTCAGATTTATGAGATAAAATAAATTATTTCCCCTTTTAGAAAAAAAAAAATATTTGGGAATAATCTCTCTTGGACTTCTGCAATGGAAAAGCTCACTGAAGACGCCGACAACTATATAATATATACTATAATATTATCACATTATCATGCGCTTAAATTATACATAGACATACATTAAAGTATATATTACATGACACATGCTAAAATGTCACGTTTATAAAGAGATAACTTCTTCCAGGGCAATACATGCTATGGTCATTCGTAAGATAATATATTATAATCATAAAATGGATAGAGTGGTGTCTCTAGCCACTGATTCTGTTATGAAATAAAATGTGCATTACGTCATACGTGTGTTATGTATATTAGGCTAATGGAATATTTTTATAAGTCGTTTTGGAACGCGGTTTTCCTTGTGTATTCGAAGCTCCATATTTATGTTTTTGGCACGTCTTCAATGGAAGCTAGTTTGGTTCAGTTACCTACAAATGCTGGTTTTGTTAGAGGTAAGTGGTTAGCTTTTAAATAAGATCGGGTTTAAAATTTTCTATATTGAATAAAACCAGTAAAATGTTTTGAGAGTATTGCGTTTTGATTTAAGGTCACTACAACAGTACAGCCCGTATTCCGTGACTGTCAAAAGAAGACTTAAAAAGAAATTACAAATTTATCCAAAAATGAAGTTTTATTATTGAAAGTCTCTTTTATAATAAATCGCATTTTAAAATAAATAGTAGAAACTAGTTCCATTTTACAGTAAAAGTATTACAATTATGCCTTGGGAACTTTCGCTTCAATTATTTTCTAAAATTACCATTATGTTTGCAAAATCCTACCAGTATAAAATTCTACCGTATATATGTTAAATCCCTACCGCTTAGGGTTATCAGCATGGACTAGGAACAAGCCATAATTGATACGATAAAGCAGCTCCGCAATGACAAATCGTCGGAACGCAACACACCGCGTTTGAAGCACGATAACGCGATCGCCGCGGAACGGCCGCGTTTTATGTATCCTTTACACCCTTTTATAGGAATAAGCACTCATAATACAAAACAAAGAAGTGTGTATTTTTTGCTGAAATTCGTAGAAATGTTAACGAAACATAATGTTTTAGCTAAAATAGAAATATAAATTAGTATATCGAAGAATGCACTTTCACAACCTTTTTTATGAACTCTGAACTTGGGTCAGTTAATTTCTAACTATCAAGCAGGTTGTTTACATCTCTAGAGTGTGTTTATTGTAGCTATAATCCGTCACTACATTCATGGGTTAAGCTCTAAAGTTACTTACAGCCCACATCGGAATATTTACTTTAACAACCGGACCAAATTGTTTCTATGTAGAAAACTTTCAACATTGTTTCACTTGATTAGTTTTTGAGAAAATAATATAAATTGTTAATAAAGAGAATTCAATAATTAATTAATTTAACAAACTCTATGCTTTTAAGAAATTTTGTAGAAAACACTCTAACCGAGTGTTTTCAGTGTTAAAGGTACGCAAACTATTTAATTATAACTTGATAAACAAATCATTATCAGTCAAAGTCGTCCACGGCTGGACGTAGGCCTTTTCTAATTTTCGCCACCTTAGCCGGTCGCGAGCATCTATCCAGTTAAGGAGGGGCCTGCTTACACTGCGTCTTCTGGTTACTGGTATCCACTCTAGAATGTTTCCATCCCGACGGCCGTTAGTTTTGTAAGCTATGTGTCTTGCCCATTTCCACTTCAGAGAAGCAATTCTGCGTGCCACATCAGTTATCTTGGTTCGCCTGGGGATTTCTTCGTTTCATAAAATATCGGGTAGAGAGACGCCTAACATAGCCGGCTCCATCGCCCCCTGAGCGACTTTGAGTCTTCTGATAAGACCCATAGTTAACGACCACGTCTCTGACGAATGGTGTTGTCACACACACGTCGTCTTTTTTCTTGAGACACTGAGGTAGTGCGGACAAGAAGATATGTTGTAGCTTCTCGGACGCTGCCCAGCCGAGTTGGATTCGACGAGTAATCTCTTCCTCGAAATCGGACTTAAATAATTAATAATAAACCTTCTCGTCAACGAATTCCAGCATCGAGCCTCCGACCGTAATAGGAGTGGATGTAACGTGGACATTGGTCATGACTTCAGTACCAAATGACTTACAATGTTTTGTTGGAACTATAAGTCTTCAGATAAATATGAAGTATAAGTGCTGGTGAACTAGAGACTCAGATGTAGAAGCGAAGCGTGGAACCACAATCTACTCTTTAATAGCCACGAAGCGAATTGCTAGAAACTTTAACAAGTTCAACATTGTTTGATAGAACTATTAATATACCAAAATAATTTATCATCTTCAAACTACATAATGTATTATGTGAAAAGTTAATTGCAATATTCCCAAACTCTTCAACGATGCTTTGGAAGATTTATTTATGATACTAAACTGAGTTGGATAAGAAGTGATTTATGCAGTGATCTTAAAACTAGTTCAAATTCATCACCTTCACCGTATTCCTAAAAGTAAAGTTAGCCCCCATTAAATGTAGTGTCAATATGAGGACTAAGTAGGGCAAGTGCACAAATGTAAGCTTACAAACGTCAACTAATCTTGTCATATCAATGCTTAGATTCCCTGTCTGTAAAGTTAAGCTCTATTTGTGAAAAATAAATAATAAACAGTTTGAATTAAAATAATTAATCGTTGATGCTGATATCAAAAATGATTTACAATGTTGTCCTATCAAAGTGAAAATCAGGCACATTTATCAAACATTAATGCATTACATAAGTGACGTTTACAACGAAAATCAAAATAATTGCAATTTCATTTAAATCAAGCTTGTATGTGAATTGACACAATATACTCAAATTAATGAACGGGTTGAAAGCACATTTTGCTTTCGCCGAATTGCCAGTTCGTTTGTAAGAGCGGCAATTATAAACCGGCGTAATTAGTGCATCATAGTCAATCATAGCCACAATCTCTGACTCAGCGCTAGCGTGTAAACCAAAATTTAATTTAATGTATTTTTGTACACAACATTCAGAAACATATTATAAATTCCAACGAATGCGACTTTTTAAATGCTTTTTTGTCGTGCAGTTCAGTTTAGGGTAGAGTTTAATTTGAATTTTGGAACAATTTAGACCACAACAAAAATTTTAGCGAGACCTGCCTGACTGAAGATTTTCACTCTATAAGAGCATAGGCTCTAGATGTCATATTTCTGCTGGTCAGTTCAGGTTTAAGCGCTCCTTAGAGAGCTTCCAGTGGAGGTATAGTATATAAGTACAATGCAAGTGTTTTTAATGGTGTTCGCGGTAAAAACACTGAACTGTACTTTGGCGTTTTTGAGGTCCCAGAGCGGTGGTTATTGATTATTATCACGTAGGCCGTCGTTAACCCGTGGCTTGAGAATTGGATTTATCTTTAACGTTTTACATTCTTGCAAATGATCTAGTCTGATAAAAGATCCTTTGCTGGAAATAGGTTCAACATCAGCAAATAAAAGCAGTTTTTCTGTACTAATCTTTTGTAGCTTTTCAGTATAAAATATAAAAAAAAAATTGTGCAATCAATAAAACTTGTCTCATATCAGTGAACAGTTTCCTAACAGC
The DNA here is from genome assembly GCA_963082885.1 of Parascotia fuliginaria. NCBI lineage: Eukaryota > Metazoa > Arthropoda > Insecta > Lepidoptera > Erebidae > Parascotia > Parascotia fuliginaria. Next base: position 13,837,722 of record OY720172.1, read on the forward strand.
CACAAGCACAATGCAACAGTGTTATTGCCTTATCCGTCGAGTATTTGCGTGTCATTCGTCAGGCCTGTCCTGTAATTAACGAGGACATGGACAGCGGCGGCCTAATGAATAGCGGGTGTAACGTGTCACACAAAAACTGGTTCGTCATACAACACGCTGTGAGTATCGACTGATAAGGCGCGGCGTGCCTGTGAGCGAGCGATACTCGGGGTTTGTGGACACCCCAATCTAAACAACCTAAATAAGCGGGATGAAAAATGAATTGGTGATTATAAATCAAGAGTTGGTACGTAGATTATACTTGAACTGGATTGTTATGAGCTGTACTTTGGTAAACCTGGTTATTTTAGGTATGAGGTTTCATTAACTACCTATTATCAAAACAGCAATATTTTGTATTTAAAACAGTTCAAAGTTTTCAAATAAATTAATTAATATGCAATATTACAATCACAGCAGTAAATCATCGCCCCGTAGCCCCCTCATTGAATAATATTGAATTTTAATTTGACTGCTTTACGATAATCGCTACACGCTAACACTAAGAACGTGACTTGACTGCGTTGCCGTAAGCTGCGTATGAAATTCTAGATGTCAAAATGATAGGCACATATTGGCCGGTTATTGATTTTCCACGGACAGTAAGCGAACATTGCAAATTTATCTGAGGAAAAACAATATTATATTGCTCTTAGAACAGAGTGTAATTTTATAAAACAAGAAATAGTATTTTATTTTTAATAAGTTCGTTCGTTATATTTTTATTTTAAGCCTAATAGGTTCTAATTCTTGTATTTATCAGCTAACCAAAGGTCTTAAAATTCTTTCCACCTAATTAGTAATTGAACATTAATTTTCTAGTATTTCTTACACTATGATCCATTAAGTTTACATAAAAACACACATTTCACCTATTAAGGTAGCATATATTGGGTGATTTAATCACTCTCAAATGTAATTTCAAAGTAACGTACCCCGTTTACCATTATTCACTTTGCAAATTTCAAAAGCCACAAGACTCAGGTAGCTGTACCGCGAAAGTAAATACAGGCCTTTTACTGCCAAGGGCGAAAACAGTAGTGGCACTAAATGTCTCAGTGGTGCCTTTAATTTTTATTAGACCAGCATTGCGTATTAAACGGGAGTGAAAAATGTTCGGGCCTTCGAAAATTGCCTGCAATATTGTTTTCTCTTTACAACATTCGAACTTTATTATTGTTTAACTTTTAGTATGCATGGACGCTGATAATAATGGAAATTTTAATTACATTGTAACTTATTTCAACTTATAAAATTTACATGATAAAAATCACCTGTTTTAAAAAATATCTATATTGCACCGAAACTAAAATTATTTGTAATGAAAGTTTAGCAAAAATGGTATGTATTTTACCTACCCTTTTCTGTTTCTTAAAAAAATGTTTGTAAACGATGAATTATTAGTTTACATTTAGGATTAGGATTAGGATTAAAAACAATTTTTTGTCAAAGCAGCAAAAAATCGCAACAGGTAATTTTTCACTGCATTTCGGCCTATATTCTCACACCGCATAGCAAATGTACCCCGCATTGAACATATTTCATGTAGATAAATAGCCTACTGACTTTTTATCTAAATATAATATATCGATTTGTCTTCTAATACTAGTAGAATATAGGCATAAGCTCAGGCTACTATATTATCCTTAAACATACATATTATTTTCTTGGCAAAGAAGCATAATCCGAGCTGAAAATGAGTAGTTATTGCATTATGTACTGTGTTCTCTAGAAATTACAAATACGATACTGAGAAAACTATAAAGGCACTGCCAAACGTCAGGAATAAGGAAGGTGAAAGAAAACGAAGGGCAACGAGGAGGTAAATAAGGTTCCGGTACTAACACACAACCAAAGTAACGCAAAACTTTAGATACCTACTAGGTACTTTTTACATCGATAGTCTATGATATTCTGACTTCACCAGTCGATTGACGAACTAGCGAGGATCCACTAACGTAACGTAAACTAGCTTTCCGCGACGCGGTTTCACCCGCGTCTTTGCTTACTGCTCTGCTGCCGTCGCCAGTAGCGTGATGTTACATAGCCTATAAACTTTCTCGAGAACTGGGCTATACTACGCAAAAAGAATTTTTGAAATTCTACGGGTAGTTCTAGAGATTAGTGCGTTCAAACAAACAAACAAACTCTTCCGCTTGATGTAATAGTATAGATACTTTATATAATCTCAAAAATTTACTTTTAGTTTTCATTCAAAAAGCCAATAGTTACATTTTAAAAAAGAGTGGTGCAGCGATAAGTTCATTCTACATACGATGTATCACTTTTCAATCAAAACATTTAGTTCAACTGTGGCATGATGATGCTAGTCTTACTTATTTACTAGCTGTATTACAGTTACATTGCTGTATTTAAGTACTTGTAGTGTTCAATTTTATACTCGAGATTATCTGTGTTATGGGAGAGGTGTATAAATTATATAAGGCACTAGACAACGATATTGATTTCGGCTGTTGTAGTGCAACGCTACCGATATGGCTATAAATATATTGCATAGTGCTTTGAGTGCATTGAACGGTGTGTCATTTGCGTACCATTCTAATGTTAAGTATATGAATCATCTTCTCAAAGTAAGTATCCACTATGGCGGCTGGGAATGGGGTTAGGGGATGGGAATGAGGGAAGTGAGGAAGGAGGAAAGGGGGGAAATTGGGCCTCCGGCGCTCTCACTCACCGAGCGAAACGCAGTAGTACGGATACTACTACTCTTACGTCGATCTTCTATGAGAGGTAGTACTTTCCCGGACGATCCGACCCATTCATGCTGAAACCAGCGTGGATCTACTACTGTCAAAATTTATTAATAAGAGTTTGATCCTTTGAAATTGATATTAGAATAAAATTATAATGACAAATATTATCTCATTCACGCTACGTATGCATATTATAGAAATATGTAACATAATATTCATTATGATTTATTTAAAATATACGATCTCTGCGAGTCTATACGAGTACTGCAATCGCCACTCACCAGCAGGAATGCAAAACTACACAGCCCTTCTGTAAATTGTACCTCGGCAATCAGGCTGTTCTAAATCATATGAGAAATCTATATTTCTTTAGAATTTCAACTCTAGTGGCATAGTGAAGTTTCTTGAGTAATTACGAAGTTACTTTAATTAACACTCATTGTTCGGTATTTGAACTTTGGGCATAGTGTAGTTCGAGTGGTCAGTAGTATTCGACCTTTCACAAACTTAATACCTTTAAATAGACTGCATAACTCTAAACATTCAAGAATTGGGGTTGATTGCATTTTTCTGTAATCAGAATGATAGTATCTTCACGACAAAGTTGTGTTCAAAAAATAAGATTCTGTAGTCACCGATGTCTACCCTAATTGTTGCAAGCTGAAGGAAATTATCTCGCGGATTAGACAATGTTTAAACCATTACCCGTGAATATTTATTATGAGGCAAATAATAAGAAGGAAATTTTACCCCAAGTACGCGTTACATCAGGTCCACGCAAGTCTTTCATTTCGCTTTTTTACGTTCTTTGTTTACTTTTAATTTGTTTCGTCTTAAATGTTCACTTTATAGAAAGTTGTAATGATATTTTTCATGATGCTTTGACACATACTTTTTTATTAAACTTTGTATGATTATGGTATATATGAGAGGACCATGGTCAACACCATCTCAGCAGAAGCATGTCCATAGCCCTCGATTTTCAAAGAGAAGAAAAATTGAAAGTGACTTACGTCTAGCGTTTCAAACAATGCTATACAAATTCTAACATCTTATAAAGTGCAAATAAAAACACAATTCAAGTTTAAATTTTTCCTTTAATTATGCCTTCCAAAAGTAGAATCTTTACTCTGCCTAACTGTAAGCAGTCAGTGGGTCCAGTCGTGTTAAACAACATTCCAATTCCAATTCACATTCATCATCATATCAGTCCATTATTATCTCACTGCGGAGAAAGACCTCTTCTCATACAGGGAAGGTATGCTCAAGGCGGATTGGCGATTTCAGACTTTCTTAGAAGTCCAGGTTTCCTCACGATGTTTTCCTTCACCGTCAGTCAGTAATGTCCAGATAAACTTATATTATTTTGTTATAATTCACAGTTGAGATTATTTTGTTTTAATTTCTGAACTAAACAAGTTCACAATTTATCTCATAATTAAGGCCACTATAACTATTATTATATCGTTAATACTGAAAGAAAGAAAGTACTTTAAAAACCATTGTTCTCTAAAAAAACCCTCGAAGCTTACTGTGCTCCGGAAAACATAGTTTCCGGAGCGGAATTCTTGCCATAAACACGTCTCAGGATAAACATGAGCTCTGCTTCGTGTTTCAAACTGACGATTTTGACAGATTAGTGCCCAACTTTTTAAATATTTGTCGTTTATTATTAGTTATGAAAAGACTTCATGGACAAAACCCTTCGAGTTAGATTCTACTCGTAAAATTAGGCTTGGCTCATTACAACCAAACTAGAGGACTAGTCATAAGATACTACAGACTAGTAGATAGAGAATACAATATCTCTGCACATAATGTGCATAATGTGCATGATATTATACTTTACTCATCTTAAAAACCTATAAATCATCGATAACAACAAATCAATAGTATTTGGTCAGCTCCGTGACTACTCCAATGGGGCGTTAAATGAAGCGTTGGGACTCACAGTAACATGATATAGGGGGAAGCCTTTACACTTATAAGAACGATCTTACAAAATCGAGTAGCTGTGAATTTTTGCTTGTAAAGATTTATTTAGTTTTGGTCTATTGAGTTGTTTTTGAGAGCTTATGAAGTTCTAAACTGTGGGTTTTTCGTACTATTGTTTCATCACGTAGACTCCTCAATAATACTTTGGAATATTATATTAATTTGGAACTTCTTTAATGTAATTTAATTTTTGATATCAATAACAGATTAAGTTAGTATTGTCCCGTCATCCTCTCCACTAGTTGCTTGCATGCTAGGGTCTATTGCGTGATATTGTTTGATATTTTCTATACTTCGCTCCTAGTCGCTAGTTACTTTAATGGTTAGGGTTGGTTAGGAACACAAATGTTTTTATTGTCCACTTCTGCTTGGCTAAATTCAGACCAGTTAAAAGCTGTTCTTTCATTTTCATTTGTTTAAATAGATAACTCAATGTAGTAACAATTTAAACTTTAAAGACATGATTATTTCCAATGTCTTCACTAGAATTACTGCTTGTTTGTTGCTGACGCGTGTCAAATCATATAGTAGGTAAACCGTCCTCTGTAACACTATCCATTACTCTCTATTTGACATAACGTGCGTTCAGATTGTGGTTGGCTTCTTGTTCTGTACTATTCATGCAAACTTCTGTGTTCATCCTCGTATAGTTTACCTGAATGAATAGTTCTATGGACTATTGATTACTAGCCGTTCTGCTTGTCTTTACCTTTACTACTATGTGGCGCAATATGGTATTGAGTAGTACGTATCGCTACAGCAGGTATGGTCCTTACGTTTCTGTGTTGCATGCAGACTATTATATGAATTTTAGTTTAAAACTATATATGGCATATGTTGCTAGGTTCTGAGCTATTATAAAATCTATAGACACTGTAATTTTGTGTAAGTACATTGAATTCTACTGAATTCGCATCTCGTTCTAGGAAAAGAAAAAGATTTAATGATACTGTTGATTTATGAAGCCTTATGTTTCTTTAGAAATTTTCTTTGTGACTAAGATACCTATTGCCGTTTAACAGTTAATTATAATTAAAATGGGAAATGAAATTTACGTTAAAATTTTTTCATGGTTTACTTTTCTTATTTAAAAGAAATAGATACATATTTAATTGAATTAATATGAGTTAAGACGTTGAATACTGTTTTAAACATACTTATTCGCCAGCTATGATAAATTTTAAATAACACAGAGTGTCTATTACCCACCGGGTTAAATTATAGTTTTCGAAAGTTTATCTTATAAATTTGGTATCACAAAACAGCATCATAATACCACGACCAACATGTTTTTTTGACTATATTATTTTATTTTGTTGAGATTTTCTCAGTAGCACATTTCAGTTTTATATTCTGTGATCACTGTTTCTGGTAATGTGTTTCATCATTCAGTACCATCATCATAATATTATAATAACCAGCTTACATAATACCGTCTCAACTAAACTTTGTACACACTGAGTCATTATATAGACCGCTGCGCTGGCAGTAAACGTGTCTAAATACTATATAGAATAGAAAATTTACAGCTCAATATAAATTAGCGAATAAGTATTCCTCCTTATAATTTATGGCACACTTCTACCCCGTTGTTGGAGGGTAATGGATGCGCCCGCAGATATCAGCCGTGGCCGTCTTTAAATTACTCACTGTTCAGGAAGCAAACCTCACTCGTGACTACAAATCCACTTAAGTGTACTTCTCACACTATTTAGATAAGCACAACACTAATAAAAATCACTTCCTACTTCTAATTGATTTTAATATCCTGCTCCATCTATATTACACCCTTATAAAAGTAGAAATTGATTTTAATAGTTTTGTCATTGGAATTAATATCGAGCACGGTAATAATTAATGAATAATTTGAATAATTGAAAAGTTACAAGTTTTTTTAACTAACCAGAGAGCCTATAAAAGTGGCATAGATTTTTATTTTATTCATAGAATAGATTAAAAAATGTATGAGATTGATATAGGCTAGAGAACAATGTTGGCGTTAGCATAAATCAATCCCATACATTTTTTAAAATCTATGCCACTTGTATAGGCCCTTTGCGTTGTGAAAATCGTGCTCTGCAATACGAAGAAGTTTATAACCATACCTTTAACTAACACAAAATACAAAAACAAGGTTTGAAACGAGTTTTTATGAATATCAGAACGCAACGTAACGAAGTACCTATCTACTAAGCCTTACTAGTAGTCTAGAGTTGAGTGATGTCGTTCCTGATGATACTACTACCTAAACTGGTACCCTACATGCAATTACTACTTTTTACCTAGTAACTTTAAAAATATTAATTTTCATTCAATTTGCTAAACAATTTACTGTAATGAGTAATAAAAATAATTTCCCTACAGAATGTAAATATATAAGAAAATACGGGTTTTTATCAAAGCTTCTAAAAATTCCGTACACAGGAATTCATACAGAAAATGAATAGAATATTAAATTATGTTGGCCCGCATTTCGTAAAACTGACGAAGCTTCTTGTTAAGCTTTCAAGAAGCTTTTAACTTAATGAACAACTTATTAAAAAAATCTATTGACTCTTTGTACTGAGTGTTTGGGACGTGTTACAGCAAAGTGTAATAAATAAACGCGACCCCGTGTTATTTTATTACATTACAGATAGATACTTTGAGTTACTTTTTATAATATGTAGGTTTAATATGAAATTTAATTTTAACTATGCTCTCGTAACTAAAATATAAGTGTTTTATCTAAAATCTAGTGTATATTTATGTAAAAGAATATTATAAAGTGAGAATGATCGTGAAAGAGCTCGCCGTGGACCCAATTATTTGATAAGCATTTTACTACGATACTTTAATATTTGTATAAATTACATATTTAAATTATTTCACAGTATCTTGTATAACTTTCGTGTAGTTTCAGACATGAAATTGTTTTTCGCATAACTTAATTTAATTTTAAAAATAAATAAAATGACCCTATAGAATCTTATAAAATAAATATATCGTACATAATTTATTAGATATGCCATTAACTTACGGTCTTATAATATTAACCTCAAAACAAATTCTCTAAACATTTTAAATTAAATATTTTTCACATTTCATTATTTCTGCTAGTCTAAGTAGTAGTTCTAGTCTAGTGATATAAATATTTTATTTGGACATTTTGATTGTGGAATTCGAGTTAGATTGCGAAAAGCAATTGGCAACTTTATTTATTGCTAGTCGACCGCGGCGGCATTGCTTGTGAAAACATACTTTATCGCTGTTACCTTGCTTAGGGGTCGGTTTTAGATAAATCCTTAAGTAGGACCCTAGGTTAAGTACATTATATTTGGCATTATATTTACAGACCACGAACTGTATTAAAACTTATTATATACGTATTTTTGTAATATTATCATTTCGTATAACATTCTTCATAGCAATGGTGGCTCGTTAAATATTTCATCGCGGTAATTCTATGAATTAGTTAAAAGAGGCGTGGGTTCTCTCTAATCTTGGCGCATTAATAACATGAAATAATATACTGATAGTTAGGTACAGATTAGGTATTTTACAATGCTGAATTGTTTATTAGCTTAGTAAGTAAGTACCTACCTACTTTTGCAAAGGATACTCAAGTGTAATTAATTATACAGTAAAACGATTTAGCCGAATAATTTGCATCTAATGATGTTATTAAATTGCGAATATTATTATTCTGTCATCCATTTTTAAATTAAATAACTGAAATTTTTATACACTTACCTACATTAATTATAAATTGTAATACTATGTGAATCGGATCATAGCTTAGGTTCATAGAACATAATATCTGTAATAAATGGGTATACGGTTGTCATTCTAGCCACAGGCACTGAACATGAATAACCACTCAAGAGAGTTTATTAACAAAATATTTGTTTGCGGTCATTACTTTCCTCCGTCTCACTTCTGTTGATTCAGTAAAGTTATATTAAATTAATGTGAAGTTAAACACGAAAGTTTAGTGAATATTCACGTCTGCCGGAACAAAACACAAACGAGAAGTAAACTCGTTAAGTCGAGTGGTAAGTTGTGCGTTGGCACAACACAGTCCTAGCGCACGGCCCGGTTCGCACTGACTTAGTTTGGCTCGTCACACGGAGCAAGCGGCCGACTTGAGAGCGATGCCGTCGCGATTCATGCGCGGATCACTGGGTAGGAGGAGTCTTGGTACAAAACCACGCCTACCAAGGAGCTACACATTTCTTTTTCAATATGTGTAATTCAATTTCGCTTATGTCTTCGCTGGGAAAGTTGATGCCCCGTTGTCGTTGAACACGATGTTTTTATGTAAACTGTAATGTAGTTCGCGAACCGAGTCGGCCCGTGATGCTACGCTCTGTGTGATTTTCCCTTTTCTTTTTTTGTTGCCAATTTCACGTGCTGTTGCTTGTTCATATGTAGAATAATAATAAAAATTGGGCAACTTTTTAAGATAAACAGCAAGTACTATGATGAGCTTTACTCTTCCTGAACTCTATAAAGTCTTTTCTTGAATCTAGTCGAAACACGAATGTACTCTCAACATTTTATGCAAAGTTTTATGAAGCAAGAAAATTGTTTTAGGTTTTTTGCTGGTATCCTCGCATACCTCAATGTAATAAAATTTTGATGTAACTGCTCTATTTAAAAATCATTTAACTAAATGTTACTATATTGCGGTTACTATATTGTCTGTCGTATTTATTTATTTATATTGAAATTTATAATGATTTTACTTACAAGTATAAGATTCCGACGATTGAATACATTTTCTTTGACATTTAATGTTATAGTATAATGTAGAACCGGCTCCAGTCCATTAACAAAATAAGTAAACATGAAAAAACACTAAATTATTTATTAGTTATCATATATAGCTTTAAGCAGAAGAATTACGAAATTGCATCAAAATTCAACTGGAGATACGCACCGCAATATTAACAGGACACTCACGTCATGAAGAAACATATTCACCACATAGCAGGACTTTCTGGCAGGACCTGTGAAAAAAAATAGTGTTCCTCCTACTAAAAAGGGAGGGACACACGCACACAGAAGAGTTTAATATACTGCAATTGATGATTTCAGGCACATACCAATAAAATCATGTTAATATAAAATATGTGATGCTAAAATGTCTAGGAAATCAGGGTTAAGTATATAAAATTCCAAAGGCTTAAAGCAAACCTTAGTAGAAACAGCGCTAGTCTTACATAACATATGATGAGACACTTTTTTGCTCATTACCATCACCTCATGACTTTCATCACGAATATGAACTTCTACCATCGATTTTTAAATAAAACCGAATAGAAACAGCCTGCAGCGAATACAGCGTCTTCAGGTCGTCTATTCGTCTTGGAGGTGGAGGTCCTACAATGTGCTTTCTAGTTCGTGGTCACCATTCGATAATATTTTAAGCCTAGTTGGCTTCAATTTGAACTTGATAATTCGTTGTGAGTATTGTATTGGTAATTACATGTTTAAAAAAATAATTTCCAGTTAAATAATATTTAATACCATATAAACTGTAATATATTAAATACAACTTTAGTGAAAACAAAACTAAAATTTTCTTTGCATTAACTACATTAACAAATCAGTATTATAATATTGCTACAACAAGTGCACAATAGTCAACTAGTAAATCGTAAAAGTCACAAAAGTCACTTAAGATCATCAAAATGCCAAGGAAAATACATATTTACATATTATTTACATACCTAGTAATCTATTCCATTCTGAATTCGCCTACTTCTCTTTCCTACCTAACGCCTTACTTTCAGTATCTTTATTCCGTTCATCAACGCAATCTTCGTTCTTCCAATAATCTCCGCCTTTTATGTTCTTTACACACGTCTAAATTATTTTATACTTTCTCTATTCAATCGTTCCTTCTTTGAAACGCCCTCCTTCTTAAAATCAGGACGTCTGAGAACTTGTTCCTGAGCAATTAAAATGCCAGTTTCGTCACAGCTCTGGTATTGTCACATCTCGTTCAGTCTATGTATTTGTATGTTAATTTTAAAATGTATGTATTATGTATATTTGATATATTATTATGTAGTTATGTGTATTGTTTCTTTATATATGTAAGTAATGTATTTTTTCTTAGCTCCCAAATTTATATATTTGAAATATCTCTGCATCACCCTACGGTAGACTGGTAGAGAATGCCTCAGGCATTAATTCTGCCATTACATATTGTATATAATATTGTACATGTATAAATAAATAAATATTTCTTGAGAAATGTACCACTGAAGTCATCAACAAAAATATTCAAATAATTATTGAGGAAATTAATATACAGCACACATCCCTAAATAATAATTGCAACTCATTACAAGAGGCACGACTAACTGCGGCGATTCCCCTACACTTTGGACTGTAAAGGAATTCACTAAATTATAACAGTAAATTAAGCGCTAGTTTCATTTGCGTAACAAAGTGAATTATGTGTCGGTGTCTTAGTTCTGTCACCACCTAACTTACTACGGTTCAAAATTAATACAGAGCCATAAGCCAGCTCTAATACCGCGCATCCTCAAGCTCCTATTTACTGTATCAAATTTTAAGAAACGAAATTGTCAAATTTATACTCTGTTCTTTTTACATTAAAGTTCAGAATAGTATGTGATATTTCAACGTACTTATGCTTTTATACGCACCTTCAATCATTATTAAGCGTACACCTATTTGTTCACTGTCGTATGTAACGAGATACTAATGACGACTGACATCTATAAATTATATTGCGTATATAATAGCACCTGTCTTCACAGTATCTTACGTCGGGAAACTTGAGAAAATGAAGTGAGATTGTAAAACGCTATTTTTGTAAAGGAAAAACTAACTTTTGAAGTTATTTCAAATTTTTCAGTTACGTTTTTCAGCCAGTTTCTTCCAGATATTTAATTCTCGTGTATACAGGTTGTGGAACTCGAACCTGTCTGCTACTTGAAGCAATTACAAATTAAAACGTTTAATAGAAAAAAACATTCGAATTTGTTATTCATATTTTAAGTTCGTGTATTGTTTTTTTGTAATTTCATATGATGAAATGTGTTTCGTAGTTTTAACTCTTGTTATTTTTTAACATATTATATTCTGGAATTGTGTAAGTTACCGTCAGTAATACCCAAAATATAATTAAAAATTACGGATAGCTAACTTTATAAAGACACATCACTTTTTCGAATTTTATGCCATAACCTCGTTAAAAGATTTAATCCTACGGCATTTTGTATATAGGTCTAAAACTTATTGTTAGTCGACATAAAATTTTTATAATTGTGTACTCACATTTTGTGCTTCGACTATCTAAGCAGTGTATTTAAGTTGTCATTCGAAATCATTATAACATTACAGGTTTATTGTTTTGTGACTAACTTTAAAACTCGAGAGACGCGTTCGATCTCTACGATGTATTTCGTGAAATTAATTTGTGTTACTTAGTTCAGCAGAAACATGATTAAAATACAAAACGCAAACATAAGACCTTGTTGACGTAGTAATCGACTTGATACAAGCTAACAAAGAATAATACCTCGAAAATAGCCACAAGTTCTAGAAATTTTAAGACTGCGAGTGCAAGCAAGCCATTTTGGGCCAGCATATACCTACGTATAATATGCAAGTATGTACTCGCAATGAAGAAATATTTAGATAAATGGTTGATGTTTGACTAGAAACCTTTTACGCATCTTGTGCATTCCAAGTTTTCAGATTTACAAAATGATTAGCAGTACAGAACAAGCCCTATGTTACGGGGAATGGACACAAAGTATACCCAGACTCGAAACAAATATTTATGAATCACACAAAGTTTTGACCCAGTAAGAAGATTGTTCTATAGCTCATGCAATAGGATTCTCTTGAACCTTTAAACAAAAGGTAAACTTAAAGATAACAAGTCGTAATGGCTTCGAGGTTACCTAAAATATACAAGCTTATATACAAGGTTAAGGGTTCGAAATTAGACAAGTTTCAAAACTTATAAGTAAGTAACTTTACATTACTGAATTAAGGTGAAAAATATCGAGAGAAACTATAACAATTAAGTGATAAACCCTAGGGTCGAAGTGCTCTGGCCTATTATAAACAATCCCAACAATAGAGAGTAGCTCTAACTATTCAATAATTGATCATTAGTTCCATAACTCTTAAAGCAGCAATTACTCATAAAATAAACATCTCAAACAAGTTAAATATAAAAAAATCATAAAAAACAAAATCCATCGAGAAAGCGTAGTAGTTTTAAACTGAGCTTGTTTTAAAATCAAGCTAACGTTTAAAACTCAACAAAAAATGCAACAACACTTTAACGGCTCAAGTTTTTCATACAACAGTAAGAGGGAGTAAGTCCGATGTAATCCTAGCAAGTTTGCTAGATCGTCTCGGGGCAAAGGAAGCAAGATAGCCGGTACCTCCCTCGGGGCTCGTTTGAGTCGAAGCGATTTCTCGGCTCGTTCTTATGATTAAGTCAACTCTAGTGGGATTCAGAATCGAGACTCACTACTGTCTCGATAATTCAACTACGGGATACACCATTCGTCAAACTTGTTTATTAATTTTTATGCACTTTTTTTGTGTTGTGATGCTGGATTTTATTTAGTTGAATGTTAGAATTGTTAACTTTGTTATAAAAATTATATTTGAGAAGTTAGTTGGATAATAATGTAATAATTTATTTTTATTCGTAAGTGAATAGTTTTAATTTAAATACGACTGTAGCAGTACATACATTTGTGATTTGACTATAATCTTCATAATTATAGGTATCTGAATAATAATCAAATCAAATGCTCGTAGATATTATTATGTAAATTTTACAATCATTTTAGATCATACACTAATTTTAAACCTTTATTTTAATAAAAAATATACTTTTAAATGTTCAACGCTTTTGACTGACTCAACGTTTATATTTACTAAAAACTTATTTTCTTTAAGCGGATTTTCTTTAAATTTCCACATTCTATAAATAGGTTAGCGAACAAAGATTTTATTATAGAATATCTAGATAATGAAATGAACATAAATAAACTTTATTATAGAGAGAAACAGGAAAATACGATAAAGGGGAAGGAGCCTCCCATTTGAACGGAAAGTTGTTTTATATTAGGCAAATTTTCTTTATTAACATTAAGGTAAAATGAAAACTTCACCTGCTCTCTTGTGTCAATAAATTCTTTGGTTTACGGATGATTTTATTGCTTGAAATGTTCGAAGTAAAGTTTAAACCGATAATATTTTTTGTTTGTCCAATAATTCCCTTGGGGCCAAGGTTAATTGGTTTTCTTGTTGCTATATCACCTGCATTTGTTTTAATGTAGGTTTTCATTAATTTTCATTATTATTCACAATTGATTATGTTCGTAAAGTTTTAGTAGACTTTAGAATAAGTAGTCTTTAATCGATATGATAAAGTGATGGTTTGGTTTAGTCGCAGAACATAGTAGATACGTTGAATTTAACTGTTTTGGGTGAAATTGTGAAAACGATTCCTCTAACTTTGCGGTCTCAAGATTGTCTCGTTGAAACATAAACAAAACGCTTTTTAGGGGGTGACTACTCTTTGAATTAATTACTTAAACTTTTGGCGCGTCGATTTAGAATTTAGATGGCGAAGGATGGGGAAGATTGGGTATCTTCGTTGACATAATGATTATTATTTACACGGCTGTAGATAAATTATTAGGTGTACCTTCTACTGTCTATCAATGGCGGTTGCAAAGAAATCGAAATAGTTTTAAATAAATATTTCATGTGCGTCTCACCTATGATTTTTAAAAACTAATAGTAAGGTCACATTCGATTATACTGGTTTTATTATTCTTTAGAAGATTAAAAGTACCACACTTTTATCTGACATAAAAAGGGTTCGTTTTTATTTAAGCTCTCTAAAAAACTACAAATGTTCATAGAATACAGCTCTAAATAACAGCTTCGTCTTAACTAGTAATAAATCAAATAACCTTTTTTCACATGTGACATAGAGTACTTACTTATGGACATTGCATATTATGCAAGCAATCATGCAGAATCTGTAAATAAATAATGACTGAGACCAGTGAATGCAATTGCAAAAATGTAACTTCAAAGTGTATGAAATTTAAATGTCTCTTTTATTGTAGCACCATCCTGTATAAGTGAGTTTCTTAAACAATGGGTGTAGGGTCGCTTTAACTTCTACAGATCTTATTGTTCGAGGAATATGCGGTCTCAGTTCAGTATTGTTGTTATCTATGCGTCCAACCTCTCTCGCTTTGGGAAGAAATTGAAATAATAATACATGTTACATGTTCCTATTATCACCAATTTCCCCTCTATCTCGGTGCCTCAGCAGTCTTTGCTTGCTTCTTATATGACATCATTTACTGTGGACTCAAGTACGAAATATGAAATTAATGGAACTCTTGGAATGTTATCCAAGAAGTTTTTCGTTAAATGTTTATAAACTAGTTGTTTAGTCGGTCTCCAGATATCAAGTTTAAATTATGTTATTATTATCGTTTTTTTTAATACTTCAATATATTTATAGTGTTTAAGAAAATTCAAAGACTCTAATTTTAACGATAAAATTGCATCTATAATATTATAATGAATCGCTGAATGTGTTGCTAAGCGCAAATCTCGAGAGCATCTGAACCGATTTCGCTAATTCTTTTTTTATAATATTCCTTGAAGTACGAGAATGGTTCTTACGGAGAGAAAAATTTAAAAAATTGCCTGAAAAAAAAATTAAAATCAACTGTTAGGCGGTACGAAGTATGCTGGTTCAGCTAGTAATAAATACTTTTAAGTTTATACTTTACTAATTTACAGCGACAAAAGCGATCGTAAGTAAACCTAGACTTTAATAAACAAATTCTGGTTTGGATAGGCTAGTAGAATTTATCATTTGAAATCTGTGGGGCTATATTTTCTCATTCTCCCGCTCTTATTCTATTATCAAAAATACGTAAGTATATAAAAATGTGTAAAAAAAATAAAAATTTATGTTACTATTTTATTTTAATTAAATATGGGATTCAGGGTAAGACATATAGGAGGCAAAATTGGACAATAGCATGTTTAGATCCGTGTATAACATACAACCTTTTTGGTGTAACTACTATGTAATTTAATTTAAAACAAAAACAAAGTGGTGAACAAAATGCTTTCATAAAATTCCCAATAATATTAAGTAGGTTGCAATCGTGTGCATGTAAAGTTAATTATTGTCTGCAACATATTTACGACATAGGGTTCAGTTGTCGCTTAATTTAGCGGTTTCCATGCCAGTGGGTAATTAAACGATTGTTTGCCATTTTGCGATAATTGATGTTGGTGTGTTTGATTTGTGCTAATTATCTTTCACGCATTAAATTATTAATTCATGTATACGACGTTTTACGATGGTTCATTTAATTATATATTGTCAGTGTATATTCGTAATGCTGGATTCTTATCTTTAAAATTTCACTTCATTAACAAACTCTTTGTTGTTTGGAAATAATACCACGTGATTCTTGTGAATTTGCTCAAAAGATTACGCATGCAAGTTTATTTAAATGATAAAATAGGTACCTATTGTTTTTAATAGTAATAGCAATAGTGTAAGATATATAAAAATGGATAATTACTGAAAGTTCTTAAAACTAAGATATTTTTGACAAAATGATTATAATACTTTACATTAAGTACCTACATAATGTATTTTTTAAGAGGTGGTATAAAAGCTTTAGTACACAATATTTCAATACTTTTGTACACTATAAATGCAATGTAAGTTTACAATTTAATCATATTTAATAGATAATATATTCCTATTAATTAATATTCGTAACTGAAATCATGTAACCAGTTGCAATAGAAGTTTTCCCGCTGTTTATATTTTGTTTTTTTTTAATATACACCATTATTTATTTTTAATGTGGGATATGAGTGTAATAAAGAAACCGAGGATCCAACTACAAGTACTATTATCACTTATTAGCAAAATTAGGTCCTAAAACATTTAATTATTTAGATTTATTTGAAATTCTAAGTACCTAAGTACATTATAATAATAATAGTAATAACAGCTATTATATTATTTCACTGCACGTATCACGACCAAGTTAATTTTATTACATAAATATTAGAAACGTGACCATTAAATAAAATTAAACCAGTCGTGAGAATTTTACACGGAGAATTTTCATCACACTTTTGCCATCACATTGTTGTCATAAATCATACCAATTTACTACCAGATGCGAACTTTTTGTTACCATGTTTACTTTTTAATAACGGTCAACGTCCATTTGTTAGACCCAGTGTATAATTTAATCGACCGACTTCTCAGTTATTGCATTGCATTGCTGTGGTACAGGTTTTATTACCTAGTAGAGGCATCGTAACATTGTATACCTTTAAATACGATATTATTTATGAAATATATTATAAAAATGACTTTCATGACTCAATAAAGAATTTTTTTTATTGAATTTACTTTTTAATCATACTATGCATAATCATGTCATGTCACTTATACGTCAGCTTCGTTTTTTTTTAACTGCATTTTACTTAGTACTTAAATTTTCTCAATTTAGTTTCTTACTGAAATCCTGAAAGCCATTATAGAAATCTTTACTCTTCTAACAATCTTCATCTACTTTGTCCTCTTAGCTTTAGTCTTAGACAATCTATTATTTTTTTAAAAATGCGTTGGCTCTTGAAATCAGGTCCCTTACAAACCAGCTAAATTTCTTCTAAATTTCTATTAATTATATTTAATATACCTAAATTATACGCGCTTTCAGTGTTATATGTATGTAACTATTGAGATTCACGCCACTTCTCTCGTGTACGTGTAATGGAATAAACTATGTGCTTTAGGTACTCCATGACATAGAAATTGACTTTAAAGTAAAATTATTTCTGATTAACTAAATCAAAATACGAATTACTTTGTGCTATGTAAATTTATTTTTTACTTTTTAGTTTCCTTCCTGTTTGAAGTCGGTTTTCTTTTTGTTAAAAATTATTTTATTTTACAATTTTTACTGATGGGTAGACCTAAATCTTACTTAGGTATTATTTTTGTACACACTAAACATTTTGGTATATTGAACCGTATGAAGTAAGCCCGACATGACTGCTGTTGAGAAATTCCCTCGACTGTCTATTGTTACCTGTAATGGTACTTATAACCCATATAGGACCAAAGTTCTCATCATTAGAAATGAATTAAGTCCAAACACCAAGTAATTGCTGTAAATCGTCGCCGAGTTCTCTCGACTGTCTTTGTGCTCCATCATCAGATCGATTCCAAACCTTCACTAAATAGTAGTGCCTTAAAATACTTAATGAAAAACATAACAAATGTACTAGTCGTCAGTACGATTTTCGAAAGTTTTCCTCGATTTCTCTGGGATGCCATCATCAGATGCTGGTTTCGTTATCATGGTACCACCCTTGGGATAACTCATTTCGAACAAAAAAAGAATCATCAAAATCGGCTCATAAACGACGGAGTTATCCGCGAACACACATAAAAAAAATATATACGGTCGAATTGAGAAACCTCCTCCTTTTTTTGAAGTCGGTTAAAAAGGCATCAACCGTGCAAGTAAATTACTTTAATTGCTTTGGGAATAAAACCTTAATTTATTTAAAATATGTATAAAAGGTCAAAGTGTATCGCAAACGTTATTAGATTTCTGTTGAGTTTAACAATTAAATATAAAAACTTTAAATCACACATTATATTTATAATATTGCATTTATATGCAATTTATACCTGTTTTAAGAAACAAATATCAAGAATAATCGTTTTACTAATTTGCAAAAAATATTTGGATCAAACGCAGTATTTCTATCAGCACTTTTCTCATAGTTCAAATAAAACCCATTTAAAAGAATAAACAATGTATTGCTTTCCTTTTGAACGTAATTTCAAGCTTGGGGGAGCATGCCAGCATTTTTAAACGGCAGAATTGCGAGTCTCGCGAATACGTACATATATTATATTAAAATCAACTTGCGTTTTGCTCTCATTCGTCTCATAATTTTATTTGCTGGTAGCAAAAATGTGCTTGGTTGGAATTTTTATTTGGTAAACATAATATTTGCCTTTGTTTGGATACTTGACTATGTATAAAAATGTTTCGTATTAAACAACTATTAAGGATTCTGTGATGGTAATGTTCCATCTTAAAAGTTGATGGTCGTAGAGTATCGGGTCTAAAACATAGACCCATCATCTCTTCTGTAAGTGTCAAAAAATACTAAAAGAAAACGAGGTGTAGAGGGCAATGTTTAGTAGTAAATGTTTTCTCACTGATGATCTCAAAGATTAGGTTAAATTTTAAACAAAGCATTTCACCAATGCATCCTTAATAAAATGTCACGCAGATATCTCGGATATATTGGTACTGGTAGGCACAGGCTTTCACTCTCATTTAATAGAGGACGAGTCAATTACGGTATACCGAGCAGTTGGGCACAATTTCAAAGGATTGATGCATTTGCTTTATATAATTATTGTTACTCGCCTCATACGAAACTCACTCTAAAGATTGGGTCAATTCATACCTGGCCACCACATGAGATAGGTATTCAATTAAGAGGCTTTATCCGTTAATGTGGCCAC
This sequence comes from Parascotia fuliginaria, assembly GCA_963082885.1. Lineage (NCBI taxonomy): Eukaryota > Metazoa > Arthropoda > Insecta > Lepidoptera > Erebidae > Parascotia > Parascotia fuliginaria. Next base: position 13,857,084 of record OY720172.1, read on the forward strand.
GTCGCAATCTAGTGTCATACGTTGCGTCTTTTTTATGATTTTGAGATAAATTAAGTTCGATTTCAAGAATGTGATCAACTAACATTTTAGAATTAGGTGAAAGCTGTGTAAAAAGTAAGTAACCATAATGCTTACAGTTATTTTACTATGAAAATAACGCAACGCAAGTTTCCAATGTATTATTTGCATATAAATAGAACTGTAAACGCAATGATTTCTTACTATAAAAACAGCTTTCACCTAATTCTAAAATGTTAGCTTAATATATTTTTAAAATATAACTCCGATTATATGATAAAAATTGAAAACTACAAAATATGACACTAAAGTATATAAAGACGCTCAATGCTACTTGTGCTGTGCGTCTTACCAAATCAGATTCAAGGTAAACACGAAGTAAATCACATTTCTTATCCATAGCAGACTGTTCTTAGTGCTAGAGGATTTTAACACTCGAAATCTTTGGTGCTTTGGTTTTCTTTTGCACCACCAGTAATAGACGTGGAACCAGTGATGAAAAAAAACAAACTAAATCTTGTTAAATAAGAGTAGGAATGAGTTTTTATATGATAAGAATATTTGACCTTAGAGAAAAGGCGTCAGCTATCAGTGTTTGCCATTTATTTAAATCCAGTCTTTTAATTCATTACACAAAGTGCTCCTGTTATCAAAAAAAATATTGTTACGGAAATCGTTAGTGTAGTAGAGGTAGAATTTAACATTGCATTTATTATAACTTTACTTGAATCATAAGTTTTTTGTTGCTTGAATTAACCATGAAATGAAGATGAAAGCAGACTGTGCTGTTATTCAAATATATGTCTCATGTTTTTTTTGGAAATGTTAATTACTGGTATACTGAAAGTTCAAAGTTATTATTGTTATTGTTGATTTTTAAACATTAAGATAGTAATTAATGAGATAAACTATTAAATGCAATTTAAGTTAAGCGTTGACCTATGAGCGCAATAATTTAACCTCCAACAATAATACAATATTTTACTATTCTACTAAACTGACTCGAGTAGGTATTGCTTGAAAGTGTAGAAACTTTGTATCCGCGATATTAATATTTAAAAGAAAGAAAGAAAATGTATTTAATTCGTCACAGGGGTACAGCAGATGATTTACAGAATTTCCTACAGTTTATACAAAAGGAAGAATAAAAAATTATTTTTAGAAAAAAAATGAAAACCGACTTCAAACAACACCTACATGTTCAATCCTTAACTAAAAAGTAGAAAATAATATTTTAATTACTTGATAGCAAAGAACATTAAAGGGGACTCGTCGCAATCCTTGATACCTATAATACTTTACTATTTATAGTTTTTAATCAGTTATTTTGGAGTCGGTGCCAGCCAAGAAGGATCTTTAATTCTGCCTTTGCAACAAACTTTTGAAATGCACGGGGCAGTAATGGCACGCGTGGGGGATATGCCTGAGTGCATTACCCGAACGCGGTCATACTCGTGAAGGCAGACGTCATTGATAGTTGTGTTTAGATACACATAAAAAATTTGAGGCGCACTTATCTGATTCCATTCGATTTCTTGTATTAAATTTATATTTTTCATTCAAATATTAATAGATCAAGAAGTGGGAATTAATTGTGTATATATATATTTAATATGGGTAGACCTACTAAACGTGCTGCGCAGATGAGACAGAGCCGCGCCGATTGAAAGAAAGTAGAGACGAGAGGTAAGGTTGTAGGTAAAAAGATATATAAGGTCCTTGTCAACACTTTCTCGATCGCTAAACCCTGAATCCCAGAAACCACAAATCAAAACAAAAAGGTGATGATCTACCAACAATTAAGAATCATCAAATTCATAATTTAACTGACCGAGCAATCGCTTAACAGATAGGATACAAAAAATAAACAGTGGTGCTGTAAAGGCAGGTTCAAGGCCGCCCGTTGCTGTTGTAATTTCTCACGACCATAAGATCTCCAACTTGGCCTAACGACTACCTAATTATAGTGATAACCATAGTCTACTGCTTCTAAAGAATGCGGACGCTGCAAATGAAATGACACAAATGGTCACTCATCCAGGGCCACTTCGTTTCTAACAAAAAATTTAAAAAAATGACTTTGCACTTGTAGCATGGACATGTCAATGTCAGATGATTCGTCGCAAAAGACATCGACGTGTTGCTTTACACATCTTCACTTCTTGCATACGTTTTGTGACAAAATATAAAATTGAAGCCAAACCACTACACCATCCTTTATAAAAAAAACATGAGACCCCATTTCAGAGTATACCCTTTCAAATAAAAGAAGAATTCAAAATTGGTTTATAAATGACCGAGTTCTGTTGTAACAAACATACAACCACTGAACCATTTCTTATAATAAAAAAATGGGACCAATTTCAGAGTATAACCTCTCAAATAAAATAAAAAAAAATTCAAATCGGTTCATAAATGACCAAGGAATGAGGTAACAAACACAAAAAAAAAAAACATACGACCCAAATTGATAACCTCCTCTTTTTTGAAGTCGGTTAAAAATAGAATACTAAGTGATTTTTGAATATCGTTCAGATATCTAGAAAAAACACAGGATCTTCAAATTTTAAGTATTAATACTAAAATTTGAGCTTAGTGGTCATTACTGTTGCCTTTTCTATAGTCCAAGTTATTGCACAATGTTACATAATATGTTACCACGTGTAGTCTACAAGATAAACTTAATAAATACGAACTTGACTTTGAAGAAACTAAACTTACTTTGTTGACATCAATAATAACTGTAACGAACACAGAGATCTGTGTTTTTTTACGAAAAAGAGTCTCGATAATGCAGTAATCATTAAGATGTGTCGTTTTCATTTTTGAGGTACGTAACCCTAAAAAATATAATAAAGAGGCTTAGTTCATATAGATAACGACTTTGCTTTTATTATTCAAACAATGTGGGTATAACCCTTTAATCAACTTCTTATGTTCCAGTAGCCGTGATGTTCCAACAATGTATTTAATATTTGCACAAAAGAATGCCTGGCGCTGTTGGAGCAGTTGGAGCAAGCTTTAGTTTTTGTTCCAAGCTCCTTCTACTCTTTAGTTGTTACGTAACTTGCATTATTAGTTTTCAACTTCACAAGTTTAGCATTTTCGGCTTGGTTTAGTTCTCTCAAATTAAATCTATAGCACAGTAAGTTTTGAAATACACACGTTATTTAATTATGAATGGTTACGTTTACTATGTGCGTGATATATTTATGAACAACAACAGACATGAAAGTTTTTACGTGATAAATAATTATTTTCAAATTCGAATAGTATGTTTAGGTAAGCGTTATTACTGATACATTAGATGACCGTAGTCAAACATCAGCTTATAAACAAACAGTAGATTCACATTAATGTTTGATATCGTTAAAATCCATACATCTGTACATATAATAAAATTGGAGTGTTTGTTTGTAATATTGAAGTAACCGTTTTTTACTACATGTATATGAATATATATATACGGTACATACACCAAAATAACATTTTTTACAATTTTTGTCTGTCTGTCTGTCTGTTTGTTCCAGCTAATCTCTGAAATGGCTGGACTGATTTTGACGGGACTTTTATTGGCAGGTAGCTGATGTAATAAGGAGTAACTTAGGCTACGTTTATTTAAAAAATCTTTTATTGTAGAAAAATAAAGTAATGTTGATCGACTATTAGGCGGAACGAAGTTCACCAGGTCAGCTAGTATTACATATAATAAAAATGAAGCGGATCGCTGTCTGTACATGGAAGATATATGAGAAAAATATTTTTGGGACCTTTATAAACGCAAATAGCACCCAAAAGAATGATTGTTACAATTTTTGTCTGTTTGTCTGTTAATCTGTTTGTCTGTGCGTTTGTTCACGCTAATCTGAGAAACGGCTTATCCGATTTAGATATGGTTCTTACTAATATATTGTGGTAAGCTTCATTTAACTTTTAGTGTTTGTTTTCTGTCAATAGGTTCATGAATTGAATTTGCCAATTTAAAGAATCACATGAAGCATTTGTTAATTTACAACGAAACCTGATAGAAGCAGAGATTTGAACAGGGTGCGGAATAGGTAATAGAGCTTTCATGCCTGGGATTCCTCTTATTTCACACAATTTTCGTTTAGTTATAGACGAGTTCAGTTGCCAGTGAGCCTATGTTTCGCGATGACAATTAATAAAGCCCAAGGTCAGACACATCAAATTGGGAGTGTGGAACTAGGTATTAGCTGTTTTTTTGTTTATGTGGCTCTGTGACGTGTTAGTAATCCGAGCAGCCTGTATGCTTTAATCCCCGATGGCTATACGTCTAATATCGTATATAGAGAAACATTACTGTAAAGTATTTTTTAATTACCAAAACGACGAAGTTTATAATCCAAAATAAATCAAAAGATATATCCGAAAAATTCTGCCCATAGTCACTATTCCACGCGGACGGAGTCGCGGGCACAGCTAGTTTGTATATAAAAGTAGAGAGATGCAGTACAGAGCACCCGGTATTTACTCTGATAACTAAATATATTAGTTTGTCATCGGTGAACCAAACGCATGTTAAATCTAAGTACATTCATTTGTTTCTTTTAAAAGTAAGCTATACGAATTTGTCTAGGAAATAAATATCGTTATATAAATCATCTTTAATACAATAAATACAATTTGCTATTATTACTGCTTTGTTATACTAAGTTTAAAATAATCATCTATAAAGCTTTGTACAATGTTGTATTTATGTATTCTTTGTTAAATATTAGCAGTTTAATTTACTGTAATTATATGTAGTAAGTAGTACTGTAGTAATCTGATTAGAAGCTATTCAGATTTTTAAAGTTTAAAGTTCAGGTACCCGTAGTAGTATTGTGTGTGTTTCTATCGTTTGAGTTTTTATTTGAACTTCAAGTTGGGTCTAATCTAAACTTTAAATCACGGTTCTAAAGTAAGCAATCCTACAGGCTACGATAAATCGTACAATGTTAATGGCTTTTTATCATTCAATTCTCACTGTTTCACGCACTTCTGATGTTCATGAGTGGTTGCTTTAAATTATATTTTACTCTATTCGAATTCGTATAGTATTTATGTTTATGATTTTATTTTATAATAGTTCATAAATGTCCAGAAAATATGGTAGCCTAAACATTACTCGTTTACTATTTAACTTTATTAGGTAGGTACACTAATAGCTAGCTAAGAAGTATTTTATTAATATGAATATGACGGCAATTTGATACGAGCACTCAAATTATTATATAGGTATTCGACTGCTTGTGTCAGTTTAAACGGGCACTGCACGGACTAGTTTGCTATGAATCCAGGCTTAGGGCAGGGCTGTGTTGCGTCTCCATGACTGTTCAACTTAAACTTAGTTAGTTGTCTTAATGATTTAAAAGAGTCTGATTACGGATGAATTAGTCGTTGTCTAAAATGCTTTTATATGCCGATGATCAAGTACACCTTGCTTCTTCGGCATATGAATTGCAAAAAAATGGCATTGGAACGAAAGAGCAAAACGAAAGTACTGTTATTAAAACTAAAGTGATGGTAATCGAGAGGGTTGAAATTATGACAGAGTGTCAGATAATGGTTGTAGATGAAAGAGTGGACCAATTAAAAGAATTTGTTTATTTACGTTCAATGTTTACAAGAGATGGAAAATGTGAAGGGGATAGAAGAGTGAAAGAGGGTAAAAGGGCCAATATCGCCTTAAATTCTGTATTGACTAGCGAAATAATACCTAACAAAGCTCGCCTAGCCACAGTACAAGCAGGTAGTGAATCTTTCATAGGGCAGAAAAACATGAAAGCAGAATAAATGTGGTAGAAATGAGAGCACTAAGAAGCATGTGTGGAATTAAGCTGTCAGAGTAAGGAATAACGTGTCAAGAGAAGAATGTGAATTAAATGATGATAGTAACTAAAATAAAAATACTCATTTTTATTTTAGGTATTTTAGGGTGGTTTGGACATGTAGAAAGGATGGATGGAAGTAGGTTAACGAACGAGATTTATTGAGCGGAAATAACTGGAAAAGTTGGTAAGGGTCGCCCTAGACCGACATACGACTAAATAGGAGATGTGTTGATAAAGAACACAATTCAGGACCCGTAACCGAGTTGTGTGTATGAAAAGATTAATGAATGTTGAAGAAGCAGTGAAGGTATGTTTAGATCGCAGCAAATGGCGTTTTATAGTCTCTGCTTTCCCCCTTTAATGGGAGACAGGCGTGTAGTTATGTATATTGTAGTCGCTAAAAAGATACAATAAAAAAAATGAACAAAAATGTTAGACATACCATTGATGTCCAAAACATGAAATAAAAATTTCAGCTTATGTTTTTTTATAATTTTTAGAACTATCTAAGCACCATATTTAAAAAAACAGAGTTTAAAAGAATTACAAGCTTAGACAATTGTGATTTGTTTTAATTTATAATTTTTCACAGCGATACATGGAAACGTCAAGCAAAAAAAAGTATCATTTATTTATTTTATTTATTTATTTATTTCCAAAATACCTACTTAAAAACTAGTTACACATTGTTTGAAGCCGTACACATAAACCTCTTCGGACTTAACTGTGTAACGGCGAGCCTCATACATAGTTATACATAAATAATAAAAATAAAATCTATCAGTCGCATACAATAATTGGTGTTAAAAAAAAAAATTTTTTTTAGTTTATATCTAAAGCTCCTCGAGCTTGTTCTAAAGAGGGTTTGCAAATTCTCCGGTATACTGTTTACATAATATGGAATTAAATAGTTAACCACTCTTGTCCCATATACATTACTCGTTTTAGGCAGTATATATTTATTTTTTTGTGGGACAGATCTTAGGAACTCAGGTCTTGACTTTTCTTTTAACAAGTTAGGCGTAATTGTTTCTGCCAGTATACTATATTTAACTTTGTTGTAAACATTCAACACAATATTTGAATAACTCGCTGTCATTATCTTTGAATTTTTTTCTAATATGATCGGGCACAATTATTTTTAATAGTTTAAGTTGTAATCTATATATATCTGCTAAGTAAGTTTTGTAGGTTCTGCCATAGCTGCTTAACCCGTAACTGATAACGGAATCTGCTAAGGCCATGTATATCATTCTGAGAACCTTATAGGGCAATTTATACTTTAATATACTTAATTTACTAATAACAGATCTCAACCTGTTACATATGTGTTCTTTATGTGGGCCCCAGCAGAATCGGCTATCGATTATTAGGCCGACATACTTATATTCCTCAACTATTTTTATTATTGGACATTGACAATTGACAGATGCGCTGTGTAGGCAAGAGTGTTCATGAGCTTTAACCGATGGTATTGCTGTGCTTTTATTGTGGGATGAACGTATATGAACTATTTTTGTTTTTGATGCATTAATGACTAAGCCAACGTCATGGGCCCATTTACATAATTGATCAAAGTTTGTTTGTAAGAACTTCTGGGCCTCAACGATGTTTTTATTAGCCTCAAGTATAGTATATTTTATCTCTAGGTTTAAGTTTGTTTAGAAACTTTTGTCGTAACTGCTAAAAACTGTTGATAAATTGATCGTAAGCGCTCTGAAACAGAGGTGCCGGATGCCACCAATATAACTACCTATCGAAAACTGCACTTGAGGGCTAGTGGTTCATACGAGGAGGTGCTCCAGCGCAATTAACTTGATTTATTCCGGCCGTTTACTTATTCAGTGCTACGGTTACTACGCCCAGGGAACACGCAACTTCAATTTAAAAATTCTTGTTCTAACTTGAACCATACAACCAAGCCATTGTCAACCTTATTTATATTACATTTAAGACTGTAATGTATTTGAAAGAGAACTATTTAGGACTCAAACTTTCAGCCAAACAGTCTCGCTACAGAACATCTTTAAACATGCGACCATGTACAGTAAATATTTTCAAAAATAAAGTCTTGATTTAGATTTAGTGAGTTGCGTTAAAATTGTAGGTTGCTATGTTAATGATAGTGTTTGTTGACTGCAGGGCTGAATTGAGTCGTAAATGCACCGTGGCATTTATAAATTTGTTGAGAATTGGATTGTGTTATTTAGTGTGATAATTGATTGAAAACGTACGAGCTTATAGGGCAAAGGCACACCATTTGTTCAACAGTACTATTTTATCTGCAATGTATACGTAAATTAACAATAATAATTACTACCTTAATAAATTGTAGTTACATTAGATATATATTGTTTTTAAATGCTTCAAAAGAGATTTAATTAAAAACTTAACTGATGAAACAGATATTCCAATACAGTAAGTTGCATAATCAAAAATATTAAGCAGAATGGTACATCTGTATAATCTTTTTATTCATTATCTGTTTTTCCGTCTTCACTAAGCTATTTAAGGAAAACTAAGTAAAAGAAATAAACTGATTACATTAACGAGATAATAGAGAGTCTTAACAACTAGCGAAGTAAACTGAACTACCGGCTGCAGCCATTATGAACTAATTCTGCAGAAAGAAAGCCTGTGGCGGGTACGGGGGTGGGTTTCGAGGGCCATTAAAAAGGTGTGAGAGTGCGAACGCCGCCTCCGGCGAATTTGTCAGACGACGTCGTGAAATTAACACTACGAGAACATAAGTCAGAGGCGGACAGTGCTGGAAGTTAGCCCCAAGGTTTTATCGATATCTCGGAAATACTCGATTTTGAGGCTGAGCTAAAATATGGCACGAAATTGTACCGATTTGCAGCCGAGTTGTTATCTGTGTTTGTAGAACAAACAGGATTATTCATGTGGGTACTAGGTAATGAGTGAACTTGTTATTGTTAACTGCCCAAAATAGTGGACGGCTGTGGCTTGTTTTGGTTGAACTAATTTGTATGAACACAGGCAGAAATTATCTTCTGAAATAATCAGTTAAAAAAACAAACCTTTTATAAAATTTAGATAATAGTAACTAACGATTGAGATCAAAAAGTGTATAAAAACTTGCTTTTACAAGTGTAATAATAAATTTGTTTTAAATCTGTAATGTTACTGTTAATAATTAACAGGGTAATGCAAGGGACAGTTACTCGTAACTGTTATAAAATTTTGCTATTGCAAGTTACTCGTAACACTCTTTTATTTCCTATTATTTGTTATTTTTAATTAAAAAAAATATATTTTAATTGAAAAAAGATATTCGTAAGTACATCGATATTTGTAAGTACAACACTAAATACATTTAGGATGTAGCAATAATTGCAGCGACATCACGCTATAGTCACGCTATTATGTTGAACATTACTACAGCTATGCAGCTTACTGCTATGCCACGTCTAGAACGTCATAGAGTGTTAAAAGTAATAAACGAAATAGTATATAAATGCTTTAATATCTCATTTAGATTTATTGCTGTTTAATGGAGATTTTATTACGTGGTGGAAGTTATAAAAGTTATATTTTTATAAATTAGTTGATAAATTAGTATGCTGCTTGCTTAGTGGGAACCAGTTACCATATAGTATGAACGGACTTATAATAGGGGAAAACATCGCAAGGCAACCTGGACTACCAATCCGCCTTGAGTAAGCGTGGCGATAAATGCTTTCTCTCTAAGAGAAGATATCTTTTCCCTGCTTTGTAGGAAGTATACGGGAAGTACAAGTAACAGAGCAGGAACGTATAATATATAATTGTTTAGTGGCCCGATACTAAATTTATATAATAAGAGATGTATATTTAAATATGTTTTTTTTTTAGTTTTCAGCGCTTTCTCGATTCGTCTTGGAAATGCTATTTTCTAGCAGAAGTTTAAATAAGTGAACATGCTACGGGTAATGTAGCATTTATGTTTGTTTAGTTGTCTATTAGAGAATACTTTTACGTGACAGGGTCTGGCACAAAGCACTTCTATCGAAGCTACCATCCTATGGAATCCCCGAGGGACTCTGCAGATGGATCGCCAGCTTCCTGGATGGTCGGAGAATTAGGGTCGTTGTTGATGGTGCTTGCTCCGATACCATGATGGTTAATGCTGGCGTACCACAAGGCTCAGTGCTCTCCCCAACGCTGTTTATTCTGCATATCAATGAAATGTTAACCATTGATAACATGCATTGCTATGCAGATGACAGCACGGGTGACGCGCGGTACACTAGCCAACAGAATGTCCCTCGGAGCTCCGTGCATGAGAGACGGTTACAACTTGTGTCTGAAGTTGAGGGCTCTCTCGGGCAGGCTCTCGAATGGGGTGAGAAGAACTTAGTTCATTTCAACCCCACGAAGACACAAGTATGCGCGTTCACTGCGAAGAAGGACACTTTTGTTATAGCGCCTCAGTTCCAAGGAGTTTCTCTCCGTATCTCCGATGACATTGGGATCCTCGGCGTTCAAATATCCAGCAAGGTCCAATTTGGGAGTCATTTGGAAGACAAAGCCAAACTGGCGAGCAAAAAGCTGGGCGTCCTGAACAGAGCCAGACGGTACTTTACGTCATCTTAACGGCACGTGCTATACAAAGCACAAGTCCGACCGCACGTGGAGTACTGTTCTCACCTGTGGGCAGGAGCTCCCAAATACCAGCTCAACCCACTTGACTCCCTCCAACGGCGAGCTGTTCGAATCGTCGACGATCCCAATCTGACTGACAAATTAAAGTCACTGGAGCAGCGGAGGGACTTTGGCTCTCTATGCGTGCTCTATCGTATGTTTAACGGAGAGTGCTCTGAAGAACTGTTTGACTTGGTGCCATCGTCTTCTTTCTATCATCGCACCACTCGACATCGCAGCAAAGTTCATCCATACTACCTGGACACGATCTCGTCTAGCACGGTTCGTTTTCAGCGTTCATTTCTCCCACGTACGTTCAGGCTCTGGAATGAACTACCAGCTGCGGTGTTTCCCGAGCGCTATGACATGTCCTTTTTCAAACTAGGATTAAAGAAAGCATTAATATCACGGTAGGCAGCGGCTTCGCGGAGCCCCTGGCATTGCAGAAGTCTATGAGCGACGGTTGCCACTTACCATCAGGTGGGCTGTTGGCTCGTCTGCCACTGTAGGCAATAAAAAAAAATAAAAAATAATCTGTAAAATTACAATATCTGCCATAGCAGTGGTATCCACCTAGAATATTGTAACATTGACGTTATAAATACACATTTTCCGATTGTGGCAAGAAGTATATTCAATCAATAATTTTAAAAAAATAGGCTTGTTAAAACAAGTGATTTTTGAAAATTAATTAAATTGAGAATTAAGTTAAAATAATTGCATAATTCACATTCATACTTCTGTACAGTTATGATCATATTGTACTAGTAAGTGTATATAACGAAAAATGTTTTTTAGAAAGCTAAGTAGACTTAAGAACAAAAGAAAAATAAAACACAAACCAAATCACTATTACTTAAGTTCAATAGATGCTCTTGTTTTCGACTTGTAACAGTAGAAGCGTGGAGTTGTGAACTACAAAATATTTATTTATGCAACGAAGATGGCAAAAAGTCTTACGGCTAACATATGTGTTTACATCGTGTTAATATTAACTACAAAAATATTTATTTTCTTATTTAACCTATATATCTAGTTCATCAAACAAAACTTTTTAGAAATGTCTATACATTAGAAAGACGAAGCTTCAGACACATCAGGTGCCAATCCCTATTAGAATTTCTTGTAAGGCCGGTATTACATTATCATATAAATATGATTTCATATCTGTCAAATTCTATGACTATCATAGAAATATGTTCAAAGATGTGTAAGTCATTTTTAAATGAAGAACTTATGACGGTATAATAACTACATGTGATTATCTATGATCATAGTTTGAGAGTCGTCGAACTATGATCATAGAATTTGACAGATATGAAATCATATATATATGATAATGTAATACCGGCCTTAGTGAAGTTATAAAAAAGACAACAAACTTTTATTACGTAACAAGATTTTTGATGAACTCGGCTCTATGGAAGTCGTACTCAAACATCTGTAAAAACTTGGTTCATTTGGTCGAATGCATCGAGAATTTTAATACTTTTCTTTATCTTGAACCCTACTTGTTAGAACCTTAGCGACTTGCCCACTGAGTTCCTTTATTTTATTTCCATCTCATTTCTCAGCATTATGCTCACATTTGAATAATTATTGCAATTCTAGAACAAAAGTACGTACATACTACATTATTAGTACCTATTAATTTTTAATGTAACAAGTCGAAATGGCTCAATGAATAAAGCACCCACTTCGTAAACACGAGGTCGTGGGATCGAACCCGGGCAAGTACAATGTAACTTTTCAACTCATATGTACTTTTTAAGTTTATCTTGGACATTTCTGATAAACGGTGAAGAAAAACATCGTGAGGGAACCTGGACTTCCGCGAATCGCCTTCCGCCGAAATATTCCTGAAATCGCCAATCCGCCTTGAGCAAGCGTTTTGATCAATGCTCATGACTTCTCTGTATAAAAAGAGGCATTTCCCTGCAGTGGGTTAATAACGGGCCGACTTTTAATTATGTGGTTGTTTTTATAAACTAGTCATATGTTCTCACTAAGTTTACCTCGAATAGTCAATTTGCTGAGACAAATCATGATGAGAAAAACGAAATTTATGATTACCCTCCTTAACTTCGACAGTCGGGCAAAAATAATGTATATAAGTTTGAAATCGCCAATCCGCCTTTAGCAAAGCGTAGTCAAAGTTCACGCCTTCTTTGTACACAAAGAGGCTTTTACTACAGAGGGCATGTAATAGACTGGTACACAATATCATAACATTTATTCAAAAGAACAAATCGAGAAACTAAAACATGAATACCAGACGAAGGACACAGATAGTGGCGCCCTCCTGACGCTGCATCGTATAAGTTGGTTGCAATTTACGTCGAGTAGACTGCACAATAACGCGCCGGTATTTGCGTCGCGCCAACAAATTCTGTTTATGATTGCATTAATAAATTTGCAAACGCTTTATTGAATTATATGAACGTTGGAAGATATTTCCTTTTTATATTTGGCTTGTTTTTATTGTGCGTAATTAAAGGCTGTTATAATTTGTTGCGTAATTTTCTTACTTTATTTTATTCTATGATTATAATTACCATTTCACTACGTATTAAGCATTCAGTTAGTGAAACGGAAGACAAGCTAGTATATTTTAGCTCTATCAGAAATTGTTCTCACCGGCGACAGCGTAAAATATATAGTCAGTTCCAAAAAAGACTTGTCTCTAACAGAGTCAAGTGTTTTTTCACTCTTCCTTATGAATTCATCACTAGTTGGAATAATAGAACTAAATATACGGAAATTCACGCGATCATGCATTAGGTATTTACATACCTTATTTTGCTTGACGTATCGACCAGGTTACACCGGCCGTGGTCACAAGCAGACTGATGTGGCGATATCACGGCTCCGTATATGAAGTAGATTCTAGATCTACCCTCACATTTTTGTCTTTCCACGTACTATCACAAAACACACTGATAGTGTCTTTATTCTGTATGCCGTCCGTATTCCGAGCGTTAACCGACTGCGCAAAGCGAGGTTGTGTAATTTGAATCACTGGATTCCACGTAGCCGAGAGCTTAAAGCCGTTTTCCCTATTGAAGTTTGTATGTTTCTTAATTTCAATAGCTTCTCGTACCACCCGAGAGTAGTAGGTACGATCAGTGGAGAGGACTTGCGTATGATGAAATTCAATCCAGTGATTGGTGTCCGTTTGCAGAATATGTCCGGCAATCGCTGATTTGCTGGTCTGTCGATTCTTTACAGCGGCGATATGTTCTTTGACCCTTTCAGCAATAGTCCGCTTAGTCTGGCCTATGTACGAACTACCGCAGCTGCAGCTGATCTTATAAACGCCCGGAGTTTGTAGGGGCAAAACATCCTTTGGCGTACCTACCATGCTGTTTACTTTGGCCCCAGGTGTAAAGACTGTGCTGATGCTGTATTGTTTAAGCAGCGATTGCGAACATATTCTGCAAACGGACATCAATCACTGGATTGAATTTCATCATACGCAAGTCCTCTCCACTGATCGTACCTACTACTCTCGGGTGGTACGAGAAGCTATTGAAATTAAGAAACATATAAACTTCAATAGGGAAGACGGCTTTAAGCTCTCGGCTACGTGGAATCCAGTGATTCAAATTACACAACCTCGCTTTGCGCAGTCGGTTAACGTTCGGAATACGGACGGCATACAGAATAAGGACACTGTCAGTGTGTTTTGTGATAGTACGTGGAAAGACAAAAATGGGAGGGTAGATCTAGAATCTACTTCGCATACGGAGCCGTGACATCGCCACATCAGTCGGCTTGTGACCACGGCCGGTGTAACCTGGTCGAAACGTCAAGCAAAATAAGGTATGTAAATACCTAATGCATGATCGCGTGAATTCCCGTATATTTAGTTCTATTAAATCATGCAACGCGAAAGTTTAAAAGTAAATAGTTGGAATAAGTTGAATTTTATTTTCTATTATTCCTACTCTTGGTTAAAACCGCAAGCCTAAAACTTAACTGGGCTGTTCATATACGCCGCATATCAGACGAGGTATGGACAAAGCGCACCACCGAGTGGAGTCCACACAACGTTAAGCGAGCCGGTTAGTTAAGTTTAGCTAATATTACGGACATTTAGTTCTATAAGTAAGTGCTAAGAGCGCTGTTTGTTTTACATACAAATATTTTTGGATCTGTCATGCCTTTTTTTATTGTTTATTTAATATCGTTAAGCTACTTTTAGTAGGTGTCGATAAAAAAACAAATCGTGCAAAAACAGCCTCATCTATTGAAATTCTGTAAAATATAATTCATCTCTCAAAGTGAGAACATCCAAGCCATCTAGTATAACTTCATTAAATTATTACAATGAAAATGCTTAGCGTGGACCCAACTAGTATCAACCACCATCCAAGTTGGTGGAAGAAGCATTTCGTAGCTGATTATGTTGGCACGTAGATGGCGCTACGCTTTCGTAGCTCTGAGCTACCATGGCGTTGTCGTAGCACAGTGAAAGCGTAGCATAGCTCCTAGCGTAGCATTTTATATACCAATGGGTAGATGGCGTTTATCGCAATGCATAAATAAATATATATTATGTATTTATTTTTAAACTAGCTGTGCCCGCAACTCCGTTCGCGTTGAAGTTCGGTGAGGGTGTAAATATTACAACATTATTTTCTGCAGCCTTAATATAAATTGCAGTGCTAAGAAATTAGGAATATTTAACTGGATAGGTAATAATTATATCCATCTATATCCATAAAGAAATTGAGGTAAAAGAACTTGTCGCTGGGCTTGGCCGGGTCTTCTGACGTCTATAAGCCCACTCAGTAAGATATAAATATTTTATTTTAATCATTGTTCAGTACCTACAGTGTGAAATCTTGCCTATAGTGGTTCATACAGTCCGGCTAAGAAAAACACCACACTCATACGAACATGATCTCTTCTACTGCTGAACAGCAGCGATTTCAAGTGCATGAAAGGAATGTGTTGCATTTGAAAACCACTACTGCAATTACAGTATTTTATGTTTGTTTGATCTTAAAGCGACAGGTGGTTTATAGCCAGTTATGTTTTTAGTGCTACTAAAGTGTTTGAGTAGTCTACTTACCATCAGATCGGAGATCCGCTGGCTTGTCGTTATAAACAAGAAAAACTAATATTCATGCATTACGAATATATAAAACTAGTTTTTCACTCTACACTTTTTCTCTTCTCCCGTCGCCAGTAGCTTGATGTTACATAGCCTTTACCCTTCCGCAAGAACTGGGCTATCATACCTATCATACGCAAAAAGAATTTCCAAATCCGACTGGTAGTTCCAGAGATTAGCGCGTTCAAACAAACGAACTCTTTCGCTTTATATAAATAGAGTGTTGCAGTGTCATACGCTTATTTTCAATAAGCATTAGAAAATAAGTGCCTTGGTTTTTCACTGTTAGTTTCTACTGTTTTTATCTCAATAAATGTATTTATTGAGAGTTATAAAATTAAATAACTACACAGTAACATACATAAATTACCACTACAAAATGGCTTTAATTTACATGATAATATAAAATAAATATCTTGTCAATGTGTGTTCGAGTATGAAAAGCTAATGCATAAAAACTTAATAATGGTCACTAGACAGGCATGATTTTATCATTTCTATGTGCCATTTATATTTTTCATTTTCATATCTATAAGTAGCGGCAGATAAACAAGCGATTCTTCTATGGTCCAATACCACTTTAGGTTTTCCTCGAAGTGCACCAGTTAGAATGAACCGAAGGAATGACCCGACTACGAACAATAATTTCACATTGGTATTTTGCATAAAAAGGAAACAGTGTAGTGTCTCCTACTTCACATTTGACAACGGATTGATTTTATATTTTATTTTTAAAGGTAATGTCTATTGACTACATTAACTAGTTAAAAATCAGCGAACCGTATTGTTGTCTGACATCTAAAATGAATAAAAAAAGCAAAGGTTCAACCTGCTGATGGTGATTGGTTTTTGCAGTGAACACTGGCAGTCATACTTACTAGTTAAACTACCCAATTTGAGTTAAATTTGACTAATATAACAACACTCTAAAATCCGTGCAATTATCTATACTTATAATGAATCTCTAGCGAGAAAAAAATTACAATATAAAACTTATTGTGACCGACACGACGTAACGCTTAAAGACTTACGTAGTATTCATTTTACGTCTGATATCTGTGGATATGAGATTATTTCTTCAATGACGATTTTCTAAAATGACGCCCACGAGGTGGCAGCACTGAGGTGTCAGGTCCAGGCACCTATCAAAGCGCTTGCAATCAACCAATCAACCGTGAACGATTCTTTTGATTTCGAAGTATGAATGAATACTGAATTTTAATTTTGAATTTTTGTGAATGGAAGACCTGACAACGAAGTGGCGCCAACTGGTAGCGAAAATTTTTCTAAACACCCACAATTATTTAATTATTTCATTTACTGCAATTCGACGAAAGTTTTAATGTTTCTAGATACCTCTTTCACTTATTTTAATAATTTAGAAGATTTTTTCATAAAGGTACGACTCTTTATTTGCTTGTTAACAATGAAGTAACAAAAGAATAGTTGCATTAACTATTGAAAATTGTTTGTAAAATAATTTATAAATATAATATTGAATAAACGACAATGGCATCGACCGTGCATTACTTCGCGCAAGTGATTCATGTCTGTAGAGAATAGAAATACTCCTAGCCGAACAGAAACACCTCCTATTTGCACTCTATTAATAATACAACCCTTTCAGAGAACTATGAACCTTAGTACTATGTAACAAAGTTGTTTATATTAGCATAACAAAGTTTGCATGTATGTTATACACGTTCCCGTTTCGAGTATACGTGCTGAGTTCTGTAAAGTTCTCGCGTCTTGTTACCACGACGCGTTTGGCAGATTGGATTTGTTTCTCCGCATGCTAATAACGTAGGTACGTGAGTTCTCTACCCGGATTAGAGCCAAATAAAAAATGTCCCCTCGTTTGTATATTTTTGGCACATAAATACTATTACGTTTTGTTCGAGGGTGCCGACTCAAAAACAATTGTCTCGTCTCGCGGAGTTTTATAAATATATAGCTGATATTTAAATAAGTGTGCTGTATTCCGTCAGATAAAACCTATCTCTTTCTAAAATAAGTAAAATATTCTTTGGTTACATAAGCTTTCATATTTAGTGACCGTTTTGCCCTATTTACGTTTCAATGTTAAAACCATAGATATTATACTAAATTTAAGGATGAACCGCAAATCACCGTAGCAAGAAGTTCTATTCAGCTTAATTATTTCATAGTTGGTGTTGTAATGAATAATACGTAGACTTGTGAATGAAAATGCAAATAAAAAACATTGGGTCTGGACCAGGGTCTTGATATTGATTCCTGGAATTAGTGTAACTGAGTCATTGTGTCGTGAAAGCTAACAGGCTAGTATAGTATATACATATGTCGCAGGCAAATTGAATAAATCCGCCGTTTACACACTGCCTCGGCATTTTGTAAACACTTGCGGTCGTCGGCGGTATGTAATATGCCGAAAGCAGATTGGGTTAGGTTAGAACTGTGACCCTCTGCGCACGAGCCGAGCGAGCGAAATGAGCGTGCCGCGGTAGCGGCCAGCGAGTAAAGGAATGATATTTTTTGTCAAACTAGTTAACACCAACCCAAATTAGGTACTTATTATTACTGGTAACATATCTAGCGTTATGTAATATGCCGAGGCAGATTGTAGACAGCCGATTAATACAATTTGCCCGCGACATATATACAGGCCAAGTATATTATGACAACAAGTTCGACCTCCATTACTTGGCATGTGCCGTATATCACAAATCACTTCGAGCTTGGAAAAAGCCTAAAAAAAATTTTGTGAAATATAATACACTCTTATCACTATATTTTTGAAACCCAAAATTTTAACCCATTGTTTAGATGATAAAACTAGCACTACTACAGGATATAATTCCAAATGCATTTATTAAAGGTAAATATATGTACACAACAGCCGTACACCGTGAACATCTCATTTTCCATCATTTCTGCTCCACTGGTTTTGTGATACATTATAAGCTTCGTATGCTAACGTCGGGTCATAGCGAATGTAACTTTGTCTAACTTTAATTGGATTGTGTGTTTTCTTTCTTAGTACTAGCTTGTGGAAACATCTTCTAGAACTACGTTTGTGTTCTTGAATCAGCGAACACGTGGATGGAAGGACTTATATATTTGAGGATATTTACGCAAATATTATACATGGCGTATTATAAAAACATAAAATATTATTTACGGACGGACCGCGACTTCGTTCACATGACATGAAATAAATACAGTTAATTCTAATTGAGTGTCGGTGAGATTTTCTTTTTTTAACACTTTGTAGCTTAAACAGTTAATTTTAATTAAATTTATTTAATACAAGTTAAAAATTACCGGACAAGTGCGAGTCGGACTCGTTCACGGAGGGTTCCGTACAAATTTGTAGATGCATATTACAGTGCAAACTGTTAGGTACTACATACACCAAAATTATTAGGTAGGTTACTTATAAAAATATATACATATACGATCGAATTAAAAAACCTCCTCCTTTTTTTGGAAACGGTTAAAAAGGAAAGAGGATTATTTTTTCATTCTATATAAATCAATATACATCATAAAAATAATTAAAAATCTGTTTAAGCTTGTGCCAATGAAGCTCTTCCATACGATACCCCACATGACAACTATTCAAAATTAACTCTATTTAAAATTTGGATCGCCGTTCCTGGCATAAAAACACTGTTTTTTAATGATTATTTACAATGTATAGTTTGCTGATTTTTGCTATACTTGGTATTACTTGCCGAAGGAGAATGCCCACAATTCTATGAGCTTTGGGCCCATAAAAATGTGTCTTAGTGATTTCAATTTCATCTCATAGACAAAAAAACCGTTTTATGTTCTACAAATAATTCACAAATTATTTATACAGGTTCAAGTGAAATCAATTCTTTTGTTGTTGAAACTGAGGTTATAAAATATGATTTGACACCTTCCAAATTAATTTTCACTTCCGATTTGTAAATTCAATACTTAAAAATATAAGCTTTATTTTTTCATGTTTACTTGTGATTTACTACGATTTTTTTTACTCTAGCATTGAAATTCCAAATAAATATACATTGAACTGAATCTTATCTAATATCCTGCCACTCAACATATGTTTGCATTAATGTTGCCAGTTGTCAGATTTGTTTCTATAATTGTATACGACTTTAAATAGCGATACATCAAATCTTAGAGCATTAAACCAACAGGAGTGGACACGCGCTCTATTTCCCTTGCGCAAAAGTCTGCCACTTTCGGCGGGGGACGGGGTAACGCGAGCAACGCACACTAATTACAATGTTAACTACTAATGCATTTTTAAATCGCGTCGTTATACACGCACACAATAAAATTATTACACACTAGCTTAAACTAAACACACACAATCACATTCACACACAGGGACATCTATCAGTTTACGCTTCCTTAGCGTAAAACAGTTAGAGCTTGACTCTGTCGATATTTAGTATCGATGTTTAGGATTTCATATAAGTACGCGAAAGATTTAATTATTTTCATGATTATTATGTTTGCTTATTAAAATGAGCATTATCTTATATTATATAGAACAGTTTTAGGTAATAATAATCTATTATAATTTTAAGGTTTTTTTTTTATTTAAGCACTTTGAAATAGATGAAAGTAAAGTAAATAGTTCATAAACATGAATTAACTAGAAGTAATTCTGTTAATTCATGTTTATGTCAATATTACAGAAAGAATAAAACAGTGTTTCTAACTAGCACACTTTTTTGTAATTATTATCAAAAAAGCCCGTCCCGTCATACGGTCGGGCTAAATTTATTTGTTAAACATTGTTCGACAAACAAATCTGGTTATGCGGTCGGGCTCTCCTACTATGTTTACTAATGTTTATTCAATACTTCCGATCCCTGATAGTACGGAACCCTCGGCGCGCGAGTCCTACTGGCATTTAGCCGGTTTTTTTGAAGTTATACTTTTTTTGGCGCGATTGGGAAAAATGATGAGAGTGAATTTTTACGATGCGCGCGCACACCGACAGAAAAAAGCAACACCCTGAAGTTAGTTGCGAACCTTTTACACACTGAAGTTAGTTGCGGATCTTTGTGTGTCGTATCAGTACAAATAATCTGTGTGAATAAATAAAAAATATATTGGCGTTTATATCAATTCAAATATTTATGTATGTATGCGTTGTATTATTATTTGGTATTTTCGGATTGTTATGCCAAAGAAGTATAACTTCTTACGTGCGTACATGGGTACCCACTCTTTTTTTTTATTTTACTACTGCGCACAAGGATGTATGTTCAATAACCACCACCTGTTGAAATTTGTTCTAGTGTGGATTAAAGATTGTAATTAATTATTACGTGTCAATTTTACGTGTATTATTCCTAAGTATGTATGTATATTCAAACCAAATAATACTTTGAATTATTTGTCTGTTGCTATTAAATTTCGTTCCAACTAAGCAGAGCTTGTAATTGGAGTATTTTGTTCTGATTACATAGTAACAAGACACTGACATGAGAATGTATGAGTAGATTTTTATTAGAGAGATATTTTATCTGTTCAGATAACAAAAAAACAACAGAATATATTTCAGAAAGTCTTTATTTAAGTAGGTATAATAAAATACTGAAAAACTGTGCAATTTAAATTAACCTTATAAATCTAGTTTAACTAATCCTAGGTAATGCAATAAGAGGTGGTAGCGCACAGCGAGTTTACTTGCCAAAAACTGAGCTCTCCGCCGCTTGGGGGGTAGGGAGGAGGTAGCAGTGCTGGCAGCACAGAAGGCTTTGTCTTTTAAGCTGTTAGTCATATACTTGTACGCTTAGGAACCCACTTATATGGTTCCTACAATATTGGACCCAAGCGACTCGAGGCGCTGCTTCTTTTGAAAATCTAAAACAAACAAAAAAAAATTAATTTAATACTGGAAAACCAATATCGATATTTGTGATTAAACTGTCTCATCTCTAATTATGCTAAAGTGTGACCAGTTTCTTAAAAATAAATACGCTTATTTTTGTAAGAAATGAGCAATTATCTTTCGGAATAAAGTGCACTAATCTTCTATATTTGGATTTATAATCTCATTTTACTTGTTCATTTAATATTATTTTGTGCATTACTTGGTAAAAAAAACATTGGTTTTAATTAAAAATAAATAAATATGGGAACGGTGACACAATAATGTACATCCAAAATGAAACTTATTAGATATGTCAACAAGGCGAGATATAAAAAAGGAAAGGTTAGTTTTTATGTTAATTCAACTTAAAATATTACCCCAGATTGGAGTATTGATGATAAGCCTGGCAACACTTGTTGATTAGCATTTTATTTGGTTAAATTGCTAATTTAATGCCTTATTTAATAATATTAGAACAAAATAATACTTACAGGTGGAATGTAATATTATCCTTTTGTAGACTTGATGTCGCTGAACGCTTTTTACACCAAAATACACTGCAATTCGGCATTTCTATTGAGACGCTATTACGCATGCACTGATAGGTGACTTATGATGCGGAACGCGCGTCAACTAGTTTTATATAACGGGTATGACCGGTGGGCTGGTACCTTTGGCAGAGGGGTACGCCTGTCAGTGGCCTCTCCGGTTGGTTTAATGCTCTAAGCATCAAATCGATGCCGAATATTAGAGGTCATTTTAGAAATCACGGCTTCTTAAAAAATAAATACCTAATGTGCGATACTAGCGAATGTCGTACAAGACATTTATAATACCAGTTGCATATTGGTGGGAATATATCAATCATACAAACCTAATTTGTGCATGCGGTGTCATTGCACAAACGATGGAACACCTTATCATAAAGTGTTCCACCATTAGATCATAATCTATACATATAATAAAAATGTAACCGATCGCTGTCTGTACATGGAAGATATATGAGAAAAAAATTATTGGGACCTTTATCAACGCAAATAGAACCCAAAACAATGATTGTTACAATTTTTGTCTGTTTGTCTGTTTGTCTGTTAGTCTGTTTGTCTGTTTGTCTGTTTGTCTGTGCGTTTGTTCACGCTAATCTCAGAAACGGCTTATCCGATTTAGATGTGGTTTTCACTAATACATTGTGGTAAGCTTCACTTAACATTTAGTGTTTGTTTCATGTCAATCGGTTCATAAATAAAAAAGTTATGCCAATTTAAAGAAATACGTCGAACATTTGTTAATTTACTACGAAACCTGATAGAAACAGAGACTTTAACAGGTTACGGAATCTGATAGTGATTTTATTTTTCGGATTCCTCTCATTCTAAACAATCTTCCGTTTAGTTTCAAATGAGTCCAGTTTCCAGTGAGTCTATGTTTCGCGATGACAAGTAATAAAGCCCAAGGTCAGACACAACTAAAAGTTATGGGTGTGGCTCTAAGTATTAGCTGTTTTTCGCACGGTCAGCTTTATATGGCTCTATCACGTGTTAGCATTCCTAGCAGCCTGTATGCTTTGATCCCCGATGGCTATACGTCTAATCCATACATCCATACACCCATACATATTATATAAGGCTTTGTCCTGACTGACTGACTGACTAACAGACAACGCACAGCCTTAACTGCTGGTCGTAGTGAATTGAAATTCGGAGGGTGTGTTTGTCTAAATGTCTAGAGGTTGTACTAAAAACAGGTTTTTTAAAATTAAATTCCTAAGTGTGTGAAAAGGGATGAAAACTATTGTATGAATCTTCTTCATTTTTTAACTTACAGTTATGAAATTTTGTTTTGGAATACTTCTATTTAAATAAAAAATATTCTTTATTTTTATTTTACCAGGAGTGGATTTAGAGGGGTGAAATTAGGGATGAAATATTCTATACAAAGATCTTTAGCTTGGTTGAGTAGTAAAATAATTTTATCAAATTCAAAATTCTTTTGGTTTTGACACACCTTCAAAAACCTTTGTTAGGTCTTTGTGTATATCTACTTGTTCGTGCTTTTTACTGGAAAACTCATCTTAGTATTTAATCTTAGTTAAAGCATGAATATGTACTTAGTACAAATTCAAGAAAACGTAATTCCGAAAATAAAACCTCAAATATTCAGAATCGATTCGATAAATCGCTGTTTTTAATCGTTTACAATTATTTAATTGAAATAAATCTGACATCTGGCAACATTCTTCCAAGCAAATGTTGGCTGACGGATATTGTGATTTTAGTTCAATACGTATTTATTTGGAATTTTAATGCTAGGGTAAAAAAAAAGGTAATAAGTCACAAGTAAACATAAAAAATAAAGTTTAATTTTTTAATTTATTGAATTTGCCATAAAATGGGCCCATATTTGGGCATTCTTCTTTCATAGTTCTAGGTCAACGGTATATAAATTATGATTCCCTTGAGAGTGTCGAAATATACGTTTTTTGCGGCATAAACGGCCGTATCTTTTTTTACGTTAACTTAGAAGTTAGATTTTTAATAACTTCAAGAGACCATAGACTTGAGTATAACGTTTTAATTTTAACTCGATACCTACATGCGTTCACGAGATAATGTATCTTGACAGACTCACGGACAGACAACAAAGTGATCCTATAAGGGTTCTGTTTTCCCTTTTGAGGTACGGAACCCTAAAAAATACTAAAAACTATCAACAATGATTTGGATAGATCGATTCTCTCGAAGGCATTCGATGAAACCTAAAAGCACTGAATTGACAGTTTAGCTACCGATATATCTTGCTGATGTAATGAGAACTTGTAGTGATCGCAAAGTGGTTAAAATTCATTTTGTGGTTGAAATTGTTTTAATCTTGTATTCAAAATGGGAACATGACAATATAATAATATATAGTGTTTTCTTTACATTTTCAATAAGTATAACTTCAATGAACAGCTTCCATACTAGTCAAATCTTTAAGCACATCACCGTTGTCTATACGTGAAAAGGATACTTTCTACCCTTTCGAAAACTGTGGCTCCCAATGAGTGCGCAGAGCAAAATTATAGAAATAATATTTTATACTACATACATAATATCCCGAGGGCACAAAGCTCTATTCAGAATATTCTTTTCTGTACCTCCTTTAGTCAAGTTTATGCGACTAAACAAACAATGGATCTGACGTCCGTCGTGAAAAAGGAAGCAATAATACACTCATGTTTGATTGTAGTACATTGTCTGTCGACTTCGTTTAATATTTTGTAGTCTATTAATTCTTATAGCAATGTATAAGTACATTATGACTAATGTAAGCTTTTTGTGTTATTGGAGAACTTCATTTAAGTAGAATTGAGTAGTAAAAGAAATCTATTTTTAAATAAATAAAGTCGAAAAATTAGTTCATGACTCAATACGCAGTTATTACAGCTATAATTTTGTTTTATGATAGTAACGATACCTTTTGAAGCAAAACCTAATAGTGAGTTAGTTACCTAGAGACTAAAATTATAATAAGGTGTTTTGGAAGGTACATAATCACTCTTTCTTCCCATAGGTGCAGGAATAGACGCTTCTTGCTACGAGCTTCACTGCGTCCAACAGTGGACGTCTTCAAGGTTTTTGATGTGTCTGATGTGACCGCACTATTGTACTTTCATCCAGAAGTGTATGCACAGTAGGTTCTGTAAGGAAAAAGACGTAAGGACATTGTGTATCTTATCAGATAATACAGAAAAGTTAAAAAACTTCCAATTATAATTATGCTCAGAATATATGAACGTCTGAACACTACCACCTTCGTTTATGTCTCATGAACGCTAATGCCTAGCTTGTTGGTAATGTTTTCTTCACTAGAACTATCTTACACATTAATACTTTAACAATGCAATTAGCGTTAAAACGTTTTTTAATGAAACAAAACTATTATAATGAATTACTGCTTCAAATAGATCCAAGTACGTTGCCAATTATTTATTAACTCAATGCAAAACTTACGCAACACAACTAAATGCCTTTGTTTCAGTATTTCTCTAGTGTAACCTGATATAAATCTAAAAAGGTCGTTTGTAACTATATAATTGCTTGTAGAAATTGTAGTTCTTAATGCTTTGGAATTGGGACCAGAATCAGGTGAACAAACTGAGAGAGAATTGTTAGGAAATGTTTTCAGTGGCAACGTTTTAAAGTACTACACATTAGTAAAAGATAATAATCAATAACTAAACTACTTCTTTACTTGAATTGTTATTATTTAAAATGAAGAAGTTGCAAACACCGAAGTGTTCTGTTCTTAGCCAGGAGAATATAAAATTATATAGTTAACTTACTGCGTACTTGAAATTAATGTTTGTCATACTAATTTGTATCATCATGATTTACTCCTTTAAGTTGTATTTATTATAGAGGGTCAGTTTACTAAAACACACAAAACCAATACACATTTTGATGTCCACAGTATGTCAGCGGCTTATCCCAGAGCAATATGCAAGCGACGACTGCACGAACGTGTAAATTGTTAAAGTTGGAGCGCGGTTGCAATTTTCTCAGCTGTATAAAATATTGTCAGGCGCGATAGCAGACACGGGTGTGAAACGATGGATGCGCTCTCTTTGGCTTTTTGGCACGTTTCACCACCGATCAACTACCACCCTGTTAACAGATATTGCTTTTGATATGTCCAAACCACACTTAGGCATTGTTTGTGAGCTGACGTCTTTAACTCATGAGTTTTGGATCGTAAATCGAATACTGGAAGCTAGAACTATAATTTATTCGCAAAATTGTGTTTATTTCAACTTAACAAGTTTAAATAAGTAATAAAAAATATATACTTAATCTACAGTGCATTATTAGTATCTAAAGAAGAAATTGAATGCATATTTTATATGATGTAAATATAAGTATTATAATGAATAAATGTTGCTCGTAGGACCGCTAACCTGTATCTATAGCTATTAAGTAATAACAAGTGACGGCCAGGAGCTATAAGTTACACCTAGAACCGTATCCCACTAGCTGTTCTTAAGCGGAAACCTTGCTCAGACAACAGAACCCTGCACTAGCTATAAGGAAAAGATCGTCTGCTACCGATTACACGCAACATGAGCAACAGATATTCTTAGCCATGAATTATCGCTGTAAACAATTTCATTTTACACACAGGTTTTTCTATAAGTAAATATTTCTGTTTTGAGTAATGATAAATCATAATACGACATTTCGCAAATCATATTTAAAATGATGCTGCACTCAAAACGATGCAGATACCAATAGTGGGTAACACAGACAAATGGGTTCCTGAGTACATAGTTACTATAGCCCAGTGTAACAGCAGAACTTGTAACAGTTGCATATGTTTTAAACTATTTCATTACATATTGGTGATATTTTAATATCATCAAAATGACTTTGATGTAGAAATCTGAATTTTATAACAAACCTGCTACCTTGAACACATCTATATATATTTCAGGAGATATTCAAAGCAAAACATAAATAGAGAATCAGTATGTACACATACAGTTATTTTTACAGCTACAAATTCCATATATGTAATTGGAATAGATTGTTTACGAGGAA
Source organism: Parascotia fuliginaria (assembly GCA_963082885.1). Lineage (NCBI taxonomy): Eukaryota > Metazoa > Arthropoda > Insecta > Lepidoptera > Erebidae > Parascotia > Parascotia fuliginaria. Next base: position 13,884,138 of record OY720172.1, read on the forward strand.
CAATGAAACTGTCAATATTTGGACTTGGCAAATATAAACCCATACGTTCCGGTTCAGTTTGTTGATAACAATGGCTGCACAATATTTTATACTGACAATTGTTTAGTGAAAGGCATTGATGGACGATGATTGAGTCTCTGTACATTTAAATTGTTAGTAAAAATACGTAATACCTACGAGTAGCTTAGTTTTAAGTTTTAACAAAACATATTTTACGCGCGGGCGTAGCTGTGGGGCGCAGTTAGTGATTCATAAAAATATGATAGAGTCACCTGATAAAGATTGTGGACAAATGGATAGCAATAAAAAGTGGGTGAGTTCAGCTCACCGCGCTACTGGCGCCTTATATTTTCAACCTAACCCGATCAGCCAGAATACTAGATCCAACAGTGAACGTCTTTCAGCTGTTGAACATCAGTAGGGTCCAGGGTTTCCTAACTAATTATAATTTTGAAAATTTTTGGATAAAAAATAAATTTAAATAGTGTGTCTCGATAGCGCAATGCGTGTGACTACCATGTAACAGATTATCGGTTCAATTCTATATTTATAGTACACTGCGATACAGAACTTGTTCTCAGTTGATATTTTGGCAGTTATATTTTAAATTAACTAATTTCAAAAGAATAAACCAGGAATTTATTGAATCATTTTCATTTAAAATTAAGAATTCTGTCTGTGGTACAGCCGGCCGTTAATACTTTTAGCTAATGTTATATGACATCGCCGCATGCTATCGGTCACATTGCCGGTTACCTGAACAATTTACATTGTACCCTAATGAAGTTAAGTATTAAGGTGACAGGTACATTTTGATAAGGTGCGCAATATAAATGTGAGCATTACCATTTTATTGGTTAATGGGATCTACTTACCTAGCTCTATTAAGCAAAATGGATGACCGGCGGTGTCGTCTACCAATAAGATGCACACTGGGATAGGCAACCCAATAAAAGCGGCCGAAATGAATGATTTTAATGGAAGGCCTATTTAAAGCGGTGCTACATTTTGTTGGTGCAATTAGGAGTTACATTCCTTATTCAAAATTTGTTATGCTCAATTCATTTATAAGGGGCATTACTTTTTCAAAATTAATTATCTTTTACATCGTAAATGGCGTTCACACCATTACATTCACCGTTAAGTAATTGTAAATTTTATTTATATTACTTACCGCTTTTTGTGTCAACTTAATGTCAATAGCATTTGCTTAGCATTCATATTAAATTTCGCAATTTATTTTGCATAAGTGGTTTCTTTCTGTTTACAAAGTATTAAAGTAATTGCATCGCGCTGTAAAGTCTGTTTGAATATTATAAGTATTGAAACATTAACTACTGTATTTACTAAACTGTATACACAGACGTTCTTAATAAACAGAGAAGACAATAAGATACTATTATTAAACGTATACTTATCATAATGTCGAATACCTACAAATTTTTTTTTGTACAGATAAAAGAAATATTTTGATCCTTGATGAGTTCCTTGGAATAAACTATAGTAACACGACTAGGTACTTGCACTTCATATGAAACTAGTTAAAAATAACCCTTTTTCTGCTGTCAAAACTTCCTTCAAGAAATTCGTGGTAATAAAAATTGCTAAACAGAAACCTGATTTTAGATTTTAAGTATTGGTATTAGACACTCATAGACTTCTGTACATGTATATACAGAAATTATTTATTTATTTAACATATAAATATGTAAATAAATTCAGGTGTCATTCACATACAATAAGATTATAGTATGGAGCACTGAAAAACATACAAATATTATGAAGAATTTGTGGTGTACAAATGCATTATTCATATTTTAAATTAAGTAGGTAGGAACCATAGAATTCCCAATGGTCTACTTCAACGTATTACATGCGTCAGATTTAGGCAAACAATTGTGCTCGTTTGGCTAGCACGACATCCGCTCTGTTTCTCACATTAGTTCAATCCCAATGAATTGGAGCACTTGCTGCAGAATTTCGTTAGAGCCTGCTGCAGTATTGTAACGTCGAGTTGTTCGAGATAAAGTTAGGCATGGGACTAAGGTTCGTATAAATCACGAGTAGTTTGAAATTTCGACGGACGGTGTTGGCATTTTTACGGCATTCATTTGTGAGCAGTACTATATTTTACGTATAACATACGTCACAAAAAAATGTCTGCTTATATTCATTAATTATTTAACACAATTACAATCCATATGTGAAATACATATCCACTATTGTAGGTTTAATCAACAAATAAAGTTCACAAATGTAGTAACATAATATATTATAATGTTTGTAGATATTCCTTTTCAACATGGGTTTTTTATGAAAACCAAACTTGCTAAGTAAAGTTGGTTGGTTTTTAGGTAATGGTGGTGATTTCTTTAGTAATTTTACTCTGTTCTTTTTAAATCCATTTAAATGAATACTAGTTCTTATTGGCTGACTACTTATCAGTCGCTGGGAGTTCCAATACGAAAAGTAGTTCTCAAATAAATAAATGAACATTTATATACCGATGATCAACAATTTAAATTCTAAATTTTAATGTTGAATAATGTACAACAAATAAACAATATGTTCATAGCACACTACCAACCAACCTGATCAACAACCACGCCAGTAAGTAATGTAACCATTTATTTGTATTACTATGTATGCATTTGCACAGAGACGAGCGTTAACCGTGTAGACTTCACAAGCCAGGTGTTTAGTTAGTAGAATTATGATTGTAGTTGTATGATGTGCACGATGGAGGATTATACATACCTAGTTGTAGTTACTTATTTACAGTTTCCATTCCGTTTTATCCCAGTGCAACAACAAGCATTACCTGCAGGTTTCGTACCTTTCGTTGTTTTAATAAAAAATTTATGTACACGTTCGAAGTTATAAATTTTATGAAACTTTAAATAACAACTTTAATTAGTAAAACTAAACCGAAATGAAAGAAATTACCGGCCAACTCTATATCTTTTTAAATCCTCGTTTAGCAGAAATTAATTAACTTAAATTGCCCGTCTCTCTTTGAAATGATTCACGACTGAGGACGTAAAAAGTGCAATCAAGTGGAAATAATCCTGAAATAAAGCATTTTAGTAGGTTATTGCGGGAAATATTACTTATAAGATATAATTATTAAGTTTTCATGTATTATTTTATATTTTTAGTTTCAACAAATACAATTATCCGAATAAAAAGCATTAATATTGTTACAAAACAGTTATTGCTTCAGTTACTTTCTATCCTGTTGTTATAAGGAAATAAATTAAACGATTCATATACAAGAAAATATGATAAAATAATACTTTCAATCTATCCGAGAGATATAATAAATCGAGCTACAAATGTTCAGTAAATATCCCCGAACAAAGACTCTCATAAAAAGGGACAAGAAACAAATTACCTAATTTCTCTTTATGTGTACAAAATGAGCTCGAACTTGCTCAAATTGGCCGTTAAACACACTAAAACAATTTGGTATGAAGGCGGGAACCTTATTAGAAGGTTTAATCTGAGAGGCGACTGAAAGCGAATACACTTCGTTTAATTTTTGAATGAATCTTAAGCAACTCTTAGCAGGAGCGAAACATAAATTTATATTTTAATATGTTAGGTTAAAGGTTGCTCTTAAGTAATATATGCACCTAATTATAAAGTCATTTATAAGATGTATCAAATTAAATATTGTACTTTGATGTCGTCAGCCTAGTGTCAGGATTTGTGCAGGTCGCCAATTTATTAAAGAGTCATCCAACATATACCGAACTTGAAATTTTAATGTATTCGTTATATGGAAAGAGAATAATAGGTCATCTACGTCCACCCATGTGCTGAGTAAATCATGTTTTCGTAATTTTAATGCAATTTTGGTCAGCTATTTAATTAATGACATGTCAACATACAGTAACATGCAAAGCTTGTGTATTTATAACCTAATTTGCATCAATCGCCGTCAGTTTCTATTGCGGCGCCATCAAGCGATTCCTAATTCGGTATTAAATGAAACAAAGCTGATGTTTGGTGTGGAAACACCGCAATATGCAAACATGTTGAATCCACCCCGCGACATAGTACGTAGTTCAATGGATGTTTCCTTGCTTTTGAGAGTGACGCCTCGGGCAGACGAGGCTTTTAACACGTAATTGCGTTAATATGTCCCGACGTACGACACCTACGAAATTAGATAACCTCACACCTCTCACGTTGATTATGTTTCTTTTATATTTCAGTGTAAAGTTTTATGTAACATTTTGTTTTTATAGTACCTACTGAATTTGATTTAAAATGCCTTGTAGATCTAAATAACTTGTTTTTATAAAACTTTAACTCAAAATACGAGTTAATTATGAATACTAATAATAATCCTTTATTTTACATAATACTATAATAACGTAAAACAAATCCAGAGAAGTTCATAATAGTTTGCAACGTTGACACCCCAGCTGTAGATATAAAAGAATATTAAAGAATATTATTATAAGTTAAAGGAAATACTAATTCGGCCATAGTGTAATGAAGTACAACATGGCAACTAAACCAAATGAAACTAATTATTTGAACATTGTACATTAGCTTATTATTTCTTTTGTGATATACTTGTAATTGAAGTGGTTGATCCATAAGGAAATATTACGTGCAAAATATAACGATCCCTATAACTAGCACCGTTTCTTGAAAGCGGATAATATCTTTTACAAACAAACTTATTTACAGGGGTCTCAAAATAAACTTTATTGTGTACTTTTAATATCCTGACCGAGTTCATAACAACTTAAAAATGTAAACAGAGCTACAGTATTCTCGAGTTTGATTCACACAGCCGATTTTCTAGTCAATTGATTCATGCATTGCACGCAATCTATATGAACATCATCTACTGCAGTATTTTGTGTTCTTTTTGCAAAGGTTAAGAACTTTTGCCACTGTATTTACCTTACTTATATACCACCTGTACTTGCGTTTCCTACCTGTAATTTACTATTGATTAGGTGTGAGAGTCATCGTCATCCATCGATTGCTGGCCACCAGGTCCTTAATCAACGTGTTGCCTTGCCTACTTTGGCCTTACGGTTTGTGGACAACCCTACAAAACCAATTCGATAAGTATACGAGAAGATATGAGATAAGATAAGAGATAAATATCGGCGGTAACAAGAAAAACTTCTAAAGCGCCAAATGGCAAAGTGTGGGGAATGAGGATTTGAGATTTTTTTTGCCAAAAAAAGTTTTTTTTTAGTATTTATTGGAAAGTGTTGGTCTTTGGAGGATAATTATGTTTAAATTATTATCTAAATTATTAAATATAAAACAAGTACCTAACTTTACTCTATCGCAAGATAAAAGTTAGATTGATAGCAAAATATGAGAAGAAAATTTAGAAATTGTAATATATTTTAAAGCCACAAATATTGTATCTACCTAATTTATTTGTTGTTAGCAAAACAATCTCGCAAAGTAAGTAAATTGTTCGATTAAGGTTTGATCGTTGGATACTCGATTTCATAGTTTGGTATCGATTTACTCTGACAGGCGGCGCTGTTGTTGACATACCCCATCGTTCTGTGCAATGTCGTAGGCCTGCACCAGTATTTTCGTTTTCGATTTCCTGGGTCTAAGAGATAGCACATTGGTTTGTAATTGAACCGCAGACATCTTTGATATATCGACTCTTTTATCGGATTGGACGGACGCAATAACAGAACGTTGATTGCATCCAGTGGACTTGGAAGATTGATTATTTTCTCTCTACTCCACCGTTGTTTTATACACATTGAGACATAATTAAATTGGTTTAAATTTTACCTTTATTTTACTCAAGGTATATCTGAAACTTTTTTATGGAACATGTAGACAAAGTTTGTAATTTATTACATTTACGAGTGCGCATTCACCGTTAATTTATACACGTTTACCAAATACGTTAATGTAATTTTAAAGGACTTAAATATACTTCTACCTATTGACATCAAAACGTATCTTTGTAAACGCTTTTCCAGCCCTGGCTGGAGTATTTTAACGACAAAACTGGTTTGATTATTTAAATGTAAACCTATTTTTTTAGAAGACGTCCCCAACAAAGTTTATCTGTGGGAGCATGTTTATGTCTGTAAATCGGTCCAATAGCAAAAAGCCAACATAACATTTATGTGAAAATATTGTTGGTCAAGCGTGCCGTCCGTCCACATTTGGCAAAGCTCATAAATAAACAAAACTGGATGCTCCGTTGAAAAGTTTCGCTAAAAAAAATCTCAAATACGTAAAATTTACAACGGGGAATTCAGTCGAGTTTTAATTAACTGTAGGTTGGTACGGACTGTGCTATACGGATCAAAATTTTAGTTTACCTATACACATTGTTTTGGATTGACAGGTTAAACAACACATTTATGATAACGTATTACTATTTATATAGGCTAATATTATTAGGTATAAAATAATGGAAAGTATGATATAAATGAAACTATACATATACTGGGTGGCGCAAAAGTACTGGCACTAAAGAAAATACTTTTTTTTTTTATATATGACATTTTCTGTCATTCTGTTGTTGAAAATTGTGTAGAGAACAAATGTAAAATACACTGAAAATAAACATGGACCGTTTTACTCCCCAAGAACGTGGAATAATTGTGTCAATGTTCTTACGGAATAATTCATCAGTGATAAGAACACAACGTGAATTTCGTCGACGATTTCCCCACCGTCCGGCACCGATTGGTCGCACAATTCGACGCTTTGCCACACGCCTTGAAGCAACTGGCTCAACATTGGATAGACCTAAGTCTGGGAGACCAAGAACAGGCCGTTCAGCTGAAAATATCGATGCTGTGCGCGAAGATGTGGAAGAGTGTCCAGAAACATCAACGAGGCGACGTGCCACGCAATTGGGCATTTCCAGACGGACCCTGCAGCGTATTTTGGTGAAAGACTTAAAGATGTTCCCGTATAAAACTCAAATGACTCATCAGCTGCTGCCTGCTGACCACCGAGCTCGTCTAGATTACTGCCAGCGCGTCATAAACCTCAACCTTGAAGAGGATGATTTTCCTTCAAAATTGGTTATGAGTGACGAAGCGCATTTCCATCTCTCAGGGCATGTCAATAAGCAGAATACTCGGTTCTGGGGCACTGATAATCCGCGCATTATTCAAGAAACACCTCTACACCCACTAAAAGTTACTGTATGGTGTGGCATCTGTGTTGACAGAGTGATCGGACCCTATTTTTTCGAAGACGCTGGAGGCAATGCGATTACTGTCACTGGAGAACGCTACAGAACCATGTTACGTGAGTTTTTGATACCCAGTTTGGACGAATTGGGGCTGGAGCACATCTGGTTTCAACAAGACGGCGCTACGGCACACACAGCGCGCGACACTATGGACTTAGTGAGGGACGCTTTTCCAGGCCGAGTTATCTCTCGTTTTGGCGATTTGCCTTGGCCTGCAAGATCACCCGATCTGACCAGTCCAGACTTCTTTCTTTGGGGTTTTTTGAAATCTCGGGTGTATGTGAACAAGCCACAGACTCTCGCAGCTCTAAAAGAAAACATTCGTCAAGAAATAACGAACATATCGCAGGAAGTGTTACGGCAAGTTATGCAAAATGTCATAAATAGGGCTCAAATGTGTATCAACTCTGGAGGTCACCATTTAAAAGACATCATCTTTAAATCCTAATGGTACGAAATTTAATGGCACAAATATACATTTAAAAAAATCTAAATCTAGTTTTCTAATTTAGAAAAAATGTTATAGCTGAACCAAATAGGGTCTTTACTTTTGCGCCACCCGTTACAATAACTAAAATTAAAATGCACGAACATGCTTTTTATGATATTTAAAACATAGTTACAAGACTTTGTTATAAATAAAACATTCGTCTGTGTATGTAGATACACTAAATAGTATGGTAATAAAGCCTGTAAACCTTATGGTTTGGTACAAATATAATGATTTGAGAATTTAGAGCCCTAGCACAGATACTGTCCAGATCCTGTTTGTTTTTGTAATGCCTACTGTATTGCTTTGCTATGTGAGAAAAACAAAAAAATATTATTATTAATTTTAATAATACCTGTAGAATTAGTTTGAGCAGTTATCTGTTATACTGCAGTTAAAAGTATACAACTTAGTAATTTTGTACTCGAAAGTCGGTGCGGAGGCGCTGTTAGGTGAAATACAGGTGACAAGCCTAGTTCAGCAGCAGATGCTAATAACTTTTTATTTTTCGTAGGAAACGCATTTCACGTACGCACCCGCCTGGGCGAGGCGGGGGTCGGAGTCTCCAACCGCACTTAAAGCGCGGCCGGCATACCGACTAAAACCCACGGTGTTCCTCGAAACGGCCAGAGTGTAGGGGTCACGGGAGACGGGGTCATGAGAGACAGGGTCACGGAAGACGGTGTCACGGGATACAACACCTCAACCCACCTGAGCCGCTCCATCGTGGGCTTACCACCAAATCCCAGAAGAGCGGTGCCTCCTTGGGGTTCCTCTTGGTAACGTGGTTCTGGGTAACCACGGTTACTAAGCCCCCCCGCCGCGACAAGGCGAGAACCCCGTTGGGGAGGGGGGATGCTAACATCTGGCACAACTTGTTTTAATTGTACTGTAATATTTTAACTTAAACCAACCAACCCGTATAAACTACAAATTTTTTTGAGAAGTAATACTTATTATTATTCTCTTTTTCCAGCTACTTTTCTAATATATATTAAAAAAAAAATAAAAGAAATTTACATTTAAAAATATAAAAATATGGAGACCCACTGATTTCAGGTAAAGGTACCACTACCGTTGGTTGGGCTCCAGAGATAGGAACCGCCTCACATTGCGGGCCGTATCAAGGAGCCTTCTGCATCAGGCCCACGATACACCCACCTAACGCGAGCCTCGCGAGATGTTGATTGAGGCTCTTAGAAATCAGTCCATTAACTGATATGACTATCGGAACAATGATCGCCAAATCTACATCCCACATGTGGACAACTTCGTGAGCCAAATCCAAATACTTTATCTGTTAATCTTTTTCTGCTTTCACGAGATTATCATCATGTGGAATGGTAATATCGATGATCATTGCAAGGCGCTCTAATCGATCGGTAACCACTATATCAGGTTTATTGGCAACAATAGTCCTATCAGTGATAATAGATCAATCCTAGTATATCGTGGCACGACCATTTACGAGAACTTATTATTATTATTATAATTGCGTAATTCTAGTACGTCACAATTTCGATTATATTTTGAACCCTGTTTTTGTTAGTTACGGTATAATAATAAATGGTTCTAAAATATATTTATAAAAATGTATAGTATGAGGGTATGACGGGCTACTTGCCACAACTTCATGATTCAGCGCATATTGCGTGAGCAAAAGAATGAAACATATAATAAAAATATATTGTATTAACACTTTGAACGCTATGCAACCTGAAACAATAGAAATCAATTGTTTGCGGTCACCGGTGACCGACGTGGCGCTTGAAGACTTTTTTTTATTTAATTGGCCTAATTTTTAATTCTTTTTAAAAAAATTAATGTAAGTTTTTATTGTATTTATAAGACATAAAACGTTATCTTTTTAACCGACTTCAAAAAAGGAGGAGGCTTTTAATTCGACCGTACATATTTTTTTTTTTATTTGTGTACGTCGATAACGTCGTCGTTTATGAACCGATTTTTATGATAATTTTTTTGTTGGAAAGTAGATATCCCAAGTGTGGTACCATGATAAGGAAACCAGGATCTGATGATGACATCCCAGGGAAATCGAAGGGAACTTTCGAAAATCGTACTGGCGACTAGTGCATTTGTTACTTTTTTCATTAAGTATCTTAAGGGACTACTATTTAATAAAGGTTTGGAGTCGATCTGATGATGGAGCCGAAAGACTGGTCAATCTTGGCATGGCTTACATTTAATATTCAATCCAGTATTACCTTGTCGTTCAATGTGACCAGGGGGTGCATTTACCAGTTTAATTAAAATACGTAGTCAAATTACCATACTAGTTGAAACTAAATAATTGAATTCCTTGTTTTCTTTCTTTAATCTTAGTATTATATTAATTAGTTAATTTGTAATAATTACTTTGTATGGTTCTTTGGTTGCGTTGAGTGTTTAAATTGTAACTCATTCAAATAACTGTAATTATCTGGCGATTGAAAAGAGTGGCGTGAGTTTCTTGCCAGTTCTTCTCACAGCTCTACCTCGTCAGCGAACTGGCTGTAGGTAAATTGGCTGACAAAATGTAATGTTGACTTTTCATAAGCATCATCTTCTTCTTCTTCTCCTTTTTTTTTGGCAACAGAGCCGACGATTTGTGTCAGCTATTTCCGCCAGCGTCAAGTGTAGAAAAATATTCTTGTTGATGATAATAATGGTATATTACAATGATAAAATAGAAAAAAATGTAGATGAAATTAAATGACAACCATCTTCCGTGAAAACAAAAGATGGACCCATAAGCATCATACTTTATGATCTAAATGAAATAAATGCTTTGACTTTGACTTTGACTTAGACAGTCGAGGGAACTCGACAATGATTTACAGCAAATACTTGGTGTTTGGACTTAAATAATTTCTAATGATGAGAACTTTGCACCATTATGGGTTTTAAGTGCCATTACAGGTAACCATAGACAGTCGAGGGAATTCCTTAACAGCAGTCATGTCGGGCTTACTTCATACGATTCAATATTCCAAAATGTTTAAATTCGTACAAAAATAATACCTAAGCAAGATTTAGGTCTACCCATCACTGAAAATCGTAAAATAAAATAATTTTAAACAAAAAAAAACCGACTTCAAACGGGAAGCAAAATAAAAAAATAAAAATAAGTTTACTTAGCAGAAAGTAATTCGTATTTTGATTTAGTTATTCAGAAATGATTAAATAAGTATTTTATAATTTTGAAGTTGGTGCCAAGCAAATACTATAAGAGCCTTACTTACTACAATAGCACATTAAGATTGATAATACCTAGTACCTAGTTATTGTTTACTAGACTAAGCCGCCATAGTGAACTATGGCGGCTTAGTGAGATGCTTTTTCACGGCCCGCTTAAAAGACCTAGGATCAAAGTTAGATGGGAACACATGCGCTGGTAAAGAGTTCCAGGCTTTAATTGAGCGACAAAATTATGAAGTGCTGAACCGTTTGGTTTGAGACCTTTTAGATTCCACTGTGAAAGGGTGCCACTTCAGTCCAACACGTGTCGTTCAGGATAAAAAGGGAGAGGGTGGGATTAAATCAAAGAGCTCTTCAATACACTTTCCGTGGTAAAGGCGATGGAAGATGTCCATTGAAGTGATGTCTCTACGCAGTTGTAAAGGCACAAGGATCTTAGTGGCCTCTGGGCTTTCGATGATACGGACTGCTTGCCGCTGCAAACTTTTGAGTGCATCTAGTAAGTATATAAGTAAGTATGTCTATATGTTTCCAGTAAGTACTGTGCAGAGCTATCCCAAAGATCAAAGCAGTACTCCACGCAGAAATAAAACTGTGTCTTCTATAGAAGACAGAGCTACTCGGGCGTAAAGTAACGTCTCACCCTGTTCAGGACGCCGAGTTAAAAGGAGGCGGTTTGGTCGAGCTCAGCGACAAGTTCTAAACCTGCAAATAATTAGAGGCCGAGCCGTCACAAAGAACTCTAATGCAGCGCTCATCCAGAAATGCGGCAATCCAGTTGCACAGCTAGGGTGGCACACCATGTGCTGGAAGCTTGGACAGAAGCGAACGGTGTCAGACTCTCTCGAAGGCTTTGGTTATGTCAAGGCTGATGGCCAAGGACTCCCCGTGTCTCTTTATAGTTTCACTCCATTAAGGAAGGTCACCCGTAGACCGTTTCGGGCTAAAGCCATATTGACGGTCACTAATTAATGAGTGACCCTCTAGGTAGAGGACTAGTTGCCTTGCTATGGATCGATAGTTGCTTGGCTCGCACCTATCCACTTTTTTTGGAAACGGTTGAACATTCGCCTCTCTCCAGGCCTCCGACATAATGCCAGAGAAACAGAATAGGTGGTACAGGCTAGTAAATGCAGGAGACAATTCCGCTGCGCATTTTTTGACAACTTTGCTGGAATACTATACGGTTCACTAGCTTTCCGGACCGTGGTCGGAATTACCCAGCGTAGCGTGGACCAAAACACTGTATTGGTCTGGGTGATTCCTCAGCAGTAGATAAGGCGCTTGACCTGGAATATCTGGTATTCTGGTGGAATGGATTACCAGTTGCGTCAGGTCATGTGTGAGAACGAATGCATTGACAGCTCGTCCCGCATGGTCTGTTCTAAGATAACCCAACCAGGCCTCGTAGTAGGCGTTAAAGTCTGCCAGAAACACCAGTTCCGCGTTTGGCAACCGCTCTTGCGATAAGTCTGCCGCCTGACTCGAGCGAACAAGAACACAGAAGAGAAGAGAAACTTCCCGAAGTAGGAACGGTAGAGGCACGCGTTAGGATTATTGATTTCGGTCTTTACCAAGTATATTATTACGGCAGACAAAAATTCATTTTAGATTCCCCCTTTCATTACAGCGTAAACCGCTCAAAAAACATCGCCAAAAATACTTTTTCAACAAAATTAAGCAAAACAACCGCATCGTATTAACGTAACGTCTCTGTATACCAGAAAGTTTATTTGTTTCTGAACTTAGCCCGCTTGATTTGCATACATAGCAACAAACACGGGTATGTGGAGGTAGGCAGGCGCGAAAATGGTAAAGTTCAACTGTATAATGAAGATGAGAAGGCGTCGGGTAATCCGCCACATTGAAGACGAAACTTGCTACAAACCGCAACCGGGCTACTTCTCAACTTGACTTGTTCTTGCCACTTATTTTTCAGACTTGTAGAAATATACTTAGGTACCTAAATTAAATTAAAAACTCTCAAAAGGTTTCTCTTAACTTATTACGAATTTTGTAATGCTATGTGCATACAATTCTACCATCACCTTTTTAACTTTGTACAGTCGCCATTGAATTAGCTACTTATCTATACTAATATATAAAGCGGAAGAGTTTGTTTGTTTGTTTGAACGCGCTAATCGCTAGAACTACCATTCGGATTTGAATAATTCTTTTTGCGTATGATAGCCCAGTTCTTGAGTAAGGTTATAGGCTATTTAATATTACGCTACTGGCGAAAGGGTGCAGAGAGACGCGGGTAAAACCGGTCAGAGGATAAGGGGTAATCGCCGCTCATAGATTCTTGCAGTAGAAACTTCTTCCTACTTCGTATTCAGTTTGAAGACATGTCAAACTGCAGTATTATCTGCATACTGAATATCATACTGTAGTCACTGTGATAATCATGCTAACATTTAATATTGATTCTTAATCCTTATTTCTTGTTAGTCTTTGGGAGCAGTAGTAGGCTAATGTACCTTGAATGTAATTCAATATCCCAAATTTATCACCAGCCATAATTATAGTTCCAATAACCGCAATCACTGGAAATAAGTATATCGTATCAGGAATTAGTACCAATAAATTAAAAGAATATAAAAGCTTTATAAAATAAATGATTCAATTGCTTTTAGATGGTTCTCTTTTTTCGATTTGAAAACTTTTAGTCTGGCGGTCGGTTTTTCAGTGGTGTTTTAATGCTATTTATTTTTGGCTGGATAGTGATGCTAATGAAAATCATATGTTTTATAAGTGATGCATACGTGGAAAATACGTACGTTATTATTGTTCATAATAAATGTAACATAAAGGATGTAATATATGGAACATCATAATTTTAGCCGAAAAGCAACGTATTTTCCACTTGTCACGAGCTAAGCAAACAGGCTGGATTGTGATCACAGTGTCAACAATGTTTCCTTTGTATTGAATGAATTTCCTACTACCTCTTGAAATGGTTTGACAGCTACCATTTGATTGACTGGTATCAGTCATCTACTAGCAAAATATTTAGGGCTATTTCTAGCAAAATATATAAAACCCGAGAGGTTGTATGACTCTTTGTTTGTGGGCGGTAGGAACATGGCTTCCCTTCCAAACTTTATTGCGCCTTTTTAAGTATGTGAGCTATGCAAACCATGTGTTCGTTTTGTTAATGGTATCTTGTGATGTTCATTAACTTCTATTTCTATCTAAAGTCAGAAATGATTGAAACACGATTTTAGAATAATAATTTATTTATACTGCGATATTCTATCTAGCGATTCAGTTCTATAGATCACAAAAAAGTTCAACTACATTTGTATAATAATCTATTATTTTTATTACAATAACAACTTGGTCAAATAATACTAGTATCAGAGAAATGGACATATTCATTATACTATTTCGTCCACATATTATTTACTTGTAGATTACAACTTTCATTATAGTGAAATGGATAGACAAATTGATAGAATGTATTAATATTCGAACATATTGTTTCGCTTACCATAACATGTTTATGATAAGCCGACTTATAGCGAAATTCAGGAACTGTTATAATATGGGTAATATTTTTTTCATGATTTTCTGTTATTGCATTTGGTTTATTTTTGTAACCTTAAGTATGTTCGGTGAATGGTTTACTGTAATACATTTATTATAATGTTATTAATAAAACATTGTCTTAATATCAAAGATAATATTCTTCACATAGCATTTCTATTATCTTTCGTAGGTCTGTAGCACTGCTGTCTGCTACCTGGCATTATATTACTTATCGTGTTATGGTACTCGCGGGCAGAGAGGGATTTGTTCTATATCTAAGACCACACGATTAAATATTACATACTTAAGTTACATTATTAAAGCATACGAGTCAGATTTACTTTCCTCACATTAAAGTATCAGACAAATTTCAAAAAAATAATTAATAGTAAACATATAGATAGACAGTTAGAGACAGGAAAAATATTATTAAAGCTGTCCCATAATATTGTAATTGTGAAGGGAAAACTAATTGGTCTCGACACCCCGGTGCGTGGTAAAATATTTTTATCGAATTTCTGTCATGGTGGTTACTTGCCCACGAGAATGCGTTACGTAGGTAATTAACTAAAAGTAATAATTTTATATGTAATGAGTACATCATACATCAAGTAAATATTAACTGCTTGCAGTTTGATGGATTGGACAAACGTTTGTTGAGATAACTGAAGACAGATGACTTATACTTGCGATATTAATCAAATGTGACCAGTATTATGGTTAGTAATTAAATAAACGAGATCACTTTTTATGTATTTAGTATTGATGTTGTTTTAAATTTTAATGTTCATTATTTTTAAAGATTAAAAGTAGAACGCTTACTAAATTGACTAGTGAACTTTAAAATTATCAAACATAAATTTTACATTTGTTATATTTAAGGGTTGTATTGAAGCAATAATGTGACTGAATTGTAATTATAGTCATCAAGGTCAACTCAATCAACAATTTCATCAAGTTTCGAATTGTTAGGCAAATTTTAAACTAAACCCTGTATTACTATGTTAATGCTAAACCCTATAAAAACATAAACAAAAATAAAATATTCACAAAAGTACCGTCACTTGAATCCATTGGACTGAATCTGTATTACCACGTTTTTGCATTTTAAGCCGCATTTACATCAATAAAAAATCACAGGACGTGATACGAGTGGTGTGAATAGACCGTACTACCACTCAAACTATGTATAAACCTACCTACTTGTTGGATAATAAAATTATATATTTTTTATTATAATTTACACAATGACCGGTATGACTCGTATTTAAGTTTTATGCAACAAAGACCATATTAAACAGAGCTGCAAAATTGTAAATAAATTATTAACGTCACGTTTCATTTTTGCAAAAAATAGCTACATAATAACTATTTGAATTTAAAATATTTTTACATAAAATGTTTTAAAAACAAATTGTTCTGTTATTTCGTTTATACCATCAATGTATTTCACTAGACTAGCGCAGCTCAAAATAGGTTTTACAAAATATTAATGATATTAAAAAAGAATGTTATCCTTTCAAGAAGGCGCCGATGAATCTTAACTTTTAGCAATCAAGCATGTGTATGACATAATTGTGCCTAAATTATAATTTGTGTTAAGTTATTTAGTGTGCAGGCGCAGAATGTCAAAAGTCCGAATTTACACTTGATACAATATATGGCCTATGTTCGGCATAATAAGATCGGCAATATAAACATAAGTCAAAAGCCAGTCACTGTCGTCGTTGGTAGTCTGTTGTACTTGAAGAGAATTAAGAGGACACGTTCAAGTTGCTAGTTATTAATATCTGAAGACAGATATCGACACCGATAAGAGTTTAAAACTCTAGTACGTTGACGTAAATGCTTATGAAAAGAACTGGTGGACTAAGGCAAAAGTCAAAAAAAATTGATATAGAGAGAGACTTTAGTAACTAGTTCCGCACAGACAAATCAAAAAATGTTAACAAATAGCAGCGTACATTGTACAGCCGTCTTCCTTCTGAACTTGCAGCAGATTTCAATTCATTAAGCAATTATGTGTTGATCAACGATTTTGTAGACATAGTCTAGTGTGATTGTCTTATAACAGGACTGCCTTCTAGCCATTCGATATGTCCGTGTATTTCGTTCAAGTTAGTAGTGGTTAATTGAACTGACCATCGTTAAACTGTTCAACGATAAAATAACGTTGGAATTATTAAAAAATAAACGCAATCATTTATCTAAGGTATAAGTTTAGTATATTAGAATCTGATAATATATAACACACACTTACAGTAAACCTTTTATAAATATTCGATTATGCCACGTTATAATGTTAATGTGATGGCCGTATCTCATCAATGGGATATTAATTTTCATAGCTACGGAACTCTCGCATCAATATCAATTTTCCATCCACTTCATAATGTTCAATTAATTATGGTGAGGCGCTAAAATTTTGCATTCGCATATTTTAACTTACGATATATTGGAATGGATACCGAATTTGTTAACATTGTAAACATTCATACATTTATAATTAATATTTAACAGCTACATACATTATTTTACGTGTGATCTAACATCGCTATTAGTAATGAAACAAAGTTCATTATCATAACAGAATGTATACTACTACATCTGTTGTCTCCAAACTCTTGTATTTCAAATTTGTTTATAATTTTCCGAACTTTATTACTAAGCTTTTGTTCGGGCGTCGAGGGATAATGGATTGTTTTATTTCTAGTAACGTTTTCGTGTTTGTATGCATTTGATTGTCTATCTGTCGTGTCTGTGGCGGTCTCTCGTTCGTCTTCATCATCCGATCTGTCAGCGGATCCAAATTGATTGTCAGGTCCCTCTATCGGTGTGGAATACTTGTATTCTTCTCTTTTGTTAGCGGGACTCGTATTCTTTATAGTCGGCCCCGGGATTTCTGTGGATGAAATTGGTGCCATCAGTGCAAGCAATTCACTAGTCGTTTATAATTGAAATTTTCTGATCCATCACTTGGGATTTTGGGAATTTAATACAAGTCAGCTAGCTTTAATTAAGCAAGCTGTTTCGATGAGTATACATTTATATCTTGATTCAGTGGATTAAGCTAAGAAATGACAAGTCTTAACTCTATTCATTACTGTACAATATGACTCATTATTAAATAAGATTTAAACCATTTATTCTCAAAAAAGACAAAGCCACTAACATAGGGATATTAAACAACATATTTTAAACCTTCACCGAAACATATAAGTATATATATAGTAACAAATAAGTATCCATTTTAGGTAGGCATTCGACAGTTTCCATCTCTAATGTTATGAGTTTTTTCGAAACTAAATTACTTACGTTAGGTAATGCAATTTAGTTTTATTAATTATCTTTTGCTGTGGCAAGTTTACCAAACAATGTCCATATTTAAATTATATTTGGAGGTAAAAGGAATGAATAACTGAATTTCATGGTTTATTTCACTGAACATAATATCTCACAGTCGCTAATTAATAAAACTTTGCAGAACTTTTATTTTCGTCAGTGTATAAAAGTAGTCGAGATAAAATTATTTTCAGTTAACCCTTTTTATTTGTTCATCAGTATGTTTAATACTTTTGCACTAGAGCTTTAATAAATAAATAACTTTTAAATATAAAATGTATTTTTGAAACACTATATTGTATGAATAACTCTATGAAAGTTGTAGACAAAAACTTCAAATTTTAAGTGAGAATAGAAAAAGAAAGGCGATGATTGAACATGAGTGTAGCTTAGTTGTTTAAATGATATAGGCAATCATTTGACTAGATGACGACTATTTGGTATACTATGTATACTGGCAACACCTAGGTGTGCACTCAATAGTGAAAAGTAAGTGCAATCGAACTGATTTTATACTTCGCTTCTTACCGTATAACCTGATAATGCTATCGACTTCTCCCAGTGAGTTCTTGGCGACGCAACGGTACCCGCCCACATCAGCAGCCGTGAGTCTTCGCACCGTCAGCGCCATGCGGCTCTCGAACGAACTGATCACTGCGTTCACTACTTCATACTTGCTTGACGATATCACCATCTCATCTGTTGACAATAAACAATTTTAACTTGTTGTTTGCATCTCAACAACAGTGTGTTGTTTTTTTTAAGAGAAGAGGTCTTTGCCCTGCAGTGGTACAATAATAAGCCGATTAGAGATATAAGATATTATTAATATAACGACCTATTTATTTATACACCTTATTTGAATTTCTTTTAGTAAATGAAATACAAGCGTGGGCAGACCGGTCACAAGGTAGAAAGACGACCTGTTAAAGGTAGCAGGCAGCTGATGAATGAAAGCAGCTCAAGGCCGGTCATAAAGCGATAATTTGGGAAGGCTTATGTCCAGCTGTGGCTATTTTTCGGCTAAAATGATGATGAAGATGAAAGTAAATATCATAAAAAATATTGCAGGTATGAACTAAACATTTAAGTGATTGATCACCGCGCTGGCAATCCCGGTCATGATAGTAACCTTGTTTGTCTAATTTCGAATTCGCAAGTAAGAGTGTAATGAGTGTAATGCATGCTTTATAAATCGCTTGTTAGTGTGGAAGTTGTCGATAAAACCGAAGCAAAAAATAACCAAAACAATAATACCTATGCTTTTGTAAACATTCGTAATTATGTTTGTAAATGTATTGACGCAGATAACGTAGTTAATAAAATTATTTTTAGAAAAAAAATGAAAACCGACTTCAAACAACACATACATGTTCAATTCCTAACTAAAAAGTAGAAAATAATATTTTAATTACTTCATAGCAAAGAACATTAAAGGGGAATCAACGCAATCCTTGATACCTATAATACTTTACTATTTATAGTTTTTAATCAGTTATTTTGGAGTCGGTGCCAGCCAAGAAGGATCTTTAATTCTTCCTTTGCAACAAATTTTTGTAATGCACGAGGCGATAATGGCACGCGTGGGGGATATGCCTGAGTGCACTACCCGAACGCGATCATACTCGTGAAGGGAGACGTCACTGATAGTTGTTTTCAGTTATACATAAAAAATTTGAGGCGCACTTATCAGATTCCGTTCAATTTCTTGTATTAAATCTATATTTTTCATTCATATATTAATAGATTAATCAAGAAGGATTTTTTTGCTAGTGGGTAGGTTTTTTTATGAAGGTCATTATGATCCTTCTTGGCTGGCACCGACTCCAAAATAACTGATTAAAAACTATAAATAGTAAAGTATTATAGGTATCAAGGATTGCGTTGATTCCCCTTTAATGTTCTTTGCTATGAAGTAATTAAAATATTATTTTCTACTTTTTAGTTAGGAATTGAACATGTATGTGTTGTTTGAAGTCGGTTTTCATTTTTTTTCTAAAAATAATTTTATTTTTAAACTTTTAGTGGGAAATAATTGTGTATAAATATATTCAATATGGATAGACCTACTAAATGTGCTGCACAAATGAGACAGCGCCGCGCCGTTTGAAAGAAAGTAGAGACGAGAGGTAAGATTGTAAATAGAGATACTTGTCAACACTTTCTCGATCGCTAAACCCTGAATTCCAGAAACCACAAATCAAAACAAAAAAGTGATGATCTACCAACAATAAAGAATCATCAAAAATCATAATTTAACTGACCGCGCAATCGCTTAACAGATATACAAAAAACAAACAGTGGTGCTGTAAAGGCAGGTTTAAGGCCGCCCGTTGCTGTTGTAATTTCTCACGACCATAAGACCTCCAACTTGGCTTAACGACTACCAAATTATAGTGATAACCATATACTACTGCTTCTAAAGAATGAAGACGTTGAAAATGAAATGACACAAATGGTCACTCATCCAGGGCCACTTCGTTTCTAACAAAACATGAATTTTGAAAATCACTTCGCATTTGTAACATGGACATGTCAATGTCAGAAAATTCGTCGCAAAAGACATCGACGTGTTGCTTTACACGTCTTCACTTCTTGCATATGTTTTGTTACAAAATATAAAATTGAAGCCAAACCACTAAACCATTCCTTATAAAAAAAACATGGGACCCCATTTCAGAGTATATTCTTTCAAATAAAAGAAGAATTTTCCAAATTGGTTTATAAATGACCGAATTCTGTTGTAACAGACATACAACCACAGAACCATTTCTTATAATAAAAAAATGGGACCAATTTCAGAGTATACCCTCTCAAATAAAAAAAAAAATTTCAAATCGGTTCATAAATGACTGAGATATGAGGTAACAAACATACAAAAAAAAAAAAAAAAAAACATACGACCCGAATTGATAACCTCCTCCTTTTTGAAGTCGGTTAAAAAAGGAAAGGTACAGGAATGTGTATATTAATTGTTTGGTCATTGGTTCATACAGTTACGATAATTTTAACACATTTCATTTAAATTGTCTGTATTACCTATTTTGTATTAATAAACTTTAATGTTTCTTTTTTTTTTTTTTTTTTTTAATTTTTTAATTTTATTTGCTTAAACATGTGTGTACATATAATTGCATGCAAGATGTTACCATATGTTTCATAACCTAACTGACGAAAGATATGTCCAAAGTAATTTGACCATTTTACATTAGCTGTAAGTAACTTTTAAATTGATACAGTTACCAAAAATACTGTTGTCAGACTAAGGACGTTTGAAAGAATCAAATCCTAAAGGAAAACTAAAGGGAAATGAAATATTTTGGCATTTAAGGATATTTCACAGCGCTGATTCTAATAATTTTATAAATGAAAGATTTTGACGAATTGTGTATTAATAAAAAAAACTATTTTGAATTATTTTTTGCTCTCAAATGAACCATAATTGAGTTTGTATTAGCTCTTTATAGTACCTATCCAACTATAAACACATTTTATCAAACCCCAGATGTAAATGGCGTAGGATTGAGAATAACATATACTACATAGGTAGTACATGTAATTCAAATAAAACATAAACATTTTTTTTTATTAAACTGAGCCAGTATTTACCCATACATTTTATATGAAAATGTACAAAAATAGTCATATCAGAATGTAATCAGGCATCAGTGTTGAATATATTTTTATACTCTATTTTATAACCAATTTTAATTAGTCCATATGTTTATGTTATTAATGTTTTGAATGCATACAAAATAATAAAAGTAGGTATTATTATTACACAATAAAAAATCAAAAACAAGATTTTAATAATTAACAATGAGAACTGCTCCAAAACCTTCTTTCAGGTTGTTAAAACAACAAAAAAATTAATACTCCCATGAATTTCTACACCTAAAAATAAACAAGACATTTTAATCAATAGTATACGCTTCTTCGAAGATTTCAACATTAACATTGTGCTTGCACAATACCTTGACGTAAACAATAATTCTTATCAAAATTCGAAATTTACTTGAGTCCGTATCCAACAGCGAACTAAAGTGTATAGCAGATAAGGTAGACAATGTCCCAGTCGTCGTTCACAAAATACCGTTACAGAGGAAACGATATTTTTCAAGAAGCTCCAAATCGCCAACATTTCCTGGTAGACACCCTTTAGAAAGGTTGGCCCAAACAATCCTTACATTGCGGTACGTAAGTATGTCGTTCGGCGCCTCTGAGCCTTCGTAAGCTTCTACTGCCTGTTGTCCGTAAATGATAAAGCGACTAGCTTTCTCTTGAAAACACTGCATAGCCTATTACATACTCCTTATAAGCACCCATCTTATTGGAACCAATAAAATATCTTGAACAATGTACAGTGTATATTCAGTGCAGCGATGAAATTTCTTTCATAATACCAACCAAGTTTTATATCATACCCGCGTTTATGTAGAATATTAATTTAAGCTTTGACACCCGCAATGAAGTTTTTAGGGAAACGATAACACCAGTTACGCTTTTCTTAATCTTTATTCCGATCGAAACTTGAGTTTGTTTACACTCCAGTGTGCTTCGACTTTATGACGTGCGGCGAAGATGGCCTTCGAATGAAATTACTCGACAAGCTGAAGTCTGCGACCTACTTGTTTCATTATAACAAGAAATTTCGTCTCAATTAATGTCTAAAATAACACTGTAACACTCTTAATTACGCTCGAGTGAGGCCTGCTTAATTAACACTTACATGTCAGCCAGTAACATAGATTGATGACAAACGAAAATGACGATCCTATAGTGCTACCCTTTCGGGTTGGTTTTCGCTGGGCCGAAGCAAAAGCGCCAGTCACTCCGCAAGTTGGTGAACAAAGGGCTGTATACGTCGTCCGACAATACTACCATGGATCATAATGCAGCATTATGATTGTGGCCTTAATGTGTTTTAATAATTAGCTCGCGATGTTGTACTACTAGTTTGTTAACAATATTGATACTTTTTACGTATGCTCAGCTATTTGAAAACAATAGATGTTCTTTGAACGAGTTACAACTTGAGTATAGTGTAACATTGACTGTTTTTATATAATTATATATTTTGACCAAGCCTAAATATGATTTTATCGTAACAGGCGTAACTCTAAAAGACTTCCACTACTGGACATAGGCCCTTATGAGTTAATAGCAATAAAAATACAGTTTAGCTTTTAGCAATTACACGTACATTGATCATTTTTTGCATGTTTGGATGTGCAATAATAGAGATCTCAAATTTAACTACAATTAAAAAAAATATTCACATTAAAAAAGTATTTAACAGTATTTGAAAACACAAACTCATTCTAAAACCCTATTAAATGCAATGAAATTTATAGATATATTTTAGATATATAATCTAACTAAAAGTAAAAAAAAATATTGGATGTAAAAGTTTAAAAGTTCTATGCGTTATCTTATCACGTATTTAGTAGCATCAAGGCACAAGGGAATGAAGAGCGAGCTCACATAGCAATCGAACAACAACACCAAATTATTTCAGCAATTATGAGATGAATTGGAGCAGTCGTAGACCACGTAGCATTTCGTAGACGCTCTACTAACGCGGAGTTAGATAATATTGAGTTGTGTGAACGAGCAGAGCTACTGTATTGGCCTTTCGACAGAAGTTATTATGACCGTTACTAGTTTCCCTTGAGGTTCTCAGCGCACTGTAAACGGAGCCACGTAATGGACTAAGCGAACAAAGTACTTGCGCTCTACAGTATAACACAAACCGCAATAATGAAATTATGTGTAACATAGAAGCCATTTATTCATTTTCGTATTGCGTAACGTTTATGAAAGCTAATCACAATGTTCGAGATGATTTATTACAGTCGCATTTGTGACTGTGACTGAAATATAAGACTGGTATATTAGTATGACTTAATTAATATATTTAGGTATAACATGTCTGCTAATGTGTGTATTTAGTATGTTTAAATTTACTTAGTATATATACGAGAAATCTAAAAAAATAGTAGTGTACAGATAGATAATACGTTTTTAAAATAAAAAAAATACTACATTTAGTTGTATTATTTTGAAAACTGGAATAAGAAACAGTAATATACCATCTACTGCCAGAACAACACATTCACTTAGAGTTTAAAAGATCCTAAGCTTATGAATTCGTAGACACAAAGTAATATTTACTACGATAGCGACTCACTGATGGATAGACAAAGATCTAAATGTTGATATATGTGGTACTTTTGTCATGTTGACCCAAAAATTAATAAAATTATGCTAGTTTCAAATAAGGCTTGAATTTATTTATTACAATACAATCTGCAACCGTTAAAGTATTCTCTAGAGTACGTTAAAAACGAGAAATGTACATATACTAGTCGTAAAACATGTCAGTGTTGGTTGTGCCATGTGTGAACCGAGGGGTTGACATAATGCACATTTAGTTTTAATATGCGATGTGTATGTTTACTATTTAAACAAAAAATAGAGAGAATTACTGGTGAATCATTTTCTGCGTCAGAATGTAGTTTCTCGAAGCAAATACCAAGGGCACTGTTCTTTTAGTCCAGGTTCATGCGCCCGACTGACATATAACCCACCCACTTGCAAGCAGCTGACGATTACTTTTTAGTTTAAAATTATCTAAATTACCATCTTAATAATGTTTCGTTTGGTAACAACATTTTTGGCTACTTTAACATGCTATCACTTTCGACTCTACGTCTACGTTGAGAGCTCTTAAATTTAAAGGGAAAGCTATGTGTTATTATGATTTTTAGTTGGTATGAAATAACTTGTTCATATACAATGCTGCCTTACCTACTATAAGTAAATGGGATCTAAAGACAAGAAAACTTAACAAGAGCGTCGAACCAAACACAAATCATGTATATTTTATCTACCGGTAATAAATTTAAACAGAATCATCATCAATATTTCATGATGAACGTAGAAATTTAAATTTTTCAAATGTAAAACTTCACGATATATAACAAGCAATATATATTATTAAAAAACAAAAAACCCGCCTGCCTAAAACCAAGTGAAAAGAAAGAAACTATTTTTTTTCTCGTGCTGACGCTACATTGAAATTTTATATACCCTATGTCAATC
The DNA here is from genome assembly GCA_963082885.1 of Parascotia fuliginaria. NCBI lineage: Eukaryota > Metazoa > Arthropoda > Insecta > Lepidoptera > Erebidae > Parascotia > Parascotia fuliginaria. Next base: position 13,909,025 of record OY720172.1, read on the forward strand.
AATACGAATCTAATGACACCTCATACGATAAAATCCATCAAGCCATTTAGACTATAGAGCGTGCTAAAGAAATAGACATACATACATAAATACAAACATACATACACTCGAAAAACATTACTTAACATTGACTGCGGCAGTCGGGCAAAAAGGAAACTTCTCCGTTTATTACGTCATTCATTCCGAGGGGATGAGTGCCAAGCATAACGTGGAACTTAAAATCTCCAGAAACTCAAAACCCAGTCCCATTGAAAATTAAACCGTAAATTTTGTGCGACAAGTGCCGAATGGAGAAGTTTGCAAACCGCCGACGCCGACGGCTAGGCAGGGCCGGGTTAGCGAATAACAAATATGAGGCACCATTCAGCTCATTACCTACTCTAAGCTCAACTTCAACTGATTTTGATACCTACGTCATATTTGTTGCACGCGTCAAGCTTACAATGTCAATACAAATTTATTTAAGAAAAATGAATAACATATTGATAGTCTGTTAAATATTTTTGTTTATTTTATGCCATAGGATTTAACAAGCGTGTGCTAATATGGTGTCGTAAATACAGAGTGTATACGACGGTTTGACATTAAATGAAAAGGCAGGTGTTACTAGCCCATATAATGATTTCTAATTAATCACAAAAGTAATTTGACGAAAAACAAAAATTTGAAATTTTCTAACAAAATAAATAATATTTTAATAGTAACGAAGTAATACACCATTTTATTATGACAAGTTCACTGAACTGTAATGAACGGCAACGTTTATTCTTCGACGTGGATTATGACTTAAGTCAGTGACCGTTTGACGTACTTACATAGTGTTAATTTAGAATTAAAGAAATTAAAAAATTTGTCCTGTGTCTAAACTATTGAAGATATTTAGTAGATTTTTTTTTGTCTCGCTTTATAATGTCACATACTATACGTAATTGCATTTAATGTCATACCGTCAAAAAATTTGTCCTGTGTCTAAACTATTGAAGATATTTAGTAGATTTTTTTTTGTCTCGCTTTATAATGTCACATACTATACGTAATTGCATTTAATGTCATACCGTCGTATACACTCTGTATATACACATGAAGTGTATAAAAAAAGATCGAAAATTCTTTTGATAATGATTAATTAAATGGCATGATTGATAATGACTGTTTACATAGTTCTGGACAAGCTGATTGTGAAAAAAATATACGTAGTTGAACACATTTACTTGCTTTTAAGTTAAAACGTATTATAAAAGCACAGAACACTTTATTTCCAAGGTGAATATTACATACGGCGGTACATTTATTTGGCTGACGCGTTATCATTCTTCTCGAATATAGTAATATGGTTTCGGACTTTTTTCACATTACGCCCACAGCACCAAATATCTTATTATTATCAAACGGAACCGCTGCGAACAATTTATTGTTTTATTACGTACCTAAGTTACTTTGGTTTATTTTACGCCCGGATAAGTGTTAATGGATTTTTCACTGTAGATACCATGTGAGCTTTTATTATGATTCCGCTGTGGTAATGTTTCTACTTCTCAATGTTATTGGAGAACATTCGGTTTTATACGACTGTATTACGAGCCGACGTTTGCGTGACGATGTCGATTATTGAAACATAGGATCTGGAATTATTCGCGTGGGTAACGCGATTTAAATGATGATTTTATTGAATTATAAAGCGATATATCAATGGATAGTAAAAACGTGTGGCGGGATGGTTTGACGACTGACTGCTACACGATGTCACGTAATCCCCACATTTCTTATGTCACCGTTACCGCGTCTTGTGTAAGAATTGTTACGTCGACTTATAGGTTGCATATTAAGGATCAATGCCAGATGGTGACATTAGCTGGGGTCTGACGCATCTGTTTTATCGTGTAATATGGTATTGTTCGTTTAACTACCATAAAAGGAAAACGAAACTATACCGATATTAGCTAGTAGTTATGGCAGCCAAGTTTCGTTTTCATTATTCGTTTCGCTTTTTGCACTTGCTTTATGTTTCTTACAGCATTGTTATTATTGTAATAAAGAAATAACAGTATTTAAAAAAATGTGCAGAACTTATGTCAATATCAATCAAGTGCTGCTGGGTTATGTTATAAGTATTCTTTTACTAATCTGCTACTTTCCTATAATAATTACAAAGGAATTGTTCTATAATCTAAATTGAAGATTAGGTACATGCATTATGTCAAAATAATGAAAAATAAAGTCGCTGTCGATCAGACTGTTTCTCCGCTAACGTCTTCTAAGCTACGAAAAGAATTATATCATTCTGCTGATGATTGGTACGCCTGTTTACTTGTTTGACACAAAAAGTACTAAAATTCACTACTTAAAGAGCATTTTAAAACTACATTATCAATAGCAAAACGTATAGAAAACCTAAAACACACACCAGATACCAAAAGATCATTATATAAGTAAATTTAAATGACAAATTGTTATATCAGTGTTACATAAAAAGATTTATGCGAACACTCGCGTCTGTAAAATATTTTATGTGAAATTTCTACAGAAGGTTCTAGAGATGGAGGCCTCCTCACCTCATACATGGTAATATGAATAAAATATGGATTCATCAGTTGAATAAACGAACATTCCGTGCTCGAATAACCTTGTTCGCACAGAGTGTGTAATGATCACTTGAGTTTCGTCAAATATACTATATTTGAGAAAATTGCGTTCGACCCAGTGTCAAGCTTTGCACTTACATTTTTAAATCGATTGTGGTATTTAATGTACGGGTACCTTTACTACTTTATCGTAATTATTTTTAACCTTTTTTACGTGCTTATTTAAATTTTCTGACACTTTTGTTTATATAATAAAACAAATTTAACATTTAGTTTAGCAAAATAAAGAAACACTATAACCAAAATAAACAGCAATAGAATATTCGCAATGAAGTTGCGCTACTGAGTCACTTTGGTCGGTTTGGTCACTTAAGCAGAAACTTCTCGAATCAAAAGCTTCACTGGACTTGGTGGAATGTTTACTTTGCCGGTTTAACTTGGCACTGCCTTCAGACCTCGTCAAGTTAAGCTTGCCTGCTGTGAATCACGTACATTGATAGCTTCCGATTTTGAAATTGGATAAATATAGCACACGGATGCGGCAAATTAGTTCTCACTAATTGGTTAATATGATTCTGTAGTAGTGTGGTTACATGAGTGTAATGGTTATAACAATATGTGATTATTAAGTTACTGTGAATAAGCCTACATATGAAACAATTTAAAGTTTTGGTAACAGAATATAATAGAGCTTAGAGAAATAATTATAAGTTTTGAATAAGTATACATATTATATGGTTATTTTTTTTTTTGTCTTCAGTGGCAGACGAGCCAACAGCCCACCTGATGGTAAGTGGTAACTGTCGCTCATAGACTTCTGCAATGCCAGGGGCTCTGCGAGGCCGCTGCCTACCGTGATATTAATGCTCTCTTTAAAACCTTATTTGAAGAGGGACATGTCATAGCGCTCGGGAAACACCGCAGCTGGTAGTTCGTTCCAGAGTTCTGCACGTACGTGGGAGAAATGAACGCTGAAAACGAACCGTGCTAGACGAGGTCGTGTCCAGGTAGTATGGATGAACTTTGCTGCGATGTCGAGCGGTGCGATGATAGAAAGGAGACAATCGCATAAAGTCAAACAGTTCCTCAGAGCGAAACATTAATTTTCTGAAATTTATAATAATTGAGTTTTACTTAACTCAAGTTGTCTATGCAAATGCAATGAGGATGACCTTAAAAATGGCACTAATGACGCCATTGCCGTAGCCATTTCCTGGGCTGAACACGACTCGAAAGAAGAAGAAGACTTAACTCGTAAGATGATAACGATATTAAGTTGTTGGTAAACCCAATAAAATAATAAATAAACACATAAATTTACTAATACTATCTGTCTAAATCAAACTAAAGGTATTTTCATGACAACGTGCTGATGAACACTGTTAGATATCAATATTTGCATGATGTGGTCTCCTCTAATTGAAGGAGTACATTGAAATATGTTTGTGTCCTATTTACTCTAAGTTACAATTGTGTATATCCTTTGTTGGAGATCCTTAAATATAAATAAATAAATAAGATCCTGCCAAACATTTTCATAAGTCATAACAACACATAAAACTCAGGACTATAATATAAACGACCATCGTTAAAATAGAATAGGTCATAGTAAATAATTCCGATGACACGAATCGTCAATCTAAAAACATTCAAATACATAAAAGATAATAAAGCCGGCAGTGTCGTATATAATTAAGTGATAAATTATAAAAGCATTGTTGGACGTTAGCAGCGAGAAGTCGTAAACGCTGTGGTCTACTCGGACGGAACTAACGAGCATTGTCTTATTTTACCACAATAGCTCAATTTTCTTAAGACTTAAACCCAACGCAACCGTAAATTAAAACTTAATATCTCATTACTTGCAAGCGTTACCCCGCCCACGATTTGGCTCGTGCCAAAAAACTCCAATTACAAGCAGACTTTCTTTATTTCACCTCCGCTCGGCGGGTTTTAAATTTTAGGCATAGTGTCGTTTCGTATCAATGTCATTGTATTTCTCGCTCATTTGACAGCTGACAAAGAAAAATAATTCGACACTTTTATAAATGTGCTCTTTTCGCACCATTTATTTTTAATGAATCTAGAATTATTGCTTACCAAGAAAGTAGATAATCGTTTCAAAAAATTATTATACAGAACTGAAATTTAGCTGGTTTCTACGTACGTACGTGCGGGACTAAAGTGCCACCCTTTCACAGTGGAATCTAAAGGGTCTCGAACCAAACGGTTCAGCACTTCATACTTTTGTCGCTCAATTAAAGCCTGGAACTCTTTGCCAGCGCATGTGTTCCCATCTAATTTTGATCCTGGGTCTTTTAAGCGGGGCGTGAAAAAGCATCTCACTAAGCCGCCATAGTGGAGGCCACCATACCAGTAGTTTGGCTTTTGGAATGGTGTCCGCCACTTCTGGATTCCACTTACTGCTTACCATCAGGCAGAGTGGAGTCACTTTGGTAGGCTAATATCAAAAAAAAAAAAAAATATAGTTTGCTGAAGAACTAAGGTTGTAATTGTAAATATTATCTTTTATAAGTACATTATTGATTAAAAATTCCAAAACTATTTTTGCCAACTGCGGATAAAACTCGTAACTTGAGTGTGGAAAACATTCCTTTACCATTGCGTTACCAAAATAGTAATGAATACATTATGCAATATTGTTCAACTAGTCTAGTAAAACCAATCCAAAGATTGCCGGAAAGAGATCGCTTTTTAATGATACTGTAATTTTCTACTACGAAAATATCAAGTGATGTTTTCAATATTTTTAAGTTTGCTGATTCCAATTAACTTGTATCAGAATAATTTAGTCGTAATTAGTAACAGTTTCTAAGTGTTGTCGTGCCAAATTACTTGTGCAGTTGCGATTAAAGTCATCGTTTTAAAGGTCACTCGCGTGCCGTTGTTATAGAAACCGAGTAACGAGTCCCAGTGGACCGCTAAAGAGCTGGACACGACACGAACGTCTTCCTAACATTAAACAATCTGGCTTATTTAAAGCTATTTCAAACTGTAGATATATAATGTGTTTGTGTTGATAAAGCATAATATTTATTATGGTTAACTTGAATTTTTAGAAATTATTTTAACACGAGAAAATAAGGGATTAAGTAAATTCTTTGGTAATTCGCGGTACCATTTATTTTTCTTCTCCTCAGTCAAGCTCGGCTCATAAGAGTCGGTAACAATTTTATTGTGATTTCGTAATCTTGTTTATAGTATGCATGACTAATGTTAATTTAGAATTAAAGAAATTAAAAAATTTGTCCTGTGTCTAAACTATTGAAGATATTTAGTAGATTTTTTTTTGTCTCGCTTTATAATGTCACATACTATACGTAATTGCATTTAATGTCATACCGTCGTATACACTCTGTATATACACATGAAGTGTATAAAAAAAGATCGAAAATTCTTTTGATAATGATTAATTAAATGGCATGATTGATAATGACTGTTTACATAGTTCTGGACAAGCTGATTGTGAAAAAAATATACGTAGTTGAACACATTTACTTGCTTTTAAGTTAAAACGTATTATAAAAGCACAGAACACTTTATTTCCAAGGTGAATATTACATACGGCGGTACATTTATTTGGCTGACGCGTTATCATTCTTCTCGAATATAGTAATATGGTTTCGGACTTTTTTCACATTACGCCCACAGCACCAAATATCTTATTATTATCAAACGGAACCGCTGCGAACAATTTATTGTTTTATTACGTACCTAAGTTACTTTGGTTTATTTTACGCCCGGATAAGTGTTAATGGATTTTTCACTGTAGATACCATGTGAGCTTTTATTATGATTCCGCTGTGGTAATGTTTCTACTTCTCAATGTTATTGGAGAACATTCGGTTTTATACGACTGTATTACGAGCCGACGTTTGCGTGACGATGTCGATTATTGAAACATAGGATCTGGAATTATTCGCGTGGGTAACGCGATTTAAATGATGATTTTATTGAATTATAAAGCGATATATCAATGGATAGTAAAAACGTGTGGCGGGATGGTTTGACGACTGACTGCTACACGATGTCACGTAATCCCCACATTTCTTATGTCACCGTTACCGCGTCTTGTGTAAGAATTGTTACGTCGACTTATAGGTTGCATATTAAGGATCAATGCCAGATGGTGACATTAGCTGGGGTCTGACGCATCTGTTTTATCGTGTAATATGGTATTGTTCGTTTAACTACCATAAAAGGAAAACGAAACTATACCGATATTAGCTAGTAGTTATGGCAGCCAAGTTTCGTTTTCATTATTCGTTTCGCTTTTTGCACTTGCTTTATGTTTCTTACAGCATTGTTATTATTGTAATAAAGAAATAACAGTATTTAAAAAAATGTGCAGAACTTATGTCAATATCAATCAAGTGCTGCTGGGTTATGTTATAAGTATTCTTTTACTAATCTGCTACTTTCCTATAATAATTACAAAGGAATTGTTCTATAATCTAAATTGAAGATTAGGTACATGCATTATGTCAAAATAATGAAAAATAAAGTCGCTGTCGATCAGACTGTTTCTCCGCTAACGTCTTCTAAGCTACGAAAAGAATTATATCATTCTGCTGATGATTGGTACGCCTGTTTACTTGTTTGACACAAAAAGTACTAAAATTCACTACTTAAAGAGCATTTTAAAACTACATTATCAATAGCAAAACGTATAGAAAACCTAAAACACACACCAGATACCAAAAGATCATTATATAAGTAAATTTAAATGACAAATTGTTATATCAGTGTTACATAAAAAGATTTATGCGAACACTCGCGTCTGTAAAATATTTTATGTGAAATTTCTACAGAAGGTTCTAGAGATGGAGGCCTCCTCACCTCATACATGGTAATATGAATAAAATATGGATTCATCAGTTGAATAAACGAACATTCCGTGCTCGAATAACCTTGTTCGCACAGAGTGTGTAATGATCACTTGAGTTTCGTCAAATATACTATATTTGAGAAAATTGCGTTCGACCCAGTGTCAAGCTTTGCACTTACATTTTTAAATCGATTGTGGTATTTAATGTACGGGTACCTTTACTACTTTATCGTAATTATTTTTAACCTTTTTTACGTGCTTATTTAAATTTTCTGACACTTTTGTTTATATAATAAAACAAATTTAACATTTAGTTTAGCAAAATAAAGAAACACTATAACCAAAATAAACAGCAATAGAATATTCGCAATGAAGTTGCGCTACTGAGTCACTTTGGTCGGTTTGGTCACTTAAGCAGAAACTTCTCGAATCAAAAGCTTCACTGGACTTGGTGGAATGTTTACTTTGCCGGTTTAACTTGGCACTGCCTTCAGACCTCGTCAAGTTAAGCTTGCCTGCTGTGAATCACGTACATTGATAGCTTCCGATTTTGAAATTGGATAAATATAGCACACGGATGCGGCAAATTAGTTCTCACTAATTGGTTAATATGATTCTGTAGTAGTGTGGTTACATGAGTGTAATGGTTATAACAATATGTGATTATTAAGTTACTGTGAATAAGCCTACATATGAAACAATTTAAAGTTTTGGTAACAGAATATAATAGAGCTTAGAGAAATAATTATAAGTTTTGAATAAGTATACATATTATATGGTTATTTTTTTTTTTGTCTTCAGTGGCAGACGAGCCAACAGCCCACCTGATGGTAAGTGGTAACTGTCGCTCATAGACTTCTGCAATGCCAGGGGCTCTGCGAGGCCGCTGCCTACCGTGATATTAATGCTCTCTTTAAAACCTTATTTGAAGAGGGACATGTCATAGCGCTCGGGAAACACCGCAGCTGGTAGTTCGTTCCAGAGTTCTGCACGTACGTGGGAGAAATGAACGCTGAAAACGAACCGTGCTAGACGAGGTCGTGTCCAGGTAGTATGGATGAACTTTGCTGCGATGTCGAGCGGTGCGATGATAGAAAGGAGACAATCGCATAAAGTCAAACAGTTCCTCAGAGCGAAACATTAATTTTCTGAAATTTATAATAATTGAGTTTTACTTAACTCAAGTTGTCTATGCAAATGCAATGAGGATGACCTTAAAAATGGCACTAATGACGCCATTGCCGTAGCCATTTCCTGGGCTGAACACGACTCGAAAGAAGAAGAAGACTTAACTCGTAAGATGATAACGATATTAAGTTGTTGGTAAACCCAATAAAATAATAAATAAACACATAAATTTACTAATACTATCTGTCTAAATCAAACTAAAGGTATTTTCATGACAACGTGCTGATGAACACTGTTAGATATCAATATTTGCATGATGTGGTCTCCTCTAATTGAAGGAGTACATTGAAATATGTTTGTGTCCTATTTACTCTAAGTTACAATTGTGTATATCCTTTGTTGGAGATCCTTAAATATAAATAAATAAATAAGATCCTGCCAAACATTTTCATAAGTCATAACAACACATAAAACTCAGGACTATAATATAAACGACCATCGTTAAAATAGAATAGGTCATAGTAAATAATTCCGATGACACGAATCGTCAATCTAAAAACATTCAAATACATAAAAGATAATAAAGCCGGCAGTGTCGTATATAATTAAGTGATAAATTATAAAAGCATTGTTGGACGTTAGCAGCGAGAAGTCGTAAACGCTGTGGTCTACTCGGACGGAACTAACGAGCATTGTCTTATTTTACCACAATAGCTCAATTTTCTTAAGACTTAAACCCAACGCAACCGTAAATTAAAACTTAATATCTCATTACTTGCAAGCGTTACCCCGCCCACGATTTGGCTCGTGCCAAAAAACTCCAATTACAAGCAGACTTTCTTTATTTCACCTCCGCTCGGCGGGTTTTAAATTTTAGGCATAGTGTCGTTTCGTATCAATGTCATTGTATTTCTCGCTCATTTGACAGCTGACAAAGAAAAATAATTCGACACTTTTATAAATGTGCTCTTTTCGCACCATTTATTTTTAATGAATCTAGAATTATTGCTTACCAAGAAAGTAGATAATCGTTTCAAAAAATTATTATACAGAACTGAAATTTAGCTGGTTTCTACGTACGTACGTGCGGGACTAAAGTGCCACCCTTTCACAGTGGAATCTAAAGGGTCTCGAACCAAACGGTTCAGCACTTCATACTTTTGTCGCTCAATTAAAGCCTGGAACTCTTTGCCAGCGCATGTGTTCCCATCTAATTTTGATCCTGGGTCTTTTAAGCGGGGCGTGAAAAAGCATCTCACTAAGCCGCCATAGTGGAGGCCACCATACCAGTAGTTTGGCTTTTGGAATGGTGTCCGCCACTTCTGGATTCCACTTACTGCTTACCATCAGGCAGAGTGGAGTCACTTTGGTAGGCTAATATCAAAAAAAAAAAAAAATATAGTTTGCTGAAGAACTAAGGTTGTAATTGTAAATATTATCTTTTATAAGTACATTATTGATTAAAAATTCCAAAACTATTTTTGCCAACTGCGGATAAAACTCGTAACTTGAGTGTGGAAAACATTCCTTTACCATTGCGTTACCAAAATAGTAATGAATACATTATGCAATATTGTTCAACTAGTCTAGTAAAACCAATCCAAAGATTGCCGGAAAGAGATCGCTTTTTAATGATACTGTAATTTTCTACTACGAAAATATCAAGTGATGTTTTCAATATTTTTAAGTTTGCTGATTCCAATTAACTTGTATCAGAATAATTTAGTCGTAATTAGTAACAGTTTCTAAGTGTTGTCGTGCCAAATTACTTGTGCAGTTGCGATTAAAGTCATCGTTTTAAAGGTCACTCGCGTGCCGTTGTTATAGAAACCGAGTAACGAGTCCCAGTGGACCGCTAAAGAGCTGGACACGACACGAACGTCTTCCTAACATTAAACAATCTGGCTTATTTAAAGCTATTTCAAACTGTAGATATATAATGTGTTTGTGTTGATAAAGCATAATATTTATTATGGTTAACTTGAATTTTTAGAAATTATTTTAACACGAGAAAATAAGGGATTAAGTAAATTCTTTGGTAATTCGCGGTACCATTTATTTTTCTTCTCCTCAGTCAAGCTCGGCTCATAAGAGTCGGTAACAATTTTATTGTGATTTCGTAATCTTGTTTATAGTATGCATGACTATATAAGTTAGCAAGCTGCGGTAACTACTTATCATAAGGTGTATCCAATCCTATACGAGTTTACCACCGATGTTGCTTTAAAAACGCAGTAAGATGTAAGGCTGAATTTCAACATGATTTAGTCTAATCTGTTATTTTAAATACTTTAAAAAGTCAATAACAAAAATTTTGTTGTAGTAATAAGTATTTAAAGGCTGTATTTCTCAATATGTTATAATATGATTTATAATGTATTATTATAAAAATCTGAGGTTAGTATAATTTTTAGAAATCATTTCTTGTAAGTTAAAAACGTATACTAGCTAACCGTCAGCCATTTTTAGAAGTCAAACATTTAGACAAAGAAGTTAAACTAAATACTGTTGAATTTATCTGAATTCGTAGCGGCTTCGGTCAGATAACATAGCTTAAGCATTTGTAAAATTAAATAGAACTTGAGAAACCGAGAAAGTGAGTGTAAATTTTCATTGTTGTGGTTCTAAGCAAGCTATCTATCTTGCAAGCTTGCCAAAAAATTTGATAAGTAGGCGTTTTTATACTATAAAGTAAATAACTCTTTTGAATTTAGACTTAACTAGAACTTTGTAAAGGAAGTAATTTTGAAATTTAACTTACTTGAATCTCTAACCCAGTAGTTAATAGACTTTGGCGAAGATTCGACGTAACACTCTATTGTGACGTCAGTGCCCAACGGAGCACCCACCAGCTGATTAGGCACCTGGATCACCGGATGAACTGTATAAGAATAAATTAAATGAAACACGCATACATATTATTTTATATATTTACTATCTTAAACACATTAATAAGCTGCAAAGAGAAAATTAACAAGTACGTTTTTTGCTGAACAAAACTGGACTAATAATATTAAAGTTAAATCTTGCATAAAAGCGAAATGTCCGCTCGAGTTGACGCGAAGACACAACAGTCCCTTCCAGAAAATAATTAAAAGCTACTACTCGCTGACATTAAATAACACCATTAATAACAAGAAACCTCTGAAAGTTGCCGAGATAAACAACAATTACCTACTACGAATTTGGGAAGGACCTATTTCGTTGTCCGAATGAGGTCCCTCTTAAAACATTTTGTGAAAAAATACTCTGACCTCCTAGTAAACCAAATTGCTAATTTAGTCTTGTTTTTTTATGTAGAGAACAAAGATTTATAATTATTATTCTAGCAACTTATTATTCTTGTGATGAAGTTACTGAACTCAAAGTTGTTATTATTATTTTTATAATTAAACTAATTTGAGGGATAATCACATCTCATTTTAGTTTTCGACAATATTTTATTTCTAAAATAATATGTTATCACTAAAAAATATAAAACTTTTTTTTTTAAATAAAGGAGATAAAATATGTGTAGTTTTAAGACAGACTTACAGTGAACTTTGATAGTGATTCTCTTGCTCACAGACGGCGGTACGCCATTGCTAGCGATGCACAGATATGCGCCCATATCCGAACGCGATATTTTCGCTAGTGTCAATACCTCTTTCTCGTACATCGTGACTGAAAAATATGCTTTTGTTTATTATATAAACATTTTTATATTATGTAAAAAATCAAATTAGTAGTTTACAAAATTAAATGTACATTAGGTATTAGTACCAACTTCAACTAAGTAATACCTCAAATAATATGGCCTAACCTTTAGTTTTGCCGCCATTAGGGTCCCTAATCACAATATCAGCTCCATCTTCCCTCCTCCAAAGAATTCTAGGCTCTGGCATGCCCTTAGCACGGCATGAAGCTTTTGCTGTACCTCCTTCGGGTACCATTATATCGCCTGATGTTTCTTCTGGTATGAAATCCGGCGGTATTACAACATCTAAGTAACCCATCTGCCGATAAAATAGATATTTTATCCCAATAGTTAAATTGAAAGTCACAGTATGAATGTAGATAGAAATAAGGAACCTAAACTTATTGGACTTACATAAACGTATTACCTAAATTTTTTTTTTCGTAGGAATATTAAAATGGTCCTTAATTTCTAGAACAAACTCCTACAACATCTAATAGATAGCTTTAATATATATTAATATACTGCCCGGCAATATTACTGTAACAGCAACCTCTCTCACTTGTCACTTACTGATTTTCGATGTAAACCTATTCTGTAGGCGATTTTATTGGTCACTGAAGTTCTTATTGCATACTAGCTGCGCCCCACGGCTTCGCTCGGACGTAAAATATGTGTTGTTATATCCCTCGGAAAACCAGCCCCATTTTCGGGATAAAAAGTAGCATATGTCCGTCTCCGGCACCAAATCTATCTACATATCAATTTTCATCGAAATCGGTGCAGCCGTTTAGGCGCTGAGTGGTAACAAACACAAACATACACACTCTCACACACATACACACTCACAATCTTTCGCATTTATAATTTTAATAGGATTTTAAGGCGCTAAAAATACTGACATGAACGTAAAAAATGATAGTTTTCAAACATTGCTTAATCTTAAATCTACTTCCTAAAAATGAAGTATCATAAGAAGTATAAGACGTTATTCTCTTTTCTCGTTTTAGCTGAAACGTTATAACGAGTATTTTTTATTAATTATAAGAATAATTTTTTATTCAGTGTTGACTGCTTGGAGCTTTTGAAAGCCACATAGACGAACGCCAAGACTTTGTTTGTGTCAATTAAGAATTTTGTGTTTCCTACGAAATAAGCCTAAACATTTAACGTTCCTTCATATTCTATGAAGAAAATTCATTAAATTAATTCGCAACCAAAGATACCAATTGATATGTTTTATAACAAACAACTATTTTACAGTAATGTAAAACCTTTTTGTCTGTTGGACGGAAAAAAAATTTATCTGTTATGATAATATAAATAATCGTTTAAATGATTTTTTTACGGTTTAACTCATTTCATTACAATTTTTTGCAACAATGAAATTAGAGATAGAGGAGAATTTGTACAAAACAATGTAAAACAATTATCGAAAGTCCACAGCGTTAAGTGGCGTCATGGTGCGTCAACGTCGGAGTCGAAACCTCGAGCGCTGTCGCCACTGGCGATTTATGTCGTTATCAGGTCCGGGTATAAATTACAGTGCAGAGCAATAATTTAGGTGCACCATGCACGAATCATTACCCGCTGTGTCGCACCCGCGCTCCCGTCTGTGTGGCTTAATTCACTTTATCTCCCCAATGTTTATTTAAACTGCAATTTAATTTTCTCTATACGTTAAACCAATTAATTGCTTGTGGGGGATACACTATCACTTGTTAAGACAACGCTTTGATTAGACCAGTTTCAATAACTTAATCTACTTGGTCACGACATAATGACGGTAGTCACGTCAGTTGCTTTATTGATTTTAAAATATATACAAGGGAACAAAATGAAGGTGAACCACGAAAAAATCGAAATAGATGGATACTATTGTCCTGAGATTAAAAGTCGATGGAAAAGTTATAGTAACTACAAATTGATGTTATGGGCATGGATGATGAACGAAGTAACGATTATGTTCACTCCTACTGAGGTATCACATAATGGATTTTATGCACATGCAGCAATACAAGCATTTGCAGTAATCTTCATTGGCATGCCACTGGTTTACTCAGAAATATGTTTAGGCCAATATACCAATTGTGATATTTTTAAATTGTGGGACTTCTTTCCTCTATTTCGTAATACTGGCTATGCTACATACTATCTTATTTTCACAAAAGCAATTTATCTGTTGGTATTAACTTCGTGGTATTTAATATACATGTTCTATGCAGCGATGGACACACCTCCTTGGCTCAACTGTAACGAGTTTGGTGACTCTAAATGTATGGTGAAAAGAGTGAATGTTTCTATATTTCAACACTGTTTAGAAGCTCAACTTTTATTCGAAGACGATTGCGGTATGAAAACGGCCAGCAGCTGTTTCTACGAACGCGAGATAGGTGCCAATTGTACTGTGAAGGAACCTAATTGTTATCGACCATGGAAAATAATCGTTGCGATTAGCATTATATGTTTATCTGTGTATATTTTATCGATTAAGAAAGAAAAAATAATTCAGGTAGTAGTGAAATTTTTTGCGATATATGTTTGTATTGTGATGTTAGTCCTGTTTGGAGTAGCATTATCTACTAGTGGCACATGGTACGCCTCAAAAATCACTGTAAACTGGACCAGTTATAATTTTTATAGCTGCTTTAATACCGTTTCAAGAGGGTTTCTGTCTGTTGGAACGGGCAGTGGTATATTGCTTTACTTGTCCCGCGATGTGTCCTTTCGGAGTCCAGCTACAATGACCGCTATAAGCTCGTGTTTGTTTTCCTTTTTCGTGTCATTTGTATTTGCTCTAATAGCATTTAGCGGTATCAAAACCATGTCTTACTATCACGGTGAAGAAGAAAACGTAATTGAAATTGGTTCTAGTTTGTTTTTCCCAATATTTGCTTCTTTGTCCGAATTAATGACCTATTTCGACCCATTGCCAATTTGGGGCTTTGTTTGGTTTTCCGTTGGTTTACTTAGTTTGTATATTAACTTCTGGATTATATATTTGTATCTCCAAGAGTCATTGTTAAATAACTGTGGTTTGGCGCGAGCATATCCAAAATTTTCTAGCATGTGTTTATTGCTATTTATAATAGTTTGCACGTTACCATTTTTATGTTCAGATCTCACTGAAATTCTTACAGACGCTACTGAAATTATGCAGACATTCAACAGTTTTTTGCTTTCTTTGTCATTATATTGGATTTATGGCATTTACAAACATGATGTTGATATAATATTTATGATTGGAATAAAATCAAAGTATTTTTGGAAAACAACGTGGTTACTGAATCCTATATTTCTTTTGTGTATTTTATACAGAGCGTGGGACATACTTCAAATTCATAATTTTCAAGATTCATATTATATAATTGCACTAGGTATTACTATAGATATGTTAGTATTATATATCGTGTTGAGTATTTATGCGCTGATCGTCGTCGGCGGCATATTTATTCAAGTGTTAAATTATGCCCTTAAGATAAAGTTCCGAGATATTGTATCGCCAACGGATAGTTGGGGCCCCAAGGACAACGTTTTAGCTAGAAGTAGAAGCATGTTTTTGCCTGAAATAATGACTAGAGAGTTTTTGTACAGACAGGTACGTATACGTGGATATCAGAAAAGACAAAAAACTTCCTACAAAAAGAAGGTGAATGCTCATTCTAGTGAATCAGTAGATGGTGAGACGACTTGAAGTGCATTGACGTCAAATTAATTTATTTCCCGGCAGGAGACTTAGTTACCTGGCTTTTCATCGGGTCCGTATTGATTTGACACATGTATTGACCTCGGTCCTCTTCTTGTACGTTTCTAATGTGCAAATTCCAGACGGTCTGTCCGTTATGCGATACACCGACTCTGTGATTGTTTGTTATTACGTGAACATGTATTGCTTGAATTGCTTTAGTGTCGGCTTTAACCCAACCCACCTGCAAATTGCATTCGTGATTATAGGGAGTACACATGGTAATACTATATTGAGCTGATATTAGTATATAGTCTATTTAATGTTATAACTTACTCTGTAGCCTCCTAGATTTTGTACTAGACATCTGAATGTGGCGTCTCGGCCTATTGGTACCGTCAGATTCATTAGCGGTTCGGCAAATTCCGGTTGAAATGCTTGCCCTGTAGTTGTAATTTGCTATTATTGTTAATAATACTAAATTGTAATGTTATAATCACTGGCTTTTATTATAAGACTTAGACTAGATAAGCAATAATAATAATAATAATATCTAACCGTGGGGGAGTAAAACGATAAGAAAGGGGACCGAGAGGGTAGTTAGGCCTACGTTGCACTCACTCAAAAACTAAATGTAAAATTACGAGTACTACAGTCACCGCTTTACTTCGACATTAGATGAGAAGAGTAAATACTTTACTGGTCATTTGTTCCTGGAGCTACCCGTAGTATACAGGTATCAAAACATTAAACTTCTACGTAATCCTTCTGAGCTAATAGCATGATGAAATACATATTATACTTAAATATTTCTTTCAATAATTTAATCTAGCTATTAAATTGTTTAAATTTTGCCTTATTCAGTGATAATACAGTTAAGTGCATCAAATTTAGCGGAAAAAAGCTCGAATTTATATGTGCTTTACTGCTAGTGGCTGCACTACAATGAATTGCCATCATTACTACCGAGTAATGAAATTCTTCACAAGAATTACAGCAAGTTACTACCTTATTGTTACAGAATGAAAGAAGAAAATCTCTGATTGAAAAAGAATAATTATAAGATAACACGTAGTTCGTATTTTCACGATTTATTGTACTACTCATCGGTAAGGTTGTGAACCTAATGTAAAATACTGTTTCGCTGAATTTTCTAGATAATTTTAGAAGGTAAAATAAAATCTGGTTTCTGCATGAATGAGACGGATCGACCGGGTAAGTGCGATTCTCCTAAAGGATATCGGCGTAAAGTATTAGTTGCTATACTGATGTGTTTTGTTAGGTGAGTAAGAACACTGAAGGCCAATGACCCTCTCGATACTCCTTTTTGACCCGTTCCGTTAGTTAAAAATATTCTTTGTTAAGTGATACGATGGTGATATTATTATGTATTGTTCAAAAATAGTCAAAATAAATTACTGAGGTGGTGAGTAGGTACTAGGCAAGGCGTGGTAGTAGTTAAGCTGACACACAGCCTTGACCATGGAAACCGTATATACATTGAGCATTAGATACTGAGGATTAGATTATTACCAATTTGGAGCTATCCGAACGCAATATTAATGAATCTTACCTACAAGCTTCGAATCGAGCCCCAGCATAAAAATGGCCAACAAATATATAGACCACCAAGGCTGCTGCATATTTCTCACTACAACGATTCACTCTGCTTTTAAACAAAGCTTAAATTCACCATGGTAGGCTGAAACAAAATTGAGATATTTAGTTACATCGTTTGCAAGTAAATACATAAAACATATCCGGTAAGATATAACTATAATCATAATCATAATAATCATAATCATAATCATTTATTGCGAATATAGGTTAGGATACAGAGGTGTTACAAAAGTGTTTAGTGCTTCCATATTCAGCCAATTAGCATGCAATATTTCTTATTTTATAAGTTTATTCATTAATTAAAACTTAAATTACATGTCATAAATCATTTGAAAAGCACAATTATCTTGATGTCAAAATCAAAATTCTTAAAAAAAAAAGCAAATGACTTGCAAGCAAATATAATAATAATAATAATCTTTATTGATCATAAGGTATTGCAGTACTATTATTAGTATTATTAGCAGTAGTATTTTGTAGGTATATAATTAAAATTATATATGATAAAATTACATAATTATTTGCTACTATTTTAGTGGGTGCAGTTCTGATCTCCTAACTAGGTTAGTGTATAACTTGTACAAAGAAGTGATTATAAGTTTCTGTCATTTGTATGACGAATGAACGTCTAGGTGATTTTTGGCACTAGTTATTGCTAATTTGTCGAGTAAGTTACCTCTAAATACTAAAATCATACTTAATTTTAAATGGCCCTTAAGTCATATAGCTATTTGTGTGATTGCGGCATAAATTATTATAAGCAATTCAATTTAAAGTTAACAGCCACGTTTTACTTGACGTTATTTATCGAGAAATTCGATAAACAGACATAAAATAAACCTGCCTACTGATACAAAACTAGCAAATTACATCTAGCCAGTACAGTAACAAAAAAAAAACTTCAAACAAAACAATATTTTTACAACTTGCTAGAGGACGTAAAGCTGCATTACGATTCAATTATATTGCTGTGGTACAAGTAGGAGTCTCCCGCTAATTTATTTTATGTAAAATATTACTACCGCAGTCCGTAGCACAAAGGGGAAGATAACTGTAAGTAAAATAAATAGTTTTAAGCGAAGAGACAAGTACATAATGACATTTATTTATTAAAACTTCATACAATAATGTATTGGCGGACTTAATTCCTAAGGTATCCTCTACCAGTCGACCATTAAGTGATGCAGAGATTATTAAGTTTTTATAAATAGATAAAGACCACTAAGTATCGTATACATAAATATTGGATGTGTACTAACTAGCTTGTGTTAGCAGCTTTAAGTTTATGGCTAAAGTTTTGTTAAAATAACATTATGAGCTCGAACTATTTTCCCATGTATTCCCGTGGTAAATAGCGTCGTATATTAACATATAAAGACCCTGGTTATGCTCCCTTTGATACTACATCTGTTCCTTCAATGGTTTATGCATGAACTACTGTCTACCGCTATCCATAAAATCATATAATATAAAAGCTTGCGATAGGACGCATTTCTTTTCTTAACTTTTTTTTGGTTTTTTGTAAATAGTGACAGTTTTGACAGAATACAATCATTACATACCAATCTTTTCTTACCTACACTATTAGTTATATAAATACATACAACAATCTATTGTATTTTTATAATTTTATTACAATTTTTGTTGCCATAGCGGCAGAAAGGGTTTATCAGAGTAATGATTAATGTTGTATCGATTTTTAATACAAAGATATAATCAATACTTTATAGCTCCTATTAATATCTAAACGATATATTTTACTACAGAATAGATATAACCAAAAGGCGGTACCCCATAAACACTCGATGTTAAAGATGCCATTATGTTACATCGCATAACATAAAAGCACATGGTATATGACGACTTTGATGCAGCATTGTCTGGTTCATAGGCAATCATACTGCGTGAAAGAAGAAATATTTCGATATCTAAACGTTTGAAAATCATTTAATAATGACAGCACGTTACGACTATTTCTCTATACCGGGTACATTTGTGCGAGACTAGGTCATAACAAAGGCATTGAAGGTGTGAAATGAGCGCGGATGTGATAGCACACCGGTAACTACTTTTCCGCGAAGATAAATGTTGTGTGAAAAAATCAGTTTGCCTACACGCTCGTATTGATATGAACGAAGTGTTATTTCAGTGTGCGTTTAGATAAAATTATATGTAGGAGATTTTTGTTGAGTGCTGTTAGGCAGAGTCGTTTTGACGAAAATCTGTTTATTATAGATATAAATAGAGATTTATATCTATATTAAAGGGTACAGGGTACTCGTAAGTAATTATGAAAGAGATTATTATAGTAAAAGAATGAAATTATCTTTCAATGTAACTGGGTATAAAACATCATCAGATTTTTTTTTTAGATGCATCTGCTTAATTATCCTAAAGTTTAATAGGTATTTCTCAGTAGCCTTTCATCTCATTACAAAGCATACTGTATGTACCAGCCATAATTATGTACGAATATAACAACTTGAATGTTAAACAAGCCAAGGTTTATCATTTTTATTCATTACTTATAATTCAAAGTAATTCAATAGTAAATCCAAGAGAATTTAATATAGAAAATAATATAACAATTAGCACTTTGCATATCATTGATTTTAATCAGAGAACGTAATGAAACAAAATATGTATATGACAAGGTAAACACGCGGAAACGTGACAGCCGGGTCAGAGCATTCAGGTCGAAGAATAATCCCGGACTCAATTGTTATTGGCAACATGTTATACACAAATGTTTTGTTTTGCACAAGACTAATACCGTACGGTTCGACATATTTAGGTATTTGTAGACACCTGTCACGCGTATGCCTTATATATAACAATATAACAGCTTTTGTGTTCTTGTGTACGGCTTAACGTAGAAAATATTAAATTGCAATATATGTAATCGCGATTAATATATATAAACGTGTCGAAGAATCACTACAGTATCTTGTTTTACAGGACCCAGTATACAGTAACTACCTTTTTTAATGTTATTTCTCTAAAAAGTAAAGAACAGGCTCCTTCGGATACGATCAAACGTATAAGCCTGAAAAGACACATCTATCGCCTTGAGCAATCGTGATGCTCATGTCTGTTATAATATATCAAAATAAGCTTTAACCTTGCAGAATATTGACGATGAAAAGAAAATTTTATCGGTCAGCTAACACCGCAACAGGTAGTTTATTCGTATGCCTATAAATACGTAGAAAAAGATTTAGACTGGAAAAGAACTCATTAGTGATTTTTAACTGATTATACAAATTTTCTTTTTATTTAAATGAAGTGCTAGATATATCCGTTTAAATTTAGAACAAATAAAATCTGCTACGTAACGCAAAGATTTATGTGATGACGAAAATGGTTACAATGGTAACATTTAGGTTCTCCTTCAAGTGTAAATGTAGTTATTATTAGTGTTAGTCAATAGTAGTAGGTATGAAAAATATTGATTTGAAAAATGGTAACCGTTCAAACTAAATTAACAGAAGTAAACAATTGAGTGGACTGGCAGCCATTCCATAACACCATTTTGTCGCATCGACAAATATTATATAATAGCTTCCCGCGGCGCGGTTTCATCCACGCCTTTTCTTACTGCTCTGCTCCCGTCACCAGCAACGTGATGTTACATAGCACATAAACTTTCTCAAGAACTGGGCTATCATACGCAAAAAAAAAATATTCAAATTCAACTGGTAGTTCCAGAGATTAGCGCCTTCAAACAAACAAATAAACAAACTAATCCGCTTTATTTATTAGTACTAGTTTTCCGCGGCGTGGTTGCACCCGCGTCTTTGCTTACTGCTTTGCTTCCGTCGCCAGCAGCGTCATGTTACATAGCCTATAACCTTTCTCGAGAACTGGGTTATCATACGCAAAATTATTTTTCTAATCCAACTGATAGTTACAGAGATTAAGATTGTTACTGTCCCACTGCAGGGCAAAGCAGGCATTTGCAGGCTTTTTTATAAGTCCAGGTTTCCTCACGATGTTTTCTTTCAGAGTAAACCAGTTCCGTCCAAGGTAAACTTAGAAAGCACATCTAAATTCGAAAGTGACATTGGTACTTGTACGGGTTCGAACCCACAACCTCTTAGATCCCAATTTTATGCGTCATAACTTTCAACATTTTAGAGCAAAGAAGCTATCTAATATTACCAGTGTAATCGCAATAATTTCTAGGCCTTACTTTGATGTGCACTGTCTTAAACGACCAATCTCGGACTAACTCCGCCTGCCTAACTTGCCACTAAGAACAAAGTTTACAAACGCTGTCGGAAATTTCATACCGGCGCGAGGCTGGCAAACTCTACCTCGCACCCTAAAAATTTGTACCAAGTAGATTTACAATACACGTAACTTCTCACTAGTGTTCAAACCTAATAGTCAGGGATTTTAGAGTCGAGCTTACGTAGGTTTATTAAATAAGATAAATCTGCCTTATAGTACAGGTTAATTTTGATTGTTACTTGTCTTGCTGTATTTGATTAAAGTTATTACATTATTTGCCGATAATATATTAGTATAATAGTAGTATAAAAAATTTATGCGTATTTTGAAAGCAATTTGATAAAATCATATCATTTACAGATTTTTGTTGTTTTTTTTAAATAACCTATATCAAGCTTGCTCCGTCATGCGCGTCAATTCCAAGTAGCACCGTTAACAAGTATGGAGTGCGAAGAAGCCCCACACTCCTTCGCCATATCGAGTAAAATACTGTACCTATTTTCAGTAGTAGCAATTAATGTAATCACAATTTTACTGTTGCGAATACAATACTATATACACTGAAAACCATGAATGACTCAAAAAATCCAGAGTACTACTGCTGCTATGACTGCGATCTTTCATAGGGTGCAGGTATCCCAGCCGAACTGCTGCAATCAGCTATACAAAAATGTTCTCTCAGTTTTAATCAATTGTACATGTGTACAAAGAATACAACTCTAAACAAACGAACGGTTTAATTTAAATCGATTTCTGACTAGAATTAGCAGCTGATACATGGCCGCTCTAACCCGGTCACAATTAATCGAGGCTTGATTCACTCAATGGATTGGATGTAACACTTTAGTTATACACACAACGAATTACTTGCGTCTCTAAACGAGTGGGATTAACAATTAGTACTATTGTACATTGTACTAATAAATTACAGGAAAACAATACAAAGACTTTTCGTTTGAAATAAAACATTGCTATAGACTATAAGATTATTATACACTAACAAACTGGTCTTATAACATAACAGTTTAAAAAAAAATCAGTACTATCCTACATCTAATTATGTATTATCGACAATGGCATGATAAATATATGACTTTTTCTACATTTGATGACATTAAATAGAAGGACTGATATTGAGTAATAAGACCTCGTAAATACTTGTCTCAAAATCAACAAATTCTATTTAACGTAAAAATGTTGCATTTTCAAACTGTGCGAAATTAGAAAAACAAAGTTTAGAAAATTGCAATTAATCTTTTTATAAAATTTACGCATTTTGTTATAAATTATTCCATTTTAGTAGTTATTTAATATTACTCTACAATTAATATGTCTCAGTTAACACTTCTTGATCATTATATGAGACCTAATCTCATGTTCTTCCAGTTACAAGAGATCCCAGTATCATTACAGACGTAAGCTCGTGGTTCCAGTTATCTACTTAGATGTCACACTACAAAATTGGCCCTACGTAATAAGGAAGACAAAGAGAAATTATATTTTATTCCATACCCGAGGGGGAAAGCTTATGCAGTTGGAATAAATCGTCCATGTCTCTGCGCCCTAAGCTACTTTTGTAAAAAGTTTTATTGTTGCGTGTATTACTTTGAGTAAAAACAGACACATTTGTACATGTTTTATATATATGATATTAGGTAAACATATTGTAGGGAATATTGTAATAGTTTGTTTTTGTAACCAGCGTGATTTGAATGCAATTAATTTACATCTGTTAATAATTGTAAAAAATATAAATCTACTCGTTACCTTAGCTGGTAAATCAGTGTCAATATGTGTTGACCGTAAAGTGACAAAATAAATATGACGTACCGAGCGGCAGCATTACAAGTAGGTACTAATTAAGTCTCCCTGCTTAACTTAGTAACTATGACATTTTTTAATTTCTAACCTACAAAGACGACAGTGATTACCGTAGCCTTTTATCGCTCGTAATTCTGTACCACAGGCATAGATTGCCTAATCTAAGGTATAATTACCTTCGGAGGTAATAATTCAAGCTATACAGCCCAGAGATTCTAGAGGGCCTGGATAAGTGGCATAAGTGCTAATAGAATAAATTATAAAAATTATGGGATTGACATAAACTGTCGACAACGTTGGCGTTAGCTTATGTCAATTCCATACATTTTTTAAACTATTCTATTGTATTCTATTAATATTTAGACCCTCAGTAGTAGGTACCTCCAACTGCAGCAGCAGACCTTTGTTCAGCAGTAAACGTATATCGGCTAAAAGGGTGATTATCATCATCTTCATTTCAGCCAATCTAGTGCATATAGCTTGCTGCAAGCATATCCTCCCAAAGGACCATAGCAAAACACTTAATGGTAATACCTACCTTTTAACATTGAACTAACTCAATTTAGTTAAAAGACATACGTCAAAGCTACAAAAGGTGTATCGTTACTTTGACCAACACTCCAGATCAAATTGAATGGCCTTAGCTACTCTGTTGTCGGTACAGTCAAAGCTACTGCGTTTGTTATGTACAATCGAATCAACTGAATCATGACGCATTTTGCTGATATTTTGCTTAAAACTGTCAAACTTGTAAGATCTATCGTGTATAATTTTATACTTAGGACGATTCTAATACTAACATAACAACATGCAGTGTACTCAGTAAAATGTCAGTGTCTAATAAAATGATAACAAGCTCGTTGCCAAGGAAATGTGTTCAGGCGAATTTCAACCTACTTTCATTTAGATGGACTGCCAAAATAAGCATGGTGGGTCATGATTCTCTTGGTTCTATAGTACGTATTCTCAGTCTAAGTACAAAGATATGCCCTAGTAGATATGTAGGTACACAGAGTGTAATTATTAATTAACTAAATTAAATTAAAAAAAATATTTATTATTATAATAGACCTACAATAAAAAGAATTACCAAACCACCATCATGAAGCGAGAATGGTCCCCACCCTTCCTTCTCTTTCCGAATCTATTTAAATAAAATACAAATTTTGAAAGTTGATTTCACGTTATTTTTATGTTTTAATGGCATGCTTAAATTACTGCTGCGCTATTGCTTTGCCAAAACTTTTACACCAGCAGCCTGTGGTTCTAACTTTACCCAGAAACCTTATAAAGCCATACGTGTACCATACAACAACACGTTTAGAGTGCTGTTGGGGCTGCCCCGCTACTGTAGTGCGTCAGGTATGTTCTCTCAGGCACACACAGATGATTTCTTTGCATTTATGCGTAAGAAAGTAGCCTCCCTGGTGCACAGGCTGTGGGGTAGCACCGACAGTATACTAAACTAGTTGGAAGAAAGGATGGATGGATCTTTAGAACACCTGGATGAGTTTGTCAATCGGCGCCACCCCATCTTTGACTCACTATATTTATATTTAATGTTATTATAATATGTATCTATGTGTAAAATTTATGACATTATTATATTGTCATGTATTTTTAAATATGTATGGATTTTTTTTATCTGAAAATAAACGATTAATAATAATAATAATTTGACTTGTTAATATAATAATAGTAAAAGCGTCTTGTCTTGCATTTACAATGTATGAATGTCTTGTTTAATTTAGAGTAATAACAATTTTAGTTATATTAATAAGAAAATAAAGTATACTGCTTAGTGTGGCAGTCTCTGTTACGGACATTCGGACGACACAGGATTAAAAACCTGCAGCAATGATTCACAAACACTGCCGAATGTGTCCGCAATGCAGCGCTAGATGATGTTGGAGCTGTAATTTTTCGCATCGCTAGAAAATACGATGCTGAACTACATAATATATCAAGTTATTTAGTATAGTTATTTGCCTATGTAGAGCCGTTCATCTCCGGCCAAATTTATATTAAATTTGCCGGCGACAAATAGCCAATGCAAGCCTTTTGAAGGTTCAGGTCTACTTCCTGTCAGGATAAAACGACATGTAATTAAAAAGAGTGAAGTACAGATAAAAGATTTTGATATTACTATAAGATATTGCTTAAATAAAACGCAACTAGTATTAGTTGTGTTTTTCTAATATTAAGCAATTATCGCTATCAATTGTGAGAGTAGCGGCTGTGTACATATCGACTAAGGATAATAAAATTATGTACAAAAACTATAATTAATTATTAATTTATTGAATTGTGGTCATAAAATGAACAACAAAAAAATAATTATGAAAATATTTATTATGAAAGTCGAAGGTTAATTGGTAATTCTGGAAACAGATCTGGAACATATGTAAAAGTAGTACATTATTTAACCACTTATGAGTATGCAAATTGTAAATTATGCATGGTTTTATAGGTTTTATTGGGTAGCCCCAACTAGTGAAATTCACGGACGCGTGAAACTGAAAAACAAAAATGTGATTGGAAATATGTGACCGTTTACAGTGAGCTAGATATTCATCTAGCATTCATGCATTCACACGTTCGCTGTCTTTATCGTGTTCGATACCTAAACAAACTAGTTGTCCACAGCGCGATTTCACCCGCGTTATATTACATCTTTGGTTGATTGCTCCACTTCCGTGAGTGCGTGAAAGAATTGAAGAATATTTATCGTACTTGTAAAAACACTTCACGTCTATAATGTTTAATTTGACTTGTTTCAAACACACTAGCCAGTTTGCTGACGTAGCGTAGGGCCATGAAAAGAACTGGCAAGAAACTCACGCCACCCTTTTCAATCACCAGGTAATTACAATAAATTATAATTTCAAGTTACACACAACACCTCTCGTTCCATTGTGGAGGAAAGTCGAAAAAGACTTGTGTCTGAAATCGAGAGCACTCTTAACAGAGTCTCTGATTGGGGACGACTAAATCTAGTCCAATTTAATCCCACCAAGACACAAGTCTGCGCATTCACCGATAAGAAAGCTCCATTTGTAGATACTCCGCAATTCTAAGACACAGCCCTTACAACGTCTAAAAGCCTTGGGATCCTTGGAATCGACATCTCCAGCAGCGTCCAGTTCCGCAGTCATTTGGAGGCTAAAGCCAAGTTGGCATCCAAAAAGCTCGGTGTGCTCAACAGGGCGAAGCGGTACTTCAGTGCGGGGCAAAGACTATTGCTTTACAAAGCTCAAGTTCGTCCCCACATGGAGTACTGCTGCCATCTTTGGGCGGGAGCACCCGGATACCAGCTTGGGCCCCTTGACGCGGTCCAAGGGGGTGCTGTAAGTGTTGTCGACAATCCCAGGCTAACAGGCGGTATTAAATCACTAGGCTTAAGGAGAGACGTTGCCTCCTTTTTTTTTTTTTTTTTTATATTAGCCTACCAAAGTGACTCCACTCTGCCTGATGGTAAGCAGTAAGTGGAATCCTTATGTGTATTCTATCGCCTGTACAATGGGCTGTGTTCTGAGGAATTGTTTAAGATGGTGCCAACGGCCACTTTTTATCATCGCACCTTCCGCCATCGGTTAGGAGTTCATTCTCACACCATAGAACCTCTTAGGTCCCGTACAGTGAGGTTTCAGAGAAACTTTCTCCCTCGTACGATAAGGTTGTGGAATGAGCTCCTTGTCGAGGTTTTCCCAAGAAACTACAACATGGAGTTCTTCAAGAAAGAAGTTAAAAGGTTTTTAACAGGGTCGGCAACGCGCTAGTGATGCTCCTGGTGTTGCAAGCGTCCTTAGGCGGTAACTGCTTTCCATCAGGCGGACCGTATGCTTGTTTGTCACCTTAGTCGTATGAAAAAAAAAACAAAAACCTTTAATATCTTACGTCTTTTCTACTTGGTAACCGAACGACTAATATTTATTATAAAAATAGAATTTTATAAATCGATTGGTAGTACCAGAGATTAGCGCATTCAAGCAAAAAAAACTCTTTTAGCTTTATAATTAGTACAGATTAAATAATTTCATAAATACTTGTATATATGTTTCAAAGAAGTCTTGTACTTTATTGAATCGATGTATAATATCTTTTTTTTTTTATATTAGCTTACCAATGTGACTCCACCCCGCCTGATGGTAAGCAGTCAGTGGAATCCAGAAGTGGTGGCCACCATACCAAAAGCCATAGTCTTAAACTGCTGGTGTGGTGGCCTCCACTATGGCGGCTGGGAATGGGGTTAGGGAAAGGGAATGAGGGAGGTAAGGGAAGGGGAAAGGGAGAAGATGGGCCTCCGGCGCTCTCACTCACCGAGCGAAACGCAGTAGTACGGATACTACTACTCTTACGTCGATCTTCTATGAGAGGGTAGTACTTCCCCGGACGATCCGGCCCATTCATGCTGAAATCAGCGTGGATCTCCTACCAAAACTTCTTTTTTATTCCTTAAATTCCAATTTATCTTATGATATCGATCATCGTTTATTTTAAACAATATAATTTAGGTATGTATATATATTTTATTTTAGTTTGCTTATTATCTTTGTGTCACCCACTTTTATACACATAATTCGTTCAGGTATCAAATTTAGTCACATTCATTTAATTTCTCTTCAACACATGTTCATACCAAAAACAAACAACTGGCTTTCAACTTAGATATTTAAATGATATTGTGACCACAAACTGCATCTACACAGTCATCATCACTAGGTAGGTAAGCACCAGCAATTACGACAAGCTTTGTCACAGCCTCTCCCACTGATTTATTATGATCCTATATTCGCATAATTTACATTGCCTAATGTGGTGTAACGTTTGGAATCTTGGACTACTCGTATGTATATATACAGCAAATTATTTGAAAATGAATAATCTAAGGATCTCTAATCATTTTATGTCATATTTATTTATGCTGAATATTTCTATAGTTTTAGATTTTTATTGTAGGAACTAGCGACCCATTTAACTAATGGATACTAATACGGTTTTTGCAACATAATCTTTGAATGTCTCTGTTTTGCTCTATTAAAAAAAAATTATTATACACATAAACCTCACGGAAACAATGCTCTAAACAATAGTCAAAACCATAGAAAAATCCATTGCATGGTTTCAAAGATGATAGCTAAGGGAAAATAGCTACTTTTCTTTGTACTGTATAGAGATATTATTACTGGCACTCTTATAGCTACTAGTCAGCCTGCTAATATAACGCATGTGCTTCGGTAGCCTTCGAGCTAAAGCAGACAAGACAAATATAGGTATTCAAGAGCCATAAACTGTTATTATATTGTTGAGTATTGTATAATGTTGTTGATGAAATTTGCTCTATTTCATACATAGCAGAGAAATCCGTTTTGTGTAATATAAGTATTTATTTATGTAGGAAACCATGCGGTGTTAATTCCCTTAAGCCACCTAAACAGACAGAATTTATCAGGACAAATAAATGTGTTCTAGATGGTTTCGTTTTACCACAGACCTACATATCTTTTCATTTTAGCTACCATACTCATTTCCTGTATTACAAAACAAATCGTTAACTAGTAATAATTGATACCTAAAGCTTTACAGTAGCGGTAAGGACGTATTCAATTAACATTAAAAGTGTTAAACTTCGATACTCAACAGGAAATGAATGTTTAAAGAGTTATTTGGAATTTTGAAACAGCCGGCACTAAACTGATTTGTAATTATTTAAGTTGTGGATATGTTTCGAATTTAAGCTCTTTAAATAATATATTTGCCAGTTGAAATACATAGGAAGTGAATTACTATCAAATGTAATTCTGATTACATTAATACACTACGTTTCTGTATTGTATGTATCGCTCATCGCTCATCGCTCATTTAAATGTGTAGTGGGTATGTAACAAACTGTATGATAAATACTTACAATGTAATTATTATTTAAATTTCTATTTAAAAGACGAATTGCCGATTTTGTGTTGATGAATAACTTAAATAGAAATAAGTAAGCTTTAAGTAAATCGTTAGAAATACAATTTACACCGATTGCTGTTTATCATCATCATATTCATTCAATAGCAGCTCAATAAGAATGAGAAACATATTAAGACTTAATAATTAAAAAAATTTGCAGACCTAAATATGTTTAAAATTAGCTTACCTTTTCCTCAAAAAGTATATTAATAATCAAATTTGGAATCATTAGAAAACTTTTTTCCTTTAGAGCGTGATCGTGATTATCTGGCGCGTTGTTTGTGTAAACTGCAAAGTTAAGGCGCGCGTATGAAGTTTGGTCGGTCCCGAGGGAGCGCGGAACGCGGCGGTGCGCACGACAGGGGCGAGGGCGCGCCACATACTGAGCCGATTGTGGCGATTGTTCATTCAGCCCCTCCACTCAGCCATTATTCTTACGCAGATGCTCGTGTGATGGAGCTAAATATGAAGTTGATATAATCTAAGAAAATCAACAGAACCTTCAGCAATTGCCGTCTAACTCGCGAGACACGAAGTTATTTTTTAGAGCCAAATTGTGTAAATTATGATGTTATATATTTAAGTTTACTCCAAGGAGTTGGCTTGTAATTTTTTAAGAATAGCTTTTACAATGATTACTTATTGTGGACTCCTTTAGTAGGGATGGACGTACTTTAAATGTATTTGCGGCTTGTGCAGTAATTTATAATCTACTACGCAATGTTCGCTAACACTGCTAAGTACTATTTAATACCTTACCTCTCGGCATACAATGTGGTTTTGTTACCCGTGGCTTGGGTGTTCAATATAGATCACATTTGCTATAATTTTATAATAGTTCGACTGTATCGGTCAAGCTTAATACTTTTAAAGTTAATTGTTAAAAAGAGATGCTTTAAAACCTGAGTCTGAGCAATAATTTTGCACATATTTTTCTAACAAATCATTACAACACATCATTAAAAGGACAAAATAAATATCTTTTGTACAAAGGCTCTAGGGAATAGCAGTGTGTTAGAGAGACCTTACAAACATACAATCAGATTACATCTTAACTAGTGTAAATATGTAAATGTTTTGTGTATTATGGAAATCAAATCCACAGCTGTCGCACGTACTGTTACTGCCCTGCTCCACCGAGACATCAAAATTCTTAACAAATACTCTAATTGTCTAACACTATTATATTACAGTAAAACAATAAAATAAAAATTATAATTAAATTACAAGTCGAACCTAATTAAAGAAATCCCCTTTGACTGCATAATAATGAGGGATCGAAATCCAATTTAAGTGACTCACACCGGTCGAACTTTCAAAGCCACTTAATGAAATTCAGATAGAATAATTAGCCACTTTCTGATAATTTCCAAGTTATTAATTGAGGCGTTAGAAAGGACCGTCATCTGGTCCCGGGGGGTACTATCTTGGGCTATGTGTGTAACACTCTACTAAACGACTTCCATTGTGTCAAGACAAAAGCTCATTACTGAATGAGTTGGATTCCATGACGTTCCCGAAAGAACTGTACACGCTTCTGAATAATAGCTGTATAGATAGAAAATATATTTTACATAACCATAATTCATATTACATTAATGAGAATAAAAAAATTTTGGAAATTACACAATTATCTGCATATTCAAATAATATACTAGTTTTCAGGGATATAATGACTTATTCGTCATATCTATCTGCTTGAAATTAAGTACGTCTTAAATAAACATTAAAAACCAAATTTATACTCTAGAATCTACATACATGATTACAGTAGTAAGTACTTTCAATTGCTTAGGCGCCAATTACATTCTATCTTTAAAACTGTATCATCATATCGGCCCGTTATTACCCCACTGCAGGAAATGGCCTCTTCTCATACAGAGAAAGCATGAGAATTAGTCATCAAGCTTGCTAAAACTAGCGCATAGTTGTAGTACAGATAAACTTTAGATAAATAAATAAATAATACAACAACAACCACACTACGCCATCTACATTACACTACGCTACATATGTGATATGGGTTCTAGAATGCGGAATGTTCTAGATGTCAGTAAACCATTTTTAGAACAAAGCTATTTCTTAACCGACTTCAAAAAAGGGTTGTATATTGATACAACATTAAATTGGGCAGCTCAAGTCACACAGGTATGTCAGAAAGTCACCGGTATCCTACGTGCTCTGTATCGACTGAAAAACTTTCTTCCGATTAAGACTAAAACAATGCTTGTGCAGACTTTAATTTTCCCGTTAATCGATTATGGTGATGTGTGTTATTATGACCTGAATGCAGATCTACTCAACAAACTAGATCGTCTTCTCAATAACTGCATTCGATTCATATTTAATCTTCGCAAGTATGACCATGTGTCTACTTATCGTTCACAACTGAAATGGCTTCCAGTTCGTCAGCGACGTAGTCTACGCGCACTCTCTACCCTGTATTCCATTCTTCTATCTCCCCATACTCCCTCTTATTTAACTCCTCAGTTTCAGTATCTATGTTCTACTCATGACCGCAATCTTCGCTCTACAAACAATCTCCTTCTTCTGTGTCCTTTTCACACCTCCGATTTCATTAATTCCTCTTTTCCAATTCAGTCCATCCTTCTTTGGAATGCTCTGCCTTCAGAAATCAGGATGTGTACCAGTCGTATCGTGTTTAAGGCAAAAGTTAAGTCATTACTTCTAAGCAAATTAGCAGAATCATCACAATAATAAGGTAATTATATATTATGTATATATTTATTTATCTTTCTATATAATTATATGTATTATTTGTAGATTATATTTATAATAGGAATCTATATACGTATTGCATATTTGTATATAATGTTATTTATTACATATTTTTTAATGTTCTAGTCTTAATTTATACATCTACCTTGCTTCATCTCTGCATCACCCATTAGGTTGACTGGTAGAGAATGCCTCAGGCATTAAGTCCGCCTTTATACATATGTTCTGTATATGAAGTTTAAATAAATAAATAAATAAATAAAAAAGGAAGAGGTTTCTCAATTCGACCGTATATATATATTTTTTTTTTTTTTATAAATTGTTTTCTAAGATATAGGTAGCAATAAAATGACTTACAATTCAACAGAAACATTTTAATAAACATTACACTCGATGTGGTATTGAAATGATAAAATTTTGATTTTTATGTTTTTTCTACTTTTTATTCGGAGGAGGCAACGGATCGTTAAATCCTTCGTGGAAACTTCTTAAATAGTGCCAGGGAGTAGACAACTTATACGAGCGCATTTCTTGGGCAAATTCAACAGGCTCGTATACAAGCTTCTTCA
The DNA here is from genome assembly GCA_963082885.1 of Parascotia fuliginaria. Lineage (NCBI taxonomy): Eukaryota > Metazoa > Arthropoda > Insecta > Lepidoptera > Erebidae > Parascotia > Parascotia fuliginaria. The sequence continues at coordinate 13,941,882 of OY720172.1, forward strand.
ATTCATCATCGTAACGTACTTCAGTATACCCTACTAAAGGAAAGTCTTTTCTTAGTGGATGACCAGTAAATCCATAATCGGTCAAAATTCTTCTCAAATCTGGATGATGACTGAATACTATTCCAAACATGTCGTAAATTTCTCTTTCATACCATTTACAGCCTTTCCAATTATTATATTGAGATCTGAGAGGAGTTAGTTCATCAGTATAGGTTACTACACGGCATCGCTCGCTATAACGAACGCTCAACAGCATGTAAGATACTTCAAATCTATAAGTTCTACTGGGTACGTCCATAGCAGTGGCTGTAGAACATTGGGCAAAGCAAGCATTATGATGTAGGCGTAAGAAACTGCATACTTGGTAAAGACCTTCAGGGGCCACTAAGATTTCCAGTTCATCATTGTGTTGGATTTGAACTTTTTGTACGTATTTAGGTAAACAGACAGCCACATACAAACCAAAGTTATACAATGATTGTCGTTGGTCATTGTCATGACGTCTTAGCGTGTGGCTTGTGTAACACAATGGTTTAAGAGTGTTCTCGGCACTAACCTGTCCAACTACTTTGTCGCCTCCCACCCCGTCATAACATGATGATCTTTTATTTAGAAAAACAATCGACCCTGAAATATTACGTCTAAAAATTGTCTCTAGAGTGCTTTTAGCATTTGCTAAAAATAGCCTGTTCATGTTCTTTACAAAAATAATGTGTAAGCCACAAACAAAACGTCAAACTGACTGCATACGTTGTACATAGCTGTAATTTTTTTTTATGTCGAATAGACTATAATAATTATACTCATGGAGGTAACATGTGAAAGTATTTTTCTTAAACCCAAACTATTCATATTATGTATTCACTTACCCGTAGAGGTTAGTGGTTGACCTCTATTTCTTACCCACCACTGACCTCTATTATACAAGTTGTAGTAGACACTATACAGGTCAGAGTTACCTACCCATTGTAAGCACCTTGTATCTATATTTACATCACAATGAAAAAAAATGATACATACATAATTTGATGTATTTTCAACTTCATAAACTTATTATTAGTACACCTTGACGCAGCACAAATATTTATGGATCACACAAAGTTGATGAGTTTAGACGCAGCGTGGGCAGATCCTACTGCGCCACGGAGGCAGTCCATTTTTAATATTTTTATAAGTAATTGATATTTATTATTATTTACCTAAACGAATACGACTAAAACGATAAATTTTTGTTTGCAATGCTTAATTTTACATAATCTGCACACACAAACTAAGCGACAAATAACCAATGTTCACCAGATGGTCGTCGGTCGTCGGAGTGTAATATTTTGATTAAATTTTTATATCCAGTGTTTTATTACAAATAAAATGCACGTGGATGCTTCGTTGGCGTGCACGCTCAAAAGGATCTTCGTGGTTATTTAATTCAAATTTAAGACTAAAGGTGAACGTTTTGATGGCTTTAAAAAGGGCCATCGTAAAACCTTCACTTGATTGCTTTAGCAATGGAACAACTAACCTTAGTAATAATAACCTACGTACCATTTGGTGAGCCGCTAATTATTTTGAAAGTAACAAATAACAATATTAAGAATTTGTGGACATTGTGTCTATTGAGTTTGCATTGCTGTTTTAATCTATAATACGTGAAATTTAACAGTAATACTTTTTCTTCTTCTTCTTCCCCTTTTTTTGGCAACAGAGCCGACGATCACAGAACAAGTACTAAGCATAGAAGTACTATTATGAGAATAAAGCGTACACACTCAGAGACAAATAGAAGTTTAATAGTGCTACGATACCTTCTGACAGTTTATCGATATCGATAGATGAAATTTGTCTATGGGCTATGGTAAATTAACAGACATGCTAATATCAAATGAGGTCTGGTTGCATAAAAGCTCTCGTAAACGAACTACAAGAAACAAACGGCCGTTTTACACCTCACCGGAATGGCATAGGCCGGGGCCGGCAGCGGCGCCACGAGCACTTTCAATGTGAAATAATTTTGAAGTTTATATTCATGTTTCATGCTGTAAGTTCAAACACAATGTAAACTGTATATGAATAAATTAAATAAATTGAAAATTGAAATATATATGATCGATCCACACACTGCCTCGCATCAAGGAGCGTAGTGCGAGCGGGCGTGTTCTTGTATTGTTTGTAATTGTAAGTATCTCTCTTTGTATAGAAATCACGCGTGGTGCAACACACTGAAAACGCATTTAAGCGCTGTGTTACTGATCACACGCTTACATGCAGAGAAACACGTACTCACGCGCGTGGGTTCGGGGCCAGACGGTATGGACACCGAGTTCTGCAGTAACGTGCTTGATTGATGATGCAGACCAGTACTCTCGCATCTGCACGCGTGGCACCGTCGCCGCGTCGTCGCCACGCTCCCGCAGCGTAGTGCTGTGCAGTGTGTGGATCACCAAAATACCAGTATCGGCCCTCAGTTCTTTTCTGACTTTCTTAGTATAGCATCGAAACAGATACCCCAAGGTAAAAATAAAACACAGCTGTAAGATTCATGTCACAAATGTATGATTATATTTCCAATAATATTGAAACACATTATTACTGCCCCTTAAAATTGCAGTTTTGTTTAAGAATGTCCTGATTATTTGTGCATAAGCAGAAATATTTTTTGTAATGTTATGAATTGGTACTTTTAGAAATATTTCCCCATCAATTTTATCAATAAATTTCTGTAGTCATCTAGAACATTTATTTCTTTATTTATTATTAGTTATTGAAAAAGTATTTACAATATCATTACAGATAAAAAATCCAATACGATATCATATATAAAAACCTAAAATTTAAAACAATTACTAAATAAATATACCTATTTATCCAATATTATACATTTTTGTGCAACATCTTTGAATTTTGACAGGGTACATTAAAAAATATCAATTTCTATAGAAATAATATTAATAAGTCGTATGGTACGTGACAATGGAGCAAATTTGAGTAGATTCGTCCTCACCGCTGGAACGTTAAACGTGTAACAATATAATATATAACATAATTCTCTCTTAATTTGCTTCATGGATCTTCCGGTCTGATCTTTCGGAAACCTGCAAAAGAACACAATGTATGAAATACTATGAAAGGTACAAAGATAGTTACCACAAAATCGTTAACTACAAAATATAGTAATATTTTTGTCATCGATAAAATATGCAGCACAAGTCACAACACTATTGAACATGACTACACAAATTGGTAAAAATGTAAAATACTTAATAATTACTGAATCGAATGGCAAACAGACGATTATAATATGATTACAGTATAGTAAAGTATAAATCAATTAGGTATTTTGCACTTATGTATAGGTTTTTAGTATATATTATTGGTTTGTTATCTACTCACCGATGGAAGTTGACGATTTAAACTTGATTTTCTTTGCGAAAAGAATGTAATTTACAACCTACAATAACGCAGGACATTGCATATCCAATGGGCTTAATATTACTTCACAATAGCATTATGTAATTATTAAATAACATATATTATTTCACAAAACAGATAAACAACAATGAAAATTACGAGCGGCGGTATAATCCGACAAAATTGTCTAAAGGCCTTGACAAGTTGGAACATTTGACATTAGTTCGCTTTTTAATTCGGCATCCAAAGGTAACCAAAGGTAACCAAATTGACGTTTCTACAGTGTACACCAGCCGTCCTTAGCAAAATTATTTATCTCTTTCTTTTCAATGTATCCGGCTTATTTGGAAAAATAGGACAACTATATGAGGGTGATTAACACTCCTTCTATGCTTTAGTACTTGTTCTGTGCCGACGATGGTACCAGCTATTTCTGCCAGCGTCAAGTGTAGAATAATATTCTTGTTGATGATATTAATGGTGGTCCATCTTTTGTTTTCACGGAAGATGGTTGTCATTTAATTTCATACACATTTTTTATATATTTTATCATTGTAATATACCATTAATATCATCAACAAGAATATATTATTCTAAACTTGACGCTGCCAGAAATAGCTGACACAATCGTCGGCTCTGTTGCCAAAAAAAAGGAGAAGAAGAAGAAGATATTAATGGTATATTACAATAATGTAATATCGATCAACTTGATACAGTATGTCTGTGTCACCTGTTGCATTTTAATAGTGAAAAACACGTTTAACTAACTTAGTGTAAATTGCTACAGCAATTTCATAATTAAATGTAGAACAATAAATTTTAATAAAATAATTTAAATATAGATTACATACCTATCAAAGCATACATATCTAAATTAAAGTTCAATTATTCTGTTAAAGTAGATAAAAGTAGGTACCTAATTGTAAAGCGGGAAGTACGTTAATTATGATAAAAGCTTTCAAATTTCTCATTTTATTAAATTATGAACATATAAAACTGTAGATCGGTGTGCACGTTACATGAACAAGGCTTTTCTCTTTGTTCTGTAGAAGTTTTCAAGCTGAAGTTCAGACATGTGTCCCGCAAGACTCTCGATCCACGTCGCTACGTATCTACAAATAAATTTTGAAATTCTCAATTTACTATAGTACTACATTTTGCTGTTAAATTCTACTGTATAGTAGAATTTAAGAAGATAGAATATTGTTTTATTATTATATTTTATTGTTTTCGTACTAAATAAGTGCTATTTTACTTAAGAAATAGCTACGTAATTATTTACATGGGCATTTTAAAACTATTTTTATTAAATAGCTAGTGATTTGTCCATTTAAAATTGTCCCAATCATTTTAATTTGTGTCTACTACTATTTGATGCCTTTGGACATTCGTATTCTTGGACGTTCTTTTTTGGCTTATGTTGTGCAATGAACTTTGAAATTGTGATAATCTCGGATTATGACAATATAGGCTCGCTACTTATTCTATTTAATCTTATACCTAGCAAAGCGTGGTGTTAATGCGTGACTGTATGTAAATTAAAAATTTTAACAATTACTATGAGACAGGCGTAGTTACCAAGATACAGTTCACTAACACGAAGTAAACTCAGAGTCTGCAACTATTTGCAAAGCAACTCAAATTTTAGTCCCGTGCGGGCTTAATGGTACCTATAATAATAGATGTCAATGACATGCTCTAAAGCCCAAAGATAGACTGTTGGGTTTGTTCGATACCATTGCCAATACGGTCGTACCGGCTTACTGACGAATTTTTAAGTACTAACTATCAGAACACATTGTAAAGTAACCTTATTCCTAATTCCCAAAAATCTACTTAACACTCCTCCTTTTTCAATATATACGCATAAATTTTTTTTACGCATTATCAAACCCGTCAAACCGTACAGCGGATACACGCATGTAAGAACAATTAGAGTGAACAACGAGAAGTCCCGAGCACGGATGATATCAAATGAAAATGTTGCAATATATCTTTTACACTCTCATACATAAAACAGAAAGCTCAGGCTGTACTTGATTCAGTGTTTCCCGCCGTCCAACTCCAGATTGTGCGCCGCAACACCACAACTTCCGGCTTCCGGTGGCAGTCCTGCGCTTGCGCTGTGTGTTACACCGCACGGATGTGACGTCACGGCATGTCACTTCCGCATAGTGCTACCACCCATTTAAAATAAGAACTATAAATATTTGCCCAATTTATAATTATTTTAAAAATAAGGCGAAAAAATATATGTCTATTTGTTTAATTTCAATCAAAATATAATAATATTCAATTTATTTTCATGACATGACATGACATGGCTTTTATTAGTCTATATATACCTACCGATATATACTCCTAAAAGTTTTTTGAGCGTTTGTATCGCAAACAGTATTGCGACAAACCGATTGCATACATAAAAACATTTGTGTAAGGTATTAAATTTTTACCAGACGAGAAGAAGAATATTTTTTGATTTTTTTTATAGGTGCCTTAAAATATAAGTGATATTTAAATTAAATTTGTTTTTAATTAATTGCGAATCTGGTGAATTAAGAATCTGGTAAACTGCTTCTAAGGGAAAAGAAGTGGTACATAAGAACACACACACTACTGTCATCGATGTTTAATTTGTAACTTACTCCCCAGCGTGACATTACACCGTGATGGCAGAAAGAAAGTTTCGTATTGAATTTTTGAATCGGGTCAAATAAGCTGATTTCGGGCTTTTCTGAAGCAACATTTTACTTCGCACCGTTTGTAATGATGTTAGTCCTTCTCCTGATCTGTGTCCATTCCTGTCGGATTAACGTCCAATCGAAATATGCGAGTGAAGAACGATAGTAGGTACATGTTTGTTTGCGGACACACTTGTACAGTTAATCTCAAGTGCAATTACTCTTTATTACGTCTGTGATTAATGCCATCATAACATAAATTTTGACCAGAACGAAAATGACACACAATTTTTGATCTGTTTGATATTCCCTGCTAAAATTGAATAAGTACCTACATTAACCTTGTGAATCGTTGCAATCAGCTTGGAGACATCATAATCATCATTAATGTCAGCTAATCAGTCAGTTAATGTTCTAACTTCATTACACATAGCGCGTTTGCTTCTTTAAAGATGATGTAGAAGCCCGATTTACACAGTTTATCGTAGCACTATATGAGCGATGCATTAACTTACCTAATATAACTGTGTAGTGATTAATGATTTACAATAATTTGAGCGCATAAAATAGTAAAATAATATAGTTTCAATATTATAAGGTAAGTACAGAGTAAGGCTTAAAAATATGCATGTCATGTGCCAGTGCCAGGAAGAACCTTTATATATAATTTGCATAACAATGAAAAATGCATTACATAATGACAACGACCGTTGTCTACAAATTTGTCAATCAAATTTTGCTTTGTTCTACTTCTATGTGGCTTTATAAATAATAAGCATGAGGATATACTACTAAAGCTAAATGTGCCACTATACCTAGCTCTGTCAGAGTGGTAAAGAAAGTTAAATGTGGTAGAATATTATTATTATTATTATTCAAGTTGCTTACTTGGTACTTAATAGGGCCCAATGCAGACTTCGGGTCAATACTACTTTTTCATAAGAAACTCGGTACCAGTTTTCAATCAAAATTGTGTTCCCACACACAGTCAACCACTGCGTCTGAAACTACTTCATATTACCATATCACTTTAAAGTAATGAATAACTATCTTAAATAAAAATTGTAAAAGCGATACCTATCTAAGTTATAGTTTTACATTCACGTGAATATGTACATTTAAATATTTAAAAATGAAACTGAGTGGTTAACGTAGCTCAAAATTTGGGTAAATCTTCCTTTCCGGCCGCGGGGTGGTCTGCGGCCGCACCCTACCACTCTAATCCAAACGGACGTGTTCTTAAAAATATTAATATTCCAAGAACCTTGCTTTTAACTTGCTTTTAAAATTATTTACTTTTTGGAATGGTACTGTTTATTTAATTTAAGCAAAACTATTATAAACTATAAACTGTAACTCTTGGTGTGGCACAGCTTATGGTTGGCGTACCCAAGTGTGACTCACAAAGGCAGGCCTCCAGTGAGTCTAGTCCCTGCAGTGGGTATCTATGGGCTGTGGTTGATGATGACCATGAAAACTATTGATGCGATGTAAGTGTTAATTTTCTAGTGTAATTTATTTTTTAAATATTGTATATTGCTTTATATCTAATCCCAATATATTCGAATGACATCAATTTAAATAATAATTTATAATATTTTTCCATCTTTCTGTGTGTTTTTATTTTGTCTATTGGTAGACTGCCTAGGTACCTACTTAGGTACTCTGGCGTGCTATGAATGATGCATCAAAAATGTATATGTCGAGATATACGTGAATATTATTTATTATGTGCAAGACTGCAAGACCACGATATGTAAGTGTGGCTTTTCAAATTCAAATGTGAAACGTGCTATTTTCGAATATATTAATGCGATAGATACCAGGCGCATCATTATTCAAAAGACTAGACAATTTTCAGGAGTCATTAGGCGCTCATATAGCTCATTGCACTTACTGTTTGTTAAACGATCAGCTGGTTAAATAACAAAGAGTGCGGCTCGCTCATGGATGGTTGACTGCATAGTGGTTTTTGATCTAAGCATCGTCGCTGTGCTTTGAAGAGCACGTTATAAGTGGGTCTCAGCTGTTACCATGTTGACAAAAGTCATTAGGTCAGGTTGGTTTCGGATGCCTCTATTATAAATTATAGGCGACCTGAACAAATCGTGATACTAGGTTGACCACTAACCACTTTATTAGTTTTATCTGACAGTGCTGAATTCATCATTTCATGCTTTTGTCTAAGAAAAAAATTATAAATAAGATTATATTTTAAATAAATTAAGTAAGTAAACGCGCGAGAAAGTATATAAATAAGTTATTGCAAACGTATTTGCGTTTTCACAGAGTGATTCATAGTTAAATATTTCTATCTGGTAGTCAAAAAGCAGGCTGAAATATTTATTTATTATAGAGTATAAATGTTGTGGGAGGTGTTTTCTATTTATTAAAACTTCCTGTAAACAATTTGTTCAAGGCATTTTTTCGCACTCTACCTTCGGGTCATGCCTTAACTTTAGCGTGTTCGACAAATGCTATTCTGGGGTACTGGATTCAATCCTAAGATTGAATTCATGTTGAAGCCAGCAAGGAACTACTAACGTTAATACTTTTTAACTAATATATTACTATTATTATCCCTAATGTTTCAAACCTTTTATGTAGGTGTTGATTAGCCCGTAACTGGCCAACGTGTAACTCTAAGGCTAAAAAAAATAGACTGTACGCATGAGCTGTAACATTCGTGCTTACAGTTACAAAGGAAAAAGGATTGGCTGTGCGATAAGTAAGTTATAGCTTGGTACGCAAATTGGCGACTGCAGTAAGCAGTCTTTGCGCTCCATCATTTTGTTGGAGTTGACTAATTGCTCTAGGGAAGTATATACGAGTGCTAAGTTAAATACTTTATCGGTGATGTAAATATATACCTACCTAGTTTTCGGCAGACTAAAAAATGAAGTCATTTATACTTCATTATAATATTCCATTAATAGTTGTCATAATAACTAAAATTATTAATTATGTATCGCCCCCATTCTCAGGAGTGCTGTAAGTTAGAATTAATTTACCCAATGTATTGAATTCATCCGTGTATTTCGATAGCCGAAATAATCTCTTTAGTGAAATTACGCATTGTGTACGAGGGTTTATTGATTTGTGTTTATTTACTTAATGCTTACTCTGTGGGAACGTTACAAATACCATACATAACTTCACGACCTATTCTTTGAAAGGGTAGGTAGGGTAGGAAAGAGTGTTTCATGTTAATGCAACACTTACGTTTCGTCAGTTATGTTGGGTTCCCTGTAACAGGAGCCTATTGCCATTTACCGGGTCGGCTTATTCCAGAATCTGGCCTAATATCAATTACCTACTCGACCCGAGGGTCGAACTCAAGACCTCTTGCTTGGTAGTCCGTATATAATAATAGTACCTAACCTAACCCAACCACTGAAGTATTATTATATATTATATATTACTCATTAAGTTTACATCTAGATTTTACTAATCAATACGCCTCTTGCTAGAATGTTATTCTGTCTGTTAATAGCTGTGTGCTGTATGTAATCAGAATTTGATTTGGAACTTATTGTACTAAATGCCAATGTATGTGTTTTGAGAACAAATATTCAGGGCTTATAATAAATACCTGATTGATGTACGTGACTTGTATCGAAGTCTTTATAAGCAATATTCTAATAATAATTAATTAGTAAACTAATAAGAGTTTTGGTCAAGAGGGTTTAATGTCTAGGCAGATATTAAACCCTCTTGTACAAGTGAAGTGGAGGTCCACTTTCTCTCTAATAATGAGCTTCTTTGATAATCTTATACCTACTATTTAAGTTTATCATGGACTTTTCTGACATACAGTAAAAAAAATATCGCAACAATACCTGGATTATAGCAACATATATCACACACAAATACAACTTGTTGAAGTGCTCTGACATATTTAAGGACAACTCTTAATCGAAATAAACTGATACTTTATGATTATATTTGCTTTAACCAGTTGATACTTACTAACACCATAAAATTATACTATAATATGAAAGACTGTCTAAACCCATATCACATAAGTTTTAACTTAAATGCATTTCAATGTATATGAATTTAAAACTTTCAAAGAATTACAAAGTGAATACGGCCGACACAACTAATATAATAGTTTACCCATTTCACTCTGTTGACATTTACAACTTAAACGGAGTAAAAAAACATCTGACTCCGAGTTGTAAAAGTAAAATAATAAAGACGAACTTTCTATTTTCACATTGCAAAACTATACTATTTTTAAAGATCTTTAAAGCCATTCATTCGATCTAGAATACAATTAAAGTAGCATCCCTGCGTTAAAAATCATCCATCACAGGGCGGCAGATCGCAAATGTACCTGCTAATCATAACAATCGGCATGGCATAGCCAAAAGCTCTCAAATGCATTGCTTAAATATCTAGGCTTACATTATATTTTTGTGTACACCGAAAGTACAACGTCTTACAAATAATACTATATATATAATAATACGTTATAATAAATTTGGTTTCTCATCCATAACAATTAACTAATATATTATACATTAAATAAAGCGTTAGAGTTTGTTTGATGTTTGAACGCACTATGCTCTGGAACTACCAGTCAGATTCGAAAAATTCTTTTTGCGTATGATAGCCAACTTCTCTAGGAAGCTTATAGGCTATGTAACATCACGCTACTGGCAACGGGAGCAGACCAGTGAGCAAAGACGTGGGTAAAACCGCGTTGCGGAAAACTAGTATATTATAAATAGTAATAATTAATTGAAGAACAAGAGCGTTAGGTGATCACACCTCGACATAACTGCCTTGCAAACATTAGTTCTTATTTACCTACTTGCATACTTCTGTGTATCACGTAATATTCAACTGCGCTTCAATGAAGATTTTCATTCATAAACACGAGGTAATACTAGCGAGAGCCTTCTTGAGCCAGTACTATGGAGGTACTTTTAAAAATAACATTCTTATACAACATTAATGCTTTCACAACAAAGTAGAGGTAAGGAAAAGTAATAACCTCGCTGTTGACCATGACTATCTTATGTAAGTTTTAATAGAAATAAACGCTATTTATGATAATAATGCAAGACAAAAGCAGTTCTAACACGACTACGATGTACCTACCTAATTTATTAATACTGTCTCCATACAACATGTTTGTATTCATTTTTATATTATCGCATGAAATCACGCAACCGTATGTAGAAATAAAAAAAATAACTATAATGTAGGGTGAAAGAAGCCTAAACATTTATTTAAAGGAGTGCTTTAAAGAGGTAATTTGTTAATGGCGCGGCCGCAAATCTGCTGTTATCTGATGCTACACCGACCCGCCTTTTCGAAACAAGTACAACTTCTACCGGTTTCTTTTTTTTTATAAGTAATGTTCGCGACTCGCCTTGTTTAGTACCCCTTTCGCGATAAGGTTTCTTAAAAAGATATTAAGAGCTTTTAAAGAAAATTGTCTTCATGGGTTTTGGTTAAACACCGCTGTAGTCACCATGCCTTATCCAATCCCGTAATAGGTACGTAATTTTAAACGACTTCATTATATTTATTAAATGGTCTAAATAATAGACTAAGTTTGCGGTTATGATGCTGTTTCAGAAAACATTCAAATTTATATTCTGAAGTAGTCCTTTAAATATTAAAGTTAATACTTAGTGAGTGGCTGGTTTTCAGCTGACTCTTAGGTCATTTAGACCATTCTTAGATAAATTTGATTATAATAAATAAGAACTTATCTAAGATAATGTATTTAATTGTTATAAATATGTAGGCGACAAGGGGTCAGGCAACCGGTGATGATTTGATGAATTAGGGCAGCTCTGAATCGTTGAAAGTGGAGAAGCCTATGACTGAATGCTTTTCGGCTAAAATGATGATGATAATAACATTATTCTAACAATAATTAATATAATAAACAAAATAAGTAATAGTTTATTTTTTAACAATAAATATAATAAAGCTTGTCATTCAGCTGAGTTTGATTATTAAGTAGCTACTACTAAATATCGTGACATTTAAATTATACTTATTTAAATGCCTTTACATCTATTCTTATAGATTACAATGTTTTACTTAGTGTCAACGCTTCTCAACTATCATCAGTGAACAGGTTCAGTTAATGACTTGATACCAACGTAGCATTGAACCATTTTATAGGGACCATAAAATAAGAGAAGAACATATTGTTGTATATTTTGCTTACATGTTACAAAAAAATGTTAACAATCAAGCTAGTTCGAACAAAAAAGTGAAAAAAGGTAAACAAACACACTTCTATAAAAGACCAACAATCATCCTCACCACATGTCATCGGAGCACAATGTGCACGTTTGTTTACAAGTTCTCAGCTATGATTTAAACAAACATACTTAAGTTACCACGGTTTGTTTACATTAGTGGTGTTGGCCCACTTGTTAGACAACGCAACAGTTAACAAAACAAACAGCTGCGTTTTGATTTGTTATTTTATTATTTTCCATTTTTATGACGGGTGTTAATGAAATTATAGAGCTATTAAAGTTTATGTCTATGCGGTTTCGGTTCGTAATGGTTAGTTTGTTTCTATTTGGTGAAATTTGATTTGTAGTAATAGTTGATATAAAAGTTACTTTTTGAGTACATTTAATGTTATATCAGTTAAGTATGTACTTATATGGTATTATTTCTCTTAAATTCTGTTCAATTAACAGTTTTATAAAAATATAGGTAGTTGGAGCTTTCTAAAATTATAAGTATGCTATATTGTTAGAGAGTACCGGAGGCCCAAGTTCTCCCCTTCCTTTTTCCTCACCTTTCTCAATCCTTTCACCTACCCCACTCCCTTCACGGTAGGCAGCGGCTTCGCAGAGTCCCTGACATTGCAAGCAAGAGATTTTGGGTCTTCCATGAGCGACAGTTACCACTTACCATCACGTGGTCTGTTTGCTCGTCGCCACTGTCAGGAATAAATTAAGGAATATATAAAGCGCTTATTTAATTTCTTAATGTTTTATACTTTCATCTGTAGATTTTCTTTATGTAAGAAATAATATTATGCTCTTTATTTTGATTAGACTTAGTTTATTTAGTTTATATGGAAAAAAAGGTTCTTGTATGGTTAATAAATACCTATATAATATATTTTTAAGTGCATGTTGGCCACAAGTTTCTTCATGACTTCAACTCTTCTTTTTTGTATGTAATCAATTGCCGCAGTAAAAAATGTTTGATTAACCAGACATGTTTACCACTAAATTAATAAAATGTAGTAGTTATATAACAACCTTTCTGCTTACTTAATTACATGAGCTTAGACGCTCATGTAGTAACTAACATTCATACTCGAGTTACACGCTTCTGTCAAAGCCAGGGATCCAAACATGCTTAGATTAGATCCTAGAGTGTGAAATTTGATTATGTGCTGATGTGCCTAATTTATTGACAGTACTCTGTGTAGAATATTGGTACAATTTAATGACAAATCTATCAAATATTTTGAATCTCGTTGAAATTAATTGGAGTGAAATGTACACGTGACAGAATTGATCAATGAATGATTAGAAATGTAATTCAATTTAAACGCTCTATATAGTTTTGATATAATGTTTGGTATTAATTTGGATTAGATTTTCTTTAACAAGATTTTGTCTTACGTCCAGCATCTTCATTCGTGGGTAATTTCATTTTTGTACATATGTGTAAGTAAAAAGTATTGAATTATAAATGTCCTTGTGACATGAACTTGTAATTCGTAAACCACTGTTTCAATTAGTTTTATTGCCTCAATCCATTTCTTATTCCACAAGCTCAATACAAATAACCCATTCAAAATATTTAAATTAAAACGTTAAATTTCAATTAGTTAAGTTGTAAGCGACGTTCCAGTCCTAGTTCTTGCATTTAATTTCTACTTGCCATAATGAGGGTGAGAAGTGCATATTTCATAGCGCGGGCTGCTCGCAGGGCGTTAAGTGGGGTATTTTATTGGCTTATTATACAATATTCTAAGCTAAAAATTGTGGAAAGAGTAGGTTTTTAATTGGGCAGTGAGCTCGCGTGGTGCTGACGCGAGGATTATTCATGGCCGCTTCAGCGCCAAGCTTCGTCGCCCCGTTATTCCGCTACGGATTTTTTTATGATCGCGCCGGCCTTTTGGCCCCGTTTTAACTTGTCTGATATATATCAACTTCTTTGCTTCTGATTTAATAGTCGATTGAAAATGGTTTTAGTTTTATATAATAACGGCAAATAAATGAAATACCTATATTGTCTTATTGATCTTGTCAAAAACACACAATTCATGCACATTACATTCGAAGTTAATAATATAATATTACACGTTCTATTTTGCTTGCAATGTCTATTGAATATATCAAAATGATAAAAATATTCGCTGTTAATCAAGTTCCATCATTAAAATTGCGAGGGCTGTCGTGCTCGGTGTATTTCAATTTGTTGTGGTTATTCAGCATTCGCGAATTGATTCCGGCGTAAAATTCAACGCTGTCCCTGCCAATTTACACAATACCTTTTTAGCGAAATAGGGCGTATTATTATTTTGTTGCCGCTTTTTTTAAGTAAATGTTAACGTAGGTATAATAAAATATTTTAACTTTATTTGCTTATTTACATTCAATGGATATGAAAGAAAATATTATTTATATCAGATATAAAGCCTTTCCAACAATGACAACCGAACTGGAAATTAAAAAAAAAATACTTACCTAATAACAAAGAAGGAAGAATAGTACCGTCGTAATTGGCATAAAGATGAAAATGCGCAAATGTAACCAATCTAATCTCATCTAATGTCGTTGCAGAAAATTGCGACAACTCTTTCTACCTAAGTAAAGTAAGTTAAGAGTGATACTCATATCATTTCACATAATATTTCAAACAACAGAGTTCGCGGCGTGGCAGGCTAATTTAGCGTTCCGAGTCAGCGAGCCGCGTCAGGCTGAATTTAAACATTTCTTCTAGAAACTGGAGGGCGCACAGAATCTATTTCACGCGCATTACGCTCATGACTTATGAGTTATTACAGCTGTAAAACTCAGCAAACATCAGTCCATTTACTCGCATTTTTAATATAATTTAACCTTAACGTTTTATGGGTTATGCGGATTCGTATTTTGTCGCGTCGCGTTCTGCTTTTTAATGTGCTTGATTGTTATATTGAATGACGTTATACATATTCTAAGTTCCTTTACAAGAGAAAAATAGGTCACCAGTTGCAAGATATCGTGGATAGGTACCTACAACTTAACAATAGTCTTCGAGAATCTGAACATTAGGTATATATTATTATTAAGTAAAAGGGACATTCATTATTTCAAAGACTATTATTTACTACTGTTATTATAATATTATATTTCTACTGTCGAAATTGATAACGACGTAGAAATAATAATAATAATATTTATACGTCGCCCATAAATGACTAGAACTTTTTAGACATTTAATTTTTCTGATACTTACAATAATAGGGTTAGAGTTTTTAGTACCCTTTTTTAGTAGTTTTTAGTAAACTAATATTTTCAGCCATGATTATTGATGCCTCCTTACTAATGCTGATTACTCATCAAGGTAGCCTATTTACATGACAAATGGAGCGGTGTACATCTAACTCCGTGCCATCTTGGGGATAATAATATTCTAAGTAATTAGTTCTCTTCATTTCAGTTTTAAAGTAATTGCTTGCTTTGCATTTTATATTTTTGATGATATTTATTTAGATTTCATGGATTTCAAGTATCCTTACACCCGTATCCGTGATTATTTAATCTGTTTTAAATGACGTTGTTAAAACACAGAATTACAGTTAATAAATATTTAACAATAGTATTTTTACTATTCTTGAAGGGTTTTAAGGAAATTTCTAATTCCAAATTCATTATTAAAATGAATTTCACTGTGCCTGTTTTTTTTTCACTTGCTAAGGCCTAGGAGTGGTTTACTATTCATCTTTTTGTATTTACCCTGGACCCTACCATGTACAAACTAGCTCGGCTTATCAAAACTACAACTACAAAAAATATGGTAATTATTATTACGATTATTGCGTGATCACTATTCAAGTGATCACCTATCCAAAATATTTGCAAATATTTAATGTTATTCAAAAATCTTTTATGAATATCATTATAATATAGTCCAACGCAGTACAGTGAAACAGGTATGGAAGTTATGTTTATAAAAAAAAAACAATGAACCATAAAATTCAATGCTACTAATGTTTTGTTTTTTAACCGCTTGTTCTATAAAACATTTTTATTAAACACTTCCCTCACAAATAAAGCTTTTTCTATAACTGTAGAAGTTTATTAGCGATTTTGATGTTAGTACTATGAAACGTCACATGGTTCCCTTTGTGTTGCACTGAAATGTAATGTTATAACGTGAGACTAGACTACATGGCGTCGCAAAGAGGAACGACCACTCAATGGTGTTGGTGATACAACTGAAATCTGTGAATTCATACGAACTGATTTTTGGCACAAGATTAATAAATAATACTTAATATGTATTTATTTGCCACATTTATTGAATACGCGTATGTAGATAAGTTTGTTAAAGTTAAACCAATGTTCGATGAAACAGGGTAAAACAGAAAATTGTATTTCTGAACTGTACACCTTGACGGCCGTAGAGACGAAAACAAACTAACTTTATTATGTTATATAGAGTACTTTTATATTATTAAAAACAATACCTTGGTCTCCGAAATAATGATATAGGCTACCTATATTAATATATGCAAGGTCCCTTTAGTGTGAAATGAGTCATCATTATTATGTTAATAATTCGTCTATGACCTGCGAAATGTGAGGCGATATCGTATTATGTGAAATCAAAAAAAATACTGTTTATCCGTTTTAAAATTGAACAAATGAACCTCATGTGGAAAACTGTAGGCGTCCTGAAGGAGCAGATGGAAGATCAACATGAGATGGCGTCCAGAGACAAAGTGCTTCTTCTCCACGGTCTGCCTGAAGTGAAGCCTAACTTGTATATGTTGTTAGTACATGCGTGAGTGTTTTTTTAGTTAATCCGACCCCATGTACAAAGAAACATTGTCTGTGAATATGAAATCAACTCACATGAAAACAATTTAGAAGCAACTAGTACTTCAATATTTACACGTCGGTACCTAATATTGAACAAAACCCCTAGAACAAATAAATAATATACTTACTTACTATTCCGTGCTCTCAACTAATAACTTCAGTATGCATTTGGAGATCAATATAATTATGCCTTATAGCTAAAGTGTAGTCTTTACAAAAAAATCAAACTTCTTCAAAAAGGGGTTAGATAGTCAGACAAATGAACACACTTAAAAAATTTAAAACAATTAAAACACTATATTTGTTGTGTGTTTGCGAAGGGTTTGTTATTGTATATCTAATACGCATCATGATAGTTATATGAAAATGCTGATAGAATAGTCTTTGAAATGGTTTCACTATTATATACCTACCCAAATTGATATTTATTATTAGTTGTTGATATTTCTTACGTCATCTATTATACAGCATAAGTACCATACAACTGCAGTGTCATGTAATGATAGAATTATTAAGCTATACATTTCGGGATGTACTAAATATTTACAACAGAAACGTTGTCCCTCTGTGTAAGTTTACGACTTACGCGCCACCGTAAAGAACAGCGATACGCTTCTTATTTTCACCCCATTTTACTCTGAGCAAATATGATAAAAATAATCTCACAACGCATTAGGATACTATCAAGCTAAGGCATTTCGTAAAACCTTTAGAGATGGTTATTTATTCAGGAGTGGAAGGAATTGTCTTGCTGTTGACCCGTCTCTTTCTTCTACTCTCGATTGGTTCAAGCTGCATCTGTTTTATTTTTTAGAGATTATTTTAATCTCTATGTAGTAAAAGGTAGTATCTCTATTTTTCTGACTGATTCTTCGTTAACTGGTAGAAACTACCGATCGACGACGACTACTCTATTTTGCCATCGAGCGATGCTTTCGATCGACGATCGATCCATTGGTGTAATAACACCCTAAGAGTTATTTTCTGTTCGGTTAATATGTATCTAGTCGGTTAATAGTATATATTTACATGTACATGCATATACATAGTTGAAAAATTCGTCAATTATAAAGATTTGTACTTAAATATGTGGTAAAAAAATGCAGGTAGGGTAGGGTATTTGAATCTTACAGTTTGTCTTCGTAGACCTAATCTAATCCAAATGGTTTAAGTGGGCTCTAAAGTAATAATATTTCTTGCCAAGGATGAACAATATCACATAGTGTAGTTCAGTGCGTATTGAACCTTAACTAACAGGTCAGACAGAGAGTGCGCTTGACTCAACAACGTCGAAATATTCGTCTGTTACCGTATGAAACGTTATGAGCTATGGAAGTGAGTAATTTTGTTCCGATCAAACCTCATATCCTTAAAAATAAGATTTATTTTCGGTAATATAGAAAAACATTTTGAGAAGGATATTCGTTAGGTTTACGGAGTCCTAAAAAAATACAGCGCTCTTTCCTAGGGGCATTTTAGAAATAATAATTTAAATAATTAACATGAATATGGAATATAAGCTAAACGAAGCTTCTTTGAGCGTCTACAAATATTAATATTGGTTCATTCTTGAATATGTGCATCTATTTTGACTTTGTTCAGATAATGTAGTAAGTACCTTAACAATGAAGTTTGAAAGATATTTACTTAATAATAAATCTATCATCATCATAATTTCATTTGAAAGACCATAGGTGCTGGACATAGGGCTCTCTGAGTTTTGCCATCTTCGCCGGTTATGAGCCGCCCTCATCCATCGTTTGCCCGCCACCTTTATAGGGTCGTCGGTCCACATTGTCATTAAAGCAGTAGCAGTAATTAATATTAAAGTTCATTCTCAATTCACCGAAATTTAGTTTCTGCAAGCGTTTGCTGACCTTTGAAGATATTTTGATTTCTTTAGCTAAAATCGATTATGACACTAATAGACAATAAAATAGGCTGTGTTGCTATCGCATGGGTCTGTACAGCCACTAAAAGAATTGTTTTACATGCAGACACGCCATAGATATTCTGCAGTAGTTCTCTTCTAAAATGTAAGACTTTTAAGCAGGCGTCTTGTCTTTTATTTTCAGGACAACAAAATCACTCGAAAGTTATAGTCATATCATATATTTATATTAACACTTATTAGTAAAAAAGTTAAATATTATTAATACATAAAAAATAAAATAAGAATCTTACAGTATATGAAGTATGACTTGAATATTCACATGCTGTAGCTTGAGACATGAAAATCTATCGAATAATGTCACTCTATTATAACTAGTGTCTCATATCAGGCCGAGTGTTCATACTCGATGTTCCAATAAAGTTTTGTCAGGGGATCTTTGCCGGCACATAATAAAGTATTACAAAAGCCAAAGACCGTCATTGTTGCTGGTACTTCAATCCCCGACGCGGTGGCGCGTTCAAACTGGCGAGTTCGCTTGAATGGTGGTGGATTTTTGGCTTTTTATTTAGGATTAATTTATCAATTCATTTAAATAGATAATGTATTTATATTCGTTGTACGGTAATATAATTTTCCTAATACTGACAAAACGCTTAGATACTATTTTTTAGTATTTTGAGTAAGATAACTGTCATTGCTCATTTCATTCATCATCATAATTATAAGCAACATCTATTTTCATGCTTAAATTATTTATTAAATATATTATTAAAATGCAGACTTTTGCCATCTACATAATAGTATCTGTGTTTATGTTTTTAAAGTCTTGTAATTTGTTAATATTTAAAAAATAATAATAAACTGAAACATTACATTTTTGGTTCTTTGAACTCAGTACAAAGTAATCTTACAAGTTCTATCTATTGCACTTGATCTTATGAGTTCTCCGTCCAGGGTGATGCGATGCATTTATTATTATTTTGCTGTGTAAAAGTTTTCTCGTTGTTATCACAAACACACTTTGTAAGTACACATTAGTAATACCATGTACAAGTTACATGGGATTTACATATGAAGTTAAAAATAAATGTCTAGAAATGTTTCTCACATAGACAGGTAGCTGCACTAGTTACGCTAAATACTATTTCGTGGAAAGTTGACAATAACACGGCCACCTACCTACCCGTATTTTCACAAAATTTCTAAGCATTATAAGGTACTTTATTTTCAAGAATTGTTGCTTTAACCTCGGATCAAACTCGGAAAATCAATTGACAGCAAAGTGCCTAGGCATAAGCATAATGACGCTTGTTTTATAGTAGACATATCAATGGAAATATATTATTATGTGTGTAAATTATAACATTTTTGATTTTATCCTTTCAATTGTGAAATGATAAAATTAAATAAAAAACATACTAGTACATTAAATGATAAACATTAAAAAAGATTTAGTTTTTATAACTACTTCTTATCCATACTTTAGAAAATAATTATAAAGTGTTTGTAACCATTACATTACGAACGATGATAAAACATCATAGGAAATGACCTGCCATCTAGCTGATAATGATGTAGCTTTAAATAAATTTTAATTTTAATGGATGTCTTGGACGAACGGTATTAATATGGTAATACCTATTACGACACATGCAAAAAGGGTTGAATTCAAAGTAGAAATAGATCACGTATTATCTCAAAACATATTTTGTAAAATTCAAACAAAATAGTAATATTTTATATCTCTTCACATAAACATTATTATTATAAACAGAATCAACATTATGATGTCAGTAAATAGTGTGTTAAAATTTTCAAGTACACAATATAAGCGAGTTAACCCCGTATATTTTACTTATAATATCACTCGCCCGAAAACTTCGAGACAGTGGCAAGTAGCAAAATCAGTTGCAACACTCCTCGAAGGGTACAGATAAGGTTTTATGAGCTCGCCACGTCGTTTCTGTGCGGAGAACAGCGAATGTGCACTACATAGGTTTGTACAGAAAACCAATTACCTTCTCTTTTGTTTAGTCTTTGATTGTTGTTCCATGCTTGCTTCATTATAACAAGAGTAAACAAAGGGTTCTTATAAATTAAGGTTTAGTTAGAAAGGAAAATCGTGTATCATTAAGAATTACTACTAACAGTCTAGACTTTGTGTGTTAGGGTGCGTCTACTTTATAAGTGTTTTTTTTTTATACGAATATTGTGGCTGATGGATATAAAGTTGGTTGGTTGATTAAACTTTTTAGGTAATAGAAATAACATTAATTGTTACACAATATTTAAATGAATGTACGGAAAGCATTAAAGATATGAAAATATTTAACACTAATATTTTCAACATTTTTCAACCTATACCTATTGTTACACTGCTCTTTGAAAATTTCAGCTTTCTCTTATACTTATATAGAAAATCAATGAATTTGGTTTTATACCACATACCTGAGGCCCTAGACAAGTGTCAAAGATTTCTATTCTATTCATAGAATAGATAAAAAAATGTATGAGATTGACTTAAGCGTTGGCGTTAGCTTATGTCAATCCAATACATTTTATAATCTATTCTATGAATAGAATAGAAAATTTGACACTTGTCTAGGGCTTCTGAGCAGAGTCTTTCCACTTGTGGCGTTCTTAAGGAAACGTAAACAAATAAATTTTACCTCATTCGTAACAAGACATTTTTTACCATCAATTTGACAAACAACTAATTGGTATGTCAGTTATTGTGAATCTGTGATATTGGAACTTAAGCGCACTCACACGTGCATCGTTATGAGTATCTATTCAACTAGATGATACTCAAAGTTTTGTTAATTAGTTTCAAAACTACAGCACCTATTTTTCAAAGGCTGGAAGAGCTGTGCGATACTGTTTGTACCGGTACCAAACTGTAGTGTCAAACATGCGCAAAGCCCGCTCGATGGTAGGGATATCAATCAGTTATCAAAGCAATACTAAGAACGTTCACAAGGCTTCTTGATTTCGTTTGACGTTTGGTGGTTCTCCAAGTTTTTCTTTTTCAACAAATGATTCTAGTTATGAGCAACCTACGTTGATACGTAGACTACAGTAATGTGCGTTAATGTTATAGTATGACCACTATAAAATTAACGTAATAATTATATCATGTCAGACAAACATATATATTTCTATAGTTATACATTCAGCGAGGGTCATACGTAATGTACAGGTATACTTTATGAACTTTCCTTTGTAAACTATCGATTATATACAGTACGTTTCGCCGTTTGTATATTGTAAGGCCATATCTGCCGTATTAAACTGTGATAAGTTTAAATTATTGAATAATTTAGAGTGTAGTAATTTAGGTGTAGATGATTTCTACAAGTATAAACATAAATTCGTTATACTTTTATATATGTATTGATGTACAAAACAAATTTATATTCCCAGTTGGTACGCGTACTAAAGTTTGAGAGCCGCCGAGCTAGCATATTCGCGTATTTTCGCACACGTCTGCGTATTATCCTGTGTAGTGTTTGGAGTGTACCTGACATGCAGGTTGTCGGCCAAATTCACTTACCTATGTTCAGCAGCGTACGTCATAGGTCACAGTTAAATTTAATTAAAAAGCTTAATGAGTTTCCCGTCGTTGTTGCGTGTTTTTATGGATATTGTTCTAAAAATGCAAGCAGTTCGTTTAACCTAGATACGAATGGAAATTGTCATAAAAGTATGATACAAAAATGTATTGCAATCTGGTTTAGTTGTAAAGATTTATAATGTTTATAACTTTGGCTATAGATAAGGTTGTATTTCCACATGATGTAAAGTTGTGTATTTTTTTGGGTTTTATTTAAGAAATATATAATTCCTTTTTCTTTGACTGATTTATCTTAATAGCCGTGCTTTACGTACTTACACTTACTCTGTCTATTACTGATATGCTTATCAGTGCTCTTCAGAAAGTGTACCTACTTATGGACGACGGCAAATTCAGTTAAAAAATGTTCTCATAATTTTCTGCTATAACCGCATAAAAGTTGCTTAATTTAAAAATAATGTAACATGTCTTATGAATAAAATGTTATTTATGAATCTAAGACTAAGCACCTATAACTAAGGCAAAATTTATAAGGCAGTCAGTATGTAAAAGCAGCATGAAAAAAGCAGCATTTTGTACTGAGAAGCAATGGCTAATGTAATGTTAATATTTTTTTGTAAAACATAAAATTATTAGGTTACTACGTGTGTGGTTATACATGGTAGTAGTAAAATGCGACAGGGACACATACACAACCAATAGTGCGGCTGTAGTGGTTAGGAGTTAATTACCACTTAAAAACATAAAATGTATTAAAATTCTATAACACAGAGCTTGGTCCGTAGAACGATAGTTGTCTTTAAAAATACATATAAACGCGGATAAAATATATGTCTACAATACGTGTACGTACAACAATGTTGTGTTTACAAAATTGTGGTTCCCATTTACATTTTTGCAATGTAGCAAAAACTGAACAACGGTAATCTATAATTCTCTGTGTAACCGAGTAACGTCAATGGCCGATTTAAATAAATCTGTTATTATCGCCTCAGCGTTTCCTTTGCATTGATCATGTATTCAGCGATAGCGTTTGTGCAACTGCTTGTTTTGATGCCCCATTGATAAGCTGTTTACGGGTTCAATAGATCAGTGAATCCTTGTACTTAATTGTATTGTTTACGTATCATTAGTTGTTTGTAAACTATTAATGACATGTGCAAGTTTATTATTATATTTAACCTTGTAAGGTGCATTTTACAACTGACGTGTCAAAGTCCCGATTTTAATATCCAGGCACACTAAAATTGGTATCGAAGCATGCTCTGTGTTATCCGAAATCAGTAATTCCACTTATTATATGACAGCACTATCTTTTTATTACATCACTAACTGATGGAAAAAAAAATACCAATAAAATAAGTAAATAGGTACTTACATATATTGTTTGATTCTGTAGAATAAGTTAACAGGCTAATTGCAAGATTATTTTAAATCAATGCCATACTCACCTTCTTAGTAGCATCTATCTTTCCGGTAATTAATTATTAATATCGATCTACTATTCAGATAACCCACAAATTGTACAAAATTGTTGCATTTGTGCAAGCTGGCCGAAAATTATAGTATAAGTTACATAAATTATCTGATTTATGTAAATTATATATAATTTTTATTATATAATTTAAGTAATTTTCGACCTGTTACAACAGCAACAACGATTGCAATTGCAGTTTCAGTAATAACGCTATAGTGCTGGTTGGTGAGGTTATGCCGCGAACGTGTCACTTTAACACCAGTAATGGAATTCTCATGCTCGCCCCGCTCACGGGTTTGTGGCGCTAGTAATACATACTTTAAATTTGCACCGGTATAGCCCGCGAGCGCTCCTACAAGAAACTTTTCACAAGTTTTAAAGGGATCTAAATGGGCCTTATTTTAAACTTTATCTTTCTAAAACGAATGACGAAAAAGACGACGTCTCTTTATTTCCTGAGTCTTGTTAGCGACACAACAGAACTTGCCTCAAGTAGGTCGCGTTGAATTTTTGCTTTGCTTGCCGTCATTAGCATTTGAATTTTCGTGCTGGCAGTAAACATAATTATGTCTCTAACAACTAAGTGAAACGCTTATCATCGTAATAAGTAAACAATTATTTATAATTACTGAGGAGCAAAATTGCTACCAACCTTATTTGATCAATTGCTCAATTTCGTGTTTTACTAAATATTACATGGATTCAATTAACTGTTCTAATTTATTACGAAATTCCTGCCTTGAAACCTTATTGAATACCTATCTATTCGTCTAATATTTATTTACGTTATTACTTGCGAACTTTCTTTGTCCCTTAGCTATAATTTTATTGAAAAGTTAACAATGAATACTTTTTAACAGTTATTTTAACCAGTATTGTTGTGAGTTTATATAGTTTTAGTATCCTTATTATGTTTAAATTTTTAGAATTCAAAAATAAATTTGCGCTTGTTATCTCAGGATTACTATTAATACAAAATATACTTACCTACAAATAGTATAACTCTTCCAAATAGTTTCAGACGTATATCTTACTACCCCAATATATTCAATAATATTATATATTTTTTGCTCTTGTGTTTAATTATAATGTAATTATAGTTAAGATTTCTGTTACTAATAATTGATATTGTAGTGTTTCAACTTTCTTTAGCGATAGCATATTTTACTATTGCCTTTAAAAATCAAAGACACAATAACAACAGAGTGCAACTTACTGTGTGTATATTATCAGCCTTTCACTAGTTTCCAATTCGCTTTATTATCATCTTTACACACACCCGTGCTATGTACTACCTAAGTTCTTAATTACGACCACTCATATATTTGTAAACAAACCTTCCTCGCTAATGAATCATAACTGAAATCACAAAATTACTTTCATATAGATAAATACGTAAGTAAATATGGAGCAGAAATATCTACGAGTATATTGCGCCGAAATCTCATAGTCGTCTCATCAAACGCAGCTTTTACGTTTATATGCTTTCTAAATAATTACATTAATTACTTAAGACATCTAAAATACATGTGGCTATTTTTAAATGTAACAACATTTTCTACAGCAACTGGATGTTTGCGGCTGATTGGATTTGTTTCGTTTTCCATTCAAAAGCTCCTGAGCTCCAATGGCAAATACTCGTTTTCAGTAAAACACTACGGTTAACCATTGACTGCGAGCTTTCACAATATGCACCACTTTTTATTCTTCTTCCTTTTATTTGTTTCTCGTTTAAGCACTCATTTATTTAGGGGTGAAGTGGATTCCCACTGTTCTTTTTTGCGTAGTAATTAATTTTTATCTTTTCTCAATTTAGGTGAATGTAATTAATGCCATTGTTTTGAATAAATGTTTTATTAATTGTTAAATGACAGAACGTTTAAAGCCCTTTTACTTTAGATAATTTAATTTTGGAATCATTAGTAAACGGCTTTTATTATGAGAATCATGGCGTCTACTGTATTAAAACATTTATTATTGTAATGTATTAATGCATGCAAATTACATATCGGTCTGTTGGACTTTTCATTGACGTATATTTTATTGATTGCCTGCCTTGGTGGGGCATTGATAGTGCGTGAAACTGTTGTGTTAAGCTTTTGCATTCGTTGTAAAGTAGTAAGTAGTTTCTATTTTTATGCATAAATGTTTAACATTAGTCCTGATTCAGCAATTTTGGAATAGGCTCCTTTTTATTACGTATAGATCCAATGATCGTCGGCAAATATGTTGGTGGACACTTTTATACTTACTACTTTTAAGACAAGGAGCACGGTGTTTTATGATTCTTATAGCTGCTAGACATGTTTATGTGAGACACGAAACGTGTAAATATTCCAGTTTTCGAACTTTTAAGCGAAAAAAATCCGGGTAATATACTAGTTTAGCTACCAGAATGGCGTGTAACGATTCAATGCACTGGTTTTAAGTTAGTTTAACCTGAATACTAATATTTATTTACTGTGTAGCAAGTTGTTTTCTTTTAACAAATTAAGTTCACCGTCAGCATCAACACGCTAATTCGAATTAACCAAAGAACTATTCTGTGTTTATTTAATCAAAGAAAAGTAAAGGTTTTTTTTAAATAACTAAAACGGCATTTCATCGTCTGCTGATGTCCGTCTACAAAAATTCTATCTGAGCATTTCAATTAAATCTTGAAAGGTTTCTTTAGGAATGCTTCTCGTTTAGACAAAGGAGTAACAAAGCCGATTCAGGTAATTAATCCTGGTGGAATTCTTTCAGACGCAACCAGTCAAGGAAAATAATCACAATTCACTACTTGCTTTGACAAATGATTAAACATTTCTCTTCTTGTTAGGGTATCGCAAAATATTCATTACTTTTCGATAAAAATGCCTTTGTACGGGCTGTTGATGTTCCTTTAGATAGCTTTGTTTACTTAAATTACGTTTGCAAACAATATTACTATTGGCGACATAATAATACATACACATGCTATTATTATACTGGTTCCAATTTATTGCAAATGTATTTATCTAACCTATTGATAAAATCGTTAATGATTCGTTCGAGCGTTAATTACATATCAAGTTGCAGGCATTACAGTCGAAGTGAGTGAACTGTAAATGCACTAGTATTATGCTATTGAGAGATAATAGTAATTGGTTCGGTCACGGCTACTATTAACTGTTGGATTGTATACGTCTTTAATTAGGTTTTAATATTGATCTTGCTAAGTATCTGCCGTAGCACTGCAGTTATAGCATGGCGTTTTATTATCTAGATATTAAGTTAGTAAATATTAAAACAATCAATATAAGTAATATGTTTAATTAGACATTTAAAATGATGAATTTAGTTAACTTTTCTAAAAATCATTAGTTATTTTTTTGATAAATTATCTAAAATTATTTTATATATATTTATTTATGAATTTATTTGATCAAATATGGCATTGTATCCACTAAAACTTCATGAAATGCAACATACCCAAAAACTACTGTATTATTTATTATTTCATCGTTATATTTCGTATACTCTAAACAAATTAGTATAAGAGAAATCAAGTGTAGGTTTACGTCGGAAGTATTAAAGACTAAAAAGTTCGTAGGTGGAAGCCTCGCCTGACAAATTTAAACAGACAAGCTAGATAGTCCGTGCAGGTAGAGCAAGAGAATTCCATTTACCTGACCGAACGGCATCTTTGTCTATAACATTAACTAACAAAGGCTAATTTTTCATGGCCTTCAGTTTAAAATCTTAGCCTTAATGGAATATTGGCTTTAAAATCAAAAGAAGCCATAAAATACTAAGTGAATGTAATAGCATACTAAAGATTGAATATCTATTTAGAATTACGAGACAATGTGTAGTTATTTGATCTGTCCATAAATACCTATAATATGTACAAGGTATTTAACATCAATTAGGGATCAGACTTGTTTACCATCTTTCAACTAAATAAAGAGCAAAACAATAACTTGGTATTATCTAATATATGTACAACTAGCTGTGCCCCACGACTTCACCTGCACGTTAAAATATGTTTGTATCCATCGGGAAGCAGATTGAATTAAAGAATTAACACCTATTGAAATAAATCAGTCTTATACATGTATTGTGTCTGCAACAGTGATTTAGAGTGACAAACATGGACTTATACACCATTAAAGTGGATTACAGGAAGAAACTGGCGTCTATGATACATGCCCGGCCTAGTTTAGATGTCTGTATTTATTACATTATTAAAAGTAAAAGATATAATAATTATAAACATCTAAAAATTAAAACTGTCTTACATATTATGTCCTACTTAATACGTATATTATCAATATTTTCACATCAATAAGTAACAAAACAAAAGCTTTAGAAAAGTGACTATAAATTTAGTGCTACACAATACTAAACAAGCA
Organism: Parascotia fuliginaria; assembly: GCA_963082885.1. Lineage (NCBI taxonomy): Eukaryota > Metazoa > Arthropoda > Insecta > Lepidoptera > Erebidae > Parascotia > Parascotia fuliginaria. Next base: position 13,970,328 of record OY720172.1, read on the forward strand.
GATTTTACAAGCGTAATGTGGTAGCGGAAAGTCATTGAGTATGTCTTTCTATTTGGCCGTAACTCGAGCAGTATATTCAGAGTACTAACATCAAGTAATACCAACTGTTTTCACGTCGCCACTCAGTAGATACCTTTTAAACCAGAAAATGGATGGCACAGAGAAGTTATAAAAAGAAATACGACATTTCTCGTCTCTGTTTATTACCGTACATTAGTTATACTGCTTCCGTAGTGTCGTCTCGGCATGAAATGGGAACTAATGAGATTTTGATGTTTTTTTGACTATGCTTTTATTTTTCTCAGTAACGTTATGATACTGTTCGAGGGTACAGTGACACTAGTTGCAATATTTTAAGATAAACAGTTATCATGATAGTGCCTATAACAAAACAACGATACTATTTTAAAGTAGGTACTTGAAACACATTTTAATGTTTAAAATAATAAAGAAACCAAAATGAAAGCTGAAATTGCGTTTAATATTATTTAAACTACATATTAAATAATAGTTTCCCGCGGTGCGGTTTCACCAGCGTTAAGTTACATCTTTGGTTACTGCTCTGCCCCCGTCGTTAGTAGCGCGATGTTACATAACCTATTACCTTCCTCAAGAACTGGGCTATCATACAATAAAAGAATTATTTAAATCCGACTAGTAGTTCCAGAGATTAGCGCATTCAAACAAACAAACTCTATAGATTTGGTGTTGTTTGGCCGCATTACGAGTATGATAAAAATACCGCAACCTCTAGATGCATGAATAAGATATTGTGTACCTATTAATAAAAAGAATCAAAGTAGCCCTTGTCACTAAAATTGAGCTTTTCCCATGTAATTAAACTAAACTCCTTTAATTTTTTAAATCTATTTTGCATACGGATTTAACTTTTGAACATTAAAGTTTAATAATTTACACGAATCCACTAAAATTAAATATTTGACTGCTATTGTACGGCGACGCCTAACTGCAGAGAACGAGCGCACAATATAATATTGTAAGGCGGCCGGAAAACCCTTGTAAACGGAGATTTTCATATTCAGTGTTGTAAACTTATTTACGAATGTAAGAAGATGTTTAAATCTGAAGAGCATAATGTTATCACTTATTTATTTATTTATTTATTTATTTATTTATTTATTTATTACTCTTAAACTTACATCTATTTTTACAGGCAAGCCTAATGCGACAGAGAAGTTGAGCTTTTTATCTAGTTTATAACTATATTTATTTCTACATCCTAATACATTATTAAAACTAACCTAAGTACTGCAGATGTTGTATGTTGTATTATCACGCTTGTATGTTCACTCACTACAAGTTTTATACAACGGTTTTTATAATTTATCTACAATTTGCCGGATCGACCCGGAAAGTACTACTCTCTCATAGAAATATTAAATCCACGCTGGTTTCAGCATGAATGGGCCGGATCGACCGGGGAAGTACTACCCTCTCATAGAAAGATCAACGTAATAGTAGTTGTATTCGAACTATTGAGTTTCGTTCGGTGAGTGAGAGCGCTGGAGGCCCAATTTCCCCCTTTCCTTTTTCCTCACTTCCCTCAATCCCTTCTTCTACCCCACTCTCCTCACTGTAGGCAGCGGCTACGCAGAGTCCCTGGCATTGCGGTAGCAATGCCACAGACTCTGAGTCGTCCATGAGCTAAAGTTATCACTTACCATCACGCCACAGTCAGCAATAAAAAACAATGCTGTTTAGTCTAATTAATATTGCATTATGTTATTTTGTAATTTTATTTAATACAGTTTTAATATCAGTTTATAATTAGAGGCATTGTGGACTGACTGCTATGCATATCTCATGGTTCGATTCGGGTAAACTGATAGGTATTTTTTTGGTCTTGAAATTCTTGACCAGGATTGTGTCCGGTAAATAGCAACAGGTTTGTACTCTGTAATATGAAACAAACCATAGCTGGTAAAGCGTGAGTGTATACACCTCTGCCCACCGTCAAAGACAAACAAAGGCGTAATGATATGTTAAGTATTTTGAATGAATAATATTTTTGTGATTGTTATACGTGTGAATAACTGCAAATGATAATATTTCAATAATTAATTGACTAATATTTATTGTAGCAGAACAATCGTAGCCCTTATTAGATAAGTGTTTACTGTTTTTCATATAATCGGCGGTCCTTGACCCCGGCAGTTCGTAACGCGCTATCAAGCGCAATACGTAAGCTTGTAGTAATATATTGTATCTTTGCTTCCTTTTAGGATGTTTCTTACCCCCTAGTGTGTCTTTCGATTAATTCACTTTTTTCTTTTGCAAACAATAGTAGCGATTCCTCGCAATAATACTACAAGTCGTCGTTTTTTGCTTAGGTTAGTGACCTTTGTTATCCAATACACAGGAAGGGTAATGAATTTTATTGTTAACACATTCATTATACGGGTTACATTAGTTCAAAAACGACTAGAGTGATATAAATTGTTGTTTTGAGATACAACACAATATTGCCCAGATAGCGTTATTTTGTAATCATTATCTCTAAATAGTATAAAATAAAGTTGCTGTTTTTCTTCTGTTTGTACACTTATTTCTTATACAGTATCATTTAGAGCATTTCTTTTGGAATGTTTACAAATATAATATACATATTTTTACAGTAAAAAGCCAAGAATTTAAACGATTTGTAATCATATGAAAAAAGCATAAAAGTACCCAAATGTGAAGCAGGGGCTGGTCGTTAGTACTCTATATAAGATAAATAGCTACGACAGTCGTAGGTAATTAATTTTCAGTAAAACAGTTGCATATAATACGGCAATTTATATTCCGCTACACATCCAGACTGGAACGTACTGGTTTTGTTTCATGTGCGCCCGACACTATCCTGCGAGGCTCTATATATAATTTAGAACTCTCAATGAAATTATTAAAACGCTCACCACGCTCCAAAACTTGTTCATACTGAGGTGTCAGCTTTGAAATTACTTATAATGAAACTATGTTTTTGTTTGTATTTCAACAGGATTTAGAAAATAGATATATAATAGACAAAGGATTCTTAGGTGGTATCTTATTTCATTGGTTTCCTTTACTGTATTCATAGTTTTAATAGTTTTTAATTTAACACACACACACTCCATTGTGGTTATATGTTATTAGTTGATTATTTAAATTTTTGCTTAAAACAGCTAAATGTTTATTCACCACGGAATCACAAATATGTAACCCTGTTATGGAAGAGGGAGGTATCCTAATACAGGTATTACTATACTTAAAAGGATACTTCCATCCTAATATAAAACTGTTAACTTTAAGTTGCTGAATAAAACATTTTTATTTTTATTTTTATTATTTTTTTAATAGTAAAGTGTTAATATTAATATATAATTTTCCGTTTACGTTGGATGAATCACGTTTTGTTAAGCCAATATTTAATATTTTTTCAAAGTGTACTGTTTATCTATCTACTGGGTTTGCGGAAAATTAAAATATTTCATAAATTTTGCTTTCGATTCTCATCATTACTTTAATTGCATAACATCAGCTGAGACCCTAGACAAGTTGCATAGGTACACATCAGTAGCGAAGAGTCACTATTCCGAGGAGGGAAGCCGGTGGGATTAAAATAGTTTCGGAAGGCTAGTTACCTAGTCTTTGAGTAGACTAGTGATAGGTTTAAGGAGGTCAGGACATGATTTAAAAAAGAAGCCGGCAGGAATCGTGATATATGGACGCTTCGCCACTGGTACACATGTGTGTATTTTATACAAATATGACTTTTCTGATAAACTTTACTGTGGCCATATTTCTACTGAACGGGACTTAAATTTCATTTTACCATCATAACAACATCTCCTTATTTAACAAGAGGAAATTAAACTGTTGCATATTAGATAACGTAGCTGGTAATGTAAGGTTGTCCTGACAAGATTATAGGAGCATGTTGGATACGTAGCGTACGGCATGTATGCTTGTTTCTAATCAACTAATCTACATGTTGATATAACCTTGTTGCTGTTACTGGCTTCCAAGAATTTTATAATATAAAGAGGAATTTTATAATGTATAGAGGAAATTATTGTTACTTTCGATCATGCTAAATTTGCTGCAAATTTTTGCTGCTATTTTGCTTCGCAAGACTATTTAGCTTTTGTCAATTCGCATTAAGAACAGGCGTAACTCAATAACACCTCTCCGCATTGGTTCTATTCTAGAAACTACGCTAGGTAACCGCGGTAGGCAATATAAATCAAGATATACCTCTCTATCCTTTTGAGTTATAGGAACTGCTTTTCTATTATATTTCCATTGGATCCGTTGATGTCTCTGGTGTCTGTCCGCTATTCGCCCATATAGATAGTAGGAATGGGGATATAGGGCAGCCAGGAGATGGGAGTCTTGGCACGTTTTAACTTGACATGTTGTTCATAATCACCATGTTAGCTAACCTCCTCATACTGATAATCCTGCTCACTATACTTTGATATTTTTAACTCTTGCGGTATCTATCTTATACTGATTGTTGCCAAGCGTCTGCCGTCGGTTCAAAATTCTTGTGATGTTGCATCAATAATTATGATTTTGATTTATTTTTCTTTTATCAATAGAAATCTCTCTGTTTTAGACAATGACTAAAATAAACTGTTAAATTAAATAAATGTATTTAATTATTGTTGCTTAGTAACAATGTTCATATTCAAAATATTCACTATTATTTCCGTAAATTCCATAACATAATAGACATTAGATCACGGAACTACTGGATAATCTTTTGGCTTTACCGATATTACTGATAAGTGATGAAACTATTATAGTATTGTGGTATAAACTGATAAAATATTATATTAAGACTTACTTGTATTATAAGACAAAAACATAGTACAAAGTGTATAAGTACAGAGCGTTGTTGTATAGAAGTCCATATCTGTCTGTCTAAGAGAAAGCAACTCAACTATATTTTTTTTTATATTAGCATCAAAAAAAAAATTAGCTTATAGAATAATAGCATACAGGTGTTTTTCCGTGTCTCGTATTTTAATGCCAAGTCTTTAAAATTTGTTGGTACATATTATCGCCTACATAAAGTAAACAACTCATTTGCGGGTGTACGTTTCTATAACAAATTACCCATTGACATTATTAATCTACCCCTACAAAAATTCAAACAATCTGTTAAAAACCGCCTCATCCAAAAGGGCTATTATACTATTAATGATTATTTAAATGATAAAGCAGCATGGGTATAGTTGCCTCTTTAATGCAAGATTAATGTTATATTGATTGTTATTGTTGTAGCTATATTGACTATTATTATCATTAAGTATATTGATATTTTTATTATTGTTATATTGACTATTATTATCATTCAGTATATTGATTATTATTATAGTAATTATATTGACTATTATTATAGTAATTATATTGACTTTTATTGTAATTATGTTGACTGTTGTAGTAAAAGTTTAATGTGAAGTGGATGCATATCATGATCATTATGAGTTCGTAAGGCATAATACATTTTATTAGGGTTCTTTTACCACTCATGCTTTGCATTGTCATGCTCACTAAAATGTCATTGCTTGTGGTGTCGTATTGGCCGGGTCATCACCTTCCCTCTAATATGGCGAGGGTGATGATGGCTGGCCCGTGCGTCATGCTCGTGAACGGGTGCTACTTGGGATGACTGGTCAATCTTGGCATGACATACTTTTAATATTCAATCCAGTATTACCTTGTCGTGCAATGTGACCAGGAGGTGCATTTACCAGTTTAATTAAAATACGTAGTCAAATTACCATACTAAATGAAACTAAATAATTGAAATCCTCTCTTTTCTTTCTTTAATCTTAGTATTACATTAACTGGTTCCATCCATCCATAATTTAAGACTTAGACTCTTGTCGGTGGAACTGATGCAATTCCTGCCACTTCTCCCTGTCCAGGGCCATCTCTTTAACCTCCTTATACGACATGGCACCAGCACTTTTCTTTATTTGACTCATATAGTTTATCCGTGGTCTTCCCCTACCTCGCTTTCCTTCTATTTTCCCTTCTATGATGTTTCTTATAAAGCTGTCATGTCGTATAATGTGGCCAATCATCTTTCCTCTTCTACTTTCTATTGTCCTTAGCAAGGTCCGCTTTTCTTTCACTCTTCTCAACACATCTTCGTTTGTGATCCTCTCTGTCCAACTTATTTTCTCCATCCTCCTCCAGCACCACATCTCAAATGCCTCCAACATATCCCTTTCTCTTTGTGTCATTGTCCACGTTTCACACCCATACAGTGCTATGCTCCAAACATAAGTTTTTATAAATTTCTTTTTCACTTGTTTTGATATTTTAGATGTAAATATATTTCTGTCTGTTTATGAAATGTTTGTTTTGCTATTGTTATTCTGGTTTTTATGTCTTGTATACATCTAGCATCTTGTACAATAAGGCTTCCGAGATATTTGAATTGGATTACATTTTCTAGTGGGTTATTTTCTATTTTTATTGTTCTGTGTGAGTTCAAACTAGCTTTGGATATGTTTAGTATTTTAGTCTTTTTAATGTTAATTTTAATAGAAAATCCTTTAAATATGTTGTTCGTGGTGTTTAAAAGTTCCTGTAGGTCATTCTGTGACTCTGCTAATGCCGCAATATCATCAGCAAATCGTATGAATTGTATTGTTTCTCCATTAAACTTAACACCCTTATCTGATGTTTCTGAGATTTTCTTTATGGCTGATTCTATAAAAACATTAAAAATGAGTGGTGAAAGTGAACAACCTTGTCTTACTCCTTTCCTTATTCCTGCTCTTCCTCTCTCGTTTCCGATTTCTATAATAGTTTCTTGGTTCTTATATAATTCAAATATAGTTCTTCTATCTCTAAAATCCAATCCAATTTCCTTGAATATTCTCATCATCCTCTTCCAGTCAACATTGTCGAACGCCTTTTCTAAATCTATAAATGCTATATGGGTGTTTAGTCCTATGTCCATTCTTCTTTCTATGGTTAGTCTCAGGGCCAAAATTGCTTCTCTTGTTCCTCTGTCCTTTCTAAAACCGTATTGGTCGTTGCCTAAGTTATATTCTATTTTATCCCTTATTCTGTGTTGGATGATTTTCAGTATAATTTTGGAAGCTTGAGAAACCAAACTTATAGTTCGATGTTCTTCGCATTTTAATGTGTTCTGTTTTTTCGGCAATGTGACTATTGTAATAAAATCTTTTGGCATTTGTCCATTACAATAAATAAATTTTGTTATTTTAAATATCTCTTCCACTACTTCATCATTGCTGGCGTATTTTATCATTTCTATGTATATACCATCATCACCTGCTGCCTTTCCATTCTTGATACTGTTTAGAGCTCTGTCTAATTCTTCTCTCATTATATCCGGACCTATCATTACTTCTTCTACTTCTTGTTTATCTTCTATATCACCTTGTGTTAATCCTTTACCGCTGTACAAGTTTTCTAAATAATTCTTCCATCTTTCCAATATATCATTACTTATCAATATTTTATCATTTTCATCTAGTATAGCTGTAGATTTCTTTTTATGTTTCTTATTTATGTTTCTAATAATGCTATATGCTATGTCCATCCTTCCTATCTTCATGAAATGAGCTATACTCTCGCAGTCTTTCTCTACTTCTTTTTCCTTTCGCAGTCGACACTTCAGAGTGATTTTATAAGTTTTCTATACATTTTAATACTATTTTCATCTTCTTTATTGCGGTATTTTCTTCTTTTTAGTAATAGTTCCATTATTTCTGTATCCATCCATTTTTTCCTAGGTTTAATTTTCTCTTTACTTAGGCATTCTTCTGCACTAGACTTTATTATATCTCTTATGTTGCACCATTTCTCATTTATATTATTGTCTATATCCTTATTATTAAGTTCTATCATTTTTCCCCCAACTTATTACTATATTGCACTCTAATGTTATCATCTTTTAATTTATTGAGATCAATATCTTTGGCTTTACGTTTCTTCTTACTTCTTTTGATATTTATGTCAATTTTACCAACAGGTAAATTATGGTCAGTGCTAATATCCGCTCCCGGGTATGTTTTAGAGTTAAGTACCATGTATTTATATTTTTCTTTCGCTAATATGTAATCTAACTGGAATCTTCCTATGTTGCCTGGCATTTTCCAAGTGTACCTTTTTCTTTTAGGTTGCTCAAAATTTGTATTTGTTGTAGTCAAATTATACTCCTTACAAAACTGTACCAGCCTGTCTCCTCTTTTATTTCTATTTCCAAGTCCATATCTACCTACTATGTTCCCCTCCATTGCCTCTCCAACTACTGCATTAAAATCTCCCATTACAAACAAATTATCCTTTTCATAGGTCAATTCCATTAGTGCATCTAGTTGTTCGTATATATCCTCTATGTCTTCTTCTGGGTAACTTCCTGTTGGCATATAAACTTGTATAATTACTGTATCATTTGGTTTAGTTTTTATCTTTACTAGTGTTATTCTATCACTGTGGTGTATAATATTTTCTACTTGATTCCCCCATTTTTTATTAAGTATTATTGCTGTCCCATTGCTTCCTTTAACCCTTCCGGTATATATGACTCTGTATTCATCACTCCAGTAGTCTCCACTTCCTTCCCATCTAACCTCACATAATCCCAATATATCTATTTTCAGTCTTCCCATTTCTCCTTTTACTTCTTCCAATTTTCCCGCCGGTTACATTGTCCTAACATTCCAGGTTCCTATTTTACAAGGGTTTCGCTGGATAACGACCTGAGTAGCCTTGTTTCTACTCCTGCCGGACTCAGACCGCCACGGCATATTACATCGTGAAAGCCCGTTGTCAAGAACGTTATTTCCTTTTTGTTCCATTTGCATCAGTTTCTTTTTTTTTCGGAATATAGTGCAGTAGTCTTCCGTTGCTTTCTGCACCGCAGTTCAAAGACCGGCGAGCCGATTCTTGGTGTCTGACGGAAACCCTTCCAGAAAACTATTCTTCTTCCTTCTGCCAGTACTGATATGGCTGCTGCCCCATATCAGGGGAATGCTTATTTACTGGCGGCATTGATTTGCCATGTCACAGGGTCGTTATAGGAGTTTGTAGTTTTTCATAGGTAAACCTGTCCCACCAGGTATCCCACTACTTCCTGATAACCCTGCCGCTGCTGGTCGGGGACTGCTTATTCAGTATATTCGCAGCTAACCACCATATCTGGTGGCCATTCCACTATCCGCCACCTGTGGACCCCGTTGGTAGCTTGCAGCTCAGCTCAACAAACTTTACTTTATTAACTGGTTAATTTGTAATAATTACTTTGTATGGTTCTTTGGTTGCGTTGAGTGTTTAAATTGTAACTCATTCAAATAACTGTAATTATCTGGCGATTGAAAAGAGTGGCGTGAGTTTCTTGCCAGTTCTTCTCACAGCTCTGGAACAGAACAGAACTGGCTGTAGGTCAATTGGCTGACAAAATGTAATGTTGACTTTTCATAAGCATCATACTTTATGATCAAAATGAAATAAATGCTTTGACTTTGACTTTGACTTTGACTTTATTCCTAATTATAATTACTACAGCACTATTCGCTGTCCACATATTTTAAAACAAAATAATTAACATAAACATTTTATAATTATGCTTCTATAATGATGTCAAGAAGCAGCTTGGTAAGCTTTATCATCATTAGCGCAATATACTAAAAAGGTTAAAACCTACACGGTTTGTCACAAATTCAGTTTGAAACTTTATTCGTTAATATAACACAATGATAACTTAATATCATAAATATCTTTGAATACGTCAAAAGCAAATACTGCAATCCCAGCAAAATGAATATACAAATTTGTATTTAATTTGGTCGTGGTAAAATAAATTCATTTCCACAATTATACCAGTCTGGAGGGTTCTTTTCTCGTTTTCCACTAAGATTCACGGATTACGCTGTGCGCATACAATTTTATGTGTTTCTCTTTGTTGTCGCATTACACCGTTTTCCGTTATTAAAATACTGTTTTAATAACTTAGTATCTGATATGCCTAGTAGCCTTGGTATATTATGAACGGGTTGTTTTACGCAACTCCAAGACTGTGCGCGTATTTTGCGTGTGTGCCTAATAGCCTTATTTAAGTATTGAGGATTTCCATTTTCATTATTATAGCTTTTTTTAAATTAAAGTACCTTTATACGATTTAGTGTAGAGATAATTTAGTTCTCATAGTAAAAAATGAGCAAATATGCTAATTACGAGTTGTTTTAACTTGAGATCCGGCAAAAATAACCCTTTAGCAGTATTTACTGCAATCAAGTACTCACAATTATTTATTTACAGCAAGCTTCCAGAAGGCCACCGCTATTTAGCTAAAGCACTTTTCTCGGTTACCCTCGTTCTATAATTTTTAGTTAGTCCATCCATTTAATCTCGACACAAAGCTTTTCTAATAAAACTACCTTGTTTTTACAACTCTACATTTTACAAAACGCTGATAAAATATTACCAAAACAAAATTATAGAAATGTGTATAATCACACAACAAATCACATAAAATGAGCCTTACATTGTTAATATTTCTTTTTTGGCTTTGAATAACTATGAACTCCTTAGAAAAATATATGTTTTTAAATATTGGTATTCCTCAATTTAAACTATATACGGATGGAATTTTTTTACAATTTTATTGATTCCTCCTTGCCGATTCTGCTTACGGTAACCATCTAAGCTTGCTGGTTTAGCTAGTTATGTAATAACAAACAATAAACAAATATGATGAAATCTTAAGCACACACTCTAACGCACATCAAGAATATTATTATTATCTACACTATTATATGAAGCGGAAGAGTTTGTTTGTTTGTTTGAACGCGCTAATCTCTGAAACTACCAGTAAGGCTTAAAAAAATCTTTTTGCGTATGATAGTCCAGCTCTCGAGGAAGGTTATAGGCTATGAAATATCATGCTACTAGAGACAGGAGCAGAGCAGTAAGCAAAGACGCGGGTGAAACCGCGCCGCGAAATGTTAGTATTCTATGTGACTATTGCACAAAACTTTGGCAACTTTAATTGGGTCTTTAATGGTTTTTATTTGTGGAGCCTCAAGGGTTCTATGACTGTGGTCTTCTGTAGTCAGTCAGAAATGTCCAAGATAAATTAGAAAGTACATAATATATGATTTGAAAAATCACATTGGTACTTGCCCGGATACGATCCGGGTGCCTTATCCACAGGGCCATTTCGACTACTAATATATTTACCGATTACTTTTTACGATAAATAATATAATTTATCAAGGTTTTATTTATTTATATCACTACTAGAAACCTAAACACGCTCAATATTAATGAAGATGTCCAGTACATTATTGTAGATAAGTATATTATTAGTAGTTATATTATACAGTACGTTATGAAGATATAGGTAATATAGTATTTTATATCTATGTAGAATTCTTATTATTTTCTCTGTCATTATCATTAAAAAAATATTTTCTTAACTTTAGTGTTAGTCAAATAAAAAGGGATATTTTTTAGAATCGGTGAAACGTTTAATTTTGTATAAAATCTATTAGCGCATTTAATGATATTTTTTTACTACTCCCTACGTTTAACATGAACATTGACGACAATACGGACATATTGTGAAGAAAAACACCGTAAGTCAATCTGGAATATAACAAATATAGCCCAATAAATCTCAAGGGTCGAAATGCCGGCTTTAAGAACAGTCCAAATCATAAGATAAAATAAAGGTATGACTTTTCGCATTTGGGCAGAGGATTTTCTTAAAGTAAACTCTCCCCGACCCCGTTGCCTTATACCGTAAACATATTGCGCGCGACGGAGCTCGGATAAGCTGTATGTACGCGTAGCAGTATTTTCCTTGCTTCATATAATACGTGGGACACTATAGTGCTACTACAATAAATGGGGACAGCTGAGAATTTCTATGCTGTTATATTCATGTCTCGCAAAAACACTAAAATGAGTTTTATAACTTGTGTTTAAAATGTGTAATATTTGGCAAATTTTCATAAAAATACTACCCGTTATTGTCGCACGCAGAGATCTCGTCTCAATAAGGAAAAGACAAGCATTACTCTTTATGTTTTATAATTAGGCATATATTTTTATAAGATATTAATCAATTTGAAAACAAAATGGTTTTGACAGGTTTTACACACGAGTATTAAAACTATCTTATCTAAACATTGCTAGTAAACAATACATTACGTAAAGCTTTGCAAGAGATTGGCATGCAAAATACAAATCTTTTCATCGTGTATGCGTGTCGGTGTCCGTCTGGCTCAGGCCTGGCGTTGTGTGAGACATTTACATAACGTGAGGAAGTGATCTCTCTATCCCAATGTGTTATTGAATGAAATGTCTCGTCGGGGAATTGTTGAATATATTTTTGGAAGCCTATGGTGTAACTGATTGCCTACATTTTTTGAAGTTATTTTTTGGAATGACTTTAGTTAGACATTCTAATTATGTCATCTCTTCTAGCCTTTTAGAACACGCACAGAAAGACTTATTCTAGAGTTGGTGTGCTCACTTACTGATAGATAAACATTAAGTAAAAGTCTAGATTATTATAGTAGATTTAACTTAGATTAAAGTATTTATATTAATAGAGGCAAGCAATGAATGAGGGAAGTTAAAAGGGAGATACACGAAGGAAGTATAATGTCCAGTCGTGGACATTTTTCAGTTCACATAATGATTAAAATTAAAATGCAAATTATAACTTTATTTATTTATTAGACTAGAAAAATAATTAGGTATATAAAATTTTATATTATAGCTTATTTTAACCTATATAAGTTATTTGATCAACGGATCAAGTTTCTCAAACTTAATTCTCATACTAACAGATATAATTATTAGGTACTAAAAACAAAACAACGTATAAACATCTGCTTAGCTACTTGTCATCAGTACATCTACTATCTAACTGGTGTCTTCAGTATAACATAGGTATACATACAAATGTGTATTCACAGCCGCAACACTAAATTCTTCAGGTACTTAGGCCATCTTATAGTATTATCTTATTCTAACAATGACCACTGGACCACTTAAGTATAATTTTTTCATTCAAATTTATATTCTTTTACTACTACACATTTTCATTTAAATCATCAACATGCTCATAAAAATAATATTATAATTTCCTCTCCTAGCTAACTTAATGTCTTTCCGACTTAGGCGCACAGGAGTGCTTTAGAGTATTACCCATTTATAATTTAATTTATCACAGTCAGTCTATGATATTTGGTCTGAGTTAATTTTCTGCTGTTTCCTTTCTTTCACGAACAGGTACAGCATATCTGGTATCCACGTAACTAACAATACGACTAATAAAGCGTTTTGAGCTGTTATGCAGGCGATGTAGCTGCCTGTAAAATCCCTGATCCAGCCAAGGAAGTAACCGGCAGGAGGAACTATAATGCCCATGGTTAACATGCCCAAACCAACCGCGGCAGGCACTTGATCTAATCTGCAGTTTTCTGATATCGCGATGTTCCTGGCTACGATGATCATGCTGCGACCGAAACCGTAAAGCAAAGACATGACGAGAAGAACTTCTAAGTTTGTTTGGTAAGCCAATACTGTAAAAAGAAACGTTAGTTTTCTATAAAATATGTCAAAGATAAAATTTCAATCAACAAGAAACAACACGTATTACAATTAGGTATATGTTGATACACTATTGTCTGAATTATGATAATAAGATATAAAAGAAAAAGTAATCATCATCGTCATAAATCTGTCCTCTCTCTGACCAGGACCGGTCCTCACCCTGAGGACCCTCATCTACAGTGTAACAAGCAAGGTAAGTGTTAATGTTTTGTAACTCAAAAGACAACACAAAATTACTATTATGTATAATTTTGTTTATTTCATAGACGTAGTGCGTAGTAGGCCATAGTGGAGGCCACCATACCAGCAGATTCAGGCGATGGCTCTTGAAATGGTGGCAACCACTTCTGGATTCCACTGACTGCTTACCATCAGGCAGAATGGAGTCACTTTGGCATGCAAATATAAAAAAAAACATGTCTAGCATACTCACTTTGTCTAGTAACGATCAGCCATACACACGTCATTATAAGCATCCACCTGGCCTTTATCCTATATTTGTCTTGGAATATGGGCAAAATAAGACGACCCATGATATCCGCAACTGCGACCGCTGACATACAATTTGCTGTTTGCTGCTTATCCATCGATGCCACTTTCTGAAAATCGATTACGCCATGAAACGTAGATACTATCTTTAGTCACTGATGCTGTTATCATTAGACTTTAAACAGTGATATCAATATTGAATTAATACTACGAGTAAGAATAACATTTGCTAGCAGGTTTTTTGTGTAGATACAGGAGAATGAAATACTTAAGTACTTTACTTACTAACATTGACCTAGTAGCAAAAATAATATATTTCTTAAAATGATCGACTCAAAATGCTTCTTATATCTAGAATCTTAAAAAAGCATTTTGTTACAATATATTTCAAAATATATTGTTTTGTAAATTAATATGATTCACGATAATTATTCTATATCACTTCAAGCCAATGCAAAGTTTATTTATGTTCGGTTTTGCACGGCCCGTTAATCAAAATCGCTTCTTTACAAATACCGAATGCTCTCCAGTTCTATCTGCTAATTTTAACCTAAATCGCGACTAAGAAACCTTATAATACCACAGTAAATAAAAGTAAAAAAAAACATTTGGTATTCGCTAAACGCAAAGGCGCACTTATACATTCTCTCAACAGCAGATAATTAGTTCATTTTATAACTACAGTAGGCCAGTATCAGTACTATATCAGCTTGATCATACATGCTACTGCGGTATTATACCATATTAAACTGATAAAGTACTCAACAAATATGGATTAAGTACACAATTTTCTGTTTACGTAATTTACAATGTGATAATTGTATCCGTAATACACGCGGAAGGTTTTATATAGACCGAATTTCTCTCGCGACTTGTTTGAAACTTTTATAAACATACAACTCAAATATACAATATATCAATCTTTCACTTTAATTGGAGCAGTACCTAACACTGAGAAAGAACATAAAAGACCACAGTCATTGTAATATCCGTTGGTCTCAAATTTTTTTTGTCGCGTTCGGCAACGGCTTCGTTGTGCGTAGTTAACGTTGTATCTGCAATGCTTAGAGAACATAACCATGTACATGTTACGATAACGGTTAGGTCGAGGTTTACTATGACGTTTTGATTAAATATTCTGCTTTAGTCATGTTTAGCGATTATACTTTATACTACATGATAATCTGATGATAATTCTATTCAGGATATTTTTGCTTCATTATTACTACAGTTACACTAAGTTCAAAGTCCTAATCGAACAATTTGCTAAAACCAAATCGGGACAATTTATACATATAAAAATATACAATAATGTTTACCTGCAAGAAGAATGGATACAGCATACTGAAATTCTGCGTAGAAGTAACAGCTAATGCTGTACCGATCACAATGTTTATAAACCTGATGTCAGACAACAGCGCGATGCCAAATAAATCGTATAGTTTATGCAAAAGATTTGATTTCTTCTCTACGACGGGACTAATAGTGCTGCCTGCAAGAAAATAATTCAATATTATTATTAAAGTCATGAAATTATAACTTACTATTACTTGTCTAGTGAATAAGGAGGCGGCCTTATATCTCTGGATCATAAATTTTATTTCAGATCTATATTTCATTGAAAATTTAATTTTGAAATTGCCCAAGTAAAACAAATCAAAAAGTACGGTAGTAGATCCACGCTGATTTCAGCATGAATGGGCCGGATCGTCCGGGGAAGTACTACCCTCTCATAGAAGATCGACTTAAGAGTAGTAGTATCCGTACTACTGCGTTTCGTTCGGTGAGTGAGAGCGCCGGAGGCCCAATTTCCCCCCTTTCCTCTTTCCTCATTCCCTCATTTCCTTCCCCTAACCCCATTCCCAGCCGCCATAGTGGAGGCCACCATACCAGCAGTTTAAGACGATAGCTTTTGGTATGGTGGCCGCCACTTCTGGATTCCACTGACTGCTTACCATCAGGCGGGGTGGAGTCACTTTGGTAGGCTATAATATAAAAAAAAAAAAAAAAAAAAAAAAAAAAAATCAACTATACACTCCACCGTCCTACTCAACAAGACCTGTATCACGAAAACTTAACAAGATATACCTACGCTTAATTAATACTAAAGAGCTCTGCATTCATAGCTAGGTATTTAAAATACATACATATTTTGTAGAACACATATAATTTTATCCTGGTGTGGGATTCAATATTATAAGAACAATAATAAAATAATTAGTTTTATCAACTAAAAACATGTCTGAAATAAGTAATAATGTTATTTTTAATGTTTATAAACTTTACTTCTCGTAATAACAAGATCATATCCCCCAAATATTTTGTCAAATATAAACAATTGCTGTGACAACGTATCTGTTTACTAACATTATTGAACAAATATATTTTATACATTAATTAATCATGAACTTCTAGCACAATCCCCATTTGCCAATAATATGTTATTAATAGCTGATTATCCATATTATTTATATGTACAATTAAAGCTACTCGTAATTCTAAATGAGATAGAACTGAAACTAATGATCCTTTATGTAGAAGCAATAAACGCTTCGTAAATTTATATGAAAGTAAAAAAATGATAGGGAGGTAAAAGGTGACCTTGACGATTTTACTTGCATGTAGTCCTAAGATGGTCAAGGCACACATTTCTTAAGCACGAAGTATTGGTTCCAAAATTGATTTATGTACCAACGTAAATTGTATTTAAATCTGTGCGATGGCAAACTTGAATTGTAATGTAAAATTGCTAATTCACCCTATGTGTGTTAATCCATTCTGCAATAGTAATGATGTAAATGTTTGAACAAATGCTCTTTGTATGAGAAGAGCTGAGTACTAGTAGATTTTAAATCAAGGGGTAATAATAAACTTATCCTGAAAATAATAATCTTATTATAATTTTAAATGAACTGAATTACTTACCGTTGAGCCCATTTGTTTCTGATTTATTTAGTTTGCCCCCACCATTTAGTTCTTTATTGCTCAACGCTTTGCTATCCCGTCGTTTTTCATTTCCATTTACTAAATCCGGCTCGGTTAGCCGTCTATCAATTTTTTGCACGTCCCCATTCGATTGGGATATTTTCCTGACAACTGCACCGTTTTGTGTGTCTTGTAATAAATGTGCAGTTTCATCAACTGTCACCTCTTCGATTATTTGTTTCATGTGTCTTTCTACGGGTTGTATTAACATGCAGCCTGCGATCTGAAACATAGTTAAATTCGTAAATATATATGCTACTATCATTGTTATCTTTTTCTAATAGTAATTTATACGTAACGTAAAAATATTCATCGTGTGCTATGGTACGTAAAAACTACTATAATATATGTATATAATTATAGTTACCCCATGTAAGCTCAGACCGGACAAAAGCAAGCATGCGCCACGGAACCCGTAATGTTCCAAGAGATACCTCACTAAGTGAGGCATTAAGGTCTGTCCCACACCTGTGCCCACATTGGCGAGACCCACAGCGCGGCTTTTCTTTAGCTTGAAGTAGCTATTTATAGCCACAAATGACGAGTTTTGGATGAAACCCAAACCCAAACCTGAAACAAAGCATAATAGATTAGTTGTACACCGTAACAATTCACGTTTACGGTAAAGTAACGATGGCAGAGGTTATTATAGGTCATTTGTAATATTAGTATATCTGATATTATGGATGTAAAGGTAATAAACATACCTACTGAGTATTTGCATCAAAGGTGAAAATAGTTTAGATAATTATTGTTTTTTTATATAAATTTCACGTGAAAAAGAACACATACTTACTCTTTTTTCACGTATTTATATAAGTTGGAAAATATAAGTGTAGAATGACTCAGTCAGTCAAGGGTAAGTGAATTTTTATAATGCAGATTAAATAAATGATATCCTCACCTAATAATACGCCATAAGTTATCACTAAATGCCATATATTCGTCGAAAACCCACTGAAGAATATACCAACAGTACAAAAGCACGCTCCGGATACAGCAACAAATCGTGTAGATGTCAATTTGACTATAGCTCCGGCTATAGGTCCTCCAAAATTCGAGACAAATAACATAGTACTAAGAACTAAGGCTGCACCTTGTGTTCTGTGCCCCATGGCTTCTAATGCATCTCCATATAGCAGACTGAATAACGATAACATCGATTGGTTAAAGATCTATAAAGAAAACAAAACATTAATGATAAAAAACTGGAAACTTCTAAACTGCCTTTCCGATGTTGTGGTAAACAGAGATGTTATTTTAAACTTGTTTTGTCACTTATAACATGGATGTCTAGGTTTGCCGTTGTTGACTAGCTGTTGTTGACTATTTAAGTCAATTAGCAGCGTAAAACTTTACATTTTACACTGTTGTAGTAATAGTATATAGTAGTAATAAGTGTACTAGCATTAAAATTGAAATACTGTTTAAACTATTGTGTAATAAACAGAAATCTAACAACTACTACTCGAAGCGCAATAACATAACATATTCAATAGATACGATTTACTGATAAATTGATTTTCAAATACATTGAGTTTCAAATACAATGGTTATCAACATTACAAATGCCGCGACCTTTTTCAATCACTATCTAACTAGATAAACCTAAAAAAGATCCTGTTGTTATTGACACTTATTCCTTATCGTATTATATTCTAAATAAATTAATATAATAAGGAAAACATTTTTATATATACTTTAACGTTTAAAACTTGGCCTGAGTATAGTGTATATATTTAACTATGTAACTCTTTCGTGTATAATATGTTGACGAAATTTATTTAATAATACAAAAATTATTATAATATGAGTTTAGTAGTAATTAAATTTCCTCGCTGATTCAGTACCTATATGTATCGACTATCATGAAAGGTCTCGAATTCGATTTTCTGGTCGGTTGAGAAATTTTTGGTAGGTCTCGGAGTCTAGAATTGTGCATTTTCATGGGATCTGACAAGGCGTGATGTCATGTTGTTCACCACTCCTATAGCATACTGACTGCCTATGATCAGGCAGAACGAAATTATTTTAGTAGGAAAATATAATAAACAAAAGGACTGTAGAAAGTTACAGTAGCTATTGCAGGAACTATTTACAAGTACCTACCTACATGTAAAGCTTATTTTAATCTATTGTGATCAGTCAAACAGGTGAATAAGGTACAAAATGACAATGTGTATATCTTAAAGTAATTATATTTATTTACTTACATTGCTAAGAGCAGTTCCTATTAGAACCATCCATCCCCAACCTCCGTCTGGGGGCACTAATTTGATTACTTTCTGCGTCCTTTGCGTCAGCACCAAAGAATTCTTTTTCGACGCCATTTCTATTTATTTTTTATCTATTAGTTCGCTATAACATAATTTATTTTATTTATTCTGAGTTGTATTCCTTTGTACCTATAACAAAATGAAAACAAAATTAGAAACATTATAAAGAATGCCTGAAATTGACAATCCGCATTGCGTGGTGACCAAACTCGGCGTGGTTTTACCCGCGCTAAGTTGGGTTATAATCTAATCTTTGGTTACAGCACCGCTCCCGTCGCTCGTAGCGTGATGTTACTTAGCCTATAACCTTCCCCACGAACTAAACTTCCAAACACAAAGAGAATTCTTAGAATTGGTTTAGAAGATCTAAAGGTAAGGATAAGCTTACATACTTACAAACAACCACTTTATGATATTACTCGTAGTTATATTGTCATATTAGTTAAAAGGACTAGGTAATCTTAATTGTTAATTTATTTTGTAACTGTGAAGAAATGTGCAGAAACAAAACTAAACAAAGTAGAGAACTTTTCATTTTCTTAATAAGCATTGTGTGCGATTAGTTTGTGTTATCCGGTTATTAATCTATTGATAAAGAACAAATTCGCATAGATCTGAATAAAATTAAAATACTCATAGATTTAATTATCGTCTTTCATTGCTATAAATGCCAACAATTTAAAAAAATAAATCGCTATTATTATTTTTCGTTTATTAATTTTCTAGCTGTTGTCTCAGTAACACTTATAATAAGGAAGATTATAACTATATTAATACCTATACCCATCGAAACCAACACCATATATCTGCATATCTAATTTATCTAGTGTGTATCTGTTTAGCAAATAGTGGACTTGTTCGCAACAAATCCATTTTTATAAATAAACGATTACATAATAAGTCCGTTAGGAAAACTTTGTATCACCGCGTTTCCAATCTAAAGTAGATTACTGTATAGCTTTTGGATAAAATTAGCTTTAACAAAGGAGTGATAGTAATGTTTTATATAAATTTCAATAAACTTATAGACAGTTAATACGTAAATAAGTGTACCTATATCTGTTATATGTACGCGTAAACAAGACCTTTGGTACCAAGCGGTCAAAGGTTAGGGTAACCCCATCTACTTTGTTAATACTTATAAACATAATTAATAATTTTATTATAAGTACAAAGTTTGCTTGAAAGATTAAATATATCTGTACACATAAACTATTAAATATATCTGTATACATCGGTACTTGCAAAACATACGGCTATAATGAAACGTGTCATTACAAAGTAATATATAATGTGTTCCTAACTGGTTTTCTGTTCTAATAAAGAAATATTTTTTTAATCAAAAAGGTTTTCGCAAAATAAATACCTATTTCTTCTTTTTTGCGTTTTCGATAATATTTTTTATATTTTTCAATCAATTTTGTTAGGAAAACAAACTAGCGTATAATTTACTTATACTGATTGTTGTATCTTATGTAAGTGACGTGTTCCTAAGAATTGCAGAAAGAATACTAAGAAAAGCCATTCACACATTTGAAAAAAAACAAAAGAAAAGAAACTGATTTCAGAGGTATGACCCCTTATAATAATTTTCTAACACGAGTATACCCGTTTTATAAATATAATTATGATTTCATTGAACTGAAAATAAATACTAATCTTTCTATTAACAGATAATACAATAACAAACACTTAAGATATAGGTATCATTAATGTTTTCTGTCAGTGATAGTTTCAAGTGCTGATATAATAAAACCACATGTGCAATTACTTTTGTAATGATATCGTCATCATCTTAACAATATCACATCGATCGAATAAGTTACCTCTATGATGATTAAAACGTAATAAATTGTCCGAAAGAATTTTTTTTAGTAATGAAGTCGCTTATAGATTTATATTCATTAACATACATACTCGTAGATACTTAAATATAATAATAATAATATAATAATAATAATAATTCATTTATTTCAGGCATCAAGGCCCATACAATAAATACCTTAACCTAAAATACATATAAAATATAAAATAATACACTATTTTTGTATCGGCGTCGTGTTACGCTGCGCTGTGTTGTATAAAGTTCCACGGAAACGACGATACACAACACCTTTCGGCCAAAACTCTTCTTTAAGGAATGTTTCCATATGGCTAGTCGGCACGCGCACCACAAACGAATTAAAATTCGTAGTATGACGTGCTTCCAACTTCTCGACTCTCAGAATAAAGTTGGTTTTTATTCTGATGTACTCCACGACCTCCTCAACCTTCGTGGAGTGATGTAATCGGGACACGTACAACTGCGTTGATGGTGTTGCAGGACGCAGAAGCATATTTGATCCTGTCAGCGCGGTTCCGCACTGATTTTTACAAGTATGCTTCTTTTTCTTCTTTTCGACCTTAATGAAGCCGTCCTTGTCCGTGTCCTTCTCTGGAGCCGATTTTTTCTGATCCTTCTGTAAGAAGACTCCTCGGCGTCTTGGTTGTGGCGTAGGCTTGCTGGTAGCAGCAATATCTGCGTAGGTACGTGTAGGGGTCGAAGTATTCGTACCTACACGATTCGCTGCATCGACACTTGTCGAGGCAGGGACGGCGACGCGCGTTGCATCGCATGCGATATTAGCGGCCGGTGATGCAATTGCACTAGGTGACTCAAAACTGCTGATGGACGCATTGTGTGCCCCGCGTTGAATATTCACCTTTAAGGTGTCGGGTGACTTTTTTGTCGGAATAGCGCTACGTAATAACGCTACTTCACTACGTAATTCACAAATGGTATTTTCCGACACTTCCCACTTGTGTTGTAGCTCGGCCATGCTCACTTTCAGGTTGGTGACATTCCTTAGCAGCCTGGTGACGTCGACATGATCGAATGTGACGGGAGGTAACTTATGCAGTTCCTTCGCCACGAATGCAGGTACGTCGTCGGGATCTGTCACCTTCAGCAAGGTGATGATATCTTGCACGCTCTTCTCAGTGCCATCTCTTCGACGTGACGGCATCTGGTCAAGCTTGCCCAGCGTCTGGTAGAGCAATCTCTTGGCACTGCTTACTTCTTCTTCTTTGAAGTTGGTCCTGCAGATCTGCAAAATGCTTACTTCGTCCATTGTATCAATGGCATGCTGCACGAATGCCAACAACTCGTTGACTATGAGTTGCTGCGAATTCATGTTAGCGGTAATGGGCAGCGGCTACAGCCGCGCGTTACGTGAATTTAATAAAATTCGTGCGTAAACAGTAAACACGTCAGTGCAGTAGCGCGCATGCTAGTGCAATGTAACTTAAATAAGCTAAAAGTTCCATTAACATAAGCAGGGACTATTTGTTATTTTCATCATTATCATTTTAGCCGAAAAGCGTCCAAAAACAAAGTAAGTAGATAGGTTTGTTTCTTTTCCTTTTTTAACATTATCAATTAATTACACAAAATATACACTATAATTTCGTGATTTCACAAGGACCATCAGGCTTTAAATTTATTATTGAGATATACACTAAGACAAAATAATTTATTTAAAAATTGCAAATTAATTTTACACTTCAGCGAAAACATCCATCCAACTAGACAACCGTTAAGTGCACTTTTATCTTTCCACGAAACAACTATTCCATGCACAAATGTTTCAGTCTGATCTGAGTAAGAAAAATTGCAATAAAGTTTTGACGTAAATCTTCGTATCTATTTCAAAAGAAACGTTTAAAAAGTTACGTAGTTTTATGAGAGGGTGTGTCTACAACATTGATAAAATAATAATATATGTATGATAGTGTATTATTAGATACAGTTCATTATACATGACCTGGTTATCTAAAGTCAGTTGTCATTACGGAATAATACTGATTTTTGCATGATGTTGTTTGTGAATAATGTTTATATTTTAAACATCTACTTGGGTGGTGAACAAATTTGTCTGATAAAGGCGAATAAATAATCTGCCCTCATCTTAATACGTTACAGGACTTTAGTTTCAGGAAATCTATAACAGCTTATTGGGGGATACGTTTCTTTAACATCTTCAATGACATTTGCATTTAAGGGAACAAACTGCCATACCTACCATGTAATACAATGTAATGTAAAACCATGCAATAAAAAATACACGTGTCAAATATTATTTATAGTATTATTCGAGGGATTTATACATCTAACAGTAGCGATTGAGTAGTAAGCTCTTAATTTAAGCTTATCAGATAGTAACATAAAAACAAAACATCAGCTACTTATCGATATTTCCTCACAAGATACAGAATGAGTATAAAAATATTGACATAGGAGGACCTACGCATCCGCATTCCAAAGTGTAATATTTTGTTTCGCTTTTTGCTTATACTTTGAATAGTTGACACTGTCACTACGTTTCCCCTAACCAAATGTGTGCGTATCCGATGACATATTTCACTAGTATTATTATATTTATTATTGTGTAATTGAATTAGGAACCAAAGTATTTTAAGTTAAAAACTTAAACCTTCATATTTGTTTTAAGTATCATGTACAAAACATCGCTCTATTTTCCTTAAAGAGATAATTTTATTGTTGTGTCGTTGAGTTCAAGTATAAAATTAAATGTCATTAAATATAGACGGGTGTTAACTTACAGAAAGTTTTTCTGTCTATTTATTGTTTACTTTATAAACACATTTTTTTTTAATAGTGACAACTTAAGATGTCTAATATTAGATGTAAGTATCAAAAATTATAAACGTAGAAGGTGTTTTTGTACTTTAGGTACAATAATTATTGTGATAATTTTATCCGCCTTCGTGTTATCTAATATTGTTTATCAACGGTCAAAGACCGTTCACACATGGACCGTGCGAAGATTTTACTTAACAATACACACTGTGATCGGGTATGTAAAGTGGACAACAGACATTTTTTAATAAACAATTCATTTCACTGACCACTACATACCTAACTGTTAACACTAACAAGAAATTTGCTCGTATTAACAAAATTACTATGATTATTTTATGATAATAAATTGAACAGAAAAAGTTACCCTCTAACAGCTAGGTACAACAACACAATAAATCATAGTTCATCAAATTTTAATAAAATATTACTTATTCTAAATCTAAATAGGTTTTAACAATAAATTAATGAGATTTCAATAAATAATGACAGTTTTAAATTAAATTTTACCTACAATACACCCTACACCCTACAATACACCCTCATTATACTAACTTTAAAAGAGGCAAAAGCACACCTATACTTTTAGGTATCGCGGAGAAAAAAAGAAAGGGAAAATATGAAAATGTTATTCCATTTACGACTCCCAAAATGTAAAATATCCAGTAGGGATAAAGCTATCTTTGGATTTTTGTTTTTTTCCGTGGCCCAGTCCTATATTGATAGCGCGGTACGCGGTATCTTGTATATTTGGCGTTTAAGAACACGTATGACGTATTTCAATGACTTGCTGTTGGCGCGAACTTCTTGATATACATTGAATAACATTTTGAACTCGACGCTGATGAAATGGGTCTGTTTTTATAAAGTAGATTGAAGTAGGTACTTCAACCTACTGCCTGAAGGTGTCAGGCAGCTTTAGCAAAAACTGTATCTGTTTATTAACATAAATTACTATTTATGCAGTTGTAGAGTATGTACATATATTGATTACGATACTATAAAATATTACTACTTGACGCATTAAACGTAAAAAAGAGTGAGCGTATCTACTCTTGGTTAAATATCAGTACATATAGTACTTCGCCAGATGCAATGAACCGCAAAACATGTTCGTTGAAGTTTTCATCGGTTCACGTGATCGAATGAAGTGCAACCAATTAAAAGTGAAATTGACAGCTTTATTTATTAATTAATTACGTTTTCGTGTGTTCGAATATTACTCTTGTCTTCATACATTAGTAGTATGCATTAGCCTATGATAACATACGGAGCAATACTATGCGTAAACTAGTGGACATTAAACTGTAGGTTTTGTAGAAATCATTCAAAGGGCAATGGGGCGATCTCTATTATGAGTCGATTTTCGAGATCGAATAAAAAATTCTTTTGTATTTGATATATTTATATTTTCCAATTCTCGAGGAAGGTTGTAGGCTATGTGACATCACGCTACGACCTACAGCAGCGGAGCAGTAACCAAAGATGTAATTTAATGCGGGTGTAATGGATGCGACAGCTAGTTGGTAAATAATTTTTAGGCAGGTAAGTTTTTATAATATTTAAACTTTGGACGGTGTGTTCTTTGGACTTTGTATAAAATAACGAATTAAAATATTTTTATTGAATAAAAAAGAATGTTGCACTGTCAGTATTAAAACTATCGTATCATTATCTTGTACATCTAATAAATATGTAGAAATGCATGTATCCATAGCATCCATAATATTATTAATTTAATAAGGTTATTTAAATCAAACTTAAAGCTAAAACGTAAGTCAACGTACTTCTTTATTTTTTCAGATAATAAAAAAAAACAGTACGTTAAAAAGAAATGTTAAATTCAAATACAGATGTTTCATCTAACTGATTTGAAATTGATTTCATCATATTTAACTTTCTTAAATCAAAATTGTACTTTCCATTCTAGTATATCTTCATTGTTTTCAGCGCCTAAACGGCTGAACTGATTTCGATGCAAATTAATATGTAGATAGATTCGGTGCCGGAGACTACTTTTTAACCCGAAAATCGGTCTTGTTTCCGAGGGAGACAAAACTCATTTTACGGGCGGGTGAAGCTGCAAGGCCCAGCTAGTAATCAATATAGGTGATATAAATATTATACATTATACTTATATTTTTTTTAATAATTTCTGGGCTACGAAAAAATAGAATACTGTACTAAATTGCAAACGAAAGCAAAGTTTCGAAAAATTATTATAATATCTATGTAAAATGGTACCTACTTGATGCATAAAGGTTCAAACCTTAGAAAGAAAAACGGAACCCTTATAGGATTACTTCGATGTCCGTCTTTCTGTCTGTCTGTCAAAACCCTTTTCAAAAACCCGTGAGGGTATCATGAGGTATTCTGAAATTAACATCAAATACTTATCTAAATCATCCCTTAACCCTTAAAAAATCATGCTTTAAGGCAATGCAATCGTTAAATATAATAGAAATATACATTACTAACCGTCACCAATTTGGCAACACGTTTGTATGACAGTTTAGGTACCTACTCTTTAAAACTTTTAGTGCAAATGTACCAAAATGAGTCTAATGTATCATGGTCGACTGGCCTTGTAGTTCCAAATGATGATGACTAACCAAATTTTGCACGTTTATAAATACGGCTTCAGTCTCCTCTGAAAGCTCACCTAGGGAAGACTTATAAACGTTTGTGGCTTAATTATGCATTTTAAATAAGGAATGCACGTATTTACTTATCTCAAACCAATTGGTGTCTTTTTGATAAACAGCTATCTGGGCTAAGACAAAATCAAAATTAAAATTATCGATTTCTAAATGTAGGTACGTCAAAAATGAAGTTGCTGGACTCTTCGACTAGGTTATCTATAGATAGTGGTACCAAACTTAAATCTATAGTATGATTTATATATATATAACTAGACGTCCGCCCTCGCTTTGCTTCAGTATCAAAAGATTTATTCGGTCTCATAACAAACGCCTGCGGAAAATATTATTGCTATAGTGTCATATTATCATAGGTAGTAGATCCACGCTGGTTTCAGCATGAATGAGCCGGATCAACTGGGGAAGTACTACCCTCTCATAGAAGACCGACTTAAGAGTAGTAGTATCCGTACTACTGCGTTTCGTTTGGTGAGTGAGAGCGCCGGAGAGCCAATTTCTCTCCTGTTCTTTGAGGAAAGCCTCACCTCCCCATTCTCTTCCCCTAACCTATTCCGAGCTGCCATAGTGGAGGCCACCATACCAGCAGTTTAAGATGATGGCATCTGGTACGGTGGCCACCACTTCTGGATTCCACTGACTGCTTACTAAATAAAAAGGCTAAATTATAAAAAAAAATTGTATCATCCGATTTACAAAGACGCTTAAAATATTAAAATTCTGAAAATGACTGAAAAGTCATGTTAAAAATAATAAAATATAGCCTATGTTACTCGTTTCATTTATTGATTTCTAAAGGTTAAGAATTTTTGAAATCGGTAACATAGATTTTAGATAAATCGTTGCAAACAAACAAACAAACATACAAAAAATCAAATCTTTTCTTTTTATATTATTATTATTACGTAGTTTAGTTAATACATGGTCATATTATGATGTGACCCACTTAAACAAACAAGGGTGAAAGTATAATAAAATTACATAAAAATAATATTGATGGTGCAAATAAAGAGACAAAATTTTATGTTTACTTAATATATGGTGTTGTACTGTGTGGTAACAGTAAGACAAGTTATTACAGAGCGAGATAATGAACTTGCATTACCTTTTACTTTTTCACAACAGTATTGGACCTTTGTAAAAAGTCAACGTGGTGTATCCTTTGCGTGAACCGGTCTGTTAGTCTCTGTTTAATCTGTATTTCTGTTCATAATGTCTATAATTCTATGCCTAGGAGTAATTACAAAATGGTGTCAAATCATAGGTTTTCTATTGAAATGCAAAGACACGAGTGAATTGGTAAAATTTAAACACATAAACCTAATTTTTTTATGCGAATTTTGAAACACATGATCCAATATCGGTCAGACCACGTTAGTGTAGTCATTCATTCAATTTTGAACTAAATAGTTTTAGGTTTAACTTCGAATTAGTAATAATTACCACAAAGACAATCATAATACATGTCAAAAGTGTATTATGATTGTGCAAAATAAAAAAAAAACGTGAGACAATTGTATGACGTAAGCAAAACTAACAAAGGCTCTGTGATACCTACCTCAGATTACATGTATGTATGTTTGCACCATTGAAAAATTTTAATAACAAAAAAATTTCAGGACATTGAAATTACATGAATACTTTTTAAAAGCATCTACAGCGAATTTTTTTAAATGATTGCGGGTATTATCTTTACTGTCTATCTCTCATGCTCAGAGAGAACATTCTCAGTGTATAAAACAACCTAAAGTATAAACATTTCTAACGTTTCTAACGTGTCGTGGCCAACCTAATATTAATACGATGTTAAAATAAAAAAAACGGTTATTTTCCACAGAATTATATTATCAAATAAATTTTCCTATTATTATATCCCAATTAATTGTGAACACAGTCGAGTAGCGTGTCCTTTTAACAACGTACGACTATGCACACGCAGTATAAAATATCATCTAAACACTTTTGTAATTCTTTATCATTATACCAACGGAACGACTGATGAATGAGGGCGACTCACAACCGGCTAAGGTAGCGAAAATTGGGAGAGGCCAGTCCAGCAGAAATAGATATATTTTGTGGCTCACACACGACGTAGTATAATATGAGTGACGCAGCGATCAGGGCAATCATTAGACCACACGTACAATTAAGTTGGTAGGTATCAAGTTTCAAGTGCACTATTGTTTTATACTAGCGTGAATTCTACAAATAAACTGCGCACTTGCAACAAAAAAATATACATAATAATAATAATAATATTCTACCACATTCACACAGCGCCATTTAGCCCCAAATTAAGCAATTATATTTGCTTGTGTTATGGGTACTAAACAACTGATATACTACTTATATACATTTTTTTTTGTAAATACATACATATTATAGATAAATTACACCCAGACACAGAACAAACAATAATGCTCATCACACAAAGGTTTGTCCTGGGTGGGAATCGAACCCACGATCTCCGGCTTAGCAGTCAGGATCACTAACCACTAGACCAACAGGCCAGTCAACACAGTCACATCAAATCCTAGTGTAGGTTATTTGCAGACAGCATTTGCGGTAGATAGGTAGCTTTTGAAACTTATTCATTTTATTAAAATAATCATGAATGAATACGATTAACATCACAATTACGAATGTCATGTTATATCAATCTCATTTGTTGGTTGGTCGACCAGGTCAAAACATCTCAGTTGCCAGAATAAAATAAGAAGAAGAAGAAGATCAAAACATATTGGTAATATTGCGGTGTAGTTATACATAATTAAAAATACATATTATTCCACTTAGGGATACAAGTATATACGTCGAGTGAAAGATTAAAGAAAAGATCAATAGATGCATGAAGATACGAAAGAAAAGAATGTATATTTCCAGAAGACAGCTGATACAAGAGAATGGAAGATTATCTTATTTTGCACTACCCCATACACTCAAAATATATTATTCAAATAGAGTTTGGTTTGATGCTGTACTAACATTTTCATAGTTACTATACGAGTTACAGCAAAGTTTACCTCGCTAACAGAATTAAGAGAAACAGACCGTGATTCCTGGTTATAGACACAATTCTGTATTGTCTAACAACTTTGCCATTGCAAATACTACATATTACGAATACCTTACATATTGTTCTGTTATCATCAAATAAGAAATATTTGCGAGTTTATAACATATTGTGTCCGGCCTAGTGGTTAAGTACCTATGCTAGTTGCTTCGCCTATATAGTTTTCGAATAACACGGATTTGATTCGCATCCCTGACAATTATAAATATATTTGTGAGAACTATATAACAAATATTTGTTATTAATTTTCTTTATATTAGCCTACCGAAGTGACTCCAGTCTGCCTGATGTTAAGCAGTCAATGGAATCCAAAAGTGGTGGATACCATTCCAAAAGCCAGACTACTGGTATGGTAGCCTCACTATGACGGCTTAATAAGACTTACTTTATATTCCTTAAATTTACTTCAACATGACATGTCCTTCTTCAAACGAGGTTTAAAGAGAGCATTAATATCACGGTAGGCAGCGGCTTCGCAGAGCCCCTGGCATTGCAGAAGTCTATGAGCGACAGTTACCACTTACCATCAGGTGGGCTGTTGGCTCGTCTGCCACTGTAGGCAATAAAAAAAAAAACATACTTTAAATATATATATATATATACTATCTAGGGTTCTCAGGTCGTCAGCGTCATTCTTGATAAAATTAGTGGAGATCTACTATTACTATCACCCAAATTAACATTGACTAACACATTTTATTCTATGTATAAGCACAGAATAGATAATAGTAGGTACTTAATAGGATATAAGATACTTGGAATAAAGTTCATAATTATAATCTAATTTGAAAAATCTTTTAATCGAAATATTTTCAATGAACCAGTACAATTTTACTTCAAGAGGTTATCGTACATCACCACTAAAGTATTTAATTATAATAATATTTTTTGTACTTCTTTTATACCTTGTTATAGATAAAAGTAGTATTCATTATTTTGTAATCTGTGCAAACAATACGTAATAATAATGTTTTCATATTACTTAATAACTGAGGGGCAACAACTTATAGTTCTTATTATGACACTTCGCTCAATGGAGATATAGGTAAAATGGCTCAATGTTATATTGATAGTTGTCACTCGTTTAGTGATCACTAAATTAAAAATAATATGAGAGTGCTTTACGAGTTCTGTGGTAGATACTTTGTACAGAATGCTACAATGAGATCTCCAGTTTGATCTCGGGACGGGTAAAGTAATATTGAATAGAAAATTAAACTGTTGCATTTGGTGTTTTCCTTGAAATTTTTTAATTTTTCTCACCGATTAAACCTTCTCTGAACTTACAAAACAAATATAACAAGATTAAAATTAGCGAAAACGGTTCGAGGAAATAAGCGTGCAACTGTGTATGTTATGTTGTTTTGTTGTTCAGTTCTGATTAAATCTCGTACGTCAAATTCTAACACCGTTTTTGAATAGACATTTAAAATATATACGGTCCAATTGAAAAACCTCCCCTTTTTTTTGAAGTCGGTTACTAAATAATCTACACCTTTCACTGACTGAAAGCTACATTCGTGAGATGACATTAATATCAACATACCACGCCAATAAACAACCAAAATATCTCGTCTTTGATTTTAAAAAGATGTAGAAGCGTATAACACTAATGTTTCAGTTTATTGTTTCAGATAACGTAGGTATAACAGTTTTATTAAGTTCTCTATACACTAGAGAGCAAGACTGTTGTCATAATACCGGGTAGAATGTGCTGACTCCGGAGTGGTACTAAGCGCTTCTTGCCCGATTGACGAGATAGCTGTTGTACACATTACTACTTCGCCATAGAGTTAATTTATAAACAACACATATCCATCTATTCTGTACAATTATTGTGTAAGTTTGTACATATTGTGTTAGTCCGTGGTGCTTTATACTGTGTTAGTCCGTGATCCGTAGTCACCATTGAATCACCAATAAATCTGACTAACTATTTAATTTGTTACCATTTTAGAAATATAAAATATTTCTATGAACATCGTCAACAATAAACGTAACCACACGATCTACACGATGTAACTAAACTTGTTATAAGAAATATACGGTGAAAAAGTTTACAGTAGATAATATAAGATTATACAATTTTTTTTGCGTAATATGTCGTAGCAACACCGGTCTAGAATCGTACCACTTCATATCTTCCCATGGGTGTCGAAAATACAAACAAAATATAGTAAAACGTAACCATAGCAACACTAAAATTGGGCATCGCGGTTAGAAAACAAAAACTTACTATTGTATTACCATAAAAACAACAGCAATTCACAACAAGGAATTTAATAAAAACTAAAGACATAGAACTGTGAAACGTTTTAATCAATTAATTATATCTTTTCAATTCACGTAGGTACGAAACCGTCATTCAGGCAACGGTCGTAAACATATTAGCATAGATTAGGATGATACGTCATGTCATGGATTAATTCAGCACTAACACAGCTGATATGACAATGTTTAGGTATTCTATTATAAGTCTTGTACGCGGCAGACCAAGAAAAATATGGCGGGAAGAGTCGGACAAAACAGATAGAATATGGTCCACATTTGTTATGTACTGAAGAGTATGGAAGTACTGAGAGGAGCCTTTGTCCAGCAGTGGAATTATTTAGGCTAAGAGTAACTAACAGTAAAAGAAAGAAGAGTAACATAACTATCATTATAACTTAATTACTATCGATAATGTTCTTGTTTCAAGTAAGAACTGTCTTCTGAAAATAATAGCCAAGAACATGCAATTGTTTGTTTTAATTATGTATCATCGAAAAACGATTCGTACTTATCACGTTATAAAAAAAAGTCATAAATATTAGTTGACAAGGGACAGTCCTATCATCGTTTATTATGAAATATATCTAAGTAAATCGTTCGTTCATGATATCACAAATTATGAATACAAAATTAGCATCAATTTTAATGAAAAAACATTTGTTCATGCAAACAGGCACAATAATGGTTACTTAAGTTACATAATATAGTTTTAAAATCATGCACCATTATAGCGTAAGTATTTAAAGAAATTAATTTAAGTGCCCTTTGGTGTTGCAAAATGTAAAAGTAAACATAATCGTTTAATAATCCAGATTGAGATACTTTTACAAAAGGCGAATTATTACACGCAAGTAAATTTATTACTAAAAATAATTAACTGCAAAGAAAAAGGTAATAACAGTAAAATAAAAAAGAAAATAAACAAAAAATAAATAAAATCTTACCTAAACGAAAAATAATCTGTTTATACACAACAATGATCCGTGCTCGCAAACACTGACTGATCAGTTATTTTTCATACGACTGTCCACCACGGTAACACCAACATCAATGAGCATTGACACCGTATCACTGGCGAGTAAACGCGATAATACATCGAAGCTACCTTTTGCGATTATTGTTGTTGCTAAGCTGACCCTACTGTACTTGGCTGTAAAACGTTAGAGGTAGTACGCTGACCTGTCTTTTGCGCTTTTAATTAGAGATAATAGACCTCTCACATATTTGTAGAATAGGTTATTGGCCTATTTTCGAAAAATTTAATTTATTTTATTAATTTAATTGTACTTTTAACTATTCAAACAACTTTAAAATTTCCATGTAAATTATGAATGAATAAAACCTCTATCATCATCATATCTAAATCACTACAAAGTTATTTACAATATTATATATATGTGAAAATGAGTTTATTTCTCTTGTCATAACGGACTATCAGACGTGATTTTTCGCATAGACGTAGTTTGAAGAATTAAATTTAATTGCGCATTCCGTAGGAGCATGAGGTCAATGTGTTTTTAGTACAGTGCCTTATAAGGCATTTTGAAACGTGCCAATTCCTGCTTTATTTTGAGTAGATAAGGCCATTGAAGAAAGTGTTTCTATTTAGTAGATATCAATGGCGAAAACAGAATAGATTTAGATAATGTTTATTTTATTTTACGTCACCTAAAAACTTTGAATGCATTAGTGAAGTATAAGTTATGCATGTTCTTAAATAATATTTTTATACAGAGTAGGTATGTTACCTATTTTTTATATTAGCAGTGATGTATACCTAATTGATGGCATACGGAGCAGAAACGTGGTCACTAAATAAGGGTCTTGTTAGAAGGCTCAAAGTCGCTCAGAAGGTGATGGAGCGGGCTATGTTAGGTGTCTACCTCTGAGATCGTTTAAGAAACGAAGAAATCCGCAGACGAACCAAAGTAACTGACGTGACTTGCAAATTTGCTTCTCTGAAGTTGCAATGGGCAGGATACATAGCTCGCAGAACTGACGGCCATTGGGGCAGAAAGGTTCAAGAGTGACGACCACGAATCAGAAGACACAGCGTGGGCAGACCCCTCACAAGGTGGACTGACGACCTTATAAGGGTAGCGAGCAACCGATGGATGAGGGCGGTAAACGACCGGCTATGGTGGCGACAATTGAGGATGACCTTTATCCAGCAGTGGACGTCTTTTAGTTGATATGATGATGATGATACCTAATTATGTACCTATATCTTTTGTTTTCTTTACAAACTTAAATAATCCTAACGCTCATAGCTTAGATTATTTATGTAAGTATCTACCTATATTATGTTGTATTTTATGTCACTAATATTAGGTTGTCATAATATTCTAAATGTTACTAATTGTTGTTAATAAATAATGTTTATTACCGATTTTCATATATTAAGTCACATTAATACCTACCTTATTTAAATCATCATTAGTATATTTTTTCAGCCAATATCTAGGTACTACTTCTTTTATGTATATAATTATATCTGCTTAGTTCATAACTCCTGCTTAGATCACCCTCCTTTTCGTCATTCATACAGATAGAAGAACTCGAACTAAGTATTTCTCTTTCAATAAAGGAACATGATTGCATTATAATGTCACTAGGTCAATCCGTCATTTTCAGCAAAATTTGAATTGTTTTTGATAGTAGAAGGTATTCGGTTTAGTTCTCATATATTTTGATTGTTTAAAAAGCAACATCTATGAGAATTCTTGACATTCATAATTACGGTTCTCTGAAAATAGATTTAAGCCACGAAAATCTATTCTAGAGATTAAATTTAAATACAATTATTTCTGAATCTGCATTAATTAACATGAGATTTTGTTATAAAAGCATTTGAGATGTAATCCTACTAATATTATCAATGCGAAAGTTAATGTGTGTATTTGTGCGTGTTTTTGTGCGTGTGTGTGTTTTGATATGTAGATAGATTTGGTGCCGGAGACGGACATAGGCTACTTATTATTCCAAAAATCAGTCTGGTTTCCAAGGGAGACAAAACACATTTTAGGCGCGGGCAAAGCCGTGTAGTTGTTAATAATACATATAAGCGATTTACCTACTGTCACTTTACGAGTCGCATGAATTTCACCAGTGTCGAGATCAGACCCATAACGCAATTTTACGTTAACCTACGGCAGATACGTACAATAGATTGAGCGCATGCCATCCTTAATTCACTGAAAGCTTAAATTCACTCACCTTTTGGAACCGTATGACTACGATGGTGCAATTTGTAAGTATAGAAAGGACTTTATACTTCTTAATAGCCTGATAGAGATTTAGTAAGTCTAATTTACAACCCTCCCATGACGGTCTTGCTGTTTTTTGTGTTTTATTTATTAACATTTGCTAATGAATGAAAACAGCAACAAAAAGTTTTTTTCTATAAAACTTTATTTATGATAACATCATGTATAGTTATATAGACAGAAGAAAGTGAAGTAAATTAAAAATCCAGATAAAGAACTGTCAAACATTGTTACTGTTTTATTATTTTTTAATGAGGGTATCATTTAAAATAATAAGTACGCGTCCTTTATTAATAAAAAATGAGTTCAGTTCATTATAAGTTTTTTCTTACACAATGTAGTCACACAATTACTAACTCTCTCTTAGCGCTCGCTAGTATGATGACATACAATGTTGACGTATTTACAAAATTGCTTAAACGATTTTGATGTTACGTAAGCCAGTTAGTTTTATACAAGGAATCATATCAGCACAGCTGTTTACAACAGGAAGGCGTAATTATGAAATATTGATAATAATAATGAGCTAATAAACATAATTGGTTATGTTTTTCACATAATGAAACATCAACTTTGTTAGGACTACTTAAATTGTTAACCTTCTATGGATTTGTACTTTGATTTTCATTAAATTTTGTGTACCGACTATTGTTATTGTGAACAAACTTTGTAGTTTGTAAAGATTTATAGACAACTGAGTTTAACAATTTTCGAAACCATAAGTAACAGTTACCATTTACGATTAAGTTGGTCGTAGGTCTGTCTACCACTAAGACTGATATTGAGCGGTCTGCATTCAAAGTCTGCCCGCCACCATCGTTGGATATTGGTATAATTATTACCCATACCATTTTGATTTGAAAATTTTTTGAGCTTGTAAGACATGATTAAATACCTCAGGGTCGGTAATAAATGACTGATATCGCCGATACTGAGAGCGTATAAAGGTTACATGAAGCGCTTATCCTTAGACGGGGCGTGTGCTATTTAACTAGTAACACTTTCTAAACATTGCAACTTTTTATTTTTATACAAGTAATTTGAATTAGACTAGGATATAAGAACAATATTTACTAACCGTCCTTGGAGAAATATGCCATTTTATTATTAACTTGACCCTTTGTTTCAAGGTAAATTATTATAGCGTTGCAATAAAATACAAGCTCTTACTGGCACAAAGAAAAATATAGAGTGTATCAACTGCTTATCATTCAGTTCAGGTTGTAGGGTCAACTGAGAGAAATGGGTCAGAATTGTACAAGCGGACGAAGGGTTAAACTACCTATGAAACACTTTATCACTACGTTCTATAAAAAATATTAATACAACAAAAATATAAGGGATCTCCAGGGATCCCACTTGATCCTGCGTAAGGTAAATGAAGTAGGTACGGGTAAGTATATCAATATTAAATAGTTGAAATTGGGATTTCCTATTAGATTTGTTTGTGTGTAATGACGTCTGTACATAGCGTTTTGCATTACTTAGCACTTTTATTATGTGTAAATTTAATAAAATTTGGACTGGTGAGTGGTGATAGTATGTGAGATGGTATGAATTGATCAGCAGCAAGTCTTTATAACATAAATTTTCTGTACATTTACTGCTGTGTTTCATTATTAATGAGAGAGAGGGGAGAAGCAAAGAGAGATAATGTGTTATCTATAATCTTCTTTTTTTGCTTTAGCTTGTTTTATCTGCGTAGGTATATTTTTATTACGCAACTCTATAAAAACTATAAAACAAAAATCGATTCAATTCGATTTCCAGTCCATTGTTGAACTTTCCTATCGATTTTCAAAGGAGTTTATTAGATGCAGTCTGCTTTCAGCTAAGCAACAGCATCTTTGGAGTATTATAACTCCAAACTGCGTTAACAAATCCGCCGGCAAAACGTGATGATCATCGGTTATATATTTTCAAAGGATTCCTACAAAAAAAATACATTAGTACACATTAAAATTTAAGCTTTAAAGGATATTTAATTTAATTTAAAAGCACTAAATTTTAACTAAGATATGTACCTAACCATAAAAATTTCGTTACGACAAAATCAATAACAACACGTGCTCGTATTTAGTTGGCGCGAGACAAAGTTTGGAACTAATAAGTTATGTTTACAAATTCTGTAATACGCAATAACACAACCAGAAAGAAAGAAAAAAAAGAAAATACTTTTATTTGACACAGAAAATAGGCACACAAATTTTTTAGAGGTCAACATAAACACAAATAAAAATAATAACAGATATATTATATGTTGTTAACTACGCATTATGAACCAAGCAATACAGCCTGCCTAAGATGCGATTGACGGTAGTAGATCCTCGCTAGTTTCAGCATGAATGGGCTGGAGTGACCGGGGAATTACTACCCTCTCATAGAATATCGATGTAAGAGTAGTAATACCTAAATTATTGCGTTTCGTTCGGTGAGTGAGAGTGCCGGAAGCCCACTTTACCAACTACTTCATTCCCTTAACCTGCCCCATTACCAACTGCCATAGTGGAGGCCACCATACCAGCATTTTGAGAGTATGGCTTTTGAAATTGTGGTCAGTGGACATCTCTGGATTCCACTAGCTTCTTACCATCAGGCAGAGCGAAGTTACTTTAGTAGACTAACAAAAAAAATGAGCAGAAGTGTTATCTGCTTGCTAAATGTTAGGTTACTTCAGTCACCGTTTTGCCTGCCAAGCATGTTTACCATATAGCTAACCTGATCTCTCTTGAAAGAGTTCTATATTCTGCTATAGTCGTCTTTTGGTTTAAATGGAGTACTTAATGCATTCGGTACATATTTTGACTTAAAGAAATAGCTGTTAGCTATAAGGCTGCCAATTGTTCTAATGTAATCTAAGTGTATCAAATAACTAATGAAAAAAACATTTAAAGTGGAACAAAGAGTTATAATATATTCTAATTTATTTATTTTTTATTTATGATTAAACTTCATGCATAAAGGTACAGAGGCAGACTTAAAGTATTCTCTACCAGTCGAAATTAGGTGATGCAAAAATAAACAAAGGAGTAAATGTAAATGGAGCAGAAAAAAGCTAAGATTGAATTTGAATTAAGTATATATAAAAGTTTAAACATAATATAGAAAATATACGGTGAGTACTTTATTTTCACATGACACTCAAAATTTAACCGTGAACTTTACGCTATCAGTTGCAATGGTTGCGTCATATCGACGGTAAAATGAGTGGGCCACGATTCTACATACGATAATCATTGAATTTACAATAACATTACGTAGGTAATGTATGTTTTCATCATCAAGATCAAGGTGATTTTTTTTAAACTTATCTACTAAAATGACGCCTCAGTGTTTAATGGTATGTAGTCAGCTGGATTCTTGAGTGCTGAACATTCTACTATGGCAATTGTTAAACAAACAGGCTATCTATTTTTTTTATTCTTTCTTTTCTAATTAAATTTGTTATGTTTTACTTATAACATGTATAGACATCTTGATCTCTTTTCTTAGAGGAAGACAAAGTGTTAACACCTAGGCGTTTTGACAGATTAATCTAGAATTTATATGGGTATGACATGATTTCATTGCAAGGATAAAAAATTTGTAAAATGTGTTTATCGACATCATCTTTATGAATATATAAAGGATCCCAGGAATAAAGAAATGTATTTTGTTTTATTTCAATTATGTACCGTAGTGCTGTTATCGTAATTCTAACCACATGATCAACGTGGTAGTGTTATCTGATAAACACAATTAATGTTGGATTGATGCAGTCACCAAAACATTTAGACAGCACGTGCAGTGTAATGCAGTACTATTGCACACTGACGAACATACATTATATTATTACAACGATAACGAGTATTATTTTGAAAAAATATATTCAATAATGTTTCAACATTTGTAAGTGTGTTGTCCGTTCCCAAAGCGATAAAAAATTATCTAGTGTTACGTTCACAGCTAAAAACAGATACATTTCTAACACAACAATATAATCTTACAGTTGACACTTATTTGATATCATGAAGTAAACAAGTTTTTAAATAACAATTTTATTATTATCTCGATTATATTTGAAGGTTTGTTAAAAAAAATATGTATCAAGAATTTATTGTATGTATTATTTTTATAATAGAACATTTTATTGTTACCTTAAAACAGTAATCTAATGATTTGCGTTTATAAACGATGCGTCGCACTTCGGTATCGTCGCGTGGGCCCCCGATGTTCAAAGTTTCGACAAAACGGTGACAATCATAATTTGAAGGACGACGAAAGTAGTCTTACTCTGAAGGGGGGGGAGGGAGACGCTGTTACATATTAAATTGCTTTTATTAATAGGGTGATAATTGTATCTATTCTAAGGCTCAAATTGAGATAACGTTGGTTTGGATGTAAGTCTTAGAGGTGAATTGTAAAAAAAGAGAAAACTTGTTTTTATATGTCTTCAACTTTACTACAAAATTCATAAATCAAGGGTGGAAATAAAAGTTTTATCTCCGGTAGGCAATAAGCCGCGAGGATTATCAAATCTACAACTCCCTTGAGTAAATCGGACCTGTAATATTCTGTTAGTTAATTGATATTTAATGAATTGATAGATTATAAATCTAAATACACAAATCTGCACACAAAGTACGTAGTGCAACTTGCAAACACGATCGAGCTTGATGGTTAACTA
Organism: Parascotia fuliginaria; assembly: GCA_963082885.1. Taxonomy (NCBI): domain Eukaryota; kingdom Metazoa; phylum Arthropoda; class Insecta; order Lepidoptera; family Erebidae; genus Parascotia; species Parascotia fuliginaria. The sequence goes on from OY720172.1 coordinate 14,010,255, forward strand.
AATGTAGGCAACACGGTTTTCTCTAATTACCTACCTACTTAATTTGTCACTGTTTTGGATGTCAATTAATAAGTATATCTAAATTGATAATCTTATAAAATGATAAAAAATAGATGAATTTGATATCTTATTTACCTAAGTTTTATCTAAACGTAATATGATTGATTTGATATTAGTACACAAATACAGCTGATACCGTTCTCAAATGTTTATGTAATTCATGTATGTAACGTTTTATCAATAACAAATTTCAAAGCAATAACATATAAATCCTCTCCACTTGTCGATGTAACACAATTCTAAACCAATTTTTAGTTTAATACCGGTTTTCTTTGTTAATTTGTTCAAATCCTGAAACAATCTGGTCTCTTGAATCTACTGATACTGAGTGGCATTTGCCCCTTTTTACTTATTAAAATTACTGTTGAAATGTGGGTGTAATTACAACTTTGTTTAACTTTTGAACCAAATGGCTCTATGCTACAATAATTAGGATATCCAATGAAATTCACATTCTTTCCATAAAGATTTTAAAGATTTCAGGTCGTAACACGTCTTTACATTAAAATATTACCATAAATTTATAAATTGTAGTAAATTATGTGGCTAATAGAGTTTTCTGAAGAACTCTTTGAATTGGTACAAACGCCATGTGCAATACTCAAGTACCTACAGCCGGTCATAATCTAAACAATCTCGAATAAAACTGTTCGGTCGCTTAGAGTTCTATGGAAACGTATTTATACAATTTTGATTGACCATACTTAGACAAATATTTCTTGAGGATAATTTAAATTTTTATTTTAATGAATTGGTGCGCCATACATAGTACTTATTCACTATAATGGCCCTTTTGAGAAGCTTTTCCATGCCGCGCATGACACAGACAGTATGACCACACAGAATATTAATTGAAAAGTAAGCAAGTAACAACTAAAAGCTAATGCCTTTATATAATAATTTCTAAAGAATGCCAAAATCGATATTAGACTTTACTGGTATAAATAATAACCATTACCTAAAATTAATAGAATTGATAAAACGTTCATCACGTGTGAAAAATTTGCATGATATTTTATAACCAACTTCATTCATTACAATCTGAGTCAACGTATTAAAAGCATCTTGGTTCTAATTTTAATATGTTTCTTTTCGGCTTTTCTATTCTGTCTCTAACCTATTTATTTATATTGATTATGACGTGTTCGAATTATGAAAATTTTACCATTGCTGTCTATCTTATCCATAAAAGTCTTTCGATTCTTATATCACCGAATCATTGTGCTATCAGCCGATCATCACTCAGTACTCACGTGTGCTCCATGAGTTCAAGTTTTACGTACAGTAACCTCGTCCTTGATACATAATGTTTACTATACATTTTATAGGTACAGGTATTTTAATCTTAGATATATAACTTTATAAGTTTAATACTAACTTAAAACATACAATGTTGACCCATTATCCATACAGAGCGAAGAATCGAAAATGTTACTTTCTACATCCTTCATCATCTATGTAAAAGCCTGAGGATGTCCACTCTGAACATAATTATAATGTTCTCCCAAAGGAAACTAATTTTGTGCAGGTAATGCTGCTGGGTACTGGACAATCCCGCCCACATGCCCATCAATGTAACTCCTGTAACTGTAACCAATACGAAACACCGGGTTTTGACCGGGGACTGCCAAACTTACTGTTTTGGACCCCGCACCAAATTTAATCAAAAGTAAAAAGGAGGAGTTGGAAATAAATAATGTCCACTTCCCTCCAGTGTAAAGCTAACACTGCTGGTTAATAAATACTACTCTACTGCTTATTAAACATTGTCCTACTGCGGTGACGTCTACGATACTCGCGGTAAAAGCTCAGGTGGTTCCATAGACTACACTGAAACGACCAGTGTCTTTTTGTAACTTACTTCTAACTAAGATCCAATTAGTTAACTTGACGCCAAATAGTAAGTTTAGCTATTCCCGGTAATTCTGTGTGTAAGCTCAGTGTTTGCTAGGCTCTCCTGTTATAACAGACGGGTGTCAGGTAATGTCCAACACCGTATGAATATTCACAAAATAGTCAATATGAAAGTGTTTGCACCTGAATTCGTGCAAAGTTGTGGCGGGTTGTTAGTTACTTTATAAATCGTTTCGTTCTTAGACCAACCGAAGAACACCTAATGAGTGTGACGTCATTCTAAGTACCTTCATACGAGTAGGTTCGCACCATGAGGTCGTAACGTATTCTATCAAAATCATTAACACTGCTGCCAGTTTGCTTTTTCGGAAGCGTTTTCACCCAATATTAGTGATAGTCCACGAATGACAAATAAGATAAGCAAATGCTAGATAGCGTACCGCGTACAGTCATGACATAATATAATATATATAAGTCAACTTCTCTGTCGTATTAGGCTTGCCTGTAAAGATAGATGTAAGTTTAAGAGTAATAAATAAATAAATAAATAAATAAATTTAAGCCACTTACTGGTGAAACGTATTTCGTGGTGATGACATTACTCGGATATCAATAATCATCGCTTAATTTAAAAATATTGAGAGTATGATGGAACTTACGCATTTATTGTGTGAAACCTCGTGCTTAGATTACTTTTAATAACACTGAGTTTCTTCCCAGTTCTTCTCATGGCGATACCCAGGGAACTAGCTGTTGGTTAATTGGCTGACATTTTGTAATTTTAAACGTTCATATGTGTTGATTCAATTAATTTAAATTAATAAATATATTTTGATTTAATTAGATTATTTTATTATTTGATTTGATGATTTGAGTCATAAAGTTATAGGTAACGCCAATATTTTATTGCAATAAATGAATAATACCATGCAAAGTGTGCAATTTTTTTACTTTGACAGCTATCATTATAGGCTGATACTATGCATTTGGTATCAACGGTTATCTTTATAATTATTACATTTAAAGCAATAAAATAATTTAAAAAACAATTAACAATAAAACAAACTAAAAACATAATAATATAGGCATAATAATGTTAAAGCATAAAACATAGCATCTTTGTTTATTTACAAAAATATTTATTTTTTATTAGCCTATTAGTGGTGTCCACCTGCTGGCAAAGGTAAAATAATAAATACTCAAACAAAAATATAATACTTATTTCTGAAAAGAATAAATTTAACAATGAAATTTTGAGAATTTTTACGGTAGTAGATCCACGCTGATTTCAGCATGAATGGGCCGGATCGTCCGGGGAAGTACTACCCTCTCATAGAAGATCGACTTAAGAGTAGTAGTATCAGTACTACGGCGTTTCGTTCGGTGAGTGAGAGCGCCGGAGGCCCAATTTCCCCCCTTTCCTATTTCCTCACCTCCCTCATTCCCTTCCCATAACCCCATTCCCAGCTGCCATAGTGGAGGCCACCATACCAGCAGCTTAAGACGATGGCTTTTGGTATAGTGGCCGCCACTTCTGGATTCCACTGATTGCTTACCACCAGGCAGGGTGGAGTCACTTTGGTAAGCTATAATAAAAAATAAAAAATAAAAATTGAATTTTGTATGTGTATTTAAAAATGCATATAATAATAATAATAATAATAATATTCTACCACATGCACACAGTGCCATTTAGCCCCAAATTAAGCAATTATATTTGCTTGTGTTATGGGTACTAAACAACTGATATACTACTTATATATATTTTTTTTTTGTAAATACATACATATTATAGATAAATTACACCCAGACACAGAACAAACAATCATGCTCATCACACAAAGGTTTGTCCTGAGTGGGAATCGAACCCACGACCTCCAGCTTAGCAGTCAGGGTCACTAACCACTAGACCAACAGGCCAATTCACCTGATGGTACTTAAGTTATATACAAGTACTTCATGCGACATGAATGCAGCAGGGCCGCCATGCTGCATGTGTAGTTCAATTAACCTTACGTCAATCGCCCCGCAAAACTTCTTTCTACTACGACATCTGCCGCGTGATTTTAGAAGTGTACCTCACCTGATGTGTGTTTCCACTGACGCGGAGCTGAACGGAGTGGAGAGTAGCGGACCGTGAATTTGCCAATTACAGCATTTCCACTTATGTGGAGTGGATATTTCGAGCACTGTGATTGGTCAATTCAAGGCCGCTCCTGAACAGGAGTGAACACTCCGCCCAGCTCCGCGTCAATGGAAACGCACCTAGGTCTACGCACCGATACTGCCAGCCCGCTGGCTGCTGCGCCGGTTTCTTAACTCAGCGGACTAGTGCCAGCAGTATTTATTTGAAAAAAGAGTCTTTATAGTTACAGACGTTCAGCTTGTTCGCTTATTTACTTGAGTATCAAAAAATATTTATAGTGGATTCCTATAAATAGGTACTTGACCGCAGTGTTCTCAAAACAGACGATTAGTTTCCATTTCACGATCTCTGTGTGATACAGAGATCGACTGATACAGTTATCGAGTTTCTGTATGTGTTGAGATCGCTGCACTTAAGTTATGGTTTTTTCTTAAATATTATTATCTTTTCAGTTAATTAATCAATGCGAATATATATTTATTTACATATACGATTGTATTATGTTCATATCATTCTTATACAGAGTGTGAGCCACCTACATATTAGACCGAATGTAATCAAGGTGGCGGAGTGCCGTTGATTGCAGATCGCTTAGTGTCCGTCTTCATGGACGTCTTGTGGCAGTGGTCAGTGGAAATTCTAAGTCGGATAATGATCAAGATTTACTCTATTATAGTGCTCTAAAGAGCACACGGTTACGTGTTGTACAGTCATTACTTATACTTTGACCTTACTTATAATTAGAACATCTATCCTACTAAAGCAAACTTATATAGATATTCTTTTGTTGTCAAAAACCAACTAGAGTCACAAGTTATAAAAAATACTAAAATCCAACATACTTGTATATATAGACAATAACCACGATATTTTATGGAGTCAAGTAAAATTAAATTAATATCGAGTACTTTGTACACATAAATTTTACTTTTGGTACAAATTATTACAAGTACTTGGTGCCCTACATGCCCTTGACCAGTTATCATTGTTTTTAGCACTCGACGAAGTATCATGTACCTACCTTGATTGTGCTGTGTTGAAAAAGTTTAATAATAAATATGTCAGGCCGTATTTTTTTAATCAGTTCGCTTGTTTACCAGGTATAGTTTACAGTAAAAATATTATATAAAATTAGTCATTCATCAGTACGTTTATTAAAAATCTATCGCATTCAAATATTTTGCACAAAGATATGCATAATCTATACATATAATAAAAATGTAACGGATTCCTGTCTGTACATGGAAGATATATGAAAAAAAATGTTACAATTTTTGTCTGTTTATCTGTTTGTCTGTGCGTTTGTTCACGCTAATCTCAGAAACGGCTTATCCGATTTAGATACAGTTTTCACTAATACATTGTGGTAAGCTTCACTAAACATTTAGTGTTTGTTTCGTGTCAATCGGTTCATAAATAAAAAAGTTAAGCTAATTTAAAGAATCACATCATAGACATTATATGTAGGTATTTAGTTTAGGTTAGTTTTTTTTCAAGTGAGGTTAACACGTCTTATTTCTTTGTAGTTTAGTGTTATGCTGGTTTCAGCATGAATGGGTCGGATCGACCGGGAAAGTACTACCCTCTCATAGAAGATCGACGTAAGAGTAATAGTATCCATACTATTGCGTTTCGTTCGGTGAGTGAGACTGCCGGTGGTCCAACTGATGCAGAGATGACAATCCTCGCAGCATGTGTGGGACCAGCTAAGTATCCGCAGAGTAATTTTTTGGGTGTTATGGGTTGACCCGCCGGCCAGGGAGACCCGTAGAAACGGTGGTGCCGCTGACCGCCCGTGGTACAGAGGCCCAACTAGGCCTAACCACCCTAGAAGGCTGCCCCATCAGGTCGCGCATAATTCCAGAGTGCTTCGTCATGCCAGTTGGTGACCGGATGGTGGGACACGTCTAATATTTTCGAGAGGGTACGGGGGCCCTTTGCGAGCAGTCCGTATCATCGGAAGCCCGGAGGCCAGTAAGACCCTTGAGCCATTACAGCTGCGACGAGACATGGCTTCAATGGCTGTCTTCTATCGTCTTTACCACGCAGAGTCTTCTAAAGAGCTCTTGGAATTAATCCTACTCTCTCCCTTTTTATCCAGAACGACACGCGCGGGACTGAAGTGCTACCTTTTCACAGTGCAATCTGAAGGGTCTCAAACCAAACGGTTCAACACTTTGATCTTGGGTCTTTTAAGTGGAGGGTGAAAAAGCATATCACTAAGCCGCCATAGTGGAGGCCACCATACCAGTAGTTTGGTCTTGGAATGGTGTCCACCACTTCGGGATTCCATTGACTGCTTACCCCCAGGCAGAGTAGAGTCACTTTGGTAGACTAATATAAAGAAAAAAAACGTGATTGCGTTTTTATTCCTCGGATTCCTCTTATTCCAAACAATTTTCGTTTAGTTTTAAACGAGTTCAGTTTCCAGTGAGCCTATGTTTAGCGATAACAATTAATAAAGCCCAAGAACAGACACTAAATGTTGTGAGTTTGGATCTAAGTATTAGCTGTTTTCCGCACGGTCAGCTTTATGTGGATCTGTCACGTGTAAGCAATCCTAACAGCCTATATACTTTGATCCCCGATGGCTATACGTCTAAAATCGTATGATAATATAGAGAAGCATTACTATAAAGTATTTTTTTTAAATACCTAAGCGACAATGTTTATTATCCAAAATAAACCAGTTTCGAATCGATTCTGGAATCTTTAGGGTCTAATTACTCACATCACATCATAATGGGTGACTTCAATACCAATCTTCTTCCTAGTCTATCCTATCGTGCCCGCAAATTCCTTGATATCACCAAGTCAGCCAGTCTCCATGTACTGCCTCTGCACCCCACTCACCATAATACCGAAGGGCAGGACACTTGGCTTGACTTAATCCTCACCTCTGCCCCTTCCTTAGCTTCATCCTATGGTCAAACATGCGTTGTTTTAATCGTTTAGATGTCGATAAGTTGAGTAATGACGCCTCAGAAATCAACTGGTTTGATATACTGACAGCCGACACAATTGATGATAAGGTGAACATCTTTAATAGCCATATCCTTAGTTTATATGATAAACATGCACCCGTGAGAAAAATAAAGGTAAAACGTCCTCCGGCTCCATGGATTACTCAGGGCGTTAGAATGTGGATGAGGCGCAGAGATCGGGCCTTTCAAGATTTCAAGAAAAACCGCAGTGAAAAAAACTGGACAGCTTTTAAGTCTGCAAGAAATCGATGCAACCAGATGATACGTAACGCCAAACGCCGACATATTCTCAATAACATCACTTCTGCTTCCCCCTCCGATATCTGGAAGTTCCTCAATACACTAGGTGTCGGCAGACAGCCTTCTGTTGAATTGCAGGAGACATTTGGTTTGGACGATATCAATCGTCATTTCTCCTCTACATTTCTTATAGATCACCAAACCAAGTGTCAAACTGTTAGTTACATAGCTTCCTTACCTCGCTACAACATACAAAGTTTTCGTTTTTCTCCAATTGAAAAAGATGAGATCAAAAAAGTTATCCTCTCTATCAAATCCCATGCAGTTGGCTGCGATAACATCAGCCGACGTATGATTACTACTATCATTGATCACCTCCTTTTTCCTATTGCCCACATCATTAATTTTTCCCTTGACACTGGCGTTTTTCCATCCATGTGGCGCAAAGCCTGTGTCATTCCCCTACCCAAGATTGCAAACCCATCTCTTCCCAGTCACCTGCGTCCCATATCCATTCTTCCTTTCTTGTCTAAAGTGCTCGAGAGCTGTGTACACAAACAGCTCTCCCAGTTTGTCTATCAAAATAACCTCTTGAGTCCTTTCCAATCCGGCTTTAGACCTGGTCATAGCACTGTTTCCGCGCTCCTGAAAGTGACTGGCGATATTAGAGAGGCTATGAAAGACACCAAAGTCACAGTGCTAGCTTTGATTGATTTTTCGAACGCCTTTAATACCGTCAGTCACAACATCCTTCTATCTATCCTCTCCCACTATATGGTCTCATCTGATTCTTTGGAATGGTTTTCAAGTTATCTTCGAGGTCGTCAGCAGTCGGTTCGTTACAAAGATTCAACATCGTGTTGGGCTAATATTGACGCAGGCGTTCCTCAAGGCGGCATTTTATCTCCTTTATTATTTTCAATTTTTATTAATCTCATTTGTCCTAATCTTCAGTGTGCGTATCATCTGTATGCTGATGACTTGCAGATTTACTCTCAAGCCAGTGTTAGCTGCGTTACGTCTGCGGTGGACATGGTGAATGAGGACTTAGCTTATATCAAGAACTGGTCGGATAAATTTGGCCTTGTCGTAAACCCAACCAAGTGTCAAGCCATCATCGTTGGCAGCCAGCGCATACTCTGCAGACTTGACCTTCTCTCTCTGCCCTCAATCACGTTCAACGGTGTCAATGTTAATTTGAGTACAGCAGTAAGAGATCTGGGGCTGTACATTGATACCACGTTAAATTGGGCAGCTCAAGTCACACAGGTAAGTCAGAAGGTCACCGGTACCCTGCGAGCTCTGTATCGACTAAAACACTTTCTTCCGATTAAAACTAAAACAATGCTTGTGCAGACTTTAATTTTCCCGATAATCGATTATGGTGATGTGTGTTATTATGACCTGAATGCAGATCTACTCAACAAACTCGATCGTCTTCTTAATAACTGCATTCGATTCATATTTAATCTTCGCAAGTATGACCATGTGTCTACCTATCGTTTACAACTGAAATGGCTTCCAATTCGTCAGCGTCGTAGTCTTCGCGCACTCTCTACCCTGTATTCCATCCTTACATCTCCCAATACTCCCTCCTATTTAACTCCTCAGTTTCAGTATCTATGTTCTACTCATGACCGTAATCTCCGCTCTACAAATAATCTCCTTCTTCTTTGTCCTTTTCACACCACCGATTTCATTAATTCTTCTTTTCCAATACAGTCCATCCTTCCTTGGAATGCTCTGCCTCCAGAAATCAGGATGTGCACCAGTCGAATCGTGTTTAAGGCAAAAGTTAAGTCACTACTTCTAAGCAAATTAGCAGAATCATCAGAATAGTAAGATAATTATATATGTATATATTTATATATCTTTATATATAATTATAATAATATGTACTATTTATGTAAGTAATTTATATTTATATTGTGAATTTATATACGTACTGCATATTTATATTATTACACATTTTATCATTTTCTAGTCTTAACTTATAAATCTACCTCCCTTCATCTCTGCATCACCCAATAGGTTGACTGGTAGAGAATGCCTCAGGCATTAAGTCCGCCTTTATACATGTTTTGTATATGAAGTTTATAAATAAAAAAATAAAAAAAATAAACCAAAAGATATAACCAAAAAATGCTGCCCTAAGTCACTATTCTACGCGGACGAAGTCGCGGGCACAGCTAGTATATTATATTTTTCCGTCATTTTAAAAGGTTTAATGATCTGATCAATTTGGTAACTGAACTAGTTTGACGCTGAACTAAGTGTTATAACGCAACGTCAGAAGCGTGCACGTGTGTCCAGTGAAAGGCTTCTGATAAATATTGATAAATCATGACAGGACAAACGTCACGTCAACGTATTTTGTTTTTAATTTTCTCTCTTTCTGCGTACTCGTAGATATGTCGTTGTGTTAGATATCTTTGTAATTTTTTGCCTCACATGTCATCTACTTCTTGGACACGGTTGTACCTGAGTAATAACACTCGTTTAATAATAGATATTCACTTTTTATTTTTTTAAAGTAAGAGTGTTTGAAAATCACAATTTGGTTGCAATATACACCCTCTGATATGTATGTAGCACAGCGTAAAATATTTGGTGTAAAATAACCATTATTAACTCATTGAACTGAATTTAAAAAAAAATCAAACGCTAATCATGATAGAAGTTACGGAACAAGAAAAACACTCTACGTGTGTTTTATTTTATTCGGAGTTGAACTATATTTTTCTCGATTATCAAGTAGTAGTGTAAACATCAATTATGCCTATTTGTACAAAAACAATACTTTTAATCTTAGATCAATCTAATTTGGCAATGTTATTACTCTTATCATAGTAGAACAATTGATTTGACCTTAATTTTACAAACAGTCGACCACCAACGAAGGCGTAAAATATTTTATCGAAATCTTGCTACCTATCGCAAAGATAAATAAAAGGGGCATTCTAACTACAGGATGGAGAATTTGCGAAACATTTATTCAGAATGTGTTCAGGGTCGATAGTACGAAGATAAACCGAGGCAATTTTGAGCAGCCAAGGAGCCGTTAGCTGGTGAAAGCACAGCGTCGCAGCGGGTAGAGAGTTACTAAGAAAGGGATGTGCCCCGTGACAAGACCCAAATTAACGAGGCGGGCTTCGCTTGAAATTTACATGGGTATGCATGTTGCGCTGCGAGATAGTACTGTACTGGCAACTGGATTTAGTGCCACAAATAGTTTTGGAACTCCGGATCTAAGCGAGCTACTTGCATAAGGAACTGTAATTAAAGAAGACTCGAATGAACTGTGACTGGGCTTTAATTGTATAGAACGCTTTCATTAATTTGAACGAACATTGTACTCGCAAACAACCGTTATATTTATTTTGTTACTAGTTTGTAACTGCTTAAGTTATTTCCTCTGTTCCCGAGTAAGTGTTCCAGACGTAATGTTGTTTTCGCTGTGCTTGTTAACCACGGTAGCATTACAATTTTATACCTAAACTACAATCATAAATATTGTTTCTTCTTCTTTTATAACAGCTCAGAAATAATATAATTAAAAAAAAAAATTTGAAGCATTAGTAGGTACGTTAAACCCTTAAAAAGCGTATTATAATAAAATACAACCAGTATACAAATATTACGTCGTAAGTTCTTTGTCTAACTATTATAGTTATGTGTCAATGTATAATGATTCCTTAATAAATATCTACATTAAGTGTTTGTTAGCATATTCGTAAGAAACCAAGAACAAGAACTAAAAGTAGCTACAATAAGGGTGCAGACACTTGTTTGATACCAACTGTTTTAAACATAGCTGTAGTCTACCAAGAAATATTACATTTATCGAGAAGAATATTATGTATGAAAAATATCTAGATTTAAGTATAAAATAATGTAATGAAAAATGACATAAATATAAACCTACCGTATTGATTGTAGCGAACTCCCGCTCGCATAAAAACCTCTGCGGTTTAAGCTAGTGGCATAAATCTACTAACCTACAATGTAAAATATTTTAGTGAATAAATAAATAAAAAAAAAGTACACTTACCTATACATATTGTTTAAATTTTTGCATAGTACGAGTAATAGTTTTAAAGTTACGATAGCTTAATAATTACTAAGAGGTCGACAATATATAAATAACTACAACAAAATTAAAGGTTTTTAACTCACTCATAACGAAAAATAAACAAATACGTCCAAGCCAGGGAATACAATATAAGTTGTAAAAGCAACGAACGGTATCAATATATTGAAATAGCAGTATTCATATTTCATTTCGAAGTCAATGATCATGAACGAACGCTTTCTTAGTTCGAAGCCGGCTGGTGGTCACGTTCAAGGATCCGATAAAAATAAGTTACATCTATCTGTTAGCAACAAACTTGACTTCGAACGATTTGGCATTTTAGCAGGAAATGAAAATCGGCAAAGTTTAATTAAAATTTACTTTAAACCGCGACTTACATCGTTATCACTGAGCATCAATAATTTATTCCTTTAGTGCGACATGGAGGCTATTTGAGAGCAGTTACAGGGTGGTACCTCACTTGCTGTAACACATAGCTCCGCAGAGCGCTTAGCACGAAATTCGATTCAACTAAAGCCGCCTAATCCTGACCGGTGGTACACAAATGGCATAGGGTGCATTTCGGCAGGCTATGTGCAATTTGCAGTTAGTGATTGATGATAATCCTTGGTTCACATGTGCGCGTGACAAAACAATGCACTTCTCTCTCGGCCTGCTAATACAATTTTTCCACGCACATCTATTGTTGCTATCAATTTCCCTTGTCACGGCGGCAATATCAATATTATGAATGGGAGTTTACCCTCTATATTTTCCGTAAATTCAGTGGTACCTATTGCGAGTATTTGAGAATAAAGAAATTTAATCTATTAAGTGTTTCTTAGGAATAAAAAGTGTTTTTGATATTTTGGCAAGTGTACTATGAAAATGTAGCAAGTCTTATTGTAAATAAATTCCCGCCAGTTCCGGTGTGTAGTGCGGCGAGGCGGAATGGGGAGCGGAAGGTGCGCCTTCGGAAGTAGGATGGTGTAAGATAAAGAGAACATTTCCTATAGCACGTCTTGGAAGATTTAGCAGCATTCCGAGACAGCCACGTTCTTTCAGCGTTACAAGGGCCAAACTGTATTGCGAATCTTTTATAATTTTTCTATTGCTGCTATACTTCTGGTTTTCGATTTACAAGTACAGAATTAAGTAACAAATGCGTTGTTATCCTAATAATAAATTTAGATGCTAGAAACTGCCAATCGGTGTGTTTATTAGTAATACTACCTTACGGCGTCAGGTGTTATGTATAAAAGGAACGAATCTCTTACCATTTTTCTATCATATGTATCGAGATGCAGACCTCATGTCAGTTATTTGACAGTTACAGTAGCTTTATTACGAATTATTTTTCACCCGCGTCTTTGCTTACTGCTCTGCTCTCGTTGCCAGTAGCGTGATAGCCAGTTACCTTCCACAAGAACTGACCTATTATACAAGAAAAAAAAATCTGATTGGTAGCTCCAGAAATTTGCGCGTTGAAACAAAGAAACAAACTCTTTCGCTTTAAATAATAATATAATAATTAATTTTTAGAGTTCTTAACAAAAGCGCAAGTGGTATATCATGACAAACAAGAATTGTCTTGTAAGAGGCTTTGCGCCTGAGTGGCAATGTTGCAATTTAGTGTCTTAAATCGTGGTTTTAAATTTCTAACATTTAATATTAGCTATATTTTAAAAATATGTTCTACTAACATATATAATTAGGTGAAAGCTGTATAAAATGTAAGTAACCGTTGCGTATACAGTTCTATTGACATGCAAATAATACGTTTGAAACTTAAGTTGCGTTATTTTTATAATAAAATAACTAGTTATTTTACTATGAAAATAACGCAGCTATCATCTAATTCCAGCATGTTACCAGAACATAATACATTTAAAATATAGCTAAGATTCATCATATCAGACAAAAGACGTTCACTGCTGGACATAGGCCTCCCCCAATTTTCGCCACCGTGGCCGGTCGTTCGCCGCCCTCATCCATCGGTTGCCCGCCACCTTTATAAGGTCGTCAGTCCACCTTGTGAGGGGTCTGCCCACGCTGCGTCTTCCGGTTCGTGGTCGCCACTCTAGAATCTTTCTGCCCCAGCGGCTGTCAGTTCTGCGAGCTATGTGTCCTGCCCAGCTAGCTAAGATTAAATGATAAAAATTGTAAATCACGAGGCGTGAACCCTCGAGCCTATTTTTGAAGGTGTACAAATTTTTAAGACAGTGTTACTAGAATTTAAATCAGTGACAGAGTAACCTAAATATTATAACAAAAGATATGCTAATATTAGTAAGTATGTGTCCTATGGTTCTCGGGAATGCTCATTCATGTTGATTACATGAATGAAATGTCAAGTACTACACTCAATACGTGAGATTATGTACTTATTAATAAAAATAGAATAACAGCATTGACAAACGTGACTGGGTTTACGTTGCGGCAAGTGACGTCATGGCAAATGTTATGTTTTCTACACCAAACAGTGTATCATCTGGTCTAGCTTTCGAATAGTTTCCCCCAGTCTAATGATGAATTAGATTGGCTTTAATTGCCACGCTATAAATATAATTATAGTCCATCCCAACTCCAATTTCGTACAATGTAAACAATCCGCCATATTGCCATTGTCTATGGTTTCATGAATTTAATAGTGATGGGGAGAAGAATGATAAAAATAAAATTAATTACATCAATACATTGGTAAATAGTAATTTTTTGTTCTTTTTACTTACATTTTAAATAATATTACGTTTACTAATACTCTATTTGCATAATCAATTAATTTTATTTAATTTGTTATTACTCCAAATATTTGTATTTATAATAACAATGTACTAATATAATAAATAAATGTAATTTAAAATAAGCATTGACCTCTAAATGCAATGATTTGACCACGGACTGAAATGGAATACTGAGATACTTTTGAAATAAATTTGCCCGCCTGATGAAAATTTGTGAAATATTGACTAAATGGAATTTGTATGTAGTCGCATGTTACGATTTTATTATACTATATTACAATAAAACAAATGAACTCAGACCTGCGAGGTCAAACCCAAACTAAATAATAATTACAGAATAATATTTACCTATGATAAGTATATTGGTTAAACATATTTCTTTTAATAAATTACAATACTGGTTTCCAAGACAATATAGAGTACAGAAAAAATAAAATAGTTAATGAAGTTGACGTATTTGTTCGACCGCAAAAAGTTATTCGTAATTTTATTAAATCATCCAGATTTGACTATTATTCATTAGTAAAAATAGTTGCAAAATGAAGTATATAGTGAAAAGAATGTGTATAAATCCTTGTGTCATTGGTTATGGAGTTCTTGATAGAAAAATATTGAAAAGACTGTTTGTTTACATTGTCTGAAAATGGATTTGGTCGTGAGTGTACGAGCCACAGAACAAGTACTAAATCATAGAAGGAGTGTTAATCACCCTCATATACTTGTCCTATTTTTCCAAATAAGCCGGATACATTGAAAAGAAAGAGACAAATAATTTTGCTAAGGACGGCTGGTGTACACTGTAGAAACGTCAATTTGGTTACCTTTGGATGCCGAATTAAAAAGTGAACTAATGTCAAATGTTCCAACTTGTCAAGGCCTCTAGACAATTTAGTCGGATTATACCGCCGCTCGTAATTTTCATTGTTGTTTATCTGTTTTGTGAAATAATATATGTTATTTAATAATTACATAGTGCTATTGTGAAGTAAAATTAAGCCTATTGGATAAGCAATGTCCTGCGTTATTGTAGGTTGTAAATAACATTCTTTTCGCAAAGAAAATCAAGTTTAAATCGTCAACTTCCATCGGTGAGTAGATAACAAACCAATAATATATACTAAAAACCTATACATTAGTGCAAAATACCTAAGTGATTTATAGTTTACTATACTGCAATCATATTATAATCGTCTGTTTGCCATTCGATTCAGTAATTTTTAAGTATTTTACATTTTTACCAATTTGTGTAGTCATGTTCAATAGTGTTGTGACTTGTGCTGCATATTTTATCGATGACAAAAATAAAATAAATAAAATAAAAAAAATAAAAAAATTGTTTATTTCTTTAACAGCAATTTCATACATTTTCCATTAGTAGAGATTTCCATTTAAGCTATAACATGCTTGTGTTTGGAAATCTCGCTCCTCCAGCAGATTATCTGTTTTATATGTAGGTATTTTACACAGGTAACAACTTATATTATGTATCTAATACTCTAATAGTTAACATGCAAAGTGAATTTATTTTAACAACAATACTAAAATAGAAAACGCATTTCGTTTGTGTATGTATGTGTATGTGTGTGGGTGTGTGTGTATGTGTATGTGTGTGTGTGTGTGTCAGTGGGATTCTAACGTTAATTAAATAATAACTATCATTCTTATAAAGATATCATCTGTACCATTGTTTCTACCTCATCATAGTTCTTCGACTTTAGCCACTTTACTAAATTATTTTTACACTCTCGTAAGGTAAGGCCATAGATGTTTATATCTTTATTTATAAGGTTATATAAACGTGCTGACTGACTTATATATTGTCTCTTTGCAAACGCAGATTTAGTTTTTATAATTGGAGCAACATGGGTCTTCCTTCTACGTGTAAGATTGTTAGGATCAAAGGTTAGAGATTTGTGGGTTTTGAGTGTTATATGAAGTATGTAAAGCTTCCTAACTGATAAAAGGTCAGTAACTTCATACAAACTTTCAGTTGAGAATCTATATTGTTGAAATATCATAACCTTAAGCAGAGTCCTCTGAGCTCTCTCTATTTCTAAAAATTTTATTTTTGTTGCACCACCCCAGACTGGCAAACAATATGTTATTACCGATTGCGCGAGTGAGGTATAAATTTGTTTAAGGAGCTCTAGTGGGGTTACGTGTCGCAGGGTTTTGAATGTCCATATCATTTTTCTTATTCTTGACATTACCAATTCAGTGTGGGTGTGCCAGGATAGTCGCTGGTCAACCATTATGCCAAGATACTTTACGTATTTAACTTTAGCGATTTCGGCACAAGAACAGAGCGAGTTGAATGGGTTTCCGCAATTGTGAATCCTTATTTTAAAGTCAGAGTGTGGCTGAGAGCTATCGTACTTAGAAAAGCTTATGAAATTCGTTTTGGAGGTGTTAAGAGTTAATAGATTTTGGTCTAGCCAAATGGCTACTTTAGAGAGACCAACCTCTGCAGTTTGACGGACAATGTCCCAGGTAGTGCCTTTAAAGACGATTGCAGTGTCGTCAGCGTATGAGTATATTTGCGCCCCTGTAATTTTCATACTGCATAGTGCATTGATATATACAAGAAACAATGTCGGGCCAAGAACACTGCCCTGTCCCACACCGTATGTTACAGTCTCTTCAGCACTGATAAAGTCAGCAATCTTGACCTTTTGTTTTCGATCGCTTAGGTAGTCTTTGAGAAGAACTAGTGGAGATCCTCTTATTCCATTAAAAATATTACTATATTTTGTAGTTAATGATTTTGTGGTAACTATCTTTGTACCTTTCATAGTGTTTCATATATTGTGTTCTTTTTCAGGTTTCCGAAAGATCAGACCGGAAGATCCATGAAGCAAATTAAGAGAGAATTATGTTATATATTATATTGTTACACGTTTAACGTTCCAGCGGTGAGGACGAATCTACTCAAATTTGCTCCATTGTCACGCGCCATACGACTTATTAATATTATTTCTATAGAAATTGATATTTTTCAATGTACCCTGTCAAAATTCAAAGATGTTGCACAAAAACGTATAGTATTGGATAAAAAGGTATATTTATTTAGTAATTAGTTATATTGTTTTAAATTTTAGGTTTTTTTTATGATATCGTATTGGATTTTTTATCTGTAATGATATTGTAAATACTTTTTCAATAAATAAATAATAAATAAATAAATAAATTTTCTAGATGACTACAGAAATTTATTGATAAAATGATGGGGAAAAATTTCTAAAAGTACCAATTCATAACAACAAAAAATATTTCTGCTTATGCACAAATAATCAGGACATTCTTAAACAAAACTGTAATTTTAAGGGGCAGTAATAATGTGTTGCAATATTATTGGAAATATAACCATACATTTGTGACATGAATCTTACAGCTGTGTTTTATTTTTACCTTGGGGTATCTGTTTTGATGCTGTACTAAGAAAGTCAGAAAAGAACAGAGGGCCGATACTGGTATTTTGGCGATCCACACACTGCCCCGCACTACGCTGCGGGAGCGTGACGACGCGGCGACGGTGCCATGCGTGCAGATGCGAAAGTGCTGGTCTGCATCATCAATCACGCACGTTACTGCAGAACTCGGTGTCCATACCGTCTGGCCCCGAACCCACGCGCGTGAGTACGTGTTTCTCTGCATGTAAGCGTGTGATCAGTAACACAGCGCTTAAATGCGTTTTCAGTGTGTTGCACCACGCGTGATTTCTATACAAAGAGAGATACTTATAAACAATACAAGAACACGCACGCTTGCACTACGCTCCGTGATGCGAGGCAGTGTGTGCATCAATCATGTATATTTCAATTTTCAATTTATTTAATTTATTCATATATAGTTTACATTGTGTTTGAACTTACAGCATGAAACATGAATATAAACTTCAAAATTATTTCACATTGAAAGTGCTCCTGGCGCCGCTGCCGGCCTATGCCATTCCGGTGAGGTGTAAAACGGCCGTTTGTTTCTTGTAGTTCGTTTACGAGAGCTTTTATGCAACCAGACCTCATTTGATATTAGCATGTCTGTTAATTTACCATAGCCCATAGACAAATTTCATCTATCGATATCGATAAACTGTCAGAAGGTATCGTAGCACTATGAAACTTCTATTTGTCTCTGAGTGTGTAAGCTTTATTCTCATAATAGTACTTCTATGCTTTAGTACTTGTTCTGTGGTATGAGCTCATACGTGAAATTATTAGTATGTGTAATTCAAAAATAGAATACCACCATTGACAAACCGGCCCGTCTGTAGTGTAGCAAATGACGTCATAACAGACAGTGTATTGTCTTGTTTAACTTTCGTCTAGTTCAGAGACTTTTCATTAAACCTTTAGCTCTAGTTGCCTCAGTTTAATAATGAGTTAGATTGGCTTGAATTTCCACGCTGTAACTTTATTTACGAGCTGTACCACAGAACAAACAATATGCACCCATAGTGCGATCTAAGCTATTCATGAACTGATCACGATAGACCTCTTTAACCTTGCTTGATCGATGTGAACTTAATCAGCGTGGTTCTTACTTTAGAAGAAAAGGCTTTAACTTCGCAACTGATATAAAAATCCAATCTTAGATGCTGCTACCCAAAGCTTATAATATGTTGTATGAACTTTGGCGTATTCAAAAACACAATAGTGGTTGAAAGAGATTTAATTATTATATGATATTATTAGCTAATAACAAACTAAATGGGCAGTTCAGAAACCGAGTTAAATATTAGATAAAAATATTTTTCTCTTATCTATACTTCTATGAAAACTAAACTTATGACGTGAAGATAACTCTACATGGTAGGCTTTCACACTGATGACATTATAGAATGGAATTTGGATAATACAATAAATATGTTTGTCATTCTTTCACGTCAACATGATCCAACTTATCGACATAGGCACCTTTAAGTATAAAACAGGATAACATTCTATTCCGTCTTTGACGTACCATATAGATGGTGTCAGGCGACAATAAGATATTAGGTACATATTTTATATTATGGTTATGAAAGGTTTTTTGGTGTACAGATATTTTTTTGCAAAGTATATATTATAAGCTACCACTCTAACGAAATCAATCATATAAGTAAAAACCATCAATTAAGAAGGTGGAAAAATAATTCAACACAGAACATTCAGTAGTGTGATAAGACTGCACCCACAGCTATTATTATCTAC
Organism: Parascotia fuliginaria; assembly: GCA_963082885.1. Taxonomy (NCBI): domain Eukaryota; kingdom Metazoa; phylum Arthropoda; class Insecta; order Lepidoptera; family Erebidae; genus Parascotia; species Parascotia fuliginaria. Next base: position 14,029,544 of record OY720172.1, read on the forward strand.
TCATTCGCTGGCCAAGCATGTAGACTATCCCAAAAACTCGTGATGCTTGCCTGACTGAAAAAAGTCATGGGGTGCTCGCTTGACGAAGGAGTAAATTAATGTTACTCTTAATTTTAATTTCAAGACATATTAAGTCAAAATTTTAATGACATATTTATCATAATTATTCTATGAACGACATTTTTTTTTTTTTTTTTTTTATTTATTAATAGGAACTTTAACAAGAAGTTATGTCAGTTCCATCGTAACCTAAACTTAACTTAAACTTAACTTAATACATCAAACACTAACTAGTGAGTAAACCATTATCGCCTCGGGCGTTAATGGTTTAGACAGTATAGAATTGAAAATGCCTACATCTAACTTACTTATAAATAGAGTATCCATTAATGCCCTTCGCTGTGGCTCATTCCTGACACATTCCGCTAAGCGATGATAAATATCTTCTAATTTTGCACAAGTTAAGCAATTTGGGACATTTTTTATGATTAATAAGAATGACATGCTATATCAAATAATTTTTTGACATTAAATTATTGATACATTTTGACTTAATACATATAATGATGTTTTTTTATTTAAATGACATGATGCCCGAGCCATATTTGAACAGTTATGTACACATTTTGTATTGTTTTGTTAAAATTGTATACTCTTTATTAGTATTGTTAAAATTATACATTGTGCTTTGTGAAATAGAGGTACATTAAGAACTCCTGTGGTAAATTAAGTTCATTTTACTTTATACTTATAGCAAATATTAACAGTTTATATAATACCTACATAGAAACATTTACCACATTTCACATGTTGCCTTTACCTTTTGTAGCAATATTCAAATTGAGGCAGCCTGTAACGCACACATTTTACTTTTCATTTTTCTTTACAACATAGAAAGCTGTAATTAATTACCTATAGAGTTATGTGTTACTTTGCATGCTACTTGAAATTGTAACTTACAAAAATTTTAATAACCTGGCGATTAAAAAGAGTGGCCTGAGTTTCTTGCCAGTTCTTCTCATGGCTCTACTTCGTCAGCGAACTGGCTGTAGGTTAATTTGCTGACATTTTGTAAACTTTGACGGTCATAAGTGTTAATTTAATTAACCTATATGAATAAACATATTTTCATTTTCATATTCGACTTCTTTGTAATTATTGCTTTGAGTATTTAAGCACGATAATGCACCAATACAGACATATTTACGTACCTAGATTATATATGTATCTATATTTTTGATCTTTAAAGCTGTATTTTAGACTTAACCGTCGATATGAATAGTTTTGGTTTGCAACATTGAGATTATCATATAAAAAAATATTTTCAAAATAAGGGCTACAAAAAATCCTTCAGATTTTACATTTAGTAGATAATATACTGCTGAGTTTACGGTTTACGGTTTATAGGAATAAGAGTTTATAAAAATCACTTTAGTTTATAAAATGACATAATTATCGACTTCCAAAAGTATTACGACCAAGTCTTCACTACAAGTCTTTATTTTTTTTGATGTGTCCATTTCGCTCGTCTGTCTCGTAATATATATTTCATACTTACGGTACATGAGCAAAGCTGAGAACAACAGGAAAGCGGGCTTTAACATATTTTCTAATTTCCTTCAAGTTTATTTATTCTTTAAAGCATTAGGTAAGAGGTTCAGCTATTATGGAGCAGCTATTAATGTCATGTTAATAAGCGGTAAAATTTGTTGGTTTGTGTTTTGTGTTTTTTTAAGATCCTGCTTTCGTATTACCCTAAGAATTCATATTGGGTATGGATTTATGTTGAAAATAAGGATAATGGTGCAAGATTTTATTAGTATTTAGTGAATTTTAGCTTTGTCCGGAACGTGATTTATCTACGGGTGGTATATTCAACACTGTATCCATATTGTGTAAATCCAATTGATTAGTAAAATATATGTATAGGTAGGTATAAAGCGTACACGTACGTAATTTGACTAGTAATCAAGTTCAGGCTTTGTAAACAATTGAAATCAATTGCACTGTCGTCTAACTCGTCTAAAGTCTGGGAGAGACAATAGAAAAGAGCCGACGCTCTTTTAAACACTCTCTATTGATGCAGACAGGTGCGTTCACAAACTTTTCAAAGACTAACTTTGCAGACGACGTGGCAGAGAGTGCAATATCTATGCGTTTCACTTTTAATAAACGGAACGCTTATTTGTGTTTTGTTTTTTGTATTTGTATGCCCATTTGTGTTTGGTTATATTTGAACAAATAAGCAGTGTAGCCCGTTATATTAAATAAATACTTACATAAATTGAACATTTTAAAAACCTCTGACATAGTGTACGTTATTTTACTAGTCAAGCGCTTAGATTGATACCCTTAATGAGGTAGTTGTGAAAAAATTTGATTCGCCATTTTGTGGTGGCGGCCATCTTGGATTTTAAATTTATTGTATAGTATTCTACTAGCCTCGAGCCTTTTAATTTGATTTTCATCAAACATAGCTAAAAACACCACACACACACACACACACACGCACGCACGCACGCACGCACGCACGCACGCACGCACGCACGCACGCACGCACGCACGCACGCACACACGCACGCACGCACGCACGCACGCACACACACACAAACACACACACACACACACACACACACACACACACCCTTTTTATATCACACCTCTTTTTTCAATTGAGGTAATATAAATAGTTACTTTTTTCCGCCTATATAGCAAAGAAGGACGGAAAAAAGTACACACACGAATAATTTAATGAATTCAACGAACCAGGGCAAGGAAATAGTGGATAGGTTACAAGGCACATACTCGTAGGCAAATAACTTGAAGCAAAATATTGATATTCAATCGGATCTGGTTGAACTTGAAGACGATCTCGATAAAGATAGACAAAGGGGCGAAGGATGGTGATGATATAAGCAGAATTTTGTATAAAGATTCTCTCACCCCTTTTTATAAAACGTCACTTTTAGTTACTTTTGTGAGTAATTTCTATCTATTAGGTGTACATACATAATATGCAAAATCTATTTCGTGTATTTGTATTGTAACTTAAGATGCACTATCCAGTAGGTATTATTATGCATCTAAACTAATCTATACTATTAAATAAATCGGAAGAGTTTATTTGTTTGTTTGAACGCGCTAATCTCTGGAACTATCAGACGGATTTAAAAAAATATTTTTGCGTATGATAGCCTAGTTTCCGAGGAAGGTATAGGTTATGTAAAATCACGCTACTGGCGACGCGAACGGAGCAGAGCAGTAAGCAAAGATGCGGTTGAAACCGCTCCGCGGAAAGCTAGTAACATTATAAAAAGAAAAGATTTGATTGTTTGTTTGTTTGTATGTTCCGATTTAACTCAAGATCTACGTAATCGATTTAAATAAATAATTCACCTTTAGTAAGCTACAAACTTTTTATTATGTATAACATAATATATATGTTTTCAATCATTTTTAAAATTTCAATATTCTAAGCGCCTTTATAAATCTGAATGATGCAATAGCGAAGCGAAGCAATGGTGGATGTCTACAAAATTATTATTATGCCTTTTTTTATAATTACTTGGTATAAGTATAATATGGTATAGAAAAAACAGATAAATACGTACGAACCGTCAATAAAAGTCCGACTTTGGCGTGGGCTCTGCGTTAAAAAATATTTTCATCAATCGTTGAAAAATCACTATTATCTAATAGGTTATTAATTTAATAGTTTTGTATTATTTACAAATATCAATGTTAATATTAATTTAACAATCACGATTGAATTCCAAGACCTACTTATTTATTATCAATATTATTGTATATGCAATCAATCAACAAGTTTCTATTTCATGAGTATAATTTACAAAGATAATGTGTCGTTCGATAAAGAACCATTAAATTAATACGTTCGTTTGTTTATAATTATTTTCTCCGTGTCCTTGCTCTTTGTAACCTTTTTACATGATAACTAGATTCCTGCAGCGCGTTTTCATCTGCGTTAAGTAATATCGTTGGTTATTGCTCTGCTCTTGACGCCAGTAGCGTGATGTTGCAAAGCCTATATGATTATATTAGAGATAAGCGCATTCAAACAAACAATCACTCTTCCGTTTTACATATTAGTTTATATATAAAAACAAACAAACATGGCAACAGATAAACAAAATCTTGTAAAATTATAATATTATAAAATTTGGCAGACTTTTTTTTACGAAAAAAATGATGATACTTAGTTTGCATTTCATGTTTTCGTTTTGGTATTTATTTAAATGTTTAGAGATGTCTGAAACAATTAGGTTGAGAAACGTGCTTCGAATTTTGGTTTCAAGACATGTCTGACTGTCAAACAATCCGCCTAAATACAATAATAATCTAAATATCATTAGAGTTTACAAGTCGTTCACACTAAAGCACTGTAAAAAATTGTGTAATATAGATAGCTGGCGCCAGCACCACTGAATGCCGGGACAGATAGATCAGCTCTGTATCAATGTAAACTTTTTTAATCCAGTCCAGCATCCATTGAATCAATGCAAACGCTGGCGCCAGCAACTGAATCAATGTAAATTAGCTTTTAGCACCCACTGCATTTAACATCAAGTAGGTCAACTGTCTTCTAAGTTACCTATTCTTTGTTTTTATAAGTATATTAGCCTAGCAGACTGACTCCACTCTAACCCATTCCAAAAGTCATCCTTTCAAACTACTGGCACGGTGGCCTCCACAAGAAAGAGATGCCTTTTCAAGTCCGCTTAAGATGCTTAAAAAATCAAACGGAACCGTGCTGATCATGAGCAAGAAGGAAATAAGAGAGTAGAAGAAAAATATCTTGATCCTGGGTCTTTTAATATTGCCTTGCCACGCAATCTTACTACTAAAAAATATTTTCCTTGGAGACCAAATTCAAAAATTCAATAATAACTTCCTGAAAACCAATTCCATATATAAATTAAGGTGCAAATTGTAGAAAAATCTTTACAAAGAACATTAATTAAAAAACCTTTTTCTTCTTATTGCCGAGTGAATGCGCTAATCCATTGCTTGCTTTCAATTACCTATCCTTCGCGTACACTCACTAAGGTTTTTTAAAGCTCATTTACCGAAGTTCTAGTTAATGCCGTAACAAACCATTGGGGTTTATTAGAGTGCTAATCTCGAAGCTTCTTCGAGTTTTAGTCCTGTCAGTTGCACGATTCCACTCGAGTGATTAGTGTGAGTATACATTGTAGTTAGCTGTTTGATGTATGCTCCGAAATTAAGTTGTGGCGTCATTATCATACCTATTACACTTTAGATACCTTATCTTTAAAAATTGTTTTAATATTTTAAAAAAATAAGCTCATCTAGTGGACATTCGTGTTGACATGACTGTGTTAATAACGCCATAAAAATATACCTTTTGGAGTATGATACGTTAAAACTTGTAAAAATAAAATCAGTATAGTATTCGTTCATGATGATCATTTTAAATGTCTTCCAAATCTTTGGCGCAGTGGAAGCGCAAGGGACTGCTTTGCACGAGGTTGAATATTCGATCCTCACACGGACCAAAACTTTGTGTGATCCAAAATATTTATTCGAGTCTGGGTGTAACTTGTTTGTCACTTTGTATGTTTGGAAAGTGCCTGTGACACAGGGCTTCCTAAGTGAGACAGTCCTTAAAGAAACATTGGGTACATGTTTCATTAACAAAAGCCTTGCCTATTCCGATAAAGGAGTTAAACAACTGCTTTATCGGAATAAAATTAAGTACCTACTTAAACGAATCCAAATGTCAAAGTATATTTTAACACATACAACATAAATATTATCTATAATTCAGTAAATCACTATATGTATATTAGAATACAAATTGTTGTTATTACAAAATAACTAGTATTGTACTGTATTGTTCTCGCATGATTGTTTGTCATAAATCGCACCGTATTTTCAAATTCGAGTTCTATTCTGTTTTATAATCCAATGATATAAAGTTTGGTTCACCAATCTACTATTACCATAGCTCATAAATGTTTGGCTATTTCTATCAAAAATATAAATTCAATTTAGCGTAACTATAGGCGATAAATTTCAGAACGTGCCAACATAGAGTATTCTGGCTTGCACCAATAATTGTAGATCAATGAATGGGTCAAGCTCAGGATTCGCTGACGTCACTGCAGGGAGAGGGTGTGCGATTGTAGACACACTGCTGCTGAGTCTCGCTGTCTTGTGCACTTACATTGTAATTTATGCTCGCATGTAGTATGCAATCTGCATCAATATGTTTGCTATATTTTATTATAACAACAATAGCTTTAGTCTCAAGATACTTCACGAATAGGTATTGTCTGTTTTATTTATTTGTATGTTGATATATAAACTTTTATTGAATCGTATTCAATAAAATAAACATAAAATAATATAAACTTCTAACTGAAAGATGTTGCATAGAGGTATGATTTGGACTTTAAGTCAGTGGAATGCTGCACGATAGTAGCCTACCTATGTCGCCAGAACAGATTGTTAGTAACAGACGAGTTCGGTGACCCTATATGGGTATCATTTGAGAGTAATTTATTTATGATTGATCACTGTGGAGATGCTCTTAGTGAGTGCTTTATACTTTGAAGGAGTTCATTGCGAATGTTTTGTACGCAAAGTCACTATAATCAGTCATTTATAATTCACCGATAATCATCTGATTTGAGCTTCTATACAAATTATAATGCATTAGATTCATAGACATATTACATCAAATGTCCATTAGAGTAGAGTTATCACGAAATACATTTACTGTTAATATTACCTGTTTATTATATTTGAACATTACCAGTTAATAAACTTGGCCACACATTTTAAATAAGAGCTAACTGTCTGTTGTTTTCAGGAGTGTTCTGCAAAACTTGAGCTTTTGCAGTGCGACGAACAAAGAGAAGGTAATAACTTCGCTCCTTGCCGTAGACAACTGAAACAACTCCATAGACTTCTTGTGATGGGAAGTCCATTGACGCCCAGAAAGGTATGTAGTTTTGGAAACTTTTTAAAAGGAAACTTTCGTGTACCACTCTGAAAGAAGTCCTTAGTAATAAAAAAATGTTAGACGTGCATTTTAGTTGTGCATTATGAAATGAGCAATACTAAAATGGAGAATAAACAGGTAAAATATAAATAGTATTTTACTAATTAAATTTACTAAAGTTTTAGTATTTATTTTTAGAAGCGAAATCACAAACATATTTTTTAAATTTAAGACAACAAAAATGTTTGACCCGATATGAAAAAACTGTGTTTAAATAAATTAAACTGGCGTTTACGCGTATAAGACCAACTTTATTTGTAATGTTGTTGTGACTATTGTGTATTTATTTTATGCATAATTATGTTCGGTCTAGTTTACTAAATAACATTATAATTAATGTAATTTTGGTACCAAAACAGAGAAGAAAATGCTTCATTAAAAAAAAAAGAAGAAAAAAGAGGGCGCTTGGCCGAATGCCTGTTTTTAACCGACTTCAAAAAGGAGGAGGTTATTAACCGACTTCAAAAAGGAGGAGGTTATCAATTCAGGTCGTATGTTTTTTTTTGTATGTCTGTTACCTTATATCTCGGTCCGATAAACCGATTTGAAAATTCTTTTTTTATTTGAACGGGTATATTCTGAAATTGGTCCCATATTTTAATTATAAAAAATGGTTCAGTAGTTGTATGTTTGTTACAACAGAACTCGGTCATTTATGAACCAATTTGGAAAGTTCTTTTTTATTTGAAAGGGAATACTCTAAAATCGGATGTCAAAAACGGAGCCAACCACTGGACCATTTTTTATAAAAAATGGTTCAGTGGTTTGGCTTTCATTTTACATTTTGTACTAAAAACGTATGCAAGGAGTGAAGATGTGTAGCAGAACGCATCTTTTACTTTTGTGACGAATATCCTGACATAGACATGTCCATGCTAAAATTGAGAACCGATTACCAAAATCCTTTCTTTTTTAAAAGCAACGTGTCCGTGGATAGGTGACCATTTATGGCATTTCATTTTGAGCGTCTTCATGCTATAGAAGCGGTGGACTCTGGTTATCACTATAATTTGGTTGGAGGCATGAGGCCTTCAACTTGGCTTAACGACTACCAAATTAATTAAAGGTCGTGAGAATTTTCAACAGCAGGTGGTGGCCATAAACTTGCCTTTACAGCAACACTGTTTATTTTTTGTATATTTGCTACGCGATTACTCCGTCAAGTAAAATATGATTTTTGATGATTCTTTTTTGTTGGTAGGTAGGCACCGACTCCAAAATAACTGATTATAAATTGTAAATAGTATAGTATTATATAGACATCAATGATTTCTTCGATTCCCCTTTAATGTTCATTGCTTTGAAGTAATTAAATTTTTATTTTCTACTTTTTAGTTATGAATTAAACATGTAGGTATTCATTTAAAGTCGGTTTTCGTTTTTAATTCTAAAAAATAATTTTTGATTTAGATATTTAATAAAAGACTTACAGTTTTTGTTTTGTTTCAAAAGTCGCATGTGAGATAATTCAATACCCTCGCTAGCAGTAGTTATGTGATAATTAATACAAGTCAGTATAAGGTTAATGTCTATTACACGATCCTAATTTATACTTTCTTTGCCTATGGCACTATTCAGCAGTACTAAAACAATATTCAGGTAAATTAAAAACCAAATAAAACATACTTTTTGAGAAATTTCAATATCAACAGAACAAAACTTTCATAGCCAACACCACACACATTTTAATAGGTAGGTGTTTAACTCATTTCGAAAATACGTGCTTACTGATAACGAATTCTACTGTGTGCTTTTCAAATGAATTTGATGTGCGCAATATGATCCACGTTGAATAATATTTACACTGGGATAAAAGATAATTGTTATCTAATCTGTAGGTGCTGTGTTATGTAAAAATACGAACGTTATTATTGAACAACGGTGTAATTTCTGATTTTGATAAAATGTTATGTACCTTCTACAAGATGATAGCTAATTATTGCTCGTGTGATAGCACGTGGGAAAAATTAATCGAATACGTACCTACGTAATTATTGGAGTTTGAGATAATTATATCTTAGTATTTAATATTCAACAAATAGCACGATAAGTGACGAGATGACTATCTGAACTACGCCACACGTAGTTCAGATAGCCATCTCGTCACTTATATGCCTAATGTGACGGGTTTGGTCTTCGAACGCGGCAAATAATTTTATGAATCATGGCTTGTTGTTCAGAGTCTGATTTTTCTTCTTTCTGTCTTTGGGAATTGTATTTATGTAAGATACCCACGAAATTGCATGGATTGCACAACATCGATACAAATATCTAGTTTTCAGAGGCGTAAAACAATAAAATAACTTAGTATATTATTAATTTTATGTTCAAAGACCGATTGTAGTATGTACAACACGGTCACGGGGAGTTTTGTCTACATGATATTGAAAGTAATACCAGAATAATGGCAATAGCAGCCGGTACCTCCTATTACATTTTGTGCCCAGCTTTAAGAAAAAAGCTATTAAAAGCTTGTAGACGTCGAAAAAAAACGGACGGCATCGCATTTTCAAAATGAATGAAGTAACAACTTTACGACGCAGTTCAACCCGCATTGGTTTTGATATCATAAAGTATTCAAAAGTGATTGAGGACATTCAGTACGGTACAGTTTATCATTTCAGCTGGAAAACGTTCCCTTTCCTTCTTCAAGTATTACCATTTTGACCAGTTGCAAGCTAGCTTTATCCATCCGTCTAGTTTACTGTCACCTTTATAAAGCCGTGGGTTCATCTTGTGAAGGATCTGTCCACAATACGGTTAATCTTATCAAATTACTTAATATTTAAGAGTCAAGTAGATTTTAGTTCAGGATGTTGTTGTTGCACAAATTTTATAGTATATAACATCATAGGATATAACAATAGCATTGGTACATTTTATTCACCATCCAATGTATCATAAAATAGTAAGAGTACAGTAAAAGTTGGCAACAGTAGTAATATCGGTGTGTGTTGGAAGACGTTACGTTATTGCGTTATAAAACTATGAGAAGCCCCTTGAGGAGTGCACTCGCAATAGTTCGGTTTAACTTGTGAACAATCCGCAAACAACCTCTCTGTTAGTACCTTCTTGAATCGATACTTGTATCTTGAATCACTTCAATATCAATTTAATATTGCATGTCTTTAAAAGAAGCTAGGGTATTGCGTGGTTAACTCAAAAGAAGTTAAAGCTAGATGTTGAAAAATGTTGACAGGCGTACTGATTTGAGGTACCTACTTGAATTTTCGAAATACCTATTGTAAAAAAAATATTATGACAAATCCTTTCTTTCCAAAATAATAAATCCTAGCCGACAAAGTTTTTCTAGAAAAGTCTTTTATTTTATTAATAAAATTATTTTTAGAAAAAAAATGAAAACCGACTTCAAACAACACCCCGTGCATTACAAAAGTTGGTTGCAAATACAGAATTAAAGATCCTTCTTGGCTGGCACCGACTCCAAAATAACTGATTAAAAACTATAAATAGTAAAGTATTATAGGTATCAAGGATTGCGTTGATTCCCCTTTAATGTTCTTTGCTATGAAGTAGTTAAAATATTATTTTCTACTTTTTAGTTAAGGATTGAACATGTAGGTGTTGTTTGAAGTCGGTTTTAATTTTTTTTCTAAAAATAATTTTATTTTTAAACTTTTAGTGGGAATTAATTGTGTATAAATATATTCAATATGGGTAGACCTACTAAACGTGCTGCGCAAATGAGACAGCGCCGCGCCGTTTGAAAGAAAGTAGAGACGAGAGGTAATATTGTAAATAGAGATATAAGGTCCATGTCAACACTTTCTCGATCGCTAAACCCTGAATCCCAAAACCACAAATCAAAACAAAAAAGTGATGATCTACCAACAATAAAGAATCATCAAAAATCATAATTTAACTGACCGAGCAATCGCTCAGATATACAAAAAATAAACAGTGGTGCTGTAAAGGCAGGTTTAAGGCCGCCCGTTGCTGTTGTAATTTCTCACGACCATAAGACCTCCAACTTGTTAACGACTACCAAATTATAGTGATAATCAAAGTCTACTGCTTCTAAAGAATGAAGACGCTGAAAATAAAATGACGCAAATGGTCACTCATCCAGGGCCACTTCGTTTCTAACAAAAAATGAATTTTGAAAATCACATCGCACTTGTAGCATGGACATGTCAATGTCAGATAATTCGTCGCAAAAGACATCGACGTGTTGTTTTACACGTCTTCACCTCTTGCAAACGTTTTGTTACAAAATATTAAATTGAAGCCAAACTACTAAATCATTCTTTATAAAAAAAACATGGGAACCCATTTCGGAGTATACCCTTTCAAATAAAAGAAGAATTTTCCAAATTGGTTTATAAATGACGGAGTTAAGTTGTAACAAACATACAACCACTGAACCATTTCTTATAATAAAAAAAATGGGACCAATTTCAGAGTATACCCTCTCAAATAAAAAAAAAAATTTTCAAATCGGTTCATAAATGACCGAGATATGAGGTAACAAACATACAAAAAAAAAAAAAAAAAACATATGACCCGAATTGATAACCTCCTCCTTTTTGAAGTCGGTTAAAAAGATAATGAAAACTAGATAGTTGATTTAAAATACTTGGTAAAAAGTGCGTGCGATCACAAGTACTTCTACAACAACTATTCTCGCTTAAAATATCATAGGTGAAGAATGTATCTTAAATAGATAAGGTAGTTTCGAAATGGAAGATAAAGAAATGGATAAATATAAAGTATTTACAGATTACAATATAGAACACCGAAGTTGTGTTTATTTTTCATTAGTAATTTACCCATTCAGTCATAGTTATCATTATAATATTTATGCACGTGTGTGGTGAAGTGATTAAGGTAGTCGCCTCGCTACGGTCATTACGCCGGGCGTTGCGGTTTCAATTTCCGCTAGAGACAAATATATCATTATCAAGCATTCAACACTTCAAGTATTAAAGATAAATTTACTATGTTTTAGTGAGTCTTTTTTTAGATCTTTATTCGTTTTTAGATCTAAACACAAAAAGAAGAATTTATCGAAATAAAAAATCTAAGAGCTTATTTTGAAATCACACCACAAAATTACGCGAACAAAGTTGCAGGAAAAAGTAAACAAGTTCCTCATAATTATTATAAGAAAACTATCTACATCAAACATAATTAACAAAAATTAGTTACCGAGAAAATGAACAAGAAATAACGCCTCAATTTAACAATGGTTAGGATTGCATTACGATCATAATTCTAAATTATTAGAAAATAATATAAATTGTTTCTGTGACTGTACGTCAACTTAAGTTTTGGTATTCGTTGGGAATAGATTAAGTACTTCATTGAAATGTTCAATACTTGGTATTCATTTGGAATATAAAATGTGATACCACCACAAAACGGAATAGATCTTTTATAACGTAGTTAGTTAGTTAGTAGGTGCAAATAAAAGTAAAAAAGAACAAAGTTGATTACTATGCTATGCTAATATAAATATAAATAAGTTGTATAATGCCACATAATATACAATCAGGTACTGCACATTGTAATATTGAAAATAAGTATTAAACTCGGCAGTAATATTTTGTAATATCTTAATACAAAAAAGTATACTACCAACCGCATATTGAAGCCATTGCACATTTATAATGAACTTTCGTTTTTCCCTATTAGAAATTCCTTTGTAACATAATTATCTTGCCTTTGAGGGATGGAATTTTCAGAAATCTATTGTTGGTACGGGTATAAAAGGTAAAAGGAAAATGAACGAACCCTAAAAAGCGATTACAACTTTCCTTAAAATCATCATCATCATCATAGTCTAAAAATGTCAGCTATGGGACATCCTAAGTGCAGATATTTGCTCTAATCACCACGGTTAGCTTGATGGTGAGCAGATTTAATAAGCAAGTAAAGATGAAGAGGCAAAGGAATGATTGGACCACGGCAAATGGCGTTCTATAGTATTTGCTTACTCCAATAATGAGATATGTATGTATGTAAAGTTGTCGTTCGTTACCTGAGTAACGTATTTAATTAATCCGTATTTATTTTCAATATGGGTATTTTGTAAATTTAAATTCGCAAGCCATTTACATTGAAAGACTATCTGATTAGTAAAATGTCGTCCAACTGAAAATATAGGTGCAGTATAACATAAAACCGTATTGCCTCGTTCGGCTTCTTAAAATTTATATTCAAACTGCAATTTACGACCTGTTTAAAATGAAATAGGAATAAATAATGTATAGTGGTTTTAAACTTCTTTATTGTTAGTATCACTAAAATGTTTCGTTTATTTGTCATCATTTTGATAAACAATTTCGATCACCCTAGCCGATAAAATAAAACGTTTTTGTTAATAAATACAAACAAACCAATCGTTGTAAACAACCCTATGGATTTAGCTAGACAGCAGCAAAAGTAGCTAGACCTATTTTTAAATTATGCTTTGAACATTATTACACCACTTTTTCGGTAATTTTACTCATAGATACGTCAGTTGCACGCGATAACCATGGAGTTTCAAAATCTATCTTCACCTTGAGTAACAGGTTAGGTTTTTTATTTCAGGCAAAAATAACTCATACAGCGAATATCAGAGGCGCTATAGTTTTGTTTGGTCACTATGGCATCGAGAAGCATAATCGACGTTAACTCATGGTAAAGCTATTTCATTGTATGTAATGACACTAAAATTACTATTGAACTAAGAGCAATTATGATAATCTCTATAAACAATAACATAATTTATAAATTGACTTGAGAAGATCGAGTAATAAGATGACGTTGGTCAATGTCGTCTTCAGACAGTCTTTATTGTTATAGACAAATCAGCGATGCAGTAACGACACAAAATTAAGTGGATTGCACCTAAACGACTTTTCTTAAAAGTCACTTACAACAAATTGAGTTTTGAAATGTTAATTTATTAATTTTGTGATACTGTATTAGTGTACCTTTTTTTGAATTTAAGTATAATTTCTTTTTTTAATAATCAAAGCAATAAGTAGGTAAGTATCTTATTATCACTTAAAAGTAATTCTCTAGACTATGTTGAGAAGAGAAATGGTGATGACCTGAAGTTAATTGTACCTGATGATTCGAGAGTCAAATCTACAATATTTTAAAATACTTATTCAGTTTTATCAATATTAATTTGTTTGGTTACATCTGAAGAACATTTTCACAAAACTACCTACACATTATTCATAAATTCTTCATAATTTACTTCAAAAGCAAGATGATTGAATAACTAAGTAGTCCTAGTTTAATCATGTCTACATAACATGGATTCCTAACGGGACGGTTAACTGAATCTTGTATTACATTCATATCAGTGTTTACGCTTCAATCCTGATCCATAGGATTAACAATAGTCTATTAATTTAGTGCAACGCCGGTCTCAGATGGCCATACTGGTCGTCCATTACGGCACAAAGCTGAGGATAACTCCATAATATTGCGATACATTGCGCGATAATGCACTGCATATTACTTGTCATTAGGCTCAAGCCAGTTATATCCAGTAATTAGTTTACCCAATGAGAGTATAATAATTGTACATGCAACATTAACTGTAACCTATTATACAAATACGTTCACTAAATTACATTATGTCGGGTGATGAATTTAAAAGTGAAAAATGTAATAGAAAACGTTAGGAGGCAAGGGCCTGTTAATGAAGGCATAATATTCTCGAGAGGGGACAAAAATGCATCAAGATTTTTTAAGCGAGGGACGAAAACGATAAATCAAGAGTTTGTGAGAAAATTATACTAACAGTGTTTTTTTGCTAAACATCACGTAATGTTGGAGAGGGTGAGCAAATAGTGTCACTAACGCCTCATAAATTAATATTAGTTTATGTGATTTTTGTGGTGTTGATAAAGTATAGTAGGTATTAGAACAAAAAGAAAACTTTTTACACCAGTTTGCATAATTGCTTATACATTTAGAGATCGTATTAGGAAAATCAAAAGTAGATTTCATTTAGATGTGAATGACACATATGGACATCAAGACCACTAATTAAAAAGTGACTGACTACCGATCAATTAGCTGACAATGGTAGAGTCATGAAAAGAACAACCAGGATCTCATTGTCCTCTTTTTCATCGCTAAATAGTTACAGAATAAGTTAAAAGAACAGGCGGGACCGTAGAAAAAGATATTGTATTCCATAACTGCGTCTGCAATTGCCACTATATACTTATATAAGAAAACTGAACTTCAAGCGAATCAGATACAATCTTCTTGCTGACTATCTTACTCGCTTGCAAAAACACAACAGTAGATACTATCACGATTGCGACGTATAGCTTAAAGAAACCGACCGTCGACATCTACCTCTATTAGCAAAAAATTATTTTAGAAAAAAAAATGAAAACCGACTTCAAACAACACCTACATGTTCAATCCTTAACTAAAAAGTAGAAAATAATATTTTAATTACTTCATAGCAAAGAACATTAAAGGGGACTCAACGCAATCCTTGATACCTATAATACTTTACTATTTATAGTTTTTAACTAGTTATTTTGGAGTCGGTGCCAGCCAAGAAGGATCTTTAATTCTGCCGTTGCAACAAACTTTTAAAATGCACGGTGCAGTAGTGGCACGCGTGGGGGATATGCCTGAGTGCACTACCCGAACGCGGTCATACTCGTGAAGGCAGACGTCATTGATAGTTGTGTTCAGATAAAGATAAAAAATTTGAGGCGCACTTATCTGATTCCGTTCGATTTCTTGTATTAAATCTATATTTTTCATTCATATATTAATAGATTAATCAAGAAGGTTTTTTTTGATAGTAGGTAGGTTATTTTTATGAAGGTCATTATGATCCTTCTTGGCTGGCACCGACTCCAAAATAACTAATTAAAAACTATAAATAGTAAAGTATTATAGGTATCAAGGATTGCGTTGAGTCCCCTTTAATGTTCTTTGCTATGAAGTAATTAAAATATTATTTTCTACTTTTTAGTTAAGGATTGAACATGTAGGTGTTGTTTGAAGTCGGTTTTCATTTTTTTTTTCTAAAAATAATTTTATTTTTAAACTTTTAGTGGGAATTAATTGTGTATAAATATATTCAATATGGGTAGACCTACTAAACGTGCTGCGCAAATGAGACAGCGCCGCGCCGTTTGAAAGAAAGTAGAGACGAGAGGTAAGATTGTAAATAGACATATAAGGTCCTTGACAACACTTTCTCGATCGCTAAACCCTGAATCCCAGAAACCACAAATCAAAACAAAAAAAGTGATGATCTACCAACAACAAAGAATCATCAAAAATCATAATTTAATTGACCGAGCAATCGCTTAACAGATATACAAAAAATAAACAGTGGTGCTGTAAAAGCAGGTTTAAGGCCGCCCGTTGCTGTTTTAATTTCTCACGAGCATAAGACCTCCAACTTGGCTTAACGACTACCTAATTATAGTGATAACCAAAGTCTACTGCTTCTAAAGAATGAGGTCGCTGAAAATGAAACGACACAAATGGTCACTCATCCAGGGCCACTTCGTTTCTAACAAAAAAAAAAAAAAAATCACTTCGCACTTGTAGCATGGACATGTCAATGTCAGAAAATTCGTCGCAAAAGACATCGACGTGTTGGTTTAGACATCTTCACTTCTTGCATACGTTTTGTTACAAAATATAAAATTGAAGCCAAACCATTAACTATTCTTTATAAAAAAAACATGGGACCCCATTTCAGAGTATACCCTTTCAAATAAAAGAAGAATTTTCAAAATTGGTTTATAAATGACCGAGTTCTGTTGTAACAAACATACAACCACTGAACCATTTCTTATAATAAAAATATGGGACCAATTTCAGAGTATACCCTCTCAAATAAAAAGAAATTTTTCAAATCGTTTCATAAATGACCGAGATATGAGGTAACAAACATACAAAAAATAAAAAAACATACGACCCGAATTGATAACCTCCTCCTTTTTGAAGTCGGTTAAAAAAGAAGATATATTTTTTTTATACATCTTTGTTGGCAAACAAGCATACGGGCCATCTGATGGTAAGTATCCGTAACCTATAGAGATCACTGTGTTTTTTAATCATCGCAGAAGTAATAATGCTTAGAAAACACAACCAAGCCGTTGCCGACCACGGAGAAGGGGATGAGGAAGAATAGAAGAATAGCAGTAGATTAGTAGTAGTAACTAACTCTAGTACTCTAGTATTTCAAGTATGTACCTACATTACATTAATTCTCTCATTTTTACATAAAAATAACAATTACTCAGTCTACGCATTCAAAAACATTTAGTAAATAGCGTTCTAACATGTCATAGAATACTAAGCACTACAACTTTATTTTACGGCTTCAAGTAACACGTTAAAACGGCAAACGCTCGAAGTAGATACATATTTTATGTTGTTAAAATAAAAAAATAGAAGCACTTCTTTACGGGGAAGTCTCGAGCCGCATCAGTATTCCGCACACCATTGGACGGGAGGAAACAAATTCCCAAAATTGAATTTTAGGAAACGAGTTGAATGCGACACGGCACGATGTATACAAACTCGAAAAACGAAACGAGATTTTATCATTTTATCAATGACTTTTATGATTGTTTTACTAGAAATTCCTTTTATAAGTTGAGGGGGTTCAATCTTGTTTTACAACAATATTGGAAAAAGGACTAACTAAATAACTTTGTTCTTCGCAATATTGACGGAGTGTGCGTACGTACCTACTCTGTATTGTCTTGGTTGTATGGTTCAGATCTATAATTTACATTAGCAAGTGTATTTTAAATGTATTTTAATCGAACTGTAAAGCCGTTGCCTACTACCGAGTTTATTTTTTTTAAACCTCGTAAGAAAATATAAGAGCGCTTCGCAGCAGGTATCTCAGCAGCTGCAAAGCGTGTTGATATTTTATTTTCTTTATTTACAAAGCTTAAGTGCATGAGTGAAAGGAAAGCTAGAAGTAAACTTTTCTAGTTACGAATATCAAGTAGTGCGATGGTGACGATGACAACATGTCAAACAACACCCCAGTGCACTCTATGGAGAGTATTGAACACGGAGAGAGTCAAACCTCTCTGGTGCTGTGCCGACTTCAGTGATTGTCAAATCTTATCATTCACATCGAGCTGGTACCTGGAGATTCCCGTCTAGATATGAATACAGTCCTCAAATCCTTTGGAACTAAAACACTACGATAAAAGAATACTTTTTCATAGCGTATACTTGTTGTGTCAACTAAGAGTCGAACCAAACTAAGTTAGTAAGAGAACTTCAAATACAAGTTCAGTGTTCAATCTAGATATTTTTTCTTATATAATCGTTAGAAAGCTCTTAAGAATAAAATTGATTGTTGTTCTCAAATTTCAATCTATTTATTCAATATACTTTTGTAGTTTAAATTACAACATAGAGAATAGAGTTCATATAGTAGAGCCTATTGAGTATTCCATCTACTGGAAATTATCGCAGACTTCAGTTATATTATAAGTTAGTCTCATCAGAAAAAGCTGATACTACTTTTTACTCGACCGACACAGCAAACGTCGGACACAAGGCCTTCTAAATATAATATCATCCATTTGTACACTTTTTCGCTAAGTGCAAATTATTATAAGAAAACTTTAATACATTATAAACTAATAGATTAGTGATATAAAAGTCTCGCTAACTATAGTTAACAATATGAAACTGAATTAATAAATTTTAATAGTTTTCACGAAAGTTTTAATTGACTTCAAGTTGCTAAACGCAAAGTTAATCTGTGAATGAAACATATTTCCTTGTAGCATTAACGTAGATATTGTTTACTCGAAATGAACCCATTTTTAACATTTTATGTTTTGTAATTTAAACCACATAAGTAAACTTGATTTATAATAATTATGCTTTGCTTAGAAAATAAAGAAAGTAGTTAAAAACAAAAATATTATAACTATGTTGCCAAAATGTAATATTTTCTGGTCATATAGACATAATGTCATATAGATAATTATGACAAATCTTAACGTCGATAATGTGAATAAGAAACCAAGAGATAAGTCATGCGCTTCTCATATTATGACATTTGTTAAAGTAAGTGACCCAAAAGCTGGAGTTTAAGACAAGTGGGATCGCCGACATCAATAAAGTTCCGTTAGAAGTTTCATATCTCTGTTTGAATGCTAAGATTTGCTTGTACAGCTAAGATGCTCCAACGGTGTCGCCTACATATATTCAGTGCTAGTTCAAATGTGCTTTTATTAAAGATATAATTTTATCACGATAACAGCAAAATATTTATAGTGTTGTCATGCTTGTAGTAAAGATTAGTATCGATATAACATATCTGTATAATTCTAGAGATAAATTACTATGCTTTTATTCATAGTTAAGTTCATACGGTTATCACTTACTATCAGGGGCAGGCGTTGCTAGGCTGTTGGCCTAGCGGTTTGTGAGTGTGACTCTGACTGCAAACTGCGACCGGAGGTCGATTCCCACCCACGACAAACCTTTGTGTAATGAGCATGATTGTTTGTTCTGTGTCTGGGTGTAGTTTATCTATAATATGTATGTATGTACAAAAAAAATGTATTTAAGTAGTACCTACCTATATCAATTGCTTAGTACCCATAACACAAGCAAATATAATTGCTTAATGTAGGACTAGATGACGCTGTGTGAATGTGGTAAAATTTTATTATTATTATATTTTGTTAGAATTTATTAAAAAACAAATATCTCAAAATAACCTTTATTTATAAACAATGTTTGTAGAAATGTTATTATCATATTTGAGTAAAAACATTTATAATAGATCGCGTAATTGATATCACTTTATCTATGAAAGTTTTTGATTTATAATTAGTAAAGCTTATGACTCACGCTACGCATTTCGTGTTTACATCAATAATGAGAAAATAATTTGGTGTCACTTCTGTTTTAATTTTTTGGAAGGCTTTAGATTTAATATCACGTAGTCTGTCTTTAAACAAACAAATCATTGTTTAAAACATTAAAATTACAGCGATGAGAGTATTAGTAGGCCAAGTGGTAATCACGGGATGCTGTTTCCCGTTTTGTAGGTATAGTTTTTACGCCACCTTATCATGGTTTAAACGGCATCATTCGGTTTACTGATTAGTGTGACAAGGCATAATGTAATTAAACGCATGATTACCATACCAAAGGTTATAGTCACTACTTTTAGTATATAGGTACCACTGCCACTTTGCTTGTTATACTATGCAAGTAGGCATTGAGTCGACTTTGTTAATTTTAGAGTAATAAAATTATTTAAAACTTCAATGGTTTCGATTCAGTATTGTTTCTAAACATAGACTTTATATCTAAGCACCTACCAAAGATTTATTGGCGTGGTACTATTTAATCTTATTTAAATATTCAAAGAGGGTTGAAAAATCAAAGTATTAAGTCTACAAGACTTTTGTCTCGGATAAGTCGGTACGGGCATTAAATTCTAGTCTTTGTGCAATTTAACTACTGCAGCTAAAGAGATAATACTCAGAAGTGATTTCGTACAGTTTAGTTCTTAGTCAGAAATCGTAAGAGTTGAGAAATGGTTTATTCGAATGGCTTAAAGTTGCTTTTAAGAGAAGGATTAAAAGCGGTCAGTCAAGGCTTCGAGGATATTGGTATATATTATAATTGTATATTGTATGTTGTACTATCTGCAGCTAACAAAAATATATTTCTTAAAATTGCCAGCTTTAAACTTATTTCAGAGCAGATCGCATTTGTGTCCCTAAGTTTAAAACAAACTTAAATATTTATAATATTAATAAAATTACAAAATATTGTTTTAGTCGGTTATATTTATAGCAAGAGAGCAGCGCGACATCGGAGAACACAATTGTCTAAATATTACGCAAATAATAAACTATTTCTACAATTAAATTATATTTTGTAAGTCACCATATATCACATGTAACTTGATCGCAAACATACACAAAAATAGATTTAATCTAGTTACATTGACTTATTTCATAGCTTGTCATTAGTGTATTTCGCTTTAAATGCAACACGAGATGTAAAAGGATGTTAACCTTGCTTAAAAGCTTCAAAATAACATTTTCCTAAATTGACTTGACGATACGAAACTTGGTATACAAAGTATTTTCCCTTGCGACGACATCGCGCCAAAAAGTACTGAAAATGAGTGTTGTTTCATTTATGTTATAATATAATAGGTACGCCTGTAATCTCTGTAGGGGACCCTTCAAATGACGCGGGGTATACAATACCTGGCTTGCCGGCTTCCCTCTTTTGTTCATGACGTCAGCGTATCCTTGTACTCGTAGCTGTGTCTACATTAAATTTAACGCATTTAAATATATCATAGACAAAGAAGAATTACTTAATTACTTAATTATTTACTTTGTAAGATTCTATGATTTTAGAAAACGCGTTCTATGAATTATTTAAAAATTGGCGATAAAAAGTAGATAAACACTTTTATAAATTTCAGTAAAACAAATAACGCTTTTATTTATACTGAAAGTACAAGAAGACATTTTAAAAATAACTATTGGACATTTAACATCATCAAACATGACCAATTTTACGTCAAAACATCAAATACAGTTAGATGTAACCGCGAATGGCGTTGCTATTCATAAATTGGTATTCAACCGGCAATGCATGACCGTGCGTCGAAATACAAACACTGTCGGCATACACCGCTAGTATTAGAGCCCAGTGCACTGAACTTAGTGAACCTCACGCGAGCTAAATATTTTCGTCCCATTGTAAGGGTAGACAGTAATTAAAATATTTGCTAAAGAAGATAATATCTTAATATTTATATTTTTGTTATACTAGGGACGTACGATCCTTTTATGCTTTTTACTATAATTACAAATCATAGAAATTCACGTTTTTCTTTAATATAATTAACATGTATCATACTTAATAGATGATCTAAATGTAATTGAAAACCGTATCAAAATTAATTGCGTATTTTAAATGAAGTTAGCGGTGAGACAAAAAGAGAAACAATACTTGTATATATTTTTATATTGAGAGATTAAAAAATAAAATTGAGTTTTGATTTCTAATTTATAAATACTTGTGATTTCTACTAGATCTTACCCTCTAACTAAAGTTTGTGAAATTTGTATCTTAGACAAGAGTCGAGACTTCTTAAATTAAATTTAGAATATATAAAGCACTAGCTACGCCCCATGGCTTCGCCCGCGCGTAAAATATGTTTTGTTGTGACCGTCGCCGACACCGAATCTATCTACATACCAATTTTTATCGATTTCGGCTCAGATGTTTAGGCGCTGAATCACAGAACAAGTACATACATAGAAGGAGTGTTAATCGCCCTCATATACTTGTCCTATTTTTCCAAATAAGCCGGATACATTGAAAAGAAAGAGACAAATAATTTTGCTAAGGACGCCCGGTGTACACTGTAGAAACGTCAATTTGGTTACCTTTGGTTACCTTTGGATGCCGAATTAAAAAGTGAACTAATGTCAAATGTTCCAACTTGTCAAGGCCTCTAGACAATTTAGTCGGATTAAACCGCCGCTCGTAATTTTCATTGTTGTTTATCTGTTTTGTGAAATAATCTAAGTTATTTAATAATTACATAGTGCTATTGTGAAGTAAAATTCAGCCCATTGGATAAGCAAAGTCCTGCGTTATTGTAGGTTGTAAATTACATTCTTTTCGCAAAGAAAATCAAGTTTAAATCGTCAACTTCCATCGGTGAGTAGATAACAAACCAATAATATATACTAAAAACCTATATATACGTGCAAAATACCTAAGTGATTTATACTTTACTATACTGCAATCATATTATAATCGTCTGTTTGCCATTCGATTCAGTAATTTTTAAGTATTTTACATTTTTACCAATTTGTGTAGTCATGTTCAATAGTGTTGTGACTTGTGCTGCATATTTTATCGATGACAAAAATATTACTATAATTTGTGTTAACGATTTTGTGGTAACTATCTTTGTACCTTTCATAGTGTTTCATACATTGTGTTCTTTTGCAGGTTTCCGAAAGATCAGACCGGAAGATCCATGAAGCAAATTAAGAGAGAATTATGTTATATATTATATTGTTACACGTTTAACGTTCCAGCGGTGAGGACGAATCTACTCAAATTTGCTCCATTGTCACGCGCCATACGACTTATTAATATTATTTCTATAGAAATTAATATTTTCAATGTACCCTGTCAAAATTCAAAGATGTTGCACAAAAATGTATAGTATTGGATAAATAGGTATATTTATTTAGTATTTTTTTTAGGTTTTTTTATGATATCGTATTGGATTTTTTATCTGTAATGATATTGTAAATACTTTTTCAATAAATAAATAAATAAATGTTCTAGATGACTACAGAAATTTATTGATAAAATTGATCGGGAAAAATTTCTAATAGTACCAATTCATAACATAACAAAAAATATTTTAGCTTATGCACAAATAATCAGGACATTCCTAAACAAAACTGTAATTTTAAGGGGCAGTAATAATGTGTTTCAATATTATTGGAAATATAATCATAATCATACATTTGTGACATGAATCTTACAGCTGTGTTTTATTTTTACCTTGGGGTATCTGCTATACTAAGAAAGTCAGAAAAGAACAGAGGGCCGATACCGGTATTTTGGCGATCCACACACTGCCCCGCACTACGCTGCGGGAGCGTGGCGACGCGGTGACGGTGCCACGCGTGCAGATGCGAGAGTGCTGGTCTGCATCATCAATCACGCACGTTACTGCAGAACACGGTGTCCATACCGTCTGGCCCCGAACCCACGCGCGTGAGTACGTGTTTCTCTGATCAGTAACACAGCGCTTAAATGCGTTTTCAGTGTGTTGCACCACGCGTGATTTCTATACAAAGAGAGATACTTACAAACAATACAAGAACACGCACGCTCGCACTACGCTCCGTGATGCGAGGTAGTGTGTGGATCGATCACGTATATTTCAATTTTCAATTTATTTAATTTATTCATATACAATTTACATTGTGTTTGAACTTACAGCATGAAACATGAATATAAACTTCAAATTATTTCACATTGAAAATGCTCCTGGCGCCGCTGTCGGCCTATGCCATTCCGGTGAGGTGTAAAACGGCCGTTTGTTTCTTGTAGTTCATTTACGAGAGCTTTTATGGAACCAGACCTCATTTTATTAGCATGTCTGTTAATTTACCATAGCCCATAGACAAATTTCATCTATCGATATCGATAAACTGTCAGAAGGTATCGTAGCACTATTAAACTTCTATTTGTCTCTGAGTGTGTACGCTTTATTCTCCTAATAGTCCTTCTATGCTTTAGTACTTGTTCTGTGCGCTGAATGGTAACAAACACACACACATACCCACACACAAACTTTCGCATCTATAATATTGATATGATTAATAGGATTATTTCTATACGTAATTTTATCAAAAACACAGATACTAGGGTTGTCCTGGGCTAGGATTTGTATTCTGATCTAAATCTATAACTTGTAGGTTACGCCACCTAACAACCAGCAGTTGTATTTATAAAGACTTCTATTGTTCATACGGACTTATAGGTCAAATCATTCAATACCTAGAACTAGACTATGCCACCACTGTGATCTTTAATTTTATGTGGGTTGGCAATTGTAGTAATGTAGAGTCAAGGGAGCGTAGCGATTATGCCAAATACAGTAAGTATTATGCCAGCCAATGGATATCATAGGGGCTAAAATGATAACAATATCATGAAGGAATATTATGATTTCAGGTACTAAATAAAGTAGCTACGAAGTAGTATAATACGTTCTGTTGTCAGACACTATTTGCCTATTTATTGATAGCGATCGTCAAAGATGCAAAACGATTTATTTGCCTAATTGGTACAAAACGGTAATGTCTTTGAAATGTTGAATAGTTCACGAAATACAAGTCCAAGTATTCCACAAGGGTATTAATAATATCAATTAATGAAAATATACTCGTTTTGCTGATGGCAAACAAATTAATTTAATTGAATGCCCGCTACGGGACGTATCATAAAACTATTTGCCTTAAACATTGAATACTTCAAAAGCCTTGTTCGTAATGTGTGTGTCTAACGAATTTTAATTATTTCACACTAAAAGACGAAAGTAATTAGGAAAATTACAGCACGTACGTAAGCTTATGGTCTTAAAAGTTATAATAGAAAGAGCACTTTGTCATGTCAAGCTTTTAGCAGCCTCTTTAATTTCTCTTTGTGCAGTAAATTAAGACATTAAATCGTTTACGTCAAGGTATAATGAGAGAAGTAAATGAATCAGGAGGCCATATCTACGTACAATATGCGTTAAATGAATTGATGTTAATATTACAAACGCGAACACATTCATTGTTTGCGTAGAGAGGTAATTCAATTACTTTGGTATTTTGTCACATCAGTTTACTACCTACATGCCGTACTGAAACAGTGTTTTGATGATCATATTAGTTTATATTAGTCCGCATACATAATGTATTTAGTTTATAAATTTAGTATATTTATCGCTTTTTTGTTCTGAAATAGTAAAAAATAGCGCCAAAGAGAGGAAATTCAAGAAAAAACGGTTCAGCACTTCATACTTTTGTCGCTCAATTAAAGCCTGGAACTCTTTGCCAGCGCATGTGTTCCCATCTAATTTTGATCCTGGGTCTTTTAAGCGGGGCGTGAAAAAGCATCTCACTAAGCCGCCATAGTGGAGGCCACCATACCAGTAGTTTGGCTTTTGGAATGGTGTCCGCCACTTCTGGATTCCACTTACTGCTTACCATCAGGCAAAGTGGAGTCACTTTGGTAGGCTAATATAAAAAAAAAGAAAAAAAAAAAAAAAATGCAACGAGGAGAGTTGCACTCGTAATCGCATTCAAAGTACATGTCCTATTAGTCGGCAAAACCCACAGCATACATTATTAAGTATGTCCACTGCTGTATTCCTCTTTCTTTAAATTTGCGTGAAAACAAGCTAATTAACTTATCTAAGAAGATTTTTTTTCACTAGCGACTCAACTCGGCTTTTCACTAGTTTTTTACGAAAAAACTTTGAAACTCTTGGATTTTCTCTACTATAATATGAATGTAGGTATTTATTTATTTAATAAATATGCATATATTTTAATACACGCAAACAAACCTTTCAGAAGAAAGCCTAGTGAAAATCGTATCAAAACCTGTTGCGTAAAAGATAAAAGAAAATAACGATTTTGCTTTACACATCTTCTAATATATAAAATTCTCGTGTCACGGTGTACGTTATTGTACTCCTCCGAAACGGCTCGACCGATTTTCGTGAAATTTTGTATGCATATCGGGTTGAGAATCGGACAACATCTATTTTTCATCCCCCTAAATGTTAAGGGTGGTCTGAAAAAGGACAAAAAACGATTGTATGAAACTTCTTCATAGTTTTGAAATTTTGTTTTGGAATACTTCTATTAAAATAAAAAAAACCTCATAATTTTTTTTTAATTGGGTTGGATTTAGAGGGATGAAATTAGGGATAAAATATTATATGGAAAGATCTTTGCATTTGAAGTTAGCAACTTGAAAATTGAAGAGAGGGGGAAGGGAGGGGGGCGAGAGAGAAGTGAAGGGGAAGGGAGGGGGAAGGGAGGGGGAAGGGAGGGGGAAGGGAGGGGAAAGGGAGGGGAAAGGGAGGGGAAAGGGACGGGGAAGGGAGGGGGAAGTAACGGGAAAGAAAGGGTGAGGAAGGGGGCCGCGAGAGAGAAATGAGGGGGAACTGAGGGGGAAGTGAAAGGGAAGTGAGCGGGAAGCGAGGTAGAAATGAGGGAGAAGCCAGGGAAAGGGAGAGTGAAATGACGGGAAAAGGAGAGGGGAGGGAGGGGGAAGGGGAGGGAGGGGGAAGCGGAATGGGAGGAGTGGGGAAGAAGGGGGATGGGAGGAGTGGGGAAGAAGGGAGAGGGGAATAGGGGAATAGGGGAAAGTAGTGAAAAGTTTACGGGGGATATCTGTAGGTAGGTGAAAGAGGGTTTGTAGAATGGGAGATTAGAAATATCTATTTATATAAAAATAAATCCCTGTTTCCCTTGGTCACGGCATCACGCGTGAACGACTGAACCGATTCCGTTAATTTAATTTTTGTTGTATTTGTTATTGTCAGGAGAAGGTTCTGCGAAAAATTTGATAATAATTAAGACAGGACAACGTCTGTCGGGTACGCTAGTAGTTACTATAGAATTATGAATTGTTATGTTATGTACTTGTCATAAATACATTTACAATTAGTTTTACTATATAATTATAGAAAAAGGAAGACAACTACGAGTATAATCTTCAATTAGATTCAAATAAAACTTTATAGTTGCAAGTTTTAAGTCAAATATGAATAAAATTTTAATGTAGGGAAGTACTTTTCATTTCAAAAACAGACTTTAAGCTGTCAAACACTTTATGAACACGTCTAAATTTCAAGAAAACTATTCATAATTTTTAGCATAATTATATTATTATTTTATTTAGGTATGAGTAGTATTAGGGATTTTCATTATTCGTGATTGTTTGAGTCTTTTTTGCAGGCGTAGGTACGGTATATTTTTAATATTTTTAAGCATAATCATTTTTATCAAAGTGAAGTCTCGTTACGCAAGCCACACTTATAGTTGTCTGGTTCCTTTCAATACCTTTGATATTCAAAAAATTATAATAATATCATGTTAAAACAAGAGTCATCTTTTTCAAAACATGACTGCTTCACACAAGCTCTTTTGTGAATGAAAATATTCTAAATCTCTTGAATCTCTTCTATAATAGCAGCTACAATTAAAATAGAACAAACAATAATATGTAAGAAAATTGTTTACGTTCTCGAAATAGAAGCGAGTAAATCCCTTGTTTATTACGATGATTAACATCATAAAGTGGGTACAAGCTGGGACCGTCGTTCGTATTCGTACTGCCACTAACAGTAAAATGCAGAAGCTTTCTATCCGTAGCCAGTATCACAGGCTAGCTCGTTCCCTAGATTCAATTTTAAAATTTGCTCCACTCGCGAATCGCACTCTGAATATCAATAGAGCTGAGTTATGACTAGTGTTTTCTAAGTATTGTTCTGCCAGTTATTTTAATCTATTGCTTAAGTTTAAGAAATTTTATTAAAATTTTAATATGATAGCCTAGATCGTAGTACAAAAGGTACTGGGGCTTTATATATGTTGCTGTAAATTCAAAACTGGGTAAGCATCTACCAATGTGATTTTTTTCAATTCTTAATTGTGTATTTTCTAAGTTTATTACCTTAGATAACAAGCGTTAAGCGAATAAAGGTATAATGATTGCAGTACAAGTTATATTGTAAAACATATCACTCATTTCGATAAACTGGCAAGCAAAATGAATGAAAAGGTGGAAGTCTTTGTGCCAAAAGGATGATTTATCACCATTTTATCAACTTTTGAACACATCTACATACATAATAAACGTAAAACAAAAATAAACAAGGTACCAAAAACTGCTACCAATATCAAATTTATCTTCAGCCAATACACACGTCTGTCTCGCTCGATTCGCACATAGCACCGACGGAAATTGAATGCGAACTATCGAGTATGGACAGTGCTGACATGACGCCGATGGACGTGTACGTACTGACGTATCTGTCTATCAGACGGGACAAAGACAGTCATCTAGCGTCCGGAACATCAAAGTGTTTCAATTATAGCACGAATTGTTTTGTTTTTGATTGATTGTTGTGATTGGATTATTTTTGAAGTTTACGTAGTTAAATGGTTATACTACAAAGGAATCAAATGCTATTCTGTTATTGCCTAGAAAATGGTTTTACGTCTGTCGGGTAAAAAGATAATATAGGGAATAGGTGTCGCACCTCAGTTAATTAATGCAGAAATTATTTTAATAAACAAATAAAACAAAAGCTTATACGCAGTATGTTGGTATATCTTACCAACTTTCTTATGAATCATTTTATGTAATTCCAACTGGGTCCAACATAGTGTCCGTAGAATACGAAGTCAAGTTTTTACGACAACCTATAACTTAATTCCGATCGCTTCGAGCTACGAATCTCCCTGAAAATAGTCCACAGAGTCTATGCTGATTAATTAGGAAGATACTGCTTACTAATAAAGGTTAGCAGCTGTAGAGATTCACAGTAACAAAAAAAAAGATGTTTAATGTGATGATGACGGCTTGACACGTATAACGGTTGTAGTAAAATTTGAATGCCAAAAAAGATGAGTGAGTTATTTTTATTGTAGCAAACATCGGCTAAAGGTTCTTTATATTTATACTAGCTTTCCTCATCGCGGTTATACCCGCGTCTTTGCTGACTGCTCTTCAAATCCAACTGGTAATTTCTGGAACTCCTGCAAACAAACAAACAAACTCTTCGGCTTTAAATAATAATATCAGCTTTCCCCGCCTCTTTGCTTACTGCTCTGCTCCCATCGCCTGTAGCGTGATGTTACATAGCATATAACCTTCCTCAAGAACTGGGCTATCACATGCAAAAATTATTCAAATCAGACTAGTAGTTCCAGAGATTAGCGTGTTCAGACAAACAACTCTGCCGCTTTATATAATAGTACCTATAGATAGATAGGTTAGGCTAAAGGTCTAAAGGATCAAGCTACAGACCAGTTTCATACGCAGAAATTACAATTTGCCGTTATAAGTTAGTATTTACTGAATCCATATAAAATGTATTGCCGTAAAGCAAAAATAAAGAACTTAACTTCACACGCGCACAAAAGAAAACCTATAATTCAATTGTATAAGTTTCCTTTTGTTCCAAAATTATGATAAGTTTATAAAGCATTATTACTGAGACAATTTTCAACGACTACCATCATATCTCTATATAAAATTTAGATTGAAATAATACTTCAAACATTAATTAAGTAACATTTTGTTGGTATTCCGAAATTGGTTGAGAGAGGCTTATGCGATAAATTTTCATGTATACCATAAATTTCATTAAACTTTTAAGTAAAAATTATTACCTGGATGCCTGCTCTGGTATTAAGGGCTCATAAAACGTATCTGTGTTACACCTTGCCTGTTTAAATGAACATGGAAGACTGCGCTATTGTATTGAAGCTATCTTTGGATATAGCTCAATAAAAGTATATTAAAAATGCATATAAAAGTACTCAATGTTGACCAACGCGATGTATAAGATAGGTGTTAAATAACTTTTTTAAATAGACCTATGTGCTTACGAACGATCTTTAAGAACGAAATGATTTTTTTTGTAAAGTTTATTAACTTTCCATTCATTGAATACGTTCATAATTGTGCAGTTTATACATTGTTATAAAGTTGTTGCAGTAACTATTTTGATTTTGGTCTTTAGCATTTACGCTTATTCAAAAAGATAGGTACTGTTGCTACGATTGTGGTCCCTGATGGTTGTAGATACTTTTCCAAGTCCACCGCAATAATTTTTGTAAAATAACTGGAGAAATTTTGCTGTAACAGGTTTATTATAAATTATTTTGTTTATTTTTCGTATCCTTAGATCATTGTGAGAATATTTAATTGTGTAAATGTTCTAGTTGCTCATTCCTCCGTATTACAAAACAATCAAAAGCATTTTTACGTTCAAGAATCTTTCTTTCGTGTAGATGTATAGTGTAATTCTACGAAATGAATAAATAGAATGAAATGTTTAATTGTATAAATTGCTATTAAAATATAATGTTTACGACATGATTACAAATCGTTAAAATTTTTTTTTACTATATTATGCATGTATTTTAAATACAAACATTTCGGATGATATTCTTTAAACGATAGTGAACATCATGTTAAAATTCTTTGCGTAGTTTAGGAGAAGTTAGCAATGAAAGAGACGAAAGAAAATAGCTACTTAACTTTATCCTATTTAGAGATTAATGGCGAGAAAAACAGGAATAGAAGTAAAAGAAAAACACTCTTTTAAAATTATTACGTCGTCGCTCTCAATATAAGTGATCGTGGCTGCTAATAGGCATCACGTAAAAGTTTCCTACAAAAGCAGAAAAGTTTGTCGGAAGCCACGTATCCAAGTAGCGAAAGATTCGCCAACTACCACGAACTTTCAATAATCCCGGTAAGTCGATTGTACTCAAACTTATTTTGGGGGACGACTGCGTGTAGCCGTTTTAGATAAAGTAACATCTGGTTTATAGAGTTCCCTAAACATATACTTATTTATTCTCACGCTCACTTTATCTATGATGTGAGTAGAAGCCTTTTAGATATTTTTCTTCATCGTTTCACATTTTCTCTAGAAGTATTTTTCTATTAGGATAAGTTCAGGTCGCGCTTTTTCCAGCGATATTGTCACTGAAGAACATGATGAGATTTTGTTTGAAACTAGTTTATTAACGTTACGTGAAGATCTTTCCATGTATACTTCAAACCATGAACATTTTATACTGGTATACCAGAACACGCAGAAAGCACCGCTAGTAGAGGTAATGGAATAATAAGGTTATGAATTAAACAGGCTTGTGTTGTGTCTGCACTAATATTATACAGGTATAGTGCTTGGTTCCATTTTAACTCATTTAATGAGTAAAGCTGTACTGGTAGTAAGATCATTTTGTAGGTACTATACATACAAAATTACGTATAATAATTTATAAATGAAATTAATTTAGGTAATTCATCCATTACTAAGCTAAAAAATAAAGGATTACAGACGAATTCATCTTCATCATCCTAGGGTTCGCCCTATACCCAGCAGTGAACATAAGCAGAGGACTACCTATATCTACTATTGAACATGGGCGCCATCTTCCAAAAAATATCACACACAACTTTATGTAAAATTCTGAAATTTCTGCAGTTATAACGGGCAAGACTACGGGTCAAATATTTAATTTAAAATTTTACTTATGGAAAGTTGGTACACTATTCGACTACCAGTTTGTTTAAAAAATATTAAAATATACATTTACATTTCTGATAAGATCTCGCCACTCTTATAAATTACAAAGGAAACAGCGTCAAATGGAATCTTTAACAAAGATCTGTTAAATTAAAAAGATGGTAATCTAAGCAACAGATACAATTTTGATATAATTTTGCTTATGTGTGGAATTATTTATAATTGAGGATTTTAAATCAGGCTTTTTAAGATTGAAATAACATATAACACGGGTCTCGAACCTAGTACAAACTCCAGCTCTCATCTTGGAACTAACTCCTTCGGATTGTATATCTGTTGTTATATTGTTATTGCAAATGTACCATTTTGAGAGAAATAAATAAAAATTTGAATTTGAATTTATACTTGTAATACTAAGTCACATACAAACATATAGCCTTTCTATAAAAGATAGCTTTCACACCGGCAAAACAGAAGTAGGACTCAGTAACCTAGATTTTCACTATAAAGTTTAAGTAACTTTTAAAAGTGAAAGTTTTTACATCGGAGGTCAGAGAAAAATATGAATAGAAGAAAAAGCATTTAAATTTTAGGTTAGGGTTCTATAATACAAGATCTAGAATATCTTAAGAATCTAACTGCTTATAACTGGATTTTTTTAATCATTATCATCATCATGATGATTGCCAAAAGACGTCACCCCTGCCTGTCAATTTTGGCCAGTTGCGAGACGCTCTCAACCATCGGCTGCCTGTCAAATTTATCAGGTCGCCTGCCTATAATGTATCTTACATTCACATTTACCTATATATTACTTCAAATATTAACAAAGAATTGTTTTGTATGCGTACATAAATGTTTGCTTCGGTAACATGTGGTTGTAACACGGTGGTGGAATTATTGTAAGGGGAAATTACCTACTTTATGAAGACAAATTATATCAATTATATTTTGTTTAGAGCAATGGAGCTACACATTCAAACAAAAGTCTGAAGAATCAATTTAAACAATAACGTAATTAAACTTCGACACGAGTTCAAAGCTTATGTATTTGTCTGTAGGTAATTTAAAAACACACGCATCACAATACTTCTTTTGTTTGTAATAATAACTCCATGAATAATAATATAGAACTGAATCGCTGTGCAATTTTGTAAGCTAATGCTTACAAAATTGCACATCGATTCAGTTAAAATAGGATTGGTAATATTAAATACCAATCCTATTTTTAAAAAGTTCAAACATTTCTTCGTTCATTCATACGTATACGTAAGCCAATGTTTTTTTGGTTACATGGAGGCAACTTAAGCTTTACCTTTGCATAAAAACATTTTCTATTTTACACTTATGATATTCCACTGTGTTATAGACCGAAACAGTACCGAACAAACCGGATTTTCAATTTCCTATCCGAGGCAAACGCTTTCCTTGTGAGGGAACATTTTTTATACTTTTACTCCACCTACGCAGAGTCTAAAAGATACATGTGTGTATGTTTATATTATATAATATCGAAGCTTGCATTTTAAAGCAAATATAATACGAGTAATTAGGTATGTCACAGACAGCTATTTAGAAAAAAAGGTCAGTCCTTCAATCAACTAATTCTTTTGGCGTTGCAAGCGTCCTTACACTACGGTAACTTCTTACTCGTCTACAAAGTAGTATTAATGATGCGACCACCTTAACCACTAGACTGGACTACAGATGGCCAAGTGATTATGCACACGTGTAGTCATCAATAGGCAAACGATGCAGACGTGTTTGGAAACGTTACCACAATAGGCTGTTCAATCATCACCATCCACACTATTCACGACAAACATAGCTAATCAAAAACCGATCGTTATGTACCTAGTTATAGTTAGTACGTATATCTGTCACAACTAAAGTGTAGTAATGAAAATCATACAAGGACTATTAAAACATTATTAAGAAAAATAAATAAACAGAAATCATTTTAATGTTTATCAATAATTTTTTCATATTAATTCTTCAAACAATGGCACATGTATCGAGTTATCACTAAAAGATTTTCTTCCAGCTAACATTTGAATTAGGTAGTAGTAAAACTACCCAAAAATAACTTATTAAAAAATGCTTATCACTATAAAATAAAACAATAAATAGAATAATAAAAAGCCTGATAAATGATGGCAAAATTAAAGTAAGCCACACGTAAAACCAACTAATTAGAGACAACAATAAAATAGCAATTATTAAAGCAATCTCTAAAGCCAATTCTAAATTCGGCCGCAGTATTCTCGCTAAGCTTATATTAGTCAAATAGTAAAATAGTACTGTATGAAATTAAGCAAGTTGGTAATGAATATTTATTGGTTTAATACCTACCAGCTGGGAGGATAGTTAGCGTATTGCTGCATACGATGCGAGTTTTTATTACCATATTGTGTGTAGTAAATATTAGATAGTTACGTCAATTGAAAAATAT
Source organism: Parascotia fuliginaria (assembly GCA_963082885.1). NCBI lineage: Eukaryota > Metazoa > Arthropoda > Insecta > Lepidoptera > Erebidae > Parascotia > Parascotia fuliginaria. The sequence goes on from OY720172.1 coordinate 14,063,891, forward strand.
AAATAAAAGTTGTTTTGTTTTTTTCTAAGTAAATACTTAAATGTTGCTTTATGTAAAAATATTATGTATCGTCGATCTCAAATTAGTCAAAAAGTATTAAAAACCATTAGTTTTGTAAGAGTCGGTAACAAGTCTTCCCTTTCCTTGTAAACTAACTTCAGAGACAGACCAACTAACAGAAACCTATGTCGTCTAATTTCAATTCTACATCCGTGATCTAACTTACAATACAAACAATACCTACTAAACATAATATGTATATTATTTTATAAAGAGCAAGAGTATGTTTGAACGCGCTAATCTCTGGTAATTCCAGTAGTAGGTAGTCGGATTTGAAAAATTATTTTATTCAATTCTCGCGTATGATAGCCCAGTTCTCGAGAAAGGTTGTAGGCTATGTAACATCACGCTACTGGCGACGGGAGCAGAGCAGTAAGGAAAGACGCGGGTGAAACCGCGCCGCGGAAAGCTAGTATGCATATATGTATGATAGGATTGCCATGTCCACTCGGATAAAAACCTCTAAAAAGCCCCTAATTTGCGCATAATAGTGCGAGTATTATCAGCTTGTAGTGGTAAACACGTTTAGTAAGTTTAGTACTCGCCGCCAGTCACTGAGGCCTACCATAAAACTCAATCCAAAGTTACCCTTATCGAAACGTGCCTGAAAATTATTTACTGACACACGTCTTAAGAGGGTTTAGGCGTCATGGCAACGTCGCAATTTAGAGTCATATTGCGTGGTTTTCAATTTTTATCATTTAATCGAAGCTATATTTTAAAAATATGTTCTGTACAAATGCTAGAATTAGGTGAAAGCTGTTTAAAAATAAAGTAACCGTAATGCTCACAGTTATTTTACTATGAAAATAACGCAACTTAAGGTTTACAATTGTATTATTTGCATATAAATAGAACAATAAACGCAATGATTTCTTACATACTTGCTTTCACCTAATTCTAGCATTTTTACAAAACATATTTTTTTAACACATACTATTATAACTTCACGCCTGTCTTTCATTAATGGGGAAGCAGAGACTATAGAACGTCATTTGCTGCCATTCAAGCATACCTCCTTTGCCTCTTCAACATTCATTAATCTTTTCATACATACTATTTACGGTAGTAGATCCACGCAGATTTCAGCATGAATGAGCCGGGTCGTCCGGGGAAGTACTACCCTCTCATAAAAGGTCGACTTAAGAGTAGTAGTATTCGTACTACTGCGTTTCGTTCGGTGAGTGAGAGCGCCGGAGGCCCAATTTTCCCCCTTTCCTCTTTCCTCACCTCACTCATTCGCTCCCCCTAACCCCATTCCCAGCCGCCATAGTAGAGGCCACCATACCAGCAGTTTAAGACGATGGATTTTGGTATACTGGCCGATTCTGGATTCCACTTACTGCTTACCATCAGGCAGGGTGGAGTCACTTTGGTAGGCTATAATATAAAAAAAACACGTCGGTTACGGGTGCAGTGAAAGTCTTTTGGCTGATATGATGATGATGAAGATGATGAATCGTCGACTAATTGCACTAGTAAAGTACAATGCTACTAGATTTAGTTTGAAATATGATTTGATAGTATAAAAGCAAATTATTGGCAGTAGGATCGTTACTCCCCAACGTTTTTGTTGAGTTTTCTGTTTACTATCCAATATTTTTGTGCATATACCATATTACGAGGGAATTGTGATTCAACATGAACGCTCGCATCATAGTTAATGTTTTGTTGACCTAGTTATTTGTGTATCTAAAATTTACGTTTTGCAAACATAATAGCGCAAACTAAACTATACACCAATATGGTGTTGTAAGAAAAGCAATACAGGCTAGTTGTTGTTTACGCATACACCAATCCACAATAATACTGACAGAATAGACTATTGCTTTTCAAAAACAACAACTTCATTGAATGAACTTTATATCAGCGAAAGTTTTATTTCTCGTAAATATACAAAATTCGTATCGTTTGAAAATTTTGTTTATTCTAGGTTAGATAAAAGTTATATCTCTATACTTAAAATATCTGTCAAAAAATACTCATTGAACAAAAGTGTCGCATACAAAGTATCGGTATTAAAAGGAAAAGTACTCGATACCACTAAGTAGGTACTTATCGATACTTTTTTGTGACCTTAGGTAGAACCATAGACGAATAAGGGTTAGACAAAGAAAGAAGAAGAAAGATAAAAATATTAAAAACATGTATTAACATCAATAAATAAAAGAATAATTAACCTGTTCCTATTTTGAAATATAAATTATATTATTGTTTTATCGAGTTATTAGTCGTTCTGTCTCATTAGCACACGTCAATGAATGTGATAAATGTACTATGTAATACAAAGTATTGAATACTTATTACTTATCGTGTTTAGCTTTGTGTACTAATTACGGGTTTTACAGGTTGTCATTAACAATGCAATTAACCTTATATAAATATAAGTTTAAATAATGAAACTTTGAGCTTTGTTGAGTCTACAGTTTTTTTGGGTTTAACTTTAGATAACAAGCTTCAATGGGGTACCCAAATATCGTGTCTTGCTGGTAAACTCAGTTCCGCAGCCTTTGCGATAAGAAAGGTAAGACAGTTTACCGACATAGAAACAGCTAGACTTGTCTATTTCAGCTATTTCCATAGCGTGATGTCATACGGTATACTGCTCTGGGGCAAGTCTGCGGATATTGAGTCAATTTTTATAATTCAAAAACGAGCAGTGCGATCTATTTACAATTTGGGCCCTAGGGTTTCACTAAGAGAGATTTTTAAAGAAATAGGTATTCTGACGGTGGCGTCTCAGTATATCTTCGCCAATATTATGTTTATCAAGAAAAATATAGACTTGTATTCCAGAAACTGTGACATGCACTCTGTGAATACTCGAGGTAAACATAAATTAGTTGGTACATATTATCGCCTACATAAAGTAAACAACTCATTTGCGGGTCTAGGTGTACGTTTCTATAACAAATTACCCATTGACATTATGAATCTACCCCTACAAAAATTCAAACAAGCTGTTAAAAACCGCCTTATTCTAAAGGGTTATTATACTATTAATGATTATTTAAATGATAAAGCAGCATGGGTATAGTTGCTCGTTTAATGCAAGATTAATGTTATATTGATTATTATTGTTGTAGCTATATTGACTATTATTATCATTAAGTATATTGATGTTTTTATTATTGTACTTATATTGACTATTGTTATCATTCAGTATATTGATTATTATTATAGTAATTATATTGACTATTATTGTAATTATGTTGACTATTGTAGTAAAAGTTTAATGTGAAGTGGATGCATATCATGATCATTACGAGTTCGTAAGGCATAATACATTTTATTAGGGTTCTTTTACCACCCATGCCCTGCATTGTCATGCTCACTAAAATGTCATTGCTTGTGGTGTCGTATTGGCCGGGTCATCACCTTCCCTCTAATATGGCGAGGGTGATGATGGCTGGCCCGTGCGTCATGCTCGTGAACGGGTGCTACTTGGGATGACTGGTCAATCTTGGCATGGCTTACATTTAATATTCAATCCAGTATTACCTTGTCGTTCAATGTGACCAGGGGGTGCATTTACCAGTTTAATTAAAATACATAGTCAAATTACCATACTAGTTGAAACTAAATAATTGAATTCCTTGTTTTCTTTCTTTAATCTTAGTATTATATTAATTAGTTAATTTGTAATAATTACTTTGTATGGTTCTTTGGTTGCGTTGAGTGTTTAAATTGTAACTCATTCAAATAACTGTAATTATCTGGCGATTGAAAAGAGTGGCGTGAGTTTCTTGCCAGTTCTTCTCACAGCTCTACCTCGTCAGCGAACTGGCTGTAGGTCAATTGGCTGACAAAATGTAATGTTGACTTTTCATAAGCATCATACTTTATGATCTAAATGAAATAAATGCTTTGACTTTGACTTTGACTAACTCTTGTGATATTAATATTAAAAATACGTCTTATATTTAAATATATATTTTATTTTTCTATGTAATTAGATAATTAGATTATGAGTCAAAGAAGAGGACAGTAATCGACTTGTTAAATGAAAGGAAAACATGTTTTCCTCTCATTATTATATTCTTTGTACCTTAGTCGATAAAGGACTCTTTGTTTCAGATAATTGAAAGCTATAAACGAATATAACATAATACGCTACATTAAACGTATAGGTAACTTAAAAATATAAAGTTTTAAAATAAATATTGGTGAAAATTATGAATAACATAGATTAATATTTGAACTACCAGTCTATGTTTTACAGACAATACTGCTTCGTTTAACATTAAGTAGTTTGCTACTTAATGTTAAACGAAGCAGTTTAATAGGGTATTTTACTCTATACGAGAAAAATCTAAAAATATATTATTGAGATAGCTTAGGCAAAAAGCAGTCAGAAAACGTTAGTTTTTAACCGACTTCAAAAAGGAGGAGGTTATCAATTCGGGTCGTATGTTTTTTTTTTGTATGTTTGTTACCTCATATCTCGGTCATTTATGAACCGATTCGAAATTTTTTTTTTTATTTGAGAGGGTATACTCTGAAATTGGTCCCATTTTTTTATTATAAGAAATGGTTCAGTGGTTGTATGTTTGTTACAACTTAACTCCGTCATTTATAAATCAATTTGGAAAATTCTTCTTTTATTTGAAAGGGTATACTCCGAAATGGGGTCCCATATTTTTTTTATAAAGAATGACTTCGTAGTTTGGCTTCAATTTAATATTTTGTAACAAAACGTTTGCAAGAAGTGAAGACGTGTAAAGCAACACGTCGATGTCTTTTGCGACGAATTATCTGACATTGACATGTCCATGCTACAAGTGCGAAGTGATTTTCAAAATTCATTTTTTGTTAGAAACGAAGTGGCCCTGGATGAGTGACCATTTGCGTCATTTCATTTTCAGCGTCTTCATTCTTTAGAAGCAGTAGACTATGATTATCACTATAATTTGGTAGTCGTTAAGCCAAGTTGGAGGTCTTATGGTCGTGAGAAATTACAACAGCAACGGGCGGCCTTAAACCTGCCTTTACAGCACCACTGTTTATTTTTTGTATATCTGAGCGATTGCTCGGTCAGTTAAATTATGATTTTTGATGATTCTTTATTGTTGGTAGATCATCACTTTTTTGTTTTGATGTGTGGTTTCTGGAATTCAGGCTTTAGCGATCGAGAAAGTGTTGACAAGGACCTTATATCTCTATTTACAATCTTACCTCTCGTCTCTACTTTCTTTCAAACGGCGCGGCGCTGTCTCATTTGCGCAGCACGTTTAGTAGGTCTACCCATATTGAATATATTTATACACAATTAATTCCCACTAAAAGTTTAAAAATAAAATTATTTTTAGAAAAAAATGAAAACCGACTTCAAACAACACCTAGGTACATGTTCAATCCTTAACTAAAAAGTAGAAAATAATTTTTTAATTACTTCATAGCAAAAAACATTAAAGGGGAATCAACGCAATCCTTGATACCTATAATACTTTACTATTTATAGTTTTTAATCAGTTATTATGGAGTCGGTGCCAGCCAAGAAGATTTTGATACCGAAGCGAAGCAAGGGCTGTCCGGTCTTGCTTCGTTTCGGTATCAAAAGTGTAATATTAAATAAACTGAAACGTTCGCAAACAACATTCATCTAGAAAAGCTATCGTAAAGTCACAGTGACCCGTAGTGCTACATCCGCATCGCTGTGCACGAGGCGGGCACTGACTGCTGTTTGAACTGCTAAGTAAATTGACTATACTGCTATTAAACCTTAGAAAATTGCCAACAATACACTCAATAGAGTGGCTTTTCTACGAATCAATTTGTTTACTGTCGTTTGTGTGTATCAAAGACTACTAAAGCATTACTGACTACCTGTTCATTTTTATGTTATTGCTTTTCATGAAAATGTAGTTTCGATTGAGTTTATTATTATATCGATGGTAGTGTTATCATATCGTGCCTGTTTTTATCTAATATTGTGGTGGCCGGCGTATCATGGCCTATCGTGTTTTATTATTTTAGATCCAATCAAACATAAAATGCACTTTGAGTTTTATATTAAAAATTAATAAATATTTAAAAAAAATAAACAGTGTAAGTCCATATACCAACATAAACGAGAGTAATATTACGTAACTAATGATAGATTCCAATACACGCCAATCCGCATATCGATACAAATAAAAATTTTCCGATTAAATGAAAAGAATGACGATGATAAGAAGGCCGTAAAATGTATTATGTTTATTTTGATCAGACAGAAATATTTCAATGCATTTATAAACAGTAAATAATTATTTATAAAGGCATTTGGTCTAAGTCTAATAGATTCTCGGGCAAATATCAGTAATACGCTTAAAGATATTTACAATGTCTTTCTATTTATATTTTTCTTAATAGTACTTAGTTTGTTCTCGAATTTGTTATTGATGGGTCATTGGGGAATTGTTGTTAATTTGAAATATTTATGTCCGTAATGAAAATATTTCTCGATTTTCTATCTTTGAACTTTATGGGTGTACTTAGGCATTATGTATAATCATACATATTATTATGATAGATTGCAGAACTGATGTTCATTTTATGCAATAAAGATCTGAAACAGAAATCATTACATTTGACTGGCCTGTTGGTCTAGTGGTTAGTGACCCTGACTGCTAAGCCGGAGGTCGTGGGTTCGATTCCCACCCAGGACAAACCTTTGTGTGATGAGCATGATTGTTTGTTCTGTGTCTGGGTGTAATTTATCTATAATATGTATGTATTTACAAAAAAAAAAATGTATATAAGTAGTATATCAGTTGTTTAGTACCCATAACACAAGCAAATATAATTGCTTAATTTGGGGCTAGATGGCGCTGTGTGAATGTGGTAGAATATTAATATTATTATTATTATTATTACACAAATGACAGCATAGTAAGATTTATTAATAGGCCTTAGGATAATATCAGGCCGATATGATGATGATGATGATGATAGTCAGATCCTCTATAGAGTGGTCCAACACCAACGGGACGAGAAACCAATAAACAAGAGCGGGTCATAACTGCGTCATAAGAGCGGGTCAAATTCATTGAAGATGAATTGATGAAGAATTTATTGAAGATGCTTGAGACATATTTAACAGTTAAGTTGCGGACGCTTTTCGGTTGAAATTATTATATATCTTCCAAAAAACTAACATTTTTAATTTAGATGATGCCGATAATGCTCAGAAAATTGTAAACATGAGCTTACATTTATATAAATTGTTAAAATAAGCAACGATAATTTAAATTGAAATGTAGTATTCTAGCTACAGCAACACATAAGAATTTTATAAAAAGCAAATAAAATCCCCGCAAATACACTCCGACCACAGTTAGGTATATCCACATTAGTAAAACGCTTACCTGAACCGTATATTGTAGTGAAGACATTGCAATACGTTTGTTTGTTCCGGACCGTATCTCCCTTTTTATAAGATGTCTCCTACCCACGAGTTACGGATCGGTACACCTTGTAGTTCTGAGCTGGTTAAGAGTTCTTATATTGGCTTTTTAACTCTACTGAGTGCAAAAGGTTTGGATAGTAAATATTATGTACATTTCTTGAGTATTATAACACTTTTTAAGCTTCTTACTTCTGTTCATTCAATGATTAAATCTTCCATCAGAGGCTGTTGCATCAAATAAATATTTATTATTTATAACTGAAATGTTAATACCAATAGTGGCTTTATTAGGTAGGTACTATAGATTAATATTGGCTAAAAATAGGTATCCGTGATTCTAGAAATCTTCAACATAAATGTATTTATCCAAGCATGTGAACAGCAAACGTTAGATTCTACTATAAACAAAACCAGCATCTTACGAGTATAATAAAATTTTATGATCTCTCACACGAACCGAAGTACTAATAAGTGGGAACGTACCACGTACCTCTTTATACAAAGGAAATTTGATGCTGACTCACCGTCAAATCTTAACAGTCATAAAGCTCAAAAGTTTAATCTAATTTGCTTAACAATAAAGATCAACATCAGTGATGGCGTATATAGGTGTACGTAGGTACTTTAGTTTAAATGGCATTTTGCTTAAGTATTTCTTATGGAAAATAATTAATTTAGTTATATTTCTGAAATGAAACCAGTTTTTTTATTTTAAAAGAAATACTTGAATTAGTTCTGTAATACGTAGATTATTTTAAGCTTACCACGCGTGTATATCTAAAAAGTCAATAAAATTGTTTTATATAATATGATAACTTTAGGCTTAAACAGTTCTCTTCTAATAACGTTAAACATGATCTGATTGAAATTATGATAGTACTTATCTACTGACCTGAGTCAAATAGCTGATAAAAATACACATCACTCGTGTGTACTGTTAGCTTATTGAAATAAGTATTGTTATTTTATAAATACATTTTTATAAAATTGGAGTAATTGATTTGTTGTAGCACAAGTTCTTAAATGTATATAAAACTAAAGTAATGAATACGTTACCTAAATATGTATCATATAATATTAATTTTATTTATGAATTAATTTTAACAATTTTGGTGACAAAACGATATTCAGCCATAATGCAGTTTAAATAATCCTAGTCAAGTGAGTGCTTGTAATCATAGATGTCAACCTGTTAGACTGTAACTTTATCATAGTCAATCGTCGTTTGGTTACCAAGTAGAAAGGAAGTGTTAAGTGTAACATGAAATTAGATACAATAAAAAAAAAATTAAAAAATGTGTTTTTAATGCCAGTTCTTCTCATGGCCCTACCTTGTGTCGGCGAACTGGCTAGTGTGTTTTAAGCAAAACTAATTAAACATTATAGAAGTGAAGTGTGTGTTATTTTACACGTGTAAGGTAAGTGTACTAGACTTTTTAAATTTTTAGATTTACAACTTGAATTCTGCAGGAATGTAAGGTTTCAGTTTTTGTATATCCTTCATATACAAATACTAAAATTATAAATTAAACACATGATTTTCTCTCGTGGGGAATACTATCCAGACAGAAATTAGCGATAAAATAACATAGCGAACATATAACATACCTATATAAAAATAGCGATTCGACGAAGGACCCGATAGAGCTCACAATTCATCTAAATAATATTTTTAAGGTGAAGTGATTTTAAAATAATTTCTTGAACGAGATTATTATTTGGCATTTTGTTAAGGACATTCAGTTATTATTTCCAAGTTAGAGATGTCAGTTTCTTTGTATTTACAACTAGCTGACCCGGCGAACTTCGTACCGCATAACAGTCGATTTCTTAATTCATTTTTTGCAGGCATTTTTAAAATTTTTCTTTGCGTAAAAACCATCCTCGTACTTTAAGGAATATTATAAAAAAAAATTAGCCAAATCGGTTCAGCTGCTCTCGAGATTTGAGCTTTGAGCAACACATTCAGCGATTTATTTTTATATTATACATTTCATAAATTCTTTATATACAATACTATTATAATCCTTTACCCATGAGACCTGCCAATGCTTGATCATACATCAGTAAACTCAAAGCTCTGTAGACATGTTACAATCGACCGGCGCCTCATAGCTCGATGTTCCGCCTCCACGATTGCTCACATTACTCGGACAATACCGCCAACATGAATTTGAATGACATTCGAACTGCAGGGTCATTCGCTTCTAAAAAGTTGTTTTATATTTTTCTGGATTTTAAGTTTCGTAGCAGCTCATGCTTTGAAACGTTTAGGGATTTAAAAACATGCATTTGTTTTAGACCGCGACAGTATGTAACACGCTACGTTGCTTTTATTGTTTATGTCATGTTTACATCTTTAATATTACTGTCTAACGGAAATCTAGGCTTAAAGGATCTTCAAAAGTAAGTGCATAATTGATGACTAAAGACTTTAGTTTCGTATGATGTGACGTACGTCTATATTAAATGTGTATTAGTATCTTAACATAGGTATCTGGTAAGATTGTACAGTAAGGTTTAGTCATTACCTCCTACTAAATGGGAAAAAAAATATAGTACCGTAGCAGCGCATGTTTATTAATTTAGTATTTTGTGTGAAAATGTAACTTTGCCATTACACTATCTCAACATTTTAAGTGAAACGTTAAGTTAAGTAAGCACAATATACTGCCTTTGTAGATTATTAAAATTAAACACTTTCAACAATCGCAGAATAATTATGAAAGTCGTAACATTAAAAAAATGCATAAATACGTACGTCAGGTTTCTGGCATCCCCTTCTATCGCAATAATAGACCTTTTCCCTCACTTGACCGCTGCAACCTGTACGGAATAATAAACGGTTAAACACAATATGTTGTCCTTGCTCTCCATTTAACATTAAAATGACAGTTAAGTATTTTAAATTTTGAACAATTTATGTAGGTCGTAAAAAGTTACTCATGAAATTGTGTTACCTTAGTATTTACTAAGGCGATTTAATTATTAGGCACAATAAAAATGATATAATAAATGATACCAACCTGTCTCCTGCTTTTTAGGTATACTATAATATGTATTATGTGATTAGAAATCATTGTAATTTTTGACTTTTCTCTACTATTAAGCACAAATAATTACAATCTAAACTAATATTCGAAAGAGAAAAGATTTGTTTTTTTTTATTAATGTTTGCAACGATTTAACTAAAAATCTACGTTACCGATTTGATAAATAGTTCAAATTTAGAAATCAATAAATGAAGCGGGTAACATAAGCTATATTTTATTTTGTTAAACATATATTTTAGCAATTTACAGAATCTCAATATTTGTAAATTTGCAATACAGAAGACAGCAAAAATAAAGCAATAATATTTTGCAGACGTTGAAAACATTGCGAATATATTTCATGTAGGCGATTGTTATGAGACCGGATGAAACTTTTAATATCGATGCGAAGCGAGGGCGGACATCTAGTATAAGATATAAACCTTCCGAAATACTCTAAAATTATAGTAAAAACGTGTCAAAATTATGCCACGATGTGGTTTAGAAAAAAATAGCGACGAAATAGACAGGAATAAACAGTACTAACTACTACTGTGTTTGTTTTTGTTGTTATGATACGATTTAGAGATAAAGTGTTTATACAGTGTCAAAGTGTTATTAATTAAATATTGTACAAGATTAGCAAGTGTTAAGGTTTTATTAAACTTAGTGTTGTTAAGGACAGAGCGCGAATTGTAATTGATTGATTAAATACAAGGAAAACTATTATTACAAATATTAGACTAATTATCTAGTAAAGGAAATAAAGTATTGCTGGTATCATGTAAAAGTAGTATCATTACAGTATCACGTAAGTTTTGTACTAAGAAAATAAGTCTATATTTTTGCTAATACAATCTCTGTATACAAAGTCGTCAAATTTGAGTGAAATCTCTGAAGGAAAATCTCACTTTCACATCAAATATTTATGTTTTCGTTCCTGAGGTTTACAATGGTCAAATAGGGCATTAAAAATATCACAACAGCATTGTATCATTAATTACACCTATGTTCAAAGTAATAAGTAACTATAAGCACCCTGACGATCTTTGATTACCAATAACAAGCCTATTAAGAAAGTAATTTTCTATCCGTCTGTCTCTGACCTGAAGTGAGGAGTCACGTGATGAGGTGATGTGCTCAATGTCACGATAAATAGCCAGTAATACACTTACGAGGACGAGGATACCATAATAGCTCTGGGCGTAACGTGATTTGTTAGTAGGTACTCTATTACCTTAATGTTTCTCAAGTATCCCACCGACAAAGGAGGGATCTTAATATCATGATATTATATCGACGGGTACATATTGTGTGTGCAGAATTTGAATTTGAATGGTAGACAATTTGTTAGAGTATCGAACATTAGCAGGTCATAAAAGCTTTGTTGTTTGACTTTACCATAATGCGTTATGTTCTAAACCAAGAATTATTAAAGAAATACCGCTTAATTTTTAAACCATTTTTAAAATTCATAGTGGTCACTTCCTAAAATACTAAGTACATATCCACATATCTTGTAAATACATCGATAAGACTTAATATCATGACTAGATCTATCAGGCGAGCGATCGTCGCCTAAGTGCACTTCAAGGCGCCGTCACTCAAAACCATGTTAGTAACACGCCTGATATTGGCACCAGCATGCATTATCATTATGATACTTGTTATCTACAGGCACGCTCTGCAAGGGAGGCTTTGGTTATTAAATTTTAAGGCTCGCTCGTAAACGTTTGATCTTTAGGTAGCGTAATGGCAGATATTTATACGACTGATTGGGCTTTTACGAGGTTATTTTTATTGTAATAAAATGTACCTGTAGGTATTTTTATACATTATAGGATATAAATTTGTTATTTTTGAGAGATTTATTACCGCCCATGCAATCCTACCATGCCTACTTACATTAATTTATGTAAACCAACGACGCTTTTTATCTCCAATTTAAAATATAGTCGTTATTTCAGTTTCAAGATTTGATCGGATTCGGGTTATATCATAATCATTTCATCCAAGAGATGTCCACTGGTAGGCATAGGCTTTCTTCAGGTAACCCCTTTAGTCGTTGTCGTTCTATTAATGATAGTTTAATGTTCTAAGAAAAGAAGAGAATGGAAAGATACGGATAGTTCTTCGCAAAAAACGCGCACTCTCTACCTTTTTGCACTGAACTCAACAAAGTTCTCTTATTCCCTCCTAGAAATGACATCCACAACCAGGTCAAATTTAGTACCAAGTTTCTCCGAAAAAGTTTTAGATCCTCAAATTTGCCGAAATTATGTAGGTATCTTTATTTTTAAACGTTACCATTAAAAACAGCTTTTATATTCGATTTCCTACAAAGCTAAGCCGTCAAGATAAGATTTGTTTAAGGTTGTATAATATTAGCAAAATAAATATTAGGTAAATGTGCATACGTATCTACTTACTTACTAAAGATATACATATCGTAAGGATTGTGGTATTATTCATCATAAAATCTGTCACATTTTTATGAGTAATTTTTTTGTTGAAACGTGCCTCTTAATTCTTGATTTTTTCAAAAAGTCTTACAAGAAGTCCTACTACATGAAGTTGCTCTAGTAACATTGGTAAGTACATAATTAAATGTAGTAATGTAATAATTTTAACGTTCTCTCTATCAACTGTACGTAATGTCGTACAATTTCTAATCCAAAGTCTATCTAGTTCTGTATATACGTAGTAAGTGTACCTATACATAAAAAGTAAACGTTCACAGAAATATGCGTATTTATCAATCTACTCATACAGATACCTACATATATATTATAAAGTAGACATGTGTACTTGTATTGACTTGCGAACGACGGGCAGTAACGTGATTTCCCAAATCGGACAGCTCTCGCTTTGAGTGCTCTTCAAACGTTCACTCGGTAAAAGGCATATCTCTGATGCGCACTCAGCCACCGACCCTTGAAAATGTGATACTCGTATATACACCTACCCACAACATTATAAGGGTAATTAGAACGGGAAAATATTACGTAAAAGTTTTTGAACATAATTTAGATCGATACCTTCCATGGTCGAAATTTACAAGCACTAGCTGTGCTATTGGATCTTTTTCTTAGAAATAATGAGACTATTCTCAAATCTAGAGTATACCATTATAGGCAGTTTATATATAGAGCTATACAGTGGAAAATATTCCACAATCATTAGATACTGATAAATTACTAGCATTTTCGTATTCCTATTTCAAACTCGAAACCGACTTAGTTCTCAATAACCACTACATTTTTTAAGCTGAGTCAACTGAAAGGTTGGTAGTGTTCTTTATTCATGAAACTCTAGTAAAAGGAAAAGTGATAACATTTCACAGACAACGTCTATAAATAAAAGATTTATGTACAATTATAGTGCATTCATAAAATATTTAATCTAATAAAATAATATTAAGGGAGAGATTTTGTATCAGTTTAAGAAATTTTGTCTTGCAACACTATCACACGAAATCAGCTGTATTAGATTTGATTTAATTCACGAATTACGAAATGACACCGCAAATCCTTAAGCCTAGCAAAGGTGCTTTTGGCCGCGTATCCCTTCAACCTTGTATACAATTTATTCTATAGAAGAACGAGGTGCAGTATTTTTAGCGAAAAAGGAAATCTTCCGGTTAGCCACGGATTTACGCTTGACGGATTGCGGTCCAATAAATTGGCTAGATGCGTATATATTTTTCGTATAGTTCTTTGTGTGAATTCTCGGCACAGTCAACTAGAACCTTTTAGAAGTGTATATTAGTTACGTTGTTTGACTTACCTACCTATAACTATTGTAACTTCTCTTCGACTTTGACGCTAAGATGGGATTGCCTGCCAAAGTGAGTCCACTCCGCCTGATGGTAAACAGTACCGGAGGTCCAGAAGTGTTGGAGACCAATCCAAAGCCATCGTCTCTTAAGTGTCCTACACTATAGCGGCTTTACCACAAGAAAAAACACAATATTACTTTATCCGTAACGTGTATCAAACCTGATACCAATAAGTGGCAGTTCGTAGAGAAATCACCACAGAAACTAGCAAATATTTTGTTCAATGATCAAAAACTGGCCAAACATGTGTCTCGCACACATAAATCGCGTTGTACTAACTTCTATGTACATGACTTAATACTACCACGTGTGTCTGAAAAAAAGGTAAACCATAAAAATGTCCAGAAATACTTTTAGCCATCATTCGTACTTTTTATATCGTGAATTACATAATACTGCCCGACTGTACTGTAAACATACAATGTAAACACTAAGATATCGATAAAAGATAAGAATTATAAACTGAATTACTTTATATTTAATCGTATCATGTGTGGACTAATGGGTGGCAAGTCATCAATATTAACAAATATAAATCGAGTTCATTGCAAATAATGATATTTATCGTCATGTTTCTATGTACTTTACTTAACTTATTGTGTACAAACATATAATAGGGTTAGCCTGCTGGAAAGACTACTTTTTGTTGTAAGTAATAAAAGCCGGGAGTAAGATCCATGTTTATTTGACAAAGTTGAGAATTCTAACCAAGTACAGAGATACGATTGGAATTATGAAGCATGTAGCAGTAACATGCATGCAATTATTTACCTAATTACTACTGTGTGGCATGAAAGGCCTTCAAAGCTTGACATAAAATAATTTATTCCATTTATATAATTCCAAAATATATAACTTTTTCTATTAATAAAGCTACACAGCCATCCACGAATGATTTCATTCTTAGGGCTCATTCATGTAATGACCCTAGCTCACTAACTTGCACCTGCTTACCACTAATCAGAACAAATATTATTAGATATCTAGGTATACAATTAGACCAATCGCTTACGTGGAGTGCTCATTTTGAACTGCTATCAGCTAGAACACGCAAAATGATCTGGGTCTTTAAAAAGCTCAGAAACATTGTCAAGCCAGCTCTTTTAAAGACCGTCTACTACGCTCTGGTTCAGTCAGTTTTGGGTTACTGCATATCGGCATGGGGTGGAGCATGCAAGACAAAACTTATTCAAGTAGAACGTGCACAACGCTCAGTACTCAAGGTAATGCTGAAAAAACCCTTTCGCTTCCCAACATCCACACTTTACAAGGAAGCCAAGATACTGACAGTAAGAAAATTATTTGTATGGCATACTATACTTCGCAAGCACAAAGAGGTTGAGTACAACCCCGCTGTCACGTATTCCTCACGTCGAAAAAATAGGATATGCGATACAATCTCCCACCATTCATCATTTTTCAGAAGGCAACTTAATTTTTTGGCACCATATTTGTACAACAAACTCAATTCTACATTAAATATACTACCCATGAATTCCAAAGAATGTAAAAATGCAATTAAAACATACCTTTTAAACCTGGATTATGATGGAACAGAATCTCTCTTAACGGTATTAAAGTAAAGTAACATACTAATCATATTGTTATAACCTTACGCATACACCCTCTCCTTACACACCCTCTCCTCACACATCCGCACCCACACAAACACACACACACACACACACACACACACACACACACACACACACACACGCACACGCACACGCACACACACGCGCACACACACACACACACACACACACACACACACACACACACACACATACACACACACACACACACACACGCAAACATGCACAGCTATACCTGTAACTGCGGGCGAGTGTCCTGGAGTCCTGAAATACAGGGTTGCCCTAGTTTAGGCTCCAGTCCACCTCGCATTCATATATTAGTTATAAGCACACTTTTTATTAAGTACTTTTCTGTTATAATAATTAAGTTTGTGTGATCTCACTGTATCCTGTGGTGGTAAATAAACTTATTTTTATTTATTATTATTATTATTTGTTTACTAAAAATGGTAAAAAGTAATTTGGTATTATTATCTATATTTTCTACACCGTTATTGTTACACGCATCATCGGTTATCGATTTCAAGACTCCTTTAGTTTATATATTAAAATAATCATGTAAAATATGCTTTGTCAAGATTACAAACTTTATAATACTGGTGACATATCAACTATTATGACTGCTAGCCCAAATAAATGGGTTAATGAAAGAGACAATGGCGTCATCTATCTTAGTTGGATTTCTCTTAGTATCACCGTGCCGAGCTTAATTTACTTCATTAATGTATTTTTTCTCATTTTGTTTCTACTGAAAACAAAGATAAGCAAAAACAACTTATTAATGAGATTTTTTGTCAACCCTCCCTCGTTTTGTATGTATTACACTTATTATAAAAAAAAATATATATTATTTAGTATGCGAGATTAATGTTGCTAGTAGCCAAATCCTTTGTTAGAAAAGGCCTCTAATGAGTAAATTTAGATATAATTTACAGTCTAGCGCATTTACAAACTTGATAAGAAATGGCAGATAAACGAGCAACTATTAATAATTTAATATATTAGACAGTAAGTCGTGAAAGTATAAAATAAGATTAAAATGTGAAAAATCATTTTAAAAAAGTAACAGAATCTTTACTGTTTTTTTTTTATTGCCGATAGTGGCAGACGAGCAAACAGCCCACGTGATGGTAAGTGGTAACTGTCGCTCATGGACAAGTCTGAGTCCCTAATAATGCTCCTTTAATGCCAAGGACCCTGCGAAGCCACTGCCTACCATGAAAGAAGTGGGGTAGTTGAAAAGATTGAGGAAATTGGGCCTCCGGCACTCTCACACCAAACGAAATGCAAAAGTAGATACGAATACGAATACTCTTACGTCGATCTTCTGTGAGAGGAGTACTTTCGCGGTCGATCCGGCCTATTCATTCTGAAACCAGCGTGGATCTACTACCGTATACCGATTTCAGGAATTAGGTATACGAACATTTTATTTTTAGCCCGTAGACGTACACTACTGAAATGACATGTAGCGTGTAATAGTGCAATAACACAACACACACGGACTATTGTAACCTAGCTAATATACAGCCGAAATTAGAGCTGTTGTGTTGAGTTGCAATAAGGTACGTAACTTTCTTTTAACATACATAGTGCAATCACTACGTATGTTAAAAGAAAGTTAAAACACAAATCATAAAATAAACGCTAAATGCAATGCATTTAGCGTTTATTTTATGATTTGTGTTTCAGAGATCTTTGAGCTACCATTATTACGATTGCCAACAATATAGAAAATAATTTAGATTTTTACTTTTCTCTGCCTCATGCCCATCAATTCTACTGTTGGTAACGACATGGTTGTATTTTCAAAGCACATTCTGGAATACTCTTATTCTGTTTTTAGTATTTGTTGTTATAACGGCAACAAAAATACATGACCTGTAAAAATATCAACTGTCTATCACGGTTTATGAGATACAGCGTGGTGTATCAATATCCAAAAATCAAGATAATTGAGATTGCACAAAGAAAGCTGATAATTTTATGTTTCTTTTGGAAAAAAAACTACTAGAGGTATTTGTTTAAGATTCACAAGGTTGTACGAAGGTGACGGACGATGAGCTCGATATGAAGTGACAGTCGGCCATCACAGCGTTATAAATGGAGGACTGCAGCGATCACAACACACGAAGGGCGTGGCTTCTCGCAATAAACTGAGTGACCCATACAGATCTCTAGAGGAGGACGTTTGCATATGCTTGAGACAACCCCAATAAAAGCAAGAAGGCCTAGCTGATGTTCGGCACGTTGTGTATCTATGTTTACTTGTTTAGTGTGTAATGTAAATGTGTCGAAAAATAGAAAAATACTTTAATGTAAATGAAAAATAGTTACATTACGTACTTAATACCAAATAGCCATAGCTAGGTAAAAAATATTGTGAAAAATACACTGCAGCGCTGTCTAATTTGCATAGGTACTTTTCGTCACAGACTTCTTCTTTGGTGTTAACAGTGGGTGTACCTCTGAATTTCGACAAATGTTATTATTTTAAGAGTAATGTTTGCACATTTTAGTAATAGATACCTACTGGATTATTAATGTACCTATTTATTTTATTTTATAGAATTGACATTAAGACATTACGAGAAAATAACTTTAATTAAAAATACAAAAAATGCTGGGTACTTCCTCAGTTACAAGTAACGTTAAATATAAATAGCTGATATTATACGTTTGAACTTAATATTTTTACAAATAAATTGGTTCGAAGATCTTTTATCTGTTTTTGATTTATCAAGTAGTTATCACGAAATTATAAATCTTCATAAAATAAAACCAATCATACTTTGAAAAATATAATTCATTATCAGGTTCAAAAATAGCATACTTGCCAAATAAGTATCACAACCTTTAAACCTACATGCAACTAAACGTAAAGATAGTGCGCAGTCCAAGTATATTGTTATTAGTTCTCAATGAATATTCAACGCATAAGCTGAACATAGTTCGTTAACGTCCAAACATCTCGGCAAGGCACTTATCCAGTACATTCTGACGCCTGCCGCTTGCGTTATCTCAGTGGGCATGCAGATGCCAAACTAGTGTAACCACTTTGCTATGATACTAACATCGAGATGTGAAAGAGGTGACATTTCATGTAAGTGTCACTAAAATAGACTTAAAAGCTTGCAGTATTACGGTAGAGTTAATACACATGGGTAAAATTTGCATAAGTGTGTTTAATTTAAAAATCTATACGGCAGATTAGTCGCATACTGCTATATTTTGAGTATGTCACTATAAAAACCTTAATAATAATTTCCTTTATGAATTACTGTGTTATGAGTATGACAATTGAAGAATTTGTAAGGTTAATGAATTAATAAATATGTGGCTATTTTAAACAAGATCTAGTTATTTTTTAATAGCACCAGGATATAAAGACCTAATATAAGTAGACACTTAATAAATATACAATCACTTATATTCAAGATAATGTTGAATATGCTATTAATATTATAAATGCGAAAGTTTGTGTGTGTGTGTGTGTTTGTTACCACTCAGCACCTAAACGGCTAAATCGATTTCGATGAAAGTTGGTACACAGGTTGGTTGGTTGGTACACAGAGATTCGGTGCCGGAGACGGGCATAGGACAGTTTTAATTCCGAAAATCGATCTGGTTCACGAGATATATTAATTAAACACATACCATTTTTCGCGCGGGCGAAGCCGCAGGGCGCAGCTAGTATGACCATAAATCAATAATTAGTTAGGTAGATAGGATAGATAGAAGAGATCTATACTATTATATATAACGGAAATATTTTTTTGTTTGTTTGAACGCGCTAATCTCTAGAACTTACCAGTCGGATTTGAATTTTTTTTTGCGTATGATGGCTCAGCTCTCGAAGAAGTTTATAGGCTATGTAACATCACGCTACTGGCGACGAGAGCAGAGCAGTAAGTGAAAACGCAGGTGAAACCGCATCGCAGAAATCTAGTTTAAAATATTTTAAAAGTATTTTTTTTAAATTCTTTTGATTCTCTTTATTTTATAGTAATAAAAATAAAATGTACCTACCTATAATTTTTTAGTTTAAAAGGCAAAATTCGGCTCTTTTATTTATGTACCGTTTTTTCACATAATTATTTATATTATAAAAAACCGCTCTGCGTGTGGGGCCACGCACAGTGTAGGGTTCCGTAGTAGTATAGTTGCGCAATATGCGTACCTACCCTATAATAACTAAGAAGTGAGTTATAATTAGATTAATTAAAAAAATTAAATAGGTTTACATACCACATCGTTACCTTGAACACCGCCTTGAACACCTTCTAGGATTCTACTATAAACATTTAGCTGATTTATTAGTAAACAAATGTTTTAAATTTTCACGAATACTTTAAAATCTTTAGAAGTACATTTTATAAGTTGACTGTACGGTTGCGTTGGTAGGAGGGGCGCAAAGTTGACTCTAACAAAAACGAGCACCTTAAAGCTAAATATTTTCAAACGGATCGCTGAATTGCAAAACAGTCTTCACAAACCCTCAATACATTTACAAAACCTATCCAACTCTAAAAAAAGTCTTAGGTGTGTAAAGTACGCTAAAATTTTTTTTATGTTTGTATTGTATTTCTTTGTCGCCGTGAAGTATATCCATACCAATTTAGTTTCTGAGCTAGGCCGCGCAAGGTCAGACAGACGGACGGACGGACGGACGGACATGGCGAAACTATAGGGTTCCTTGTTGACTATGGAACCCTAAAAACCGATGTTTAATAAAAAGTACTTTATAGTTTAAAAACATGTATCTAAATATCAGCAATACAAATCCCATCCTTAATAATGCATGTAATATCAAATATTCGTACGTCATCACTTGCGATCCCATGTTAAAGGTAACATACATTGGGTCACAACACACCCTTAAATCGGGACATCTCACCTGAAATGTATACTTATAGCCTGGGCCTATGCAAAGTGATCTTTACTTCGCATTTGCTTGAAGTTTATATTATCAGCCTGTTTATGTCCCACTGCAGGTCAAAGACCTCTTTTCGTACAGGTAAGGCATAATAAGCATTGATCGTTACACTTGCTCATGGTGGATGGATTCGCAATTTCAGACTTTTTTTAAGCCCAGGTTGCCTCATGATGTTTTATTTCATCGTAAGTCTGTAATGCCCAAGGTAAACTTAGATATGAATTTGAATAAGTTACATTGGTACCTACTTACTCGTTTCAAAATCACGACCGTATTGTAAGAATACTATAGGAAGTGCCTTAAAGAGTGGGTCACGACTTTATAGGCTTAGGGCAATAGTTTGTAGTTCAGTATCAATACGAATTTCGATATTAACTCAACGGTAAAAATAGTTTTTAATGTGTGTAGCTTCGTTGGAACTGACAGCTTGTCGGCTACAGAGATAAGTATGTCTGATCTCTTCCAACATTTTTCAATTAACCTAAAAACATCGCAAGCTGAAGCTGTAAAATTTGGTTTTATGTATGTGCAAGGGACAAAACAAAAATAATAAAAAACGTTGTAGTTATAATTTTTTTCTTAAAATTTAAAGTGAATGACAAACATAGTATAAAATGTATTATTACACTGCAGTAAATAAATTTAATTTATTCCTTCGTCATTCATTGGTCGGCAACAGCTAGGTTGTATTTTCTAAGCAATATTTGCAATACTTAGAAAGCGCAGCAATATTCGGCCTAATAAAACTAGTAGCTTATAATCGCTATAAAATGTAGTTCAAATAAACAGCTTATAATATTATGTTTCTATAGCCACATTTTAAATACTAATGCATAATTATTGTTAAATATAAAGTTTTACTCTTAGTCTAAACTTTGCTTCGAAATCACCATTATATGAATTTATTTTACTAAACTCTATTTCTGTACAGCAAAAGTCTACTGTCGAAGATAATGCTCGGACGAGTCTATCACGGTGTATGCCCGATATCGCTAATCCGATTTCAAGGCGTACCCGTCCGTTCGGAACATTCGTACAAAGAACTTCCATTAACTGACAAAAAAACCCTTGAAACGTTTTACCTTAACTCTTTTCGTTGGCACCACTACTTCTCACCTAGACTGTCACAATAAAGCTTACCGATGCACTCAATAAACAGTTATTTTATATACGAGATTTGAACGTTTATGTACAATAAGAAAACCGTCTGTCTTTATAGACTGATCAGATATAGCGTCGAGATTTGACTGAACAACTTTGTAATGAGTTGTTTTCCCCTTAATACAGATTGTACTAAGAATGTCAAAAAATACTGATAAAGTAGCTTCTCGTGGCATGTAAAAAATAAATTATTTAAACATGGCAGTGAGATGTACAGGTGAATTAGTTTAACGAGGTACATCATACCACCGACATCAACCTTTTTAATTCGTACGTATGAAAGTTTAATGCATCCCTGAGCCTTTAATGATTTTTTTTTGTATTAGGGCTGGTTTTTGACTATCGGGCGCTTTCTATATACTATCATTATTTTAGAGCCCGATTTTATGCAATGGTTCGTTCAGCGCTGAATTGCTTTTACAATATGTCAATATTTCTATTATTGACAGCGCTTCAGCGCCAAAACCAACATTGGATTTTGAAGTAAAGATTGTTTATAGAAAATCACTGTACATAGGCATTGCATTCTGTTTTCTTTTATTTAAAAAAAAATTATATAACATTAAATTATTTGTTAAATTAATGTATAGGTACTTACATGGCTGTCTGACTAGACATTAGATGTTGTGAATATATTGACTAATGAAAATACTGAACATATTAATTCACAATAATATTAAGCGAAGTTGTTTACGGAGTGCAGTAGGTAAGAGTTTTCCAGGAAGATATATTACTTTTCTAAGCTAAACTAGGTAATTATCCTAAAAGTTAATTATTAGATAACAAAAGTACCACAAAACATTTGCCAGCAGCTGGTTCTAGTAAAAAGCTCCAGGTAGTGATAAGTTTAGAACTAAAACTTTATTAAAATCAAATTAAATTTGAACTAGTACCGACACGTGCACGCAACACCGCCGCTCGAAGTAAAGCTCCATTTTCACAGGTCGAAAATTTGATCAACGATATTGTGAAGACCAGTTATACGCTGTATGTTCAGTATGGCTGACCATGGCATGGTAGTAGTTCCACGCTGGTTTCAGCACGAATTGACCGGATTGACCGGGGAAGTACTACCTCTCATTTCTATGAGAGATGATTATCTGATCGACGTAAGAGTAGTAGTCCGTCCGTACTACTTGCGTTTCGTTCGGTGAGTGAGAGCGCCGGAGGCCCAATTCGCCTATTTCCTCTTTCCTCACCTTCCTCATTACCTTTCCCTACCCCATTCCCAGCCGCCGTAGTGGAGACACCATACCAGCAGTTTTAAGACGATGGCTTTTGGTATGGTGGTCACCACTACCGGATTCCACTGACTGCTTACCATCAGGTAGGGGGGACACTTTAATAGGCCAATATAAAAAAATGACACTACTACCTCCTTAGATTACACTTCGATAACATCTAGGTAGTGTGTCACTGCGACTTTGTTAACATACCACGTAGCTATCAGATATTACAAATTGCTCTGTAAAATGTTGTTTATTGCATAAGTAGCTAGGTAAGGTATTATATACATCAATCAGTGCGCTAAGTATAGCATCAAAATCTCCTAGTGATAGATTAACAAACAATTTAAAATCTTCACAAATTTTTATATTCATAAGAATGATAAAATATCTACGAAGCAATAAGTAATTTATAATAATTAATCATCCAAGAAACTACATAGTTGCAGATCAAAGCATGGTTGTATGGCCAAAAAATAATAAAACTTCTCAAGAGATCGTCGAACGATAAAAAAATCTGAAAGCAATTAATCGACATTAAATTTATATTACAAAGGAGCAATCTAAAATTGAAGTCATTTTATATGAGCGCGATCATTGTACTGTGCCAACGGCTGACGTTCCGAGATTTTCGGATAATATGGATAATCCACGTCGCTCGAAATGAAGCTACCCAAGAGATCCTTTGCCGTTCATCCGAGTCGAAAATTATTTATTCATTGCCCTGTTTATGACTATGATTATGTTGTTATATTAATACCATAATAACCACAATGTTCAGCATGCTTTATCCTTAATGAGATCGAGACTTACGTTACTGTTACCAACTTGTTGTGCACATTTAAGCGGGAGGTATGTATACAACAGCGAAACTGCTCCATTGTTACGGGTTGCAGCGTATTTTCTATCCAAGAAACAATAGGAAATAAAGTTTTTGATTGCTCTTCAATAAATATCTTCCCATGAGAATATAAACGTTTTGAAGTTGAGTCACGATGGCAGGAACTAATCGATCTATTCGCATAAATAATATTGGTGCGGTCAGGTCCGAAATGTTGCAAGCGTTGTTCTAGCTTTATGTAGGTACCTACGTAGTTATATTTAGTTTAAGGGTTACTTATACTAAAAATTTAAAATAAATGTCACAAAAACGAAAGAAAACCTTATTCAAGATAGGCGGAATTTTGCGAATTTTGTAGATCAGAGCTCGATTTGCAATTACTTGTATGATGATACTAGGGGCTCGCCCCAGCTTCGCACGGGTAGACATTTTTTAAACATTTTGGGATACATAAAGATACTTTTGTATGGGAATATAGAAAAGTGTTTTTTTTCAGGCAATTTTTCAATTTTTCTCTCCGTAAGAACCATTCTCGTACTTCAAGGAATATTATAAAAAAAGAATTAGCGAAATCGGTTCAGCTGCTCTCGAGATTTGCGCTTAGCAATACATTCAGCAATTCATTTTTATATTATAGATTGCTTGGTATTCTACAAAGCAAGTGTGGACATAACCTGTGTCACTGATTTTTAATAATTATACGGCTTTTCGTAACGTAGACTTTATTTTAAGTGCACTGAGACTCGTTCGTAATAAAATTGCAACATGGAAATATTATTCTCCATTGTTTTATAAAAGCCACATGTTCTCTGCTATATTTCTTTCTTCTTTACCGTTAATTCTACATGACCAATAGCATAGCACTTGAAAACCTGAGCACGAAAGCACACAGTCACAATTGGAACTCATAATGATAAGTGGGCAAAGCAAACGGATTGAGTCTGCAGCGTTCTATCACAAACAGAAGCAATAATATTGAACTCTCACAAGTACCGATTCACAATATCTACTTATTATATTCCCTTTTTGTTCTTGTCTTTGGAACTGAACATTTATTACTGTTTTATTGCTTGTGGAGTGCTTGAGGCCGCGGGGCCAGCAGTCAACAAGAGGTTATTATGTTGGAACGGGCGAAAAATGAGCAAGAAAACATTTTTGCATTCTGCACCGCCACGGAACACTTTAAAATTTCAATCCGCATAACGATTAAACAAACATTTTCTTTTTGTATCTTTTTCACCTTTCGCTTCTCGGAGTGTTTTCTTAGTCTGCTAAGATTTTAAATATTCTGTACGTCTCGCCAATTTCATTTCTTAACAACAATAAGCAGCAATATTGCAATTGTTGAGTTCATATAAACGAGAAAATTATATAAATTTAAAACATTTAAACGATTACTTTTAAATTGACTAAAACATGTAATTTAAACGGTAGTAGATCCACGCTGGTTTCAGCATGAATGGACCGGATCGTCCGGGGAAGTACTACCCTCTCATAGAAGGTCGACTTAAGAGTAATAGTATCCATACTACTGCGTTTCGTCCGCAGATGAGAGTGCCGGAGGCCCAATTTCCCCCTTTCCTCTTTCCTCATCTCCCTAATTTCCTTCTCCTAACCACAGGGTTAGTGGAAGGATTGGCCTACCAAAGTGACTCCACCTCGAGTCACTTTGGTAGGCCAATCCTTCCACTAATACCAAAGTGACTCGAGGTGGAGTCACTTTGGTAGGCCAATATAAAAAAAAATTCATTCATTCCATAAAAGGATTACCTTTTTTCTGTCGTGATATTTTTTATAATATTTTAAAATAAGGTTGTTTAGGTTGTGTGAGTGTAGGCAACTGCTTGTTTCCAGACTTGCTCATCTATAAATTGTGCTATAAACATAGTAATATTTGAAACGTACCGGTGCCGAAGTATATTTTGTTACCATAATAAGAACTAAATGAAATACCACATGTTTATGTTGGCAGAAATTTATTTCTATCACTTGGCTGTTGGCCAAGACAATAATAATTGTTGTCATTTATTTTACAATACGGTATGTTAATGTAAGATTCTGGTTAATGGTCCGTAATATTCTGTGCACATGTTTTTTAGGTGTAGTACTCGAATAATAAACAAGAGACACTGACATTTAAGTTCGTTTGTCACTAGATAGCACTTACACTCATCCAGCGACCGGCTCTCGAGTCGCATCGGTATCAAAAGATGAAATTTACATATTATCACATATCTAAACTAATATTTTTAATTATAAAGAGAAAAGATTTGATTTTTTATATGTTTGTTTGTTTGTTATGGATAAACTCAAAATCTATGTAACCCATTTAAAAAAATATTTTACATATAGTAACTTTACATATAGCTACAACATCAGCGAGTAACACAGGCTATATTTTTTGTGGTATACCTACTCCTATGCGGGCGAAGCCGCCCGTTCATGCTGAAACCAGCGTGTATCTACTACCGTTGAAGTCAATACTTATGTGTTGTAGTTTGGAATATATTTCATACGTGTACCATTACTCAAAAATAATAGCTACCTCCCATGGTTTCGTGTGGTGACCAGGAAGAATTGCTCTAACCCTTTCAGTTTGTAGGTGTACAAGGCGCCTAAATATAATTATTTTGTAAATAATACATCAAACCTTTGGAATTGTTCCCGGAATATGGCTATACGCTCACCTCTATTACATAGAGCCTAATTTATGCATTGCTGTCAAAATGAGGGCTTATTACGCCTACCCTAGTCGTTAAACGTTCGATTTTTTTGGTGCTTAGCACATCATAAATAGCTTATAAAATTTTGATAATTAACACGGTACATTTAAAGTTACGTTTTAAAAAATATAATATAACATAAACTGTCACCATATTATCGTTTATAATAAATATCAAGTGACAGATCTTAAATAAAACCGAGTTCAAAAAAATAGTAGAAAATAAAATTTTAATTATTTCAAAGCATAGAACAATCATTGATACTTATATATAGTAGCTTTCCGCGGCGCGGTTTTACCCGCGTCTTTGCATACTGTTCTGCTAACGTTGCCAGTAGCGTGATATAACCTTCTTCAAGAACTGGGCTATCATACGCAAAAATAATTATTCAAATGCGACTAGTAGTTCTAGAGTTCGACTAGTAGAGATTAGCTCGTTCAAACAAACAAACAAACAAAACAATAGCATATTAACAGTATAGACTATACAATTTATCAGTTATTTTTGGAGTCGGTGCCAGCCTGGAAAGATGTTAATGACCCTAATATTATATAATCTAGCTTGTAAATAGTATGTTTTGTTTTTTTTTTCTAATAAAATATTTTAATTTTGTACTTTTAGTGTGAAGTAATTTTAAATTAGTAGGCCTACTAAACATGTGCGCAAATGAGACTGCGCTGTTTGGAAGAAAGTAGTGACGAGAAGGAAAATTGTAAATAGAGATTTAAAGTCCTTATCTAAACTTTTGCTAATCGCTGAACCCTGAATAGCGGAAACCACAAAACAAAAAAGTGATGACCTACCAACAAAAAATTGAGATTGAGAATCTCCTCCTTTTTGAAGTCGCATAAAAATAATAAATACTTAAACGTTTTTCAAAGGTAAAACAAAAATACTCACAGCAGATATCATTAAATTGTATTATTGTATCACCGCGTACAGTAGATATCTTTTTGCCCGACTGCCCAAGTCAAGGAGGGTAATGTAGGTCGTTTTCGAGTGCATATATGTATAGTGTATGTTGTGTGTGTAGAACTTAGCTACTCTCCAAGGCTTCCCCCTTCCCCTAAAATGTGTTTTGTCTGGAAGAAAACCAATATTCGGGATAAAAAGTAGCCTATGTCCGTCATCAGCACCGAATCTATCTGCATAGAAATTTTCATCGAAATCGTAACTGTCGTTTAGAAGCTGAGTGGTAACAAACACACATACATACACACTAACTTTCGCATTTATAATATTATTAGGATTCAAAGTGATAATTAACCAGACGTGATGACGGCAGGTGGAGCAAAGCTTTGACCGAATGGTTACCGAGGACCGGCAATAGAAGTCGATGGCGCGGTGAGTCGACGACATTCGATAGGTCACGGTTAACTCCTGGCTTGGCACAGCACAAGACCGGCGTAAGTGAAATTCACAAAGGGAAGCCTACACCCAGCAGTGGGTTCCTATAGGCTGTGGATGATGATGATGAAAGTGATAATTAATTCTTGTGTGGACCAATTATTTCTCTTTCTGAAAGCACTTTATGTTCTAATTCATTGTAATTTTTATTACTAAATTCAACTTAACTACACGATTATAAATAAGCCTATGTTCATTTGCTAGACACGGTTATAGACGTATTAGTTATTACTTTAAAACTTCTTTTCCAAATTTGACCCCAGCCAGTATTTAAAATTGCTAAATCGAGTCGACATTAAACATACCGTCTCAACGTAAGCAAATACATGTACAAGTACGCACACAGGGCTCTAAGGAAACCAATAAACCAGAGATACAAGTTATTTGTTTGGTTAAAAAGTATTGTGCGGCAAAAAAAGATCCTCGGTGTTATGGCATAATGCGTATAAAGGTACATTTGGTGTGGATTTATGAAGAAGGCCTCGCTTGGTTTATGATGACAATGCCGCGGCGGAGTGCCGCCAGCACCACCTCATTTCCTCACTGAAAGTTATAAAAACATATTGAAAATGAGATTCCCGCACTGGAAGACCTAGCGAATGTTATCTTGTTTTGTGATTTGCCTGTTTTTATGTACGCCTCCGAGAAAATAAACGTATTTTAGAAGAAGACCTTTAGAAAACCGAGTTGTAAGTAAATTTCGCCGTTCCTTATATGACTCCTCCGGCTGTTTGTCGTTGCCTAAAATATGTTTCAGGTGTTTGTTATGACTTTTAAGTAAGTATACTTTCTGTGTTATTATAATTAATTAAAATTACCTAAGTAAGAACATGAAAACGTCGTATAATTTAGTTAACAAGTTTGTTACGTGTAACTTGCCATTTAGCTAAGGCCCGCTCGGTGCCTGGATCTAATTACATCGTGTAGGTAAAGCAAACTTATGTAATTTTAGGCTTTTAGCAGCATGCTATCACAGTCTCTTCCTGAAAAATTATGCAGTAAGTTTCGAATACTTAATAACCTTCAATGTTGTCTGTAAGATTTACAAACATTAAATATTCAGAGATCAACTCATATTAAATGTGTACCACGAAGCTAGTATATTATGCTCTTTAAAGCTTCAGTAAAAAATAGTTATATCTATATAATTTTACCTGTATCTAATCTAAAGAAATAGTAAAAAGAATGCAGAGGAATTCAAGTTAATTTTAAAGTGACAAAATCGCCGCCAATTAACAATATGACACTAGGCTAAGTTAAAAGAGCGGACGGAAGACAAAGCTCTCGTTACAGCCGTTATCCGTGTGAAAGCTCACAAGTTGCTGTTGTCTGTTGAGGGCCACTATGTACAGGCAAAGATTGTCTTGTCAAGAGCCGCCGCGCTCAGTGCTACACGCCCCTTCGTTCAGGGCGGACGCTACGCAGCGTGAGCCCGTAGTCTACCTCTCGTATTCTTGTAGACTCGTAGCGCATACGGACACTTCTACGAAAACTTTCGATCTTCAATCCTAAATACTCTAATCGATAGTAATCATTTTGGAAGTTGATATTTGTTGGTTTTGTAACTGTAATTCAGTGTTAAATATTAATGAATGTATTTTAAGCAAGTGGAAACTTTTTACTATTAGAATTCGTAAGTACCTAACCATTATGTATTATGGATGTTTAGTTAGAACTTTATTTTTTCTATTTAAAGAAATAATATATTAGAACTTATTATTAAAAACAATATAAGTGTACAAAATTAAACATGAAACAAACTTTTATTATATTTACATAAGTAGATAATGAAACTTGAATTAATTCCTAGCAAATATTTTTATATTTCCAACAAATATATTACATTAGAACTAACTAATAAAGAGTTGCGTAGGTTGAGATTAAGTTAGAACATTCTCTAATCAACAAAGATACCTTCGATACTTGAAGCCCTTACAATTTTATTCAAGGATCCTTTGTTATCTGCTATCCATGTTGCTATTGTCAAAATCTCTGTACGTTACCATTTAGTGGAAGATGAAAGGACCAATAATTAGTAAAGCTCTTTGTACATTTATTTAAAGAGAATTTGCTAAGCACGTTTTTGTGTACGCCGCGCTGGCTTTGCTACGTTAGGCTATTGAGTTTTATATATAGGCGTGAATTATTTCAGTGTATATAATAATACTCGGTTACGCACTTATTTCTACAATGAACTTGATGGAGTGGTGTAATGGCCGAATACAGTTAACCATTAAGTTGTTTATTCTGCTCGGCATAAAAGCCGGCATAAAACCTTTTCTTGTCACTTTATCGATATAGAAATAAGGGATTAACTCTTAAAAAGAACTAATAATACCTTAATAAAGCTCAGCAAAAAGGTGGAATTTTGACTACAGCAGCAGGTTTGATTTTCAACTAACTGTCCAAAAGATATTATAAATTTATAATATATAAGTATTAGGAGACACAAATTATATGACACGCTTATTTATTTTTTGACCTCATAGTTTAATGGAAAGGGAGTCCAACTTCATCGAAGAGATCGACGGCGGTACAGACATTTTAAAAAGCTCTATAAGGCACAGTGTAGTTACTGCAACAACATCACATTAATGTTTCGGTCAACGTTGCATTGCTGCTATGGATAATTAATAATAATAATCAATCTTTATTACTTAGGATTTTCTCTTAAAAAAATACTGTTCAGCTGCAAAAAAAAGAAGCGAAATAGATTTTTTTCTTTGATAGACCGTATCTTTTGTATATTAAAAACAGTAATGCAATCATGTAACAGAACGGTACTGAGAAAACCAGAGAATGGCACTAACCACTTTTATTCCTCGGTAATTGAACACTTTCTAATAACGCGTGAAAGCAAGTGCATAAGTATTCTGAAACTGGTCTGGTAAACTGGAATGTATATTGGTTTAGATGTTGAACAATTATAACACAGTAACACGCCTTTTTCTAATAAGGCGCAGACAGTGTCTAACACCCACGTTTTTTCAGCGATCTGAGAGAGTGCTAGTCTGATGTCATTTACGCTGCGCTGTATAAAAATTAGTAGTGGCGCGGCTAACGCACCACAGTGGCGCTACTGCAGCGCTTCCTCACGCCCCTAATTTGACGACGCTCTAAGAATGTCAAAGCAGAAAAACAGTATCACTTTACCAAACCTTGGAGCCAAATTCGAGACCTCTGCGTGTCAATCCGTAGGTACACAACCTCTTGCGCAACAGTTGCTCTGCAAAATGCAGCACCGAGATATTCATTGTACAATTATTACATTCAGTGCAGCATTGGCTAAACTTATGTTTGCTGATTAAAAGTACAAAAATTTAAACTTCGAAGCGGTAACGTAAGTCAAAAGTCTCGCTGATGGTCGCAGGTTGTCCACTGTATATGTCACAACCTCTTAAATTGTAGGTAATTGTGTTATTGTATTATTTTAATTATTCTAATTTTAGTGACTACCTCAGCAAATATGCACGTTAGAAATAATTACGTTAAAAATAATGCTTCTTAAATTTAACAGATTGAATAAAGGCAGTGTTTGTCGACATACGGTTTTCAGTGACCGAGTGTGACCGAGGCGTAACGACAGCATTTTTTTTTACATATCGTACACGGCATGTTAAGGCATATCAGAACCACCACACTATAACTATTGCTCGCATTGCCAATCAAAGCAATAGCCAATTAATTACAGCTGTTGAAAAAAAACGACACTCAAAATATCTTCTATGTTGATTTGTTTTCAAGAATTTAAATACGTACGTTCTTTTATAAAAACAAACGAGACTCATTAAGCGGGATACTTAATAAGAGTACGCAAGATTAAATATCAAATCCATTATAACAATTAATGCTCATTTATTTTGGTATATTCTTATACTAGACGTCCGTCCTTACTTCGCTTCTGTATCAAAAGTATCTTTTACAACAAATACCTACATAAAATACGATAAGTAACAATACTGTTTACCAAATATTGTTGCTATTGCAAATTTATTTTTGGTGTCTACTGTATTGAAAATTTACGAATATTATAATTCTGGAAATTGCTAAAATTATCTTAAACATTTTAAACATTTTAAGGCACACACAAATTAATTAATTTATTGATTTCTAAATGTGAAAGAATTTTTTAAATCGGTATCGTAGATTTTTAGTTAAATCGTAGCAAACAATCAAAAATGAAATTTTTCTCTCTATAATATTAGTTTAGATAAATAGTTATGAACTACGTATGTGATTATAGAACCACAAAACATACAGCTTTCATTTGATATTAAACTGAAGTTTATATTTTAACTATTTATTTAGGTTCATTATGTAATTAGAGGATATTTGTGAGTTCTCAGTTGTTATTGAAACTAGCCGTAACTGTTTACAAGTAAATAATAGAAAGGTTTTGCACGTTGGCGATTGAAGGCCGGACCGTTAGTTATAGTTTGAGAAGCTACGTTGAAAATATATTTGTACGAACAGAGATCATATTTATTTATAATAAGTTATTAATAAGCAACGTAATAGTAAATCCGATTTGACTTATTAAGGCTTATAAATATTCATATTAATCTAGGACTAGGAAGCAAAATTGAATTAATGTATGACAAAAATACAGCACAAACCGCAAAGGATGAAAGTGGTCTTATAAAAAAAGCTAAAGGAACAGTACCAATATAAATTTCACTTTTTGAAATATATATTAAATTAAATATAGGTATACATATAATACATATTATTAAATCAATAAATAAATAAATATTAAATAAAATACATTCAAAAGAATAGAACACACAAAGTTAGTAATAGCTGTGTTGGGCGTTCGGTTAGATACAAATTTCGATGTGAATGCCAACGTTCTCAGACAAAATTTGTCTGATCCACCAACGCAAATTGAACATACGTGTGAAGGATTATAAGCTTTTCATAAAAAAAATAATAACACATGTCTCTGAGAAGGATGGATTGTTGCATGAGTGTCGCCTTACCTAGAATTTACAAATAAGATGTTAATAAAGTATATTACTTTGTAAAATTTGGTTTATTATTAGGGCTAAACTAAATATATGCATTGCAAACGCTAAGTTTTTTTTAACTACACAACGCTATCTAGACCCAGAAAAAATATTAGTTATAGTATGGATTCTATAACGCGGATATTGTAAATACATATTAAAATTATATACCTACATAGAAACGCCCACAAATATTTGCACTGAGCGAGAATCGAACCAGCGACTTTGCGTGGCAAACCGTAACACTGTACCACCAAGCTACAGAGGTGGTCAAGATGAACTATTTCGATGAAATTTAAAGTATAAATTCAAACTTCGGTCTCGTGTAAGCAAGTTTACTGCATGTTGATGATCATCATCATATCAGCTGAATGATGTTCACTGCTCGACATAGTCCGGTTCGTGGTCGCCAGAACCTTTCTGGCCCAATGGCCGTCAGTTCGGCGAGCTATGTGGTCCTGCCCATTGCCACTTCAGAGAAACAACACTGCGAGCCACGTCAGTTACCTTAGGTTCGCCTGCGGATTTCTCAATCATGCAGGGAGACGGCTAACATAGCCCGATCCATCGCCCTCTGAACTGGAGTTAGTGCGCTACACTGTAATACTCGATAACTTTTTAATGTACACTTAGTTATCTGCCAGTATTTTAATGCAGTTTATAATTATTATTTCAGCCGAAAAGTTTCCACTGAAGTAGGGATTCCTCATGAATGGCCAATTTGACCGACTCTGACCTGCACTTTGGCCGCCATTAGCCATCAATTGCCCGCCACTAATTAATTATTTTATTATTGCAAAGTTGAATTTGTATTAAAATATAATTTCCAATTTAACAAATGGAATCTAAATGGTAATATAGGGATCAAGTACCTACTTCTATTGGTACAAGGATTGATAGACGCACAGTCGCTTCAGCTCTAAGCAGAATCACCACAAAAGCTCTCAGCCTGTCTATAGATACACATACTCCGCCCGGCATTTCTCGAATTGCGCTGAACGAACTCAAACGCACGGCTGACTATACATTGACTTCTAAAAGCAGAGTTACTTTGAACCCAAATGAATGAAAGGTACAAGCAGGAGCTGAAATTTCATAGATTTTTCTATTTACACATGTTGCTATAACAAAGGTGAATATAAGAAAATGAATACTCATCCATACTTATCATACTGATGTAAGTGTCTTTTGGAGTCGGCAAAAAATGATTTTCTCTTCAATTTTTTTCTATCAGCTGTCATTACCACACAACTCTTTTCTTACCTGTCATTATTTACACAAACTATCTCCTTTTTGATGACGAGCTGTAAGTTAAAAGTAGATGTGATCTTTGGCAGTAATATTATAGACTACTTCGACACTCCTCTTCCCCTGCGGTCCCACCGCGTCCGCAATCTCGCGGTTGCGGACCCGCCGAGGCCGCGGAAGGTAGGGAGAGCGTCGCAACGTTATACCGCCACTCCTCCACCGCTGCGGCCCCGCCACTCCTCAGCCGCAGTGTCGCCGAAGCAACTCCGCAGTCCGACCCAGTTGCGGTGCCGCCCATACAGTATCGCAACACTCATGAGCCGCTCCATCGTGGGCTTACCACCAAAGTCCAGAGGAGCGGCGCCTCCTTGGGGTTCCTCTGTGTTCACCGTGGTTCTGGGTAACCACGGTTACTAATCCCCCCGCTGCGACAAGGCGAGAACCCCGTTTGGGGGGTTCTGAATTACTATTGTTTAATTATTATCATCATTATGTGTACCGTAACTGAGTGCAGTTACGGTACACATGTAGCGTGACAGATGGGGCGAAATGCGATGTATGATGTGCGATGCGTGACATTTTAAATTGCCCTAAGATAACAAGCTGCGCCTCACGACTTCACCCCTAGTCTAAAATGTGTTTTGTCTCCCTCGGAAACCAGACCGATTACCGAGATAAAAAGTAGCCTATGTCATCTCCAGCACCGAATCTATCTACATAAAAATTTTCATCGAAATTGTTTCTGCCATTAGCTCTGAGTGGTAACAAACATACACACACAAACTTTCACATTTATAATATTATAGTAGGATATTGTCTTTAACAGTTGCAGTTTCTGACATACTCGTATGAAAACAAAATCGCAAGCGAGCTTAAATAGCAGTAATTCTTGGTTTAAATAATCAAAGGAGTCAAGTGCAATGTAATATGCATCGCTGCATAACGACTAGGGAGTGTTAAGTCTGTACACAATGTAAGCCTGCCTGTCCTAGCCAGACTTAAATGAAACTTATTTGTTATGCATAGCCTTGTGTGTAACTAACTTTAACATGTAATCGTTCGTAGAGATTTATACTTTTAATTATAATTTGTTACTTTTTTGTAATTTTTAAAAATTATCTCTCTTTGACTTAATCCTAATGTCTCTTAGCCTGTGTGTATTGTATATTTTTTAACTACTTTTAATAGTTGAGCAGAAGATGAATTCAGGAATATCGATATTAGTTGGCGTTTATGATTACTATTAACACAAATGAACGCTTTAATATATTATGCAAATAGAACAATTAGTAATTTCAATTCATTCGTCATTTCAATTGTAATTTATTGAATAAAAAATAATAAATTGTCCTTAGTACCTACATTGCCTAATAAATTGCAATTAATAATATTACGCACGGATTGCACGTCTACGCCACAGCTCTAACAGCTGTCGCGTAATCCTCCTTATTAGTCCACAGTAGATATACATCATGTCTTAGGGGAGATAGGTAGATATTACAAATAGACCCGGCAACGATGATAAAGCATAAAGTATCGAAATATGTCTTAAGTACTGCAAGTAATATCTACGGTAACCACACTATAGACATTATACAAATACGTTTTGCTTTTTTGACAGCAGTAGTAGGCAAAACTGCTAGGGACATTACTATTCCAGACATTGCTATAGCTTCCAAAGATAGATTATGTATCATAGACCAGAGGGATATCATTAAATTTAACTCCTTATTATTAGAAGTACAACAACAGGAAGAACAACTTCGAACCCACTGACATCAGTTAGAATGAAGTCATTTTGATAGGCTGATAAAATTCATTACCTCGATCTGGACGAAAGAATATACCGCACTATAGTGCGGTAAATTCTTAAATCACTAATATTCTAAGTCACATTTTTATATCATTTTATCTATATTATTATCATTAATTCACACGGTCATTTATAAAATCGGAACGAGTAATTTATTAAAATCTTTGAGTTTTATTAATTCCAATTAGACTGAGGAGGTCAGATGACAGTCTATTCATAAAATATAGATATTCAGACGCCATCGGCTAGATTGAAAGTCCACATAATTGGAAAAGGCTTAGTTAAACGCTTTAGGCGATGATATGCTGACGACAACACTACAGTAAAAAACCTTGTGATATTTTTAACCCTCAAAAATATCGTAGAAATAACACCACTTCTTTATTATTTGACAAAATAATATATAACTACTAAAAGATGGATAAAAATGATATAATTTAGTAACAATATTTTATGTCATCTTCATATCATACCAGTCCGTTATTATCCCACTGCATAAAAAGGGCTATATTCATATACAGAAGGCATGTGTCTTGTTTTAACATCAACCTATTTAACGAATTAATAGACTTAAATAAAGATTCGATATAA
Organism: Parascotia fuliginaria; assembly: GCA_963082885.1. Classification (NCBI taxonomy): domain Eukaryota; kingdom Metazoa; phylum Arthropoda; class Insecta; order Lepidoptera; family Erebidae; genus Parascotia; species Parascotia fuliginaria. The sequence goes on from OY720172.1 coordinate 14,100,758, forward strand.
AATTAAATATTTGTGGATAAACATAATATTTGTATCATGCATGTTTGCAAGTGCATTTTGTCGTCGCCGCCTCATCCCGTCGTATTTTTACAGTACGGTGAGGGCGGCCACTTATCTCACAGAAAAGGCATGCGCATTGCTCTCGATAATTATTTTCTTATAATTAGTATGTAGGTATTTTTTATTAGTTCAATTATAAAAAGTGCCATTAAACTTTCTAAGTGCCTTCTTGGCGTTATTGAGAATTTTCAAATAGAAAAGTTCAAATAACATTTGACGAGAGTAATAAATTCATCAAAAACTAAAGTAGGTACTTATTACTTTTTCGAATAATCCAACAGAAACACACTTAGAGATAAAAGTGTATGACAAGAGATGTTATTAGCAGTTGTACACCTGGTACTTTAGTACACTCTAGCCGCACGTTACGACCCCCAGTGGATGGTAGTACATTTTATTATTCGTTCACAATGGAATGCGACAATGTGTTATATTGTGTTTTTGTTTAGAAAATGAATTCATAACAGCTTAATAACATAAAGCTTCCGTGACGTGATAAAAACGCTTTTCAGAGTATATAGAGTTTCAGAACTTGTATATATGTGATGAAATATATTATAAAATGTAGAACACTGAAATTTGTTCACTATTACTATTTTACATCAAAGTATTTTAGATGCTAAAACATTTTTCAATAAATAAATAACAAATTAATAGAAAAAGTTGCTACAAAAAAAAACATCAAACATATTTATAGAACGATTCCACATAAAGATTCCAAGTGATACTTCGGGTGAAAAACGATCATTGATTACTGGGCTCAGTAGATAGTCAAAACAGCATGAGCAATCAACATGACTACATGACTCTCATACAGATACTAATGCATACACATCTGGATATTGTTTAAAATAAAGCATTTAATACCTTTAAATATAATTTTTTTATCACATCACTTTCTATATTTTCAATAACCAAATATCTACTTACCTTAATAACGGCAAAGACGCCCAAAGCTGCTACATGAAAACCACAAAGATAAAAAATAACCCTGAAACGCCGATACAAACATTACACTATATATAAAAGGCTGGGTATCCCGGAAGGGACGTGTGCTCAGAACGCAGATAAGTGAAGAAAGTGTCGAAGGGCCGTCTACGTCGTCGCATACTATCTGGCGCTCGCAGTCATTAACGGCAGTGTTGTTGTCCGAACTTATTATCATTTAATTTATGACCACACATTACCGCTTAAGGCGCCATTAAGCCGCTCCGGCAAAGACCCCGGGAATAAATAAACCAGGAAAGTTCATATGATGAACACCCCTAACTCGTTTCGCCGAGCGCCTCAGCACGTGCAATCGTTAATTTTACCCGTCACAGATCATAAACTGTTTATTGTTTTCTATTAGCCGTACGGAGTTTCATAATTCATTTTAATGTTTTATACAGCTTAATAACTAGACTAAGAAGTTTTAACATAAACTTTAAGCAAAGTAGACAATACTTTGTCTTCAATAATTTTCATTATTATATTTTCTTTTAATTGGAGATGATATTGAATGTATAGCTATCTTAAACAAATATATTGTTAATTAAAAATACTGCTAACATAATTGCCAAGACAATAATTAGACAATACAAAATGTTCTTGAACTTAAACAATTTACTCAAACTCAATAATCGAGACTTACTCCTTATCGAAAAGAATCGATAACGACCGGTTGAGTGTAATCGAGCATCTAATATGATTTTAAATTTGAATATAGAGCGGACGTATGAGTATTGAACACACGTCCTTGCGAAACGTCGCGTCGTGGCAACGAGTATATTGAATTTAAGATTAGCTGACTCGGTAACATTTTAAATGCGCCAAAGCAAGGTGTAAAATTAAGGTAGGACTTTTCGCCATTTTTTTGTTGTAATAAAAATGAATTAACACCTAATTTCCTTGATCCTTTTATTCGTGTTCACAAAGATTTGCGCATTCGAATTATTTAACTTATTTAAAATCATATAGTAGCGTTTCATATCAACACACGAATATATATTTATATGGCAAAGTATTCATCAAAACTAGATTTGTTAAGGCTGTTTAAAAGCATTTGTATTTTGTGAAATAATTGATGTAAAACAATATTCTGTCACCTCAATCTCCCGACAATTCCGATAAAATACCGTTGCTTAACTACCCAAAAGGAAATCACATTAGTTACAAAAGATACACAGATACACACTACTTTTCGGCTTTATAATATGTTCTCAAAATGGCTAATGAAAATGAAATAAACACTATAACAATAGGAGCTACAATAAACTGTACTTTCGGAGAAATACCTAAAGACACACTCTAAAAAGCCGTAAGAGAGTATTGCATAATATCACATCAGTTTGCCGTTACAGTAATCGTTTATTATAAGTTTGTCTGTAATTTTATTGGTCGTAGACCTGATATTGTAAGAGTCGTACCAAAGTGCATAGTCACTACGTGGTTGTATATACAGCGACGCTATGTATTTGCTCATAGGTGTAAACTAGACTTCGTTTACACTCTGAACTCGGTATTGGTGTGTTTATGTAATTATATTAACCTATCTACCTATATGCAAATTATAATGAAAAACAAAACATCGTGAGAAAACCTAGACTAATAAAAAAATATCTGTACCTAATTGACGATTCGCCTTGAGCAAGCGTGTCGTTCAATGATCATGCCTTCTTTAAATGCGAAGAGGGCTTTTATTGCAGTGGGATAGTAAGGGACTGGTAAACTGCTAATTATTATTGTAGTATTGTTACTACAAGGTATTGCTTGTAGACTTCATTAGTGTTCAACCAGTAATTTAATAAAAAAAAGAAAATGTCGTCCAACTGTGAAAAAAGCTTACAAATTAAAATCGGCCAAGTGCGAGATGGGTAACTGTTCAGTACAATGCAGGATTCTATAACTCGATGTGTGTTTTTAGAATCGCTATAAATTGTAGCCTTGAAAGTACGCAGTAGCGTTCATTTTGCGGCCGTAAAAATAAGTTTCTTCGAACAAGAAATTTTCAGTTTACTAAGAAACAGTGACAGTTTAGACATTGTTGTGTTTTCCTGTATTGTTAATGTAATTGTATTTCTCCTCTGATGGTAATAAAGGCAGTAAGTCAAAACTATGCATGATAAAATGAAAATAAGAAGAGTTTTTGAAGGCTGTCACATGTGGTTTTCGTGCGTTATTATTTGCCCTTCTTCAAAAAAGTTTAGATTGAACACAAACTTCACGGAAGGCACGGACATGTCTAAGCAGCTAGTATTACTGACGATTACCAGTCATCACCACATAATCCTTTAGGTCGGCCATTGGTTATTTTGACAATAGAAATAAATTATTTTTATCTGTTCTTTTACTAGAAAAAACAATTTATTAAGAGTTTCCACTATTTTAAGTAAGTTTTAATAGTTTCCGGAATATGCCGCTGTGACAGACGGACGGACTAAGTTTTACCATAAGAGTTTTTTTTTTATATTTTCATACATAACTTTATATACCTAGACGTATATGTTCAAAAAAACACGTATCCGTATAAATAAGTGTGTGAGTATATACTTATTTTCTCCTGATTATATAGGCTAAACATGCATGCTTACAAAGCACGTATCAACCAGTAACAATATTATCGAGCTAAGAAGCTGAGATCCACAAAAAGTTTCGACAAACGATTCCGATTCGCCCCATAATAGGAAGTTAATTGAATTTGTTACTGTTTATATAGAAAAGGGATCGTCGATGGAGCGCTTATTGCCACTGTAATCAATATAGTGTGTTGGTGTTTTAAGGATAGTGAAGCTTTTACAAATTGGTCGTTTACGTTTATAGAACTACTGAAGATATGTTGTTGGTTGACTAGACAGAAACATTGTACAGCTACAATAATATTATCTTCAGTATTGCTCTTCTTCTGTTTGCGCATATTACTTGGAGCCTGTTAGATATTTTTCTTCCATTTTTCTATCAGTCATGATCTGAACACACTCTCTTTTCTTTTGTGTCTTCCGTCTGTCTCTATTAACATTATTGCAGTAAATCTATTATATCTATTTGTCAAAATTAAAGCAGGACTGCGGAAAACAGCATTTAATGCGTCCATACTAACATGCAAAAAAAAAATTTGCGCATTACTGACTGGTCTTTCTCTTCAGTCTTTCTCTTGAAAAAATGTATGTACAATTAAATTTAGAGCATTCATCCAGACATGCAGAAACTTCAAGCAACCAAATAAGATCTCATATATCAAAATCCCAGTACTGCGTTAAACCTCGTACACTCAATTTAAAATTCAAACTATGGGGCAAATTTTGACGTGGCCATATTACTGTGCTGACATCTTTGTCCGAAAAGATGCTGACATCATCAAGCCGTTAGAAGAAAATCCGATTTCTATCAACCTTAGTAGTCACGTATGAAATACACGCAAGTGTTGAAGACGTGATGACACGGCCTACATGACTTAGATTACAGCGACGATTTCTTTTTCTTTATTCAGTTATGAGAAGCATCGCAAACTCTGTACGTAGTTGATGTATAGGATTTCTTATTTCATATTTCGATAGATTGCGTATTTCCTGCTGCAATGGCAACAATAGGGAAGATTAGCGTTGATATATTTTAATTTGGCAAGTGGAGCTATTGCGAATAAATATAAAATTAATATTTAATTATTTACTAAAACAAAAAAGTAGGCCACAACGCAAGGGTCGGTCGTCGGTTTATCCGGAGGTTATGCTTAAGACCAGTTGCTACTTGGAGTGATCAGTCAATCATGGTTTAAGTTATTATTGGCTACTGTTAATTTTATTCGACGAGATATTAAGTTTTTAATATGACTACGATATGAAAAACTTTCATTCATATTTTTATAATAATGAAGTTAACAACGAATTAATTATAATTGAACTTTAAAGCGAGGTTGATACTTAGTGCCTTTGAAGAGTTAATAATTATATTAGTTTTACATCACTATCATTCAAAGGTCTCAGCGGTTACAAAATAATAACCCGTAGAACTGATTGATTACGAAGCGCATTTATGTTTTTAATTTTGATTTAATACATTCAGTAAAGTGTAAATTATAATGATGTGTATAAAATCCTTAAGCCATCGCTCAATGGTTTTCGTCATAGTAACATTATTTTATACTCAGATACATAGGGATTCTATTATACCTACATCACATCAGTCTATAGTCATTGTAGTAGGTCTTTCCCAAATGGAAGAGTTTGTCGTAGTCACCACAACGTACTATTCGTTTGTGTGCACGTTTAAACATTTTACTTTAGAATGGTATAAGCAGTTCCGTGATAATAAATTGTAAGCGATTAACCGCAGTACATTCTAAGCCATAAATAAACTTAAGAGCCTTAATAATGAGCTCTTCAGTCTGTCTAATAAGAACCTAAAAATGTTATTTTCATAATTGACTGTAGGTTGTATATTACTCGTAATATTCAAGTATTGCGTTTATGGTGGCCTTTATTAAAATATAACACAGCATTCTAAACATTCAAGTGACACTTTTCAGTAGCGGGTATTAATCTTTATGCGAATTTGAAGACGCCTTATGAAAATATTATTAATTGTTCTTGTCAGCTAGAAATTTGATGAAAACACTACTTCTACTGTAGTGGAGAGGTGTAAATGCTAGTCAACGAAAGAAAACTTACAGTAGGTAATCCGTTTGACATACATGTATTTATTTATCATTTTTCGCAACCCATAGTAACATATTTATTTTTCCTGTTATGACAATGTTAAATAAATCTGCAAGCAGAATTTTTTAAAATATGTACCATGTAAGCTTCTTTGAAGTGCATTTCGTTTGAAGAGGCACGCGTTTTGAACAGGTGCTTTTACATAAGTGTCCGATACACTGTAGGATTTCTTACGTGGGTAGTAGGGCACAGTTTGCCACGGAAGGTGGAGGAGATTACCTAGACAGGCGGGCTACGATAAGCGCCCTGTCGTTATAGAGGTTGTCGTAGACCCTCAAAATATAAACATGGTCCAGATGTTGCAGATAAGCGATGAGAGCTTTTTGGCCTAATGGCAGATTACTTGAGTCGAATATGTTGCGTGCTCGACCTTTGATGCCATGACTTATTGAATGGAAAATAACATATTTGAGAAAGATGGAGTTATGCGTATTATGAGTATTGATAGCGATTTATGCGGTCAACCGTTAAATATTTCGTTTTATTAAAAAGTATGAACAAATATTTGATTGTTATTGATATTTTGTTAATAGAATTTTTTATACTACTTACACAAAATGTGCTTATTTGTTGGCATGTAATGTAATAATCTACATTATTACCCAGCTTACCTATATTTATTTTTAGTAAGCCTGTAGTCTGTTGTTTATTAATTTTTTCAATATTTCAACAAAGAAAATAACTTTCTATTGAGATTATTTTTCATCTTTGCTGTCATTGAATTTATAAATTGCAATTTTACTGTTTCAACGCCGCAATTACATTGAATAAACTAATTATCACAGCTACGCTGTTCATATTATCGCTTTGTCGATCTTTCTTCTAGTCGATAGAAAAAATTAGTCGTAGTAAAACGTACTGGCATAATTATTTTCAATACACTAGCAGACAAACCCTACGCATCTTCAATTGAAAATGAACAGATCTATACAATAACTATCAGTACATCACCTTCATAATTACCATCATCATATCTGCTGGGAGATGTCCACAGCTGAATATGATCGTGAGCCAGTCTCATCCATCGGTTTTCCGCCACATCGCCTTACCCGCTGTCAATAAGGAGCCTTTCTTGAAGTACTTTAAAACCCTAGAGTGAATATGAATAGGTTTCTACTAGTGATGAGGCATAATACTACACAAAAACTTTATTAAAGTCAGTTTTATAAACAAGAAATACACAGTTCAGTTGCTCAAATTTTAGTAATTAATCTCGCTCCAGTATCTTCAAAAACCCTTGGATAAAATTAACAAAAATTACGACTAAGTGCAAATTAAAAACGTTCAACGTTGCTTGTACCGCTTCATTGTTATGCATACACCCATCACGTAACGTCATATTCGCTACATATATTGTGTCGGACATTGTCTAAAACAATGTAAAACATACTTTTTGTTATTATTTCCTTCATTATTTTATTCATGAAAGGCCTGTTTACGTTTTAAATCGATTGTTTACATTCGTTTAATTACTCGATACAGATTCGTGAAATAAAATCAGAGAAGGCTTAGTAATTACTTTTTTATTGTTTACGAGTAGAGTTTGCAGGTTCTATAGCAAAAGGGTCAATTTGCTAATTTGCGTTTGAAAAATAATATGTTAATAAAAAATAATATTTGACAATTTATCAAAATAGCTTAAATAACAGTTATAGGTAAGTAATTAAGCTGATTTCTCTTAAAATTTAAAATCATGATTTGAGTTAATCCATTTTATAACTAGTGATCCGCCATTGCTTCGCAAAAGTGTACATATCCATCCGGATTTACAGGTGGATATATTAACCCATGTAGAATTTGACTTTACTCATTCAAGTTGTGGGGGAGGGACAAATACTCTAAACGATAGTTAAATTTTTAATCAAATTCCGTAGCGTGGTTTGGAAAAGTTTGTGGCGAAATAGAAGAAAAACGACTGCGCTTCGAAATTACAATATATATTAGTGATAGAAGGAAAAGTATTGAATAATTATAACTTAGCAAAGGCTAAATTACACTTACTCCGTTACTAATTTATTTGTATCTACTGATTACTAAAGTGAGTTATTGGTAACATAAGAAAAATTATAGAATACCATTTTACTATTACTATAACAAGCTGTTCTTTTACAATTGCGACCATTGTTTAAATCATTCTTGGCGCATTCTGAGCATAACTTACGTCGGCACGTTTCCGTATATTATTTGTAGGGTAGAAGCTCGTGGCATCCATATACTGCTGCCATACAGCTTAGAAAAATAGGCCGTGGTGTAATAAGTACGCAAACATCTCTCAATTTCATCAACAACATTTACTTTATCTTGGCAAAGTGCTTATTTATTAGACTTTTACTAATTAAAAGGCACTATATATTACCAGATTACATACTACCCTGCTTCTTGTACAAATAGACACATGATATCTTTTAGATAACAAAAAAGTCGATACGTAATGCGTCCACTTATCGGTGACTGGACCGTACACAACGAGCGTGTTCGAGCTAATGCGGTGTCTAATGTTTGTGTTAAGCCGAAAAGCTACTAAGCAATTATACGATTTACATGACTTTACTCACAACGATCAAAAGCTATGATTAATCACGTTTATTTTTGAATTTATATTAACATTTGTAGTTGTGTATTAATCATACCTAGCTTATATTTAGGTTAAACTCTATAGTATTGTTAATACAAATATAGAAATCTACGAACAACACTTTAACAATATATTAGATCTGAGAGTAAGTAAGTTTTTTAGTTGAATCAAATCCAAAGCTAACTCCAAAGCTTCAAAACAATCTGTATATTCCACAATCAGCAAACAAAAACTTCAAAAAGATAAAAAATTTGAAACAGAATTTATGAAACGAAATACAAAAGACAGATTGAAATAGACAAAAACTGTCAAACAAAACTACTAGAAAATCAGCTGCGAATTAAAAATAACGACGTCTTACAAGTCTTTCAAGACTGCAGTTGTACTAAATATTTTTCTTTTCTTTGTAAAAAAAAAGAGTTACAAACGCAAACTAGGAGTGCAAATCTTTTAGTTAGGTATTGCAGCAAGATGATACTGCATTCAATATGGTTGACAAAGAATTCGTACTTCTCGTGCTATCTCCACGGGTTTTCTGTACTAATTGGGTTGACTTATGAATACAGGAAGTTTGTTCGTACCTAGTTGTCTGGGTAATTAACAGATAAGATAAGAAATATTAATATTAATAAGGTAGAGAACAAATTTTCATTATCCGTTCGATTCAGTCGGTGTCGTGTTAAATATTACACATACCTGATTAACACAAGCATTTGTATTCTATTTTCGCGTCTCGCTTGATAAAAGTGTGTTTAATTTTCTTGATTAACAATGCTCCGATCTTTACACGGTGTAATAACTCAGATTTACTACGGACTACTTGGTAATTACACTAAATTATTAATAATATCTTTGTACACGTTTGTGCAGTATTTTAAGACTATTAGAATTGTTTGTATTTTGTTGGATAGCGATCTATTTTTAGGTTAAGGTATATTCGTGATTATATTCTTTTTAAATTAATTTATATTATTAACTTGACCTAATATTGGTCGTGGCTTAACTTATTTTCTTTACTAAATATATAAAAACAAAATACTGACTAATCACTAATTCTGTCCCTATGAAGCCTAAAGAACTGAAATTTGACAGGTTATTGATAGGTTCTTTATTGGGTGTACGCACGTGGATATCCGTCCGCTCAGAAAGGATTTTAAGAACATCCATAATCCTAGGGAAATAAATGATATTGTCAAGTTGGATGATGTTATAGGAAAAAAAAAATGGCAAACCATAAGAATATAATAGTGGAATAAAATTCTTATTGTATTTTCTCCGTAAAAATCAATGCAAAAGATATTAACATGCAATATATACACAGTACATGCAAACTTGGGGTATGACCGCATTATGTCGGAGGACGAAATAATGTATAATACATTCTCAGGAGTTGTGGCTCAGGATCATGACGCTATTCAACATTTTGTTAGTGTCAACACTAAATTTCATAGCTACTACTATGGTATGAAAACCATTCAGAAGTAGCCAACAGCTAAATGTTACGTCATCAAACGCTGCAACTACAATTCAATAACCAATATAACATTGCAAAATTCTCCGTATGGATATTCAAACCGCAGTAATACAATTTCTAAAGAACACCAGCTTCTGCGAATGATATTCGTATTGGCGGCCTGTAATTCAGTTAAATAGGTTTGCTTTCAATCAATGCGTACCACAATAGATCAGAGCCTCGTTACGAGTATAGACAATAAGTAGGTACTATTCGGTATTAACACTTCATTGTGTGCACATCAATTTGCAGGATTATTGTTCGACTCTTACATAGTACCTACATTACTACCATAAGTAATTTCATTGACGATTAAAAAGTGACCTGAGATTTTTGCTTGTTCTTCTCACAACAAATTCGTATAAAAAGCTTTAGGTATTGATTTTTTTGAGATGTGGTTAAGTTCAGTACCAAATGAAACAAAAATTGTTTATTTGAAACAGAAACATCGTCTAAATGGTTATGATAACGTTATATACAATTTTCTATAAATAAAAATTTCAACATCCACATTTCAAAAAGGAAACGGCTTGTCAAACATTTTCAAAGCGTAACCCAGATAAAAAAATACTGTTCGAAACAATAACTTGGCAGTATTACGCTTAGATAAAGGGTACAGTTATTCATTAATAATAATTTGTAAAATAAATGAAAGATAAAAAACTACCAGCATGTTAACAAAAATCATACCGGGTATGAAATAAATTTGGCTAAGTATCCGTAATTAGTAAACAATATGTTTAATTAAAGTTAATGGGCGCCGGACCAATATGAAAATCAAAGGTAAATTAGACAAAATAACATCGTTTTTGCTTGTCTGCAAAATATTGTTAGGTCGTCGTAAATCGTATTGGCAAGTAAAAATTTATGCTACAAATGTTTTATTTTTTCGAATGTTTTAGGATAGGCATTTTAGTATATTTTTTATAAGGCTATAGATATGAAATCATCGATAGTATAGGCAACATGCCTGTGTTCTTTTGTGGGTTGCCAACACTTAGAAATTTCCTATTAAACCTCACTTGCTTTAAACTCTCAGCTGTAGCTAAACAGTCTGTAGACTAGAAGATAGTTATTTAAGAGAACTGCCGCACTAATACGTCCATCTCTTAATTGTATAGCCCTTTATTTTTCATCGCGAGGTATATACTTAATAAACGTACTAACTGATGTAAAGTTTATTCTGATTAGAAATAAAAAGTATTAAAGGATTACACAGTTTTGTAACTCCTGCACAGTACTCGTCAGTTCTACCACCGTGCGGTCTTGGTTTTAATTTTACTTAAATTGTAGTTTCACTTTTTCGTGACAATTTTAGTCAAGCTATGAAAATGACTAGGAGCATCTTTATCTTTCCAAGACTGACACTTTAGAACGAATTGGTAGCTAAGAAACTCTTATAAATTTTCAAAATTGTACCGTCACATTGGCCAGTTTCACCTACAATTCATAGCTCAGAACATCCTCCTGTACAAACGTAATCAGCGGTAAATCAACTAAAGCTTACTCGCGGTTACGTTGCTTCACCGCATACGATCGATGTGTGCTACCGTGAATCCTTTATTTATTCATTGCGTATCGTCATCAACTGCCTACGTCATAATCTGTAAATGGATTTGTGCTAGTCATGTAGAGGTTTTACTATATAATACTATGTCAGATTTAGCAACAAAAAGTATAACTTCCATTGCGCATTCTTACTGTCCGCTCTAAAGTTAACGCAAGTGGCGTTGCAGTAAATTATTTGGGCCTATTTGGTGACAGAAGTGAGGGGTTACCGAACCGATGTATGCAACATGCGCGGTATCTATCTTCAGAGTGGTCAAATTGGAACTCGCTATCTATATAATCATTTATATCATGTAATATAGAAGACATTATGTGTCAAAATAACAAAAGAAATGTCAGCCTATTTGTCTACTGCCAGTGTACGACAATCTATATATATACCTAAAAGCCAAAGATCACTCACACACTCATCACAAAATCTCAGAAACTACATATGCTAGGAGTCTCAGATTTTGTATGGGGTTCCTTTTAGGACATAAGTGTTCACTAAGACGGGATTTTGAAACAAAGAAAGAAAAGTAAGAAAAGCATATATTTGACACATACAAAAGACACACACTATATTATTATAGTCAACTCGATTTGATTAATGACCTTGATAATACCGAATTCTATACTTGTTCTAAGAGAAACAACCCACAAGATTGTTCTCAGGATATGGGAAATACTGATTCACAATTAACAATAGTTCACCAAAACATTCGGAGTATACAAAAAAAAATTGACAACTTTGCTATATTTCTGTCCAGACTAAATTTCTTGCCAGATATAATAATTCTTACTGAATGCCGCCTAAATGAAGCTACTCCCGTACAATATCTTAACAATTATGCATGCCACTATTCTAAATATTACCTTAACCAAAATGACGGTATTGCTGTTTTCTATAAAACTATTCTCCAACTAACAATAAAAGAGCCACTATTTAAAGACGCTAATTGCTTGCTTATCGAAATTGAAGATTACTCTATTTGCGCACTTTACAGATCTCCATCTATCTATAACATTCAAGACTTCTTGACATCAATCATCATGACGAGAACATCATGCAAACAATAACATCTCCAACAAGTATTATAATAGGAGATATTAATATAGAAATTTCCCTAAACTCCAGAGACAATCGAGCAGTTGACTACTTAAATATTACAAGTCATTACGGTTTCTACCCCGGTCATCAATACCCTACCCATGAACGCACTTGTCTTGATCACGCCATGATAAAAACTAACAAACCTGCTAAAGTCATTATATGTGACTCAGGGATTACAGATCACGACACAGTGTTCGTGGATATTACTAAAGAATGCTCTTGCGCTATATCTGAAACGAAATACAAAACCAAATTAGACTACCCTAACCTACCAAAAGCTATTTCAGATATTATAACTGGGACTTTATTTATACTCACTCTAATGTCAATGATGCACTTACAGACTTTACAGATAAGCTTAATAAAACCATACAAGACTACACAACTATACAGATATTTCGTAATTCAAAATCCATTAAAAAGCCCTGGTTGACAGAGGGGTTAATGAAATGTATCCGAAAAAGAGATTTATTACACCTAAATGCAAATAAAAAAGTTAACAAAAACAACTACTCTGTTCAGCAAAGATATAAAAGTTATAGAAACCTATGTAACAATCTAATCCAAAACATCAAAAACGAGTATGACAGAAATACTTTAAACAATGCTAAAGGAGATAGCAAGAAAACTTGGGCCGCCATAAAGAGTATTTGTAATATAAATAAAAATAAAAACTCCAACAGCCATGATCTTATACGTACAAGTTCTGATCCAAAAGAATCCATAGACAGAGCGAATCACTTCTTTACAACAGTGGGCGAGCAGCTTATTGCGAAAAGCCTTTCTCTGCTTGGCAAGACTGAAACTGAACTGTCCACTATAACTAGTCATCTGTACAACAATTTTCCTCCATGTAACTCTTTCTATGCTAATCCAACAGATAGCAATGAAGTTAAAAAGATAATTTCAAATCTTAAGGAGAGTTCGGCTCCTGGCTGGGATGGTATTACAAATAAGACCCTTAAGCTATTAAGTATTTCCACGGGCATAGTTCCTGCAGGAATGAAAATGGCTAATGTGTGTCCAATTTTGAAATCAGGTGACAAATCAGTAGCCTCTAACTATCGTCCCATTTCCCTTCTTACATCTATGTCGAAAATTCTAGAGAAAATTATGAACTCTAGACTCCTAGATTACTTAGAGAAGAACAAGATTTTATCGGACAATCAATATGGCTTTCGAAATAACAGGTCGACGGAAAAAGCAGTCACAAATCTGGTAGATTTCATTATCAATAAACTAGATGATGGCAATAAGTGTACTGGAGTCTTCCTCGACATGGCGAAAGCCTTTGATACCGTTTCGAGAAAAATCCTTCTACAAAAGCTCGAAAGCATGGGTATTCGTGGTATGATGCTTGAATGGTTCCAGTCTTATTTAAATGAACGCATACAACGAGTAGCTATAGATAAAACCTATAGTTCTTATTCTAGGCTATCCTACGGTGTGCCACAGGGCAGCGTACTTGGGCCAACCCTTTTTCTCATTTACATTGACAGCCTTTGCTCCCTTCAAATTCCTAAAGCTAAAATATTCACTTATGCTGACGATACTGCCATTGTGTTTTATGACAAAAACTGGGAGTCCGTTTATGCAGCTGTAGAGTCGGGGTTGAGTCTGGTAACTACATGGCTTAATTACAACTTGCTGACACTGAATGCTGACAAAACAAAAGTTGTCAACTTCAGTGTCAGTACGAGAAATAATTGTCAACCTCATCTAGCAGTTAAACTACATGTTTGTAATAACCCCAATAATACCACTTGCTCCTGCACTACCCTTGAACGGGTAATGGATATAAAGTACCTTGGAGTTTTCGTTGACCAGCACCTCGCCTGGACTAAACAAATTGAATATGTGTCTGTTCGGCTGAGAAAGCTGCTGCACATCTTCAAGAGAATGGGTCAGATAGCTGATGAGAAAACCTTGAAGACTATCTATCATGCACTTTGCGAATCCGTCCTAAACTATTGCATTTGCACATGGGGTGCTGCACATAAGACCCATCTAAAAAAAGTAGAATGCTCACAGCGCGCTGTACTCAAGGTATCGTATAAAAAACCACGCCGATTCCCGACGAATGATCTATATAAAGAGACAGGTGTCCTTCGTGTGCGACAATTATATATTTTAGCTGTGGCATTAAAATTTCATAAAGTTGCCTTTGACTCCATGAAAGCCTGCGCCCGGAAAAGAAGAAAAGACAAGTGGCAAAAACCTAAACGTAAACTTGATTTCGGTAAAAGATGTTATTACTATATGGGACCTTTTATTTATCAAAAACTTAATAATAAACTTAACCTAATAAAATTGACCAGACATAAATGCAAAAAATTAATTAAAAACTATCTCACAGCTATGGACTATAATGACACAGAACAATTTGTAAAAAATCCCTATACTACTTTCTAAATGTTAATATGCATACATCATACCAGAAACAGCACATGCAGAATAACAGAGACAACACACACCTACATACACATCACATACTCACACACGTAAGGACATACGTTTTCACACATCCAAGCACATATTCACACATGCATACACACATTCACTTATGCATACACACACTAACACATGCATACACACATTCACACATGCATACACACATTCACACATGCATATACACATTCACATATGCATACACACATTCACTTATGCATACACACTTTCACACATGCATACAAACATTCACACATGCATACACACATTCTCACATGCATACACATATTCACACATGCATACACACATTCACTTATGTATACACACATTCACACATGCATACACACATTCACACACACATCACACACTCACACACACACACACGTCACACACACACACACGTCACACTTTTATTTTTTACTTTGGTATACTTACATACTTAATTTTTCCATACTTTTTATTATTGGAAGAAAGAGACTAGCTTCCACGACACTGGGAATCCTAGTGTGGAGGCTAGTGATATTTATATGTAAAATGTAAACTTTTCTTTGGAACAATAAAGTATTATTACTTATTATTACACAAATTTACTCAAGGTAACCGACTTTAAACAGGTTGGTAGCATATGTCTCACACGGCTGCGCCAAATAGGCCCAGTTCATGAGTATGCCAGGAGTATGGCTTTTTTTTCTTTTTTAATACGACTTTGGTGGCAAACAAGCTTACCTGGTGGTAAATGGCAACCGTCACCTATAGAGATGGCTGTGTTTTCCAAGCATTACGAAAGTAGTAATGCGTAGAAAACACAACCAAACCGTTGCTGACCACGGAGAAGGGAATGAGGAAGGAAAAGGGAAAAGGAACAGGGAGGAGTGGGTATTTGGGCTGCAGCCGCTCTCACTCACCGAAAAAACACATTAGCGTAAAAATTAATGTTCTTACGTCGATCTTCTATGACAAGGTAGTACTGCTCTGGGCGATCCGACCCATTTATGCTAAAACCAGCGTGGATCTACTACCATAAATGCTAGTGTCTGACGCTGGTTTTCAACTAGACCCGAGTTGTGAGGTAGTCACGGACGTGCGAAATTCATCCCCTAAGGGTGTAAAAGGGTTGGCAAAGTGTGTATGAAACTTATATACGTATAGTTTTGATAGTAGGATTTCCAAATTACTAGAAAGTACTCATTTTTTTTAAAGAAAATTTTTTAAATAATACTAGCAAGTTTGTATGGAATATCGTTTATTTTTAAACCTATCGATTCCAAACTCACTTATTTATGCTTTTAACTAAAATTTGTTAGGCACCATTTTTATATTAATTTAGAAACTTACTAGGCAAGTGGGAAAATAGAAGTCACAAGTTTGTGTGAAATTTCGTAGTTTTAGTGGTAGCGGGTAAATAAATATAAATGGGATTCGCCATAGAGACGGATTATACTGAATATTAGTGATACATTGTACGACTGCCGTAAGATCAGGCCGGCAATATTCTCATACAGGCACACATCTTAATTTGCACGCGAACGAAGTCGCGGGTAACAGCTAGTATAACATAATTCTGATCAAACTTTTCTAAAAGTACTTACACAAACTCTTAATAAATAAAGCTAAATGAAAATATTCGCTTAACGAATACATTTTAATTGTGTATTAAATACTCATACAATAAGGTACGTAATGAAATCATGTAAAAAAAACCTATTTTTCGAACATTCCCAACACTTTATAGCCCTCGAGGTCAGCACGGTCCACGGATCGAGGCGTGGGTAAACAATAAATGCGGAATAAGCCGTAAAGGTGATTATTTCACCATAAATTATATTAGCGTCAACACAACGAGTTTTAAAAATCTCGCTACGAAAAGCATTTATAATAACAATTTTAGAGAAACGACGTTTATTTTAAATTTGATCTTATACTTATTTACAATTTTGAGTTTAAAATTCCAACCAATATAATTTTTTTAAAACATTTCCCGCACCAAAAATCTATCTCGCTGCTGTTGAACATAAAAACTCACAATTTGTGGACACAAAGTCTCAGATGGAGTTCAAACCTATTATACCGGGTTATTCCCTAAATACTTTACGGGAGTAGATCTACGCTGGTTTCAGCATGAATGGGTCGGATCGTCCGGGGAAGTACCTACTACCCTCTCATAGAAGATCGACGTAAGTGTAGTAGTATTCGTACTACTGCGTTTCGTTCGGTGAGTGAGACCGCCGGAGATCCAATTTCCCCCCTTTCCTCACCTCCCTCATTCCCTTCCCCTAACCCCATTCCCAGCTGCCATAGTGGAGGCCACCGTACCTGCAGTTTAAGATGATGGCTTTTAGTATAGTAGCCACCACTTCTGAATTCCACTGACTGCTTACCATCAGGTGGGTGGAGTCACTATGAAAGGCTAATATAAAAAAGAAATACCCCGATACCCGATGGCGCCCGTCGCGAAGAACTCCAATTTCTTTTTACGAGTATCTTGGTAAAAATTAGTTTAGCTCAAAACACTCAAAAGCACCGTCAGTGGATGATATCTATTCATTTATATAAAGTGAAGGAGTTTGCTTGTTTAAACGCGCTTATCTCTGGAACTACTAGTCATTTTTAAAAAAACTTTTTGTGTATGATAATCTAGTTCTTGAGGAAAGTTACAAGCTATGTAAAATCATGCTACTGGCGACGAAAGCAGAACAGTAAGCAAAGACGCGGGTGAAACCGCGCCGCAGAAAGCTAGTGGTCATTAAAAAGATATTACTAACTACAATTATTATACTTAACTTAAAGAATCAGACAAAAATTATAGTCTTGCTTGGTTAAGGTAAATTATAAAGGTATTTTAAAGGTATTAGTACACATAAAAGAGATACAAATACAAAAAAATCACAAGATAAAAAAAGACAGACATATTGTCCAGCCATAGCTCAGCACTAGCTTTATTGTTATTATAATGTTTGGTGGCCGCTCAGGTAATTTTTTGCAACCATTCTCGCTCGGCTGTATTTCTAATGTGAGATAATTATTCTTGTCATAAATTGTGGAATAAATTTGTTAAGTATAATTTGATAATAATGTATTATATTATTTATTTTATATGCTTGATCAATACATTTTATTCAAACTGTAAGTCCCTCTATTAAAAATGTCATTGTACAAAATGGACACAAAATTTCAAATAAATCACATTCGTCTTACGTATTTTAAACACATACAATTAAGCAAATTTATCTCGACGGCACAAGTTGAAAATAATAGAATAAAGAAAAAAGACATATGTAATCATATGTATTTACCGTATTCGTGGTTTTCCGGTACGGGGGTCTTGGGGATCGGGGTACTCACCTATTTGACTTAACTACGGACACATTACCGTCGTCACTTCTATGTGCAAAACACAAACTACATTAATCACTTTATTATCTATACATATAATAAAAATGTAACCGATCGCTGTCTGTACATGGAAGATATATGAGAAAAAAAATTATTGGGGCCTTTATCAACGCAAATAGAACCCAAAACAATGATTGTTACAATTTTTGTCTGTTTGTCTGTTTGTCTGTTTGTCTGTGCGCGCGTGTCACGCTAATCTCAGAAACGGCTTATCCGATTTAGATATGGTTTTCACTAATACATTGTGGTAAGCTTCACTTAATATTTAGTGTTTGTTTCATGTCAATTGGTTCATAAATAAAAAAGTTATGCCAATTTAAAGAATCAAGTCAAACATTTGTTAATTTACTACGAAACCTGATAGAAACAGAGACTTTAACACGGTTACGGAATAGCTGATAGCGTTTTTATTTTTCGGTATCCTCTCATTCTAAACAATCTTCCGTTTAGTTTTAAATGTGTCCAGTTTCCAGTGAGCCTATGTTTCGCGACGACAATTAATAAAGTCTAAGGTCAGACACAACTAAAAGTTGTGGGTGTGGATCTAAGTATTAGCTGTTTTTCGCACGGTCAGCTTTATGTGGCTCTATCACTGTTAGCATTCCTAGCAGCCTGTATGCTTTGATCCCCGATGGCTATACGTCTAATCCATACATCCATACACCCATACATATTATATAAGGCTTCGTCCTGACTGACTGGCTGACTAACAGACAACGCACAGCCTAAACTGCTGGTCGTAGTGACTTGAAATTTGAAGGGTGTGTTTGTCTAAATGTCTAGAGGTTGTACCAAGGGTTTTTTAAAATTTAACTCATAAGTGTGTGAAAAGGGATGAAAACGATTGAATGAATCTTCTTAATTTTTAACTTACAGTTTTGAAATTTTGTTTTGGAATACTTCTATTTAAATAAAAAATATCCTTATAATTTTATTTTAACAGGGGTGGATTTAGAGGGGTGAAATTAGGGATGAAATATTCTATACAAAGATCTTTAGCTTTTGAAGGTAGCGACTTGAAATTTGCAGGGAGGGGGAGGGAGCAAAAGGAGTAATTGAGGAGAAGGAGGAAGGGAGGGGAACGTTAGAGGAAAGTGAGAGGAAAGTGAGGGGAAGTGACGGGGAAGTGTGGGGGAAATGCGGGAGAAGTGAGGGGAAAGTCAGGGAGAAGTCAGAGGGCAGTCAGGGGAAAGCCAGGGAGAAGTGAGGGGAAAGTGAGAGAATGTTAGAGGAAAGTGAGAGGAAAGTGAGAAGAAAGTGAGGGGAAGTGACGGGGAAGTGAGAGGGAAGTTAGGGGAAAGTGAGGGAGAAGTGAGGGGGAAGTGAGTGCGAAATCCACCCCCTAAGGGAGTATAAAGGTGTGGCAAAGTATGTATGAAACTTATATAGTATTTATAGTAGGATTACCAAATTACTAGAAAATACTCTTTTCTTAATATTCAGAAACCACCCTTATTAAGTGGGCAAATAAGAGTCGCAAGGTTTGTGTGAAAGTGGTTTGTCAGTTTTAGCGTTAGTTTTTTTTTTTTTTTTTTATATATAATAGCCTACCAAAGTGTCTCCACTGCCTGATGGTAAGCAGTCAGTGGAATCCAGAAGTGGCGGCCACTATACCAAAAGCCATCGTCTTAAACTGCTGGTATGGTGGCCTCCACTATGGCGGCTGGGAATGGGGTTGGAAGGGAATGAGGGAGGTGAGGAAAGGGGAAAGGGGGAAAATTGGGCCTCCGGTGCTCTCACTCACCGAACGAAACGCAGTAGTACTTATACTACTACTCTTAAGTCGATCTTCTATGAGAGGGTAGTACTTACCCGGACGATCCGGCCCATTCATACTGAAATCAGCGTGGATCTACTACCGTACAGGGTTTAAACTGGATTCGCCATAGAGACGGATAATACTGATATTTATGACTGATACCATGTACGATTGCCATAAAATCAGGCACGCAATATTCTCATAGAGGCACCCATCTGAATTTTCATGCGAACGAAGTCGCGGGTAACAGCTAGTCTTAAATATAAATTTGATTTAACTACATAATAAATTCTAACTATTTGAATAAAAGATGTTCAGAATGCTTAATTTTCAATTATGCCGACAGAACTTTATTTCCACAATTCTGTTTGTCACCCACCGGTTCAAAAATAAGGTCGTATTTTTCCGCTCCCATGCGGCTAAAGTTTTGCGTATAAAGTACTTCAAATTAAGGTATGAACTCAGCTAGAATAATATAAAATGCTTATATTAAAATGATCTTGCGTTGACTTGGTATTTCGAGAGATTGTGTGTAACACAATGCCGCGAGTATAAGGAGTGTATTCGTTTGAAGGCAAGAATAAATAAACTTAACTGTTATGTATAAAACTCCATATTGTATTTGATATTATTTTTATTGCACCAACAAAAACAATTTCTTTTATGCTCAGATTTAAATTTGAGGGCTGAATATCCCAAGTGTAATAAGGCGATGTTTTTATTACAGTGGCCCCTTCTAATAAGCGGACACTCGCTGTTTGTTCACAAACAATGCCATCCCATTTCGTAATTTTACACCTATAATCCGCTAGCAAAATTACACGGACTAAATAAGTTAAAAAAACAAGATAGAGCGCTGAATGCCGCGCCGCCTACTCTTCTTCACGTCGTCGTTGGTATATCATAATTGAGTTACTGAATACTGAAACGTAAAATTAGAAGATAACATAAACTATTTTTTACAAATTGTTTATGTTTGTATTATAATAGTACTAGCGAACCGTCCCTTCTCCACACATTGAGCGTTGGTTCTAATTATGTTTTAATTCGTGTAGGTAGATAACCAGTATAACGCACACTTTTCCACTCAAAATATTTTAAGTACATACTATTTCGGTATATCACAAGTTTGAAATTATAATTTTATGGAAATCTCTTGAGCATTCCCGGTATAAATAGATTTTAGACGACGCGTCACATTTCTATTGCCAGCATTTAAACTGTGACACTCCCGTCGGCAAAGATTTAAGAAATTAGGCGTCGAGTAATTAAATATCACATTAACATCGAGCCGGGTATGTAGATATTATAACTGCATTATCTGCTACATATTCATAAGTGAAACTTTCGAGTACGACTGGTGACGAATTCAGCGACTTATCCGGCGCATCAAGTTTGTTCCATGAATATGTAGCCACATGAAAACTGACTTGATAAGTATCTATAAATAACGAATAATTACCTCAGGCTTTTCGATTTAAAATCTTACTCAACTTCTTTGACAACCTTTGTGGTTGGGTGGTACTGTGTATGGACTGCCACGCAGAGGTCGCGGGTTCGATTCCCGCTTAGTGCAAATATTTGTGTGCGCGAACATGGCTGATTGCATTGGTCTGGGTGTTTCTATGTATAATATGTATGTATTAACAAAAAAAAAGTATATAAGTATGTTTATCCGCATTCTAGAACCCATATCACAAGCTATTAATATATGCTTACTTTGGGTCTAGATGGCATTGTGTGGTTGTTGTGGTAATATTTATTTATTTATTCTTTGACGCCAATTGAATCATCTCGCGAGAACGTTACGAAAGAAAATATTTTACCTTAATGATTCTCATGCATGAAATATGGTATGATTTAGCTTATCTTAATGGAAATGAAGGTTCGAATATTTAATATTCGATTATTCTTAGTGATATTGCTAACGATAACACACGTTATTTGCCCTTAGGTAGTGATGTTATACGTAGATTACAATAAAAAAATCACTCAGATACAGTAGATCCACGCTGATTTCAGCATGAATGGGCCGGATCGTCCGGGGAAGTACTACCCTCTCATAGAAGATCGACTTAAGAGTAGTAGTATCCGTACTACTGCGTTTCGTTCGGTGAGTGAGAGCGCCGGAGGCCCAATTTCCCCCCTTTCCTCTTTCCTCACGTCCCTCATTTCCTTCCCCTAACCCCATTCCCAGCCGCCATAGTGGAGGCCACCATACCAGCAGTTTAAAACGATAGCTTTTGGTATAGTGGCCGCCACTTCTGGATTCCACTGACTGCTTACCATCAGGCGGGGTGGAGTCACTTTGGTAGGCTATACTATAAAAAAAAAAAAAAAAAAAGTAGAGTTGGAAAACGGGAATTTAAGTATTTTCACCCCTTAATATCGTATGCAACACCCACAGAAACAGATTAAACGTGGGGAGAGATGCATCTAAATAAAAATCAATATCACAATCGGTTGCGAGTTTCTTGCTTACACTCCATTTGCCATAAGAACATTGATTGTGCTTTCTTAAAGGGATCTTCTCGGCCCTTATTTCAAGGTCCTTTAGGACCACACTTGAAGAACGACGTGCCGCCTTTAGGACCTCGCTTCCGCCCCTCCGAGATAAGAGAGACGTTTTGGCGCCATTCATGTTTATGGCAGGGCAAATGGCTCTAAAATACTGCGTACTTATTATAAACAAGTACCAACACGTAATATATTTAAAAGAATTTGGGCGATATTGAAAAATATGATTTTTGAAGCGTTACGGTCCTTGATTGTATGAATAATATTATTGAGGTTTTTTATTGAATTTTACAAATCAAATCAATTTTGCTTTTAACACTCATTAGGGAGCAGATTGTATTTAACAAATGTGTAATGTATTGTTGTGTAATGAAGATTACTTATCTTCAGTAGGCCTTGAAAATTTTAAGGAAGGTACAGTAAGGTACCCTAAAGTACCTAGTTGTAAATAAAATAGTAGAAGTACTCGTAACAATTTGGGGTGGAAAACATTGCATAAACAATAAACATTAAGTAGGTATAAGTCAATTACTCATTACAAATTAAATATAATATAGACAGAATCCAGAATAAACAACAAAGAGATTTTTCTATTCACGTAAATACAATGCTTAGAATGTTAATGGAGTCTGCGGTTGCAAAACTAGCGATACCAGAATTCGTCGTTATTCAAAGTGTGGAGGAAAGGGACGTAGCTGTATTACTTTATTTTACAAAATGTAGTCTTCGTAAAATTTTACGAGGACCGTTTTTGAAAAGGACGCAAAGCAACAATCATTAACATTGAGCCTGTACGAAGCAGCCTGATGCGTTTCAGCGTCGCCCTAACCGTTGATTCCAATTACTGTCTTCGCGATTAGTATTGTCCTATTTAACGTTATATTTTCTAATTCCGGCGCAAGTGTAACGATATTAAAATCCTTGACGACGACCCAGTCTCTAATTGTAATATAAAAGATGCCAATATTTTGCTTCTAAATGGAAAAATAATCTTGTTGAATAATGTAAAATACCGAACCCTCATCATCCGTCGGTATGACAGTTTAAGAATGTAACAACTATGGAAACGAACGTTACGAGAATAACAAAACAATGTGAATCGTAAAGGCATTCATTAATATGATAGAATAGGAAACACCATTATTAGTCGAAGTATAATAGTGTTCGATAAACTGAAATAAACCTTCTACTTTGAACATGTTAATGAAACGTACAAAAGGTAGAAATTGAAATAGAACGGAATGCCTGTAGGCTGAAACAGACAGAGTTTAGCGCACCCACTACGGCACTTATGGAACAAAGTTTTTGTTTTATCAAACTGGTAATTTTCATTTTTTTGTTTTATTGCCCTAAAGCCCTGGAGATTTATAGCTAACAATTTTGCATTAATTTCGCATTCATTATAGATCTCTTGAATATTGGGAGATATTTTTTGCAGGGAGATTGAGTGTAAATTACAGTAAAATTATGTACAATGTTTATTCAGACTCCGTTCAAAACGTTGTTATAAATTAATCCGTTCTTAATGTTATAGCGGACCTTGCGCTGGAGTTTTGTTTTCAAACAATAAAATTATACAAATTTCTAAAAATTCGTGAGGATGAAAAAGAATCCAAATTCTGTTTACACCATGTTTTGCTTAAAATAAGTAGCAAGTTTTAAGAACTTTTATTTTTTGAGAGGAAAGATTGCAAATTGCCTAAAAGCAAGTTAATTTATTTTTAAATAAAGTAAAGCCATACTTGAAGCATAAAATACGTGAATATATTAAAGTCTTGTTAAAAGTGTGCTTAGTTCTAATTTGTTAGGACATTAAAATAGTTTAAAGTTGAGTAAAACAAAGGAGTTAAGGTCACGAACATGCCGTATTCTCTGGAGTTCGGCGCAAACCGCACATAGCTTAAGTGAACCATTAATGAAGATTAATGTAGACGACGACGCAACTACAGCATACACTAGATACCTTATTGTTTGAATAGATATCTACGTATGTGTCACAGCTGAGAAATGAAATGAAATTACATTAAATACAAAATGATTCGAAACCATTAATCATCATCACTGTTGCCCGAATGAGGCTTGTAAAGCATGGCGCAACACATTATGTCCATTTAACACAAAAGGTGACCGCCCCAACTGCGACATGTCATATGATTCATCATTAACATTTATTTTTGGACAAAAGCAAAACAATGTTCATCCACAGGTGTTAAACGGAAATAATGTTAACTAACTAGATATTCTAAAACCGTGTGACGTCATAATGAACATACATTATTGGAATAGATTCATCGAATGGTACGTTACGATTGAAGTGGTAAAGGCATGTCACTGGTTTCACAGAACTAACGTGAAAATCAAAAAATCAATTATTAGTTACATAAATTAGATACTGAAATTAATAAATTGACTGGCCTGTTGGTCTAGTGGTTAGTGACCCTGACTGCTAAGCCGGAGGTCGTGGGTTAGATTCCCACCCAGGACAAACCTTTGTGTGATGAGCATGACTGTTTGTTCTGTGTCTGGGTGTAATTTATCTATAATATGTATGTATTTACAAAAAAAAAATGTATATAAGTAGTTTATCAGTTGTTTAGTACCCATAACACAAGCAAATATAATTGCTTAATTTGGGGCTTAGATAGCGCTGTGTGAATGTGGTAGAATATTATTATTATTATTATTATTATTATAATAATTAGGAAAATCACATTTGAAAATAAAAGTTTTGTGCATAATATGAGTGTCCTCCCAATTACGTTTTGACTTAGATACCTTCTTTTTCCTCCATCTGTTATTTTTATTGTCAACACCTATGTTAAATTCGCGTATTTAAACGCTTGCGAATATTATCCTATTCCAACAGATTTGATAATTTCCTTTCGGGGAGTAATAACCAAGATGATAAATTACATTTACACTTTATAATAATAAAAGACTTACCTATACAAAAGCAGACCAACTTAACGAAATTTAGAAAATCAATGCCTTTTCTACTAGAAACATATTCTTTAAATAAGAATCTTCGAGTATGTGGGACAAAGAATGTGATAAACTGTTACCTACCGGGTCTCGAAATATGAGACATATCTCACATGACTGGCATAATACAATCGATTTGAAGGATTTCGGTCAGTTTCATACATAAATTCCTTCTCACGATTCTTAAACTAAATGTAGGTCAAGCTATCATTTTTGATCCGTGATATAATAAAATATGTAATTTACCTTTTTTTCTTTTTTTGTAAGCAGACTTGAGTAACATTCAACTTCTTTTGTTCTGTAAATGATAAGTAGTTAATTTAGTTGATTGACATTTACGATGCTGACGGAGTATAACTTGTATGTGGCTTACACACAAGTTATGCTCCTTATAACATAAATTACATAAATACAGTGTTTGCAACCTAAATTTTCTTCTATTTAAAAATTAAATGAGAGTAGATCCACTAGCTCTACTTGAATTTTATAATTTTTTTCGCGGAAAAATTAATATTGTATGCAAAATAATAGGTAGGTACTAAAAACGTGCAGTGGACATTGAACCTAACCATGATCAATCACTCCAAATAGACCATTACTAGGTATATTTATTTAAATCAGAACAGAAAATTGAGCTAGACCAAACAAATCTTTTTATCCGATCTCACTATATACCATACAGTCATCAGCGGACAAATCCATTAAATGATTTAACAAAACATTCTAAAACTTGCTTATCGTATCGTCAAAACCTCTTCTTTTACTTGCTTCCCTACTCAGAATAATATAAAACAAAGTTATCAAACAGTTTAGGCACGAAAGACGCATCCGTGACCTACATAATATACTGTACAACGTTCCCTTATCGTGAGGATGTGTCGTGTAGTTCCTATTGTATCCATAATAGTCGTAATCGACTACTGAGCCCGCGGCTAACGACTCTTTGATTAGAACTAAGCATTAACACATTTTGCTCTTGGCACGAATTGCCTGCAAACGTTTTGATCATAGATATATATGTTTTGGTTCTCTGTATCTTTTAGGTAAAACGTATTGATTTACAACTCTTATCTTGTTACAATGTGAACAAGTAGGTATCGTGCATGTTTATGTATGGATTTGAATAAAATTGGAGCTTTGTATACAACGCGCGAGTTTTTTCAAAGCTAATCCCTTATAGATTCAGTTGGTAGTCAACAAAGTGGTTTTCTATTGCCGTTCAGCTGGTATTAATCTACTGTTCCATTTTTAGAACTGTTGCTCAATCGTTGATATTATTCCACTGAATTGTTAATCATTTGGGCAATTCTTTCCCAAGATAAGCAGTGTAGGTATCAATAAATTTAAGGGTCAATAGGTAACTAATTTCGGTTTTACCTTTTTTTATTTCTACAGAAATATGCGCGAAAAAAGTGACAAAATGATACCAATATTACCTATACAATTAATATATGTCATAGGTAATAACAAAAATAAAAATTGTATGTTTCTTCTCCATTGAAGATGCGAAATAACGACGCTTATACTGTGCAAAAGATTGTATAGAATGAAATAAAAACCACCATTATGTTTTTATTAAAAATTATATCTTGTTATATATTTCTTCCGACGTAAACTTTATTAGGTACTTCAAAAATGATGATCCGCATTTTACGCTCTTTTTCCCTAACTCAGTGAAAAGAAACTTTGAACATTATGAACAACTGGAATAGTAATTATAGATTTTATGTGCGCGCTGTACAAAATAATATTATCTAATTAGGCGATCTTCTATAATTTTATATTTATATTAAAAGATTTTTTAGTAGATATCTTGTTCGTTTACACTAAAAATGACTAGTCGCAAAGTTTATTTTTTTACCTTTTTCTATCCACTTTTGCGACCATTTTTTATTATATAGGTGTCAGACAGTTAATGAAATAAGACTGTTAACGACTGTTTAAAGTGGCGATTTTTGAATTAGAATTAGGTATAGATCTACACACTTTTGAGTTGAAAGATAGACTCTAATAATAGAATTTGTAAATTTATATTTTCTTCCTTGAAATCATTCAGTACTTTAATGATGAATGAAAAAAGTTGTATAAAGTTATAAGGCTTCGTCTGTTTTATACTACTACCAGTACACCGAGCATCATTTTTGTAACGGTCACGACTTTGTAGCATATTCAAAAATATATTTTGTTTTGCTAGTATCAACTCAATGGCATTATAACAATATATAGGGTACTAGCTGCACCCCACGACTTCGCCCGCGCGTAAAATATGTTTTGTATCACTCGAGAACCTGACCGATTTCCGGGATAAAAAGTAGCCTATGACGGCCTGCGGCAGACAATTTTCATCGAAATCGCTTCAGCTGTTTAGGCGCTGAGTGGTAACAAACACACACATACGCACACACAAACTTTCGCATTTATAATATTATAGTACGATAAAACTACCATTTCTTCTACATTGCTTACACAAAACGTAGTACGTAGTACGTATCATCAGTAACAGGTTGCTAGTTTCTACCCCGGGAGAAACTTTTTCACCCTAACGGAATATAAGGAATAAAATTCATAGCTTTCACTTAAGAATAGTTGAATATTATTGGCTGGCATGCCTACGTTTTTATTCATTTTTTATACCTTAATTATTGTAATCCGGAAAATAAACATAATTTCATTGTATTTATAGTCGTGTATTATTTTAGTAAACATTTTTTATACCTGAGGGCCTAGTTTAGCCATTCAGTTGTTTTGCTTGGCTACGAGCTTTAAGATAGATTATTTGACTGTCGAGAAATTCCATTGAGATATTAAATGTTAAAATAATTTATTCATTCATCGCTCTGTAGACATTGTTTTTTCGGCGATTAGATGAATTTATTGATCATTCAAAAACAACACAATACTCTATACTCTTTACTCTATTCATTTAAATCTCTTATTGGTAGCTAGTCGCTACTTTAATAACTAGTTACTTATGCTTCATTAGTCTCCTCTATGGGATACCTGCCACGTTTCTATTTTAACGTCATCATTTCCACCAATTGTTATCTTGGCCATAAAGTTTTTTATTTATAAAGAAAGGGGAGTACTCTACCACGAGGGAACGAACTCTTTCTCGCGGCGGACAAACAACAACGGCCCCCGGACACGTTATACACTCGTGACGAAAAAGCTACGGATCACACAAAGTTTTGTTCCATGTGGGAATCAAACCCACAATCCTTTGAATAGCAACTTGCAGTCCCATTGTGCATTGCGTAGAAATAAGCAACATAAAAGACGTAATAAAATGGCGCAAAATACAAAACAAGTTCACTAGATACTTGTATTCAAAACAAAAAAGAGAAATGTCATCTTTTATAATCCGCTTATTTATCTTACGCTTATGTCTAGGCTGCGGCAGGAAGCATTTTTTTATACTAAAATATGTTGATTGTATATTTGTACAGATTTGCGATTCAGGAGGAGTTGACCTAGTGCGATAATTGTTCTAAAAAATCAAACCTATAAATTATATAAATATTTAAACTACTTAGTTAATTTATCTGTACCTATAGGAATCGATAACAATAATTTATCGTCTATGAATTGTTGTTTTCCCGCATTTAATGTAATGTAAAAGGTTTTAACGTTCTAACAGCGGTTACCGAATAAAATTAATAATGTAGGTATTTACATGTGCGTGTTGTTAGCGTGACAGATTTTCCTTACTGATTATACACATAGGTATTCTTATTAATATACATATTTTCAAATTTATACTAGCTGCACTTCTTGGACTAGAAACCGACTCGAGCGTCCCCAGGACACCCTACCAAACCTAATAAAAGTATTGTACAACACTAAAGTTAAATTACGCGCCTACAATATTGCATTAAGTACTATGATAAGATACATAAATATAATGGCAAAGATCATCCATGTTACATTTGAATCTGCTTGCTGAGTGTCATTTAAATTGCCTGCGTCACTTTGCATGCTACTTGAAATTGTAACTTACAAAAAATAGTTATAACCTGGCGATTAAAAAGAGTGGCCTGAGTTTCTTGCCAGTTCTTCTCATGACCCTACCCTACGTCAGCGAACTGGCTGTATGTTAATTGGCTAACATTTTGTAATTTTTAACGTTCCTATATGTTATTTAATTAACCTGAGTAAATAAATTTATTTGAATCTTGAATCTTTCAAAGATTTAATCAAGTACCTACTAAACATCAAAACAGAAACTTGCCGTTTTACATGTTTTATGGTAATAATCATTAAAATGTTTAATTTAAAATCATTAATCTTTACAATGACACAAATATCAACATGAATTACATTAGCTTATTTGTATACCTTTAATATTGTGTTCAGTTATTATTTTAGTACCATTTACACTAATAATTATCTGAATTATTGAATGAAACTAAGTAGTAATAGTAAATGTTTATAATTATCTTCATACCAAACGGACAAGATAAACAAACAACAACTAATTACTTACTTTGAAGTACTGAATGTAAATTCGACAATCACATAAGCACTAATAAACACAAGCACCTAAACCCATCTGTCGCTACGAGTAATAATATCTAATCCACTTAAACGTCCCTTATAGATGAAACCCATTTCATTACTACCCTTATAAACGTTGCATCGAACAAACCACACGTATAAACTAAAACATTGTTGCAAATCCTGAACGTCAAATCACTTCTTAGTCTAAAGGGGCTTGTGGAAATCATTTATCTAAAAGCTGCTCCCTTCTGCCATCAAAACTAAATCAAGTAGGGCGAGGAACATAAACTCGACCGCCCTTGCAGTTAGATAAAATGTAAAGGGAAGTTTGATTCACTCCACTCGTGTGACACCACACGTCGGGCCCCGTCCACCTCGCCAGGCCTCCGTAACGACCTCTTTATACCAAGCTATCTCTATTTGACTACGATTCATATCTCAGAGTAGAGGGCACTTAGTTGAACATTATTGGAAAACTCAAACCTAGACCACGTTCATGTTCGATATCTCAAGCCAACTCGTTCCATTTTATTCGATTTTATTCTACATACCTACAAGGATTTTTTTAGGGTGAAATTTTTCATAACTCTTTTTTTTATTACGCTTTGATTTATAAATCACGCCGAATAAAATGTACCTACAAGTAACTATTTACGGTTTGCGAAAGAAGTTTTGACATTTTCATTTCATATTAATAAAATTACTATCTGTTTTCCGCAAATGGGTTCTGTGTAATTGCTACTTACACTTCTGCTGATATCATTACCATATCATTTGTGACGATTCTTAATTACTTAATGCCCGATTAACTTCTTAATTACCAACGAGGGTGGCATGCGAATGGAGCTTTGAAAAATATTATTGAAGCACGTCTTAGCGGGCAAATATTGTTGGTGGCCTCCACTTTGGAGGTTCATCTAGAGATAACCGTCGGTGAGACGAGGCGGCCAGCATCTGGCCCGGTAATTAAGCGCATCTGCCTACGTTCAATTTTGAAACGCGCTGGATGAGTTGCCCCGCGCTCCTTCGGGTCCATTCGGGAGGGTAAGAGCAAATTGCTAAACTTTCAATTAAAGAGTTGTTATTCAAACCGCTCTCGGTTCCTCGATGGAATTATATTTTATTTCACAACGAAAACTCTTATTGGTACTTGTTTTCTGCTCTACTTAGCCGCAGTTCTACATTTTGCGAAAGGAAATTGTGAGAATTTATTAACCATTGTATATTTAATATAAATTTCCATGGAAGCCTCGAAGAGCGGCTTTGAGATTATATGCGATGATCTCTTAATTTAACCCTCCAACACAAATTGTCACAAGTCAATTTCCAGAACATAATATTGCCGGGTTTTAAACAAGATTGTGCTTCGTATATTTACTGTAATGTACAAATGTGCATATTAAATATTGTGAGATTTCATTTGAACGTTTGTAAATTTGTTCTGGTATTACACTTTATCTAAGTTGTGACTGAGAATGTTGTCGACTAACCTAAAAAAAAAAGAATATTAAATCAATAATCTCTATGTCACTTTGTCTAAGTCAACAAATGCTAAAATGGGGGTGTAAAATGCGTGAGCGAGTAACTTACCAATTTCTTCAGATACGTGTTTAGGGTCATTAGCGAGTATACATACTAAAAGTCCCTTTTCTTAGGAGGTGAGCTGGAGAGGGGAAGAGATTTAAAGTACTCATTTTTAGGTTTTTCGCTAATATGCTAAAAACGGTGCGTCTTAGAAAAAAATTTCTTCTACCGAATGAAGGCCTATAAAATTATCTACAACTTTTATTCTGCACATTTTCCAATTTCCCAATAGTTTTTAATAGGTAGATAAATAAATTCCACGTGAAAACATGACAGTTAATTAATTTATAATTATCGTTAAACTATAATATTTAACCGTATACTCGCAGTGTACACAGAGCCTGATCAGTTTATGCGAGAAATGCACACGGGCGGTTTTAGTGATATACGATAATAACTCCAATGAGCAAGACATTAAGTCCACGCCTCTTAGTGGTATATAAACTTAAAGTCGCTTGAGGTCTACAGTGTTAAAATTTGTGTTTATAAAGGTGTACTATGTACGACTGGGTATTTCCATTTGTGGATATCGTAGGAGTTACTGCTTTATACCATTATATCATTGTATCGGTTTTCACGATTTCAATGGTATAAAAAAATCAATTTTGAGAAAATGGAGTTACTGTTCTCTCTCTATATCAGATACAGAATTGTTATATGAATATCTAGCTTTATAATATTTATTATCGTGTTATTACAAAATTATGAATAACCAGTACTTACGATTAATCTATAGGTACAATTTCATATGAAGATATAAGAAAACTGTTTTTAATAAAATATTGATAGAGTAAATGACTCCTACGCTGAAATTGTAGTAATTTAGAATATCGAGTTTTGATTGAAGTTTCAGCTTAGACTAATGCCGGTGCCGTCTTAATGTGCCCGACGAATATTGGCCAAGCTGTACAACGTAGATTGTGCTAGAAGGCTTGAATTGGGAATTAATAGCAAGTAAAGAGCAAATTAACTTAGAAAAGATTATAGCAAGTCAATAAGTTTATATGGTTCTACAATATAGCTTCGTTGTATTAACGGGTAAGGAGGCAACTGGACCCGTTTTAAAAGTGGGAACCACGGAGACAGTTACTAAAATAAAATAAAATAAAATAACATTTATTTCAGACCAAAATCCATATCTTGTTAGTATACAAAAATCTTAAAAACTATGTTAGTGTAATTTCTATGTTCTAAGAATATCTACAACTAAATTTTGCAAACAATTTTTGTGTCCGAGATACACCTTCGGACAAAATGTGCTATAATAGGGGAATCAAATCGTTCCGCTATCACCCTCAGAATGGAGTTGGAGCTGGCCCGCAGCCTGCAGAGCATTGAGACAGTTTTCTTCCGCATAGTGGCATGAAAATCGTCAATGTGAGCCTGTGCAAACATACCCGATATACTCAATCGAATATTCTTATTGATATTCTTTGAGCGACTGGCACCACTTAAATATGATTGAAAAAATTATTGTTTAAATTCAATCCTTGTACAGTCAGCAGCAAAAGCATTCGGAATTAAACTCAAAGATTGGTATTAAAATCATTATTTTTTTTTATAACAGAAAGTATAGTAAATAATTAACAGAAATCATAAAATCAAACAACAAAATGACAACGCTTTTCAATAATCTCAAAGAAAATGGATCACAATAATATTTAAAAGTGTCTTAACATAATATTTTTGGTGATTATTAAGATGTAGGTCATTTTAATAATGAGAAACTATTATGTACTTATGTAATTAGGTTTTATATTCAAAAGCTAAAATACAATAAACTTTTGTATTTTAAATCAGTCTTAAAAGTATTAAAAGCTAAGATATAATAAAATTTTGTATGACATTGTAAAAAATATTAATCAGTCTTAAGATTAATTTTGCACCAGTTTTTTCTGGCGACGGTACATATTACGTCACATGGTTGGTGGTCCCAGTCGACACATTCAAAAATGTTATTGGGCGACTAGGACCCCGTTCCAGTTCCTTGTGATCCCAGTTGCCCAATTACCCGTATTACATTATGAATAAAAGATCGAAAAACATTATTTTAGTATATATTATGTTACATTTTAACCCGAAAATCTTGTTATATATCTGGCTCAGTGAACTGAAAATGATTTATTACATAAACTGAGCTACGTTAATATAGTGTTAATATTTCGGAAAAGGTCTAGAGGTTATTATTTTAATTTATTGTCCCAATGACATCCACAGCAGACAAAGCAGCCGCCAGTACCTCTAGTACACACATAAAAGAAGATAGAGTAGTGCCATAATTTAGACCTCATGCTTTTTTTATATTAGCCTACCAAAGTGACTCCACTCTGCCTGTAGTAAGCAGTCAGTGGAAATAGGATAGGTGAAGAGAATGAGGGAGGTAAGGAAATAGGAGGATAGGGGAGAAAATTAGGCCTCCGGCGCTCTCACTCAACGAACGATACTCAATACTACGGACTCTTACGTCGATCTTCTATGAGAGGGTAGTACTTTCCCGGTCAATCCAGCACATTCATGCTGATACCAGCGAAGATCTACTACCGTATGAGTTAGTGTAGTAACTGTAAATCAATGTAATCACCTCAACTCGTTTCCTTAACACTTAGTTGATAACATATTTTTGTTGGTTTGTTTCAGTAGTACTTAGGCGACGTGCACTTTCGGCTCGATGTGCGTCCGC
This sequence comes from Parascotia fuliginaria, assembly GCA_963082885.1. Classification (NCBI taxonomy): domain Eukaryota; kingdom Metazoa; phylum Arthropoda; class Insecta; order Lepidoptera; family Erebidae; genus Parascotia; species Parascotia fuliginaria. The sequence continues at coordinate 14,135,121 of OY720172.1, forward strand.
CGCTGGAGGAGGGAGTATGCTGGTGCATCTCTTGATACTTAGCACCGCCCTAGCGGCAGCCAACACTGGGAAACACGGTATGTTATACTACACTATTACTAAATTACGGAAGTTAATGAGCTGGTTAACAAGCTAACAACTATACAACGCTCTAGATAGACTCAAAGTAAGCATATGTTATAAGCGTTTTAAGCCGAGAACATACATAGACACTTTTTTATATACCGATACCATACCATACCGATTATACACAGCAAGTAGTCATATTAATGCACACAAGTATTTGCGCTAAACGGGTATCGAACACGCTTCCCTTGACTTAGCAGTCGATTGCTCTACTGCTACGCTACAGTGGTCATCGAACAGCTAGCTTCTAGATACGACTTTTCATGGTATTTTGATGAATTGTGCTTTTTACTAATAAAAAAAACTGCCTCGAACACGAAGTTGCAGAGATTACTTCATAAAATATATACGGTCGAATTGAGAAACCTCCTCCTTTTTTGAAGTCGGTTTAAAAATGTTGAAACTTGCAAACAACTTTTGCTCATCATTATAATAAAATATGTAGATTGATGAGTTAATATAACATTTTTTACTTGAGACGATAATGAGTTAAAGAGTGTTTTTTTTTAATGCTAAATATTTTATTAAAAAACAGTAAGTTACAATTACAATGATATGACTTTCACATGTTTCTTTCGAAGCATAAAAATACTCGTGAGAATCATTTCAACCCATTTACTTTATAAAGCGCTCAAGAAAGATACGTTCATGCGTGCATGATCAAGTATTTCCGTTTAGAACTTATAGAGATACAGAGGGGACTACTATGTTATCTGTTGTTCAGCTATCTTTTATACAGAAATATAACTCGGAAATCCTCTCAATGTATGGAGCATTCAAAATACTTTATTATAAAACAAATTGCTCTGAGCGACATGTTATTATTTCTTAGATGTTATTATTGCATAAAGTCAAATACTTTTTAATATTTCTCGTTACTATTTCATCGTTTTTTTATTGTCAACCTTGCCTAACATTATCAGTTGCAAAAGTTTATTTTATTTGACATTTTATATTTATATTTTATTTATTTTGACAGTTTAATTACAGAACATCATTGTCATTATCAAATTAAATAGTGCAGTCCATTTTAATTTAGTAACCCACATTGATTACATATCCCTAATACTCGTAATAATTATATCATATTTAGCTTAAGATTAAACAATAATACAAAATTATACTTCTTGTGATTAAAATGGAGTGGAGTCATCCAAAAAATATAGTTGTGCTAATATGCGCTGGCTTTACACATTATTGTTTTATTATTTGTTAAATAAGTAATATAATACTAAGCAGCCAATTAAAATTACTACTTCTTAAATAGTCAATAGGTACCTCAGATCAGTTTACTTTAAATTTCAAGTTTGCCTCAAAACTAGCTACTGTTGATTTATTTTTCTGAGCATTAATTATAATAGGTATATCTTCACACCTGTATTCAGGACAAAAGGCGTAAGGTAATATTTACATAAATAAAAGGCATTTTTAATTTAATAACTAGCTTCAAGAAAAACAATAGCTAAACTTTATAGTAGACTAGCTTTCCGCGGCGCGGTTTCATCTGCATCTTTGCTCACTGCTCGGCTCCCGTTACCAGTAGCGTGATGTAACATAGCCTATAACCTTTCTCGAAAACTAGGCTATCATATGCAAAAAATATTTTTCAATTGCGACTGGAAGTTGCAGAGATTGGCGCATTCAAACAAACAAACTAACTCTTTCGCTTTATATAATAGTATAGATATATACTGCTCACGTACGATCAAAATTCAGGTCAACGTTGCTCAAAGACTGCATAGAACTTACTTACAGTTTTGTTGTATCAGCTTTGAAAGCGAAACGTTTCCGGTGCGCCACAACTTTTGTTAGCTATTAGGTAACTTGGCTCAACTTAGCTTTACTAAGCGAAAGAAATAGAATACCTACATGACAAAATACAAACTTGGATTAAGTAAAATTGACTATATAAATAAAGCCTTGCAATCAACCGTTAATTTCTAAATTGTATAAAATAAAATAATAATAATAATTATAGTATAATTATCATATCAGTCATACGTCCACTGCTGGACGTATGCCTCCCCCAATTTTAGACACCGTTGCCGGTCGTTCGCCGCCCTCGTCCATCGGTTGCCCGCCACCCTTATAAGGTCGTCGGTCCACCTTGTCAGGGGTCTGCCCACGTTGCGTCTTCCGGTTCGTGGTCACCCTTGTAGAACCTTTCTGCCCCAGCGGCCGTCAGTTCTGCGAGCTATGTGTCCTGCCCATTGCCACTTCAGAGAAGCAACTCTGCGAGCTACGTCAGTTACTTTGGTTCGTCTACGGATTTCTTCGTTTCTCAAACGATCGCGCAGGGAGACGCTTAACATAGCCCGCTCCATCGGGCTCTGAGCGACTTTGAGCCTTCGGATAAAACCCATAGTTAGCGACCACGTCTCTGCTCCGTATGTCATCACTAGCAACACACACTGGTCAAAGACCTTAGTCTTGAGACACTGCGGTAGTGCGGACGAGAAGATATATTGTAGCTTCCCGAATAGTATAATAAAGTTTGGCAATTATCAAAAAATATAAATTAGATTAAGATTTTTAGTAAACAATAAAAAGTTGTTGTTTTCTTTTATCGATTTCTCCGGTTCTTTTTTCTAAATCATGTAATAAATATTGATACTTGACTTTATTTAAATGGTTTACATGTACATGTACATTATTGCGAAAGGCTTGCATGTAAGTACCTATAATACATCTATACTATTATGTAATGCGGAAGAGTTTGTTTGCTTGTTTGAACGAGTTAATCTCTGGTACTACCAGTCGAATTTAAATAATTCTTTTTGCATCTGATAGCCCAGTTCAAGAGGAAGGTTATAGGCTATTAATATCAGCTACTGGCGACTGGAGCAATGCATTAAGCAAAGTCTCGGGTGAAACTGCACTACGGAAAGCTAGTGAATTATAATTTCAATGATATAGAATCATGTCATAAAAATACGAACGTGCGAAGTCGGGACGGATCGCTAGTATCTTATAACAAAAATATTCAGGCATGAATGTGGTACCAATACGGGCAAACGAGCAACGTCCCACCTGTTAAGTGTTAATAGCCACTCATAAGCCTCAAAAGCGAATGAAGTACACTTCACTATATCCCTCGCGCTTCTACCACCTACACCTATTATACAAAAAAACTGGCAAGGGAAGTCTGACTCGCGCAATGAGGGTTCCATACTTGTAGATATTACACACGTCTATTATAGCAATCAAGTCTCAAAGAAATTTGCTTGTTAACTCTCGTAAAAGTATATTACAAATATTAAAGCACAAAAAAGCAAACCAAATCTATTTATATACTGCTCCTTCTTCGTTACACTCTTGCCGGAGAAGTCGTCATTCACAATTTGGAATTCATATGAACAAGATATTGAATATTACTATATTATATTATATAAACAATTCAGCCTAAATATGTGTGTAAAGTGCATTATCGCGTGATAAGCTCACTAATTATATCCAATAGTATCGCCTATCTATACATAACAGCTAAGTTGATAGAACGTCTAAAGGGTTGACTTATGTTCCCGCGATGTCGTTATCAAAGTGTCAAAGCGTATTATAAGCTTGTTTACGCTAGTGCACAAATACACACAAACTTGTTACTACCATCTTGATACAATTATGTCTTCATGGGCCAAGTTTAGCACTCGGATTATACTATTCAAAAACATCTTTAAGGCCAAACAGAATAACATTAAGACTCAGCCACTGTTGTTTGCAAATAATAAGAAAACAGACTTGGTAAGTTAAAAATTTCGCGTAAAATTTGCATAAACCTCGCAAAGCCCTGTATACTTTTCTCTTTACTTTGGTTTTTATAGCATCTCCATATAATATTCGTCCCTAACTCATTTTATTACAATATCTTATCTTACAAAATACTTTGGAACAGACACTATTGTTAATATAAGAGGGAGTATCGAAAGTATTTCAGTGGAAAATTCCTGGTCTTACCAATCTGTCAGTACGTTTCCGAATTGCCGACATCCCTGCATTCGCTTCGTACATTTATCTCCTTAGAAAAAATCCTAGTGAAAATCTTCCGTCCGAAGTCACCCTCATATATATTACGTAGCTAACTTTATGTTTGTAGGACACGTGTTATTTTACCGTGAGCCTGCCAGATCAAATATAACGGTGACGTATAAGAGTACCTTATTTCAGTTGACTTTGAAATACCAATACGCATGAGTGAATCAGGGGTGGCTTTCTTACGAATGTTGATAAGATGAACTGTGTTGTGTGAACACGATTGGCAGTGAGGCTGTATAAATCAGTTTAAATATGGTTTACATAATAATGTGTAACGGGATATAACATGCAAGTTTACCTTATAATACGCATGTTATTCCATTACGATATGTACACGCAGACACATTATCAAACATTATAATTTAACTTATGATTTATTAGACCAAATATGTAATATGTTTTCCGAGAAACATTAGATACATTATACTGGGTGGCGCAAAAGTAAAGACCCTATTTGGTTCAGCTATAACATTTTTTCTAAATTAGAAAACTAGATTTAGATTTTTTTAAATGTATATTTGTGCCATTAAATTTCGTACCATTAGGATTTAAAGATGATGTCTTTTAAATGGTGACCTCCAGAGTTGATACACATTTGAGCCCTATTTATGACATTTTGCATAACTTGCCGTAACACTTCCTGCGTTTCCATTTCCATCTCTCAGGGCATGTCAATAAGCAGAATACTCGGTTCTGGGGCACTGATAATCCGCGCATTATTCAAGAAACACCTCTACACCCACTAAAAGTTACTGTATGGTGTGGCATCTGTGTTGACAGAGTGATCGGACCCTATTTTTTCGAAGACGCTGGAGGCAATGCGATTACTGTCACTGGAGAACGCTACAGAACCATGTTACGTGAGTTTTTGATACCCAGTTTGAACGAATTGGGGCTGGAGCACATCTGGTTTCAACAAGACGGCGCTACGGCACATACAGCGCGCGACACTATGGACTTAGTGAGGGACGCTTTTCCAGGCCGAGTTATCTCTCGTTTTGGCGATTTGCCTTGGCCTGCAAGATCACCCGATCTGACCAGTCCAGACTTCTTTCTTTGGGGTTTTTTGAAATCTCGGGTGTATGTGAACAAGCCACAGACTCTCGCAGCTCTAAAAGAAAACATTCGTCAAGAAATAACGAACATATCGCAGGAAGTGTTACGGCAAGTTATGCAAAATGTCATAAATAGGGCTCAAATGTGTATCAACTCTGGAGGTCACCATTTAAAAGACATCATCTTTAAATCCTAATGGTACGAAATTTAATGGCACAAATATACATTTAAAAAAATCTAAATCTAGTTTTCTAATTTAGAAAAAATGTTATAGCTGAACCAAATAGTGTCTTTACTTTTGCGCCACCCAGTATAATCATTGTCTGTAAACACAAAACTTACTTAAATCTCAACATCTAACTTTATACTCGATATGCCTCATTCAAGGAAAAGGAACGCCGTTCTTATGAAGACAAAAATAAAGATAAACTTGATCCAATATTAATCGAAGGTTATCGTAAAAACCGCAATATTAAAACAATTGCCGATACAGAAATGCATAACCGCCAAAAGGAAAAATATACGTACACGAGCTAACGGAGCATTGCCTTTGTGAACTTAGAACTGAATCCCCGGAGGTTTATGTCTTTCCGGATCAGAGGGCTTACCGTAGGACGCGAGGAAAACTCCTTTCCTTCATAAATATTTACTTTATGAAATAACGCGCCCCAAGCTCAGCTTAGTCTTGCACACTGGCTGGTATCAGGTGATAACTGCCAAATGACAAAAAACACTCTTTTTACTCACACAGTTTCTATTAGAAAAATAAAACGTAAATATTTTACCGAGACATTTTCCTTCTTGACACGTTTACTCATGAAATGCGACAATATAATAAGAAATTCTCATCGTTTTAAAAGCATTATGTGTTAATAAATCTATCTTGTAAATATGTTTAAGTAATAGCTTTTCTTGCAGTGTGCAAGTCATTTATGTTCATGCAATTTACTTAATGAACATGAATTGAATCAATCCTTAAGAAAAAAATTGAGAATAGAGGTCTTGTATGTACGACGGTAGGTCCGTAGCCGGCTTTTGTGTGTTAAAAATATGAAGAACCTATTGACGGCATTGAAGTTTTCTAATATCTTAATTAATTCTATCAAACGCCAATGGTTTCTGTTGACGCTGTACACTCAGGAACAAAAGTCGCTAAACATTATAGTAAAGTTCTTAACGTATAATAACTTTGTAAAAATAACTAGTCTAATAAAGATAAATAAGTAGATATTTAAAATAGAAAATTACATATTTTTGGTTCTGACTGTACATTAGATTCTATCAATTAACCCAGTACGTTATTTTATTCATATCCTGGCTTCTTTTACTTAATTGAAACAATTGTGTGTAGAATAGAATGCAAGCTGATATCATTATGACTGTTGCGATAGCACTAATACGTCATCAGCAAGCATTGACCACAATTATACACGCTCGATTAGGTACCTAATGTGTCTAATCTAGCGATAGACTTGATAGTGGCCTTGAATGAATAATAACCAAAATGCTGCGTACGGATTTAAATTAACTAAAGTTTGTCACATAGACCCTTTCAAATTTTGCAGTGGTACAAATTTAGTAAAGGCGAATAAGTAAGTTCAACATTCTCGGAACATCTAAAGATTTTTCGCATCACCTAAACTTGGCTAAAATTTAAACGAAGAATGAATGAAAGTCTTCGTGGAGTCAGTTTTATCGACTTATAAAATTGTCTTCCTGCAATTTTAACAAAATACTTTTCGTTTTTCGTAAATTGCGTGTAGTTTAGTCTCCAATGTAAACTGATATTCTGTAATCTGTACTTTACATAAAGGTACCTAAAATCGCAAATTAAATTTTGTTCCCTCGAAAGATAGAGCCGCCTCAATCTCAGTGTACTTGTTAAAAGAGAAAATTGTGCATCTTTTTATAAAAAGACTGTCTACTTAAACCCCAAATGTAATTGTTCGACCAGCATCTATGAGTTAATACAATATTTAATGAATGCGGCGTGAACGATGGAAGGCTAGTGGCGTGTGAAACATTCACACAGTTGAGCGCAGCTGACGTGTTCCCGGCATCCATCCACATCCATCCGTGGACATTGCAATACGCCACTGAAAAGTTACATCCAATTAGTAGAAATCGATGACGCGCGAACTTCATCCACCCGACTGAATTTGACAAGTCCGCTGTCATAGTTTAAAATTTCAAATTCACTACCTTACAAACCTATTCATTTTAAAAACAATAAACTAGAATTTGCAGTCCAATGCAGAACTAAAGCAGCTTTATACTTTTTTGTTTCGTTTTAGCAATTCCAGGTACCAAGATTGTTTGCATAACTAATAAGGTATTACAACAAAAGCAGAATGAATTGGCTTTTTATTCAATTACGGTGGAGTCGTAAATATAAGATGTTTTAGCTATCTTGGTGTGTTTCCATGTGGTTTGATTAATGGAAGTACTGGCTATTTTAGTTCGTTATTCTATCGTGATCGGTAGATATTATAATAAATTTTGCATGTATGCGCAAAGAAATACCTAATGACACTATCCATTAACCATTATGCTGTTTCCATTTATGCTATTAATAAGTAATTCCAATTTGATATAAAGTATACAATTTTTTTTTTATTTAACAATCAATTTTAACTATATATACATGATAATATGTACATTGTAGTGTATTTTTAAATTAGTATTATATTATGTCAGACTAAAATTTTAAGCAGTGTTATTTTATTAAATACTTAATAAAATTTATGCGACCACAAAAACATTGACACACAAAACAATTTTTGCACAAACATTTTGTTTGTACACAATTTTAGAGCATTCCATTCAGGAGCAAAATGTTCACTTATTGGTAAAAAAACATGTAATGATAGAACCTACGCTTTTTTGCATCTTTACGAGCCGATGAGTAAACGTATAAGGAAAAACTTATAATTTATCATTAATTTAAAATTTCTAATATTGGTTCTTTGTTTGGCAAACTTTTAGAGTCTCATGTCTTATCGTGTCTGAAATGCCTTGACCGACCTGATGATGGATATTAGGCATTTCTCAACAGTAAAAACCAAAAACCCTATGTGACTTTACCCGATTCGGGGATCAGAGCCAAAACCTAAACCACTACTCCGCTAAGGCAGTCAAATAGGTTTTAAGCAGTCAGTGGAATCCAGAAATGGTGGCCAACATTTCAAAAGCCAGTCTTCGGCCTTCACTATGGCACGAAATGCAATAGTACGGATAAGTACTGCTACTTCGTCTTACGTCGATCTTCTATGAGAAGGTGGTACTTCCCCGGTCAATCCGGCCCATTCATGCTAAAATCAGCGAGAATCTACTACCGTTTTAATTCATTATGTTTTCACGTACTGCAGCTACTGAAATACCTGTGCGTATAAGTGTTAAGCAATATTTGGTTGGTCAAAGTTTGTTTTAGATCAACATTAGAATACATAAAAATAATACGGTTGTTTTCACGAAATATAATAAAATAATTCTAATGTTACTACCAAAAAATACAGAAACAGTAAATAATAGCAAACAAGCTACTAAGCTTTCATGAGCAGAAAAACTGAATATCCAACATGTTACATGTTTTTCATTCCTTTACAACAAAAGGAACGGTAAAAGCAAATAAATTAAAGCCACTAAAATGAAGACAATAGCGTTCTCTATTGCACAAAATAAAAACTACACCACGCCTAGCAAGGAAAATGACAGTAATTATACTGGACATTACCGCAATACAGTTGTTGAAAGAGTATCCCTACAGTACTTTATCTATTTCTTCCTTTTCAACCTCATATTATAAATGATTGTAAATCTCTTTAGCACTTAAAATTTAAAAAGCGGGAGTAGAATTCAACACTTTTTTATAGTGTAGTTAAAAGAATAAGATCAAAGACCGACTAGCACTTAAACCTTTTTTATCGGCACTATAATAAAGATTTTTATTAATGCTATAATGACAGAGAGGATTGTATCTCTTATTTAATTACCGCAATTTGAAGGATAGGAGTTAGCAAATTAGTTTGTTTTCTGAGAAATATTTAATTGTTACTTAACTAAAAAGGCTGTGGGAATCGTTTAAAGTATTATAATAAGAGCAGAGTAATTTGATATTAGAATTATTTCCGTATAGATCACGCTTTTTAATTCGGCCGTTCAGAATTGACTGCTCAATAATATTAGCTCCGTAACCTTTGACCTGATGACGGTGGCTCCACTAGCGCTAGCTTCAGAGCAGCTAAGTTAAGAAGGCGAGATCGATAGATATTGCTATTATGAAAAATCTATTTTGATCGTTCAATATGTAAGTATGTTTAATTAAGATAGCAAAGATTTATAACTAGCATAAAATGTTTGCGGCAGTACCCAACTTAAAAAAAACTAAAATGTATTTAAGTATCGGAGAAGGTATTTTTTTTATTTATTTCAGATAATTTTTTTTTTTTATATTATAGCCTACCAAAGTGACTCCACCCCGCCTGATGGTAACCAGTCAGTGGTAACCAGAAGTGGCGGCCACTATACCAAAAGCCATCGTCTTAAACTGCTGGTATAGTGGCCTCCACTATGGCGGCTGGGAATGGGGTTAGGGGAAGGGAATGAGGGAGGTGAGGAAAGAGGATAGGGAGAAATTGGGCCTCCGGCGCTCTCACTCACCGAACGAAACGCAGTAGTATGGATACTACTACTCTTAAGTCGATCTTCTATGAGAGGGTAGTACTTCCGCGGACGATCCGACCCATTCATGCTGAAATCAGCGTGGATCTACTACCGTAAATCTTATGAACTTGACTTCAGAATGCATTTTGGTTTTGTGGCTTGTTATAAAACTATTTTCTATTTCAAACTACTTTTAACACGTAAAAGAATATTAATATATAGTTACATTCATATTTTAAAAACAAAATCTGTTTTAAAATATATTGTTAAAATTTTGAAAGTATAGAGCCCTGAAGGATATAATCTTATACACATCAGATTTATTTCCTAAAGCCTAATTGTTAATTACAGATTATATAAATAATATTTCGAAACAAAAAAATTTACATGGCACTCGCAATATCTTAAAGCGAACATACAACACAGTGCTTCGGGCCAAACGTTATTAGGTAGGTACTCTGTAGCCAAAAAACGTATTTTACCTTCACTGTATGTACACAGTGAAGGAAAAAGAGTTGCAATTCTACACTTTTTTGCTGAACGATGAACGATTTAATTAAAAAGGTTGTATAGTTAATATCGTTGCGTTTATTTCGCAATGAATTGTGGCTCACTTCAAAATGAGTCCGGGCGTCGGAATAATTTGAATCACAGCAATATAATCAAGCGAAACGCTCTCTTTATTATGTTTTTATTATAACACACCTAAATTAGTTTGGAGAAAGTATCAACTCATTCGATAAACAATATTCTTCTTCAACTAAACGTCTAACTCCTGAATAGGGATTACATAATATATAAAGGCACAATATATTATGTAATACTTTTATTAAAAACTCTGTTTACTTACTCACTTTGTCAGAAACGTTTTTATAAAAAGTTTATTTCTTATAATTTAATTGCACAATAATTCATTTGTTCAAGTAACTACTTCAATGTAATGTAGTAACTTGCTACATAAAAATTTATTTAACTTTGTTTGAAAATCAACTTGAACTCTATTTTTAAGTTTGCATAAATAATTTGTTAAAAAAATTAGACTCCATGACCACTAGCTATTTACAGAAATCTTTAAAAATAAATAATCCTGGGTTATTATAGCATTCATAAAACCGTCGATACAAGGTATTGCTTCATAGATGTATTTATAAATTATAACATAGGTACTTGTAGATAGTATATAAATATATTCAAAATACCTTACAAACAACATCTTGAACCATCACTACCTACTGAAATTACATGCCGTCATACATGTTCATACATAATATGAAATATGAACAGTTAAGTAAAAATCCTTTGAGCACAAAGTTCTACGTCATTTCCACGTAATTAGCATGGAATGAGCTGACGGTAATTTATTTGTCTTTCAGTTGCGTATTAACATGAACAACATCTACATACCTACATTTTACTTTATTGTATTAAAATATAATAAAGGAAGCGCACCGCCTGTTACAGGCTTATACATTACTAGCTGTTGCCCGCGACTTCGTTCGCGTGAAAATGTGAATGTGAAATCATATATTATATCAGTAACAATTAGTTTATAATATGTCTCTATGGCGAATCCCATTTAAATCCGTTTACCCATTTTGACATGATTGAGTAACTAAAATCCATACTTCCATCATACATCATCGTACGTCTAAACCTTCGAGCTTTAGATTAGCAATCGGACTAAGCATCATATTAGCTTTTATCTGCCCCCTTTAAACCCCTTAGAAGTATACTTCCCAATAAGAAAAAGATAAAACAATCTATTGTTTATACATGGACTTGACTCTGCATCAAATTTGTGATCCTTTGAAGACGACTGTTACAATATCTACGTCTTTTTTTCAAGCAAACGTAAGTTTAAATATTACTAATATTATAAATTTGAAAGCTTGTGTGTGTATGTATGTGTGTGTGTTTGTTGCCAATCAGCGCCTTAACGGCTTAACCGATTTCGATAAAAATTGGTATGTAGATAGAATTGGTGCCGGAGACGGACATAGGCTACTTTTATCCGGAAATTCGGTCTGGTTCCCAAGGGAGACAAAACACATTTTCTGCGCGAGCAAAGCCATAGGGCGCAGCTAGTAACTTATAAAATCTACCTTTTAGGTACTCAGCGACTAAGGAAATAAAACAAATTTTACTAAGTAATTGAAATGAAAGTTTGAAGTAAATTTGAAAGTAAGCAAAAGTACCTACATTTATAAATAAGTATTTTATTTAATATTTATTTGGTGTTAGAATTTCTAAATGTAAAATTAAATGAATATTTAAACGCACAGAAATAAAATAATCAGAGAAACTGAACTTCAATCAAGTAGTAAAAAGCTGAAAAAAACCGTACATTCGATACATGCAACAACGACGCCTGCCCTCGCGTTACTGCTCGTTCGGGTAGCCTACCTAGTGACAAAAGCGCGTCCTTTGCGTTCCAAGCTTCAATTTTCAAATTCTTTTGGAACAAATAGTAATTCGACAGTGGAAAAGAAAAACCACTTAAGCGCCAAATGGCAAAAAAAATTTGAACTGATCTTTATTTAAAAACCTTGTAAAGAATATTGTTTTAAAAAATTGTAATGTTCACAATGCTGTTCAAAAGAAATACTTCTAATGCGTCCGTCTCATGTTATCTTCGGACTAAACTTCTTAAGAATAGTTATGAATTAAAGAAAATTATCACTAAAGAAATTTTTATAAAAAACTATAAACAAAAACTTCTTATGTCCAAAATAACATCCAGATGAAGAAAAGAAAAATTGCTTATATATTTACTCGAAAACAATTTGTATCAAGAAAAATTACTTCCAAAATGCCAGACTCTTAACAGACTTCTATTACAAAATCACCAGAAACACGTAATTTAGGAGGCTGAAAATTAGATGCTGCTCGTTATGGCGACGGTAAGGAAAAACTTCTAAAATGCGAAAAATATGCTCCGATCGCTACGAAAGTAGTACCCGTCGACGCAAAAAAAAAACCCTATCTAAAGATCTAGATAACTCATTTTGGCCAAAATGGAACTTTAGAAGTTATTCCTTTCCACCGTCGGTATCTTTTTCGTGTTTTATCCGGATCAACACGCTTGCCAAAAAAAGACGCGTGGAGATTGTTTTTATTGTAAGTATACCTGTCGAAGTCGTAGTAATAGAGTTTAGGTATAGTATTTCAGTTAATAAAAATGAGTATCATAAAAAACATACTTTGTAAGGTTCCTATGAATTTGAATGATCCACCATCTTCTTTGCCGAATTTTTTGACTTCTTTTATTTTCTCTCTTTTCGTTTTGTTTTTATTTTTATAATAAAAGTAAGCTAAACTAAATGTTATAGCTGACAAAAGCTGGACTTCAGACATGCTTGTTTCTTCAAAACACACAACACATTACACTCGCAAACGTGTGGATATCGCTGTTTGGACTACCTAATATGTTCAAGCGTTTGTTTATAGATTGTGCCAAGTGGCAAGCTTGTGGATCCGGCATTAAATCTGAGATGTCATTTATTTTATTCTTTAAAAATATAGCATTCTATAGAAGTTTCATACAAACTCTGCCACCCTTTTTACACAGGGGATGAATTTCCCGTCAAATTTCCCGTCAAAATCCCGTCTTAGCGAGCACCTACGTCCTAAAAGGAATCCCCATGCAAAATTTGAGACCCGTAGTACTTGCAGTTTCTGAGATATCGTGATAAGTGAGAATCAGTGAGTGACCTTTCGCTTTTATTTATATAGATAAACTAGCGGACCCGACAGACGTTGTCCTGTCTTAATTATTATCTAATTTTTCGCAAAACCTTCTCCTAACAACCACAACAAAAAAAGAATAACGGAATCGGTCCAGTCGTTCACGCGTGATGCCGTGACCAAGGGAAATAGGGATTTATTTTTATATAAATAGATATTTCTAATCTCCCATTCTACAAACCCTCTTTCACCTACCTACAGATATCCCCCGTAAACTTTTCATTACTTTCGCCTATTCCCCTCTCCCTTCTTCCCCATTCCGCTTCTTCCCTACCTCCTCCCTCCCCTACCTTCCCTCTCCTTTCCCCGTCATTTCACTCTCCCTTTCCCTGGCTTCTCCCTCATTTCCCCTTGCTTCCCCCTCAATTACACCTCCCTTCCCCTACCTTGCCCCATACTTCCCACTCACTTTCTTCTCATCTTTCTCTCATTTTCCCCTCACTACCCCCTCACTTCCCCCTCGCCTTACCCTTACTTCCCCCTCACTTTCTCCGCACTTCCCCTTACTTCTTCTTCCCTACCCCCACCTCTCTTTCACCTCCCCTCCCTTCCCCCTATTTTCAATTTTCAAGTCGCTAACTTTAAAAGCAAATATCTTTCCATATAATATTTCATCTTTAATTCCGTCCCTCTAAATCCACCCCAATAAAAAAAAAAATTAGAAGTATTCCAAAACTAAATTTCAAAACTATGAAGAAGTTTCATACAATCGTTTTCATCCCTTTTCAGACCACCCTTAACATTTAGGGGGATGAAAAATAGATGTTGTCCGATTCTCAACCCTAGCCGATATGCATACAAAATTTTACGAAAATCGGTCGAGCCGTTTCGGAGGAGTTCAATAACGTACACCGTGACACGAGAATTTTATATATTAGATAGTTAAGCTCGACACATTTACACAGAAATTATTATATTCTCAGTACCTTTGGATTTAATTTATGTTTGGCATTAAGCTATCCTTCGCAGAGGTGAACTTTAAAACCAACTACCCTGGTGCAGTGTTTTCTATTAGCTATGACGTTACCCTTTTTTAAATGGAGCTTAATAAAAATAAGGACTAATTTTACAGCGGCAGCGGGTAGTGGCGGCGGTCTACCATCATGTGCGATGTTGGCATATTTGCTACCATTAAATATATTTTATTTATGAAATCAATTATTTTTACAAATTAAAATAACTTAATTTAGCTCATTTTTAAATAAGTGTGGGAGTCAATTTATTACCAATAATATAAAGCTATTAGAAATCCTACGTCTAATTAGTCTATAACTCTGTTGGCATCTTTTGCGGCAACGCGGCAACGTCATGTTTCATTCATCGTAGCAGTTACATCTGATTTAGACAGGACGATGTCCCGAGAGATGCGTATTCGTGTCACGCTTCGAGGTTAAAAAATCCACATTTATTTAATAAGTTTAGTCAGTGCAAAGCCGTATTACACATTTATATAAATGAAATTTTGTACGTTGGTAAGCGTATAACTTGAGAACGGATAAGCAAATATGACTATTTTTTTAAAGATCAAGTGAATTTTTTTTGAAAATGTTGTATTACAAAAACAGAACGTCTGGTTTTCTATTAAATTTTAGTATGAACAGCAAAAACATTGTTGAAAAAGGGCATGCAAATTTTACTAACCAATTATATTTTAAAACCAGTTGAAATAATGCCGACGCAATGTCAAGAATAATAATAACAGATACAATCTGGTAGATGCAACTGTATAAATATATCAGTAGCATAATGATCTTCGACGTAAATTAAAACTTTGAGCCACGAAGGAGCAAAGATGTGGTCCCAACGAATTGTGCCGTTTCTATCTCGGTTTAATTGCGTTTGCCAGGCCTCGTTTACATTTATTACGACCATTGAAAAACGCGCGTCTAACGTCGATGAATACTTCGAGTTGAAATATTAAATATTTTTTAAACTAACCTTGTTTTGATACAAGTTTATTATTATTATTAAAATACAAGACTTTTCTTTAAGTTATTTAGTGATGGTAATGTTTTAGCTTCGATGTTGAGAACAGAGTCGTTTTCATTTTAAAACTAAAAATGTCGAAAGACTTGGCCAACATAAGTACATATAGTATATCGTGAGGTATAACCGAGTTTAACGGTTAATAATTATATATTAGGCTAAATAATATGTTTGACTAGTGTCTATAATATTATTTTCTCCTAATATCTTGCATGTAATTCGTAAGATCATGTATAACATGTTGTTCATTTTAAAAGTATCACGGTAAATACAATATTATCCGTGTACAACAGATTTTCCAATAAATGGTTGTAAAACTTTGAACTTTAAGTACAATGCATTTTACATGGAAGAAAATACATTCCATACCGACTTTATGCTTTACTTGTTAAGCAAAACTTGTAAAAGAATCAAAAAACAGTGCCACCTGCATCCTACATCGGTCATTACAATACAGCAGTATTACAGCCATGATAATTGATAGGCTATAGTTTAGAATAAGGAATAAGGACCTTTATCAAATCATACAACACTTACCTAATGCCTTCCGTCGTGATTGAGGTGCTTTTTGTACTAAAAATCCACTGACACTTATACAGTCTGCGTTTATACTCACTTCATGTAAACATCAGACAATATTGAATAAATTCTTTTAACTTTGAATATGATATTTAAACATTGAACAGATAGCCCAGATCATAGTACATTTACACTACCTTTATGAAAAATTTCGAGGAAAATCTAGAAGCGTCAGCGTAGGCATACTTAACCTTAAATCAAATTATCCCGGTCGATTGTAACAAATACTATTAAGAATATTCCGAAGTGGATTTGTAAAAGGAAGCAATCCCCACAGAAAGGAAAAACGGGCTACGTTATTCTGCAAACAAAACGGAGGCCAGAAGGTTTAATCTCTATGAGGTACAAATCGCTCGTTATGTAAATTGAATCTCTTGCAAATTTGAATAGCTTTCATAAGCCAATTCTCTCTGAATAAAAACAATAGAATACTCTTTCAACGTTTTAGATATTTCTTGAGCAAGAAATTTATCTTGGATCATTAATTATTCAGCCTTGTACCTATTTACGATGAGATAATGTCGGCATTCTCGATATAGTAGTCTTTTAGCTTGCCCACTTTCCCCGACAGTTATATGAATGTAAGTTAATGAGTATTATAACAGTAGGCACTCGCCTACAATATGTTCCAAAATGTCTTTTTGTCTAACTTATTGAGAATGGATGGCGTTGTATTTGATGTCTGAGCGATGAAGACTGTCCGTTTATTATATTACATTTATAAAACATTAATCAGTTCTAGAGATCCTCTACGTTAATATGTAGTATATAATATTTTATGACACTACGAAAGGTATGTTACTTTAAAGTACTATTATTTTCCAGTCAAGAGTTTCGAAGTACCGGAATGACGAAAAGTGAATTGCTTTGTTTGAATAATAAACTTTTCACGAAATCAGCTTATTAAAACTCATACATTCATCAACATACGTACATTCATATATCACCCATTCTTGTGATCGATCCAATGCATGTATTATAATTTATAATATAAAAGTTCTTCTATTTTCACGCCTGGCTCCAATGTTGTGAATAATTTGAAACCATTGAATTGGATGTTTTATTTAAATTTTTACATAAATAGTGTGACTGAATTGCCATAGTATGGACATGAAATAAATCGTTTAGGACCATAATGTCCATTTCCTATAATGACCACTTCCCAAAACGAGCATATACTAGAACGACCACTCCTAAAACGACCACTTCCCATGTATCGAGAAAAGTCTTACGTATAAAATTATAAATGTGGTCGCTTATATAAATTACACATTATAATGTATTTTACAAGTTTATCTAAGACATTACTGGTTTTCAATGAAGAAGACGTTTACTATTTGACACTATTCACAAAATTTATTGCAGTTACGAGAGTTACACTATAAACCAATTATGAAAAAAAAACTAAACAACACAAAATTACATAACAACCGATACAGCGAATTAGAAAAGACCATAATAGTTTTCCATCAGTTTGCGGATAAAATTATATTGGAAATTATTCTCATATTGAAACTTGTTACCTTTTTACCAGAGGCAGTATTTTGTTGAATCACTGACAACAGCAACAATTTACAGTTTCTGATTTCCATGTTCATTCGTTAGCGAACTGACACTAAATTGGGCCTATTCATAGTTGAATGAGAATGAGAAGATCAAATGCAGTTCTTTCATTTTACTGCAATTACAAAAGGGGATCAAATTATACCAGTACTTATTTTACGTTTTGATATAGTAAACCATACAAGATTAGGTCATACCGCAACCCTAGGTAAATAGTTTTCTTTATATTTATGAAATTGTTTGTTACATAATTTATTCAAGTTGACGCGCTGGTTTCAAACCCAATTAACAACGCCATCTGGACCCAAAGTAAGCATATTATATGCTTGTGTTATGGGTTCTAGAATGCGGATATACATACTTAAATACTTTTTTTTTTGTAAATACATACATATTATACGTAGAAACACCCAAAAAAATGCAAATAGACATGTTCATGCACATAAATATTTGCACTGAGCGGGAGTCGAACCCGCAACCTCTGCGTCGTAGTATATACACAGTACCACCGAACCACAGAGACAGTCAAACAAATTGAGACCCTAAAGCCTGCTTCAGACTAGGATAGTAATTATGTAAAGGAGCTCATAATTTTATAGATAAATACGGCAAAGCCAAAGTCATTAAAACATACTTGATATTTGTAAACGTCAACATGAAAATGATATCAGACAACCCCTGACGCTAGTCGCTTTCTTTAGCCGCTATTTGGATATCAATGACGGAAGGTTAAGTTTAGAAGTGAAAAATGGCCTCTTCAGTTCTATGGAGAAGATACCGGTAAATTTGAAACTTATTTATTTTTGTAGCCTATCTAAGTTACTCTACACTGCCGAACGGTAAGCCCTCAGTGTGGTCCAGAACTGAAGCTAAAGGTTTTTAAGCCTAGTTTATCCATTCTAAATCTGTTTCTTTTTTTTGGAGCTTATATTTTTACTTATGATCAACGTCAAAACACATACCGTTTCCATTATCTTTGAGGTTTGTAGAGCGAAAAATATGAAATATGAGTTGACAGGTGTACCTATATCGAAATAACACAGGAAACTGTTCTATGTTATAACTATCAACCTTATATGTATATACGATCACCAACAAATATTTAGTAGCCATTTATTATAATATTAGACTGTACACATATGTATAGTAAAACAATTTATTTTTACATAATTTTAGGTATGAAAGCGTAGGTAACTCTATGGGTCTATGTTTTGCTCTCATTAGCTTGTGAAATGACTGGATAATTATAATACATGACCAAAACTACTTTGTGCTCTTCTAGTGCCGTTGTTATAATGTTTTAGTTTAAAGCTATACATTTTGTACCCGACAAATTATGAAATAATTTTAGTATTCTACTTATGTTTCCAAAAGAATACAAGTAGTGTTAATAGTAACATATGAGTAACTATCCTATGTTAAGTACTATAAAATTAATTAATATTTATTTAACTAACACCACATCATACTTAGTGGTTAGTACATATACATACATACGAGTAGTATAGGTATAGCGACCCGCCCATGCTTGCTTTGGGGACATTTGTGCTTTTTGAAGAGATGGAATTTGGTGTTCCATATTCTAGACAAACAACATAAGTACGACGTATCATCTTTCCCTATACAAACCTAATAAAATCACCACCTTCCATTCCTATTTTCGTATTATTTAAAAGTAAGACAACAATTACAATTTGGGTTTATCCACCTAGTTATACTATTAGATAGAATGGACAAAATGGACAAATGGACAATTTAAATCCGCGCCACTATAATCATAAATCCACTCCAATATCGTACACAATAAGACGTTAGTTGTCACTGTTGTCACAAGATACAGGGCAAGCAATAAAAATAAACAAAACGCAGAGTAGTTGACTTCCACAATGACGGGCCAGACACGGTGTCAAGTGCAGAAAATTATGTCCATTCATCCAACGCTCGCGAGGATTACGAAACGAGGTCGCATCTTCAGCATTTGACTTCAACTGACGACAACTTTAAGCTGTATGATGTAAGCCCACTAATTACTGTTTGTTTCTATTTATATTATGTTTGTTTTTTCACTCTTATGTAGAAATATAATTAAGATGATGCATTATTAGTATATGAAGGGAGTGTGTTGTACACTAATATTATAAGGCTAAAATTACTAATCATTGTAAGGTTGGTTATCAATACTAATGACTCTATGCAAGAAACAATTGCTTGTTTGTAACTAACTCAAATTATACTAAAACATATTTATAAATAATCCACATTGTTATTTTTATAAGTAGTCGATCCATGAGATCCTAATAACGACTGCAACCCGAACAAAAAGGTAAACGTTACAAAATATACCTCTAAGTCCCAATGAAGTTATCCTTGTACACCGATAAGCCGCATCGCCTTTCCACCTAAACTTGATACCCAGCCCGCCATTTATACCCTTCCTTAAATAGAAGTGAAACAATAGATAGCTAAATGTATGAAAAGAACGATGGATAGGTAGATAAAAGATTAGTTGATACTCTCGAACTCGAAAAAAGTTAATTCAAATTAAAAGTAAAATCGGATATTCGAAAAGGAGCATCGAGTACCGAGCAAGACTAAGAAGAGTCTGGATAATGTCCTCTGGCACTAATTAAAACTTTGGGAACGGGCGGGAAAAAGGGTTGAGAAATATGGCATTTGCCGAGATAGTAATGACGCCATGCTCTTATTTAATTCCGACGGTTTTTCTTCTCGCGATCCTAAATTAGAATATTAAAAGTGCCACAGTTTTGCAGATGCCCTTGTTTATTATAGTACCTCTATAATAATGTAGATCGCGCACCTGCCTGAAGTTTCTCGGCGTTTAATGAAGCTTTACTTCTCTGTTTGACTATACTGCACTAGCCAATTTGTTCTAAAAGTTATTTGAATATTTCAAATTTAATGAAAGTTTAGATTGCTTCGTTGGTCCCGCGTGATTTTGTGTGTAGGCTTGTGGTCTATTGTGAGGTACTGGTTTTATTGCCTAAGTCAAAACCAGTACCTCACAATAGGCTGAATAGAAAATTTTCTTATAACTGTAGTAAAGGATATATACCGAGTATACATTCACGATATTATAACCTTTACTTTGCTTGCAAATAAAAGAACTACAAATTTTCATATCCAGCCAAAAATATTGAATTAACTGCGATTTATCATGTTGAAATCCGTGTTCAATCAAAGCCAAACTAGCGAAGTCGTATTTATACCGTGAGCTGCTGATTTTGTTTTTTTCTCAGCTCCAAAAGGAAGTGGCGTATTAATTAATTCCCTCATCAATCATTGCCGCTTTCTCTCTGAACCCGACGTCATTCACATTGTTACAAGTCGACAAGACCAAGCAAAATAAAATTGGCTACCTATAACACTTAAATAGACATTGTATTTCACTTCTAATTACTATGACGAGCTATTTAATATTCTAAGTTTCTAAATAATTTCTATATTTATTATTTTGTGTAATAAATGAGACATCAATCAACTACAAAGAATGGACGTTTAATATAAATTATTTATTCATAAAAAGAAGTGGAACAATTTCGTCTATTCAGCCCGTTGTAATAACAAGACAGGATGAAACGTTCGCTATTCCAACACAATCTTTCGCCTTCCTGTCGAGTCGCCATCGATGCAATTAACTACAGGAAGAAAGCTAATGACGTACAGTCCCAATCTTTTCACCTATACCTCGTATCAAAGCTACTGTTTAACAATAAACGGGATCGATACTTGTGTGTGTATTTTCATTCCTTCAATTTAATAATTTAACAACTCAGTTACTTATTTTATACAACTTTCCGCAGTGCGGTTTCAACCGCGTCTTTTCTTACTGCTCTGTTCCCGTCACCAGTAGCGTGATAGTACATAACCTATAACCTTCCACGAGAACTGGGCTATCATACGCAAAAAGATTTTTTTAATCCGACTGGTAGGTTTAGATATTAGCGCGTTCAAACAAACAATTTCCTTTTTATATAATAATTATAGATGTTTATTGGAACTGTTGCTGGGCTAGAAAACTTAGACCGTGGGAATCGTATATACTAAACAAACCAACACCATTCCCGCTGGACCTGAAACATCTTGAGAATACCGATTTGCAAAATTTCTATCACCTACCAGTAATATGCAAGTCTAACCCAAGTCAGTACAGAAGACCAATCATTGTAACATTAGTGGTAGAAGAACGTTATTTATTTCTGCAGATAAGCAGAGCTTTTTCTAAAGAAAATCACTGTTTCAGCCGCTGTGTTTGTTCCTTCAGCTACAAATGCAGCAGTTCTCTTTTTGTGTCATTAGAGTATGCGCTGCACTTATAGCGAGCACCAGTTACTATTTGCCAACCGTTGGGACACTAGTCTTCAATTAAACAATAAAAAATTGTATTAAATACATAAAAAGAGATTTAGTAAAAAAAATAAACTAAATAAATAACATAAACGTTATGTTAATAGTAATATATAATGAGTCAGTGTCCATCCAGAACCCAATTACGTCACGACGGCAACGCAGAAGTTTGATGGTTAGAACAGTGGTCAGAACTGCGTTAGGCTTCTAAGTACTGGTAACGAGTGGCATAAATTGTATGACTATTCTAAGCAACTGTTAAATATGCTCTCTGAAACGCAAAGAAATTTTGAAGTTTTAGGAAATTATCACTTATCGATGAATAGAATGCAGCAAGCACGATTTATCGATCCCTACGACATACATAACTGGCTCATGACTACATATTTCAATTAAATATAATTTCATAGCCTCATCACAACAGATTTGAATAGTCTTTTAAACCTGAAAACAGTGCATGTGGCTTTGGTCAAACATTTTTATTAAAATTAAACTGAATATTGTTCCTCTAACGAATAGAAAGAGAAGAAAAAGTGTTTTATTGCACCTTCTGTTGTTCACAAACATCATTCGTATCTACATTAACTGAAGTTGGGTCGTGAATGCAGGTATTTATACACAATTAAATTGCAGGTACGGAACAAGGTGATATAATGAACAGGTATTATGCATGTCGCAACAGAGCAGAAAATAGTGGCATTTTGTAAGCTGTACCTACAGCGGTAATATGATCTGAATGAAGCGTTTAGTAATCTTATATACCTCTGGCTGTATGATTATGTGTGATAACTTGGTTTACTGATATGAATAAATAGGAAGTTAATATCCGTTTTGGCAATAGACGTTTAGACGATACGAAACGGGGCACTAAGAAAAAGGTGGCTCGACGGAGGCCCTTGTCGCTGGGCTCCTATTTCTGTGTGTTTTTTTTTCTTACCTAAGCTATCCGAGTCGGATTGCTCATATCTCTGAAACGGTGCATCTGAGCGTATAAGTGTTCTCATAAAAACGTTTAAGTTTTTACCATATTATACGATACAATAAAAAAAACATTATATATAGGCTCTACTTCAGCTATTTAGCTATGGATAGTGCTATAAATGTCTCATATTATAAATAGTCACAAACTATAACAAATTATAACAAATATGATACTCCAATTATAAAAAGTAAAATCATATTAAAAGAGCTTATTGCTAAGATCAAAGAGAAAAGTGGTGATAAAATGAAAGTTTTTACATTAAGAAACGAATAAGTGTGATAACACGTTACTTAATTTAAAACTTTTTGTTATTAATAACACCAAATAATTTTTTTGAGAACTTCTTTAAGTCGAAATTGAACGGCCTACTTTCGCAAGTAATACGAGTAGTATATATATATAAATAAAATAGTTACTATATAATCAAGAACAAAATTGATCTTATTTGTTGGTTATTAAATCACAACCGTAGACAAAAAATGACGGTATTCAGAAACAACTTTATTAAATTCTTAGTTTATAAAAATATACTAGTAAACCTATGTCCTACAGTGAACTTTTTTGATTCATGATGATGTGATTTCATGGAACATTATATCTATAGATCTAGGTATATACCGTTTTTGATAGTATAATATTTTCAATAAAAGAAATAAGTACCAATCACTGCCCTTTCGTTTTCAAATAAATTTAAAGTTAATAACAAATAATAAACATAAAGAGCCCTCGATTCTCAATAGGTATTCGTATTATTTCGTTAAAGGACTTCAAAGCCTTGATATAAAGCGGCAAAGTAAGATCACAAAACAAATTTTAGCTTAATTACAAAATCCATACTATACGCTTGACACGACTTTAATTAAAGCAGATAGTCTGCTAACTTGAAGAATAATCTAGTTAACTCTTATATAAATTGAACAAAAATGGCTTAATACGATAATCAACATCACTACTACTAGTATAATAAATATGTTAGAATCAACTTCTAATCTAATTTATAAAATCAGATAAATTTAATGGATGGTGCTCGATTGAATATCAGTATCTTATAGCAACTGTCATTTGGATTTCTAACGCAAAAAAACAATTGTTATACATACTCTTTACCTGTTAAATAATTTATCTCAATATTTTATTTTATTTTTATAATACATTATAATATTATATTTTTTATTATAGCCACTATCTTCATTTTATGACTACGAGTGCTACGTTTTCTATCGCATCTACTTACATGGCGTTCAAAGTATTAAAAAAGGTACTATCAAACCTCGTACATAAATAACTCCTAAAGCCGACACAAGTCTCCTAAAACCGCTACGGCTCTAGTGTAGCATGCGTAACTTATAAACTCCTAGCTTCGTAGCCATCGTAACCTTGCCAATTTCTACTATAGATTAGACATCAACTTCATACGAACTTCTACGAACAACTTCATAAAGCGTACAAATAAAATAATGTACAAGTTAATCTTCTTAAGAATATTATACCTTGCTATAATATTTTATTTTACCTACATTACTCTTCTAAAGATACTCTGTAATGATGTACAGTAACTTTGAAAGCAGTTACTTTTTACTCTCAAACAGAGTAATAATACTCAAAGTTTCAAACGAGCTGAGGTTATTGAAATAAAAGAATGAAGTGGGTTCGTCTTATGCGAGGTTTATTACGAGCAAAGGTGATGTACAGCAACAGACTCGCCTGGTTTAGAATGGGCGTTCCTTCTTAGATTTATGACACACTCTTGAGACATTTTGCTGCTACTTAAGACATTTAAAAATACATGGGCTGCATTATTGCTTTTTGTTTAGCTTAGTCCCAACTATTTGTTAGGGTTGTTATTTAGTACAAGGATATATTGTTTCTAAAATGCCGTTCGAATTTCCTGTCCTATTCCAAATACATAGGTAGTTTCTATGTCACTTTAAATACAATTGTGTTTAAATTCGTTTTCAGTTTCAATTAAAGTTATGATAACCTTTACAGAAATAAAAATAGACACCTATTAACACTTATTATTATTGTTACGTGTCAGGATGGGGTTCGATGTAAAATGCCAGTTACGCGTTAATGAGTTTATTAGAGACTCGCACAATACACTAACAGTAACAAAATAATGCAACAAACACTTATACTGCACTATCACGCTTCGTATATCGCTCTTCGTAAACTTCCGTATCGCTTAGATGTTCGCTCGAGATCGCTGTATTCACAACTGAACGAAGTGCCGACGTTCAAATCCTTTTTATAGTCCTTCAATAGATTTCTAGAACCTTCCAGTTATTACCACAAAGATGCCGACAATTCTCGAAAACAGAACAATGAGTGTAGGTACTTAGCTGCGACGCGTAGGTATGCCTACCGCCGATGGTCTATTGTTATACGTGTAGGTAGGTACATGCAAACGTTCTAGCGTAGGTATTTGTCGTATACGTGTAGGTAGAAACTTGTGAGTGTTCTAGAGCGTAGGTATTCATCGTACACGAGTAGGTAGGTACTTGCGAACGTTCTAGAATAAGTAATCGTCGTAACATTATTATATTTGACTGGCCTGTTGGTCTAGTGGTTAGTGACCCTGACTGCTAAACCTGAGGTCGTGGGTTCGATTCCCACCCAGGACAAACCTTTGTGTGATGAGCATGATTGTTTGTTCTGTGTCTGGGTGTAATTTATCTATAATATGTATGTATTTACAAAAAAAAAATGTATTTAAGTAGTTTATCAGTTGTTTAGTACCCATAACACAAGCAAATATAATTGCTTAATTTGGGGCTAGATGGCGCTGTGTGATTGTGGTAGAATATTATTATATTATTATTATTATTATTACTTATGTTACCTCAAAAGCGTTAAAAATAATAGGCCTTATCTTTATTAATATTAGCTCTATTTATGTTAGAATAATGTCGATAAAAATAAAAAAATCAATTTTACTATTGTTACTTGAACTTCACTGAAATCTACATTATAAACTTTTAAATTTAAACAATAAAAATTGGTGTGTTTATAAAGTCTGCTATTTAATATAATATGATGATAATTATTAAATACTAAAATTAAATGAAAACGTCTCACGTAAAAGATAGCACATTTCGGCGCTTTCAAGATAATTAAACAATAACAGTATACAATTTTTTACTGAAAATACATGAGACTACTTAAATAAACATTTATTGTTTTATCAAATATATCGATTAATTAGATATCTACATTAGTCTTCATTATTGAGATCTAAATAGCTTTAAAAATGTAGAATAATGTAGATATTAAATTAATTCCTTAAATACATTATACTTGAAGATATTTTTAACTACCACTCATTTTGTGCCTGATATTTTAATATTTCGTCGTACACGAGTAGGTAGGTACTTGCGAACGTTCTAGAATAAGTAATCGTCGTAACATTGCCCCCCTCTTAATCATGCTCGTCCCGAGCAGCGTTAGAACCGTGATAGGGTGCTAGTCGATCGATGTGGACGATCTTCGGCTTCTTTCTATCGCCCTGTCTTATGCGATAGGTCACATCATTGATCCTTGTGATCACTTTATAGGGACCCTCCCAGCGGGCCTGTAGCTTCGGTGACTTGCCGATTTTCCTGAGAGGATTATGTAACCACACGAGCGTACCTTCCTCGAAGCCATGATTACTTGCTTTCCTGTCATAGCGAGTTTTCATCTTCTCACTAGCCTTGAGGTTGTTATCTCGCACTAGATCATGTGTCTTATCCAGCTGTGCCTGCAAGTTTGCGACGTATTCTACTGTCGGCTTTGGCGTATCAGGAGGTGTTCCGGTAATCAAGTCTACTGGTAGGCGTATCTCTCTTCCGAAGTTGACTTTGGCCGGCGTAAATCCTGTAGTGTCATGAACCGCGGACCGATATGATAACAGGAAGAGTAGAATGTAACGGTCCCAGTCTCGTTGATGGTCTTCGACAACCTTGGCCAGATGGTTTTCCAATGTCTGGTTGAACCGTTCTACCATGCCGTCAGACTGCGGGTGCGCTGGTGTTGTCCGTGTTTTATGTATGCCGAGTAGATTACACATCTCTTGAAATAGGGCTGACTCGAAATTTCTTCCCTGGTCACTATGCAGTTCCAACGGCACACCAAATCGACACACTACTTCCTGGATCAACTTTTTAGCCACGGTCTGAGCCTCTTGGTTTGGTGTCGCAAAAACTTCGGGCCATTTGGTGAAGTAATCTTGGACTACTACTATATAGCGGTTGCCGTCCTCTGTCACGGGAAATGGGCCAGCTACGTCAATGGCAATCCTCTCCCATGGGGCTCCGACACTGTACAGCTGCAGCTTGCCTCTTGATCTAGTACGAGGTCCTTTTACCGAAGCACACGTAGAGCACTTTCTGCACCACTCCTCGATGTCTTCCCGACAGCGTACCCAGTAGAACCGTTCTCTCACCTTCACCAATGTCTTCTTCACACCAAGATGCCCTCCCGATGCACCATCATGCACCAAGCGCAGAACAGGTGCAACTTTGTCTCTCGGGATCACCATCTGTAGAACTTGCTTCTTGCCGTTAGGTGATTCCCACTTTCTATATAGCACGTCTTGTTCCAAAGTCAGACTGTCCCACTGAGCCCAGTAGGCCTTCGTGATTGGGCTTGCGGCTGATATGTCCTGCCATTTTGGTTTCCGACCCTGAGCCTTCCAGTCCATTATTAGTTTAAGATCTCTGTCTTTCTGTGCCTTACTGACTTCGTGTTTGTCCCAGGATTCATCGGTCTCCTGAGTCTTGACAATTTTCACTACCTCCTTGGACTCGTGCTTCAAACGGTGTTTACAATCCTGGGAGCATGGACGTCGCGATAAGGCATCAGCGTTGGAGTGAATCCTTCCACTGCGGTGTTCTATTACAAAGTTGTACTCCTGTAGTTGTTCGATCCATCTCGCGACTTGGCCTTCAGGATTCTTAAACTGGAGTAGCCACTTCAGTGCCGCATGATCCGTTCGTAGTGTGAACTCTCTTCCCAGCAAGTATTTATTGAAATGTTGTAAGGTCTTCACAACTGCTAGTAATTCACGTCTAGTCACACAGTAGTTTCTCTCAGGCTTCGATAGAGACTTGCTGAAGTAGGCGATGACCACTTGCTGTCCATTTTGCTCCTGAGATAACACGCCTCCGATTCCAGTATTACTGGCGTCTGTGTCCACAATAAATCTGCCTTCTCTATTAGGGTAGCACAGGACTGGAGCTGAACACAGCAACTTTTTGAGTTGTGTAAATGCACGTTGACAATCAGAATCCCAAACGAAGTTCCTCTTTTCTTCTGTGAGGTGGTGTAATGGCTTAGCTATTTCAGAGAAGTTCTTCACAAAACGCCGGTAGTAAGCACTGAGGCCCAGGAAAGCTCTTACTTGGGTTTTAGTTGTTGAACCGCTTTTATTTTTTCTGGGTCCGTTTGAACACCTCTATCCGAAATAATGTGGCCTAAGAACGAAACTTCTTTCTTGAAAAAGGCGCACTTCTTCGGATTAAGTTTCAAGTTTGATTCACGAAATCTCTTGAACACTTTCTCAAGATTCCTGCGATGTTCCGTGAAACTGCGTCCCATAACTATGACGTCATCCAAGTACACCAGACAGGCATCTCCCAAAAGACCTACTAGTACGCGTTCCATAAGCCTTTCAAACGTAGCTGGTGCATTACACAATCCAAATGGCATCACCCGGAACTGCCACAGGCCTTTCCCAGTACCGGTGGTAAATGCAGTCTTCTCCTTATCTTCTGTCCGGAGTTCCACTTGCCAGTAGCCACTTTTCAGATCTACCGTAGAGAACCACTTCATGCCTCCAAGCATATCCAAAGTGTCGTCAATACGGGGCAAAGGGTAGCTGTCTTTCTTGGTCACGTTATTAAGCATTCTGTAGTCTACACAAAACCTGGTACTACCATCTTTCTTCTTCACGAGTACCACCGGTGAAGACCATGGGCTGGATGATGGCTCTATGATCTTGGTTCGAGCCATATTCCCAATCAGCTCGGCTACTTCTTCTTCTTTTGCTAGTGGCACTCGTCTAGGTCTTTGTTTGATAGGCTGTGTAGCACCTGTGTCGATCGGATGTTTCACTAACCCCGTTCTTCCAAGGTCGTTTTCTTCTTTGGTGAAAATGTCCTTGTAGTCCAGTAGCAACTTCTCTGCTTCCCGATATTCATTGGGTGACAGATTTTGCTTCGTGGTCTCTAGCAACGGGCCCATATGATTTGCCGAAGAAGCAGTTTGGACGTTCTCTTGGATCTTCCTCAGACTGCTCACAGCTTCACATCGTCCAACGATCGCGTTCTTCCGTAATAACATCGCCGAATTGCTAAGGTTGACAATTTTAACTTTTGCTCCACTTCTAGTCATGACTAAAGTTCTGGCTGTAATTCTACTGGTATGGTGCCCAGGATCTTCCACCATGACGCAACGATCAGCAGTTACACCCTCAGGAAACCTTACGTCGACTAAGGTTTCTGATCTCGGTGCCATTGTTACCGTTTTGGCACTATAGACCGCTATTGAAGAACAGCCTTCTAGAAAGACCTCTTGGTCTGGGAAGCTTAGAACACCTTTAGCAATATCGACAACGCACTGTTGCGTTCGCAGGAAGTCTAAGCCGATAATGCAGTCATCCGTTATGCTCGCCACCAAAACAGATTGATGATAAGTCTTCTCTCCTAGTTTGAATCTCACATCTGTAGCTCCGAGGACGGTCACTGGCTGCCCAGTCGCTGTTTGCAATTTGCAAGATGGTCGTGCGTCTTCCCACTGAATTGTTCGGCGCAGAAGTTCTGGTCGTACGATGGTCTTTGACGCGCCCGTATCTATCGTAAAGCAAACAGGTTTACCATTTATTTCTCCAGCTGTTACCAGGCTATTACCGTCACATGCCTGTGATACTTGCACTGTGGGGGCTTGACATAACGGATCTTGACTAGCATCAACCTGAGTAGTAGCTGACACCATTCTACTTCTTCTCTGCTCCGGACAATTGATTCGGATATGTCTCCGCTTGCTGCATCCGTAGCACATAGGCTCAACTCGTGGTCTAACAGCTGCAACCACTTCCCGTACTTTATACGACTTGTAGTCATTTCGCACAACTTCCACCTCAAGGGCATGTGCTAAAGCCGCTTCTAAAGTTGTATGGTGTGCCAACCGAACAGTTGCTCTGACCTTGAAGTCTCTTATGCCATCCACGAAAGCTTGCACAACTATGTGGTCCACAGATGATGTACTGGAGGCATAGGCTCGTCGTACCAGGCGTTCAATTTCAGCAGCCCATTGTTGAAGTCCCTCACTCGACTTCTGAGTTCGATCCTTCAGCTGAGCTCGATAAACATGCTCCAGGTGCTTTTTGCCAAATCGAGCTTCCAATGCCTTCAGGAGTGCGTCTAAATTTCGTCGGTCAGCAGGTAAATTCTCTAGGATCAGCAATGCATCCCCTCTAAGTGCCAAAGTAAGCGCCGTCAGTGCGTGATCATCTTCCCATCCATTTCCTTTGGCAACTACTTCGAACTGGTGTCGAAAGGCCGTCCAGGAAGATGAGCCGTCAAAGGAGGGAAGTTTGAACTTCGGACTTCCAGAAGTGACTGCCGCTGCCATAGGCGTAGTACTTGAATAAAGGACCTTGGTCTTCTGGAGCTCTTTAATCATCTTGTCATGATGTTTCATGGTGGTCTGGACATCTTCGAGAATTTCATCATATTTGCTGGTACGTTTTTTTACCACTTCAACGTCTTCTTGTAAAGTACTGATGACGGTACTGAACCCTGCCCACTTAGAGTCCATCATTTTTTTGAAGGTCACGGATAGCCTGACGTTGTCCGTCTGTGGCTTGCAGTTGACCTTCCTTAAGGTCTAGAAAAGCTTGGCGTTGGCCTTCCTTCAACTCCTCCAATGCTTGACGTTGCCGTTCTTCAGCTTGGCGTTGGCCCTCCTGTATAATGGCTAAAAGGGACGACATGTCGAAGCCAGAACCCATACCCGTCAACGCCGCAGAAGTTCCCGGCTCACTAAATACTGCTGCGCTAGACTCTTCAGTATTGGCCATAATCGATGGTTCACGAGTTTCGTCTACCGCCGCCTGTCGTCGAGTTCTTACTCCCTCGTCGCGTGGTGTGACTGGCATTCTCACTTCTGTCACCAATTGTTACGTGTCAGGATGGGGTTCGATGTAAAATGCCAGTTACGCGTTAATGAGTTTATTAGAGACTCGCACAATACACTAACAGTAACAAAATAATGCAACAAACACTTATACTACACTATCACGCTTCGTATATCGCTCTTCGTAAACTTCCGTATCGCTTAGATGTTCGCTCGAGATCGCTGTATTCACAACTGAACGAAGTGCCGACGTTCGAATCCTTTTTATAGTCCTTCAATAGATTTCTAGAACCTTCCAGTTATTACCACAAAGATGCCGACAATTCTCGAAAACAGAACAATGAGTGTAGGTACTTAGCTGCGACGCGTAGGTATGCCTACCGCCGATGGTCTATTGTTATACGTGTAGGTAGGTACATGCAAACGTTCTAGCGTAGATATTTGTCGTATACGTGTAGGTAGATACTTGTGAGTGTTCTAGAGCGTAGGTATTCGTCGTACACGAGTAGGTAGGTACTTGCGAACGTTCTAGAATAAGTAATCGTCGTAACATTATTATATTTGACTGGCCTGTTGGTCTAGTGGTTAGTGACCCTGACTGCTAAACCTGAGGTCGTGGGTTCGATTCCCACCCAGGACAAACCTTTGTGTGATGAGCATGATTGTTTGTTCTGTGTCTGGGTGTAATTTATCTATAATATGTATGTATTTACAAAAAAAAAAAATGTATTTAAGTAGTTTATCAGTTGTTTAGTACCCATAACACAAGCAAATATAATTGCTTAATTTGGGGCTAGATGGCGCTGTGTGATTGTGGTAGAATATTATTATATTATTATTATTATTATTACTTATGTTACCTCAAAAGCGTTAAAAATAATAGGCCTTATCTTTATTAATATTAGCTCTATTTATGTTAGAATAATGTCGATAAAAATAAAAAAATCAATTTTACTATTGTTACTTGAACTTCACTGAAATCTACATTATAAACTTTTAAATTTAAACAATAAAAATTGGTGTGTTTATAAAGTCTGCTATTTAATATAATATGATGATAATTATTAAATACTAAAATTAAATGAAAACGTCTCACGTAAAAGATAGCACATTTCGGCGCTTTCAAGATAATTAAACAATAACAGTATACAATTTTTTACTGAAAATACATGAGACTACTTAAATAAATATTTATTGTTTTATCAAATATATCGATTAATTAGATATCTACATTAGTCTTCATTATTGAGATCTAAATAGCTTTAAAAATGTAGAATAATGTAGATATTAAATTAATTCCTTAAATACATTATACTTAAAGATATTTTTAACTACCACTCATTTTGTGCCTGATATTTTAACTGAAAACTATTATTATACTCGAAATAAGGAAAAGATACATAATACGTACAAAAACCAATTTTTTATTTCGATAGGGAAATATAAAAATATTACGTAATGTTTAAGATAGGTGTGTGAGTGGGTGTAGGTGTCAAGTGAGTGGGTGTGACTGTCTCCTTTAATTATTGTTTAGCTATCATTAGCGTAATTAAATATTAGTCTAAGAAGAAGAAAATGATTTCATTAAAAATTATACATTTTTCTTTTATTTATCAATTACCATCCGAGCTGAGCTGATATGAAGATACTGTAGTACTAATACACGTGGCTAGTGGCTGTTAGTGTACATACGTGCTAACAACAAGACATGAAAAAGGGTAATGCGTTTGATACAACCATCAAAACAAATTATATTAAGGCGAGAAAGTGCGATTCTTCGTCACGCGATCTCTAATGGCGTAATAAAGTTACGAGAAAGAAAACTTGGCTGCTCCGCGGCACCGGCCCGCTCTTTTGCGTATTTATTAACCCTGCCAATGTACCAAGAGCCTCGAGGCCCCATTTCTATTACTTTTCTTTTGAAGGAAAGGCGAAACACGGTAAATTGTTACAGGCCTGGTGTTGGTGGTCGTGTTGTGAAATCTGTTTGTGCTAAAGTCGTCACGCACACCCGCTGATGAGCCGTAGACGTGATATCACTCACTCGAACGTGACTCTCGTTTTATTTGAGATCTGACGCCTAAACTTTCACTACTTAAAATAAATACTTGGGGTTTTAGAACAGCTTTCTTGGTCATTTGGGTTACGGGGATAATATATATTTGTTATAGGTATATCCAAAAATAAAACATGCCTTACAGTTTCTATAAAAATCAAATTACGTATAATAGATAAGTTTATTTGAAAATCTTCAAACTTTTTTTAATAACAAGACTAAAAGAATATATTTAAGTATTACAAAGTTTAATGAGACTCTTTCCAGTGGGTGCATATTATACTCCTATTTGCACGAAAGTTTCTTACAAAATTACTTCAATTTTTTATGTACATCGAAATTTATTGCAAAATAACTCCAATCATTTTAGTTTAAGCAGTTGCCCCGTAATTTTAGGTTTACTTCAATTAGAAGATTTAAGAGTAATTACGAAAATGAGAAATGGGAAAAGTTCATTCTTGCGGCCATCGAGTTTTGGCCAGAAATTTTTTAATGAAGTCCGAAATGGCTGCCTCTTTTTGTCATGAAAAATTAATTTCCCGTCTTAATTCTAATACAAAAAGCTCTTTGAAGCAAATTTGTTAATAAGTGAGCATCACAATTTTTGTTAACGTAACCTTGTTTTGTTTAATTCGAAACACAAATGAGATTTTAGAATTACTCAATAAAAATAAACGTGGAATAAAATTTGTTTTAATTTAAAATGTAATAAATATTGGCCTTTGCTACTCGCATGGTTTAATATTAATTGAACTAGATAAGCCTTTGATATTTAGTCAGTCGTAGTAACGTATTGCGTACAAGATAATTAAGTTAATCTCATCTTAAAATTTAAGCTTTGGAACCTTAATACCTAAGGGAAATGCGGTTTGACCCTATTTGGCTATTATGTTTACAAACCAAACGGTACACAATATTGCCAATGAAATTGTCCAAAAGCAAACACGATACAGATTCTGTTCACAGACATTAACGTCTTTATACAATAACATTAATATTAGTAACAGGTTCCGAGTTCTATAATGAAATTCAAATATCACTGAAATAACTATATTGCTCGCTTTTATGGACGTAACAAGCATTATTTTGGATCATTAATGTTCAGAGTAATTTTCTATCTCAGTTTGTTTTCTGATATTCCAGTACAGAAAAATGAAAGCAGTTTTATTACCTTTACAATATGAGCTATAATGGTAGTTGAATATGTTACATATTTCTGAAAATATTTTAACGATTCGTTTGGTACGAACTATGCTGCCAATAGTAGAAAACACAAAAGCTAGTTGTGCACAATTCACATGTCGTCAGAAGCGTACAGATAACGACGGCGGACAACGGTTGGACACCAAAGCAAGATAAATAGAGGCTTAACAAGTTAGAAACGCTTATTATACTCGTAAATAACGCATAAAAACAGCAAAGTAATATTTTTAAGAGTTATCGTTGTACCGAAAAATATTATGAAAGTTATTTTGAATATTTTATAAAGTGGCCATTTTAAAAAGTACAAAGTGACTCCTTTCGAGACGAGCAGTTTCCATGGCATTTTATTTAATACTATAAAAATTGAAAGCGTTTATCACAATATTACACTGAATTTAATATCTATTAAGCGTGTATTTTATTAGTAAGATACGATAAATTTGAGTCTTAAAAATCTGAGTGATCTAATCATCGGGTAAGTACTATTAGATTAACTAGGTATGTCCAGAGATTTGGATCAGGTGGTATGTTACAATGTTTATAAAAAATATGATACAAAATATTCTTAAATATTAAAAAAAGAACCAAACCGTTTCCATAGCTGGTGTCCATTTAAACTAAAGTTAAAAAAACATTTGACAAAAACTATGAACACTAAATTTTAATAGGTCGGTACCTATAGGATTTATTTCGGAATATTAAGAAGCTTGATATCAAAGAAGTAGGAAGGTATAATAACACAGGAAAGGTTTACATTTCAAACATTAACATTTATTTCAAATTTTCAAAAAGTATATACGAGTATACACTTTTCTCTTTAATTATGCGTTCTTCAGTTGTTGAGAAAACCTGATAAACATTGAAAACCATGAAAATATGACACTAAATTGCGACGTTGTCACTCTTACACTATTAATATTTTTTAAGAGTAGAAGCAAACATTTTAACTAATTAAAAATAATGGTGTAATAAGAAATCAAGTAGAGAAATTTCAATAGAATTTAAAACAAGCTCAATAAGACCAAGCAGTTAAAATATTTATCTATTAAAAGAGCTTAAAGTAATTTATGATGGCAACCAAAAGTGCACAGTAACAGGCTGCAATGAAAATTGCATCCGAGACATTCAGCTTCATGATAAATGGTTCTGTCTGTCTTTAAGAATGTTGCCAGTCCGTTAGGCTATGGACGGAACAAGTCATTCATCGTAATAATGTAACGTATCTATATATGTGTTAATTCATTTTTCATTTTTGTGATAGTACACTGAAAGCTTTGAATATGTTAAATATATAATATCTCGTAGCTATAGATTTTAAGTCTAGAAATTCAGTAGTTATCTGGGTTTACCGAAGTGTGGCTTGTGAATAATTTGCAGTCTTATTAGGTACCTTGTATTTGAGAGAAATAGATACCGTGATATGTTTATTTAGATTTTAATACGAATTGAAAATACATAAGGCTTGGACTTTTTTTGTGAGTTATTTGTTATAGTTACTAGTTTCCTTTTGTTTTCGTTACATTGTGTTTAAATAAAGACAGAAAGCACCATGCAACTCCAAAACATTCACAATAGTACTTCAATACGGGACTTAATCCCGTGTCTGAAAGACAAATACAGTAATTACGACATTTGAAACTTATACTTAGCCACTTATAATAGAGTTGAAATTTTCAACCATTGTTATTTACTAAGAATTTTCATAATAATATGATAATTTTTAATAAATGTCACCAATAAACTATCAAATATCAGTACATTAGTCTGCCAAAAACACATGTAACCGACTGCTGAAAGCGAAAAAAACGAGTCACAAAACACAAGCTGGGTTGTGACCACATTAATAATTTATCAGCCACATGACGGCTGTTTGCTAATAAAGCGCGGATTCGCTGGAAATATTAATAAAAGCAGCTTGCAACCGGAACTCGGACGGTCGGAACCGGCGCGCGCCCGCACGTTCAATGACAAATGACCAGCTGAAACTTTCATTTAGTTTACCATTTGAATTAAGCGACCGAAAATTCTTTAATACACTGATTTTAGCTTCAAATTCAGGATTAAAAAACGAAAGGGTTTGGATGCTAGATAAATTTAACATCACACATAGGTTTAGTTTTTATAATAACTATAATCTTAATATAAACATTACACACACCTGTACTCGTATACTTTAGAATAATTGCTGATTAAACAGTAAAAGTTAACAGTAGCAAAAATTTATTGTAAAGTTAAATCTTCGTATCTACTTTCTCTTCATTTATACTATTATATAAAGCGGCAGAGTTTGTTTGTTTGTTTGTTTTAACGCGCTAATCTCTGGAACTATTAGACGGATTTGAATAATTCTTTTTGCGTATGATAGCCCAGTTCTTGAAGAAGGTTATAGGTTACGTAACATAACCCTATTGATGATGGGAGCAAAGCAGTAAGCAAAGACTGGGTGAAACCACGCCGCGGAAAGCTAGTTATTTTATATTTTGCCTAACATTCTTACTTCATCTTTTTATACGACTACGTACGTTGAAAAAAGCAAAGGGCACATCTACTTTTATGCGTATCTTAGGCTTTCTCTAAGCTTTACAAAAGCGACTGATATTACGTTTAAAGCTATTTATTATCTTACATTATTTATTACTATCTGCTAAAATTGTAATACAAAATATGTCTTTATGTCTAATACCACCACTACAATTTCTTCTATTAGTCCCTCCATTGTCACATTTTGGCGGAACTGTAGCCTGCCATACTACTACTACCATTATTGTCCTCGCCTTGTGAGTACAGATGATGGGACATGCATAAATATCTCTTAGTATCCGAACTATGTATAACTCCACTGATGCATATCTATTTATATTTTCTTTTCTTTCATCTGACGATATAAAGACGAGGTCTATACTTTTATACGTTTTATATCCGGAGTCTAAAAGTCAATAAATTATTAATAGTGCTGAATCTGATGCTGTTAAAACAGTGTACACTTATCTTTCCTTTCAAGGGCCTTTATGGGCCAAACCTTATTTTTTGTAAACTACTGTAACACATAGTAACTATATTATATGAGAGAATTTTAGGCATTTGTTTAACATCTTTGGATGTATTCTATCAGATATTCCTTAAAAGAAATACGCCTACTAACGTACGCACCCACTCTATATAATTGAAATATTTTCATACTGTGCGCATGTAGAATTCAGAATTGATTTACCTCCTCGTACAGTATAATGTTAGACATATTTATATTTTAATTACACAATCTGAAGAAGCTTATAAGTGTTCATGGCTACCCTCAAACTTTTTTATTTTGCCTATGTTGTCCAGGTTGTCACATTTACCAGGGGCCTAAGTCTGCTATCACAATAGTGTCAGAATGGTCGATCATTGATCTTTTAGCAGACTTAGGCCCCAGATCGTTTGTCCATCTTAAATAAGACTGCCAAAATATTAGAATATTAATTCACAATAACCATGTAATTATGTACATTAGACCGATTTACTTCTGTGGTTGCTAATGCGCTTACTGATAATGAGCAGAATTGGATTATTGGTTAGAACTAATTATTAATATAAATGACCATGCATTATTCAAATCTACAACTGTATGAGCATTACGAACAATACTCATTAGCAGTACATAATATATTTTGATGTAGGTATCTACATTCTAGAACAATTTTGGCAATGAATATATTCTACACTCTTGCTTATTGGTATCACACCCATTTTAGAAAAGTTCTAAAATGCTAATGAACTTTTAATGCTAATGAAAAATTTTTATTCAATTGATAAGTGGCATAAAAATGCATTTAAATTTAGCATTTTCGATTTTCGTGCGTAATTTGACGTAAACGCTGGACGCGATAGTTGACGCGTTTAAGTTTACATAGCCGTATGACGTAATAACATGGCGACTACTATTTATTGGTGTTATTAAGCAGATTAAGTTGACACTTCTACATAACCGTATAACGTAATATCATGTCGGCTACTATTTAAAGGTGTTAATAAACAGATTAAAGAAGCTAAAACCTTTGAATTCAATTTTAATATTTAGTTTGCTATTTTATGAACTAAAATTATACATAATGTATTTTAGATTTTTTTCATGTAGAGTAATATACCCTATTCTACTTTAGGTTAATCAAATACTATGCAGCACATCTGCTATAAACGACAATTCAAAACATGAATTATTCGTACCACGCTTATTTTTTGTACTTACCTAACCCTCCTGTCAACTGAATAACTTTCACACAAAACAAAAATTTTCTCAACTATAACCCGTCAATGAATATTAATAATTCACAGTTAGCCAGTTACACGGACTAGGAAGAAGCCCTACAAAAATTTATTAAAAGTTACTGATCTCAATAAATTGTATAAAACTTTATGTGAACCTGTGCATTTGCATGCGTTCAATACAGGTTCCGACGCATTCCATACAATACAGTTCGGTCGATCGACTAAGAATAGACCGGCGACAGGTATCGGAAATATAGGACTACAACAGCATGTAAAATTCTGCAATGAAATATTGAAGCACTATTGCCTTGTCCCCGTCTTTATTTTAATATATTTTCGTATTAAAGTGCATTTGTGACATATTTGACATACCGTATTCTATTACAAAACTAAACGTTATAGACTAAAATCGTGTGACCGATGCCGATGAATGAAAAATACAGTAATATTTCAATTTTTCTGTCCACAGGCTACTCTAAACGCTATATAAATACCTACACTTGGCTGCCACTTTGGTATTGTGAAAAAATATAGCTCTGCTGGTAACGCCTTGTCGAGCCTTTGTTATACTTAAATTCACTCTATACTCCATTTTAACATTTTCTTTCAAAATTTCGTAGTATTTATAGAATATTTTTGGAGCATTTTTTACCGTACTGATTTATCATTCGCGTGATGGTCGACATAGAAAGGCGCTGTCTCTACCGGAAAATATATGACCTATTTGAAGCGCAGAAAGATGGGTAATTTCATTGAATTTATGAACGTATCACCGCTGATATTGCGACGTTGAAATTTCGGACGTAAAACTCTGATGAACATTGTATTTAATGTTGAATACCGTTTTGTAATGCCAGCACAATGTTTAGAATAATAAGTAGAAAAAAACGTAAGTGTTTTGGCTGTACCTTTGTAATAAAATATTAAAATAGAATAAATCTACATAATAAGGAGCTAGTTATAAACTAGCTCCTTATTTACATTTATTGCCGGCTGTGGTAGATAAGCAAGCAGCCCACGTGATGGTATAAGTGGTAACTGTCGCTCATAGACGACTCAGAGTCTCTGGTATTACTCTTCCAATGCCAGGAATTTTGCGAGGCCGCTGCCTACCGTGAAGAGATTGGGAGAAATTTGAGTTTCTGGCGCTCCCATTCACCGAAAGAAACGCAATAATAGATACGGATACTACTACTCTTACGTCGATCTTCTATGAGAGCGTAGTACTTCCCCGGTCAATCAGGCCCATTCATGCTAAAACAAGCAAGGATCAACTAACGTACAGAAACAACTTAGAAAAACTGAAAAATTAGATAAAATGTAATGTTAAAAACGTGAAACCGACTAAACCATTAATGGTTACATAAAAAATGTTAAGATAATGAAAATTTCGCATGCATTTCTATTTTATCTCGCCTACCAAAGCATATGGTCGAAACAATGCCATACGTAATAAATAAATAATATACGACTAATGACTCTTTATCAGTAATCAATGTATTAGCGTCTATTACCTGACGATCCGATCAGCACGTACTATGAGTTTTAGGAAAGTGCTATTCGTTTTAGAAACTACTGTAGTAACAGTAAACTTTCCTTTTTAAAAATAAAAATAGCGTTAAAACTTTTTCAAGTAAATTGATAGTTTGAGATAAATTCGATGCAAAGGCCATAAATGCAATAGGCACCTG
Organism: Parascotia fuliginaria; assembly: GCA_963082885.1. Taxonomy (NCBI): domain Eukaryota; kingdom Metazoa; phylum Arthropoda; class Insecta; order Lepidoptera; family Erebidae; genus Parascotia; species Parascotia fuliginaria. The sequence continues at coordinate 14,175,523 of OY720172.1, forward strand.
CTATTTATGCACTTTCATAACTTTAATGTAGGTACTACTCGTATATTAAGATACGTGATCAACTAATCCTGCCTAAAGACGTCTACTGTAAGACATATATTATTCTAACTAAGAGAGCCCAAAAGAAGAGGTGTTTATGCTATCCACTTAAAGCTTTCTCAATAGAAAAACCTATTTGACATAGAAATCAATTCATGGCAACTATTTTCGTTATCCACCATTCCACCGCTGTGTCATCGAGGCAATAATACTTTATAACTTACAAATAATAGTACTGTACTCTTAATGCATATCTGCTCTTAGCAGTAAGTATAAATAAAAAACAGAACTATACGACTAACTAACAAAGTAAGCCCATATTCCGCCATAAGCAACCCAGTCCGCCTTAACCAAACGTCGCCATCAATGCTCATACCTTCTCTGTATGAGAAGAGGCATTTTCCTGCAGTGAGATAATGATGGACTGGTATGATGATGAAACTCATAATGAAACTGTCAAAATAAAAATCTTTATAACCGTGATACTGCATAGTTATGCATTATTCACTATTACAGTTATAAAGATTTTTATTTTACGAGGTTATTATTTATAATGATTTTTTTACTATAATCGTTAGCGTTACGAATGTAAAAACACGTAGTAATATTGAATCTAATATTAACTAATAACTTACATTGTTATACTGGGATAATATAATTAACGTCGAATAAACGTAATAGCGAACGTCAGTGTAATAAAATTATAGAAATATTAATTTGATTATCTTCTTAATAAGATATGACGTCGTATTCAGACTGAACTTGGCAACTTAATAATTAAGATAATTTTACAATATTACGCACAAATGTATTTCTATATATAGCTATGTTAAATATTATTAATTTGATGACTTTTTTTACATTATAATTCTTTATTTTTCATACGTTTTTGTAGAGTAGGTAATTAAAGCCTGGAACTTTAGCAGCGCATAACAATGTTAACTTCCAATTTTGATACTGGCTCTTTTATAGTGGTGTGAAAAGCATCACATCAGAGGCCCTAGACAAGTGTCAAACATTTCAATTCTATTCATAGAATAGATTAAAAAATGTATTGGATTGACATAAGCTAACGCCAACGCTAATGTCAATCTCATACTTTTTTTATCTATTCTATGAATAGAATAGAAATGTTTGACACTTGTCTAGGGGCTTAGGTCACATAGTGGTGACCACCATATTTAGCAAAATGGCAACTGGCACCCATGGGCAGAGGCATAGGTTAATATATAAAAAAAAAACTTAATAATGTACGAGTTGCCTACGTCGTAAATTCAATATAAAGTACCTTTGACTACTAATAAATCAGTTGATTTTGACGATCCTTTCATCCTTCAATCTTTGTCAATTTTGTCAATCAATTTCGTTTTATGTCGTACACAAAAAGATAGTACAGACAAAATGTACAATTACTTTATTTTACAAATCCGAGCTTAATTTGAGATTGAAGCCTTTGCCAACAGACGTTTGAGTAAAGGAGATTATAGAAAGAGTAAAAGTAAATCAAAGTGTACAATTAATGATGAAAGTATATATTGACTATCTATTTATTGATAGCAAGTACTCATTGTATAGAAAATTTAAAATATTATAAAGAATATAACATAGAGTGACTTTGAGGTACAGCACCCGTTCTTTACGTGTATAGAGCGTATATGTGTGTGCTTAGAAACATATATATTCTACACATTCATACAGTTCTTATACTTAATCTATTTATTCTATTTTATAAAGCGAAAGAGTTTGTATGTTTGTGCTAATCTCTGGAACTACCATACAGATTTGAATACTCTTTTTGCGTATGATAGCCCAGTTTTCGAGGAAGGTTATAATAGGCTATGTTCCATCACGCTACTGGGGATGGGAGCAAACCAGTAAGCAAAGACACGGATAAAACTACACCGAGAAAAGCTAGTACAATTATATAAAGCGGAAGAGTTTGTTTGTTTGCTTAAACGCGCTAATCTCTAAAACTACCAGTCGAATTTCGAAACGCGGTTTCACCCGCGCAAAAAGAATTATTCATAATTCAAACTCGTAGTTCCAAAGATTACCGCGTCCAAACAAACAATTTCTTCCGCTTTATATAATAGTACTTATAGATAGGTAAATCATAAATACACCGTTACCGTAACAGGTTTGGAAATGAAATGAAATGAAATATATGTTTATTCATTTAAGTTAATTAAATTAACACTTATGAACGTCAAAGTTTACAAAATGTCAGCAAATTAACCTACAGCCAGTTCGCTGACGAAGTAGAGCCATGAGAAGAACTGGCAAGAAACTCAGGCCACTCTTTTTAATCGCCAGGTTATTACAATTTTTGTAAGTTACAGTTTCAAGTAGCATGCAAAGTGACGCAGGCAATACACTTAATTCTATAGATACTTAATTACTTACAGCTTTCTATGTTGTAAAGAAAATTAAAAAGTAAAATGTGTGCTTTACAGGCTGCCTCAATTTGCATATTGCTACAAAAAGGTAAAGGCGACATGTGAACTGTGATAAATGTTTCTATATAGGTATTATATAAACTGTTAATTTTTGGTATAAGTATAAAGAAAGATGAACTTAATTTACCACAGGAGTTCACAATTTACCTCTATTTCACAAATCACAATGTATAATTTTAACAATACTAAGTATACAATTTTAACAAAACAATACAAAATGTGTACTTAACTGTTCAAATATGGCTAGGGCATCATGTCATTTAAAATTAATACAAATAAAAATCATTTTATAAATTATGTCAAAATGTATCAATAAATTAATGTCAAAAAATTATTTGATAAAGCATGTCATTCATAATAATCATAAAAAATGTCATACAATAATTAACAAAAATATGTCCTTTAAAGTATAATGTCATTAAAATTAAGAGTAATATTAATTTACTCCTTCGTCAAGCGAGCATCCCATGACTTTTTTAAAATTTATAATGCATATTTAACTAGGCAAGAAACAATATGTTGTCGCATCTATTTTTCCTGTACTTATATACAGAGTAAATTTCTACTAGTTTTATTTTCTTATTTACTAAACAGGAACAATACATAATATAATATGTTAATTAATAGTTACTAACAAACAACAAAGAAAAGAGTACATGTCTCTTAACATTTCTCTTGATACATGAAATTCTAAACCTCTTATTATTAAATTGTAATTAAAAATAGTCCTTTAAAATTTATAGACTACTCCCATCATCTGAACATACGTAAATAAATCTCAGAGACTTCGATGCATATTTTTATTATTACTGCAAGATTAGTACTAAAGGGTCATGAATAGATGTTTTATACAGGAGGTTGTTATACAAGTGCTACCGAAAATAGAGCGATTACCGCAGCTGCAGGAAAGGCTGGCCGACTGAGTTTACGCTAAAACGGTAATACAAAAGCAATATCCAACACTTCTAGTGGCACCCACAACAAAAGCAGGATATTTTGTAAACATTTTACTGCGTCCCAGTCTGTGACGATATTGTGGACGCTGTCGTTGCAAAATGGCAGTTTTTACTGCCTTCCACGAGACCGTTCGGTAACGCTACATCCCTCTATAGTTGCCGTTATACAGAGAAACACTTTTTAAAACACGAAATTTTTATTCATAGTTTTGGCTGTTGACTTTTAAAAAGGCGAATAATAAGAAAGTATTTTTTAACAGATGAATTAAAAGAACAGAACACAAAATTAAATAGTGTTTGAAATGTTTTTAGATTCTAATAAATAATAATTATACTAGCCCGTTGTTATACTGTATCTAGGTATAAGGTAGGTATATTGAGATGCATTTTCAGACTTGTCTGTCATCGCATCACTCAACGAGAGTAGGTATACCTGTTTAACTCAGCAAAAACATTATGATATCAAACGATTAGAAATGCATTAAATATTAATAACTGTATCATGCTATTAACTAAAACTTAACAGTGATCATTTAAACTTTGTCAAATCATTTATTATACACAGAGGCAGGTTGAGAAATTTCTCTTTACGATACTTGTTAGGAGCTACCAGAATGGGTATTCTACCCTATAAACTGGAGCCATAGCAATGCTACCTGTGTAATCACACAGGCTGTTCAGTTTATACATGATTTTACAGGAAACGGAGTCCTCGTTCGCTTTTATTGCAATTGTCGATATAAGGAAAGCAGTTTTAATATTGTAGCTGTTCATAGGTGACTTGGTACATAAATGGAATTAGAAAACAGTAGTAGATACTTGCTGGTTTAAATATGAATAAGATTGAGCGAAGAACTACATAGGCCTCATACTCTAAGTCTGTATTTTTCCATTCGTTAAGCGAGTGAGAGCACCGTAGGCCAACTACTCTTTCGGTCACCTTCTTTTTCTTTTGCAAAGATAATAAAAATATCTTAGTTATGGACAGTTTTCAATTGAACGATTGTAGGTATATAATATAGTAAGTAATAATTAAAAAATTGCAATAATAACGCAGTTGGAAAATTATAACGTAAGAAACATCTCCGTATTAAAATTTGCTTGAGATGATAAACAGTAAGGAATGGAAAAAGCAAAATGATGTTTTGAATGTTACCGGGCGAGCTTTTACATTTTGGCGCCTCCCGGTGCTCGTTAATGTGACAAAACATCGTTTTTAGTTTCCTCCAACGCACAGTATCTCTGGCCCAACTGCAATTTTCTCACTTAGGTACCATGGCTATTTGCGAAACGTGTGAAACTTTGATACTAAAGTGTGTATTATACTATCTTGTACGTATTTACTGTTTGTATGTAAATTAACTTTAATAACTTTAGCTAAGGAGGCTAATTAAGATAGCAGAATAAAGAGCAGTTTTAGCGTATTAACCTACCAAGTTAGAAACAGCAGCTTTATCTGCATTTATTATCACGTCACGGGGTTTACTAATGCGCCTGCCGACCATGGTGACTATGTCAAACTTCTCATGTCCGTGTTTTAAATATATATTGGTCAAAAAAGTCAGGTATCACGAAACTATTCTTAACAATGTGCGTGTTCAACGCGAACTTGACCAGTCTTTACCATTTCTTCTACAATAAACAACCATTTTTGAAAATAATAATTGTTAAAATAAAATACATAAATATTTCTTGTTTTATTTGCTTCTCGAAAACACTTTGAAGTTAAGGTCACATATATGAATTGCGTTCGTCGTGTCGATTGGCAAGCCGCGAAGTGAGCATTTTGTTACTCTGTTTAAACGTCCCATTCACAACGAAATAATGCCTGTATTTTAAAAGTTCTTAAAGATTGGTATCAATAAGTAGTACCTACACAGAAACCTCCGAATAAGCATTTACGAAGGATAATTTTTTTATGCATTGTAAACTAAATAGTGAGCAAAAAAAACAGTGAGTTAACTACTTACATCAAGTAGTTTTAGCATGAGATTACGTGTATATTTCTGACTATTGTAAAACTATTTGAATGTCATGACTTGTATGTAAAAATAAACAGTGTATAGGTAGTATACCATCAAAATATTAAGCCATTGTCGGCAATAAAGAAGACGACAAAGGAGTAAGTAACTTAAGCCTTCAACGAGAATCTGCTATCGTTAGTGTCTAACCACACTATGCCGAAGTTATGCAACCGAAGTTCCGCGGATAATTTTGCGTTCCGTCGTATTTGGCTGATAAGACACACAATAAACGCGAAAATTACGCGACTGAAATTCGGTAACGCAACGCCTTTCCACCTTTCGCTGCCCTACGTCCCCCGTGCATCCCCGGCAACCGACCTAAGCTTCGGTCGCGTATGATGTGTTGCTATAAGAATACGTTCAATTCCTGTCGAACTTACAACCGACTGAAGTTCGGTTGTACGCCAAAACGTGACGTAATTTCGGCAAATGTGTTGCTACTAATAAAAATAGCATTATAGGTAATCATGCTGAAGTTCGGCCGCGTTTCTTCGGCATAGTGTGGTTAGGCACTTAACCTACAAATGGTAAGTAATCATAATATTAGGTACATAATCTTAGGCTTAATATTAGTTGAATCGAATCATTGTTTATCCTAATTAATATCGCTGCCTAATCTTGCTTCGAAAATAATGTAAAGAGATTTTTTATAATAATGATATCTTAATAACATCACAAGAAAGAGTTTATTTTATAAAAGTTTCGTGAGAGAGGTTATGTGAGGTTCAGAATGTGGAATGTACTCAGAGATGGGCTCAATCGACCGTGATAAAATTGTTTATGATGATCGGATGCTGCCCGGTTTCATTACCGGATATTTTGCTCTCCATGATAACATTATCCCGATCACATATACGAAAACATAACTTATAAAATACTGTTTCAGATGTTTGCTTTTGTATTGTTTTATTGCTATGTTTAGGTCACCGTGTATATGACGTATGTATTTGAATTAAGCTTAAAATCATACGGGTTTTAAAACCCACTTGTGTTTATTTTTCGATGATATACGCACTTACCTTACCACTGGGAATAGTAAACTTATTAATATCAACGTCTGTTGTATCACAACAGTCATTGACCTACGCAAACCAGATTCAGATTTATCAAAATTGAGTCAATGGAAGACGCTGCTAAATCTTAAGATTTTAAATTCCTTCGTTCATTTGCATTACCTATGACATGCAAGACACCTAGGCAGGTAGTCGTGACGCATTTTATACGAATAACTACATCAAGCTGTCTTTACTCCAAACATACATGACATATATTCTTATACCTATTATGTATTGAACAATCCGCTACGTATTTCGCCTAAGTGCGTGGCACGCCTAATACTACTTACAGTTGTCGCACTTGTAAACTTGCGCTAAACGGTTAAAAACTTGGACATCTTTGTCAAAACGGTTTGCAAAGAAATATGCTCTACAATTCTACATAATTATTATGAAAACCAGATTCGCACGTTGCAATAGAAATAAAAGTACAAATTAGAGCAAACGTTATAACAGAAATCCAAGTACAAATATGTAATTAACTTCTTAAAGGCGCAGTAATGTCGGACACATTTTTAGAGAAAAGGTAACAAATCGACCACAGGAAAAAATCGAACAGTACCCAGGAGACGATATAAAAAGAAAAGTATTACTTAAATTCAGATGGGAAGTTGATATACAATTGAATTACAAAGATAATAGGCACGAAGAAAAATAGAAAACAATGAAAATACCCGCTATTAACTTGAAAACTACTAGATTTTCTGTCCAAACACACAAAGCTAGAGAAAAACTGGTCTAAAACACAGATCACTTACTTGAATCGGCTAATAATTACCGTCCACTAACATGAACGTAATGCAAACAAAACTATAAATAAAAAAGTAATCAGCAAACACTGATTAAGATTTTACTTAAGTAAACATAAACGGGCTAGATGCTTTAGACTTAAGGACAAAGTGACAGGAGCGACAAAAAATCAATGATATATATATAACGTTTACGTAACCGTTTACCATCAGGCATTTACTTATTTGATTATCTCTTATCAGCAAGACGTTCATTGCTGAACATCATCATTATAAACGCCATGCTTGGTAGATTGACGATCACAGTGTAGATGATTTTCCGCCGCCTTATTATTTGATAGTTTGGCCATCAAATTCGGTTGAATAATTGGCCAAGTAAAAAATATGTAGAACTGCTAGGTTGTATACACTTTACTATTTACTAGGTAATGGAGTTGTCACTACTTAACTTCATAATTTAAATAATTTACTATCTACTAAATAAAATCGGTAGAAATAAAATATGCCCACTAGAGTATTTTGTGAGTGACGTAAACTAAAAGTGGTGTGATGGCATAGATGTTTAGGTAAACCTATTTTAACTTTCGTAACTTTTAGCCTAACATGGTAAAGCAAACCTAGTTGAGCTTGATATCCATTAAATTGTAAGTAACACTGAAATAAGTAGATTAAAAAAGGTAAATCATTGTTTACTATTATTTCAGTTAGTGATAGGCTAGGCTCTAAGTGAAAAGAATACAGTATTGAACTATCGTTGTAGAATCCTACGAATATTATAAATGCAAAAGTTTGTGTGTGTATGCATATGTTTGATACCACTCAGCGCCTAAATGGCTAAACCGATTTCGATGAAAATTGGTACATAGATAGATTCGGTGCCTCAGACGCACATAGGTTACTTTTATCCCGAAACCGCAGACAAAGCCGTGAGGCGCAGCTAGTATAAATGTTAAGAATACCTTAGCTCTTGGATTCGACACTAATTTAAACTAGTTTTGGATAATCTGAATTATCTTTATCACTATTATTTTACTGTAATGAGACGCTTGAAGTGTCAGCGACATAACTTGAAGATTCTAAGATTTATTACTAAACCTTAAACTCAAAGGTCACTATAAGTAATCTTCAAATAATTGAAGTATATACCTATAATACGCTATGTGCAGCAGTTATATTACTGAGCCGCTGCGTTCGTGATTTATTACCTCCGTGAAATTCACATATATTATGTATTTTGTTTGTTTAATCAATTTATACTGCAAATATTCTGTTAATGTACTTCATGCATGAATTCACGTATGTTCCTTATTAGTCGTAACAACGCGGGCGCATCAGCGGTCTACCCAGTTACGAGTACTATCACTTGGCTAAGTTATTCATGTCACTTCACATTTCTAAAGTTAGAACCGCGAATAACGGAGTAAGTTGAAGTGGTTAGTTGACACTTTGTTGCAAGGTCTGGCTAGGTGCAACTGTCGGCAGCAGTATCGCTAACTTTGTGGAAACATTTGTGATAAGCTACGAACATACCAACGACGTAAATAATGCTAAGTTGCACGCTCATCAACGAAGTTCGCTCTACTTGTTACGATGTGCAAGACATGCTAATATCAGACACGATTTATTTAACGTGATATCTAGGTGACTTAGAGACTGATTTATTTTATATTCTTGGCTTAGATCAACTAAAAGTTTAGGTTAAGTAAACGTTTTTCATACAACTACAGTTATACATATGTCGTTTGTTGACAGGTGGAGTGGAAGTGCCTGAGTTTGGTGAGCCTATCACAAACCTCACAGTGCCAATTGGACGTGACGCCACCTTCGAATGTATCGTTGTCAATCTCGGCAACTTTCGGGTAACGCTACTTTTGTAATAATAATAATTATAGCTAATATTTTTTTTACGGCATGACCGTATAGATATTTAAGACCAGGTCTTGTAATAAGTGGTACGCATATACAAAAACAATAAAAATACACTTTATTAAAAGAAACCGTAAACAATAAACGAACTTATAATGATTTATCAGAAAGATACCGATTGTATATAAGTCTGCAGCACTCATAGTTCCACACTGGAATGGCATCGAAGTGACGAGGCCGCCGAAGGAGTCTGGCGATGGCCTCCCTAAATTACACGCCTAGTCATGTAGTTAAAGTTTAAAATTATTTGGCTCTGAAGATGCTCGTCTCGCCACCCGCCTGCTGCGCGCCGCTGCCATTGCGGTGTAGAACGGCCCTTATACCGCCAAAGTATAAATACATGGCGAACAAGGCATAATGTTAAAATTGATAGGTATTAATAAATCTTCTAATAAATATTTATAATAAAACACTTATTAAGAATAAACCCAGTTATAATGATCCGTACCGTAGATTAATCTAAATACGCAGTTATTTTATTATAACACAATTTTCCTCGAAACAATGTATCACTTTGCAATCTATATTAATAGTTGGGGCTAGGCAAAAAGCTTTTGCTCTCTAGTTTTCTCTCTCACTCACGACTACATAATAAAGTCGAGAGGCAGAATATTAATTATGTTAGTCAAGTTGGATTAGCTAGTGAATTTAAGCTACGAATACAGTGCAAGGCAACAGTAAAATTACAAAGTAAAAAGTTACCCGCATCAGATTAATGACGAGCCGAAACAGCAAACTAAACACTCTAAAATATTTTATGAAGCATACGATGAACTAACCATAACTAAAAAATATTGAACCATAGTTCAAGCTTTTGTATTAATGTCAATGCCTCAACATTGGTGATCGAAATAGTATGAAGTTTCAGAAAAATACGGTGAACTAAAATATCAGATGCCTAAGTCTGGTCTATCGTAGGTATTAGTGATCCATGTGATTGTATGCCTTATACAATCACATACAAAAAAAACGTTGGACTAAAACTAAAATGCAATTTTAGTTCACTGTATTTTAATTTTCGTTCGTTGGTTTTTTTTTACAATCAGATTTTCACACGTTAGTAGATCCTCGCTGGTTTTAGCATAAATGGATCGGGTCGACCGGGGAAGTACTGTCCTCCCAGATCGACATAAGAGTATCGTACCGTACTATTGCGTTTCGTTCGGTGAATGACAACGCCGGAGAACCAATTTCCTCCTTTCCTCTTACCTCTTTCATTCCTTTCACCTACCCCATTCACACCATAGTGGATGCTACCATAACAGCAGTTTTAAACGAATCCATGGACTGGAAAGTCGTCGTTCTGGATTCAACTAACTGCATACCCTCAGGCAGAGTGGAGCCACTTAGGTAGGCAATTTCCCCTCTATTCTTTTTCCTCATCTCGCTCAATCCCTTCACTTACTAGAGTAAGTTAGTTACTAGAGCACGCCGCTGCCTACCGTGAAGGAAGTAGACTTCCTTCACGGTAGGCAGCGGCGTGCTCGCGGAGTGCCTGGCCTTGCTGGAGCAATGCCAGAGACTCTGAGTCGTCCATAAGCGACGGTCACCACTTACCATCACGTGGACTATTTGCTCGTCTACTACTGACGGCAATAAAAGAAACGCTAATATATATAAAAAAGAGATGCTTACTATTGTTGTATAAATAGGTACACATTTATAGTTGTTGCTTCATTAGTATAAGGTATTGGTAGAGTGAACGAAATCAAAGTAAACTCGTTTATTAATTTAAATCGTTTTAATTGCACACTTATTAACGTCAAGATTACCAAAAGAAGCTATCACCCAAATTTCTTAGGACCAATTCGCTGACAAAGAAAAAAGAAACACGGCAAAAATCAGAAAGAAAATCAGGCTATACCAGGACTCATCAGATAGCCATTATTGTATTGTCAAATTTCTTACGATTGGCGTACATTTTTACTATCATTTGTCACATATTATTACACTATAGAAGCACCATCATGCCTAAGATACGTCTAGAACACAAATACGGGTGTTTAGCTCTGCATGTATATTTAAGTCTCATTGTCTATTTGTTCTAAGATGACCTTGACCCGAAAAATGATTAAATATTCGGCAAAACTACAAAGCAACACTCCGTAACACACAAACTTGATTTTAACTTTGTGATTTTAAATGTAATAATTATGTACCACAAAAGGTAAACTCATAATTTCCCAAAGGTGTCGTTAGAGAGACTCACACCCGTTTCACAAACATTACTATGGTGCTCTTAAATTATACGTGTTGGTTTACATACTGGGTTAAAGAAATCTATTCTATATCAAGTTATTGCATTTTATATCACGTTTAGTCTTGTTTTCATTTATAAAATATCGCTTATTTTAGGCAATAATACTTTTTAATAATTTATACATAGTTCACCTACGCAGTGTTATTTTATTATTTGGGTTGTTCTTGTTCGTAATGCGAGCCCTTTGGATATTCTATTCTTTGTTTAATATAGGGCAGATTTCTTTATTAGTTTTGGTCACCATAGTCCAGTACAAAAAGGAAATCCTCCTTGCACCCAGAACAGTACTTTTGATAGGACGGCAACATTACTTAACTAGCAACGCATACCTACTGCTGCCATAATTATTGTTTTTTATCTGTAATGATATTGTTATAAATACTTTTCTAATAAAGAAATAAAAACTCAGGTAACTCAATATGAATGATATCTTATAATAAATTTGTTTATGTGTAGGTACAATGTACCTACGAGCACATATTTATATTAAAATTAAAATACACCAGCTAACAGTGACAGACTAAGATGAGGTTAAGAAATGAAAATGTAAATTTTTTAACGCAAAGTCAAAAGGCAGCATACCAAAATAAAATGAAAAATAGAAATAAAAATATGCTAACAGAGGGCTAACTGGGGTGGTATACAAACACGGTCAGAACTACTGAAGAACTATGGATGGTAAGCCGGTTATGCCTTTTAGTTACTTTTTGTATTAAAAAAATGTCAGAATAGATATTTTAAGCAAGTTTCTCAAGGATTTAAAGAAGAATCGACAACTTCTTTCTCGACAAGAAATATTTTTTAGTATTTCTAAAGAACATAAAGAAAATAAAACAGAAAAATGGTTATGCATTACATTTTTTAAAATAGGTTTTATTGATTAAAGTATTTTTATTTGGATAATTTAAAAACAGCTTCTACGAACAGTTGTTTTACACCCGTATATAACTGAAATAATTGAGAATTTAATTATATAATGAGGGCTTTGTGTCGGTTACTAAGCTAAGTAATGTTGGCTATATGACACAATAACACAAAGCTATTCAAAATTTCTCACTCAAAGCATCTCCAAGTATCTTCAGCCTACAGAAGACTGCTACCATAGCAACAAAATGTGGGGTATCTCGTATTCTTTTTAGGGGTGTCAGAGTAACATATTGAAAGCAGGTGATAATCTTATCATCCACTGGAAGATTTTTATCAAGCAAACAATTTCGAAATTATTTTTTATTGGTATTTACGATCGTAACACTATCTGGTATTATGAGAATTTGTTATAATAGGAATCTGGTATTTCAATAATCTGGTATTTTGGGAATCTGGTATAGGAGTAACAAAGGGCCAGTGCTCCTAGCGTACAGCAGCAGCAGATAGTTTCTTCTCTCTTTCAATAGTGGGTATTGGCAGTATTGGCATCAAGGTCACAAGCACTATGCCGAGTGTTTCTGAAATTTTTGAACGCAAATTACCATTTACCATCAGGTGTGTCACCGAGTTATCTGCCATTATAACATAATAAAAAGAACCTTCGTTTGCCGCAAATCGTGCATTATTTATTATAGCGAATACATTACACATTACACAGGTACTTTGTAATGAGGTTGTCTTTGATTTACCTATTTTTTTCTATAATAAATACTATCTATTTTTAATGCTACCTAATAAGGTAAGGATCCGACCGGAATAACTCGGTAAAAAGACGTGACTAAAAGACACGAAGCACGGTAAAAATGCTTTTGTGTTAATGTACTTAAAGCTCATTTTTCTATAGGTAACTGCTTTCTTTTACATGCGATGTTATCAAAGGTTTACATTCCAGGTTGGTTGGGTGAAGGCAGACACAAAAGCAATACAGGCGATCCACGAACACGTGATCACGCACAATCCTCGAGTGTCTGTATCACATAGTGATCACTCTACCTGGTATCTTCATATCAAGAACGTGCAAGAGGAAGATCGAGGACAATACATGTGTCAGATCAACACGGATCCTATGAAGAGCCAGGTATGTAACATGATTTAAGTTAAAAATTATATACAACATTATTACCTTTTCTGAAATTTTGACTTATGGGAGACGAGACTGTATTTGATTTAAAATCACCTCAATATTGACAAAAAAAGTTCATGAGTCACTTTGTTCTTGTGCAAATACTACAACTGACATTGAAAAGTACTCGAATCATAACAGGGTTACTATTCAATCGCGTTCAAAGATAATTGCCAATTCTACTTATTTAGTATCCGATGTTGCCGTCCAATTCATCGAACGCAAATCTGGACGGCTTCAAGTTAGTACTTAAATGTGATTATGGAATCCTACTCAGCAATTTAGCACAAATATTTTCTCGTCGGACGATCAGATAACCGCACGATTTTGATTTAATTTGAACAATGTAAAGTTTAATAGATTTAGACATTTAACGATTCTGTTTACACTTACAATGGGCCATCTATGTTGTGGATTGATAATACAATTTGTTTAATTGCAACTAAGTTTGATTACTACACATATTTTAAGTGTGAAATTATTATGTATACCTATATAGTTAAATATTAAAACTTCGTCTTCTTTTGTTTCGAAGCGTAGATGTTGTTTTCGTAAGAAAACTTTTAATAATGTTTAGCAGAGTCCTGCGATAAAACATTTGAAATAAGAGATCCAGACAGGCTACTACTATGGTGTAGACTGCCTTTCTATAATATTTAAATTACAATTTTTTGTAGATGGGCTTCCTAGACGTAGTGATACCACCGGACTTCATACCTGAGGAGACTTCGGGTGACACGATGGTCCCAGAAGGTGGTACGGCTAGAGTGTCGTGTAAGGCCCGCGGAGTACCGCCTCCCAGAGTGATGTGGAAACGAGAGGACGGACAAGAAATCGTAGTACGGGACCAAACTGGAGCGAAAAGTAAAGGTATGTTGCGATAACTGTTTAATTAAAATATCGTTTATTTTCATTAACTCGTAACCTTTGGATAAAGTATAAAGTACAATAAAAATGCTATTCATTCATTAGGGTTACATATCATATCAAGTTTTATATTTATACATATTCGTACTCAGAATAACGTGTATGTACAGCAGCGTTTTAGACTCAATTGACAGGAATGATGGTGTTGATCATTCCTGTTTCAACCTGACGGAATGTGACAAGTTGACGTTCACTACATATACAAGAGTTCAAGGCTAGGGTACTTGAAAACCACAAGACCACCCAAATATCTGAGAAATGTTATTTACGAACACTTTTACATAGGGTTAAAGTAGCCAGACAGGGGACTTTACAAACTTTAAACAGCTAGCGAAAAAAATAATCAATACTATCCATACTAAGTAACTCTGTCTGTTACGCTTTCACACCTAACAACTGAACGGATAGAATAGAACTTAGAAAATAACATAGAAGAGACTATCTTTTAACGCGGAAAAATGGCTTGAAGGGGTTGAAATAGAGGATAAAAGTTTGTATCAAAAATGCGATAAGTAACCAACAGTCACGCGGCCGGAGCTGTAGGCAACAGCTAGTTAATATATGTATATTTTCTATACGAGAGTGATTTTTTCTGATTCCTTAATTATACCGCCAATTAAATATAGTGCGTGGTTTAAGAGAGTTGAAAGACAGTAAGTAGCGTTACTGAGGCCAGAAATCCTGAGTCATTGATCCGTAATGGTTCATTGCTGTTAATCCTGGGTTATAGTAGCGGCTGTGATGAATGCGTGTGAAATTTTGCCACTAGTAAAACTCTGTGGATACATAAAGGTTGACCTCCATGCCAACCTTTTGATATGTAGATAGGTACTCGTACAATAAATTTGTACTAATATATAAAACTAAAGAGTATTTTGAAGAACGTTAAGGAGATAAAGTAAATATTTTGAAACGCACTAAATGGCGTTCTTCTCTGCTTATACCATTAATAGGAGACAGGCGTGAAGTTATGTATATATGTAAACAATGCTACACTTCACTGTCACCGGAGCATACGTACGTTTTTGGTTTTAAGTTACATAATTAGTATGACCACGAGGAAACGGCGGCGCCGACTTAGTGAGAGCCTGAAGCCTATGTGTTATAAAAAAAATAAACTATGTATAACTTATTTATCTAACATATTTCGGTATTGTCTAACAATGTTGTAGATTACAACAGCAATTTAATAAGAATGCTACTCATTGCGTCATATAACACACGTCATGTAATTTTGATGAAAGGTTGAAAGGGAAAATTCTGTATTCAGCCGTCCCTAGTTTGAATGTTGTTATGTTCGAAGACCGTAATAAACTGTATTTTGATCACAGTATACTTAACCATAAACCAAATTGGCTCCGTGCGTGTTCGTGAGGCATTAACACATGATGCTTTCCCATTTTGGTCCAAATATTTTCTTTTAAAACATACTGAGGTTTTATATAAGTCAGTAAGTATTTTGTAGATCGTAAAATTTTTGTATTACACACCGTATAAAACGATATTTCTATTAAAATTTTGTTATGTATGCAATATACTGAGTGCTGCTGCTAAGTTCATCATTCTAAGTTTATTTTGGAAATTACTGCTTATCGGTAAAGGAGAGCATCGTCAAGAAACCTGAACTTATAAAAAAATCTGAAATCACCAATCCACATTAAGCAAGCGTGGCGATTAATCTAAAAGAAAGAGTCTTTCTCTTCTGTGATGACGGGCTGATATGATGATAATCGTGCTCATGCTTGTACAAGTATTTTGATTACAAGTCAATCTCAATGTAGACTATTGTGCACTAGCCAACTATATGGGAATGTCTGTAGATAGTGTACGTATGTGTACCTTCGCTAAACAATTCCTCTATATTACAAACATTACATATAAGTAATATATCAAAATTAAAATGGTGTTAATCCATCACGTTTACGAGAATTATTACTTACTACATTTTGTGTACTGTTTTGCTATACATATTGTATATTATATTAACGCGTCGCAGTTTCAGCCACGTCTTTGCTTGCTGATCAGCTTTCGTTGCCAGTAGCGTGATGTTACATAACCTATAACCTTGCCCACAAACTGAGCTATATACACAAAAAGAAATTATTTAAATCCGAATGATAGTTTCAGAGATTAGCGCGTTTCAACAAACAATCAAACTCTTTCGCTTTATCTGATAGTATAGATATAAATGAATGACGATCACAACCCCTTAACTAAGAAAAACACCATGTCGCTATGTTGTAGCTATGTATTGTTTCAAATGAATAACAAACAAACTCTCTCATGTATGCTCTATGTTTGTTATTTTTACCAAATAAGACAAGCAAGGCGTATCTGATGGAAGGTAGTCGATATTATGTGCGCACGTATGTTAATTAATAACAAGCATTTAGAATAATACTGACCATATCACTTGGAACTTTAAACTAAATATGAGCACTCTTCAAACTAGAACATCGTTGTAGAATTTGTGCACTATTAATGAGGTGATAGAAAAGTCGACGATGAAATACCTAAGTCTTAATAAAACCTGGCAATAAAAAGTAGATCATCATGATTTATGAGTATTTAGGACTTTGATTCTACTACCATTGCAGTTTAGTACATCTAAATGATAGTCAACTTAGACCAGCTTGACTGAAACTGGCTTCCCATGAGGCTACTGACCCTTATCATGTATGGGTATTAATTACCGCAATGGCTAAATACCAAATTATACTTCTCTCTGTTGTTTATGATGCCATTACATCGATTTCGGATACGACGACCATTTTGTGTTTGCTGGCAAATTCTATCTGCAATGACGTATCGAAATCTCAAAAAATTTAAGCATGCGCAAATGTTTTATAGAGCGAGTGTTTTATTGAATCATAAATGTAGTAAGGTATAGTAGACGTAGCGTTCAGTTTATCTGAAAATGCGCTGGTCATATCTAGCAAAGAACCGCCGTTGTTTCAAAATAGTTAGATATTAGTTTTGTATTTTGTTTGTCTTTATCTGTCACCTTAATTTGCTGACATTTTGTAAACTTTGACGTTCATAAGTGTTAATTTAATTAACGTATATGAATAAACATATTTCATTTCGTTTCGTTTCGTTTCGTCGTTTCGTTTCGTTTCATTTCATTTCATTTCATTTCATTTCCTTGGCATTTGTGTAGTAAGAAAGAGACAAACCCCATTTTAACTATTGAGGCTTATAAAAATTCTATGAATAAGGGCGCCTAGGAAAGCTCAGGCTCAGTGGCATTCGGCTTGGTATAGGCTTCCTAACAAGTCATATATCCAGTAGTAGACTAAAATAAGCTGATTGATAATATAAAAAATGATACAGGCCACATAAAGCAGCAAGACAATAACAAAGAAAAAAGCTATTTATTTTGATTACATTTCGGGGTTCACTTTAATCATACGACACACTTATATCATTTTTAAATTATGGTCACACTTTTTGTTACACAATGCATTATGGGAAGAACACCCTTTCAAATCAAATTTTCTTACAAACCTGAAATGGGGTGGAATGGCATTATTACCCTTCGTTTTTGTGAATCAACGATTTGAGTTCAATATGAAATGGTATATCTTTTATGGCAGGCTCTTACGGGCAACTGGATGTCACATGTATGGTAGCAAGCTCGGAGCTTACATTATATTTGTGATTTGTAACTATTGATTTGAATCTCAGTGGCAAGCTTGAATAAATTGAGTTTCATACGTGGTAATAAAGTATTCATGTTTTATTTTCAGCTCCTAAAATTCTACTGTTGAGGCCACATTTTTAAATGTTTTGCATGACCATCTTGTGCTGTGGCATAATCTAGTGTATTGCGTCATATTCGCCTTCGTGTCATGATCGTCTTCCTTCTTCTGGCAATCACTTAGTTGCCTTTCTGGATCAGAACTCTGTTAACATGCAGCAAAATCTGTACACACACCTTAAGCCCACTTGAGATTGTCGATTTTTAATTGACTATAGACTAATATAAATTGTAAATATTTGCTACAAGTATATAGTAAGATTAAATTTAATTTACCACAGGAGTTCACAATGTACCTCTATTTCACAAATCACAATGTATACTTTTAACAATACTAAGTATACAATTTTAACAAAACAATACAAAATTTGCATGCTTAAGTGTTCAAATAAGACTCGGGCATCAAGTCATATTTAAAATTAATACAAAAAAAAAACATTTTATGTCAAAAAGTATCAATAAATTAATGTCAAAAACTATTTCTTTTAACATGTCAGTTGATTGTTTTCATATAAAATATATATACGATTTAAAATATTAATAAATTGAGTCGTAATTTTCCACCATTCGATTAAAACGTGTAACAGAAAAAGTTAAATGGAACGAAAAATAATATTTGTAATGACTCTTTTTAATTTCACTGTTTAAAATATTTCCATTTTGCAATATACTTCTACGTTGCTTTTTGCACTATGTTTTATTGTTTGTAAACGGAGAAATAATTTTATTTTCCTATCTATTGCTAATGAAAAATAGTACAGTGACATTGTTAATTGTTACTGGTTTATAGAAAGTGATTGTTTTGTAGTTTATTGCCAAAATTGCCGATGTCAGGTAGCTAACGTCCGTTCACGTGGAAAGGACTACCTGGAACTCATGGCAATCTGTTGACTATGAATTTTAAGTGAAATTCGCATTAAGTCTTAAGTTGCACGTATATTTCTCTTATGTTATCATCTTTGTGACACGAATTGTTGGCAGGTCCAGCAGTGCAATTTATAATCTAAACCTTGATCACGAACAATTTGTCTAAATAATAATTAACCGAAGATTAAATTTAAAACTTGATTAAATCTTAAAGTGTGTTACAAATTCTTCAGTCTTAGGTGTTATTATTCCGTTTATTATTACAATGTTTAGTATGTATTCAGGAGCAAAAGGTGTTGTTTCACAAATTACCGGTGTAAAAGGCAATAGGGAGCGAAATAACCAACGATAAAATCATGTTTCAGGCACGCTACCTGCAAATAGTGATTATATATGAATGTTCTTTGGGTTATTCAGCCCCTATCTGGAATGATCTTTTTATAGATTTTATAAAAAAAGGTTCACATAGTCAACCACACATCGGCTTACACTGTCTTTTTTATTCTAGAATTAAAACATTCTGCACGGATTTTTCGCCGTGAGTTCCTTTGCGATGTTTTATGTCAAAACACATCACCTTATTTGCACGGTATAAAATCCTCCACCTGTGCATAACAAACTGATATCTTCGTAGGCCATCATGATACTTAAATTCCTTAATCCTGTATTTTTTTTATTTCTATGCTTCGTCTTTACTACGTGAGGCATGATTATAAAAAAGCTGCCTGGCTATCGCATCTTTAATTGAAAAGAGACATAAGTCAAACATGTATTTTCTGAAATATATGTTTTATGCCCATTGAAACAAAATTTAAAATTGTCGAGTCACTAATCTCATTTTTAATCACAATTTATTTAAATGAGAACCATAAAAATAAACATACTTTACGATATAAAATAAAATGATACGTAGTGGTCAGACTGATAGGTATAACGGATTGAAAACAGCACCCATTGTGTGGAAGCTGATTGTGGTTTTCATTAATACACAGTCCAAAAATTTTATGTGAATGACTGGGAATTTACCCATACCGATTATAAGTACCTTTGAATAAACAACCAACTTTTCTTCCCGAACGGTATAACGAGATGTATAGTCGACAATAAAATTGCTTTACCACCCATAAAGTAAATGTCGTTTGCATATCACAAAACATTAATGTCTAATCCAAATTTTGCCTGCAAGTGTACTTAGTACTGGTTGACTGGTAAGAATGCCCCAAGCATTAAGTCCACCAAATTTGCTGTCATGTATATAAAGTTTTAAATAAATAAATAGTACAGTGATAGTTGTCATTAATGTACGACGACAAATGAGTCTTCTTAATTTAAACTTTTATAGAAAATTTAGTTAAAAGTGGTAAAGCAAATATGTAGTCGACTATACAACAAGCACGATTTGCCAGCTATGTAGGGAATATCAACTAGCCCTACTATAGTAGACCACGGCAACATATTTGCGAATAACTTTTTTTCTACGCTCGCCGGTGTCTCAGAATTCCAGGAATGCCACGCGTAATAACTTTCTCGACTCCTGAGTACCGTTAAAGCCTTCTACGCGTGACCAGGTGTCAACAATTAACTACCAAAGTTGCGGGCCTACTATCTACTGTAGTAGGTCCACGCGTGTATTGGTGTACCAAATTTAGATGAGTATCTTTTAATATGTTTCAAGTTAATTGGGTACCAAGCTACTTTATTTTGGGGTATAGAGTATTATTATGTAATATAATAATAATAAATCATAAATTACTACGGTATGCAAAATACGGTATTACAATTACTCCATATTTATTATCTAGTGACTCGGGTAGGACGTGGGATCTTCCAATCTTAGGACTAGTAAACGGAAGGCATGGTAATGTTTATAAATCTTCTAACAAGACCATTTGGAACAAATTTGTATCTCTAAGACTATTTAAAACCAAAGATGGTTGATGACGATGATAATTGTTGGCCCAAAATAAAATTAATGTTCTAAAAAGTGGTTCAAGACTTACAAAAAGTGGGTTTGTCCTGATTACTAGGCCATAGTATGCCTTGAATATTACGATGAGTAGGGTTTTAGTTATTTTATTGTTGTATTAACTTTTTATTTACATTTGAACGTAGTATAATTATTTTTTGTTGCTTTTTCACTTTTTAAGTAATTAGATTATTTTTATGGTACCTACTAAATAAACTGACGGACTCATAAACTGCATCAAAGTTCAGGATTACTTTGAAATTATTTTTTTAATAAGTATGCAAACTTTGTAGATTAAATTATATAAATATGGAGAGATTGGCTCTTAATCTTAAAAAAAAACAAATTTTAAAAAAATCTGCAGTAAAACAAATGATTATAGCCGAGAAAAGAAAATTTACTCTTAGTATCAGATTTGCGTGTTATTTAAAGCAAAGTTTTAAATTGATTCGCATTGATTTTTTATTCGTTTGTCAATTGAATTATTGTTACCAGCAGAATTGTTGGGTTAGTTTTTTAACTCATCGAGAGTTTTTGAACCATAATATGGATACTTCGTCCGAACAAGCGGCTCAAATTGTAGCACTGGTGCGGGAGGGCTTGGATCAACGAACGATTGGTAGAAATTTAAATTTAAACCAGGCTATGGTTTCTAGAATATACAGAATGTTTGTGGAGACAAGTTCTTACAGAAGGAGACGTGGTACAGGCAGGACTCGAGCAACCACTGGTCGTGATGACCGATTTATTGTTACAACTTTCCTGCGAAATCGTTTCCTCACGTCAGTTAACATCAAAACAGAGCTTAATGTAGTGCGTGGAGTAAATGTGAGTTCACGAACAATAAGAAGAAGGTTAAAGGAAGCGGATATCACTCCTTTTAGACCAGCAAATGGTCCAAAGTTGTCTGTAGCTCACAGACAAGCTCGCTTAAGATTTGCGCGTGATCACCTAAATTGGACAGAAGAGCAATGGGCCCCCGTATTGTTCACGGACGAGTGTAGGACATGTTTATATGGTGCAGATGGTCGCAGAAGAGTCTATCGTCGACGTGGGGAGCGATATGCTCAAAGTTGCATTGAGGAGCGTGTTCCTTTTAGAGGCGGTTCGTGTATGGTCTGGGGTGGCATATCGATGAACGGGCGAACAGAACTTGTGTTAGCTAGGAAATATAATAAACAAAAATCTTAATTCATGTGTTGTTTCAATAACATATTACCGAAAAATCATTTTATTATCATTTCAAAATGGACTATCATAGTAGGCCACGCGTGTACTAGTGTAAAAAAGGGGCGTGTGTACTGCAGTGCTAGTTGATATTCACTGGGCATAAATATAACAAAAACAAATTAAGATGAACAAATACTATGACTAAAAGAGAATATGACCAAGTATGACATGACTAATGCCAAACACGACACCCACCAACAAACCATATTTTTAGACTTTGGGCTAATACTAAAATTTCACTACAGAAAACACCAACTCTGAAATTGAATTCAAAACCTCTGAGTAAGAATCTGTACACAGTACTGAACAGTACACAATAGTCAGTAAATTCAATGTAAATATAATATTATAGTTGGCGCCAAATTTGTATACGTTACATATTTGATTTGCACCAAAGTGAAAAAAATCCTATAACTCGATAACGAAAAGTGGGTCAAATCGTTTTGCAAGATGCTATTACCAGCACCCAAGAAAAGTTCAATAAAAGCTTGCAAATATTTCTCCTTCGCTGTAAGATAGTTGTCTGAACTGCCTGCAATTGTACGATCCGGTACCATTGCCGTATTTTCTGTAAATAAAACATTTGCAAAAGTTTCTTTTAAGTCTTTTTAGTTAAATTTTTTAGTTAAATATTTAAATTCTTATTGATTTGCTTACATTTGTTGTTGGAGGTATATACCTTGCGAAAGTATTTCTTGAAAGTGCAAAAATAAATAAATAATGATAATTAAGTGTTTGTTACTTTAAGAACAGCTACAGAATAGTTTTTAGACATGGTTTTACTGATGTTCATCTCATGGTCCTACATGTTCAAAATTCAGTGTAACCTATATTCCTTTAGTTAACAAACCACCTATCCGACTGAAGGATGCTCGCTATATTTACCCGTTCGCGGTCTCAGAGTTTCCACTTCAGGTTTAATTTAAGTTTTTGCTATATCTGCGATTACGTGTACTCAAGTTTATATATTTTTTCAGTGATTAATTAGCCCGGTTAAAATTAATTTGTTCGATAATAGCAGCAAAAATATTTCATTTGTCTTAGTATATTTGAATGGCGCAAGGACGCCATTGTTTTTCTGAATATGTATAATACGAAAGTCTGTGTGACCGCATTTGTGGCACCACAATGAGCCGCGCGGCGACTATTCTCGGGATGAGTTTCGCGTCCAGTATTGTTTAAAGTTTGTCGTAATTAGTAGAGTTCTGCCGTTGAATACACTTCTAGGTCTCATTATTACGAATGCTGAATAACGTTTGAATAATTTATTGAAACCCCTGCATGGTACTTAAATTTTGAAATATAAATCGTGCTCTCTGTAACCGACAGTTAGTTAATGTTGTTTATGTTAGGTATTATATAAGTAATGTTCACTTAAACTTCCTCGTGACAATAACTATTTTCAAGACAATGAAATTTTTCTTCTTTTTGTGTAAGAATACTGGTAACTAAATGCGTAGTTTTGTACACCTACTGATAAATAAACGGTATATAGTGCTCCTAAGAGAGGCATTCTATTAGCAACATTACTTTGCATTATAATACAGGTATAACCTTTATTTTTTTGCATTGTAGTAGACGATACGCCATACTAGGAGCATAGAAAACTCTGTCCTTGACTCTTCCAATGTCGATGTCCAGCGATTAAAGTTTATTATCAGGTGAACGCTGACCTTTAGCAATGAAAATTTTAACACATTTTTACGCGTCATAAGCTTCAAAAGCGATACTAAAATGTTTTTTAACATGTACTTTAAGCCTAAGAAAAAATGTTTTATCCAAATAATTATAAAAGAAATAAATCTCAGAGATTAGTGCATAGCAGTAATTATGTTCAAACAATAGCGAAAAAGGCAACAAACAACTGGCCATTATATTTTACGTAGTAGTTGAGCAGTGCAGTATATTTTCTACAATGGTTGCCGGCGACACAAAGCTGGACGATTAATGTAATTAAATTTTACAGCACATTTAAAGAATTTCAAATGTCGCAAGGATAAATTCCGTGTACGATATCGCTGGCCATTATTTTCGCTTAAGAACTGCTTGAAAATATTTATTCTCTCTAGATTGTTGCAAGTCAATCTGTTTGTTTAGTAGTGACAGAACAAGTTCGAGAGCCGAGAACTAATATTGTCGACTTGTGGTTTGGTTTGAAGCGCTATAGAAGATGGCGAACGGTAAATACTTGGCTGGCGTACTATTGTAGTTAGATATTTAATAATGAAGAAGTTTAATGCTTTATTTTCTATTAATTACTTAGCAAACACATTACAAATTTATTTATTTATTGATTTATTGGCTCACAAAACAAGATACAAACGTAAAGAAACAAATTAAATATATAAAATAGAAAGCTAGTTTGTAACTCTACGTATGTGTGTACAGATGCTCTAAATATTAAATTATATTTATTATATTTTTGTAACTCGGAAGTTTATAGTAATGTTATTTGCGTTAATTGAATACAAGCTACTAGGATACTTCATTTTTGTCGTGACTAAAGCAGCTTTTTTTAATGTTCAAAGAACTATTACTACTAGCCAGCATCACCATTGGGGTAATGCTGAGTAAAAGCTAAAGTTATCAAATATCTATGTCATTCAAATGACATTGAAATGTAATATGGCTAGTTTTTAATATTAATATTTCTAGAATTAAATTAATAGGTGTTATTTTAAAGACCACTTCCGCACTAGGGAATAATATCTATGTCACGGAAACCTTTATAAACATACAATTAACGGTCACAAAATATACATAAACCTTAAAAAGAGATCACACAAAGTACGCGCATAGTAAGCGCTCCGTGATAAGTATCGTTGTTAAAGAGATCCTTGAGCCACTACTTATAAAAGGTAAAGATTGGTAGAATAGGTAATAAAAGAAAATATAAGGTTATCTCGTCTTTTGTGTCTTTAGCTATAGATATATCATCTCTCACTTTTATAATAATCTGATATATTTGTTCACAGTGCTGACATATCAAGGCGAAGTGTTGAAGCTGACGAAGATATCCCGATCCGAAATGGGCACATACTTATGTATTGCGGGAAACGGCGTCCCTCCCACCGTCAGTAAACGGATCCACATCAGTGTACATTGTAAGTGGATATTTATTGTTACGTACAAGGCAATTAGACATAATGAAGCCCTAAAAAGTAGAATATATCTGTTACTTAGAAATAATAATATAAGTATTTGAAAAGGTAGGTTAATTAAAACAGATTATCTAATTTTTATATTCACTCGGGTGAAAGAAAATAAATAACTAATAAGAAATAGTAATATAATTTAATTAATTATAATTTTTTTGTTGTACAGTTCACCCAGTGATTCAGGTGCCTAACCAGCTGGTGGGTGCTCCGTTGGGCACTGATGTCACAATAGAGTGCTACGTCGAGTCTTCGCCCAAGTCTATTAACTACTGGGTTAAGGATCCTGGTATGATTTTCATCAATAGCTGAACTTTTCTTAAATTCGTATTTTAAGTTGCAATCATACTTAGAAATTCTAAGGTTTTAAATCGATAGATAGTTGATGTTTCATGATTTTATTATTAGGTAAACCTATTATTTTTGTCTCCATATATACACAGCTGTAAATATTACAAAATAAAAATTATATCTTTTTGCAATGAGCATAAAATTGCCAATGATCTTCCACACTCCGAATTGAATTTGAATACACTTTGTAAGTTCAACATTCAAATTTTAATACCGTTTGATTAGCTTAGCTGGCAGGTACAGCATCCGCGATAAAAGCGAAACAAATTATAAGACAGCCATAAAACTCCTAGGTGTCTGCACGAACTTTTTACATTTTTCATAAAACTTCTACTGAGGAAATATGAAATTCTAATATTGAATTTGAAAACAAGTGTGTTTTAAGTCATAAATTGTTCGGCAGGTGAGCTGATCATACCTTCGGAACACCACGTGATGTCAGTCAGGCAAAAATCCATGTTCGAAGCGGAGATGACGATGACCATTAAGAATATTCGAAGGGAGGATTTAGGAAGTTACATCTGTGTCGCTAAGAATTCTTTAGGAGACGTCGAGAGCAAGATAAGATTATACGGTACAGTACTTAGCACGCTAATAATTCTCAATGATGCTTTAATATTCCATACATCACAAATTGTTTACATATGAATTAAATATGTTCATTCAAATATAAAACTTACTGATATTAAACGTATGCAATATAAAATATTAATTTCCATAACTCAATCAACGAAATCAATAGCTGCAGAATAAAATGTGGAATACTGAACCGATGTTGAGTACGTCGCTTATACATAAATATTTCAATCATGTCACAGAGATACCGGGCAACGACCGGCACGCATACCAGTATCCAGACGTGAGAATTACTTCTGACGACGATTATGGGAATAATGCCTACGAAGAGGAGGATGAAGACGTCGACAACATTAAAAGCAATAGAGTACCCGACAGGGCGAATAAGTGGTACTCGAATGATGGCAAAGTGGTACTGACCACTACCGGCGGTGCCTCCGCCATGCTCGCCACAACGACAGCAATCTTCCTGTGTCTAATCAAAAGTCTGCTATAATTACAATTGCCGATACAATCAATGTATTTATTTGTCGCTAGCCCGTCGACGTTGATTATAATACAGGTCAATTGTCAACAATCACAGTCTGTAATTACGTTTGATGGGAATAATTTATGTAGACTTTTTACTTTTAGAGCCAGCGAAATTTGTTTACTAGTTTGTTATTCCATCAGCGTGTAACGTGATAATAATTAGTCATATAAACGTGTATATAGTTTGTAATAGGCGAATAACAAAAGTGTAAGAATATAAATAAATATTATTTCATCTCTGATAATGTTAATACATTTAATGCAAGATATTGTGTAATTTAACAAAATGTTTATATACTATATGAATGTGCCATGTATATTGCTATTATCTTGAATAGAGACATTTATATTAAAGTTTTTATTGGGCATGGTATATTTAATTGTAAATAAAGTGGTAAGCGATGGAGGACATATTTACTTGACGACTTGTTTGAGACATATAAAAACAGTTAATAGTTACCGAGTATTTACGACTAAAAAGTTACAGTTTCCAGTGCTTACTCCCCAGCTGCAACTTTGCTAGCAAATACTATACTTGTAATAGATTTAGTATCTAAAGTGTATCGACAGTACACTGCTTGAGATTCGTTCTACAGTTTATGTAACTGAAATTAATTTAGATTCACAAAGTTGCAGGTGGAGTTCTTTCCGCGAGTATCTAACATATTGTAGTCAAATAAATAATGTAACTTCTTCCGAACAATATACGTTAATATCCTGATCGTTACAAAAAATAATAAAATTGAAGACATGTCGCATTGCCTCTTCATTTCATCCCAAACCTTCATTATCTCGGAAAGTTTATACGTAATTGAATCTTTCATGACGCTCTATGTAAATGTTTTTGAGTGATAAATGGTAATGATATTCGTTTTACGTACTTTTAAATTTCTTCATATATTTTGCTACGCAGCTTTTATCAAGTAGTTTGTCGTAGCCTTAGAGTTTGATACTGATTATTTGCTTACATATACGGCTAGTTCAATTGCGTGTTATCTTTAATCTAAATAAGAGGTACGAGTCTAAATTACAGCTTTCTATTTTATTATTCAGATTTCATGGCGAAAATTGAGGCCTTTATATAAAAAAATGAATATTATTGGATCACATACAATATTTGCAATCAGTGACAAAGATTGTCATCAAATAACTGCCTCTAACAAAACTTATAAATAGCCTTAGTAGAAATGAGTATAGGAACTATTGGTATACGGTTAAAAATTTACATCTTTTTCTACAACACCTTGGCAAATTGTACCTAAAATTAATGACGCCACAAAACAGTTGCAACTCAACACAGGTGTTTCAATTAACTGAACCATTCGACGGTATTCGTATTGTGAATGGAAAACTTTGACCAGTAACGAGACAGTTTTCCCTAAAAGCGCTTTGCCTCGTATATTGTAAGCACACTACAATATAGCGCTATTTATAATGTGCTATTTTAGATTCGTTAGTTATACTTTGTCGGTGTTCTTGTATACTTATTACACTTTGGTAGTTATTCAAACTTATAGAAAATACTTTATGTGACTTTGTTAAGTGTATTCTTATTAAAATTGGCTTGAACTAGGCGCACAGGCCTATGCCAGATGAAGAAAATTTTTACACGAAATATAATGCACGATTATTATATATGCTTATTTCTTCTATTTGAAAGACCGCTCAAAAGCTTAGAGATGGAAATTGAAGATGCTTTTTAAGGACCTCATCATCAATTCTGTAAGCACTACGTTCTTGTCTATATAAATTTACTGTCGAAAGCCAGAGCAGACTCTTAAATCTACAAACAATACTCTTAAAAATCCGTGGCAGAATGTAACACTCAGTGCAAATATTTTCTTCTTCATGTTTAGAGTTCATTGAACCAACGAGTCAGTCAAATATTATGTATGTAGTCAAGGTACCTGAACTTTTCGAAGCTACATCACATTCCACAAGCCTAATATGTATTCCCGTTAGAATAGACCCTCCTGTAGGCCCGCTAATAATCCCTAACTTGCCATGTGCTACCCACGATGACACACGTGGGATGACATGGGCTGACTTGCTTAATGCAATTTCGCAAACTTTCAACTCAAAATAATTAAGTTAGACAAATATGTTAATGTTTTAGCGGAACCATTCTGCTTACTCACAGTTATGCGGACTATGGTATACTTAGAAATGTTAAATTGTTAACTGCATTAGGGGCAAATTACACGGATTCTAAATATATATATTTCTTATGCCTTTTTTTATAGGTCCAGGTTTCCTCATTACTCACTCACGGTGAAAGAAACATTCTTTCACCGTGAGTTAGTAATGAACAAGGTATACTTAGTAAAGTACATGTATAGGTACCTACTTACCTGGATTGAAACTTACGACCTCGTGTTTGGGAGGCGTTTTGAGTGTTTGATCTTCATTTCTTATATTTGAAAGTTCTAAATTAATAGATTGCATAGAGAATGGGTAGGTAATGTAAGGACATCAAAATATTTAACCAATAATTAATAACGAATTTCAAAAGGTAAACGCATGTTTTACCCTTTTGTACACAACTAGCATAAGGCAATATCCTGCATAAGAATGAATGATCACACAATTAATTATTATTATTTTTTTTTTTTTATTGCCTATAGTGGCAGACGAGCCAACAGCCCACCTGATGGTAAGTGGAAACTGTCGCTCATAGACTTCTGCAATGCCAGGGGCTCTGCGAAGCCGCTGCCTACCGTGATATTAATGCTCTCTTTAAACCTCGTTTGAAGAAGGACATGTCATAGCGCTCGGGAAACACCGCAGCTGGTAGTTCGTTCCAGAGCCTGCACGTACGTGGGAGAAATGAACGCTGAAAACGAACCGTGCTAGACGAGATCGTGTCCAGGTAGTATGGATGAACTTTGCTGCGATGTCGAGTGGTGCGATGATAGAAAGGAGACGATGGCACCAAGTCAAACAGTTCCTCAGAGCACTCCCCGTTGAACATACGATAGAGCACGCATAGAGAGCCAAAGTCCCTCCGCTGCTCCAGTGACTCCAATTTGTCTGTGAGATTGGGATCATCGACGATTCGAACAGCTCATTATGGCATTAATGGATCGTTTATCAACTGACAAAATTACTTTAATTTGAAACTGAATCGGATTCTTTTTCGATACATCCGATAGTTCACACAGTCACAGAATGCATTACGGCATAATTAATTTAATTAACCCATCCATTCGCAAACACATAAATTTACGTTATTTAATTAAATGATGATGCAATTTTAGTATCAAAACGTAGATTTTATTTATTGCCTGCGACTCGCTCCCGCTTCGCACGTGGGTACTAATAATTTAATACAACATGATTACAAATTGTTGAAATTTTCAAAAATTCTCGACTTTTCACTAATGTTATATGCATGCATAAACTTGATGAAATATATATATATAACGGTAGTGAAAAAAGTATCAAAGTTCATTGTGTGGTTTAGTAGAAATCAGCACGGTAACAGACAGAAAAAAACAGCGACTTTACTATTTATATATTTTGAACCTGAATAATTAAATGTTCACAAAAAGTTTACAGGACAGACAGGAATGTGTTCGACAGATTGTATTCCAAACATGAAACAAAACGCTAGCAAGATTTTGTACATTTAGGTTGAACATGAAATACTAGATGGCACGAACATGGCTTCAGCCACGTGAATATTGAATGGATAGTGAACAATACACATGTCTACAGTTATCTTGTTAGCGTTATTTGAAATTTCTTGTTTATAAAAGCTTCTGACTACTCTGTAATGTTTATTAGTGTTACATATAGATACATTTTGAATCAAAATTTTAATATAACAATGTGACAGGTGTATTTAAAAATACCAAAATGTAAAGTATTGGTATGTTTTAGATTTATTTTCTGTCCAGGTTATGAATGTTCTTCTTGCAGTTTATTTTCAAGAATTATCTTAGGATATTACTCACAGCCTTCTCTACACGTAGGTATATGAGAAGAAGTTTTTCCCTGCAGTGGGATAATAACGGACTAGTATAATAATGATGATTACTTATTCGAGTAATCAATTGCGTATAATTTGTAGTCTAAATAGCGACGTATCTTCGCACTACAGCGCAGCACTACCCATGTGTAGTGTTTCTTTTAATGAGTAATGATTGCAGTGCACCTAAAGAATGCTGTATACTGAACTGCTATAAACAAGGTAATTAAAAAATAAAAACCAACGACCATCAGTAGCCATACGTAACCGTACAGTACAACCATAAGTAACCGTAACGAGGGCACCACACAAAAGGCGGACTGACGCGGTGGCCTGGTAAATCATTTAAGTACTTGGGCACTTTCACCGGTCCTGAAGACCTAAAATCCTGCACTTATAAGAGGACTTTATCCAGCAGTAAATGTCTATTTACTGAAACAAAGAAGGAGCGAAGCCAAATTAGATTTTATTTGTTTTGTTTGTATTTTTTATTATCATTGTATTATTTTACCAAAACGTTAATTATATAGACATTCGTTTCAGAAACTACTAGCAAAAGCTTGTGTATTTTATAAGCAGTATCTAAGAACAACGAATTTTAAGATATCATGAACCACAAACTGCACTAATATTTAAAAGATATAGCTCATTTATCATATAATTAAGTTTCGCCAGTGAGTTTATCTTGAACACACTGCATTGCACCTAAACTGGCCTCATTATGTTATTGTTCTTAAGCTCAAAATCTGCTGTATCATGGGTTAAGTAATTGGCCGGCAAATTAGTTAAGCCTAACCTGTCAATCACTATAACCCACTTACTTATATGAAAGGATGAGACCGGATTGTGTATTACTATAACAAATTACTGGGGTGTGAAAATGAGAACAAGTAATTACATTAAAACTATTTATTCTACATAATATCGTATATGATCAAGCTTTTATGAAAAATATATAAAACCACTTAGATTATTAATAATTCTATAGCTAATTTTTATAAAAAATATATTGCAATAATACACATTGTTACAAGTAGATCAATTCATAATATATAGGTACAATCTATCAATACATAATACAAAGACTATGAAGATAATTGAATGCCTTCAAAGAATTCAAATAAAATAGAAGAGTTGAATAATCACCATTATTTTTCGTCGAGACAAGAGAGCTCACAAACGGGCTTAATTTGGCCAATCTAAACATAGCAAAGCAAAAGTGATTGATAGCTCCCGTCTCGCTTCGTCTGTGTAACAAGTGTTTTTACGTGACTTTAATCAAGAGGAATCTCGTGATTTCTGTCATAGGAAATTGGTGAATCAATTTCTTTTTATGAATGACGTAATCTATAGGGTAATTCTGTACCTGTTCTTAGTCATGGCAATGCGTAATTTTGAAAAAAAATAGGTACTATGAGTCACTCGTGTCGAGTACCTAACTTACGGATAGTGTTAGAAATAAACTTGCAAGCATTACCTCTGAATTTTATGAATTTGTGTTATCCATCGATAGTAATTCAGACTCACAATTGAAAATGGCTATTACCTGTTTTCTCGCAGACTTCTTTTCGACATACCTCAACTTGAACAGTTTGAAGAGATGTGCAATATACCGGTGATCGTGACCACCATGAGGACCGCTGTAGGTGAATTCCGCTCTATGTCACAAGAACCCTAATGAAGGGTTTATCTTGATATCTTGTAATCCCAAAAATAGAAGAGCCGCGGAGCGATGTACCTACCGTCGACATAATAATATACTGTTCGCTAACGGGTCACAAACATTGATCTGTAATTCATATTTACGTCTATCAAATGTTTAATATACTCGTAGTTACACAGTCGGAAATATTTTTATTAACTTCAGTACCTAAGTTAGCGACTCTTGATCTAACTTCGTCTTAGCTATATTTAATCAACTTGATACCTGTCCTGCTGTTGCGATCAGCCAATTAAATAAATAGAAACGCCGCAACGTTATTACAGCCAACATCTTCCAATATTAAATGAAATTTAACCTCAAATATATCAAAATTAACTATCGACATATGTTACTGAAATATAAAATCTATTGTGCTCTAATAAAGTTGAGTTGAGAGAAATTAGTTATTTCGCACAAACTAATTTAAACTATATATCTAACGAACAACGTAGAGTTTTGGCGAGCTAAATGTTTTTGAAGTGCTCATGAAAATTCAAACAAGCTATATGGTTCAGGTGTACGTTGAAAAACAAAACTGTGGAAACATTACGAGTTTCAGCTCTATCAAACAGTCATTAACAGTACACACGTATTATGGTTGGTGCACATTACACTCGGCCCGGGTCGGGTCGGGTCAGCCCGCTCATTGAAGAACTGAGTAAATCTTCGCAAAAAAGTGAACGGTTTATATTTATATACTTACCATTACATCGCTGCCAAAGGGACGAGTAGAAGTTTATTTCATTTACGATTTTTTAACAAGTGGCGAGTTACATCACAAACAGTAGATTGGTATTGAACGTATAGTTATTTTACACGTCAACTTTAACCCGAAACCTAAGCACTGCAGAACCAAATAAACTAGTGGTCGCCTAGTGGTCGAAATTCAACCATATTTTTTTTTACTTAATTTTTTAGAATATTAGTATTCTGCATTACTTTTCTATGTAAAATATAAGTGTGCGAAATTTCATGCTCCTCCGTCCGCGTAATTTTCGTAAAAAGGGGTACAAAGTTTTTGCTTCACGTAATAATGTAAATATATATATAAGTACAGTCGCCTTAAAACGTTTGTGTCTAAAATTAAAGCACACTAAAATTATTTTATGAGAAATAATTCACCTGGTTCAGTCTTCCCAACCTCACTAACTTCAGTGTTTGTAAGTTCAGGTAATATCGAAAGCGATGTAAGCAAATTATTGCAGAACAATGCTGTATAGTCTAATTTACACAAGCATTAACCCAACAAATACAGAAACAATTTTATGTCCACAAAGAGTGATATCTGCGAGTGCAGTTGGAGTGTATTTGTGTTGAAATGTACGTGTAAATACCAGGTGTAATTATGAAATGTGTTGGTTACTTTACCACCATTTTAAAAGGACTGTTAAACCACGATGTTCAAACATACTTCACGTTTGTTTTTATTTAAAACTAGTGACCCGCAATTATTATGATTTTTACATCATACTTCCAAAACAATATTTCTCTATCATTACTAAATAATTATGCACATCACTACATATTATAAAACAAAGTCGCTTCCCGCTGTCTGTCTATCTGTCCCTATGTATGATCTTTAAAAGAGTATTTTTTTATAGATAGAGTGAATCAAGAAGAAGTTTTATATGTATAATATGCATATAATATAATAGAAAAACACTGATAATTTTAGAGGTTTCTAATGTGATATCGTAAATAAACACATTTTTTGCGCTTACATTGCAAACGCTGGCTGCACTCTACAAGATAGATCAAAATATGTTCTACAGTATTGTACACGTTAAAAAGATCTACAAAAAAGTATGCGATAGTATATCCTTATCTCTAAGGGATAACCCACAATAACCATTTTTATCCTTTACTTTTTACGAGAAATAATGGCTTATTTACGAAACGATTTTAAGCAATACAGCATTAATCATTATCCAATTATGTACCTTCACATAGTGCATTTGACACAGATCAATATGGCTCTTTACAGCATGTAATTTAAATGAATATTTTTGAAGATATTACAGATTTAAAATGTAGGGACATTGCGGTTGCGGCGGTACCGGCCAGGGGCCAGCATTCTGATACTACAGAATGTCTTTAGACAACGTTCACAGGTTTTTATTCGCAGTGGTAAATACAGTATTAGCATTGCACCTGTTCGAAGCCGGGGTGGGTCGCTAGTGTATTATACCTATAAGGATTTTCGCAGAAATTTTCTATATGGTAGTGAAAACATTAATTCCTATCAAAATCTGTTGCGTAGTTAATAAGAAATTAGCGGCAATATTGACAGGATTATTTGGGTTAAGAAATGAGATGTTTGTAAACGGCCGCAACAATAATGAATTTATTACTATAGCAATAATGATAATATGATCGATATCTTAAACATGGAATTGAAGCACTTTGTAATTCATTTACTTTTCTTCCATTTTATTATTATATTTCTAACTGTAAAACCTATATAAACCTTCGATAGTCGAATAAATTGTAAATCAATTAACCTTATTATATAGATGGCAAGTTCTATTTCAAATGAGCCCAATTCTAATCATAGTTCCATTAACAGACTTTTCAGAGTACATTATACAGCTTCATGCGACCACATCTCAAAATCTTTAGATATTTAGTTTAGCAATAAACAAAAACATTATTCAACAAGATCTACAAGACGGGTACATAATAATCAATCGGAAGCTGCCAGTTCATCAAAGAGCGACTCAACAAAACGTGTTTCCGCTCCCTGTTAGAAACTCTTGCAAAACTACTACATTTACACTCTTACACCAATAAAGTTGAAGAAAATAACGCCTTTGTATTCCAACTTTGGCAACTTTTAATACATATATATATATAGGTGAGAAAATTTCAGGTAGATTTCAAGCTAGCAAGCTTTTAAAATGTAAGTACCAATTTACAAAATGTAGATTCTAAAATTCAAAATGCAGATCAGGCAAAATGAGATACGATAATATTCGCCTGTATTCCTTATGTAGACCTAAAGCTGGTAAATGATCATAGTTACGAGTATATAAGAGTCCTATCTATTAGGTTATGAAAGAGATGGAATAGCAAGTACATCTCTATTCCATTCCTTTTGTGCCCTATAGTCTTCGTATACAAGTAATGATGGCCGTTGGAGCAAGAATTCATTTACGACCGTCGCAGCAACGTGGACAGAGCGACTTACCTGGCCAAGGTAATTAGCAACCAATCGAAAAGAGACATTCAGGACTCGAAACGATCATAATAAAGTGGCAATTATTGGCAAAAACACAAACTTATGACGTGTCATCTGACTGCCAATTCAAAGAACTTGTATTAATCGCTATCAAAATTCATAATAAAGTAATGTTTGCGTTTTTTACTGTATAGTTCTGAAATACAATATTTCTAAGTTTTATCAAAAACATCTTTGAAAGTAAAAAAAGCCTTTTCCTTCTCTTAATATTGTGGTTATATTTTAACCGTTTGAAACGTATAAAATGTATATTTTGCAATGATTTTCCGCTATTTTTATGTAAATTTTATGATTTGCGTATTTGCAATTTAATGTACCTGAACTTTTTCATTTTTCTAAAACGGGATGGTTAAGTTAAAAGGTCGCGGTGTATTTTTAACCAAAGAATTGTATATTTTACTATTTATTTACAGTTTTGTGACATTCATAGTAAATAGATATATATTGATGGCCTATTTATTGACCACAGAATTTATGATATTAAGAAAAATATAAATTAAAGTTATCGGGAATCATGTTAAACTTCATTATTATGCTTTTTTATAGTTTTGTTTGTACTATAAAATAAAGTCATTGCCTCCGTGAGGAAGAAGGAAAGCAGACAGAATAAAGAAGAGGACCAACATTCTGCAGGATAATAGCAGATCCGGTACTTTCACTTAGCTAACAAATTTGAAACAAATTTGCAACATAAATCGGCTGCATATTTATTTATCTGTCATCGTCGACAATGAAAAAAAAATGCAAGCTAGAAGCTGGTACGTACTGAGTATTTCATTGTAAAAAAAAGCATAACCACCTTTGGCTGGATACTGAAAATTAGCTCAAATGCCCACAGCATTAATAAATAAAGAATAAAATATTACAGAATACAATATTCCATCTCAGAACAACTGCATTTACCATTACTAGTTTAAATTTATTTTATCGACTCACTCGTATACAAAGAGGTTAATGTACTTGTCAATGTCAGCCGTAACACGTTTCAGCCTATCGGGTCGTATCTGTACTGCTAGTTTGAAAAATATACAACAGCCCTATTGTTCGCGGTTTTTTGTCCAATAGTTTCCTAGGGGATGTGTGCATCCCTTCGCTTGTTTTGATGTATTTTGTAAGAAGTTGTTTATTTTTTTGCGGTTTTGGTAACCAATGCAGGATTATGAAATACGAATCTGTTTACTGTATTTTGCGAATTCTCCTTTCTTTATTTGGTGATATATTTTTTATATTACGTTGATTTCCAGAATAATATAATATTATACTACTGAGACTTTATGTTGTGAAACAGATTAAAGATTAATTACAATAAAACTTCAGGACCAGGCCGGTCAAAGTGGAGATCTTCGTAGAGCGAATGATGATGAGTAAAATATACCTATTATTTTGAAAATTGGCACTTCTAAAATTAATTGCCAGTTTCTATAACATTGTGATTACAAAGCCATTAATTTGTTTCTAAAAATATAGGAAAAAGTAAACCTTAACACCTTTATCAAATCTCAAGGATGAACAATTTGAATAAATTTTGTAATAGATATTTCATTAATTCTTTTGTTTTTCACAATTCACTAATAATGCTCAATTTGGAAAAACATTTTCAGTGAAAGTCGACAAACCAACTTTTTTAGGTCAGGCAACTAATTAAGGCGTTGCTTGTCTAAAATACTGAAACCGGCCATTCAATATTTCACTTTTAGCCTCCGCATTGATGAGTTTATCGGTCATTTATAAAACGAGACCATAAAAAATGTCTTTATAAATGTTGTCTTCTATTTTAAACAACTTAGGCTGCAATTAATCCTACGGCCAACCTAATGATAAGTGATCATCTTAACCTATAGGCATTATTGGACATGGTGCGGGCAAACACAACTAAAGCGCAACTGACCATGAAGGGAGGTGATAAAGGAAGTTGGACATGGTGCGGGCAAACACAACTAAGGCGCAACTGACCATGAAGGGAGGTGATAAAGGAAGTTGGACATGGTGCGGGCAAACACAACTAAGGCGCAACTGACCATGAAGGGAGGTGATGAAGGAAGTTGGACATGGTGCGGGCAAACACAACTAAGGCGCAACTGACCATGAAGGGAGGTGATAAAGGAAGTTGGACATGATGCGGGCAAACACAACTAAGGCGCAACTAACCATGAAGGGAGGTGATGAAGGAAGATGTCAAGAAAGAAGTCAACCGAGGACATTACCCCCAACATCACTCACCGAAAGAATCGCATTAGTATGGAAACTATACTTCTCTATTAATTATGAAACCTGCATGAAGGTACTACCGTAAATTATCTCATACATGCAGAGGTTTGTCACCCAACACAAACTGGGGATACACAAAACTGGGTAAAGTTTAAACAAATTTCCTACCTACACCGAAACCCGGAACATTGTATATGAGAAACTTTTAATCGAAATGAACTGACGAAAACGCGTTAGAACGTACGAGAGACACTGAACACACCTGCGTAACGAGATATACAGGGCGTAAATAGACTAGCAACGTTGGTAGCAAAAATGTTAAAAGTACATTGTTATAATAAAAATTGCTTTTTATTTCTTTACGGCGTTTGGTGGATAGGCAACAATTGCTCTAAACTTTTTAGTCTGTTGTATAAAGTGAATAAGGATAAAATTAGGTAAGGTAAGGTAATCTCCTTTTAGAATTTGTGTCTGTGTGTAATTTCAAAAGGCTAGCTTCATAAAACATAGGACAATATATAGTTGGCGAATCGTTAGCCTAATACATGCCTTTACCTTACGGTATAGATAATAGCGTGATTTTATTTTTGTATGTATTTAATATTCATTATTTTCAAATGCCATTATGGCAACTAATGAACCTACAAATCCTACGTCACTTCGCCTGCCAAGCTCAGCGATTATAGCAAAAATATTCTAAATGTATTACATTTGTAGGAGAGTTTTGTTTTGGGTAAAATAATAATAAAATAATAATATATCTGAGAGCGCTGCCTGATTTTCTCTAACTTGAACACTTAATTTTTAGTATGTACATGGTAAGACTTAAGAACTTGTATTAGAATCGGAGCGTGGCAACAAAAATAGGTACATGTATCTGTAGCCTTTAATGATATTACGCAATTAGGCGGTATTACCGCATTATAAGAGGAAACCACAATACAGTCCACATATAGTCAAAATCCTGTTCACGTTATAAAATTCACCTAGTTTATTAAACTCACAATTTAAGGTAATGAAGTTTACACAATTAGGTTAATTATTTAGGTCTAGGCCCAAAGGTGCTACAGGCTACAGTTAACTTCTGCTTATATAGCTCTCTTGGAGAAACAAATTTACATTAGGTTTCGTAATATATTGAGGAAGCATGCAAGAGTCATCATCATCATCACCATATCAGCCGAATGACGTCCACCTTGTCCGGTCGTGAGCCGCTCCATTCATTGGTTGCCCGCCACCCTTATAGGTATAGTAAATACTGGATTTTAAGATCATAGGTAGCTTGTTTGGGACCTAACTTAAACAATGAAATAATATATAGACCTGAAACAACAATATAAAGAATAAAAAAAATATTTGCATGTTTATGTTTATAAATGAACTAATAGTTCGTCCAGATATGATAGTTCATGCTATTCATGCATAAGTAATTTAGAAACATTATTAAATATATAATTTACTTAAGTAAACTGTTTGAAACTTTATTTATGTATTACAATTAACCGAGTATCTAATAAATGTCCAAGTACCTACTTACTTCACGAACGCAAAACGGCTTGAGTGATTTCAGAATAAAAATACCTGTTTTATGCCAATATTATAGATGTTCAAGTTTATTAGGATGTCAATATATTTGAATGTTTGTTACTGAATCAAGCATAAACCATTGAAAGGCAATATTAGAGAATTATATATGAAACGATAAAGAACCTTACGTTATTTAACCCTTTCATAGACACTACTGTAGACACAAAAGATGTTTTATTGTCATCATTGTGTTAATACTTTCAAGTCTTGGAACTGTCTCGATTGCCCAGTGAGTATTTGCGATTACTATGCAAGAGGTAACATAGAATCGAATTTTACAAAGAACAAAACTTTGTGCTTAACTGTAATTTTTTAATTTAAATCTGACTCGTATACTTTGCATTCATTAATTTATGTTTGTAATGCGACACACGATTAGGGCAAAAGATTTAAAAAAGCAAGGATTATGCTACAAAGAAATGTTTTACATAAAGAATTAATAAAAATTTGTTCATTCATTGCATTTTATCGAGCAGCTTTTCATTTAACGAGCAATCTACTTTATCGCAGGTATACGAGTGTGTGTCGATATTGGTTCGAAGTTTGTTGACTTAGCCCACACTGTAGTGAGGTATCGAGCTGCCTCCTCTGCGGTCTATTGCTCACAATGTTACGCTAACAGCTTGCTCTGATGTTGACTCACGCTGGTTGTACATTTGTGTTCCCAAGCTCTATACGTAGGTGCATGCATACGTGCATACCGCAATCGTGAACTTTATAATAATAATAATAATTATATTTCAACAACTACACACAACGCCATCTAGACCCAAAGTAAGCATATTATATGCTTGTGTTATGGGTTCTAGAATACGGATATACATACATAAATACTTTTTTTTATATAACATACATATTATACATAGAAACACCTAGACCAATGCAAATAGACATGTTTATGCACACAAATATTTGCACTGAGCAGTAATCGAACCCGCGACCTCTGCGTGGCAGTCCATACACAGTACCACCAAACCACAGAGGCAGTCAAAGTTATATATATTGGCCGGGTCATCACCTTCCCTCTAATATGGCGAGGGTGATGATGGCTGGCCCGTGCGTCATGCTCGTGAACGGGTGCTACTTGGGATGACTGGTCAATCTTGGCATGGCTTACATTTAATATTCAATCCAGTATTACCTTGTCGTTCAATGTGACCAGGGGGTGCATTTACCAGTTTAATTAAAATACGTAGTCAAATTACCATACTAGTTGAAACTAAATAATTGAATTCCTTGTTTTCTTTCTTTAATCTTAGTATTATATTAATTAGTTAATTTGTAATAATTACTTTGTATGGTTCTTTGGTTGCGTTGAGTGTTTAAATTGTAACTCATTCAAATAACTGTAATTATCTGGCGATTGAAAAGAGTGGCGTGAGTTTCTTGCCAGTTCTTCTCACAGCTCTACCTCGTCAGCGAACTGGCTGTAGGTCAATTGGCTGACAAAATGTAATGTTGACTTTTCATAAGCATCATACTTTATGATCTAAATGAAATAAATGCTTTGACTTTGACTTTGACTTTGACTATAAACTCGTAATAGTATAAAGTCTATGTTTTTCCCTATCCATACTAATATTATAAATGCAAAATTAAATCTGTTTGTCTGTCCGTCTGTCTGTCTTTCACGCCTAAGCCACTGAACCGATTTTGATGAAATTTGGGATAGAGATAGATTAGACCTCGAGTAACAACAAAGGCTCTTATCGAAAAATAGCTTAAAAGGGTGGAAATAGGAGATAAAAGTTTTTATCAAAAATCGTCAATGTATGAACAGAGATATAACCGACATTCACGCTGGCGGAGCTGCGGGCAACAGCTAGTCTGTTTATAAAAAAAAATTGGTTACGCCGCGCCACGACTATATACCTAGATAAAATTCATAAGTCTAAATATCAGACCAATTTTACTGTCAAACCTTTCACCTAAAATTAATTTTATATAGATATATTAGAAACGCTCAGACTAGGTTTTTATAAATACCGTAAAACTTTTAGGTACTTTTGGGTACTTTAATTTTATTAAATACGGTTTTATGATATGTTTGAAAAATATAGGTGATATAACCAGTTTAATCAAATAGTTATTTGATTGACATTGGCATTTATCCTATTAATCCTATTAATATTATAAATGCGAAAGTTTGTGTGTGTGTATGTGTGTGTGTGCGTGTGTGTGTGTGTGTATTTGTTACCACTTAGCGCCTAAACGGCTGAACCGATTTCGATGACAATTGGTATGTATTTATTGGTATGTATTTAGAGATTAGATTCGGTACCGGAGACGGACATAGGCTACTATTTATCCCGAAAATCGGTCTGGTTCCCGAGAGATACAACGTGTACGCTTTACGTACGTAACGTGTAACGCAGCGTGCTCTGCTGTCTAGGTTAAGATATTGATGTTTTGCTATATTTTCTCAACATTTTTAGTCATTATTAATTAATATTTTAGATAAACTTTGAACTTTTGAACCCTCAATTTTGTGAATAGAAGGTATTTTAACATCGTTTTACATCTCTCATATTCGGTAAGTAGGTCCTTATTACCCCAAATGGGGCTTGTAGGTGACCAATTAGCGCTCTAGGGTAATAATGTAGCTAGAAATGCTCTAGGGCGGTAAGTAATTAAAAAAAAAAACACTTCACTCTTTCAAAAAGTTCGCGTACATCTAACCATCACACTGGCAATAGACATCATGCATTCATGCAATGACAAAAGAGGTCGCTTCGCTATTCAGCCTTGTCTTCGTATGAGTATAATAGTCATCAATTTTAAATATCGAATGGCGAAGCTCAATTTCGTTCTTGAAAAAATAAATTTAATAAAAGATGAAAAAAGGCGGGAATAGAAAACTTTTATTCTTATAATGCCGGTTTTTTTCTACTTACCTCACAATCGAGATGTAAAGCAGAGTAGTTAGCTCGGGTGTAAGCATCAATTGCACCCTCGAACTATATAACTAGATATATAAATATCTCGGGCTGCAATTGATGCCTTACAGCCCTTGGCTACTAATCTACTATTAATCACTTAGCCATAACGACTTAATATAATATGCAAGTTTAATATATCACGTAAAATGCATTTTAACATAGAAACGATAATGTCCTCATAAGCGAGATGCTACGTAATGCAATAAGCCGATTACGGCGCGCATTATTGTGATGAAAAGCTCTTTATAATTAACTAGCTTTCTGCGACGCGGTTTTACCCACGTCTTTGTTTACCGTCACCAGTAGCGTGATGTTACATAGCCTATAACCTTTCTCGAGAACTGGGCTATCATACGCAACATTTTTTCAAAAAAAAAAAATTTAAATTCGACTGGTAGTGTCAGAGATGAACGCAAACAAACAAACAAACTCTTCCGCTTTATATAATAGTATAGATTGAAATATGTGTATAAATTATGTGTATAGGTATTATGAATAATTGTTTGGCCGAATACATTATACTTATTAATGAATTGTCGTCATTCAACTTTATTTTGTTGGTATTTGAACGTTTTTATAACATTTCTAAAGTAACAAAAATTTTAGTACCTAATATTGATAGTAAAGGTAGTCCATCTCATACTAGTACGAGATGGGGACGTACCTTTATTTAGCAATCCCTATCCTAATATGGGTTTCATGAAAACTTTAGAGAGTTTAAAATTCTCGGCTTCTCTTATTATATTAAATATACCTACAGTATAAACTTTCAGACAGATAGAAGATAGAAAGATGGTGGAATGATGAAAGATAGTGAATATCATATTAAATTTTTCGCATGGTGTAAAAAAGTTAGGAGAAATAGACAAAATAACAACGGTTTTATATTGATTACATTCGTATATCTAAATTTGGAAGGTTGATCTTCATTAAATTCAATGTTTGAATCTGCATAACTAAAGTTAGGTCTGTTACTGTGAAATTAAATAATTTCTTGTTTCTAATGAAATATTCCGAGTTTTCTTGCGAGAGTAGGTTTAGCAGTCCTAGGGACTGTCTCATACTGCCACAACTGTGTTAGTCATATCAGACATATTGTATCTTAAAATGCAAACTTCTTCAAATCGATCATTCATTATTTTTAATTAAGACGTAATTTATTCATCGCAAATTTAATAAAATTGAATAAATCTGATTTCTGCCGCGGGCGTTTTAGATATTATTCAATTACACTTAATTAAATTAGAATACGGGGGCTATGAAATATTATATAATTTACGATTACAACAGATGTGAATTCATGACCAACTTTGAATGTATAATGACATTAAATAAGGCAGTTGATAGTTGCATACACCATTTCAGTTAGTTTTGTATTTAATTAAGTTTCTCATATTCGGCAAAAATACAAATACCAATACTTGACTGCGACTCCAGTGTTTTCACTTGCCGTTGCTATTTAAAACTTATTCTTTAGTGCTGGTAGTAGGTACCTTCAGCTCATCGCTTCTTTAGAAGTACTGCAACACAATTTTTTTCATCGCTCATTAATTTAAGTTCAAAGACGTTTTGCAGTTAGTATCGATCGTAATGGTAGCAGTCATATCACAGGACGTATTGTTTCTTGCAGTGCTAGATTTTCCAGCTGGTGCCTTCTGCTAGCGATGCCCAAGATATTTTTGTTTTATTTATTATTTGTTCTATATTATAATCATAAAAATAACTTATTTAAATAAAGATGATCGATACAAAACATGGGATGATACCCGTACATACTCTTTATATCAAATTTTTGACTTAATAGGCTCAATATCGATCGCTACCTTAAAATAAATTACAGGGTTTATGTCACCCGAATATAATTCTCAACAATATATTTCTATAATCTTAACCCATAATTAAGATAGTTGAAAATTAGCTACATATTATAGAAGCAGTGTAACCCTAAACTTGCTGTTAAAGACGGGTGGGTATAGTGGGTTGATAATTAACATTCTAGAAAGACGACAGTCACGTGGCCCAACCCTATCTTGCTCGGGTACTGATTAGGAACATGTTAAAATAGGTGAGCGGAATGCATTATTGCTAATTGAATAAACTTTCTACTATGATATGTGTTTACAAAGGTTAATTACAGTATGTTCGCACACTAAACTGTCATGTGTTCCAGCATCCTACAATCTAAGGGTTTGTACGTCGGTTGTAATGGCCTAGTAGTTAAGCATCCACTCCGAGTATTAGCGCATGAGCTTGCTGGTTTAAATTTACCTATGGCATTACAAACTAACGGTAAAGGAAAACATTATGTAAACTTGAAACTTAAGAAAAAAACGACAAAAATTGTCAATACACCTTGCTTTTGCTTTTCTCAATAAGGAAAAGTACATACAATTGGATTTTGTGAGACTGGTATTAAGAAGGTTTTGCGCGTTCAACATTGATACTGAATTGGTCATCGTCGCCATATGA
Source organism: Parascotia fuliginaria (assembly GCA_963082885.1). NCBI lineage: Eukaryota > Metazoa > Arthropoda > Insecta > Lepidoptera > Erebidae > Parascotia > Parascotia fuliginaria. The sequence goes on from OY720172.1 coordinate 14,220,514, forward strand.
CTATACTTGCTAGCAGTCCGTCAAATGAATCATATGTTTAATCAAAGTGGATTTATATTTATTTCGATTCTAACTGCTAATGCTTAAATTAATGTGTTTTTGTAGAACTAGATGACGCTTAAGTTAGTAGAATCTCAAGCAAGCTTCAATTGTTAATACTACATGCCGTCATCTGGTGAACCGAATCATAATTCTAAATTACACTTTATACGAACGTGACAATCGATGACAAAACTATTTATAATATTGTGAAGAGACCGCAATCTGTATTGTTTGGATTTACAGTCGAATGCCGTTCATAATGGTGATGTCTGATATTTTATGAGCCTTGATAAGACTATAAAGATATTATGTAGATAGGTTCTTACATCTTCGTTCTTCTTGTTAAGGGTAGGTAATACACGAGAACAAAAATTGTGAACTTAAAAGATAATTATACAAAACCTTTGAAGTATAATATTGTTTCTTATCTAAATGGATGAAAGAGATTATTTTATGAGATGTTCAATAGTTTCTTATTTTTATGAATAGGTATATTTTTAAGATTCAGTAAAAAATGTGCGATAATGCTTTGTATATATGCAATAAACATTTTTATTTCTGGTAGTGTTGCAGTTGTGTGTGATGTTTTTAGTACTTACTAATCAGTTCACTTATACAGACGCATTTATTTAAATTCACATATGCAATGCCTTTAATCATAAGGTCATAAAACCAATGATAGTAATTTAAATCAACAGCGAAAATGTCCGAAAAATACAAAAAATAAACATCGTCTTCGTCATTTAAATAATAAATATTATTTAAATGACAAAGAAACTATAAAGATATCTAATAGACCGCGTATAATACATTTGAATACTTACTATCTTTCTAACTATACTATTATTTATATAAAGAGGCAGAGTTGGTTTGTTTGTTTGAACGCACTAATCTCTGGAAATACCCGTCTTATTTAAATAATTCTTTTTGAGGAATGTAGCCCAGTTCTTGACTGGTTTGATAGGTTATGTAACATCACGCTACTGGCGACGGAAGCAGAGCAGTAAGCAAAGACGCGTGTGAAACCGCGCCGCGAGAAGCTTCTTATTTAATAAAACGAAAAGAAAACAAAGGCTTAATAAAGACCGTAAACAGTATAGAAACATAATATTAGATTTAATATCCGTCTTCGCTGTAAAATACAGTTAACGTGCCACATAATTGAAAATCAAAAATAATGGTTTATAGGTACATTCAATAAAACCGCTGACGGTTCGGAACAACAACCAACCATTTATATTGGCAATTAAGATATTTTTCAATTTTGTAACACATTTCCATATCATCAAAACCGGGTCAAATAAATGCGGTTTATACGTGGTGATTGAGATATGATTGCTTCCAATTGATTCGTCCCATTCATATGTTTGTAAAGAGCTGATAACTTATTTGTTTAATAAATGAACAGGATCACAACGTACTCTGTGAATTTAGATCCGTATGTAAACGTAACTTAAATACATACGGAGGTATATACCGCAATGCGGAAACAACGAAATACCAGAGATGTGTCCCCATGATGACAACGGGTTCGGTTCACTCGTTATAACGATGACATCAAAATTATATATGTTATTTATTATTCATAGCGAATCAAATTATATAAAGCAATAACAGGCATTGTTGATGTCCATGAGTGCTTGTTACCATCGGTAGCCATTTGCTCGATGACCCATAAGCAATAAAATAAGAATGTCAATAGTCAGATCGCTGTCAATGTCAAATTCAAAAGAAAAATATATATAGCATGAGATTTACTTTGCAAAATTTTGATCTCATTTACTTTTAAGATTATTTTATTTGTAGTATGAATTGATTAGTATCTATTTAATAATGCTCCCTTGTACTCAGGTGTTCGGCTTATACGACGTTTGACTATAGTTTTCTATAACATTTTAATAAAAAAAATTCTCTACATAATGGGAACCAAGAGTTTAGCGAAAAGGGTAAAAAAACACAAAGTGCGATATAATTGAGCCCGTCATGACTTTATAATTTACGAGTAGAACTTTTGCCATTACCAACTAAAAGTAAAATGTATTCTCAAAAACACAAAACAGTGCCAATACTCGTATTAAAGGTACGATGTTATAACATTATGATTTCTATTGCAGCAAAGCAGAGAACATTCTATTCTGCTGCAGACTTTAAAGTATATCTCTGCTTATTAATATACATTTTGCATTTTTGCCTCTTACGCTCAGCCAAGTTTATAGATTATTATAGTTTCCGTTTAGCATTACATATGCTTCTTTGCTATTAGAGTTATAAAACAAAATCAAGTCTCTGCAGGCAACAAAGCTCAATAACTTCATTCCACAACTTACTCATACCGACTATTAGATATCCGATGTTCCTTTGTATTCTTATAATCCCCGATCAGCATTTAAAGTATCGGGTTCAAAGTTCTCTGTACAAGTAACAGATCGCACGGAGCACCAAAACAACTACTTTTCACTGTTCTCAGTTGACTCTTAAAAGTTCCGCTAGCCAAGTTAATTCTCAGAACAACTTTGAAAACCTCTAAAGTCTTAGTGTTCTATTCTATAAGAAGCGATGGATGGAGTGAAAAGGAAACTGCTTCAGTCGAGTATTAGACGTCATATTATTGTCCAACTGATCCAGTACTTTCAAAGTTGTAAATTCTTGCAGAAGTTATATTACTAAGACTTCATTCACCGGGAATATTACTATTAATGAGATAAAGCTCAGTGAGTGACATCGCCTAGCATTCTGCTTATTTATTTAAAATTATTGTACAACGTTTATAAGATACACAGGAACAAAATAGGTAACATTATAAAGGTATGAATAGACGATTGTATATCGTAAGCTACCATACCAGCGCGGCCGCAATAAACGATATACAGTTAGTACGGTACCGCACCATTGGTCGTCTTTACCTTTACATAATACAATGGGTGGCCTTATCAATAAGAAAAAAATTTACCAGGTCATCTTTCAATGTCACATATGCAAGCAGATACATATGTATTTTAAAATAATAATGCCTATTTTATTTATTTATGCAAATTTGGTGAGAAACAAGAATGAAGTCCGCGAGATGGCCAGGACGAATAGGAAGAGGAAGGAATCTAGGGAGTAATAGGGCCTCCGTTACTCATAATGGAAACTGATAAATTACGCTAATTTCTATGACAACGTAGTACCCACTTCCCTAGTCATCGAGCCCATTTTCTCTGAAATCAACACTACCGTAATTATAGTTGTTAAAAATATGTAATAAAGAAATTGACAAGTCAGATTTGCTTCAAACTGAAAATGATATTTCCGTTTCTTATTAAAATGCATATTATATTCAATCAGGGACAAAACCAATAAAATTAATAAATTTGCATAAAGCAAATTCAAGTTTCGAAAACCTAGATAACACAAGACATGCCAAAGCTCTACCAAACACGGTTGAATGTGGCAGCATTATTATTCAATGCGGCGAGGTAAGAGTTTCCTGTATCAACATTTACATTAGCTCTTCAACTTTTGCTTTTAGCCAGAACGGATAAGTTCACCTATCGTTTTGTTCAACCATGAATGAATAATCCGCAAATGTTGACATATTGGAGATATGAGAGTATTATTTGTAACGTGCTACCAGTAATAGGACATCGCTAGCTCAAATACGCTTCAGATGATTTACACAGAGAAGTCAGGTTCACTATATGCACCTTGTAAAAAGCAAAGATACCATTTTGTCTGGTTATTAAGTTTAAGGTCCGTTGAAACTATATTTAATACACTTTTCTAGGTAGTTTAGCGCTACAACTCCACGACGCATGCACGAAACGACATTAAATAGCAATATCTTTTTGTATCATAAAACACAAGTGTTCACTCAGTAGAATACAAATAGAATTGAATTAATACACAGCTTTCATTGTAAATATTTTTAAAATGTCTATACAATGGTTTTCAACAATAAAAAACTATAACTACAATATATTATTTTATTTTGTCAATCTACTCTCACAATTTCAAAGGTTCCAAATTTAAATAATGCTCGGAAAATTTGAGTAAACAATATAATTGGTCGGGGCACTACACTCAGTTGAAGCTGGAAATGCAGATGCGTGTAATTAAGTCTGTCTCGGTGGCAGGCCTTTCGAATCACAATGAGTCCGAGCTTCGAAGGTCCCATACAAAGGCGTGAACGGAACTAATGGCGCGTACGTAATCCGCGCAAGTCTCTCCATTCACGAGTAACTGGCAAATTTTTGAACGATGATTTACGAACCTCGTCTATTTGACGCTGAACATTTGACAGCCAAATTGTTATGTGCTAAGGGTTGATTTATTTTTTCAGTTATGTTTTGAGACGAAAGTTGTAACCACAAACTTTAATGAAAAAAGTTTTCAGTTATATTTAGAGGTGTATTTTTTATGTTTTTCTTTTTCGACGATAAAATTTAATGTTGTGGAAAAGATTTCTCTGATATTTTCTAGATTTTTTGCATCACTAGCGCTGTTCGGTGACAAAGAAAAACATTTAGAACTTGAATGGAGCGTGTGAGGAGCAAATGCTCCGGGAAAGTTATAATTGATGCGTAAATCTGTTATCGCAAAGCTTTCAGATATTGAGTTATAAAAACAAGTTGTTAACATAAATTGGAAAAAAATATTGTTACATGATTTTTTTATAACCTGTCATAAGGTCTTTATTATTATTTGAACGTTCAAGATACATAATAAAATTTTAAAGGCCATTTGCTGTCAAGTAATCTGGTGAAATTACACGTCGTAAAACTGAATTCATATCGAAATAAATTAACTCCAGTAAAATGAACACGTTTATGAATAAGATAATTTTTATGACATTTTTGTCATTAGAACAATAATTTTACAATGTACTTTAAAACTGCACTAATGATTTTAATACCAAACTGCAATTTTTATATTTTTACTTTATAAATGATGGTCTCCGACATTTATGGCCCACGGAAGCGCCCAGCTCCCGTAGCATAAGCTCCTCTATCATCGTGTATATGCACGCGTAAAAAATTCTTGGTGCATGTAGTAGAAACAAAAGACGTTTTTCCTACACCATTGCAGCAGCTCCAATTTGAGTTTGAAATGTTCTAACAGCAATGTCGCTCCTAACCTCTCCTAAAATTTCTCACGTGTTCATGCCAGAGTAAATTTAGTCATCAGTTCTTTGACCCCTCTAACAAACAGTCGAAGATTTCAATATCATTTCTTTTAATACCACACAGTAATATAGCCGAATATTTACGACAGTCGCGAGCATAGCCCCCGGCAACGCTCTACCCTGAAGTCGGCGTCGCCAACTTTTAATAGAGTTCAAGCATACAAATCCAATTCGAAACTCTGATAATATGTGATAATACATAAACTTTTGAGATTAACATACCCATTTGTTACGTATGTGGGTCACATAGGTTTTTCATTCTGATAAATTGATTACAAAAAAAGCAGTGGTAACGCATGAATTTTAGCTGATGTATGCGAGATTTTTGGTGCTATTTAAGCAAAAAGCAGCATCTTACGGGATCGAGTGATTGAGTGATATGAATATGACTAGATGCTTTTCGTGTTTCCGTCTGCCGTTACCTCTATGCTATTCACCAGTTATCCTACTGGTGACCAGTAATCCTTTTAGTACCTATATAAGGCACTAACTAGGTAGTTTTGTCATGGCTACTCTTTTGTCAGATATTTGCCTACTCGGTTTCCTACTCTATTTAGACGAGTAAACTCCCACGAGAAATCTCTCTATATACATACTCGTATCTTAGAATTGGAACACTTCGATACTTCGAAAAAGTTGTGCTTCATTTGTACTGGTTTACTGGTTAGTGCTGGTTTTTTTAGCGTTTTCACCATGTATTAGCTATTTTCAAGATAGGCTTGGTGTAGGTACCTAATATTATTATAGCAATGCTTGAAACCTTTATGTAGTAGGTATGTTTAATACAAGTAATTTCAATTGGGTCTTTATTTTTATTTTTTTTTTACTCACAAGTACATAAGCAGGTTTAATGCTAAAATTATATTTCGTTGTATCGTTTCGTATCAATATTTCTATTATTATATGAACAAAAATGAAAAAAATATTTTGCTATATTTCTTTTCAAACTTGTCTAGTCTAAAAATCGAGACAAATCGATTTGTTTGCCTCTGAAAACACTTTGTACAAACATATACTTACGGTTTTGGATATAGCAGATAAGTATATTTAGAAATAAATGCTCGAACGCTTTATAGTTACCGGAGATGAGGTCACAACCCCTAAGTATCTATAAAAACTTCACGCACCAAATCCTAAAATATTTCATATTCGCGTATCTAACTGAATTGAATCCAATATTCACGATTTAACTACGTGACCTTTTTCTTACTATTTTCTACTTGAAGCACTTCTACATACTTTGCTAAAGCTGTTATTGGTTTAGAAAATATTTATTTCTTAAAGTGTTTATTTAAGTAAATATTTATCTCAGACTATCCACGGTCTGCATTCAATGGATTCATAAGTACCTGCTTCGGATACGTAGCCATGAAGAAACTTGCTACTCATTATGGTAGGTCACGTAGAAGGATAGAGAAATCAAAGCCAGTCAGATTATCAGGCTGACATGATTGCAATTGCAAGAAGGATGTTCAGAGATACTTAGCAATGAAGAAGTGAGGAGAAAGAAATATTCTTTGTCTACAAAATGTACAAAAAAGTATTTTATGTATTTATTTTTATTCACAGTTAATAAAAAATAAGCTTTATTTCACATTTCATTCGTTAGCCCGTATATTTTTATAGCTGTGCTAATCTGCCAAACAGGTCCGATTGAAAATAGGATTCAGCAGATAATTTCTTAATACACTGCACTTTTGTGCTTATCAATCCAAGAACCAACTGATCTCTGGTATTACACGCCTCTTAGGATATTCACGGAACCAGATATGGTCATGGCCATTCTATTATCTGAACTGTAGTGGCACTATGAGCTCATAACTCATAGTAATATAATTACACGATAATTTCAAAATGATGTTTGCCTTCATAATGTTAAAAGATTACAGTAGGAGTATACTCGCGTCAGAACAACACTTTTCATTAGGTACATAATTCTAAATTAATTGTAAATAACGCGCTTTGTTTCGCCGCTTATAAATCTCTTAAAATATGCTTAAGCATCCCAGTCCGTAACGTTGTTTCTATTTGCTTTATTAAATTTTACCTGTAACAGTCTTCAGGAAGAAAATTTATTTAGGTGTCTGTGAGTGCGGGTGTGTTTCATTATTCTTCAGCTAAGCCGTAGATTAGATTAGCAGCCTCTCACGGCACTCGTTGTCAGCCAATGCATATTACATTGAATGTAAACTAGACACGATTCTTTATTTTAATTGCTAACATTTGTCTACAGTAATCGTATATTCTATTATTTATGTTTTTTATATAAATAATTTACTTCAACGTCTCGGCATTATCATTTATAAGAAAAATAATATTTTATGTCTCGAAATTGTAAGGATTACATTAAGTAAAATATCAAACATTGACAAGATTATATCAAACTGAGTTTGACGTACAAAGTCCATCCTGTTTCCAATATTCTTTTTCAATTATCTTCACGGATTTGCGACATCGAAATGCTGTCACGAAATGACGACCGAGACAAATAACTGAAAAAGTAGGAAGGAACTGTACAGTCCAAAATTCGCGGTCCCCCGACACATGACGAATATGGCCCAGAGGGGATTATGATAACAAATACACCAAGAAGAAAGCGGTCCTACTCACTTTATTTATTGAACCGTGCGACACGAATTTGATGTCTATCACCGCTCTAAAGTTTTTTCCCTAAAACATTTGTACCATTATTCATATTTCAGTGTTAGGAATTAAGTATTTGAGTTCTACTCATTCAATTAGTATTAAAAATAGATTGATGATGATTCTGGTTATATTAAAAATTTCAATCTATCAGCTCGATCTTAACAATGATCAAACATTGTTTACACTGAACATTTTTGAAACTGCAGCAATTATTTTTGATTAACCAATTGCTTTTTTCATGCGTTTCGCTTTTGACAGAACTGTAGTAGTCACTATGAGATACGGTTGGTAGAAAACGCTGCAGCTGCCTTCTGAACTTTGGACATTAATTCTATAGGTAGACTAAGCAATAAACACACAGTTGAATTTACAATAAACTGTCTAGTTTTTACACGTCACATCATATCAAGATCGAACAATAGAAGAAGCAACTAAATTTTCGATAGCAAAAGTCATAAAACGAGGAAAATTGTGGGGAAACAAAGCGTATGGCAGACGACGACTGCAGTTTGTGGCGATAAAATTGTACTTCAGAATTATTCCTGGCTGCCATCTGTCGCGGCCGGATTCTACCGCCAGCGTGATACCTGTCCGACTAACGTATGTTCTATATATCTATTCTGCTTTATCTACCGCATTTGCGTGGAATATTTTATTATTGTGGAAATGAAAATACCTAGTGTTACAAGATGCTTTTTCCACTATATATATTTTTTACTATCTTTCCGCGGCGCGGTTAAACCCGCGTCTTTGCATACTGCTCTGCTCCTTAATTTTTTTTAAATCCGACTAGTAGTTTCAGAGATTAGCGGGTTCAAACAAACAAACTTTTTCGTTTTATATACTAGTATAGATAAATATACTAATTCTAGACTTATAATACTGTTAAAGTTGCTGCATTGATTTATATACCGGTTATAATTTGATAATATTCTAATGTACCGGCATTAGTAATTGTCAACGATAGTATAAAATGACTGGTAAGCCCGTACTGGGAGCACTTCGTTTTCTAAAACTAACCGCCGCATCGCTGACCAACCATCGTCACTTCTGAGCATCATTGTAGTACCATCGTTACACTTGCCAAAAGAAAATTTAAAATACCGAAGATAAAAAAAAAACAGAATGCTTTTCTTTCTTAAGATTTCCTCAGGTGATTACCAACCCATTATTATCCTACTGCAGGAAAAGGCCTATTCATATATGGAGAAGGTATGAGCATTGATCGCCAAGCTTGCTCAAGGCGCATTGGCGATTTCAGACATTTTTTCCAGTAGTTCTTCACGATGATTTCCTTCACTGAAAAGTCTGTAATGTCCAAGATCTTCAAAAAGACTTAGAAAGTACGTATGAATTTAAAAATCATTTTGATGATGTGACACAAATGATTCAACGCATGAGGTGATAACGGGTTGTTAAACAATTCATGATACTACTTACTACATTAATTTGAACATTAGTCACTTTAATATACAATATGTGAAGTGTTTTATAACCATAAAACACTTCACATCAAAATAAATTTCACTTAGTACCCTCAGTGAGAGTGTGAATAAAAACATTGGTCCACAGCACACGGCTCATTCTCATTTGTAGGGGTATCACCTTTTTTCAATAAACGTTTGTCCTTTTTGCCTCTTCGTTAGCAAAAACTGAGCAGCTATAAATGTAGATATAAATGTAACGACACCGTCTATCACAAGAATTTATATCAGGATTATTGAGGTGGCGCCAGGTATTAGAACTGCCACCTCAGTGAAAAGCACTTTTGAAGGCATCAAAGCAAAATTATGTATATTTATTCAATAAACTCTCGAAAAATATTCTGTAAGGTTACGTCAGTAACTGATGCGATTTTCCTCTCTGTTCTCATTTTCCGTCGCATATTTTTGTTTTCAACTCCACTGAATATATTTATTACGTTTTCTTGTCTTTCAACACATGAGATATTTTTGTGGTTCTAACACTGTTTGTGCGCGTTCGGTTGCAAAAGCTTATTGACTATGAATATATGACTTACATTTGTAAACTGGATTTTACGCTCGTAGTTTTAGACGAATAGATGTAGCCTTTTTCTGATAGACTCTGGCTTTTAAAATCACATGAATAAAGTATTTCAAGGATAGATATTTTATGAAATATAAAATAGAACTTCAACAGTTACTTAAACTGACTTAAAGAAGAATTCCTAGTCTAGTTTTCTGTCTGTGACGGTGTTATTTAAAAATAAATTATACAGGAAAAGGAAATTTGGAAAGTCATAGAGGTCATTGCTTAGCAGTGCGACAGCAAAGTTTTTTTTCTTTAACAGAAGTGGAATTGATTTTACAATGTTGTTTGCTTATCGTTTATGTAGTTAAACGTATTTTACTAAGCATACGGAGGTCATAATATGTTAAAATTGTCATAATGTTTGTATTACATGTCATTGTATCCAACTCATACCATTCTCGATGATACGCAATACTACTTTTCTTTCTTTTTTTAATATTGTCAGTGCTGTTGTATCAAGCCGATATTCTAATTGCCTGAAATGTACATCTATTCTCTTTGTAGCAAAACCATACGGAATTCTCAAAAAGTAATCCGAGGTTTTTGACATAACGTATTACACTTATTTTGAAATAATATCGTAGTTTAAAAATAAATTCAAGCCACTTCACTTCGTTAAACGGTGTCACCATCTTATTTGCAAACTAAAATATTCTTCGGTTATTCTAAGAAACGACACGCAATACTTGATTTAAGTAAAATAAGAATTTGGTTGAAATTAATACCTCCGAGCGTATAAGTAGATTACGGTGAAGGGACGCGAGTATATCCTTCACTGTAAATAGGTTATCAACTTTTATCAGACTACCTCCCTGGTATGGAATTTAGATATAATCATCAACATCGAAATACATTTACCGTCTTTTAAGTTCAAAAAACATTAAGTCTTGATAAGCTTTTTGGCTTGAAAGACATTTAAAGAAATGATTTTTAAATTAAACAGAATATATATTTTTTGCAACTAATAATTTCAGGAAAATTCTAAATGACACGTAATTCAGATGGGTTTTAATATAATCGCCATGCATGACAGGAACATTTCGCAGTGACAGCACATAGAATTTTGCTACCTGCCCTGTATTAAATGTTTTTGCTGCGGCCTGCTCGTACTATTCTGCCGATGCCAGAAATCATTACTAAGAATACTTACTTACTTTTTTTTGTTCTTTACGGTGGCAAACAGCTTCTATCTAGGAATGAGAGCAGTACTGCACGCGCTGGAGAACCCATACTTTATTATAATAATAATAATAATAATATTCTACCACATTCACACAACGCCATCTAGCCCCAAATTAAGCAATTATATTTACTTGTGTTATGGGTACTAAACAACTGATATACTACTTATATACACTTTTTTTTTGTAAATACATACATATTATAGATAAATTACACCCAGACACAGAACAAACAATCATGCTCATCACACAAAGATTTGTCCTTATTGTGTAATTATTCATACACCGTTGAGTCCCCGTAAAGCATCGCTCAAGGCTAAGCTAGACCTTAGCCTGTTTAAGACGCCTGGCTTCTTTCTCGCTAGTTTGTTGTTATCTTTAATTGAAAACCTAAGTTATTCCGGAAAACCCAATTTTAAAGTTTGGTTTGTAAATAATTTTATCATAAATCTTGTATCATCTATGATTTAATTATCTAAAAAGAGATGATATAAGGTTAGTATAACATATTTTTGTATTTAAGCACAGTTCAAATTATTCTTTCGAGCATGCTCTACGGCTGTTTAATTCAGTCATCTTATTGGCTTAAACAATTTTCCTGTATTACCAACTTATTTAACGTGTTTAAAATAGATACAAATGGTAATTGTGTATGTGAGGCTAATTTGGCAGATTCCACTAAGAAGTTCTGAAAGTGTGCTTTAATAAAATTGGCAAACATCCAGGAATTCTTACCATGAATTTTTCAAATAATATATATTTTGAGACAGGGGTAGTGACGCACACGTGGTATCTCACCTAAGGCGGGCCGACCCTTATCACGCGGCATCCGATTAGGCCTGGATTAACCGGACAAATGGAATGTGTAATTATCTCCACCTAACTAATCGCATTTGATAGTACATGTATTGTAACAGGGTGCGATGGGAAATTATTGATGGTTACTGCGGTGTAAACGTGTAGTGATACCTTCGTTTGTGATCCTGGGTTTTAATTAACTTGAATTGTATTGTTATTAATGTACAACAGACAATTTTGGTCAGCAAGTACCTGTCGTTATCTTACTCGTGCATTACAACAGTGATGGCATACCATGACTTGAAAATACATAATATTTTATTTTATTTTATTTCTATAAGCACAAAACACTGTACAAAGGCGAGCTTAGTGCCAAACGCATTCTCTACCAGCCAACCTTTGGGTGATGCAGAGATGAAACCAGGTAGGTGCTTTATGTAGTGAGTAGTTAGAGTAGGTACTTACATATGAATACCAAAATACACAATTAAACAAATTAAATACTCAATATATACATAAATATCATACCAATATATACATAATGAACGTTAAGATGATTCCGCTATAACTTACCGTACAGCTGACGAACTCTTGCCTTAAATATGTCACGGGTAGTGGACATCCTAATCTCGATATATCGATGATATAATTTTCATATAAATTATTTACGTGCAAAACGCAATAACTCCATCATAAGCTGCCTTGCATTTGTTCAGGTCATGTCTGTCTGTTCTATATATTGCAGAAATAATAATAGAAAGTTACAATCAAGCTGGTTGGGAAAAGGAAGGAGAAGGATCTAAGTAATAATTTGATTCGAATTCGGTTTCAAATCCGGGAAAGTACCAATGTGATTTTTCAAATCATATAATATACTTTCTAAGTTTATCTGGACGTTACTGACTGACGGTGAAGGAAAACATCGTCAGGAAACCTGGACTTCTGAGAAAGCCTGAAATCGCTAATCAGCCTTGAGCAAGCGTGGCAATCAATGCTCATACCTGCTCTGTATGAGAAGAGGCATTTCCTTGTATTGGGATAATAATAGGCCGATATGATGATGATGAATAATTATTTTAAAAATTGAACAGCGCTCCTGGTTTTTATTTTGATAAGTAAATGTTTTCGCAAATGTTTCGCTGTCACCTATATGTCAAAGGCACGCGTTTTCTGTAGCTAATTAGTATCACTTACTATTTATAGATAACACACGTTTCATTAACAGTCAATTTGTAGTAGGAATCTAAATATGGAGAAACTTTAATCTACACTACAGTAAGCAATATTGCCAATGGAGCTCATTTTCGATAAAAATAAATGAAGTAACTACTTCAAAACAGTGCTTGCTCATTTTACGTATTCCGCATTTGCTACACCTCAATTCTACGCCTTCTAAATGTCATGATAATCAAAAAAAGGAAACCGATTGAGGAAATTGTACGATAAAAATGAATTCATTTTGAAAACTTACTGTTTCAACTTTATTGACTTAATAACTTCTTCAAAAAGAATTATTTTTAATTATTATTTCATTGCAGCTAAATAAACAAACTTCCATTCATCTACTTATATTGTGTAAATTTTTTCATGTAGTTGATCTAGTTTTCTTGGTTCTTTTAGTATAATTGAGAGATTGTGTACAATTTAAGTGACCATTAACATATTAGCCCAAAGACGTCCATTGGTATACATAGGCCACCTCCAAATTTACCCACCTCACAAGGTAGATTGACGATCTCAAAAGGGTGGCAGGCAATAATATCTATTCACAAAAATAATGAGATAACTAGAAGCATCACACGGAATATTAAATAGCAATTCAAATTCCCCATCGTTAAGAGTCGATGTCAATTTACAGAAAGCCAATATAAATTAACGAGAATGCGGTGATGTTACCTTTAAATGCTACAGTGGAGCTCGTCACTCATATTGAATGTTAAAATTGGTTACGAACGAAGCGTAGTGAGCGGTGAGCGGGACGCGGCGAGTGGAGACAGGCGGAGCGCCGCATTGAGTGCTCTCATTCAAGGGCTATCCATCCCTCCCGTGAAAACAAACAGAACTATCGAAACCCAATTCATTTACATCCACACTTTACCCTTTAATGATCTATTTAACGCCGTAATACCACATCCCCTCATTGATAATTCACAATGTAATGTAACTTAAACAACACTCGTGATTCTCCACAATGCCTCGGAAATTACCGCTTTACACCCTTCATAATAACTCATAGAAATTTCTCGGCACAACAGTAGCTGTAATTTGACGTAAAACCTTTTGTTCTTACTCTCTGGTTAAACATAATAGGATTATTCTTAAGAGAAAAATCAAGTGTTTTATAAATGGTACATGAAAACATCAGATTTTCTTGACGTAAATCACCGAAAATTTATTATTCGATGGGCACAACAAAGAGTTTGTCGAACAACAAGGTAAAGTTTGCATTGTGTCGACGCTCTGAATTCCAAATTTGGTAAGCAGAGAAGCGACCGCGGGCCCTAGTCACAATTAACTCTCGACATGTTTCAATTTCCACTCTCGACTAAATACTAAATCCTCAATTAATATTCTAGTTAGAGCGCCGCGTGGAGACATTCGTAGAACTTGCAATAACTTTAACTTGCATACAGGCTTCAAAGAACAACGGAAGCAAGTTACTGCAGAGAGAAGTTAAGAAACTTTTGAAGAACCTTACAGATGCCTACAACCTACAAGTGACACGGTTCAGTTCATCTTTGGAAACTATTATTAATCCTTTAATTTACAACGAAATAAAAAAAACACTAATATCTTCGAGTTAACCCAGTAGGATTCTATAGAATTTATAATAAAAAATGGACATATAAGTCAGCAATTTCTATTTGTCGATGAAAATGTGTATTTTAAAATAACACTAACATTTCAAGTTATAAAATTAAGATAAGTAAAATTAAAGATGAAGTTGGTAAAGGTGATATCACTTTTTCACAGTCTAATAAATCAGCGTTTCGTATGGCTCATATTGCTTCTACGTTGAGATCATGCTTCAACTCATCTATGATTACCTGACCTCGTTCGAATCGAAAACTTCACGAGTATATTTACATCGTTACTGAACTGTATCAATAAACAGCCTATTGCGGTGTAGTTCTGTAGAAACTACAGAAGGTAACCGTAATTAGCTAATTACACACAAGTAATGAATTAAAACTGACTGACATGAGCGTAAATGAATTGCCGAAAGTTGACGGGGTGTCGCCGCCGACGGATACGTCTCAGAGGACAATGACATCATCATTATTTTCTGAATCATGGAAGATATTTTATTTATAGTAAATGTAGTCTTGGTGATTATTGTGTTATTGTACTGATTCTGAGTACTATACAGGCACCACAATTCTGACAGCCAAGTTTCCGGCAACGAAAATTCATAAACCTAGGTAATTACGTAGTCCCATGTCTACAACAACGAGCAAACATAAACCAGGTACCTAAAATATTATGTACTCTTGTTCCCGTACTTATATAAACCTGTGTATTAAGTAGACCTTAGTTTTACTACTCGGTGACACTATAGGTGCAAATTTTCTAACCATAACCAAGACATAATCTTTTTAAATTCATTTAAAATACTCATATAAAGTTTGGTTCGTGACCCCTATAATACTTGATACTCCAAGGGATATTTGATCGACCCGAACACTAACCGATCCCCTGTCTCTTGTCCTCGTCTAATCGATACTATTTAGTTTTCAGTGAAAGAGGGTTAATACGACTTATTAAATTTTAAATTTAGCTAAAATGCTAACTGTATTATATATATACTCATCATGTAATATAATATTATTACATGATGAGTCCAGGAGTTTTGAACATAAGTTAATAATTACACTCTTTAAAGGGGAGTACTTTTGTGAATAATTTTCTCCATTTAAGAACGTAAACTGAAATGATGTGTAAACAAGAAAAATATATATAAAAAATGACATTTTAATGTAGTACTTACTTTACTTCTTCTTAACAGTTTTACGACAAGAGCCTGGCGTTCGTTTTTCTTTTTATCACTTTTATAATTCTTACTCTAACTCAGTTGACATTTAATGGCAGAACCTTAGGTAAAAACCAAACGATTTGAACATGTGGTACTAATAATACAAACGTGTCAGTTAGAGACTATGTTTTTTATTTATCTGTCAAGCATAAAACCGTTAAACGAATTAGGTAGATATAGACTTAGAAACTGTGAATACCTACACAAAATATGTACTTGCATTAATTTAATAAAATACAGGCTGTAGCTCAACTGGTTATACGCATCAACCACTGCCACCGTTTGTTTATAACTTAACAGTACTGATATTAACAATACTATAGTTCTGGACCTATTATAGAACCTTTGTATCGGCGAAGTTGCTGGCAATGGTTTGTATGCAAACAGTTACACAAATTATTCAAATTGATTGCACTTAATCGTGACCGTTGAACGTCCCCAGTTTTCAGGTTTACTTTGACTATACTGCTCTCTTCATTCTTCCATTGCCAACCTACTTTTATATAGGAGGTAAGTCTTGCTCGTCACCCCTTTAGTATCGAAGGTTTAGACTATGAAAGAATTGCCAATAAAGTGTCTGGTTATCGAGGTATGGTCACACGAAGATAATATAATTATACAGCCTTTAGACAAGTATCGTATTCATGTACCCACACAATAAAATAAACTCTGTATTTATGCATTATTTTGTTTAATAAGATTTACGTATAATACATTCGATATAAAATTAATACAATGATAATGTTTAATGAAAATTTGACAAATAAATTGTCACATTGCTTAAATAAATTTGTTTGGTACCTATCCATTTAATAAATTAAATAAATTGTCACAATCGCAATTCACCGTAAACTCGTTATCTATATATACAAAGGATATATAAGTGAAAAGTCTAAAACTACGGCAGCTATGAAACTGAAATTTGACAGGTAGTTTTGGTATAGAAATTTGACAGTTGGCAAGTTTGGGCCGTCAACAATGAAATGTTGCGACAAAGTCTAATTGATGAGCCAAGCGAAGGTCCATATGTTTTATGGAAGATGGTTGTCATTTAATTTCATCCACATTTTTTCTATTTTATCATTGTAATATACCATTCATATCATCAACAAGAATATTATTCTACACTAGACGCTGGCAGAAATAGCTGACACAATCGTCGGCTCTGTTGCCAAAAAAAGGAGAAGAAGAAGAAGATGAGCCAAGCAAAGCCGAGGCCATTAATAATAAAGATTGAGTATAATGTGCCAAATCGCAAACTTTTTTTCATTTGGTAAACAAAACTGTCGCGTTATAGCATTTCTAATGTGTCTGCTGCTACACATATTCGAAAACACGTGTATTTTGTACCTGAGGTAGTGTGTTTGTTATTTTAAGTTATTTTAGAAGTAATCGGGATGCGGGGTGTACTAATACATAGGTGGGCTTAATGCCAAGCCTTTAGTTAATGCAGAGAAAAACGTAGTAGGTGCAAATAAAAGTAAAAAGAAACAGCAGATTACTATGCTACTACTATGTATTCATCCTCCACTTAAAAACTTCTCCATGTTCTCTAAGAGTACAACAAACTTTTTCATGCACGACAAATTAGATAAGGTTATTATTGCGCCGTACCTACCTTAACGAACAACTGAACCTTAAATGAAAAAACCACTTTGTAGTTCATAAAAAGTAATAATATTGTAAATGTAGTCTCAACATAATCTCAGTGCTTTGCGTGTCTCTGATGAAAGGTCGCAAGGCATTGCGCCTGCCCGGATTATCCACAACGGTCTCACCAGCCTGGACGCAATTAACTCTCGACATGTTTCAATTTACACTCGCAAATACTCCACCCGACAACCGCTGTATTGTATACTCCTGTACCCAGTGTACTGTCACTGTTAGTTATATACTTGTAGGTCAACGCAAATATTCACTACTGATCTGTTAAGAAATTATATCTAACTATCATTTCTTATTAAGTTTCTACTAAGTTTTAGAATCGTTTTGAAATAAAATATTTACGGCAGTAAGGCACTTTGACTGTGCGTTAGTCCTTTCGGGTTTCACACTGAGTCTATTTTATTTTTTCAATCGTTTCGACCTCATAGTTACATACTAAGTACCTATAGATATACCTTACTGATCTCAAGTTTAAAAAGTTATCCCACAGTAACGGCTTGATCCTTCAAATACAAAAATCACAAATGCAATATAGCAAAAATTTCTGTTTTATTATTTTATCTGGATAATGAGAACTATGTATGCTAGAAAGTTATAAATAAATAAGTAAGCATGTACTTGCTTATTTAGTGCCTTGCAAAACCCGCCGTAGCAATAAGATACTGTAAATTGCATTATTATTGGTTGCATTGGACGTTGGTATAATGAAAAAATCTTAATATAATTATGGTTGCGGTATAATATCTGGGTGACAGATTGGTTTTAAACTGTGTTACTCGATAAGTACAATGGTGACTGACATAGTTGAACCGTTTTGACCAGTATTTTTACAGAAAAATTAACTTACTTATCACATTCTAACCTTCACTACACGAATAATGTAGTACTGTATTTGATTCCTAACTTCTGCCAAGATGCTGCGTTGAATGATGATTATTGTCATGGTATAGTACTCAGTGCTAACGAAATTCGATGTTTAAGAAAACCGGATAATCCGTAATAAAATATTACAAGTAAACTTACTGATTGATGTGTAATTTATATGTTCTTTTATGTGTTGTTTTATTTTACGTCTGTTCTATTTTTACAATTTATTTAAATCGTTTTATAAAACCATTTTCTTTGAAGATAAAGGCATTGCATTACCATATACATAGATACAAGTTTTCAGTTTTAGTATCACACACTAAAGAATTTTAATAGCAGTGTTTTCATAAACAGAAAACGTGTACTCACAAACAGCATGCGCAAGTAGAAAGAATTTTTAAATGTATACTTCTCGAAACTCACTATAGTAGTGTCAGTATTGTATTCACGAGCTTTCATTGTATTCTCTGAATGTTGTACGAGGTCTCAAGGCACTAAATTATATAAAGTATAACACACATAATCTTTCACTTTATATCCTATTACCCATAATAACCGACATTAACTTGCCTAAGTAATTACGTCTTCCATTTTTATTAGAGGAGATAGCTACGAAAATATAGTCATGACCAAAAATAATTCCCGCAACAAAACTTTAATGGACTCAATTAGCGCTCGTTCCGAATCCCGCAAGTCACAAAATTATTTTTAAATTTAAATGTATGAAACTGGTAAAGTCCATAGTTTGTTATCCAGGGAGACAGCACACACTGACTGGAATAACACGAGGCAAGCTAATCCACACGAGAATAACAATGTTTTCACTTTATTTTAACTTGTTTTTGCCCATTCCCACGAACACTCCGGGGGACAAATGGATACGACTGGGACCTTTGCCTTATTTACCGGTTGATTTTCAGAAAAATTATTTACGTGACAACATTTTTATTCCAAAGACATTAAACAAAACTTTGTAAGTGATTTTATGGTGTGAATATTAATTAGGGTGCACATACGTTTAAATAAGTTGATCACGTCTGGATTACTGAGTCGTGAAATATTTCGACGTCAACTCAATTTAGGTGTACCTACGATCATTATATTCGTATAGTTGAAATTCAATTTATGTACAATTGAATTTCAACAATACAAACCTGGCAAAGCAATTAAATCAGTGTTTGTAAATCACTAACGTACCGTTAATATTTACAATATGTTGCGGAGTAGACATTTATTAAGTATAATAATATACAATTCAAATTTATATACAAATTGCATTATGAACAGGCTTTCTAATTCCACACATAGATATTTTGGACGATTGCGTTAACCATGGCGTTGTGTTTGAAACACACTATCGCCTGGCATTAGTCTACAAGACATCGATGAAACTTCATTCGTATGCCCGTCACTCATATAAAATACAAGCGCCTAATAAACTTTTCTCCCCAAACAAATCATGTATCTCTCACGTCCCTCCGCGAGGTATTCTGTTGAGAATGAGGGTTCTAATAAAATTACTTACTTACATTCTACGATGATCATGCGTTGCACACCCGCATTTTGCAACCATGATCATAATATATTTCACCAAGCGAGCATTGTGATCTTGACACCTACTTCACTATAAAGTGGTCTATTTATTATAAAATATTATCGTGGGTAACGTTATTTATTCATTTATTATCAATATGGAGCCGACCACGCGCCAATATGTTCGTTGCTCATTATTATTCTCGTGGTAGTACACGTATATAAATAAATTTACTTGACTAATTACCGTTGAATAAACTATCATATTGCTTTACTATTGAAACTGTCAGCATGTAAAAGCTTTTTACACGGTTTAATTAAAATAATCAGAGTACAATCACAATTACAAAATCGTAACGAAACTCTTTGTATTTCCTGGTGACTCACACTCGGCCTCACCTTTGTTGCTGAGAGACAAATCGTGAGATATAAAACAATTTCTTAAGCCTTATCGTTTACAATGAACATCTGGGCTTAAATGTTGTAAAGCTTAATTCAATTCAATAAATTATTTATTTATTTATTTATTTATTTATTTATTTATTACTCTTAAACTTACATCTATCTTTACAGGCAAGCCTAATGCGACAGAGAAGTTGAGCTTTTTATCTAGTTTATAACTATATTTATTTCTACATCCTAATACATTATTAAAACTAACCTAAGTACTGCAGATGCAATAAGCAGTTTTAGTAAATTCGTTCAGTGCACATGAAAACAGATCTATCCGGTCAGACAGCGTGTTGAGCACACGCAACGCCCGCACAAGCGGCGCGCGCTGCAGTAGGTTGGTGCGTGCGCAAGGCACAACCAGCAGCGGCGGGCGTCGGCGACGCCCTCTATATTCATCCGGAACGCACAGCTGAACCGTCTCTAAGATAACCGGATTGTGTATCTTACCGCGTATTACACTAAATATGTAGGTGGCGAGAGCTACCTCCCTTCTTACTTCGAGTCTGTAATAACCCACCATTCCCATAACAAATAAAGTAGGATACAGTAGTGGGTACCCTGGGAACACGCCATACTGCTTCAGATATAAAAACCTAAGAAATTTGTTTTGTATGCGTTCTATCATTAATTTATACTTTTCTTCGTGTGGAGACCAAATGACCGCATTGTACTCCAAGTGACTCTTTACGAGTGCTTCGTACAATGCTTTCAAGGCCCTTATATTGGTAAAATTGTTAGCCTGCCTCAAAACAACCCCCAAATTTCGGTACGCTTTCTTACATACGTCTATGATGTGCTGCCGAAATAGCAAATTGGACTCGAAGCGCACGCCCAGGTCTCTTACCTCCGTGATGCGCTTTAACGGCAACCCATCCATGACGTATTCGTACTGGCTCGGGGCCCGTGCTCGGTTAAACGATAGTACATTATACATCAATATATATAAATATAAATGAGAATATATCATCTATATTATAAAATGCTTTGTCCTGAATGACTGACTGATGGATCATCGCACAGCCTAAACTGCTGATAGTAGAGACCTTAAGCTTCGAGGGTGTGTTCTTTCTATGACGTAGGCATCCGATGTAAAAGGATTTTCCGACTCTAGGGGGGTGAAAAAGGGAGACAAAGATGAGTTAAAGGAAGTCGCGTTTCATATTTTTTAAATTCATTACTGAATGGTGTTAAAAAGAGGTAGAAAGTTATTTTAGGGATGATTTGCTTCGAAGTTAATACCAATACTCTTCGGTGCTTTTGATTTAAAATATTTTACTTTGACACATGTTTGAAAACTCAATCAACCTACGTCAAATGAAGTTGCTGTATTTAGGACCTGTTCGCACAGTGGTATTTCACCGCTAGAACTTTTTTCGCAATTCTGTAACACATTGAATCTTATGGAAGTAGCCGCCGCATAGGCGCTAAAGAAATGCGCTCCATAAAAACAACTGTGACTATATGTAGATTGAACACGATGCGGTGCGGCTTATTTCCGCGCGGATGTTTCCTATGTTATGGCGTCGTCATAGCTACGGCTGCACTGTAAAATAGAATTTGCACGTTTTGCTCAGTCGTTGCACGAAATTAAAATTTTTGTTCCACTATCCATTTAGACGTGCGTCTCAGTCGGGAATTGCTATAAACTGCCAAAAATCATACAAAATTTTATTCGCAGTGTTTACTAGATGTAATTTCGATCGCAAAATATAATACGTGAGATTAAACCCTCGCGGTGATATACTGCTGTGCGGACAGGCTCTAAAATTTTCTAAGCGAGATATTGTAGTTAGTGGTAACACGTGCAAAAATATATCCTCTGTTACTACTGGTAGTAACAAGCTATGATAATCATTGCGTTGAATAAGTAAAATCTATTGCTCATACGATGCATTACAGTACCTACTTTTGTTTTTGTTTGTGAGGATGGGTAGGGTATGGATATTATATTCATTTCTATTCCCCAGTGCGATCCTAACACCAAACAACCGCTCAAAAAATGGTTTCTGCTGCTAGTTTTTATTCTTACCGTATAATGAAGAGAGAGAGAAATTAATCGTCCGCTATATATTTTTTTCTATATTTTTCTAAAAGTATTTTATTTCTCCAATACAACTGTTGTACTCATTGACTGGCATAGCGCCCCCAGACGTCCGCAGGGCAGTAGCGAGCTCCACAGAGAGATTAAAAATGAATAGAAGCCCTCGCCATCTCTTGCATGACTACGTCCCTGTACAGCAGAAACTGAAGGACCGCCGCAGTTACATTAAATGTACTGATCCATTGACCACGGCGCCACACTACCTGACCCTTTTGTCGTCCCTAAAGAGAATCTCTCGTCTGGACATAAATTGTCGTGGCCGATCTGGAAGTCCTACTAACTAAACAGACTGCGAACTCAAGTCGGTCGAAGTATGGAAAATATGTTCAGGTGGGTTTTATGGATTGTACCAATCCCAAGTGTCTGTGTGGTGAACCCTATTAAACGATAATAATAAATTTTGGTTAGAGATTTTCGGTTTACCGTCTAAACGCTAAGAAGAAGATTTTAATTCGTGTTTAGCCAGTTTTTGGTTGACATGTGCAGCATCAAAGACCTTGTGGCGTCATCTATCTGGCCAATGATGACACACAGAGAAAAATCTAAGTGAAGACGACTGACTACGAGTTTACAGCATAGAAGTCAAAGATGGCGCTATCAACAAATATAGACCTCCCCATAGAAGCCTGAATCGCGATATTAACATTCTCAAACTAACTATATATACAAGTTCCCGACTACCAACTGTCGGGCAGTAGCCCGCCAGGCACGATCACCTAGCCTGGTCGGAGGATCCTCCCTTTGGTTGGAGGTATTTGGTGTGCTACCTCCACAACCTCTTTGAATTCAGGAGAGTGCAGTTTGCCATCAAAGTCAGCTTAGCAATAACCAAACAAAGCTCAAGGTTAAACTCTTAAGGTAGCGGTCGGAAAAGATTTATGAGTTCGAAAAGACAAAGAAGGTATGTTTGGATCATAGCAAATGCCCAAAAGAAGTTCTATAGTCTTTGCTTAGCCCATTAATGGGAGACAGGCGTATGTTTATAACAAAATTAATAAAGTAAAAAAACAATTAAAAATCCTATTAGAACCATTACCGACTGCTGCCCGGACGAAGTCGCGGGCAAAAGCTAGTTTATTTATAATTTAACTATTTGCCGTGACGTAAAACTATCCTAAAATTGTTATACAACGACGACAAAATAAAAGAACAAAATTTAAACATAAGTAGAGCAGAATATCATACGGTCGCCTAGTCAGTATGCTTTATATTTACTGTTCATATCTCGGCCATTCTGAAACTTTATGCCATATTACAAAAATATATTACGATAAAAATACATATAAAATAGTAGGTATTATATAGTTTTTATGGAGGTTATCAACAGAGGCTAACCTTTAGTGTATGTGAGACTACAGACTATGGACAAATTAACTGCTATTTCTTAGATGCCCTAACCTAAACAATTAAATAAATACCTACTTATTTAATTCAATGGGTGTGCATAAGTTAGGGCACACCGATCTCATCCAAGAATGCAACACCGTTGCAAAATACGTTATTTTTTATTGCCGTCAGTGACAAACTAAAAAACAGTTCACATATTGATAAAAAGTTACTTAATTGATGGACTTCTGCAACGGAAAATGCGATGCTCTCTTTGAACCTCGTTTGATAAAGAACTTGTAAAAACGTAATGGTAAATTATTGCAGCATCCATACCTCTGTATTTTAGTTTTCTTACGATTTTAAATTTTACATTTCCTGTCACTAGTTATTGGTAAAATATGATTTCAAACGGAATTACGCTTACGTTCTTGACAATAAATATTGATAAATAATGAAGAAATTTTGTAGTTATTATTAACTTTTAAACAAATAACAAGGCAATTAAGCTATTATAAATAGATTGTAATATCTATATATACACTGCAACAGATTCGGCTCAATATAGCTGTAGGCATTTTGTAGGTGTGATTGCCCGTCGGGAAAAGGTTGCGTTATATTAAACACTATATTGGACATTTTTTTTAACATTTTGGGATTAATAAAGATAATTTAACTTATAGGTATGGTAAAACTTATACTACCGTATATATACATATACTACTACATAAGATACCGAAGCGAAGCGAGGGCGGGCCGCTAGTATCCTATAAAATGGAATGTCCGACTTTAATAATTCAAAAAGTAGTCAACAGGTATTGAAACAGTCTTGAATACGATATAACTTATTTGAATAAGAATTATTAAAATGGTGGGGATAAATAACATCGTCTGATTTTGATTCGGCATTTCTATTAACTTTTATAATTTAAAAACGTAGTTATAGTTAAATAATTACAATAGTTGAACATATGGTCTTGCAGTGTTTTTTGTAGATATTGATATATTCTATAATATTTTAGAACTTTTTTTTATTTTATCATCAATACCTTTCGCAGCGCATGCGATAAAATACATTTTTTGGCTAACTTTTTTACTCCTTGGGTTGGTTTTAGTAGGAATTTCTAAAGATCTTTATTTTTTTCTAGTAATATATAATTATAGCCTATGTTACACACTGATATGTAGCTTTCTAATGGTAAAAGAATTTTTGAATTCGGTCCAGTAGTTTTTGAGTTTATTCGTTGCATAAAAATATACAAAAATACAAATATTTCCTCTTTATAATTTAGTATAGATATAGATATAAATGCATATATAACAATCCTATTAATATTATAAATGCAAAATTTTGTGTGTGTGTGTGTGTGTGTGTGTGTGTGTGTGTGTGTATGTGTGTTTGTGCGTGTGTGTGTGTGTGTGTGTTTGTTACCACTCAACGCCTAAATGGCTGAACCGTATTCGATGAAAATTGGTATGTATATAGATTCGGTGCCGGAGACGGACATTGGCTACTTTTTACCGAAAAACGGTCTGGTTCCCTAGGGATACAACATATATTATGAAGCCGTGAACCGCAGCTAGTATTATTATAAATATAATATTAAAACGCTCAATTGATCGCAGCAATTCATAGTGGCGAGGTGAATAAACAACTAGAGCTGAAATTGATTACAATCCACTGTTGACTAAAATCTGAAATACCAATATCAAAACTTCGTAGAATTTGTAACAGAGTATAGTCCTAACTATTTGTTAACTGAGTGGTGAAATTCAGTTCATTTAATGAATACTTCAATATATACGCTGTGGTTATGTTGCAATACGAGTATCTGCGGTATGCCTGCACATTTGTCACCTATATAATGATAAAATAATTGCATTATTTCAATTGAAAACAGCAATTAAGAGCATGTATGCATACCAATAATAATGTGATGAATAATAATTTGATAAAATCATATCTAAAAAGAATATTTAATTTTGTTATGGTTTGTATTGTAGAAGAGCTACGTATAACGATTAGTTTACAGTATAGTTCCCGATGAGGCAGTGATACTGGCAACAAAATGTTACACTTTCGTTTTGTTTTAAGTTCGTAGGCGTACTTATAAGTATTTTCTGTATTTATTTAATCAAACAAATATTTGTTTAAAATATGTTGTTTTGTTTCGAGCTAAGAACGCTTCATCATCAACATCAGCTAAAAGACTTCTACCGCTCTGAACAAAAGTTTCTTCTAAGCACCTTGACTCCGATCTGTCCTGAACCACTCATCATCTGCATCATGGCTTGCCAACTTTACCACCACCCACCTTGTAAAGAACCAATTAAGTACATATTTCTACCCCAACTCCCATTACATTTTAATAAGCCTAATCTGCAATCTAAATTATGTAGTTATTTATTAAAAAAGACCACAAATAATTATCTACAATGGAATTCTTTAATTTGATCTACTCCAACATGTCAACAAGGTTGACGCGACACGTACGGAGTTTGATAGTGTGGGACAGATAGACCCCTGTGAACTTTCCTTTACTATAATATCCCTACATGCATAATAAAAGGGAACAATTTTATTACACATTGCCCGTATCCTCGTTTAAGCTATTTGGCGAATTTGATAATTAAATCTCAGGGTTTAGAAATTTTAACGGTACAAATTGTCTCTGAAAATACGTCACACAGAACTCCATGTGGAATATGAATAGTATTATCGAATAATAAGCATTATCAAATACAATAAATAACCATCTACCACCATTAATATTCTAAAGGGGCGCTTCTAGGGGGTTATTACAGCAAACGTGTGGTCATTATCGAAACGAGACAGCGGGCGGGTAATTATAACAATTATGAGAGCCAACGCAAATCTACGGGCCGTACACAACTCACGTCTGGACAAAGTGCTGGTGGGCCTCCTGACAGTTAGTTAATAATTCAATCAGTCAGTGCGCCCCAGAGGAGCATCGGCTTAAACGCACAAAATATGCTAATCTACGCGCCACTCGCTACAGACCCCTCCGACGATACTTACTTACAAACTTTAAAATTAAATTGTGACCTTCTTACAACACTGATAGCTGTTGAATATCATTTTATTCGTTATTAACGAGAAACACTCTCGATGCCGACGTGTGGAACGACGTCATTATGTTACTAATGTGCCACCGACGAAAGTGCGCAAATTAGTTTTGTCAAAGAACAGAATACAATAACGATAACCCATCAAGAAAGCTCGGTATTCATTTATGTATAAACCATTGTATGGGTGCCGGTCTTTGTTGTATTTTATTCGTCATACTTATTAAGATAACTTATAGTAAACAATTATGTCCGGGGTACAATAGACTTATTGATTTTATGCAATCATTCAGACTAGTTACAAAAAGAATAATAATATTAAAATTACTGGGAAAATTCTTGCAAGTAGTTTCGCTAGAACTTTGATGCTGCTTTTAATACGTGTTGTCGCTTAGGGTTTACTAACACACTTGGAAACTAATATACATACCAATTATTAAGATCTACATGTACGTATACAGATTACAGTCTTGTGGCGAATGTAAGACAATAGCTAAATACTACGAGAACATTCTCCTGGGGAATCTAACATACACAAAGCTTTTAGTGCTGTGTTGCGTGCTATTTAATTCTGTGAAAGGGAGCCTAAATTAGGTTTAAAACTCATCCACTGTTGAATTTCTGTAGTATTTTTTATATTTGAAACTTTACTTAGTCTTGATTTCGGTACATATAGTCGGAAAGGGGAGACTGTCAAATCTCTAATGAAATTTTCTGTCGCGCCGTAACAAGTAACAGTTTACTAACCATATTAAAATTAAGATCCTTTAAAGTAAATTAAGTATGGTACTATAAGCTCTTCTAATGCGAAGTTCGATGTGTCGTAAGAGACCAAGGCCTTCTTGTAGCGTAATCCGTATAAGTTAAATTACAACTGCTCTGTTTTATTTCAAAGTTATGCTAGCTGTATTAGTCTAATATTATATTCTGATATTTTCATTTTAATTAAATCCCATTACAATAACCTAAAACATAAAAAATAATCAGAACACAAATAAAACAGGTAGGCAACCGTTCAAATTACAAGTAATAAACCCATTATTAGATATGGCAAGATATCAAAAAGCTATAATAACATAATGTCTAAACTTGTTGTAAAATTTTATGTTACGACCCTGTTCTGCCAAACCAAACTTTTGTTACTGCGATACCGAAGTTTATGTGTATCTACAGGTAGATACAATACTCGTAGATATACGTATTGCAGGATATTTACATGTTACGAAACAAGGTATAGCTAATGAAAAGTGTGGTACATTTTAAAACAATTGTCTTTTGTTTTTATACTGAAAATGTTGACTAATAGGCATCGACTTGTGACCTGTCAGATTGTAAAACCTTATGGAATTTTGCTAAACAGAAGACGCGCTAATGATACCACTGTTTAGATATGCATCAATAACTCTCGGCATAAAGGTGTCCTTTAGTTTTCAGTATTTTGATTTCCAATGCCAACTTTATAAGGGACGGCTACCGCTTAGCATTATTTCACTTACTTAAATTAGAAGCACCAACAGTTGCTTTTGTTTACCTAACGATTATTAAATAGGTACCTATGTATTAATTGCACTTTGTCTTACAATACTGTACTGACTGTAAGAGTCCATTCTAATAACATTTTTCAAACATTACAAAACAAGATTCATATTACAACTAGCCGCCTTCTCTTCCTTTCGGAACATCCTCTCGTTTACCATAAGACCCGTTCCGTTTCTTAATAATCCGTTTCCCAGAATGTGTTTACCCCATACGATGCGTTTGGCTTGATATCCGTTTCCCAAAACACTCATTTCCGAAATATGGGTATAAGCATGTCATGAGAAACGGATCTTTTGGCATATACTCCTTTCCAACATCAATTTCATACAATGTAAACAATCCGCCATTTTGCCATAGTCTATGATTTCATGAATTTACTAGTGATAGAGACAGGGATGATAAGAAAATAAAAATTAATTAGATTACACTGTTATAAATAGTAAAAGAAAGAAAGAAAAAATTCTGCGTTTTTTTCTTACATTTTTAAATAATATTACGTTTACTATTACTCGATATCTATAATCGATTAATTATATTTAATTTTTTAATACTCCAAATATTTGTATTTATGTTAAATATGGTATTGTATTTTATTGTAATTCTTGATTTATAAACATTAAGGTTATAAGACAAACAACTCAATCTAATAAATAAATGCAATTTAAATTAAGCGTTGACCTCTAAACGCAATGATTTGACTAAAGACTGAAATGGTATACTGAGATGCGTTTGAATATAATAATATTCTCGCTATACAAAATTTGTGGAACATTGTCTTAATGGAATTTGTGTGTATGTGACGATTTTATTATTACAATAAATAATATGAACTCAAACCTGCGAGGGCCAATCCAAAATAAATAAAAAATGAAACTGTTATTCAATTTGACGTCTTTATTCGACCGCAAAAATTCATAATTTTAATAAATAATCTAGTTTTGGTTATATATATATATATATATAAATCATTAATAAAAATAGTTGCAAAATGAATTTTAAGTAAACAGAATGTGTATGAATCCATGTGTCATCGGTTAGAGAACTTTTGATAGAAAAATATTGTTAAAAACAAAAAGCCCGCCTGTCTAAAATAAAGTGAAAAGAATGAAACTAATTTTTTGATGTTTTTGGAACGGGTCATTTGGTAAACGGTCAGGATGTTCTGAAAGACTTCTTTTTAGTATCAGCTTTACTGCAATCACTGCCTAACATCACCACGATACAAAACTTATGCAATGACTGACTTTGATGTATACCTAGTTTAACAATCTATTATTTATTTTCTTTAAAAACGTTGTGTAATGCCAACTCTTGTAAAATTTAATATAACTAACAGTATCAGTTTAACTTATAAATTATTTATTTAATATCTAAGTACATAATATATCCAAACTACCGCATTCAACACCCTTTAATATAAAACAATACTAACATAAACCACATTTGGGTGACATGTTTGACGAATATCATCTTTTGTTTTCACGGAAGATGGTTGTCATTTAATTTCATCTACATTTTTTCTATTTTTATCATTAATATTATTCTAATCTTGACGCTGGCAGAAATAGCTGACACAATCGTCGGTTCTGTTGCCAAAAAAAAGGAGAAGAAGAAGACATGTTTGACATTAATTAGACATTCGAAAATTCATTCACAAAATTCGAACATTCACTATTATGCACATTAATTAAATTCCAAATTAGAAGATGAAAGCTTTTACAAGCTTTTTGTTTTGCACTTTATAATTATTTGATAATTAAGTACAATCGGAGACAATTTTAGATTAAAAATATTAAAATTATTTAATATATAATATTTTACGCATTAAAAATATTTGAATGCATAAAGTATAGATATAGAAATTTTAAAAATAAAATATTGTCAATGAAATGAAGAAATAAAGGAAAACAAGGGGTGAAGTGATAATGAACTGGGTATTCAGAGAATCCGCAAAGATTATTAGCTTCTGCTTTTGAACGAATGATGGTATTTAAAAAACAACTCTTGCTGTAGAGAAGAAGCTCTGCGTCGCGGAGGACTTTACAATAATACAATTAACGGACTCAAAGTACACCCAGACTTGAAATAAATATTTATGGATCACATAAAGTTTTGTCCTGTGTGGGGATCGAACCCAGAATCTCATGCGCAGCAGTCACTTGCGCTCTAACTGCACCACAGAGGCAATCATCTTAGTCTCATAATTATTTGATAATATATTAACTTCATTGAGCGTTACTATATATATGATTGATTACATAACACAATAATTCCAGCGAATGATGGGAATCAAACCATCACATACCTAAGTGTAAAAATACTAACACCAATGTGATCCGCAATTCACCTGCCTTAGTACATACTAAAGTTAATTAGCGTCAAAAAGCTTGGCTTGTGTTAATATTCACACAAATTTTTGTTTAATAGTTTTGTTTAAAGAACAACTCACGTGCACAAGAATATCTTAAAGAAAACCTAAATCATTTAAGTAATTGCATTTGATGTTAAACGTTTAAAAAGTGCATAATCAGCGCGTGCCAGGAGGCATCTTGCCAAAATCCTGTAGTTATAAATCTCCAAAGCTTCCATTGAATAGATTCGTGCGAATTATTAACGCCCCATTAGTCTCCGGCGAACGTCTTTATTTGTACAGAGAAATCTTATTGAAATGCCTATCTGTTACTCACAAAATTATAAATGGCTTATCAGCACACGCTGAGCAGATTCCGGTCCTATATAAATCAATTTCGTTGTCACAGTCATTTGTTGTATTTCGGCTTGGGTAAATGCATTCAGAATATGTGCTTAAAATAAGCGTCCTGGTATAATATCATGGGTTTGCGCAAATGGAAATGAGGTCAGTTTGAATTTCAAACACTTAAATGAATAACTCATTAATAGGTGGGTTTGTTCTGTTTTTCATTTTATTTAAACAAGTTATTCTTAAAATTCAAACATTCGGCAAAAGTTACTCGATCTAGAAGTACCTAATCGTGTGGATTATAATAGACACTGTAAAATTTCTTCGCGATAAAATTACTCGCTTGAAGTCGCGAGAAAATGCTAGATTAAATAACATTAAATCTACATTTTTAGTTATCTACGTTATATTCTAAGTCTTTAAACATAATACAAAGTACACTCCACTTATAAATAAGTATCTAAGCATTAGACCAACGCACGCGGCGCTGACTTAGCACATTTGTATCTTAGCAATCGCAAAAACCACACCAACGCTCAGATTATTATTTTCCTAAGGTATTTATTACATAGACTATTGAGTTCACTGTGTGCAATAACTGTTTTTTATTTTATTTACACAAGTCATTCTTAAAATTCAAAAATTCTACAAAAATTACTCGATTTAGAAGTACCTAATCGTGTGGATTATAATAGACACTGTAAAATTTCTTAGCTATAAAATTACTCGGTTGAAGTCGCGAGAAAATGCTAGATTAAATAACATTAAATCTACATTTTTAGTTATCTACGTTATATTCTTCAAGCATAATACAAAGTACACTCTACTTATAAATTAGTATCTAAGCATTAGACCAGCGCACGCGGCGCTGACTTAGCACATTAGTATGTTAGCAATCGCAAAAACCACACCAACGCCAACGCTCAGATTATTATTTTCCTAAGGTATTTATTTCATAGACTATCGAGTTCACTGTGTTCCGGTTTAATAACTTTAACCCTACATTATTTATTACCTTAATTTCCACTGGTTTTCTTGTAAATTATTCTAAAGTCCGCCTTAAACTCGATTTTACTTATAAGGTCTGACATTTTTATTTCGTTAATGTCAAAGCGCTTGAAACGTTTTTATGGATGTATGATCAAGTAATTATGGTACTTAGATATAAAATATTCTGATGAAATGGAGATAGGTTTATTTCACAGTCATGGTCTAAAGGTTATAGTCTATTTTCTGAAGTAGTTTGGCGAAAACTTGTACTCTGAAATAACTTAGTGTTAAAAAAGTAAAGGTAATTTCGAAGTCATGTAATTTTACAATTTATTTTTGTTTTTTAGCCGGTATCACGAGGAAATTTACATATACCTAGAAATAACAGGCACACCATTTTTAACAAATATTTGTGGTTGCCAAAGTGGATAGTTCTTAGACGATATTTAATAAAGTTACTAACTTTCTATATGTAATCTATACATACAGTGCCGTAAATAGGGCGGTGCCACCGGTGCCCAGGCACAGGGCGTAGACTCTGGGGGGCGCAAGAATGGCCTGACCAGGCAGGACTATTATTTTTTCGGTTTGCTCCTGATAAGTTCCCGCTGCGCCCCTAGTGCTCGATTCCAACACATACGTACCTACATGCCAGTATCATCAAAAACGTCTATTAAATTAGACAAAACATCGCGCTCATTTTTTTGGCAGCGCACGAGCGTATTTGTGTTTAGTGTTTATCGGAGTTAAGCCGCCGGCCGGCTACACGGTCGGTCGGAGACTAAGCGGCGGGCGGGTACGGGCGGGCGCTATAAATTTTTTTTAATTATTATAGAAGTATGAAAACCATAGTGGCCCAAAAATTAAATCTTAAGCATCAGGGTGGGCAACGCATTTGCACTAGTGAACTTGCGATTGAGTTTTAGTGAGTGAGACACAGTGGGTGGTATAATAGGCGAAGGGTCCACTTAACATCAGATGGCTCGTCTGCTTGTTTGCCCACATCAGTTCTTTAAATAAAAAGATTTTTCTTCCAAAATATTAGATAATTGGTCCACCAACACCAAGTTCCTTGTGCTTTATTTTATCACCCTGAATGAAATAAAGTAGGCCTATACATAGCATTGCTCTAGGGTACCTATAATATCTAAAAAAACAAGGGCGCAATTATAGAAGCTCGCACAGGGCGCAAAAAAGGCTATTTACGGCACTGTATACATATAATAAAATTGGAGTCTGTTTGTAATATTGAAATATCCGTTTTTTACTACATGTATATGAATATAAAACCAAAATATTTTTTTTTACAATTTTTGTCTGTCTGTCTGTCTGTCTGTCTGTTTGTTCCGGCTAATCTCTGAAATTTCTGGACTGATTTTGACGGGACTTTTATTGACAGGTAGCTGATGTAATAAGAAGTAACTTAGGCTACGTTTATCTTAGAAAAAATCTTTTATTTTAGAAAAATAATGTAATGTTGATCGACTGTAAGGCGGAACGAAGTTTGCCGGGTCAGCTAGTTAAAAGATAAAGAGTTTTAACTACCAGAATATAATCCTATCAATTAAATCTACCAAAGCATTGTCCAAAACGATAGGCAGACTCGTAACTGCCTTGACTCAATTTTCGAAAGCAATGTTATAATATAACCCAAGTAACATGTAATAGTAAGCCCATTAACATATACCGGGGACGAATTCAGACTGTGGCCGCAATGTCTCTCCCTCTCATTGATTTGAGTAAATCTTCTTGTAGGTACTATATTAAGTTATCCCTTTAAGTATTAACCACCAACTAAAGTATACTTAATCCGTCGAACTATACTCGGTCTTGTATATTAATGTATATTCAAGATGCAGTCCATAAATTCGGCAACATGTTTACTCGAGGGGCTCGTATAGTAACAGGTTGTAAGGGTATAAAATATTTAATAGCCGCTACTACTTACAACAAAACGAAGTGGATCACGGAAAACTCAGTACGACACTATAAAAGGAAACATTCGAGGACTACGTGGTTTTTATAATAAAACCTCGGATCACTACACTTACGTGGCTATACGAAATGCCGCAACGAAAGAACATTACAAAGAAAATTGGAACTGAAAATATCTATTAAAACGACGGTCGTTGACCAATAAAAACTACAGCGGCGACGCTCCATGTAATTTTGTTTTATAATAATTGAAAAACAACATTTCGTCTCTTATCAAATGAACAAAAACATTATCGTAACGCGCCCAATGTAATTTGGAATAATGTTTTGTGTAATGGGTCTGTTCAGCAAAGTAGAGAGAGCGCAGTGGGCTTTTTGTCGAATTTCCCACGCCCCGGCCGCTATTACAAGCAAAGCAATCCACAAAAAGATAAATTGTGAGTGAATTTATTACAGCAGAGTGCTCTCAGCAGGACAGATTTTCTTAAAGAACACTCAGGTACTTGTACTTTATCGTGCTTTGTTAATTCTTTACAAATATAATTTCGACACTTTTTTCATCTTTCATTTTACAATATCTAAACTAAGTAATTATGTAAAATTTTAATAATATATATTCGCATGCAGCAAACAGGTTTTATGAATATAAAGTAATTTAAATTATTGTCATGGCAGAACTTGTCGCTCACTTTAAGAGGCATAATTACGAGTTTAATACTCGCAATAGTCACAGAACAAAGTGCGTAGCTATAAAATAGTGATGACTGGACGTAAATTAGCGGTAAAGTGTACTCGTATTTGAGTTGTGCCTTTCAAGTAAATAATCGTCGTGCCCGTTATACCCGTAGAGGATTCCCGTAGGTCCAATTTGGTATCAAGTTTCAAAATAATAGGAACTGAGTTCAGTGCTATCCATTAGATATAATTTCAATTTTAAAGTATTAACTTTGTTATAGTCATGTTTCTTAATCTAGTTGTAATCACTGGACTATCACGCGATTAAAGTTATAGAGATTCATCATGTATTGTATATGCCGCAGGCAAATTGAATAAATCCGCCGATTACATACTGCCTCGGCATTGGGTGAACACTCGTTGTCATCGGCATTATGCCGAAGGCAGATTAGGTTAGGTTAGAACTGTGACCCAAACGAATTTTATTTAATAATAATAATAATAATATTTCAACAACTACACACAACGCCATCTAGACCCAAAGTTAGTAGTAGTATTATATGCTAGTATTGTGGGTTCTAGAATACGGATATACATACTTAAATACTTCTTTATTTGTAAATACATACATATTATAGATAAATTACACCCAGACACAGAACAATCATGCTCATCACACAAAGGTTTGTCCTGGGTGGGAATCGAACCCACCCATTTGTTGTCAATCTAGTTTAAACATCCCAAATAAGGTATATACATTGCTGACTTAACATGTGGCGTTATGTAATATGTCGAGGCAGATTGCAAATGGCTGAATTTGCCTGCGACATATATGACAGATTTTTTTAGAAATCCTAGTGCATATTGTATGCACTATATAGCACAATATAAGTAAGCTGTTGTAGACCAACATAGCATAAAAATGTAATAAAAAAACAAAATACTAACAGTACCGATTAGACTTTTTAGGCTTAACTGTAGGTACCTTACGACGATTATCTTTAACATACATACAGAATTCGAAACATCATAAAATTAGTGCATACAGATAAACTTATTTAAACTTTGAAATTAATTAGAAAATGGCATTTATTGCCTGCTCCAGAAAATGGCTCTTTTCTTCCTCTACTACACTTTCTTCTCTGAAATATCTAGAATATTTTTTTAAATCTAAAGACTGAAAAATCAGTTATACAAAGCAATATCGCAAAATTAATGTAACATTAGACCTTTCTTAATTAGGTAAAATATATAATACGAACGGTCAATGTTTTTGTCCTCACATATAGGAAAGTAATAACAACAGAGAATTTGCTGTCTACTATACAATAACTACTTACAGAGTTATTTTCTCTATTAGTAAGATGTACGTAAACCTTTATTTATTCTCATTCTCCATGGCGGTAATATTATATTAATACGTGAGGAAACAATCTTGATTGTGGCCACAGAGGAGTGTGCGGACGTCGAAAGATAACATATAATAATAATTATAAACATACAAAGAGCAATTAAACTGCGATTTACGTAATAAATCACAAAACAAATTATTAACAGTTGAACTGCAGCAGAGCTTACCTAAGTTAATAATAATAATAATAACTAACAAGAAAATGCGCTGATTAATAAAATTACTCTTTGAAAATAAAAAAATCAATAACATTTAAAATTATTGATTTATAATTTTGACCAATGCGATAAATTATTATGTAATTCAGATCAAAAACATATGTGTTAAAGTTCGTAGTTCACGGGAATACTTCCAATATGTCCTGACAGATCTGACAGATCGCCTTTTTGGAGATTTGCTTGCTAGGTAAGTACTTACTTTATATTTATGTAGACATCGCGACTGATATTTGTTATCTGTATTGTGAAAATGGTGTACACAGAACAAGTACATACATAGAAGGAGTGTTAATCGCCCTCATATACTTGTCCTATTTTTCCAAATAAGCCGGATGGATACATTGAAAAGAAAGAGACAAATAATTTTGCTAAGGACGCCCGGTGTACACTGTAGAAACGTCAATTTGGTTACCTTTGGTTACCTTTAGTTACCTTTGGATGCCGAATTAAAAAGTGAACTAATGTCAAATGTTCCAACTTGTCAAGGCCTCTAGACAATTTAGTCGGATTAAACCGCCGCTCGTAATTTTCATTGTTGTTTATCTGTTTTGTGAAATAATCTAAGTTATTTAATAATTACATAGTGCTATTGTGAAGTAAAATTCAGCCCATTGGATAAGCAAAGTCCTGCGTTATTGTAGGTTGTAAATTACATTCTTTTCGCAAAGAAAATCAAGTTTAAATCGTCAACTTCCATCGGTGAGTAGATAACAAACCAATAATATATACTAAAAACCTATATATATGTGCAAAATACCTAAGTGATTTATACTTTACTATACTGCAATCATATTATAATCGTCTGTTTGCCATTCGATTCAGTAATTTTTAAGTATTTTACATTTTTACCAATTTGTGTAGTCATGTTCAATAGTGTTGTGACTTGTGCTGCATATTTTATCGATGACAAAAATATTACTATAATTTGTGTTAACGATTTTGTGGTAACTATCTTTGTACCTTTCATAGTGTTTCATACATTGTG
Organism: Parascotia fuliginaria; assembly: GCA_963082885.1. Classification (NCBI taxonomy): domain Eukaryota; kingdom Metazoa; phylum Arthropoda; class Insecta; order Lepidoptera; family Erebidae; genus Parascotia; species Parascotia fuliginaria. Next base: position 14,257,916 of record OY720172.1, read on the forward strand.
TTCTTTTGCAGGTTTCCGAAAGATCAGACCGGAAGATCCATGAAGCAAATTAAGAGAGAATTATGTTATATATTATATTGTTACACGTTTAACGTTCCAGCGGTGAGGACGAATCTACTCAAATTTGCTCCATTGTCACGCGCCATACGACTTATTAATATTATTTCTATAGAAATTAATATTTTCAATGTACCCTGTCAAAATTCAAAGATGTTGCACAAAAATGTATAGTATTGGATAAATAGGTATATTTATTTAGTAATTTTTTTAGGTTATCTGTAATGATATTGTAAATACTTTTTCAATAAATAAATAAATAAATGTTCTAGATGACTACAGAAATTTATTGATAAAATTGATCGGGAAAAATTTCTAATAGTACCAATTCATAACATAACAAAAAATATTTTAGCTTATGCACAAATAATCAGGACATTCCTAAACAAAACTGTAATTTTATGGGGCAGTAATAATGTGTTACAATATTATTGGAAATATAATCATACATTTGTGACATGAATCTTACAGCTGTGTTTTATTTTTACCTTGGGGTATCTGCTATACTAAGAAAGTCAGAAAAGAACAGAAGTCTGTTAATTTACCATAGCCCATAGACAAATTTCATCTATCGATATCGATAAACTGTCAGAAGGTATCGTAGCACTATTAAACTTCTATTTGTCTCTGAGTGTGTACGCTTTATTCTCATAATAGTCCTTCTATGCTTTAGTACTTGTTCTGTGATGGTGTATTAATAATAAATGACACGTGGTAATCGTGCTGTCTTGTGTCAGTAATTACCTTACATATTATTATCCTGTCCTACTAAGAAATAAAGTCGTAAGTTTATGAAGCAAGCTAATATAACATGTTTACCTTTAGGCCCATTTTCTCAAAATTTATGTTATATAGTTACAGTACATTACTCTGCAAAAAATCGTATATTAGAATTATGAGATATTGAGCAACACAATAAATGACGTCACTTTTCACATCAAAAAGGTCAAAGTTTATCCAACAACTTGCAGCCCCGATCAAGAAAGATTACTGTAGGTGTGATAGTGATATATCGATCAAACATGTATTGATTGAATGCCCCATGTATAACTCAGAAAGATTAACAGTTACTCTTCCTGACAATTTATACGCATTTTTAAAAAATGTTGATAAAACTTTAAATTTTATCAACATTACATCTATGGTTCAGTGGTACTGTGTACGGGTTGCCACGCAGAGTTCGCGGGTTTGATTCCCGCTCAGTACAAATATTTATTATTTGCTATAATATCTCAGTATTACGTCGCACGACCATTGTCGAGAACCGGCCCAGGGTTATTATCTGTAGTACGGCACTTCGATGTCCACATGTTTATATCGCAAAGCAAGTTACTGGTGGCTTATCCTGGCTTCTTGGTTGTGTCTGTGCAAGTACTCTCCGTTATTATTATTATTATTATAGTCATTTGTCAATTTAAAAATATATACAATATCTGTAAAATAAATACGCCTTACAGTGTACAAAATTCTTAAATCTTCTAAAAATAACTGAAACATTATTTTAGTATTATGCACTTGTTTAGTATGTCCTGATCCTTTAATCATTTAAATCTAAAAATAAAGTTTATTCTAAGAAAATGATAGGATACTATAAAATTCGGTAGTTAAATAATAAATATAAGCTCCTACAAAGAACGCACTTATCGTCAAAAGTGGTTTCTTTTAACTTTTAAGCAACCTTAAAAGGATCACGAATAGAAGAATGAATATCAAATACAATAAGATTGTATTAATAAAATGATAATTTATAAAATAAAAAGCCCACACTTAATTCACAAATACACACTCACACACACGTATCAAAACGGTTACTGTGTAGAAACACAAAAATCTATAACTTTTTTGTATTGCAACTTCAAAGTAAAATCGAAAACGCAAACCGGCAAAATGTAGTCTTGTCTAACATACGAAGGATATTCAGTGGACATCAATCGCTCCTGTCCTAATAACCGTTTAAATAGCAGAAAGATTTATGGAAAAGCCCAACAAAGGGGCCCTCGATCCGCCTGCGCCGATAAATCTACGCACAAAATAATACGATCCCCGAGCGATTTGTTCACAGGGACAAAGACTATGTTTTGTCCAATAAAATTAAGGAGCGTTTCATACCAAAGATGGTGTCACGTCAACTTGTTTGATCGTTAAGCGTCCAGTATTCCAAAGGGTTATACCAGTTAGTGATACTAAATTCCTAGAATTTGCTAATACAATTAAATGTTAAGCATTTTCTCGTGTTTCAGACGTGTTTTCGCTAAAAGGTTATATCATGTGAAGTTTGAGTCTCGAACGAAACAATGGTGCTTTTGAGCATAAATTTTAATCTAACATAATAACGAGATCTTAACATATTATTTTGAGCAGCTTGTTTTTTAAATGACATTCAAAAATGCCTTCATATATATGTATACAGAGCAGGTGGAGAGAAACACACGAGAAATAATTTATTACAAAGGGCAAAACACCCTCGCCTTTTATTCATATTTAAATGGGGAGTCTCGTATTGTAGGTAAGATTCGGTTGATGCGACCTTTCTTTTCCCAGTTGTAAGTGAGATTTGTACGAACCCAAGATGTATCTTTGAGAAAAAATTGCTGTGCGGATTGTAACGTAATGATATTATCTAGCTGTCTTCTTTATTTCCTACTTTGGTTAGTGATCAACGTCGTACCAATTTTGTTCTATCTTAGAACGATTTAGAAAACTAAAGACACGTGGCTGATCATGCTGCGGTATTACATTAAGTCCATGATGGTTTGGTTGTAATATTTTCAATCAAGATGGGTAAAATATGTATTCTTGTTCTTCTTCTTCACTTGGTTTTTACAATTAAAAAATACTCGGTTACAAATTTGCGATATTTCTTTGTTATTACTTAATAATTATAATACTCCTACACCGTGCTTCACTTCTATACCGCGTTTTCTCTTTGTGTAAATAAAATGTAGGCTCGTTGTCGATTAAGATAAATATGCAGTCTAATTGAGTTTAAATTGTTCAAATTAACTTATCAACTATAAAATTTTTGAACAATGAACACCTCAGAAAGGACATTATCTTGTATTTAATTATTTCTAATTGTAAATACGTTTTAATCAAGGAGTTGTACGGATTGTGCCCGTTGTTCACCGTTCTAATTCAGCTAAATATGCTTGTGGCAGGAGCAGACTTCCACTTTAGATTAACGGAATAGGATTTAAGCTCACTGCGTCACGATCGCCAGACAATGGCGATTGTCGCTTTGAAATTATGCAGACGTATATGTGAATTTCACAAGGTTTCGACGTCCAATGTTTTAAGATCAACAAAAGTAAACGTATAAACAAACTGCGAAGTGGAACATAGATTTCGCTATTAGGAATATATGAGTTACATACATACATCTACATAATGTAGATATTTGTTACAAATCGAGCTTCCACTCACAGTCGTACGACAAAAGAGCTGAGACCACCTTTTTTATCTTCCTCATTTCGCTTGGATGAACCGTGTGAGTGAAGCAAAATTATTGCCTTGCAGAAAAACCTGTGGAGTTAGAGGAAGGTCAGGAAACAGCTCACAAAGACAAAACTGCCGATTGCGGAGATCACCGAAATAATCACCGACGACGTCGAAAATGGCGCAATTTATCTGTTTAGTCCTTTTTATATTTTTTAAGAAGTTTGAACTAAATAAATTTTCGATTTTACTTTTAAAATAATCGTGATGTAATGGTAATACTCTATATCAGAGTTCTTGCACAAATCTAGAGAGTTCTAGGGAATATATATTTTAAAACAATTAGTTTTTAATTTTGAATTCGGAAACCAACAGACTTGTTATAGGAATAAAATATTTATGTAAATTCCTCTTTTGTTTCTAATCGCCTGCACTGGGGATCAGAACGGAATAGAAAATAAAATTAAAATAAACCGATCCCCAGGGGATCAGATCTGGGGGATCAGACCGGAATAACTCGAGATCTGAATGCAGATCTTATCTTACCAAACTCTATCCTATGTAGTTTTATAACCATGTTATAATAATGTAAGTTTAGTTAATACTTTTCAAAAAAAATAAACGACGCAGCAACATTTACTACTAATATTTTGGCATAATGAAAGCTAGTTCTGAGCCAAAAAAGGCCTACCATACTACAAAACCCATGTTCTCACTTCGTTACAATTAACCATTATGTTTTATACCAGCCCGGGTCTAATCACATCATTTATCTTGTAACTCAGTACTCCCGGTATTTAGCACATAATTATACTGTACTCGTGTATTAAAATATATAGCACATTTAAAATAATGTTAACTTATTAAGGTAGCTAAATGAGAAGAGCTCATAGCTAAGCAACTGCTAGATCGACAGATCTGCGAGGTTAAGCACACTTGTCATGATCAGTCCGTCCGTGAATGATGCATGAAAACGGTCATCGAATTTTGAAACACATCAAGACCGCGTTAAATTCGTCCTAATAGTCATAAAAATAGACTACTGGGGGGCACCAATATTCAATAATAATTGAGTTATAAAGATTTATAGCATACAAAAAATAAATATGCAATCAAATTCTTAGAATGGTAAAATTAGCATAGGGTTTTTGATGAAAACCAGACATGAATGGACGCGTGGTTTTGGATAGTAAAGAAGCCTTTCCACTACGGATATTACTTATTATGATATCAATTAATACTTGTTTCGACAAATTACTTGTAGATATTTTGTGTACCAACCTTAATTTTATATTTGCCCTCTTTCATAAAGCGCAGTATTCTTAAAATAACAAAAGGAAAATAAATCATATATATCATCACGCGTTCCGGGACAGTAAACGGATATGGCCGTGATGACAAGAATACACCTGTTGTGTCTACAGTAGTGTCTATGAAAGGGTTAAGTTCAAGTCAAGAAAATGTAACATGAAAACCCTACAATTTACAATAATATTGTTTGACATGATATAAATAAAATAAAATAAATAGCAGCGACAGCTTAATTTTAAATAATCACTGCAAAATAATTTGGTAAGTATACCCTAAAATTATTAAACATTTCGAAACTTGAGTCGTAGCACATAAACAGAATCGTTAAGCGCCTAACATTTCTCCGGTCGCCTCTAAAAGTAATAATTTTCGTGAAAATAGTGCGGTTCTATCTAATCATGCCTACATGACCGCGCACCGATCTCACCATCTACGTCTCATTAAGGCTCCTTGCCAGCGTATAGGGTAAAGCGTACGATTCTTGGCAGTTTAGTAGAAAGCCCCAAGTCGTAATTCGTAGCGCCGAAGGCTGCTAACAGAGCGACTGGCGGGCATTATTAACGGGCCATTAGCCCTCATTCGACGCTCACTGGGATCTGCAAGACGCCACCGCGGCCTATAGACAACTATTCCGTCGGGAAACGAGAGAAAATTGTAAAGCCGATAATTGTTGACGGTTTATGTTTGTAGGATACGTTTTCTTTGATGTTTTCTATGCTAAAATTTTTTTAGCTAAAAGATTTTGCAGACAAGATTTTTGATTGTGTAATCTAGTATCACAGTCTGGTTAAAAACTTTGATATCACAAACTCAAAGTCCTGGTTGTACTTTATGCCACAGCACAATAGTACTATGTTTAATTTTTATTTAAAGCACAATCATCGCAGCATAATTAGCATCACAGAAAAATAAATAGTACGAAGTAATAGCATTCATCATGTAAGACACAATGTACAAACTCATAAACACGTGCCATATTATAGCCAGTTCACACCCAATCATCACGTTTTTATCTTAGCTAAGCTGTCGTTCTAGCTGTTCCCACTAGGTCGTAAATCCAATTTTATTATTACAAGGGAGTCTCTTGGATACACTTTATTTTCAAAAGGGCTGTTGTTTGACGTAGTTATAGAAGATTTACATTTGATAATTACAATATAATCATTGTAAGTTCCTTTTATAGTCAGAGAACAAGCTTAATTAATTAAGTTAATTATTAAGATTTGCATTCCCAATGTCCGGCATAGATTTGAGGCGACTTATGTGATATAGAGTAGCCTAGATTCATCATTATCATCATCAGCCTACGGCAGTTCACTGCTCGACATGGGCCTAGATTAACGCAATCTAATTATACTATTACGACTTTTTAACAACTGACTGCGGTTGTGGATGAACCTCGAGAGCTTGTGTTATATTAATTGTTCGAAATATTAATCGTTGTTTAACTAATATACCATAGTAACACATTATCTAAATAATAAGTAGGTTTACCCTATATATACATCTAAGATTTCATTTATGTGCGTGTCAAGTTTCATCGGAATTCGTCCAAAAGCTTACGCGTGCTTAACAAACAGTCAAACATCTTCACAAACTTCTTAACTTTCTTTATTTTTGCAAGGAACAAGGAAATTGATGATCTTTTCTTTGCTCAAATCATTCATTCGATGAACATAAATGCTGGCTACGATATTTATTGCTCTGATTCCAATTTTTTTAAATTTTAAATAGACAGACCTGACTGTACTTGAAAATGGCAAAACGAAATAGGTACCTACAGGTGTAGGGTATATTATTCGAACACCAGCATATTCTCTACAATTCTCTCTTTACATTTACAGTTGGATAATACCTATAGCATAGGATATTTATGTTATTTGTTGCTTTTGTTTTTGTATTACAACACATAATAATATGGTATAACAGATGCTGATTCTCACAATAACGGCTACAAGTTATAATTGTTAGACGATACAGCTACGAGTTTATGCTGACTTATAGATGATTTTTACCTAAATTAGTCTAATTTAAAAAGTAGTTTGCGACGTAACAATACTTTTATTTAATAAATACATAATTATATTTTTAAATGATTGTATTCTATGTAAGACAATGCCATAGTGTACGATTATCGTACTGTTATCCCGAGTTCGATCACCGAATAGGGTAAAATGATATTAAGTTCTCTGGCGGGTGGCTATTTAAATATATATCTCAAATATATACTACTCAAAACAAAATCAGGGCCATCAAGTTTTTTTGCTATTTATATGCAAATAATACATTTTAAACTTAAGTTGCGTTATTTTCATAGTAAAATAACTGTAAGCATTTTGGTTACTTACTTTTTATAAAGCTTTCACCAAATTCTAGCTTAAAGACAGAACATATTTTTAAATGATAAAAATTGAAGACCATGAACCACCAAACTCATGACGCGTAAACCCTCTTAAGGTTTTGGTTGTTTATCTTAGGTAATTATAATGTTATTGTTTACAGTTTATGCTAACAATTGTATTTAGTTAAGATCGTCAATTGTTTTTTTAAGTTAAAAAGAATTAGGCCATTTTGATTGCAAAATACGACCAAAAGAAAACACTGAAAATTAAAAATACTGTTCTAGATAATCCTTTTTTTTTAATTAATTAAGATATGTCCTCCCATTTTACGTATACACTACTGAAGCCTTGTGTTAATGAATGAGTCACATGTGATTAGTTTTAAATTGATAGCCCGAAACCAGTGGGGTAGCTTGTCCTAGACAGGACAGGCCGTGTGTCAAAAGTCAACGGAGGCCCTTCCGCAGCGATGTATATAGAAGGGGGGTATTTGATACCGCAGATATGACCGTAGCTACGCCCATCTCCCAAACACACAGACTTGAATTAACGTGTTTAGAGTATCTATTACAAGTTTAAACCGTCGTCCCGTAATAATATTATGTCCATCATTTTTTTGATGGACATAATATTATTTTTTCATGACATTGAAAGAAAATGTCTCACTAAGTCCGCACTACACACTCACGACATTTGATATAAGCGAACTGATTCAATCACTTTCGAATACACACACAATGAACAGCCCTCACACGTAATGTGTACGTGAGTAATTGTTACAGAACTCCCTCCCAGCGAATTAAGGCAATCAAAGGAATAAAAACAATAATAAATAAGCAACACGAGTGTTTCTTTCCTCTATTACTACTATTAACAGGCAGACAGTTAATTCTTCTTTGTTAGTTGAATGTGATTGTAATACTTTGACATTGATGGCTGTTACTATTTTCTGCCCGTTGTCACTTGCTTACTTAACCCTCTAGTCATGCAACTAACCTTGATTCTTCTACGTTTTAAAGAAATAAGAAGATACTTGGTCAATATAGAGCGATTTGGTATTTCTTTGATGATAAAAACTGATCAACAAATTAGTTCTCGTCGTCGTCAAGGATAATAGTTAGGTACAGCCACTGCAATTCGGCTATTTTTCTTCACGTAGCAATTGTTCGTATTATTACCTATCCTAACAACGACCTGCACTTATAAATAATTAACCATATTATATACGATATTTACGTCTAAAATATATTTGGAGAGTAGTTTAGCAAACTGTGTCAACAACTTACGGTCAACATGTGTAGTTTAGCGCAGCGCGGCCGCTAGACGGTTATATTCTATAACTGAACTAACTTTTATGCAAATACGCAGTGTAACAGCACATCCCACCTGGGATACGCTCAACTCCTAGCACGTCCTCCACTCGCTAATTAACGACCAAAGTTTGAAGAACAACAATACCTAAAGCCATAGTTCATTAGAGATTGGACTTGCGTTCATAAAATAAACCCTTCCGTAAAGTAAGAATTTTTGCCATAAATTTGGGAGGAAAATTTTGTTTTTTATTTTAGTCAATGTGTCTTGCTTAAAGCCTGTTACTCGCGAGGTTGTAAGTTCGAAAGCGGGTAATTACCAATTTCAAATTTTTAGAGTCAAGTTTATTCTTGAACATTATTGGCTTACGATGAACGAAACCCGTACATCGCAAAGAAGTTTTTACGTAATTTATATATTTTTTTTATAATTATGTTGACAAACTAGCCAGCAACTCATGTGATCTTAAGTAATTATCTCCACTTTTAGTCATCGAAAGCACCATAGACAGACATAGTTACGTCTAGCAGAACTTAACAATGTTATGTTCTGTTAGTTTGATGTCATCAAGTTGCAGCTTAGCTTCATTTCTCAACGTCGTAGCTTAGTGTAACTTTATTAGGAACATGCTTGAAGTTTTCTTCATCTGAATATGCTAATCCCAATAGACTCATTCTTCTTGCAAACAGAGCTTTTTATTAAAGTAGACGAAGCAGTGTATAGGTTCATATTTTATTACAAAGTTCCGATAAGACGCAAGACGTGCGTGCGAAACACCTTTTGCAAGATAGACAGGTACACCTCACGCACGTGTATTCAGGAAAAAATACTTGATGTCATGCATTGTATCAAATAAATGAGTAGCTGATTGGATTTTTGGTGAAATTACTTGATAGAATGTAGACAAATTTTTTACAAAATGTAATATTTTATCTTTGTGCCTTCGAGGGGAACTGGACAACATTATCATCAAGTAAAAAGGTGTGGAAGACTATGGGAGAGACCTTTGCTCAGCAGTGGGACAATATAGGTTAATAAAAAAAAAGTATTGTATCTCTGACGATCAATAAATATGAACTAAAATAGAGATTTATTAAGGAATAAGGATTAAGGAAGAATGGTATTAGGTATTATTATACGTATCTATCACATGTCAGCTAAAGGCAACCACTGCTGAGCGACATAGGTGTTCGTCAAGCACAGTCACATTGAACGGTCGTGAGCCGCCTCATCCATCGGTTGCCCACCTCTTGATTCGAATTTTTTGGTAAATCTTTGACGCTTCATGCAAAGTAAACGGATTAAACGATGGTTTTAGTACCTGCAAGGGCGTTATGAACAATAATTTAACAACGTACAAGCAATATAACGGCCTTAAACTGTATAAGTCTGTACTTTCAAAATCGTGTTAAGCAAATGTATCATTTTAATACCTTACAAATGAAAAGTTTTAAATTTAATGCATAGATTTCAGGTATGTACAACATAAATAGGTCTAGGATCAATGAACTTAAAGTCGCATTAAACGAATAGTAATAAAAAAAAAATTTATTTTTTCAAATCTGATAACGCTGAAGCCAAAAAATTTTTTTAGAAAAAAAATAAAAACCGACTTCAAACAACACCTACATGTTCAATCCTTAACTAAAAAGTAGAAAATAATATTTTAATTACTTCATAGCAAAGAACATTAAAGGGGAATCAACGCAATCCTTGATATCTATAATACTTTACTATTTATAGTTTTAGTCCTTGTCAACACTTTTGCTGATCGCTAAACCCTGAATCCCAGAAACCCAAATCAAATCAAAAAAGTATTGATCTACCAACAATAAAGAATCATCAAAAATCATAATTTAACTGACCGAGCAATCGCTCAGATATACAAAAAATAAACAGTGGTGCTGTAAAGACAGGTTTAAGGCCGCCCGTTACTATTGTAATTTCACACGACCATAAGACCTCCAACTTGGCTTAACTACTACCAAATTATAGTGATAATCATATTCTAATGCTTCTAAAGAATGAAGACGCTGAAAATGAAATGACGCAAATGGTCACTCATCCAGGGCCACTTCGTTTCTAACAAAAAATGAATTTTAAAAATCACTTCGAACTTGTAGCATGGACATGTCAATGTCAGATAATTCGTCGCAAAAGACATCGACGTGCTGCTTACACGTCTTCACTTCTTGCAAACGTTTTGTTACAAAATATTAAATTGAAGCCAAACTACTATGTCCCATGTTTTTTTTATAAATCATTCTTTATAAAAAAAACATGGGACCCCATTTCGGAGTATACCCTTTCAAATAAAAGAAGAATTTTCCAAATTGGTTTATAAATGACGGAGTTAAGTTGTAACAAACATACAATCACTGAACCATTTCTTATAATAAAAAAATGGGACCAATTTCAGAGTATACCCTCTCAAATAAAAAAAAAATTTTCAAATCGGTTCATAAATAACCGAGATATGAGGTAACAAACATACAAAAAAAAAAAAAAAAAACTTACGACCAGAATTGATAACCTCCTCCTTTTTGAAGTCGGTTAAAAAGGCAAAAACGATACCTAACAGCCTAAAGCAATCTAATTGATGAAATAACGTAGGAACCGTGGTCTCGACTCATTTTTAATATTAGATATATTTGTAAAGGAGGTCTTATTATAGAGTTTTATTTTTGACCGAAATAACACATCATTAAAATATTAATGCCACCATAACGCTATGTGTTAACACCGACCGTTAATTACGACGGTTTAATTAGAAATTTGGTAATACATGTAATTTGGTTAAAGAGTTTAATATCAAAACATAGGCAATCTCAATCACACAGCGAGGTAACCCCTAACGGGAACAACCCAATTTACTAGTGTACAAGTTTATTTGGGTATCTGTCCTTTGGGTATTATAATAAATGGAAGGACAAATTCACGACCTTTCCGTTGTATTAAAATTTTACTAAGTCATTCACACAGAAACTTTAATTACAAGCGTAATATATTATTATAGAAATCGCAAAACGTTATTCCATTTTAAACAACAAGAACTTTCCAAAGTTCCAGGTCTCAGAACTAAACTAGTGCACTCTTTGCGATTTATTTTCACGTACGAAAGGACTTTCACGGCGTATTTGAGAACTCTTAAGTTAAAAAGTACGAGTAAATTCTTTTCTTTTTAAATTTAAATTTCAAATGCAATGTTCAGTCGTGTTATGACAATCCTACTAATATTACAAATGCAAAAGTTTGTGTGTGTATATGTTTGTTACCACACAGCGCACAGTGCGTAATTTTTATAATCTAGAGAGACAAAAGTCTTAAACCCATACTGTACAAATTTACTACGCGATAAAATGTATAGAATCAAATTTAAAGACATTGTCAAGGTTTTAGACATATATTGCAACATTAATATATTTATATAACACAAAAAGGACAATACACAACAAAAAAACACGTAATTATTCGAATGCACAAAAAAATACAGGTTTATTAAAAACAGAGATTCTTTTGAATGATGAATCACGAAGTCCCTGAACGAAGACACGAAGGAATTTAGTCAGAATAATGAGATTATTATTATTATTATTAGCAAACCAAACGTCGAAAAATTTTCTATGCGATATTTGCGTAGGCATTCTGAAAATATAAAAAAGTTATATGAGTGTCGCAAATATTCGCAAACAAATTAACATTTTTATTGTTGCTAACAAATAGTACTTTCGAATAAATATAATAAGGGATCTGTATATTTTGATACATTGTACTAAAACTCAACAACAACGTGACTTTGTAATATTTCGACTAATAAATAATCTCTGTCAATTCAAATGGCGCTTGTGATGACATTTTAAGACTGATTAAAACAAATACATATGGAAACTTACCTCAAAACTCCGAAGAAAACAATAACAACTCACAATAACTAGTAGCGCACACAAGCACAGTGTATTCAACGAGCAAACTCAGCCGAATAACGCGATATGACTGAGCGTTTGGTCGATGCAACTCAGATAGCTGACTGTTCCGACCCTTTGTTATTGTGTGGTGCGAGTTCTTGGAAAATAAATTTTAGGGACACGTAATATGGTTTGTCTTCTTTGAATGTAAATAATATTGACCAGCATAGACTAGTGTGGAATTTGACTTTTGTCTCTCTAGATTATGAAAAATTACGCACTGTGCAGCGCCTAAACGGCTAAACCGATTTCGATAAAATTGGTATGTAGATAGATTCGGTGCCGGAGTCGGACATATGCTAATTTTACCTCGAAAATCGGTCTGGTTCCCGAGGGAGACAAAACTCACTTTACCGGCAGGCGAAGCTGCGAGGCGCAGCTAGTAGATCATATTCAACATAAATAAAATCTAGATCCCATTTGTCTGTATTGAAAAATTGTGTTTTTGGTTGATTACAATTTGGATATTGTTATATCAAAACTATTTGTAACTAATTCTGTAAATATTTTAGGTAGAAACAATTATCTTTAATATAAAAATGAATCGCTAAATGTGTTGCATAGCACAAATTTCGAGAGCAACTGCACCAATTTCGCTAATATTTTTTTTTATAATATTCCTTGAAGTACGAGGATGGTTCTTACGGAGAGTAAAATTAAAAAAATTGCCTGGAAAACAAAAACACTTTTCTATATTCCTATGTAACATCACGCTACTGGCGACGGGAGCAGAGCAGTAAGCAAAAACGCGGGTAAAACCGCGCCGCAGGAAGCTAGTGTTATATAATTTAAAGATTCATCACAATTATAGCAGTTTCAGGCTATTTAGCTGATACTGATATACTGCAATAATTATGCTATAAACATCCTTCGCGAAAAAAGGAAAGGTGGTAATTACCGTTAACCATACTTCAGTCAATACCATATTAATACAGCACTTGTAGATATATGTAGGCGTACCAGCTTATTGTTTCTTCGCTTATACATTGTGTCTCTACATTATGAACGAGACTGAAATGAGTATTTTCTTTAATCCGTCTTACGGCTCTATTACAGACGGAAGAAAACAAGGGATCAGAATTAAAGAAAAGATTAGTAATTCCCTGTCCGGAGACGCCGAAGTGAAGTGGCGCAAACAATAAATCTTTGGCCGTTTTCTTCCGGCTGGCCGCTGCAAAAACGGCCACGGGTAATTAATTACCTCACTTGCCCGAGGTTAGCTTTGGATTCCAATCCCTGCTTTCGACTTTTTTTGGTTTATACTAAACTGTAGATGGGTAATTGATTTGGGGGTTGCAAGCGATGAAAGTTTCGAGCATTCTTGAGATTTGTACTATTCTTACTGACGTAACCGACACGTCATTTTAGATGTATCAATAAAATTGTCTAAAATTTCAAATTATACATAAGTATTGGTATTTAATATCTTTATACCGTATTCAGCAAAACTGGACAAAGAGACAAAAACGAAAAATCTCTATACTTACTCTCCATTTTACAGTAGTAGATCCACGCTCATTTCAGCATAAATGGGCCAGATCGTCCGGGGAAGTACGCTCTCATAGAAGATTGAGGTAAAAGTAGTAGTATCCGTACTACTGCGTTTCGTTCGGTGAGTGAGAGCGCCGGTGGCCCCTTTCCTCTTTCCTCACTTCCCTCATTCCCTTCCCCTAACCCCATTCCCAGCTGCCATAGTGAAGGCCACCATACCAGCAGTTTAAGACGATGGCTTTTGGTATAGTGGCCACTATTTCTGGATTCCACTGACTTACCATCAGGCGAGTTGGAGTCACTTTGGTAAGCTAATATAAAAAAAAAATCTTCATGTATCAACAAAACAAACTAGAACATTTTGTTGATACAACATTTTGACAACTTCTAGCTCAGTTTCGGCCATGATCGAATAACAAACAAACAAATAAATACCTAATTTAAATTTCTAATTCCAATTATAATTACCAAATACATTTCAAAATATTTATCTTCAAATGCACAAACATCAACCGTATTAAAAGAGCCTTATAATTTATTACAAGTTTGCCCATATAATAAACAATTAATTAAAGGGAAACGTTGTACAGAAACAACAAAACGAACAGAACACACCAGTTTATTAATTTCCATCAAACCGTTAAGGAAAAACGCGCTTCTACAAATTACTCTTCGCAAGCATCTGATAGTCAGACGGGTAAAAAAATATTAAAACCTCCTTGAAGTTGAAGATCGTAGTAATGATCTGTACTTTTGCTGGCAGGATCGCTTGAAATTGTTTTCGTTTTGAGCTACCGAGTGCCGACGACTTAGCGCCCTGCAAATTTATACGTTCTTATCTACTGCTTTTATATCAACTGTGACGATGTTTTGTGCTTTCTTTATTATCGCTAGTTGCTATTTATAGTAATTAGTCATCTCTTGAGCCAATGTTTATTATTCTATTAATATAAGACTGAAGTTTTAAATTCGAAAGATTTGTGTGTGTGTGTGTGTGTGTGTGTGTGTGTGTGTGTATGTGTGTGTGTGTGTGTGTGTGTGTGTGTGTGTGTATGTGTGTGCGCCTGAACGGCTGAACCTATTTCGATGAAAATAGATTTGGTGTCGGAGACGAACATAGGCTACTTTTTATCACGCTAGTATAAAATATTTATACTAGCGTTTTATCTAAATTGCCGTGCTCTGAGAAGATTTTATTTACCTACGTAACCGTACCTAAAGAGTATCTATCATATATGTCAACTCATAGAAGAGAATGGAATGTAAAAACATTTTGACCGGCGTAAAATTACGGGTAGGCACAGGCTTGGCTAAACGCCTGCCATTGCAGAAGACCAGGACGGTCACCATTTACCACCAGACGTTAGATCTTCTCTCACTATAGATAATATAATCAATAATTCCAAAGATGCTAATTATGTCAATATCCTATTGTTCCGTAAGTAATTTTTTATAGTCGAATAATTTCATAATTAAATAAGCATGATCCGTATTAAGATTTCAACTAATATCTTCTGTATATAGGCCATAATATTTATTAATATGTATGTATGCATAATTTAATATTTATAAATAAATAACAGTGTTTATAAAATATCCTATTTGCATTTTATACTAACTTCTACCTGTGTTTACCAAATTGCAACCATGTCAATGCAAAATTTTATAAAATTCCATGCTGCGATTCAGTCGTATACCTTACTTATATTCGTTTGTAAAAGTGCTAGATACACAGACTAGTTAGAATATTAGATTAAGCATTACAATAATATTAAATAAAAAAGAAACAGTAGATATAGGTATTTTTATTTGTCTTAAATGTCTAGTCTAATTTTCACATTGTGTCTGGACTTTACAACAAGACGGAAACCTAAACATATTACAATTAACGGACACAAAGTACAGCAGGACTGCCGAGTCCTGGTGTACTTTGAATCTGTTAATTACGTAACAGTCTTACAAATTACACAAAGTATGGTTCGATTGGGTATCCAATTCACTGAGTTAATGCGATCTGTTTTTGTACAACTTTTTTGCATGATATAGGTACATAACCGGACGAAGGATCGCTGCATATATTTATCAGCAGACGTCCACTGTTGTACATAGATCTCACCAAATAACGCCAGCTTGACCGTTCGCTAGCCTACTAAACGATGGATAAAGGCCGCACAATATATTATTATACCTACCTGTTCAAAATCTCAACAGGTGTTCCATTAATATTTAAATCGTACTTTAATATTACTGCAATGAGTTTATCGGGGTAGTAAATCGAAAACGTGTTGTAAAATTATATTTTAATTTAGATTTCAATTTGCTCCAAAACCTTTATGAATAAATCAATATTTTATCCGCAATATGTCATATTTTAATAAAGCATTAATTAGCCTGGTGGAGCTTTAAAAAAGGCATGAACGGCATCATCTTACCTGCTTTAGGTGGATTGGCTATTTTAAACTTTTAGAGTCCTGATTTCTCTACGACGATATGTGACCTTAATAATGACTTTGAAAACTCACATTATTACTTGCCAATTTTTGTTAAGGACATAGCAGGAGGCTGCTATAAAAAAGCAACATCTTGTAATCGGGTATCGAGAATGAACTTGTCATTGTTTCTGAAGTTGATAATATTTAGACACCGAGATAGAAGATATTTGTCAACAAGAAATAACAGCGATGAAAGAGTAACAAAACGAATCATGTTACTCACACAAACCATAACACACATTTGTAGCTACACTTGTATCATCATAAGTCGAGAATGCTTCAAATTTCTTCTTGAATAATATCAACGCGTTTAAAGCTCGTCTCGGAAGGAAAAGCAGTTGTAAGTAATAAAAAGATTTCCTTAATCGAGTTACTTAGTACTAAAAGCCGAAACTCAACGAAGATAATGCTGTTGGGTTAAATACTTTATCTTTTATCTTATAATTTGGACTGTTTTTAAAGCCAGTGCTCGACCCGGGATATTTTTCTGTTTATAGTAATAGTTCAGGTTCCATCAGAGTTTTATTTTACCATATGTCTGTCTATAATCTAGAAAGGCACTAGGAAATGAAAATGTTAAGTATATTATCATTTAATCATCATCATTATATCAGCCAAAGGACGTCCACTACTGGACATAGGCCTCCCCCAATTTCATCACCTTGGACGGTCGTTCGCCGCCCTCATACATCGGTTGCCCGTCACCATTATAAGGTTGTCGGTCCACCTTGTGAAGGGTCTGCCCACGCTGCGTATTTTAAAATATTATCATTTATCTAACGATTATCGGACAAGCAGTTTCCGTAACCATTATGACATTAAATGGGTTAAATACATACTACTTCACAAAGAAAATAACATTAAATGAAATAAGGCACTGATATTGTCTTTTGTTACTTTTATATTTTCTTATTCTTTAAGGGACGCCTACAAAGGTTAAAAAAACAAGGAGGGTAGGTCGTCAAGAAGCCTAGGGCGATAGATCCTTACGAGGCTCACTACCTTTTTTTATCTCCGTTTTTATCTCAAGATTGCCGCTACTCTTTAGCTTAAAGTACGAGTCATAGGATATTTTATACTATAATATGACTATAGTAGGTACAGAGGTCCTAAACAAGTGACATTAATTTCTATTCTATTTATAGAAAAGATTAAAAATTTATAGGATTGACATAAGCGTTGGCGTTAGTTTATGTCAATCCCATACATTTTTAATCTATTCTATGAGTAGGATAGAAATCTATTCCACTTGTCTAGGGCCTCAGGTATATTTTTATGTTAGTTGTGGTTCAAGGTTTTCTAACACTTACCCTCAGCTCCCATAAAGTTAAAAAACAGATATAACGACATTCTAGTTTTGAAGTTCGGGTCCTTAATCTCAACTGTTACCTTCTCAATCTAATTGGTATTGAATGCATTCCAAATCAATTTAAATATTTCATTACACACTAAGTTAGGTAGATATAACGTTATAAGTACAATGTGTCACCGCATATTTATTTTTTGCTTTCTAAACATACGTACATGCAACTAACACGGGTGAACATCAAACAGAAATGTTTACATGACCAAACAAACACTTATCTGAACAAACGATTTGTAGCGCAAGGGTGACATCGGCTCATAGCTGGAGGCTGATTGTCGGCTAATTCTTCGCGCTCCGCTGAAGACTGTACCACGCAATAAATTCGACTCATTCAGACAATCCACCCAACTGAAAGAGCTCCGATAAAAATGAGATGACTTGCTCTCTGACACATTTTTTTACTTAGGAAACAATGTCGGAGACCTGAAAGGTATTAAGACGCACAGACATTGATGGGCTTTGTCTTCTATTGAATATTTCATCACTACTTATGAGTATATATAAGCAGTGGTTATCTCAACGTAGAATCGTATCATTACCTATTTTATAGACCTGTTATATTATATTTCATTGTTTTCGATTTATGGTTGTTATTCCTTTAATAGATTTTAGTACGCCTTCTCTTTACTCAAAATAAATTTGGGCACTATCGAGTATTAGATTTATCATCCAGTCTTTGAAGGTCATTCGAGTAACTTTCGCAGAGGATATAAAAAATGAAATTGAATCCTAAGAATTGAAGCGAACAAAGCCTACTTCATCAGGGTCTAACACGATTGACAATGATATAGGTAAGTCCTCCTACGTTTACTGACCTAAAATAAATTTGGTACAATTTTAAAAACCTAAATCCATCCGTGTTTTCTGACTACAAAAAAGCTTTTGTCCAAGTACAGATGAGGATCTACTAAATTAAACTGGAAAAATGCCTCTATTATTCATTTATTTTAATCCAAATTACGCAAATTAATTGTTTAATTGAGAATATAGAACCACTTTATCTGTTCTCGTGGTAGCCGTCACCAATTCACCTATCGATTATGGTAACTGTTAGACAGGGGACCACATACTAAGATACTGAATAGGGCAATCGCGCATTAACCGCTAATCGAGGCGCCCCGTGACAGGATCCTCAAAAAACAGGTATTTGAACGTGTTCAACTACAAGAATCGACAACAGACTATTCCGGTGTAAATGAGGTGCGTATCTAAACGGATGGCTCTAAGACCAAATCAGGTACCGGTGCAGGAATATTCTCGATGGACCTAAATATCAATTTATCAACAGCTCTAGGGACAAATAGCTCAATTTTCCAGTGTGAATGCGTAGCTATAACTAAAGCGGCAGAAACGGTGCTGCGTCGAAAGATAACCAATTTCGACATCAAAATACTCTCTGACAGCGCAGCAGTACTTCGGGCTTTTGTAAGTAACGTAATAAACTCAGGGCTCTTATAGGAATGTCACTCAACACTGGAAAAGGTTGCAATATGTAACAAGGTGCCACTCCAGTGGATGAAGGGGCATAGGGAATCTCTCGGGAATGATGCAGCGGATGAGCTTGCAAGGCGAGGGTCCAACAACCCACCAATCGGACCCGAACCAATGTTACCCATCACCGCGAGTCTACTCCGCTCGTGGATAAGAGAATGGGCCCGAGAACAACACCGGATGCAGTGGGCAAGTTCTAACGACTGTAGACAGTCAAAAGAAGCTCTGCCATAACCATCGCCAAAGCTAAGTACACACATATTCAACTTAAGAAAGGACGATCTGAGCATAATGGTGGGCACTATCACAGGCCACTGCCCTCTTAATAAACACTTATATGTTTTAGGCATTACCGACAGTCCTCTGTGCAGAGCATGCATAGAGCACGACGAAACCGTTGCTCATGTAGTCCTGAAATGCAAGGGAGTGATGACATATCGGTCACAAATCCTCGGCAGCCCGAGGTCTCTCCGCGAAGCCTGCGAAGATCCCAGAAAGCATCAGCGCTTCTGGGCGGATTTGAAATAATTCAGCCAAACCGGACGCAACTAAGGACCAAGAGGTCTAAATGTGGACAACGAGCCCACCAACAAGTAACAAGTAACAAATTAACGTGGTAACTGTGGCACATACTTCGCTATGAGAGGCCATGGTTTTTTAATGGGGATCGTCAGGCTGCTGATATGGGATGTAATGATATAAGATTATAACATACATTTATGTATTATATAGAATATGATGCTAAAAACACTTTTATTTCAACATCAAAATCGTTCCAATTGAATACGTTCCGATAGATTTACGTATATTGTAATTTGTAACTGGGAGTCTCGGAAGTCAGTACTGCAGCTTTCACTGTGTATGTAACAATATTGTACAACTTGTGTCAATTGCATTCAGTTAGCAATCGATTGTCTTAGACAGTGACATAATGTTTCACACTGGGATATTATGCAAACACACGTCCCAGTTACGTCGGGTTTGAATGAAGTGGGATGCACTCGGATGTTGATATGGTGACGGCTTCGGTATGATGTACAGTTATTTTATTAGTACAATTAAACAATCTAAACTTATTTTTGTTTTGTGCTAAACTTATTTTCAAAATTTGTATTACTATCAACCTGTCTCGGCTAAGCACGAGGGTGCTAATGTTTTCAGGATGTACTCGTAACTACAACTGTTTGAAATTTTCGACTTTTCTCTGCCTACTCTATAGAAAATTATTTTTTTTACTTTTCTCATAACCCGTTCGAAGTAGTTAGCAGAAAAACAGAGCAACTTTGCTTTATGCTATTTAATGACCTATAAGCAACTATCTTACAATATCGAAAGTCTATCCATACTAATATTATAAGTGAGAAAGTAACTCTGTCTGTCTGTCTGTTACGCTTTTACGCCTAAACCACTCAATTAATATTGATGTAATTAAGGATAGAGATAAAATAGACCTTAGGGAATAACATAGGTTTTTATTGCAAAAAAGGGGTAGAAGATGAAAGTTTGTATAAAAAAATGCGATAACTGACATTCACGCGGGCGGAGTACTAACTAGTACACCATAAAGTTGCAAACAATGTGCAATTATAAAATTAGAGCATTTAACTTACGGTTTTACGCGAGGACTCATTAAAATAATTAACCCCGGTGGACAAATAATTACAAAACAAACTGGCGTCGCATTGTACGTCGCTTATTCCGATAGCAGCTATTTCCAAAACCCAAAGTCCGCTCCAATTATATTTTCACGCCTGCAGTTCACAGATACGATGAAACTTTCATCGTGGAGCTTTCACTAGGCGCTAGCGAAACATAAATTGTGGACAGCCCTCACCTCTACGTCTTTATTTTCCGAAAACAATACAATGTGTGTCTGTTTTTCTACCGATTGTAACTAAATTAAAAAAATCGATTCGATTTTTGTTTTTTATGAATTATCTTGCTGTTAACATTTGCTTTTGACGAATGAACTACGTCACCAAAGTAAATTATTGAAAGAACTAAATATGCCGCAGAAGGAAGGAAGTTTTAGAAGCGTTCAAAAGCAGCAAGAAGTTTTGAATGACTTCAACTATTAGGCATTCTTTCTTTATTAAGTATGTATTTACAAAAACAAAAGTATTTAAGTATATGTAAATTCGCATTCTAGAACCCATAACACAAGCTATAATATGCTTACTTTGGGTCTAGATGGCATTCTGTGTTGGTGTGATATTATTATATTATTATTATTATTATAATTTTAATGCTAACCTGACACTGATTAGAATATCCCAGTACTCGGTAACAAGGCGTCTAGGTGACTAAACGCATCGAGGCACTCAAAAGGATCCAATAGCTGACATGATAATCTCTGATTAAAATTAGCAGAATAACTAAACCTGTTCAACCTTATTCTCCTTTCCTTATCACCTCTTATAAAGTTTCCGTTTCATTTATTTTGATGACTGTCCACCAGTCAATGCTATCCGAACACATTGTCGTATTCTCTTAAGAAACTTTACAAAACGAATACTTTCAAATATTAGTAGGGAGTAGGCAGGGAACGAAAAAGCCATATTCATCGAGGTTTTAATTGCAAACCATTTGATTACACTTGTCCCTTGCAACTAAAGAGTACGGATACTATTAGTAAATAAGTTTACAGGATTACAGGGTCGGTTGCTTAGCAAGCAAAATACAAGATAACAGAATCAAGTCTTATCTCTGATGGTGTAAGAAGAGGTTGACTGCCCTATTGTGTAGAGGTGTTTCTCAGTGTTGTTGCCCGATCGAAAATTCCATTTTCATTTATTGCTCAAACTGAGGATGAGAAAACTTGCACTTAACCACTCCATTCATGTATGTAATAGTAATGATGTTTCTAAAACTAACGTAACGATTTCAAAAAGAAAATACTTGGTTATTACTATAGGTATAAGTTTTAAATCATAGCCGATCGCGTGACATAACTGGTTTGTACAAGTATAAGTTTTATTAGATTTGAGACATGACAAAACATGCCCATTAGCGAGTAAAGTGAATAATCAATGAAGCATAAAATGCCATAATCATAAAGACATGATGGTGGCCGTAAAAGTACAAAACAGCAAATGGCTTTTATAAACCATACGATAGTATCAACATACTTCCCTGCCTTACATGCATACTTATAGCTGTGATAATTTTAATCTCGATATACTAATCTATACATAATATAAAAGTAACCCCAACTCGACCAAGTATTATACCGCATTTGGGGTGTGAGAATTTGGTCGAGTTCAATGCCAAGAAAACACAGGTGTGCGCGTTCTCTGCAAAAAAATCTCCGTTCCTTCCCCTTCCCTCTCTTCAGAACACAGCGTTACCACCTCAGGATACCCTAAGTATCCTGGGTATGGACATCAGCCGAGATCTCAACTCCAAGAACTACATCGAGTGCGTCATTAAAACCGCCTCCTGTAAACTCGGTGTCCTGAACAGGGGGCGGTACTTCACGCCCGAGCAGCTCTGTCTTCTTTATAAGACACAGGTTCGTTCCTGCGTGGAGTACTGCTCTCATCTTTGGGATGGCTCCGCACAGTACTTACTGGATGCACTCGATAGGTTGCAGTGGCAAGCAGTCCGTATCATCGGAAGCCCGGAGGCTACTAAGACCCTTAGCCTTTATAGCTGCGAAGAGACATCGCCTCAATGGCCGTCTTCTATCGCCTTTATCATGGAGAGTGTTCTGAAGAGCTCTTTGAATTAATCCCACCCTCTCCCTTTTTATCCAGAACGACACATGCGGGACTAAAGTGCCACCCTTTCACAGTGGAATCTAAAGGTTCTCGAACCAAACGGTTCAGCACTTCATACTTTTGTCGCTCAATTAAAGCCTGGAACTCTTTGCCAGCGCATGTGTTCCCATCTAATTTTGATCCTGGGTCTTTTAAGCGGGGCGTAAAAAAGCATCTCACTAAGCCGCCATAGTGGAGGCCAACATACCAGTAGTTTGGCTTTTGTAATGGTGTCCGCCACTTCTGGATTCCACTTACTGCTTACCATCAGGCAGAGTGGAGTCACTTTGGTAGGCTAATACAAAAAAAATTAAAAAAAAAAAGTCGCTGAGAAGAGTCTGTCTGTTTTAAATCGCTAACCTCGAGAACCGCTCAATAGAATAGGAT
Organism: Parascotia fuliginaria; assembly: GCA_963082885.1. Taxonomy (NCBI): domain Eukaryota; kingdom Metazoa; phylum Arthropoda; class Insecta; order Lepidoptera; family Erebidae; genus Parascotia; species Parascotia fuliginaria. The sequence goes on from OY720172.1 coordinate 14,281,322, forward strand.
GCAGTGTTCACTGTTATATTAAAGATTTATGTGTGTAATACATTTGATCTATCATCCATATATAAGAGCTAAGCAGTAACGATGATAGTGAACCTAGCCGCGATATATCGCATGTTTGATTTCGATGCAAAGCGAAGGAGGTCGTTTGTAAGTAATAAAATTTAGTCATTCATTTCAAATAACTTTATTTCATAACTTTTAACAAACATTAAACTTACAACTAAGTTAAGTTTAAGATAACTTAAACATTAAAACAACTTTACCAGGCTAAACGCTTTCACAAGTTTAATTTAATTAAATTAGTTTAAAATAATAACTACGTTATAACAATTAACTTTTATGATATAAACAATAATTACTTAATAAGTAAATCACAAGTCTGGTTGACTACAATACAAAAAAGCATATTGTAGGTACAAAGTCGTTTATTGTGTCAATTTGTCGAGTAAGACACTATTACACAACTTCTTATATTATTAACTACGATTATAACGTATTACTTATCTTGGTGTGAAATTCACAATATAACTCATTCTTTTGATATTAGGGAGCTATCTAAATACATTTGGGAACAAATAATAGCACCCACGTAATAATATATTTTGAGAACAAACAAGGAAAGTAAGTATACTCATCTTGAAGACGAAACATATAATTGACAACCACAGAAATAGGAAAAACAAACGTATTACTGTCGGATTAATTGAAAATTCGATTACGAAGCGCTATATTGTATATGAATTAACTGGTTTGTTTATTCGCAACGCATTTATTATATATTAACGACTTGTATTTATTGCACACAACTCTAATGCAGTAGTTACAGCTTGCCTGCTGATATGATAACAATTTTTTTTATACGACTAAGCTGCCAAACAAGCCTATGCCTGATGTTAAGCAGTTACCGTAGCCTTGGTACGCCTTCGTACGCTTGCACACCAGGAGTATCACAAGCGCGTTGCCGACTCTGTGAAAAATCTTTCTTGAAGAACTCCATGTTGTAGTCTCTCAGGAAAACCTCAACGAAAATTTGTCAGCCATTACAACACACGTCTAAGACCGGTAGTAATATACATGCCGGTTCAAATAACAGTAAACTGTTCACTGCTGTATTTACCTTACTTTAAACGTAAAAACAGTGGAAACTAAAGTAGAACCATTACAAAGCAATACAATGTAACAACAAAGTAACGTTCAGTTTGTTATAAAATGCATACGTGGTTTAAACCAAAAGTAATTTTCATGTGTACAGTACCTAAGTAAGAAACAAGCTCTATCTTGCCAAGAACTCTACATACATACAACGTCCGACCACTTGTATTACTATTTGGAGAGTTAAAGTGTGGCGTGCATTCTATAAATACGTAACGTGACTATTATAATATAATATACGTACCATAACAACGATATTATTATTATAATGTGAAAGCTCATAAAGATTACCCAATAACGTGTAAGGCGGAATGAAAGTTGAGGTCGAGGATGTCCTAAATGAAAATTCCCTCTCATGAAATAATATCTACATTTTAATGTTATTTTAACAACACTTTAATACTCAACAATACTAACAACAGGCCAAGTTTATTATAAATTAAATAATACGTAACGCTTTTAAACATGCCTAAAAAAAGTATGATGTAGATTATACTTAATTGAGAACACTAGTATATTTCTGGTGGTCGGTAACACTAGGTTAAATAAAAAGTTCTTAATAGTCTCGTATGAATGATGAATGAAATTGGGTGGCAGACTGGAATATATATTATACTTGTCGTTTTTTATTTGCTTTTAACGAAAGTACTAGACTCTAGATCATATCAAAAGGAAAGCTGACCTACATTGCTATCTCTCAAGCACATTATAAGAATAAGAAAAATACTTATCAAATTTACAAAGTGTAGTACCGTTATTACAATGTTCACAATTTAAATTTAAAACCTACATAAAAATTTAATTAAAATAAAATTATTGTAGGAATAGCTAAAATAGAATTATAGCTAGGTACATACATAATATGTATATACTTAAAATCAAATCTTATTGAGCTTCTTATAAAAAAAGGGCCTTAAAATATATAAAATCTACTAGCGGAGGTAGATCTGGTTTAGGTTATATCACAGATTACAGAAAACCTACGTTATATTACAAACTAAAGCGCGTATTCCACCTGACTAAATTCAGTAACTAAATGAGCTCAAATGAAATAGCATTTAGAAACTTCCTATTTCGCTTGACTGAATTTAGTTACTGAATCATTTAGATGTCTAAATTTAGTCAGGTGGAATACGCGCTGTCTTTCCTTCCCTTGTGTTGGGTTATATAGTAGTGCAGTGTGCTGTTTAAGATTCGTGTTAAAAATTAATGAAATGTTTTAAATGTTTTTTAATTAATTATAAATAACAATTTATAAAACATTTAGAAAACCAACAAAAGTAAAATTTGGCAGGCTTACACCAATTACAATGTACACTTAACATTGGCAATACTCCGTAATGTCATCTTATCGGTCATGTAACATAGATATTGAACAACGTAGCCTACTCTGGCACCGTTAGGCACTTGTAATGGCTGTCCAGATTTTATCTGACTATGAAGATACGCAGTAATTACCACGCTAATGTGTTTCGAGCACAGTAGAATGGATTTCAACTACGTGCGATTAAAAACTATGACCTTTCTGAAAGTACTAAGTAGGTTTTGAAATCTGAAAATGTAAGTAGGTACCTATATTTCAATGCGAAATACAGTTTGTCAAATGCTATATATAATAGGCAGAATAGCTTTCTCTCTACTAAATCAATCGCTATAGCTTAATCTCTACTAAAGCTTTTATATTGTAAAATAGTAAAGAAAAGAAGGAATAGAAAGTTATTAGGTTTTCAGTTGTAAAGAGGCCATGATGTCAGTATAGCTACCTATACCGACCTATGTCGTATATAATAATAATAATAATATAATAATATTCTACCACATTCACACAGCGCTATCTAGCCCCAAAGTAAGCAATTATATTTGCTTGTGTTATGGGTACTAAACAACTGATATACTACTTATATACATAATAAATATACCTACTAAATAATTCAACAGGTCCAACCTCACTTCTAATATCAAAGTGTTAAACCACGTTGTTAGATTAAACTGAGTTGAGTACAAAATAAATAATGTAGATAAAACTGTAAACTTCCTGAAATTAGTTAACCATTAGGTATCATTTGATATAATTGTATATTTACAGAGGTCGCTAATGACCTTAGATGTTTAAGCGACTGTAAATAAATAAATAAAAAAAAAATAAAAAATACGCTACAATTTTTCGAATAATCATAAACTCTATTTGTTTTTACAAATGGCTACCTAGCACCTGCTTGTGGGTTTTGTTGGGTTTAGACTAGAAGACTGTTTTTGTCAACATTTTAAGTTTTAAGTTGCATTGCAAAAACATAAATGAAAATGATATTTAAGCATAGTTCGTACATCTTTTTGACTGATAATATCAGACAAAATACTTAATAATACTAAAAACTCTTTTCTCACAGTCTTTTAGATTTAACGTGAATCATGCTTTGCTCCTTTACCTACTGGATTGTTCAATTGAATTTAGTTTCGTGTTCCCATTCTATTCAGCAATCGTCTATAAATTTGAACTCTTTCCTTTTGAAAAAAAATCCCACAAATCTTTAACCAAATATCTCCCCTACAAATACATAAAATATATTTTAACAACAGCACATAAATACCAAACTCGATTGAAATAGTATGAGATACTTTCATTCTACGTCATAAATCAGATTATAACATTGTGGATCAAACTGCCCACAAATAGCTATTGAATAATGTCACGTCAACTAAAATAACAGTACTAAAACGGTATTCTTGATATAGATTCCTTGGATAATATCGAATCTAACGGTCAATAAAATTGAAAGATATGATCACCAAATTTATCAGTGACCCGTCGAATATAACCCGCAAATTTCACGGGCGAATACTGCTCCGAGCGATATAATGTTTGCTTAGAAATATTTAGGTAAACTCGGTTTGTTTATAGGAAAAATAAACATTAAACCAAATCTTTATTTCCTCAAACGACTTATTTTTGATATATTGTCAAACGGACTGAGTTAAATTTCTTTAGACAATTAATGAAATCAGTAGCAGATCTAAGATTTGAGTCTGGGGGACTTGCCAGGGTAGGATTTTATCAAAGTACTCAATAAAAACACATGATTTCTTATGGAAACATTCAGGTGAGTTTGGTTAGGGCTAGAGACCCTAACCCGCTGCTAGTGAATGAAACATCAGTCTTTGAATGTAAATTTTGTAGACTAAAGGTACAATATAAATTTAGTGATAGTACAAGCTATATAACTCGATGTTGAACGTCGACGACATAGGTAAAGCGAAGGTAATATTGTTGACAGAATCCGTCATATTTAAACACCTACTTCAAATACCTTTATCAGTGCTAAAATAATTAGATATAACATTTACCTACGATAATATCCATATCTTTTCTACGTACGAATTTTCAAAGAATAATTTACATTGCTACATCTTTTTCGACTATTGAAACGTAGGAAGAAACAAAGCACAAAACGAAATTATCACAATCACAATATTGTGGTTTTGTAAATAAGTTGATAGTTTTAAATGTGTGTGAAATAATCATAAATCATATTTACCTACATTAAGTAAATTGTAAGAAGATTAAACTAACCGATGTTTCGATGTCTTCTGGTCTTGGAACGATCCGTCTTTATGGAAATTTAGAAGATCAAATCAAGCCTAAAATTTAATTGAATTCACGTCAAAACGCTTTGTAAATAAAAAACAATTTAAGCATTGATTTGTTAAAAGATGTCAATACACGCTTGAGAGCAGTGAGGTAAGTAGGATTTAAACATTAGGTACTCGCTACAACGGACCCAGTCAGACGTGAAATTCGGCACTTTGAATTTACGATGCCTTCATACCATCTCCCAGGACCTTTACCTACTTTGTGGTTTTTATAATGAAGATTCTCCTGGAAAACTGCGAAACAAGTTTAGGTATTTATTCCTTTTTTTGCGTAGCACGTTCAAAGTTTGAAAGCAGAAGACTTAAAAGATTTTTGAAAGAATATACTCTTTAAATGCTACATTTGATGCAGCAATGACGGGGTGTTTTTATAATTAGGTATTCAAAACATACTTATTTATTTTATTTTCACGATGAAATAAGTAGCCAATTTGCTGGTTGTGTTCGTTCAAACTTGTTTATTTTCACTGTAGCGCAGAAATTACTTGTAAGGTAAACTAAGTAGGTAGTAGGTAGTTTACAGGTTTTAAATAATCTAATAAAGAATTTTATGAGTTATTTTAGAATATGAATTTATTTAACAATGAAGTTGTATTTAAAATAAAATACCTATCATTTAGCTAAACCTACATTTTAGAATAAATCTAGCTTTAAATTACTGTTAATCTTTTAATACTGGGTACTTACCTACTTAATTGATTATAAACCAAGTGAAATATCACCAAAGTTACGATGTTGTTCCAAAATATATGCGGCTAAATAAATTTAAAACGAGCTTATAAAGCAAATTTATTTAATGCCAAAAATCTTTAAATCACAACTTGAATAATAAACTGTCAAAATATATGTCGAAGTGAATTAATTAAACTAAAGCTTTGTCCCCGAGCCGGGCTCGTCTGCGCGTCGAGATAAAACCTATTTGTAACTCGCAGGGTGAGCCTGATTATTAAGAACACCATCTTATTAGCGTTCCTCTCGCCAAGTATTGTATGTCTCATCGACACCCTGACACCTACCCTCGCCTTAATTATACTGACTTTTTTCTCATGGGAAGGTTTCACGATCGACACATTCAACTTTACCTTTATTATAACATTTTATGTAAGCAAACGCTTTTTAATGTAACAAAAAAATCATAAGTAATCAAATCAGATTTCATACAAATTTTGTGAAATTTATGAATCTAAAAACTAAAGTATACCTACCTAAATATAAAATTTTATAGAATTAGAAAATATATTATATACATAAAAAATCGATAGCCTTATGACGAAGCATCACTTATTAATTATGGCTGGACGGAACTGAGGCCCTAGACAAGTGTCAAATATTTCTATTCTATTCATAGAATAGGTTAAAAAATGTATGGGATTGACATAAGCGTTGGCGTTAGCTTATGTCAATACCATACATTTTTAATCTATTCTATGAATAGAATAGAAATCTTTGCCACTTGTCTAGGGCCTCTGGCCAGTTTCTTTTTTGTTGTGGTTTGTTTAAAAATTTCGCAAACTAATAAGCATCAGTAACTTTATGATTTCATAAACAGTCAACTTTAAAACCGTTCACAAAGAAACTCCATTTTTTATTCTTTTATAGTAGTATAATATATCAGCGCTAACAACATTTTTTATGCACTATTAAGTCACAGGTTAAAAATGAAAAAAAACTTTATTGGTATTTTCGTTGGCGTAGTTAACAAATGCCATAAAATTTTCATAGAGGACTCCCATGAAACATAAATTGTGGATGTGTTAATACACTCGGGATGACGACATACTCGAGCTCGCTAGAGAGCCTGTAAGGAAGATTTGTTACAACTTTAGTGTGATTAAATATTTAAACAAAGGTTTTTTGTATCTTGTAATTTTAGAAAGAGCCTCATTACAATATATTCGAAGCTCTAAATCAAATTACAGAAAAGAAGTTAGCATTACTTAATGCGAGTATTTTTTTTATATTGTCTGCTCGTTTTATGTTCATTTTCAAATGTGATGTATAATCTACTAATACACAGGGTTTTTTTAACCTACTTATGCTTCAAGACAAAAACATCACCACACTATTTATGACCAACTCTTAAGATTTAACAAACGACCTCAGCACGAAAATCAAGTGAAATGAACTAAACATACCAAACATACAAACATGCACCTATTTATTCCTTTACAACGTTCCAAATGACATCACAACTCATAATTTATTTTAACAGCTCTTTATAAGTGCAAACAACAAAAATCTCGTAGGCGCTAGTATAAATGACAAGAGAATTTTTCAGAACATTTTCCCATAAATATGATAAGAGGGGAGGGTTGCTCAGTTGGTATAGCGTACGGTACGACACTCATAATTCTAACACGGGATGCCCGGGATCTATAGCATCATTCTTTATTAAAATGTAGATATCATGTTGATTTACTGACGAATTTGCATCTATGCAGCCTTCTCAAAAAATAATATAATGTTATGTAAGAAATAGATCGTTGACGTGTATTAACTTTTAAATGGCAATTCACTAGGTTCAATAAAATTCAAGAATGACGACTTGAACAGTCATATTTTATTGTAATAAATGTCGAGCTATCATTATTATGTCTGGAATATTGTACTTAAACGTAGCAGATAATTACTGCTAGTTTATAGACATAGCATCCTAGTGATATGAGCATTGGCATAAATTGAAATTCCTTATATCTACTTACCTAATAGGTACATCTCTCTACAAGAAGAGGCCTTACCCTGTAGTAGGATAATAATGGGCTCTGGTATGATGATATAATATCTAACTTAGTAAAATATTGTTTAAAAATGTCAAGTAGGTATATTGATTGGACAAAGAGATTGATACGGACTGTAGTCCGTATCAATCTCTTCTTCGTATCAATTAATCGTTTTCAGGTCATTCTTTCAAAATATGAAATAAGTTGTATTTATTTCATATTTTGAAAGAATGACCTGAAAACAAAAACGTAAATTTTTAACCGACTTCAAAAAAGGAGGTTTCTCAATTCGACCGTATATATATATATATATATTTTTATGTGTGTTCGCGGATAACTCCGTCGTTTATGAACTGATTTTGATGATTCTTTTTTTGTTGCAAAGGAGATGTCCCAAGGGTGGTACCATGATAAGGAAACCAGGATCTGATGATAGTATCCCAGAGAAATCGAAGAGAACTTTCGAAAATCGTACTGACGACTAGTACATTTGTTATGTTTTTCATTAAGTATTTTCAGGCACTACTATTTAGTGACAGTTGGGACTCGATCTGATGATGGAGCACAAAGACAGTCGAGGGAACTCCTCAACGATTTACAGCAATTAGGTACTTGGTGTTTGGACTTAATTCATTTCTAATGATAAGAACTTTGCTTCATATGGGTTATAAGTGCCATTATAAGTGACCATAGACCGCAGCCATAGACAGTCGAGGGAATTCCTAAACAGCAGTCATGTCGGGCTTACTTTATACGGTTCAATATGCCAAAATGTTTAGTGTATACAAAAATAATAAAGTAAGATTTAGGTCTACCCATCACTAAAAATAGTAACATACATACTCAATAACTAAATACATAATAACCTTACTACAATAGTAAATTAAGATTGATAATACCTATAGGTACCTAGGTATTGTTTTAAATACTATATGAACTTTACTACAATAGATAAATATCGTTGTGCCCTATCTTTCCATCTGTTTTAATAAAAAGTGTTGAAATTAGGTACTCATACATAGTTATAAGTCTGCATCTGCAGCATTATTACATAAAGCAACATAAAAATATAATAGTAGTATGGTCAAGAGGTGCGATACCACATAGCTGGGGTTGCATAGGGCCCTGTTATTTATTGCCCGCGCCAGATTTATTTACATTGTATCCATTCTCCTATCTAAATTACGTGCTGTACGGCTATTTGTCTGTATAATGTGATTTTTACAACACATGATAATAACAATTTATTTTTGTAATGACGAACACAAAAATAATTTTTAACAAAAAGGAAATAGACTTCAAACAGGAAGGAAACTAAAAAGTAAAAAATAAAATTTACATAGCACAAAGTAATTCGTATTTTGATTTAGTTAATCAGAAATAATTAAATAAGTATTTTAAAATTTTGAAGTTGGTGCCAAGTAAAACAATAACTAGGTATTTATAGGTATTATCAATCTTAATTTTTTATTATGTAATTTTTAAGCTATATTGAAGTCTTTATAAATTACCTCTGAACGAATACCTACAAAATTTAAGTGTCTAGGTATTTTTCGCAATAACTTAGTAGGTATGTGCGTGAATATTTTGAAATATGTAGATACTAATGTGCATTAGTAGAATCGAAAAAAAATATCCACAACCACGCTAAGTTGGCAAATTAGCAAACAGTGACAAGCGATGGATGAAGCTAGCTCACGCCTAATCAAAATGGCGATACTTGGGAGAGGAATATGTGAACAGTGCAAGTCTTTCGATTCAACTGAAGTGATGATAATGATGATGACAGATAAAGTAATGATTAATTAATCATGTTCAAAATGAGATTTATGTTATCTAGTACCTATCTATCTACATACCTATCCATAACGTCATATTTATTTGTGTTGATAGCAAATGTGTATATCTATACATACTATATAAGGAAATCGCTGGAAAACGTCTATCTGTTTGAACGTGATAATCTCGAGAACTATCCAAAAAATTTGGATGCGGTTTTCATTGTGAGTTTTTCGATTAAGGCTTGGGTATATAATACATCAAACTATCTAACTACAGGAGTTTATATTCTTTAACCGAGGGTCTACCTAGTGTACCTCTGAAATGCGTTTATAACAATATTACCTGTTACTCGCGACTTAATTCGTAAGCGTGAAAATTCAGATGCGTGCCTGTTTTTGAGAATATTGCCTGCCTGATTTTACGGTAATCGCACATTGTATTAATATTAGTTTAATCCGTTTCTATCTATGGCGAATCCTATTTAAATGTATTCACCGTTCTTCTTCTCTTCTTCTGGTGCCTCTCCATTACTGGAGGTTAGCCGTCAGCTCAGCGAATTTATTTCTGCCTTGTGCCAAGCGAAATAGTTCTTCTACGCTTGCAATACTGGTCCATTCTCGGATGTTTCGCAACAACGACTTTTTTCTGCGTCCAGTGCAACGCTTTCTCTTGATTTTGCCCATCATTATTAGTTGGAGAAGCTCGTACTTATAGTGTTGCAAGACATGAGCCAAATTGACGACATTTCTTCTATGGATGGTCTGCAAGATTTCGCGTTTCTTGTCTATGCGCTGGAGAACTCGCACATTGGAAACCCTCTGTATTCAGCTAATGCGTAGCATTCTACAATAGCACCACATATCAAAAGATTCGAGATACTTCCGGGTTAGCTTTTAGAGCCAAGCTTCACTACCGTGCAACACCACAGGCCATACATAGCATTGCAGCATTCTAACTCTAAGCTTGATGGATAATTGGCGATTGCATAAAACCTTCTCCATTTTCTTCAGAGTCGCTCGGGCAATTTCTATCCGGGCTCGAATTTCTTAGTCGCTATCCCATTCTTCATTTACCCAAACACCGAGGTATCTATACTGCTGCACCCGCTCCAATACAGATCCCGCAACAGTAAGTATAGGGTTCAGCTAGTTTTTAAATACAACTAGGAATTTGGTTTTCACCACGTTCATGCTTAGCCCTGCTTAGCTGCATTTGTGAACTCTGTCCAGTAACGTCTGTTGGACTTGCTCAGATGATGTTATAAGTACGGTATCATCAGCGTACCTTAGGTTGGACACCATCTTCCAGTCCGTCTAGTATTCACCCGATATCACTAAAACTAACAAAATTGCACATAATCTTGCGACTCCTATTTTCCCACTTAATAAGGGTAGTTTCTAGATATAAAAAATGGTGCCTAACTATTTTTAATTAGTATATTTATGTGAGCTTCGAGTCAATAGATTTAAAATAAAAGATTTTCCATACAAACTTGACATTACTATTTCACCCCTTTGTAATGGGTGTTTAAAAAAATAATATACTTACTAAAATTCAATTTCTTTAAAAAATAAGTATTTTCTAGTAATTTGGAAATCCTACCATCAAACCTATACCTAGTAGACTCATACAAACTTTGCCACCCTTTTTTACCCCCTTAGGGATGATTTTCACAAAACCCCGTCTTAGTGAGCACCCATGTCCTAAAAGAAACCTCCATACAAAATTAGAGGCTCCTAGCACTTGTAGTTTCTGAGATTTCGTGATGAGTAAACAAGTGGGTAACGTTTCGCTTTTAATAATAATTAAAATAATCATTTATTTCAGGCATCTACATAAATATCAAAAACTATAAACTAATACATATTTTATATATATAATCTAAAATTAAAAACTACTGTACACGAGAGTCGTCGTGTTACGCCGACCGCGGCAACGGCATTACACTACACCCTTCGGCCAACTTCGAACTCCTCCTTGAAGAAGGTCTCCAACTGTGGAGTTGGAGCCCGTACCACGAACGATGTAAAATTGGTTTTAAATAATAATATATATAGATGGCATCCCGAATTAGGTTTAAAGGGGGACGCTGCTACGTTGCATCATAAGCTATAGTATAGTATAGTATCACAATAATGCTAAAATAAATGTACCTATACAAATTTGTTTGGAACTCTCGGTGGGCTAGTCCAACTCGCACATGTCCGGTTTTTTTTTCTTTTTAGTTTCCTTCCTGTTTGCATTCGGTTTTCTTTTTGTTAATAAATATTTTTACGATTTTTAGTGATGGGTAATTGTGTGTTAGTTAAATTTGATGATGAATGTATGTTGATACGATTGGAAGTAGAATTTAAGATGAAAATGGCTGGGTACTGATTACTCCTGCTGTTGCAACACTTCAGGCAACAAAAGGATACATGTCGAGCGCCGAATGTTACCTTTGATTTTAAGTTGGGCAGTTACGGTTCAGACCTGCAACGGCACTTATTATAACCATGCAAACTTCCCATCCATAGAAATGAATTAAGTCCAAACACCAGGTAATTGCTGTAGGTAAATCGTTGAGGAGTTTCCTCGACTGTCCTTCGGCTCCATCATCAGACCGACTCCAGACCTTTATTAGATAGTAGGTAGTGCTTTAAAATCCTGAATGAAAAAAAATTAACAAACGCACTAGTCGCCACTACGATTTTTAAAGATTCCCTCGATTTCTCTGGGGTGCCTTCATCAGATCGTAGTTTCCTTATATACCACCCATCAAAATCGCTTCATGAACGACGAAGTTATCGACGAACACATATAAAAAAATATAAGGTCGAATTCAAATCATATCAGAATCCAGAAGTGTTAATAGGTTGCTTCTTATGTCGAGAATATTAATTAACCCACAAAGGTGCGATAGTTTTCAGTTGTTGCATTAGATGCTTATTTCAGAGCTTACATACACGTACCTACGCGAAGGTCGCGAAAGGATGTCTCTAGGTTTAGCAAAAGGTAGTTAAATTTATGGAGGCCAGAAATTAAAACTGGATGTGAACCCTTCTGGAAAACATCGCCTTCAGGTAGCGTTTTACAAAATAATTTTATGTTTAGTAGCAGCAGCAACTGGAAACAATACAATCTGCCGCCCTAAATCGCGCATTTTATGACCTTGTACATTCTTTTTTGAAATACAAGAGGTAAAAGTAAACGCCATTTTCGAGCTCGTACTAACATCGTCTACTAAAAAAGTAACCTTAAGCCTAAGGTCCCTTTTTACCCTTACCTTTTTTTGGACTGATTGGAAAACTTTGCCTTAACTATGAATAAATGACTTGTAGGTATGACTCTTGATAGATACACCAACCTACGAGATGAAAGCTAACATTATCATATTTTTGTACACAAGTGTTTACAGGGTTGTGTCAACAAAATTAACCGCGTGAGTACGCTTAGGTAGCTACTTATAAGTAACTACAATTCATAAACTTTTTGTTGATGGGTATATGCACACAGAGATTTATAGGTATTTACGCATTATAAATCACGTTTCTTTCACTTCTCTTAAAAATTCAACGCACAGAACTAAACATCAAATTAAACCGGTAAAATTTATTTAGCATAATACCTTTACCTACGTGCTTACGACAGGTTCAAATGTACAGTAGTGTTCCTCAATGCAAGGCACGAAGACGTCATACGCAGCGGTACCTAGGCGCATACTTAGGTAGATAAGTAAGTGTAGGTATACGGGGGCAGTCGTCGTCACAACATTTTGCCACACCAGTGTGGCTATAGTTTAATATTGTTCTCGCCCGGTATCGACCTTATACTGCTAGTGTATAATAATATACCTAGCAATTGCTTTTTGTCATACGTTTTTGGTACCAAGCTAAACTAGGCCTGTATCTTTATGAGCGATTGAATGAATTCTATCATACGAGGGTAAGATCTGTGTAGGTATATTCATAAGCGTCTATTTAAGTAGACCAATACAATGGTGCCTAAACCGCTACCAACTTAATACCTTTGTATATATTTCAAATATACACGAGGCATCCGGGAACACCTTTCATGCCATCAAACTTCACAGCATAAAAGGATGTCCGAAGTAGATAACATCTATACTGAATTTTGTCCCTTTTATCAGCTGGGTAGTCCGCCGGCCTATATTCGCTATAGATAGTAAGCGGACTGGCGCATCCAATTTTGAGTAACATTATCTTTGTTGTTGCAGCCCATTCCATCGCCTTCCATTTAGTCTATCTCCCCACAAAATACTCCCCAGAGTATAATTAACATTCGACATCCTAACTTTAATAACGTCACATAATGGTTAAGAATTAAATTTCGACTGAATTAAATTTCGAAATTCTAATGTAGCACTTGATAAAAAAAAATATTATTACGTAAGAATTGAACAAATAACCAATACACACGGTTAATGCTTAAAAGAAAGTTAATCGTTGATTTCATATAGCACAGTGTTTAAAGATCGAAAGTCTTTTTAACTAATTAGCCTACATTACATAAATTCTAATTATCAAAACGCCATAGAATGAATTGTAAATTGTGTAGTTAAATATCAAAAGCCGGTAAGTCACACCCCTACATGTATTCCCCATGGTACACCCATTGATACAACTGGTTGTACCACAGGGATTTTTTGAAGTTATACTTCTTTTGGCGCGATTGGGAAAAATTATGAGAGAGAATTTTTACGATGCGCGCGAACACCGACAGAAAAAAGCAACACCCTAAAGTTAGTTGCAAACCTTTTACATCCTGAAGTGTTTGGATTGTTACGCTAAAGAAGTATAACTTCTTACGTGCGTACATGAGTACACACAATCTTTTTTTTTCCCGATGTATCAACCGTACGGTGGAACAACTAAAAACATTGCCCTTTTGATCGAGTTACCTTAAACGCAAGATGCCAATGAAGGCGTTATACCTAAACATGAAATTTGCCTAAAAATCTGTTTACCCTAATTGAGAGAAGCCGATGAAGCAGTATGTCTGAAATGTGAAATTGACTAAGAAGCAGTTTGCCTAAATTTAAATTACCTATAAAGCAGTTTTCCTCAAATACAAGATGACTCAAAAGCAGTTTCGATTTTCAAAGTAGGCCCAAATGTAGTATACGTGGTCCAATGTATCAATATCTACAAAATGTTAAATATAGTAGGTACTTATAATCAGCTGTGCACAAGAGGCTTACTTAGGTACATACGCAAACATTTGAAATTTTTTTACAAATTTAGGCACTTTGCTTTGTAAGGTATTTAGGCATTTTGCTTTGTAAACATTTAACCATTTGAAAATTTGCTTTATAGGCATTTAACCACTTAGGCATTTTGCTTTGTAGGCGTCAACTTTAGGCAATCTGCTATTTAGTGAATTTTACATTTTAGGCATACTACTTCATTGGCGTCTCTCATTTATGGCTAACAGCTTTTTAGGCAAATTTCATGTTTAGGTATAACGCCTTCCTTGGCATCTTGCGTTTAAGGTAACTCGATCAAAAGGGAAACATTCCCTGTTAAGTCTATTTGCTATAATAATAATAATAATATTCTACCACATTCACACAGCGCCATTTAGCCCCAAATTAAGCAATTATATTTGCTTGTGTTATGGGTACTAAACAACTGATATACTACTTACATACATTTTTTATACAAACCCATTTAAGAGTAGTCGTTTAATATACAAACGTATAATTTTTAAAAAGTATACTTATTCAAAAACATGTTTCTTTCATTTCTCACTTTTCATTTAGAGTGGACGTATCTGGCTTCGATATTTACCTACACAATTGTAAACGCCGCCGTATGGCACGTTACGGGTCGGCATACACGGACGTTTCGGCGCGCTCATTTTGCGGTTCAAAACCAGACTCATTCCACCATCGTTTAAAACGGTAGTCAGTATCAAATCGGCACTTGTAAGATCTAATAAGCGCGTCAATGCTTGTACGAGTTGCGCGTTACCAAAAATGGTATGGCTCATTTTGGCACAGCACAGCCACCATCGCAAATTGAAAATCTAATAACATGACTAATTAGTCGCAAAATACCAGAATTAGTCGGTCCAGCGTTTAAAAGTTATAAGGAGGTATTGGTGGCTGTGCCGAACTGAGCGCTTAGGTTAGCACAGCCACCTCATATCTTGAAAACCTTAGCACCTAACAAAAACTGAATAAACCTAGTATTAGTCGCTAGATAGTCAACTTTACACACAAAATTTCAGTTCAGGCCCTCCGTTTAAAAGTTATAGGCGGGTATCGGTTGCTGTGCCGAACTGAGCGCTTAGGTTAGCACAGCCACCTCATATCTTGAAAACCTTAGCACCTAACAAAAACTGAATAAACCTAGTATTAGTCGCTAGATAGTCAACTTTACACACAAAATTTCAGTTCAGGCCCTCCGTTTAAAAGTTATAGGCGGGTATCGGTTGCTGTGCCAAACTGAGCACTCAGGTAGGCACAGCCACCTCTGTATTTCGAAAACAATAGTACCTAGCGAATATCTGATTATGCCCAGAATCAGTCGGTAATTAGTCGAAATTTGTCGGACAATTCCAGAATTGGTCGGTCCTTCTGAAGCGAGATATTTGCAATTGTTTTTTTTTTTCATACAATTAGGTTATGTACAGTCGGACACAACGTGCATGGATGATTTAATAATATTTATTATATCTGGTTATATTGATATCAAAAACTCTATTGATAACAAGATGATTTGACTTTATAACATCATAGAAATATAGAAAAGATTTTCAAAAAGGAGGAGATTCAGTTCTGTTTTATATCTTTGATCTTGATATTTAAATGATTTAATTTTTTGTTAATCGATTAAAAATTTGTTATTCATTTAAAATCCTGTTCTTACTGCCATATATTATGGAAATAAAGTACCTAGGTATATCTAGTCAGATTTTCGTAATTAATAAAAGTAATGGTATCGAAGGTAGACGCTCATTTCGTTATTTTCTACATTAGGACATTGTAATATTACATAATACTATGTTCATGGAAACAAAAATTCATATTAGACACTCAAAAATATAGTTATATGTTGTATTTTCATTTATTTTGTTCATTCAATTAATCAATAGGGTGCTGACTGTACTTGGATTGCTAAATGTATGGAAAAAAAACAATTTCAAATATCTCGCTTTAGAAAGATAAGACTAATTCTGGCATTTTGCGACTAATTTCGACTAATTCTTCATGTAATTAGATTTTCAGTTCGCAATGGTGGCTGTGCCAAGATGAGCCATACCCAAAAATAAGCTTATCTGCGCGTACTACTTATAACGCTGGTTCAAAAACGCCCTATTTACTCCTTAAAGGAAATAAAATTGAATTTCATTGCTAATAATTACATTATATTTTATTTTTTATTGTTTTGGCATAAATTTATTGCATTACAAATGTGTGCATATTGTCGATTTACAAGGCAGTTAAGAATAAAACACGATATAAAAATCCAATAAGGATCATAATTTATTTAAAAAATGATATATTACACTTTACAATTGACCGAACTCGTGTTATTGTGACAGGGCAACCATATAATTAGACAGTGTAAAATTTTGAGTATCACAGTTCTCTCTTTGTATGTTAATGTTAATGATGCTAAGAATCCGGTAAAACATCTAAAATAAACTACACTTTCACTTCGAAGACTAACGGTATCACATAAGCACAAAATGGTGCATTGCAGTACCGCGTTATCACAAGGTATGTTATGATATAACATCTTTGATGATGTTCGTAAAACATTTAAAATTTCATTGAAATTGATAGTCAATTTAGCTTTAATATAAATGCCTTTATTAAATTTATCGGGTCCGACGTTTTTAATGAGCATATCTGGATACATTAATCTATTATTAATATTTCGTAATCTATCTATTGGGCTCCCGGCCACATTAACACTCGCAATGACCGATGCATAAAAGCATCCTACACATACATTCCATTGGTAATAACTATATCATTCTAATAATATTTACAACTTTATTTACAACATTAAACCTCTCACGGTTTTACTGTCACTTTCAATAAGACACATTTGTGATAATAAAATCAAAATTCATATTGCTTTCTATACCCATATATTTTTGTAAGACACAAAATATCAAAATGACAGGAAAACAGTCAGTTTTAGCCAGCACACACGTTCCTTGGTCTAACAACATTTAGCTCATTTCGAAACAAAATGCATTAGAAACTTAGTGAAATTATTATAAGGCAATGATTCATGAATTACACAATAGTCCTCGAATAAGTACGTGTTTAGTTCTAAATTTATAAGATTCATACATGTTACTAAAAAAAATATTCTCAGCTTCTTACAAACAAAAGTATTCTGACATTTACTTGCAAATACTAATTAGCTCAAAAGTGACACACTGTCGAGACTGTGAGATCATAAACATCGCATCTCTTGTATATTTAACTACTGACGACATGACTACTATTACAGGCGGAATCGCAATACAAAAACATGGAACACGATTAGTAGGGTAACAATCAGAATATCCACGTACACTGGCTTGTAAGATAAAATATAATATATACAGAAATTAATATCATGACAGCACACGCTTCCACAGCTCGGCGTCATCGGCGATCCTGTGACGTCCGAACGATTCACAGTAATGTTTACGAGCGCACTATCACTAGCTGTGGTTATTAGAGTTACTGTACAAGGAATTGTTTCTTTTCATACTAATTGAGGCACTACTTCCGTTCTTTTCTAATCCCGCTAAAAAGTCCTCCAACAGTTTAGCTAGAGCCTTCCGCTTAAACCTTAACGATTCGTTTATAACATCGCGTATCACTTCCTTTTTCACTTCCACACTTCCTTGTAATTGTTTTAAATTCTCGAATAGTTTCGTGAAATCTGCAAAAGAATTAGAAAGTTACAAACATAAGAATAATTATACAAAAACATGTGAATAATTTGCCTTGCATGACTGAGTTGACATGAGTTTATTTATCTGTGAAGTTACGCCCAATTAACGCTAGCTTTAACAATAAATTGTTTAATTACGTTTTTATTAATATGCATAATGCTAAGACCGACAACAAAACAAAAAAAAAGATGTATGTTAATTATTAAGGTATTGTGGAGATGACGTTAGTTCTAATATGAATGGTGTTTATAATGATATGCTTTCAATTATATAATGGACACCGTTACTTTGAAATGATTGAACTCAAAGTAAAATTGCAATGCCAGTATACGTTCATCAGTGCAAGCACAGTGCATTTACGATCAACAGACAGAGGTTTCGTGCTATCCTCTTCGCGACGTAAATATTTAAGTTCAACGAATGATAAGAAATATGTGGGAAGTTCTGTAAGTGCGTAGAATAAAACAGATTCAGAGAATGATAAGTTATCGCTTTATCATTTGTGGTATCGTTTAACGAGAAAGTATTTCACTTCCATCATTCAATTGTATTAGCTAGTGAACACAATATTAGAAGAAATAAACCTATCTATTGCGAAACATTCTCAATATAATCGATAAAATTTTAATTCAAATCAGATGACATCTTTTACAAAACGCTTAGACCGGATAATTGGCGAATTTAAATCGTAATTTGATTATAGTACGTACTACATAGTTATTTTTGATGTTTTAAAACTTCAGTACACTATGCATTCTCTGTATCATGAAATTTACGAAACATAACTTTACTGTGAAATGAGTCAAAGCCTCGTTCTATAAATCATTCATTAATTATATGATAAAATACTGAATTAAAAACTAAGTAGTCAATACAGATCTAATAATAGAAATTTTACAGTTGTGATCGCAATGAACTGTTTAACAGATGTGTCTAAATTAATATACATATAGGATATAACAATGAGCACATGTTACCTCTCCCAGGACGTCGGACCGCGCGATACACTTCTTGTCGCACTTCCAGATTGTGTTTCTTGATCTCAGCAATCTCTTTACGAGTGAGCTGAGGTGGTAACGTCAACTGAAGTTGTTGTTTATCATTCTAAAATATAATTATTAATTGAAAATATTACATAAATTAATACAAATAAGTTTGTTTTGCTTGACAGTAAAGCAAAAACGGCAGAATGCTTCTTCAGAGGTTAATAATATGAAGATATAAATAAGGAAATGCTTGCCCTTTGTGACATCACATCTATCCTCGACAAAGTCCTTATTCAGTTTTTGTTATGGGTTGGGCAGTGATGATCTCACCACACGCTAGTAAAGTATATACAACTTATATATCAATTTAATGATTGTAGGGAAATAAATCATTTTACGAGAATTCAGAAAAATATTCTACTTAAAAACGGCATCAGGTCCAGCATCCTGTGATAATATTGCTGCAACTGTAATCGGCAATTCGCATGCCTAGGGCAGTTACAGCAATAATCTTTTACATTTACGCTTTTATTTTTACACAAACAAAGTTATATTTACTTTTTAAATTTATCTTGGACATTATGGTGAAGGAAAATGTCGGATATCATTAATCCGGATTGAGCAAGCTTGGCGATCAATGCTCATGCCTTCCCTGCAGTGGGATAGTAACAGGCTGGTATGATGATAATGATTTATCAATGTATCACCCTTACAAATGTCGACACTAGATCAGACTTATTTGCTCTTAGTAAAGAATTTTATTGATTTACCTTTCGTTTCTTCTTCCTCCCCCGTGCATTAGAGTTGTTCTCAGCAGCAACACCCTGCAGTATCGCGTTAATCTGTAACTCTTGCGAGTCGTGCGCCACAGAACTGAATTCACCCGGCGGCGAGGGCGACCGCGATATTTTACTGCCCATCGTCGTATATGCGTCTAGAACAAAATTTATTTATTAATTCTACTACCCTATTATTATTATAAATACAAAAGTTTGTGTGTGTGATAGATTCGGTGCCGGAGACGGGCATAGGCTACTTTTTATACCAAAAATCGGTTTGGTTCCCGAGAGATATAAAACATGTTATACGCGCGGGCGAAGCCGTGGGGCGCAGCTAGTATGAAATATTACAGCCGATAGAAATTGAGTTTCGTTATCGGTATATTTATTGGCGGCATCTATGTTATATTTGTTGCATGTCTATCATTATATTGCAGATTTACTCCCACGGTACAGATCACTTTTGGTCGTCATTACACTAGTATCGTGGATTACCTATACCGGGTGGAGCACCCGAGATAAATACGAGTATTTGCATGTTCCATAAATATTTTATTCAAATCTTTGTAAAAGCGCTCGCGATACAGGACTTATATTTGCAGGACATGAACAAAAATGCGTATATTTTGTTTTGTTATAGATGATCAGCTACATTCAGACAATCAGGCGGATCGCACACTGCCCCGCATGATGCAGCGCGGCGCGGGAGTGCGTGTCCTTGCGTTGGTTGTAAGTATCTCCGTTTGCATAGAAAACACGCACGTTCCAACACACAGAAAATCATCCACGCGCGTTCATGCAGATCACGCGCCTACAAGCGGAAAAACAGGCACCCCCCGTGTGTGGGTGCGGGCGAGACGCAAGGTATGGCAAACCGAGTCACGCAGTACCGTGCGTGATTTTGGAAGGGCTTGACGTGTGTTTGAATGAAATGAGTCAGAGCCGCCGTAAATCCACAAAACGCAACCACGTGCGTAAGTGCGTAAAAAACCCGCACGATGATGCAGATCTGCACTCCCGCAAGTACGCGCGTAGGTGCGTCGACACGCAACATGCAGCGTGGTGCGTGGTGCGTGGTACTGTAATAATCCTTTAAAACCATCATAATTGGTTCAATCGTAATAAAATTGCTTAATTCCAGTAATTATATTCAACACAGTACGGATGACGTCAATGCAACACAAGAGTTGATAAAATAAAAGATTATTTTGCATAGTTGATTGTTTTACTTAATAAATATTAATTGCAACTTTATTCATATATAATGGCAACTCGCATTTTTAATTCAATTATTATCATATACTGGCGTGTAATTTATTTAAATTGATACAGCTAGCTATTAAGAATGAAGTTCATTTATGTTTGACAATTATGTAATAGTGACTAAATTGAAATTGTCAATCTGCCTTGAGCAAGCGCAGCGATTGATCCTTGGTATGCTGCTTGCTCCTCTGCAGTGGGATCATAGATTACTCTTAATAGATACGACATTATAATATTGATGAGGGGCAAGAGCGGAATGCGCGGGACGTAAAAGCTGTGTTAATATTGGATATTTCAAGGTCAAGCATTCGAAATGCACTGAAATGTACCAATCGTAGTATCCGTAGTGAGTCTTATGCTGACGAATACCGGTATAAGTTGTAACGGAATTGCCCTGTATGTGTATCTGTGGAACACTAGCAGGCTAGTATTATTATTATGTTTGTGTACCTCCGTTGAGGAATGGTTTGACGACGGGCGGCAGATTGGCAGGCGCGACGGCCGGCGGGGACGACGGCGGTGACGACGGACCGCTCGCCGGACCGCCAGAGTCCAAGTTTGGAGGCTCCTGTAACATTTAAGTACATGTATTTTAGATTAATCTGTTGTTATATTTAATTACTAAATATAACTTGAATCTTTTAATATTAATAGATGAATTAAATATTTAATTGGATGTTAAAGTTGACACAATTACAATTAACATACATATTTACAAACCCTAATTATTTACCCTTATTTGTTCTATTCTAGAGGAACAAAAATTTAAACTAAATTCATTCATAATCTGAAATATACAGTCAATTGAAGTGAAATC
Source organism: Parascotia fuliginaria (assembly GCA_963082885.1). Taxonomy (NCBI): domain Eukaryota; kingdom Metazoa; phylum Arthropoda; class Insecta; order Lepidoptera; family Erebidae; genus Parascotia; species Parascotia fuliginaria. Next base: position 14,303,376 of record OY720172.1, read on the forward strand.
AATTTGGAGATTGCACTAGTTGCTACATTAGCAAGTTATCTAATCGTCAAAAAGACTATTTCATTTATTGCTTGCTCACGTTTCGTTCGTTCGCCCGAGTTCGCGACTAGTGACAAAATGTATTATCTATTTACCTACATAATTTAAAAAGATAAATACCTCGGGAGGTCTCCCAGAAGGCAGGTCCGTAGGCGCGGGCGACAGCGGCGAGGCGGGTCGTCGCGGCGCGAGCGGCGACACGGGGGCGGCGGGCGCGGGGATGACCGCGGGCGCGGGTATGACGGCGGGCGCGGCGGCGGGCGCGGCGGCGGGCTCGGAGGGGCGGCGCGCGGTGACGTGCGCGGGCAGCGGGCCGGCCTTGCGCTTGGGCGGGCCGGCGCGCGCGCCCTCCGCCCCGCGCTTGCCGCCCGCGCCGCCGCCGCCGCCGCGCACTGCGCCCACCGGGTCCACGTCCGCCTCGTCCACCATCATGCGCTGCAACACACATACATAGCGTTCAAGGACAAATCAATCGCCACACTGCATGCTCCAGGCACGAACCTAAAGGATTCATGTATTTTACATAACATAATTATCCTTAGTAGCTTTGTACGACAGAATCCAGATTGATTTTTATTAAAGTAGCTGTAAAGTGTAAAAGCTTAATTTACAAATTCTAGTAAATATTAAAAAATTCAATCTCGTAAATATGCCAAAAAACAATTAAAGAAAAAATCAAACATCTCACTAACCTTATCTATCTTGAACGGGTTGCCAAACATGTGTTGCCTGACGGGCTGAGACTCAATCTCTCTTAATTGCGGCGTCATTCTCTTTAAATACTCTTGGTAGTTGCCCATTTGTGCTACAGGCATAGAATGCACGCTGTCTTCGTCGACCAACCGTGTATGCGCGAGCGATGGTTGTAGGAAGTTCGCGCGCATACGTACTACCTGGAACGTGAATTTTTGAATAATTATAATAACAAGCAAAATAAAGTTAAATACTTATTATCATAAAAAGAGTCAATTTATTATTGTTTTTTTTTTCATACATATCATCACATATTTTGCCGTTAATAGGTATTCTTAATTATGTTTCATATAAAGAAAACACACCCATCGCCGTACTGCCTTATTAAAATACAATACAATACGATAATACACAAAACGCTGTACTGAATGTTTAATAGAAATTCTCTTGGCAACTTGCCAATAACTGTTAAAAAACACAGTCATAAAAATTTATTACATTTTACGTCTTACTTGGTATACGTTTACACAATTAAATAAATCAACAGGTGAAGTAATAGGTGTCTGAGGGTATTTATTTTCAATAATAATGGAATTACTTTCCGCTCATCGCGATATACTTATTGCCGTAGTTTTGTGAATGAAATAACAATTACTATTAAATAATGTTTGTTTTCTTTAGTACAAAATGTTGATAGCACATATCTAACTGCGTTGAGTATGGAGCGAGTAATAGCTCCCGCACTAGGAACTCAGCCCTGTACAGCGGGATACTTTATAAACATACCATTAACGGACACAAAATGCACTCAAATTCAAAACATTTTTTTTTACCTGTATGGCAATAAACTCACCTGGTCCAAAAGATCTCTTCTTTGTATATCAAAAGGGTTTCGATACGTGTGTGCTTGTGTCTTATGTCGACCGCGTGATAGTCCTACAACGAAGCCTCCGAATTCGTTCAACTGATCCCGTAACGCTGAAAATTTGTCTTGAAGACACGGGTGTGTTGTTAAGTCCTTCCTCAAGGGGGAACGGGGCATTACTCTCACGCTTTCTGTGACCTGAAATTTATAATAAGGTTTTTATTGTATGTGTCAAAATGTTGATTTTGTATTTAAAATGCATAGTAAAATAATTCAAATAAAGATTTCGAAATGCTTGACTCAAATGCTTGTAAAAAATATTAGCTAAATAATTATTATTTTAAATACAAACAGTCCAGTGTTCTACCCTCCCAGCTTTCCTAACCTAACCTAATTGAAGCATAATTAATGAGTTTTATATAATTAGGTATATGGCCATAGTCAAATACTTCTTCTACTAGAAAAAAAGAGGATGTCATTAGAACAATTCTATAACCAAGGTAGGTACTAAAAGAGCAAGACTCCACATAAACTGTTCTGAATATTTACTTGATGAAAACTATTGACAACCACCTTTTATAGCCCTTCATATTTGTGCTATTAATAATAATAACTAAGCGACAGACAGTGTTCTGGATGTTAATCCAAACTTTCCAAATAATTATAATAGTGCGTCGGCAGAATTACGACAGTTCAATTTATACTATGTATTATATAAAGCGGAAAAGTTTGTTTGTTTGTTTGAACGCGCTACTCTCTAGAACTACCAGTCGCATTTCAATAATTCTTTGCGTATGATAGCACAGTTCTTGAGGAAGGTTATAGGCTATATAACATCACGCTGCTGGCGACGGGAGCTGAGCAGTAATGAAAGACGCCGGTGAAACCACGCTTTGTGAAGCTAGTATTGTATGAAATGCTTACTAGTAAACAAACTTACCTTTTGATTGTTATTACTAGAAGACTTATTAATAACATCAGCACAAAGCTTCTCAAATTCAACCTTGGCTTGGTTCTTCAGTCTTTTCAAGTAGTTCAACACAGAGAAGCTGAGTGAGTTGTCTTGAGAGTCTGGTATCAAGCTCTGAAGTAGTTGCGCTGACGCACCCATCTTTGTTAACGCTCTTCGTAGAGGCTACAACATATAAACATTCTATTAACTATATAATAGTACGTGATACAAAAATTTTTACTACTTTTTAAAAAAAGGGCGCGGACGGAGGAGTATGAAATTTCGCACCCTTATAGTTTATATAGAGAAGGAGTGCATAATAAAATATTTAAACAAAAAAAATATACATCAAAAATTTTAATTATGGTCGAATTTCGACTACTAGGCGACTACTAGGCGACTACTAGGCGACTACTAGGCGACCACTAAGCGACCACTAGGCGACCACCAGTAGCTTCAAATCCACACATATACATTAGTGAACCATCATCATTATACTACTGGACATTGGCCTCCTCCAATCTTCGCCAAATTGGCCGGTCGTGAGCCGTCCTCATTCGTTAATTGCCCGCCATCTTTACTACTTTTGTGAATAGTACGATGTAAATATTAGTAGAATGATTTAGGTTGAAGAGTAGTAATAGCTTTTAAAAACAAGTTGAGGTTGATAAATTTGTGGTTTGTTTACCACACATTATCAAACTGTTTTGATATAATACTTATAAGTAAAGTAGGTCAGGGTTTAGCGAAGCCGATGGATGTTCAAATTCGAGTTGGCGCCAGTGTATATTCAGGTCTTAATCATTTGGCTTTTGAAGTACATTTACAACGCCATAAACAAACCATGGAGCACCATTTATCGTGTCCTGCATGCGCAAACACCCGCACTTTGCAGAAATTGATCTGAGCTACTGCTGATACGTGCGACTTTAGTAGCAAAATTGAAATATTGACACTGTTCTTGTTCAATCGCAATCGAAATGGTCCATCTATAATATTATATAAAACGGAAGAATTTGTTTGTTTGTTTGAACGCACTAATGTTTAGAACTACCAGTCGGATTTGAAAATTATTTTTGCGTATGACAGTCCAGTTTATGACTACGGGAGCAAAGCAGTAACCAAAGACGCGGGTGAAACCGTGCTGCAGGAAGCTAGTAAATTAATATATGTAAAAGAAAAAGTAAACTTACTGCAACATAATACGACGGCATTCTGTCAAGATAGTGTTGAAAAGCCAACTTCCATTCAGGAGTAGGCTTGCATCGATGTACTTTGAACAAATCGTCTAGAAGGGGCAGCAACAACGGATAGTTGTATGGTAGCACAAAGAGATTAACGCAAGTCAGGTTTGTAGAAGCTTTCAAATATCCAAATGGATGGTTAATTTCGGAGGTTTTGCATCCACTGTTTGCTACGAACACCTGAAAATAGACATGATATTTGTGTTAATTATTTATTAACGTAGGTATAGGTGTCTATTTTTATCACTTGTGATACTGATCACGCATGTCTCATTATAAGCAAAGGATAGATCGAAAACGTCATATTATTAAAGTTATACAATCATTACAAGACAACACTATCTACTAACTAAAATTCGCGGCATGATTGAGCTCAATTAAAATTTGTTTACTCAGTGACCTACTTATTAAAATGAATAATACCTAATCAATTAATTGTTATAGTTATTATGATTTAGTCTTATTTAGTCATTTATTCATTAGTTATGTATTTATTGTGTTGAAAAAAAGTCTAATTTTAAGTTTTATAACCAGTGCAAAAAAAATGTCTTATGCATCTGTTTGGTGCAAAAAAAATGTGTTATGCAAACTTAAAAAAATATAGTACGTTTTTTTTCATACACAACGTGCCTACTGTCTCGGGACCGCAGTCTTAGAACATCAGTAAAACAACAACACGAAAAAAGCTTCAGTAAATATGCCTGTAATTAGTAATTAGTACTTATTCTTATTCTACAAATCGCTAAAATTGAGAAGATTCAGACAGGCTAAACTTGTGTATAAAAAACTTCATCAGACATTTAGACAACATAACTCCGCTTGACCTGATGGTAAGCAGTTAGTAGGGCCTTATATTTACTCATTTTTTTTTTTTATTTTGATGCATACCTGCCAACAGACAGTAGGCTGTTTCCTGGCTAATATAAACTGCGTTAGTGGACTGGGTTCCAACTCGTACTTGTCAAAAGGCAGATTGTCTATCACCATGGGCTCCTGACTTGAGCAAGTGAACTTTACTACTGGATGAGCAGAGCGAGGCGGCTGTGAACATCAAACAAAAAATATTACAATTTTTATTAAAATATGAGAATAAATATGAGTAAACACACATTTGTTTGAAGTAAACTGTGAAGTCATAGATGAGTAGCCATTAATTATTAGATTATCAAAACAGTACTATTTTTTTCATCTGTATAATTATATGCTTTGAATACATACATAAATTTAATTAACGCTGAATTTAGTGTTGGAAAAGGTATTAACGAGAAAATACTAACTATAGTTAATCTATACATATAATAAAATTGGAGTGTCTGTTTGTAATATTGAAATAACCGTTTATTACTACATGTATATGAATATTTAAATGGTACATACACCAAAATATTTTTTTTTTACAATTTCTGTCTGTCTATCTGTCTGTCTGTTTGTTTCGGCTAATCTCTGTAATGGCTGCACCGATTTTGACGGGACTTTTATTGGCAGGTAGCTGATGTAATAAGGAGTTAGGCTACGTTTATTTTAGGAAAATCTTTTATTTTAGAAAAATAAAGTAATGTTGATCGACTGTTAGGTGGAACGAGGTTCGCCGGGTCAGCTAGTCTTAAATAAAGTTCTTATCTATCGTATGATAGCCCAGTTCTTGAGCAAGTATAAAGGATATATGACATCACGCTATTGGCGGCGGGCGCGGAGCAGAAACCAAAGATGTCACCTAAAGCGAGTAAAACCGCGCCGCGGAAGGCTTGATAATATTTATTAATTATTGTACTTTTATAAAGGTTGGTAAAACCAAATTTAATGTTTCACAAAATAGTTGTGGGCTTACTATCAATACAAGCCAAACACTACATTTCAAGAATCCTTACGATTCATATTAAACCGAGCTTACACATGTTAAGTTAAAGTACACACAGTATCTTGCGTTTAAGACTGTGAGAATAAATATTTCAAAAGTGGTATGTACTCAACTTATTAAGGAGAATTATCGTGATGAAACCCACAGATAACAAAACGTTTGTAATGCTTTGCGGTATGTCGACGCTTGCCGCGGAAATACGTCACACGCATACAGAGCAAAACAAAACAGAACTTCGAACTTAGTGAAATAAATAAATATTTTTGACATTTTTATTAAAATTTACATATTTATATATATTTTTTTACTGAAATAAAATCTTATTATCTATCTTTATCTTATCTTATCTTTGTAATTAAATTTTGAATTCAGGAACTAAAATCATTGCCTATAATATTAACCGCATCTAAACGACAACTCAGCTACAATTCTTTTACACCACGAAAAAATATATTCAACATTAACACTTACTAATGTTTGCGCGGTAGGGTCCGATCGGAAGGACTCCGGTATCGGCCAGAAGCCAACAGCGAAGCCCTTCTGCGCGACCGTCCGCGGCACATAGATGAGACGCCGACACGAGTGCCACGCCTGCGGGGCGCTCGCCCCCACGCCTTGGTTTTGATATTGTCCACTGTTCCAACGCTAAAAAAAAGAAATGAGGATATTTTGAACCAAATAATGTTAATCTTCATTTCTGTTAAGGTAAAAACGTGAATAGGAAACAACAAAATTATCGGTAATTCTAACATAAAATACGTATCATTTTGAGAATGTTTAGCAAATGTATCACTGTGGACTTAATCAGATAAGATCCAAAATTTCGAAAAACTACACTCGCAAAGTTTGTGCCTTACGAACTTGGAATGAGTAGAAAAATTTTGTACTTATGTTTAAACTTGATTAAACATAAAGTATTACGAAATATCTTCAGAGTTAAAATATATAAAGCAAAAGATTGAGAATTCGAACTCAGAAGAGATTGAAATATTTGTAAGGTGGAACTTTCACGATATAAACAAACTTATACAAATCTGCGGCAATATGAAAGAGTGAGTTATCGTTGCAGGTGATGAAAACTGGACTTCAAGAAAAAAGAGCAAACATGATGATCATCGCTCTGTATTTACTCTAAATAGAGAAATAAAACGATCCGCTCTTTATTTCTCTATTATGTATACCGTTTTGATAGCTTAACGTATACCTATCTTGGTACGAACTATGCTTAGAAATTTGTGCAAAACATTTTCCAGTGATCGTCTTTGCTTAGTTCTTCAAATTGTAAGATTATTGTGGTAAAATATGATAGCATTTAGTACTAAATGGAATTTCAAGGATTAATAATAATGAAGTTACTCAGACAAGATAAATTTAAAATGATCCTCTCCTCTTCAACGCGTTCGCAAATGTAAGGACTTACAGTGTTTATCGTGGTAAAATGAATTGAATAAAAATTTATCACACAAAAGAAATAATGACGGTAATAAAGCAAAACACAGTAACAACTTACTCCATTCCTCTCGCCTTCAGCGTCTACTTCTTTTTCACCCTCGTGGTTATTATCGTCTTGTTCAGTTCCATCTCTGTTGTTAGCACCGTCAATAGGCGGCGGATCGGGTCCAATCTTCTCAAAATTGATCACCACACCGCTCTGCACCTTCTGTACCAAACTGTCGATGCATTGCATCAACATGCGATGCGACGTAATGCAATAGGAACGACCTGCAAATCACACGATCACACCTCAATCATTCATATCAATGTGATTGTTCAACTCTTTATAATGGGAATATGTTTATCACAAAGAAATTGATATGTGTGTTATTGCAAAGCTATGTATGTATAGGTAAGTATTGTTTGGCTGCTTAAAATCGACCATCAACGTAAGATGTTATTATTTTTCTTCAAAGGCTTTTTACTATTATTTTAAAATGAAATGAATGAAACACACAGAAAACATAAGTATAATATAGCCTAAAGAGATTCGTTATCTAGTGTCACTTTACCTACTAAGTTCCCCGAGTATAAAATCACAAATTTAGCCATACGACTGCGTGAAACGTAGATTAATGCCTTAGCATGAAGTCCGCCTTTGTACATTTGCATTGTATTTTGTGCAAGAATTTTAAATAAATAAAATAATAAATGACTATTTTTAAATCAAGTAGTAATCATTGATGTTTATCAAAGTGCTAATAATTTTAAACTATGAAGCAGAACATAAAATATAATATAAACAGTAGTATATAAGTAGCTACCTTGACACTAAATGAGCAACACAAAAACTAGTCAGACAGGTTTCCTAAAGGGCTCACTATCCCCTGTTAATATGAAATTTCTACATGCGTTTACGTCTCATAGTTTGCGTTTTATTATCAGATAAACGATCGGGTAACAGCCAGTACTTTAAAGACTGCGTTCAAAATATCAAACTGCTAGTTACGTAGATTAATTAGAAGACCAACCACATAGCATACAATTTAGATAAGTATTATTATTAGACTAGGTATAATACTGTTGACTCACCACCAGTAACTTCGCACATAGCATCGATAGGCGAAGAATCAGAAGGCACGAGGCCGGTGTCTCTTTCCACAGCGGGCGTCCCTGCGAGCCTCAACACCAAGGAAAATAGTCTTTGGTCCCAACGAAACGGCTCGCGAGTCAACTCCGATCCGGGTATTGGACAGTTCATTGGCAGGTTGAACTGGAAAAATACATAACGCATAAGCACTTGCTTACCCAATGCGAGTTTTATATAGAAAGTAATAAAAATCAAAGTTGATTTGTAAAGTCTTAGACAAAAATTAATATCCTTTTACACCAAATACACCATAGAAGTTTTTAAAGGCAATTCTCATGCTATCATTGTCGGACTTGTCGAGGAAACAAAAAGGACGACGCCATAAAAAATACCAGACAAAACTTGTATGGTGTAAAAAAAGTATTCTTATTGGCAACATAATGACTAAAATCGCGTGCACCCTACGACCAATTGGCAGAGCTACCGCTACGGATTCGGTCAGCGTGTGCCCGACTGTCGCCTTATCTGATCAACGACCAACATTACTTACTACACAAGTTGTAATAACGAGTACCTAAAAGTAGATTACCCTACTTTTAATTATTTACATTTTACCTAGAGTATTTAAATGTATTTTTTAAACTCTATTGACACAGTATTCAAATAAAATATTTATACATAGTCCAGTGAAATTTGAATACCTACAACATGCGCGTCCTCCACGCTCTAGAGACGAAATGCAAAACATAGCATAAATTTTAAGGTCTTTGGAGAAGTATGAGTATTTATTAAATACCATTCGGAAGATATAACATGAAAAGATTTATACAAATAAATTAATGGCAATTTTACATGGAAAAGATGTAATATTGAAATGTGATTCAGAAGTATTTAAAAGTATCATAACATAGACTAAAATTATATTAATGATGATGTAATATTGATTAGAACAGGTTAAACTAAATACCTAATTAATAATAAAAAATAAACTAAATATGATCTGTGAATTTTGAAAATGATGAACATGATTAATTGATAATGTTGTTTTAATCGTGATTATTGTAATCAAAATTATCATTTCAAATGTAACATGCGCTTCTACTGTAGAATATAGTACTTCCCTTTATAGTACATTAAATTATACAGATAATAAATATTAGCCATACATATTATATTATTTATGCATAATGTTGTTTAATTATTTGCAGCATTTATTGTCTAAGTACATAGTTAAAATATGGCAAAATAGTCTCATCTTTCATATTTATTGCTATATTGTCTCAAGTTGATCATCAGTGCAATCTATTAGACACATTATTTTATGGTCTGCAAAGATGACATCAAAAGTTTCTTATTTATACCTACTTGCCTAGCAAAAGCCATTGCATTGTATAGTTTGAAATTAAATATAAAATGATTATGTTGATGTTATTTAAATCTTTATGGCCCATTAACAGGAATACAAGTATATACTCATATATTACTCAAAAATAAGACATGAGTCACCCACATGGAATTGAAATTTATGCTTTAATACAAATAATGGTCATACTGCTTCTGCAGTCAATAAATGGATAAGTAATCACATTATTATTCTCGGTAGAAATCAGTAGCAGATTCAGGGAGGAGAGGTCTAAGGGGCTCTAAATTCAGCTGCATGCTGGTAAAAAATTGTATTTCTCGTTTATTCTGGTAAAACTACCGGCCGGGTGAAGTCGTTTATCTTTATTGACCATCAGTGGGTTTAAAAAAAATTATGTCAATTTATATAGTTGCAAGTATTAAAAATATTAATTTGTTAACTTTAATGAAAGCCTGGATGACAGTTTGAATATTCAAACAGTATGTACAATAAACCCAAGGTCAGATAAGATGTGAAAAATACATTAGATTTGACAAAATTAATCTTAGAATTTACATAGGTATACACATACTCAAACACAACCTGTAATTCTGTAATACCACGTTAATGAAAAAAAAAACCTTAGTTACTTAGAGAATTTTTTGACATAACAAAATGTCTTATTAATGAAAATTAAGCCCTTATTTCGTAGAAAGTAATGTAAATGATATTGCTCATACGAGCAGTACTTAGAACATCTATTTCATGATTAACTTATACTACTTATCAATATTATGATGTTTTGTCTTGTGGTTGTGTCATGTCGTGTTCTAAAAAGAACAACCTTTTTTCAATAGTTGACCAGCTGTCCAAATAAATAGAAAATACAGCGTGAAAACCTCTTAATAAAATTTAGACACTAAGGGATTATAATAATTATGATGTGAACTACATAGTACATTACATTATCTACAATAGTATGTGCAATGTTCCAATCAGACTAAGTGATAAAGAAAATGAACTGTATTTATTAAATATAAATACAGTTCATTTTCTTTATCACTTAGTCTGTATTTAAATTTAGATGTATATAAATTATAGTTACTCACTTCTTCCTGAATGCCAGCATTGCTTGAAAGTTTGCCTCCATCCGTAATCACAACAATAACAGAAGGTTCAAGATAGAATGGACATCTTCCTTGGCCATATGTGTCAATGCCAGTCTGCATTCGGTTTATATTCAATACATCAAATGCATGCTTCAAAGCAGCTCCCATTGTTGTTAATCCAAGACATTGTAAATTTTTCAGTTCATTTATAAATGTCGCTAAATTTTCTTTCCAACCAGCCTGAAATATAGTTACTAATTAGGAATCCACTATTCACAATATACTTATGTACAATGATTTGATAAAATATGTAAAAAGCATAATAATTTACAAGAAACTAAGACTTAAAATGATAATTAACTGTATTGTTAATGTTATCATTAATTCCTTACACAATTATTTAGAACAATATCAGGCTTATAAGAAATTAATTGGTTTTGTTGTACAAATCAGTTTGAATTTCCCCCCGAATCGCCATTTCGTTGTGTGCGACCTCCGCCAATGAGAGTGTGCGACAAGAGCGCAGTAGCGAGCGCTTTCGCGAAGGCAGCAACGGCGGCGGTTCGTCCTGTTTACGTCGTGCTGTCTATTTCAGTAAATTTCGCACTTTAAAAGTATGTTAATGTTTTGGATTACAGATAACAGTGCTTGATATGTAGACACTGCTGAACCGGCGTTTATATGCACAAATGACAATGAAATCTTCGATAACGTGTTCACTCTTGATATACTAACCTTGATGTTCGCGGGTGGTTCTTCGAAAGTTAGAAGCATATACCTGTCGCCTCTGCTTTCGGGAGAACGTTGTCGAACCTAAGAAATAGATAATGAATCAGTCCAACACACTAACACGCGATAAACAAATCGATCACAAAAACGAGGCGGTTGACGAGTCGATGACACTGCACGTACCTTTACGAACGTTTCCACAGCGCCCTTGGCTACATCGAGCAACGTTGGGCGTCCGCCCAAATAAGCTCTTTGGTTCATAGAAGCTGAAGTATCTATTAAGAAAACTATAATAGTCATCGTGAAAATTGCCTAAATGTCCTTCGAAATACATTAAAATATGCGCACGCTATTATGAACTAAGAACAAAAATGGCCGCTACATCGTACGCAGACTCGCTGAGAGGCGACCGTCCGACAGCCGCTTCGACGAGCAGCTGAACAAGCTACGCCACGAAGACTCCAAAAGTACCACGTGACCTAATCATACATTCGGTTGTTCTCGGGATTCAATAGAGACGCGTTCGGAAATGTTCGTAACCTACGTGCAAATGTTGCCCTAATATTATTTAAATTTACCATTACAAAATTGCATAGAAATAAAAATAGCATGGAACATGATTTTCTCAATTATATTAACTATAAGTGTGTGTTATAATTACTTATACAGATTAACTTTCGTGATATTAAGCTACCTGTAAATACAAGGTTGACCCCAGTTTCTGAAAGGCTGATCAGCGAAAAATTAACTAATCACCTGTTAAATCTAATGTTCTCAAAATTTTACAAGTGATTAGTTAATTTTTCGTTGATCAGCTGTACAGAAACTGGGGGTAAAGCATTGAAAGTAGGCAAGTACAAATGTGACTTTTTAAATACCTACTTTCCAAGCTACAGCATTGTATTCAAATTTTGAATACCTACTTATTACGAAAAGTTAGCAACCGTCAAAATCAATTTGGACAACTGATTTTGACGCTTATATTATCTCTGCACATAATATTGAAACTATTAAAATAAAACCAATAAAAGTGGTATATTTAATTATATGTTCTAGAAAATATTATTATTGCAAATACTTTTAGTGTAAATATTATTAAATTAATTAAATTAAATTTTAATGAGTATTGGTTTAAATATTATTTAAATAAACTGATAAGTTATGTCGAAATTCATACAATTGCATTATTGAAAAAATACAACAATTGCATGTTGGTCAAAAACTTTAATCAGCATATTATTCGGCCCGCCTGATGCTGACTTAAGTTGTAACCTACACCTAGAGATGGCTGTGTTTTCAAAGCATTGCAAAAACAATGCTAAAAAACAAAACCAAACTGTTGCCGATCACGGAGAAGGGGATGAGGAAGGAAAAGGGAAAAGGACTGACTCTCCGAACGAAATGCAATAGTATAAGTACTATTACTCTTACGTCGATCTTCTATGAGAGGGTAGTACATTCCTGATCAATTCTATTGATCGGCCGAGATGGCTAGTTAGCTTATTTATTTACTAGCTGCACCCTGTGGCATCGCCCGCGCGAAAACTAGTATGACTCAGAAACCAGAGCGATTTTCGGAATAAAAAGTAGCCTATGTCCGTCTCCGGCACCGAATCTATCTACATACCAATTTTGATCAAAATCGGTTTAGCCGTTTAGGCGCTGAGTGGTAACAAACACACACACACACAGATACACACAAACTTTCGCATTTATAATATTAGTAGGACTAGGATTGCATTGATATAAGTATTTTTATATTTATTTAATGTCAATTTACTGGTTCTGAACTACTGTCAATGATGGTAAAATATTGAAATAGCAACACTTTTCACATAAAGGAAAATAATAAGTATTGAAACGAGTAATTTATTCTAAGCATGTTTAATGTAATAAAGCAGTAAATAATGCGATAAATTTATAAAACTTTTTAAAATTACTACAAATTAATTATTAGTAAAATATATAATAACTCTATATAAATAGACATGCAAGTTTAAACATATTGAAAGAGTAAGCGGTAAATTCAAATAGGGAACATTGCAGGTACTGTACAGTGTACAATCGAGTAGCGCGTAATGTAAGTATGTCAAGCTAATTATTAGTAGTGCAGCAGTATTATAAGTTTTGATGCATTTCTGGATATTTTGTCACTATTTACATCTATTTTAAAATAAAATACTTACCTATCTATTTAAGTAAAATTTAATAAGTACCTACATAAACTTACCTTCTTTAAATTTTATTATAAACTAGCTGACCCGGCAGACTTAGTATTGCCTCAATCGATAAATAACAGACCTTTAATAACTTTTATAATTATTATTATTCACCTTATAAATCTTCTCTGGACTTCCACAAATAATTCAAGACCAAAATAAAAATTAAAAATATATGAAATAGAGTTCCGTTTATTAGGCAAAAGACTTGATACATAAGCGACTAAACTATACAACGAATATATAATCTCAATTGAAGACAAAATTAACAGAAATCCTAAATGCTTTTGGTCGTTCATTAAATCAAGAAAGGTTGAAAGTAGTAATTATCCAAATACAATGACCGACGGCACAACTGTAGCAGCAGCCGGTGAGGTAATATGCAATCTATTTGCCAATTCTTTCTCAAAAGTATATGACGATACCGGTGTTACGGACAACCGCCCTGTATACCCTAATTATTTTAAACAGATTCAACTAAACGATTCTCATTTTTGCAGTGTAACCATAGATAGATTCAAATTGCAAGTAGGATTAGAGAATCTAGATGTCACTAAGGGTGCAGGACCTAATGGAATATCACCTGTTTTTATTAGGAATTGTGCATCATCCTTGTCTCTTCCATTAAGTCATATATTTAATGAGTCACTAAATTCGGTTGAATTCCCAAATGAATGGAAAATTGCTAAAGTAGTTCCGAAACATAAGTCTGGTGATAGGAATTCAGTTAAACATTACAGGCCAATCTCTATTCTTTCTACGATGGCTAAAGTTTTTGAAACATCAATCTGTTCACATATTCAAAATTACTTCAAAATGTTCACAATCGATAACCAACATGGTTTTGTGAAGGCCAGATCAACTTCAACCAATTTGGTCTCTTTTGTTGAAGAGCTCATTTGTCACATAGATAACGGTGGACAAGTTGACGTCATGTATAGCAGTCAGTGCAGTGCAATGCGCGCTAGTGTGTAGACATGCTTACATTGCAGAGAGCGAATTATTTTATTAATTCACGTATTGCGCGGTTCTAGCCGCTGCGCGAATCCGCCGCTATGAGTTCACAACAACTCATAGCCAACGAGCTGTTGGCGTTTATACAGCATGCCATCGACACTATGGACGAGGTCAGCATTATGCAGATCTGCAATAGTTTCACTGAAGATGAAGTTAGCAGTGGCAAGAGGCTGCTATTTGAAACCTTGGACAAGCTCGACGAAATGCCTTCACGCCGAAGAGATGGCACCGAGAAGAGCGTTCAAGACATCATCACCTTGCTAAAGGTGACCGATCCGGACGACGTGCCTGCTTTTGTGGCGAAGGAGCTCCAAAAGTTGCCTCCCGTCACGTTCGACCACGTTGTCGTCACCAGGCTGCTTAAGGACATAACATCTCTAAAAGCGAGCCTGGCTGTAGTACAGTCGAAGCTGGAGGCGTCAGACTCCACCATAAGTGAGTTACGTGCCGAAGTAGTGTTGCTACGCAGCGCTATTTCTACAAGTAGGTCACCTGACGCCTCGAACGTGAACACACGCCGCGGGGCACAGAACGCATCCATCGGCAGTTTTGAGTCGGCGAGTTCACCTACGTCACCGGCCGCCAAGAATGCATGCGTTGCATCGTGCTCCGCCGCCCGCGCTGTACCTACCGAGGCTACGACGCGTGTAGTAGGTACATCGACCCCCAAACGTGCCTACTCTGCAATTGTCGCTGCAAACAATACTACTGTGTCACAACCATCACGACAAGTAGTTATTGTAAAAGGGGGTAAGCAGAGTCGCTCTGTACCTAGCACGACTATAGGTGCAAAAACACGCAGTGTGACGAGGAAGGTTTCATCAAGGTGGAAAAGAAGAAAAGGAAGCCTTCACGTCACAACCTGTGTGGTACGGGTCTAACAGGACCCAGCATGCTGCTACGTGCTGCAACACCAACGACGCAGCTGTATGTGTCCCGCCTACACCACTCTACGAAGGCCGAGAAGATCGTGGAGTACATCAAGGTGAAGACAAACCTGACCTTGAGGGTGGAGAAGTTGGAGGCGAGCCACAAAACTAATTTTACATCGTTCGTGGTGCAGGCTCCCACTCCACAGTTAGAAACCTTCCTCAAGGAGGAGTTCTGGCCGAAGGGTGTCTTATATCGCCGTTTCCGCGGCCGGCTACTTGACACCCCGCAGCGAAACACGACGCCGACCTCTCGTACACAGTAGTTTTTAGTTTTAAATTATATAAAATATGTATTAGTTTATAGTTTTTATTTTGTTATTTATGTATTGAAATTTTATGGGCTCTAAATGCCTGAAATAAATGGTTATTATTATTATTATAGCGATTTTAGTAAAGCTTTTGATAAGGATTTGCACGCATTACTGGTTAGAAAACTTTCAGCTTATGGATTCTCTGGGCAAATTCTCGATTGGCTTACTTCGTATCTAAATAATAGGCGATTATTTGTGGTAGTAAACTGATATAGATCTGAACTGTGCAAAATAATTTCAGGTGTGCCGCAAGGATCTCATCTTGGTCCAGTCCTCTTTAACATTTTCATCAATGATATAACCAGCTGTTTATCTCATTCGAAATCATATCTGTTCACCGATGACTTGAAAATTGCTCGCGTCATAAATTCGAATCGGGATGTGGATCTTCTACAAAGTGATCTAAATAATTTATACCAGTGGTGTAGAGTAAATAAAATGCAAGTCAATACTGATAAGTGCTTTCACATTACTTTTACTAGAAAACTAATGCCAATCCAATCAGCATATAAATTAGAAAGTCGGCTTATACACAAAATTGAACAGGTGAGGGATCTCGGGGTAGTTTTGGATGAGAAGCTTACTTTTCTACCTCACTACGACGCTATTATTAAAAAAGCATCCAGCATGCTGGGATTTGTAATTAGAAATGCCAAGTTGTTCCATAAACCCCAAACAAAACTCACTTTATACTATACCCTGGTACGTAGTATATTAGAATACTGTACAACTGTATGGAGACCACATTACGCAACCCATATATTAAGACTCGAAAGAATCCAAAAACACTTTCTATGGCATCTGGCGTATTCGGAGGGAAAATCGAGAACGCTCAGATCGTACAATGATAGACTCGAACACTACAAAGTCCCATCATTAAAGAAACGCAGAACATTACTAGATCTTAACTTCCTATATAAAATTATCCATAACCAAATAGATTGCCCCTTATTATTGAGTAACTTAAGTTTCAGAGTGCCACATCATATACCCCGTAAACCTATTGCTATGTTAGTGGCCCCTTACTGTAGAACAGTGTTAGGTTTTAATTCACCAATTCCCCGGCTCTATAAAGCTCATAATAATCACATCGGATCCGTAGACATACTAGTGGTAAGTCAAAATGCTTTTAAATGCCAAATAAATTCTATTATTCCGTGATTATTCCAAATTGATAATTAATTCATCTGTTATATTAATATGTAAGTACTTATATAATAATAATAATAAAGGATTTAAATAATTATTTAAATAAAGGAGAATAATAATAATATTCTACCACATGCACACAGCGCCATTTAGCCCCAAATTAAGCAATTATATTTGCTTGTGTTATGGGTACTAAACAACTGATATACTACTTATATACTTTTTTTTTTTTGTAAATACATACATATTATAGATAAATTACACCCAGACACAGAACAAACAATCATGCTCATCACACAAAGGTTTGTCCTGGGTGGGAATCGAACCCACGACCTCCGGCTTAGCAGTCAGGCTCACTAACCACTAGACCAACAGGCCAGTTTAACAAAATTTAATGTATTGATTTAATAATGATTATAGTGACAAATTTTATGTTTTTTATTTTTTAATCTTTGTATCATAATTCGCAATTGTATTTCATTACTATTATTTCAATTAATCATTAAACTATTTTCATTCATTATTGTTAATTTTAATTTAATTAATATTGATGTGTAGATATTTCAAAAGCATGTTGTGTTTATCTATAATTAGTTTTACAATAGGCTAAGTCTCAGCAATTGTAATTAAGCTTGAAAGGTTTATCAACAGTTGTTACAACATGTAACAACTGTTGATAAACCTAAAAAAATAAATACAATAAAATAAAATAAATAAAAATTAACCAAATCGGTCCAGCCGTTCTCGAGTTTTAGCGAGACTAACGAACAGCAATTCATTTTTATATATATAGATTTCATGGTTAGGTACATAAAACACAGTACTGTATGCTGCAGGTAATAAAAGTAATAAGTACTATAACCAGGTTAGGCTATATCCTACCGCTGCAGGGAAGGACCTCTTCTCGGAGAAGACAGTAAAATTATTATGTGCATTGATCGCTTACTTTTGCTTAATTTTCACAAGTGAAACCAATACCAGTGACAGAATGGATGATCATGATCTCATAATAGTTGATTTTGACAAGTTTCAACCAAGACATCAATGATCGACCATTCTAACACTATTGTGATAGCAGACTTAAGCCCCAGGTTTGCTAACATGGTAGGTAGGTACTTGTCTCCCCCACGAGGGATTCCCGCCTTGCCGTGGCGTGGAGGCTTAGTAACGCGTGGAACGTTTTTCCACCACGAACCAAGAGAAATCCTGTCCGCATGTTTCCCTAAACAGCAGATAGTGGAGAGTCCGTGTGAGGCGAGGCTGTGTCAAAGCAGTCAGTCCTCCTGACACTGCCCTGCCAAATCGTAAGGCTGACTTTCCTAGGAGAGTCGGGAACGAGGACCTCCAATTCTAGAAGTGGGACTACGAGGAAGAAAATCTTTATAAAATTATGAGAAGTTCGTGAGAAAGGGTGCAAACCCTCCAAATCTTCGGGATAGCAGATGAATGCGCGAGCGATTCCCGTAACCTCGACACATTTGGCCGTCTGCCTCTGAAGGAACATCGTGGGTTTTTGTCGATATGCTGGTCGCTTATTAGGAATGTGCGACCGGAGAGTCCAACATAACCATCCGCTGCTGGCCTTCGCAGGTATATAGGTAGGCGTAATGCGTTTCCCACGAAAAAACAAAGAAGGTATTTGTCTGGTTTCGAAGCCACAACCCAGTGTGTATACGTAGCGGGTACCTACCCACGACGAGTACGACGACACGATACACCGACGCTTATTAAAACTACAGATCCTATCCAATCAAGTAGGTCGATTAGTTCGTTATGTATTCACCTATTACGTTGATAGCAGTAGGTACTTGTTGCTAGAAGTCATGTCATGTTTTTTTTTCTCTATTCGTATCCACACAGACCGTATGGATCGATACGCGATAGCACTGTGAGTGAACGTAGGAGGTACGAGGTTCTCCAGAATTTAATAAACACATTGCATTTACTAAGTAACTTTGAGCCGAGCGTGCAGTGCATCCGGTGCACGGTGTATCTAAGGATAGAAGTTCCTACCTCATTAACTTTAAAAATTGTTATTCGATGGATTCTGCTTTTAGTAGTTATATAGATAGAGATAGGAAACCAATAGGATTACTAAAAACCCAGTCATCATTGCGATTACGATATCTCAACGACTCTCGCGAATAGATTTTAATTACTTAGTAGGTAGGTAGGTAGGTACAGTTCGAGTAAAGATATAGATAAGATACTAAATAATAATAATAAAATATTCTGCAATAAGAAAACTGATTCCTTTTATCTTCCTGCAACAGCCTACATACTAAAATAGGTACCTACATAAGTAAATTAATGAGATCCTTACCTACCTTAAAAATAACCGAATTTTTGTAGGATTTCTTCTTTATCCGACTGTCTGTCCGTCAAGACATCGGCGGTATCATCTTGGAGATAATACCGAATACGGAAGTTTGTGGTCAGCTGTTGAAAAGTTTTTTTGCTGCCAGGAACTCGGTACTCGGTTGGCTGATTGCGGAAGAATGGCATGAGAATTCATGGACTATTCAACATCGCCTGTTGAGAGTGATTCTAGTTCTTAAGATATCGGTCAGGTTAGATTCGCAGGATTAAGGGCTATTATTTTCTTGAAAGCATACCTACCTACTGCATAGATAAGTACAACGGATCTCGACAGGGTTCTCGGAGTGATCACGATGACGAAGTTTTGTGCTTATTGTGCCTGCATTTACTCGAATTCAAGTATTTAATAGGTCACAGTTACATCGTGATCTTGATACTTATGCTTAATCTGCACAGAGGTCTATCTGTGAATACCCAAAACATAGGCACAAAGTGTCTAATAAGTGGGCAGGCGGGCAGTGGCTATTGATAGCGTCTAGTAAAGTGCGCAGGTCATCTTGACTTAGGTTAAGTAAGTTCTGCTTCGGTCATTACCTGCACAAAGTTGCGAGGAGGGAGAGGTGTTCTGCCTGCCACCACTGTGACTGCGACGACGACTCGACGCAGCACACACTGGAGTCTTGTCCGGCGTGGGCGTCTCAGCGTCGGGACCTCGTCGCAGTCATCGGCGTCGATCTGTCGCTGCCGGCCGTGCTTCGCTCCATGGCCGGTAGCGATAGATGTTGGAGTGCGATCGCATCCTTCTGTGAGGACGTCATCTCGCAGAAGGAGGCGGCGGAGCGGCTCAGGGAGGAAAGTCTTCTCGCTGATCCGATCCGCCGCCGGCGAACGGGGCGCCGTCGGCGCGCATACGCGCACGCGATGCCGCCTTAGTGGGGTTGCCGGTGGGGGAGCGGGGCCTATCACCCCTATCCGCAACCTTCCATGTAGGGACAGCGTTCCTGGTGCACCCGGACGCTGTCACAGGTGTTGGTGCCCGCACGGTGCGGGCTGGCGCTGGGTAGGCCGCTGATGTAGTATCAAGTTCCGGCGGCCTATCCGTTAAGGCGAAAGCAGGTGCACAGGGGGGTTTTAGTCGGTATTTCGGCCACCTACCATCTTAGACCAGCGAGTCCGACATAGCCGCCTCGTTTCCCCGGACGAGGAGGTATGCGTAAATGCATTTCCCCTCTTTAAAAAAAAAAAAGGTTAAGTAAGTTCTAATGACAAGCTTATCTACCTATATAACCTGATTCCTGATACAGGTATCGCGCGATAAATGACGGTAGGTGACAAAATAGCCTCGACTTTGATGAATGACACAATGGTTGGTAATGAAGTAAACTAAGCAGCTTACACGGTAACCTCTTTATGAGAAAATTTTGTTCAAGCACTTTTACTATCCTATCGATAACTTGTCTTTTTCTTGTTTGTTGTTCGTCCAGTGTGATGCCGTAGTAATTGTATTCTCGGAGGCGATGTCCTCGATTAAGACCATGACACAGCCTATCTACCTAACATATATTAGGTAGTATCTATAAGTTAGGCATATTTAATAAACAACATTAGCAATTTTGTTCACTCAGGAAGGGCATACTTAATTTAATCTCTTTTTGGGAAATACTTACACTGTCAAGTTTGTAGTAGGTAGGTAGGTGCTTACCTAATTGTAGATAGGTATTACCTATATTATGTCGTATTTAGAACTACAAGTTATTTTCAGGCGACTTATCTACTATAGTAGATAAGTCGCCTGAAAACATATATGTACATATTTCTGTTAAGTACTGTGTTTTTAAGGTCTACCTACTTGTTAACATTACAGGTAAGACTGCAGTACGCGAGTGTCCATATATTTTGCACCTAGGTGGCACTAGGTGCTCGTGTCTACATCTACCTAACCATACACGCAAATTTTAACTTCGCAGGTCAATAATATTCTTTAACAGGTATGTTATACACTCACAAAAGTCACAAAACAACCAAAAAAAAGTGTTCCGCGCGCGGCAGCAGTTGCACACATACCTACACATTCTTCATTTTACATTACACTACATGCCAAAATGATAGAAAAGAATGACTTGAGAAAACAAATGAGAACTAGCTACCAATCACTAGAGCATGCATTCCGGAATTCCGGAATTTCGTAATTCCGTAACACATTTTCAGATTTTCAATTCCGCAATTCAGACGAGTAATATCGCAATTCCGGAATTATTTTTTTTATATCAAAACAAAATTCGCTTAGTTATTATCTTTTCTAAACGCAATGCACCCAATGTAACGTCTGTAGATTCTAAATACAAATAAAAAATACGAAATGAAAACGTCATGATGAGTCATGCATGCGAAAGAGTTGTTTGTTTGTTAATCTCTGGCATTATCAGATTAGAAAAATCTTATTCCGTTTGATAACCCACTTCTCGAGTAAGGTTATAGGCTACGTAACATTACGCTACTGGCGACGGGAGCAGAGCAGTAAGCAAAGACGCGGGTGAAACCGTGCCGCGGAAAGCTAGTTTCACAGTGGAAATGTTAAGACTTAGAGAATTATTTAGCGTACTTTTTTTATATTAGCCTACCAAAGTGACTCCACCCCGCCTAATGGTAATCAGTCAGTGGAATCTAGAAGTGGTGGCCACCATACCATAAGCCATATCGTCTTAAACTGTTGGTATGGTGGCCTCCACCATGGCCGCTGGGAATTAATGGAGTAGGGGAAGGGAATTAAAGAGGTGAGGAAAGAGGAAAGAAGGATATTGGGCCTCCGGCACTCACACTCACCGAACAAAACGCAGTAGTACAGATACTACTACTCTTAAGTTGATCTTCTATGAGAGGGTAGTACTTCTCCGGTCGATCGTTCATGCTGAAACCAGCGTGGATCTATTACCGTATTACGTATATTCCAGCCTTTTATTCATTTTATAAATGTTTAATTATATTGTGTTTTCTGAAAGCCTGGTTAATTTTACTGTATAAAGATGAAATTAATATGTTACTAAAGATTAAAAGACTGATTTAATTATAAATATTTTTTGATTTGAATATTTTTTTTATTTTCCTACTAAAAGTACCAATTCCGGAACCAGTTCCGGAATTCCGAAATCAGATCTCCAGTATTGGAACTCAGTTCTTGAATTGAGAACCTTCCGATATTGCATGCCCTACCAGTTACCGCAAGTTGTATCATAGACTAACAAATATAACGTGACAGAAAGTACATGTCCCAACTAATAAATATACATTTAACAACTAATAAACAAATACTAAAGGTAAAAACAAAACATGTAAATGGAAAAAAAATATATAGAAAAATCACAACCTTTTATAAGATTGGTTTATTGAAATCGGTCCAGGCGTATATTAGTTACGAGGGAATAAAAAACGGACATACAGGTGAGACACATAACCCTCCTTTTGGGCTTTACTGCAGTTGGGTAAAACTAGAAATAGATTTATTTTATGATTTGTGATATTCTGGTAATAATCAATTTTTTTTACGAAACATTACATTTTTTATATTTAATTAAGTATTTAAATTTTTACATAAGACAAAATTATTAAATAATACAAGGTTAGAAAAAAGGAAAAACGAACTGCGGAGAACAATGACTTTTCTGCCTACGATTGTCGCATCTGTATTTTTATTCTATGTCCGGGGTGCACACGTCCTTGTCACACGCATCACAAAAATATATTTTCCACTTCTTTCTTTTTTCTAACTACCAAATACAAGAATTATTAGAAAATAATTTAAAATATGATATTAAATAAAAGTATATTGCGTTCTTACATATGGTATGAGATCCCTTGTGTTTTATTTGCTTTGGTATCATAATGGTACAAATTCTTAACACACATGATGGCATTTTTAAATTTCGAAGTTGCATCAATAGTGTACGTCGCCGTGCGTAACGCAGACCAAGGCAATACGTATCATTTAAGACGTTTTCGGGTCTTCATAACTACGAGTTCATAACTTGCCCGCAGGTTAACTTCCTCACCATCTTGAGAGTTTTATCTGTATGTAAACGTTTGAATGCAGTAAAACTATTATTAAGTTAGGCTAAGTGTACCTACTTATTTATTTTTATTAGGTAAGTAGGTAGGTACACATAGTTTCTCTGTGTTGTCTTAGTCTATAAAATAATAGAGACGAATATTGGCAGGAATATCGTCATCTGATTACTGAATATAATTTTACAGTGGTTGCAAAACCCGCTCATCAATGATCTGTTTCATCTTGACATAGTGCTTTCATCAAAGAACTATGTCAACAGTCGGCCTTTTCAGATTATTAATGTTCATGATAAACTTCCCTCAATAAATTAAATCCCTGAGTAATAAAAAAGAAAGTATAATAAATAAGTAGCTAGGTAGGTATATAATATTTTTTTAAATCTACCTGGGTACCTACTGATTGTCCGCTCGAAATAAAGTAGGTATAAGTGGGTAACTCAGAAGGTACCTACCCACTAAAAAAGGTTAATGTTAATCATTTAAGTCAGAAAATATGAGAACAGGTTCTAAGCCTTCAAAAATACTTTTACTTTCATATTTATGGGTTTAGTTAGAGTACCTAATACTTAAATTGTGTAACCGTCTGGTAATTTTGACGTCATAACCCCTTGTAACCCGTTATCCTTCTTCTCTCCACTGTAATAGGTACTTGATAATAAATTTCGTAATTCATTAATAACACATCGTTGTTTTGTGATTGTTTAGGTACCTACTTACATGGCAGTTTATTATAACTTTCAGGGAACTGGGCATTTGTGAAAACTCAGATAAGTAGTAGGTATAGAAAATTAGAAACATCTATGTAAATATCTATCTGATTTATCAACAAGCAAAATAATCATTAAAAATTAAAAAACTAAAAAGAAATAAAACCCATTTTTTTGGGGCGACGGCGACGCTACCACAAAGCTTACTCTGTGACGCTACTTTGAAATCCTAAAGTAGATAGAGTTATGTACCCTAATTACAGTCAAAATGACATTTAGGAATGTATTTATTTCAAGGTGATCTTGAAAAACCAAGATAATATTTTCTTTGGATTCACCTATGAGCACATATGTGATAAAATTCGCGGGTGATCAAATGACACTTAAGAGTCACCTATGAACACCCAGGTGATCAAAGTGGAATATAGTCGCATAGATCACTTTACAATCAATACGAGCATAATAACACCTCATATTTTAAAATCCATCAAGCCATTTAGGCCGTAGAGCGTGCTAAAGAAATAGACATACATACATATTATCCACATTCATACGCTCGAAAAACATTACCCTCCTTGACTTCAGTAGTCAGGTAAAAAGGCATTCTTAAGCTCCACTTCCACCTATGTCGTAGGAGAGTTTACAAACATAGATAATGGATACAAAGAACACCTAGACTCTAAACAAATATTTATTTATGGATCAAAGAAGTTTGGTTCTGTGTCAGTCCCTGTAGCAAATGGAAGTCGAACCCACAAAAGATCTTGTCCAACAGCCGCTAGCCATAAGCAATCCAGCAACTCCGCCCAGGCAAACGATATGAACATTGTCTGTGATTGTCTGTATACGATAATTTAATATCAATTAGATACTAAGCTTTTTTGAGACTGGGACTGCTTGTAACCTTATCGTGTTCTCTTTTAATTCTGTACCTAGGTGTCGTGTGTCGTGACAATAAAAGTAAAATTAGGTAGGTACTTAGGTATATGAAGTTGTGGAAGTGCCACGGATGCATAGACCTATGCAGTCCGAAAACCTCTCTCTCTCTCTCTCATCCTTTTTTCAACCTACATACGACTTATTTATTTGAGTTGATAGGTAGCCGCATAATTAGTTATTTACCTACATTTGAATAGAGACTTGGTAATCAACAGCCGTGTTTTTGCTGAGGCCATCTTATTCGAACAGTTTTTATCTTAAAAAGAACTGTTCCATGAGACCGAGGCCTCTGTTTACTACATGGCAGTAGCTACCTATTTTAAGTACCTATCTTTTTTTTTGCCGCCAGTGGCAGACGACCAAACAGCCCACCTGATCGTAAGTGGTAGGTAACTGTGGCTCATGGTCGACTCAGTCTCTGTCTGTAGGTATCGTACTAGATACTACACCAAGTACTAAAATATTAAATACTGTAATGTTTGGTGATGGTGATACATAGGTACTTTGAACTTAACTTAGTGCCTAGTGGTCGAGGTCAATACTTACCAAAAAATACTACAATTGCCAATTCTCATTATTTTTTTTAAATAATTCTGGTAGAGGTAATCAAAATTAACAATTAATCTATGAATCCAAGATTTAGTGCTCGTATAAAAAGAAACTGCAACAAGGTATAAATTTCAATTATTATTTCTAGATGTCAAACGATTTATCGATATCGTTATTCGAATAATTAGACCACAGAACAAGTACTTTAGTACTTGTTCTGTGAATTAGACAATTTCAAAACGCAAAACGTCAAGATTTCTTTTCTTTCATTTGCAATGAAAACGTCAACGTCAAACTATCAAAAGTGAAAGCTAAAGTCTAGCTGTTTGTTTTTAAAATAGACGTGTTTTATTAGTGTATATTTCTTTGAAAATATATTACATTAAATGATACATAAAATTTGTTAAAGTCGGTTTTGACTTTGGCGTAAACTGTTCATAAATAAAAATGGATGAAGTGTTAGAACAATTTAACTCTACGTGCATAAACGTTGACACTGAAAATGAACAAAAATCTGGTTACGATGGCTTGTACAAGAATTGGGGGCGGTTAGGGAACCAAGATCAACGTCGCAAGGACATACTAGATGTACAGAAAAGGTAAGTCATGAATGGTGTACATCTGTGCTGTTTTTACTTTTGGCTAGGTACTTATTTTTATTGTTGTAATAAAATTGTTAAATTTTATAAATTGCTTTATTAGTATAATCGAGGTAGTCCTTGTTATTTCAGTAACCGCAACTCTAAAGTAGACACTTGTCGTGGAATACTTGAGCTGGTGAATTCAGTTAAGGATTATGACCAACATCAACATAAGGTTAGAATACAATGTTATTTACTCACACACTTAATTTTAAGTACATATACTCCAAATATGTAATTAACTAGTAGAATTTTTTTATACCGTGTTTATCTGTGGATCTTCTAACAAGCACTTTGACTTGGTGACCTCTGAATGCATAGAATAGAGAACTTTATAAAATAATAATAATATATAATACCAGCCTGTTTATTGCCCCACTGCAGGGCAAAGGCCTCTTCTTATATAGAGAAGGAATGAGCATTAATCACCACGCTTACTCAAGGCGGATTGGCATTTTCAGACTTTTAAGTCCAGGTTTCCTCACAATGTTTTCTTTCACCGTCAGTCAGAAATGCCCAAGATAAACTTAGAAAGTACATATAATTTGAAAAATGACCTTGTGAACTTGTTGAACCCACTACCTTGTGTTTACGATTCGGGTGCCTTATCCACAGGGCCATTTCGAATGAGAAAAAAGAGAACTTTATTTAGTCTAATTTCTTTTCAATTTTATACACAAAAGTATCGTGCTATGTGTGACCTTATCACTAAAAATTATTCCAGTAAACCATTTAACAAACAGTAAAAGATGATTTCAAAATAAACCTATCACTTTATTTATTTCAACTGAAAGCCTGGTTTTACCAGCTTGTAAAAGAGTTTTGATAGAAAATATTAAAACTGGGCTTTCATTTCTTACAAATACAAAAAAAAGAATAAAATTAATATTTAATTGGGCTCACATATAACAAACGTGATTTTTCTTTTGTTTTTGCTCAATATTGATACACCATATATTATAATGTTAGTAGATCCACGCTGGTTTCAGCATGAATAGATCAGATCGACCGGGGAAGTACTACCCTCTCATAGAAGACTGACATAAGAGTAGTAGTATCTGTACTACTGCGTTTCGCTCAATGAGTGAGAGTGCTGGGGGCCTAATTTTCTCCTTTTCTTCTTCCTCACCTCCCTCATACCCTTCTCTTACCCCATTAATTTCCAGCCGCCATAGTGGAGGCCACCATACCAGCAGTTTAAGATGATAGCTTATGGTATGGTGGTCACCACTTCTGGATTCCACTAACTGCTTGCCATCAGGCAAAGCGGAGTCACATTGGTAGGCTAATAAAAAAAAAATGTATTTTATGAACAATCAACCATGATAGTTAAACAGTTGAAATACACAGATGATGTATTTCTAAAAAAATCTAAAAACAATAAAATAAATATTTGATTTGGCTCCCATACAACAAATGTAATTTTATTGCTTGTTTTTGCTCAATATTGATAACGGCAACAGGTAGGCCCTTGAAATATTCACAAAATATTTAGTTATAAAAATATATTCACTTTAAAAATAAATAATTAAAGTGGGCTCACAGACAAGAAGCATGTTTTTGTCGTTTTTATAGATATTGGTAAGGAATATTTCGTTCGCCAGTCCGACTCGCACTTGGTCGGTTTTAAATTTATTTAATTTTTCTATAGGGTTATTACAGGCCAAATATCTATGTCTCTGGTTTTACTAAAGCACCAGCAACATACCGTGATGTGCTAATGATGTCAGAGTGGATGGTAGAAATGCCAGAAGATTTTGAGGAGAACTGGTATGTGGTGCCATGTCCTAAAGGTGTGAGGACACTTGTAGTTGCCTGTCAGGTAAGCATTCTTGTTTTAACTCATGTATTAATCTTAGAAGACTCTCCATTCAAATTGCAGCAAAGAAAGTGAAGGTAGTACTTCACTCTTTAGATGTACTCGGTAATAACTAATAAGTTGTATCTGAGTAGTATAATTGTTGAGGCAATTTGTGATTTTCAGTGCTCCATATTGTAACAGATGAGATAATATGGCATATGGAGTAGTTGGTACCAAAGATTTTCTAACTGGTTTTTGGAGATCAAGCATTTTACAGTTAAATGTCTGTCTGATACCAATCCTCCTTGGAAATGCTTTTGTTAGTGGTATAACTGCTACCTTTAGTGACTGTTATTAATTATCACTCTAGTCAAATCTCTCCAAATTAAACCATCCATTCTACATTTTCAATTTTCAAGGAGCAAGTGATCCCTTTTATACTATGATATAAAATAAAAAATAAAACTTTTAATGTCGGCAATAGACATTTCTACATTGTAATTTACATGTCTTATTACATCCATTAATGGTATAATGTTTAAATTACAGGGAGAGACAAAATGCTACAACAAGTATGGCTTCTTCAGACTGGCGTGTCGCACGGCATTACCTGGTGGTAACCCTTGTGATCCTAGCTATATGAGCCACTGTGTGGTACTGGATTGTTTTCATGTAGAAGCACTGAACACCCTGTATGTTCTGGATGTGCTAGCTTGGAAAAATCAGCCAATGACTGATGGAGAGGTAAACTATTGTTATCATTTTATTTTTTTAGTTTTATAATGATTTTATAGGCCTACTGCCTATGCCTTCTGCCTTTTCAAATTTAGAGCTGAGATAGACCATTTTTTCGTTTTTTTAAATACATATAGTATACGGTAGGTAAATATGACGGCATAAGTCGAATAATCTGCCATCAGAACCTTCTCTAAATCTTGCTGATATCTATCTTGCTGAACCGGCCAAGCCTGAAACATGTGACTTTTCATCCAATAACACGACGGTTACTAAGAAATTAATAAAGTAATATACTCTGATGGTGTCCAAATATGTAAAGTTGCCCAAGTTATTGCATCAGGTCAACTTTTTAGTGTATGTTGTTCTGTAGATATTTGTTGCTAATGGACAAGAACTCTGTAAGTGCAAGCTGTAGAAAAAACACTTCTGTCTCATTTTATAGATATATTATAAGGTCCACTTCTTTTAGGTACAATGTGTTACTTAAATCTTTATATTGAACATTTTTTGAGGTTCTGAAAATGTAAATAATATTATAGATACACTATAGATATTTATCTTGTATTTTACAGACAGATTTCCGAAATTATTGGATGAAAAGTCACATTGAAGAAATACCTGAATTAAAGTCAATCAGCAAGAAAAATAAAATGAAGTTTGAAATATTGCCTAAACATGATTGTAGTCGTGAATCTTTTAACAAGTAAGTATAAGTTATGTATTTTTTTGTTAACTTTGGTGACTAACAAATGGCATAGATTTCTATTCTATTCATAGAATAGATTAAAAAGGTATGGAATTGACATAAGCTAACGACAATGCTGGCGTAGCTTATGTCATGTCATGTCGTTATTATATTTAATGAATGAGATTCATTAAATATAATAGAATAGAAATCTATGCAATTTGTCTAGGGCCTCTGATGCTAAGTGCCAAGGCAACTGTACCTAACCTATAGACATGCCTGTGTTCTCAAAGCATTACGAAAGTAATAATGCTTAGAAAACACAACCAAATCGTTGCCGACCACGGAGAAGGAGATGAGGAAGGAAAAGGATCAGGACCGAGGGGGTATTTGGGTTGCCGTCGCTCTCACTCATTTACGTCGATCTTCTATAAAAGGGTAGTACTGCCTCGGTCGATCAAGCCCATTCATGCTGAAACCAGCGTGGATCTACTACCGTTATGTACAAGAATTTCTATTTAGTTTGACTCTTACCTTGATACGATCTGTGACATGCCCTGCTAATGAGGAACTGTGATGTATGGGCAATGTCTTTCAAAATAGTTATTTACTTGTATATCAAGTTTAACGTCATTTACGCGCGCGGTTTTCAACCACCAGCAAATAAGATACGTATAATTCTGATAGAGGATGTGACTGCAGGAATTGAGACCTCTTCACATTGATATTAGAATAGATGCTTATCAATATTGATTTTGTATGAAGTGTTTGATGTTTCTTTCATATAACTGCGCTGTTACACAGATTTATGATGACATATCCACACTTCAAGGACCATGTGCCGAGTTTGGATGGTCTGCTTTTCTACCACAAAATGGCTCATTATGTTTCCGGCGCGACTCCACTTGTGGGTTGGCTTTATCCTTTCATGGTTAATGAAGTTTTGGGAACAGGTAAATTAATTTTAATTTTTTATTTGGCATGCTAAGATCTCGGATATCTGCTTCGGTTTAACGGTTAAATAAAGTAGTATCTTTCTGTCTCTGTCGTACTTATTGTGTGTGTTCAAAGGCTAGTTTGTTAAACTGTTGGCATTCTTGACTTTTGTGTAATACACTTACTCAACCTGATAAAAAATAAAATGCTGTTGGTTGGTAAGCACTTGTACTCAGACTAGACCGATTTTGCTATTTTCAGTCTCAAAATGTTTAATGGTTTAAATTAGATAATATTATACTGTATAAAAAAAATATTAAACTATCACAGAAAATGTTTAAGTTCAACAAAAACTTAACATACTCTTATATAGAATTTTGTACCAATTTGAGCTTCTTGGTTCAAACAATAAATTTATATTCGTAATTAATTTTTTCCTTATGGCCATGACTTTAAGTATAGACACCAAAACGTAGACTGAGTATGTTATAGACTGCTGGTACGCGTGTCTTAGAAAGGGACAGATCATGTAGGTATTGGAAATATCAGGGTTACACTCCCTAAAAAAATGTTACCCTAATAAGTAGTTAATTTGCCGTATACTCATCTATTATTCATATTGTATTTATAGACGCGCTAGCTAGCGTGGCCACGAGGAAAAAATAGCATATATCCTTACGGATATGTAATTTCCTTATCTCAAATTTATAACAAAATAATAAATTATACTACTAATATTATAAATGCAAAAGTTTGTGTGTGTGTGGATGTATGTTACCACTCAGCGCATATACGGCTAAACCGATGACTGAATGATAACGAACTGATAACTATAACAGCATAATTACTGATAAGTAGGTAATGAGTAATTTTTCAATATTATCCAAAAATTTGGGATCTTTTCCTCAAAAATATACAATACCAACGCAAGTAGGTTAGAACATAATTTTCATAAGAAATCTATCTAACTCGTTAAAACTTTTACTAAACACAATATTTTTATTTATAAAATGAAAGTTATCTAAAATTAAACGCATCATATTAAAAAAACACAGTATAGGTACAAAACATATGTTATTTAACCTATTAAATAGTAGTATTTAATAGTAAATATTAAAAAATAACAGTACGGAAGGAAGTTTAAAAGACATTATTCAAACAAAGTATATGATAATATATACATTTAGGCCTGCTCTGATTTTTAGTAATTTACTCCTTACTTGATTTGTAATTTTTCGTTTCAGCTATGTAGATTTTAGTTTCAGACCTCTAATTTTTAAATATTACAGATATCACTGTCAACCGAGTATACGCTATGGAAATGCCCGTTGATTACGTAAATCAAGCTAAATTTATACAGGACTTTGAAAATAAGATTAACAAGAAATCGCGCAATAGAAAACAATCTGTTGACATGGAAATATCTAACGAAGGTGGAAACGATAATGGGGATAAAAAAAGACGACAGCGCAAGGTAAATAAATATACACAATGAAATATGATTTATTGATATTATTGTATGATAAATAATACTATATATATAGTATTAGTATATAGTATACAACTAGCTGTTGCCCGCGACTTCGTTCGCGTGAAAATTCATATGGGTGCCTCTATGAGAATATTGCGTGCCTGATTTTACGGCAATCGTACATTGTATCAGTAATAAATATCAGTATTATCCGTCTCTATGGCGAATCCAGTTTAAACCCGCTACCGCTAAAACTGACAAACCACTTTCACACAAACCGGCGACTCCTATTTGCCCACTTAATAAGGGTGGTTTCTGAATATTAAAAAAAGAGTATTTTATAGTAATTTGGTAATCCTACTATAAAAACTATAGAAGTTTCATACAAACTTTGCCACCCCTTTATACCCCCTTAGGGGATGGATTTTGCAAAATTCCGTCTAAGTGAGCACCTATATCCTAATAGGAACGACCATGCAAAGTTTGTGATTCCTAGCACTTGTAGTTTCTGAGATTTCGTGATGAGTAAGTGGAGTGACATTTTGCTTTTATGTATATAGATAGCTTTTGCCCGCGGCTTCACTCGCGTGAATATAATTTTTCCAATAGACATTTTTATATTGTTTAAATACTGTTTTTTATACTATTTTAAATCTCCCATTCATACAAATCCTCTTTCACCTACCTAAAGATATCCCTCGTAAAACAATATACAATATACAAAGGCAAATTTTCACTACAATAACTTTCCCTTTCCCCTTCTTCCCTATCGCCCTTTTTCTCCACTCTCCACAGTTTCCCCCTTCCTCTCTTCCCCTCCCCCTTCTCCTCTTCACCTCCTTCAGCATCCCTTGCCCCTCCTCCAGCATCTCTTGCCCTTTCCTCCACTTTCCTCTACCTTGCCTCGTCGCTTTACCTTCTCTTCCCCCTTCCTTCTCCTTCCTTTTTCTCCTTTCCTCTCCCTTCCTATTGCTTCCTATCCCTTCCCCTCCCTTTTTCCACCATTCGAGAACTCCTTTCTTTCCTCGTCCCTTCCTCCTCCCTTTCTCTCCCGTCTCCCTCACTTCCCCATCACTTTCCTCTCACTTCCCCTCGTTCATCCCTCACTTTCCCCTCACTTCCCCACACTCTCCTCCTCACTTCCCTCTCACTTCCCCCTCACTACCCCTCACTCCCACCTCACTTCCCCCTCACTTACCCCTCACTATCCCCTCACTTCCCCATCACATCCCTCTCACTTTCCCCTCAATTCCTCCTTTCCCTCCCTCCCCCTCCCTGCAAATTTCAAGTTGCTAGCTTCAAAAGCACCAAAAATTTCACTCCTCTAAATCCACCCCTGTTAAAATAAAAATTATAAGGATATTTTTTATTTAAATAGAAGTATTCCAAAACAAAATTTCAAAACTGTAAGTTAAAAAATTAAGAAGATTCATACAATCGTGTTCATCCCTTTTCACACACTTACGAATTGAATTTTAAAAACCGTTTCTTAGTACAACCATTAGACATTTAGACAAACACACCCTCCAAATTTCAAGTCACTACGACCAGCAGTTTAGGCTGTGCGTTGTCTGATAGTCAGTCAGTTAGGACAGAGCCTTATATAATATGTATGGGTGTATGGATGTATGGATTAGACGTTTAGCCATCGGGGATCAAAGCATACAGGCTGCTAGGAATGCTAACACTTGATAGAGCCACATAAAGCTGACCGTGCGAAAAACAGCTAATACTTAGATCCACACACACAACTTTTAGTTGTGTCTGACCTTGGGCTTTATTAATTGTCATCCCGAAACATAGGCTCACTGGAAACTGGACTCATTTAAAACTAAACGGATTGTTCAGAATGAGAGGAATCCGAAAAATAAAAACGCTATCAGCTATTCCGTAACCTGCTAAAGTCTCTGTTTCTATCAGGTTTCGTAGTAAATTAACAAATGTTCGACGTGATTCTTTAAATTGGCATAACTTTTTTATTTATGAACCGATTGACATGAAACAAACACTAAATGTTAAGTGAAGCTTACCACAATGTATTAGTGAAAACCATATCTAAATGGGATAAGCCGTTTCTGAGATTAGCGTGAACAAACGCACAGACAAACAGACAAACAGACAAAAATTGTAACAATCATGGTTTTGGGTTCTATTTGCGTTGATAAAGGTCCCAATAGTTTTTTTTCTCATATATCTTCCATCTACAGACAGCGATCGGTTACATTTTTATTATATGTATTGATTGATATACTTGATGGTGCCCAGCGTGTGAGGATGAAAGGTTTAAGAAGCGAAATGATACCAACGACTTGATTAATTTATACACACTTGTACAGAATAAAATACAATACTTGCCACGAACCGCCGTATTTGCCAAATCAATCATACAGAGTCCGCCTAGAGCAAGCTACGCCACTGACTTGCTTAAATAAGTCGAAAGGTCCATTAATATTTTTGTCAATATTGTGTTAAAATATTTTTGTCGTAAATAGCATATAATTTTTTTTGGAGTTTAGCTATTATAAAATACTTAATACCTACTGACTCATGCTATCACTCCGTCGCAAACCAAATCACTGTTCTTATTTTATTACTATAATTATTAACACTTTCCGGGACAGTAAACGTATATGGCCGTAATGACAATAAAACATCTATTGTGTCTACAGTAGTGTTCATGAGAGGGTTAAACAATGAACTGGTACAAATTTATTTGTTATTGTTTATAGACAAAACAACGCACCAACGATGCAGACATGGCAGAAAGCAGTGAATCTCGAGATTCGGAAAGTGTTATCGAATTTTCTAAGTCTTTTCTATCTCGGCCAAAACTTCAAATAATGGACCAGACGACAGCTCAGCCAACGTCATCACCAGAGACTAATGAACCAAATAATTAAATAATACTAGTTAATTTAAAGAATTTAATTCCTAACTATAGTGGCAAAGAGGTTTAAGATGAAATACAATACGAATATAATAAATATTCTATAAAATACCTTTAGTGGAAAAGACATATTAAGACGAAATAGTGTACTTCGAAAATGATCGTCAGTCGTGATTATCTTAAAGTTTAAAATTGCCAATCACATCTTTCTTTGTAGTATTCACGCTGTGAAGATTAACATAACATTAATTAATTAATAATAGTATTTCTAACTTGAGCTCTTTATTCACTGAGTTTACGAGTTGTGCTTGACAAGACTTTTAGTCATAGTATGTAAGAAGATGAACTGTTAGAATAATTTAATAATGTAACTGGACTTCGTCAACAGGAAATGGCGAATTTAAAAATAGCAGACTTATGTCTCCATCCTAATGAGTTCCTTACGAATAAAAATGCCGTAAAACACGTGAATAGTAATTCAGAGGATATTAGAAAAAAAAAATTGCTAGCCCTGTCTTACAGCGGTACAAGGGCCTATCATCTTTCAATACTCTCTCTTCATAATCTCTATTCATTGATTTTGCGGTCTACAAATTGCATTTCGGGGACAAAATTTGGATACTCTAATAACAATATTAGAAACAGTTTTCAAATAAATTACTAATTTACAAAAACCATAAAATGTGTATTCATTCATTCCTGTTGTAAGGTAGGTTCAATTGTCAGCTGTAATTTTATAGTTTGGGTTTGTTACTTTAAAGTATAAACTTTTTCGTAATGTCGTTTAAGCCAGCTGGCAACATTTCGACTGTTATTTATTTCGGAGAACGTTATATTTTGTAATAGAAATTTCAATAACGACCTTGTTCTTCTTTAAGAGCGTCTTCTAGGATTAATTTAATTTGATATTAAATATCTATTTTATATAGTCAAGAATTTCTGGTACTTATTTTTAACCAACTTCATATTTTAATCAATACCTTCACTTAAAATATCCGACTTTCATAGAAGGCAATGTTTCACTGCCTATCAAGCCCACCTCATATTATATCCTTACCGCAGTATAGTAGTAATGTGTTTTTCTTTATTAATCTATCGAAATGTTTCCATTCTTTCTGATTAATGGTAAGCAGTCAGTGGAAGGCAGGAGCGATGGGCAATAATAAAAATCATAAAAAAATCAGGATTGCATGATGGCTACCACTACGGTGGCTTTGTAATATGTATTTTCGCGCATCGCTTACAAGATCCATGATCAATAAAAAAAATGATTATCAATAAAAATTATAAAGAAAGAAAACTCATGTAGGTATTGTGTTGGTAATGAGGAATACACTTGAGCAACATACACAATAAGGATATGGTCATGTCCTCTAAGCATCTTAGAACCAATATTAAGATAACACAACGTTGTCGACCGCGCAGAGAGAAGGGAATGAGTGCGTTCACAATCACCGAACGAAATGCGTAAGTATGGAAACTAAAGGCTAGCGCAAATTACGGTGGGTAATTATCCCCTGGGCTGCTTGGGGCTGGGGTCTCAGCAATAGTCTAAACGTAGGCCTATTTTGTGAAATTTATACTAAAAGAGCATACGCGACATCTTACATTCCTATCGAGAAATGTTCTTTTCCTATCTGTTTTTCATAATGAGACACAAGATGCATGAGACCTATGAGACAAGGCTTTTTAATGCATTGTGCTACTATCAACATTATATTGTAGGTATATAGGTATATTGTCTAGGTACATAACTATAATGTCATGTCGTCACAGCACTTGCAGCCTAAGGGTCCGTTTCCACTGATGCAGAGCTGGGCGGAGTGGAGACGAGAAAAGCAGTGAAAGTGGCAAGGGTCTAACTGTAACACTGTCAGAACTGCGGTGCCAAGCTCTGGTACCACAGTCCGCTCGACCACCTTCTGTCCAGCTCGAAGCTGCGTCTTTACATATTTTATTTGAGTCCGCTCAGCTCCGCTTACACTGTCTTCACTGACGCGGAGTGGAGATTTCGAACATTTTAATTTGCCAATTCACGGTCCGCTCTCATGCACTCTGCTCTGTTGAGCTTCACGTCAGTGGAAATGCACCCTAATGCATGATTTCTACCGCTGAGCACTGTAAACTAGTTTAACAGTGAGAGAGAGTTTACCGAGCCGAGCTTTGCTTCGCGAGTGTTGATTAAATAATTGTAAACAGATTAATTTTACATCCCGCTTTGTTACGAAGGGGAGTTGACTGATAAATGCTGATAATTTATCTTTCTAACGCTACTGATTAAATTCTTCGCGAGTGTCAAGACATTATGTAGGTATAACATTAGGTATATAAACTCACACACATTTAACAGTGTATTAGGTTACCTAGAACTTGTTTAGATTACCTACTGCAACTTCATCATCGTTTACAGGGCTAAGTCACTAAGTTTTCAATTGATGGGCGTCTGGGATAG
Organism: Parascotia fuliginaria; assembly: GCA_963082885.1. Classification (NCBI taxonomy): domain Eukaryota; kingdom Metazoa; phylum Arthropoda; class Insecta; order Lepidoptera; family Erebidae; genus Parascotia; species Parascotia fuliginaria. The sequence continues at coordinate 14,340,546 of OY720172.1, forward strand.
AACGTTCCTGATACACACCATGACTTTATCAAATGGAGGCACCTTCGTAATGTACGTAGTAGGTACCTACTTGATATTGTAAGTAGCTACGAAGTTATTTCAATTGCCTACTCATTTCACCTTTTATATTATTTTTTACTAAGTCAGTTAAATATTAAAAGGTAAAACTCTGAATCTCTGAAAATATAAATTTGTAACCCCCAGTTTCTCAAAAGCTGATCAACGAAAAGTAACTAATCACCTGTTATATCTCATGTGAAGTACTAATTGGATTGCTGAAAGCATAAATATTTAGTTTAATTTGATCTAATTAGTATCTAAATAACTAGATCAAATAAAACAAATTATTCGTGCTTTTAAGTACTTTACATGAGATTTAAGAGGTAATTAGTAAATTTTTCGTTGATAAGCCTTTTAGAAACTGGTGGCAAGTTACTTAGTTACAATAGGAAACCTCGAATTGAAAGCTACTTTTTTAAATGTAGGTAACGTTTGACTAGTCCGGTGAGTAGGTATTTGTTTGATTTTTTATGCGCATCGAGTAATCGAGTCACGTACGGGCTCAAACAATTTACTAAAGTTTCTAGGTAAGTAAAAAGATTTTTGCTGAGAAAACAAATTATGTTTCATTGTTGACTAACCATGCTCTATAACCGATATCTGCCCACAATTCTGTTTTTATATCGTATCTAATTGTTATTGCTAAAAAGCTCATTATTTTAACACGGCTGAAATAATTTGTATCGAATAAAATAAAATATCACACTCAGCAAAGTTTTGACTGATTTTTATTTGATTTGAACCTACCCACCTGCTGGTAGTTAGGTAGAAAATTGAGACAATTCGCATCTATGTTATTAACTTAGCGGTAATTACAATAAGAAGGTACAGATACACTTATTAGTAATAAATATACGTAATTATAGTTATGTACCTATACTTAATTAAATGATAGGATTATTTCGTTCACTTATACTTAGGTACGATTTATAGGTATACATATTTCCTTGGACGTTCATAGTATTCCTTATAGCGTCCACTTTCTTATATTATCCAGATACGTCTTGAAAGATCCAGATACGTCCTATCATTCCCATTTGCATGTAGGTAGTCCAGTACTATTCGATTCGATATTTTAAGTCATTGCAAAGGCTAGTAATTAGTCCGGTATCCGATTTTATGTGCAAATTGTACCTACACAATATTTTTAGTTTAGGTAAAAGTTATTTACCATTGTTTCTGTCACATAGCAACATATTGTAGAGAGTAAAGAGTTTTCTCAGAACTGTCTGGGTGCCTATTTTACTTTAACGCGATCGACATGTTTATGACGTTCGGTGCTGATTGGTCAGCACCAAGCCCTTATATCTACTCTTAACCAAAAAAAATATTAAAAAAATATTTTTCGTATTAAAATGTATGAGACTATGCCCACTAGATCATTCCGTCACTGACCAGCACCGTCGCGTACCATGCACGGTCCGTCAATAATTGTCAGCGAGAATATTTTGCCGGGGCCGATACGCTTCGGTATAGTCAGTGTAGTGGGCAGACTCCTATAACGTTTACTCGATTGTCATTCAATATTGACGCTTAAAAACTCGCTCTCGGCAGCCTGTTTAATGTTTCTTGTAACTTTTGAGAGAGACTCATGAGTATAATTTCGATGACGTTGAGTTGCATCGTACCTAAGTATGTGTAGGGTACCTATGTGGCGGGCTGCCACAATCGCCATTGGTGGCTGACGTGCTGGCGGTTCTCCCGATGCGATGGTACTGTCTATCAGTGATTCCTACGAGTTATTGTAGATAGCTTCCTTTAAGTTACAGCTTCTGGATGAAGATTCGCTCGCAGTCATCCAAGTTAGGTAGGTATCAGGGCACTTAGGCAGGTAGGTACCTATTTTACTTTTTATAGTAATCAGATTTGCTTTAACAGACACGACGTCATTAATCAATAAGTACCTTCATATGAATACCTCCCTAAGTCATAACAGATAAAAGCTAATTTTATTATATGCGATTCCTAAATATAAGTGCTCATATTTCGACGGTAGATAATAAAATGTTGATTATTGTTTGCAAATCGTAAATAGAGATATTTTTTCTATATTGCGAGAGATGAATACAGAATAATAATAAATAGTAGGTCGTAAAATGAGGAAGAGCGTACCTACCAAGGTATCTAAGCCTAAGAAGGTACGCAATGAAACGGCGAAATTTATTAAGATTCGTTATTTTATGTATTCCCTATATACGGGCAATTGATCCACCCATCGTAAAAGGTAGTACCTCCTACTTAAAGAGCACGCTATCACGCTAGTATCATTAGCTCTGTAGGCTTACACCTGTCGCTACTACGGCTTAGAAGCATACTACCAGAATCTTTAAATACCAGATTGTAGGTACCTACTTATATAAAATCACGGTAAATCCAACCGAAAGGTACAATCTCGATTGCTGTCGACCCAACACTCAGCGCTCGAAACTAGTATTTAACAACAGGAGTGTCGTACCAAAATTGCGGTTCTGTAGGATGTCTACCTATTCTACAGAAGGCTCCAGTCTTAAGCACTCTACCTCTACAATTCACCAAGCGGACCGCTCCAATTTGAGCTATAAAATCTCGCTGTATCTCCTTTTCTACCAGTACTGAGGCCCTAGACAAGTGGCAAAAATTTCTATTCTATTCATAGAATAGATTAAAAAATGTATTGGATTGACATATGCTAACGCCAACGCTTATGTCAATCTCATACATTTTCATATCTATTCTATGAATAGAATAGAAATCTTTGACACTTGTCTAGGGCCTCAGCATTGTCAGGATGCGTAAAAGGACTAGCCACGTTCTTCAAGTCTGCGTTGAATCTGTCTACTCTACTCAGCTACGTAATAATATTCTAAGCTGTACGTACCTACATAAGCTGTACATTATTAAATTTTCTTAGATTATTTCAAAAGTAGCACAAAATAAGAAAACGGGCAGATAACGTTTCTGCAAGCGATTTCTATAAAGTGAGTGTGTTAAAATATGACTGGAACATCGCAATTGAAATTCTGTCGCCTATCTTTACCGTCAAAGGTTCAAATTAAAAAAAAAAATATTTTACTTTTATGAAAATTTGCACATAGCTTTCCTTTTTTTACTTAGACATACAAATCTCCTCATACATTAATGTTGGCGTTTAGTAAAAAAAGGTCAGCAAGGGTGAGAAAGAGAACAGTATTTTACCCCTCATATTTTTTTTCTGATTTACTACCACCGCTGGATACAGTGGAGTATTGAACCGTGAAAACGCGATAAATCGCTATTTGTAAGATATTGCGCTGACCCTATGAAATTTTATAAAAAGATCGCACGCATTCGAAATAGACGTGTAGAAAGATACCCACCTACCTACCCAATATTTCTACGAAACAAAATGCGTGCGCATAATTTTTTTCTCCGCAATTGTTTTTAGAATACCTACCGTTGTCACTGATCCTGAAACTAGTTACCAGCGATGCTGCTTTCTTTTTATGGAAGGCATAAAAGCCATCAATATAGTTTTGTGCAAACATCGCTGATGGACTACACCAGCGGGGCAGTGCCAACAGCTTTCTAAAAATATTATTATACTGTACTGTCACTAGATGACCTTCGGCTTATCTAACGACTTTTTGGTAAGTATAGTTGATCCACAAGCTTCCCGTATACAGACTTTGGCAGTACGCCTTAAATAAAGTAATTTTCACTTGGTCTGTACAGTGGGAGAACCTGCGTGCCAACGTGTTACCTTGGACCGCTAGTGCCCTTCGCTTTCTCTCGATGTTTACATTGTCCTTAAGATCATCGGTAAAGTATGTGCCCCAGGTACTTGAATTTCAAGACTCGTATTATGTTTTCCCCATTCAGCGAGAACTTTGGGGTATAGTCAGGACCTCTACCGTCGGCCTTAATGACTATGTATTCACATTTTAGGACATTATAAATAAGTCCGTGCCTTTCCGCATAATTTCGCACGCTTTCAACATGGCGGTACTGACCCCGCAGTTGGGCCCACCAGAACCATGTCGTCCGCGTAGCTGATGCTATTGATGTTGATACCACCTACTCGACATCCATCACGCATGCTCCTGAACTCGACCACGAGGTTATTAATATACATATTATAAGCCTAGGAGACGTGAGTTCTCTCTGTCTAACGCCACATTCCGCCTTGTATGGCTCAGAGAAGGTGTAAGACCATTTAACTGTGATGACTTGTTTCGCGTACCAAAACTTCATGTTTTTTATTAGACCACACGGTACATTCCTGTTTCCCAGCTTCCTCCAAAGAAGGTCATATGACACAAGTTCAAAGGCACTGGAAAAATCTATTAAACAGGCTTATACCAGTGTCTTACGATCTGTGTAGTATTGCACAGTATTCTTGAAACTCAAAACGGCCATTTAAGTTGACTTTAACTGAACGTCATTTACGCCACAATATTCCTTCAGGCGAGAATCAAGAATACGAGTCCGATATTTTAGCATAGGTGGTAGAAAGAGAAATCGGTCTGTAATTCCCTCTGTCCGAGTTATCTCCTGTCCTGTTTTTAACTGTTGGTATTATTATAGTTTTCATTAGTTCTGTTAGTAAATGTGAGTGACTAATGCACATTGTGTAAAACTGCAGGTGAGATCCAGCATATTTGTAATGTTCAATACTGAGCCCACCATGTCCAGGCGATTTTCCTTTGTCATTGTTTTTATAACATCTCACTAGTTTAGCAGAAAAAAATGTTAAGGTTTTTACTCCCTCACTGGGGGTTCAGCATCAGGCATCCACGTAGATGGACCAAGACGGGAACGCACCTTAAAATGTTCACTAAACATGTCTGCTATATCTACCCTTTGGATCTTTGATACCACTCACGCTTTTCGAAAGGCCAGGCTTGATATCAAGAATATTTGTAGGCTGCAAAGATTTAAAAAAAATAAAAAAATTATGACTATCTATACTAATAATATGAAGAGGACAGATTTGATTTATTGTATGTTTGTTTGTTTGCAACGATTTAACAAAAAATTTACGTTACCCATTAGAAAAAAATTTTCACCTTTAGAAATCAATAAATTGAGCGTGTAACATAGGCTATATTTTATAATGCTTAACCAATTTTCAGTCATTTTCAGATGCACTATTGCTTTGATATTTTCCGTAGGAGTTTGTTGTGAGACCGAATGAAACTTCGGTGAGGGCGGACTTCTAGTAGTTTATAAACAGCGTTATGTTGATGAAACAACAGTTTATCTCCATCTCCTTACCTAATTAAACAACCGTAGACCTAATTAAACATTCTCGTAGGTACACTTGTATAATTTTAAGGGACACTGAGGACAAAGGGTGGCCCAGAACTAGGCTAACTACCTAAGGCCTACGCAAAAACAGAATTTGTCTGGAGTAGACCTATGTTGAACAGACGTTTTTAGCCTGAAATTATGATTATGATCAGCATCATCATGTTGCTGGGGTATACTTAATTTGATTTACTAGTCGGGCAAAAAGTATCTCTAAGTACTTAGGTAGTTGTCTCTTTCCTGTGTTCAAGATAATTGACTTGCTAAATTAGATTTAATACATCTTTACTTATCCCTTTATGATAATATGAAAGATAGCTGATATAAATATATTGGTGATGTTATTATCTATTTGAGTATTCCATAGCGTCTGGCTGTCCGCCAACATTTGGCCAAGAGGTGGTACCTGACCGCTAGCCAACAACAGCTTATTCAAAAGAAATGACGAATAATGTTGTTTTACAAAGTATAAAGAAAATTTGCAGCGTCACTCGCTGGCCTAACTGCTATCTTTCTCCTTGTAAATCAAGTTTCCGCTTAGTCATTTGCAATTCGCTTTATTTTATCTCAACTTTGAATGCCAACAAACAAGCTCGAATGGGATAGTTAAACTTTGAATAAATCTTGTTGGGAGAATTACAGTACGTAAGTAATTAAGGTTGATACTTATCAAGAAAGACGAGTAGTACCTAAACGAGTTTTTTCATTTTAATATTTTGCTTGGCGACATAACCGGTGATAAATTCCTTTTGTTTTGGTTTAGTATTGAATTTAAAGTTGTAAATAAGGCTTTGGGATTTTAAGTTAATATTTATTTTAATAACAGCATACCAGTGGCAATAAATATTATATAAGCAATATATTATAGCAAATCTGAAAGTGTTTTAAAAATTCAAATTCAAATTATTTCATTTAGATAATAAAATCAATAATTGTTAGTTTCCTGTGCCTACGTGTAATTTTATCCTTATATAAGGGCTGCAGGGTTATACATGTAAGGGCTAATAAGATAAGATTTCCATATTTAGTAAGAAATATTCTATTATGGCGATAATTGGGAGAGGCTGCTATGATGAAGATGATTTTATATAACAAAGGCAGGCCTACACCCAGCAGTGGGTACCCATGGGCTGTAGATGATGAATATTTTTATTGGGTGTTAATAATTTAGCTGAAGATCTACAATGGCATTAGTCTAAGCTAACTGATGACACTAGTCAACAATCAAAGACCATCTGGTTAGCTTTAACTATTAATAGTAGTTGTTTAAATACTAGAGATAATAGATTTTATTTTCACTTGCCCTACAAAGACCTCTAACATCATTCTGAGTTATTAACTAACGTTTTCATTAGTTTAATCTTTGCAATTCCCACAAAACGTTAAAACAAAAACACATAAGTATGCGTTTTTACGGGTTGTTTGCCTGGTCTTGTCTCAGGTGTTCACTGTATAAATTTATTTCATTGTGCGCAAAAATCCTCAGCGTGATAAATTCTTCATAATAGCATTTATGACGTTATGTTTGGTACGCAAAACTCTTACGCGTTGGGAAGAATTATATGCCCCTATATAAGACCCACACATTTAATGTTCAAATTAATCTTCTGAAGCACCGTAAACATCCTCAACTTTGTTCAGAGTAGGTGCTATTTTTCGCCCTTTTATTTTGTTTTTTTCGAATATTAATTGACCAACCTTTAGCTACGAATAGGGTTACTTAAGACCCTTAATATATTTGTAGAGTCGTGAGCCGAAAACTGCTGTCCGTCCCATGTTGGATGATTTATCTGCAACCTTACGTGATTTAGTCGATATGGTCCAGCGGATTAGGCACCTGCTTCTTATACACGAGGCAGGGGGTTCGAATCCGGGCAAGTGGCAATATAATTTTTCAAATCATATGTAATTTCTAAGTTTACCTTGTTCATTTTTGACTGACCAGGGAAGGAAAACATCGTGAGGAAACCTGGACTTAAAGTCTGAAATTGCAAATCCACCTTGAGCAAGCGTGGTGATTAATGCTCATGCCTTCTCTATTAAGATAAGAGGCGGAAATTTTATTTTAGCTTCTCACGGTAAGATAATGCCAAATGCGTGTCTCTTTGTTTTGTATAAATGGTAAATAATTCGTATAAGTGGGCACCCGATTACCCAAAACATTTCCATTTTTTTATTGACGTAACGTATACGGGTGATATTCAAGAGTCCCTTTTCACTCTCTTGGAATACTTAATATAAAGTCAAGGTAATTCGATAAGAGAAAATATTTGTAAGGAGGCTTGGATATACCTGTACATGTATGAATATCATAATGTTTTTGGTCTATTGGTTTACCGTATTATTTTAGTTACTTATTAAAGAAGTCATTTTTGCTATCAAAAAGCTTCGCTATTGTTACACTAATTGTGATAACACTACTGAAGTATTTTTGTTGTGTTCTAAAATACAATACAATATTTCTCGTTCTCTCCTTTCCCCATTTATACAGTAAGTATATATAGTTAATAGATAGCTTAATATCCCAAAGTAAATGTATATTATTGCAACCACATGAGTAATAACATATTCCGATTTCTGTGGTTGCAACTAAGGTAATTAATTTGCAATGGGTTGGACGAACAAGTTTAAAATACTACTCGTTAAAGGGCCGTCTGCCATTCTCTCTTTACGTGGCATTATTTTACAGTACTTTGGCAAGCGTCGATTCACCGGTACATATACTGGTCGGGACATAATAGACTACTGCCAACTGAACGACATAGTACGCTGCTATTGCTATCTCGTTACCATCTGCTCTTATAGCAATATTGTTTTCGTAACTCTCCTTCAAAACTGCCCTTAACTTCGTTTTGGGTTAATTATCATGAGACTTTAGTTGCTCGATCAATGATTATTTTTGTGTATTATTAACCAACTTTCAAATATAGTTAATAAGTACCTCAGACGTGACCTGAACAGGACGGCAACATCACTTTTTAGTAGGAATATGTACACCAACCAACATAAAACACCTCTTCCTGAGTTTCGTAAGATGCGACTAAAAGACTCCAACTAACAGATTGTGTTATCTTCGTACTATCCTTACCGTGCGCAAAAATCTGCCTGCTAAGCGTGGTGACAGCAAAATCCTTCCTCAGGAAGAGACTTATAACTAGCAGTGAATATTTGGCTGATAGATAGTTAATAGCCATAAATAGTAACGATATTCTTATAAGGCTAATACCCATAAAATAACAAGGGATTATCGAAAAGATAGACATTATTCAGCGAACATAGGAACATTAAGTCATGTCAACAACTTTATATAGGCCCGTAAAGTTCTATGTCCTGTACGTCAGCCTATAAATCGTTATACTTAAGCGTTCTAAAATTGTTGAATAAAACGAATAAAATATCATTATTGCTGTTACCAGGTTGTTAAGAAATATTCTGAATAATGACGCCATTAGTATTGCTATAACATTGAAGCAATATAATATAAAGGGAAACAGCAATCAGAATATTGAAATATTTAGACGAATTTTCAGAATTTTCATACTTAAATTCTGAATATCACTCTCTTTCAAATGGTCATTAAATCTCTTGATATTTTTGTTATTTTAATAATATGCATTTAAGCGACAGTAACACTTTTCAGTCTTTTTTAAAGTTATCTACTGTTTAGATATTTTGGCATAAGTCTTTTAAACCTTTAAACTATTACATAAATCTTGGGGCGATTTAGCATAACTCCGATCAAGCTTTACTTAGCTTAGCACCACAAGGAGAACGAGTATTTTTGAAAATTCCAAGTACCTACCCACTTAAGTTTGCCTAAAATTTATTCGGAAAATCAAGCAAAAAAAACTTTGCGTTTTATGTAAATTAGTTTGACAAGTTTTCTGTTTTTCATCAAAGCTAAAGAATAAGCAATCATACTAAAGAAATTAGGATATACAAGGGCAAGGAACTTCACGCTCTTATAATATAGAGTAGAACATTATTCATGGACCTTTTCACGTTATTACCATAATAAAATCTGGAGAAATAAAAACTGTAATTTGACGTAAACGTCTTGTGGCCATATCACTTACCCTTGTATTTAGGCCGGCATCGTCCCTGATAAACTGGCGGTCGTCACGCGTAGGTACAATGTCCGAGGCGAGTATCTCGCAACTTAGCGACACACCGCTGTAGAATATTATGACCCTTTAATTTATATTTAATGAGAAGGCAAATACGTACTCCACAGTAATATTGACAATATTCCGTAAGTACTTTGAAAATAATATGAATCGAATAGGGATAGATTGCGGCATTGAACAAAAATATTATTGGCAACTTTTAGATCTTAATTGTCAATGGCATCATTTGTGGCAATATTACTGAGAAGTATGTGGCACGTTGGCGATAACTTTATTCATAACTAGGTGACCCGGCAAACGTCGTACCGCCTATCACTCGATTCTTTAATTTATTTTCAGGCAAAATTTTAAATTTTTCTCTCCGTAAGAACCATCCTCGTACTTCAAAAAAAGAATTAGTGAAATCGGTTCAGCTGCTCTCGAGAATTGCGCTTAGCAACACAATCAGCGATTCATTTTTCTATTATAGATGACATTGTGTAGGTATTGTTGTTTTTTTATTATACAATTTCGGTGGCAAATACGATCCACCTTGGTGGTAAGTGGTTATCATAATTTATGAACATGACTATGTTCTCTAAGCATTTCAAAAACAGTGCTAAGAAAACGAGGATGATTAAGGAGAAGTAAAAAGGAAGCACTCTCACTGACCAAGCAAAATACGTTACTATGGAAACGAGTTGATACTTTACGTCCCGTCGATCCGGCTCATTCATGTTGGAACCAGCAGGATCCATTACCATACCTGTGCCAGTGTAGAGATAATGCGATTTTTTTTACAATATTAAGGAGTACGTGAAAGTATTTGTTGTCAAAATTAATGATGATTTTCTTTTAGTGTCGCTAGTTGTTTGTTTAAATTCTTAGAGGTATCAAAACAGTCTTTCTGACTCCTGACTACAATAATTGAGCTGTGTGTGACTGTGTGTGTAGGAATAGAAAGATGATAGGTGTTCATGTTTGTTATGACAGCTAACAAAGTTTTCTTTGATTTTTCCGTATTTTTCCCTGTTATAATAATGTTATACTATTTACATGTGTTAGCCACATGGCATAGACGCAAAAAAGTTGTACAATAAAAACACAAGATGTTTTGTGTCGATTCTGTGGCTCATAGACATTTAGTTGACGTCGATTGGTAGTAAATTAAAGCAGTATTGCGCATTGAGCGTATTTTATGCGATTCGAATAGCTAACATAAATAGCATCAATTCAATATCCATTTCCTTAATAAATTGTTTTTATTTAAAATTGTTTTGTTACTGTGTTTTCGTGACATTACTGAGAATTACTTTAAAACGTAAAAAGATGTCTAGTTTATTGTTTACAATTAATTTTTCCTGTTCCATTACGGGTTCTACGGCGTGTTTTTTTAGGCTTACTAGTTACTGCGTCGATTTTAAATATATAAGGTATATATAAGGTATAATATATAAATATAATATAGGATAGAGGGCACATCAACATTTCCAGCTCAAAACGGCTAGATCTACTCGACCAGTATCTCTCCCTCAAAGAAAATGCGTAGTTAATTATAAATGTCGATGTAATGCCGTGATCGTGTTAATGGGTACGGTATACAGAGACATAAGGAAAGTACTATTTTAAGAGCCGGAGGTAATGTGTCTGTTCGGATGACAGGATGGCCATTTCCTTTCTACAGTACCTTAAGAAAGCTAAAAAAGTATACGTCTGTAAAACTTAACCCGTCGCCTGTCTTTCCGATACAGAGTTTGAGAGTGTAGATATAGGTATACTTATGAATTTTTAGAACAAAAGCAACTATTGAATTAAAAAAAAATTATAGTATCAAATAACACTTGATTGTATATTTGTTGCCGCCCAATTCTTAATTTGTTGTAGAATATAACTTGGTAGATACTTCATAAGTCCAACAGTATTATGATGTCTCCCTGAAGCACTTGGATCTTAGTATGGCCATTGAAACAATTCTATTATAGAGGCAACAATCGAAGCACATGAAATAAAAGCAAATATAGCAGCGTTATTTAAAAGAAAAACAGTTAAATTAATAATACATATTTAATGTTAAGTACATCAAACTTGTCTGGTGATGTTAACAGTCAATGGCCGCGCGCTCGTCAGCTGTGCCTTTGGTGCATTGCTAACCTACGCACCATTGCGGACAGTGACCCTTCGTGATTTGGTATTATGCACTTACTATTATTTCTTGTTGCCAATATAGACCGGTACATATGTATTTTCTACGTCGTACACATAAGAGAACTCATAAACAGATACATTGAGATTAACTTTTTACTCAAGGCCAATTCCCAAAGGCATTTTAATATAAAATAGATATCAAGCAAAAAATATACGTTTCTCATTTCAAGAATTTGTCGCGTTATTATAACTTCTGCTCCGCCTCAGAGTAATAATAACGTTTTGACGTGCTGATAAGTTATCTGATTATCGCTGGGAGTCTTATCGTCGGTGCAATGCAGTGACGGATCTGGGCTAATGAAACAGGGACTCGATCGTCCTGTCCCGTGAGCATTGACACTCTCCGATACTCTATTGTTTCATATCCACGCGCTCGATAAAATAACTTCGACGTCACTGGCTTGATTAAGTATATAGAATCACTTTCGTATTTAAACACCTTCAGCACCTATTATGTTTTTTTATAGATGTTTTCTGAACGTCGCTGTTACAAAATCTTTGCATTATATATTTTTTCAAAGCTTTCATGGTCCATTCTATCCTCAAAACAAATTCCTTTTAATCTTTAAGTTTTGCCTGACTGTTCTTTTGAATTCTATGACATATTATTTTATAAGTCAGAAGATACAATAGAAGAGATACATAGAGATCTATCAGTTATAAACTAGTGATATTCTTTAATATGCTAATATCATACTTTTAACATTTTATTAAGACTTGATGAATTCTAAAGGTATACACTTTATAATATAATACACATATTCTAAAGGCACATAATATTCACGTAGGACCACGCGCGGCTAAAATTCTATCAATAATAGTGATTTTATAGTCAGCTTCGATACTTTTGCTATGAGTAAGAGTTGCCACTTACCATCGGTGTGGTGTTGGCTCGTCTGCGATTGTGGGCAATAAAAAAAAACTCAGATGTAGATAACACGAAGACCGCATGTAACAAACATCTCTTGCGATACAGGGAATAATAAACACTACGAGTAGGTAGGCTGCGACGATGTGAAGCCAGCTTGGTAGTGCCGGGATTAAGGATGTAATTTAAGCACTTTTATATATATTTCATACGAAATTTTACTTGAAAAAAGAAATATCTTGCTGTTCATCTGAAATACGTCCAGTGCTGGACGTATTTCAGATTATATTGATACATATTTATTTCAAGTAAAATTACGTCATGGCCTTCCCGAAACCTGCGCGTGTTGCCGTCGTGTCATCCGTGATTATAATAATGTAGCTAACTACTATGCTAGTTGGATTATCTCAGATCAATTGAAGATATTGACAAAACCAAACGATTCAATAAATTTAAACAAATTTGTAAGGCGTTATATTTTCACAAACACTCGGTTGATTATCGAAATAATAATTGACCTCTCTCTACTACCAGGTGTAGTAAATATATAGATATTAGTAGGTCCATTATTCTTAGTTACCACAAAATAAATTAAAAGACACTACGTGGGTATACGGAGGTCAGACCTAAGGTATTTGTCGCAATAACGATAGCACAATTTTCACATGGGCAGACTGCCTGGCAGAGCTCATTACTCAGGATTCAACTTATCTTGCTTTCACAAACATGCCGAGAGCTCTTCCATTTGCATTAAGTTATTTCTCGTTCATGAAATGTGACAAGAATACTATACATACATAAAGTTAAAATAAGGAGAAAAAACCAATTCAATCACCGCGGTCTATTATATTATTATTTTTGTAACACACTAGTATATACCCTACCTATATTCCCAATAAACGATTATGATTACTTAAACTGTTCGATTACCACCTCGGTCTTCTTCCTTTTGCCTTTTCCTTCCTTATCCCTTTCTCCGTACTTGGTTAGCAACCTGGTTATATTTTCTAAGTATTATTTCTGTAATGCTTAAAAACATATCCTTTTCTATAGGTTACGGTTACCATTTATAAGAAAAAGAAAGATTTTCTTAAAGTAGGTTAGTAGACATTGAACAATAATATATTACATCAGAAAAGCCTTAACAATGCGGGTGGCGTTCTTATGGCGTTATTACTGCGGCTTAAATGTTCTTTATTGGTTGTAAACCAAAATATACTTAAACAGCTTCTTTGATTTAAGCAGAATGAGATTGCTTTTCTATCTATACAGTAATTTGTATTTGTAATTGAATAGAGTTTCAAATAAATTAAACTTGTATAAAATAATCTTCAATGAAAGTATGATATCTATGTACCTTGTTTATACCTACGTGGTATGGTTACCTTCTTATTTTGGTATAGGTATTTGCATGCTGCGCATGTCTTAGGTTCTGTAATCTGTGGTATGACTGACACCATGCAAGAAGGTATGGTTTACTTTTAAAAGTCTAGTCTTGAAGATGTGCTAAATCAATGGTAGGCTATACTTAAAGGTAAATTTATTTCTTTGCTGCTTTCCATTATGATCTCTTTAAACCACACTGAAACTGAAATTCAGTCCTATAGATAAACGACTCAATAAAACCGTTGTTATGTGCTCAATCGTTTGCGGAATTAAATGGCAGCCAACGAACATCCATCTTGTTACTAGATTTTATCTTTTGAATAAAATTGAAACATAAAGAAAAGTATACAAATGTTTTTCTTGTAAGTATAAATTTTGAATTGAATTGAATAAGAAGATGTATTTTACATGGAACTATCGTGCCATCCCTGCTGCGTACGTGGTTATTAATCGTTGAAACTCTCGGCTGTTTTCTAATGTGATAGCCATGTATTACTTACAATATACTTAAGCCTGCTGGAAAAAATGATCTAAACAATACTGAAAACTGTATTAAAATCTGTTGCGTGTTTAGAGATTAGGGAGAAAGATGCATGATGATTTATGTAATTTAGTTTTACGTTCAACGTATTTCTAAAATCTGAAGTAGGTAATAAAAGTAAGCATACAATTGTAGTAAACAATAAACATAATCTGATGTTACACAATCTAGCTGGATTTATCTTTGCAACTTTGTGCAAACTTTTATGTCACTCATAAATTTCGTATAAGTACTTACAGTGCAGAAGATTTTTGTCAGCTAAACAAATTGTACCTATCCTGAATTCATAAGTACTTAGATGAATATTTTTGTTGGAGAAATAGGTACTTATTACCTTCTTGAGGCAAAACAACAGTAAATCTACCCTTACAATAAACATTTTGCGACCACTTATCACAAAAGTGATTTCTAAGAACATTTTGTTCCAACCTCAATCATGTTCATATATTCATAAAAAAATTATTTGCTTGGATACTTAATATAAGGACTTGATGATAAATAAGTATATTATGTAGGCAGTACTCCTACGCAATATCATAACAACGGCGTCGTAAAAGCTATTTTAACGAATGTCTTCGCATCGGGACGGTTGTTTCAGCAAGTGAACGACTTTCGAGCAATAAAGCACAAAGAGACATTTACGTTGGTTTTACTGAGGATTTTTTCTACGCCACATTTAAGCGACACGCGAATGCGATGTTGATGCTTGTCGGTATCCGCTAGAGGGATTACACTGTCAATAAAGCCGTTTTCACAAGTATACACTGTCGCTCGTACTTGATAGATTAATCCTTCAATGACCAATTTTAGAACGTAATAGGGATGGCGTTATGCATAATACGCGAGCGACGATCATTAAAGCTCTCGGATAGCGCGCGCGCGGTAATGAACCCTACGATCGTGCCTGTTGTCTCTCGGCGTTAATTGCTGCACACTTATTAAGGTCGAGACTGGAGATACTGCAACAGTTAAAAAATGCACTTCAAAACACAAAAAGATGATTTGCACAAGCACTTTGAACATAACGCTTCAACGTTTGTTTGTATTATGTAAACTAATATTATAAAGAGAATATTCGATTTTTCGTATGTTTGTTATGGATAAACTCAAAATCTACGTAAGCATACAATATCAGCGAGTAACATAGGCTTTATTTTTGTAGTAGGTGTAGGTGGACTATCCACGCGAAGCCGGTGCCAACAGCTACTTTATTATAAAGACGGTTTGTGATTTAAATGATTTACGTCGACAACAACTCAACTTCATCCTCGTTGATACATTTAGAGAAAATAAAATCGTGTTTGACGTTTAAATTGAGTGGAATCGAGGTCGAGTTAAGCCTACCACTACGTGATCAGAATATTGCAAATATCGGGAGCTATTCGTAAGCGGGCGCCCGCCGTAGTAGACCTTTCGTCGTTCGTTTATACGATGGAGGTGTTCCCTACATTTATCGCCACTTTTTTGTATGTATTGTGTATATTGTTTATTGTGTGAACCGTGTATGTAAATTTTGTTTAACAGCTGTTGTGTTTTGGAACTTACTACAGAGACGGGCGTTTATGGTATTCAGAAATATATATTTTTTTGTGATATTGTACAAAAGTATAAGAATAGTTGCAAGTAAAAATCGAGAAAATTTAAATAGATGGGCTTGTATTGTAACAAATTAGCGAGGTTCTCTCGGCCGTATCGGAGCTACGTGTTGGTCTTGATTACTTTTTAATGAATGTTTGATGGGAAAACGCCAATTATTAGGTCTCTTTATCGAACTAATTTATGCGTAAGTAATGAACAAAAGCCGTCATTTCATCTTTTTAAAAATTTTGTTAGTTTGGAAGAAATATATTGCAGGGGTCTACGGGCTCGCACCTCGCATCCATATAAATCTGATATTGTAGATAAATAATATTTTGAACCAGCGTAATTACATGCATTTAGTAAATAATATGATAAGCTTTTTTAGGATTAGCCATTTACTGACTTTACGCATTCGCCTATATATATAGGTACCTACGTCATTTGGAATTCTTGACATGCTGAAAATTTTACCCGAAAGCTATGATGGAGACAGGTGTTTGGTTAGCTAATAAACCAAAAGTATTTTTTTAGACAACTGTAATGCATATTGTGATTATGAATACCATTTATACTTTGTAGAAGATGTCTCTTTAAAGTTTGGAAAGTCTAAACTCGTTGTACAAACAATTTCAAAATGAGATTTCAATAGCGTTAAAATGCGATAAAAATAAAACGTCAACATGCAGTGTTCGTATAGTGGTATAGACAGATAAAAATGTTGATAAAAAGACGCATCTCCTTGCCGCCTTCAATTTACTCACATTTGCGAACAGAGTTGAGGCCCCATTCGAACACACTTTAAACTTTTAAGAATCATAGGAAATTCTCGGTGGTTTTAGTTGTCTTTACATCTTTGTATTGTAAATGGAATATTCTCGTTTGAAATAATCCTACTTATATTATAAATGCGAAAGTTTGTGTGTGCGTGGTGCGTGTGTGCGTGCGTGCGTGCGTGCGTGCGTGCGTGAGTGCGTGCGTGCGTGCGTGCGTGCGTGCGTGCGTGCGTGCGTGCGTGCGTGCGTGCGTGCGTGCGTGCGTGTGTGTGAGTGTGTGTGTGTGTGTGTGTGTGTATGTAGATTGATTTGGTGGCGAAGACGGTCATAGGCTATTTGTATCCCGAAAATCAATCTGGTTCTCAAGAGAGACAAACAGGGGCGCAGCTAGTAGCGTAATCACTATGGAAATTCACTCACTAAACACAAGAAATTTACAAAAACAGTCTAATTAGGTCTTCTAGATGGAAATAGATTTTATAGATGTGTATAATTTAACGAAGACAAAACGAGGCTGAGTCTTAGTTTTAAATAAAGTACCTATTGCTTCGGTTTAATACAGCTAAAAGTATAACAAACAGATAGCTTAGAAGCTGTAAATGGCGATAGTATCTGCCCACATAATTTAAGAAAACTATTCATGCACGTACCGCTACTAGTGGTTTAACGACTGACTGCATGTCTCTTATTATTCATTAGTTAATTCTGATTTGATTGAAAAATTACGTTTCATGCATCTAAATTGTTGGTCTATTAATATTCAAATATTTTACTTTTGTTGTGTATGAAATAAAAGAGAAATCAAACTGACGGTTTCCATGCTTTGTTCATAGGTCATAATTAATTTCATTATAACATTTTTTTAGTTTCTTTTAGTTTTGAACTAGACACTAGTCTGTCTGGCTGGAAAAAGCGTGAGTAGAGAATACCTAATAGTATAAAAATAATAACAATACCACGACAAAGCATACAATACGTAGACATGACTAACATGATGACATTTCTATAAAGCTGCTGCCCAAAAATAGTCTACAATTAATATGTTATTGAGTTATCCTAAAGTCAATAATGAAAACACACATGTACCGACCATGTACCGCGACAAGTTAGTTGGATCGCGCCTCCCTTGAGACTACAATACCCCACTATCATATTTGTACGTTCAGTACGACGCCAATAATATGATTACATTGGTAGTTTGTTTTGGATAGTTTTATTTAAGTTTGTAACTGGAAATAAGCCGGATTAGGTGCAGTATTGTGGGTAAACAATAACTATTTATATGTATTGGACATTAAGGATAAGAACCTAGTCTTTGTAATACCTGCATGACGTGTATTTGTAAAATTGTAATAAAAACAGACCTCACAGACATGAACTTTACTTGTGTAAATCGCATAATATTTTTTTATTGTTATTATACTTAAATAAATCGTGGTCCACACTTGCTATGGATAGAGGAGAATGAAAGTCATGGGGAGAGGCCTTTGCCCAGTAACATTAAATAAACTTATTTTGATCTGATGTAATTTATAGATTGTCATTGTCGCAACGATGCCCGTTCATAGTAAAGTAATACGTATTGTTTTTTATTTGTGTCTAATCTTGGTATCAATTTAACCTTTACTCGATTCATACACTTCATCACTATTTTAATTTTTAATAAACTTGATTTTTAATTTAAGTAATTAGACGCCCGCCCTCGCTTTGCTTTGGTATCAAAAGTTTTATTCGGTCTCACAACAAACGCCTACATAAAATATTATTGCAATAATACCTACGTTTGCGAAATCTGTATTGTTATACTGCAAATTTACTTTTGCTGTCTTCTGTATTAAAAATTTACATATATTAAAATTCTAAAAATTGCTAAATATATTATGTTAAACATAACAACAATTATTAAGTTGAACATACAACAAAAATTAAATCTTTTCGCTTTATAATATTAGTTTAGAATGCTGTCTAAACATGTGATAAGGAAACTATATAAGTTTATCAATCTTTTCAGGTAATGATTGACGATGATAATTTTCGACAGTTATATTCAAGATATTTGCGAAAGGATTTTAATAAATACGAATACGAAACATTAAATGTAAAATTAATTTTAATACAAGCATAATAAACAAGAAATTAAATCACTCATTTCGTAAGTAGACACAGCATAAACAGTTTAAGTGCACTCTATACAAACGTCTAAAGCCTAATACAAATTATGATTGCGGGGTCTGTTAGCAAATCTGACAGCGTTACAACAACGTCTCGAGCCTGCTTTGCAAGTCAATTTCAATTCATATAGCGTTATATGAATTATATACTGCATTTTTGTTAAGCTAAAACCCGATTAAAACCATGGCAAATTTAATAAATTCTAAACTAAAAGACAATTTCATACACGACTGCATTTGTAGATTTCTGTCATGTCAGACGAGTTCTTATTCCTAGAAATAAGTAACGAGTTTTACAAAGTTAATATGAAGAAAATAATTTAAATAACTTGATACCTACCTAGTTTAAATATAATATTTTTTTAAGTTATAAATTATTGCTCTACCAGACCTGTCTACCAGTTACGGTGGTCGCCATTACCGTCGCCTCGAGAGTCGTGGTAGATAGATTCGTACACGATTGTAAACAGATGCTGCACATAATTTTACTATCATGGTGGCAAAGTTTTGATTCGATATGGTACAGATACTTAATGGTCATTGTTTGATATTAGTAATCCTCGCGATTGGCCTCGAATCTTCTTTATCCGCCTTCAATCTGAATCGTAATGTCGCAACATTTGGCTATTGAAAGTACAATATTTATGTTTACATGTTGCTAAACCTACCTACATAACCTATTTAATACCTAACTATTAGACAAAAGCTCTAGAAAGAATTTTACTAGCATAAAGAAAATGTTACACATTTTGAACTAAGTACAAATGAGGGTGTTTAGGAAAATTTTCGTCATCAGTTGCCACTTAGATGGTAGGTCTTCAATTTACAATTTTTTTTAATTTTATTCGAATTTGCGAATTCACGAACTAGAACATCGATGTCACCTGAGTTATGGCCACTGCGTCAGCTTCAAAGCTGGATATGAACTAAACTTTATAATGACTTATCATTACTTCAATGCTATAAAATTATATTAAAATGAAATTTTGTATTGTAGACATAGTATGATATTATATTATTATTTTGTTTATTTGGTATTTTCTATAATCGTATTATTTCAGTAAAGCCTGTGTCTACGAGCCTACCTTATACTAAATTTTGTTAGAAGAAAATCCCGTTCTTAGTACTTTTAATGGCTTTGCTTTGCCTCTCTAAGATAGAAATTTAACCTTTAACGGTTAGGTACGCAATTTGTTTACTGTTATGGTCTTGTAATAAAATAAAACAATTCTTGTAAATGTAACCTAACCCTTCATTTTGTGGTATATTCACATAGAATAAGCCTTTCAAATCCACGGTTGAATGTTGGTCCGAGGGACGTAATGAACGACCCAGGATTATATTTATTGCCACTATGCCTGCTTCTGCCTAGTAGCCGGATTAGAGATCGCAGTGGGTATGACATTATTAGGATAAAAGTGGACGCTTTTGTTCATACATTGGGTATAATTCCACCACACTCGCCCGAATCGTGTAAAATTTTCTATAGTGGACAGTATAATTTAGGTTCTAGTTGAAAACATATTATGTCACTTTGGTAAACATAGAAGGTACTAAATATAAATTAACGATGTGACAG
Organism: Parascotia fuliginaria; assembly: GCA_963082885.1. NCBI lineage: Eukaryota > Metazoa > Arthropoda > Insecta > Lepidoptera > Erebidae > Parascotia > Parascotia fuliginaria. The sequence continues at coordinate 14,361,081 of OY720172.1, forward strand.
ACATCTTTAAAACTTAAGGTTCTATTTTGGGATTATAACAAAACAACAAACAACAAATCAGTGTTTTATTGTCACAGTGGTAAATGATCCAGAGGCTACCCAAAGTTTTTAACTTTAGTTAAAACTGTGTAATTGGACTTTCATCAGCTCATGCAAACCATTGGGCAGTGGCCGTCTTCGAAGCTGAATGATGAAATGTGAAACATAATGTTATTATGTAAAATCATCAAAACATTCTTTTCAAACATATTATTTTCATTAGAAATGTTTCAATCTGTAACTATTATTAATAAGTCTGTTAATAGTTTATTCAGACTATTTATTGCAGAACTAACCCAGACATTGAAGTAATAATTTCCAAGTTTGGATTAATAGAAAAGCGCAATCTGAATGTTTGTTGGATTATGAAGAAATTGAGGTTGTAAAAAAGTATATCAATCTCGAGTCTGTAGACGAAATGAAATATGAACATTAAAATGTTTCTAGATTTGAAAGTGCTGCGAAGTTAGTTAAATTGTTGGCAGGAAAGCAAAGAAAATACCTAATTGATTTTATTCAACATAAAATATAATAGCCTTGGTCTTATCATAAAATGAATGAAAACTGATTTTACACTAATATCTTTATGATTCAGGCTCTACAATGGCAGCACGTATGGTCTAATGAATGTATCGTTAGTTTGATTTTTAATATCTGGGCACAGATAAGATAATACTATACTAGTATCTGGGTATCGAGAAAGAGGTCACTCGTCGAATCCAGCTCGGCTGGGCATCGTTCGGGAAGTTACATCATATCTTCTCGTCCGCACTACCGCAGTGTCTTAAGACCAAGGTCTTTGACCAGTGTGTGTTGCCAGTGATGACATACGGAGCAGAGACGTGGTCGCTAACTATGGGTCTTATCCGAAGGCTCAAAGTCGCTCAGAGGGCGATGGAGCGGGCTATGTTAGGCGTCTCCCTGCGCGATCGTTTGAGAAACGAAGAAATCCGCAGGCGAACTAAAGTGACTGACGTGGCTCGCAGAATTGCTTCTCTAAAGTGGCAATGGGCAGGACACATAGCTCGCAGAACTGACGGCCGCTGAGGCAGAAAGGAGGTCTAGAGTGGCGACCACGAACCGGAAGACGCAGCGTGGGCAAACCTCTCGCAAGGTGGACCGACGACCTTATAAGGGTGGCGGGCAACCGATGGATGAGGCGGCGAGCGAACGGCTACGGTGGCGAAAATTGGGGGAGGCCTATGTCCAGCAGTGGACGTCTTTTGGCTGATATGATGAGTATCTGGGTATACCTAATGATTTCAAGTCTCTTGGTATTTGTATGCTTGTAAAGTCTACTACGACACAGCTTATGGTAATATTAGAGTAGGGTTTAAAAAATCCGAATTACAAGCTTATCTAAATTTGAACTTACATAACATTACGGTAATATTAAGTATGTAGTTTTAATATTCTATTTCGTTGTTATTTAATTTACTTTTACCTTACTCACCATGACATAGTTCATTAAAGTACAATTCCAAAGCCCAGCATTGTATGCAATTTACAAAGACAAAGAACGTCGGCTAAATATTTAATCTGCGCACCTTTGTCGCTTCACGTGTAGTGTTACGAAACTTTAAATAAAAAAAAAAAAGAATAATTTAAATAGTACACAGTGACTTTATTGTTTTACTAACAACTCGTCCGGACACTGACAACTGGACAGTAAAACTCTGCAACAAAAGTGTCATATAGTCTAATAAATAGTTTGTGTCTATATAATTCGGGATAACTGATTTTCAACCTACGAAGTACGGAGAGTGTTTGATTTTCAAGAATCTATGGAAGTCGTAAGAAATCCAAGCATGCATGCATGACGTCAATGGTCTCCTCTTACAATTTGACAGCTATTGTAGCTATCTAAAGGATAAACATTAATCTTATACCTTTGTAATTTCTAACCGTGTGGACTACGAAATTTTGAGGTAAATTAGTTATGAATAGAGAAAATATTGCTGGCGCTATGACAGTTGTATATATTATAATATACATTTATTCACAATCGATATTCACAAAAAAATCAGTGTCTATTATTTATTTATTCTTACAATTCAGTCAGGAAATCGTGTAAGGAGGGTAACAAAGTATTTGAGTTATTCTTCTATTCGTACGTAGGCTATTGAAGATAACAATAGCACGTAACTAGTGCAGTGGCTTGTCACAACTCCCGACTCCCTTCACGATATCGGACGTCGCATCGCAGTTGGATTCTGTCATAGTGATGTCCGCGATATCATACGTAGATAACATGTGGGTATAAAATTAGTTAGGAAATGAAGATATTATAGAAAGATTTAGAAGTGGCTATACAATTACATAGATAGAGCTATAGAATATATTGGGATGGTCCAGTAAATACTTTGTTGTGGATTTCAGAAGAAAATGGTACATAGACTCGTAAGTATGGGTGTTGCGATTCAGTCGCAAATTCGCAATCGGTTAAATTTAAATTACTTTAAATTGGAATAAGATATAAAAGTTAGGTATGATATTATTAAAGCTTTGCTAGGCACATGTTTACATTCATTTTGTTACTGTAAGCATATACTCATCAAAGATAATGTCGCCTTACTCATGAATTCTGTTTAAAAACAGATAAACGCAACAGTACCTGGAATAATTATATTGGTGGCACTTCAACTTTTGTGTAGTCAGTTTAATCATTGTGGATAGAAAAAGTACAGTTTCTAAAAAAACCGCAAAGTAATACCACGATCAAGCAGACATTCCCGAAGTAAAAGGTTATCTAAGATTTAAATGAGCTCCACATACCGTCCATGCTAAAAATCTAGACCAAGCATTTTTGTGTCGTCACCGAGACGTTGAGAAAATATGCCAACGTTTTGGTTACTTGAGAATTTTCATAAAGTAAGTAACGTCTACCGTGCTTGGAATAAATAAAACTGAAAATTTTCACGATCTGGTGCATATGACTGAAATCTTTCTCAGTATTTAGGAACGTGGAAAGTAGAATATAAATAGGAAGAGAATATGGATAAGATTTTGAGTTGAAACTAAATAACTTGACTGCGATAGCAGCTCCGGCAATTGAAGCAGCTATATCTATAAAGGTCTCAACACGCTTGTGGTGCCTCTGGAGTTAGAAGCTTGCTTAGACTACAGTAACAGCTACTGACCATTTTGTTTGTTAGTAGTACTATCCTACGAATGCAAAAGTTTGTATGGATGTATAGTTGTTTGTTATTTATTCACGCAAAGACTACTGAATGTATTTTAATGAAAGTTTACAGTAATATAGCTTATACACCAGATTAGGGCTATAATATATAAAGATTATATGTTAATTGGCCAAAATATGCACCAAATCCTAATTTAGCCGTGAGGTAGTAGCTAGTTTATAAAAAACGCAAAAAGATCTATGAAGGTCGTCTAGAGCTATACGAGTATGTTTAGCTGCTTCTTACTTTTTAAGCTAGCTAACTTTCCTCGTGAAACTAAAGAGACTAATGTGACCATATGTTGTTTTTTTCATGGCTGCAGTGAAAGAATAACAGATGTGAACCATGTGAGGGTACAAATGGTAACTGTAGTGTTGGGTTAAGGAGAGCACGTCTCCCTAAATTAAAGATATTTTGATGAAAGCACCTGTGGCGATGGTGTTGTATAAACTGCCTGCCTGTGCAGTTTCTCCTTTAAATATTATAATTTTGGAGCGTTTTTGCATGGTTGCATCTGAATATTGCTTTTCAATTAAGGTTTACTTTTTTATTTATATTTATTACGTTGTCGAAATGTGTTACATACTTTGTAACTGCATAATGCATGCATTTAATTTGTAATTTCTTTTTGTCTTTTCTCTTTAATATTCTTGTCAATGATATGCTAGTACAACGCTGGTAGCCCCAAGCATACGTCACAAAAATTGACATCCCATAAGCGTGTTGAGTCTGCAAGGGATCAGGGTTATTCCTGCGTTTTATTTTTACAACCTCGAAGTAGTAATCTGCATGACCCCTTCCATGCAGATTTCCAACATATTTTTATATTTATCTGACGGTTGGGACTGTTCTTAATAGGCACTTCGATCTTTGTTATAGTTCAGGTTTTCTCGCGTCATTTTAGTTAATATGCAAGATAAACCATATCTTCATCAACATTACCATTTTTCCACCTGTAAGGCGTCCGAATATTACGTATGGAAAAATATGATAACAAATTAGAATTAGGACGGACAAAATTTCGTAGGAACATACAAAATCTAATTTTCGTAAATTAACCATAACCTTTCGTATGGTTAGGTGCGATTTTCTTAATTTAGTAGTTTTCTGCGCACATTATAATAAAAAGAGTGTAATTAAATTATGCAAAACATGTACTTTGGCCAGCCATTACAACGTTTAAAACGGTAAAGTAGCAGCTTTGTTTAGGAATCCTCAAGTTCTAAAAAAATGCCTATCCCATGGAATTGGGTTATTTTTTATTCGGACAATGTGCTTAACCAAATTTCTATTATGACATGACATAAAACACCTTTTTGGTAGAAAAATAATAGGTACACGAGTTTTTACAGCAGATTAAAATCATTCCACTAGCAAAGCAAAAATTTCGGGCGCTGTATAAAAAAGATATTTTATGTAATCTGATGATTCAAACCATTGAAAGTCATCGGTGAAAGGGTTTTATGGCAATAAAAAAATATAGCGCGTTTGGACCATGATTCACCTCAAAGGATTTATTTCGTGCAATTTTATTCCTTCTTTGGCTTTAGTAGACAAGCAAACAGCTCTATAAATAACTAGCATATTTAATAATTATTTTTCCTATAGGACAAAAAAGTCAGACTGTCAGCACATGCAGGAACAATAAGATGACAAATCACCAATTATGCGTCTCTTTTACTAAATAAGGTTCATAGTATTTTAATCATTTTGTTCGTAGCTGCTGACTGTTAAGATTTTATAAAAGAGAATTTGTCTGTAATGTTTGTTAGACAAGAGCGTTTGATTAATGAGAGAGCGTCGTGACAGCGTTTTGTCCCTGATATACTAAGACAAATAGTTTTCACCGAAAAAACCGGGCATACCAAAACTTTATTGAAACGAAAATACGTAAAAATGAGCATACTTGTACGCTGCACGCTAGTATTAAATTTGCAGTGCACTTAAGTAATACATTTTTTGCAAGATCATGGGAAAAAGGTAATTACGAGAAAATAAATATCTTTTTCGTAGTTATATGATCAAGTATGTAAAAAGAAACTAAGCATGATCTACTCTTTATAATGAAACCAAAAGTATCGCATGTTGTTGAAGATGAGTAAAGTTAAAACGGTCAGCCGTAGCTACGAAATACAAAGTGTAATGCTTCATATATAATTGCGTAAAAGCTTTTACTTGTATTGGTAACCATGACGCACATAGCGAATTATACTTATTTGGGTTAATGAAATGTAGGTATATATGAAAACTTTTATTTTATCTTAGTTTACCGTTAACTTACTTGAAAGAGTATTTAATTCTCCACAATAATCCACGGTAGTAGATCCACGCTGATTTCAGCATGAATGGGCCGGATCGTCCGGGGAAGTACTACCCTCTCATAGAAGATCGACTTAAGAGTAGTAGTATCCGTACTACTGCATTTCGTTCGGTGAGTGAGAGCGCCGGAGGCCCAATTTCCCCCTTTCCTTTTTCCTCACCTCCCTCATTTCCTTCCCCTAACCCCATTCCCAGCCGCCATAGTGGAGGCCACCATACCAACAGTTTAAGACGATGGCTTTTGGTATATTGGCTGCCACTTCTGGATTCCACTAACTGCTTACCATCAGGCGGGGTGGAGTCACTTTGGTAGGCTAAAATATAAAAAATAATAATAATAATAATAATTCTATAAAAGATATCAAAAAAAATCAATCATCAATTTTATATTAAAATTTCTTTCAAAGTCAAAGAATTTATTTCATTTTGATCAGAAAGTATGATACTTATGAAAAGTCAACATTACATGAAGTCAGCCAATTGACCTACAGCCAGTTGACTTACATACTTAACATTGTTTTACTGAAAGTAAGGATTCTCCTCTTCTAGACAATACTTAATTTCCAATTAGTTATTTATTCTAAGGCAAAGAAGAATTTTAATAAGAGTGAAATTCAGAAATAAATTTGTCTGTGTTTTTCACATGCAAAATCTTGCGAATGCCAATAAGTTTGTCTTGCCACATAGAGGCTCGGCAACGATCTTCAGTAAATTGTATTTAAGCGTGCTGTTTGAAATACGTAAAATACACTTTCATGGCTCTCGATTTTGTTTAAGTTCTTTAGTTTAAGAGGTTCGAGTCTTGCCAAGTTAGAATTGGAAAATTTTGAAAAGCTTTCATTTCATGGTAGTAGATTTTTGTTGGTTTTAGCACAAATGGCGCGGATCGATCGGCGAAGTACTGCACTCTCATAGAATACGTAGTAAGTATTACTTTCCATACTATGCGTTTTGCTCGGTGAGTAAGAATGTCGGCAGTCCAATTACGCCTTAGATTCTCTTCCTTTATCTCCGTCATCTCCTTCTCTCTTAAAACCGCTATAGTGGGTCAGCATGTCAGCAGTTTTAGGCGATGACTCTTGGGATGCTGTTACAAAAGTGGAAGTGGATTCCCGACCTTGATGACTGTTTACTGCTTTTTTTTTACTGTTTTAGTAGTAGTCATTTTGTTAGACTAACTCTAATCTATATATATAAAATGCTTTGTCCTGAATGACTGACTGACAGATCAACGCACAGCCTAAACCGCTGATCATAGAGACCTTAAACTTGGAGGGTGTGTTCTTTGTATGACATAGGCATCCGATAAGAAAGGATTTTCCGAAATTCGACCTCTAAGGGGGTGGAAAAGAGGGCAAAGTTTGTATGGGACAATGTGATTCCGTAGTCCAATCTACTTCAAATTTTGCATGAACATTCTTTAACAGAATTGATGGAAGATGTGTTTCGTATTTTATTGAAATTCATTGCCTAACTGGGTTAAAAAGGGGTCGAAAGTTATTTTGGAGATGATTTGCTTTGAAGTTGATATTAATACTTTATAGTGCTTCTATTTTTAAATACATTTTTATTTTGACACATGTCATGTTTGATAACTCAATCAAAATATGTCAAATGAAGTTGCTGTAGTTAATGACGTAAATTTTTTAAGCGGGTTAATGTAAGTTGAGAGTTATGATAGCACAATCATAGCATCCAATAAGTAAAATCCATCGCTCATACGATGCATTACAGTACCCACTTTTGTTTTGATATGCCGAGGATGGATACGAGAACTTCATTTCTACATCTCAGTGTGATCCTAAGACCAAACGACCGTTTAAAAAAAGGGTGTCTGCTGCAAGTTTTTATTTTTACCGTTACCGTATTATGATCAGGAAAGGAGAAGATAATCATCTGCTATATTTTCATTCGTTGTTTAGACAGTTTTTAGTCGACGTGTTTGCGAAAAGAAATCGAGACACGGAAAGTTTGAATTATATTTGGAACAATCAAGCGCAGCTTAGAGCAAATAGTTATATATAGGTACAATTACAAGATGCGATGGGGACACAGGACGTTGATGCTGATCAACTGGCTCAAAAGGTGGTGCTGCTTTCTTCTTTAAATGGGTCAGGGAGGGAAGCATGCTATTTGATGAGTAACAGTGTTAGGTACTATTCAAGTTTTTTTTCTTATTGTTACACATTCTGGTGTGACTCAACGGGAATAAAGGGAATAAACGGACACACTACGGCCAAATTAAGACTTGGAGCGCAATAATAAAATACCCAGTATTGGGTAAGGGCCCGTGGCCCTAGCAATTTGTCCTACTGGTAATTTGTTTGGTGGCACTAGGGTATACCACTACATAGTGGTACGGGTACGGGTACATACCTGTGGCGGATTAATATATCGATATTAAACATTTAAATCTCGACACTATTATAAAGATTGTTATGTAATAAGTATTCAAATATTCAAACATAATAATTTATATGTTTTTGCGCCCCACGGCATCGCCCGCGCGTAAAATATGTTTTGTTGTATCCATCGGGAACCAGACCGATTTTCTTGATAAAAAGTAGCCTATCCATTCTATAGTCCTATCTATAGTCCGTCTTCGGCATCGAATCTATCTACATACGTACCAATTTTCATCGAAATCGGTTTCGCCGTTTAGGCGCTAAGTGGTAAAACACACACATACACACACACACACACACATACACACACACACACACACACACACACACACACACACACACACACACACACACACACACACACACACACACACATACATACAAACACACATGAACACACAGAAACTTTTGCATTTATAATAATAAAAAGATGATAGGATAAGAACAAAAATTAATAACATAGGTAAAACAATTAAAAATCATATTAGAACCATTTTCGACTTCTACGCGGACGAAGTCGCGGGCAAAAGCTAGTATAATATAAAAATAAAAAAGAATATCGTAAAACTACAAGTAAAATACGTGCATACTACGCTCATCTGTCGCTCGCACCGATAATTTATGGAGTGTCAGTCATTTGATGCTGCACGCAGCAACGTCCGTTAGGTTAGGTATAAATCATCAAGCGCTATCGATAATTTATTCACATCACATCCCATATGTAATTACGTGTACATAGGTGGAAATATGTGTCGATTTCATTATTTAATTTATTCTTAAATATTGTTCTCTGTTATATAGTTTTAACAAATCGAGGCGGTAGTTTGATATAAACAACTGGTATCAATATTTTCAGTAGTCAGCCTCAGTATTAACAGTCTTAGTTATACTACTTTAAACTACTAGTCGTTTCCCTTTGGCAATAGGTATAGAGGTATATAAAAATAATTAAATGTCTTGTCTAGGTAAAATAGCATAACTGACTGGTAATCTATTATTATGGAGTTCTCCTCCTCTCTCTCTAGTTTTGTACAAAGTTGAACGATGATTCAAATTTTGTACAAAACTGGAAAGTCATATACAAGTTAAGTAAGCTATATACACTTTCTGTTAGTACTTTTTATTTTTACTTATTCTGTGATATCATACTTACTCATTGTGTAATTTTGGAATGTACATTATTATTTATTGTAATATTGAATGCCTAGATGTACTTATTCTTTCTGCCTGCATTGAGCTGTCGCAGCTCTAACGTACGATATTTCCAACTTGAATGATGTACTTGAAAAATATATTAAATCTTAAACTGCGCGTATCGTAGTATAATGCTTACCTACTTACCTCGTCGAGATGGCCCATCAAGTACTTGTAATAAAAGTTTCGTTTGAATTATGCATATAGATGCAGTATGAAAGCAATCTGATTTCGGGTAATATTCATAAAACTATGGCCAACGTGTCTGGATTCAGGACTGAGTTGGAAGGACGCCGGGTGAGAGCTAGCGTAATAAAAATGAACGTTACGAAAATTAAACCGTGATATTTTCTATGTGAGATATGGTTTTACATGTTTTAAAATAAGATAAGGTCTTAAATATAAGTCAGCTTGATGCTTGCTAATGTATATTGATTTATATCGTTTATTTATTCGATTATCTATATACATAAAATGCTTTGTCCTGAATGACTGATTGACGGATCAACGCACAGCCTAAACCGCTGATCGTAGAGATATCAAACTTGGAGGGTGTGTTCTTTGTATGACGTAGGCATCCGATAAGAAAGGATTTTCCAAAAGTCGACCTCTAAGGGCAACGCCATCTAGACCCAAAGTAAGCATATTATATGCTTGTATTATGGGTTCTAGAATACGGATATACTTACATAAATACTTTTTTTTTAAATACGTACATATTATACATAGAAACACCCAGACCAATGTAAATAGACATGTTCATGCACACAAATATTTGCACTGGGAATCGAACCCGCGACCTCTTCGAAATCAAATCTTTTCACTTTGTAATATTACTTTAAACAAATAAAATTGCGGTAAGTGTAGTGTTTCGATTTCGTTGTGAAAAGACAATACCTTCTTGTAACTTCTAACAGATCAAACGCTGAGCTTCGTGTTCATAAAATATTACAAAATTTTATTTTATTTTCATGTTTCTTTAACTTTTAAATGCCAACTTAATAAAAATTGTTATGTTATAAATATTCAAACTTTAAACATAAGAATTTATATGTTATAACAAAGAAAGGAAACAATTAAACATCCTATTACGACCATTTTTGACTTCTACGCGGACAAAGTTGCGGGCAAAAGCTTGTTATCGTATATTATTTAAAGTAACAAATAACAACATAATAATAATAATAATATTCTACCACATGCACACAGCGCCATTTAGCCCCAAATTAAGCAATTATATTTGCTTGTGTTATGGGTACTCAACAACTGATATACTACTTATATACTTTTTTTTTTGTAAATACATACATATTATAGATTAATTACACCCAGACACAGAACAAACAATTATGCTCATCACACAAAGCTTTGTCCTGGGTGGGAATCGAACCCACGACCTCCGGCTTAGCAGTCAGGGTCACTAACCACTAGACCAAGAGGCCAGTCAAAGGTATTATTGATATTCAACTAAACACATCTGGCATAGAAGGCATATAGAAAGTACAAGAAAGAAACTTTTACTTTTGCACAATAGAATATAAATAACCTGTACTTATGTAACAGTGATGTAGTTTCGGACAGAAAAGATTTTTATCCTAATTTAGCTTGTACTGCACTCTAGCTTATAGCGAAGTGCTTGCCATTATAAGAACAAATAGAAGTAAAACAAAAATAAAACGTACGAAAATTCATATAAGCCCAACATAATTATATTAATACTGTTTCAGTATACCTTGGCTGAAATGACGAGATTTTTATTGCCAATAAACAACAGATGAGTCCACAGTACTGGCAGTAAATAATAACCGCTGAAGGACTGAGTCATGCAAGACACGAAGCAGCTAACTATACCTTTCGTATACTTAGCGTTACTTCCCAACCTCGTTTCAAGAAGATGTTAAAGAGGAGCTTTGATGACAGGATATAATGTATGCATTTTTATGTTTACCTATCACCGGAGCAGCCTTTAGCTGGTGACCATTGATCCAATATCAATCCTGTAGGCATGGCAGCCAGTAATCGCCAGTACGCTATTTATTATAGTATATCCTTGTTTTACGTGGTCTGTCATGGCCAGTGTCTCCAAAACAGTTTACCGCTTTAGGTACTAAAAGACACTTTCAAGTTCTTGGATTAGAAAGCATTTGGTATATAAATATAAACGAAATGGCTTACATAAAATATAAAGAAAACTAATAGCGGTGTTAAACGTACGATACAATATTTTTATTTTGAAATTAAAGCCCGAGTGTCAGTTCTCGTAATAAACACTGCTGCACATAGTCGCGTCTCTATTGAAATGTTTTATGAGTGCTTTTTTACAGGAGAGCCTGCGGTGTCAGATAAAAGTGGCAATAATTGAATATTGTTTGTGTAGGTAAACATTTGAAGTGAACGTTAATTAACGCAGATAGGTCGCGTCACGGTCCGGTGCTGCCTTCTATTATTTCATTAGCTCACTTTTATTCCTCTTCAAAAGCTGAGGAAGTAAAGTCTGCGAAAGAAAACGATCGACGATAATTGGGTAGAAAAAAGTTGATTGGAAATGTCAATTGGTCTGGCACCTCGACTTTTTCATGATTGTGGGTTTTATGTCGCTAAGGAGATACTTTTACGTTAGATTCTTCTATTATATGTAGTGTGGCTTTAATTTAAAAATAGGTAGGCCTACTTAGAATGTCATTCTTGCCTGCATATAAACAAAACTTGTTAAGCATACATGTTTCATTCACGTTCTTTCTTTGTACATCTGTTTTCTTTAGGAAAAGTAAGCTACATTTATTTCTCGCCCTAATTGAGTGGTAAATGCTTCTTTCTAAGTCTTACAAAAGACCACAACTAAATAACACACTGCATGAGTAACCTTCGCACGCAAGATAAGTTTTTGAATAAAGAGATGTTATGACTCACAGTTATTAGTAACCGAGCTACCAATCAAGCAGATTTAAAGCTGACTTAATATTTAACTAAACTTAACTCGTTTTCAATGCACGGGCTTAGTCTTTATTTTTATTATTATTTTTCATATTTGATTTACATTGTCTTTTTATTTTTATTATGAATTTATTTGTATGATAAATTGTATGATATTTTTGTTATTAAGTTTAATTTATTTGTTACAAATAAATTTAACTCAACAAAAATATTATAAGTAACATTATATTAATTAGATTTCATTAATTCATAGAATTTTATTAGAGTAAAATGCTGTTATATTCTAAATTAGACTGTACTCTTTTCTGAGTAGGTAATTTATTGTTGTGTTAAAAGTTGAAATCTCTGTATGTTACTCCTTAGGTACAATAGGTTTTAAAATGTTAAGATAAAACTTTTATAATGTACTAAATCTGTTTAAATGTAGCTTGCAGCACTCTAAACGTTTTCTAATGACAGTTCAGCACATTCGGCATTTCAAACTTTTATCTTTTTTGGCATTTTAACAAAATTTGCATCCAAAAATACTTTTGAGATTTGACGATTTAACGGTCTTCGCTGCATTTTTCTATTATATGTGAAAAGAATGTGCTGCCAATCACGTTAGCCCCGCCCCATCTTTAAAACACAAGTTTTGGGAAGGTGAATCTTAAAGTTAGGATTCGTCAGATTGTTCTTCTTATAAAGTGTCAGAAGCACTTACGTTCAACTTTAGAAGGTCAGAATAGGAGTAAAGAATCTGCGATACGAAAAGCGGCTCTGTCAACACCAATGCCATAGCGATATTTGTAGGTAGCATCGTTATTTCTATTTGTATGGTTGAGAGGTGGCACGGAGTATCGGAGTATCATGATACTGTTCAGAGCGGACCCTTAACGGACATAAGAGGATTGTCGATATAACGAGTAAAAAGTAGAAAGTAGCAGATTTATTATTGAATGCATTTTTTTATTAAACTTTATAGGCAGACTATAAGCATTCTCTATCTGTTAACACTTTCCGGGATAGTACACGGATATAGCCGTGATGACAATAAAACATCTACTGTGTCTACAGTAGAGTCCACGAAAGGGCTAACTTTAAACAATGCAAAACCACGTGGGCACAGTCGATTAAGCTAATTAGTGAAGAGGTTATCGCATGTGAGTTTAAAGCCTCGTGTGACGCAATAATTACTTTTATTGCAGACAAATTGTCACTATAGGTTCAAATTCTGTTAATCAATTATAACGGCGAACTTTATAATGCTTTACTTTACGTAGAGACTGCACAACTAGATCTATTTTATTGAAATACTGGTCACGGAATAGGGATCCAACTTAGGTATACGACTAGAACAACCATTATTTATGAGTTTGGATATTTTGTGGGTATTCTGAGTAGGTATTTAGGGTATGCAGAAGCATTTACCGCTGCACGTTGTAACGTGTCTAATTTTATTCTGACCAATTATTTATTGTTCAACTCAAACAATTGCGACAATTTACATGTCGCCTTTGTATTTTTTTTTACTATTTACTGTCTCTTAGATTTTAGATTTCGTCTCGGCAATAAGGTTAACAGACTAGGTACTTACCCCACACGTAGATACTTAGTGAATTGTAGGTATGATAGAATTAAATTTCATTCAATTGAATATCGCATAACATGTTAAACGCGAAAAAATATATGAAAGAACCAAAGTAATATGCATTGTACTGTTTGTGAATAGAGTAGGAATGGGAGAGTCGACGACAATCAAAGCAAGCTGACAGTGATGCCACGTGTGTTCTGCGACCCGTTACTAATACAATATATTGAACACGTCAAGCCGAGAAATAATATAGAATATCGTGAAAGAATAACTCACATAATGTTACGTCGTGAGAGAAACGCAACACCTAATCTTAAACATTACACAAAATTTGTGTTTCTTTTACTTTAGTTAAATATAGGTGTAATAGGAGAAGCAGGAATTAGACGTAGGTTTGTACGTAGGTACAATCGTGGCCGTTATGGCTCCTGTAAAGAAGGTTGTGGGTTAGTAACCGGCTAAGCACTAATGTGACTATTCATTCAAAGATACGGAGGTTTTTGTGTTTATCTTGCATATTACTGACTTACTTCAAGGAAATCATCACGAGGAAACCAGGGCCGTCGCAGTCGCCCACACACTTTGAGCAAGCGTGGCGATTAACGTTCATATCTACTTGATGTTAACCTTTAGTATAAATATATTAGTCTGGAATATATAGAAATCAATTCATGTAGATATTCTAACATGAAATTTAGTATATACTTAGTTAAAATTAAATTACTAAGTTTAAATACATCGTTGATAAAAAGAGTTCGAAATATATTGACGGAGAAGCAATCCGTTTTCGGTGTAGAGAGATTTCGAAGCAATTGATCGACGCCTCGCATGGCTGAAAGGCTGGATTATTTATTCGTTGCACGGAGCATTGCGCAGTGCCATTAAACTTTTTCATCGCCTTTTTAAAGGCTGGTTGTAGAAAATTTGTCTCCACATTTCAGTTTAATATTTTTCTTAAAAAGAATTCGAACTAACGATTTTATACGAGTATTAGTTTAATTTAGATGTAAATGTTTCATTCTATCAGTTCATAGAACCCGAATCTATTTTTGTCCGTAAATAATTGTTTATTAAAGATTCACTATGACAATATATTTATATACTTTGGATGTTTTATAAAATACATTTCATAGCACATTTACAAAGATCCGCAATACGAAGTCACAATTTGGGCTGCAGCACATGACCTGGTAAAAGTAGCAAGCAACTGAAGGATGAGTGATTTGAAGAAGTTCTAATCTAAAGGATATATTTATAAAGAATATAAACTTCTCTTTCCGAAACACTTATTTAAGTATCTTGGTATTCATTTTATAATTCTATATTCGGTTTTACCTGCTTTAAGTTTCATCTTTGGTTACTGCATGAACCCCGTGGCTCGTAGCGTATGTTACATTTACATACCTTCATAAAGAATTGGCCTATCAACAAAAAGAATTACCGACTGGTAGTTCCAGAGATTAACACGTTCAAACAAACAAACTTGACTTTCACATTAAATATTAGTATAGGTATGTCGGCGCACTCCAGTACATGGCGACGGCGGCGGAAGGCCCGCGCGGGGCGGGTGCAGACGCGAGGCATCGATCCTCGGCACGGCGGCTCGCGCGCCGGCCCCCCACCGTGCCGCCACTCACTCAGCTTACGACCGCGGCGACACACATACGGGCATTTCTCTCATATTGTCATTATACTAAATTTAAATTGTGTACTGTAAATACGTTGTCAAGTAACGGATTAAACCCTTTACTCGCAAACAGCTACTTTAATTTCAAAGTCCCCTTAGAGGCCTAAACATTGGTCCTTCGAGCCGTAAAATTAAGAAAATTACCGTATAACGGTCAACGTGAGCGGTCATCGTTTGAATTAAACCCTCGGCCGCGCACGGCCACGAAGAAAGAAGTCGTTCCCGTAGGAGCCTACATCAAAGGAAGAAGCTGAAGTCATTCTGGGAGCATACGTATACGGTATTTGAATGTGTTCGTTCCAATTAGTCGCTATCCTGCTTTTTTCTTGCCGAAAGAATCTTCTCGAACTTTCTTTCCATCATTCTCAAACCTTCTAGAACCTTATAATAGTGCATAAATACCTTTCTTCTTATTTAACTACGTAATTATCACCATTTATTTGCAAAACGGCACGCGCTTAGCAATAAAATAATAGTTGTTGAGTCATTGACCTTGACACTATTCAATTACCTGCTCGCACCGGTTTCTTTTGTTTGCGCACAGCTGTTTTATTTTATCGTTATTCTTCGTTTTGTTTTAACTTTTGTTAGACTATTTTAGAATGGCAGACTTAAAAGCATTGATTAAAAAACGCAGCTCAACTAAATCGAAGTTAACCATTTACAATAATTATCTAAACCTAATTCATAGTGCTTCAGCCATATCAGAGTTGCAACGCTTAGACCTTGAGGAGCGTTATAATAAGTTCAAGACCATACATACAGAATTTGACATTTTACAGACGGAGATTGACGGGCTTACTGACGATGCCGCGTGTGCCTTTGCTGAGCGTGAGGACTTTGACCGCCAGTACTACAGTCTGGTGGCACTCACGCGCAGCCTGCTCGGTATTTCGTCGAATGGTGCTACGTCGGCGACGTGTTCCAAAGAAGCTGACTCAGGTGCACATATTTCAAATAATAGTTTTGTTCGTTTGCCTAAAATCGACTTACCTCACTTTGATGGCAACTACCAATGCTGGCTCGAATTTAGAGAT
Source organism: Parascotia fuliginaria (assembly GCA_963082885.1). Taxonomy (NCBI): domain Eukaryota; kingdom Metazoa; phylum Arthropoda; class Insecta; order Lepidoptera; family Erebidae; genus Parascotia; species Parascotia fuliginaria. Next base: position 14,377,451 of record OY720172.1, read on the forward strand.
ACATTCATTTCATTGATTCACGACAATTCTACAATTAACAATATAAATAAATTTCATTACTTGCGTTCATCCTTGCAAGGAAACGCTGCTCTTATAATTAAAAATTTAGATTTTAGAGCCGAACACTATAACGATGCCTGGGACTTGGTATGTGAACGATACAACAATAATCGCAATCTTGTTGACAGCCACCTTCAATCGTTCTTTGATGTAGAACCTTTAATAAATGAATCTAGTGTTTTAATTAGAAATATTGTTAACATTATTAATAAAAATATAAGAGCGTTATCAAAATTAGACGAGCCTACTCAACATTGGGACACATTCATAATATTTATGATGGTCAAAAAATTTGATTTAGTTACTAGCCGTGATTGGGAACAACACAGAAAAAACATTTTAAATAAAAAGCCTACTTTATCACAATTTTGTTCTTTTTTAACTAGTAAAGCAGACTGGTTGGAATCTGTCGAGTCAAATCATAACAACACCGCTCAGACTGCTCAAATTGTTCAGACTTCACAACATAATGTTACAATGAATAGTAGCCAATCTAATAAAAATAATTTTAAAATCACTCAATCAAATAACAATAAATCAATTAATACAAATAAATTCAATAAATGTCCACTTTGTTCCCAAGCTCATAATTTATACAAATGTGATTCTTTTAGAAACTTAACTATAGAAAATCGTATAAAAAAAGCAAATGATTATAATGTTTGTCTCAACTGCTTACGCTTTGGACATTCAGCTAAGCAGTGCAAGCTATCTCATTGCAAATATTGTAAAATCAAACATAATACGCTTCTTCACTTAGAATCGAATGAACCTAAACCATTTTCCGATCCATTGCCGCCTGTCATGCTTTCTACTACGCCATCTACGTCAAACGTTGCGCTTTCAGCCAATTCCTTGCAGCTTACTACTTCGGTGCATGTATTACTGTCCACAGCTTTGGTGAACGATTTCTATCGTTAGAACGTCGATTTAAGCGTGAACCTATATTTAAAAATAAATATCACGAATTTATGCGGGAATATGAACGACTAGGTCACATGACTTTAGATTCAGACTTCTCACCTTTACCTGACAGCTCAATGACTGAATATTTCATCCCACATCACGGAGTCATTCGTAGCTCAAGTACTACTACTCAACTACGCGTAGTATTCGACGCATCAGCCTCTACTAGTTCGGGAGTGTCACTTAATGACATTCAGATGGTCGGTCCCGTAGTACAAGACGATCTGTTTTCCATTTTAACACGTTTTCGTCAACACAGATACGTCGTTTCAGGTGACGTAGAGAAAATGTATAGGGCCATCGAACTAAATCCAGCCCAACGACCACTTCAAAAAATTGTTTATCGTTTTGATCCTACGGAACCTCTCAGAACTTATGTCCTAAACACCCTTACATATGGTACAGCATCTGCTCCATATTTAGCTACCAAATGTTTGGTAAGTCTAGCCGATGAAGTCAGTGACACTCGTGTGCAACGCGCCATACGAAATGACTGCTATGTTGATGACTATCTGAGTGGTGGGGATAGCATTCAAAATACGGTAGAGGTAACAAAAAGGGTTCAGTCGATTTTATCTTCTGCTAAATTTAATTTACGAAAATGGCGATCAAATAATGCTTACATTTATAATCAAATCACAGACAGTAGCGATTCGAATAACATATTACATTTTTCAGAGCAAGGGATAAATACATCACAAAGTAAAACATTAGGTCTTAACTGGGTTTGCGATTCTGACTCATTAACATTCACTATCAACATAAGCCTGATGAAAACAACTGATGTTATTAAACGTCATATACTTTCTATCATCAGTCAGATATTTGACCCACTGGGCCTCGTAGGTCCGTGCGTTGTTGAAGCGAAACTTATCATGCAGCGTTTATGGCTAGATAAGTATGACTGGGATGACGAGGTATCGCTAGAGATTAAAAACCTTTGGTCTACATTTGAAAATACAATATTAGCACTAAATCATTTAAAAATTTCTCGTTGGGTTCTGTGTGAAGACTCTTTTACACACGAAATGCATGTTTTTACTGACGCGTCCGAGAAGGCGTATGGTGCATGTATTTATATTCGGTCGTGTAATATCAGTGGAACTATAAGCATACAACTATTAGTTTCAAAAAACCGTGTCGCGCCCATCAAACCAACTACGATACCTAGACTTGAACTTTGTGGAGCTCTATTGGGTCCGAGACTGTGTACTAAGGTTCAGGAATCGCTTACCATACCCATTCATAGATGTAGATTCTGGTGTGACTCAACGATAGTTTTGGGTTGGCTCTCTACTCCTTGTAACCAATTAAAACCTTTTGTCAAAAACAGAGTCAATGAGATACAAGAGAGCACGTCTGGTCATATCTGGAGCTACGTACCGTCGAAGGAAAACCGGCAGATCTTGTTTCCCGTGGCCTTCGGGCCGACATTATCAAGGATACACCTCTGTGGTGGACTGGGCCGTCGTTCTTGACACAAAATGAAAGTGAATGGCCCAAAATGCCAAACACAGAGAAACATGATTTGCCGGAAGTAGTGATTCATTCTAGTAGTAATAGTAATCATTCATATCATATACATCATTCATACGTGATCACTCATTCTTCAATCATACATGAATTATTAGAAAAACATTCTGATTTAATTAAAATACAAAAAATATTTACATATATACAAAGATTTATATACAACTTACAAAATAAAACTAAATTGAGTGGTAATCTTTCAAAAACAGAGTTAGATAAATCATTGAATTTAATAATTAATTTTTCTCAATTAGAAATGTTTCCAGAAGAATTTAATCTTTTAAAATCTGGTCAAAAATTGCCACACAAAAGTAGATTGCTTCCGCTTACTCCATTCATTGATAATCATAACATCATTCGCGTGGGCGGGAGGCTTGACAACTCACCTTATGACTTTAGTGTGAAACATCCCATTGTAGTATGTAGTAAACACATATTTACTAGATTAATGTTTCAAATGCAACATTTAAAGCTTTTACATGCGGGACCTCAATTATTGTTGTCTCACATACGCCAAACATATTGGCCTTTAGGAGGTAGGGACTTATCTAGAATTGTCGTGAAAAAATGTCTTAAATGTTTCAGACAAAAGGCTCAAAACATACAGCCTATAATGGGTCAATTGCCTTCTTCAAGGAGTCATTTCGAATATCCATTTTTGCATTGTTACGTCGATTATGCGGGTCCAGTATTGGTAGCCGATCGCAAAGGTCGCGGCTGCAAACTTACAAAGGCTTACATGTGCATCTTTGTTTGCTCGGCAGTGAAAGCTGTGCACTTGGAGCTCGTCTCCGATCTGACCACAGAGGCTTACATGGCCGCTCTAAACCGTTTCGTAGCGCGTCGCGGTAAGCCCCGAAGCATTACGTCCGACAACGGGACTAACTTTGTAGGTGCATCAAATGATATGTACAAGCTTTTAAAATCATCAAGTGTTGCATCTGAAATGGCGCAGGATGGTATTGAATTTATTTTCACGCCTGCATATAGTCCTCATTTTAATTCATTGGCTGAAGCTGCGGTGAAATCATGCAAACATCACCTTAAAAGGTTACTTCATCTAACCCATTTTACCTTTGAGGAGATGGCTACCTGTCTCACTCATATAGAAGCAGTCCTTAATTCGCGTCCTCTCACACCTCTCTCTTCAGACCCTACTGATCTTTCGGCACTTACTCCCTCCCATTTCCTAATTGGACGACCATTCTCATCCATACCATGCTCACAGGTGACTGAAGCTAACATCACTCGATTAGATAGATGGAGACGGATACTATACACTCGACAGCACTTTTGGTACAGATTCCATAATGAATATGTTTCCCAGCTGCAGGCGAAAACAAAATGGTTTCAGTCTAGAGGTGAAGTGGAGCCGGGGTCTCTGGTGCTGATTAAGGATAAGACGACACCACCATTACTCTGGTCCCTGGGTCGGGTCATAAAGACCTATCCCGGCGTAGATAACGTCACAAGGGTGGCGGAACTCAAGACGAAGAGAGGCACCATTCGTCGTGCCTTTAACTGCATTTGCCCGCTTCCCATTGACAATTGAAGACATCCCTTCAACCCGGGGAGTATGTCGGCGCACTCCAGTACATGGCGACGGCGGCGGAAGGCCCGCGCGGGGCGGGTGCAGACGCGAGGCATCGATCCTCGGCACGGCGGCTCGCGCGCCGGCCCCCCACCGTGCCGCCACTCACTCAGCTTACGACCGCGGCGACACACATACGGGCATTTCTCTCATATTGTCATTATACTAAATTTAAATTGTGTACTGTAAATACGTTGTCAAGTAACGGATTAAACCCTTTACTCGCAAACAGCTACTTTAATTTCAAAGTCCCCTTAGAGGCCTAAACAGGTATGAATATAAAGGTATTTAATATACCGCGTCCATAAAACCACGATTATCTTATAAATAAAAACAACACCGTGTTACTGAAACTGAGTGGGTGTGAGTCCAATGATATGTTGTGCATTATACTGTATAATACCTACCTGATGTTTGAGTAGAGATTCATAGATATTATTTCTGTATTGATAATGCTGAAAACAAGAATATAGCGCGGTAGTGGTTCATTCTATTTGAACATTATTTAGTTGTTTCGAGTTTATTTAGCTTTTGTTAACGCGTTTACATGCGTGTAAGGAGCTTTTCATTGTTAGAAAATGTGAACTATTGTCAGGTATGTAGCTGGTTTTGGTTTTTAGTTTCGTTAGGTAGCGGCTTCGCAGCGACCCTAGCATTGCAAAAGTCTTTGAGCGACAGTTAACACTGTTATGTGTGCTTACAGCTCGTTTACTACTGTAGGCAACATAAAAAAACTTGAAATAACAAGTGGGATACTTGTTATTTCAAATTTTTTTATGTACCAACCGATATAGTGTAGAAAAGGATCTTGATGAAACCTTGAACATAGGTATATAGCAAATATTAAGTACCTATATAGTGCTGCAGCAGAACGGTCTGTCCTCATAAAGTGAAGCTTTGATTACTATAGTAATTTCGTCAGATATTTTATGAAACCTTAGAACTAGTCTTACAATGACTTCCGTACACATGTAGACATAATAGTGTAGATGTGCATTAGGTAGTTACCTGTTCAAGTACCTAACCTTCATATATTTGACACCACACTAAGTCAAATAACACGTAAGTCGTGAAGCTAAGCTTAATTCTGCCTTAGGGCGCAGAACGTTTGCGTTTTATTCGCCTGACGGTAATAACAAGCACACATTTTGCTTTTTAAAGCACTAAACAATCAGAGCCAAGTAAAAGGGTCAAGCGGAGTAAGTGGTGATAAAGAAAATATATGGTCAGCGGGCCGAGCGCCGAAACGCTGAGAATAGGCGCACGTTTCTCACTTTCTATGCAATAAAGTCGTTTGCCCACGGCCGTACTCAACACTGCAATTGATAAGGTCAGCCTTTGCCCGTTGGCCTTTACAAACACTTACTTTAAAAAGAGTAAATCGTTTTATCATGATTTTTCTGTTACGTCATCATTTCATTATTATTTAAAAATTATAATTATTAAGTTTTTAAGTATAACAAAAAATCAATTCAATACTGATAACAAATGATACTAAATACCTTATTTCTATATAGAATAATGTACCTTTCTTATAAGGAGTAGATTTTTTTCAAATACCGATTCAAATAGGTGCAGGTGCAGATTATCCTCCACATACTTAACTACAAACCCACAAAATTTGCATTCTCTCTTTACAACATTAGTATATATTTCAAAGTTTAAGTCATTCGTCATCAAAATCCATTAAGATGATTGCGTAGCCATTTGATTATTAGAAAACTTGATACAAATGTAATTTGATTCGTAGCCTAAATATTGATCATACTGGTAACTTAAGTAACCGAGTCGAATATCGAAGAAATGAGATACTTGCAGCAATACAGACACAACATGTGCGCGACGAGCGACAGATAGATTATTTTAAACTGTTTTATTAGCAATTGTAGCAGGTCCAACGCGCTGAACAACCTCTGGAGAATTAAGAGCTTAATTGACTATTACTTCATAGGGTCATTCCTATATCGCATTCATTTAGGTACTGCTGCACTTCAACACTAAAGGAATACAGTTCTTGGAGTCGATGATCAATTACTACTAAGAATAGAATGCTTTTCACATCACTACCTAGGTAATGTTACTTTATTAATATCCGGTATTTTATAGGGTGGACGATTTTCCACAGCTCGATTGCTCTATTTTGAGTAAGAAATCTAGCGGTACTACTTTTTACGGTACTATTACTCATCGAATGCCTTAGATAACTAAAATAAAGTGGATGCTTCAAATGCTACGAGTATTTAATTAGCAATTTCGTAATACCAATAACTCTTTAATTCATAAATAAAAGAGATTCAAAACAGCTTCATAATAATGTTTGAAGTAGAATTTGAAGGCTTTTATACAATTTACGAGAAAGATTAATGCAAACACCATTCACGAGGCTCTAAGCTTTTTATTAGCGCAGTTAAGAGTAAACAAACACATTTACGTATTTCAAACATTAAGGGTTAAGATATTCTAACACGTTTTTCGTGGGACACAGGTTCCACCGTTAGTTTAAAACTTTAAAGAGATAAGATGCAAAAGAACAATTTTGAAAAGAAGCCACATCCAACTTTACTCTTGAGGCAAGGTATAGAAGGACAAAAGTTGTTTGAAGTATACTACGAGTATGACATTACTATGCACAAAATAAAAAATATATTTATCTGTACAAAAAATGTCATAAGCAAACTGGACGTCTTGATAATTGATTAGGTATATGTTAAACATAAGAACTTCGAGCTCTGTTATCATCGAATTGCCACTGTTGTATTATTAGTGAGTAATAATAATTATAATTTCTATTATTTCATAAATTAGTATAGCCGTGTGGTCTGCGGTCTAGAATAAAGAGCCATCTCATTTCTTCTTACGGATATCGTAAGAGATGACAGCGAATTTCTAGCAGCGTTGCTAATGTACTAAATATCATACTGCGATCATCAACTCGATGATGATGACATGATGAATATTGTTTAACAAATGCGTCCTATTTATTACGACAAACCCACCTCCTATAAACGAGAATATGGTTTTTGGAGTGGGTAACAGATTAACCCTTTGATGGACATTACTGTAGACACAATAGATGTTTTATTGTCATCACGGCCATATCCGTTTACTGTCCCGGAACAAGTTAATTCAAATTCATACTTTCTAACTTAACTCGGACTTATGATAGAAGAAAACATTGGGCGAAAATATAAAAGTCTGACATTGCGAATGCATTATGCCCATCTAAACCATGTGCAGAGATCATGCTCATGCCGTTTCGATATGAAATGAGGTCTTTACTCTGGACTGAGATAAAACAAGCTCGTATTATTAAATATATCATATTTTATGCCTTTTTGTAAATACGGCGTGACTAAAATATGATTATTTTTCAATATTGTTATCAGTTGAAGGCTCGGCTTTGAATAGCACTAATGTGTGTTTGACCTTAAAAATACAAACATAAATCAAAGCTAGTAACGTCATTTTTATGCTGTTTATTTTTGATAGGTATTTTGGCAAAATGCGAAATTGGCAGACTGCCTTCTAAGTAAAGACTAAAGGATTGCGTGGCATAGAATAATCATGTATATCAAATTGAGAGTATTGGAGTTTTAATTTATTACTTTAGCTAGGTATATCTGACAAAAAAGCATCAGTCGTAATAGGTAACATTGACTGCCTCCGTGGTGCAGTGGAAGCGTAAGCGGCTGCTGTGTACGAGGTTGTGAGTTCGTTCCCTACACGCGCACGGAACATAACTTTGTGTAATCCATAAATATTTGTTGTACTTTATGTCCGTTAGACATATGTTTGTAAAGTCCCCCGCGAACAGAGCTTGTTCCCTAGTGAGGGAGTCGTATTTTAAATACATAAGAGAATGAATGGTTTCTTATAAATATCGAAACGATTTAATAATACTAATTACCTTTTCTTTTAAACAATACTAGCAAATTGGCTTCGCACGAGTGTATAATGAAATGTAAGTTGTATTTAAAATATAAAAATTTGGAAGAAATTCGCAATTAACATAAAGAAACATGCATAACTAATATTAACATAATAATATGCTAACCTTAGGGAGAATTTACATACTTCCTTATCTATGTAAGAAAAAGCACTAACGGCCGCAATTAGTAATCTACCTCTAGATATAGATAGGGTTATCTGATATAGTTGCCTAGAATACTGGTTTCGTTACCTAGCAACCGTCGTTATATTGGTCGTATTAATAAAAAAATCCTACTCAACTATGCTGAGATATTCTTATTACAACATTTTCAAACCTATCTCTAACTGTTACGTAGTGGTTACAAAGACTCTTACCGTCAGACAAGTCTCAGTATCAGCAATTACAACTGTCGGAATCAAACACATGTGATGTATTTGAAATTTAAAATGTAAAATGTAATTTCATCATGCTATTTTTAAACATGGGATATCCTTTTATTGCGTCGTATTTTGGTCGGAATGTGCGTCTATTGTCAATAACTGCCCACACAATGCTGTTGCCGACAGCAATAGGTACATTCGCAATGAAAATATAAAACGTGATTTCAGTATTGGCGAGCCATCACGTTTTTCTGTTTCCAATCGAGTTGGTGTTTGCTTGTTATTAAATTATTCTTTTTAGTATTACCTACTATTATTTCGTAGAATGGACCGTTATTGCATTTCATAGTTTGTACATGTTTTAGTACAGTATTTTGTAGAAACATTTTCAATTTTATCTACAAGTTTACAGATTTAGTTAGAATTTTAGATTAGAATGAGTTTTGAATATTAAACTTTTTCATTGTAGCTGTAGACAGGTTACCTCCAGATTTGTTTAGCACGCAAGTTTTGTAGATTTTAGGTGTCGACTATCGTTTTTATAACTTTATTTATATGACAAGAAATATTGTGTTTTGTATCCAACAGTGTCTCCTTTGTTATATACGCCATTCGATCATTTGAATCATTATTACTATAATTTAAATAACGTTCACTGCAGTATTGTCTTTTCAGAGCGATGTATTTGCAACATAGTCACCACTAGCCGATACGGAAGAGAAGGTTTGATGCTGTATAAGTTACAGAATTATAAGACAGAAATCACTTAAAATTTATTTATTTATTTTATTTAATTATTTATTTATTTTATTTATTTATTGAACTTCATGCACGAAAGTACAACGGCGGACTTAATGCTAAAAGCATTCTCTACCAGTCAACCCAAGGTGGTGAAGAGACAATTTGAAGTAGGTGCAGTAAATGAAGCAGTGTGATATTAACAGTTGTTTGTAAAAGAACACAGTTTATGAAGGATAAAACACGGCAATTTAATTTATATAATATGTAACTAACATATACATTAATACATAAAACTAACATATAATATTATATACTATTTTATTATTACAATATACATAAATAAATATATATTACATATAAAATTGAACTTGTGTAAATATTAATAGTCTAAATTTAAACAAGGGCTTGTCTTCAAAACTGTTAATCATGACGTTCCATTTATCTCAAAAGAGACGATGAAAATGCCGGAATCTCTTGTAAGTTCAATGTTTTTTATGTAAAAAACCTGCTAAGGTCAGCTAAAGAGCAGAAAACTGACTGTCCCTTCGGTGTTTTAGATATCTTACTCACTAATCTTCATGGACAGTTTTATTTGTGACTTTGTCTCAGCCGGTGACAGTATAAATTAAAGCTGTAACTAAAAAATAGTTCTTAGAGTAAATACCAGGGCCGCTCTTCATTTTCACTGAATATTTCACGTTGTGGCTGGTAGGGAAAATATTCGTGAGCACGTGGTAGATCCACTGAATTCTAACAATACTTGCTTAAGTGAGTGGAAACCGTAAATGAAGCCGAGCAAAAAGACTCTAAATCTTTTATTCACTAGAATTTATATATAACTTTATATCTGTTGAAATACAGGTTAACGAGACGATAACTCAAAAGCGAATAGGGTTACAGATACAGATAGAAAGAGCGAAAAGAAATAAAATATCTGAATATAAATGTTTAAAATTCAAATAATCAATCTTGCCTTTAATATTAAGTTAGTCCGTTGTTATTCCATTGCATCTTCGTATATGTATAGAGAAGGCTTCATGCATTGAGCACCAAGACGATAATATTTATAAGTTCATGTTGCCTCAAGATATTTTCCTTCATCGATACTCAGTAATGTCTTAATAGAAAACTAAAAAAAAAGGTAAATGTAAATTTTAAAAATTTTAGACATTGACCTGTATATTTTAGACCTGTACCAGAATTTGAAAAAGTCACATTCGTAATAGCCCGATTTACAGCCTATAACCTCGTGTATACAAAGTAGCTATCCTAACTAGGAAAATAATCTTTCTTTTACATAAATGCTATTATTAGTTACATTTTATGCCATAGCTATTGATAAAACCTACTTTGTATATAGCTTGATCAGTCGTCAGTAGCTGTTTCAATACTAAGTCTCTGTCACAAAAGATATATATCACAGAGCGTAAGTAATATATCTCTATTTTTCATTAGTGACACATATTGTGTAACTAAGCACAAAAAAACCTTGAGAATTATTATTGAATTATATTGCAACTAAGCACTAGGGATGTAACGACGCGATACGACTGATATTTAAATTGATAAAATATAATGTTTGTTGTAGGTACCTACTACCTACCGATACATTGCCAATCGATGTGATGTGTTGATAGAATATGGATTACACCGTGTTTCTTTAAATATCTAATGCTTCTCCTTACGTAGTCACGTTTTTTTTACTTTGTTTGTCCGCAGCGCCATCGCAAAAAAAAAAAAATTTACAATTATTTTTATTTGGTTTTTTGGTTTAATATTGTAATTTGTAGATGAAACGTTACAAATTACAATATCGTCTATCGATCTAAGGATTGTTTTTAAAAAAAACTTATTTAGACCGTTTACTTTGGAGGTTAATATGTCATACGTCACCCTAATCTGTACAATTAACTTGAGTGCATTATTAATGAATCCGATGTCCTGCATGCTAAACAGTAATTTATTACGTTTTTTAACGTGAACAAACAAATTACTTGAACCATAAAATTAGTTTATATTTAAATTAATTCGGGCATGGCTAAAGTACTGTAAAGCACTTTGAGCGGGATTTGCAGTGCCAGAACTGATAGTTTAAGTCCCAGAATCCGGTGAAGTTAGGACACAATGAGTGAAAGTAATGATCTTCTAGTGGCCGGCAGCATTTTGACGCGAAAAGGCGAAGATTGTGCATTTGAAAAAGAATAATATACCTACGTATTAAGTTCATCAGCCGGAAAGCCACTAAAGTTAGATAAGAGTTTATACTTAATTAAAACATGTTTCCTTTTTTTTTATATTATAGCCTACCAAAGTGACTCCACCCCGCCTGATGGTAAGCAGTCAGTGGAATTCACAAGTGGCGGCCACTATACCAAAAGCCATCGTCTTAAACTGCTGGTATGGTGGCCTCCACTATGGCGGCTGGGAATGGGGTTAGGGGAAGGGAATGAGGGTGGTGAGGAAAGAGGAAAGGGGGGAAATTGGGCCTCCGGCGCTCTCACTCACCGAACGAAACGCAGTAGTACGGATACTACTACTCTTAAGTCGATCTTCTACGAGAGGGTAGTACTTCCCCGGACGATCCGGCCCATTCATGCTGAAATCAGCGTGGATCTATTACCGTATAAGCTTAAATAAATAAAAAAAACTGATTACATTCATGTCAAATATTCTTTGACTTGCGTCGGTAACTAACATATTAAATGCTGTTCTACAGTAACTTGGTTAATATGTTTAACGGTAGCTTTGACAAGTTATATGATCGAACTCTGTTCTCTACATCAATTTGCTTCAAAATGCAACTTCGAAATGTAAGTTTTTTAATGTGACACGTAGAATAGTACGTAGAACAGTCACGTAGAATATAAACATTCGCTGGTCACAAATCCGCTGTGTAATTATTCTCGACGGTCATACAGGTTCATTTCCAAAAATGCATAGAGTCAGTACTTCGAAAATTCGAGCACTGTTGCTGTAATATGCAGTCGTTTTTAAAATGTTGTTTGCTTCACTTAAAAAGTTCAAATGAACATATTACAGGGTATAAATACACTCAAATGGGTGGCCATTAACAATTCAAATGAAATTGCATAGTGAACTACGAGTAGGTATCATAATTAAGTATTTCAGTCAAAACGGCCTTTGCTAAACAAAGGTTTTTCCAATAAACGCCATATATTATGCAAAATAATAAGTTGCACGTGAGAGAGATGATTTATATAGATATCTGCATATACATACATCATCGCTCAAAAATAAACAAGTAATGGAATTAAATAATTCTTGCTTTCACCGCTTTCAAATTAATTGTAAAATCAACGTGTCTGTGCACTTAATTAGCTCACAAGCTCATTGAACTCTCTAGACTAGTGCTGCTCATTTAAATGTAATGCAAATGTTCCAAACATTATTATAAATTGAGAATACGTCACAACTCACAAGATTTTAAAGGCAGTTGAGTTTAATCATTAATATAATGACCCCACTTTTTACAATCATCATCATTATCATCATAATGAGCCAAAAGACGTTCGCTGCTGGCCTGAGGTCTTCCCCAAGTTTCGCCTACAGTCCTACAATACTTTAGCGCAGGTGTTCGATAGGTATAATATGCCGCGGTGCCGCTGTATAACTATACTTGTAAGTATATATTTTGTATGAAATAGGAAAGCACCTCCGCCGCAACGTGTCTTGCCGTAATTTTACTCGCGATTTATGTCTTATCTGTACTGTGTACCCATATGCCACGATTTGGGTAAAATGTAACGATATACGTCGAGATACCATTGTCTCGTTTAAATAAAACAATTACTGGTTAGAAGAGAAATGCTTACAAAAACAAACGAAGCGCTTTTTATAATAACCTGATTCTCGAAGAAAGTATTTCACATAATTATGTGCATTGCTAAGTATGCTTATTATTGCCTGTCGCGGTGTCAATGACCTCAAAAAAATCAAGAATTTTCATTTCATTTCCACATAGTATATACATTTCTTTATATTTTCTCCTAAACAAGTCTCGGCGACAGTATCTTTTTCAGTACCTATTTTATAAGTTACATTAAAAGTTTTTATGCGATACTTTTGGGTGTAATCGTGCTCCACAGACAGGCACGTCCATTAGTTAACTGGATAAAAGCAACATTATACGATAATTTTGAATAATTGTTGCAACGTGGTTACCTCACGATAAGATAATAAAATTACAGTTCATTATTTATAATTTTTTATTAAATGTTAATATTAAGTTCTTAATTTCTATACTGTTTTTGAGATGAATTGTGATTATATTGGCTATACCCATTGCAATTGGCTACCGAAAGTTTTTTTAAGTTGCACATATAAAATATTGATTATGCGTCAAACATTCCCTTGAGTTTCTCATTGTTGACAGCAGTGTTTGTATGAGACAAATTAGTTCTTAGACTAAATACCAGGGGCAGTGTTAATTTGTTATACAGAATGAAATATTAAAAGCTGTCATCGGTGAGAAGCATACCTATTTGTTTGTTTTTCCCAGATGGTGATAAAGTTTGGCTGATATCGGAAATTGTTCTAGAGTCATGAATGTCGTAGAACTGTACAGGCGAAAGATGCAAAGCTGACAAAGGAGAAACACGAGACGAAGAAGAAACGTCCTTTTTTTTTCAAACTTTTAATATTTGATATATAAATCAATTTATGTTTTGAATATCACCAAATTGTCAAGCATTTTTATTTATAGTAGATGTAACAGTATACGCTGTACTGATGTTCTGTATTACTTGAAAGAACCCGATTTTGAATAGTGTATCTATTGTAGGTACTGTTATTTTATTTCGTCGGTTAACTTTTATTGTGTAAAGTGATTTCAATAAAGCTGATGCTAATCTGGTAATAGAGTGTATAGCTTATATATGTATAGATTTTGCTTTTAAAAGCATTTCACACAGTATATGATTGGCTTTTAAAAATATGACATGCATAATTATGTTACACTATTTTCTTTGACGTTATTCAGAAGCAATATTCTTCATTTGCATATTGATTGGTTGCAGTCTTATATGGGATAACAAGCTGCTAGCAATTAAAGTATATTTTCACTTCTTATTTTACGCATTTGAAGAGTTACAAATAGCCTTCTATTCGTTTTAATAGCCTTATCGAATAACTATTTCCTTGTTTACCAACTATGGAGACGAAAAACAGATTCAAGTAAACTTCAATTAGACATCAGTTACTATTTTTTTTTGCAAATAGTTCGGAGGTGCCATAGTTACACATATAGATGCAATCTACATGAAATTGTAAAAAAATAATAATATGATTCTGCGTTCATAGTACTATCGACGTAAAGTGTGACGGGTAGATTGCTGAAGCAGCGTAATGTGGCTAGACAGATTAAGCGTGTTTCATACTTGATCCGTATACCATTACAAAATTATAGTATTAACACAGACGTTTACTTTAGAGAAAGTTTAGAGAATAACGAAATTTAATTTTCTAATATTTCAAACCAACATGCTAAGTATCTATTGAAAAACATGTCACCGTACGCACTAAAGGATATCCTTGAAGATGTTTGTAATGCGGTGGAAAAGTTTACCGTTGTACGTTTTATGCTTACGTTAAACTTTTATTTTTCCCATAACATGATACACGTGTGCAATATAAAGGTAGATATTTTATCCAACATGGCTAAGGTAACCCCTAATTGTATGAAAATATCGTTTTCCGATTCGATCGCTTGCTAACTGAGCGTGTCGTGCAATAATGTATATAGCTATATTTGAGAGGTGTGTTTTTCGTTGTACACAGCACGTAATACATTACAATTTCTAGCTTGTTTTTTAGAGTTAAAGCCGCACTGAACGGGACGGAATCACGAAGTCACTGCCTTGTTCGCTCGGCTCCTTGAGTTCCCGTCTTATCCGAGTCTCCGTGACATATGCTCTTCAAATACATTTAGCATGAAATGATTTTGCCATAATTTCCCTTCCCGCCCCTTCCGTATAAACACCGTCACGTATGCCGCGGCCTGTACGAACCTTGAAAGACAAAACACGATCAATTCGCCTATCTGTCTGGTAGACTGAAGGAATCAAGTTGAATTTATTACCAAATGTTTTATAGTAGGTATAGTACACTTTTTGTTTGAGTTACGTTTATTTTATAGTTCATCATCCTCATCATTTCTGTTTAAAGTGGAGATCCATTTCCAATTATCTTCACTTTGAGCAGCTGTGAGTAACCAATGGATAATATTCAATGGTTGCCCGCCATCTTTATCAGGTCTTAGGTCTGGTTTGTGAAGGCCTGTCTACGATGTTTCTACGCATGTCCACGAACTTGGACAAAACTCGCAAAGAAGTGAGATTTTATAAACTGTCTGCATTCAAGTTTATACGGAAACCACGTCAGACGTGAACTTTCGATTTATAATTTTTAAGTAGGTAGATAATAATACAATTCGTTTAGATCTATACATATAATAAATACCTAATAAATAGATATCTTTTTCTTGTATTTATAGAATTCAAATTCAAATATTCCTAACAATTCGTTAAGTAAACACATTCGTGCGGTAATATCTTTCATATTATTCGTTCTTATTTCCCCTTTATGACGGTATTCATTGTTTCGTAAACCGCTACACGTAGATTATAAATTAAGTCAAATACAAAACGCTGTGTTTCTTTGTTTTTGTTTGTGGAAAACATTTATACTCAACGGTCCTGTTGCGCCTGTTAGTTTTAAGGGTTCCGTAGACAACAAGCAATATATATTATTAAAAAAACAACAAACCCGCCTGCCTAAAACAAAGTGTTTTCTCGTGCAGACGCTACGTTAAATTTTACATACCCTGTGTCACTCCTACAATCAATACAAATCTAATGATACCTCATACTTATTATGACTGCACCGTTGGTCTAGTGGTTAGTGTAACTGACTGCGACGCCGGGTGTCGTGGGTTCGATTCCCGTGGAAGGCAAATATTTGTGTGATGAACATTTGTATTTGTCTTCAGTTTGGGTGTTTTCTATGTATTCTAAGTATGTATTTACAAAAAAAAAAGTATGTATATGTATCATATTTCAATTATCTAGTACCCATAACACAAGCTCTGCTTAGCTTGGGACTAGATGACGGTGTGTGATAGTGTCCACATATTATTATTATTATTATTATTATTATTACTTTAAAATCCATCAAGCCATTTAGGCTGTAGAGCGTGCCAAAGAAATAGACACACATACTCACATACATACATTAATACATACATATATATATATATATATATATATATATAAATATATATAAATACATACGCTCGAACAACATTACATTAAAATCCATTAAGCCAACGTACATTAATACATACATATATGTATTTTATATCTTTTTTTAGCGTACCCACGTTTTCCCGTACACCTAAGATGGGGATGTTTTTTTTTCTCGGTTATTCCATCATAAGAAATGTTGTTGGATAGGTTTTTGAAAAATATTGAGAATTGTAAAGACCCTTTTTCGATTCAGAGGTCTGTTAATGAAATATTTACCTTGAAGGTGCTCGTTTTTGTTAGAGCCAAGTGTCTTTTCTTTCTATCAGAGTGCAACCGTTATATTTGAAAATGTGAAAATAATAGTCTATATCATTAATTAATAAAACCATTTACTTCTACAGGAGGTGAGTGGTATGCGAGCCCATCTAAATTTTTAAAATTAATTTATTGATACTCACTTCTTACCTATAGGGTACGCATATTGCGTAACTACACTAATATACTATACTGCGCGTAGTGCCTGACATGAACTTGGCCGGTTATTTATTGTTTTGTATCAGCAATAAACGGATTGAATTTACAAAAGTAAACAATTACGTAAAAATTTTACTTTGACATTTGTGGTTACACCTTGATTCAGAGAAAGATTTGAAGTAACTTGACCTCGTTATTATGAAGCTGATAATTTTTCGAACTTTTTCATTTTAAGATTTGTTCTAATTCCAAATTTCATTAAAAAATACAGATCGAACTCATTGTTTTTTATAACAAACGTAAAAGTAAATTTACTTAAACCTAGGTACATAAAGTTCAAACCAATAAATTATTACATTCAAAACCAAAATCTTTTGTATTTACTGAACAAATTAAAATTAATTCGTGAAAATAAAATCTCATTCAATTGTTGACACACTCGGGTTTATTTTCGAATGCTACATATTAGCGGCGTACATGAATTAAAGGCTCTCGGGGTGTTCAATAACGGTGACGGCGTCGCCACTGACGTGTGAGTCCGGATCACTCTTCCCGAGTTCATCCCATGAAACCGTTCATGTATGTCACTCCACTTAAACATCGCTCCATCCATCCCATTCATTGCCTTTGAGTGTTCAAACGAAATGCGTGTAGTATTTGTCATTTTTATGAATCGAATGATTCGGAACCGATGTGAAAAATACTCACGAATTTTTCACATCAACACGAAATACGATCCGGCAGTCATTTTTAATGTTGTCACTATGAATCTTGAGACTTCGAGACGTCGCGTCGGCACACAATAACCTTATTTTGATGTTTAACTTCGGTTATATAATAAGCTCATGAAAGTGCAAAGTTTGTTCTGAAATCTCAAATAACGGAGTAGGTGACTAACCTTATCCGTCAAGACGTCGTTAAAAGCTTCAACAAAGAAATTATAACTTTATCAGAAGAATTTAATAGGACAAGTTAGCTTGCTTCTTCTTCACAAATTATCTTGAAAATGTATTTTGCACTTTGATCTGTGGTATCTAATGACATTCATTAACGAAAAGGTTGCCAGTTGGTCATGTAATTATGAAGGAAACTTGAATCGTTTCATTAGTTTTGTATTATTTTTGTTTTAGTTTCTTTAGTTTCTATTTGCTTGTTGTATTTTACGTCACGAACATAATTAAAAATAGTTTTGAATAAATTACTTAGGTAATGTAACCTACCTCTTTTATTATGCTTTATAAACGTATAACATCCCGTAGCGCGGTTTCGCCTGCGTTAATTAAGTTACATCTTTTATTACTGCTCTGCTCCCGTCGCCAGTAGCGTGATGTTACATAGCCTATCACCTTCCTTAAGATCTGGGCTATCAAACGCAAAATTAAAATTAAATTTGAATTATTCAAATTCGGCTGGTAGTTTCAGAAAATAACGCGTTCAAATAAACAAAAAATCTCTTCCGCTTTTAGTATAGATTATAGATATCAGAAATAGAGAAGTTTTGTGTTATGGGGAAATTTAAAAACATACGATTTACTGATGAAAAGAGTAGCTACTCATACTTAAAACAACTATTTGTGAATTATTTCACAACGCTCAGCGCAGTCTTTATCGTGCTGAACATAATCATTACTTATATTTTTTAAATATTATGCTATCACTCTTAACCATCAGTTGCTTGCCACCTTTCTCAGTACATCGGGCCATTTTATGAACTTTCCGGTTCGTGGTCGCCACTCCAAAATTTTTTTCTGCGCGCTATAATGTCCTGCTCATTGCCATTTCAGTAAAGCAACTCTGTGACCGGTTGATGTGTAGATATTTGGTCCTATGACCAGTAGTGGACTCTTTTGGTTGAGTATGAAATGATAATAATCGCATTTTAAAATATCACTTTACATTTAATAAATTTTATGGGTACTTTTACAATCTGCTTACCTATATTAAAACTGTCCTGATGATAAAGTTATTATTCGAGGTACTAACATTAATACAGCTAATGGTATTACAGCCATACAAAAAAATATTTTGATAAAAAATTGTATAAATATTTTGTTTGTGTCCGTCTACAACGGCCTTTTCGTTGGGCACTGGGAACGGAGGGCATGAAACTGGTGTGCAAGATATTGTAGTCGTAGATTCCATGCTTAGGTACATGAGACAAAAATTTTAAGATCCATAAACATTTGTTCAATCTCTAGGTGAGTTATTTTATTTAGTACCTTGTGAGAAGATGCTTGTTCTCTAGTTGTCTTTTCTAATATAAGATATCCATGATCCTGAGTATCTGCAACTTTTTATAAGATGTTTTATTTATATGAATGTACACTCTTGACCTTTCATATGTAGTAGGTCAATGCACTGTACATGATACATCTGTGCCCCAGTTACCAAGTGCCATTCAAACGTAACAATACATACTATACGTCACATACAATATTAATTAATTTAACTCCTGCGACACTTCCCGGGTTGAATGAATCTGTTTCCAGTTCAATTGCTGCTAACCCAAAATAGGCTTTTAAAACGAGGCAAAATGTTACAGTTGATATAGCTGAATATTAAATGTCGTTCTTTGAAACCTTGTGAACATAAGCTTTGCAGTGAATGATGTGGGCTTTTTAATAGGTGTTTTATTCGAATAGGTCCATGATATATTATGTTTTGAAATATCCAGGCTGCAAGGTGTTGTGGTATGGTACCATCACCCAAGGGACAAGGGAAAATCCTTTCTTTTTCCTTATCCCCCTCAATCCCTTCACCTAACCCACTCTTTTTATGGTAGGCAGCGGCTTAACGGAGTCCCTGGCGATGCAGGAGTAATATTACAGACTCAGTTGTCCATGAACGACAGTTACCACTTATGATTAGGTGAGCTGCTTGCTGGTCTGCCACTGTCTGAAATAAAAAAAGGGAAATAAGAAATAAATGTTCTTGCAATATCGACAGCACTATATAATTATGCTATACAAAACACTCCTTAATTCAAATCCGCTTGATTCTAAGTGATGAAGCTTCATTCCGTGAAGCTTATTATCTGAACGTATGCAATTATCAAGTTCAAATCGTTCTGTTATTTGCGGTAACCTTACCATATAATACTAAAAGCATCACGGTACGTTGCCATACTAAAAATCATGACACTGTACTGGCAGTATAAACGTCAAAAGACCTTCTGCTGTCACTGGAACGCCTCCCGGAGGAAATCTAGTAACAGTACTCACTAGCAGACAGTTCTGTTTTGTGTGTTTCTATTAGTGGCGTGGCTTTGATAAAGAAATCTTGTTACAGGGATGTGCGTATTATTTTTATAAATTAATTTGACTCGTTAGTTTTGCATTTTCCACAGAACCCATTTTCATGAAATTTTGTATAGAGATAGATTAAACCTTGGGGAACAACTAGGCTCTATATATCTTTTATTGCGAAAAATGGCTCGAAGGGGTTGAAAAAGGTGATGAAAGTTTGTATGGAAAATCGTCAATCGTCAAATTTATGTCATTAGTAAAAATATATTATGCGTTAACCGACATTCAAGCGGGCGTGGCTGAGGGCAATAGCAAACTTCTCTTAAAAAAATCTAATGACATTAAAAACCTTATCAAAATTCGTTGCAAGAAGAATTTAGCGGGGAAACAGACAAAAGAAATCAGTTACATTGCTTAGAGAAAAAATTATAGATATTTTCTTTAAAAATATTAAAATATATTTTAAAATTCTTTATTAAAAATTGTCCACTGTAGTTACTGGGTACGACTATGCGTTGATAAATAAAAAATGTTCAGAAATAAAACTACTACTATATGGTTTGGACAGTTACGACGACTGGACAGCAATAGTTATGTATGAGTTAGGTTTACAAGTGCATTGTTTTACTTAATTGGCACAGAATACTCCTAAAATGTTTAAAGAAAACAAATCTATCGTAGTAATATAGTTATGGTATTGTTAACATGTCATAGCAGTAAAACTTAGGATTCCATCTTAAGACTTTAATTACTGTGTAATATATATTAGTCTTCGGTTTTCCAACATCTGTTTTTAATGAAGATAATCAAACAAAACATGAACATATTTTCTTACTAGTAGTAAAAGTGATATTCGAATTAAATTAGAGATTGTAGAAATAACAACTCTTTGGTTAAGTTTAGTGTTTAGTTCAGTTTTCATCAAAATGTTATTGCAATTAGCTATTTTATAAAATAATATTTAACAAAAAGAAAGCCGACTTCAAACAGGAAGGAAACTAAAAAGTAAAAAATAAATTTACATAGTAATTCGTATTTTGATTTAGTTAATGAGAAATAATTAAATAAGTATTTTATAATTTTGCAGTTGGTGCCAGGTAAAACAATAATGGTTACTTATAGGTATTATTAATTTTAATTTGCTATTGTAGTAAGGTTCATATAAAATTTAAAACAATAACTAGGTACCTATAGGTATTATTAATCTTAATTTGCTATTGTAGTAAGGTTCCTATAGTATTTCGTTTATGAATATTTACTCATCAAAATCTATTCATAAACGACGGAGTTATCCGCGAACACACATAAAAAAAACCTGTGGCACTCGGGGACTGCCGCGGTAAAGCTATTCCATAGCATTTTTTATCAACATATATGCAATTATAATTATTTATTATTTTTTTATTTATACAGTTTTTTTTTTTGATATTAATTCAAGTTACACTTTTTGAGCGTGGTGATCGATAAGAAAACAATTTTTTTTTCTATTATTGAATAAATGAGAAATTAATATTGTTTAAAATATTTTTATTATCTTTTAATACATGTAGGTTACTCAGGATTTTTTATCATCCCACTAAGTATTTTTACTCCGAAAAAGAATAAAACTGGGACATTACATTACATTGATGCATTATTATACATTATTAAAATCTTAGTTTCATTTGTATAGTTCTAAAGGATAAAATTTATCGCAGATGTGACAAAATATTTGGTTTATGTGTAGTAAAAATTAGCGCCACTAGTGTTTATCCTGAGAAATAAATTTTTGTGGTAGGCGGAGTGGGAGGTGTTTAGGTTTTATTTTCGTTACGGAATTTCTTGATTCGGTCGCCACGCTCAAGGCCCGAAGCCTTGCATAGATAAAAGCTATGCAATAGCTTAAAAATATATATATACGGTCGAATTGAGAAACCTCCTTCTTTTTTTGAAGGCGGTTAATAAAACAAAAAATGAACAATTTTTTTTGTAATTTGGTTTCATTATAGTTTTATTATGATTGCAATTGATAAACTACTATTATAATATAATGTACTATGTTAAAGTTGTTTTTGCATTAATATGTCTAAAGAAGTTAGCGCAAGCCCGTCACACGCTGCTCGGTTTTATTTCTTGTTATTTTAAAGTTCTCACTGCAATTTCTTCAAGTTAGAAATAACAAGAGAGTGTTAGTATCAACTTATTCTGTAAGTTATTCAATCAGCTACCTCTTAAATATCTTTTCTCTAAACTCTTAAATTGGCAAACCGCTTTGTCGTCGCAGCGCAAACATGAAGTAATAATTCGTTATGTGAATAAGTTTCTGACACCTTACGGTTTTTGCTGTTTGGTGTCCGTGAGTTAATAGTAAAAGTAGTACATAAACATGTTGTTTTTATTTGTAACATACGTACAAGAATACTTACTTCTCGAACAGCATTGGTATATGATGTATCTATCGTCTGCTTCTTCGTGACCTGGAACCAAAGTAAGGTAGGTATACTATAACCGGCTAGTTAATTAATTAGTAATTTAGTGACATTATAAGAATTACTACCACTCCTACCACTTTTCCAGAGCGATTCCCTTCCATTAGAAACTAAGTAAACATACATTTACTTGGTGCTCCAGACACAAACCCGGCTTAGTTGCAGATAAAGTTGAAAGCTCAATATTAAGTATGTATGCCAATGTTTTTGAATATATTTGATTTGATTTGAATAATGAACGAAATTTAATGCATTTGCGATATTTTAACCCATGTTTACAAACAATATTAAGAACTGTAGACTTACAAACTGTGGTATGACGTGTGTAAATTTGCATTAAAAATGACAATACACCTACATAAGTCTTTGACTACATTAGTGGCAGTTACAACCTATGCTCCACCGATTGATAAGTAGTGAGTGTGATAGGTAACAGTCTGTAACAGTCGTCTATTTCGCCATTCGGATGTCTCCAATTTTAATGAGAAGTCTCCTTAAGAAATCCCAGCGTACTTCTCTTTAGTATGATTAAAGTTTTCTGTGAATTATTTAATCAGTTATACATTGCTTTCTTTGAGAAATAAGCGAGAAAAGTTTATATGATATTGCAGCCTAACAAAAGCGATTACATCAGAATACAGTTATCTATACTCTTCCGAATACGTACATCGAAGGGGCAAAAATCGCCCGATAAACTTCCATAACTAAGTCTTGGGGTTAATAAGTAATTTCAGTTAGTAAGTAGGTGCTAACTTTGATAAGACGTTAGTCATTAAGATTTACGTCTTTGCAGTATATTCTTCTATGAATTTTTGACTTTGTTAGATAGACACGACTTGCTTAACAAAATATTTAAAACACAGACAATACTTACAATAATAGGTAACATAATAATTTTAATTTAACGCCTCATTCTACGAGTGTTTCTTGTCTGACCATAGTGATAAATATTTTAGAGAAAACTGTTACTTTTCGAGTCACGCAAAACTAGCTTTCCGCAGCGCGGCTTCACCCGCGTTAAATTACATCTTTGCTTACAGCTCCACTCTCGATGCTAGTAGCGTGATGTAATATAGTTTATAACCTTTCTCAAGAATTAGGCTATCAAAAGCAAAAAGAATTTAAGTCAAGCTCTGAAGATTTGAACTGTGGAGTTAAAATAAACGGCCACCTTATCAACCACTTGCCGTTGAAACCGTTTTTGCTGTGAAAACGGTGTCAACGGCAATATACAGAAACCGAGCTACATAAGATCGTTACGCGCGTCAATAAATGTGGTGTCAATACCGGTCTCAGGATGAACGTAACCAAAACTAAGTTTATGGTCATATCCAACAATCCCAATATTCAATCCAACATATTTGTGGCAGGCCAGAACTAGAACAGGTCGATATGTTTAAGTAGTCAGCACATGGCTGACAATTAACTGGGACAGCTAAGTCGAGATTAAGACTCGTATTGAGATTGCACGTAACGCCTTCCGAAAAATGAAAAGGGTACTTTTGCAATCGTAGTCTAAAAAATCCACTCCGATTGCGTCTTCTTCAGTGCTATATTTAGTCTTTACTTTCATACGGATGCGAAACTTGGACTATTAAAGATCTCAGAAAACGTATAAAAACATTCGACATGTGGGCTTAAAGGAGAATGATGGCAATATCCTGGACGCAAAAAACCACTAAGGTTAAAGTTCTGCGACGAGTCGGAGAAAAATGCAAGCTTTTGCAGACCATCAAACAGAGCAAAGTCGCATACCTAGGTCA
This sequence comes from Parascotia fuliginaria, assembly GCA_963082885.1. Taxonomy (NCBI): domain Eukaryota; kingdom Metazoa; phylum Arthropoda; class Insecta; order Lepidoptera; family Erebidae; genus Parascotia; species Parascotia fuliginaria. The sequence goes on from OY720172.1 coordinate 14,401,862, forward strand.
CGTGCTAAGGCATGACCGGTACGAAATACTGCAATTCATTATGACGGAAAACGTTGCTGACGCAAGACGCAAGCCTTGGTTGCGGAACATCCGTAAATGGACGGGGATTTCAAGCGCCGCCGAGTTGTTTCGACTTGCAATGCAAGGAACAGGGACAATTGTGCAGAGCTGACTGGCAACTTCCACTAGTTAGAGAGGCACCCTAAGATATATAAGATAGAATCAAGCCTTAACATAATATAATAACAGGTGTTATTTTGTGGTAATCGAAGAAGCAACAACTCCTGTGCGATGAAACATAACATAATATTATTGTTCGTATAGTCTGGCGGCATTAGCACTATACAGTTATTGTTATTGTAATTTTATTGTCACTGTTACTATGATTTTAATTATCTTGATGACGCAGTGATTGTGTGTACGTGTTGTGCATGTTATACCAATTCGGGTTCGACCTCTACGAAAAGATGTATTCCTATTTACATTCAGAATCAAATTTGAACCCTAGTGTTTGCCAACAGGCTCATTAGTATTTATAGATATCGATTTATTACACAATATGCAAGGCACGCTTCATTTTTTGAACTAATGAAAAAGTAATACGATTATTTCTACAAAAAGCTTGAATACGCTTTATCAGTCTAGACTTTTTGCTTTTCAGTGATAACTTAAATCAAACCAATAATATCTATAATATGTTTAAATGATACTTATAAAATCAGGTTTATATAAATAATATTATATTGCTGCAACTTGACTTTAAAAAGAGTGGCCATTTTTTATTATTAAAAACTTGCGAATAAAAACTTGGCTGCTAAAGCTAGTGTCATGGTTTTTAATTATTTTGATTAAGCAAAGTGGTTTACTTTATGAGTGCTGAATAAACCTTTACGGGGCAGGAATAGTGAATAAAAATACGTATTTTCTAGTTCGGTACTTTTTGAACACTTGGCTTCAGTTTTCCTATGAATGTAGAAGCGTTTTATAGTTGTAAAAGTTCTAAGAAAAGATGGATAAACTGTACGAAGTTGAGCCATAGTTCGAACGGTAATTCATGAAAGTCCTATAGGAGTCCTAACATTTTGTTATAAAGTATAACAAAATGATAGGAGTCATATAGGACTGTACGAAGATGAGCCATAGTTCGAACGGTAATTCTTGAAAAGTCCTATAGGAGTCCTATCATTTTGTTATACTTTGCCTTTGTGCGTAGTATTTTGGAGTACAACTCGGTAATCTGGGATCCCCACGAGGCCAAGTATGGCACAATGATAGAAAGTGTGCAAAAGAAATTTGCACGATTTTTATATAACAAGCTGTATGGCTTCTATCCTTACTTTTGTCCGTATCTTCTCGTATCTGGCATGGTAGGTATGAAGTGTGCCATAGTCATGCATTATTATTTATTACTAAATAATAAAATTGATGATGCAAGCACGATAATGCGTTGCTCGTTGTCGGCATCGAGTCAATACCTGCGGTTACGTCCGCGCCCGTTGCTGGCCGTACCACAGGTACGAACGTGCACATCAAAATACGCACCCACAAGTCAGGAAGTTGCACTGCTCAACTCTCTGGTTGCTCAGTATCCAGACGCTGATTTTACTAAAATGAATATGTTTTTAAAAATGTGTTTCATTTATTTATCATGTAATTATATGTATATAAATTTGTAATTAATAAATCTGTAAATGTATCTATGTGTAATTCAAATGTAATGTATATAATGCAATAAAATATTTTGTAGTGGCTCACTAGACGTTTTGGGAAACTGTTAGTGTAGTGAGCAGTTGAAAATTTATTTATTTATTTATTTATTTATTTATTTATTTATTTATTTATTTACAAGATAATTGTTATGTATAATACATACATCATTATACCTAATGGCAGGCTGATATAATTAATATACATAACAATACACAGTAAAAATAACTTAATATCTATTTATATATTTTCTATTACTCTATACACTGCTTCTGTGAATTTCAACAGGCTACAATGAAAGATATCTATCTCCTTTGATATCATATTAATTAAACTTATTGCCCGCGACAAGGGAGCAAATTGCAGTAAATTTGTTCTTGCTGTTGGTACACTTAGCAAAGCGGGATATCTTCTAGCTACCACGTAACCATTTGGTGCACGTAACTGTAGCGAGGCTAGTACCTGTGGGTGGTGTAACCATCCACGAAGAACCCTGTACACATACTTCACGAGCGCGACGTCTCTCCTTACCACTAGCCGACTATACCCCACCATCCCATTGACAAAAAGACTCGGGTACATCAGTGGGTACAAAGGATAGACTTCGTATTCTTTTTTATATAAAAATCTGGTAAATTTATTTTGAAGTCTTTCTCTCATAAGGCTATATTTAGCCTCATGCGGATTCCAAATACTAGAATTTGTCTCAAGATGACTGCGGACAAGTGCATTATATAAAATTTTTACAACGGTTACATTGTGAAAGTCATTACATTGTCTGAGGATAAAACCTAGATTTTTAAATGACTTACTACAAATGTCAACAATGTGTTTACGAAATGTCATTTTGGATTCTATTTCGATGCCTAAATCTCGTACACTTGTCACACGAGGTACATCTACGCCGTTTATTTCGTATTTATAGTTATATGGGATACGAGCACGACTGTATGTCATCGTACAGCATTTGTTTGTGTTAAAGTATAGCTTATTTAACTCACTCCACTTTACTATTTTGTTTATATCATTCTGAAGGCGTTCACAATCTAATCTATTAGACACTGGTAGAAACAACTTCAGATCATCAGCGAATAGTAAACATGAAGCGTTCTCCACCACTGTGGGGAGGTCGTTAAACATCATTATAAATGCCAACGGTCCGACGTTACTGCCCTGGCTCACACCTGAAAATGTATAGTATGGTGTGGATTGATAACCCGCGTACTCGACATACTACCGGCGCTCGCTTTCAACAGGTTAGGTGTGAAACCCATGGATGAAAATTTATTAAGAAGCATGTCGTTGTCAACGGTGTCGAAAGCTTTACGAAAGTCTAGGTATGCAGTATCTACTTGTCCCCCAGCATCAATGACCGGTATCAAACTATTTACAAATGATAACAAGTTACTTCCAGTACTTCGGCCTGCTCTAAAGCCATGCTGAGCATCAGTTAATTGGCATTGCACCTGTGAATAAATACATGTATATAATACTGATTATATAAATATAATATAATATAATAAATAAATAAATAAATAAATAAATAAAAAGTATTTTTTCATAGAAAAGTATGAAAGATGAAAACGTAATAAAGAGAGAAAGAGAAGGAACTCACCTTATTTTGTTTTATCGCACGACCGTCAAGTTAATTTGAAAAAGTCACCAAGCATCTAGTAGGATTGAATCACTAAGCCATCACGGCTCAAATACTTATTGACTGGGAATTATATTGTATAAAACTAAATTATCGAGAAAAGGGCAAAAAAATATAGTGTATACGCGTAATAAAATACATAAATTCTGTTAGCTATGCAATAAGAACTTGATAAGTATATTACAATCTCTCGCTGACGTTGAGCAAGACACTACTGTCCCTTAAGTCTCTTCGGAGATCCCATAAGTAGTTACAACATAATTGGCTTTATTGTATCTGCTGTTGTAGGAATGATTTTTATTTTTCGTTGCAGTTTATATTGGTTTGCTATAAATTAGAAATAGCCAATATTCAGCAAAAAATTTTCAGCGGCCAATATCCTTTGACTTAGCTAATATCGATGATTGCTACAAAAATACTTAATTTAATAAAAATACTTCACCTAATTCTAGCATTTGTACAGAAAATATTTTTAAAATATAGCTTCGATTAAATGATAAAAATTGAAAACTACGAATGAAGACACTAAATTGCGACGTTCCATTCTTGACGCGTAAACGCTCTTAATTTATTCTTAGACGGCATTTGTTTTAGAGACTCAATAAAAGTACATCAATTGAAACATGTTCTTTATTATATTTTTAACAATATTATTTTCGACTTTGCACGAGTTAACCTTTAGACTTTGTTAGAGCTAGGTTTATTAAATAAATGTAAAAATCTCGACGTCTAAGCGAGACTCGGGATACGTCCTAGTTAAATATAATTAGTTAGTTAAAACTTTAAAGTGGTTACTATCACTCATAGACCTTGGAAGTTCCAGGCGCAGTTAGCTGTACACCTGATACCTTGTACAAAAGAAACTACTGTACTGGCAGCCGAAGACGCAACTTCCCTACTAAAAATATTAAATTTTGAACACAAGCATGAAAACATAGTTCTTAATTTATTAAATTTAATAAATAAAAAATATTTGTTTGGTTTCTATGACTACTAGAGCAAAATTTAGTAAAGTCAAGATCCTTTTTCAATCAGGCTACACCAAATTGGTTAAATTATTTCATTAATTAAGCCACTCATCGACCGATGCGCTATAGTATTGAAACTAATAATTATTGCCGATGTCAGTTACAGTAGAGAATAGAACTTCCTCGGCCGAACCCAGTCACGCTGCAACTCGCAAAAATACAAAATACCTTAAAAAGACTATACCTACTATCCCCAACGGTTGCCCGTCAACTTTCTGTTCCCTTTTCCAGAATAATTCGTCGGTTTATCTCCATTCCATAATAATTAGTTAAAATATTGGCAATCGTATAATCTGGTAGGTATCGGTAGTGGTGAACGTGTCGTAGCGGCTACGCGCTACGAGCCCGTAGCCGGCGGCAGTCAGCAAGTGCGGTCCGAGAGAGGCGGGCGCGCGTCGCACCGCTCACGTCGCCGCGACTCTACCGAACGTCTTCCTACAACTTACGAACGATTCAACCACTACATAAGTGACAGTTTATTATAGTTTGTTTAGATCTCGGGATTATTAAGGCAAGTATCTAGTCACTACGGTTCTTTAAACTCTAGATTTAACACTTTCCTTGAAGTTTTAAAGGTTTTTGGCACCTTTTTTGATTTTTTTTGCGCTGATGCAGCTGAGTAGGTAATTACAGAGATAAATCATACGCGTTCTTGTAAAATAGAGGTCAACATGTTCTCGTCGTGTCACCCTCAGAACTGTTAAAATTAAAAAATGTATACATAGTTACTTCTTTTCTTTTTTGCTTTATTGCATGTAATTTTACCATATAAATTAATTTTGTCTTATTGCTACTATTATATATTATATTCTAGAGTTTATATTTAATACCAATTGAATAAATTCTAAAAAGATCTATATTTAGACTTTTCACGGCTCAACACTTGCGAAATAATTTGTGATATTAAAATTGATGAATAATAATTATGTTTTTTTGAGCGAAGTGGAAATGCTTTGAGGAGGCCAATGCCCTATTGTATTTACGTAGTATGTCTTTCAACTAAAATTATGATAAAGATGCTTCAGTACCTTTGTCTATTCAATAGATGCCTTTGCCTGGTAGAAATCGCTATTAGCGATGAGGCCGTCCATTGTACTATACCTATATTAATAGGAAATAAATTTTCTTACTTGTAAGGATATCTTGTTAATCTGGTGTATAATAAATTATAAAATAAATAAATAAATAGAAAGACACCGACTGGTACCGATAGTATGAAATATTCTTTACATTAAATTGCCATAGTACAATGATAACACGCAACAAAAATAATTTTCTAGATCGTAGACGAAATCTATTGCCTAACTGGGCTCCAGCTGTGCCAATAGTAATATTCGAATCATCTTAAAATATATATATTACTGTTTTTATAAGAGTCGCTAAGCGCTGTATAATAGGGAATCGATTATTATGAAGATCACGGATCTAACCTAGGCCGATATAAATACTTTTATATATTACAACCATAATACCAGTCAATACAACACAGATTCCTTCAAAATACAACTTTACATATACTTCTAAAAAATCCTGATTAGAATACTAAAGCTATAAATCTTTATCTAACCTCCTCGTGTAAGTCAAGATCGGATTAAAATAATGAAAAAGTTAAAGTATTGTGCCTACGTGACTTCCCACTTCTGCAGATTATGGCATGTTGGGTAACATCAACTTTTCTTGCTTCGTTTTATTATATGTATATTATCCTACTGAAACCTGCTTGGTGGTAAGCAGTCAGTTTAATCGATGGGCAGTGGTCATCATCCCAATTAATATCTTGGCGAATTGGTATAACGGTCTCTACTATAGCGGCCTTGCAAGATGCTTTTTCAAGCCCCGATTAAAAGTCCCGAAATCAAAATATACTCAAAAGACGCAATTTATATTCAGTTGAGTTACTTTCAGGTAAACTTTTAGACCTTAGTAACAAATAAGGTTATTACTCGACATATTTTCGTTTACTCAGTGGTTTTTAAAGTACATACGTCGAATTTGTGTCATGTGTAATAGGACCATGAATTGCTTTCTCTTAATGGAGAGTTTAATAATATCAGTTAAATATGTTTTGAGAGTTTTAATCGTTCAATTAAGCCGTTTACACATAGATATTAGGAAGAATATAAATGCCGTGGTTCGAATTGTTTTCTTTTAATTATTGTCAAATATCATTGTAATTTGAGGAACTGTAGTACTGTCATCGTTGTGCAGTAGTTTTAATTACGATTGACGCGCTGAAGATCCAGATCTAATGTTCAAGCCGACCCATGATTTTTAATTGCTAATCATAGGGAGACGAGCAACACTTTTGCAATAGGTTTAGTTACAAGTCAAATGTGAGTATTCAGAGTCTGTGATTTTAAATTCTTTATACTTTGTAAGAGAGAGAGAGATACCCATTTTCTTTATGTAAATTACTAAGTAAATCATTCAAATCATTATGAAAACACAATTATATAAGAAAATACTTGGTATAGCGGTATTATATTTACAATTAATATGTGTTTGAATTATTCAATAGTATTTTAAATGAGTGCAGAAAAGGCAATACAGTTTTTCTTTATTAAAATATTAATGCAGTATTGGTTTAAAATATCATAAACACTGTGTCAAACAATTGGTAGGTATTTTTGCAACGAGGATAAGACATTCGATCGTATTTGAAGCAAAACGAAATTGTGCATGTAGTTATAGGCGTAGTGATTATTTTTTTTTGTTTACGTATATAAAACGCTAAGTATACGTTATTTTAAGTATTACGAGTAGTGGTATACAAGCACTGCAATCAAAGTACAAAAATGTTAAAGCTTTTCTAAACATATCAGTTTCATTCGGAAGACTAAGATAAACATAGTTGGTGATCAATTATTATCGCGCATGATCGAGCGATGTCTTGTATCTAAACAATACTCAATCATCATGAAGTTCAAGTACTTAGACATTTAGAATATATCGTCTCACACGTAATTGACAATAGTATTGGTGTGGCAATAAGAAGCTTAAACGCAGCGAATCTTGCGGATCAAGGCAACTGAACTGTGTGTACATTTGTACAATGTTCACTGTTAAATAGAGGATTAAGGCAGGCACCGGACGGAGGTGTGCCGTATATCTATCTGAACATGGAGGAGAACATATTGTATAACGAAAATCCATTTAATTTAATTGTTAACATTTATTTGTTAACATTCGCTAAGCTAAACGAGTCGAATTTTGTAGCAAAAATGCGGCAGACACAGCTATGGACCTAAAACCGATTTTTAAAATGAGTTCTACCAGACAGATTCAAGAAAACTCAAGTATGCGTTGAAAAGTTTTGTTCAGGATTTGTTTAGTAATAGTTTTCTGTAATTATATCGTATTTTGACAATTTGTGCATAATCATTTGTTTGTTAAGAAGTGGTCTTAATCCCAAAACCATTAATATGTTCTTCTTTTAAATCGATATTAATCAGTAGTTTTGGTAAGAAATTCTAATGTGATGAATATCTATCTTATCTATTTACATATATCTTTGTATGTACATTAGCAAAAGCTTTCGTTACCAGCATGAGCGTGATGCTATTCAGATAGCTTTATTTAGCCGTGTCACTTTTTGTAAACTATCGTAACTAAAGAATCAATGGTATTTGCAACGGCTTAGACAAAACCATGCAATAGTGCAGCTAGAAAATAATTATAAAACATCATCATTATATGAGCCAAAAGTCTTCCACTGCTGGACATAGGCCTCACCTAATTTTCGTTACCGTGGCCGGTCATTCGCCGGCCTCATGAATCGGTTGCCCGCCATCCTTATAAGAACGTCGGATTACCTTATGAGGGGTGTGAATCAAAGATGAGTGATTTACTCGCAGTTTATTGTTGATGTCAAGTAAATTTTAGGTCGCGTCCTCCAGTGCAGCGGTAAACAGTTTCGGTAATATACCATCTCTCTTTTGTACTTCTCATTGCAATTGGATAGGTGTTGAGCTCTGCCCATTAATTCGTACTAACATGGTGGCATTTTCATACAAACACTTCAGCACTTCGATGTATCGATAGTCAATATGGCACCGTTGGAGAGACTGTAGCACGGCCCAGGTCTCCATCGAATCAAAGGCTTTCTCATAGTCCACAAACGCTAAGCATATCCGGTTATACTCTGTGGACTTATGTATAACCTGCCGCAGTATAGGTGTATGTGGTATATATATATACCATAATAAAACATACCTATTTCTATTAGTATAAATAATATAAAGAATATAAGAATATATATAATATAATATAATAAGATATATATATATAAAATATAATATATATATAATAATATAAAGAAAATATAATGTTTTTGTACACCGAATCAATGTCAACGTCCATTAAAAATGACTAAATAAAGCTTAAGCCTTTAAATTAAAAAATAATTTATAAGAATTAAGTGTCTATTTCAGTTGTCAAGTGTCCCTATAAATTCAATAAAGAATAATTAGCACAGATTAAAACGTGTAGAGGAGCGACAATAAAGCAATTTTAATCAATCACAGATAATCTACAGAGCAGAGAATACACTTTAAATTCATCCAAATAAATAAGTACTTGCTGTAGTATTGCAGTGTTATTTGTTTTAGAGAGTTTTTGTGTCATCATAACGATGTTGTCATACTCATTACATATAAATAATTGCTTTTATAAAAAATATTTAGCAGCATGTTTTATTTGCGACATTTAATCAATACGCCCCAGGCTGCTACGATATAGTCTTCATATTGAGTGAAACATACGATTTCCCGCAAAATAATAAATACTGTTAACATTTGTAAAATTTTGCACAAAATTATTCCGTAATTGTATAAAAGAATAAACGTATGATCGAAACATTAACGTCGTGATACTTGAGCTGGATTCACGGCTTGGCTGGTTATTATTTAATATTAAAATAAATACAATTTCTTGTTTAACAAATTGTATAATGCCATGAAAAATGTTACGGGATTGCCCTTATTACCCTTACACATACTTGTAATATTGTAAAACTATATATGTTTAAGTGAGTTTTGTCTTGTAACAGAGCCAATGTTATATTTTATTACCAGTAGCAATGTAGTTCAAATTTGAAGAGCGTTCATGATAATGATGACGCCAGAATATATTGAACATCAAATAACACAGGCTAGCGTCTAGCCCTTCCCTACTATATTTATTATAGACATATCATATATATATACACGTGCATACTTTAGTGCTCTCAGAATTAGGCAATTCAGAGAAAAGAAATTCCAATATTTTTTGTGCTCCAAAAGGACTTGTTCTAAATAATTGTTCAGGAAACGAAACTTTAATTAGTATAATTTGTATTATGTGACTTAGTTGCTTAATGTAGCGTCTTTGAAGTGAAGAATATATTTGAATTTTAATTATTGTGTTGATGGTAATTGTTCAGAATTAAAAATTTGCGTAAAGTTTATAGAGTTTCTTAGATACAACCGCTTCGAAGCGATCATTTAATTTAAACTATTACAGAAGGAGGTAGTGAAATCATCTAACAAAAGACGTAAAGAAGTGTCTCGTTATGAGATTCGTTTAATCATAATAAAACTTAAACTTAAGCGCGAATATATTTAAAAGTGATCGTTTCTGGGCTACGTAAATTATTTGATACTTAATTTGACATACGGTTTTCAAAGAAAAGGCTGTAGCTATATTAAAAAGATCAAGGGTCAATAAATATGACCTATTCAAATACTGCTGAACTAGTATCCAAAAATGACCGAGTAAGTTGTACGTGATTGACATAAATCTCCAACGGCCTCGACCGGTGTTTTTCTCGGCCCTTCACAAAGTATTAGCAAACTGGGAAACAAATTTAGTCCTTGTTGTTGTTTATTCAACCAAGTAAAAGCTTTAAATTGAAATGTTTAATTTTTAATCACCAGCGTAGTGTGAACGAATTTTTAAACAATACCTACAAAGTTTTCTTTGTCTTTTAAATTAACATGAAAATTATTGTAAGGCTAGCTGTTCAATGTAATTTTCGATAAAAATCGTGATTGAATTTTTTTACTAGGATAATTTTTGGAAAATTAATGTTTACCTTTAGCAAAAGAATAAGCATCATCATTTAAATACCAAAGTGTTAAAAAGCCCTCAAAATACTATTAGGTAGGCGAGATAGCGTGCTTGTTGCCAAAATGTCTGTAGATAAAGTATCAGTAAAGTGCACTTTAACCTAACCTAATTTTATTTCGGACTAGTTTCGTCCTTATCGTGAAACAAAATCGTTGCATATTTTATTAATATGAAATAAACTGACCTTTTGGAAATTGATGTCTGATTTTAATAAAACTTAATTTATATAATTAGTTAAAATGTTAAATTAAACTGCTTTTGTAATATCTAAACATGTACATAGGTAGTTTTAATCCAGGAACGAATTCTATCAAAAACCTTCGATTTATTTGAGCTAAAGCACCAGATGGGTAATTTGCATGCACAATCTGCTGTCAAAACTTGTAAGCATAAATGTTGCAAAGCCCAAATACATCAATAGTCTAGAATATATTAAAACTACGATTTATGGATTCGAATAACTCTTTCCTAGATATGACATAAAGCTGAAGAGTTTTGTTTGTTTGTTTGTTTGAACGCGCTAATCTCTAGAACTGCCAGTCGGATTTTAAAAGTCTTTTGCGTATGATATTCCAGTTCTCGAGGAAGGTTATAGACTATGTAACATCACGCTACTGGTGACGGGAGCAGAGCAGTAGCACAGACGCAGGTGAAACCGCGTCGCGGAAAGCTAGTATTATATAAAACTACAATTTATGGATTAACACATTCCCAGATAAAACTTTGTTAGATACTTACCTTAATTGTTAGTGCCGAGTCTTTGTTCGAGCGAAAATGAATATTAGTAATACTATTGTAATACACGATTTTATGTTTTTTTTTGAAAAATTCAGATTAGTAGTACAACATTGTTGTGCTTAATGTGGTCGTGATTAATAAGACAATAGATTTTTACTATAACCGTACTAGTATATCTTATCTGTGGTGTGTAATAACTCTACCCTTTCTATAATATATATACGTAATGCTATGTTATGTACCATGGCTCTGATTATGATACACTTTGACTAAACCGTTAATGTTCAATACACTGATATAACCACGCTGATTGATTGTTAGATATAGACTAATCCTGGAAACTCCGTCACGTAATTTAGTCGTACAGCTAATCTCTTGAGCAATTACTGATAGTTAATAAGTTAGTCACACGTTAGTGGTCAATAGGATTGTTTCATGTAGAATGAATGTACTATAGATAAAGCTTTTGGTTTTTTTAGAAGATACTTTGAGTTTTCGGTAGAAAAGATATCACATCTTAGAGAAAAATGGACACATGTTTTTCTCAAATTGCCACAAGATCAAAATTTTTGAAGACATAAATCACAATTGTTATGTAAAATAATAATTGTGATTAAGCAAGTCCATACCTACTATGGCAATATCTACAAGATACAAAACATTTTGTTTTGAGTCACTAGCACATTAAAATACATCCAATTGCATGACGTAGGTATTTCATGGATAAACCTAGGTTTTGCTACTTAGTTTAAACCTATACTCAGAATCATATCAAAAATTGTTTCCATTTCGCAACTCTACATCACAAATGAAGGATTACAATCTGCATTAGATAAGTCCTCAATGAACGAAACGTTTCTTGGTATCTCGTTAGAGCAAGCAATATGTCATTTGCATATGTAAGTGATTTTATTAAGGGTATTACAGGGCCCAATGACTTTGAGCGTTTGACCTCTAAACTAATTTGTGAATTTTGTTTGTAAGACGCCACCTACCGACAAAAAAACTATACTACTTTATAAGGAACTTCAGATTACGCCAAAACACAAAAGATGTGTCATCGTGCTGAATGTTGATGACAACACAATAAGGTTTATGCCTATTTTATTTAATAACTGAGTAACCTACTCGTAATAAAAGTTTTCAATAACCCAGAACGAGTACCTCTATTACAACATAATTTATTTTTGTTTTGAAATAAATGTTGTATTTTGTCTAAGCTTGCTATGATTTTAGCATTGAAAATACATATGTGGATACGATTAACCAGCTTTTATTATTTATTTATTTTAGCGCTTAAATAACTGCATGATACATTCTGAAGATAACCATGTAAATTTTTGTTGGTTCTTAGTAAATAAAAGTCATCTTGGTGTAATATGCATACACAGACTATACAACATACACATAAATACAGACTGCTTCTGTATTTCGGTGGTATTGTGTGAGGATGGTTTAGGGTTTCATTCCTCTTTCTTTTGTTTTTGTCTATGTAGGTATGTAATACAACATTAAAATCACACACATAATACAAAATTACATTATACAAAAAACTAAATACCCAAACGTCACTTAGCTGGTGCTGCAGGGTTAAACCAATCTCTTAGGTAGATGCCATTGACACTCGCTTCGCCAACTAGTATATACTCTCTAACTCTATAATATTATTATTTTATATCAATATATGACTATATCAGAATAGAACAACGGCAAAAGAGACATGGCACGCATACTGACATTTATCTACACACAGCATAAAATGAAGACGTTTCTCATTGTTTACCTTTTACCTTTATTGCCTTGTTTACCTACACAACAAACAGAGGTTTAAGAAGACTGAAATTTACTAGTCAAGATTTCTTCATGATGATTTACTTCACTGTAAGTCAGTAATGTCTAAGGTGAACTAAGAAAGTAAATTTTTTATATGAATTTAAAAACATCACATTGGTACTTTTCCGGTTTCGAATCCACGGCCTCATGCTTACAAAGCGGATGGCGCCTAACTATTGTATAAAAGCCTGAATTTCTATTAGTACAGCGTCAAATGCACCCCGACGCTCTCCGTCATCGTAAGCTTGGTGGAAATCGTATATTACAGTCAATTACAGTCGTAATATAATGAGGTACTTTATTTTTAGATGTTACTAATATGCTTCTTCTTCTTAGGGTGCCTCTCCAACTAGTGGAGGTTGGAAGTCTACTTACCAATAATTTTAAAAAGCTTGACGACACTTCACTTTTCATTTATTTAGCAACTACACTTTACATTTATTTATTATTTTTATACCAGACACCCGCCCTCGTGCTTCACTTCGTTATCAAAAAGTTCTATCCTTTATTAGCGGACGCCTACATAAAATGTACTGTCTGCGAACTATTATTGCAGAGCTGTATTTAATATTTACAAATATTGAAATTTGGAAAATTACTGATAAAAACACATAATAACATAATAAAATACAGACCATATCTGTGGTAAACGGTGTGGATGTCACAATTACTTACACTGTTTAGTGTAATATTTTATGTTCATGTAATATTGTGATTTTGTTTCTTTACCCAATAAACGAAATATATATATATATATATATATATATATATATATATACAAATATAGTCTATGTTGTCCACTACTATTAAAGCTTTTTAAAGGTAAATTAATTTTTAAATCAGTTACGTATATTTTGAATTAAATCGTAACAAACAAATATACAAAAAATCGGATAAGGAAGGAAGAATTAAATATTCCATAATTAACATTCACATGCAGCTTTGGAATGTTATCAGTAGATAGGCATTAGGCAAATATTTGTGTGCATGAATATGTATATTTGCATTGTTCTCGGTATTTTTATGTATCATGTCATGTATTTACAAAAATGTATAGAAATAAGTTCATCCGCATTCAAGAACCCATACCACACATATATGCTTACTTTGGGTCTAGGTAGCGTTGTGTGTTGATGTGATATTATTATTTTCTTAATTATTTTTATATTTTCTTTATTGAAATTCATTTAGTTTTGAAGAAGAAAATGTTAATTTTAATTATTTATCGAATAAAAATACCGACACATATCGATAATATTCGCGCTTAGCCCAGAAAGACCACAAGGATGCATAGTGGTATATCGTAATCCCACCAGCCGGACAAATTGGTAGGACCACGGGTGTTTACCTAAAACATATTTTTTTTTCTCTTTTAGGCATAATAGTCAAGATATAATTGTCACGTTACTCTATGACATGATCAAAATACGAAACTAACTTGAGAACAAATTTTTATACATATATAAACCGAATTTCTATTTTTATTTTACGTTATATTTATATTTGTATTACTTCTAATATGTTTTCATTCAACAATATTTGTATTTTATTTGCATAAAAAATTGACGTACAGTCCTCCTTTCACACGAGTCGCTGAGACTCGATTAAAGTCAAATTTGACAGTTTTACAGGCATAGGGGGGGGGGGTGCTTCTTGAGGGGCGCTACTCTCATCTAGGGGTTTTCTGTTTTATTTAAGAATTATGAATGAAACATAAAAATTGATTGACACAAATTGTTTAATACGTTATTACCTTTCTTTTATATAAAATTTATGCATTACTATTAAGTACTTATTATGAACATTTTCAATTTAGGTTGAAGTAGAGTCTATTCATTTTTTGTTTTACCAAAATTTGGTCAAATTTATTAAAATTTTAATTGACATGATTTGTTTGTAATGATCTTAAATATAAGATTATAGTTTGTATATGATAAATTTACAAAAGGTTCCGTCTAGAATATGTATTTTACCTTAATGTCAAAAACACCCTGTTTTTGACATTTGAGCCATGTAATCCCCTTAGCTAAATTATTTAAAATAAGATCAATGTGAAATTAGGACTGCATCGACACAAAGTATTTTAATATGGACTGATAATTATTTATTATTTGAAATTTGCAATCGTAACATTAGAACTTTTCTGGCTCAATTGGTAATAGTACTATAAGCTGTGCACCACATCTTCACTTCAGTAACACAATTCTACGAGCTGGGTCAACCACTTTACTTCAAGTGCTTTGGCGTTGCTAGGAGCAAGTCTGGCATCAGATGGCTTTTGGTAATACAATATAATTGCCCTCACACATACTTACTACTAATATTACACAACTAACTATTGTAATCAGATATAGGTGAACAATATTATGTTTATTCCAGACAAACAATAACCTATTTTTATTTATGAACCGTAATGTATAAATTTTGTTAACACGATCAAAATGATTGTAAGGTAACCATATAGTTCTATTTAAATAAAAGCTGCAATTAAACTGGACTCTTTCTTTCATAAGGTCTTTGTTTTCAAAGGACGTCTATGTTATGTTACTCCGACACTTGAAACTTTTGTACTATGATCATCATCATCATCATATCAGCAAAAAGAAGTCCACTGGACCGAAGCCGCCCTCAAATTTCACAACCTTGACCCGCGAGCCGCCCTCATCCATAGGTATAATGCATGTTTCGCTCACGATGTTTTCTTTCACGTAACTATTCGTAATGTCCGAAATAATCTTAGAAACTACTTTAAGACTTTTAAAAGGCACATTGCTACTTCCCGATTCCGACGTCTCGTGCATAAAAGGTAGTACCATAACTAGTACTTACACTTAAGCCCTTTGATATAACATAAAAACAAAGTTTGTAATTTTACTAAAAGTTTGAATGAGGACCGAAGAGGATTCTATTATAGTGCGATAACTTCTCGTAAGCGATATCGACTTATTTTCTCTCGTGTTTTTACTTGGTCTTGGACGCGTGAACTAGGCGATGTCTTTCTGTCTTATGCATACATTGTTTTAATAGGTATACATCTGTATTATTATTATAACTTTGCCTACCGGATTTAGATAAGTTTGTTGCCATGCAAAAAATTGGGTTTGCCGTATTATTTCAAGCACTGATTATCAACTTTAGAATGTTTACCTAGTCCTCGTTAAATTGGTATTTTGAATTGGCGTTTTCTTGGGAGGTTACCCAATACCGCGTAGCGAGCAGGAAAGATCCGACATAAATGATTTGAATTTGAACTTGAAATCTGACAAGTGCCACTTTTATTAGCAGAATGGTAGGTACCAGTGTTAAATTTCAACTGTGACATTGACGCTTTTGAGGTCTCAAAAGCGTCAATGTCACAGTTGAAATGTGCGTGAAATTTTAATAAAAAGATGACTTAGTCAACTTTCTTTTTATTAAGTACTTACAATATTAATAAACAAAGCGTTTATTTTAGCACAACTAGATGGTAATATCGTCTAAAACAATTAAAATGTGATGATATCAACAGTTCACAACAAAATTTGCTTACTGTAAAGCTCAGCGTTTTATAGCCAATGCAAAGGAATATGACCCTCGCCTATTACTTAATGGACTTTAATTACACCCATGGCAGCAGAACATATGACACATCTAGTAATTAACCCTTACAGCGGCTTTCATTATTGAAATATGCCTCTAAATCATCATTTAGATGTCAGATAAGAGTGAATTAAGTACACTGTGTTTTGATAAACATGACCTTTTTTGTCTGATTGGATTAGCTCAATGAGTATTCGTTCAGTGTATACAAATGTCAAAATACATACAATCACAAAATAAAGGCTTTTATCTATTTATGGTTTATAAAGCATGGAGAAGTGTTATAAAACAAGTCATCATCAGGATAAACACGTGCATTGCAGAATACATGCCTCTTTTAAAGGGAGGTATTTTGTCACCAAGCTAGCCGAAGGTGATTCTTAGAATGGAGGTGACGTTGCTGCCCGTTCCCGGGATTTCTTTGGGTGCCTCTTTAAATCTCGGAGAGAGTATAATATATAGCTACATATTCTAGAATTTGAGTTAGAGATAGCTTATAGAAATTCTATAAATGTAAGATAGGCATTTTCTATTAAAAAACAAAACTTCGAATGCAGGAATAGACGTTTATCATAGTGTGATGTAAGTCTGGTGATCAGTTTGAGATTCTGCAAAATTTTGAAATATTTTATTAATATTTTTAAACGTTTTAAAGCTAACACATGGAGCAGTGCGCCCAGTTGTGGCTTTCATTGAGAAGTTGTCGACCGGATTAAAACCTTGTTGCCGTCTAAACGTACATACATGTAGGTACATACTACCTCAATTTTATGCGGATTCGTTTGCGCGACGATCTTGGACGTCGTGGTTCTAATAAGATTCTACATACGATGATTTGTCTCGAGTCTGTCTTGTAGTTATCTAACAAGAAGAAAATATTACCGCAGAAAAGTGTTACTTAGAACGTTTATTGCTTCTTTTAATCCATCGTTTCACACTGCTAGCATGATTACCACCACTACATATAGCGGCTATATGAGATAATTTTTTACGCCCCGCTTGATCCAGGATCAAAGTAAAATGGAATGCATGCGCTGGTAAGGAATTACATTTCGCAATCTTAGTTGCTTCATACAACACAAAAAAACTATTCGGTAGTAGATTATATATATATATATATATATAGTATATATATAGTATATATATATATATATATAGTATAATTATATATATAGTAGTAGGTTATTATTATGCAAAAATAAGGCAGTTTCATCACACATATAAGTAATTATGTATTATTTTCCATTTACATGTGGATTATTTTATTATATGTATGTATATTATTATGTCATATTATTATATAATACTATATATATGTATATTTATTTATGTATATTATATATATACATAATTAATTATAAAATATATCCTATCTTTTAACTTAAGTACTTTGCACCTACTTGATTGTCTCTGCATCACCCAATGGTAGACTGGTAGATAATGCCTCAGGCATTAAGTCCGCCTTTTCATGTATGTGTATAAAGTTTTAAATAAAATAAAATAAAATTATATTCTAGATTACTCTCAATATATTTATTATCTAGTAAGGAGGATACTTATATTTATGCCGTCGGCGCCGGCGGCGTAGTTATTCTACAGAATACGGAGTTCAGAGTATTTTAACTGAAATATAATCCATGGTATTTGTTGTTTGCTTTTAGCAGTGAGTATCGAATATTCGGTAATAATTTTCTTGGTACTGCGTGTGTGTGATGTTTGTAGTAATTAGAGCGACTAACTGTTGTTTTTGAGGGTTTACATAACTATAAAATATAAAATATTTTATTTAGTGATTGTTTTATTGAGAAATAATTTATTTAGGTATTCTAATAATAATATAAATCTAATAGGTCACATAAGTAAATGATATATATAAGCTTCTTAAAACACACAGTATGAATCTACTCGGACAAGCAATAATAATATTCTAATTATTATTATAGGAATAATAATGTTTTTTATTATAAAACCTAACTACATATCACCACAGACTAAAAATGTTACGACATAATAAGACAACAAAAAAGACAAATAGGTACCTATTCAGCTGAGCTATTCAGAAAGAAACAAAGGGCACGACTTGACAAATTCTGAAATACGCTAACGTATAGCTGTAGCCGAATATTTTCAAACATAGAACGTTGTATTACGATATGTGAGCTTTCTACGTCCCTTGTACCGCAAGGTGACGCCACGTAACGACCAAAATTTGAAAATGGAAATTATCCACAAAGAGGAACTCTGAGAAAGGGGCTAACCGTATTAAAAATGATATTGATGTATTTGAAGGAATACTTTTATTTTAGAATAGAAAATGAGGACATTTAATTCATAAAATCTTCCTTCTTTCCGAGGCGCAGTGACAGAATGTTCAACTGTCTTGTGAAGATACTTCTCGGATCGGCTAAAGAATTGAAATTGTGAACGTACTCGCATATCACGTTTCCGCCAGTTTTACCAATACTTCATGACTGCTGTCTTGTGAATATATTAGTACCCTAGTATATTTGTCGTTTGTTATAAACTAGCAACCCGCTCCGGCTTCTCATGCAAATTTATGCATGACATGTTTTACTTTCCGGAAATATTTTTGAATAATAATCAAAACCGTGTTAAATTCGATTCGAGGTTTAGAATAAATAAACAAAAAAACAGAAGTAAATAGCAATTTTGCTTTAAACAACACGAACACAACTGCAATACTTAATTACGGTAGCGACACTAATACTATTAATAGTCGTGATGGCCCAGTGGTAAAGGCACTCACTTCGTAAACACGAGGCGGGGAATCCGGGCAAGTACCAATGAAATTTCAAATCATACGTATTTTCTAAGTTTACCTGGAAATTTCTGACTGACGGTGAAGAAAAACATTGAAAGGAAACTTGGACTCCTGAGGATAAAGTCGCCAATCCGCCTTGAGCAAGCATGGTTCAATGCTCATACCTTCTTTGTATGAGAAGAGGCCTTTCCCTGCAGTGGGATAATAACGGGTCGATATCATGAATATACTAATACTAATGTAACGTGTTACTTTAATACTTCTACTATAGACAAGTCAGAAGCAATACGTGTAAATAAGACAAACCGAAATAGGATTTGGGTCACAGATAATACCATTAGCGGAAAAATAACATGTAGACCTTTTTATATGTCCGCTATGTTATCAGATATCTTACTTAATTTAAAAATAAATTATAGCGAGAATTATCTGGATTATATTACAAATAACTGCGAGGTTTTTAATTATGCCGCAAATAAACATTTTTGCGATATTCAACCTGTATAACGTCCCATTAGAGAATTGGCGTAAGAAAAGTTATGCCGAGCAATTTTGAACCTTGTCATTGGTTTAATGTAGTTATTTTGTTCATGAATCTATCTTACGTCTATTTCATTTTAAATCTGACTAACACCTGATTCTTCTAACGTATTTAAAGTTTTGTTTGGAAGAGACGTTCTTGACGGACATAAGTTGACCAGATGGAATGCAAAGGAGCCAAATTGGAAGCACCCGTAATCGACATACCTATTCGTCGACATAAAGAGATTAAAGAGTACTGAGGCAACTAAAGGAGAAACTACTGGTGTTAGAGTATGTATGAGCAAATTAATAATATCATAACCATTAAACCACTAGGTTGTTACATAAAAGTACCTAAAATATTTCATTTTAAATCATGCTACGAAATTGCACCAAAAAAGTCCCTGCAAAATTGCTCAAGTAATAATCTAATAAATTTGATAACTGGCGAATCAAAGATAAATCAGGCAGTCAGCGAGGAAATTACGAAACTTCGTCGTTATAGAAGATGGAAACCAATGATTTAGAGATTTAGGTGATTCTGCTCAGTTGATAGCAGAAATATCAATAGGGTATCAAAGTAAACTGTAACATACTGTAACTGACATATGATTGAAATAGAATCGCTTTATGCACGCAATATAATCGCTCAGGTCATTTTAATTGGCCAGTTGTGTAGCTATGTGATCTAATACGAGTACGTAAACATCGTGATTTTGATTACGATCAAATATAAAACAACTTATTCAACATTGATCTGAAAAGAAAAGAACAGTATGTGTAGGCTTTTTAGGTTTAGTAAGCAAATTCGTAGATACTAACATCGCAAGCTAAATCGGCAGAATATTATTGGAACAACAGCGTAGAGGTCACAAATACATTGTTTTTGTGCGGCCAAGAATTTATTAGTGTGAACCAGATTTCGCATCCGTACTCAATATCTAAGGGATGATGCGTAATATTTATGATAAATTTGTAGTGCTACATTTTAGTTTACAGTTTGATTCAATCGCCATAGCATTTCATATTTTGTTTCTTTGTTACAAATTTCTTAGTTATCGTTAGCTGTTGACATTAATTAACGAATTGTTGTTCTGTCCGCTTATAAAATACGACCTAGTATTTTAATGCTCTTAAAGGTAGTAGAAGGATTTTATGTTGGCTGAAAATGTGCATTATAAGCGCTTTGTAGTAGTAGCTGCTTACTACCACTCGGATAAACTAAAAAACATTACCCTCCTTAACATTTTCAGTCTGGCAAAAAATACTTGAAAGTTGCATTGTCTATCCAAAACTTTGTAATGATTTTAATTTATTGTTTCCTTTCTTGTTGAAACGAAAACTAAAATAATAATACACATGATGTTATAAAAGCTGTCAGTGCTTAAAACTTTACACCCCGTAGTCGATGTGTATCAAATCTAACATAAAACTATGATTGATCAAAATCAAACGTAAAATAAAATAAAACATAAGATATATAACTTTATTTATAAATATTTCACTCTCAATCGTGTTAGTCAAAATATCAAAACTTTAAATAAAAAATATTATGTCTCGTGTATGTCGCCTGGGAAATCTGGTGTGTGCTAGCCGAAATACAGAAAGGTTGGTCATTTCAAGGAATAACGTAACGGATTTTCCGAATGAAATACGATTACGTATGTTCATTACAAAATATGATTTCTGTGTATAGCGACTACGAACTACTGACACTAACCTAAAGGGTTGAAGACATATATTTAAATATTGTTTTTCCCATATTCCTTTCAGAAGGTGTTTATTTTGCTCTTTGCATTTTTATTATTGTGCTTATTTCTCAACAGTATTCTAAGCTAGGTAACATAATAATATTTTGACAGAAAAGGTTTATTTTTTCACATAAGTTCGAAAAGATAATACAGGAAACAAATTGTTATGCCCGTAGGCGAGGCTACTAATGCTGTGTTCCATATTTAAAACCACATTTCTCTTTAAATGCCTTCGAAGGAAGATAAATCAGTTAGATATGAACAGTTTATTTGCTATAAGTTGACATATAAAATGAGCAATAAATATTTTTTATTTAAATACGATTGAAAGTTATGGAGTCGAAAAGTTTTAAGTGCAAAAATAAAAGTTACTTCTCAGTATTTAATATGAATGCGGAAAGTGCAGCCTATGCAGTGTCTATACTCAAAGCACAAATCTCGATCTGAATCGGATTCATTTATATGTAACAAGCCATAGGCGCTACTGTTGGATTTTTCTTCACACTTCGTTACTCTCAATTTTTGAGTCAGGGGTTCTAAAAGTTCGTCCTGCATCTGCAATGCATTAAACTATAAGCGATTCGAATTTCAGTGTTTAAAATGAACGAAAATACTTAGTCATTAATTTTTTTATAATGATTTGGGACAACAATAAACTCACGTGTATAGAATACTATTGTTGCATATATTTAAATCTCACGAGGCTGTAGAACATCGTACATTCCAGGGCCCTTGACAGAGTCTTCTAAATTGCTAACACAGTACAAATAGCTATACCAGGATGACCCATTTTCGGCAGAGACCATGGCTAGCTGGAAAAGTTCTGCTAACCAAAATTGGCTAAAACAATATCGACATGACTCATAGCAGTAAAAAAGCATGAAATACTATCCAACAGTTGACCAGTGAACCACAATCAGCCAGTCAAATTAGCGCTAATCAAAGGATAGTAGGGTTTGAGCCCTTTTTATTATAATTTATTTAATGTGTGCGTGTTGTTATAATTTAATTCCTTTTTATTTTGTTAATCTATTTTTTTTGTTTGTAAACTTTCGGCTTATAGACATCCGCGATGTAACTGCACCTACCTGAAAAGCAGCGCTGTCATATATATTGCTGCAGCACAATCCAGAGGTAGGATCAATTTTTTGGCCTCCTGCAGGATCCTGATTATAAACTATTACTACAACTTATAAAATGAAATGTGTGTATCCTGTAGCAGATCTAAAAAATAAATTACTTTCTTTATTTCAGTCAGATAGCACATCAACTACTTTTAAATTGCAAGCCTTCGGGCCACTGTAACAAAGTCCCTAAGTTAAAGAGACTTGACAATGACTGCGACGATATCAGAAAACCATTTTTCTTTCAGATGTTGTCGCAGAAATTAAAACTCTTAAATGTGGTAAAGCCTCTGGTGTAGACAATATTTTCAATGAAAAATTAAAGAGCTTGGACCAATTGCTGATCCGTGGTTGTGAAAATTAAAAAAAAAAATCTAGAATCACCTTTAATTCCCGGCCTTTGGCGAAAGTCTAAAGTCATAGCTATACATACCGAAACCAGACAAAACTACAGTTGACCCCAAGAACTTTCGGCCAATAGCTCTTCTATGTCATACGTTTATGTTAAACTATTCAAAAGATTACTAATAAGCCACCTCACAGGCCAGATAGACACAAAATTAATCCCAAAACAGACTGGTTTCAGACCTGTGTAGTCGAGCTGTAATCAGACCATTAAACTGGTTTAACATATTAAAGACGGGTTTGAGACTTGTAAGGTGACGGGCTCTGTGTTTGTGGATTTGGCGGCGGCTTACGATACGTCAACCTGAGACAGCTGTTGTGGAAAATGAACTCACTAACAAAAGATCACAAATTTGTTCACGTTCTCCGAGAACAACCGCCGTTCCCAGGTTCACCTTCTCTCAGACAAAAGTCATTGGAGATCGCAAAAAATGGCTTACCTCAGGGCAAACAACGACCAATCATCTAGTCCGAACACCTCCCGTTACATTTATGCTAATGATCTTGCGCTCACCTTCCAAGTAACTAACATTGAGGAAGTCGAGGCTAACTTAACTGTGGTGCTAAATAACTTAGCTCCTTACTATATCGCTAACTCTCTAAAGCCCAACGCGAATGAAAAACAGTCCTTCGTGTTTCATCTTCGCAATAAAGAGGCAGGTCGCAAGCCGAACATTGTCTGGGGCGGGGTCTCTTTTGTGAATAATGATAACACAAAGTATTTTGGTGTATTGCTAGATAGATTACTCACATTCCAAGAAAATTGTGAGACTATTAAGCAGAAAGTGCATGTTTGCCAGCCTGTTGCGTAAACTAATCTCGACAATGAGGCGCGACGCCTAACGTTATGCGGACAACCGGACTAACTTTGAACAAAACGTGCCGGATCATCACTGGATGTTTGAATCCGACCCTGGTATCAAAGCTGTATCCACTAGCAGAAATCGCTCCTCCATCGGTTTCTAGAGTGGTAACAAGCTCTATTGAGGGAGCCAAAATGGTAAAAGAAATCCGACATTCGATACACGCTTACACCTCTGTGCCGCAAAGGCCAAAAAGTCACAACAGTTTCGCCAACTGTTTCCTCCCACTTACAGGGGAGACGTCACAGGCCAGACTCAGACTGTGGCGAGATATTGTTCCGGTTACTATACCGGTCGTCCCTCCATCGGAGAATCTCCCTTCAGGGCATGAGCTGTCTTGGCTGACTTGAAAGTCTTTACATAGACTTCGAACTCAGGTTGCCCGGAGCAAGGATAATTTTGCTAGGTGGGAACCTGGCAAGATTATCCTTGCTTGAACCATTCATCGATGATACGAACCTAACCTGTACGGTGTCGTTCCGCATAGGATGGAACACTTTATGTCAGGAATTGTTCAACGCTACAGATAACGCAATATCTGTAGCTGAGTTCTGGTCTGACAAAATCTAATTGCCATTAATACGCTAAGAAGAAGAGAGACTTTCAGGTGTGTTGGAAGATCCTACATCACCGGTCCTAGATACTAAATTCTTTGACGCGGGTGTTTTACAAAATGGCACAAACATTTATGGATTACATCTCTATCCTTTTTCTCACACTCAACACACTCTTTCTCACACACCGTGTCATTCAATATACATACTGATATTAAATGACACGGTGTGTGAGAAAGATGTTGGGATTTCGATTTATAATTACTAACACATAGAAAAGTTTCATTCTTAATTGCCAGATAAAGCAACTGGGTTAAAACTAGTAGGTACTAGAGGGTACGAGACTTGCAGCAGAAACATGGAACTTTTATTGATACCCTGAGTAATGTTAACCTTTGACTGCTTGTACCAAGTTGTTAAGAATGGATTATTTTTCATTTTAGTTATCATGTTTTTAACCGACTTCAAAAATAGAGGAGGTTTCTCAACTCCATCGTATATATTTTTTTAATTTAATATTCTAGAGCAAAGAAATACCAAAATTTGTCATATTTGTTATGTTTATTAACACTTTATTCTTAGGGATGAAGACCCCAAATTACAAGTATTATCTACCTGCTATGGCATCTTTAAATACATACCTATGTTTAGATTACAGGTAATCACAGGTAATCGTAGCATGCGTAGTTAGGAAATTACTATTATATTCTAGATTATTTTACTAATACAACATTGGGTAGACTAACAATTTATCGTATATTACGTTTTAGTTTTAACGTTTTTTTGACAAAGTTATAACATGTCGCGGCGTTGGCTACATCTAGTGGGTCCGTCAGGCGGTACTTTAAACTAGATTAATGACCACAGCACGTTAAGCTGTCGCTCTCAGACAACATTAGGAGGCTTTGGCGTCAAGCGTCGAAGGTCCGTAATGCTTGCTGATTACATGCCTACCATCGAAATGGGTTTACGGATAAAGGCATGACAAACGTTTTTTTGAATAAAGAATTTGTAATCCATCATGTTTCTGGTTTAATATAACTTAAATATTTTTATAATTAAAGCAATCCGAATGTAATCTCGTTTGTAGTCATTTTAACAAACAAACGTATTTCTTGTTTATTAAAATGTCTACAACGAATTTCTGGTTCTCAGATACCTTAGCTGAGATAGTATCTGATGTTAATAAGGCTACCGTATTAGTAATATAAGAGCTAACGGTATCAAAGTAAGTAATCTTTGGAAGGAATCAACAGTGTAGATTTCGGCTGTTTGGCAATAATGGTATATGAAGCTTATCGCCGTAATATATAGAGTAAAAAACGTTTCTATTGCCATTAAAGAGCTGAAGAATTTACTTTTATCCAGCGGGACGTATCTAGACGTTGAGATTTAGTATCACATATCTTGAACACTAGTAATAAAGTAGTTTAATGAAAAATTAGTAAATATTTTAGATTAAACGTCTACTAACATTGTAGAGTAAACTATCTTTGTTATGACAGATACTTACGTGTTTTAAATCATGTTAATCCAAGTAAAGCTATGTCTATGTCTAGAAACATAAAATGGAGTATAAAATAAATTGATCTCTTGCCAGCAGGAGATTGGATTACATACTATCCTTCTTTAGTGTCGAATACTCTTACACGCGGTTTATGTGCTGCAAAATTTTATACACTGTCCGCGATATGACGTCTTGGCGAATATTGTCATCATGCACTTGCATATACTTAGCTTTACTTTTTTTACTTGAATATAAAGTTGCATGATGAATCTGCATTTTTAGTAAAAGATGTTTTCTTTGTAATACAAATTAATTTACTGTTTTAGTTGTCTTCTGTAAAGTCTGATTTAGTTACTTAACTTTAAAGTGCTTACACGTCATGTGGGTTTTAGCGAAGTGTGCACAAATGTTTACATGATTAACTGACTTAAGATTATTAAATTATTACTCTTTCTTTTATTATTAATACAGCAAAAAGATTACCACACTTGTTTTAAGATTTCGAGATGTTTTATGATGTTTCTTTTTCAATAGTAAAATCAATTAAAATATTCTTATTATTTTAAGTTAAATAACTTGATACCTAATTATGACTTGACTTTTTATTGTTTGCGGTGTATCCTTAAATTGATATCAAAATATCGTCTTGTTCTTAAAACTTTATGAACTGGATTCAAAGTTTAAGAATATTCAGTTAAATTTATAATGAGTAGATAATTTAAGACGAATATTTATTTTCTGCTGTCCTCTAAATCATCGTAAGAGACAGAAATAGTAGTAAGTTTAAAAGAAGAACAGGTACAAGTGGTTTTAGTTACAAATTTTGTATGAAGGTTTCATTTAGAACATAGATGCAACAACAAAGACGAAATTTAGAGAGAGATAGATAGAGAGAGTCACTTTGGTAGGCTAATATAAAAAAAAAAAAAAACCATTTTGGGGACAAATTTATTATTGTTTACCAACAGGGGTGGCAAAGTTTGTATGAAACTTCTATAGTTTTGATAGTACGATTTCCAAAAACTAGAAAAACTTAATATTTAAAGAATTTGAAGTTTCGTTAATATTTTTTTAAACAACCCTTACAAAGGGGTGAAATAGGGAGTGTAAGCTTGTATGGAAATATTTAAAGCTATCGACTCCAAAGTCACATTATTATACTATTTACTAAAATTACTTAGGCACCGTTTTTTATATCTAGAAACTATTGTTATTAAGTCTATTATTTAAGTCTATTAAGTTAATTTTTGTTAAAAAATATTTTATTTTACAATTTTAGTAATGGGTAGACCTAAATCTTGCTTAGGTATTATTTTTGTACACACTAAACATTTTGGCATATTGAACCGTATGTAGTAAGCTCGACATGACTGCTGCTGAGGAATTCCCCCGACTGTATATTCTCACCTGTAATGGCATTCATAACCCATATGGGTGCAAAGTTCTTATCATTAGAAAATAATTAAGTCCAAACACCAAGTAATTGCTATAAATCGTTGTGAATTTTCCTCGACTCTCTTTGTGCTTCATCATCAGATCGACTCAAAACCTTCACTAAATAGTAGTGCCTTAAAATACTTAATGAAAAACATAACAAATGCACTAGTCAGCACTACGGTTTTCAAAGGTTTCTCTCGATTTCTCTGGGATGCCATAACCAGATCCTGGTTTTCTTAACAAAATACTACCCTTGAAATGTTTCCTTTCAAACAAAAAAAGAATCATCAAAATGTGTTCATAAACGACGAAGTTATCCGTGAACACACATATATACGGTCGAATTGGGAAAACCTTCCCCTTTTTTGAAGTCGGTTAAAAAAGGAGCCGCAAGTTTGTGAACTTTCGAAAATTTCGTAAACTTTAGTGGTATGATAGATTTAAATGAGATTTGCCATAGAGACGGATTATACTGATTATTACTGATACAATGTACGATTGCCGTAATATCAGGCAGGCAATATTCTCATAAAGGTACGGTACGGTAAGGTTTCACGCCAACGAAGGCGCGGGAAATAGTTGATATATAAAACCTTTAACCGAGATAGATTCCTGGGGCAAAGCTCGAGACGCTCAGTCGACGGAAATGAAGAGCGCCGTCACTTATTTCTTATTTATATAGGATTCTTCGTCTTTTAAGAAACACAGCGAGAATCAACTACCGGCAAACACCCACTATAAAACATCAGCGGCCATCACGTACGGAAAGGCAAGCTCATTTGTTCCACAAGCTATGTACACCAGTAATCACTGGTATATTAAACAGGACAGACCATTAAAGATACGACATAAAATTAAGTATTAACAATTTCTACAGTTTCCATTTACTGCTGTAATTGGTGCAGATGAAAAGAAAAGGTTTCATAAAAGTAAAAAGTTCGCAGATTTCCAACGCTTTAGTCTCAGATAAGTACTTACGGACTCAAACAGTTCACTAAGATTGAAAAACTTCCGCATGAGTTTTATCTTCTTTGGTCGAAACGTTTTTCTGGAATGCCCACACTTTCGCCACATGTATCGGAACAAATAAAGTAAAAGATGGCCCCACGTTCATAGTAATCTAAGTTTAGCGTAACTTATTCGAAATATTGTTATTCGGAATGTTGCGAATACTCTAAATGCGACTGTGATTTGGGGCGAAATGAAAATGGAGGGTCTTGACAAAGATGTTACGGATTTAGACTCTTCTATTATATGAACCTTTTAATATAGATTTATCTTTTTCAAATGTTATTATGAATAAAATATACTAAGGATAAAAAACGATAAAAGTAGATATTAAGACTAAATGTTTACAAATCCGTTGTTGTTGAAGCGGCGTCAAATCATAAGCTTTATTCCAGAAATAGCAAACCGTGAACGGTAGAAGATTACGAGTAAGAATTTCATTATTGTTTCAAGCTCGTTGAACATGAAATCACTGACAGTTGGAAGCAAGTACAAACTTGTTTAAGCATATATGTTATATATTATTTGTATACCTGGTTTAAGTTTGTGTTTTTTACATTTATAAATTGTTATGAGACAAATTTATTTATCACCTTCCGTGAGTTTTTCGGCAGATGATATTTTGGTCTAACTTGTATTAGTATTTTTGACATGACAGTCACCTAATCTCCACTGAAATTCTAGGGGTAGATCGTACTTCTCAAGCTACTTTCCGACAAACGAGTATTGTACGTTTCTGTGATAATCCAGAGCGGACGTTTTGAGAAAAGGGTTAAATCACGACTGTTCACGACACATTTTTAATAAAAAAAACTATGGAGTTCAAAACCAATTCCAGACGCAAAAATGCTTACAGCTCAGAATATAATCGAAATGTGATGATGTGTGAAATGAACATCATTCAGAATGGGTATCAGGTCAACATAAGGCCAAAACTAACTATTAGATACCAGTTATCGATGACATTGCGCCTTTTGGCTGTTTGTGTATAGGCGCAGAACAAGGTTTGATGTCCCACCTGATAACAGCGTTACTTACGTTAAGGTTTTTAAGACGTTTTGTTGATATGGACAGGGTTTTGTTATCTCGTATAGGTAGTTTACTCATAGGGCAAATAGTAGCATGTTGCCTAGCGATGTAAAATAAGCGCAGAACCAGTTTTCTATGGTGTCATTTTAAAATGCGAATAAGATATCCTTTACGCATTTGTACCTATGTCAAGTTACTGTCAAGTAATAGATACCTACATCGTCGCAAAAGCAGATATTTTCTGAAATAAGAAACAGAAACACCTCTCAAATAAATTTTTCCACGATATCTGGCGGCAATATGAATTACAGAATATTTTAAATGCCAGAACGTTTAAAACTTTCAGCCACAACTTTTGTTGACTCTTCGGGTAACTACACTTTTTAATTGATTTGATAAATTTAAAACACGATGAGAAAGTTTTGAAGATAAGTCAATTATACTAATTAAAAGAGAAGAAGATGAACAACACGAAACAAATATAATTGAAACAATAATATAATTTAAAAAAAAATCTATGTTATAATTAGTTACGAACAGTAAAGAGGCGTAAAATAAATAAACAAACGAATACAAACATAAACAAACTCAATAGAATAAGTTAAAATTGTTATAGTATACTACAACTCAATTTAACTCAAAGGACTACAGATATTAAACTATGTCGTGTAGAAATGTCAAAGTTTTAACAGCTTGATGTGACAAGGGACTAAAGTCAGAAATCCGGCACTTCCTCTGGCATTACGACAACACCTATTCACACTTATCAGCCAAAACACTCTATGAATCATTGAAAAATGTGTCTGACCTGCTTCATTTTTTAAGGGCCTAGACAAGTGAAATAAACGCTAATGAATAGAATAGAATAGATTAACCAACGTGTGAGATTGACATAAGCTAACACTAAGCTTGTCTACGCCCTCAGAGCTTGCGCATTTACAGGTATTAAAAAAATGTAAGATAAGGTTAAGGGTCCGTTCACACAGACCGGCTCGGAGAGCATCGGCGCGCATTTTTCTTTTTACACAGACCGGATCGTATACGCTTGGAGTTGGTCTGAGCGGAGCCGCCAACTATTTCACATAGACCGGCTGGAAGCGACCTGAAAGCGGATACGCTCGAATCGGTCACAGCCGGTCGTATCAATCGCAGCCGGTTGGATGTGCTCGGAGCTGATCGGATGCGATTGTGCTATCAAAATGGCGGTCGGCGTGGGGAAGCGCGCACGCAATCGGAACCTATCGGCTGCGCGAGCGAGAAAGAGCACGCAATCGGAGTCGATCGGCTGCGCGAGCGAGAAAGAGCACGCGATCGGAACCGATCGGCTGCACGAGCGTTAAAGAGCATGCAACCGGAGCCAAACCGCTGCACGATCGAGAAAAAGTACGCGATCGGAGGCGGTCAGCTCCTCTTATTATTTCACACCAAGCGCCTTCAAGCATTCTTAATGACAAAAGCAGTGCACATGCAAAAATAAACCTTTATACAAATACTAAAAACCTTGTTTTCAACGTAATAAGAATCTGCTCTCCTCTCCGAGCCGGTCTGTGTGAACGGACCCTAACTGGTAGAGAATGCTTTTCTTTGCACCTATGTGCATAAAGTTTAATAAATAAATAGGCGATTAAAGCGTAAGAAATCCCATAAATAACTGCTTATAGTTTTGATTTTTCTGGCATGTCTTAAAAGTGGTCAATATTATTCCAGTCTACGAGTAAACAAAAGGAAAAAGGCAAATACTTTAAAGTCTATACGTATATAATAAACTTTATATTTATTTTTATTTAAACTTAAATATTTACTTGATTCTTTGGTCTAGTGGATCAATCCCGTTTAGTGTATTGGCCAAAATATTTTTATGAAATAAAATTAAATAAAAGTCAAATTTAAAAGTACAATTTGTTATTCTGAATATCGTTATGCATTTTTCTCAAACAACCGCTTTATTTTCGAGTTGAATTTGAAACGTTACGTCATTTTATTTGAAGATCTGCTAACTACCTGTATCTATAATAAACCCTTTGGATGTTGTAGTAATTTATTTATTTACATATACCTACCCACCTACAATAATATTGTTATCACGGCACATGCATTTAGTATCACGGTTTTATTGTAAAACTTTCTACGTCTTTAGTAATATAGGTTTGAGTTGCCGTAACATTTGTAAATTAAATAGTATAACGCATTGTTTTAAGTATTAATGAAAATTATAAAGAATTTTATAATTTTCATTAAGAAAGGAACGGCTTAAAAAGGTATCTCTCATAATCATCGTCTCCAAAGCTTGAATCTTCCCGCTGTTGGCACTACCATTCTTGATACTAACTATTCGATAATTGTGCATTATTTTAATGATCCCCAGAGCCTTTCCTTTTTAAATATTCTCTTCTATAAGGAAAATTAGCTTTAAAGGCATTCATCATCAGCCTACGGCAGTCCACTGCTAGACATAGGCCTCTCCCAAGGCGCACCATCTTGCCCGATTCACGGCTGTTTGTATCCAAAGGCATTAGACGCCAAAAATTAAAATTCAAATTATTTTGTTAATATGTCTCTCAATTAATTTGATTAATTATTTAGTAGCAGATGTAAATTTTGATTTGGTGATTTTATTTTTAATTTTTTTTTTTTTTTTATTTTATTTTACGTTTTTTTATACGACTAGCGTCTCATGTTGTGCTGGCATTGCACAAAGGTGTTTTAAAATTACAGCTTTCTGCAGGAAATTCATAGCTTTTCTCTATTGTACCTAATATACCTACATCCTACATAATATGCCTAGATTATGCATGTACCTAAACCTTACAGAAAAAATCTCTGAACGATACAATTTATATGGTTTTAAAGAAGTTAGTAAAGAAATCTCGAAACCACTTCCGCTGTTGATTCGATTCTTAGAGTCGACAGTCGTAAACATAAAGTAGGATGTTGACTTATCTGCCACCGTCACCAATAAAAAAACAATACGAGGAGGGCAACCGCCGCGTGCGCACTCTTCATGTTGCAAACGCCTTTGGGTTTCATTTACGGAGACGCGAGGTGTTGCTTTTCTCAAACTCAAATATATAGCGTTTTATAAATGTGTTTAGTGTTTACACGTGTTAGTTTGACATGGTGCGGTTTTTACCTAGCGGCGGGTTTTATTGTGGCGGCGCATCCAGTCTTATTTGGAAATGGTGTGCATCGCTACATTCGGCGGGCACCAACGCGTCTCTATAAGCAACATCGTACTTGTATATTGCCATACGTTCGTCTTTACGCGTGCGCTTTTCGCGCCGCCGCTGAAAACGTCTGGACGCGCCGCACAACGCCTCTCTGTAAACGAGGCCTTAAGAGTTCCGTATTTTCCGTCAGTTATCGGAGCCTAAATACGTTACTAGTACAATCTTATTAGGAGACGATGTAATCTCCAGATTGCTGTAGACACTGTATACGAGTATATGCGAAAAGGAAAATTTACTAATAGCAAATGAAACATTACTTCTCTATTTGAAATTGTCTGCCCAGTAAAATAACCTTTTTTGATGAATACATTTAAAATTCAAGATTCAAATCGAAAATTCTATTACGAAGACTGCATACAGCTTTGGTAAATGTAGACAGTCGGCAATTTTCAGTAGTGAGGCGAATAGGCTCTTTTGCTATGAACAAATCTTATGAACAACTAGCGTCCCGCGTCGTCACTTTACCCGCGTCTTGGCGGGCAAATTCATTCGTTTCTTACAATTAATTTAAATAGAAAAATAATCTCGTAGTGAGGCAACTAACTTAATAATATACTAGTCTCATCACCCTCGGATTGACTGATCTTGAATTTTGATTAACTATGTGTTATTGTGACAATAATATGCTATATGGGTCGATCATCCTTTGGTTAACGAAGTGACTAACAAGTAATTTGGTCGAATCCTCTAGAGAGAGCCTATATGTAAGCAATAGCCAAGCTGTTACCGAAAGTAGGTAAGTACCTACCTATAAATACACAAATAATGAATATGTATAACGAAAAATGAATAATGACAGTGTAAGTTTCAATGTTTTAAGGTTTTCGATGTTTTTAGAATAAGACTAAGTCGTTCAGTAAAAGATCCCTGCTGATTTCGGTCCTTTTACCACGTACTTTAAATTAATGAAAACGTAAAATATTAATAGGTCGTTAATTTTACCCTAAAGAGGTCCACGACTTTTTATTGCAATGTAATCATCATCATTACCAGTTCTTACGTAATGCTTTCCTTCCAAATATTCACCCAATATTCATCACGTCTAAAAGGTTATGATACTTTTACGATATTTGTGTGACGACATTTATGGTAACATTTGTAAGAAACATTTTATAGAAGGTACTTACATGAATATTATGCTATTAATATCGAATTGGATATTGCGCTGCAATAATGACTAAAAGAAGCGTTACTTTCTATGTGGTTTAGAGTTTAGATTTAAAAGAAACAAGTAGAATTAAAATAACTATACAAGTTCGTTTCTGCGTGGAGTACTGCTTTCAATCAATAAGGTTACAGTGGTATGTTGTCCTTACCATTGTAAGAGGCCACTACAAGTAATTTCTTTGAGCATTTACACCCACAGAGACGTTGCCTCATGTCAGTTTTAATTTTTTTTTCTATTTTACTTTTGCTACAGAGTGTTCTGAAGTATTTTTGGAATCAATAGTACTCTTTCCTTTTGATCAAGCACACGTACACTACTGAGGTGGCTTTTTCAAAATTGGTAACTTTATATACGCGATATAAAATTATTAGTTAGAATTTTTCCTTAAAAAAATATAAGATTACAACATAGTTCATTTACACCATAATATAACCGCCATTGTATCTATCAGAAGTTTCCCGACCCTAAACTAAAACATTTTCATTGTTTATATTTGTATAGAGGGGTTCCTGTTTCTGTTATCTTTCCAAACGCTTTCAATAAAACAATACAATACCAACAGATTGCTCTTTTATCGTAATTGTAAATCGTTCTTAGGGTAGGCAGTGTTTAGTTGTATTGGAATTATAGCAGTTATAGTTTCGAGATGGTAGAAGAAACAGTAGTTGTGATGATGCCCCAAGTTTGATCGAGTGAAATAAGTGGAATAAGGATTTTCTAGAGATATTTAGAATAAATACATAAGAAAATCCTTGGCGGTGTGCTTTGTTGTTGATTAATTAATAAATTATTACAAAGGCATCCGCGACCTCGACATTTAGTGCAAGAGTACTCTAAAACAAGCCTGTTCACCACATTAAGAATAAAAGGTGCGATCTTATATTTATGGAATTGAACTTAAGTTGGGTTCTACGACCTTCTAGTAACAAATACAACCACCCGCTTCCTTATCTCTAGTGTTGTAAGAAGTAATTAAGCTAGCGAAACTGGCACTCGGTCCGAAGCTTAAGGGCAATATAAGGCCGCTTGTAAACGTTTACTGCAAAATATGGAGCAATTCTAAGAATTACACGGTTCGTTAAATGACCTCGAGGGAACTGTAATCGTCATATATGATTGACGCATCCGTAATTGCAATCCGAGCTCCATGTTGGCTAGTAGATTGTATTATGCAATTATAGTTCTAGTTGCATGCTGTCTTGCATTGACTAACTTTGAATAACTAAGTATGAAATTTAATCACGTGGATCTATTTCGTACTTATACGAATGTAAGCATGGCAGCAATTGCAATATTTTGGATAGGATTTGCTTCACTGCAGGTCATAGGATGTCACAAAAAGAGGTGTTTGCCATAATCACTACCCTTGGTAAACAGAGGCCCTAGACAAGTGGCATAGATTTCTATTCTATTCATAGAATAGATTATAAAATGTGTAGAATTGACCTAAGCTAACGCCAACATTGCCGGTACCTAATGTCGATTTCATACATTTTTTAATCTATTCTATGAATAGAATAGAAACCTATGCCACTTGTCTAGGGCCTTTTGATTGGTGACCGCTGTGAGATGCTTTGTGGTATGCAAATAGAACTGCTGGTCGCTAGTTATTATTCACTAAAATGAGATCCAAGGCTACTTTCAGTGGCTAATGCTTCTCGCACTGAAATCTAAAGACGCGATAATATCAATCTTCTTGTAGCAAAATAGCTTTGAAAGCTGTTAAATAGTACAAAAGAAATCTTGTTGACCTAAAAGTATCACTTACAAACTTTACAAACCTTCAACAGAATACACCTACACATGTTATGGATAATCTCGATTCTGAGACAAAATTATACTTTATACAAATTGATTGATCTTTTCAAAGGTCACCAACTTTGTTCTACATTCTATTCATACATAAATTAAACTTAAAAGAGCGATTAATTCACGTGGAGTAGACCGTATAATGTAAAGAGGCGTAGCGCGTTTTATTATATGAAACGTTTAAAGATCACACTCAGTTCATATTTATGCAGGTAACATAATTTTTGAATTCTTAGTAAACTTTATTATAATTTATTTTTGGAGTAAGTATATTTGATTTAGACTTTTAATTTCCACATGGTAAAGCAATCTATTTAATTACGAGAGTATTATTTTAGAACTATCTTTTAATAATAATAATAATAATAATATTCTACCACATTCACACAGCGCCATCTAGCCCCAAATTAAGCAATTATATTTGCTTGTGTTATGGGTACTAAAATATCTTATCTTTTGTCTGTTTCTAACTATTACCACATAAAATATTCATCTAACAGTCTTTGTGTGCTGTGTTTATTTTCATATAATTAGAATTTTGTTTAGAATTTTGTGATACATGTGGTTTACTACATTAAACTACCATAGATAGAAGATTTTAAGTAAACAAATGTGATTGCTAAAATCATTATACCTAGGTACTTATTCTATCTATCTATTTGAAAACGTGTGCTGAATAAGACATCTGGCGTCTACGCTAAAGCCTCTTCCAAAAATAGGAGTATACCACAGTCAGTACATACATTCTTCTTTCGTTGACATCGAGTCAACCAATATCGTCAAGTGACTGGCTTTGACAACAACGCATCGCTAACCCTAACAATAACTTGATTATTTCTCATTACAAAAAAGCAAAAATATTCTATCTACCTAATGTTGTCCAGGTATATTATTATGACTTCAAGATGTGTAAGTATACAACACATTCGAAAGATAAACAGATAAAAATCTTCTATCAACGCCGTGATACAAAAGTTATTTGTGTATTGTTGTTACGAAGATTCTTTCATTTAAAACTATGACTTGCGTGTTCGAATATAAATCTATTTATGTGTACTATAGAAAATAGATTCATAGGAATTTCATTCACGTAGGTACCCAGAATGTTATTTAAAGATTACGTACGTTAATCTAACTGCTGAATACCGTTGCTTATAGCCGGAAAACAAGCCAAATGTTTACTAATATTATAATACCGGGCTTTGCTTCTTCTTTGAAGAAACAAGACGTTAACGATTCATGCGAATATTGATTCATAAACTTTGACGAAAATAGTAAATACCAACTGGTTTCGCATAAAAGTTGAACATCAAAACATAGGAAGATCAGCAAGAATGTACTCGTGTATCGTCAATTTTAGATAAATATAAGAGGCAATATAAAGTAATATGAATTAGTAATATATAAAGTAATGTTAATATTTCAATCAAATCAGAGCATTCTGTACGATCATTCGTAGCGAATTCTGCAGTAGTATTATTTGGTTTTTGATACAACTCCTGCTCTATAAACATGCCGTTCATTGTGCCAAAATTTTACAATTAATACAATACACAATTAACGAACCAAATTTAAACCCAGACTTTGGTCTAGAGTATACGAGAACTGTCTATTCTCAGTGGCCAAACTAAACTGTCAATTCCATACGCTAGGGGATTCTGGTGCATGTGCAATTTATAGCCAAATATCTTCGATTTGGGAAAGTCTAGAGTTTTGTAAACGTTTGTAGGCTAGGTTCGAGAGAATAACCGCATTTCATTAGGCAGCTGTCAAACTTGTTTATCGGTATAAAAGCGTGTTAAATGAAAAGAGTGCTTATATAAAAAGAATTTAACAAAAAAGTTGCTTACAATGTTCACAAAGCTTACTTCGTTTCCTTCATGAAATGGCTCATAATAATAATTAATTTAAATCTAAATTCATAAATATCGTGTGTAGGATCACTGCATTAGAATGTTTGTCAAATTTCACCTTTTTTGCAAACGATATAAAGTAAAAAATAGCTAAGCGTATTTTTGTTTATGAATCACTTTTCTATGAAACGAGTGATATTTGTAACATACTTCTGCGTATGTAAACAAACACAAAGCCTATTGAACTGTCAACTGATTTACATCCCTATGTAATTCTAATGGAGTCTGCGTTAATGCCCTTTAGAATAACTATCCATAAGTAAAACAACAATAATTATTAGACGTGGATACAAACACGCGAAGTGAACTGTTTGTGATATGGATGCAAACGTACGAGACAAAATATTACGTAATTTAATATGGTAATTACGTAGGTTTCGACCATTCTTTTGATTGTGATAATGAAATTGTATAATTTTGTGTCAAACATAACTTTGTAATTCATAAATTTATATTAAGCTGCGTTTCTTTATTTTGGCAACATTATATTTCTGATAAACTTAAAAAGTATTGTTGCGCTGTTTACCAAAAATAGTACCTACCACTATTTATTTTTACAAGGTTTTATACAGTGGGTCAATCTCATTGATCTTTTGGCCATTCTAAAATTATTAATTAAAGAATTATGATTTTTTTGTTATTAATTTGATTTGATTCTGAATTTTAATATTAAAATCGGCTATTCACTACAGGTATGCCAATAATTATATTATTATTTGTTGTGAAGATATGCTTGTGTAGTCTTAGAATCAAATAGAATGAACGTACGCAAAATAACTCGTAACTCAAATTGTAACGGATTAAATTCTCAAGGGCGACAACACGTGAACGGACACGATAGGTATTTCAGGAATTGCTAACGTGTAGATTCTACGTAAGCATATCTACAATTAAAGTAAAAAGGCAATACCAGCTGAGATAAGCTCTAAGCTGTAGTAAAATTAACATAGATACATGCATAATAAAAGGTAGAATTAAATCTTTCCTACTCAACCACATGGAGGAGATTTTCGAAGTCGAGTTGATGAATAAGTCCATAAAATAATGGTCACAGGGTATACAATTTTTACGAAACCAAAACCTATTATTAATTGAAAGACTTTCAGTCAACTGCTGACAATGCTAAGGTGATATCACTACTAATATTATAAAATGTGAAAGTAACTCTGTCTGTCTATGTGTTACGCTTTCGTGCCTAAACCACTGAACCGATTTTGATGGAATTTGGTACAGAGATAGAATAGACCTTAGAGAACAACTATCATTTATAGAAAAATAGCCTTAAAGGAATTAAAATAACAGAACCTGTCTGTTGGTGGTAGGTTCGTATTTATAAAGTGAAGTTCCTACTTATATATATTACAGTCCATTGAATAGGATAGCTACACCTACCAGCACATCAGTTTGATCACGTGCCTGTTTACACGTATTTTCACCTTACAGTAAGCTATTTCATTACCAAGTAAGTTTCACAGATTTCTTTTCAGAACGGGTTTAGGTTGCCAAAGAAAATAAATTATCCCGTTTTGTAATTCACATCACGGTGTTTCGTGGTTTTAATCAAGCGGAAAGTTTAGGGAAAACGTTAATCCACTAATATTAGGATACGAAACTTTGTTAAGTCTTCCATGGTGACATTCAATGTATTCGATGTTTGCTTAGTCCTCATGCAAAACATTTAAATATGGTGTAAAACCTAAAATATTTAAAAAAACAAATCACGCCTAAACTTCTTTATCTTACTGCTTGGCTTGCGATGCAGTGAAATATAAAGAGACCAATAAAAACAAAAATAAAAAAAAAAAGTTTGAGAATTCCATTCAAGCCATTTGTAGTAATAGTCTCTAAGTGAGAGGTAACGCATCTAAACTTATTTAAGTAATGACTTAGATAAGTTTAAGTGCGTTCAAAAATTCAACACACATATTGTGTTGAATTTTGGGACTTGACGAATACCTACACCTAGACCTTAAAATTAAACACTTTCTCTTTTTTGCTATCATGTAGATAGCAAAAGAAAGAAAGTGTGCACATCAAAATATTTACATTAGTATTTTTATAGGTATTTAGTATTTATACGTCACATCCACATTATCCACAAAAAAGTAGGATCTAATACAGCTACTGACAAAATAAATTAGGTTATAACATAATATATATTTCTCATTAGCTTAGCCAGCATTGCATAAGTAATATCGGAAGTTGGATCGAGTTTTCTATTCGTATTTTCTCTTTGAATTGGACCGCAGTACCAACCTACTTAGAGTTCTTTAACATGATAATTCTTCAACATCTATCGGTACAAATAAGTATTACAGCTTTTGTAGTTTTAACTTTGCGTAATGAGGTATAATTCTTGATTATGCAAAGCCAAACAATTTTTTGCTTACATTTAGAAAACTATAAACGCTGTAGCTGAAACATTGCTAAAATTCACTGAAGTATGTATCTGATATATTAAGTCACGTTAGAATATAGTTAGAATACTATTAACTTCAATATTATTTTTGTCATCGTACGGTTTTTAATAAAAGTCTAATAACAATATTAAGTAATTTCTAGTAACCAAAACTTTCTTTACAGAAAATGTGTTTTTAAAAGCAGTGAATCGTAAGAAAGCTTTATGTCTAGAGTGCGGAACACAGTCTGTAGAGGTTTGGCACAGTTCCTCTCTCAACTGGCGGAAAATTGTCAACGGAGTCACTCGAACGTCCCTGATCATTGCCCATTAACTTCATAATACCTTAAATATGCTAAGGAGCTCGCATTTAAGAATAATAGTGGCGTAATACGTATACCTTCTAAGTTATACATTCGTTCAACTAATTATATAGTCTGGTGACGTCAAATGAAGAGATTCAAAGTCGCGTTGAATTAACTTTTATATCACCGTGCGGTTTGAAATATTACTTTTAAAGATGTTATGATATAAATTCTACAAATGCTAAAGAGTTCCTCATAATTATTATCTTTACATTTTAATTATACCTAAATTTAAAAATAATAATTCTATAATTTTAATCAAATAATCCGCCCCTGGTTGCTCCCGGTGCAAAGGTGCCCATAACACTTGCCGCGTTCCCGCGCTGAATGGCAATGGCCAACCTTTGCACCAGGAACGACCCAGAGCGGGAGTCACCACACACATTATTGAGTCTGCGCCCTAATTCTTGAACGAAGTTCTTTGCCTCTGTGCCCCAACTGCCCATGGTCTCTACTGCTATGGGTACAAAATTGTATAAAGGCTCTAATGCCGAATACTTAAGCTTCTTTTTTAAAGAAGCATCTTCCGCAGCGGCTGACGGGAAGCGGACGGTCCGACTCAGGTGGCTGGCGGCAACGGTGCTGACGC
Organism: Parascotia fuliginaria; assembly: GCA_963082885.1. Classification (NCBI taxonomy): domain Eukaryota; kingdom Metazoa; phylum Arthropoda; class Insecta; order Lepidoptera; family Erebidae; genus Parascotia; species Parascotia fuliginaria. The sequence goes on from OY720172.1 coordinate 14,442,957, forward strand.
ACGTGGCGTCCCAAATTAGGCACTTGCCATTTTTCCAAGGTACCAGAGTCAGCCCGTCCGGCCTCTTCCCGTCAGATCTGCTCAGACCTGGAGGCTCGAGCATGCACGGGACGTTGGCCGATACGAGGGCTCTACGAACTATGTCGTTGAGAGCGTGATGTCGTGGAAACCTCCCTGAGCAGCGACGACAACTCAGAGCATGATAGCCATCGGCTTCCACCATGGAACCGCAGGTGCATATATGGGGTTCACACACTCTGCAGCCCAGACGGAAGGCCACCGCCACCCGCAAAGAGTCATCGTCCAGTAAGGTGCCCAGGTGAGGCGACGGCAGTGCGTGCAGCCACGCTCCCGATTCGGATTGCGACACAGCTCGTAGTCTAGCCATATCGGCCCCCGAAGCCTCCTCTAATAATCTCCCCTGGATTTTCCTCGCTCCTTCGTCATCCCACGCCCGCTGTTCGTGCACTGCAACGGGGATAGTTGCACTCGGGTTGCGGGCCGACCAAGCTGATACCGCACTTGACACAAACGGTATGCCCACCTCATCACCATTGGGATTTAATAGGACAGTGACAAGACTGGCAACACCGTGCGCCGACGCCAGAAAGGCTGGCAGGCCCACATCACAAGCGCGACGCACCCCAAGACCACCGCACCGAACAGGGAGAACCGCCTGAGTCCACTGGGTCTCATCTAAGGAGACATTGATGACAGACTCCACAACCGATTTCAAGGTCTCGTCAAAAGAGGAAACTTCCTCGGGGCAAAGCCAAGTAGGAGTGGTTCTCAGCAGGTAAGATATTTTCGGGAGGGCAAAGCACATACGCAACAAGACAATTGCAACGTGTGCGGAAAGATCTTTGAGACGTTCGTAGGCGTTAAGCAGGATATGTTTTCTAGTGTTAATGGCCTCAGGAACTGCGTTAAGAAAAATAGGAGAACCTAAAAGGTTGAAATCGGAAGAAGTAAGTTCCTTGAGGCCTGGTAAATGAGAACAAAAATCTGTGAAGTGTTTACGAGCCTCGATGCCGCAGGGGAAGAATTCACACTTCGAGGGATTCACTTCCAAACCCAGCTCTTTAAGGTGTGGAATAATAACCTTAAGATCCTGGAGCACCTCTTCCGGTTTACCCCCGATAGTGCCATCGTCGAGGTACCACACGTTCAAAAGAGATTTAATCTCGACAATTACTTTCTGTATTGCCAAACTAAAAACCAGTGGACCCAACGGATCCCCCTGCTGGGCTCCCACTTGAGAAAGAATCAGATTATTGTCAAAGTAGAGATTAGAAGGAAGCCTATACACTTGATGAAGAAATGGATACAGTGAAGGAATTTTTTCCTTAACCTCTCTTAACAGAACGTCCCTTTCCAAGGTGTTAAAGGCGTTGCAAATATCAAGCTTTAAAATAATGCAATCCTCGTTCTTCGAATCCATCACAAACGCTCGCGTGGCGTGTATGGCCGCCTCGCAGCCCTGGTGCGTGCCAAAACCCAATTGATGTGGCCGCAGATACTCGGCCATCTCATCCCTAACGGCACGGCAAGCGACCTTGGCTGCCAGACGGCGAAAAACGCTACCGATGGCGATAGGTCTTAACCCACCACCCTTCTTGGCCAATGCAAAAAGCGAGGCACCGTATAAGTACGGACACACCAATGGGTTCAACTGACCACTAAGCAAGAAATTCACGAGTTTAGCCAGACACCCCAAGAGGCGCCTCCCGTTCTCACCAGCCGATGCTGATGTTAGCTCTTTCAAGTGTCCTGGCCGAAATCCGTCCAAACCCGCCGCCGAACCACTGTGAAAAGAACCAAGCGCCAACACGACGTCCCCAACTGTAATCGACACCGGGATATATAGTGGGTCTGGATTTGCGGGAAAATTAAGAGGACGCGAAGAACTCGGATGCTTAAGTGTCATAGCAGCGAGCGTATCTGGACTCCGCTCCGCAAAGGAATCTTCCGACATAAGGAGTCGCACCGCACCTCTCAGGTCACCGTCGAAAACTTTGGATTCGATCACTTTCTTGCTTGATCCCAACCTAGGGTTACTCCTCTCTGTAGCAATTTCCTCACCATGCCCACACCGTCCAGACGCTAAGATGTTTGCTTTGACTTTAGCTGTCATGTTTCCAGGCGAATTTTTTGATGGGACTTTTAAGGCAGTGTATGCAAAAGTGAGAAGAGTGCTCCATTCTTCTATCCCGTTACGATCCACACGATATAAATGAGTATTAACGTGTGGTAAAATTATAAGACCTTTTTAACTGAACATATAGATGGTGAATTTTAATGAAGCATGGAATACTGCTCTGGAATATTCCGTCGTAGGCTTGGTTTTTGCCGTTTGTCTCTTACATAAACGTTGTGCGTAAGATTTCCTTGACTTTTATGATCCTATTTAGGTAGAGCATACAGGCAAATTACGTTTACTTATTTTTGAACTAAGTTTAATAGTTGATAGGTACTTCTCGATTACGCTTGAGTGATAGACACAAAATGTTAATAACATTTTCATCAGATTTCATCATTGTATATAACTTTCAATTCATTGATAGATATGTTTGACAGATGTATGTTAGCTAAATAGTTTTCTAGTTTGTATTTAATTTCAACAATACTTAACAAGTTCCTACAATGTGATTGGTCGACAGCTTGGATTCAGTAGCAAGTGACACATATATACTACCTACATGCATTATGAGACAAGTCCGTAAGACAGATTGATGAGGCTACCAGTGAGTGAAATATTGCTATACTTTGTGAAACGTTGCCAAAATCGAAGCGGTCGGGCCATATTAGTATCAACGTAAATTGAACATGGCCATTGTAAAAGCAAACTGGTTTCAGAGTCCATAAAGAACTATGTCATAATTTGTACTCACAATGACTTCTAGACAAGTTAAATAGAAGATAAGTGACTTTTAAATAAATCAGTAGATGTATGCTTAACATAAGTTTAGTTTGAAAAGGTCCTACAATCAAAGAAATTGATAGTGCTTGTTTCCTTATTTAATAGTTTGTAATTTATTTATACTATACTAGCGACCCGCCCCGGCTTCGCACGGGTGCAATGCTGATACTATATTTAGTAACAGCATTGCCCGTGCGAAGAAAAACAAATGCCGTGAACGTTGTATTTACACATTCTGTAGTATATTTATTTTTACTACAGAATGCCTGCCTCCTGCCGCTATATCCCTCCCTGCATTTTTAATCTGTAATATCTTTGAAAATATTTATTTAAAATACATGCTCCAAAGGGCATTATTGATTTATATTAAATGCACAATGTATTTAAGGTACATAATTTGATAAGGATAAATGCTGTATTGCTTAAAATCACTTCGAAAATAAGCCATTATTTCTCATAAAATGTAAAGGATAAAAATGGTTACTGTGGGTTATCCCTTAGAGATAGACATATACTAACGCTGACTCTTTTGTAGACCTTTTTAAGGTGTACAATACTGTAGTACATTATTTTGATCTATCTTGTAGGGTTTAGCCAGCGTTGCAATGTAAGCCCAAAAAATTTATTTATTTACGACATCACATTAAAAAGATCTAAATGTATCAATGTTTCTCTACTATATTATGCATGTTTTATACATATAAACCTTCCTCTTGAATCACTCTATCTATTAAAAAAAAAACCCGCATCAAAATCCGTTGCGTAGTTTTAAAGATCTAAGCATACATAGGGACAGACAGCGGGAACCGACTTTGTTTTATATGTGATGATATGATGGTTAAGTATCTTAACCTTTCTAAATCACCGCGCAATTTTCTTAGTTTTTCTTGCATAAGAACCTTCTCCTGACAATAACAAACACAACAAAAAAATAATTAACGAAATTGATCTAGCCGTTCACGCGTGATGCCATGACCAAGGGAAATAGGGATTCATTTTTATATATATAGATTATATAAAGCGGAAGAGTTTATTAGTTTGTTTGTTTGAACGCGCTAATCTCTGAAACTACAAGCCGGATTTGAAAAATTATTTTTGCGTATGATAGCCCAGTTTTCGAGGAACGTTTTAATACATCACGCTACTGGTGACGGGAGCAGAGCAGTAAGCAAAGACGCGTGAAACCGCACCGCACAAAGGTAGTTAAATATATTCTGAAGATAACATAACTAATAACATCACGGTCTAATTATATAGAATAACCTCTTACAATATCTACTGCTACTAACTAAGAGTCGTTTCAGCTGTGGCATCGGAATGAACAGTTCAAGTAAAACTTGTAATACAGTCTGTTTTATGTTATTAGTATCCATAACTGTTAATATAAGGCTATCGCGCGTGTTTTAATTATTCACGTGGAAATAGTTTCGGTAGTGTTGTACCTAAATAGGTTAGTAAATATTGGCATAGTTAATAAGGCCTCATTTACATTTATTAGCATAAATTTTAATTTAGGTAGATTCCACGTTCCAAATCAAAGACTTTAAGGGGTCGCTATCGTATGCTTTTAGCTGCTATAGGTTAGTAACCATACATAAAACTCGGTAAAATCTCTTAAATATGTTTCTGTTTTTTCATTTTATCTCTCCAAAGTCGTCAAAATAACACCGCAGATATTGACGCATTTTTTTTCTATCATTTAAAACATTTCTCGTGAAAGATTTAAATTTAAATATGCTTAGTCTCCCTCGGGAACCAGACTGATTTTAGGGATAAAAAGTAGCCTATGTCCGTCTCCAGAACCAAATCTATCTACGTACCAATTTTTATCGAAATCGGTATAGCTCTTTAGGCGCTGAGTGGTAACAAACACACACACACACATACATTTTCGAATTTATAATATTGGTAGGATTAGAAAAAAGTCAAGAATCACGTACAACAATTTGTTATTATGTCGAAATAATTATATTAGCGCCCACGGGTAGTAAAATATAAATTAAAGTAGCACACAATATTACTTGTTCTAGATTCATACGTGAAGGCAATTGTGAACTAGTATACCCAAGTTTAACTTAATAATCGTTCGGTTCAGCCCATTATTGGTCCACTGCAGGGTGAGGTCCGCCACTTATAAAGAGTTCACCATACTTGCTCGAAAGGGATTGCTAATTTCAGACAAACTTTTTTGTAAGTTCTGTTTACTTTAGTAAATTTAATTTCTCTCAGTATCTATAGTGTTAGATGTTACTAGCGCGGTTTCACCCGCGTCTTTCGTAACTGCTCGCCTCCCGTCGCCAGTAGCGTGATGTTTTATAGTCTTTAACCTTTCTCAAGAACTGGTGTACGTGTATCATACGTAAAAAGTATTATTCAAATCAGACTGGTGGTACCAAAGATTAGCGCGTGCAAACAAACAAACAAACAAACTCTTCCGCTTTATATAATAGTAAAGATATAGATAAAGCGGGCGAATTTGGATTCGCCGGATTTTAATAATTCTTTTTGCGTTTGATAGCCCAGTTTTTGAGACGAAAGCAGAGCAGTAACCCAATGTAACTTAACGCGGGTGAAACCACGTTGTGGACAGCTAGTCTAAGATAAACTTTGAAAGCACAGGTACCATATGTTTTTAAAAACGTCACAATGAAACTTAAAAAAAACATTAATATATTAAAATTACAGACTATAAATATTGAATTGTGTAATAATAGCGTTCAATTTGCAATGAACTCCGCAATATTCTAGGTGTGTTATTATTTGACCCACTTTGTGCATACAAGCGACGCGACGCGGTAAATTACATGCTATTTGTTTTCTATCATTGCTTTTTCATCGTACTTTATTGGCGTTGTAAAGTAGCGTTTTTAATTACTTTTGTAATAATAACTATTATTATAATTTAAACTCTTTATAGTGTATGAAGTAGGTAACGTACTAAAGATTAGGGGAGAAATGAAAATGTATTGAATAATTTGGATAAGAGTAAGTACTCGGTTTTTAACATTGAACAGTGGCGCGGGTTTAGCCGTGTTAATTGGTCACTGCTTAAACCTTTAAACCTCGTAAACCGTAATGTAATTTAAAAAAGCAAATGACCATATTCGTAAATTGGGCTCTTAGATGCAAAAATATTGTTTAAAATGTGATTGGTAGTTTTAAAGCTTAGCGTTTTTAAAAAAGCTCTATAGCCTAATTCATAGATTCAGTATAATGTTCTAGGTACTTAGCGTCATTATTATACATTACTATATGTTGACCTTAACTTTAACTTAACATTGGCTTAAAAGTGACTAGGGTTTTTTTTCACTCCTCGTAATTAACAAAACTAAAATTGTTAAATCAGAAGACGACGATTACTTTTAAAATCCTGTTGCTAAAGGTATTAGAAGTTTATTTTTTGCACTTTGAGTGAAATCATTCTGAATGGGCTTACATGGACAGACACTATAGAGATATCTACTACAATGCCTTGGTAGTCTTATACTTTCCGAAAGCGTGGTTTTTATTATACACACAGGCGTTTTAAGCTCGTTGCGTAAAATTGGGCAACAGGCCATGTAATGATCGTAATAATAATTTAGTTCGAGTACGTACTGATTGAGAAACGACAAAAAGAAATGTGGCGAATTTCAGATAGATAATATAGCAGCTGTCAACCGTTTAGATAGAATTTAATCATGTTTTATTTCATTTTGACGAAAAAAACTTTAAATAAAAGTTAAATAGGTAGTCCAAATTTCCGAGCATATAAGTCGGACATTTTTATTATTATTTTAAACAATTCCCGTACTACATTTCAGTGTCGCAGTAGAATTTTCAAATATACAGCCACGGAGACAGTAAAATACTATTATTTCGTCTGATTTTGTGTAAATTCAGAAGCAAAAAACAGGTAATTTTATTTTTTTTAATGAAAATTCCGCTCTAACAAGCCTTCTGTCGCGGGGGACTTTACAAACATACAATTAACTGACACAATGTACACCCAGATTCAGAACAAATATTTATGGATCACACAAAGCTTTGTCCCGTGTAGGGATCTAACCCACAACCTCGTATAAAACAATTATCAATTCAGATTACACGATAACACTGGTGTGACTATCTGGTGTAACCACGAGTCCCCAAAAGATAAATAAAATAAAATAAATAATTAAATGAAATTAAAATAAACCCTACAACGTAGGAGTAGATTTCTTCGTTATATAAACAATTAACAATAGTTTCACAATTAAAGCGTCATAGGTATAAACATTTTTACACAGACTTTCTAATTATCCTAACACAAAGTAGAAAACTTAAATTAAACTCTGTACGAACATTATTTACTAATTGAAGCAACACAGCTATGTTCACGTAATTTTATCATCACGCAGTTTTTGTGGGTGTGTAGGCAGAGATATATTGCAATGAAGTGTGCCAGCAACATCACAATATAATAGCTAAGTGAAACCGATTTCTGTCAGACAGGAACTCAATACTTCACGAACCTGTGATTAAACCTGCAATATATCAGCATTGTACTCATTACGTCAATGTCACTGATGCAGTCAAGTCGTATAATTAAACATAAAACATTTTAATTTGAGAATATATTCACGTACTCACCTTAGTAGAAAAAACATAAAATTAGAGATATATAGATGTACGGGTATTGCAATTTACGCCTCGTGCTATTAAAGTTAACGTTAAGGAGAATGACGGTAGGTATTACCATTCTTACAATACGAGTGAACTTCTGGAGTTCAAAGCAGCTTGGGTTAACAACAGATACTTATAGGATATATTAAAAGTTCTTGTAGAAGATTTCTAGCTTAAATTGGGGCAACCCGAAAGACACAGCGTTTTCAAACAAGAAAAAAAAAGAAAGGAAAAAAAGAAAGGAAAAAAAGAAAGAAACAAAATGCATTGATTTGACACAGAAAAAAAGACACAAATCCCCAGAAGGTCAAAACAAGCACAAATAAAAATAATAATAACACAACAGCAGATATAGAAGTATGGTTTTATCAAATTATTGTGGCTGCGCCAAATAGGCCCAGTTTAGCAGTATGCCAGACTACTAGTGTGTAACGCTGGTTTTTAACTTGACTTCCAAAGAAACCTACCTAGAAGGCTATGTAATAGACCTGGCTGCTATTTCTTTTCATCATTATTATTAGCTTTAAATGGGTAGGTCTGTAGTTATGCTTAGAGAAGGATACACTGTTAATTTAAAGTAAGTTGTTATGTAAAGTCTAGCAAAGTGTCAGACTGTGTACGCTGACTAAACGCCACCCAACTTGCAGCTAGGAGGCGACTTAGCTTAAGGCATGATGGGCATGAGGTTATTAGTTCGTTGTAATCATATTATATTACAATTACACTAAACCTCGCTAATTTTACTTGAGAGATGTTATTTACAGAACTTACCTAGATGTTTTGACTATTTTGATGATCTGATGTTATTAAATGAGATTGATTGTGAACCCCTTAGTAATAAACAGGTAATATCATATCATCCTTAGCTATATTCTACTCTATTGTATTTATCAGTAAAATTTTCCTGAAGCACTTTTGTCGTAGCTTATAAAATTTTAATTTAATAGAATTTTATTTTAATGATTTTCTATAGTCCCTCGCTAGACTCAGCTTGTTCCCTAGTGCTATTTCTTCTTTAAAAATAAATTAATAGTAAAATATTTCGTTCAAATATAAAATTATTTTGAATTTAAAATTGGAAATTTTGAATTTCTTTTGTTGCGCAATTGCAGTGACGCGACTCCGGCACATATTTTAAAACTACTAGGCTTTTAGCAAATTGAATTATACGATGATCGAATCTAGAGCCTATTGTATTGAGACGCCATGCATTGTTTTTAGTGTAGATAGACATACTAAAAATGTATAAATCTGACTATTTTAGTTTGGAATTATTCATGCTAAGTATATTTTTGTCTTGGAAACCTAAATTAGGTTTTCTCACATTGTATACTTTTACCGCAATGTCGGTAACGTTCAAGATAAATTTGATCTTAGTCAAAGTACAAGAAAAGTTTTAGTCTACAAAAGATAAAAGATTCCTGTTCGATAAAACCAAAATCCTACTAATAATATAAATGTGAAAGTTTGTGAAGTAGTTTTCATGTTTGTCGAATGAAACTTGGCACTCACAGATCTTATCACCTTGTAGAAAAAAGAAAACATTATTTTTGGAGTACTTTTTCCATCAGGTTGCTCTTTGAATACATCTTTATGATTTTAGATTATGCTGCATACGTTTTTTTTCATAATGCGTCGTCTTTAGATATTTAGATGTCGGGTCACAGCACCCTTAAATTGACCTTCTAGTCAACTTGCCTAGTTGACTAAAATAATCTCATGACAACACACTTAATTGAAATTGTGATGAGGGATGAGAGGAATTACTCGTTGGATTTTATGTGGGTGGTTCGCGATTTGTTTTTTAAATCAATGGAGTATTACTTTTTGATCGTTCAAAATAATTAAATATTATTAATACAAAATCACTCTGGTAATACTTAGTAAATATGCCTGTACTGCCAACGCTGTCTACTAACAGCTTTGCAAACCAAAAGATTTTTTTTTCAATTCAATACACCATAGAAAACTCTTAGTTTAACTTAAACATTTTATATTTCACATGTACTTACGTTTGACGGTAAAGTCGAGGTACGTCGCCCTCACGTATTTGCACGTGTTTAATTCATGTCTGTCCGCGAACAGGACCGAGGTTAACGAGCCCTGTCCCACTGCCGGTGTATTCCTATTTTTTTTTATTATTTCCTTCTGTAGCTGAGTGATTAAATATGGAAAACCCCTCAACTTTGCCAGTACTAATGAAGCGGATTATTTGTTTTATAATTCAGTTGTTCTACAATCACGCTGTTGTGATTTATGTTGCTTGAATGAAGTTGGTTATTCTTTTATTTGTTAAGCTACTTGTCGTGTACCAAATATGAACACGGTTAACGGTTACGGTTTAACTTACTATAACTGCATTGTTAATGACAGATTTAAATTAGAATTAAATAAATAAACAGTGTAACTTCGAAAAAGCTTCTAACTACATTTCTCTTCGAGCACATCTTAGGCTATTTATTTACTTAATAAATTAAACATCGGGTGGTTTAGTAATATCAACGCAAAAAGCATTAAAATATTCTTTTTTTCTTCATGTTATAACGCAAATTAAACAGTTGAAGACTTAACTTGAAGAAACATCGTGAGGAATACTGGATTTATAATCCTAAATATAAAAAAAAAATTGAAATTGATAAGGGGCCGACTGATTTATTGAGTTAATAATAACTATTAAAAATTATACAGCATGAAAAGCAAATTCCCTTAAGCATTGCTTAGGTTACGACCTTTCGACCAAGTTAAACTATAACAGACGGTGAATAATGAAAGCAGGAATTCTCGAGCCGTGTTTCTATATTAATAGTAGTTAAATGTACACCAACAATGCATTCTAAAAAAACAAAATATGTTTACGTCGATAAGGCAACTATCATTTTCCCGGAAAATATTAACTTCAAACTTTTAAGTTAGTTTAAGTACACCAATATACATTTAACCATACTTCGTGCAGGAAAATGGGGCACTGAAACTAAGGATAAAGTGTAACCGTCTAATTTGGACTGATAGGTTGCGTGGGAAGGTTTGCATTTACGTTGCGGTGTATATGTACCTACGTCTGCTGCCGAAAACCCGGGCTAAATGAGCTGCACGAAAGCTTTCATGTCCATTTGTGGCGCCCACAAATCCTAGAAGAAAAACTTTCCTCTTTTACGGCCAAAAGGAAAACATATGGCCGCAATAGGCTTTTAGTTTATTTATACCCAACTGATCACCACTTAGACGGGTATATAAATGAGGCACGTAAAGAACTTCTAATATTTCAGTAAATAGTTTTATGAAACATGTTTTAAAATGAGATTATTTTACACGTTAAAGAGATTTTAGATTAAGAGCTATTTACTACTTAACCATTGTACCACATACATAACTTTTTATATACATAACGTCTACTATTAACGGGGTAAACAGACTGTAGTTCTAAGCCTTTTGCTCAAAATTGAACAAACTTAGGTACTTCTTTCGCTTCTTTAACATTTATGTATAAAGTACCTGATTCGTAACCACGAGGTAGTGGCTTCGAATCCGGGCAAGTATTAATGTGATTTTTCAAAATCATATGTAGGTACTTTCTAAGTTTATCTTGGACATTTCTGACTGGCGGTGAAGTATAAAATAGTGAAGAAAACCTGGACACAAAGGTCTGAAATTGCCAATCCGCCTTGAGCGAGCGTGGTGATTAATGCTCATGCCTTCTCTATTTGAGAAGAGGCCTTTGTCCTGCAATGGGACAATAAACAAGCTGGTATTATAAGCCATTTAACATTTTCCGGGACAGTAAACGTATCTAAGTGTGATGACAATATAAACTTCTATTGTGTTTACAGTTATAGTGTCCATGAAGGAGTTAATAATAATTGATATTATGATAGTTCTCCAAACACAAGTCAAGAAATCTGTTCTGCTCTCTATAAACAAGTTTATGGATGTATTTTATGTTTATAATACATGGATGTTCTTTGATGTGGCAGGCGCTTATAAACGTATTAAACAGCGACTGAAGTATGCATTAATTGTTAAACTATTCGAACTATCACTCAATAGGCGATGTTTCGACTGTCGCAATTAAATAGCATTGTATACCAATATGAAATGTTTAGATTGCCAAAATGCATATTGCCAGAACAATAAAGTATATAAGAAAAGTTTTATATAGTTGATTAATTTTTAATCTACCTATATTCCAAGTTATGCATTCTGAGTTAATAATACAAAACAAAAATAAAGTTTAATTTTATTATTACAGCGATAAAAAAGACAACAATTTTTTTTTATGAAATTAATGGCTTACATGTGTGTGAAATTAAAGCATTTCTAAACTTTAGGTTTATTTCAAACATTTTTGTTGATAAAACCTGTGAGAATTAACTAAAAATGTTTACTGTTCACTACACTTTACCTCAGGACTGTAAGCGCATCGTAACGAGATGAAATATGGCGTATTTTATTAGGTACTGGAGCCGCGAACTTTTATAAAGTCTTGCAGAATTATTATTGCACGTGGCAGCTAGTATCGGCTACGAAACTCTAGATGTAAGTTATGACGTTCATTTAATAATATTTACTTTGGATGTTGGTATAGGTATGTATCTACTTATCCATAAGTATGTTATCATTATCAGTACTTATTGGTTGTTGTTGAAGATCGACATTTTTAAAATACAAGATTTTCATGATGGCCTTTAACATAAACATAGTAACTACGCACATTTCATATCATGAACTTAAGACAAATTGCAGGTTTAAGTTCTAGTGATTTATGTATAACATCAGCGCCAGAATAAAGTCTATTATTTAGTTGTATAAATTTACATAGCACTAAAACTATAATCTTTTGTACGTGTTACCTACAATATCATGACGTTTCGCACGTATTTCAAGTTACAATGTAAATTTGAACAATACGACCACGTATCCTGCTCATAACCTTATACTGTTGAGAATATACCTTTAGGTGAGCAATGATACTATGTTTTCAACAGATTTTGTTCATTGAATGAATCTATGTATCGTTGTGGCTGTTTGAAAAAGAACCCATATCATTTTCCCTTGACTGGCGGATGTTAGGAAGGCGCAAATGATGACCCATGTCACATCAAAACCATTTTTCCTCTGGTAATGCCAAAACAGTAATGTATTTTTTTTTGTTTCAGATTTTTGTCGAGATAAACCGTGTAACGTTTAGTTAATATGTGCAGTTGAAAGTAGGCTTAGCTGATGTGAAATGTTATAGTGCCTGATATTGTAAAATGTAATTTTAGCTAAGAACCTCTATGGTTCTAATATCCTTTAACACTAATAATTACCGTGCAAATATAAATGAATTAAAAATAAGTGTAAAATAGACAATAACTAGTAAGTAGAATGGAAGTTAGAAAATAGAGTAGGTATTTTATATAGTGAATGTGTGCGTGTGATTAGAACAAAGAAGATGTTGCCGGTGCCCCAGGATCGTATGTCTGGTCGGCGGAGCAGTTCGATAGTCAGTCGAACGTTGCTCGGCCGACGAGCTTCCGTCTACGCCAGCGGCACTCATCAGGACCCCGCTAAGGTAACCAATTGTTTATTTAAATACGTTACAGGATCCTAAGATTATTGTTGCTATTAAAATGTTGGTGTCCGATAAGAAAGAGTGTATGTCATTTTTTACCGACTTCAAAAAGGAGGAGATTATCAATTCGGGTCGTACTTTTTTTTTTTGTATGTTTGTTACCTCATATCTCGGTCGTTTATGATCCGATTTGAAAAATTCTTTTTTTATTTGAAAGGGTATACTCTGAAATCGGTCCCAATTTTTTATTATAAGAAATGGTTCAGTAGTTGTATGTTTGTTACAACAGAACTCGGTCATTTATAAACCAATTTGAAAAATTCTTCTTTTATTTGAAAAGGTAGACTCTGAAATCGGGACACATGTTTTTTTTACAAAGAATGGTTTAGTGGTTTGGCTTCAATTTTATATATTGTAACAAAACGTATGCAAGGAGTGAAGACGTGTAAAGCGATACGTCAATGTCTTTTGCGACGAATTTTCTGACATTGACATGTCCATGCTACAAGTGCGAAGTGATTTTCAAAATATTTTTTTTGTTAGAAACGAAGTCGGCCTGGATGGGTGACCATTTGTGTCATTTCATTTTCAGCGTCTTCATTCTTTAGAAGCAGGGGACTATGGTTATCAATATAATTTGGTAGTCGTTAAAGCCAAGTCTTATGGTCGTGAGAAATTACAACAGCAACGGGCGGCCTTAAACCTGCCTTTACACACTGTTTATTTTTTGTATATCTGTTAAGCGATTTCTCGTTCAGTTAAATTATGATTTTTGATGATTCTTCATTGTTAGTAGATCATCACTTTTTTGTTTTGATTTGTGGTTTCTGGGATTCAGGGTTTAGCGATCAGCAAAAGTGTTGACAAGGACTTTATGTCTCTATTTACAATCTTACCTCTCGTCTCTACTTTCTTTCAAACGGCACGGCGCTGTCTCATTTGCGCAGCACGTTTAGTAGGTCTACCCATATTGAATATATTTATACACAATTAATTACAACTAAAAGTTAAAAATAAAATTATTTTTAGTCGGTGCCAGCCAATAACGATCTTTAATTCTGGCTTTGCAACAAACTTTTGAAATGCACGGGGCGGTAATGGCACGCGTGGGGGATATGCCTGAGTGTACTACCCGAACGCGGTCATACGCGTGAAGGCAGACGTCATTGATAGTTGTGTTCAGATATACATAAAAAATTTGACGTGCACTTATCAGATTCTGTTCGATTTCTTGTATTAAATCTATATTTTTCATTCATATATTAATAGATTATTCAAGTATATTTTTGCTAGTAGGTAGGTTATTTTTATGAAGGTCATTATGATCCTTCTTGGCTGGCACCGACTCCAAAATAACTGATTAAAAACTATAAATAGTAAAGTATTATAGGTATAAGGATTGCGTTGATTCCCCTTTAATGTTCTTTGCTATGAAGTAATTAAAATATTATTTTCTACTTTTTAGTTAAGGGTTGAACATGTAGGTATTGTTTGTAGTCGGTTTTCATTTTTTTTCTAAAAATAATTTTATCAAACTTCAATTGCATTGATATAATTATATCATATACCTACTAACCTTCCGAGGCGCGGTTTCATCCACGTTAGGTTAGGTACATGTTTGGTTACCGCTTCGCGCCCGTCGTCAATTGAGTGATGTTATATTATAACCTTTCTCAAGAACTAACCTTTCAAACGCAAAAAATAATAAATCATTCAAATCCGACTGGAATTTCCAGAGATTAGCGCGTTTAAACAAACAAAATTATTCTGCTTTATATAGTAGAGTATAGATATTACTAAAATATATTTCTATTGTCTTCAAATCAATCTATATGTCTGGGCAGTTCTTTGTAACTGAAGAAAGTAGTGACATTTGTGTGACATTCCAACACTTTTTAATTTACATAAAAGCCTCATAAAAAAAATAAAAAAATTTTTGCTACTTTAATATATTTTCATGCTTCTTCGAATTCATGTTACTTATATGTATGTATAATAAAATTTGTATGAATAAAACTAAATACCCAAGATTTATTTGCGATGACAATATGTTAGGCTACTTGCAAATATCAGTAATTTTTTCAAAGTCATTATTATGCCTCCGTTGCCTACTGAATTCACAATCCGCTCGTGGTGATCAATGCTCACATTGCTCATGCATTATTTGTATGAGAAGAAGACGCCTATAGGTCTGTTTTTAACCCATCGCAAGCTATAGCCAAACTCGTAAACAGGCTGTCACCATCTAATCAAGCAAGCAGCAAATTTTCTTTATTTCTTTATTATTACTATAATGAACTGCCAATTAGCTCAATAGCACAAAGTAAGCACAACACAACTTTAGGAAGCAAAAATGTGGATTGGCAAATACAGTATTGTGTATTTTTTACTTACTACCTTACCTTTTTTACTACCTTACCTTTATATTGTTACACCTTATCTGTTATCAAAATCATATGAATTCAGAACTTTAGTTGTTCCCTATTATCTTATAGCTATCCACACAGAGTTTACGTGAACAATATCAGCTACCCGCATAATTTAAAGTCGTATACGTAGTTCGGGAAGTAGGCATGATATAGTATTTATTTGATCGTTCGCTTCAGAGTTTTCCCTACGTTCAGCCTGTGACGAGGTTCGGTAACAGCTGAGCGAAATTTGCATTTTAAATCGAGGGGAACGTGCGTAAGTATGCCTATATTCGCTTACATGATTCAATTAGCTCGTAACACTGATCAATCTGGATTACACATGCGTCTTAATGGTCGTATGCGAATACATTACTAGGCATGAATTGAATTTTCATTATAGTATTATACGTATACAAGCTAAGGATGTGATTAGAAATGATAGTACTGTCGAATTGATACTGTTGGCATATGCAGTGATTGTAATAACAATAATAATCAACTATTACCACAATTATGTTTTAACAAGGTTTTCTTTTGAGTGTGCTGTGACGAAACATTCGAATTTTTAACAGTAGAATTAATAATAAACAACAAGTTTCATAAACCACTAATAATTTGCATAGCTTGTCAATTATTATTAAAATTTATTTGGATGAAAAAACTGCTAGAACTGGAGTCTAGAATTTTTTAAGAGGTCAGCTTCTAAAGTGTTAATTATACTCGTAGATATAAAGTGTACTCCACAGTACGTGAAATAACAAACATATATCTGTCGGTTTATTTAACATAATCAAATATAATAAATAATTTAGTGAGAGAGCACCAATAATAAGATTAAGGTTATGATAATAAATACGAGTAGGTAGGTATGTCTATTTCGTATAAAAATAGCTATCTTATTTTCTTTATCGTATCAACAGTAGGTACGCAATGTGCTGTCTTAGAACTGCTCCGCTTTCGTAGGTCATAAGTAGCAATCTTCCTCAAAAATTAGACTAACATATTATATAGATGATATTTAAAATCTGTCTGGTAGTTTTTAAGATGAACGCTTTCAAACAAACAAGATCCTAACGTACTCGTAGATGAGGGTTAAATTTAATAACTACATTACTATAAAGTTCCGGAACATGTTTATTGAGAATCTTTATTATCATAATTGTTCCAGTTTCTGACGGAATGTAATGTCAGTCACCCAACCACACCAACTGTTTGAGTCTACGGATCTTCAGAACTATGAAACTTTGATATTTCAATGGCAATATGTTCCACTGCTAGGCATGGTGTATTTTTACATACAAAAATATGTAGTTACATAGGTATGTACTTCAATACAATACTGATCATTATCTCAGCCGAAAGACGGCTTAAACGATGACATGGTCTCATTTAAGTATTTTTATTTTTATTGATCCGAAGCCGCCCTTAAAATACAAAAAACATACTATTACCCGCTTTTAAAATAAATCACTTAGCAGGTAACGAGTTTTGTACGATAATATTGCTCTATTATACAGTATAATGCGTTGGTTTCGACGTAAAATAGGTAAGTTTGCTCGAGAACGAATAAGGCGAGTAAAATTCCAAGGTGAATTTGGGTGGAGGTACTGGAGGTGTATTCATAACGATGCTATGAATGTATGAACCATAGCGATACGCAAACAAATACAAGTTACACAGAGCTGTATATTATTACGAGGCGCTCTGCGTGCGATATTTGTTCGGTGTGGTAATACAAGATCTATGCTTTAACGCTCGCTCCCATTCTTTCATTCATCAGACGAACAATGTCTTATTTTGCGAAAATGCTAAATTAAAACGAGAACTACAAGTTCATTGTCTTATTTTTTAATTTTAAGACATGTTACTTTTTAACAGCATTATTATTTTCTATTTTGTTTAGTAAATTGCTTTTGCATCACATGAAGACGTACCTACTTCACACTATTAATAATTTATACTAAAGATGCTAAAAGTCACTATAAATCTTTAGACAAATTAATGCTCTTTTATCCTTTCAAAAATAATGAAATAGAAATTAAGTTAGTAAATTAATTAGTAGGGATTACTAATTACAGGTACAACTCGGTTACAGGACAAGCGAAATGTTTAACTGAATACTGGAAACTGTGGAATTCATTCAGACGTTATAATTTGAAATTTTATCTACTTTTTACATCGTTACAACATTGTTATGGAATAATAAATATACATTAGTATGACAATCTCTCTGTAATACCTACCATCTACGAAATGGCACAAAAGCGGCAGTAAACTCACTGCCATTTTGAAAAGGGTACGTAGATTTAAAATACCCTTCACTTTGAATATAAATTATGTACCTTAACATGAGGAAAACGTGGCAAGATTCAACAACATGAACGTACAACATAAGATTATATCTTACAGTTCAATACACAGTTCCAAACTTACAGTTTTTAAAACAATTATGATTTAATAAGTCAACAAAATGTGTATGTATTTATGCCATGCAGGACTTTTGCCATGAATACCATCTCATAGATTAACGGCATAAAGTATAGGTTTCCATACTGATGCGTTTTGCTCAGTAGTAAGTAATATTTTATTTAAACGTTATTTTTCTCCTTTGTTAAAAAAACTTAGCATAACTTTATTAAAAATCTATACACAAAATACAACAAAAAGTTTTTTAAAACAAATTTATACAAAGTTGTTTTACTACGTTCGCGTTAATAGCCACAACACGTCTTTATAGGTCCTAACGTTTAAGAGTGACTTCCAAACAGTTAACTAGTTATAAAATAGACAAGTGTTACTTGAAGTTTAGTGTCTGTTGCATCTGCAATATCCGTCTGTAGGATCGTAACGCTGCAGATGGACTGACTGCAATTAATTTGTATCGTTTGTTAATAGAACACAGTGTGTGTATACTTGAACAGTTTTACTTGTGGAGAAATAGATGGCGTTTCAAACGACAATATTTGTGGTACATTATATTGAATAGATTGCCGTGCCGTATTTTATTGGACAAAATACGGCTGATAAAGGCGGCTGGGACACGCTGGATGCAGTCTGTTTTTAATCAGCCTGCTTCGGCCCCCGGGGGTACACGGAGACTCACTATTTCACTTAGACACCCCTGACATAGCAACTTTCAAGAAACACTGTAAATTTTTCACCGTTTCATTTTGCACCACCAAAATTAAATGATACCGGCTGTTGTACTATACCGATTCTTTATGTTGTTATGTCCGGGGTGTCCAAGTGGAATAGTGAGTGACCATGGACCCCTTAAGGGTTCAAGCGAAATAGTGAGTGTCCATGGTCCTCCGGGGGTTCAAGTGGATATGTGAGTCCCCGTGGACTCCCCAAGGAGATCAGACAGGGGTTCAAATGAAATGCACCAAGCAGTCCTCCTATGATCATGATTATTTATCCAATAATAGCTATCTACTTTCGGTTTTTACTGGGATGAACTTTATCAGTACAGGAAATGTAGTAAAACCAGAAATACAAGAAAGAAAAGTCGCATATAACATTTAACCCGTAGATAATTTTAAAATTGTAGATACACCATAAATTGAATGTTCAGTTATATAAACTATAAAATTACACGTGAAAAGAAGCTTTGTCATAATAACAATGCACGCGGTGGCTCCACCTGACTACCGTTAATTAATTGCAGCCATTGTGCCGAAAATTTTCAAGCAACATGTTGATAAATTTAATTATAATAGGTGTTTACATAGCAGAATAGCTTTTTATATGAACCATTAAAATGGTAAGGTTTGTTCTTGTTTTTTTTTTTCTTGAATTATATTGTCGTATTTTCCAAGATTTTGCTACGAAGTTTTGCTTCATTAGCATACTCATATTTTTGGTCTTGCCTTAATATATTCTACTTTGTCTTGCCAATGTGGCTGTTTGATAATGCACTGATGTTAACAAGCCTATGGGTTTGAAAAGTCAGGTGTAATATTTGTACATTTTCTTGTAAAAAGATCTTGCACAATACACGTTGGTGACATAACGAAATTTGGTGCCTGGACCACTTAGAAAGCATTCTCCTAATACAGAGAGAGCTTTGATCGAGATCCTGTATGTTTAAGGTGCCTATTACTAGACTATCACGACTATCTATGGCTATTAAGAACGATTATTTAGTTATAAAAAGTCGTAATGGCAGTGGTGAAGGCACCCGCTTCGTAAACACGAGGTCGGGGTTCGAATCCGGACAAGTACCAATGTGGATTTTCAAACCATATTATTATGTACTTTCTAAGTTTATCTGTACATTATTGACTGGCGGTGAAGAAAACAACGTGAGGAAATCAGGAGGAACCAGGACTTCTCAGGAAGTCTAAAATCGCCAATCCGCCTTAAGCAAGCGTGGCGATCAATTTTCATGCCTTCTCTGTATGAGAAGAGGCCTTACCCTGCACTAGGATAATAATGTGCCGATATGACTGATGATGATTATTATTTAGTAATGGTTTTTGCCTCTGTGAGACTGCTTTGTTTGGACGATAAATCCTTGTTCTATTTGTTCTATTCTTCTAGTCTGCTCAATTATATATAATAATATATCCCCTTCTATTCGTATCAACAGTTCTGCAATTCCAGTTAGATTTAATTAATCTCTTTGCGGCATATCCTGCAAGGAGCTAGATACGGCAATTAAGCTAACTAAATGTTCGAACTCAGTTTAAATGGGTGACACGTTTGTTCATTAATATAATTCTTTAGTTCCACCAAGAGTTAGCGTTGTGTTTTTACCGATAATAGCGAAAACGTGTTTCATTGTAAAAATATACAGCGTCTCTAGTTCATACTCTGAGAACTAGTCTTTGTTACATAAACTAATTTGTCATTGTACCTACTGTAGTAGGTTACACTTAGGATCTAAAGTACCTATAGTATTCATGCCAAAAGCTATATATATCGTCATCAATATCAATAAATTGAATGATATTTCATATAATTTCATATAAAAATAAATAATATAAAAACAATAAACAAAAGGATAAAAACTCAATGAAGTGTAGATAGATAGAGTAGTGGAAAAACGTTAAACAATACGAATATGTTGTACCTACAATAGTCATTCTTATCGACGAAAACGATCTGTTTCAAACTATTGTAATGTATAAATTTATAATCATACGGGAATTAACGCGATCATGCATTAGGTATTTACATACCTTATCCCGCAGTCGGTTAACGCTCGGAATACGGACGGCATACAGAATAGGGACACTGTCAGTGTGTTTTGTGATAGTACGTGGAAAGACAAAAATGTGAGGGTAGATCTAGAATCTACTTCACATACGGAGTCGTGACATCGCCTCACCAGTCTGCTTGTGACCACGGCCGGTGTAACCTGGTCGAAACGTCAAGCAAAATAAGGTATGTAAATACCTAATGCATGATCGCGTTAATTCCCGTATGATTATAAATTTATATCATGCAACGCGAAAGTTTAAAAGTAAATATTGTAATGTAGGCCTCATTTAATATATTATTATGTTACAATGTTTTATTGTAATAAGTTATTATTTTTATTTATCCGTAAGTTATATGTATTATCAAACTAGCTTTCCGCAGCACGGCAATTACATCTTTGGTTACTGCTCTGCTCCCGTGGCTCGTAGCGTGATATTATAATATATAGTCTATAATATTTTACAGGAACTGGGCTATGAAACGTAAAAAATAATTAATTAATCAAATCCGATTAGTAGTTACAGAGATTAGCGCGTTTAAACAAACAAAGAAGCCCTCAGCTTTATATGTATGTATTTTAGTATAGAAGTATAGATGTAGGTATGGTCTTCAACATTTCTGTAGGTATCGTAAGAGGCGGCTATGGGGATATTAGGTAATGGTTATTAACGTACTAAATATTACCAACCTGCCTACCAAGAATACTTGATGACGTAGCAGCTTGGCGATAAGCTGACGCTCCATGTCAGTGTCACAACTTTCAGAGCCAGGTAGCTAAGTATTACATATATATATTTTATGTAGGTACTAGCTTTCCACGGCGCGGTTTCACTCGCGTCTTTGCTTACTGCTCTGCTTCCGTCACCAGTAGCGTGATGTTACATAGTCTATAACCTTCCTCGAGAACTGATCTATCATACCCAAAAATTTTCAAATACGACTTGTAGTTCCATAGATTAGCGCGTACAAACTAACCAACTCTTACACTTTATATAATTGTATAGATTACCACCTTTACTGGTACTAGACCAGTAAATATTACATCATCAAGACGTTTATTTATCAAATCCACCTAACTGACTACTCTTACATAACATGTTCTACAATGCTTCAGCTAATGATGTAATGATTATTCGGTCATCACGGTCATCGGAGTTCCTACTTACGGTCTGATCTCGTCGAATATTAATTATACTTTTATTATGCCTTTGGCATTATAAGCCCACCTATGTACGTAAGTATAAGTTGTGTTTTTGTTAACGCACTGCTTAAACTGCTGGTCGTAGTGTCTTGAAATTTAGAGGGTGTGTTTTCACTAATGTCTACTAAAAAAAAGTTTTTTAAAATTCAACTCCCTAATTATGTGAAAAAGGATGACAACAACAATATGAAATCGAAATGTATAGTTTTGAGGTATGTTTTTAGATACTTCTATCAAAATAAAAATTACTCTCATAATTTTTTTTTACACGGTTACTTTAGCACGGTTAAATTAGGAATGAAACATTGTATGGAAAGGTGTTTGTTTTTAAAGTTAGCGACTTGAATTTGGCGGGTGTCTTATTGTATAAAAGTCCAAGTCTAATATCCAAGAAAGGGTTTTTAAAAATTCAACCCAAGTGTGTGAAAAGAGGTGAAAATGATTGTATGAAATTATTAGTTTCTCTAACTTATAGTTTTCAAAATTTGTTTTGGGATACTTTATACTATCAAAATAAAAAATGCTCTCAATAATATTTTTGACAGGGGTGACTTTAGGTTTAGATGATGATATAAATTATATAAATGTCTATGGGAAAACAATATCCATGCGAGCGAAGCCGTGAGGAAAAGCTAGTAAATAAATACTCCTCTCCTAATTACTTCTTAATAGTAAATACGTATGAAGTCGAGATAACGTTAATACATTTACCGGTAAACTCTATCTCTCTCTTATCAGTTCATAACTCTGGGAAATAGTGCCGAATTAGCCCTATTTAGGACGTACATGCTTATGAAGATTTCGTAGTAGTAATTTCCTTGTCAAATCAACTCTGTTTACTTACGATAATATTCTGTAACAATTATCTGTAATACCGATGAGTTCATAAATGTGTTTTCTGATTATCACATGGATAAATACAGCTGTTTTACGATAATTACTATCTTGTATTGTTTTGTCTAGTATCTATGGGAAATCGACAACATTAACATAGAATCTACTATTACGTATGTTAAATATGTATTGCATTTTACAAATACATTTTTCATTTCTAACTTTGAAATGAAAATATAACTGTCGATTTGTTATACTTTTTAATTACATAGCTTTAATTAATTTAAATAAAAACTTATTTAATTGCTTAACAAAGTCGTTGTATTTACTCGACTACGGCAAAGCCAAACGGAAGGTTATTTCCCTTCTGTTTCTCTTAACTTGTTGTAAACCACGTAACGCAAACAATAGAAAAATGGTTATCGGCATATTTTAACAGTTACATAATTACAAAAAAATATTTATTTGTCATATTTTTATATTAATAATAAAAAGCGATGTCATGTACCCTCACGTACTGTAAGGCTGTATTATATCTAAGTACCTAAGGTATATAATTCAACCTAGTTTTATAAGTAGGTACTCCACGCCCACTACCTATTAGCTGTGTTTACCTCCACTGGTCCGAGTTTTGTTTGCGCTCGAACCTAATATACCCATACAAACATGAATGAAACTACGGCAATGAGTTTATTACATAATTCACTGACTCCGAAGTAGTTGACATTGCTCCCTACATAATTAACCACTGCAAATTGGCATACTGATTAAATAAATTAATTTAATATTCTTGCATGTTATCGTAGTTTTTAAACTTAATCTCCAAATAGGAAGTAATGTCTCTGTTTTTAACTTACTCAGCTAAAGGATTTTAATGCAGCTTTTGCTATAATTCAGAGATTTTTTTCCGAAAGGTATACGAGTATTATCTATACATATAATAAAATTGGAGTGTCTGTTTGTAATATTGAAGTAACCGTTTTTTACTACATGTATAAGAATATATATACGGTACATACACCAAAAAAATTTTTTACAATCTCTAAAATGGCTGGACCAATTTTGATGGGACTTTTATTGGCAGGTAGCTAATGTAATAAGGAGTAACTTAGGCTACGTTCATTTTAGAAAATTCTTTTATTTAAGAAAAATAAAGTAATGTTGATCAACTGTTAGGCGGAACGAAGTTCGCCGGATCAGCTAGTGTACATTATAATAAAAAAAAATATGCCATAAATATTAGTAGGTGCAGGACAGATTGCTAATCCATACTAATATTATAAATGCGAAAGTAACTCTGTCTGTCTGTCTGTTACGCTTTCACGCCTAAACCACTGAACCGAATTTTATGAAATTTTGTATAAGGATATAGAATATACCTTGGAGAACAACGTAGGCTATATTTTATTACGTATTCTTTAAACAATAAAAATGGTTTGAAAGGGTTGAAATAGGGGATGAAAGTTTGTATGGAAAATGCGATATAACCGACATTTACGCGGGCGGAGCTGCGGGCAACAGCTAGTATAATATATGTCTATAATTATAATTAATTTTACTTCTAGCCTACTTTGAAATGAAGTTAGTAATGAATTATATCTTATCTAATATGCAGTAACTTTCACAAATAGGATTGTTTGTTACATTATAACTTTATAACTGATAGTACCTATATCGTACAAACATATCAAAAACTTGATCTGTAATACTTAAAAATAACTTTCCTTTTGTAGCTTATGTTCATCATCATAACTTATACTTAGCATTTGATTTATATAAAATTTTATGATTTATAGGATTGTCAACGATCATCAAAATATCAAATTTACCTCAATAATAATGTAAAGTCTAATAATGTTCTATCAATAAGTAATTCATTTCATAATACTGCAACTTAAAGTAATTTTTCATAACTTCAAAGTTCAGCATAACCGCACATTTTTTCGTGCCGAAAACTATTTTTATTCGCTCCGCGCCGCCAAAGCGAAGCTTAAAAAATATTTGATGATTCCACAAACCATCGTCTTTCTTATTTAATATAAACCTTTTGAAACCTTGAACAAATAAAAAAAGTCCCAAAATTGCATCTCTACCAACGAAATAGATATTACTTTTCCACATAAACTCATTAGTGAGCGCACTACTTCACTCGAAGATAAAATAATTTTAAACAAAAAATTTCAAACGGGAAGGAAACTAAAAAGTTAAAAATAAAATTATTTTTAGAAAAAAAACGAAAACTGACTTCAAAACAGTACCTACGTGCTCAATCCTTAACTAAAAAGTAGAAAATAATATTTTAATTACTTCATAGCTAAGAACATTGAAGGAGAATCAACGCAATCATTGATACCTATTACTTTACTATTTACAATTTTTAATCAGTTATTTTGGATTCGGTTGAAGTCGGTTAAAACAAAACAGTGGTGCTGTAAAGGCAGGTTTATTGTTGCCCGCTGCTGTTGGAATTTCTCACGACCATATTGACCATATTATTTTTTACGGTAGTAGATCCACGCTGATTTCAGCATGAATGGGCCGGATCGTCCGGGGAAGTACTACCCTCTCATAGAAGATCGACTTAAGAGTAGTAGTATCCGTACTACTGCGTTTCGTTCAGTGAGTGAGAGCGCCGGAGGCCCAATTTCCCCTCTTTTCTCTTTCCTCACGTCCCTAATTTCCTTCCCCTAATTCCATTCCCAGCCGCCATAGTGGAGGCCACCATACCAGCAGTTTGATAGCTTTTGGTATGGTGGCCGCCACTTCTGGATTCCACTGACTGCTTACCATCAGGCGGGGTGGAGTCACTTTGGTAGGCTATACTATAAAAAAAAAAAAAAAAAAAAAATTGGCCTCCAACTTGGCTTAAAGACTACCAAATTATAGTGATAACCAGAGTCCACTGCTTCTAAAGCACGAAGACGCTTTAAATGAAGTTACACAAATGGTCACTCATCCACGGCCACGTTGTTTCTAACAAAACTATATATATATTATTATATCGACGCGTTGCTTTACACGTCTTCACTCCTTGCATACGAAAATAAAAAATATAATTAATACTAATAATAACTATTTTTTATAAAAAAATATATGGTACTCGATTTTAGAGTATAGCCTTTCTAATAAAAAAATAATTTTCCAAGTTGGTTCATAAATGACCGAGTTCTGTTATAACAAACATACAACTACTGAACCAATTTTTATTATAAAAAGATGGGACCAATTTCAGACTATACCTTTTCAAATAAAAAAATAATTTTTCAAATCGGTTCATAAATGACCGAGATATGAGGTAACAAACATACAAAAAAAACATACGACCCGAATTGATAACCTCCTCCTTTTTGAAGTCGGTTAATAAGTTTACTTAGCAGAAAGTAATTCGTATTTTGATTTAGTTAATCAGAAATGATTAAATAAGTATTTTATAATTTTGAAGTTAGGGCCAAGTAAAACAATAACTAGGTGCCTATAGTATACTAAACGTAAAACAATACTAGGTACCCATTATCAATCTTAATTTGCTATTGTAGCAAGGTTCTTATAGTATTTGTTTTGATTTTTGTTTAAAATTATTTTATTTATTTTCTATTACCTTAGTTATTTTATTATTATTTGTTTGTTGTATTCATTTTATATTTTATAATTTTATTTTTATGTTCTTTATTTTCTTTGTATAATGTCAGGAGCTAGGTTTGCCAAAAAACTGCTTTGCAGTTAGGCAGAAGTAAAAAAAATCTTAAAACTATTATGTTTCTTACCGTGAATAAACACTTTCCATTTCATTATTTTCATGAATGCATCTAAGACAACAAAAACTCAACGGTTTTTCTGGTACAAAAACACAATGAAAAAAAAACACAGGATGTGTGGGTAAAATAGAGGTGTTAAGATTATTTTACAGTCCGTTTCGTCTTAGAGTTGGCGTATCTTAAAAATGTCACATTTACTAGCCATTGTATTTTTCATATTTTGAGAAAAACAATCTGGACATAAAAAAAAGAAAAAGAGATTAAAAGTATACTATGAAGATGGATTATTGCAGCGTAGACTCATGTCATGGACTGATTGAAAGGAGTTTATTTAATAACGAGTTTAGCACACATTATACATTCATTAAAAATATTTTTCATTAAATTCTTTCCCTTGATATCTATAAGTATGTTGCTTATTTGTATCGAAAAACCTACTTAATTATGGAAACAATATAGCGAATGATGGGTCGTACAAACCTTTTTTAAATTGATTTTGTAACCTTTCCGCTCGACATGGTTTAGGAAAAAATGTGAAAAATGGTTATCGATTTATCTACATTAATTATGAGAATAGGGTTGGATGGAGTACTTTCAGTTTTTCGTGTGTGTGGTATATTTTGATGAGCATTGATCACCATGCTTTGATGCTTCTTTGCATGGTTGATACTTCTATTAGTGTGAATAGTTTTCTAGCTTATGTTGTTTTTAAATGGAGTGTGTTATGCCAAATTGACTAGTATGGAACTTTGCAGTCACATATTGCTAAATTGAGCCACCCCTGCTGGTGCAGAGACCCTTCTCTGGACCCTCATTAGCTGCACTTATTAGAGTAATAAAATCCATAACAAATTATGAAGTAAAATTTTATGTGTCTTATAATCCTTTAAAGTGGAAAACAGGCTTGTGCCCTTTTGATCGTAAGTGGTTTTTCGTAGCTTGTAGACTGTAATATTAGTTATGCTAGTGTCAGCAAGTCTGCAAGTTTATCATGCAGACCTGCTAACAGAATAGCACTTCTCCAACGTACAACGACGTCGATTAGTTATCTTAGGGCACCGCATTGTGGTGATTTTGACCCGCAACTTATCAGACAGACAACAACATTATAGTAAGTAATTTTAGTTTTCTATAATATGAAAGAACTTCTTCAGCCAGAGAGCCCAATTTAAGCGAGAATCCAAAACAAAAGTAATAACAATAACTACATAGTTACTCATAAGATTTAATGATACCTTTCTGTACAAGTAACGTAGAAAACGTCTTTATCTGAAAGTTAGTCTCTTGTCGGCTAAGCCAGCCAATGTATAGGTACGAAGAAATATGGTTTCCAAGATAGAAGTTCACACAGGGATTGTGTCTGTGAAAATCTCTAACGCTGAAAATGAAAATTTCCAATTCAATTTGAACAGATGGGATTCAAAAGAGCTTCGAAATAATTTTCTATTTGAATTTATTTAAATTTTAAACAGTGATATTGGTAAAGACGCGGTACAGTATTTTTTTCTAAACTACCGAGCTTGAAATTAAAACTTAAGTTTAAATTGAGTTCATATAGAAAGATACTCTTTAAAATTTAGCAAAATTATTATTGTACTCATTCAAGAGCTTATAGTGTGTACTCTCTTTATTTAACCTTTTATTAAATTTTATTTAAACTCCTACTCACTTGCTTGCTTTACGAAATAAAAAAGAGGTGATAGTTTTACAAAAAGAATTTGTAAAAACATAGTTCACTCACTTTACGATAGTAGATTCTTGCTGGTTTTAGTGTGAATTTCAGGATTAATCTGGGCAGATTTTACTCTCTCATAAAATATCTACGTTAAGTACTTTTCCACTTGTCTAAGTCTTGCATTTCGTTCGGTAAGTGCGAGCATCGAAGGTAACCTTTTTAATCTCTTTTTTTTATTCCTTTACTCATTCCTTTCTGACTAACAGTCGACAACATCTCGTGTTATTTTAGTCTCGACAATCATCTTAGCATTGTTTTACATCATCACTTAGAGGATCGTTACTTAATAATAAATGCCTTTACCATTGAAACTTGCATTCTAATTTAGGAAGGTCTGCCCTATTTTAACAGTGAAAACATTCTCTTTTATCTCAATAGATACTTATAAGAAATGCAACAAGATTAGTAACAAGATAAACAAAGTAGTCGTCAATGTCTTAGGGCGTTAAAAGCCCCACGTTCAGGCCGGTTGTACTGACGGTCGCTTATCGATATGGAGCAGGCGACACATTGTATCACGTGACAGTATATCGTTACACTCTCAAGTACTGCGGCAGACATAATAGTTAACTCACTGGTATACAAACTAGTACACTAATTGAAAAACTATGTTTAGTATTCATAAATATAAAAATACACCATGGATACAATAATAAACTTGTATTTTAGTTCTTTGGATTTGCTTTGCAAACCGTCTTCAATTAATTTTAGACACCAATTAGACTAACTCGGTGATTGATTTGTATAAAATATTTTTCTTAGCTATAAATGTATTAACTAAGATTGTGGTTAGGTTAGGTTAGGTTTCGCTGCCGGCCGTGGTTCTGTCCATGGTCCGCAGCGAGAGGGCTTGGGAGGGAGTCGCCTCCTTTTGCGAGCAGGAAATACTCGCCAAGGAGGCGGCCGAGCGGGAGAGGGAGCTGACCAACTTGCTTTCCGTCCGTCGCGCCCGCACCAGACGTCGCCGTGGGGCGCTCCGGGATCTCCAGCCACCGTAGGAGGATGCCTGCGGACGGCGATTGGGCAATCGCCGCTCGAACAGCACAGGCCCGAGGAGGCGGCGTACGTGTTTCACGAACGCCTCTCAATGGAGGAAGGGGGGCTAGGCCCCCCAAATCAGACCAGCTCACGTTGAGCGGGCCGTGGTCCGTCGGGGTCGCGGATGAATGCGCGAGCGCCCAACACTCTGGCCGTCTAAAGGAACACCGTAGGTTTTCGTCGGTATGCCGGCCGCTGTCTCATTATGGCCGGAGAGTCCGACATATCGCCCGCCTCGCTCTGGCGGGTGCGTACGCGTAATGCGTTTCCCACGAAAAAAATAAAGTTACTGTAAACCGGCGTGGGCGTCTCAGCGTCGGGACCTCGTCGCAGTCATCGGAGTTGATCTCTCGCTGCCGGTCGTGCTACGCTCCATGGCCGGCAGCGACAGATGTTGGAGTGCGGTCGCATCCTTTTGTGAGGACGTCATCTCGCAGAAGTAGGCGGCGGAGTGGTTCAGGGAGGAAAGTCTCCTCGCTGATCCGATCCGCCGCCGGCGAACGGGGCGCCGTCGGCGCGCATACGTGCGCGCGATGCCGCCATAGTGAGGTTGCGGGTGGGAAGCGGAGACCATCCGCAACCTTCCGCGTAGAGACAGCGTTCCCGGTGCACCCGGACGCTGTCACCGGTGTTGGTGCCCGCGCGGTGTGGGCTGTCACTGGGTGGGCCGCTGATGTAGTATCAAGTTCCGGCGGCCCAAACATTAATGCGAGAGTAGGTGCACAGGAGATTTTGGCCGCCAACCATCTCAGGCCAGCGAGCTCGACATAGCCACCTTGTTTTCCCGGACGGGGCGGTATGCGATAAACACATTTCCCTTCTACAAAAAAAGAGGTTACTGTAAATATCAACCTGCTGAAATACTACAATGATAAACTTTACTTGGGATGATTGGTCAATCATGGCATGGCATACATCTAATACTAAATCCAGTATTACCTTGTCGTTCAATATGATCGAGAGGTGCATTTACCATCTTAATTAAAATACGTAATCAAATTACCATACTAGATCATATCGGCCCATTATTATGCCACTGCAGGGAAAGACCTCTTCTCATACATTGAAGGTACGAGCATTGATCGCCACGCTTGCTCAAGGCGGATTGGTGATGTCTTCCAGTTAAACTTAGAAAGTAAATATAATTTGAAAAATCACGAATTTGTTCGAATCCTCGACGTATCCGATGCCTTCACCACTGGGTCATTACGACTAGATGAAACTTAATAAATAAATAAAATCCTCTCTTCTTTTCCTTTTTTAATCTAGGTAATTATATTAGTTGGTTGATTTGTAATAATTACTTTGTATGTTTCTTTGATTGCGTTGAGTGTTAAAATTGTAACTCATACAAAAAACAGTAATTATTTGGCGATTGAAATGAGTGGCCTGAGTTTCTTGCCAGTTCTCACGGCTCTACCTCGTCAGCGATCTGGCTGTAGGTTAATTGGCTGCTTTTTGATGTACATAAGTATCATATTTTATGATCAAAATGAAAGAAACGTTTTAAGTTTGAGTTTGAAAAAGAAAACGTTATGCTTACAGGCCATGAAATCAATACCGTTCTCAAACAGCCCGTAAACCCTTATTGCATCGGTCCTATGTAATTCGCAGTTTATTTATTTTTGATATCAGATTGATAGCATTTCATGTTCGTTACCCTTTTTACGACACCCTCCGCCCTCATGTATCTAAACCTTTTTCACATTTCGACACCAAAGGACAACAAGATGTTTTCAGCTGTTATGATTTTTATATACATACAGCCATAAAATGTTCTGAATACGGATGATACACTACTTTAACTGTATCGTATATTATATCAGAGCAGAGAACTTTGACTCTTGATCTATTTGCTATACAAACTTTTATATTAAGCTTCATGTTATGTACACAGAAGCATGAGCAGACTTAATGTTTGCAGCTGACCGAGCAGTCAACAGACGAGTTTAGGTGATGCAGAGATACGTGCAGACGTAAAAATGTATCATATTTTGTTATAGAAACTGGTTTCTTCGCAAAGTCCAGTCGCAAAGTGCTTTCTATCACTGTCATGACAGTTTAATGACTAAAATTCACGAACATCGAAGATGTCATGATTTCGTTAAAACCTGGATGGAATTATGACTTTACAGTTCCGTCTAGATCTTCACGACATACTTATACTAGTACGTACTAGCGACCTAGAACGCGATTATGCATATTTTTTGACATAATTATAAATCTTTTCTTTACTCTCTCTTTCTATAGACATATAAACATGTAAACCTTCCAGAATAAAGTTCTTTAGGCGACAAAAACTAAATCAATGTCCGTAGCATGGTTTAGATGAAGTTAGACAAAACACAGTACAAGAAAACAGTGACTTCGCTTTATATTATTTAGAGATCAGACAGACAGGGATATGAAAATGTATACTTATATTAGTGATCTTTGTCAAGCAGTGAAGTGAGTAGGTATATGAATAAATACAAAACATTATGTTTCGCCGTTGTACTTTCGTGCATGAAGTTCAAAAAATAAATAAATAAAATAAAAAAATTATGTCAACCAGTACAAACTATTAGCATGTGTGTAAAGCTAAAAAGCTTGTTCAGCGAGTAATATTAATTTAACTTTCCCGCCTGATTGCAAAAAGTAGACAATCACCGAGGTTATAGCAAAAGTTCGCTATTCATAACAGTTTGTACAAACTAATTTTAATACAATAAACATTTGAATTTATTTATAGCTATTACTAATAGTTAAATGTTTTACAAATTAGGAGTTCTTGTTCTTATTACTAAAGCTACTTAACTTTTTATACGACAAATAAAAATACATATTTTTCAATTTTCTAGCTAGAAATATTCAAAAATATTAAGTATTACAATAATATGCCTATAACACATCACCGAAACATAAACCGGCTCTTGGTGTAACAAACTAGTAAAACAGATTTTTTTCTGTGAATAATAAGCTGTAAAAATATTAAAGCCCGCATGACACCTCACAACACGTTGCTAAAGGGTCAGTTATTAGAAATTTCCTAATAATACCACACATTTATTTATGTAGGTATAATGCCATACGATAAGAAAGGTATCTGAGATATTTCTATAAGTTCAGAAACTCAGACGGTAAGAAATTGCTGCTAGAACCCTCGTTATACGTTCTCGGCTGAATACTTCGGCTCACATGCAGATATCACAAACGAGCTTAACTTATTGATAATAACATTAGATGAAAGTATGTACTATTTTTATATCCGTGCGTAAATATTCTTGCGGTTATTAATTATAGATACAAAAGTTAAAGTAATTGAAAGTTAATTTAAAATAGAGAAAACAATCAGAATGGAAGGCTGAATAATTTTTAAGCCATCAAACTGTGAATAAGCGTGGAACAGTGGGACAGACAGAGGCGAGTTAAATCGACGAAGTTGTTGAAACAAACTGTGCCATCCACCATTCATAGTGGGCCGAACAGAACTGCAAGTTTGAATGAAAGCATTCAAAACTTGTGCGGTCATGATGCCAACGCCTCCCGGCTCTCCAGGGCTCGACCCGCAAAAATTACATCGATGAAATTTAGGAAGACGTTTATATTTCATTTCATCTCTTGGTATGTCCTCGTATAAGAATTTGGCCAAATACTGTTGGTGAAATTTAATAAAAACATGTTGCCTACACCTTTTTTTGTTTATGTCTAAATAGCATTTAATATTCTAATAATATTTAACCATTTTAATTTTTGTTCATTGAATTGTTGTGGGATATAATATACCTTGTACAAAAACTGCGAAAGCCTTACAAACCAACAAAAACTCAACCTCATCCTAGTATAACTACTAAATTTACCATCATAATCGCAGATTAAATTGTGTCACAAATCTCTGTTCAAGTTCTGCGTTTCTGTCGAAAATTGATATAATAATTCGACATGTAATAGGTGCCTATCTCTCCAACTGGCAAAGTATACTGAAAATATTTTCACTTAAACTTGACTTAAAGATTAAAAGTGTCTGACGACCTATAATGTCACAGGTCGAGACTTTAATATCACCGGTAATTTATCAAACCTCAAAATAAAAGTGCTGCTTTTATATTTAAAAAAAAAACGGATTACTCTCTAGAGAGACATCACAGAAAGTTTCATTAACACGGTAAACACTCGTATGCATTTACATATATTATAAAACATACTCAAACTCCAAACCTTTTATAGGTTTTGTAGAAATTTTATCGCTCGTGGGGTATGCACATCACATATCACAAAGCTTAACTTTATCGCTCGTGTGGAATGCACATCACATATCACAAAGCTTAACTTAAGAAAATGACAACCACTTGCAGACACAACCATTAAAACTAGACTTCTGTCTAGTTTATATGAAGTCTAGTTGTAAAATGTGAAATGAGAATCAGTTGCAGCAAATAAAAATCTCATAGTTATATTACAAATAGAAAATATATTTGGGGATTTTAAGTAGATAAGTAAAAGAAAATGATTGGACGACCACGAAACAGAAGACACAGTTTAGTTTTTGCCGTGTGATCTCTGATCTAAATTATGGAAACAATTTATCTTGTAAAAAACGATTATGGGGTTATCAGGTAACCGGCTGCAGCGATAGAAAGAAAGAAAAAAGAAAGAAAAACTTTTATTGCGTTATAAAAGACGACGTACATAGATACCTATAAAAAAATTTTTTTTTTTTTTAAACAAATACTCCATATCATTAAACATTTTTTTTAAAATAATTATGACCAATAAGTCCAACAAATAATTTCTAATATGAATTAAAATAGCAGTGGTAACGTGGTAACAATAAAAATGATTTGTGTTTTTGAACTGTGTCAAACTTTCAAAACTTGCTTAATCTGTGCTGTCAAGTGTCAAATGAGATGCTATTGATGACTCATGTCAGACTTTAGTTCAATTTATTTGACGTGGCACCACGTGCTACATTATTCCAGAAAAAAAATGCGATAAAACAAAAGTAAGTGTGTACGCCGCAGTTATACACAAATTGGTTGGGCACTCAGCAAACACTGGGATAAGAATTACCCAACCCAGAACTGATTTTCAGTGCCAACCACAAGGAGCGTCAACCAGAAGCAGACGCCGTTATGGCATTAACTTTTTCACTTTTGAAACAAAAATACGATAATAATACTTTAGTATATTAAACCTACACAGTGTATTACTTATATGGTAAGTGTTTTATACATACATTTGCAATCAAACAAATGCATTTACAACTTAAAATGAGTTTTTCCCCAGTCCAGCATTTCACTAACCTATATACTTATCTAACATTTAACATAGTACTTAGGCAAGAAAAATTAAAAAAAATTTTAACAACTTTATCAGATATGTAAATATATGTAAATAACATACAAAGTCTGCAAGCTAAAAACTGACCAGATCACAAGCCAATATCAAATTACAAATAATGACTGTATATAATGAAACGGAAACAAAAAAGAAACTAATGATTTCAAAGACAGAAGGAAGAACAAAAAGACCACAAGAAAAGGTGCTGCAACACACTGCCGGACACTTAGCCAGTAGCCAGTAGAAAAGAACCTCGAAGGTAAGTTTATTACTGTTTTATCTTGATTAGCTATGAGTAAGTACTGTTGTTTTTTTTTTGTAGCGTTAAAAGGTATGTTTTAAATTTCAGTTTAAAATTATTTTTTGATTTCAGGTCTCTAAACGGCGGTGGAATGTTGTTCCAGCAATGAGTCGATACTAGCGTTGTGTTGACTATGACAAACTCTTCCTTTTAGGAGAAGCTTTAAGGTTTCAGATTTAGCAGTGGACGTTTTCAGGCTAACGTTTACGCGAGATCACGTTTTATTTCACCAAGTACCTATCTATATAAATAAACTTTTCACATAACAAATTACTACTTAGATATTCTCAGTTTATTGAAATACGTGGTCTATCAAAACCGTTGAATTAATTTCGCATAACAACGCCCATTAAAATGATGTCATTGCTTAGCAACACGAGTGTCATTAAAAGACGAACATGCTACATATCTGTTATCCGCTAATTCGATAACTATGTTAATATGTCTAAATTAAAGAGGAACCGTACTTCCGATTTTCGCATACGAGAGGTGTTTAATAGAAGTGCTATTATAGGCGAGCTTAAAACAAATACAGGTGGTAACTCGTTTAAGGCAGGTGTTTTTTGTCAAGAGTTAATTATTAGAGATAAACCGGTACTTTAGAGGAAACTCGCTTAATTTTGCACAACGTTATAAGTACCGATTAAGTAAGGAGCTGATTTACGTAAGATTTTAATTAACAGGTTAATAGCACCTTATCTTTAATAATATATGACGGTGTGCACCGTACGAGATTAAACATTTGAGGCTAAAAATAAAAGTAATATTTTTCGGTTTGTTTCGTTTAAGTCAACTATAGTGATAAACAGTATGAGTGTAAGTTCTTGTGAACATACATATATTATGCAACTCTTGATTTATTTATCACAAGATTGTCCTACATGTAGAATATTGCTACTAGCTTCAGGTGGGTATATTTGACAACAAAGACGAAATGTTACGATTGTTGTAAATTTTCTAAGGAAGCAAATTCTTGCTGGTTGTAGCTTAAATATATAGGGTTAGACCAGTGATACATATCATCTTCTTATTGAAAATCGATGTAATGTATTAGTGTTCATACTAATGCTCATACAATTTGTTCGGTGTCTGGCCTCTTCCTTTCTTGTATAACGCCCTGTATTCCTAAAAAGTATACCTATATGATGCTATCACGGTGATCCTTATGGCGGTTTAGCACCTTACTAATGATATTTTATTGTACATATTCACCTTTTTATGCAAATTTTCATAGTATCAACGACATAATAAACGCAGTTACAGCAAGACTGACGTAAGTACTACATGTCATGTAGTACTTGCGTCAGTCTACCATGATAATTTATTACATAATAATATATTATACATTTCTTAGCTATTAAAGATGAGTACGCACTTATATTTATAGCACAGACCGTCACGGGACGTAATTAATCATTTATAATTATCCATTGACCTCGAACACTAAACTCCCTCGTATTCTAACAAATCGACTTAGATGCACAGACGTATCAGATTATAATCTAATTATGTAGAAAAAAAGGATATTAGAAAAACAAACTACAGAAACGACTGCGTTTATTAGCATTTTGGAATTTGTTAGTAATTCGTTAAAATCTGCTAGGCGGAGCGAAGCGCTCTTGTGAAAGCTTATGTGATGCTGATGTTGCACAGAATTTCGTAAGAATTTTAATAATCGCTGCACTCAAAGCACGTTCACTGAGTCTGAAACTGAACTAAAAATACCTAAATATGGTCAGTTTTCTCTCTCATGTTGAAGAGGTCTCATAAGAGTGATTTCGTATATACAAAGCGTAGATATAACACTACAAGCTGACAACAACACGCGTGGGAAAACTCTGATGTGATGGTGTTATGCCTGATTAATTATTCAAACGTGATTAAAACCACAGCAAAAGTTTAAAACAATACACAATGAAGTTACCACTAGTATTAACAATAAACTTCAATTTAGATTTTGTTAGGAAATATTATATGCCAATACCTGATTTGCCAGAGTACGTATAACTATCCATATAATGTTTGTTATTTCTTAATAACCAAACTTTTGTCTAAGTTTTGCTACCTTAGATAAATATTTTAATGGATTCTTTGTGTTAAGCTTGTTAATAAATATATTGACAACAATGGATAGATAGAAATCTATTCATTGACATTGATAGGCAAGCATAAGAGTACGATAGTCACATAACTAAGATATATTTTGGCTAGGATTGTAGACACATTAATTACGAGTTTAAAGCTATTATAGACTTTATTAGAGTATAAACGTAGTGGCTAAGCTTTTGGTTTGTGTGTTAAAGCGAGGTATGTTTAGTTCTCAATACGTTAGTTTATGTTTGTAGCGTGCGGTTCAAACTTAAACTGCAACAGCTCGATCTAGGGCGTCCTTACCAGTATCGTGGTTTTATTAGGGTCTAAGTACAGTTGACGTTCAACTGCCATAATAATATTAAATTTAAAGTTTGCTAACTTCATGAGGTCGGAAATTTTGTGACTATTCATCGAATTGCATTTTTCCTAAATATATATTATGGATTTTTCAGAGTAACATGTTATACGAGTGTTTTATGTCCTCATAACCTCCGTAACTGCAAATGACGTTTCTTACTCGCGTGTCGACTTTAATAGTTCAAGCCGCAATTTAAAATGTGCGTAAAAATATAATGGATTGTTTACCTACTCTTTCGCTTTATAAACAATGTCTTCAGTGAAGTGATCAACATTGTATAGCCTTTAAAGGGTACCTACTAATCTCTTAAGGGTACTCAAGATGTCTGAGCCTTTAACGAGTTGAGCAAACTTTAAATGAATCAACAAAATTGATTATTTGGACTTGCAGGCAGCAATCACGGTTATTTTTGCTAGATAGATATATTTCTCAAAGCATCATAATTATGATGAAAAATAATTAGGTCTTCAGTTACATCATAAGGTTATTTAAGATGAAAATTGTTTAAATTAGCACATACTATGACACATTAGGCTTCCCTAATGTGTCACAGTATGTAAACTATTTAGGCTCTGTAGGTACTATTAACAGTATAATACTGCAAATTGTATCAAAGTATAAGATATCGGCAAGCTCATTTTGTGTTTATGTGTACACTAATGAATCAATCACTAAATAAATAAATAAATTAAATTTTATATAGGAACAACTGTGTCAAAGGCGTTTTAAATCATTGATATAATTATTTTACAATAGCAACAAAATTACCTGAACGTTGAAAGCTTTGATCTTTCTTCTTTGAAATAATTGGTAGGCATTTGTATTAGTGATATTTGGTAGGCGGTCACTAATTGTTACACATTGTTTGCGTTTCTACTTCCACGTTGTACATTCATTATTATTATTTTAAGCTCGAATTGAATCATTCACAACGTAGCTTAATTAAATCAAACCACAAACGTCTTGTACTTTTAATTTAAACAACTTCTAATGAATGACCAAAAGAACAAATGCCTTTTTAATTCCTTTACATTAAATTGACTTTTCTCCAAAGTCAATATCTAAGATGTTATTTATCTCTGTAATAAAACTTTCATAGAAGCTTAGTACTGAGCCCGTTTATAGATTACACAGATTCTATGGTGGCGGACAGAACAAACTAGCCAGTTACATTGTGGTCTTAAAACCTTCGAAATACGACATCTTTTCATGTAGGTACTATAAAAATTCCATTAGGTTGTGTTTTCACGACAACACTTTGTTACTAAGTGTATTTTATTACATACAGATACATCAACGATATTCAGTGTAGGATATAACGGAATATTCAAGTTTTGTTACTGATGGAAAGATTCACTCCACATTTGGCAAAAAAAAACAGTTTTTTATCAAAATTTTAACAAATCTATAACTTAACTCTAATTACCTTTGTAACAATATCCTTTTTCTGGTAAGAAATATACAGATGTCTTCAAGTCCGGAGTGAATGTATATTTTTAGATACAACTATATACTACAATTCAAAGATCTAGCAAACCTATTTATGAAATATTATAACGAAAAACCTGAAATCAGATTCTAATCTAAAAACAGTGAACTACAAGTAAATAGAGACCTCAATAAATATAAAATAGGAGATGCTTACTTTCGCACAGTGTCTACAACGGAACGGCTCTTGTCGTACAGTCAGTTCGTGACATCTTACTTGATTTGTGGATTTCAAAGGTTTTAATTGTACCAAACACTGTTCAAATCTACAATTCATAAAATATTGGCGTTTCTTGCTTTCTAAACCCTATCACAGCTGTTAATCCTAGCTTTAAAACATAATGCTGGCTCAATTTTACGTGGATGTTTCATGAAAAAGTTTTTTTTTTTTCGAAAAATTACTGCCAAAATGTCTGTATCAGTATTCTAATAATTTACCATTTGAAAATGACGTCACGTTAACTTTCACTTTGCCTTTGATTTGAATAAATGCTTAGTAATAGAAGAAATTGTCAAATCTTAAGTAATTTCCATCATCAATAGATTCAACAGTTGACTTCTATACATTGATCTTTAACTTTACACTTTAACTGACCCTGAGTCATCATATTTGTTTCCAGTGTACGAGTAGAATGGTTGACGTCGTAGTTATAATATGTAAACTTGGGTGTATCTATTATCTAACCTCAAAACGCCACAAAATATAAAATTGACGTTATGAGATTACCTTAGAAGAAAAATTATCATTGTGATATTACTGAAATGGTACCATACTATTTGATATTTAATAACCAATATTCAAATGATAAAATCTACGTAATGTCAAGATCTCCATAATTTACGCATTTCCTGGCACACAACAGAAAACAGCCAAGACATTATAGGTATAAATAGCGATTGTTATGAAGATGATATTCTATTCGTATACATTTAGCGGGACTCAGATTATCCCAATATGATTTACGCAACATAAATTTAGCTGTATGTAATTCAGGATCAGGATTAATAGGTTAGAATAAGCATAATGATTTAGCATATGGGATGATAGATGAGATACCACATTACTGTGATTATCGTAATTTTGGTCTATAATTACAAAAGTAGGTCGACGAACATAGTCGTTATTCAAAAATTAAATTAAGTAATTAATTGATATTAGAAATGTTTATTATTTTAACAATTTATTTAGATAAAGAAGGTAGGCATATTATTGGAAGATGGAGATTAGAACTTACTTACTACCCATTAAATTGTTGCATTATAAGAAGATATTATTTTTTTAACATTCCAAAGCCATTTTTAACATTTAACGAATAATTAAATATTTATGCTGCCTACAATTTTTTTGGTTTTATTGTTGAATATTTTTTGTGTCCATTATTTGCAATTTATGTAAGTAAATAAAAAAAACATTTCCACAAATATAATCGAATTTATTCTCTAGGAAATCCCTATTAAAAATGGCGGGTCGTTTTCTGTGACTAATTAATTATCGATGTAGAAACATTCGCTACACATAATTTGCAGCATTTGGACTGTCATAAATCAACGTCAAACAAGATCTCCGAAGACGAATTGTAGCAAATTTAAAAAAAAATACAAAGGAGCGGAGGTTAATCTAGTTAATCGGTTTCAAATTACTTTCCTACCTTAAAGGGTCTAGTGACTTGCAAATTTCATAAGACAATTAGTTATCCAATCACTTAGTCATCGCGAAACACTCGACGCTGTGATTTAACGAGCTGTGGTCACAACCTCTCTAAGTCTTGTAACCATTAATTGCTACAGCTGTTTCATTAAAGCTTGAGCACAGAACTGAAGGGGCTGCAAAACAGATTGCAAAAATTTGCTCGTTCGTTTCTGTGTATTTTGTTGTAGAAAATAAACCTCTCTCGGGTTAAAATTAGTGTTACATTTATTATATTATTATTGCAATAGTAAAAGAAAATCAAAAAGAAAAAGGGAAAAATAAAGAACCGAGAGGGTGATTAGGCATCTGGACACTCTTTTTCGATCTGTTCATGTCAAAATCATCAATGTACTATCGTTATTTTATAATAACCTACGTTACACTTATAATGTTTCTGCTGTCGTTTAATATCAGACTCACTGAAATTTTAATAATTACAGTGGCAGACAAAATAAATCTGTACCGAAGCATAGACCTCATAAAAGAAGCAAGTAATTTGTAAATGATTATAATTATAATTATACTGTATTTTTCGATCCATGTTACTGACACGATCATACATACTTATAAGAGCTCTGGCATATGAAACTAGAGTATATTCTACTAGAGTTCAACGAATATTGTTCTATCTTGTCAGTATTTATCTGGATTGTAACTATGGAGATAAATAAACATAACAAGACACTAATTTAATGTTTTTAGTGGATGTGAAGTTATATGAGCTACATTTCATTCCAGTAAAATATTGTTGTAGTAGGTATAAAAAAAACGATGCTGATGTTACAAAAAGTCGTTAAAAATTACTAGTCGATGGTCTTTACTTACGAGTAATCCTTTTGTCGACTTTACGGCGTAAAAATAAAATAATGTATGTTTACCTAAACAGGGTGTAAACCGATATCTATGAGTAACTGAAGTCTCTGTGCAAACATGACCTAAATATATAACTTTTATAAGGTCAGTGAAGATGAATCGCTGTATATCCTTTTAATGCCAATAAAATACAAAGTTTCCATTTTTATTTCGCAGCCCATTGCGTTAAATTTACATCAGCGTAAACGAATGTAATGAAAACGGCCGCTTTATAACGCAATAGAAGACTGTACTATACTTTCATCATAATAGAACTGGGAAAACTTTGCCATAGTTATCAAAAGTTACTGGTAGCCAAAGCAACTCTTAGTTTAAAACAGACAATATAATTGTTTTTGTTAAAATCTTTTCTTGTAAATTTTAAAAAGCCTAATAAATATTTTTTGTGAGTTAGACGAAGTTATGAAAATTGTGTAAACAATGTTCAGCGAGAAGATTAATGGGATAGTAACGCTAAAAGCGATAATGTGTGCGAAGTGAGCTAGCCCAGATGGATGCTACGGTACTATTTTAGTGTAATACTACAAGGTTTGAACACGAAAAAAAATACACAACAATGCAATTAATAAAAACATCGAATGTGTTGATTTACGTGGACAGTACCTAAATAATTTGAAGAATAGGCTATTTGGCAAATTTTTGAAAACAGTGTTATTCTAATTTATGTCATAATAATTGCACTACATAAATATTTAATGTTTTGATAATACAAAAACAATGTTGAACTTTCAATTTACTAAACCGCGTCAAAAACACTATTTCTTCGTAATGGAGCTGATCATAATCTATACAACATAACATCAGACACATAAACAATGTACCTAAACATTAGTGCAGTTTGAGTGTATGTTACTTGCGTGTGACATCACCGTAGTTGCTACCAATAAAGATTGATCACGTACCAAATAAAATTGCAAAAATTATACATAGTGTATTTCTAAATTTCAAAAATACACATTCGTTTTGCGTTAAAATAAAATGAAATATATTTTTTTACGCTATTTTCTTTGAGAATGACCAAAATTAGTGTTATATTTTGAATTTTGTCAAATAGCCTATTCTACGTTTGTGAAATGTAAGTAAAAAAGCTTGGGAGAGGCCTATTTCAGTGCAAATATTTGTGTGCATGAACATGTCTTTTTGCATTGGTAGGGTGTTTATTTATAATATGTATGTATTTACAATAAAAAAAGTATTTAAGTATGTATATCCTCATTCTAGAACCCATACCACAAGCAGTAATTTATGCTTACTTTGGGTCTAGATGGCGTTGTGTGTAGTAGTTGTGAACATTATTATTATTATTTAACAGTTGATATCGTTCGGCTAAATTGATATTATTTACTAATACTCGGGTTGATGAGGTGAAAATATATTTTGCAACGTTTAGACTGTATTGACGCAGCTTATTTATCCTAAATACTATAAATTGATTCTAAATTTAATAAGAATATTTTTCAGATTAACTTCATTAATTTCTTACCTACTCAATATCGGATGGAAATCTCTCTGTACCCAATCATAGCATAAATGGTATGCATTGATTACAATAGTCGCATTGCAGCCAATATAATATTCATGTCATCATCGTCCTCAAAATCACGTCGCTCGGTACTCACTCTAATTCCTAAACTCCAGGATACAGTTACGAGAGCTTTCTCATCACTTCGTTATATAGGACAATAAATTAGGACGCAATTAAAGTACCCCTCGGACATTGACTGATATACAACCTTTCTTGCAACGCTCACCAGATTGTACTCTTACGCCAACCGAATGAAAAACTGAGCTAACGGATCTCACGTCCAATTCGCAATTTACAAGCTAAAATTAGCTTTTTGTCTAAACGAAGAGCTTATATCTAAATTTAATTTGTTATATAATATCATTAAAATAGTTAAGCAAAAGCAATCAGGTAGACTAGCTACAACCAGAATTATCTAAGAAAGTTTAGCACAACTTCTTTATCGCAGATTTCTTCATAAAATCTCTTTTGTTCGTTTGTTTATAAGTTTTAAATTTATCGGTCGTTTTCGCAGATGACTTTCTTTAGAGCAGCCGTTTTAAAATTATGTTTGGCCATTATAAATTATCTAAACATAAAGTATTGGCGCCTACTTAAATTTGTACTGTGTAAAAAGTTTTAAAAAGATGATAAAGTATTTATTCATTTCATCATTTTATTATTCATTTATTTAATTTTTGGATTACTTAAATTTTAAAGTCACAGGTACTTCCACTGCAGTCGAAAGAATGAAACTCAGTCGCTTCTATATACCTAACTCATGCAGCTATGTGTGTCTGTGCCTGCTAGTGAGTAGTGATATCCAATTTTTCCAACGTAAGAACCGTATTAGCAAAAGAGACTTTGTCTACAAATACAGTGTCGACTATTACACCGGTCCAATTTCCGAAATTATCAGAATCTCCTTTAATCGGATTAAGGCGCTGTTGTGCCACAAATCGGCTATCTATTAAGCGAATTTAAGTTTGATATACGGTATAATAATATCAAATTAAGTGGTTAGTCAACTTTGTATGAATAGAACGAAATTGAATCACCCAGATGAAATTTTCTCGTGTGCTTTGAAGCCGAGGCAGTTTGAGACTCATGATGCTTAACATTTCTGCAAACGGGGATATTTTACTGTGAATAGGATTTTCAAGACATTTTATTGCACTTACCTATTGGTTTTAGTAAC
This sequence comes from Parascotia fuliginaria, assembly GCA_963082885.1. Lineage (NCBI taxonomy): Eukaryota > Metazoa > Arthropoda > Insecta > Lepidoptera > Erebidae > Parascotia > Parascotia fuliginaria. The sequence continues at coordinate 14,487,076 of OY720172.1, forward strand.
TTATATTATTTTAGTTTTATGTTATGTATATAAATTACTTTAGTGTTACTCTCGGATCATCATAATTATTACGACTGAATTGTGCAAATCATTATTTAATTATAAATATAACTAGCTGCGCTCCACGGCTTCGCCCGTGTGTAAAATATGTTTTGTTGTATCCCTCGGGAACCAGACCGATTTTCAGAATAAAAAGTAGCCTATGTCCGCCTCCGGCGCCGAATCTATCTACATACCAATACCGCCATGTCTGTGCTTAGGTTGACTATCGGTGGCTTTCATGTATACAAATTTCAGTCAAATATTTTTTAAAGTTCCATTTTTCTTTAATAGAATCTTGGATTACAGGTCGTATAACGAAAGCTACCGTATGTTGATTAATAATAAAACAATTGACTAACCTTAGTCAACATATGAAATTCAAATGAATAGGTAAATCAAATCGTAAAACTATTAACATCATAATTTTGATAGTGAATCACCATCAACCATAATGTTCAGCTTGATGCCTTCTACTGCTGAATATAGATCTCTCCTCTCCATAGTTACCTCGCTTAGAAGGCGGAACAGTGACCACAGTGAGTGAATATACACTACAAATATTATTAAAAAACAAAAAGCCATATGAAAATCATTTAGGCTGTAGAGCGTGCCAAAGAAATAGACATACATACTCACATACATACTCACATACATACATACGCTCGAAAAACATTACCATCCTTGACTGCGGCAGTCGCGCATAAATAATAATATAAGTTCACTAGCGACCCGCCCCGGCTTGGCACAAGTATTATGCTGATACTAAATATACTACAGAATGTCTTTTTAAACAACGTTCACAGCTTTTTTGTCATTAGACAATAAAAACATGTTTTCTTTAGAGGCCGGCGGCTCCCAGCCGGTATATACCACCGCAACCGCTGTCTCTGCATTACATTAGAAACCTCTAAAATTACCAGTGTTTCTCTACTATATTTTGCACGTATAGAGTGATTCAAGAGGAAGGTTTGTATGTATAACACATACAAACCTTCCTCTTGAATCACTCTATCTATTAAAAAAAATCGCATCAAAATCCGTTGCGTAGTTTTAAAGATCTAAGCATACATAGGGACAGACAGCGAGAAGCGACTTTGTTTTATACTATGTAGTGATTTTACAGACAAGAAAAGAAAATATGATAGAAATAATTTGTGCATACTCGTATATTATATAAGGGTATCTCATTTGAAATGCTAAATTTATTGAGACTGTTTAATAGAGCGTGCTTTACATCTAGACAGCTCATATAACTTAAGTATAATATAAACATTTGTTAAGCATAGAGCTAGAAAAATATAATTTACAATGATTCTTGTAATTTTCATTACATTATTTAAATTTCATAAATTAATAGCAACTGAGTTCATTTACGTTTATTAATTCGAAACATTCTTTAAACTCCAGTCAAGAATTATTAAAGATTGAGTAAACGAGAAACTTAGTTATAATAGATTTAGTGAACAAGAAACTTAGCAATTTCTTCAAAAACGTGTTTAGGGTGATAAGGGAGTAAACATACTAAAAGACATTTCCCCTAGGTGGTGAGCCGGATGAGGGAGGAGGGTTTAAAGTTCCCAATTTAAGCTTTTTCACTAATATCTCCAAAACGATGCATCCTAGAAAATAGTGTTCTTGTATCGAATGGGAAATTAGAAAATTCTCTGCAACTTTTATTCTGTGCACATTTTTCAATTTTCCAGAAGGTTCTGAGCTACACGCTCTAGAAAAACACCTCTTGTTGCATAAGACTATACGGGGTACTTTTAATTTAAAAGTCGTATAATCTACAGTATAGTAAAGTATAGTATAATCAATGAGTATAAAACCTGGTGAATCTATCGTCTTTGAGTATAATCTAAAGTAAAGAAAAACAGCTGAATCCATACTAACAGAGATGTCATCTGTTTACGAGGATTCTTGCCTTGAAAAATAATAACTCGCTGACGCACTCTACACCCCCTTTTTAGCAAACGATAAAAACGTAAATATGCTTTGCCTTTTTATGCTTGCTGGTAACAACTAATAAAATTACATTAACTTCAGACGTAAGATGATATTCACTGACACAGTAGACGACAAACCCATATGAGTAACGACACGCTCTAGATTAAGACTTATGTAAGCCCCTTAATTGTCTGTAAACTTTTGCTAAACAAACAATACAATACACTGACGGTATGGTTATAATCTTAGGCCTAAACTTCCATTTAAATGACAACGCGGAGTGATCTTCGGTACTCACAGTCTCTATAAATTTTCCTTAGTAGTAATTGTTGAACAGAAACTTTTTTGCAGCGGTCATTCGTTACAGAGTCAGTTTTAGCAGTATTTCACATACATCATGAAAATTCCAGAAAAACTCTCGATTCACTTGATTTTCGCAAAGAAAAACTGTCAAAAGAATACCTATAAGACTGGAGTTTAAAAAGCGGTCGTAGGACTGTGTTCCATTGTCTGTTTCATGAAGAGTGCTTTGAAGAACCTGTTTGAAATGGATCTCAACATCATTGCAAGCCTATTTGAACCCTTGCACTACAAAAATCCATCAACAGCGCTTACAATTTAGCTTATGGTGGGTTTCTAAATCGTCTGCCGCAGTGTGGAGGAGATAAATGAAAAATCCTCCTTATTTTTCCTAAACAGACATTCCTTTGACGACATAATGGAGCTCATTTATCAAAAGCGGTTCGAAAAGAAATAAAGTTTTAAAACTTTTGATTCGTTTGAATAGGTTAGGTACGCTTAGTAATCTTGAAATTGTTAGCTCTAAAAAGAATAAGCATTTCAAGGCACTTTTGTGATGATTACTTGCATTTTCCTAAATCCAGCTAAGAGATTGGTCATTCTGTCTCAAAGATAGCAATCTGAAGTACTACCATGAGTTAATTTGTGTTTTTGTTTAGTTTTATAAAACTGAGAAACAGCGCTGGTATTTACTCTAAGAATTAAATTTCTCCAGCAATATTTTAACGCTGTCACCGATGACAAAAACACACGTTAATCCACGTTACAGCTACTGAATTCAATGTAGTAAGCAAGAAATATACCTTTTATTTTTAACAAGAAATTATGTGCTATCTTTGTTTTCTACTATTTCGGAAAACCCTTTTGTTAGCAATGTATAGTTGTAAAAAAAGAGACAAGAAAAAAGGATACTATTGTGTGTGTTTACTGACAGAGTGAGAACGAAAAAAAATCTGGTTGTGCATTTATTTTCAGCAAAGCGTACCCATACATACAATGCAAATATTCCAAAAGGAGTCTCTAAATCTTTACGTTTACTGTCCCGGAAAGTGTTAATATTCACCCGATTCTAAATTTCTACATAACACCATCTATTTTTTTAGAACAAGAAAAACATTATATGGAACTATTTTTACTAAATAACTCATCTGCTCTTCTGCGGTCTATCGCTTTTAGTGCTGTTCTGTTATTTTTGTTTTGTAATTTATGTAATGTGCAATAAAATATTCTATTCTATTATATAATTGGTCGCTGATTTAGCTGCCACTAATAGCAAAAACTCTTACATACCAAAACATGCTAACACAAAACTGTTTTAAATTTTTCAAACACTCAGCGTTTCTTATTACTAGACCACTGAACTAAAATTTCAATTTGCATTCCATAGATTTGTTTATCTAATGCTAAGTATTCACTATTCTAAAATGAAGCTAGCTTCTGTGTACAAAATGTCTAAGAATAAAAATAATTTCTTCAAAACTATGTTGTTTTTATTCCAACTAAAACTAACAACAATTTTCCTGAATCACTCGTACATCCGCTGACTGACACGTTTCGTGCTTCATTATTAGTAAATAATCAAATCATAATGGATTCCAGTTACCGTTTTTTTAGTTACGTTATGAAAATATATATTTATTTACCTGCTTTAATGTAACACGAATAAAATAGTCTGAGTGTTATATTTAGGTCCCTAATTTTTAACCTAATTTCGTTGATTTAGAAAGCAGACTGCTTTGTCTTCGTGCCAAATATTTGATTTTGGTTCTGGGCTATTGTACCAAGAAAATTTACTGACCATATAAAAAACTATGTTAATTTAAATAAATTTATATTGCTGCACAAATTTTTATTAAATGTACTTATACCAAATAGAGAATCTTTTTTATTAGCGTTATTATTAATTTTCATTTCGAAAGCGCTTTTCTTGCAACCTATATGTACATTTTAAATTGTAGGTACAGAAAGCCTCCTACACCATCCCACACGAGAAGAGTTTAACAGGTGAGCTTTCTGTATTCTATTAAAATATGAATATTACCTGAAAGGATCCTAAAATAAGTTAAGCCTATTACAAATTAGTATCTACTTACTGAAACTCCCTCGTAAATGATCAAAGTGGAATAGACCCATTTTACACAAATACCTACCAATCGGCTTACTAGCCGTATAAGTATTACAAATTGAAATTTTCTCAATGGGTCCTTTTCCCGTAAATATTTGTGTTGTTTTCGTTTTATTTGTCGCCATATTTTGAGGAAATATAAAACGACAACAAACGTAAGTAATTGAAAGGACTGACCCCATTTTTTATAACTGTAAAGAAAACCATTGTCAAATAATAACACTTTGGTTTTCAATCATACCTATTTTATATCTTCTAAGTACTATAACATGTAAAAAATAAAAATAAAAAATCTGATGTTTAGGTAACGAAAAGTATAGGTATCTAGCAAGATTAGCGACGACACTGTGTGAAAACTCGATTCCCAAAACAATTCTTCAACAGTAATAGTAAATATTATTACCAATAACAATAATCACTCATAGTATTAAAAATAATAGATTTTTCATCAATTTATCGAAATAAACTACGATAGTTTGAGTCTAAACACAAACTTTCAGACGTATAACGCCATCTGTTGGCGCTACTTTAGTAATAGAATGCTCTCAGCCAAGTTGAGTGCCACAAGGAACACAGTTTTCTCCTATGGAAAAGTAAGAGCTCCTCGACATAGTGTTTCAGCTTTCACCACCAGATGTCGCTTTGGCGTATTAATAAAAATATTATTCAGTTTTATTTTCGAAGCCTATAATTATTTAATTTAAATTTTTAGGTAATCTAAATCGCGTTACAATTTTATATTTTAAGCATTGTTACAACTATATTACAATTATATTAAAATGTAGTAGTAGTAACTAACATAAACTTAGTAGTAAAATATATAAGTTAAACGTTGCGCATAGGTACCTATTGCCTGATATACGGTGACACTTTAAAATATTGAAATGTATAGATAAATTCAGTCGACTCGCAGTCTAAACTTGGTTCATAGATGAAGTCAAAAAAATATAAACTATAGGTTATATTCAAAAAATAATATAAAACTTAAAGATAGGTACATGCAACTTCCTAGTCATTATCATACTCGTATTTGGGAGTCATATAATAATTTACAGATCAAGAATAATAAATTACCAGTCATTTAATAAATGATGATATTTAATAAATTTATTATTTGTAATAAATATATCGATTTCGCTTTGAACCCCAAGGCATTATTGGCATAAAATTTCTGTGGTAGTACCTACCTATATTTTAGGTTGCGTGTGAAATTGGCTAATTATAGAAGTTTGATTGTTATCATTGTTTTATTATATAAATACCTATTTCAGTCCCATAAATCATCTAGGCGAAATTATAACTCTTCATTTTGATAGATACATTTAGATTCGTACGGGCTGTTAAATAGTTATGTTTATTAGGGATCTCTACTGCGTATACAAATTGTACTGTATAATGTTTTACCAAAACTATAACCTGAAGTTAGTTAGAACACAGCACGCCTATTATTTACTGTAATTTTTTTTTTTTGCAGACAAATATCGTTGTTATGCTACAAAAACCAATTATCTCTATTTTTTCACCTAATAAGTTACTCTATTTAGCAAGTTAGTATAAATTATTGATAAATAACTCTGATGCCTAACAAAGAGCAATTTAAACTAATTTTACCTATTTAAAATAATTTACTTAACTTGGTGAAAGAGTTATTGGTGAGAGAGCCTCAATTAATTGATTTATTACTTAATTACTTTTTTTACTTATAGGAGATTTTATGAATTTTATCGTTTACTTGATTAGCTATCTCAATCGCAACTATAGACATCTGCAGATAATGGGTTTTACCTACTTGCAGACCAAACAAACATTAACATTTTGTGACCAAATTTTGACATAATTGGTTTTTGCAGCATAACGACGATATTCACAATTGGGACAAAGGAGCTACTGAAAATTCACGACATTAGAGATCCCAGAGAGAGATATCATTTTTTGCGCCTTAAGAGAGAACTCTGAGTTCCAGATAATTATCCTATTTTATGTATATTTAGTATTGTGGGTACAACAAGTCTAAAAACGTTTTATTTAAATTTTAACATTATCTGAAAATACAAGTGGAATTTAAACATTATTCTCTATCAGTAGGAACGAGTATTGGAGTAGGTACGAGTTAAGTAGGTACAAAATATAGTTGAGATCAAGTAAACTAAGGACCTTTTAAATAAAGTAAAGCAAATTGAAGTCAACGATTTATTTTTTTATTTATTTATTAAAACTTCATATACATAAATAGTATATTGGCGGACTTAATGTCTGAGGCATTATCTACCAGTCAACCAGTACAGGTGGTGCAGAGAGAGACAAAGTAGGTGCATTTGAAGAGCCGTAGAGTAGAAACGACTAATACTTACAAAACAGATTAACTAATTAAATATATATAATATAAACAATACAAACATAAACTTACATATATATACAATCATACATAAACATATCATAATATAATAGATGATAGACATCATTGTGACGAGTCTGCCTGCCCACATAAGAGGAGTTCTTTCACCTTGATCTTAAACGCCAAACGGTTGGTGGCCATCCTGATTCCGAGAGGGAGTGCATTCCAAAGTCGTACAGATTGAACAGAGAAGGAAGAGTCTACAAAATTAGAACTATGAGAAGGACATTGAAGGAGTTAATTATTGGAAGAATGGAGGACTCGGTTATGATTAGTACATAGAAATTTAAAATAGTCCAATAGGTAGGAGGGATGAGTGGGAGAAGTAAGGAAAGAATAGAGGGTCGTGAGAGTACGCAGACTGCGGCGCTGGCGAATAGTTAACCAAGTCAGCTGGGAACGGTATGTAGACACATGGTCATACTTGCGAAGATTAAAAACAAATCGAATGCAGTTATTAAGAAGACGATCATATTTGTTTAGAAGATCTGCATTCAGGTCTAAATAGCATACGTCACCATAGTCGATTAAAGGGAAAACTAAAGCTTACCTTTGTCTTGGATGGGAGGAAGTTTTTCAGGCGATAACACCATGTTGCAAAAGACGTCAGGCAATTTTTATGTAGGCCGTTCCCTTCATCAAGTCCCTTTTCTTAACTATCGATTATCCATTAATTAACATAATTTATCAGACACAGTAGGTACTTAACCAGTTATAGATTGTGCGCAATCAATACACATATTAATAAATGTAATATTATTATAATAACTTTTTGACCAGCACGAAGTGGTAAATAAATTTTCGCCTAGCGTAGAGGACTAAAAATAACAGAATTTAATTGTTTTCAAAGTCTAGCTAGTATTTCAAAAACCACAGTTGTGGCTAACTTGAGTTCGTACAACTTTAAATTCAAGAGGATACGGTTCTCAAGACTCCTTTTCGGGTAAACCGAGCATTCTCAAGTTTTGCTGGCGCCGGCGGATTCAATTCAGTTAGTGATCACAAGTGCCGCGGACAATTCAACGAAATACTTTGCTTCGTGAGCCACTCGTTCACGTTTCACCTACTTTCTTAAATAAGTATATCTTTGACCAAAGATACTATACAAATATAACTGCGAATGAGGCAGTTGACATTAGATTTATATATTGAAAAATATCATTACTGAGATCAAATACAATATTATAAAAACCTAAAATTAATAACAATATTAACTATTTTAAATATACATACCTACTTATCCAGTACTCTACATAATACATCTATACATACCTATACATTATTGTGGAATATCCCTGAATTTCAGTAGGGCATTGAAACAATCTACCAACTATGGTTTCTAGACATTTCAAGTTCAGTGCTGGCTAAGTTTTGATTATATCAAAGCTTGCACTAACGTCTTCCTGTCTAAATCTTAGCCACAAATTCTTCTCTCAACAGAGTCTAGTTACATGTACAGGAAATACTACAGTACAAGCGTGTTTGTATGTGCGCTCTATTCTCACTCATTGTTATAATAGGAAAACAATTTTACACTTGCGCAAAGAGTGGAGATATAACCCTGCTCAAGAGTCCAGCTTACAAGGCCAATGAAAGAACGAGTTTGTATATCAAACAATGAAATCTGAACTGATTGGCAGTACCAGTAGAAATGAATCAAAATTTTTGAATTGCAACCAAGTAGCCTTGACCTGGTGTGCAGTAATAAATTTGGAAGCTCCTTAAACCTCATCTTTTTTAGTATATGGTATAATCTTATCTTAAGGTTGGTACTGTAGCTACCACACCTTGGGCTTTTATGTGCTATTGCCCTCCATTTTACTGATGCTTTACTTCTTAGTATCACGTCTGTGACTGCCGAATTGATTTTATTGCGGGTGTATCTGTAGTCTTCTCCATATATAACGAAATAATTGTAGTTTCGGATATGGATGCTCCAGATGATGGATTCTTCTCCCATTCTTCGTTTTCAAATTTGAATCACACTTTTATGACAGATTAGTTCTCGTGGTTCATTATTTATACAAATAACGCTCTGCGTAGACTGCGTGAAACATTTTAAAATATGAAATTTGTAGCTCTATAAAGTTACTAGTATTATTATATAAATAGAAAAAATATTGCAGATTTGTATTTTTTACTTGTTATCTACATTTAAATATTACTGGTACTTTGGCCGGCTTTAAAAGCATTTTCTTCCAGAAAACCGTACAATTACAGTGGTAGCAGAACATACATTTCTCTAATGTCTTGTTATGTACTATTGTATATATAGCCCTCTAAAGTTCTCTGTACACTGCAACCGCTTGGCAGCAAACATTAACTAAGCTTGAATATTGTTTCATTTACAAAAGACGTCCAAGAAACTTATGCGAGCAAGGACCGATAAACTTATGCGAGCAGCACACAACCTAATGATGTTAGTCCACCAACTTCCCATTGCTGTATAAAAGTACATTAACCTTTCCAAATATATATGACTAGCTGTTGCCCGCACCTCCGCCTGCGTGAATGTCGGTTATATCGCATTCTCCATACAAACTTTCATCCCCTATTTCAACCCCTTCATGTAGTTTTTCGTGATAAAATATTGCCTCCAACGCCTATGTAGTTCTTCAAGGTCTATTTCATACCTATAATACTAAACTTTATCAAAATCGGTTTAGTGGTTTAGGCGTGAAAGCGTAACAGACAGACAGACTGAGTTACTTTCGCATTTAATTATTAGTATGGATTAGCCTACAAAAATAAATCCATTCTGCATAATGGTAAGAAGTCAATCAGGTAGGTATCTATAAAATTAATTAAGCGATAATATAACTTTTTTACGGTCGTTGACGACATAATAAGAGTAGCAACGTAACGTGATCCTACAGACAAGTGTAATCTTGAGCATGTTAGATGTTTGATGTTTTCGAACTACTGAAAACTAAAACCATTTTCGACAACTTTCGTACGCCTCAGAAATAAAAGTAGTAGATACTTTAAAGAAAAACTCATGAATACTTCCAATGGTTAAATACCGATGTACTTTTTTGTCTACTTAAATAAAATGTCGAACCGAAATAATCAGTAGTTATAGGGAACTAAACGCGCGCGCGTTATCAAATGTTGACGGACTAATTAATTTTAAAAACTTTAGATGTGGTTAAGTGTAGGTGGCTCAAGAATACAACCATCGCAATCAAATGTATGTATGTAGTACATGTTGAGTTTTCCATTTATCTTAAAACTAGGTTTTTGCGGTGCGGTTTCAGCCGCGTCTTTGCTTACTGCTCTGCTCCCGTCGCCAGTAGCGTGATGTTACATAGCATATAACCTTCCTTGAGAACTGGGCTATTATATACAAAAAGAATTTTCCAAATCCGACTGGTGATTCCAGAGATTAGCGCGTTCAAACCAACAAACTAACAAACTCTTCCGCTTTATATAATAATATAGATTGTCCGAAAGGCGCAGCTTGTACGAATGTCCAGTTCTCTCATAAAGTGATTCGAGCTATGACCTGGTATGGGTGGCAGGCAACTAATGGATGACTGGATGAACAAGTAGTGAATCTTGGGAGAGAATTATGTTCAGCGGTGGACATCTTTCGTCTGAAATGATGACAATGATACCGGGCTTAAGAAATAAAACGCTCGATTTATTACAATATTCATCGCCACAAATAACATAATTATTAAATTCATTGAATAACTATATAATAATAATAATAATAATAATAATAATAATATGTGGACACTATCACACACTGTCGTCTAGTCCCAAGCTAAGCAGTGCTTGTGTTATGGGTACTAGATAACTGAAATATAATACATATACATACTTTTTTTTTTTTGTAAATACATACTTATAATACATAGGAAACACCCAGACTAAAGACAAATACAAATGTTCGTCACACAAATATTTGCCTTCCGCGGGAATCGAACCCACGACACCCGGCGTCGCAGTCAGTTACACTAACCACTAGACCAACGGTGCAGTCCAATATAATATACAATAGATAGTCATCGTGATGTTGTAACACTGTATGTATTTGGGTGAATTGTCTATTAATAGCGCACCACACGTCTGTGAATATTAAGCACTGTACTTAGACTAAAGATTAATGTTGATTAAACAGAAATGAAAATGTCATATCGTAGCAATATTCAAATACGCTCTGTATTTGCATAAGTATCTATGTCTTATATGTATGTTAGTAGGACTTATACTGTTTTACTTACACTTTTTATCATCGCACCACCCGCCATTTGACTAGAAATTCAACTTTACACCTTAAAAGCACTTACGTTCTCTATCTACAGTGAGATTTTAAAGAAGCTTCCTCCCACGTACGATAAGTGTAAAATAAGCTCTCCGTCGAAGTTTTCCCAAGAGACTATAACATGGAATTTTATAAAAAATGAGTTAAGTTTTTAACAGGATCTTTAACGTGCAAGTGATACTCTTGGCATTGAAATCATCCTGCTAGGATAATTGCTTTTACTATTAAGCGATTGTACTTAGTTGCTTCTCATCTTAGTTGTATAAATAAATTTTAGCCTAAGGTATATGTTTTTGAAAAAAGTTAATAAGTTTCATATCGTATCCATTGAGGTTTTATAAACTCATAAATTATTATTCTAACCGAGCATGTTATCTAGTTACAATTTAAAAAACAATTTGCTTCTGTCGTTTGGGAGCTTATGAAGAAACAAACTAAATTTCTCAATAAATTTTTATTTCTTTTGAGAAGATAGATTTAAATTTCTTAAAGAAAATACTGCCAAGAAAATTGATTTTTCATGCTATTCCAAATATTGTATTTTGAATATATATAAAATTTATATCTTATATAAGATAGATTATACTATTTAACGTAACGTAACGTAACTTTTCTTTTTAAATGTCATCTTTCGTTGCTTGCGACAGAAATTGATCTCGACAAAGGTAACAAGCTCTGTCAAGAAAGAATTTACAGAGTTTGTACCTATTAGTGGACACCAAATGAAAAACTGGCAATTATTATTTAGGATGCACAAAATGTTTCTTTTGAACCTCACGGCAAACGCCCGAAGCGATAGTGACAAAGCAACTATGATTACCTACTTTATACATGTATGAAATAAGTAGCACTTAATTTTTGTTACAACAACAGTGCAAATAGGTAGATATACATACCTACATGAAATATAAAAGTATATTTTCCTTAATAAAGAGTGCAATCACTACCGCACGCGATCCCTGGCCACGTTTCGTGACCAAAGTTGAAACTTTGTTAACCAACTAGCAATAAATAAATCGGAATAACCTGATCAAACATGTAGAGATTAAAAGGCGTAGATTTGTTTGTTGTGGTCAAATAGCAACATGCGATCACAATTCCTGCGTTAAATATTCCCTCTTTTATAGCTTATACAGTAATGTCTCTACAAAATGGCCTAGTGTTTAAGGCACCCACAATCTCTAGGTAAAAGAATGTAAATACTTATGACTTTTTGAAATTCATATGTACTTCCTAAATTTACCGTAGGCTTTACTGACTTACGGTGAAAGAAAACATTGTGAGGAACCTAATAGGCATGTTTGAAATTTGAAAAGGTTTAAATACAAGTAATGAACAGGCACTGGGTACCAGGTACACATGAAAACAGAAACAGAAATGCTAGTAATTTACCAGTAGCTCCTTAGATGGATAAAAATATTTTGCCCTACCAATTACACTTGAAAAATAATTCTATAGGTACCAGGGACGCTGTTCATTTATTTTTACGCAATATTTTCATCATCATCATAAATTTAAGAGTTAGACTCTTGTATGTGGAACTCATCCAATTTCCCCCCTTTCTCTCGGTCTAGAGCCATCTTCTTTATCTCCATTTCATTATAATTTTTACGCTGCAATGTTTTATATGGATTTTAAACTTAAACAAGGCCTAATAAAATAATATGAGAATATAATGTTAAATAAAGTAGGTACCTATCTGTTTCTATCTTAAGAATATAAACAAAATACTTAATAAAAAACGTATTAAATACTACAATATATCTCTTTGGAGCCTATTGACTTACAACCGAATTAACTATAAATATTTAATAGTTTTGTACAAAGTAACTTTTTCTTTCATACTTAGATCTTTATTCATATCCATATCATACAATCGAAATAATGTGACTTTAGTCATAAGACGCCCACTACTGAACGTAGGACTTTTTCAGAAGCCGATCCTAAACGGTAGATATTTTTACGATGAAAATGTTTACTTAACCTAAATAAACAGTTTTGCATTGTCGCTAAAATTTAAGTAGGTATAAAACATTACGCCAGAAGGCTTTAAAAGTAGGTACCTACTTTATTCTAATAAGCTAATACAACTCAACTCAGAACTGGAATTTAGTCTTTATCGTCTTTTGATTAATAACACAGCTAATAAATTTTTAATCGTCGTGGTCGTGTGTTTATTGTTTTTAATTATATACGTTGTTTAAACATAAAAGACAATATTTTACGTGGATGTTTTATTCGCATGAAATCACGGTTCTTGAGAGGCTTTTAGGGGACTTTCCCCTCATACAACCTTAATTTCTTTCTTGATATACATTCGCTCTATTCACGGTAGAAACCTTTATTCATCTAATATAAAATCTACTTATGACCCTCGCTTGTGGTAACGATATTCGATAGATTTGGTGAGGACGACGGATTAGATAGCGCGGGCAACATAATGGTAGCAAAAAAAGGCAGTAAGAAATTCTATCGCTGATTGCATGCACTCGTCTTTTGTTAGTCAAGCTATCCTTCTTAGGAATGCCCTCGTTCTGCAAAATGAGGTAGCCACTAACTGGTACGTATGTGATTAAAGGAATACTGGAAGATTTGTTACGGTTTTATAAGGTTTGTTAGAAAAGGTTTGAAAATTCGGACGATTCGTTATCAATATTTTGTAAAATAAGTGAAACTGAATATAGTTAAAACTTAAAATTAAGGACGAATTATAAGTAAGATACTGTTGTAGAAACGTAAAGCTTCTTACATGTTTTGACACATACGTTTTATGAGTGGGAGTGTATTAAAAATGAAAGGCAAAAATGAAACTTACAATCCTCTTATGACGAATAAATATTTTACAACTGAAATATAACAAAATGAGTTTTCACTGTGGATAAAATAAATATGTGTTTGGAATTGGAATAGAAATAAAGCAAAGATGATATTTTTTTGCCTTTTTCTGCGCAATGAATTTTACAATGGTTATAGTTTTAAATTTAAAATTTTAAATATGCTGCAGAGGTGATATCCAAATTTTAATTATTTGGAGAGGCAACTTACGTAAAAAAATTTACAAGGTATACATGTATTATACATGCATATTATACGAGAGAAAAGCCAAGAATTCAAAAGATTTGTAATCGTGTCGTGGAGTATAGTGCTCATGTACGAAGCCTAAGCGGGTGGCTAGTACGGTATAAGCTAGATTAGGTTCATACTATAAAATGCCTTAATGCACTGAATGATAAACAGGTTTCTCTTTTTGAGCAGCGCTGATTTCAAGCTCGCTCCGTAGTCCTTGAAAAGTTGTATTAACAGACTAGTGATTTGCTTTATATTTTAAATCACGGTCTTCTCACAATTGTAAATAAAATGTTAGATAGGTTTAGTCCAATCACAAGGTATACATATTTACTGCATAATATTTACACAAAAAACCCACCATTTAAGAGCAATGCTCAATTAGAACAGGGGATATTAATAAAATTTTAAGCAGTTAAACGAAAACAACTGATATTATTTTTTTTAAGATCTGTTTCTATTCCAGCTAAAAACTTTTACTACAACCTTAAATAAATGCTAACTACAAATAATACGTGTATAAGTTGAGTTAACGACTACGTTATCGTACGGCAAGATCATGCATCACTAGGAAATTTCTCCGTTAAGTGCTTTAAGTTCTAGCGTGAGGTTAACAATCAAAGCTAGCCTACTAAGTCTTGACTATGCAAGCAAACTAAAATTTGTACTCAACTTTACGATCATTAAGTGACTCGCAATGTTATCTATCATTAGAGCTTATTCACATAGACACAATATCGTGAGAGGGTTTGTCTTAATTTGTAATAAGTAAATGTGGCACTTATTATAATGCAAATTATTTATTATGTGAAGTTATTTGTGTAAAACATAATGTTAATCTCCCACTTGAAGCTCTTTTGGCTGAAATAATGATGTTAAGAGGCGAAAGATATTTTTCCGATTGTCATCAAATTTGGTTAGATGTGTGAAGAAAAATTACATAAAAAAAAGATTACCAATTTTTTATAAGTTTATATTTTAAATTGAAGGGTCTATAGGTTGCCGTCCAAATTTGTTGTACAACCTTGTCAATAAATTGATTGTTTTATTATATTTTAGAACATCGAGCATGGACATCAGATGAACCCCCCTAAAAGTCAGTTGCACCTCCCTGAAAGTAATCCTGGTTGCGCCCATGATTGGTTATCCAACATTGGCGTAGCGATCGAGAGTTATAAATAAAATAACAATTATTTTATTTCATAAACAAATGTCAATTTACATAAATTATGGAACGAACCTGAAGAACAAAACACATCGATACTAATAATACGTACACAACATGAAAGTCCTCAGCTCCATTTACGAACTCAAGTTAATGTAATCGCTTTATTTTTCTTTGAAATAATAATATGACTCTCGGCTTTTTATATTACGTGTATTGCCAACATAAGAGGTTTCTAAGTAGCTTAAATTGCAAAACATTTTTTTTTATATTGATTAAGTATGAGGTAAATGAGAAATATATGTAAATGATTGGTAATCGACCTAAAAATGATTGTTTAGTTAGCACGAAATGTTATTCGACTTTAAAAATATTTGTTAAGCATTTATATTTCTAGAAACCTAGATAAAATCACAAACCTAAGTATATAATTCCGTAGTAAAGTTCATCTACCAATATCATGTGGAGAGGATTGCGTGTAATATGTTGAGCAATCATATCTATCTATAGGTTCTTAAATTTAATTAATTACCTACTGTATTAGCAATCTAATGCAATGGTACATCTATTGACATAAGTCTATTATCATATTATTATATACTTAACAAATATATTAACTTACAACTATAATTATGTACCTACACAATATAGAATATCTAGCCTTTGTGCACTCACAGTGAACATGATAATAAATTGACACGACTAGATACCGTGTTGAGCACACGCGTAATAAGTATTAGAAAACACAAGAACAAATTACCTAATATTTTGATAGTAGATACTTATATACTTAAAGCCAGAAAAAGGTTGTTGACGTACTTATATCTATTATAACTTATATCTAGTAAATCTTATCTCTATTAAAACAAGTAGATATAAAAAAGTAATACCTGTTTTATAAATCCTTATTTAATTTCAGCCCTGTTCGAAAAAGTAAGTACAAAGACTTTTGGACATTAATGCTAAAATTAAGTACAACACGTTGTGTACGTGTTTGCTATATCCTAAACACACAAATGAGTAAACCAGTAAGCCCTTTGCGTAATCGCTTAAACGTCTTTGAGCTAGCAAACAATACCGAGTACTGCGAAGCTAAGACTAAGTGTTAAGTTATACTCTTACTATGTTTTGCTAAGTGCAGCGTTTATTTAGTTAGTGATGTGTTCAGACAACTTAATTTTATGGGGTTATTTATGTAGAACAGTACGTATATACACACATAGAATTTTATTCGAATAAGTCAAACAGCTTAGCTAGGGACATACTTCCACTGTACAGCTACTGTCCATAGCAGTTATATCAAAACTTTTACTAGGTACTACTTACTATTGTTGTATTCCTGATAATAGGTAGTACAGGGCCCAGCGCTTTTAACAAACGTGCTTCACTACTTGTAGCATAGATTTTGCATTACTATAATATAGTTTGAGTGTTTTCCTCCTATAAAACTACTTACCACCGGAATCACCCCTAGAAATATGAATGAAATTTTACTTTCTCGAACATTGCCCAATCAATATACTTTAGAATTATTAATTAAAGTCTAAAAGTTGCTATTGAAACGCTTTTTGCACAATAAAGATTCAACGATATCGGCTCGTAATATTCGGCTAATAAAGTAACAGATGAGACAAACCAAATTGTAATTAAAAATAGCGTCTTTACTTTCTACTATTTAGAAAAGTTTACCTCAAATTCCTTTGGAGCCTAGTAAGCTACAAAGGCTAATAAATAATGACTATATTGTGAACGTTTACATAATAAATATAGGTAATTTGAACGGAACCGCTCAGCTGTTGAACAAAACCAATCAATTTTCATTTAGGTAGACGTATGTAGGGAGAGTGTTCGGTTGAATAGTTGAGAGATGTGAGGGTGCAGACCTGTTCGGTGGCACATGTAAAATGATTGGCCCTTGTTGTTTGATTTACTCGACCTGGTTGCTGGTACCCGTTCCGCATCGTTGGCTCACGGCTCACTGGTCTCGTCTCTCTATTTGTATTATTTATCGAATTTCATGATGATTTATACGAAGTCTACACTATAAAATAACTTTGCTTAATACTGTCACAATAGGTATCAAGGTTTTAAAAGAAGCAAAAAAACTGTTGTTCCACTTAGGGTTTAAAAACTACGACACGCTTTGTGATGGTAAAAAGCAGGTTATCCACTTTAACATTGCGTGACGCGCGCAGTAAAATTTCAATAAAACTCCTAGTTGTTGTGGTTCCTAGTTGGTTTTCTTTAAGGCGTAACATTTAACTTTGTTAAAACTAAAATGAGTTAGTAAACAGTTGGATTCTAATATGGGCTTACTAAATAATTGCGTGTGCTGTCACGAGCAAACCACAGAACTGATTTTGATGAAATTTGGTATAGAGATAGAATAGACGTTGGAAAACAATATAGGCTATCTTTTATAGCGAGAAAATGACTTGAAGGGGTTAAAATAGGGGATGAAAGTTTGTGTGTAAAATGCGATATAACCGGAATTAGCGCGGGTGGAGCTGTGGGCAACAGTTCGTACTTAATAATTGTGTGCCACAATATTATGGTTTACTATTTATAGATAAATGCTGCATACCTAATGGACCGAGGTTAATACATGGGTACTGTTTATTAAAAAATATGATATCGGGTGGATAAGACAGATAGTTTAGCTACCTATACCTATAAAAAATTTTGAGAACTATACCTAACAGAGACAGTATAACAATGATAGTAATTGTCTAGGTAATATAAAATAAAACGAAGGATCGAAAACAACGCAGCTAGTATTACATATCTTTAATGTAAGCACTGCTCGCAACTTACTGACAACCAACGGAGACTGAGGCGTTAAAGTGCTCTTCAAACATGAATGAATCAATCCATACATTTATAGACAAAAGGCGCTAGGGTTGTAACCTTGTCTCTCAATTACAGATTAATCGTTTGCGTTTTACATGTCACGGATAATTTATTCTACTAATCTTAAATTCGAGTTAGACGTGTAACGCCTTCGCCAGTTTATAATAATATTCAGCAGCCGGAATCCATTATATCTAATATGACTTTAAAAAAAATTAATTGCTGTTTAAGTAAAAACAAGTAATATCACGTAAACTACTGTCTTGAATTTTAAGCATAAGTCACTTTACTTTGACTATAGTTTCCACAAACTGCACATAAATTAGTTGTAATTTGTTAAAAAAATCTGAAATGACAATTTACTTTATAGTTTTCATTATTTAAATCTTTCAACCCTATTCGCCTTTCACATGCAACTGCGGCTCAAAGTATTGCCTCACAACTTTCAATGTTGAAGCACCTATCATATTATATTTATGTACGAACAGTACTCTTGCAGTTTCTGTGCGAGTATGTTACTTTATTATTTGTTTGTTTAGTACTTCGAAATGATATGCTTACATCTCTGGTATACTTACATTACTTACATTTTAATAATAACAAAAAATTGCTTGGTTTCTGTATCCGATGCTGTATGTTATTATTTTTTAGTTAAAGACAAAATAATTTAAATTTTGAGAAACAATAATGATGTAATTAATTTCACACGAAGGGTATATTTTATGGGTTATATTTTAACTAGCTGAATTTCTGGTAAAAATATTATTCGCCATCCAACCATTAGTTACGCTCAAACGATTATAAAGACAGCGAAGGAAATTAAGAAATTTCCTTGTTTGAAGATGTTTTACTAACGGGGTACAGCGTACTAATAGTATGAGACACCGGGTCATTATCAGATAATGGCCCTAACATTTGAGGCAACAAAAACTTTAGTTTTACTAGAATACACTACTAGTTATTTGAAATGTATATTTACCTTAAATTCAATAAATACAGTACGTTTATAATCTTAAACAGTATAGTTTAATTTGTTTGTATTTTTTGTACATAATATGAGTGTTTGAAATAATTGCTAAAAATAAAGTCTATTCCACTATGATCACCTAGGTCATCATAGTGTTCTTTATGATATACATTTGATAGTATCAAATGCTAATGCAACAACGATGCTATAACCGCGGATTTTTTTAGGTTTTGATTTAGTAAGGTTATTATTTTGAATGGCGAATAATAATTTAACAACAAAAATATGATAAAATAAGAACCTTATTACTAAAACAGTACTAAGTAGTAAACTAGTTTCAAAAAAATGTAACGGCATCCGCTTTTCATGTAGGAACAGGATCTCTATAACTTATAAACCTACAAAAATCTCCATTATTATAACCACAGCAGCTCAACATTTTAACTATTGTATTGTGATCTAATGCCATGCTCATGCTGATGCTATAGTAAATCACTTCTGAATCCCGACCTCCCGTATGCTAGTCACAGTGTTCAGCAGATCAATGGGTCACGTACGCGTCGAGCGCAATTAGTACATTGTGGTATTAGCAATCTAACAGCGAACCGATTTGCTATTGGTTCGCGCCCCAATGCCCACCGCTTTCCAACTCTGTAAATTGTTGTACTATCTTATTTGGTCGTATTGGACTTAAGTGCTGTGCAATATTATTGTACCAATGGCGTGATCAAGCACAGTGGTTTCTTCATTTTCTAAAAATAGGTCACAGCCATAATTTAATCATTGCATTTAAATACCTATAATTAAGCTCGTAGTACCATTAAAATGAATGTCTATTCGCGCACATATAACGTAGGGAGAAGCAAAGGTCATGGTATTTGTTTTTTCAGACTTATACTAAAGCACAGATTTTCTTAAGTTTTTTTTTTCACCCTAATACTAATGTTAGAGATAAATTAAAAACCAACATAGGCATGTGTATGGCGGCAGTATAACAATATAAGTAACAATTAACAATGCATTTTTATATTTTAAATATATATAAAATAAAGTGTATCACGCATACGCGGTTTGAAACCACTCCACTACATTGTACGCACGTACGGATTTTTGTGTTTCAGTAACTGACTTTAAAAACGTATTACATTTGGCTTGAGGCTCGAAATCCGAGATTTTTGTATCCCATAGAGAGGCTACACGAATTGTGGTTAACCGCACTCTGTTTTCTGAATAATTTATCAAAAGTTTCGATCAACATTAAGTATTGGTTAAAAACTTGCCGAGATTCTGTTCCACGAACATAAAAGTGCTGTTTATGTTTTCAAACCGACTTCAAAAAACGAAGGTTATAAATTCCTGGAAAAAGACCTGTATGTGTGTAATATTGTTAGAATTGCACAACATTCGTTTATTATGTACCTAAATTATAAAAGGAAAATGAAATTGCCAATCTGTCTTGAGCTAGCGTGCCGGTCAATGCTCATGCCTTATCTGTATGATAAGAGGACTTCAACAGGCTCAGCTGATATTATTATGACAAAATAAAAAAGAAACATACGACCCGAATTGATAACCTCCTCCTTTTTGAAGTCGGTTAAAAAGACAGCGGTCTAGTCTCTTGAGGACAGTTTTCGTCTCTAAGTGAATAAAAAATATATTGTATGTTTATGAGAAGCGTTAGATGGCATCGCAAATGTATCCATATCAAATAATATATTTAATACGATGAATAGTAATAAGAAAATAATGACCATGACGCTGGACAAATTTTATTCTTCAAATTTGAAATAGTGCGCTAAATTAGTCATAAGTTTTTTTCATTTAACTCTTTTAAACCAAATTTATTCTGACAATTTATACTAGACCATTATTTTTAGAGTACTTGTTTACGTATTAACCCAAGAGTGTTATTACGTCAACTCTGTAAACAAATATATAATTTTAGATGGATTCGTTATTTGTTTAAAGATGTTCTTCTTCTTATTTTATTCTGGCAACTGAGTCGAACAAAATCTTACAAGATTTTAAGGAGCCTAAATAAATTGAGGTAATTTGCGGTTATACCTACTCCTGTCAGAAACATGTTAGTTTATTCTATAAGCATTTAGAATTGCTTTAAAATTTTAAGTAGTCTGACTCGTATTTAACGAAAATGCACATTAAATAGTATTTGAGTTGAAAGGGTCTTTTCATATAGAAAATATGAAGAACATTGAATGAAATGCTTCGAGAATTTTATAGAGATAAGCAATTACGGTGATGTAGTAACACGTTGAATTTGATAAAATAGCTCATGTTTGTATATATCCATTATAAGTACATAAGTAACTGCACTGCACTACGTCGATGGTACAACATTGTATACGATTGCTAGTTGAAGTTTCGATGAAGGTCAATCGCTGCCTCTAAACACAGACATCTGCCTCGAAATTATGTTCAAGCTATAGGTACCGTTAAAAAGGAATCCTTAACATAATAGCAGTTTTAACCTATCCCCTCAGTGTCACTTACTTCACACGGGAATCGTTATGGGATATTGAAAATGTCAAACCGCGTACAAACAAACGCACTGCGGTTGGTATTATACTAGACTTTATTTCAATACCACCATGCATATCGGGCGAGCAGATAAATTGTGATTTTAGATTTTAAAAATACTTATGTACCTAAGTAGGTAAAGGTAAAAAAAATATATATTAATATATAAATTTTCATCGCAATCGCATGTTAGCTGAAACTATGAGAACAAAAATCTTTACTTTTATAACATTTGAGAATATCCTGCTCATCTTAAATTAACTTAATATAGATTCATTAAGGAATCTTTCAGCTCTGTAACTTACGCCACATCTACAATAAATATAATGTAAATCGAGAATACTATTTGTATTCTCAGCATCATCTCAACAGCAGTAACTTTAAACTTTAATTTTAATGTGCTGCAGTAGTCACTTTATCGTCTTTGAGAATGCTCCGTTCGGAGTTTGTATTCACTAACAATGTTTTGAATGGCTCTTAGCTAGTTTAAGTTACCGTCGCTCTTGTATTTTATCAAACCTAATCTTTTAATATCCGGGCAGGAAATAATACTTTAATATTGTTTTGAGAAATTTGTTTTGTATCTTAGTAGCTTGTTCTTCTGTAAGTACTTTGGTTACGTGAAAACTTCAGCTAGCTCAAAATGAGAGTTTTGTTTTAATAAGATTAAAGTGGAATTGTTTACGAACAGTACAAACTACGAAAATAAAAATAGCATGATAATCGTGTATCAAGTTCCTGTTCAATCCTTTTAACAATTTATGCGTAATTTTGTACCAAAAATGAAATAATTTCTATCATTATTTTACATCCTAAAACATCCACTATAGGCCTTGCCTGAACGTCTCATCTTGGCAGGCTTATTAGTGATATCAGTGATAGTAGTTTTATCACATGATACAGCCCATACTGTAATATATCATTGCGCGATAGTTTTGAACGCCATCCACCATTTGGTTGACGACTACACAAGTGTAGGTCACTAGACAAAATGTGTCAAATATTGATGTTATATTTGATATTATTTAAACTACTAACAACGAAACACGCGTACACATGCGACAAGATTTCAAACGATAACAAACGCAGGCATTGATAATTTTTGTTCTCGAGAACTTTACACTTCAGCTATCTATGCACTGTTTATTCTACATCTATATAACAACTAGCTACATACAAGTCTCGTTTACTTCATTTCTAAACATTAAGTGATCCGTAAAAAACAGAATAAAAATATAAAACAAGATCCCCACTAACGATCAGACTTTGTATATGTCACTGTCTCTCGCGATTAGGGTTTGGACATTACTAATACCAGCCACTTGACCGTTTACTTATAACAATTCACGAAGCTTTTCAGCTCACGTATGTTCTCAATATGAGAATTCGTTAACTATTATACTATTTGCATGCTTATATTGTCAGAGATCCAGTAATTCTTTTCGTTTTCTGAATTTAAATCAAACATGGATTTGTTTACTTTATGGATACAGAACTCTCACAAAGAGTCGTGCTTGAGTGATCAAAGAAGCAACAGCTCTCAAGGTCGTCGTGAAGGAGCGAAACGCTTCTTCTTGCATCCTTGACTTAACTGATTTCTGGTCAAAGGAACTCTAAGACTAAATTTTTGTTGACTCTAATTCTTTTTAATAGGTACTTATTTGATTCATATTTCACAGTGTAAAATGTCATCAAATAAGCATAAATCCATTCAAAACATGCACATACTAAGATAAACTTAGCACTGCACACTTGCACAGTTGCATTTAATCCATTCGTACTAACAATCTCTAACGCTCGAACTGTGGCGAATGTAAGTTCTGAACAAAAGGCAACACAAAGGAATAACTACTGTCATACCTGCCCAATTTCGGCAGCTTTATTCATGACAATAGAGGTGAGGTTTCTGTGTGTAGTATTATCTTATTTGTGCTAATACAAAAATAGTATTAGTTTACTACTCTACGCTATCGGCTTGAAGATGTCACTACTGAAAACAGTTCATATTACTGACGTAAAGAGGCATAAATTGACTATTATAATATACTAGTGACCCGCCCCGGCTTCACACGGGTGCAATGCTGATACTATATTTAGTATCAACATTGACCGTGTGAAGAGAAACAAATTCTGTTAACGTTGTATTTACACATTCTGTAGACTATTTAATTTTACTACAGAATGCCGGCCCCCTGCCGCTATATCCCTCCTTGCATTTTTAATCTGTAATATCTTTGAAAATATTTATTTAAAATGCATGCTGCAAAGGGCATTATTGATTTATATTAAATGCACAATGTATTTAAGGTACTTAATTTGATAAGGATTAATGCTGTATTGCTTAAAATCGCTTCAAAAATAAGCCATTATTTCTTATAAAAAATAAAGGATTAAAAAAATGTTTATTGTGGGTTATCCCTTAGAGATAGACATAATATATACTATTTCAGACTGTTTTGTAGACCTTTTTAAGGTGTACAATACTGTAGTACATTATGTTGATCTATCTTGTAGAGTTTGTAAGCGCAAAAAATTTGTTTATTTACGACATCACATTAAAAACATCTAAATTTATCAGTGTGTCTCTACTATATTATGCATGTTATATACATATAAATCCTCCTCTTGAAAGTGATTGAAGAGGATTATAATTCTATATATTAAAAAAACCCGCATTAAAATCCGTTGCGTAGTTTTAAAGATCTAAGCATACATAGGGGCAGACAGCGGGAACCGACTTTGTTTTATAGTATGTAGTGATACTAAATATATTTATTTTATATTGACACTAACTTTCAGATTTTACCCTCGTCTTTGCTTACTGCTCTGCTTTCGTCGTCAGTAGCGTGATGTTACATTGCCCATAACCTTCGTCGAGAACTGGGCTATCATACGCAGAAAGAGTTATTCAAATCCGACTGATATTTCCGTAGATTAGCGTCTTTAAACAAACAAACAAACTCTTTCGCTTTATATAATAGTATATAGATTAAAACCTTATAACAGAAAATTCCTTACGAACCACCGTTGAGGTACTATTTCGTTTTGCCAAGTAAGGCTCAAAGGCATAATGGAAGCAGTTATTGGTAAGAAATCAGAACTCCAGGGTGACACTGAATAAAAAAAACAATGTCACTGTTCAGCCTTCTCCAAGAATATACTCGAGGACAAGTAATACGCAATACTCGTAACTTACAATCGAGACTGTACTAAAGACAAACAAGTACAAATTGCGCACTTTCTTCTGTGGCTAGTCTACTTTTATTCATAGTTATCATTAACGTGACGTGGGTGTGCGACTGACGTACATTGCGATAATGTGGGAAATTTACATTGCATACATGTATGGAGTTCTATTTGTGTTTTACAGTATTTTCCGCGATTGCAATATTAAGTGATAAGATTTTCATTAATATGATTATCCCAAATCAGTACAAGGTAATAACAATGGTCTGTACAGTTCCGTTCACAGTAAATATATTTCCTTTGTAAAGCAATTGGTCAGTACTGGTTTTCTTCTTTTTCTCTTTAAAAGCTCAGTTCGTCAGTTAAAGCATTCGCCACTCTTTTGAATTCCAGGATAAACAAAATGTAAATGCTTAATACAAAATGCCGCGTCAGGTATCATTTTGTTATATGGAATTAGGCTCTCTCCTATTCATATGGCTTATAACTTACCTGAAGTGTGCTAAGCACTCGAAATGTTTTAATAACAGAGCGAAACAAACGTCATGTAAATCTACGGAAAATTACATAGAATCAACAATTGTACACATAAATTACAATCTAGAAATCTCGTATCTTTTTTTTTTTTTTTTACGTGGGAAATGTAACCACGGCTACTAAGCCCCCCCCGACGCGACAAGGCGAGAACCCCGTTGGGGGGGAGAAATCTCGTATCTACAATTTATTTCGTAACCTCGTTTAACCGAGCGTTTTGTTCACATTTCCACCTACACTGCAAGTATTTGTGGCGTGCAATACCTATAGAAATGTATGAAAGAGCAAATAGATAGAACCATATAAACTACATGTACGTTACAGTTAACAAAAATTGTTATAAAAGATTGTTTGATTTGATGCATTTCTTCTAAAAAGTTTATAAGCAGATATAATACTTAATGTACATATTATGGTAGTCATGTCGTGAAACAGGTATTAGTTTACAACTGCATATTATCTGACGCTAGTTTTTAAAAGTACAACTTGTAATGGAGTTAGTTCTTTTAATAAGATTATATAGAGCAGGTGTGAGTTAATACTAAAACGTCAAAAGGTCTGTATAACAAGGGTTAACCTTCTTGGTGCAGTGGTGGATGCCGCCTTCTCGACGCGACGACCTGCAACAGGTAGCCATTTTCCTATTATCATCTGTCTTTACACGTATCGCTTCGTTTATTTTTATTTACGATAAACGAGTATCAATACCTAATTTATTGGTGGATATGTTGTTTTCTGTACCTATTCAAAATTTATGAAATCAAACGAATTTTTCATCAAACCCAATTTATTTGTGTTTAGATAAAAAGTGAATTAGGTTGGCTTTGTTTGTGTTGCCACAAAATATTACCATGGCTGCGACCACGGCTTCTCCCGCGTCTAATTTTTTTTTTAAACTAGGCTGTTTTACAGAAAGTACAATACAAAAAGTAGCTTAAGTCCATACATATCTACATACCAATTTTTATGGAAATCGGTTTAGCCGTTTAGGCGCTAAGTGGTAACAAAGACACACACATACACACAAACTTTCGCATTTATAATTTTAATAGGATTGATCCGTTTTTAGGTATAATCTGGATAGAATAAACCAATTATATCTACTTACATGCACGGCACCGTACAATTTGCCTTAAAAGCTTAGTCAGAGATGTGTTACGCCTACGTTTCGTTAGCTGTATGTAATTAGTACTCTGACTAGTTTCTGCGTAGTGTTTAAGAATTAATGCTCTCTGACAAACATTTTACACTGTCACTTGTGAAACGAACTTAAGTTAACTCATTGTAGAAATTGTGGTGAAAATATCCCAGGCAAAAATCATATCGCTTTAAAATTTAAACTTAAAATATGATTGCAATATGTCAGCAGCCAATATTATTAATTTAATACATTTATACAACAACATGTGTGATCTCTGACCTTTATCTGGTTAAGCTCAGCTAAGTAAGGTATTGGACATTAACTTTGCCTTTCGATCGTGTTTGAAAGTATTACGAGAACACTGGCCGACGTCATAGCCCAAAGACTGTTGTAGTGGAAAAATCTGGCACAGCTTACTAATATAAATGGTTGTTTCGAGTACAAGTGTCCTTTCTATACGTAAAAATCTCTCGCAATGCAGGGACTATTCCCCAGTGCGTGACTCCTTATTTTATGTAGCGACACTTCGAAGAAATTGTCATTTTAATAAAATAACAGTTCCGAAACATCTCACGCTACCTATAGATGCCTGTAACTAGTTTAACATTTGTTGATAACAATTTCAAAACTTGAAATAAGTAACAAGTGAAAATACAAAAAGCTTTGAAGGTTGTCAAATACATGTTCAAAGTTTCTTTCGACACTTTCTTGTTCTCAATATCGTTATCAAAAGCGTCAATTTTGAGATAATGTCTCACCAGTCAAACTTTGTTATGTTACCCACAAATCTGCGTTTCAGATGTTCACACAAACAAAGCAACACGAAATATTCATCTTGTTTTAATTTTAATTAGGAGTCGCCGTTGTTATTTGAAATGGAAATGAGAGATACAGAGGTGTTGTTTCTATGTCTTATACAGTTTTGTACGTAGCGAAGGAAAGACAACTTGAGATTTCCCCCGAGATGACCTCACCTCCGATGCTCACTGCAAATATTTGATCGCCCCCGTTGATCCTGGCCGCAACACCTTAAATGTTTGTACAGAGGCTATATATAACTGAAAATAGCCTTAGATATCATATTATTTTACCGTTTACTCCTTATGCGATAAACAGGATAACAAAATGTTATTTTAGGACTGAGTGAATTCGAAACATGGAATTACTTGTTACAATGACCTATTTTCGCCGCACTTCGTTATTGTCTATCTTTGTATTACGTATATATATATATATATATATATATATATGTATATATAATATAGTTTATGTCAAAAATATTATTTGTACAATTTGTGTACGATTTATGTGTAATCAAAAAGAAAATTGAACATTGTGTAGATCATAAACTGTCTCTGAATCATACTGTAATTATATTTATATAATTCGTAATATATGCACGTATATAAACTGCGTTTTAGTAATCGCCTCGATACTAGCGATAAGTTAGGTTCGATGGTTCGACTGATGACAAATATATTTATGTCCTAGACTTTTGTTAGTTAGAACTGCGCATAAAGTACCACCCTTTCACAGTAAAATCTAAACGATCTCGAACTAAACGGTTCAGCACTTCATACTTTTGTCGCTCAATTAAAGCCTGGAACCCTTTGCCAGCGCATGAGTTTCTATCTAACTTAGATCCTGGGTCTTTTAAGCTGGGCGTGAAAAAACATCTCACTAAAACGCCATAGTGGAGGCCATACCAGTAGTTTGGCTTTTGGAATGATGTCCGCCACTTCTGGATTTCACTGACTGCTTACCATCAGGCAGAGTAAAGCCACTTTGGTAGGCTAATATAAAAAAAGGACTGTCGTCGTCACCATCATTTTAGGCAAAAGACGTCCACTGCTGGACATAGACCTCTCCCAAGCATCTCCACCTTGACGAGTTGTGGTCCACCTTCATCTATCAGTTCCCTGTCATCCTTAACAGATCGTTAAATCAACTTGTATACGCCTGTAACGCTGATATAAACATGAAATCTTATCATTATAAGGTTTTAGTTTACAAAAATCTACTGTCATTCTTATACAAACTTGATCCTATTTATTCTCATACTTACTCAGTAATAAGTTTATCGGCGTATTCAGGTGGACTTCAACAGGTTGTCAGTGTCGTGTCTTGTCGTACTTAAGGCGATGACCTCATTATCGAAATAGCTCGCTACGTAAGGCTGTATACAGGTAATTGGCGAACGTGCATTATTAATAAGCTTTTTAGAACATCGACGACGCAAGAGGATCTATCCACGGATCTTGTTAATAAATCAAAGGGTAAATTTTAGATTACTTTCACGGACTTTATAGTTCTATTGAAAATAAATAACTTTATTATTATACTTATCGTGTGGTATAGTTTGGTGATTTCCACACCATACCGAATGCTACCATGCGCGAAAATGCTATTTACAAAGTGTTTAGTATTTTATTATTAATTTTATAAAGGTTTTATAACGCAATATTATTATCTACTTGATTAAGAGCTCAGTCAGACCAAAATATCTCAAAGTATCTTTCAGAAAACCACACTCATATACAAAACACCAAATTATCAAAATATCAGATTCGCAACACCATTTAGGTACAACTATTGTAATTTGGATAATTACTGGTATAAATCAACAGAGACATTGTTTAACAATGCGTCAATTTACCAATTGTTGCAAATATATCAGTTAGTTTGATACGCGAGGCTGCATCATGTTATCATTTTATAGGAATACACAACATGCATCTACTTTAATATTATTAGTTCGAATTCATACTATTGTTTTTTTTTTAATTTAGCATCTATTACTGTCATAATGAAATTCATTTATTTATAAAAGACAACACAATCTTCAGGCTCTGCGTTCCAAAGAACTTTCTCTAAAGTTTCATTAACGTATTTGTACATCACACAAAAGTCTTGGGTAAAATGATAGTGAAACCGATTTACCCCCTAAACATACCTGCAATGCGGCAGCTTTTATCTACCGGTATAATGACACTTTACTCATTTTTGTTTCATAACGTCGACACTGTCAAATAGACAGTCGCGTTTAAAAAAAAACGACTCCAGCAACATGCCGGACGCAATTTTGGACGCCGGAATAAATCTGAACTTTTTTGATTTTTGTACAGAAAAATCCAATGTCACTTTATTGGACTCGCGATCAAACTCGGAGCAATAGAAAAAGTTATTAGACTGTAAATATAATTCAATTAATATATGATTAAGAATCAGATCTAGCTACCTCTCTCACTTAAGTAATCAGTTTAAAAAAGAAAAAGAAATGGCAATATATCATATAACTAGACGTCCGCCCTCGCTTCGCTGCTGTATCAAAAGTTTCATTCGATACTCTATACTATAATATAAAGCGAAAGAATTTGTTTGTTTGTTTGTTTGATTGCGCTAATCTCTGGAACTACCAGTCGGATTTGATTTTTTTGTGCGTATGATAGCCCAAGTTCAAGGCTATAGGCTATGTGACATAACGCTACTGGTGACAGAAGCAGAGCAGTAACTAAAGACGCGGGTGAAACCTGCTGCGGAAAACTACTTATTTAATATTTATTTTTCAATTGGTAATAGAATCAGTCACTCCTTCTGCACAAGTTTGCAGTTTCGTAATTGACAATCAATGTGATTTTCTCAAAGTCAGTTCCTTCTTTTATAACTACCCATTAAATCATTACAATCATGAATTTATTACTAGAAAACCATAAGAATAAAAGAAATCACTACAAAATCTGTTCAAAAATTTGACACAATGTATGTCAAGGATCATAGCTTTCTGGCGTATTAAAAACAGCTCCAAACAATATATAAACACATAAAATTTGATACAGTTGCGTCTATAGACACTAGATACAAAGACTTTGAACTAAAGAAGCATCTTGAAGAACCTTCTTATCTCTGCGATCTCGAATGTTTGTAAGGCGTCAAAGGTTGATCCGATAAGTGTTACCTAACTTTATAGCCGTAAACTTCATCATTTTGGAAATTGGTGTTCGCAAATACCTTTCTTTACGCTGTCCAAAGTCTGTATCTTCCTACGCAGCTTACTAACTATAATGTTTAACAGATCTTTTCATTATCGAACGTAGTCATCAATCAGCCAGCCAGTCAGCCAACTAACCAAGTGTTCTGAAACTCTTATTCTCTAACAGCAATTAGGTGTACAATCAAAATATTATTAGTATTTTATGATGGCAATGTCATACAAAGTTTGTTAAAGATTAGGTCAGATAGCGGGCGGGGTGGGACAGCGGCGTGACGCACAGCACGACTCGACAAACAGTGGACTAGTGAAGAATAACGCTTTAAAAAGACTACGTCTCATGTACGAGTAAATGTTGTCAACTACCTCATGTCAAGGTAGTTGACTCTTGTCGGTAAAGACTTTCGAGCGACGCATGTGCTGCATTGTTCTGGTACGGTACCAGAAAGATTTTATCCTTGATTTAACTAGCATAGTAATGTTGTATTAAATGATGGCAACGTGTAAGCAATATTACGAATATTTAAAGTGTCAATGTGATAAGAGTTTATCATTATGATTAATAGTCCAAAAAAATCTGTGGCTTAAATGAGATGTAATGATCACAGGTCATGATCCTTTGTCGCTGTCAACGAATGCAAACTATTTTCGTGCCATCCATCAGGTATATCACGCACTTACTTTGGCGAGTTACTTTCAAAATTGAATATAAAATGGCGAGCATGTTTGCCTACAAATTGGTCATAGTACCAACGTGGTTTTACTAATTGAATTTGAAGGCTGCGCTGGCTTAATTTGCGATGCAGAACTACAGTTCGTGTATGGAATATAAAGAACTTTAAAATACACAAAACAAAACTGTTTATTTACTATAAGTAACAAAAATCACGTACATTTGATATGCTAATTGTGCTAAGATTTGTGCTGTAATTTTGCTGAAATTGAAATAGTCCAAACGGACTAGTGCATCCTTATAATTATAGTTAAATAACAGCATACGGTATCTAATGTTTTGTATGCTTACTGTAATGGCTATACTTAACTTTGATCTCTTAGCCTACAAGTTTTGGCACTTAGACACATCACATTTCACATGCGGTGTCCTTGCTTTTTGCTGAGTAAGTCACTCACAATTAGCAGTTTCCTAGTATAAAAAGCGTCTGAGATATATTAATAATTTGTATATTTTTTACTTTGAAAAGTATACCTAAATAAGTATTTATTTAATTTCTTTTAATGTTTGAATATTTTAGGTTTATTTTAAGACTATTTATTTCAAGATCAAAACCCATATAAATTCGAATAATATATAACTGATTAAATATTAGCAATATTAATAATAATAAATAATAATAATATTCTACCACATGTACACAGCGCCATTTAGCCCCAAATTAAGCAATTATATTTGCTTGTGTTATGGGTACTAAACAACTGATATACTACTTATATACAATTTTTTTTTTTGTAAATACATACATATTATAGATAAATTACACCCAGACACAGAACAAACAATTATTCTAAGAGCGAATCATGCAATTACTGCTTCCCGCTGCGAATCTCTTTTAATAAATATGAAATTAAATTACAATGAAGAAAATGGAAATATGTTTTATTAATGAGTGGTTTACGAAGATATTTTCTACTATGAAAGATTAAGTACCTTAATTCGTCTTGATTAGCCGCAACACAGTCGCTAGCTCTTTAGAACATAAAAAAAAAACTTTCATTGACTGTAAGTTCTGTTGTCTTTCTATGCAATCCTACACTCGTAAACAAACTTTTCTGTCTGTAAAAATGAATATAGTCATTCAACTGTCATTGTGCGTTTTTTAGAATATTATTTCGTTCTTCATTTTATTCCAGCCTGCGATTTTATTTCAATTGTTCCATAATTTTATTATTTGTATTCAACACAGTAAAGGTTAAAAATGATTTCACAATATTGTGAATGTTGATCTTTCTCATGTGTTGACCGACGAACTGAAATGAAACAAAGTAGAATATAGGAATAATTTGAGGCAACTTACTAATTAAAGTGAAGCGTACGTAAGCGTGTGTTGTACTGTAGCCAACGTAATTGGGTAATGTGAGTAGTTACCGGAATATGTGTATAAATATAGATAGTTAAACGTTGCTTGCAGGGTCTATAGAATGATCAAAGGTATGGTCCGATCCCACAAATATCTATAATGACATGATTTCATTTTAAGAACACGAGAGAGAAATATCGTTTCGTGTTCATGAAATATTTTCTTTTTATACTACTTATTGTTCAGTATAAAAAGAAAATATTTCATGAACACGAAACGATATTTCTTTCTGGAATGTAGTACCACCATCGTTTCTATAATTGAATAATTTTTTATCGCGAACTATGAACTAGCGCCTAACAGCGTATTGTCGTTTTTTTTGTAATTTCTAATCGGTCCAGCCATTTTCGCGTTTTACCGAGAGACTCGGTAAAACGCGTAAAACGAGATGGTTTCGTAAAACGAAAATGGTTAGTTTCTCAACTAACATCAATTATTTTTTATAAATAATAAGATTAAAAAAAGTTAATATCACAATCATACAAAGTAATCTCTACTACTTTTACACACGCTAATACTTTTTTTTAAAGGCACGTTTCTTTGCTTCAAGACAGCATGCTTCGATCGGAACGTTTTCTAGTTTGTTGAAACGATAGTCTATGCTTAAATACTAGTACTGTTTTGTATTGCATAAGCCTAGTTCCAAGAATTCAAGCTTTGCGAGTTGAAACAGGATTAATTATCGCCTACTACGTCTGATATCTGTGCCTTCTGTTTCAACATACCTCTCTTATGACTAACTCTTATTAAAACTTGCTATTCTATACAAATAATTTTCTTTATGTCAATGTATGCACTGATCGAACAAAAGAATAGCTGAATACCTACCATAGTGAAAGGATTTGTTCTCGATTCGTCCCGCAGAGTTTCGTCCCACACAATAATCTTTTTTTCGTCCTAGATTTTATTCCCATTTCGTCTCGAAAAGAATATAAATTAGTAATTTATTATTTTATTCTTGTTTAGTCCCACTTTTTATTCCCGATTCGTCTCGTGTAGTAAATCTTGTATTTTACAACATGTTTTGTACAAACAGCATAAAAATTATAACAAATAAAATATTTTAACTAATCTTATTTTTAACAATGTACTAGCTGACTCAAAAGGCGTTGTCTTGTCTAAAATTAAATGAAAATACATTTGTACACACTTGCTATGAATCAGGGAGAAAAAATGTTAATGTTAGAAATGTTTGAAATGCTGTTAAAGAACAGTGAAAAAAAAAACGTGTTGTCGAATGATCAATCAAGCACGCGGCCCACCTGGTGGTAAGTGACAACCTTATCCTATAAAGATGGCTGTATTCTCTAAGCATTGCAGAAGTGATAATGCTTAAAAAACACAATCAATCTGTTGCCAACCACGGATAAGGGGATGGGGAAGAAAAGGAGGTTCTAGATTCGATTCGAATCCAGGCAAGTAACAATGTGACTGTCTTAAATCTTGTACGTTTATCTTAGACATTACTGACTTTAGATGAAGGAAAAATCGTGAGAAAACTTGGAATAAAGTATAAGAAATATAAAATAAAGACCCTTGGACACCGTGGCAGGAAATACACAATAATAATAATAATAATGCATTTACTTGGCTGGCGCCCGTAAATGTAGTTAAAACCAGTTTAACAGCTGAGAAAAATAAAAGGAAAGAATAATAATAATAATAATCATTTATTTGACACAAAGTAATGTTACACAAAGACCTATGAAGCTTCTGGTTTCCAAACTAGTAAAAACTGTGTCTCACAATGTAAACCGTTCATGCAAAATCAGTTCAAAAACCGTTTTATATGTCGATGCCGATTCCTTTATAACATGTAAATTAAAGGCACCACATGAATTATCTCTCTACTGTAGCTGGTATGATTAATGTATGTGACATATTTTTATTTTTGTTTAATTCATTAGAAGTACGCAAATTATTATTTTTTTTGTTATAGTATAGTCTACCAAAGTGACTCCACCCCGCGTGATGGTAAGCAGTCAGTGGAATCCAAAAGTGGCGGCCACTATACTAAAAGCCATCGTCTTAAACTGCTGGTATAGTGGTCTCCACTATGGCGGCTGGGAATGAGGTAAGGGGAAAGGAATGAAGGAGGTAAGGAAAGAGGAAAGGGGGAAAATTGGGCCTCCGGCGCTCTCACTCACCGAACGAAAACGCAGGAGTACGGATACTACTACTCTTAAGTCGATCTTCTATGAGAGGGTAGTACTTCCCCGGACGATCCGACCCATTCATGCTGAAATCAGGGTGGATCTACTACCGTAATCGTGTAAAATTTGAAAAATTCCTAAGAGGTTCATATTTATAGTTAAAAGTTTCATGTTTATTTTAAAGTTTTATTTGCTACATGGTTAGTTGACCACATCATACTTGCTTTAACATTTTTTACAAAATTTACCAATAAAATTTAAAATTAATGAGACTCAATTCAATTCAATCAAAACTTGATCTTTATGCATAAACATAGACATAGATTCAAGATGATTTTACTACGTGGTGATCCGTTTATAATATGTTTTCCACAATTTTATCGTTCTACTTTTGAGACAGCCAGCTTAGGGTAAGCCATATTTTTGTAATTTCCTTTTCCTTTTTCTCTGACTCTACTTATGCAACATTTTATAAAGTAGTCCGAAACGAGAATAAAAAATAATATGAGACGAAACGAGAATTTTTAGAAATGTAGGACGAAAACTTAGGACGAAACGAGAACAAATCGAAATAAGTCCAAAGTCAAGAAGGTGCTCGAATTTATTTTGCGACTTATTTTGTTTCTTAAGATTAACCACTTGACCCTTGTATATTTCGTTCGAGGCAAACAACAATAATAGGTCACAGAATGTTGAACTAACACGCAACTTATAGTAATGTGCGTGCGAAGTTGAAATATGTACGCACAAGTTACTTACGAGTATGAGGACCAAGTATTTCGAAGTAAAAAATACATAAAAAACGTCGGCATCGCAAACTAATTTATTAGTACTCGATTTAACTTTTTAAAATTAGCTTGGTATGCAAGTGAGTTTGGATTTACCAATCCCTACTTGTATCCCACTTACCCATCTGATGGTAAACTATATCCCAAACTTATAATGTTTATGGATATCGTAAGTCGTTTATCCTATCGTTCCAGCGGACAATATTATTGATCTTCCCGATATTAAATCTTGCATGAATTTACATGTTTTACTTCAGAACGTACCTACGTTCTAAAATACATTTTGAACAATTATTTATAATCAAAAATATAATTAATTCAAAATAATTCATATTTTAAGATAAAATAAACTGTAATTTTGACAAATTCAAGATCTGTAACACTTATATAAAACTAGAAATTTTGTAGAGTAAAATACTTTTAACGATAAGATTGCCAATTGAACATAACTAACAATAAAAATAATGGATGCGATTTTTTTTTTTATCTAGTCTGAGGCCCTAGACAAGTGTCAAAGATTTCTATTCTATATAAAGAATAGATAAAAAAAATGTATGAGATTGACTTAAGCGTTATGTCAATCCAATACATTTTTTAATCTATTCTATGAATAGAATAGATATCTTTGCCACTTGTCTAGGGCCTCAGTTGTGCTAACTATTACAAAACAAACTGGTTTTATAATAAAGTTCTGCATTAAAATTTAGATATTTATTTAAATTTATTTGAATTCATAATCTTCAGTCGGAGAAGTCCACTATATTTTTGTCAGTTTGGAGAATGCCACTATATTTTTTTAGAAGTTTTTATGCATTAGTGATACTTAATTGAAAAGAAAGCTCTACACACACAGGATAATATACACTATAGCTATTAAAGTAAACATAGTAAATCGAATAGAATAGGTTTTTTTATTGTACGAGTATACCATTTACTTTTAAAACTTTGAAGTGGGGGATAAAAAATACATGATGGCATCTGCTTCTTAGTAATTTCTTACAGACAAGCCCTGTTCGGGCACTTCTTTTTATACTGGGTAAAAATTTAAATATAGCGTGGTTTCACCGATATTTAAAAATAGCAATCTCTAAACTCAATCTAACCTAACAAAAAAGCGACAGAAACATTATTTAACAGAATTTTAAATTTACGAAAATCTGTTTCTACACTCACACCCCGTTTCTGAAAGGTTGATCAACGTTAACTAATCACCTGTTAAATCTCATGTGAAGTACCTAAAAGCATGCTACAATTATGGATAACTAATGATCTAATTAGTTACTAATTAGATCTAACTTTTTAATTATTCATGCTTTTGGCAACCCAATGCTACTTCACATGAGATTTAACAGTTCATTAGTTAATTTGTCGTTGATCAGCCTTTTAGAAACTGGGTATAAATCTATTTTCTACACACTGTTAAAAGTTTAAATTAGGTCTAAATAAAGGTAGTAGGTATATATACAATTTCAGGTGTATTTTATCAATCAATTTATTTATTTTTCCATAAATATAAATTTTATTTCATTACAAATAAGTAGTTTCCCTTTGGTCCCAAACTAAGCTAGTGCTTGTATCTTGGGTACCATCGGGATTACAATTTTTCAATATATATCTTACAGACTATCATACATACATTATAATATAAGTATACACTATTTAAATAAAAGTTAATTAATAAATACCTTAACCTAAAATATATATATTGAATATAACTTAAATCTATGATGACACCTCTTGTTGTGCCTGTCGGTATATATATTTCATGTACTTTTAATATTATATAATTGTTTTTACGTTTTTTTAGGAATAAATTAGGGTATGAAAAGATATAATAATAAAAGAACAACAATAAGCTTCCATAACAAAAAGTTTATGATTGAACCGTGATAAATGATTCGGAATTACCGGATTGGGAATTGAACCCCAGTTTTTTTGATGACCGATTGTACAATAATTGTTTAGAATCCGATTTTTTTTTAAGTTAGTATAAATAAAAAGAAGGGCGTTTAAAACAGTCCCGGCCAATTACTAATCTGACTCTGGTTGCTTCACAAACTTGTGTACATACCTAAATAGGTCGTCCATCATAAGAATCATAATTGAAAATAAAGGATAAGTTTAACTTTGGGGTTGAAAAAATGTACTCCATTACGTCGATAGTACGTCAGACTCACTTTTCCATTTACAAATATAAACTTGATATAACGTTAGTTTCTTATAAAGCTTCATAATAATTCGAGCTTAATACCTACGAACCCAGATAATTCGCAATACTTACAATATTACCAACAATAACTAGGTCAGGCACCAGTTCTTCTGTACAATTTCCAATGACAGAATATTACAATAAACTTATCGGAGGAACTTTCTTGTAAACTTGTTAGCCTAACTCCAAGGCGTCCAGATTATGCGGTATATTTGTTTTTTTTAGATTCCGATCTAGGCGCATAGTATTAGATAAATATAATGTCAGGCGGTAGTAAATTTGTTTGCGGTACACTTCGCCTCTTGTTCAGTGTGTTCTAATATTGGAAAACTTAGTCAAAAATACGTTACGCTTATTATTAATCGTTTCGTTATCGTTTTTACTTATTTGATTCGGTAAAAATAAATTGTATTAATTTTAGAGACAATTTAGAACCTACTAAAATGCCAAACTACTTAAATACTGGTTTTAGGTTATTGACGACAATACTCGTAATTTTCTCTTTTAATCTTGTCGTGAAAAAATAATGAACACTTGATTTAAATAATGAACACTAAAGTGGAAATATTTTTGTAAATTATTCAAATTTAATATTAAATACAGTAAATTTTTCTGTCTTTAATTCTTGCAAAAAATAATAGTGAGAATTCTGCCAAATCACAATCTTTTCGGCAATTACATACTAATAAAATACTTAAACGCCAGTTAACTTAGACTTAAAATAATATTGTCATTAAAATTCTTTGTAAAATGGCATGGCGAACGTAAGACCCAAGAAATGCTGAAAATTAAGTGAGGTGTTGATATTCGGCAATTAATGTCTTCTTAATAAATATTTGAGAATTTAGTATTATCAAAGTAAAAAAAATATTAAGTCTATTATGGACCCTATTTTTATTTGGAAAACACGTGACAATAATATACTAGTTAAATGTCTGACACTCATTACGAGTATGTTGACAATATTTAATGAGGAAGAAAAAATTTTATAAAAGTTATTTATACATGTAAGTATATAAACAGTGTTATTTTAATGAGTCTGCGTCGATACCGGCCGATGTGTTCTACATTTAATATTTCCACACCGTTCCAGTTAGACGCTACGTTGAACAAACTTTCAACTCGTTACAGTTTATTTTATTTCAAATATTTTACTATTGTTTCACATAGTAACAATTGATTTATAAAATAAATGTATTAAAATTCTTGGACCAATTAAATTATTAAACTTTTTATTTAATAAAATGAGCGAATGAACTTTTAAGCTTATTTTAAAAAGTTTTTTGTACTTATTTACTTTCACTGTTTCTTCATCTTTAATTGATGCTTCTTTAATGTAATTTGCCTGACTTATTTACCTGATTTGTAGCTGAAAATATAAGAAAATGTTGTTTTAGACTAAGTACCAGCAATGGCCCCGTTGTTTTCTAAAACAAATGTTTTATGCTGTCATCGGTTAAATAAACGCACGTTGGTACTACTAGCTTGGTCTACTCATGGTAGATTTACTGGGTATGGATCAGCTGCGGTAATTTTTATTGCAAAATTTTTCATAGTTTGGTAAGTCCATTTTCAGTGTCGTGTGTTTCCTACTGCTTCTTGTTTACATGAGCATAAGCTTTCTACCCTAAGAAAACATAAGTGAAGTATTTTGTCAATCATTACGGTGCGGAGTGCGCGGATCGGAGCAAGCGAGCTTTCGCGTTCTGCGGCAGTCGAGAGCGAGCCGCTACGCCGGTACCCGCCGACTCTCGCCTCGTAGACTTCGTAGTCACGTAGCGCTACGACGTGACTCCGGTTTAGCGTGCGCGTGACCTCAACCTATACAAAGTGAATAAAGTCTTACTTTGTGTGTTTCAGCATTGTTACAAGAAATAAAAAAGTTCTCGAAAAAGTTTTATCTTAAGGGTTTCTTTATTAACTTATATTTATTAGAGTTTCTTGATAAATGTTAAAAAGCAGAATTTTAAGTAATAAAGTACACAATTCTAAGTTAATTTTGACTATGTAGCGAAAACTACAAATATTCATTCTACATTAAAATATATTAAATTTAATCTAATAGGTTTTGGGCACAAAAACTTATTTTAACTGGTCATTTGGCAATTACTGACGAGCTCTATTAGGCAAGACAAGATAGATGCATTTTTGCAATTAACTATTTAGTCTATAGATTATAATATTACAGATATGCATTAAAAAGTTTTTATTCTAGAGGTAGTACCATGGAATCTGTGGTACAGATTATAAATAGGTGATATGTCATAAAGTGATGACGTATGAGGTCGAGTGAGTTACCGACATGTAGCTGAGTGAAGACGGTATGGCGGGGACGATACGACACCTGTCTACCTACCACCATGAGACGGAGCCTTCCGCCAGTTCGGTAAGTTCAACTTACGTTAAAATATATAATCCTATCATAATGTATCGAAACTTTTGTAGAAAAAAGAATAAGATGAAAATTGTCACTAAGCTATTTCAAACTTTAAATAAACTAGATCATGATAAGTACTGCATTTATACACATTTTAATTAATGTCTTTTCTACTGTGCGATATTTAACAATAAAATTAAGAATAATGTGTTTTCATATTTAGATATAGCTAATTAAGCGAACAGAAAATTTTACTCCAAAAAGCCATTACTGTAAGTTAGGATTTAATACATAGGTATAGTATATATTTCATCATAACCCGAATATGTGACGGTATACTTTACTCTCATTTTAACATTAACAGCTGTATTGGGACCCATTGATTTTGCGAGCCTAATTCTTAGTTACCTTGTACGTCCACAGACTAAAGGGTTAGTCGTATATCTTGACCACTACACTAACAAACGGTATGGTCACTAGACTCTTTTTAAAAGCAGTGCTAACAGTGATAAATCTTGCAGTCCAAAGTTACAGAAATAGTTAAAACTTAGAACCGCAACAAATTTACAATACTGTCATCAATGTTTAACCTCTCAGTAGTCTAGTATCCTAGCACCCCATTCAAAATAGCACTGTATTACGAATACACTAGTTAATATTACGTGACTGTCCCTGTATTCAAATGCCAGTTAAAAGTCTTTCTATAGCTATAAATTCATATTAATGTAACTGAGACAGCATAAGATTCAAGCCACTTCGAATTAAGTGACGTTTGAGTAATTAGGAAAACACTTATAATTAAGATCATCAAACAAAACTCACGTTAAAACTGCGGTTAAAACCATTACATGAATTGGTCGTCAAAGGTATTTATTACATTTATGATTCTATCAGATATTTGTAACATATTGACCAACCCTTATCAACGTCCATAGCGCTTCTTAAATCATGACAGGACCCTTGGGCACAGGCTTCAAAGACCTTTTAGAAAATTCATAAACATGTGGATTGAAACAGGACTGTTATTTTATTTATTTAATTAACGTGCGTGTCTACGTTTAATAAATAAAAGAGTACGTTTGCATAGTATATATACAACTTTGCTAAAAATGCCAGTGTTATAAAGTTCTTATGAAGACCTTTAACAGACATGCACAATATACATACACTTATACATATGAACTAACCAAAAGTAAACAAACAGGACATTTTCTGTTGTTAAGTCGAAACATATATTATATACAACAATTTCAATGGCTTTCTTAACATTTCTGAGGTGCAAGATTAGTTGAAAATGCTCATAATATATCAACAAAATAAAATAAACTTCAACTGTTCAATTTTATACTGCTCAGTATGAGATATTCGATAAAGTCTTTACAGTAAACTATCGCAATCACGCTTGTTTTAGTGTGTTATAGTTCCACCTTAACTGTTTAGCGTGTAACATGGGTCTACAGTAAAGTAATAAATTCGTACAAAAGTGTTTTTTAAAGTTCATTTCGTTTTTATTTTATTAATTAGAAACACTAAACAATTATGAATAAATTTGGCAATTAAGCTTTACAAATTGATTTAGGTAGTAATGTACCTGATGACGTTATATTTTACGGGTTGGGATAACGTAGTCGCGTAACGGAGAACAAATTAAATTAGCTTATAATACATACAATACTACTTCAGTATAATTAGTTCTAAAACGCCTACTGCTGAATATAGTCATTCTTCTTCTTCTTCGTAATTTCACTTTTGGCAGGGCGGACGGTCGTTCTCGTCATGTCGTATTATGGAGGGGGCACATAACATTCACCTCACGACGTCTCGCTAGCTCTCCTTGTTGGAGATCAGTCTGGTCAGCCCATCTCGTGAATTATATAGACATACTCCCCACTCAAGTTTTAGCCAGTCGGGCTTGTGACCGCAGTAAACAAATTTCTATTAAGCAGATAACGCAGCTGCACGTTTCCTAGTAATACCTAAGTCATCTCTTATGATACTCACCTAATGGCAAAGATGCGATAGTTCTATAGAGACCACAAGGCTAATTATGTTCTTTAGTTATCAACATAGAGAGTCATGAATATTGTAAATAATATTTCAAATATCCAATAACATCAATATTCACAAAGTTTTGATTACAATTATTCACCACTCGACCACCGGGACCAAAGACCGGTACTGGTTGGGTATTTTCCTATAGCAAATAGTTTGACTATGCACGGTTCCTGAAACTATGTAACGTAACCTATTTTTTATGTCGAGTCGGAAGTCTAGTTTTATTGCGACAGTGAACTAACTGCATGTGGACAGCAAATGGTGTTGTACATCTATATAATAATATGTGATATTCTTTATTAATGCACATATAGAAATAAAGATTATTCCTATTAATATGCGTTATACAATTTTGTATAAATATAGATTGCAGATGTGAAAACATTCATAATTATAACATCTACATCATCTTCAATGGAATAGGGGCATGAGACAAAATACGAAGACTACTATTTGGTATTTTTTAAATTCATATGAAGTTTCTAGGTTTATATTGGACATTACTGGCTTACGGTGAAGGAGAACATTCTGAAGAAATCTGAACTTATAAAACTCTTCTGAACTCGCGTAGCAATGAATGCTCAAGTTTTTTCTGTATGAAAAATGACCTTCCTTTGCAGTGGGAAAATAATAGGCTGGTATGAAAAAGATGATGATTATTTGGTCAATTTATTCTACTATAATACTTATTATTTACCGGGAGTGACATCGTGCGTATTGTATATTGTAGTATTATATGTACGATAGGATTTGCATACATGAATCTATAATACTCTACAGGTGGAGGCTTAGTTGTACGTAAACAGTGCTTGTGAAATGACAAACAAATAAATATTCATGTCTATATGATTAATTGAATGCACTGACAATGCGACAATTATATGCATTAATATGTAAATATCAAGAACACATTTAACTACGAATACTAAACTACGAAATAATTTTTCTGTCACTGCAGGGCAAGAAAAATGAATTCTTCCCATATAGCTAAAGCGTATCTAATTATATCGCATTGGTCACCACGCCTTCACAAGTTGAATTCCATTTCCAGACTTATAATGGTCCAGGTTTTTTAACGATATATTTGTAAATCTTGCGCCAAATATGTCTAAGATAGTAAATACATATCATGAATTTGAACTGTCAGGTTGATACTTGCTAAGTCAGGGCTCCCAACACGTTGTGTCTACGAGGCGTTAACTATCAGGCCATCAAGTTTTGTGTACTACTAAAACTAATGACTGACAAGCTGCTTGTCTGTGAGGCTTAGGAGCGGTATACACTATCTAAAGTAAAATATTATGTTACTATATGAGTTGGCTTTTTCATGCCTCTCTTAAGAGGGATCAAAATTTAGAAGGAAACATGTGCTAGTAACGAGTTTCAAGTTTTAATTGACCGACATATTTATGAAGTACCGAACCGTACTCTAACAAACCTTTAAATGTTACTGATCCGTATTCCAAGTTTACACAAAATTGTTAATAATATAAAATTGT
The DNA here is from genome assembly GCA_963082885.1 of Parascotia fuliginaria. Classification (NCBI taxonomy): domain Eukaryota; kingdom Metazoa; phylum Arthropoda; class Insecta; order Lepidoptera; family Erebidae; genus Parascotia; species Parascotia fuliginaria. The sequence continues at coordinate 14,530,767 of OY720172.1, forward strand.
CACTATTCGACTATCCAGTACCTAAGCTAAAATTGATTAGTAGGTACGTACAACAGATAACAAGAAACTGCGACTAGAATAAGCTCGCATTGTGGCGAACAACAAGCTGCCAGCAAGTTTACAATTGAACATAACTGAAGCGAAATTAACAGCGCTTACATTCTCTTTAGAATATTCACAGAATATAATATTACTGAATATAAAATATAAGATCTCATTTGTGAGTTTTATACTCAAGTAACACGTTCTTACAATACCTGCAAGTGAAACTGGCCGTAAAAGTTTTACAATGTAGAAATAAAACCGTTTATTTTATTGCCATCTCAAAAATGTGTCATCAGAAGTAAATAAAATCCGTCTTCACAAGTCCGAGTTCAAAGGAGGCTGGCTCATACGTCGTCGCATTTCCGACCTCGTTGGCAATATAAACTGCGCTTCTACCTTGTACGTTTAAGCAAGGAGGCTTCAATACCCTATTGTAAAGAGACACTCCGTCTGTATTTCGAGTTTTATTGTCGCTCTTGAACTTTAAACTCACATGAAACAAAAGAAAGGACAGTAACCACGACTTACGTAGTCTGTAGAAAACAAGAAAAAGTATACGAGTATGAACACATAATACTATAAAGAGGTTCTGAGAGTATGAAGATATAATTAATGCAGACTAATCGTTTGATATTGGTAAAGATGGACAATCGATGGATAAAAACATCTCGTTCCAACCTATTGCAAACCCACTGCTGAGTAAAATAGAGAGAAGATTGGTAATATCAGACCTATATTTTTATTAGTCAATGTTTCCTTGCGCTGTTTTCCTTCACCGTAAGACAGTACATAAAGTAACATTGTACTAGGCTGGTTTTAACCTAAAATTTCGTATACGTATATGGAATAATTTGACGCATGTCTTTTATAATGCTAAACGTTGGTTGGTAGATACCTAGTTAACTATTTACTAAATAATTATTTATTGTAAATGTGTATTCTTTAAAATGTATTCAACGCTTGTAATGTTCGAAACGCAGCGTCTAAAATTGTTATAGACGTGGGTAGATATTTAAATTAAGCCTTTGTACATAGTTTAAAAAAAAAATACCATCTTACAATGAACAATTACAATGATTAAGCGCTTTGTATCAAACTGTCAAATAAACGTTTAGAGTTTGTCCTCTCTTGTTTTTCCTCCGTGAATCTATATTCTTATTATATAAAGCGGAAGAGTTTGTTTGTTCGAACGCGCTAATCTCTGGAACTACCTGTCGGATTTGAAGAATTTTTTTGCGTATGATAGCCCAGTTCTCGAGGAAGGTTATAGGCTATGTAACATCACGCTACTGCTGACGGGAGCAGAGCAGTAAGCAAAGACGCGAGTCAAACCGCGCTGCAGAAAGCTAGTATGTTTATAATTTATTATTAGTCTTCATTTAAATTTAGGTTTCATTAGCAACTCGCCCCTGCTACACGTATTTTATATTGTTTACGACATGATTAAGTAGAAATCGTTACAAAATGCTGATAGAGAAACTATGTCAAAATGCATTGCGTGATTAAGAAAAAAAAATGGAGAAACAGTCAAGAAAAAGTAGCGACTATTATGCTATTTAGAAGTTTGTCAAAAAATAATAATCACATTTTACAAGTTTTGCAGTAATGTGTAAATTAGGACGAATCGCCTTATCCACAACATACACTATGTTATTTGCCCTATTTATAACTTTTTATCATAATTCATGACTAATTTTATTTCATGGAATGCGGTGTTTTAGCTGCGTCACTTTGCATGTTGCCCCATTTAAATTCATTTATTTGCATAAAATGTAGTACAAATCTTAGTAATAAATAGTTTTTAATAGTAACATGACATTACTACTCTTTTAAAATGTCGTTTTACAAATTTAAAGACCATACGTACACAGCTTTACGCCTTTTATCCCCGAAGGGATAGGCAGGATGTTTAACCACCCACGTTTCGCCATTTTTATTTTGGGTCCCATGTAACATGTAACACCTATAGTTAATTCCAGACTCCGAATTATTTGTATGCGGATTATACCTTACAGGTATTATACCTGATATTATCTTAGTTGGTTACAGAATATCCACACTCAATAAAATAAAATTAGGGATTAAAGATATTACAAATACTTACTTGTTAAACAATAACGTGAAGGCAACTTGGAGGAAGAGTCTTTTGGGTGAGATGATAATATGGTGAAACTCAAAATATATTTATCGCATGTTTTAACTCACAAGAACAACGTCTACATGTTTAATGTTAAACTGGCTGTAGTTATAACGTTAGAACATAATGTTTGATACGGCAGATTATCATTCGTGTATTACAATATTGATAGATTATAGTTGACAATCTTAACTAAAGCAGTAATCAAATTTGAACGGACTAAACATACGGATTGAATACACACAATACTACAGGGAAATGTTAGTTCCGAACATACATTTGATGTGCTAATTGGCAAAATTATACAACGTGGTTTGAACTACCAATGTAACCATGACCATATCCTGTCCCTAAGGGTAATTTGTGCCTATTTTGAATGGCTTTGTACTCTAAGTATTGTGTGTACCAATATATTTTAAACAACTGTTTATAAGCGATAGTTTTCTACCGCATAATAAAAGCAAATAACAAGGAGAAACGAGGTACAAAAAAATCGCCTAAATATTCTGACCAAACCAATTTATACCAGACTAGCGTAGGTGCTCTATTAGAGGCAATTTACCGCGTAGGTACTAGTAGTTCTACCTCAAATTTACTCTATTTTCTGGCCGATGTGCGGTGGCAACGCTAAATTTTTGAATATTTAGCTTTGAAAGTAAACAACAGGGGCGGTGTAAATTTTTTATACAAAAAGAATCGTACACTTTGACCTGCGCAGTATCAGTAAGATAAATAAATACACGTTAACTCAGCAATCTACAGGTCAAATTTACCGAGTAAACATTCCGTCTAGTGAGGTATAAATTTACAAATGCTGAGATGAAAGCATGACCGTACGAACCATGTAGGCATTCTCTATGCGACTGCATATAAGTGAGTTCTATCGCCATAATGCCCGATATTCGTTTTTGTCACTAACATACTAGTTATATTAACTACAGTCGCTACTACTAACTACAGTTGTTTTTGTTTAATAGTCAAATACTAAACAAAAACAAGTGTAGTTATTTGTGTCATTAATATATCAAAGGTATTCTTTATCTAATTACAACACTAAGTATTTACTAATTTACCTACACTGTTTTCGTCTTAGCATTGTACTGTATACAAAAGTTTACGTCTAATTATCACAACTTTGCTGTTTGAATATATTATAAGCGCTAATTATCTTCTAAATCACTTTGAGTACAAGTTCTCAGAAGGTCTCATAGACGTTTGTTTGTTGAGCGGTTTTATTTGCCTATTATTTATTTAATTGATTTCTGTTTAATTTCTTTTAAAAGTACAATGTATTGTTTTCGTAATCTATAAGAATATAAATATATAAAGCGAAAGAGTATGTTTGTTCGTTTGTTTGAACGCGCTAATCACTGGAACTACCAGTAGGGTTTGAATAATTCTTTTTGCGTATGATAGCCCAGTTCCTGAGGAAGGCTATGTAATATCACGTCACTGGTGACGGGAACAGAGCAGTAAGCAAGGACGCGGATGAAACCACACCGCAGGAAGCTAGTAAGTATTTCATAAACTTCCAACAGATTTGGTAATGTCACCTGACAAAAACAGCACACAAAAATTTTATTATGAAACACCAGTTGGGTTGGCGGTTTGACAGCAATACGTATAGATACCACTTATCTGGCTTGCCAAAAAACCGATTGTGTTCATACGAGCCGATACTAATAAACAGTTTTTCATCGACTATGCTACAAATTTATCTGTAATTTACCTACCTTATCCAAAACAAATGTTTAATTGTGAAAGATCGTTCCGTGCGCTCGCTCGAAACGAGAGAATGTGTTTTACGGAGCTTTCTGTTGTTTCTCGAGTTACATCATCGATTATTCGTTAATCGAGACTATCAGATGTTCATTAGTATCGATGTGTATACATTTTTGAGCCAATCAATAACACGAACACGATTAAAAATGTTTTAAAACCCATTGACGATTCTTATTTTTTGTATTGCGTACAGTGCTTGACAAGTGTAGGCAGCACAAAGATACATTTGTTTGTGCCACTGACGTTTCTAGCTGTAACTTCTCTCATATAAATTAAAGGAAACCTCTATTCATGCAATCAAAAAAAAGCTGGTGAAGAGTTTACTGCTTACCTGCATCACTGTATGTATCTTCAAAGGAACTTGTGCAGCTTCTCCTATTTTAGCGACAATTCTCTTAAAGGAAAATTCGCGGCTCTACGTATTTCGAATGTATTTAGACTTGAAATGGCTAAAAGTATTGTGACCATGAAACGATTCATAATATAAATAAATTGGCACTAGGCATCAGAAGTCAGAGGTTCCGCAAAGCAATTCCCTGTTGGCAAGCACACTCGACTGAATTTTAATTGTATTCCATTCCGAGTCTTCTCTCGTACAGCGTTTTATGAATTTATATCCTTAAAGTATTATTTAAGTTATTGGAACTTTAGCTTTTCATAAACTTTTATTGTCGTAATAAAATATTAATGTTTATTGATAAAGCACATTATGCAACATTATTTTAAACGAGCAATTTAGTTCTTAAAATTGTTAAAATATATATTTACTTCATAAAATATTTATCATGATTCCTATGTTATGTAATACGTACTCATCGGAGAACATATGACTGTTCTGCAAGAGGGTAGATTGAATTCCCATACAGAAAACCTTGTGTGATCCATAAAACGTCAACATAATGTGTTGACTAATTTGAGATCAACGCGAATAATTCTGATGTATCGATTACAAATATTGATCACCGAGATATGCTAAATTCAGATAAAAAATAAAAATACAACGAATAAAATTCAAAATGTTTGAATTCGCTAATCTTAGCTCATTTTCCAGGTTTTAAGAAAAACCATTTAATTAAACTATGTTCAACCCCATCAATTGATAAGTTGTAAGTCTGTGCCTGTATTGTAAAAGTGTGTGTAAGTGTGGGTAAACTGCCCTTGTATTCGTCATATATTATCTTCTTTTACGCTTTTTGCAATAATTAAACATCTGTACTATAGCAATAGTAAATTATGGAAATAATATAAAATTAAAGTGAAATAAAAATAATACATTAATGCATTGCCTAAAAATATCACAATTACATATAAAAGCCCAACCCAGAATATCAGGAAACCTAAAGTTAAATGCCGAAAAATGTTGACAGCGGCGATATTTGGTAGCTTTACCCTAGATAATGAAAATAAAAATGTTTGTAACTTTTAATAAAATTGAGATTGCCAAATTATTCGAAAGTTTTAAAGAATGTTTGTTATTACACTAGTTATTAATTGAGACAACTTTAATACTTTTGCATGTTGGGCCCAAACATGTATGGAAGAACATGTATGTCTCTTTTTGGGCATTAATACCAACTTTACCCAACTACAATAATATATATTACCTTATTTGTATGTTACGTATTTGCATAAACATTTAGTACTGTACATACGCAATAGCTTCTGGGCAAAGAACCTGTAGTACGACAGCCAATATCCGTTATTTCATTCAATATCTACTGCTGAGCATAAAAAATTAGCCACTTTTAAGGTGCTATTCCAACCTCGGCTGCAGGCTGCGGATGCAGGCAACACATGCAGGTAGCACACGCACGACACGCAGCCGCTCCCTGCATCCGCAGCCGGGAGTGATTCCGACGCTGGCTGCACGTGCTGCTTCAGAAGGCAAGTTGTGGCTAGTCGCTTCCAATATTTCAGAATGTTGGACGTGTGTAATAATAGTGGAAATATTTTGATGTTATACCTTTTAAGAGGAGGATGATGATATGTTGTCATGGTGCCTAGACCGAAAAGAGTAGCCACAGACGCCAAAGGTGCTATTCCAATCTCGACAATGTATGGATTTTTAGGACAAACATTCCGAACGCGGCTGCAGCTGCACGTGCTGCCGAGCCTCGGCTGCGAGTGCTGCCGCGACCTGCAGCCGCAGTCGATCGCAGACCAGTAGTGCTGCGGCAGTAGTTACGTCACTGCAACCTGTTTAGGGCACCTTCAAATTTGCCGCAAAGTTCGCGCTGCGAAAGCGCGGCTTTAGGGCGGTTTCTAAAATTCTTATAAATCAAATCAATGAACTGATGCGCGGCCTCAATGCGGGTGTAACGCTGCGTTCGCGAGTTATTGAAAAAAAACTGTTTTGCTTTTTCACCAAAAGCCTGACTGAGCACAAAATTAAACTGTCTTTAATTAATCTACAATAATTCCTAAACCAATCGTCATCATACTTTGAATGTTTCTTAATTAGTATTGAATAACTTCCATTAGTGAGCACATGTGGCTACTTTTTTCTGTCTAGTCACCATGACAACATGTCATCATCATCCTCCTCTAAAAGGTATAACATCAAAATATTTTCAAGACTATTACACACGTCTGACATTCTGTAATAACGCAACCTGCCTTCTGACGCAGCACGTTCAGCCAGCGTCGGAATTACTCCCGGCTGCGGATGCAGGTACAGGCTACAGGCAGCGGCTGCTTGTAATGCGTGTGCCACCTGCATGTGCTGCCTGCAGCCGAGGTTGGAATAGCACCTTTAAAGTGTTTTTCCTGTAGCTTGTTTCATGCGCACGAGTTCATACATCGTAGGACAGTAGATATTGTTGTTTTGTGTAGGTATATGTTTTCTCTATAATGTAACCATTACAAAATAAGGTTAAATTACTGAACATCTAAAAGCAAACCTCCTTTCTGCTACCAGAGCAGCGCTTGCCTAAGAAGCAAGAGGTTCATGAGTATCACTGACAAAAAGCTCACGCTGTTGGTATTAAATAAAAAATAAGGCCTTTCCCATGAGAGCGCAATTTGGACTTTAGATGGCGTCAAATCGATTAAACTGTAACGAGTAAAGCTGAACGTCAAATGCAATCAGACTTATGCTTTATGCAGCATTATGCCGTTAATTCCGCATAAAGTACCTTTTTACTCTCCCAGTTTGGCTTTGTGTTCAAATAACGCCGTTTGAATGAAAATTTTAACACCGGGAATCCCTGTACACTCGGTAGCACAAAGGGCAACCTTGAAAATGGGATGTTATACCTACTGCATTGAATTTAACTTGGCGATTTTATTTTGAAAAATTGAAGAGATACAAGATTTAGATAGAAGCAAATTCTTCATTGAATCGAAGTAGCCCAAAGTGACAGTAGTATGATTCCTGATAATGATAAGTGCTTCTTAATGAAGTCCTGTATTGAGATTATTCAATACCGAGAAATTGATAAGTAGTTGTGACTTACTGTTCAAATCAAGGCAGTAGCCGCTGAAAGCATCAGCAGCATATTTAGGTTTGCTTCTGGTAATGCCGAGCTTAATGAACCGCCTACCAGATAGCATATTCGGGTACCTAAATCATAAGCAAAATAAAATTGTCATCAAATTGTTGTAAATATTATTAACTAGCTGACCCGGCGAACTTCGTATCGCTTAGCAATTAATTAATGTCGTGTTACTTATTAGCTGAACTAAATTTATCATTCTATGAAAATAATACAATGAATATAATATAAATTCATTTGTGCTTTGTTCTATATTTATTTTAAGAAGCTTGATACAAATTTCTGATCGCACGCATAAATTTTTGACAAACAATAAATCGAAGAGTACGAAACCCACAAACATAATTATTGTATAGAAAAATGATTTTCTTATAATTTATTTTTTCTTCAAGTTTCAAATGTTTTGCTATTCGGGACTGAGACAAATCCAACAAATTAAAAACCATAAAAGTCGTTCTAGCCGTTCTCCAGTTATAAGTGTTCAAACAAACCCGACTTTGTTTTATATTCGAATTTACCAAAAAATATTGGAATAATTAGCTAAATTACCCATACAAAAAAACCGTGTTTCTTCGCTAGTTAAAAAGTTTCATTCGTGCTCAATCATATTCCAAGTCAACGAGTAATCTGAAAACTGTTTTTCATCGCCTATTAATCATTGTAAGGTACTCATGCATAGTTATGAAGTCGTAATGTAGGCGTTGCTTGGATAAACACACGACTTATCTACCTGTCAAAACCATACAACATGGTAACTTATGTAAGAAAAACAATAGTATTCTGATAGTTGCGCGCTGTAATAGATGATACTAGTAGCTTAGAACCTAAACCAGGCAGTGCAAGAATATCCAAGAGGCGAGCCGATATTTAATTAGCGTGAATGAAACGTAGTGGCGTGATTAATATTATCAGCGTGACACGCTACTATCAGTAGGTACTCGGTTCTCTACACAAAACCAAAACATAACGTTTGTAACTCCCAACTTCTCGACACTGATATCACACGCAACTATTGTCAAGGCCTTAACCTTGGTTAGAATTAAAGAAAATAAAACTATTAATGTACCAACGAATTAGGTCGCAATTACAAAACAGCCACTCAGTTGAAGCTTTTTGTTTTATAAAAACTTTTGCGCTGTTACCGGCGAGATAAACATGCGTGCTTGGTAGAGCTACAGATTCAATCAATGTTATTTAACCGTAATTTTTTTTCTATAATATATGTACCTTTTTTACGGTAGCAGATTGCTGGTTTCAACAAAAATATGATTAGTAGAAGTGTCTACTTATTTGTAATAAACGTAAACTATTTTACAATAGAAGTAGTAACTTACAAAATCACGATTTACGGCGAAATTTCAGATACCAAGCGACTACTAGTTATTATTAATTGCCCTTTCAGTCTGTGGGTGTCGTTAAAGGTGACTTAGGTTAATCATATTAAGAAAATACTATTTTGGATTTGTGCCTAGAATATCTCAACAGGTTTGCGCTCTAGTACATGGAACTTAAGCTAGAAAAATGTCGGTTTAACGCAGGTCTGCCTACCCCTCGGCATAATGGCATAAATGTATGACTTAATATAGAAATAATGCAAGACATAGTAAAAAGTTATTGTATATTCAATGCATTCGTTTAATTTTTTACTTGGACATACTGATACTTCATTGAAAATAATTTCACTTGAATGCGAGTAAAAATGTGCTGCATGTTTTTATATTGGATATTATTGAAAACTCTTTCTTCGAGCAAATATAATAATATCTATTGTGATAATAATATATATATTAACATTATTGACTAATTTAAGTACCATAACAAAATGAATATTACCTACCAGTCACTTAAAAAAATATGAATAATTTTGCACAATAGAAATCCGACTTCAAACAAGAGCTAGGATTTTCGAAGTTTCCCCTTGATTTATCTATAATGTCATCATCAGACCCTGATTTACTTATTATGGTACCACTTTTGGGATATATATATATATTTGCAACAAAAAATTAATCATCAGAATAGGTTCATAAACGACGAAGTTATCCGCGAATACACATAAAATCTATACTAAAGCGGAAGAGTTTGTTTGTATGTTTGAACGCGCTAATCTCTGACACTATCAGTCGGATTTGAAAAAGTCTTCTTGCGTATAATAGCTCAGTTTTCGAGGAAGGATAGAGGCTATGTAAAATCACTCTTCTGGTGACGGGAAGGAACGCATTATCGCTAAATACTACAAGGTTTAAATTGACAAATAGTATTTCTACTTCCATATAATTTTTTCACAAATGGTACGATATTAAAGGATAATGTAGAAGTAATGAGAGACACTTAAGTCAGACAACACTTATATAAATATAATAAGGCACTAGTCCTAGTAGTTTGTGTTTTCCTCAGCGCCATGCGGGATCACGATAAATCTTTCTCCATTCGTAACGTACTTGGCCTGAAATATCCTGGGTATTTTATGTTTCTGTGTTATATAGCTACTAGTGGATTGAAGAGTCGAACAGTGAAATAGTAAAATTGTTTATAACTGTCGTTATATATGTAATATATTTTACAGCACTTTACGAATTCCCATTTATTTGAACGTGAAGCGATATTTTTATGTGGTCAGCTTGCTGTCGACGAGTTCACTTAGGCTTGTTATTGAAAATAATAGTACAGTACAATAATTTATAACAAATGCTACTATAAAAAAAAACCGACAGAAAGGTCATAACATGAAATTATATTACTCAATTTTGTGTTTTATATGCCAATTAGTAATGGGTGAAAACTATCAAACCGACGTATTTCATTTACGACGAAATATTGTAAAATGCAGAGGGTTAAAATTGTGACGATTATAAAAGTGTTATTAATTTATTCAAATTTAATATTCATCTTTCGGAAATTGTGAAAGTAAATTGCGTAATAAATTGTGTAGTCCGGGTGGCTTGACCTTAAATACTGAAACTGATGCCATATATTTTTTGCGTCGTCGTATAATGCGACAGTATCATACGTCATACATTATACTTGTATAGGTACATGGAATATAACAGTAAAATGAAAAGATTTTAGATTATGTTTGACAAAATAATTTGTTAATAAATATAAGGTCCAATAAGACTTAATAACACTTACAGTTAGGTAAATCAAGTATCCTATTATTGTAATAGGTAACACGCATATATTTGCTACCAACTTAATAAAAACGTAAAATGGTTAGTGTTTTTTTTATCGACTTCAAAAAAGGAGGAGGTTTCTCAATTAAACCGTCTATATTTTTTCATTTTTCATATTAGTTAAAAGCTTTTGCCACGAATTAATGTAATTAACGTTTATCCTGTTAAGTAGCAGTGTAAAATATTTCCATTTTACTAGAGTACACCGTACAGCGCTAGCCCGTGCGCCCTAGCATTTACTGTAAGAACAATATATACTGTACGTACTGCGGCTGCGTGGCAAAGGAGCATCTACACCACGCGTAAATGCATTTGCATGCAGTGTGTTGAGACGTGATTTCTATACAAAGAGAGAGGTACTTACAAACAACGCGAAAACACGTACGTCCGCGCTACGCTGCGCTGCGTGATGCGGCATTAGAGGCAGGCTACCGGTTTTAGTGGGTGCAAGACCCACATAACCACGTCGAAGACCCAAAGTCGGCGTGGTATACGAAGGCATTTCCCCTGCTTCAAAAAAAATACGTTGGAAGCAGAAGGGCCTTCGGAGAAACTTTGACTGTCCTACGTATGTGTTAAAGGTCCTCGCCGCAAAATAAATTTGTTTCGCGAGTCTGACCCAAAATACTGATAACGACACTCAATTTTAAGTGGTTCAATTTAGCGACAGAGTTACTTTTAAGTTTAACTTAAATTTGCTGGCGTTTATTTGTATCCGTTCATTATATGGCTCTGATAGTGTAGTTTTCCAAGGTGTGATTATTCAAAAAATAAAAGTGTAAATGTGAAGCGTGTGGAAGGGCGTCTACAGTAAATGAAACTGAATAACTTCACAACACACAAATATTTAATAATACGATACAAATTATTCCTTAACCTGTACACAATCTAAGTATCTATAAGTCATGTCACGTGTATAATAGCTTCGATGTGATAACCCGTAGGTACGTATTCTACAAGTGTTGCTTGCTATCGGGCGGCCAGCAGCGATTGTTTGCTACTTCAGCTGTATTAAGTGAAACAAAGAATTCAATCTGCTTTGTTGTAATAATCCTATTTCTATAATAGAAAATTCTTCATTATTTCGTCTTTTGACTTTCTTAATTTCACTATGGCGCGTATAAGTCTAAAATTACCAAACTGCCTTAAGTGAGAATGTCATCTGCAGTGGTAAAATAATAGGCAAAAACTTTTGTGTTCGGCTGAATAGTATTTATTTGCTGTTAATACACACTTTCATAATTTAGAAAAACACCATTCCTCTATTCATCTAGAAAGTTGTTTTACCTCTAGAAAAGGCGTCGTGTGGAACTCGATCGCATTACGTGTTATATAATGAAATTGATCATTCGCGTGTTTACACCACTGCGCGGTTCTTTCAGTTATTATCTACACACTGTTATGTATTACGAACATGTGTTGTGTCCTGTAAGAAGAATACGACTGTATGATAGTAGTTGCAAAAAAATAAACCTAAAGTGTAATGCTATAGAGATGTTTTTCCTTGGATGTTGTGATATAGTTGCGTTTTTCTTCCGTTTGTGGCAGTGTTCCTATGGGTCTGATTTGTACGAATAGTATATTATAAGAAAAGATTTATTGTTGAGTATGTCGTAATACTCGATTAATAACAAAGCCTCCGGAATCCAATTCTGTTTTAATTCGCAATACGAGTACAATCAATATGAAATTGATAGGAGCCAGAACGCCAATATAATAAATTATTTATTGTACAAATTATACGATTTATATTTCTTATGCAATACTAGCTTTTGACCACGGCTTTCTTCGGTTAGATATCGTTTTTCCTACAGACATTCAAATTTCAAATTTCAAATTCAAATTCAAATTCAAATTATTTATTTGCGTCATACAGGTATAAAGTTGTTGTACAATAATCATTTCTTGAACCTCTGTAAACTACCATTTCTGGTGTGCAAATATTAAGTAGGTATTATTAAGTCATATTATAACATACATAATTACCTAACTAATGATAAAGCAATACAATTTATATTTCATTATTAAATAGCTATAGGCTTTTATTATTTATTAGTCAATAATATAATTCATTTAATTTGTATGTCAGTTAAAAAATCGTTTACAGAGTAGTATGTCCTTTCTAATAAATATGTCCTAAGTGTGCATTTAAATATATTAATGTCATTTATTTTTCTAATGTCATTTGGAATCCTATTATATAATCTTGGAGCCATGGCTAGAACACTTTTATTGTATAATGCTGTAGTATGAGAAGGCATATGTATTTTATTATAATGTCTTTTGCTAGATAAATTTTCAAACACTAATGGATGTGATTTAACAAAAATGGCTGACTCATAGATGTAAAGTGATGGTAGGGTTAATATTTTTAACTTTTTAAAATGTGGTCTGCAGCTATCAGGTAGTCGTAACTTACAGATCGCTCTGACACATTTTTTCTGTGCTTTGAAAACTTCTTCTCTTTCAACAGAATTCCCCCAAAATATAATGCCATACCTCAGTGATGCTGAAACATAAGCATTGTAAGCAGTCAGTACCACATTTTGATTTACGACCTTAGCTAACATAAATAAAGCATATGAGAACTTGCTAACTTTTTTACATAATTGATCGGTATGTGTTCGCCACGACATGTCATTATCGATCCATAGGCCTAAGAATTTCTGAGTATTACTTTCACTAATTTGCTGATCTGCATAACTAATATTTAAATCAAAAGTTTTTGCCCTTTGTTTGTATTGTACTAGTTTGGTTTTTTCTAAGTTTATTTTTAAATTATTACTGTTAAGCCATTCGATTACATTTTTAATTGATTTATTAATGTCATTTTCATAATTTGTAATGTCACTGTTTTTAGACATTGAAAACGTTAAGGTACAGTCATCAGCAAATAGTACCATTGGAGTGTTTACATTTTTGGGTAGGTCATTGATATATACGAGGAAGAGTAGTGGACCTAACACGCTACCCTGAGGCACACCATATCGAACATATCTATGATCCGAAGTGTAAACTACTTCAGTTTTTGATTTATCACATATTCTAGTTACTTGTGTTATTTGTTTTCTGTCACTTAGATATGATTCTATTAATTTTAAAGCATTACCTCTGACTCCATATGCATTAAGTTTCTGCAATAAAATTTTATAGTCCACATGATCAAAAGCCTTGGTCATATCCATATATAAGGCAGATACAGGGATTTTGTGATCGATGTTAAGCACAATACTTTTAATTAGATCATAGATAGCGACATCAATTGACATACCTTTCCTGAAACCTTTTTGTTCTTTCACAAACAGATTATTACTTTCGAAGAAATTATATAGACACCTATGAATATACTTTTCGATAATCTTGGAAAAAATAGGAGTCAACGCAATGGGCCTGTAACAGTTCATATCATCTTTTTCCCCTTTTTTAAAGAGTGGTTTTATTACTGATGTTTTTAAACAGTCAGGATAAACTCCATGTTCCATAAACAAGTTTATAGTATGGCTGAGGATGGGGGCAATAATATTGGAAACCTCTTTTACAATGCTAGTGCTTACGTCGTCATAACCCGTGCTATTAGTATTTTTCAATGATTTTATAATAATGTAGATGTCATAAGGAGTTGCTGGTGCTAGGAAAATTGAATGCGGGTTACTGAATTGTAGTGAATATTTAGTAGTTAAATTTAGAGGTTGTACCAGATCAGTGTAGAATTTATTAAAAGCTTGTGCAATTTCCTTTGGGTTACAAATTTCCTTTTGATTCACCCTTATTTTTGTAATAATATTTTTTGGTTGATTTATTTTACTTTTATTTATAATATTCCATGTCGCCTTTGTTTTATTTGTAGCTGTTCTTATTCGGAAGTCATTCTGAGATTTCTGGGTTAATTTTATAATACTCTTTACACGTAATGAATGCTGTTTGAGTTTATTTCTGTTAGATAAAGTAGGATTTAGCCGATATTGCCAGAGATACTCTCTTTTACGCTTACAACATTTTTTAATGCCATTTGTGAGCCAAGTTGGTTTTTTATGACTTGATATCTTTATTTTTACTATAGGAAAACATAGTTTATAAAATAGAGTAAACGTATCATAAAAATAACCAAACGATTTTTCAGGATTGTTTGTGTTCATTGTTTCATAGAAACTAAGACTTTTTAGACATGATTTAAACTTTTCAATGTTTTCTCTACTGAAATCCCTTCTACTAATAAACCAATGATGCAATAAAGCTTTTCTTTTAATTGGACATTCTAATAATTGTGCTGTGTGGTCCGAGAGACCCCAGTCTAGAATAGATGAATTTGTGTGCTGAATGTTGTGAAAAAGGTTGTCAATGCATGTACCGCTACTTAATCTTGTTGCTTGTCGTAGTTCCACTTTTAAATTATAGCTAAGTAGTAAGTTTTCTAATTGGATAGTCCTATGAGTTCTCTTTAACATATTTATGTTAAAATCACCAGTAATAATTACTTTATTAATAGATTTTTTTGAAAACATGCACAACAGTTTATTAAGGATTATAAAAAACTTATTCATCGCGTCATTACTTTCATTGGGAATTCGATATATACAAATAATTATTACTTGGGCGTCTAGAAGTTGTATACCACAACACTCCACAACATTTGATATACTACACGCTATGACATCATCTAGGACTTTATAGGTGGTATGATTTTTAATCATGATACATGACCCACCACTTCTGCTATTTCTACTAAAAGATGATGCTAACGTATAGTTCGGCACATACAATAGGTCCTCATCGCCATTTTTCATATTATGTTCAGTGATAGCGATAACATCTATGGATTTTCCTTCGTTATATAGATCAAATAAGTGAGTCAATAAATTATCAGATTTACTGAGCAAGCCATTTATGTTTTGATGTAATATTAATATTTTATTATTCACGAAAAAACACATCTGAATTTGCCTTATTAATTTGTTTTATACATTCTTGGTACGGAAAGATCGATAAGTCAATTAAAATTCTGGCCATAATATTACTATAAATACTTTGAAGTCCATAATTACTAACTATTCCTGACCTATTAGAGAACATATCAAATTGGAGATCATGATTTGAGTCAAAGTAATATGCATATTTATTCTTCATTATATCTAGCGACAGTAAATTGTTAAACATTTCAACTTTGTAGTTGTAAATAGGTGCTCCTAGTATATAAGTGGGTGCACAAACAATGATGTTTGTGTATGTTATATCCTGCAAAGATTCTTTAATAATATTTACTAACTCTAAACAATTTTCTACACTTTTAAAGTCCCTTTCGCCAATCATTATAATACAATAGTCATTCATGTCAAAATTCAACAGTTTACTTTTAATGTTTGTCAATAAATATTTTAGGCTATAATTTTGTCCAACATAACGGCAATAGTTAAAGTTATCACCAAAGATGTTTTCAATGTCTTGTAGTTTGCCTTTTAAACTCCTGTTAGTTAAGATGCATAATTTTCTCTTCTTCTTGGTTATTTTGTGATTAGTTATGGTTCCGTTGTTGTTTTCGATGTCGTTGATTAAAGATATATTATTTATGTTCATATTACATTCTGTTTTGTTATCTGCGTCTATTTCCTCGCTGAATGATGTCAACCTGTCCTGATTTACGCTTGTAGAGATATTACAACTTTTTCTTTTGTTTATAGAGCTCCTTTTCGGTGTAGAGATGCAAATCTTCTTTAAATTTCTTATTTTTCTTTCATTACTATCTATAGTTTCTTTTAGCGAAATATTTTCTGTCAACAAATTTACTATTTCATTTTCAGCTGAATCTAATTTTTCCTGCAATATGTTTATTAATCCTTTTAATTCTTCCAATCTTTCAGTTTCATCAGAGTGCAGATTTGGTAAACTTCTGTTAATTCGTGGGTTTGAAGTGAGAGACGAGTATTTTTCATTATCATCATCATCATCATCTTCAGTCATTGATAATGAGTCAAATGAGTTTTTAGTGCTCACATTAATAACATATTTCTTTCTTGTAGTAACATTTTCATTTAATTCATGCGCAATTGAAATAGAGTGATCTTTACTCATAGTGATTATAAAATATTAAATTTGCTACTTTGTTTCGATGTTAATCAATAATTTTGTCCAGATAATGTTATTAAGGCAATATAATACACACAATAATAAAGTATTTTCAAATAAGCTTCAACTTATGTTTTGATATTCTGCAAATGTATGCTAGCGACACCTATTGGTCATAAAAACGTAACTTTGGTTCATCAATAAAATACTGGTCGCGCCATCTTGTAGTAGAGTAAATTAACTTTGTAGTGAATAAGTCGAGAATATCAGCTTTTGTTCTTGATAATTATGTTGGTAGTGTTTTAGTCGTTGATTACATTGAGCTGTCAGTGTCAAATGAGATGTTTACTTTTGTAGTGTGTGTGCCAAGCTAGTGTATTTGTAAAAACAGCTGTGCAGATGATTTTTGTATGTGTGAGTGACATTTAAAATCCAAACAATAACGTTATTAAAATTTCAATATGTTGTAACTCACAAATTTATTTGATCGGCAGTCCTTGTGGTCTTAAAATAACACTTTGAGGTTATGTAGCATCACATTAAAGAAACTTTTTAAACAATTTATGCACTTTAATTCAGTAATTAGAATTTTTAAAATTTAAATTGTGCGGAGAAGTGTTTACATAGCCGGTGTTGCCAGGCGATCTGGCCACAACATTTCATGTTATATAAATATTTAAGAGACGCTGTGGGCAAATCTGTTCAAAGTACTTCATTGTAAACGATATTTTTTGTTTTTATAATAATATCCTTCAGCTAAAATATATCGTGAAGATGGTATAGTTACATCCATGGTAGTGCCGTAGTAAGAAGAATTAATGTTCCTAAAAAAAGTGTTGTTGAAAAATTTTTTACGTAGCATTGATTTTAAAGGCTGCCAAATAGTTTGGTTAAAGCATGAAATCTTAACTAAGTATATATGTTACTTTGAAAACAAAGAACTATTAAATATTTCACCCTCCTAAACTCACCCATAACAAAACAATTAAAAACATCATTTTTTAAGTATCGCAACCACCAAACAAAACACCTCCTGTCAAAATATTGATAAAAGTATTTTTCACTTTGATAGTACTATCCCAAATCAAATTTTGAAAACTATGAATTCAAAAACGCAAAAGTTTCATACGATCGTTTTCATTCCATTTTCCCCGTTTTAGTAAACTCAAGACATTAAGACAAACACACCCTCCAAATTTCAAGTCGCTCACTTCAAAATCAAAGACCTTTCTATGCAATGTTTCATCCCTAATTTCACCCTCTAAAGCCACCTTAAAAAAAATATGAGAACATTTTTATTATTATATTAAGTATAAGTATTATTTTTAGTATACTAAAGTAAGTTAAAAATGAAGAAGTTTCGTACAATAGTGATCATCCCCTTTATACACATAGGAGTTGAATTTTAAAAAACCCAAATTTCAAGTCGTTACGACGTTGTCTGTCAGTCAGTCAGTCAGTCAGGACGAAACCTTTCATTATACCTGGTGTAATATCTGCACATTTAACAGTGTTTAAAATTATGAAACAGTTATCTTAGGCTCTAAAGAAATCATACTGCAAGCTTACTTTTGTTGATGTGAAGAATCTGTCTGATTTTTGGAGCAATTCTTAACAGAAAAACTTTGTTGTGATACATACAAATGTCTCTATCACAATTATCTTCTTGATGGTTGTACAAATCTGAAAATTATACATCTTTTGATTTACTTCCCGTGATAAAAAGTAAATAAATCCGTCTAACTATCCGAATTCGAAAAAAATAGTTGGTAGTATTTGAAAAACGAGTGGGAGCTGCGACTGACGACTGACCAACGACGGTCGGTTCGCTACTAATTACACAAACCTAGTAAATATTTGTACCGAATTGTACCGATTTATCACACCACCACAGTCGAAATACTGCGTCATTACATTTTCCCGCTCGATTTCTTCAATCCGTGCCACACCACACTGATTAAGATATCTACAACTACATTTACCCTAGCATCAACCGTATTGAAAATCTATTTTATTTTATTAGCATCTAGGCAGGCGGCAGAACTGTTTGACTATCGTTTGAAATGTGACAGCCAAAGATTGTTTTCTAAGAAAATATATCTATGTACTTGGTAAAGTAAAAATGCTATATTGTTTTAAAGTTTATATTCTGTATCTGAAGTATGAAAGTGAATCATTTTGTTAACTGACAGCTATTTGGCTAGCTGCCCAGAGTATGCCGCGAACAGAGTTATTAATTCCACAACATAAATGTCGCCTAATACAGTTGATAAACTAGTGAGCCGCTATAATTGTACGATCGTGGTCGCTTTAACAGGGTGCGCTTTAGTGGTGAAGATAATTATTATAAATTCATATAACAGATACTAAGTAAAATGAAAACTTCGTGAGGATAGCTGAATTGTAATAAAACATGTCACTATTTTACATAACAAATAAGATTCGTAATTTTTGTTTCAGTAGGTACTCATAGCCCAAAAAATCAACAATGATTTTTTTATTTCATACCTTACTCGTAACTAAAAAAGGTTTTCTTGCCACAGCTCATAACGGAGATCAACGTGCAGTTGGCGCTGTTCCGCGACCTGCTCATCCACATCGGCCAACCACATGACTGTCCTGAACTACGGGAACGAGTGAGACGACTGCGACGAGCGTGCGTCGAGGCCACCAAACAAACCAGCCAGCTAGTCCTGCCTAACTGTAAAAAGTTTGTATATTTTTACACTGTTCAAAAGGAAAATTGTATTTTCTATAGTGTTTCGATTTAACCATCATACTTATTTAAGATCGTATCAACGGAATGTCCACTGCTAGACATAGGCCTTACCCAATTATTTATTATAACATAACATTAGGTACCTTCTGTCATTAAATAAAAAGTAGTAGAAAAACTGAATGACCCGCAAAAGCCTTGTTTGAGTTAAAATTACCAACCCATCTATAAACTGAACGTGCAAAGAGCGTCTAACTTCGTCTAACCCTCGATTCACGCGGTTGTTACTTAGCTACCACCATTTCGTTTAATTAATTGCATATTATGGTTTCAATATAAATTCTCGTTACTCGAAGGGTTTCTATTACACATTGTATAATATGTTTCTTAATTAATAACTTTTCATAGCTTCATATATTTATTGTATACTGAAGTTCAAAGTATTACATCAGACTGAAGGTATCGATGACGTAGGTAAGATCGAGTACTTATATCTTAATTTGAAAAGGGTTAACCTTCTTTATTTGTCAGCACTCTGTCAAAACAACTAAGGTATATCAATATTTTATTGTAGTTCAAATTTTCAGTCACGTAAAACTATGTACAATATAAATATTGGTATGTATATTAGAAAAAACGATCACGAGCCCAAATCGAATCTCTCATGAGGCAACGGATCGTCGTCTACAGTTAGATTAATGCGTCAACTCAACTAGATAAATGGCCGCCCGTTTAAAACAATACATTGTTAACTCACAGGTTCCTTAACAAACAATTTTTACCTTAAAAACTTCAAGTCATTTACTCGATTAGCATGTATTACTCGATTTTAATCTTTGAAATTATACCTCTTCTGTTGCGAAGGGATCTGTTTATAATTACATTAAGTTCCACCGGAGTTTTCATTCGTACACCGACCTATTATTTTGTTTTATGTTGTAACATTCAGTATAATAGGTAAATTATGTTATAATCTCTCCTTACTCGTACAGTTATGTATTTAAGGTTCGTTAACTTCATTTAATCAAACGGTTAGGTATGTTGGTCATGCTATTCCTAGTGTAGTTGGTTCGATTTTCACCCGAAAAAATATTTATACTGGTTCTGAATGGATACATAATAATTTAGAAATTACTTTAAATAAAAAATCGAATAAATACCTAAAATCATTGAAAATGTGTGAAATATCTTAATATCACAAAACGATTCATCAAATCATCCTAAAGAGCCGAGAAGTCCACTACTGGACACAGACCTCCCCTAATTTTTACTGCCAGTCGTGAGCCTTCCTTATCCACAAAACAAATACTATTATAAAAATACTGTGTAGGTATCTATATGGTGTACTGTAATGCCTATTCGATTTAATGACGTCAAAAAACGATAGCGATCTCGGCTAATTTAAAAATGAAATATATAAATTTTATCATTTTTAAAACTTGTTTACACGATTGTCTATAGCTTTTTTTAGCTGTTTTATTATTACGCATAAAAAATAGGTAAATGTCATATTTATGTTATATTTTAATTTTACTATAAATAGTATCAACAGAGGTCACGGGTTCAAAATTAAAGGTTAAAATACCTGCTCGATTTGGATCTGTTGTACAGTTATATTTTCTATGAAAGCTAATTGGCTAACTTGGAAAAGTTTACGGACTTGTGAATTGTGAAAGCAATGTGTAACAATTTCTTTTATTTCTTAAAATATACTTTATTTTTATGTAGTGGTACAGAAATATCATGTTTATTTGTTACGTCAGTTACCTTGGTTTACCTGCGGATTTCTTCATTTCTTAAACGAACGCGCAGGGAGACGCCTAACATAGCCCGCTCCATCGCCTTCTGAGCGACTTTGAGCCTTCTGACAAGACCCACAGTTAGCGACATCACTGGCAACACACACTGATCAAAGACCTTGGTCGTGAGACGTTGCAGTAGTGTGGACAAGATGATATGTTGTAGCTTCCCGAACGCTGCCCAGCCGGTTTATATTCGACGAGTGACCTCTTTCTCGAAATCAGACTTACCGAATTGGACTGTTTGTCCCAGGTATATGTATACGTCAACGAATTCGAGCATGAAGCTGCCGACCGTAATTGGAGTGGGTGTAATATGGTCATGACTTTAGTCTTGTCCATGTTAATTTTTAGGCCCACTTGTTGAGACTCTACTGAGGTCATCGAGCATTACACTGAGGTCCTCCACGGTCTCAGCCATGAACACGATATCGACAGCGAATCAAAGGTGAGCCATGTACTCGCCGTTTATGTTGATGCCAAGTCCAATCCGGGTCAGAAGCTTGAACACGTCCTGTAGTGCAGCAGTAAACAGTTTCGATGACATAACATCTCCTTGTCGTACTCCTTGCTGCAACTGGATAGGTCCTGATCTCTGACCATTAATTCGTACTGACATGGTGGCGTTCTAATACAGACACTTCAGCACTTCAATATATCGCTAGTCAATATGACAACGTTGGAGGTCTCGATCGAATCAAAGCCTTTATTTAAATGAAGATATTTTTTATAAGTTTGTGTTTTTAATTCGTAATAAAACACATTTGACCCTAACTACTTTTGTAGTCAAGTGTACTTTATTTTAACTGCATTTATTTTCATAAAACACATTAAGTATGTGAATAGCATTAATTGACTGACTTCGTGTAATTTTGACTTTTCATAATCATCATACTTTATGATCAAAATGAAATAAATGCTTTGAGTTTGAGATTGAGTTTGAGCCTACTGCATATTTTTGGAGGTGTCAAATAATGTTATATAAAGGATTCGATTCGCACTTTTTGTGCGATTTCAATTCGTACGAATCGTCTAATAAGCCACGATTTTTCTTGTAAACATAATCATGATAGCAAATCCTTTAAATCTTAGTAGATAGTTATTATTTGCCTATTATTAAGTGTGTACTGTGTGTATATATTTTTGTCAAAACTTAAAATAAAGATAAATAAAATATGAAATAGGTATTAATGAAACAAAGAAGTACCTAGTAAATTTTGCTTTTTTCTGAGTACAGCTCAATAATGCAGTATCTAGTGACCTCCATATAATTCTGCCAACCATTGTGAATTCACAAAAATATTTTAGATAAAGTTTCCGCATGAAATAAGAGGTAAACGTTGCTTTGGACTGCCACTGCGTACTCTCTTGACTCAGAATGAAAAATAAACCGCAGTGTAGAACTTAACTTTTATGCTAACAGCGTTGTCTTTTCTTTTTAGTTTTAAAAACAAAATAGCTAGATATATAATCCAAGGATTTAATTTCCAAACTTTACAATTCCATTAATTTGGATAGATAATTCTACTCATTGTTTCGCCAGTTATCATATAAACTGGAAGATTATTAAGAACATATCATTATTTCCATCCCATGTCAACTAGGATAGACCTAATTTTAATTACTTTTTTATTTATACCATTACTAGCTTTTGCCCACGGCTTTGCTCGCATAGATATAGTTTATTCCATAGACATTTTATATCTATAATATAAAAATGAATCGCTGAATGTGTTTCTAAGGGCAAATCTCGAGAGCAGCTGAACCGATTTCGCTAATTCTTTTTTTATAATATTTCTTGAAGTATAGTAGTAATGGTTCTTACGGAGAGAAAAATTTGAGAAATTGCCCAAAAAAAACACTTTGCTATATTCCTATACAAAAGTATCTTTATTTATCCCAAAATGTTTAAAATTTTGGGAATGACCACCTGTGCGAAGCCGGGGCAGTTATTTATATAATTAAGAGACGCCATGGACAGGGCATAGCTGTTTAAACACTTCATTTATTTGTAAACGATTTCTTTTGTGTTTCTATCCGGGGCAGCTAAAATAATTACTGAAGAAGCTCATTCGACCCTAAAGCCATCTCTGTCAAAACTATTTAAAACACAATTATTCATTTTGGTTAAAGCATTAAACTATAACTTCAAATACAAAAAACTGTCTATTTATTATTTTACCACCTGAACTCACCTCTATCAAAAATATAAAAAACAACATTTTTAAGTATTCCAATACTAATTTTTGACAAGGATAATAAAACAAAGAAATTGCATACAATCGTTTTCATCCCTTTTCACACAATTAGTAGATGAAATTTTATAAGCCTTCTCTAAGTATTCTTCTAGATATTAAGGCAAACACACCTTTCAAATTTCATTCCTAATTTCACCCTTTTAAAGCCAACCCTTTTAAAAACAATGAAGGTATTTTTTTATTTTCATCCCTATTTACATATTTAGGGGTCATTTAAAAAAAAAACTTTTCTTTTTACACCTCTAGACATTAAGACAAGTTTTCCAAGTTTTCCACCACTTTTCAAGTCGCTACGACTAGCCGTTTAGGCTGTACGTTGTCTGTCAGTCATTCGGTTAGTCAGTAAGTCAGGACAAAGCCTTTTAAATATGTATGGATTAGATAACAATATTCATCCACCGATATTCACAAAAAGAGTCGTTTGTTGATATGTGAATGAAATCATTGATCTTTATTTTGCCTGTATAAGAAAAAGAGATAGACATTAAAATTTTACACCCTTGTCAACTAAAATATAATAACGGGTGGCGCAAAAGTAAAGACCCTATTTGGTTCAGCTATAACATTTTTTCTAAATTAGAAAACTAGATTTAGATTTTTTTAAATGTATATTTGTGCCATTAAATTTCGTACCATTAGGATTTAAAGATGATGTCTTTTAAATGGTGACCTCCAGAGTTGATACACATTTGAGCCCTATTTATGACATTTTGCATAACTTGCCGTAACACTTCCTGCGATATGTTCGTTATTTCTTGACGAATGTTTTCTTTTAGAGCTGCGAGAGTCTGTGGCTTGTTCACATACACCCGAGATTTCAAAAAACCCCAAAGAAAGAAGTCTGGACTGGTCAGATCGGGTGATCTTGCAGGCCAAGGCAAATCGCCAAAACGAGAGATAACTCGGCCTGGAAAAGCGTCCCTCACTAAGTCCATAGTGTCGCGCGCTGTGTGTGCCGTAGCGCCGTCTTGTTGAAACCAGATGTGCTCCAGCCCCAATTCGTCCAAACTGGGTATCAAAAACTCACGTAACATGGTTCTGTAGCGTTCTCCAGTGACAGTAATCGCATTGCCTCCAGCGTCTTCGAAAAAATAGGGTCCGATCACTCTGTCAACACAGATGCCACACCATACAGTAACTTTTAGTGGGTGTAGAGGTGTTTCTTGAATAATGCGCGGATTATCAGTGCCCCAGAACCGAGTATTCTGCTTATTGACATGCCCTGAGAGATGGAAATGGAAACGCAGGAAGTGTTACGGCAAGTTATGCAAAATGTCATAAATAGGGCTCAAATGTGTATCAACTCTGGAGGTCACCATTTAAAAGACATCATCTTTAAATCCTAATGGTACGAAATTTAATGGCACAAATATACATTTAAAAAAATCTAAATCTAGTTTTCTAATTTAGAAAAAATGTTATAGCTGAACCAAATAGGGTCTTTACTTTTGCGCCACCCGTTATAATCTCTACGATACATATCCTTATGGATATCTATCGCTTTGAAATGTTTTTTTTAATATTTATTTTAATTATTGTGTACCTGGTTAATGCTAATTTACAACTGAAATAAGCTGTCAAAGATAGAAAAACTAAAAGTTCGGAGTTTATATGTACCTGATTAATTAATTTCTATATTGCTGTAAGTCAGTAAATTCATTTTTACACAAACAAACTACAGGCTGGCGCTTAGTAAACAACTAGTTAGTGTAAACTTCGTGCAGACAAAGAGTAATATTTAGAAATGTACATTTGTCAACCTCTGTAGGTACTTTAATAATTAAAAGGCGACGAACATAACGTTACTGTGTTCTAGTGAATGAAAAAGTAGTATTACCCTCGTAAACCAAAACATAACATTACCACTAATAAACCGCAGAAGTACAATAATTGGTAGAGCGCATGACTACGTAGAGTTACCAGTCTTAAAAAGCCAAATTTTATACTATCGAAAGGTATAACTATGCTATTATAAAAAGCGGAAGAGTTTGTTTGTTTGTTTGAGCGCGCTTATCTGTAGAACTACCAGTCAGTTGAAAATATTTTTGCGTACGATAGTCCAGTTCTCGAGGAAGGTTTATAGGCCATGTAACATCACGCTACTGGCGACGGGAGCAGAGCAGTAAGCAAAGAAGCGGGAGAAACCGCGCCGCGGAAAGCCAATCCATTATAAAGTCACACCCTATTTATTACATGAAATCTAGGATTACAATTGTTAATTAATTTAAAATAAGCATTGTTACGGTTTATACCTTCTCTGTGTAAGGAAAAACCTTTATTCTTTGTGCATAATCAAGTGGTCAAATCAAATAATAATTTAGTAAGACACCTTTGGGCCTACTCATCAATTTTGTACAACAACTCTAATTATAAATTCCCTGGCTAATGGGATCAACGATCAAGGCCGGACGACTTTCAAAGCTCTATTAATAAATCTCTTAGCAACCTAGTGACCGGAGACCCCACGCATTATAATATGACGTATATTATTGAAGTATAATGTACAGGGGGAATATTTAAAAGATGTCCGAATTCAGTTTTCTTAAAACATTTGGGAGTAAGTTAGGGCATCCTGTTCGCGCCTCCTTCTAATATTTCATTTACAACATGTTTCATAATTTACCTTTACTAATATTTTACTAAGAAGTGTATTCCCGTCGATGTACATAGTAGGTAAACATAATTAATTACAGTTCTCTAATCTTACGACACACTTTACGAAAGTAACAGCAGCATCTTACACCAAATCCATCAAGTTGGTTGTTTAAAAATGATAGCAATATATCTTACGGTAAAATTGTTGTATTGATACAGATCAACGAGCGAGGGCTGCACGGAACAGCCTCAGCTGGTCCTGCTCTACTTCATGGCACAACTCCTACTGCGGGAGCTCGCCAAGTGCCACCGCCTCGTCCAACTTGTGCCAATGGACATGACTGCGTATTATGGTATGATACATTCCTACACTATAAGCCTTATCCAGCACATGAATAAAAGATATATTACTCAATATGTACTCTAATTCTAGAATTATTGTCATAACTTCTTGAGTAGTGGAGCCAACCACAGCGTTGAATTCCTAGTAATGTCTAAGAATTCAACGTGTTGTTGGCTCCACCTCTCATTAAGATAACACAGAAAAATCTAATAGCACTTTACTAAGTGGTATTAAATTTTTCTGTCTAAATGTTAACCATACTAGATATGTATGTCACACTTCTTAATGTTGAAAGAAACATAACACAGCTCTGCCTATAATACCAGCCTGTTTTACTGCCCCACTGCAGGGCAAAGGTCTCTTCTCATATTAGAGAAGGTATGAGCATTAATCACCACGCTTGCTCAGGTGGATTGGCAATTTCAGACTTTTAAGGCCAGGTTTCCTCACGATGTTTTCCTTCACCGTCAGTCAGAAATGTCCAGGTAAACTTAGAAAGTACTTATGATTTGAAAATCACATTGGTACTTGGCCGGATTTGAATCCACTACCTCGTGTTTACGAAGCGGGTACCTTATCCAGTGGGCCATTTCGACTTTTGATGACCTGATGAGGTTATCAGATAGTTACTAATTTTTATTTTTTGACAACTAAAAATGAACACAATCAAATCACCACGTAAATAATAAATAAGTTAAAACTTGTTTTTAGGTCTAATACAGTATGATAATGTAATGGTGCGGCATTTCATTGTTTATGTAAAATACGCAATAAATTGTATTGTACTCTTAATAATGAAACAAATTACAATAATTTCCTTTCCACTCGATATAAAATCAATAATAGCATTAATAAAAGCACATTAGAGAAAACTGTGGAAAGAAGTTTTGTCCAAGGTATACATTTTTAATCTTCTTTAAAAAGGTAAATGTTTGTTTGCCTCGTATATTCACGTATTGTTAATTGAGTTAAAACTTTGTTCGGTTGTTCTTTTTACTTGCGTGAACATTTGTGACAACAAAAAAAAAAAAAAAATATCATGGCTTTTGTTTGAGGAATCATTTAAATCGGCTAAATCAAGTAAAATCAAGTAGAAGGTGTAAAAAGTAGGTGGATTGTGGTATGTGAACCCGTTTAAATTTTAAATTAATTTTAGGAAACTCACTTCTACTACTACTGCTATATTTTACGGTACGCATATTGCGCAACTACACTACTACAGAACTCTAAACTGCCCTAAGCCTTAACAGGTTTTTGAAAACATATACCGATTATTTACATCTGTGCTACCAAGTAGATTATGAAGTAGGTTAATAACATACCCTTAGTGATCTTATGTGCGTAGCGAATTCCCTGATAATACATTATGTTCTTGATAATTCGATTATAAGCATTGATAACTATGACTAATGGTGGATGACCAGTGAAAGTCTAGTGCAGTCTTAGAATATAACAGCAAGGTTTCGATTCAAATTGAATATGTAAATTGTTTATTAAACATTTATCTGATTAAACATAATATTTAAGATTTGTACGTATGAGGCCAAAACAAAAGCCGTTAGCGCCAAATTTACCTCAGCTTACATTATCTAATTTCTACGTATATTATAACTAGATTCCGCGTCACAGTTTCACCAGCGTTAAGTTGAATCTTTGGTTACTGCTCTGCTCCCATCGCTAGTAGCGTGATAATACATAGCCTATAACCTTCCTCAAAAACTGGGCTATCAAACACAAAAATAATTATTTAAATCCGACTGGTAGTTC
This sequence comes from Parascotia fuliginaria, assembly GCA_963082885.1. Classification (NCBI taxonomy): domain Eukaryota; kingdom Metazoa; phylum Arthropoda; class Insecta; order Lepidoptera; family Erebidae; genus Parascotia; species Parascotia fuliginaria. The sequence continues at coordinate 14,558,936 of OY720172.1, forward strand.
TAGAGATTAACACGTTCAAACAAACAAATAAACAAACTCTTTCGCTTTATATATTATTATAGATGTCCGTCTTGCCGGGCTTAGAACTAATGAAAGTAATGGGATAGTAGACTATAAATCATGTACCTTAACGATTTATAGAGCACTACTGTTCTTATATGCTCTATGAAACCACATTTATGGTTCTTACAAACATAATTACTATAAATTATTACACGAAGCAAGGCAGATACTACTCTTATGTAGTCACTAACATTATAAGAGAAAATCGTGAGTTAAGTGCGAAAATGGCACATTTACTACAGCACGGTACACAAAACAAAATCACGAATGATGTTTATTTTTCTTTTGTAATTACTAACTGTGGCACAAGAAGCCTGTCTATCTATTTACTTAAGAATACAATGACTTGCACAGATTCTTCCTTACTAAAACTTTTTTCACATTCACGTTTCGCCGGCGAATATATTCTACGAGGTCTGATGTAATATGGACACAGAGTCCAATTTCGTTCCAGAGTCCGTATAAGTTTTTTTATACTACATAATATTATTTTTGTCTATTGTTTCTAAGTATGTATAACAAAAATAAATATTTGAAATGGTTTATACCGAGTACCTATATCAGAAAGCAAAACCGAATGTAGTATTTTTACCTAAAAACGTCATATGATCGTGAACAAACTTACTTACTTATCATTGACGTAGGTCTCAAGTTAGCAAAATTAAAATAGGAATAAGCCAGACACAGCGCTGGCAAGTTGTATTAAACCATCGGGAAAATCTTTGATCAGTCTCCGCTAAGCAAAGATTTTTAAATATTCGTCAACAAACTGTTGCACAATTTGCCGAAATATGGGGAATTATCATTATGTATCACATTGGTGAATATTAATTAAAAAAAATTGAGATTTTTCTTATAACTTTCTACTCTGTCGCACTGGACAGAGTAGGTTAAAAAAAGTAATAATTTACGCGACCCAGAACAGCTGCTAATCTGCGCTAACACAATGAATGACTTTTAAAGTAAAACCACATTTATTCCAATTGTTTAAAAAACTGTCCCTTTCACAATTGACAAAAATAATTAGGCTAAACTGTTACCTTTTAATAGCGTACCGCTGCGAACAATAAATGGTAATAAATCACTTGTCGTAGAGACACGAGGGCGATACGTATACACTGAGATTTCGCTCAATAATGTTTCCAATTTACGTCGATACTAATGGAGAAACATTATCGTTCAATACAAAGGACTTAGTAACAAGCTCTAAGATTGCTCTTCCTGTTCATCATATTGGCCCATATTTATCCTACTGCAGTGAGGCCTCTTCTCATACAGAGAAGGTATGAGCATTGATCGCCACGCTTGCTTAAAGCGGATTGATGATTCCAGACTTCTTCAGAAATCCAGGTTTCCTCACGATGTTTGCCTTCACCGTCAGTCAATAATGTCCGGGTAAACCTAGAAAATACATATGATTTGAAAAATCACATTGGTACTTGCCCGAATTCGAACCCCTGACCTCGTATTTACGAAGCAGGTAACTTCACCACTGGGCCATTACAACTACACTTCTACTCTTCTTCTTACGACTAATTCTGTTACCTGTTAGATATTAGTGTTTTTAGTTTTTACCTAACAACCAATACACAACACTCAAATGACTGAGTGTGTTGTTATATGGTCAGTGCACCAAGTGTAACAAATGACGTGTGTGTATTTTTTTTAGTCTCAATATTTATGCCTTGAACCTCACCCGCAGTATTGAGGTTATTATTCCGTGAGGCATCTATATTAAAAATAAACAACAAAAAGAAGCCGCTTGTGATCGCGAAAAAGTCAGATCTTTATAAAAATCAAGTCTTCTCTAGTTTTTCTATATATTTAGTATCTAACAATATTTGCTGTACACAATACTTGAAAGCAGTGAACATTAACAAAAGCGGTCTGTGAAGTGATTGTCTCGATTCTACGAAACCGACGGTAGTACTTGCACTTGCATTGAAGCCGAGCCTAGCTTAGAGACGTCGCGGTATATAAGTTTAATCTCTCTTTTGAACGCCTATTCAAATAGAATCCGAAGACAATATGGAATAAGCGGATATTTCAAACTTCTATTTTAAGTTTAAAATGAATATGATTGAATTGATTTTGAAAAATGAGGTCAGGATAAAAGACAAAAATTTTATTAAAAAGGCGTCGGACATAGGCTTTCCTCAAATTTCGTCACCTTAGCTGGTCGTGAACCGCCCTAATCTACAGGTTCCTGCCATCCTCATCAGGTCACCCTGATTTTTTATATAATTATATGTAATTCAATGCGTTTCTTTGTATAACATCTATCACTTCCATTGCCAACACTATCCATCTATTACGTAATTTTGTCACAGATCTTGTGATATATGGACACCAACACATGTTACTAAAATAAACAACAGACGTTGAGCTTAATAAATATTATTATTAAACATATAATATTAGTTACCAAACTCAGTTTCTATTATAATAAGTATATCAAACAATATAAAACATGAACTGGTATGATAGGTGATGAATTAGTCCCGTATTTTTGCATTTGGGTGCGAGGTGTATTTATTAGATAATTAGACAATATACTCACAAGTATTAATAGTTAGTATTCCTACCATCTATCGAAGATTAGAGGGATGGTAGAAATCACAAAAAAGAAATAAAAATTAACGCGGATGCGTTTAATCGTAAAATTTGTAATTAATTATATCTTAATTATCATATTTTTTTATTACATTCAGACATAATAAACCTTACTTCGACGTGGCACTGCCAGACCATTGAATACGAGTAATGGACGATGCCGTGTCATAAAGATTATTTTTTCATTTAAGTCACATCATTATAGTGTGTACTAGTAACCCGCCTCGGCTTTACAGGTTCCAATAATATTTTTTACGACATGATTACGAATCTTAAAATTTCTTGGCTTTTCTCTTTTTTAATACGCTTGTACTATAGTGCAAACCTTTCAGAAGAAATCACTCACTCTATTTGATAGTAAAAACAGTATCAAAATTCTTTACGTTGTTCAGAAGAAGTTAGCGGTGAAACAGATAGGAGAAAACAGTGACTATACCTTATGCTATTTAGAGATACAGAAAACTAAAACATTATTCTAATATTAACAAATGAGTCTTTAGAAATACTTGTACGAATTACAAAAGACACACACAAATTCACACAACATTAAACGATGACAATTATTAACAACAACACAACAACAGATACAAAACTCTATAGAGGTTGGTAGCACGTGTCTCACGGCTGCGCCAAATAGACCCTGTTCAGCAGACGTGTGTGTGAGTGTCTAACGCTGGTTTTCAACTGGACCTGAGTTGGGAGGTAGTCATGGATGTAAACCAATGGTTTAGTGTAATAATGTGTTATGTAGGTACTTAAATAAGATATGTGTAGTCTAAAGGTATTAAGATATTAGGCTTCAAATGTCGATATTAATTCTGTAATACTTTTACCAGAAAACCGTGCCGGCCCGTCCAACTTCGGCAACGTGATCAGTCAAATACTGCTCTGCAAGCAAATCACGCCTGACTTCAACCAGGAGGAGCTGTGTAGCATCGTCAAAGACACACAAGAAATCACGCGAATAGTCAATGACATACAGGAGTACCTACCGCAACACGAGAACTTGAATCACTTAGGTAATTATGCCACTTTCTTAGTATTGTTGAGAATATGCGTTGCTTTACAGCATAAGGATTTCTCTCGAAATTCTGTTAGCAGGCGGTGCAGCATTTGTAGTTCAGGACTTAGTGAGCCTGACTTTCTAATGGTGGATACAAGACTTAGACCGGTTCAAGTTTCGAGACTCTTGTCGCGTGCGTCAATACAAATGTGCAGATTCACAGCTAACAAGGATTTTTTATCATAATGTTTCAGTTCTATACTCTTCGTGTTTAGGAGAGTATTGGATTCCTCGAAATTATCAGCAAGGACTAATATAAGAAACATTTTGAAAACAAATTAAACTTGCAGCCCAAACATGCACATTTATAAAACTAAGCAGTTCTTCACGTCAGTAAAATAGCTAATACCGTGCAAAGCTCTCTATGTGTGATCCCATTTGACCGCACATAGAGTACCTTCCGGTTCCATCTCTGACAGTGCAACGAGTGAAAAAGACGAGTGAAAATGTCTTTTTCACCTAATCATTCGTGATGCCAATCCCACGTTGGCTGTTCGTTACACCACTAATGAGACAGTAGCACACTCTGTCATATCTGTCTGGCATGTCTGTCTGTATCATCTGTTGTATCCTGCATCCATCGTATCGTTTACACTCTGCAACATAGTGTGAAAGATGTGACGTATCTTTATAAAACGTTTCTGTCGATAGTTCAAACAAAAATCTTTTTCTGAATATTACAGTATAGAGTTTCTTTTTTTTTTCATTTATTTTGGCAACAAACAGTTATATACAGTTATAATGTTTATAAGACAATATGTAGTTCTTTGCAATAAACCTACAGTGCCGAACAGAAAATTACAGTAACAATATCAATAACAATATTGTAAACATGTTCTGCAAGCAAATTCTGAATAATTACTTAAAAAACCATCGAAAATTGGATCTAGCTCTTACTTTGTTTTAAAGTAACAAATAGAATTAATATTTACTAACCGCCGGTAGCTTGGGGAGTCTAGTCTCGATGCTGTCGGTGGTAATCTATTTTTGATATTTTTGAATGTGTATTTTTTTTATAATTTTATATTTAAAAATGAGTCAAATATGAATTAAGTTAAGTAAAGAGAATAATAATACCAGCCTGTTACTTTTCTACTGCAAAGATCTCTTCTCATATAGAGAAGGCATCAGCATTGATCACGAAGCTTGTTAAAGGCGAATTGGCAATTTCAGACTTTAAGTCCAGGTTTGTTCACCATGTTTTCTTTTACACTCTGCTGATGATTGATTTCGCCATAGCCATAGCCATTCGCACATAGCCTTTGGAATACCAGCGCCCGACATGCCTTTGCCTTATTTACCACCTCAAGCTTATTTGTTTTTCATAAAATTTAATATAGAATTGTACCTATAATAATAATAATAATAATAATAATAATATTCTACCACATTCACACAACGCCATCTAGCCCCAAATTAAGCAATTATATTTGCTTGTGTTATGGGTACTAAACAACTGATATACTACTTATATACATTTTTTTTTTGTAAATACATACATATTATAGATAAATTACACCCAGACACAGAACAAACAATCATGCTCATCACACAAAGGTTTGTCCTGGGTGGGAATCGAACCCACGACCTCCGGCTTAGCAGTCAGGGTCACTAACCACTAGACCAACAGGCCAGTCAATCAAAACAAAACCTATGTAATCAAAACAGTTACAGCAAAATACAGTTAGTAAAACTACGTACTTTTGGCTGGAGAAATTGTTGCCTGTAATATAGTAGGTACCTACTAGCCAAAATTAAATTTCTAACAATAGGTATACTCGTACTTTTGCTTCGTTTATTCATTTCATAATATTAAAAATCGTTTTTTTTTGCACAAAGCACCGTCCGCTTATAATAACAAATCCTGATCAGAATTATAATGTACGTCCCAAGCACATAAATTTTATACAAAGCTCCACACACATCATTGTTGGTTATTTTCAGAACGAAACAGGGTTATAATATTATGACCTTCCCAAGTTTTGATTGATATTATAACTTTCCCAGGTTTTTTTTAGCTCTTTACCTAGCGTATTCAGGCTTGTAATACGTTTAAAAAAGATGATTCTTATAATTCTGACTTTAACAGACCAATCTACCTTACGTACAAATATGAGTGAAAGGCTGACAAAAGTATGCATAGTCATTGACAAATTGTCCAACATTGGTGAGTTTGTGTATTTGTACTAACGTGAATGGTCGGTAGGGCTTTACGTACGCAAAAACAATGTCACACGGGAAAGCTAGGAAGACAAATGAAAGTGCGCATGACAGAGCCAGAATGTACTTTTGTAAAGCTCGTAATTGCACGCTGTCGAATTATTCAAGACAATAATTATTAATCAAATTCGTTAAAATATTCAGTGTGACTGTATAATAATTAATTTGTGGCACAATACTGGATATTAATGATAAATTATGCACAGTAATGCAGTAAAATAGTTGACAAAGCGCTGTTCGTCTTGAGTCTTTAATCCTGGCAGATCTTCGACTGTCGAAAAAATCTTTTCAATGAAAACCCAAACAACGCCAAAATAAGCTCTGTAAGTAAGCCACAGCTTAGAGTTGGAGGCTTCCCTCCTTGGCTATGCAAAATATAAATGTAAATACCTACTTAATTGACTGACATTTTGTAATTTTTAACTTTCATAAGTGTTATTTTAATTAATCTAAATGATTTAAGCATCTTTTTGATTTAGATTTTTATTATCAGGCCAATATTTTCAATTTTTATTTTCAGCAGACGAATTTGATGTTGCTTGAAATGTTAAGCCAAAACGTAATGTAAACTTAAAAGCTGAACTGTTAATTTTATAATTTTCAAGAGACCTCGATAACAAAACTTTATACAGCTATGTATTTTGTAATGTCCCTTTATCACTAGTTTCGTTTTCTCGTCACTTTGTATTAGGTACTTTTATCATAAATTAATGTGCGTTTATGTCGCCGCCGGTGAAAGAGTAAACTATTCATATATCAACTGCTCACCGCTCCTAGGTTTTTACTCTGAGAACAATTTTTTTTCATGTTTTGACGCTGTCACTGGGCAATCAAAGCTCTACACTCATTAGGTTGAAACTAAAGTCACGACATTTATTTGGGCCGCTACCCGTGCACCTACAGCTTTAGCCACCGCGGGTGCAGGGGTAATTCCTATTTACACGTGCACCCACTGCATCAACTGCACTTCCTAATATAGTGGACTCTATTTGGAATATGTAAAGTATAAATGACTCGCGACAAATATAATGACTCGCGTGCGACGGCTAGCGTCAGAATTGAGCGAATGCATACTTCACCCCTACTCAAACGCAGTGTCAAGCCAGTCATAAAAAATACTAAGATTCGGATGGGCGGTTAAGCATGTCTTCGTGCAAAGCGTCTATTCGCGAGGTGACCAATAGGTTTAAACTGTTTGAAGCTATAGGTAATTTTTTTTCACCCAGCTTCATCTAGCCCCAAATTAAGCAATTATATTTGCATGTGTTAAGGGTTACTAAACAACTGATATACTACTTGCAATTTTTATTTTGTAAATACATACTTGTTAGAGATAAATTACACCTAGAGACAGAACCAACAATCATGCTCATCACACAAAGATTTGTCCTGGGTGGGAATCGAAACCACGACCTCCGACTTAGCAGTTAGGGTCACTAACCACTAGGCCAACAGGCCAGTCTAATTTAACCCCTTAACTTTTAGTAGACATACAGGTGGAACTCCCAGTGAAAACAAGTCATTATAGCAATTCATAAGACAACACTTAACTTTAGAATTTGAAAACATGCGTGCGTATCATGCTCTATTATTAACGCGAGTTTCCATTGTTTAAGTTGTTTATTTTTAACGCCATTCTTAGATTGTAGGAGTAATTTATAATAAAGTCTTATTAGACTTATAAAGTTTCTTCGGTACTGTTGTATCTCTCTAACGAGTTGGAAATAAGACGACTAAAAGAAAGTTAGACAAGGTTACTACGAATATTACCTTCAAGAAAAAAAGGAGGTATAAGTTTTTCTGTTTATATATTTGCGTCACAAAATTACTTAATTTGCCTGCTAGTATACCTTTAATAGAGTTCAGGAATGGTAGAAACTATTTCATTTGTTTTTTTTTTTCTTTTTAACCGACTTCAAAAAAAGAAGGAGGTTTCTCATGAACATATACTAGTGCGATTGCGTTTCGTTTAGTGATTTAAATGAAATTAGATTAGACATAAAATGTGATTTAACAACCATACAATTATTAGAGCGTACTGACATTATAAAATAATGTTTGATATTCGTAAAGATTATTTTAGACATTCTCAAATAAACGGCAACGAAACATACACCTCCAGCTTCTGAAAGGCTGATCAATGAAAAATTAACTAATCACCTGTTAAATCTTATGTGAAGTACCTAAAAGCATGCTAAAAGCATGGATAATTAGTTTAATTTGATCTAATCGGTTACTAATTTAAATCAAACTAAAGTAATTATTCATGCTTTTAGCAACCCAATTGGTACTTCACATGAGATTTAACAGGTGATTAGTTATTTTTTTGTTGATCAGCTTTTCAGAAACTGGGGGACATTCTAATACTTTAATTTCTGAGCAAATCGGTGACTACATTCAGTTTTACTATCCCAAGCCTTTGTTTACCTTGCATCAATACCTACCCACATTACATTATGTAATCAACTTTTATAAAATAATAGAAGGCTATCAATAATAATCAAACATTTAGTTAAGTCGTACTTTAACAATATAAAATGCCTAACAGGAATACACCCGTATTTTACAAATTATTGTATTCATTCTAAAATTAATGAGTAAAGAAGCAATTTCCAGGCGCAAAAGGGGCGGCATAACTTTAGCGTTCTCTGCGGTATATCCATTGTTCACTCACACCTCCTGACGAAACAATACATTACTCAGTCGCTGGGAGGTTAACGCATTACAGCTAACAAAGCAGAGAAGATGCCTCCCTTTTTGGTAAAACAAAAATACAAACACCGCGAATATCTTTGCTTTTTACAATGACATAAGAGCTCTATAAACAGGTGCAGCTAAAATGTTCTATTAGGCTTCGTCACCAACCTTATACCTCACCTTATATCTCGTGGTTACATGACACTAATTCTGTTGGGAAAAGTTTTCCGCCAAACTTAAATGCACACTCACAAAGAGGGCAGAAAGGTTCCTCTTAGAAGATTACAACGAAACGAAAGTAAACCGGTAGTTGTAATGCTTTTAAAGAGCAATCAAATTATCAGCAAGAAGAAATAATGTGTCTTGGGTAGGTGTTTTAGACAGCGTTGCCTCATTTACGTATAAGTGTCAACGCTAACTGCGTAGCCCTGACGCTTTCCAAATGCATGGGGTTACCAAGTACGATCAGATCAATGACTAGCGCTTTCAAATTTAAGTTACAGTAATGTAAGTTGCCTGTAGTCATTTTCTTATATAATGATAAATTTTTGGAGAAACTTTTAACAATTAATGGAAACAAATGTCTAAGATTTATTTCGTCAATGCGAAACCATTATTTTGTTGTCCAATTACAATTCTCCTCTATTACAGACATAGTTGTCCATAGCTCCTGTTGTATGTATATAAAAAAATGTTGGTATAATGTCTGTCATCTTGGCGAATTATTCTATGAAGTATATCTATATATACCTGCATATATCTTGTATGTTTATATAAAAGGGAATATTTAATATCCATAAAAGATGTGTAAAAGCTTTCCCTCTTTTGCAGAGAGCAGCGTTGCACTGAAAGGTGACGAGGTTAACGGGCTATGGAGAAATAAGCGAAGAGGATCTCTGTACAAAGGCATGGGTGTGCTTTGTTGTGTGTCACGGCCGAACTACCTCTGAGGGTGACAGAGCTCGCCCTCAGGGCGGCCCGGCTCCGAACAAACTCCCATTGCCTCTTCGGCGTCGGTATACTAAAAATGAACCTGTGAAACCAACTAAAGTGAACAAGAATCAATGTTAAGACGTTTTATATTGTGCGCAGAAAAAGAATGGGTCCATTACATTGTTTAATAAGTAAAAGAATTTAGAGAACGTTCAAAATGGATGATGGGGATCGTAATATCACATAATAGTAGTTCAATTATTTTCATATGTTTAAGTAATTTATTAGACTATAAAGAATCATGCATAGGTATAAATTATATATTATGAATTGCCTGGAATGGGATCAATTGCGTTTAAGTAGTATAAATTACAAAATAATTAGAATTTTTTTGCACCATAAGTCATTGCATTAATGGCTGTGTCGTGTTTACATTTTCCTTAAATATTTGTAAATAAGATTAACTTTTTACACCGTTATTACCTGATTTAGATTTTACATCATTATTTATTATTATTCGTTTATTGATGTAGACAATTATGAGTTAGTTTGAATGATATTAGAAGAGAAAAGACGTAAATAAATTACGTGTGTATAGCAACATTTACGATTATTACACGTGTGCAGACAGAAAAAAAAGTTCGTATTTACAAATTCAGTCAGCAACAAGACTAGCTGAACATTTAAGTTGTTGAGCAAAGCATTTTTTTTTTCTTTTTTAAAACCAATAAATCTACAATTACATCTTTATTCTATTAAAGTTAGAATTGTAGATATTTATAATATTTTGTGGTGCATTAATTCACTTTCAAATGCTACGTCCATGTTTAAAACAAAAACGTTCATCTACTGTTGTGCTTGCAGAACCTGCACTATAATGTAAAGATATCGGTCGCCCTGGTTGTAGCATGAACATTTTAGACGGTTTCCTACAGTTGCTAATTTAACTTATTATATATCTCATAACATTATATATATTTTATTTTGTAGGCATATAGTATCGTACAGTCATTTGGTAGTTTTACCTGGAAAGTTTGCCGAGAGTTTTGCACATTGTTGATGTAGTATCTGTGCTACTTGTGGTGTTCGGTGTATAATTTTTTACTGTTCACTGGCTTGACACTACACGATATAGATAGCTACGTTTAAGATATCGGTGCGCGGTGCGCTCGCGCACCAATACGTGTTACTCGGTCAACGGTCAGGGAGTGACTGACTGTTCTATGCGCGCACCAGATAGAGAGTGAATATCTCACCGCTCGCATACATTACAGGTACGTTTTTAGATTTTGATATACTCTTGCCGAATTTTAATTTTGCCACCTCGTATCTTTACCTAATGCCTAGTCAACTCGTGTGTACAAAAACGAGTGTTGAACTACACTTTGTGGCGCTCGTATGCCAAAACTGTTTATTTTACTAAAACAATTTCAATACATAAATTGTAGGCAATTGAGTCTAGTTTTATTTTGAAATACATGTTTTATAGTGAAATAAATCGGAAAGGAGATAATGTCATAAAACTGTTTTTATGCGCCATTTTTTTCAATATGGCGGTGCGAGCGGCAAAAATACGAGGTGGCAAAGTTTAAGTTCGGAAAGAGCACATAAACATCTATAAAATTATTACCAATTTTTCGAAACCCAGAGAAATTTCCAGGTAATCACTATTTTTTTTACCATGTGACTGTACTAATGATCATAGCTCACTTTATTACTTAATAATCTAGAAAACTATAAAAGTATGCTCTTAGATACATTCGAATAACCTTATATGTCAATAAGTAAATAAATTCTAGTCATTTCATATCCAATAAAAGATTATTTTTCTAGTTATATTAACTCAAACACATTTTAAAATATGGTACGTAAGAAATAGCGTTAACATTATCACCTGTGCAGTAAACCGATTGATTTCTAGATCACTAAGAAGTTTTCACAAGTATATCATTAGTGTCTTAACGCAAATTACCACTTGTCATGTATTAAAAGTCTTTGTCTATTATTTTTTTCTAGCATAGTGATGATTACTACCATAATAGATAGTTGCGGTAATAGTTATAGAATGACCTAGAAGGTAAATAGGTTGACATCCGCACCTACATACCTAACTAATAAGTCAGTTCAAAGTGACACCAAATCATTTATATGCACTCGACGACATCTTAAAGAAGTTTATATATTTATGGCCTAGTCATATATGAATTAATCATGAGTATATTATTCTAGTCAATTATTGTAATACCCTAAAATATAAAAGAAAATAAACAATTAATTTTATTAATAGATTTATATAAAAGTATTGTAAAACAAGATATTTAATAACTTCGTATTCATGAGTTCAATAAGCTTCGTAGGAATAATGTTAAGTACGGAGAAGGAATTGTACAATGCATATTTTGCCAATAAAGGTGTATAAAGAAAATGTTAAAAAATTGCATGTCCCATAACGAAATCTCTTAAACTGCTGTATTTTATAGTTGAACAAAATTCAAGCTGAAATTATGGTGGATTTATAAAATATAAGGAAACATTATAATTATGTCCGGTTTCGAGACGTATCATTTTTCAAATAATATCCGAATAATATTTACTCTATAAAGTTTCAGTTAAGTACTGTAGTTGTATCCATTAACAATTAAGACTACTGTTCATGTTCTATAAAATTTTGAACGAAAGCTAAATCGAAGAAACAAGCTATTTATTTATTTCGATGTGTATAGTTTCCACATGACGCAGTTAGATTGAGCCTGAAGACGTACTTTGCTAGATATACAAAGTCGCAAAAAATTTCCTAAACACCAAAATTAGCAACCGATTGTTAAAGTCAAATTTATAAATACACGGTAATTTCAGAGTGTCGATTAAAATATTTTAAAAGTTAAATAAACACTTTAAATTAGAAATAATTATTCCGGCCCTTGATAAACAAAATATACGAGTAAATATTATCTCGAACACTAAACCGTCACTCAACCTTAAGTGGCCGTTAGTCTTATGATATTTCTGTCACGATCATATAAAATTTAGAAACAGAAAGAAAATTGTTAACAAGCGCTTGAATATTTTCTAAAATGTTTATTTCTTAATTTGTAATACTCAATATTAGAGATACAGATATCAGAGTTTATAATAATTACATTAATAATTGTGATAACGATATGCGATATAGTGAGTTTGTCACAAGACTTGTGAGCAGCGAAGACTCAACAACTCTGCTTTTCATATTTTGGTTCCGTTCAGAAGTATTGTTTCACTTACCTATATAAGTTCCTAAAAACAATTGTGTCTTCAGCGCTGTATACACATTGCTTTTGTAATAAAAATCCCAATTATAAGCTATGTTAAAACATGTAATTGATAAAATTTAGCTACCTAATTATGTTCTCTATATCTTAGACATGATTATTCTAGAAAACCGTTGCCTAAAATATGTTTGTATTTAAATAATAGTTGTTGATAAGATAATAACAGCTTATAAACTAATAGTTATGCAGTAAGTAACAAAAATGTTTTCATTTCATGCAGTAAGGTGAACTGAAAAATCTGTAATAAAATACGTCAAAATTATGGGATTGGATTGGTATTTCGAGGAGATAAAGTATGCAACGTGGTGTTGTTGAAAACAGAACGTTATACCATATCATACCTACCAAGAATTAACATGCATAATGGTGTTCCTTACTTTTAATGAGTAATAAATTAACCTTAAATGTGCGTTTTCGAGACACAGCAGCACATCTTGTCGCGGATTTTAATGTTACATTTAGGTACTTCAAGTTTTATGAAAATACGTGTAGTACCTATTACAATATTATGAAAAACACACTCTAAACAAAGTCGAGGATAGGAATAAACACCAAAGAGATTTTCGCTAAAAATGAGCTATTAATGTTTAACACCAACACCGTGTTTTCACGTAATTTGAAGGTTTTAACTTACATTTCGATATCTCTGCCGCATGAAATATCATAGTTATTGTTACATAACTAGTATTTAATTTTTTTTATATAGAGCACTACAAACACAGGTACCTAATAAATAAAGTATATTTATGTAATAAATAGAGTCACACTAGAAACACAAATCATAGCACGCGACACATAGTCGATATGTGTTTTACATTATTTTTTCCAATATTACGGTACTAGTCCATATTACTATGTAAATTATAGCCTAATGGTTCAATTTGTGTAATACACTATTATAATAATCCACTTACTAAAGTGAAGACTGTGATATACTCGTAAAATTAATATTAGAGAAAAAATAATTATGCATTAGTAAAAACGTAATTGAACAATATTGTAGTTTGATTTATAGAATATAATAGAATAGAATAAGTTTATTTCAGACCATGGGATCCATATTACACAAGGAATGATTATAAAACAACACAAAGAAAAATAAAAATATAAATACAAAATATGTAATATTAAATAAAAACAAAATAAAATATAAATAACGTGATATTTTGTTTTTATTTAATATACGTAAAGGAGGCTCGATGCGACGTCATCCATCGATACATAATACGGCTGTCTAGCCTGTTAGCTACAGTGCTTACAAGACTGTTTGAGCTATCGCGCACTCGCCGCATCAGGGAGGCAGTTCTTAATCGCATTATTGCGTAAAAATCCGGTACACGAGCTTGTGCAAACATCCCTGATGCACTGTAAAAACGCGGCAGCCCCAACATCACTCTGAAGGCATTGTTGTACTGGACGCGCAGAGCGCTGTACGCGTTTTGTGTATATATGTCCCAGAGGGCGCACGTGTTTTGCAATAAGCCCTCAACAGTGTTACCTTAACGTCCCTTGTACAGCGTGCAAACCTACGGGCCAGCATATTACACTTAACCGACAGCGCTCTGCGTTCCCTTTCCAAGTCAGCGTTATCTTATCTAGGCTTTAAAGATCAACATTTCGCTTTTTGTTGCGTTATACCTGAGACCGTGGGCGGCCGCATAGTCCTCACACATACGGAGCAGCCTTCTTAAAGCACTAATAGATGGGCTTATTTATGTCCTGGATGAAAATTTTAGTTATCGACAAAATCTCATGGCGGCGACTAGACGACAATATATATATACACAATCACTATCTAGAAAATGGGACCAAGATAAATTAAATCAACATTTACTTTCTTCTTAAAGGGCACTTTTATCTTTGCCCAAAATACTCCAATCCTATATATCTCAATAAGATGGTAATTGAATATGGCTACAGAGAATACAGGTTCAAATAAATGGCTATTCTTAAGCAGATTAGTACGTAATACCGTCAACTTTAAGGACTTTGGATGAGAAGAGCGCTGGAGACCCAAATACCCCAACGGTCTTCTTCCTTTTTCTTTTCCTTTATCATTCCTAACGGAAGCCGTATAAAAAGCCGCTCAAGTGCAAATCGGACTAATGCATCGAGGATGCCGTACAAATATTCGCTGTATAGAACGCATGCTGCCATAATACAATATACACAAGGCGGATTGAAAATTTTAGACTTATTATTTCTTCATAAATAAGTCCAGGTTTGCTTGAAGTATTTGCCTTCACCTTAAATATACATAATATGCATTAGGCGCCTTAACAACTAGCCCATCTATTTGCAAGCACTAAATCACTGTGGCATTTAACGCAGTTCTAATTACTTTATGTACACATATTAAAACTTCAGGAGTTAATTTTAGATACAAGGCTTACGAGAGTGGATAGCTCTAAGTGTGCATGCCAGTCTAGTGAAGCTTATGTGTGTACATCGCTAAAACGGTTCATTATCTTCAAAGCATGCTTAGTAGGTACACATACAGTTTCATTGAGATGTGTTATAGCTATTTCGTTGCTATTATTTCATATGAATGTAATAAGACAAATATCTATAGCAACGATAGCAATGTAGCTAGTTTACCCACCTTTTAATGACATTAATGTAATAGGTATTTCTTCTACAATTAATAAACTACTTAGCTTAGCTAATTACAACTTAAACTCGTCCAAGAAGTTTAATTGTGTCCGAAACTCTTAAGTATCCTGCCCCTGCGGACACCAAGGTTCTTCACTGTTAATACTGGCTTACAAAAGTGACAGTCATGAGTGTGTAGATGGCAATGTCCCGTACCTGATTTCCTTGTTTCATTCTCAGTATGAAAAGCCGTTTATAGTCACTTGAAAAACGCGCAATACGTAATACCTAAAATGTTTAACATAACTAAATTTACACATCCAAGATTGGCGCACAGCGCTAGGTCACGTCATTAAAAAAAATATTGTGATGTATCTTAATGGCAGTAAAACTTTGACCAACAATACAAAAGGCTAACTACTCAAAAGTGTTTATTTAATTGTTTGTAAATATATAAAACCACAAACAAAATTTAAACCAACTTTATTTAAAAGTAAGCAGGTGCGAAATAGATATTGGTCATATTTTATCCCTAACAAAACTGTGTCGACGGTAAAACCAAAAAACCGCAGCCAGTTTCGACTGAAATCTAGTTGCAAAATAAATTGGTTTGGTTTGAATAAAACAGTATAGAGGCTCGCATGAAAATTCAATAAGTTTAGTATTAACCTTATTTGATAGAGTAATTTAAGTTGCGTACTTTTCTGTTTCAGAGCAAAAGTTTTGAGACATTGTAGGTGAAATAAAGTTAGTATGCCAGAATTCTAAACGTAACTTGTTTCGTGGTAAGTAATGTAGGTCATAATTTTATTGTTTACAATGGAAATCGCATGCCGTCTGTTTTTAAAAAACCTGTAGCGTCACTCTTACCTACATTTTATGTGTAAAGATATAAAACCTTACTTACCTACCTATATGACAAATTTTCATTGCTCATACTAAAGAAAAAAGTAAAAATATCGTATTATAAAATATTACAGAGAAGAGTAGAAGCAAGATAGGGATTAGGCCTCTTCTCATATAGAGAAGGCATGAACATTCATCACCTCACTTGCTCAAGGCGGATTGACAATTTCAGGCTTTTAAGTCCAGGTTTTTTCACGATGTTGTCACATATATAATAAACAATAATATTACATAAATAAATATATATGTTTACTAGCTTTCGTTCGCGTAGAAGTCCAATAAGGTTCTAATGAGATTTGTAATTGTTTTACCTACGTTATTATTTTTTGTTATTATCCTATTAACATTATAAATGCGAAAGTTTGCGTGTGTGTGTGTGTGTGTTTGCTACCACTCAGCGCCTAAACGGCCGAACCGATTTTGATGAAAATTGATATATAGATAGATGCGGTGCCGGAGGCGGACATAGGATACTTTTTGTCCCGAATATCGGTATGGTTCCCGAGGGATACAACAAAACATATTTTACGCTCGAGTGAAGCTGTGGGGCGTAGCTACTAAACATATAAATTATTACATAACAATCCTTATTATAGTGTTGAGATTTAAAGGTTAAATATCAATATATAAATCCGCCCCATTAAAACCCAGTAAAACCCAGTAAAACCACGGGTACATAGTGGTATACTCTAGTGCCACCAAACAAATTACCTGTAGGACAAATTGGTAGGACCACGGGCCCTTACCCATTGTTAGGTATTTTGCTTTTCCTTCGGGTGCTAGAATTACCAGGCAACTCTGTGCGCTTACTCTGAGCATGCCACATACAACGGGCCGTGGGAGAAGCAGCTTTCCCTCAAGCTTACACCCGCTACCGTATGAGTTTGACCTTGAGCTTTGTTTATGGTCATTGCGAAGCAAACTTTGATGGGAAGCTGCACTCTCTTGAATTCGAAGGGGTATTTGATGGTGTTAGGGGAATCCTTTGAATAAATATCTACAGAATCTCCTCGAGAGCAACCAGTCAGTATAGTTGCCTCGATTACTTACATTACATTGCAATGTTTTCACTTCAAATCAGGTTCCATTACATAATTTTGGTAGATTTACTTATACTGCGCAGCAACATACCTAATTAGCACGCCAAATCTCAATTTGGCTCATTTCCTTTATTTCCGTTGAGACACACCGGAATGTGTAACACTGTTAACCAATAGGAAAAGAATCTCAAAAAGTATCTAACACTGTTACTTATTAAATAGCGTGCCTCTCCCCCTCTCCCATTTAAAAAAGGCAGCACCACCTTTTGAGCCAGCTGATTATAGTCCCTATCGCATCTTGCAAGTGTATATATAACTGTTCGTTCTAAACTGCGCCTGATTTTTCTGAATATAACTCAAACTTTCCGTCTTGATTTCTTTTCGCAAACACGTCAACTAAAATCTGGCTAAACAACAAATAAAAATAATTATAGCAATAATTATCATCTTTACATCCTTTTGTGACTATGACACTACACAAAACCCTTTCATTTGACCAAACCACGCAGAACAAAAGACGCAGGTACATTGTGGCTCACTCCCCAAAGATTCGAACAGCTTTTGCTAGACGGCAGTATGAGACACAGGCTGCCTATATTTATAATAAATTAAATTTAAAATTAAACATATATCCCCTTATCCTATTTAATTGTAAAATAACAATAATTGACTGGTTAAAAACTCTGACTTACAAAGAAACGGAAAATATATTAGTCAGAATTACTTGAATGTAGGTATTATATTTATTACACACACACATGCACGCACGCAAGCACACACGCACGCACGCACGCACGCACGCACGCACGCACGCACGCACGCACGCACGCACGCACACACACACACACATACACACACACACACACACACACACACACACACACACATACACACATATATACACACGCGCACAAACACCCTTATAAGAGCTTTTGCTTTTTCTGTTATTTTTACTTGTTTTATTTACTTTGTCATCATTATCACATAATATAACTGTCTCAACATTGTATGTGCTAATTTACGGGAAGTAGCGAGGTAGCTCCGACACAAGTGCTTTAGTAACTTAATGGAGCTGTCTCAATTATTGTATGTTATCAATGTTTGAGCTAAAATAAAGATTATTATTAAAGATTATTATTTATCATCGC
Source organism: Parascotia fuliginaria (assembly GCA_963082885.1). Lineage (NCBI taxonomy): Eukaryota > Metazoa > Arthropoda > Insecta > Lepidoptera > Erebidae > Parascotia > Parascotia fuliginaria. The sequence goes on from OY720172.1 coordinate 14,577,519, forward strand.
CTTTCCTAATCATTGTAGGGTAACGGTAAGAATAAATACTTGTAGCAGATACCATTTTTTTAAGCGGTTGTTTGGTCTTAGGATCGCACTGGGTTGTAGAAATGAAGTATCCATCCTCGCTGTAGCAAAACAAAAGTGGTTACTGTAATGCATTGTATGAGCGATGGGTTTGACTTATTCGATGCAATAATTGTGTTATCATAACTCTTAATTTACAATATCCTGCTTAAAAATTGCTATCCAACATTATCTACAGCAACTTCATTTGACGTTTTTTTTTTATTTGCCCAAATGCAGGCTATAGTCTTTCGACCATACTGCCTAGTCTTCCCAGGATTTCTTATGTGGTTTGACGTATTTTGATTGACATGTGTCAAAATAAAATGTTTTTGAAATCAAAAGCACCAAGGAGTATCAATATCAACTTCAAAGCAAATCATCCCAAAAATAACTTTCTTCCCCTTTTTATCCCATTTAGGGAATGAATTTCTATAAAATATGAAACACATCTTTCACCAATTCTGTTAAAGAATTTCTATGCAAAATTTTAAGTAGATTGAACCAAGGAATCTCATTGTCCCATACAAATTTTGCCCCCCTTTTTCACCACCTTATAAGTCGAATTTCGGCAAATCCTTTCTTATCGGATGCCTACGTCATACAAAAAACACACCCTCCAAGTTTAAGATCTCTACGATCAGCGGTTTAGGCTGTGCGTTGATCCGTCAGTCATTCAGGACAAAGCATTTTATTTATATAAATAAATAAATAAGTAAAAGAGGTTCGTTATGACGTTAAATAATGTTTTAATCCTATTTTTGTAAATATTCAATGGTTGTGCTTGTCTTACTTCCAGCGACAATGCATACCAGAATCGAATAGCAAAATCGGTAAATATAACTAAAATACCGTAGCATGCATTGGCATTTTTAACTTTAGATTCTCTGACGATCGTAAGTTTTTCTTATGTGTGTCGCAAAGGAACTCAAAACATTATTTATTAAGATAGGAAAGTGTTAAAAGGTTAAACAGTATATTGTTTAATAACAAAATATTTTGCATAGATAATCAAAATCCCACTATACGTCGCATTACCTTTTATATTGATTGAATTCTTTATTGCATGTAAAATTTTGTTATCACTAAAACATCCTTTTAACTCCACTTATCCTAAAAGTTCAGATATAGCAATATTACAATATTGTGTAGTGGGTATTTGGGCACTTTTAGGTATAATTTTAATAGTGGAAACTGTTTTGGTTTATGTATATTAAGTGAAATATCATGGATCAATTTTAACTATTTGTTCCCAAATAAAATAAATTTTTGAATTACTTACGTTATATTTCATCGTAGTATTTAGATAAGCGTAACCGGCTATAAGGTAGCGAAAATTAAAGGGAAGCCTATGTCCAACAGCGGTTGTCTTTCGGATGTTATGATGAGTAATAATAGTTACACACAAATCAAAATAATAATCATAATATTAAGAATCGTATATTTACTACATATTTGTAGAATGTTTGAATATAAGTATCATAATGGCCTATGTCCAGCAGTGGAAGTCTTTTGGCTAATATGATTATGATATCATTCTGTAGCATTGCAAGAAAACATCGTCAAATATGCCATATTGTGTTATGAAATACGTAATTTATAAAGGGCTAACATACAGATTCACCTGTAAGATCACGGATTTTAAATTGGAATATCGGGTCTTCAAATTTCTAATCTATATAATTAGAACATCACATGTTATAAATATTTTTATTGAGTTATATCTTTGGGTAACTTATATATTTAGTTAAATATCTTTCTCGTAGATATTTTCTCCCCTATGCCGAATGTACGGGATGGCAGTATGACCTCCTGCGCTACCACCACCGCCACCGCGGCTTCTTAGTGGCTTTTCTTCGTCCGAATCCTTGGGAGCATACACTGCAACGATTTTATATTAAAACCACTACAAGTGAACCAACTATAAGTTTTCAATAAATCTTATTAGTTAGTTATTACACAGCTAATCTTTTTAAATATTTTTAGTATTTTTCTAGTTTATTCTATGGTCTTAAATATCCTAATAAACTTCAGCTGGAAGTTAATAACTTGTCTGTTGATTGCTAAACACAAATAATTTACTATATATAAAAAATTAACGCACAAATGCGGATTAAATTAATACCCGAAATAGAGCCCCATCAGTGACAAAAAATAAATTTGAAGGAAATTTCACGATGTGACACTTTTCAACGACCAAGACAGGTAGAACACAATTTGTCTCAATGAGAATATTAATATCAATGTCATCCTCATTTTGTTTTACCTGAATTTTAATATATTCTTTTTATTTTTTACAAAATATACAATTATTTTGATTATACAATAAGAAACGATAACAGAAAAATATTTAAAATAAGCAGCTCTTTAGTGTTTTCAACGTACTTATACATAAAATAGAAACAGTAATTGAAGAAAATTATAAAGTGTAACATTAAAGGTGAGAAAGTAACGTGCAGTATCAGCGGGCATGTCGCAATCTAATGCTTTTTATTCCTATCGATTACGGAATTTAAAATTTACTTTGCATTAGGACTTAAAGAACTTTAAGGAAACTCTCAAATCTAAAATGTAAGTTTATATTTAATGCTCATGTTCAAACTTCTTACTCATTTCTGTTAGTATACTACTCCTATTTCAGATCGTTATCGACAGCAATAGAAAAAGGTTTTTTTTTTTTAAATTTGTTCTATTCTAAGAAGATATCTTTTCTAATGATTGAAATTAAGAGAAGAAGTCGTCTTGTTTCTTACTTTTACTCTGTTTTATACTTACTTTCTTTAGAATCCCGCCCTCGCCTTCTATCAATTTGCCCTTTTATAGCAAATCCTTTGTAGCGTTTTTGTTTCGGTTTCGCTGGTTGTCGTTGCAAAGATGATGGTGATAAAGATAATACTTTTGATATCCTGTGAATTATTTTAGTTATAATGATTAAAATTAACTTTAAGTAATGCTATAGATACTATAAAAGAAAACAATTAACTTACAATTTATTTATGGAACTCGAACTGGATTTACTTTTTTGTATAGCTTTAGGATTCAAAAGTATATATATTTTTGAATATTCATCAAGATCATCAGGATTTTTAGGTGTTTCATCACCCAGTAAACGATTTGGTGCTATACGTTTTAGCGACTTAGATTCGTCATCTTTTAAGCCTTTGTTTATCAGTTGTTCTAATAATTCTGCTACATTACGAGTTCGCTGAGAATCATTGTCGTATCTACTATTTCGGTTTCCATACTTTTGAATCTGTCCCCTGTGACTAGGTTTGCGATTTTTGCGATCATTGTTGGCTTGCTTAATATTTTTGTTGAAAACTGCTAGACTAATTATATCCATAAGTTTATCGGCTCCTAATCGCCCCAAGCGTGCTACATCGTTACTAGAATCGCTCTCGTCCGAATCTGACACCGAATCCGAATCTGCATCTTTACGATTTATTTTATTTTGGTTAATGAGACCTAGAAAGCTATCTACATCAAGGTCTTGAATAGTGATGCTGCCAGATACATTTTTTGAAATAACTACTGTTATAACGACTGTAAATAATGTATTAGTAAATATGGGAATTATTAAAGAATTTATTAAGTTAATTTTTTTTATAAATACACACAAACACTTACCTATAAATAATATTGCGAGGCTCGACATTATCAGCAGCGTTCCGTCGAAAACCTCATGAAAAATATATTTGAGTTGTTATCAAACCAGTGAACTATATAAATTTACACGGCAATTTACAATTTTCATTTTCTCTTATCGCTTTTGGAATCATATATTTATAAATTCGGTAGCACTTATTTATGTACACGCAATAGAAAATTATTACCCGAATTTACTTGGAAACGTTTATTGATAAATTTAACCCATGCGTGTAAATTAATTTGACAACCAAATTAACGATAATGATAGATTTTTATATTATGAAGATTATATACCTATAGGTAATTGTATATCAGTTGAGAGTATTAGTAATACTAACGCCAACAATTGTGTATGGAAGTGAATCTTGAGTATGGTAGAAAAAAATGAAAACAGAATAAATGTATTAGAGATGAGAGCACTGAGAAGCATGAGTGGAATTAAACTTACAGATAGAGTAAGGAATAGCGTGATAAGAGAAGAATGTGGATTGAATGATGGTGGTTGACGACGAAAATGAAAAGAGTATGTTAAGGTGGTTTGGACATGTGGAAAAGATGGATGGAAGTAGGATAACGAAAGAGATTTATAGAGCGCAAATCCCTGGAAAAGTTGGTAGGAGTCGCTCTAGACAGACATACACGGACCAAATAGGAGATGTGTTAACAAAGGGCACAATTGACTGCCTCTGTGGTTCGGTGGTACTGTGTATGGACTGCCACGCAGAGGTCGCGGGTTCGATTCCCGCTCAGTGCAAATATTTGTGTGCATGAACATGTCTATTTGCATTGGTCTGGGTGTTTCTATGTATAATATGTATGTATTTACAAAAAAAAAAAAGTATTTAAGTATGTATATCCGCATTCTAGAACCCATAACACAAGCATATAATATGCTTACTTTGGGTCTAGATGGCGTTGTGTGTAGTTGTTGAAATATTATTATTATTATTATTAATTACAAGCATCCGTAACCGATGTTGATGTATGAAAAGATTAATAAATGTTGAAGAGATGGTTTCAGCAAATGGCGTTCTATAGTCTCTGCTTACCCCATTAATGAAGGACAGGCGTGAAGTTATGTATGTGTGTATTTCGATGTGATTGAAACGTTGTACATTCAGTTTTTTACTCCTGATACAAAATAACGAGCTTTGCATACATACGAATAAGAAAAACGATATTGTTTACCGTGACAGTAATTGAAACCATTTCCCGAAAGAAAAATCAAACTGAATTACCTAAACATAACAACTTTTTTTTGTTAAACTAGTTTTTTGTTTTGTTGTAAAAAGTATAAGTAGGCACTGAAGATATTTTATATAGTGTTTGTAAGAAATATGATGGGTCATAAATGTAAATTAGTAATGTTGAAAGGTTTGTGTTGATGTAGGGGTGATTGTACTTCTTACAGTTTAGTATGCAAAGCTAAACAGGGGCAAAAGAGTGAAGCGTTGCGCCTTGCGTGTTTGTATAATGAGTTTTAGGTAATTTGACCTAACGGACCTTTGGCATGGAAAGCTTGGTTACAAATAATTACACACACTCATATTTTAATTTTTTTTTCATTCGTCTTGATTTTCAATTTGAATTTTACTAACTTAAAATATGTAATTATAATACAACTACCACCGTAGTATGAATCTAAAGTTCACTATGATTTTTTTTCTGAAGTAACATAGGTAAAATAAAATTGACTGCCTTTGTGGTTTGATGGTACTGCGTTCGAACTACAACGCAGAGGTCGCGGGTTCCCGCTCAGTGCAACAACTTGTGTGCATAAACATGTCTATTTACATTGGTCTGGGTGTAATATTTAATATATTTGAAATGTATTTACAAAAAAAAGTAGTTTAGTATGTATAATCTGCATTCTAGTACACAACACAAGCTATAATATGCTTACTTTAGGTCTAGATGGCGTTGTACGCAGTTGAAAAAAAATTAGCAGACCGTTATTATTTCTCTGTAAAGTATAAGAGCTGACAGGTTGATACCCGCCATAGATTCATAGGTTATATACCTATTATTCTAGAAATACTACAAAAAAGGATAACAGTATCCGCAAACAAAAATACTGTATCATCATATAGACCTGTTATTATTCCACGTCTCCTCATTCAGAGAAAGCATGAACAAGATCAGCTTGCTTGCTGCAAATTGGCAGTTTCAGACTTTCATTTAAGACCTAGGTAGGTACCTACATACGGCTTCTTTGCTATTACAAAAAAATACCTACAACATTTACGCTACGCCAGCCCGAAACTTAATTAAAACCCTTTAAAGCGTACTTACATAATTTAAAATAAAATATCACAGGGTTACCCAAAATTATTTATTCTGTGCCCCAAAGTACCTACCTCAGTATTTAAATGAGGTTATAGTCAAAATTAGTTATAACTACCTACCTGCTTTTATTCAAGCACATATTACTATTGTTTGTAAAATATTATGTAAATAGTTATAAAGACGTGTATAATAAACTTATTTTTATCGCACAAAATATTATGATGAGTGTCGCGCAATCAGTTTTAACTAAATAGGATATTTCTAAAAAAAAAGAGGCTTGGGCGACACTGCGTAGTTATTTGGTTTGCAGATAAGTCACTAATAACTCGAACTACATCTTGATATTTAAGTAGGTATTATCACGGTAATAAGATAATATTACCGTGGTATTATACAGTACACAACTTATGATAATCTGCCTCATGGATAAGAAATATATAAATAACTAGCTGTTGCCTGCGACTTCGTTCGCGTGAAAATTCAGATGGGTGCCTCTATGAGAATATTGCGAGCCTGATTTTATGGCAATCGTACATTGTATCAGTATTATCCGTCTCTATGGCGAATACACTTTCACACAAACTTGCGACTCTTATTTGCCCATTTAATAAGGGGGGTTGCAGAATAATAAAAAATAATCCTACTATAAAAACTATAGAAATTTTATACAAACTTTGCCACCCCTTTATACCTCTTTAGGGGATGGATTTCTCAAAATTCCGTCTAAGTGAGCACCTATATCCTAATAAAGTATATAAACAATGCAAAGTTTGAGATTCCTAGCACTTGTTGTTTCTGAGATTTCGTGATAAGTGAGTGGAGTGACCTTTTGCTTTTATGTATGTAGATAGCATTTTTATATTGTTTAAATACTGTTTTTCATACTATTTTTAATCTCCCATTCATACAAATCCTCTTTCACCTACCTAAAGATATCCCTCGTAAAAACAATATACAATACACAAAGGCAAATTTTCACTACAATAACTTTCCCCTTCCCCTTCTTCCCTATTGCACTTTTTCTCCATTCTCCACAGTTTCCTCCTTCCTCTCCTCCCCTCCCTTTCCTCCTCTTCACCTCCTTCAGCATCCCTTGCCCCTCCTCCAGCATCTTTTGTCCTTTCCTCCACTTCCCTCTACCTTGCCTCTCCTCTTTTCCCCTCTCTTCTTCCTTCCTTCTCCTTTCTTTTCCTCCTTTCCTCTCCCTTCCTATCGCTTCCTATCCCTTCCCCTCCCTTTTCCATTATTCGAGAACTCCTTTTTTCCGCACTCCTTCCCCCTCCCTCCCCCCCTCCCTTCCCCCTCCCTTCCCCTCCCTCCCCCTCCCTCCCCCCTCCCTTCTCCTCCCTTCCCCCTCCCTTCCCCCTCCCTCCCCCTCCCTTCCCCCTCCCTCCCCCTCCCTTCCCCCTCCCTTCCACCTCCCTTCCCCTCCCTTCCCCCTCCCTTCCCCCTCCCTTCCCCCTCCCTTCCTCTACTGTCTCCCTCACTTTCCTCTCATTTTCCCCTCATTCACCCCTCACTTAACCCTCACTCACCCTCACTTCCCCCCACTACCCCCTCACTTCCCTCTCAGTTCCCCCTCACTGCCCTCTCACCCACCTCACTTCCCCCTCAATTCCCCCTCACTTCCCCCTCACTTCCCCGTTTCTTCTCCGTCACTTTCCTCTCACTTCCCCTCACTTTCCTCTAACATTCCCCTCACTTTCCCCTCACTTCTCCCTCACTTCCCCCTCACTTCCCCGTTTCTTCTCCGTCACTTTCCCCTCACTTCCCCTCACTTTTCTCTTACTTTCCTCTAACATTTCCCACACTTTCCCCTCACTTCTCCCTGGCTTTCCCCTGACTTCCCTCTGATTTCTTCCTGACTTTCCCCTCACTTCTCCCGCATTTCCCCACACTTCCTCTTCATTTCCCCCTCACTTCTCCCTCAATTCCCCATCACTTTCCTCTCACTTCCCATCACTTCCCTCTCACTTTTTCCTCCCTTCCTCCTTCTCCTCAATTCCTCCTTTTCCTCCCTCCTTTTCTTCCCTTCTTTTCCTCTCTCTCCCTCCCTGTAAATTTCAAGTCGCTAGCTACAAAAGCTAAAGATCTTTGTATAGAATATTTTATCCCTAATTTCACCCCTCTAAATCCACCCCTGTTAAAATAAAATTATAAGGATATTTTTTATTTAAATAGAAGTATTCCAAAACAAAATTATAAAACTGTAAGTTAAAAAATGAAGAAGATTCATACAATCGATTTCATCCCTTTTCACACACTTAGGAATTAAATTTTAAAAAACCCTTTTTAGTACAACCTCTAGACATTTAGACAAACACACCCTCCAAATTTCAAGTCACTACGACCAGCAGTTTAGGCTATGCGTTGTCTGTTAGTCAGTCAGTCAGTCAGGACAAAGCCTTATATAATATGTATGGGTGTATGGATGTATGGATTAGACGTATAGCCATCGGGGATCAAAGCATACAGGCTGCTAGGAATGCTAACACGTGATAGAGCCACATAAAGCTGACCGTGCGAAACACAGCTAATACTTAGATCCACGCCCACAACTTTTAGTTGTGTCTGACCTTGGGCTTTATTAATTGTCATTGCGAAACAGAGGGTCACTGGAAACTGGACTCATTTAAAACTAAACGGAAGATTGTTTAGAATGAGAGGAATCCGAAAAATAAAAACGCTATCAGCTATTCCGTAATCTGTTAGTCTCTGTTTCTATCAGAAAATCTTCGACGTGATTCTTTAAATTGGCATAACTTTTTTATTTATCAACCGATTGACATGAAACAAACACTAAATGTTAAGTGAAGCTTATCACAATGTATTAGTGAAAACCATATCTAAGTCGGATAAGCCGTTTCTGAGATTAGCGTGAACAAACGCACAGACAAACAGACAAACAGACAAAAATTGTAACAATCATTGTTTTGGGTTCTATTTGCGTTGATAAAGGCCCCAGTAATTTTTTTCTCATATATCTTCCATGTACAGACAGCGATCGGTTACATTTTTATTATATGTATAGATATTATATTATAAATGTGAAATTAACTTTGTCTGTCTGTCTATTACGCTTTCGCACGTAAACCACTTAACCCATTTTGATAAAATTTTGTATAAAGATAGGATAGACCTTGAGGAACAACATAGACTAAAATAGGAAAACATAGCTTGAAAGGGTTGAAATAGGGGATGAAAGATAGTGCAATAATGCGATAACCCACATTCACGCGGGCGGAGTTGCGCGCAACAGCTAGTACAATATAATAATATCAGTCTGTTATTATTACCCTACTCTATTATTGATATTGGAGCACTAGAATACAACTATATTATTATATAAATATTATGCTTGTGTAATATCACGATAGTAGGTACCTACTTACAAATAATCTTTTCAATTTTCCAATAAAAATTATATGAAAAGTTTGTTCTTCGCAAACACAAAACTTCAACACTTTCTATACTTCACAAGAGATCTTAACCTTTTCGTGACGAAAGTTAACGCCTAACCATTCACACAGATAAACAGAAGTTAGAATAAATGTTATGTCTCTTGTCTATTGACTACCGACCCGAACCCAAGTTAAGCCTTCAATCCAGAACATTGAGTGCTTGATTGCTCTTCAATCTCAAACTAATCGCATTGAAAATTGTACATACCTTAACTATAGTGTCGATTATTTTGTTAAATACTTTTATTTGATAGATAATAGATAATGCATTTACACGGTTTTGTTGGACTTGCTGATCTGAGACGGTAGGCGGTTGAAACACTGGTTATATTTGGTGTAACTAAAATAAAGACTTTTCTATTCTATTCTAAAATCCCCTAAGCATCTGATCGTAACATAACATAGAGCATATTTTTCCCTGTATGATTATATACTTATTACGTAGATGATAAATCTATGTAATTTGAGCCTTGAAACTACTTTCTTGGAACCAATAATTATTGTTTAGAAATACGCCTGGACTATTACCGTAATTGATTGCAAGTCGTGTAAAAATCACCTCATTGCTGTCATCCCGCTTAGTAGGTATACTATACTACTGTAAGTTTTTAGGGTTCTTTGTTTTATGAAGAGCAGTTTACCACCAAGGTAGTCTGTGCATTAGAGAAAATTATTTTCCTCGTGGAGATTAAAATGCTCTTTAGCGACAAAACCTTGTATGATTAATAAATAAATTTTCTAATCCTGGGTATGCTTTTAATCATTAGTTTCACGTAAAGTACCTCGATAGTTAAGTAAAAAACATTACATGAATAAAACATTGTTTTGAATTTAGGTGTGATATATGTGGGTGTGTTTGAGTGCTCCATTACGACAGATGTTTTAAGCTGGTTTACATCCTAACCCAATACGTAACAAAATCAATCTTCATATCTGATTATTCGAAGTATATAAAGACCCTAACTCGTACATTTTCCATTTTGTTTACGTGATACGACACACTAAAATAACAGTTTTAGGCAGCCACGGCTGATACGCGCTCACCTGACCACAGAGAGCTATGATTACTTCAATAGCTTTATTACCTTCTACCTATACTCACTCACCCCTTTGTAAATACATTATTATAAGCGTTATTACAGCTATAGCGTCAACGGATGTAGATTAAATGGTATTTACGACTGTATTTAGCCCATTCACAAATTCTAAATACTATAGGTGTATAATCACTGGTTTTTCTGTTTGTTCTCCGCTAACTTCTTCAAAACCACGCCACGATTTTTGATACGATTTTAACTAGCTTTCCGGAAGGTTTATACGTAAAATACATGTATGTCACTGCGCTATTCCGCGGTACCACGGCTCAGTGCAAATATTTGTGTGCATGAACATGTCTATTTTCATTGATCTGGGTGTTTCTATGTATAATATGTATTTACAAAAAAAAGTTTTTAAGTATGTATATTCGTATAAAAAAACAAAAACTAAAACCCATAACGCAAGCCATTTATTATATGCTTACTTTGGAGTTAAATGGCTTTGCTTGTAGTTATTGTGATATTATTATTATTGATATTATGTTGTAAAAAATATATTAGTACCCTTATGCGAAGCTGGAGTGGGGGTGCTAGTAACATAAAAATAGCAGTTAGGTGTGGATTTTTGTGATTCCAATGTTGGCCTACTTCCTGTGAGGTAGCAACCAATCATCCTTCTTTATAATTCGTCAATGAATAATTATACGGGTCAGGTTTTGTGTGCCTTTTCAGTAGAAACACATTTTAATATTCAGGAGCTCTTTTATTTGTACTGAAATGCCTTTAATCATATTCTTTATCGACTGCTTGTCAATTGATAATACTCATGAAAAGAGCTACATACTTCTTATTGTTATTATTATAGTTCAAAATTTACAAATTTTAATTGTAAGTAATACTTACGTAGTTTGAAGTATGTTTTATAAGTACATATTAAAAATATTCCCATGGCTTTATCAGCGAACTTGTTATAGACACTTTTATATGTATAAAAACCTAGTTTTCTTTTTAGAGCTAGAAAGTACATTAAATATTGAAGATAGAATAATTTACTGAAAGAAGACATCATTTTAGTTTTAATAATAATTAGAACTGTATTTACAGATTTTTCAAAATCGCCTGTCTCACCCAGTAATTGAACCTGCCAAATGTAGAAAAAAATAACATGTTTTTTATAATAACATTGATAACAGTCGAAAATTTCCTCTGACTTTGTCGTTCTTCCAACAACTAACATTATCATTAGAGCGCACAAAGAAATGCATACAAGTAGGTACGTACTATATTTTCTGTGTCGCTTTATTTTGATCGGTACATATAATAAGCAAATCGGGTTATTCTTAAGTGGGTAGGTACTCCTCAGTAAATACTTTGGAATTTGAAATTAGTTGTTTGTTGGAAGCACGACAAATTCAGAGAAAATTTTTCTTAACAAAATTTTTAATAAAATGTTATGTTTCATGATCTTCCTTTCATTTAAAATACTATGTTATTTAAGAAAAAATAATCCTTATGATTAACCCTTTCGACTGTTATCATAAAATACATGGTGGTTTTTTTTTTCACATTTGTCCTTCTTTCAGTAAAATATCTTATAAATGTTCAATAATGTACTTTCCCTCCGTGTGGCATCGCCGTGTGACGACTTATAACGGGTGGCGCAAAAGTAAAGACCCTATTTGGTTCAGCTATAACATTTTTTCTAAATTAGAAAACTAGATTTAGATTTTTTTAAATGTATATTTGTGCCATTAAATTTCGTACCATTAGGATTTAAAGATGATGTCTTTTAAATGGTGACCTCCAGAGTTGATACACATTTGAGCCCTATTTATGACATTTTGCATAACTTGCCGTAACACTTCCTGCGATATGTTCGTTATTTCTTGACGAATGTTTTCTTTTAGAGCTGCGAGAGTCTGTGGCTTGTTCACATACACCCGAGATTTCAAAAAACCCCAAAGAAAGAAGTCTGGACTGGTCAGATCGGGTGATCTTGCAGGCCAAGGCAAATCGCCAAAACGAGAGATAACTCGGCCTGGAAAAGCGTCCCTCACTAAGTCCATAGTGTCGCGCGCTGTGTGTGCCGTAGCGCCGTCTTGTTGAAACCAGATGTGCTCCAGCCCCAATTCGTCCAAACTGGGTATCAAAAACTCACGTAACATGGTTCTGTAGCGTTCTCCAGTGACAGTAATCGCATTGCCTCCAGCGTCTTCGAAAAAATAGGGTCCGATCACTCTGTCAACACAGATGCCACACCATACAGTAACTTTTAGTGGGTGTAGAGGTGTTTCTTGAATAATACGCGGATTATCAGTGCCCCAGAACCGAGTATTCTGCTTATTGACATGCACTGAGAGATGGAAATGCGCTTCGTCACTCATAACCAATTTTGAAGGAAAATCATCCTCTTCAAGGTTGAGGTTTATGACGCGCTGGCAGTAATCTAGACGAGCTCGGTGGTCAGCAGGCAGCAGCTGATGAGTCATTTGAGTTTTATACGGGAACATCTTTAAGTCTTTCACCAAAATACGCTGCAGGGTCCGTCTGGAAATGCCCAATTGCGTGGCACGTCGCCTCGTTGATGTTTCTGGACACTCTTCCACATCTTCGCGCACAGCATCGATATTTTCAGCTGAACGGCCTGTTCTTGGTCTCCCAGACTTAGGTCTATCCAATGTTGAGCCAGTTGCTTCAAGGCGTGTGGCAAAGCGTCGAATTGTGCGACCAATCGGTGCCGGACGGTGGGGAAATCGTCGACGAAATTCACGTTGTGTTCTTATCACTGATGAATTATTCCGTAAGAACATTGACACAATTATTCCACGTTCTTGGGGAGTAAAACGGTCCATGTTTATTTTCAGTGTATTTTACATTTGTTCTCTACACAATTTTCAACAACAGAATGACAGAAAATGTCATATATAAAAAAAAAAAGTATTTTCTTTAGTGCCAGTACTTTTGCGCCACCCAGTAGAATAGGTTAATACAAATTGTAACAAAAATGTGTGTTTTTAATGTATGTATTATATTTATAGTCCCTAATTGTAAATTGTTGAAGTTGAATTAGTAAATTTAATTTAATTTGAATATACTGAATGAAAGTGCAAACTGCCTGAACCACAGATAACCCTTCTGAACGCAAAATAAACATTATATGTAGTTTTAGGAATTCTATAAGGAATTTATGTGGTAGCTTAGGGCAGAGGTTGACCGATTGTGGTGGTGCATAAGTACCTAAAAACGTGCCCAAACGTTTAGCTGACAAGCGGGCGTTGACCGTTGACCGTGCGACGACGCAGATGTTTCATCACCATCATCTTTTCAGCTGCAAGACCACTAGAGTGACCGCCATCATTCAGTTGTCTGATATACGTAACGTAATATACGCTGTAGGTTGTTAAATCTTCGCTAGTGGACGGCGGGATCGTAACTTCCCGATGTCACAAGCGAATAGTTAGTACAGGTCTCTATGTTATTTAATCAATTATGCACAGTTTTTGCTTTACAACAAATTTTACTTAAATATAATTTTATATAATACAATAATGTACAATAACATGTAAATATTCAGTTCATTCTTACTAATTCTGGTGCTATTCGTGACTACGGCCGCGTGGTATAAGTAGCTAAAAGCGCGAAAATTTTAATATAAATGTCTCTCAATTTTATTATCGCGTACCAACCCTTAGACGTAAATAGCACGTAATATAACTACCACTTTATTAAGTTAAATTTTGTGAAGCGTAGCTTCGTTGGTTCACTTAATTTGTTCGGAAATAGTTTAATCAAGCGTTGCGTTGGATTTGCAGTAATTAAAGAAGACGACATCCAGTATATTGCTTCCTCAGATTAGCATCAAGCTTCCAGATAATTTCCTGTGTTGAATCCCAGAGTAACTACTCTGTCCCGAAACATCTTTCTAAATGTTTCACAAAACGTTTATTTGAGTACTTACTAAAACAGCTATTCTGAGCCCTAATTGAAATGAATTTAGAAATGCATTTAGTGTAGTAACATACATTTAAATGATGCATGTCGGAATGTAAGTAATAACAGAGAAATGTAGGCTATAGGCTACATATCATTCTCGCTGAAATAAATAATGACGTTCATTAACTACAATTAAAACACTATGAACTCTGTGGAATTTGTACAAGGTAAAGTTGAAAGAGCAATTCAACGCTCTGAAGTAAAACATTCATCGTTTCATAGTTGGTAGATATCTCACACAATTTAAGTGTAAGTATAATTTTGAAGCTGAATGTAAAATAAACTCTTTTATTACACAGTACGTGAACAAAATATGTTACGGTAAAAACGTAATTTTTAAATAAATACCTATGATTTATTTTTCCGATAAACAATTTTAGGTATCAAGCGCATAAATGTAGGTACTTACATTAAAAATTAATTTCTATTTAAGTGCTACAATAATCATAATGCAAAATACTCCAAGTATTATTACCGTTTAATGTCTTCCAAAAACTATAGTTGGCAAAATACATAGTTGATAAATGTGACAGGCACTTAAATGTAGTCAAATTATGTGAGTACGCAGTACAGCGTGAGGAAACCCTGCTAAAGACGTGGAGAGTTGTTAATGACGTCCCCTTCGTCTACTTCCCTTTAAATATAATGTTGACATGAATAAACCTTAAAGGCTACCTCGTTTCTATTTAAATACTTGTCTGTAGTTAACTAATCGTAATTTTTTGGTTACTTAATAACATAGGTATTTTTACTTGCTTATGTGAAGGTACCTATTTACAATGAAGAAGATCACATACAAATAAAAGTTCTAAATAATTACAGCACAAGGTAGTACGCCCAGTCTTCAAGTAATACTATTGACATTTGACACTATTATTTGTATTTAAAAAGCACTTAGCTTTAAATAAATGTACAACATAAATAGTAAGTAAATTTATTTATTTAATATACGTTCACTTGTTCTAACAAGAAATAATTGTCCATTCTTTAAGATGTCGTGACATGAAAACAATGTGGATCCACAGGGTTCTCTAGCTGGGCAAACCCTAACTACGACCATTCCAATGGATATAAATATAAATAAATATACGCAAATGATTCTACTTAAGTAACTTCATTATTTTATTTTAACATTATAATATATGATTTTATTATAAATGCGAAAGTTTGTATGTGTGTATGTGTGCGGAAAGCTAGTTATAATATATAATTTATTTTGTAAGTGTTGTACAAGCAATACAACAATACAAAGTATGCTTAATAATAAGAATAATAGTAAAAATACATCAAAGGCCCTTAATATAGCAGTAGGGTTGTGCAAATATGCACCTAATATGACCTACGTTTCGGCTAGTAGCAACCATCTGCCTGCCTCTACCGTCATAACGGCGTGATGCTATGTATGCTCGGTGAAATTATTATCATCAGATTTTACTGGTGCGTTTTTCTCCCAACGGTACATGCATGCGCAGATGGTCTAATTCGCCATAGTCATACGCGCAGGTATTATTAGAAGGTAATTAGCTGTGACGGGTCAGAACCCGAAAACAATCGTATAAATACACGTACTATCCCTCACACATTCGCCAGTTTCAAGGATTAAAATACCCATAAAAGGGACAATAAATGTTTACAGAAAATGTCATGTTGTGACTTTTTGAAAACTATCTTTTTCTATTCTTTTGTTTTTTTTAACTTTGAATAATATACTAACTACCTACAAAGCTGCTCGTTTACATACATACAAACATAACTTCACACCTTTTTCTCATTATTAGGGTAAGCCGAGACTATAGAACGCCATTTATTGCGATCCGAACATACATAATGTTGAAAAGGCAAACTTCAACATACATTAACCTTTTCATACACACACGTGGGTTACGAGTGCTTGTAATTGTGCCCTTTGTCAAAACATCACCTATTTGGTCCGCTATGTTCGTCTAGAGCGACCCCTACCAACTTTCCCAGTCATTTCCGCTCCATAAATCTCTTTCGTTATCCTATTTTCATCCATCTTTTCCACATGTCCAAACAACCTTAACATACTCCCTCCTTAATACAGGATAAATTTCTATTTTATATAACTACTAGACCTATGCAGCTGAAATTTGGCAAGTAGGTAGTTGACACCGAAACACAGAGGCTAAAGTTGTTTGTCCTTAATAAATAAATAACACCTTCGGCTGTTTGTCTTAACATTTTTATTTTTTCTTCACATGCATGTCCATCCTGCGGGTCATTCTTCTGTCATCCCACGAAAATATTCGGCCCTTGTTTTGTTTTTTTTTTTTAATTGGCTGTTTCACCTCAGGGTAAAACCATGGCCCGAATGAGAAATTCGAAAAGAGATTTCTAAATTATACTTTTGTTTATGCATTTCACTTAAAAAACATCGCGTAGAGTCATAATTCAGTTTACCTGATGTTCTTTATTTAGATCACATGAGCGACACATAACAGCATTCGAAAGTACTTCATCACAGTCATCTTTTATTCCGCCCGTAATGTACATGTCAAATAGGTAGACGCGAGAACTAGCAAGAAACTGAGATCTATCTATCAACAGTAGGTATATTACGATTATATAATGTTCTTTACTTAGGAATGTAAAATAGTCAATCATTGTAGCTCCTATATATGAGTAGGTACACCGCAGCCATTCTGAACAAGATAGCCATTATAAATTGAAACTATTGAAGATCCTATTGAAACACTGAATTTCAATCGATACCACACAATATTCACTTCTTAAATAAATTATTTTACCAGTAAAATATCCACTTATCAACCATGGATTAAGTATCAATTAAGCCATAACTGATCGAAATTAAACTTATTCGATGAGGTTGATTTTTAATTAAAATCAGATAGCAAAATATTCACCCGATAATTACTAAATGATTGGAATTAATTTCTGTTCTGGAGTACATTCGATATTATTAGGTATGTTAAATATATAACTACGTTAAAGGTCGTAAGGAAACATGGACTATCGTCCGAATCCATTTTTACACCACTGCAAACTGTCTTTTCTCATGCATTTCCTTACACAGATCACCATGCTTGTTCAAGTCGGATTAACTATATCAGACTTTCAGATCAAGGTAAACTTATAAAGGGCATATACATACATATCTATAAAACATAATTATTTAGGAACCTTAACTAATAGGCCACCGGGACCGAACCAGGATTATAATAAACCTAGATCATTCCAGAAGTCGAAGTATTTTGGTCTGTTAAGTCTAACGATACTCATAATATTAGATTATAGTCGTATTACATGTATGATATAAACCATGGAAGTGCTATGTCCATTGTCCACGCTATGTCTATGTCTTTCTACAAACTAGGTGTATATGTAGAGATTACTCGGAATCACAAGGATACCCAGCAACTTAAGGCTTAAGAAGTCTGCCCACTACACCGTACCATACCATGACTGTGCTATGAACGTGTGAGGCAAAAAAATATTCTTTGTATTAAAAAGTTAAAGATTATTGCCCTACTAGACTGTTTAGCACCGTCTTCGGGTGCCATGCACGGAGTGTCAACTATTGTCGGCGAGAATATAATAAATACGCTCTAGTGGGCATAGTAGAGCCTATCGTGTTGCTTGCCGGTCCTCACTATAATGGCATGGTACGGTGTATTAGACAGACTCTTTTAGGCTCGCATTTTTGGTAAGATCAAAGTTTAAAAAAAAACAATAATTATAATCAATTGCAAATAGAAGACATTATTAAGCTTTTTAAAGATAATTTTTATTTTCATAAATTTACTGTTTCTATCTATTTATCTTGTAAAGTAAATTACGCTATACACAAAATAATAGCAAAATATTAGTAGTGTCATCCATAGATACCTATTTGTGTATTTTACATATTTTTAAGCTAAATTTTGCAACATAAGCAATCCTTTGTTTTGTACTTACGGAGAGCTTACATTTTGATTTTCGTAACGTTGTTGGTTGTAAACACAAAAGTTTGACGTCATTTTGGGTCGCATGACATATAAAGATCGAGAAGAAGTATTGTTTTTATTCTTTATAACTTTTCCATTTGTTTATACGTCAAAGGTTTAACTTCTTGGTAAAAGAAGACCTGGGGTGCCGAGTGCGAATAGTTTTTACTGTTCGGGGTTGGGGTGAGATAAATTATAAACTCGAATAAAAGATAATAAAATCACTATATTACGAGTAAATACACTGATTAAGATTTAAATACTAGGATGAGATAAATGGGATGTGAGTCGCGTACACGGTAGGACGTATTGTAGCGTACTGAATATTTCTACATCATTTTAATACAATAAAGGTAATGAATGACACCGGGCGCGTGTTGCAATAATGATGATCTAAGTAAAATGTATTGTACGGTAATTGACCCGTACATGCTCCCGGGGGACAAAGATGTGGTTAGTTATATCTATGTTAGATGGGTGATAGTGAGTTCCAAGGTGAAAACAATTTTAACTTATTTACAAGGTGATTGATAATAAGATTAGTAGATAATGAGTAAAAACAATAATTGTAAAATTAATACATTTACAAGGAAAACATCACAAAATAGTATCAGAATTTAATTCCGGAAGGGAAAACATGCGAAAAATAGGAGATGAGGCTCTGTCCTCTTTTTGTAAGCACTCGTTAGATTTACTAAGTCCTTTATGATCACTTTTCACTGAAAAACATTGCCCATTTGCCCTAAGATCACAGCAGTCACTACACTATTCACTTTAACTAAAGATTGCCTTTTTTCCCTACTTTCACAACACTCACTTAGCACGCATTTGTTGTCACAACGCATAGCAGACTCCGCAGCAACTGCGGGTACTGCTCCTCGACGCGTAGACTGCCTTCTCCAACGCCAACAGAATGCCACAGCCGCAAGCAAGGCTCCGAGGACGAGAACATATGAAATGACGTAATGGTGTACGTCATGGTACGATATCTTATCGTTCAAAGGTGCACTTTGTTTCAGAGTCTCAATGTCTTTCGCCAGGGTTGCAAATTGTCGTAGATTTTATTTATTTATTTATTTATTTAAACTTAATGCACACAGGTACATAGGCGGACTTAATGCTATAAGCATTCTCTACCAGTCAACCTCAGGTGGTGCAGAGATAAACGAAGTAGGTGCAGTAAATAAATCATGATGTGAAAATATAGGTATAAGAAAAAAAGAAATGTATAGGTTGTATAATACAACATAAAACATAATACAATACATAAATATTAACAATTATTATACATACTGATTAACAATTATTATACATACATAAAATATAATATATAAATACTACTACATACACTAAATATGTACAAAAACAAGACAATTAACGTGATAATTCCAACAGTTTCTCAAAGAGTAGAGCCCGTACTTTCAGCTTAAATGTTAACCGGTTTGTGGCCATCCTGATTTCTAGAGGTAGGTCATTCCAGAGAAGAACAGCCTGGATTACAAATGAGGAATGAATAAATTCAGTTGAATGGGAAGGACACGCAAGGAGAAGATTGTTTGAAGAACGAAGGTTTCTGGCATGAGTGGAGCATAAATACTGGAAGAAAGGAGTTAGGTAAGTAGGAGGAGAAGGCGAGTTAAGAATAGAATAAAGTGTAGTGAGAGCACGCAAGCTACGGCGTTGACGAATAGGTAACCAATGGAGTTCAAAACGATAAGTAGACACATGATCATACTTACGAAGGTTAAAAATGAATCGAATGCAGTTATTGAGAAGACGGTCATATTTATTGAGTAAATCTGCATTCAGGTCGTAATAGCATAAGTATGATTGAGATCAATCTCTGAAAACTCAGGGATAGAAGTGTTGAAAATATGATTTATTGGTGGTATGTCTGGTGTATCAATCTTTGCACCGAAACTTAGCTTACTAGACAGCTTTTTACCAGAGTGTACAATAAAATCTTCTGTCTTTATCATACAGCCTTCCTCCACATTCAATAGACCCGTATTGACCAAATTTGTTGCAGAGATTCTACTATCGCACAAGAATTTGATATGGCATACCTTGCAACAAAAATAGAAATATTTATTTCCAGAAGATAGTTCCTTCCAATAACTTTGGCATGGAGTCTTGACAGTTTTACAGGTCCTTGTATTTGGGATCGTTTCGCATAAACTATGGTCATCTTTTAAATGGTAAATGGGATATCTGTTATGACACAAAATCATCATTGGGTTTTGTGTTACAGAAGACTGAAGATCGGTCTCGGTAATTGCTACGTAAGAGTTCTTTTTGATATTAATAGCGGCTTACGTTGAAATGACCTTCACATTTACCATATTATCATTCACTGACTGAGGAATAGGAATAAGATTAAATATTTCGTAGAGGTCTCTTTCTATCAGAGGTATTCTTATTTCGATGATTAAGTATATTTCAACACACAGAGTAATTCTCAGAACTTATCTGAAGATGCTGGATCAATCTTTCAGGCTCTTCCTTGACCTTGCTCTTTAAAAACTGCATCTTTTGGGCATTCGATAAGGAAGGATTGTTGTGTACAGTCTCAGTAAAAAGGTCCTTAAACGAAACCCACTGAGTGTATCTTCCTTCAAATATAGCTATCTCCATTTTGGGAGTACACTTCTCAATGTGTGCCACGGACCACATCTTCTTGTTGATATCTCTCTTGAGAGTTTTATAATACTTCTCATAATTTGTAAATTGCGTTATCAAGCTCCCAATGTACGGAGTCGATAGCTGTCCAACGCGTTTTTAAGGTTTTCAAAATATCCTCGAACTCCCATTTCTCCGTAACAAGAGCAAGATCAATCAAAGATCCGCTTCTCTTGAAAATGCTCTAAAATTAGTGGCTTGTTTTCGTAAAAGATCTTCCGTTTTAATAGAAGTAGAAGTATCCTTTACTGGTGGATTTCGAGGCGACGGATTCGATGTGAGAGGTGTCGAAATAGGTTGAAAGGACGGAGGTTTTAGTACAGGGGTCTGGAGTCTTTCCGTGGGAGGCTTGTAACTCTGAATAGCTGTTTTAATATTAACATACTTGATCTTTAATTGATCATATTGATTAGAGCTAAAATATTCATGAGATTGATTACCAAAAAATAATAAAGTCATATGATTATTATGAAACTCCGTGAAATATTGTTCTAAGGTATCAAATCGTCGACGCAGGTAGTCAGGTGTCTTTCGCTCTGCTCCATCTTTCTTGAAATTGGAGTAGAGGTTATCCACTGCTTCAATGATTTGCTGCTGCGTGGCTAAAATTTCTTCAAACTTAGCCATTTTAGTAATTAGAAAAAATTTCTTACTTGTTTATCACGAGGATCGCGAGATGAGATGTAGGACTACCTTACCAGGCACAGAAATGTATCAGGATCACGAGATGAGATGTAGTGGTACTTTACCAAAACAACGAGATTGTTCAGTTCTTCCGTTTAACTAAACCACGCTTGCCACGCTTACACGGCACTTTACACTGCACACGCGTATTGATCCCGCTAACGGATCCGGCTCGAAGGACCAATGTTCGGGGTTGGGATGAGATAAATTATAAACTCGAATAAAAGATAATAAAATCACTATATTACGAGTAAATACACTGATTAAGATTTAAATACTAGGATGAGATAAATGGGATATGAGTCGCGTACACGGTAGGACGTATTGTAGCGTACTGAATATTTCTACATAATTTTAATACAATAAAGGTAATGAATGACACTGGGCGCGTGTCGCAATAATGATGATCTAAGTAAAATGTATTGTACGGTAATTGACCCGTACATTTACGTTAACGCGATTGAAATGTTTACGGCGTTTGGCTGTCTGATTGGTTATGAGCTTGGAGTGGGCCAATCGTCGTATATTTTTGTATGTTAGTTACGCCATTTCTCCGCTAATTAATAATCTTTTTTTACAAGGTAGATCATGTTTCAAACGTTTTTTACGCCATTTTATTTTATGGCAGTTGGTTCAGCGCTTTTTGAAAAATTAAACAAAAACATAATGCCGCGTATCGACTTGCGCGAAATGCAACATGTAATGTAACACACAATGAAAGAATTCCTATAGTGTAGACAGACGCCTTGCGCGCACGAACCGCGCACTCTACGCGCACGGACTGAGCATTCCAACCAGTGCTCGCCGCTATCCGCAATTTGTTGGTGTTTTCGACGAACACAAAGGTGCGCGCGAACCATGGCCGTGGAAGAAAACACAGCTACGATAGAGGCTACTCTTGAATACTCTTGATGCTCGGTTCGTGCGCGCCCTGTGTCCACACACATAAGAAATGCTCGTTCCATGTTACATTGCGTGATATATTTCGTAAGTGTGTACGCGCTATAAAATATAGATAGATGATGTTTTGGTTTGTTCAAGTTACATTGAGGAATTCTATTTAGTTTTTGTTTAAGTTTGAACATATAAGTATAGTTTTAAAGCCGGTTTTGGTTTAATTTTCTTAAAAATAACTTTACGGTTTTTCCTGTTTAAATAATACAACTTTGAAATTACTTCTTTGTTCGAATTTGGATATCGTAGTAAATACAATTAGCTAGTAATATTTTGTTCACAGGAAAATGTCACAAAATGAATATTGAAAAAGATATCTTACTTTTTCGAGTCGAGATACATTTATCCTAGTTAGGCACACTATCTCTAAACTACGGCTTTTATCGTACTATTCCATTAGCGGAGTAGGATTGTTGATGTAGTTGTAGTATTTAACACAGTGCACCTATCACCGTTTTCAACGTCTCGTTAATCTATCCACACTACACTAGTGTAGTAGTCTGAAATGAAACCGCAACGGGGCGAAGCACAATGCTCCAAAATCTATAAATGTGTACGTAGTGTAGTGAATAGGCCTGTAAGCCGTTCCCGAAGTGTTTGATAGAATTTGGGCGGGAACGATTTTAGACGTGAATATTCCGAAGAAAAGATATATCGTAATAGAACGTATTATCTCTGACCTAAATCGAAAGTTTGTGTTTACTGCAGCAAGTAGAACTTTTGCTTGTACTTGTTGGCACAGTGATAGTGACGACCGCTGGGTTATGATGCCGGGTGCTACCCTTTGGCCATATGGTATTCAGTTTTTCTGGAGTACAATACTTAGTAGATTTTTTCTTCTATCGAGTCGATAGTACTAAATGATTGTGGCTCAGTAAGTAGCCACGGCAGTACGGTAGTTACTTAGTAGACTAGATCACCTTTATCCTTGTGGAATTTTGTGCTACCTTTAGGTACATGTTTTCCTATATTGATATTTTACTTGTTTAACTACTTAACCTAGTGTTAAATGGCGGACACAGTAGCCACTAGGCCGAGGTTTGAAATTGTGCCTAGAATAATGCAATGATTGTGCTATGTTATAAAACTAAACTGCCAAGCTGTCAAAATATGACTTTTATACATTTCAGCCTATCAAAAACAAAGCAACAATTGTGATACCGTATAGTACATTGCCGTGGCTTTATTCCGCTCGTTTTATAAGCATAAAAGCGTATATCCACAAAAATTACCTTAATGATAGCATATACAAACCCATAGTACTTACATTTACTGTATATACCCTCCACCCTTGACAGAGTAAAGTAAAACATTGAGTTTAATTGGATATGCATGACATGAGATCAAATAAAACATACAATGTTGATACGTTCAATACCTATTTGAATAAAGGGAAGGTTATCTAACAGTTTATTGCTGACTAATGAACATTGCGTGATCTTGTATATTGTTAACTAAACTTTATGTACCTACGTTTTTCCCCCTTCGAAGGGATAAGCAGAAGTGTATGTTACTCCCACATTAACATAAATTTGCCCACCACTTTTATCAGGTCACCAGTAAAGTTTGTAGCAAGACATAAATTAAGACAAACCAAAATCGATACAACTTTTGTCCATATTATTACAACTATAAGCAATGTCGTGATTTTAGCTGTGTTATTTTGCATGCTTCTTAATGCTAAAATACAATAATCTTGTGATTTATAAAAAGGATCTCAGATCCTAGCTAGTTTTTCTCATAGCCCCATGGATCAGTAAACTGAGTGGTGGAAAAGTGACTCTATTTTTTTGTCATTTATGACATTTATTAAATGAATTTTACGTGATTTTACTGACACTATTAATATGTACTACAAAATGTCTATATACCTAATAATAGCTATTTAATTTGTTACGAAAGCGAAAAGAAAATTTATTCTTTCCGTAAGAATAGTAATTAGTTACTATCTAATTTCATTCAAACGAAAACGAAAATAACCCTTTTTACCCTTGTTGACTCTTCGTAAATTAGCACATAATTAAAGGTCCCACTTTGTTGAACCGCCAAATCAATATTCACTTGTTCTTTATTATTTTAAATGAGACTTCTCCGTCCGTTAAGCGTAAATAACCAAAAATAGCAAGAGTTTTGAAAAATAAGAAGATTCTTTTTTTCTTAAATTACAATATTACAATCATTAAATTTCTTTTTATGCCTTTTATTATAAACGACTTTATTTGTGTCATATTTATTTAATTACTTATAATAAAAAATATATATTGCTTATGAATGTATGAGATAAGAATATTATTATAACTACATCACTTAGAGATTCGCAGTTTCCATTAATTTTATATACAAAAATATTTAATAGTTTATAAACATTTTGAACGCGTTAGTTCTAGAACTTACTTAATTACACTTCTTGGTAGTAACTTAATCTACGGACCGTTACTTTGCATAATCTGTCGATCCAACCACTTTACAAAACTTAACTAAGATTAACTAAGCTATTACTACATTTATCCCTGTATACATTGCACAAGTCACATATTTAGATTGCTAACACGCACCTATTTAATAAATATATTAATTTATTATTCTATCACCTCTCCGGAGCTATAATTTCGTCGATCACATGTGGTCCGTGACATTTTTCACACACCACTATAAAATTCTGAAAGGGCAAAACAAATATTATTAACTTACATAAGAAATATCAATATTTATGTTACTATAATTCGCAGGAGAAAAGTTTGGTCGCAACTCAAGGTCTTTATATATTCATATTTCTTGTCGGACCATCAAAAAGGTCAAACAAAATATAGGATGTAATGCATTGCTATGTTTTGGGGTTGTGATCAATTGGTCCCTCGGCGCCAACAGAAACGTAAAAACTATAAAACGTTTCTGTCGATAGTTCAAACAAAAAAACTTTCTCTGAATTCCAAATTAAAGAGTATTTTGTTCTGCAAACAAACTCTGAATATTTAATCAAAATCATCGAAACTTAATTGCTAGATTACTTTATCTTGAAGTAACAAATAGGAGTAATATTTACAAGGTTATATTGTAGGCGTAGTAAGTCCATAGCTTTGTCGTAATTGTGCTCTGATTTCGGGTTGTGTTTTTCCATGATTTCTACAGTTCGTTGTGCGAGTGCTTCCAATTCGAGAAGTCCTCTTGGTTCAGCGGGACTCTCTCGACGTCTACCCAACCTTGCTCCCCAGTTGTGGTGACTGCGAGGTGTTCTCACGCTTCCACGTTCGCCGACCTCCCGAGCAGGCTGCTCTTGCGGTTCAGTTAATTTCACCATAGCGACTTATTAAGAATGGTAATGAAATTTCACACACCGTTTATATAAAGTAAAGTTACTAATTAGATAGCGTTTAAGAACATATAATTAGCTAATGTTAGCACTAATTAACGAAATGATCGCTTTACAAATTGTCGAAAAATAAATCACGACAAGCAATATCAAAAGCACAGAAATATGCGAAATGACTCTCTGGTAATTTTATTGTTTAAAGAATATTTTATAATAATACCACATGTTGAAAAAGAGATGGGATAATAACAAAAGACACGGGGAAGGGCGATTACAGTGAAAGTAAACAATGGATTGAATGAGACTATGGTGTTCGAACACTATCCCTCCCTGTTTTTATTTCAGGTAGTCGCTATTATCTCTCATTTGGTGTTGGTAATTAAGTGTGTAAACTCGTTGGCCATGGTGAAATTACCAAAAAACGAAACTTACGTGTCGCTGCCGATGGGGCAGATGTTTGCCCGATATCAAAGTAACCGTAACTTGTACTTGAACGATGGTCCTGGTCCGTGCACACTGATCGAGTTAGAAGAATATGCGGACATAGCAGCTAGCTACGTAAGCACAGTCTCTACTTATCCAAATATCAGACAAATTGTTATGGATCGATTGAGGCAGTTATATAACTTGGTAAGCAATACCATTAAATTATTTATATTAAAAACTGAAACTCAGATTATATAAAAGCTATAATTAACGAACTAAGTCTCAGCTAGAGGTCAATGAATGAGAGTTGGACTTATTTGCATCTGGTATTGTTTTTGTAGTTCATTGGCCTCCCTAAACGAATATTTTTTGCTTATTTACTACTTTTACGTTGCCATTTATGTTTATGTATTCAACAGAAAAAAATTGTTTACTTTTTAGCTACACAATTTTAATGAATGCGAACATATTATAACTCTACTATATTTAGAGTAGTAGTATGCAGCCTTATAATTCTAATATGTACTCCAATGCGCATATAGTAGGTATTGAGATCTTTACTAATTTTAAATGACAGTGTAATTACATAATTCTATGAGATGGCTCTTTCTCTAATTGCATGAGCAATGATCACTCACTACACTTATTTGGTGAAAATTAAGTGCATTAAATATTGTTATCACAATAAAATACAATACCTTCTACCCTTCATAAACATACGAGTACAATGATTGAGCACAAACTTCACCCAAACTTCTAAAACACATTTTTTGTGTATTATGCAAAATACAAGCAAGCATACTGTCAACTTTATGTTATGTAGCAACCGTAACTTATAGATATGGCTGAATTCTTTAAGCATTGGAGAAATAATGCTAAGTAAATACATCCAAACTGTTGCTGACCGTGTAGAAAGGTATGAGATAGAAAAAGGAAGAAAACAAGAGGACCGAAGGAGTAATCTCGAGTAGAAACCGAACCCAAAGCACCTTAACCACCTGGTCCTTAACCACCAGACCAGATAGAATATACATACAAAATAAAGTATAAATGTTAAAACTGACATGACTGCGTCTGAGGTTTGATAGTACTTTGTACTGATTACCACGCAGAGGTCTCGGGTTCGATCTCCGGGGCGGGTAAAGTGATATTGGGTTTTTTCTGTCAAGAAATCCTCAGTTTTAGCCCGGAGTCTGGAACTGAGCCCAATAAATGGCAACAGACTCGCTCCCTGTTACATGGGACCTAAAATGAAATGGGTGGTTAAATATCTCTGCCTACATCTTTGGGAATATAATGCGTGAAGCTATGTATATATAAATGTTAAAATATATTGTTTTTCTGCAGGAATTCAAGATGCGTTGTGACGTATGTGGCACTGCACACAATCAAGATGAAATCACCGCGCCTGAACGATAACAAAGCTTTTATTTAATTATTTACGTAGAATTATCACAATAATAAACATCAATACTAATCCTCATTATATCTTTAATCGCCGTAAATGTGTCATTCTTTCTTTACTCATTAACGTCACTAAGAATTCTTAAAGGTTAAAATATTATTTAACGACATTGGGTCCATTGTTTAATACAATGAACCCAATGTCGTTAAATAATGTGTATAACTTTTCTATATTTCGCAATTGTCTCATCAACACCATTAAAATGACGTAGCTGTAATTGTATTGTATTTTTATATGTTTTTAACATAAACATTATTATATATATAAGACTAGATTATAAACAAATTTATTTTCTTCAAATCAGCTTGTAGCAGGTTTCTCTTATATATACCGTGGACAACGTTGTGGGTTGCACATTTGCATGATGTAATTAGTTAATTTAGCTCATAAGACTTAATGTGTTACTGTTTGTTGATCCCTAATAAATAAAATAAAAAATAAAATAAAAAACTTAACTGAGTATATTTTTATACAGCAGAATTATAATATTTTTGCGTTTTTTATCTGGTATCTTTAAGTATATACTCGTATTTGTAAGTTCTATAAAATATATATTATGTTTTTATTTTTTCGACGCGACAATTATAGAATAGGTACAATAAGATTAATACCTTATCAATTTGGATACTTTAATAAATTGTTATTTGAATTTGTTACCTGTAGATAGGCTCGTTGTCCGCACCTGACACTGTTTGGTCCATTGTATGTCTAGTTTGGAATCTTTGCATCCAATCCAGCTCCGCCCAGATTGCTGACAGCTGATTTCTTGTAATCATTGTAGGCTTTGCGGAGAGATCCCGTTTTGCCGAGTATTTTTACCTGTTGTGTCGTCACACATTTGCATCATCAGCTGAAAGTTGTCCACTGCTAGACATAGGCCTTCCGTAATTTTCGCCGCCTTCATCCATCGGTTGCCCGCCACCCTTATAAGATCGTCGGTCCACCTAGTGAGTGGGTCTGCCCACGCTCGCTGCGTCTTCCAGTTCGTGGTTGCCACTCTGGAACCTTTTTGCCCCAACGGACACCCTTCACCTTTGCGTACCTAGACCGATACGTGGAGTAACGATTATATCGTGCTCTATGCTATAAATAATATAATATCATATCATCATCCAAGATCCTTTTTGCCGGAATGAAAAAAACTTTTGTATTCTATTAATAAAAACAAGAAACGTAGAAACTTGAAACGCTTCTGTTTGATACGTCATGTTTCGATCTTTTGCGTAATCTGTTGTTTTTCTGATGTCGTAGGTCGAGCCTGTGATCTGACTAGTAGCGGTTTGTGAGATAATTTTAAAATAAAATATTTTCGTAACACCAAATTGCTGTTTCTTTATATTGTAGACCAGCATCCCACAGCGCCGGCGCCGTTTCACCCGCGTTAAGATACATCTTTGATTGCTGCTCTGCTCCCGTCGCCATTAGCGCGATGTTAGCCTATAACGTTCCTCAGGAACTAGGACTCGGTAAAAATGCAATCGCAAGAATTCAAATCCGATTGGTACTCCCACAGATTAGTGCGTTCAAATAAACAAACACTAAAAAACTTTTCCCCTTTATTTATGAGTATGGATAAAAACGCATTTATTTCATACAAGTCACACCGTTTCTTTCCCATTATATAATCCGCAGATTTTGCGTTCTTGTTGGAAATATATAAGATTCACATAATGACTTCTCTTATATCTAGTTAGGTACGTAGTTTTAAAAGCATTTGATTTTTCAAATTATATTTTATGTACTTTTTAAGTTTAAAATCGCCAGTCAGCCATGAGAAATCGTGGCGGTCAATGCTTATGCCTACTCTGTATGAGAAGAGGCCTTTCCCTGCAGTGGGATAATAACGGGCCGATATGATGATGATGAAATTTAATTAATATTTAAACGTAATTCTTGCGT
Source organism: Parascotia fuliginaria (assembly GCA_963082885.1). Lineage (NCBI taxonomy): Eukaryota > Metazoa > Arthropoda > Insecta > Lepidoptera > Erebidae > Parascotia > Parascotia fuliginaria. The sequence goes on from OY720172.1 coordinate 14,607,383, forward strand.
ATTTACTTCTTATGCCGTTAAACAGAAATAAAAAATTTATGTGAAGTTTGTAGAGGCCGAAGCACAAAGACGAATTTCGGCACAAAGAAGCGGCATTACGGCGGCTCTCGCCATAATCCGGATTGAGCCAGCAATTAAAATGCTTATCCTGTTCGGGATTTCATCGTCCCACAGTAAAGTGTACAAACCTAAAAATTACCCACAGTTTCAGCCACATTGAATAAAAAGCTAAATGATTTTGGTAAATACCTCAATGAAAATCTGAGCTTACCTACGCAAAGAAATAAGTGGCTATTTTTAACGTATGATGTTCCAAACAAAGTCTATTCAATAAAAGTTGCACTAAAATGAATCATGAACTGAACATTATAATCGACAAGTAAAAAGTATACAAAGGTATAGAAAGTATATAAGTATAGAAAGGTTTAGGTTTAAAGTTCTTCATGTGTTAAAACATAAGTAAAATTATCAAGATAGATTAGCACAAAGTTTCTTAATAAAGACCATGCTTGCTACATTTTCAGTATCACAATGATAGAGAGCTCTAGATTAAAGCAAATTTGTTTACTTCAAACTTTGTAACATTAGGGTTGCTACTTCACTCTAAAATTAATGATAGGTAAGTAACGCTATACAATTTGTTTTATTGCTAATGCAGTGCTATCGTGCTTTTCTTTAGTACGCTACTTACTAACATGAATAAATTACTAAGTACTGGATGGTGTTGCTATAACTTAATCTTCTGTACGGTGAAGTACTTCAGTTTAAGACAAACTTACTTTTATAATACAGAGTATCCACATAATATTGTTACAAATTTCGTGGATTAGACATCAAGAAGGCAATCAGCTATGACGGTCCTTTCGTTATACATTTATGTAAACGGGCTATGAATGTGGTAATTCAAATTGGAACATCAGAAATACGAGGTTGAGTGTTAGGTATGTTATATAACCAATTGCCTTTGATTAGTATCTTTTTGTTGCAAGCTGGCCTATTTTTTATTTAGTTTTAAAAAAAATGTATCTAATAATTTCATCGCCATTGACATAGGTATAATTGGACATTAAACCATTGCGTAAATACCAATATGAAATTATTTAACCTACTAAAATGCCAGCATAATTCAATACATGAGTTCGCTAATACAAAATTGTCACCTTGTGTACAAAATTAACAAACAGAAACAAAGTTGAATACTTTTCGACCAACAGTGGCTTTTCACACTCAAAATTGCAGTCTTAAACAAACATTGCGGTTTAAGCTCGAAATATAGGAGCTTAATTCGGAGGATTGAGAGCGAAACTTTGGCCGAAATAAGATGAGCTAGCCCTAGTTACTGCGGGTTTGTTAAATATTGACATTAGCTTATAGTTTGGTGCGAGACCGGTATGCTATAAGCTAATAAATTTTCTCTAAGTTAGCAAGGGTAGGTATTGATAAATTGAACTAATTCATGTTTACTGTCGTGTAACAACTTTGACAACATACTGCATTAACAGAAATATTAATAGTAACTTAGGCCCTGTTTATAACCAATGCTATAAGTATTTTAAAGGCTAATTAAAATTCGTGTATGACATAGGTTGTGGAGACCACCATCAGTACATAGAGATACATCTGAATCAATTAAATTCGTGGACCACAGTGTTGCAGTCGACTAACCGCATACCATCAGATAGAATATGTAGTCTTTTTGGTAGGTAGATAAATATGTAGAAATTCCAAAATTCTTAGCTTGTCTTTTTGTACAAACTTTACTATTCAATTTTGATAGTGTAGAACTAAATATACGGGAATTCACGCGATCATGCATTAGGTATTTACATACCTTATTTTGCTTGACGTTTCGACCAGGTTACATCGGCCGTGATCAAAAGCAGACTGATGTGGCGATGTCACGGCTCCGTATGCGAAGTAGATTCTAGATCTACCCTCACTTTTTTGTCTTACCACGTACTATCACAAAACACACTGACAGTGTCCTTAATCTGTATGCCGTCCGTATTCCGAGCGTTAACCGACTGCGCAAAGCGAGGTTGTGTAATTTGAACCACTGGATTCCACGTAGCCGAGAGCTTGAAGCCGTCTTCCCTATTGAAGTTTGTATGTTTCTTAATTTCAATAGCTTCTCGTACCACCCGAGAGTAGTAGGTACGATCAGTGGAGAGGACTTGCGTATGATGAAATTCAATCCAGTGATTGGTGTCCGTTTGCAGAATATGTTCGGCAATCGCTGATTTGCTGGTCTGTCGATTCTTTACAGCGGCGAAATGTTCTTTGATCTTTTCAGCAATAGTCCGCTTAGTCTGGCCTATGTATGAACTACCGCAGCTGCAGCTGATCTTATAAACGCCCGGAGTTTGTAGGGGCAAAACATCCTTTGGCGTGCCTACCATGCTGTTTACTTTGGCCCCAGGTGTAAAGACTGTGCTGATGCTGTATTGTTTAAGCAGGTCTCCTATCTTATCAGTCACACCTTTAATGTAGGGCAAAAAGGCAGGTTGCCGGTTGACCTCTGGACGTTTATCCCTTTTTGTTGGTTGCTTCCGTCGCCTGTTCACTTTATATCCATTTCGACTAAGTACCTCCTGAACATGATCGAGTTCTTGCTCTAAATGTTCAGGGTCACACAGATCATAGGCTCTGTTCTTCAATAAAGTCGTAACGGACTGCGAGTGACGAGGGTGGTGATGCAACGTAGCATGTAGGTGTCTGTCCGTGTGTGTTGGTTTGCGGTAGACACAGTGTGATAAGGACCCATCCGTTCTCGCGCTCAATTTGACATCTAAAAATGACAACGATCTTTCCGTTTGCATTTCGTATGTGAACCTTATATTTAGGTGAATGGAATTTAAGTATATTATATATTGTTCGACTTCCTGTTTACCGCCCGTTACTATACTAAATACGTCATCAACGTATCTTTTTCAAAATCTGATAATCTTCGGTCCACCACTCAATGCCTTCTCTTCAAAATGTTCCATCCAGAGACCGGGATCACTGGACTCCCCATAGCGACGCCATCAATCTGGAGGTAGTATTGACTTTGGAAAAGGAAGTAATTGCCTTCTAGGCAGTGTTACAGCAAATCAATATAGTTCAACGGCATCTCGTTGTCATTTAATTCGTCCCTCACGATGTCCAGACTCTCCTTAATTGGATCGTTGGTGAAAAGCGACTCCACATCAAAACTCCTCGTCCTCAGATTCCAATATTAGGGTTTTTACAATCTGCACGAAATGGCGAGAATCCTTCACATAAGATAGTGTTTTACCCACTAATGGCTGCAATACTGACGCGACGTGCTTTGCAAGGTCGTAAGTAGGGGATGCAATTTGACTTACAGTGGCACGTCGGACTTGTGTATTTTTGGCAAACCATATAATCTCGGTGGCTGGTGTGGCTTTGGCTGATAAAGCTTATCGTACTCATCTTCAGTGAAAAGGTCCTGATGTTCCTGTATCAAAACCCGTATTCTTCGTGTTACTCTGGCCGTTGGGTTGTATGATACCGGTTTATATACCTTGTCATCACACAACAGTGTACGTATTTTGTTTTGATGTTTATCACAACAGTGGCGTTTCCCTTGTCGACCTTAATCACTAATATATCCCGGTTATTCCGAATGTCCTTCAATGCTTGACGCTCTTCTGTAGTGATATTGCTCATAGGAAGCTTCGATTTACGTAATACAACCGCGACATCTTGTCTCAGCGTTTCGGCGTCGCTAGGTGGGTATCTTATTACGTGCAATCGTTTCTTCAACACAGTTGATTATATTTTCGTATGGTATTCGCTTAGGTGTTAAGACGAAATTCATACCTTTGGCCAAGATGTTCATCGTAGGTTCACTCAAACTCACGTCTGATAAGTTTATAACAGTATCCTTCGGCTGGCAAGGTACTGCGGATGACGTTTTATTCTCTGCATACCGTCGTTTAGACTCCTTCGAGAACTTTCGTTCGTGTGATTCATTATATAAATCAAAGGTCCGACTAGCTTGCAAAAAGGTTACCCGATCACACACATCGTAGTCTTCACATATATACATATAGTCATAGGCCAGACTAAGCGGACTATTGCTGACAGGGTCAAAGAACATATCGCCGCTGTAAAGAATCGACAGACTAGCAAATCAGCGATTGCCGAACATATTCTGCAAAAGGACACCAATCACTGGATTGAATTTCATCATACGCAAGTCCTCTCCACTGATCGTACCTACTACTCTCGGGTGGTACGAGAAGATATTGAAATTAAGAAACATACAAACTTCAATAGGGAAGACGGCTTCAAGCTCTCGGCTACGTGGAATCCAGTGATTCAAATTACACAACCTCGCTTTGCGCAGTCGGTTAACGCTCGGAATACGGACGGCATACAGAATAAGGACACTGTCAGTGTGTTTTGTGATAGTACGTGGAAAGACAAAAAAGTGAGAGTAGATCTAGAATCTACTTCGCATACGGAGCCGTGACATCGCCACATCAGTCTACTTGTGACCACGGCCGGTGAAACCTGGTCGAAACATCAAGCAAAATAAGGTATGTAAATACCTTATGCATGATCGCGTGAATTCTCGTATATTTAGTTCTACTATATCATGCAACGCGAAAGTTTAAAAGTAAATAATTTTGATAGTGTAAGTATACAGAGCTTTATAATGTTCGCAACATAAATAAAACTCCATCGATACAAAATAATACAAACGGAATCTTCTATCGATCAATTCAACACATTGAAGACCACAGTTACGAAGAATAAGATTTTTTCATTAGGGAGAGGCAAGCGAGTGTAATTATTATTCTGATAAGCTATGAACTCATCAATCAAAGTACTTCGGCGTACCGCCTCTGACGGCTCCCACAATCTGTAGTCTGTAAGCCTTTACTCTACGATATTATATATATCGTCCTGTATACTTGTAATGTCTACAATGTTTGTGTTTAAATAATGCCATAGATTGTATGCATAAATTTTACTTTAATTAACATAATGTATTAAGCAAAAGTTTTACATTGAAGACAGAAAATCTTATGAAATAAATCCACAAAATCTATGATACCTTTGGGCTTTGTTAACGGTCATCTAATATTGGTTATATTTATCCCCAAAGCCATCACATAACTAAAGCGGGCAATATTAGTATAATAGGTATTCATTCGGTTTTCTCGTAATATTACCAGCCTATGTACTGTCCCACTGCAGGGCAAAAGCCTCTTCTCATATAGCGAAGATATGAGCATTAATCACGTGTTATCAATTCTAAGCGTAAAAACTTATTGTCTGCTGCAATACAACATTAGCAGAAATTAAAAAAATACTTTAATCAATCATACTAATACTAATTCTATATTTTTGACTTCTCTGACCTCGGCCTAATAAACTTTTGCCTCGTTTAATTAAACCTTCATGCTTCGTAAAATGTAAACGTACAAGTTAAATTAAATTCACCATCGACGTTTCATATTTTGCTCTGAAATAATGTAATTACCTTAATTTCGAAGATATCTGGAACATTTACGAATTAATTTACAAACTTGAAAATAGAGTTTTCGATTTTATTGCGTTTGTTAAGTTTAGAAGTACCTAATCGCTTGAATGCTTGTTAATTTCGCCACCATTTTAGAAATACTTATACGAAATATTTAATCGTGGCTTTTATGTTTATACTTATGTAGCTGCCTTCATCGTTTCAGGACATTGTCTTGTATGAATTCAATTTAATTTGGCCAAGTATTCTAATTAAATAACTTTTATCTGATCTGATTATGAATTAAATTTATTACCTATGTTACCCACTATCCAAAACATAGGAGTATATGTCATTTGATATTAAAATTTATAATATGGAACGGTGTTGATTAATGCAGAAATTTTGAAGATGTAATTATGATGAAGTTGCAAATTTTACCCCACCTTACAAAATATATCAATCATGAGTGACATGCGGCGTGCGTGTAAGAACACAAATTCGTTCGATTGTCTACGGTGATCAAAATATACAGGTAGCTTCGTTACTGAGGAACTGTCTCTTGTGATAGTGATAGTGCGGTAACTTGAATTGAGCTGATTGTGCGGTCTTTTGCCATTGCATGTAATGCCTCTAATATACCTACGGTACGGTACGCTATCTAATATTTGTACGCTAGTAGATGCACGTTCTTAATGTCGAGAGCCGATGACGCACATGGGTCTTTGAGGTCGAAAATAAGATGATGAAATTCAAATAGAGTTGGGCAGGACACCTAGCAAGACGAGGTGATGACAGGTGAAACAAAATCATCACCGAATGGCGTCCAAGAAATGGAACAAGAAGAATCGGCCCACCAACAGCAAGATAGACGGATGATATCATAGCTGTCGCTGGCCGAACATAGATGAGACTGGCACAAGAGCGTGGAGTCTGGCACAAACAGAAAGAAGCCTATACCCAGCAGTGGGTAGATTCGGGCTGTGGATGAGATCAAATGAGTAGATCCACGCTGGTTTCAGCATGAATGAGACGGATCGACCGGGGAAGAAGTAGCTTAGAGCCATCTACTGCTGGAAATGAATCTCTTGTAAGGGACAGAATTCCCATAGTCACAACGCTGAGTGGTAGGTATATATAGTATACACCTGTTATCTTGTATTCGTCCTTAGACGTCTTTTACGACACCTATGGAAAGAGATGACGTGGTTCCATATTCTAAACCGGAGAACAGGTACTTACATGGGATAGATCTGTAAGTGTGGGTAATAACGGTATTATCCCGAAAAAGACTTACGTCAAAATATCGTAGGATTCTATACTTACTTTTTTATAACACTGAAAATTAAAAAACACTGTGACATTTAAAGAATTAATATCACTTGACCCATACTTGTTCACAGGATAACCTTTCGTTTACGTAATCTTCTAATTTTGGAAAGCGGTCAATGCCACATAACGGAATTAAAAAAACACAAAATGTATGTTTATAAATAGTACAAACAAAGTATAAATTGTTACCTTTAGGTACTAATAAAGGATATTTACGAAAAAATATGAATTTCAGTTCAAACTACAAATAACAACAATCGTCTAAAATATCGCCATCTATTTTACTATCAGACTTCAAAAAAAAGGTTAGGTAGGTACGTGTCGTAACTTACGACGTGACGTAGTAAGTTATATGTGTGTGTATGTATGTAATGTAACTTATGACGTATGTAATATTTAAATTGTATACATTGCGAATAAGTAAGCCATTAAACTCTCAAAACTTTGACGTCATACATTTGGATTTTAATTCGAACAACGAATCAATAGACCGCTGGTACCTAGTTCTTAGGTAGTACCTGTATTGATTCATCTGTCATCAGCATCACCGATATTTTAAGTGTAAGATTATATGTACTTTAAAAGTGCTGTCTTAAAATAATGTTTAAGGCTATAAAGACGACGTGAACTTAACACTTTATTACGTATAAAGTGGAACCTAATGAGATAATGGCTTCCTACCACATTTTAGACTAAATTTACATTAAGATACAATTAACTAATACCGTACTACTTATACATTTTTAGGCTAAGCACTTAAGTATGTTAAATATTTTGTTAAGTAAATAAAACATAATTACTATAGGATAATTTAAGATATAGATGTTTAAAGCAAGATAGAAAATGAAATTGACTTAATAGCCAGAACAGGCACATTAGAAACGGTACGGGGCCTCACATTACTAGTTCTGCTTTAATACCTGTGTTTACTGAGAAGATAGCATACTTTAATAAAAAACACACATGCCATGATTACGATATTAAATTGATGCCAAAATGATATTATAGTAGGCCATTTCGGCAACCTTTAAATTTGTTTAGTAATCGTACTGATTTATTTATATCAGCAGTTTATAATTTTATCTCAAAATATATCTACGATGAGAGAAAATAAGATAGATATTTACTAAGCTGTGATTAGTTTATATACCTATGAACCTACTATAGTTTTAAAATAGAGAAGAGTCCTACGCATAGTAAACGACTATAAAATTTTCTCCAATACTTCTAATAATATCCGTAGGTGATAGACCTGAGGGTGCAGCTACATTAAAAACTATTTTTTTATAAAAACAAAATGCTTGATTTTATTTTCTGAAGATCACTGAGTTATTCTGGTATGGTTCTCTAGATCTAATACCCTCGGGTTATTATTATTATTTAATTCCAGGGTAAGTATAGTTAAGAGAAACGCAGTTAATGTAAAAATTTACAAAAAAAAATTAAGAATAATAAACGCAGATAAAGTATTCTCTACTCTGCGTACTCTATTAATGGGAGACAGGTAATGAGCGTAAGCTCATTAAAATAAGTACCTACATTTAAGATGCTTTCCAAATTTCTTGGCTAGTTCTCAGTTGAATTGTGCCTCGATGATTTAGAATTCATATATTAATAAACAGATTTTTTTAAAAGATTAATTTATAAATTAGGTTCCGCCAATATCAGAATCGTATCTTTAAAATATTGAGACAGCAAAGAGATCAGATACATCGGTATCTATAAAATTATTAATAACATATCAGATCCCTTTACATACATTTTAAGTAAGTAATATCAAATCCAGTAGCTCGTTAAAAAACAACATTTTTAAACCGAAATTGTCCCATACTACAATTCAAAGTAATTACAAGTACTGAAGTTAATTTAAAGGATCGAATAAATAATTAGTTTTGCAAGAATTTTAAGGTTTCTAGGAAACAGTTCAAGTTTTAAACATGATATTTTACCTGTAGTATTTCTTCAGATGTCCACGGCAATGTATATAATTCGAAAATAATTAAATACGTGGAATGCGTTATACTTAAGAATACAAATTACAATACCTCTGTTATGTACTCTAAGTACCTAATATAGGTACGTATAGAACAGTATCTTCATTAATTAATTTATTATCTATTCATATATTTATTCATTTCAGTTATAGGTAGCAGTGGCGAAGCGTCCATATAACACGATTCCTGCCGGCTTCCCTTTTAAAATATGCTCTGACCTCCTTATACCTATCACTGCTTGAGTGTCTACTCAAAGTCTAACTGGCCTGCCGAAACTCAAAGCATTTTAGTCCCACCGGCTTCCCTCCTCGGAAAAGTGACTCTTCGCTACTGATAGGTAGCTCTCTGACTCAGAACAGTCGCACATTAAGGCGAGACAAGTTCAACGGAGCTTCCAACTTAGCTAGAGCATTTTTTACGGGGCGGACTGCGGCATTACCTGCTAAATTAATTACTGAGGTCAACAGTGCTCTCGCCAAGCGTGGTTATGGACAACTGATGCTTTTATGTGGAAAATAAACATACTTTTAGTTTCTAAATTTTTCTGAAAGACAGACCCGCTCACCATTATTTTTATAAAATTCAAACAGCCATTTGTTATTTTGCGACCATTAAAAATCAATGATAATATAAAGCATTCAAAATGCTTGTTCATCAAGAATTGTGCCAAACATTGATCGTAAATAATAAAGAACAACCATAAAAATAACAATTAAAAACCATCATGCGACATAAATCTAATACACAAACAATAATAGGTATGTCAGTTTATGGCAGATATAAAATATTTAACGTTCTGTTGGTACCTAGCGGTATGAAACATCGCGCTTTCCAGATTGATAACCTACCGCCATCACAACCTTGAAGAAAACTTTCGTAAGCTTAAGATACTTACTTAAAAGACAACATTCATCCTCTAATTAGACACAAAACACATATGTAAGTATGTGTATTTAACTACTTAACCAACCTCATTTTATAATCTTTAAAGCTGTAAGTAACTACACTTCTTTATTATTATCTTCGTAGCTATAAAACTTACAACAATAAAACAGTTTTGAATAATTACCGGACATATTATTCAAGGTACGCTTTATTACGAAATATTCAAATATTTACTGTTATTAGAATTAATTATTTCAATACTTTACAGGCGTCTGAAGCAAATAATTCACAATTCAATCAAGTAGATTAGTACCTAACTATGAATTATGTAGGTACCTACTCTAAAAGAGCGTGTGTAGAAGCAAAAACGAATAATTCACAAAATAAATATTCTAGCGAGATGATTTTTGTCACTGTCGCCACTTCGTACGTCGCGCGTCGGTACGTATAAAATATTTTGACCTAATTTTATCCTTAGGCATTATCTCGTTATATTATCTGAACCATCGGAGCATGTCTGTCTCCTCTTTACAAAGCCACACCAACCGAAAACAAGTCGTTACAAATGAATGGTGAGTGAAAACGCCGGCAGCCCAATCATCCCATATACTTAGTATTTTATTTTTTAAGTGCTATATGAGGTATCTGTAACTTAAAAGCCATGTCTACTCAACTTTGTAGGTAGCTAATGTATTATTTTGCCTGTGATGATATACCTAAAGAGCAAAAACATGGTCGCTAAGAATGTGTCTTCATAGAAACCAAAACTACCCAAATAGACTCTGCGAAATAAGAAACGTAGCAGTAGAACTAAAGTGGCTGGTAGAGCTCTCAAAGGCTTAGTAGGCATTTCGGCCACCGAGTTTCGTCCGATCCGTTCGAAACAAGAATTTCATTATTAATAATATTTTTGTGTGGTGTTTCGGACGAATCGTATTTATAAGTAGTATAGCCCTCTCAAAGTTGCCTTAATGAAGTGGCCAATAGGTTGGACATAAGTATAACTAATAGAACTGATAATATAGTCGTAGTGTCGCATGTTGTAGCGGCTACGAACCGAAAACCGCAGCGCAGATAGGCTCTCACAAAGGCCGATGACCCAGCAATATAGCAGTGGTGAGCAAGAGCAACCGATGAATGCGAGTACATTATCTACACCGAAGGTGCAGTTACAGAAACAGGTATTCCTGATTTTATTTATAAACTGACTGATTTTATTTTTAAGATAAGATAAGATAAGATAAACTTTATTTGCAGTAGATAGGGTTTTTTACATAGGCGGTACAATAATTTTAGTTCAGGCCTATTTAACTATAAATTAATAGCATGCAAATTGTTACATTTTTATCAGTAATATAAGTAGTCAGTAGTATAAGTAGGTAGGTACAATACATTACAGTATTTTTTCATTTTTTTTTTTTGTAGTTGCTTACATTTAACTCACTAAATAAATACTGTCACATATACCTACACCTACTGTGTCATAATATAAACAAATACAGCATTTTATTACATATCCAATTGAATTTATTTTAAATTTAAGAACTCTTTTATTGAATAAAACGTATTACTTATAAGCCATTTTTTTATTACGTAAACAAATTTATTAAATGGAAATTGTTTTATTTCTTCAGGAATCTTATTGTATACTGTCTTACACATAATATAACAATTTTAATGTAGCCTACTTGTTTTTGGGATCTGGTCCAATATTAATCTGTTCGGATTTCTGATGTTGGTTCGGTTAGTGATATCTTTCGCTTGCTTAAATATATCAGAGTTCTGTTTAACAAATTTTCCTATCTCAAGTATGTATAAGCAAGGCAGTGGTAATATATTTAATGATTTAAAATATGGGCGGCAGGATACATCGGGAGCGATACCAACTATCGACCTTATGCAGTGTTTTTGTGCTACAAATACCTTATTTATGTCTGTACCATTTCCCCAGATCAATAGGCAATATCTGAGTACAGATTCTACATGTGCATGATATGCGGTTAAAGCCGTTTCCTTGTTTGTAACTTGCGTTAGTTTATAGAGGGCATATGCGAATTTGTTTATTTTGCCACAAACCTTCTCAGTTTGTTCTTTCCATTTTAAACTAACATCAATTGTAAGTCCTAAAAAAATAACATTATTAGATTTCTTAAAAATTTGTCCATCGTAATTTATGTCAATAATTTTATTTTTATAATTATTAAAATTCATTAAATTTGTTTTACCTAGATTAATTTTTAAATTATTATTATTTAACCATTGTATAATTAATGTCAAAGTATTATAAATGTCATGTTTGTGTTGTTCTATTGTCACGGTTTTATTCGATGTCACTATAATTGAAATGTCATCTGCGAAAAGTATTGTTTTGTGTTCTGTTACTTCTGGCAAATCGTTTACGTATACTAGAAACAGCAAAGGACCTAAAACGCTCCCTTGTGGTACGCCGAATTTATTAGGTTTGTAATCGGATTCATATATTTGCATTGTCTTTGAGCTCAACTGTGTCAGTTGTACACATTGGTATCTTTGTTTTAAGTAAGTAAGTTTCCAGCCAATTTAGAGCTGGTCCTCTGATGCCATTATGTTCTAGCTTAGCCAGTAATTGGTCGTGCGACACAAAATCGAAAGCTTTCGACATATCTAAGAATAAAGCCGTAGTGTGCTTTTTTTCATTTACACTCCATAGTATATCAATTCATTAAACAAATTAAAGGCTGCGTCTCTAGTAGATTTATTTTTCTGAAAGCCGTACTGATTTACCTTAATCGTATTATTTCTATGAAAGAAAGATGCCAACTTTTCTTGTATTACCTTTTCAAAGATTTTTGAGAATACAGGTAGTATTGTTACTGGTCGATAATTACACACATCCTGTTTTTCACCTTTTTTGTATAAAGGTTTAACTATAGCATATTTAAGCTTTTCTGGAAATGTGCCAGTTTCCAATGATAAATTAATGAGAAATGTTAAAACAGGACTTAATTGATCTTTACAAGATTTGATTATATTTGTACTAATGGAGTCGTATCCTTCTGATGTGGTGTTGGATAAGGAAGTTATAATTTTTTTAATATATGTTTCATTGACTGGCGTTAAAAATATAGAGTTTAATTCTCGAATTTTGCAGTTTGTTAAACTAACATCATGATTTAATAAATTAATAACGCTGTCCAAAAAGAAAGAAAAATAAAATTAGTAGCTAATCCATAGTAAATGTAAATTTATAACGCTGTCCAAAAAGAAAGAAAAATAAAATTAGTAGCTAATCCATAGTAAATGTTTTCACTTGCACATAATTATCTTAGAACATTAAGCAGGCACACAACTATACCGCAATCAGTATTGTTTCACTCATAAAGTTTGACTGTTTTAGTGTAAAACATTAGGTACATTCGTGGATTGCGTTCTATTCGCTTGCTCGGTATTACCCCGTTGTCCCACCAAGTAAAATCTCAACATGCACTGAAATATTTAAGCGACCCCATCCCATCGAACTGTGTAACTGGCAACCGAGCGATTTTGTTTGTATATTTCTATTCCATTTTATTTTTTTAAGGGACTGTTGACATTTATCTTACGTTATTTAGCAAAAATTTTGCGTGCGCGCCCATAGTGACCTTGCGCCCCTAGCATGGACGCCGGGAGAGGGTGCAAATGTATTTTTTTCCCCTGTCAGGAAAAAATACATAGAAAATATAAAAAAAAAATTATAAGTTAGTCTTTGAGTTAAAGCTTCTACAGATTGGTGTCTAAATTTGTTGTTTATCCTTGTCCACATCAGTTGCCCCTCCTGAAAGTCAGTTGCACCCTCAGAAAATAGTCCTGACGACGAAACGCCCATAGCGGCGCCCTAGTTCCCTAGTTTGCCTTAGGGATAATCCGCCACTGGCGCCAGCAAAAATAGCTGACACATTTTACTGCCTAATTAAAAGAGAAGTAAGTAGATGTAAGGAATGCATACTTATTTAAAAAATATGAAATAAGTTGCGTACATAATAGCGAGTTTCAGTAAAATAAAATAATATGTATAATTTTACGGTAGTAGATCCATGCTGATTTCAGCATGAATGGGCCGGATCGTCCGGGGAAGTACTACCCTCTCATATAAGATCGACGTAAGAGTAGTAGTATCCGTACTACTGCGTTTCGTTCAGTGATTGAGAGCGCCGGAGGCTCAATTTCCTCCTTTCCTCTTTCCTGACCTCCCTCACTCATTCCCTTCCTCTAACCCCATTCCCAGCCGCCACAATGGGGCCCACCATACCAGCAGTTTAAGACGATGGCTTTTGGTATAGTGACCGCCACTTCTGGATTCGACTGACTGCTTACCATCAGGCGGGGTGGAGTCACTTCGGTAGGCTATAATATAATAAAAAAAATAAACAAAAAAATAATGTAGGTATATAATACCGAAACTATATTAAACTAGAACCTGTATTACGTGAGACGGCATTCGGTGGAGAAGCTGTAGGAATATATTGTGAGCACTACATTTAAACAGGTGAATTTGTGAAACACAACCATACCGACAGAATATTCCCTTCAGCCACTTTGGAAACCAATTTCGTTAACAGAATTATTTTTTTTCAAACACGTTTAATAGTAAATATTGGACAGTACTATTTGACTACTGGTAGTAAGCACTGGAAAGTAGTAGAAAGTACTATTAGTAGTACTAGTGTATATGCGTTTTTTGGAAATAACATAATATTTTATTTTTCTATCTCACACGACGTATTGAACAAAATCATTTATTAGTAGGTAATGGTAACCTTTGGTTATAATATTTTCTGTACCAACTCTCTGTATCTTAGTGTTTTTCTGAACTAAATTAAGGTAAATTTCAGGCTTTTACTGGAACACAGCACAGCAACAGCTGAATACTTTATTAATTAGTACGAACATAACCTCGCCATACAAAACCACAGCTAAATTATATGATAACTAGCGACCCGCCCCGGCAATGCACGCACCCGCACGAAGAAAAACAAATGTGAACGTTGTATTTACACATTCTGTAGTATATTTAATTTTACTACAGAATGCCGGCCCCATGCCGCTATATCCCACCCTGCATTTTTAATCTTCAATATCTTTAAAAATATTTATTTAAATTACATGCTACAAAGTGCATTATTGATTTATATTAAATGCACAATGTATTTAAGGTACTTAATTTGATAAGAATTAATACTGTATTGCTTAAAATCGCTTAGGAAATAAGCCATTATTTCTCATAAAAAGTGAAGGATAAAAGATGGTTATTGTGGGTTATCCCTTAGAGGTGTCTACCTCTATATACTACTATATATATACCATCGCGGACTTTTTTGTAGACCTTTTTAAGGTGTACAATACTGTAGTACATTAATTTGATCTATCTTGTAGGGTTTAGCCAGCGTTGCAATGTAAGCGCAAAATATTAGTTTATTTACGACTACACATTAAAAACATCTAAATTTATCAGTGTTTCTCTACTATATTATGCATGTTATATACATGTAAACCTTCCTCTTGAATCACTCTATCTATTAATAAAACCCGCATCAAAATCCGTTGCGTAGTTTTAAAGATCTAAGCATATATAGGGACAGACAGCGAGATGCGACTTTGTTTTATACTATGTAGTGATTTGTGATGATGATGATGATGATGTGATGAGATGTGTGATTGTGATTTTTTGCATGAAAAGATGATGTTCAAAGTTCCATATTTTAAATACATTTTGTATAATGTAGGTAAAATAATCGAAGACATCAGTTCACCTAGTAAGTTTTGAGAGTTTCACGAAACTAAATAAAATTTTGTTTTTGTCACACATTTTGAACTAGCGGAAACTTAGTCAATCAATAGCAAAACGAAAAAAACTCGTATTATGGCCACTGGTGTTAATTAAGAACAAACTTACCTATGCTACTTAGCAAACTTTTTCGTATCATTTTATGAAACCTCATTATCTCTTTGCAAGACAGTAAATTAAGTACGTGAAACTTTGTTGCAAACGGAAAATATTTAATCACAGAAAGTACTTAATTTAAATAATACTTAAACTTGTTATTACTTTGACGATTCATACATTTGAGGATGAGGATACCGTTAAAGAATAGTGATAACAACATTTATGTGTTCCATAACTATAACTCTAGGTCTGTTCGAGTTTTTTTCACTATGACATGACAGCTTAAAATATTTAGTTTAAAATTAAAATACTAGGGGCGCTGTTTATTTTTACAATAAAATTGCATACGATTAATTTACACTGTTACATATGAAAAATAAAATAAATATAGTTACAGGGTGTCTCAAGTATGTATCCTCTTTAACATTAGACTTAATAATTTCGCTGTGAGTTCATAATAGAAATTCAAATGAATTCAAGCAGTGGAGATACTTTAGTGTGCGTCTTTTTGTATTACATTCTAAGTGGTAGTAATACTCAAAATAATAAATACTATAAATACCTAAATCAAGCATAACACCAACAATATAACAAATCATATCATGAAATATATTCATATCATTCATTTGCATTCTACAATGTGTGTTTGAGTTGGTACATAAATTCTTAGGGCTATCGGTACATTAGAGACCCTAGACTAAATAATTGAGATCAAAGCTAAATATATAAAGTATGAAATATATATTTATATTTAATCTTAAGCATAAGTAAATTTAATAGTGTGTGTAATGACGTCATAGTCATTAAAAAGTATTGTCTTTTCTACAGACACAAAATGTAAATAAAAATTTTAATTAACAATAACGTATTCTGCAATAAAATAAATAAATACCAGAAATTAATTATCTAGATAGTATAAAGTAGTAGTAGTAGTAGTAGTTTCTTCTGTCCTTTTCTTCGCTAACTTCTTCTTAGCCAAGCAACCGATTTTTATACGGTATTCATTTTCGTTTAGAGATATCTTTCAGGAGAAGGATTCTTATAATAATACACGCATATTATCATAGAGTAAAATTCGAGTATTTCAAAGATTTGTAGTTATGGCGTAAAACATATTAGTACCTTTGTGCGAAGCCATACCCAAGGTTGGTAATTAACATTTGTAATTTTGTTTAGTTCCATAACTAAGTTATTGCTCTACAGATATTAAGTTAAAAAGTCGAAAGCGCCCAGTGGATAAGGCACCCGATTCGTAAACACGAGGGTTCTAATCCAGGCAAGTACCAATGTGACTTTTCAAATCATATGTAGTTTCTATGTTTATCTTAGACATTTCTGGCTGAGGGTTAAGGAAATCATTGTGAGGAAACCTGGACTCAAAAGTCTATAAATATGGTAAAATAAATGTCAATGTGGTAGAATAATATTATTATTATTATATAGATATTAGGTATCTAATTAGGTATATTCTCTAAATGTGCACTTTGTGTTACATTTTTAGGGGCGTAGCTGCTGTGACTCATTAAAAGTCATAACGACAAACAATCTAGTGAATTATTGTCCAAAATCTTTGAATTGCTTTCGTATAGATAGTGAATACCTAACCAAGATGAAGCCTCTGGGACTTAAAATAGTGGCGACAATTTGTAACGAATTCTGCAAGGGTCAGAGTTAATTTTGGACATAGCAATGTCGACAATATAAAGTGGGCTATTATCGTTCTGTAGTGTAATTAAGTCATCAATCAGAAGCCACGTCGTTTAATGTAACTTACCATTACAATTTGTCTAAATAATACCGCGAAATCACGATTTGTTCATGTTCGTTCTTAGAACATTAAACTAAACTAAGGAGATGTCTTCGCGTGTAGATATTCTTCTCTCGTCAAGATAGGAACATGTCAATTGTTGTCTTATATTCTTTTATAAGTTAGTGAGATAGTTTTGGTTTAGTGTGCATGTGAAGGGACACATCAAACGTTAGAAGACTTCCTCCAGTTTAATAATGATTCCTGCAATGACTTCAGAAATAGTATTTAAAAAATCTAACAGTTGTCTATAAATTCAAAATTAAATTTGCTGTGCATGTTTATTTATTTTTAAATGAACAGGAAAATAATTGGTTATTGTCAAATGCTTGCGTCAGCTGTTCTTTAGAACACACAACGGATTTTTTGTGCGCGGCGTTCTATAAAAATTATCGAACATTATGTTTTTTTTTAAATAAATAATTATGCTCATTTCAGTCAATAAAATGTGTATTTACTTTGTGCATATTGACAAATGAGCCAGACAACATAAATAATGACTTTCAATTCAAATAACAATTAATTATATTGTCTCATACACAAGTGCATACTTGTAAGCATGATATAAATGATGTAGTAATGATGAGCAGTCCAAGATCGAGGTTTTTCTTAAATTTAACAATATAAATAGCACAGTTAGACTCTCGGTCGAAATACGCAGACTGTATTTACAGTACTTACTTAAAATGTTGACTGCTGTAGTTGTTGGTTGCTGTCATTGTTTCTCAATTATTTTCTCTATGAAGTCGAATTATATAAATATTTTCTTCAACCAGAAGAATTTCAAATAGGAAAATCACGAACTAGTTGGAAAAGAACGGAATTTTCTTTAGTCTTAGCTTCAAGCTCTTTCCTTTTTCCGTTAAGTATTTAAATTATTATCAACGCAACAAACGTTTGTTTGAAAATATGGAATCTAAAATATTTTTTTTCCAAATTTTTAAACAGACTTCTTTTATGACGCGTAAATGTAAAATGTTTCAAATTAATTAGAACACTAGTACATTTTCTTTTATTTCCACCACTTGCGTAATTATCATCAGTAGTTTACGTAGTTATCATCAAATACGAATGAAATAGATATAAGTACCTACCAAATGTGTGTTCAATACCAATCTCGTGACCGAGCAAATGAGCATATTCGCCTACACTGACACACGAATGTCCACTAATTGAATGATGCATCTGATGCTGATCAGATCAAGTGCCTGTCGATTAATTTCAAGGATAAATTTTTAACATTTTATATTGATAGATAGTTAACATCTAGAGCCAATAGCATCTGAAATACTACTGAATTTATTTATTGAAAAAGCCTACAGACGCTTATTTGCTGTTGTTTATTTTATTACTTTTTAATAAAATTAGAATAATGCTCAACTAGAAGTCTCTTAGAAAGACTCCTGGCGATGTAAAATTTTCTTTAAAGAAATTGTTGCCCACTCGTCTAATTGTAATTGTGTATTATTTAAAGCGTTCGTTAACCGGTCATAAATGTCTCATTTCTTTGAAATAATTCTTTGTCGCCCATTAGAATGATATTAAATTAGCGTTGAATTTTTAGCGTGGGTAGAGTAAGGTCCAATTAGGTTACTATTCCTCGCTTTTCGTGGTTTTCGAAGAGAAAGGTAGGTAATTTAGGTAGGTACACGAAGGATCCGGCAAACCTTTGATGTAAATGACTTTTGTAACTTTAATTGTTGCCTTTCGCATTCATTAGACCAGTGATGTATTCATTAAGGAATGTCGACTGTCTGGATTAATGTTCTGTGGTCGACTGTCTGTCAAGTGGGCATAGGTCGGAATGTAGCCGATCTAACGATGAAAATTGATTAAAATACGTTTTATTATTTCTTATAACTATTATTAAAATTTAATTAATCTTAACATTTTCTACGATTAATGTGATTTTCTGTCACCGGTGCACTTCGTTTACTCACTGCATTAACTTAGGTAGCTAGGTACTAGATATGGATAAATTTTGCATGTGGTATTACAAACATAAGTAATTTCGAAGGTATTTAGGTAGGTATGAATGCTCTAGTGATTAAAGTCGCTTTACCACTACCGTTACGCTGCCGAGTGCCAGTTCCATTCCCACGTGAGACTTTTACTTTCATAAGTAAGCAATAGCAAAACAGTATACAGGTCACTTTATAATAAATAGTTACCGTAACCCACGGACATAGATACCTACCTGTGCCCTAAGCATAGTAGAAACAATGCTAAGAAAACAAACCCAAGCGATTGTCCAGCCCACTTAGGGTGCGTTTCCACTGACATGGAGCTGGGCGGAGTGGAGAGGAGCGGACCGTGCGTTGGCCAATCATAGTGCTCGAAATCCAGTGTAGTGGAGATTTCTAGCACTATGATTAGCCAATTTACGGTCCGCTTTACTCCGCCCAGCTCGAAACGCACCCTTACGCTAAAACCAGCAATGCCTAATAAAATATCCTACCAATAAGAATAAGAATCTAAAATAAGAAACATTTATTTCTGTGTTCTTAGAAGAGTCTCTAATGTGTTTAGTATAATTTACACACCATGGTTTAGGACCTACAGCTTTTGCCTTGTTTTTACTACTAACCGCAATTAAAACTTTGCAGTAATAAATTGATCTCTAACAGCGACAAAGGGCTGAAACTTTCTAATAGGTATCTGTTTATACGAAGTGTTGATTATAATATCTAAAACTCAGTTTGGTGGTTTCCAATTTATTTATAGGATGAGTTACTTTATTAAGATTGTGTAAAGTTTGGACTATGAATTTCAAAAAATTAAGACAAGCAGAGAGCGAGCACCACTTCGCTACAATAATTGCTGTATCAGAAAATAATTTGCCACTTTAAGATCTGAAAAAATTCATCAGTAGTAAACTTCTTTTTATTTTTCTCTTTATTATATCCAGTCATGTCACAACACATTCATGCAGCCGTTTTTCGTTCGATGGCGATTCATTCAATTGATCATAATAAAAAATCAAGTAGCAAAACATTGAAATAAAAAATATAAACAGTTATTGTTTGCATTGCTAACTCATGCACAACGCAACTTCTTCAAACAATAGGTAAAATCTGCACAGTAGATAGATATCTATTGAAACATTTTGCGTTCTACCAAAAATACAGCAAACTCAGGGTTAACTTTCTATCCAAATTTTAATTGAGTAAAGGTAAATAGAAGTGTAGGTACCTAATGGATATTTTACATAACAAATTGTGTTGCTTATTTTGTATACCTAGTGTTGAAATACTTCGTAAAGAAAATGTTCATTTGCAGAGTTTTCGGGTGATCTTTACGTGTCTTATAAACAAATCTATAATATTACATAGATAACACCTTCTCGTACCTATTAGTTAGGTACTTGGTATAAGTAGGTAGATTCGACGGTACACTATCTACAAAGTACCTACTTAATAGTTTCATTCATCATACAAATTTGACGTCATCGAATGCTGCACGTGTGTATAGAATCTTGTGAACATATAGGTATTTTGTCACCAGACAACGCAAGAACTACTTAGTACCAACCTACCTATCCGATGATTAAGATTCAAAACTTAATTGTTACGTTAATATAAATCTACGACTGCGACTGACAGATAATATTGTAATAGTTCTTCCGACTTTATACTACTACTATACTGTAAAATTACTGGATAGGTACCTATAATTATTAATTACCTACTTATTGGGTACCTACATAATTAGAATTCGTAATAAGTATAGGTAAGTACAAGCACCGACACCATAGCACGGAGCCTACGCGTGATTCATAAGTAGGTAGGTACTCAGTGTCACAGATAGGCTCAAATATATCTACTTACCTAATATTAATTTTCAACTTAGTAAACTTTTCTTCCTTTAAGTAGGCGTTTTGAAAAGAAGTCACATTTTTAAGTAAAAACTTCCTTTTTTTACAATCACTGTCTTGTAAATTGACTCTTTGATATAGAATGTAAATAGGAAGTTGCTTTCTTGTTCGAAACCTTGAGAGTTCTTCCTAATTTGCACCTAACTTATTCTTTGATTCGAGGTGAATATTTACCATTTACGTCCGTTTTGTTTTTTACGTACAATGAAGTAAGGGTCTATTCCACTTTGATCACCTGGATGTTCTTAAGCGACTCTTTAATGTCCTTTGATCACCTGCGAATATAATCAACTGGCTGCGATGGTACATAAAACTGAGTACCTACACTGAGTGTAGAACCTACATAATAGTGTACGGTGTAGGTACCTATTAAGTTTTAGTCTTTCCTATATGTACTATAGTTTTAGTTTTTACTATAGAGTCTATAATAAATACCTACTAAAACTTAATAATTAATGAAAATAATATAGGTAAATACGGCAAATTTATCTACAGATCAGATAAATGTCCGCGCAATCGAAACTTGTGCTTCCTGTTTTAATAGCAATGATTTTATCTTAGATTATGGATTTTATTTATAACAATTTGTTTTTATAATTGCAATCCTTTGATAGCTGAACAGTATTATTTTTTTAATTTTCTATACCTATATAAGTAAGTACAGGACACGTTTAGGTAGTGTTCGTATAAATTACTCCAGAATATAATTTGTGGTTTTAACCGAATCTATTAAAGATGGAACAGTGGTAGGTGCAGACGAAAATTTGACGAATATTGGGTGGTCTATATTATCAGTGATCAATTCTTATCGACACAATAGTTCCTAAGCTAATTTAATGTAGGTACCTACTACGCACGACACTATCCCTAGAAAGTGTTGTATAAAATTCATATGTAAGCAAGGTCAAGCAAATCTATAGCTCTTAGTTGACTAATTAAATCAATACCTATCTATGGCGGAATTTTAACTACTTATGTACCTATCTACCTATTAAAATTTAACTTATTAAGATTTACTTGAGTAGGTAGTTTGTTCGATAGGGAGAAAACTACGTACCTACTTACTGAGTTTCGATCGAAACAACTAGATAGAATCAGTTTAGTTGGTCGGTATGGAGTATGTGATCTACTTACTGAGAGCAGCGGTCGTAACGTTATAATATTCACTTTCGAAAGTGACATAAAGCACAGTATTTTATTCTTGTTTATCATCTTTATTTGTCAGGCCAGCTCATTTTTGCATCAGTCAGACTATAGTTACCTCTAGATAACAGCTCCGTCGCACCAAGTGAACACAAACAAAACTCTATTCTGTGGAACGAAACGTCGCTACGATTAAAAAAAGTAATATAATCAGTGTTGCCTTAATGTTACTTTTGTAACATTTTACGTTACTTTTGGTCCTCTCATGTTACACGACTCAAAATGTTACTTTTTCGTAATTTTTAAGAATCAAAAATAGATACCGTATACAAAGATATTTAAAGTTAAAAGTTACATGATTAGATTTATTGATAAAATTAACATATTTTTTCAAAGTCCATTTAAAATTAGATACTGTGCTTTATCTTATCAATATGTATGTTTTAAAAAAAATATTACCCAAATTGATATAGATCTAATGAAAGACCGTCTCATACACCGAATCTATCTACATACCAATTTTCATCGAAATTGGTTTAGCCGTTAAGAGCTGAGTGGTAACAAATACACACACGCACGTACGCACGTATGCACGTACTTATAATATTAGTAGGGTCGTTTGCCTCGAAAATGTTATTTTTCAGCTGTCTCGTGTAACTTTTGACATTCGGTCACTGGCAACACTGTATAAAATACATTGTGAAGTGACGGTCGCTCGACAGCTCATCGTTACGTTGTTTTCGATGATATTTCGTGAATTTCTATCATATTTTAGTAGTGTAGTGATTTAAGTTATCACCTCAAGATGTGGGACCCAACTCACGTTCAAGTAACTATCCAAAGAGCTCGAGGACTTCTGATTAAAGGCAAAAACGGTACAAATAACTGTTTTGTTACGATCTCTCTCGGCAAAGATAAATTCCAAACTTCCGTCAAACACAAAGCGACACAGAATGTCGAGTGGATAGAAGAATGTGAACTAAGAATACCATCACATGGCAACACAGCTGAGATTGTTCTGAAGATCTATGACGAAGATTTACTAAAGGACCATTTACTAGGTCAAGTATCGATTCCGTTAAAAGACCTCGATGTTTATGAGCGACCAAGAAGCCGCTGGTATACTTTGCAAGGAAAGTCTGGTAAAGAAAATGATAAACCAAGAGGTGAATTAGAGGTCAAGATCTCCTTCACAGTGAAAGAAGGCAGTTTGACTGACCTGAGTAAAAAAGATAAACACAGATCTTCTTTGTCTAGCATTGCTCAGAATGTAGGTGGCAGTCTTATGAGCATTGGAAGCATAGAAAAACGTAAAAGTATAAAAAAATTTGCTAAAAATCTTGGCTCCAAGATGAATATAAATAAAAAAGATAAAAAAAGTGATTCCTCATCACTTAGTGGCAGTATTGGAAACCTCAAAAGCTCTGCTCTATCTACTCCTGAACATTCCACACCTAAAAGACTGCCGGGAGAAGCTGATCCTGGTGTAATTAGTGAAGATGATGATGAATTTGCTTTCGATGACTTATCACACAAGAGCTCAGGTAGCTCACTGAATGTCCAAACATTACCACGAGGACACAAATATACACCGTCACCTGTAAATGCATCATTAGAGAATTTAGGTGGGGGTGAGTTTTTGAGGAGATCTACAAGCAGTAATTTAGCTGTACCTGAAAAAGTGGTGCCTCAAAAACCGGTACGCTTAAGTCTAGATACATTCTCACCACCTCCTTTACCTGCGCAAGTTATTGACAAAAATGATGAGTGGTCACAGAAATTGTACTCAAGGAGAAAATCAAACAGCCAATTAGCAATTGATAGAGAAAAGTCTTCAAGCCTGGAAAGAAACAAAAAACTTGATAGCCCGAGTTCCCTAAAAGAGAAACCAAGCCCAAAATTCTTCAAGAAGTTTGGTAACAACAATAAACAAAAGAAATTACTGGAAGAGCGTATCATAGTTGGCGAAGAGAACATTGTTGAGGAGGATTCTATAAACCCAGCTTACAATAGCATTCCTAAATCAATAGTGCAAGACTTGGATGGTAAGACACGAGAAGACCTGATTGTCATGGTATACAATTTACAGAAAGATGTAGAATTAGAGAAAAAGAAAAATAAGGATTTGGAAAATTATCTAGATGAATTGTTGCTTAGAGTTATGGAGACTACACCAAGAATTTTGCAGAACCCATATGTTAGAAACAAAAGCATGCATATTAGAAATAAATAATGTTTGATTGATATAAACAAATTAATTGTCAATTGCATGATTGCATAAATTTATTGTAGCATGCATCACTATTCAATGTTTATTGTAATCCTGTTGTCATTAAAACCTTGATCCAATATTTGTTGCTTATAAGAACAAGAATATAATTGCTAGTATAATCCAGTTGGTTGGTAGATAATCTGTTGTGCATCCAGTGACATGTGAATCAAAATGAATGAATAAATTAGTGAAGAGTTGTTATGGACTTAACTACTTTGACTTTCACTTTTTTGAATATCTAATTTCAAAACTTAGTGCCTTAAATGTATTTGAATAAGTCTGTGATAGATATTATAATTTGGTGGTGTTTCATTGCTGTAGGCTACAAATTTGTTTGCATGACTTCTATCTAATCAATTTTGTTTCAATCTCAAAAAATCAAGATAGTTTCAAATATGATATATTATAATGTTTATTGTGATCAAACAGCTGGTTTTGCTATTGTTGCTGAAGGTCATATTTTAATAATTGTTATTCAGTAGTGTACTACTTGTGTAACATCAAAGAATTTGCAACATATAGCAACTGCCACACAATTTTGGAACTATATAATATTATTGTACATCCACTTTTAAATAAAATTTTATTATTGTAAATTTTGTGCCAAAACTTAGTATTTGTTATAAAAAATCTATTTTACATGCAGTAACTACTAATACGCATTTACAATTTTCAAGAATTTCTACTTATATTCCTGTCTAACAAATGGGATGTTTATTAGTAATTACTATAAAATATTCATACAAATGTTTATTTTATTTAAATACTGGTATGCTTATTACTCTAATGACAAATTTGGAATGCATGATTCACAAAAGTATGCTGTATGACTAATGCATACAATAATCAAGACAGAGATAACTGAATCAATTCAAATGCCTTACCATGTGACTTGAAACGTAAGTACCTAAGGAATCCATCCAATGAGGTTGATCATTATTTATTTTGTTAGTGATAAATGTAAGTTTAAATGTTTCATTTATTTATAATAGCATTAACATTCATGTATCAAGTATTTTTAGTGCAAATCATAATTATTATTCCATGTAATTTAAGACAATCATACAATTATAATTATTTGATAAGAAATGCCTTTGTGCAATAAGTGAATAGGTTCCAGTTTCGTTGATTAGTATTTGTCTAAGATTATTACTTTGAAATAAGAGTATTACATATTAAATTAAACATTTTATAGATATTTGTACCTAACTTTTCTATTAGTTACTAAGGATCTGAAGTTTGTTTATGTTTATCATTAATAATTAATTTTATCAGTGTCATAGACTTATCTATGTAAAATAGGTAGGTAGGTAAACTAGGTAATTTATATCTCTTTTTAAAATGGGTTTTATAATACTTGTTCAAAAGACAAAACAGAACAAAAATAACATTAGATTATATCTATTCTATACTATTATATAAAGTGGAAGAGTTTGTTTGTTTGAACGCACTAATCTCTGGAACTACATACACGTCGGATTTAAATAATTCTTGCGTATGATAGTCCAGTTCTCGAGGAAGGTTATAAGCTATGTAACATCACGCTACTGGCGACGGGTGCAGAGCAGTAAGCAAAGACGCGGGTGAAACCATGCCTAGGAAAGCTAGTTTTAATGATAAATTTATTTAGTGAAACTTAAAGGCCTTGTTGTCTATTGATAGACGATTATTTATTCAAATATTAAGAATAGATAATTTATTTACTATAATATATCTATAGTCCATTCCAATTCTAATTTCGGACAATGTAAACAATCCTCCATATTGCCATTGTCTATGGTTTCATGAAGTTACTAGTGACGGGGAAAAGAATGATAAAAATAAAATTAATGTCATAATACATAATTAAATAATAATTTTTCATTCTTTTTTTTACATTTTTAAATAATAATACGTTTACTAATACTCTATTTGCGTAATCGATTAATTCTATTTGATTTGTTATTTTTATTACTCCAAAAAAAATACATAAATAAAACTAAATACAAATTTATGTTAAATATGATATAGTATTTTATTGTAACCGTTGACTTATAAACTTTAAGATAATAAGACAAACAATTTACCTAATGTATAAATAAATGTAATTTAAATTAAGTGTTGACCTCTAATTACAACTATTTGACCACGGACTGAAATGGAATACTGGGATACTTTTGATCATTTTCCCGCCTGATAAAAATTGTGAAATATTGATTATATGGAATTTGTATGTATGTTACGATTTTATTGTACTATATTACAATAAAACAAATGAACTCAGACTAGCGAGGGCAAATGACAAAATATTAAGTACCTATGATATGTATTGGTTAAACTTATTTCTTCTAATAAATTACATTGGTTTTCAAAGACAATATAGAGTACAGAAAAAATAAAACTGTTAATCATTTTGACGTCTTAATTCGACCGCAAAAAGTAATTCGTAATTTTATTAAATAAACTAGATTTGATTATTAATCATTAGTAGAAATAGTTGCAAAATGAAGTATATAGTGAACAGAATGTGTATAAACCCATGTGTCATCGTCTACGGAGTTTTTGATAGAAAAATATTGAAAAGACTGTTTGTTTACATTGTCCGAAAATGGATTTGGTCGATACTGTAAGATAAACTACTTCTCTTAAAATTATTTTCTATAAAAGCGGTTAAGAGAATAGTATGTTTAAACAATCATATAATATAAGAACTAAGTATATTTCTGGAATTAATTTGTTATTAAATGTTTTTTTTGTCTAATTATGGATTTTATTTTAACATTCTAGTTGATTATCTCAAATTAAATAAAACCGATATTGTGTAAAATGATTTTAATTAGAGTAAAAAAGTAGGTACATGATTGAATTATTATTTGTGACGCCGACTCTTGGCTGGTGCTGCAACAGGTGCCGCAATGACATAGGTTTTTTGTGACAGCTTGTTCATGTAGTAAACTGTGATGATGGAGAATATCAAACTGTAACAGAAAAAAAATTAACAATAAGAAATTATCCAAAGCATCATCTAATTACAGCATTGATAAAAAAACTTTAATTGTTTTTAGTAAATATGAAAGTGTAAATTATTCATTTAAAACCGAATAATAATAGCAATATTTCAAAAGGAATTGAAACTGCACTTTTACATCTATTACATTAAGTTAATTTGTAGCAGTAACAGTATGTCATACACAATTATTACCTATTAATCTCTAATAATAATTGTATATGATATACCATTACTGCCCATTATTTTAACAGTTCCACTGCTATTCTACCCAGAGATTCAGGAATGTGTTAGATGTCTCTAGTAAATGACTGACCACTTGCAAAGTGTATACAACCCAGCACTTGTAAATAAGGGTACTTTAATAGAACAATCTGTAATGATGTTTATTGATAAGAGAGGGTCAATGTACTTGATTGAAAGATAGCAAGGAAATCAACACAGGATGGGCTGTGATACCTGTCCCTAACTGTCAAATGTGGCCATGAGTAAAAATCGTCATACATTTTAAAAATACCTTTTTAGCATCTAAAATAGACTTTGCAAACACCTTGCAGACTATGCTTTTTCTTGGAAGTCATTGAAGAAAAACATAAAACTTAGATGTATAAATTCAGAAATTGGAAATTCACTCAAGTATGCATAATGATCAACTACTCTTCTCTGGGTGAGAAAGCCTACAGAGAAACTATAAAGGGCTGGAGAACTATAACATATTATTATAATAATATTATGTAAATAATTCCAAGTTTTAAAACAAAGTGTAATAATGTTAATCAACTTTCTAATTCCCAACATCAAACAAAATTATTACGACTCAATGTTCACCACCCCAAACCCTCACTTATAATAAGAATGTAATTAACACTTTTTTGTTTAACTGCAGAATTAAAAGGTACCTTTCATAATGTGTTATATGCTTACCATGTAGTGAAACAGATTCTATGCACCATACCCGCAGCAATGAGTGATATTGTCATAGACAATACTATTTCTGGTAGCTTCAACTGAAAGTTCTTCCCAAATAATGTAGCTTCTAAATTACCAATTGCCTGTGATGTGATATTAAAGATAATATATTTTTTAAAAATTTGGCCTATAACTGTAAAACAAAAATGATAACTTCTCATAACATAACAACTTTTTCTTCGAAAAGATAAGCAGATGTGCATTACACCCACAATAATTGATCATCTATGTTGGATCCCATAAAATAGTTGGCGAGCCTGTTGACATTTTAAATACTCATCAGGTTCTAAAAGCAAAAATCTGTCTAACAGTGTATTTTCAGTTTACTAGAGCATGTTTATTATAGATAAAAGACGAAAAAAGTCTTCTATCCCATAAAAACTTTAGCAAATGTAAAGATTTCCTATAAACACTCGTAAAGTACACACTTCTTGCGCAGTGTAAACATGTGAAAAGGATACAGTAACGAAGAACATGAACATCAATGATCCCAGGTAACCTCCAAATATTATAGTAATCGGTGATCTAACTAGAATAGGTTTGTACATTTGCATTCCCGAAAATAAGAGCAGGGTCAAAATTGATGATAACACGAAAGACGTGGCACTGTTAACCGCTGTAATAAAAAAAACTCGAATTATATATAATAAGATGCATGCGAATTATATATAATATATAATAAGATGCATAAATTAAACTATACATCTATGCTGCATTGATACTTAACCCATTGCGAATTTACACCAGTATTTTATTCTTCTTGATCAAAATAATTTCGGCAAAAACACCGACAATATTTGACTGACACAGTGACACTGACACTGACAGTGCCGAGCCGAGTTCTGAGTGAAAATGATTATTGAGCTTTTGAGATTTTAAATTTTTATTAACTGCTAGGTGATTGCGATCTTTTGCCCATAGTACAGTTCAGTTCTCCGATCAACCGTACTACGAAAAATATTTATTTTTCGTGTATATATGATTTAAAATACAAATTCAGTTGCGAAAAGAATTTTTGATTTCTTATTAATTCTTAACCGAATACTAATACGGTTATTGGAAATTCACTTATTATTGGTTATAATACGGTTTCAAAGTTTTTTCGGTTTCCTACCGGAGAACTTACGTACAACTTCCTACTTAAAACTTGTTCTCTCTGACTGATAAATACGTAGACTGAGTACCTACCTGTTAAATAATGATATACGCATGTCCATGTCGCAGAAAGGGACAGTTATCGTAGGTATTGGAAATATCAGGATTACACTTCCTCAAATGATTTTACACTGTTTTGTAGTAAATTTGACTCCAAAAATAACTAATTATAAATTGTAAACAGTAAGGTATTATATAAGTATCATTGATTTCGTTGATTCTCCCTTAATGTTCTTTGCTTTGAAGTAATTAAAATATTATTTTCTACTTCTCAGTTATGGATTAAACATGTACTTAGGTATGGTTTTACAGTCGGTTTTTGTTTTTATTTCTAAAATATAGTTTTATTTTATACTTTTAGTAGGAAGTAAGTATGGGTCTAAAAAAATTAAAAATAATTTAACGTGCTGCGCAAATGAGACAGCGCCGTTTTGAAGAAAGTAGTGACGAGAAGGAAGATTTTAAATAGAGATTCAAACTCCTTAACAAAACTTTTGCTGATCGCTGAACCCTGAAAAACACAAACCAGAATAAAAAAGTGATGACCTACCAACAAAAAAGAACCATCAAAAAATCATAATTTAACTGACGGCGTAATAATTGCTTAACCACATCAAAAAAAACTCTATCAACATCCAAAAAACGGTTTATGGCCGCCCGCTCTTGGAATTTCTCAAGACCACAAGCCAACTCCAACTTGGCTTAACGACTACCATATTATAGTGATAACCACTGCTTCTAAAGCCTGACGCTCAAAAGCAAATGCCACAAATGATCACCATCCACGGACAGGTTATTTATTACTAACAAAAAATAATTTTACAAATCGATTCATATCATGGACTTGTTCATGTCAGAAATTTCGTCACAAAAGGCATCGACGCGTTGCTTTACACCTCTGCACTCCATGCATACGTTTATATTATAAAATATAAAACTAAAACCTAACTACATAACCATTTTTTACTAACCACCATTAAAAAATATGGGACCAATATACCCTTTTAAATAAAAAAGAATTTTCCAAATTGGTTCATTAATGACCGCGTTCTGTTGTAACAAACATACAACTACTGACCCGTTTTTTATAAAAAATATATAGGATCAATTTCAGAGGGTATACCTACCCTTTGTACCAAAAAAATAATTTTTCAAATCGGTTCATAAATGACCGAGTTATGAGGTAGCAAACATACAAAAAAAAAACTATCGGATTTGAGAACCTTCCTTCTTTTTGAAATCGGTTGAAAAACACAGTAAGTATACTTACGGAGGAAAGGACAACTTCGTTAGTTTCTTTTCACCATCACTTGTGCATCCCAAAACACTACAATGGACCATGATTTATCATCTCTTTCTATTATATAACTGTAAATGTTTGTATATTTAAGAAATACACACACAGGCACCAACTTCAAAATTATAAAATACTTATTTAATTATTTCTGATAAACTAAATCAAAATACGAATTACTTTGTTTCGATTTCCTTCTTGTTTGAAGTCGGTTTTCTTTTTCTTAAAATTATTTTATTTTACCATTTTTAGTGATGGATAGACCTAAAGTATGTATTATTTATGTATACACTAAACATTTTGGCCTATTGAACCGTATGAAGTAAGCCCGACATGAATGCTGTTGAGGAATTCCCTCGACTGTCTATGGTCACCTATAATGGCACATAAAACCCGTATGGGAGCAAAGTTCTCATCATTCGAAATAAATTAAGTCCAAACACTAAGTAATTGCTATAAATCGTTGAGGAGTTTCCTCGACTGTCTTTGTGCATCATCAGATCGACTCCAAACCTTTACTAAATAGTAAGTAGTGCCTTAAAATACGTATCGAAAAACATAACAAATGCACTAGTCGTCAGTACGATTTTCGAAAGTTCCCCTCGATTTCTCTGGGATGCCATCATCAAAATCCTGGTTTCCTTATCATGGTACCACCCTTAGGATATTTCCTTTTCAACAAAAAAAGAATAATCAAAATCGGTTTATAAACGGCCGAGTTATCTGCGCACACACATAAAAAAAAAAATATGTATACGGTCGAATTGAGAAACCTCCTTCTTTTTTTGAAGTCGGTTAAAAAAAAATATACAGTCGAATTGAGAAACCTCCTCTTTTTTTTAAAGTCGGTTAGAAATAAAATCTAGTCGTATTAAGACTAGTAGGAGTCGTTAAATCGATTAATATTAATAATCGATTTGCCGATGTATCGTTACAACCCCTATAGCCTAAAGGGGCTTTAAGGGTTGTAACGATAGCGATACATTACATTTTTATTTTATCATTCATTGTTGACCACAGAACAAGTACTGCTTTAGTACTTGTTCTGAGTTGTTTACACAAAAATGACGTTTAGTAGATAACGCGTATCACTGTAATGAATTTATATGAATGATTAAAAATGTTAACAGACTTATCAAGTATTATTACCAAATCTCTGAACAGCAACAGCAGATTTAACATAATTGAAAGAAGTCAAAATAATGAGTCAAATCACGAAGTTCGTTCTAAGGAATATTGTGAGAAGTTTATCGCTGCGTAGTTTTGTAAGTAAATGAATATTACCGTGTAATTCACATGACTAATTCTTTCAGATACGTTCAATAATTCAACTAATTCCTGTTGCTAAAATAACTCAAAAAAAGCTTGTATTTTCTTCGATAGTCTTGTACAACTTTTTGAACCCTGAATACGTAGGTATATATTTATGTTTGAAGCAAAACATCATGTTATTTTATATTATGTATGATAAAACAATTAAGAAACAAAGACTGAAAGAGACAAGCATACCTTTTAAACCTTTAGGTTTAATACTAAGAAATTAT
This sequence comes from Parascotia fuliginaria, assembly GCA_963082885.1. Classification (NCBI taxonomy): domain Eukaryota; kingdom Metazoa; phylum Arthropoda; class Insecta; order Lepidoptera; family Erebidae; genus Parascotia; species Parascotia fuliginaria. The sequence goes on from OY720172.1 coordinate 14,640,016, forward strand.
TTGAAGATTCAAACAAATTGCTAATAAACATTATCTCAACTCTTATGCACCTGAATCATCATATCATAGCAGCTCGTTATTATTCCACTGCAGGTGATGTTGCCAAGCATCCTGATAAAGCCATAGAATAGGTTTTAATAGCGTGTCTAGCCAAATTTGGGCCAATTCAGCTATTTGCCCGGCTTTTTACATTAGACCAGTCACTTCAAATTAAAAAAGCTTGATTTTTACTATCAAAACTTAAGGATCTCCAGCCTTTTTAATCAAATGTCTGGCCAAACTGGCTGGTCTTTCAGGCTATTAGGTTTGCTGACCTGGCAACTGTAACTGCAGGGAAAACCTCTTAGAGAAAGCATTTAATTTTATGGTACAATTAAGAAAAACATTGCGAGGAAACCTGTACACACTGATCAACAGTTGATTGCCCATACTTGTCCTTTTGATACATCGCCTAACACTACATGTGATTGCAAACCATTAGAACGTACAAAATCAATCAAATACTTAGGCGTCACAATTGATGAAAATCTCAATTTCAAAATGCACATAACAGCTTTAAGTAAAAGAATATGTAAGCTTACCTACATCTTTAAAACCCTAAGATATGTAGCCAGTTCTGCAATTCTTATACAGGTTTATTTTGCCTTAGTCCAATCTTTGATCACTTACTGCATTACATCTTGGGGAGGAGCACCTAAAACGACTCTTAAACAACTTGAGATATCCCAAAGGACTATTCTGAAAGTTGCCACCTTCAAACCATTTCGTTACCCAACCAAACTACTATACGAGTACTGTGAGGTCCTTACTGTATGACAACTTTTTCTCCTTAATATCATCATCAAACAGCACTCTAAACTAGAGTATACTGCTGAAATATTCCATAAACGAAGGGGTCGCTCAGTATGTGAGCGGGCCATACAACCTAAAACCTCATTCATACGCAGGTTTTATCCCTTTTTAGGTTCTTATATCTATAATAAAATAAATCAAATTATTAGTATTTACACTCTAAATTTACTAATGGTCAAAAGAACTGTTACCCAGTGGCTAAGCAATCTATCGTACCATGAAACCGAATCTCTAATTACCGTTTTGTGATGATCAACTTGGTTTGAAAATTTCTCGACTTACATCAAATTCTACGCTCTTACTTAATTTACAACTAATTTCTACACACCCTCTGACACACACACACTCATCCATTCACTAAACACATGCAGAGGACCACTACACTACACTACACTACACTATTAGTTTATTTTTACATTATTTGCTTTTGTTTATAAAAAACTTATCTATATTCACATAAAGCTTACTAACACTAATTGTATCTCTGTGATGTGGGCCAAAATAAAATAATGTAACCTAAACCGAGGATTAGAGGCGCCGTATGCTGAAGCACAGGTTTCACACCTAGTTCGGCTGCGGAGGCAAATGATAGACACAATTTGTACATTGTTGAGCTCATAATTGTAAAATACCTACTTACCTTAAGTTAAAAATTGTGAATGTAAAAGTTTTTGAACCAATAAATTTATTATTATTATTATTATTATTATTATTAAATTCTCCAGTTCACATTTAATAAGCTTAAGCACCTGAATAGCATCAAAATATTCATAAAGGTGACAACTTTGTTTCAGAGTACTGCAATATCTGAGGTCAGGATATATGAAGTGGGACCTAGAGATGGCCTTCAGAATGAATCTAAATTTGTACCTACTAATATTAAAATAGAACTTATAAATAAACTAGCTGCTGCCGGAATTAGAGACATTGAATCGGCCAGGTAATATAGGTAGATATGTTACCTACTTTATAAAATTTGTTAGAACCTAAGCCTGTAAGAACTAACATAAATTTGTAATTGTTGTAAGCACCTGTAATGGGGTTTCGCACTGAACTAGTCCTATTGTTAATTTTATTGTAACATTCCTCTGTGAAATGCCGATGTTGAGTCTTGTTAAGAATAAACTAATAAATTCTCGCTAATTGATACAAAGACCTGTAATTTTATCTGTCTCTTGTTTATAGCTGTAATGATTTTAGACATTCTACTTACCGCAAAATATGTAAAAATATAGTTTTGCCAGGCATCAGAATAAAACTGGACATAATTAGGCTTTTTAGATGCATGTCTGGCTAAATTAAATGGTGGCCTGACTGGCTTTTGTTAAGCTTTTTAAAGACTTCCACAGATTTTTTTGTGTTTCATAATAATTATGGTAGGTATATAATAGTCTCACTAACATGCAACTAAACTATTGTGTATAATTATATATATATATACTGTGCATAATCTATTGGAGTAAATGATATGTATTGTATGAGTTCCTGTGTATTTAGAATTGCTAATATTAACATTATTGCAAGGCATGTTTGCTTAGCCAATTTTACTCCTGGTGCTTTCAAAGTTTATAAGGAGTAGTTACCAATCAACATTACAAAGCCAATTGTTGTTAAGGCATAAAAAGCTAACTAAAATGTACTTCTGTCTTTAGTTAAATGCTGTTTTCTTACACGAGGGTAGGCAGAAAACACATGTTCATTAAATATATTTTCCTTTAAAAATAAAAACGTTGAAATACGTATGCGAGATATGAACAAATTCCATGCCAGCCTTCTCTTCCATTCCTCAAAACAGATGGCCATGAATCAACTAGGATATGCCAAATTTGCTCGCAATCACAGACACGCTCTTCAGTCAATACGATCATAGTTTGACCGCGCAGTCAAGTAACACAATAATTCACTTTTTCTCATTACCTAATCTATTATTAGTTACGAAATGACGTAATATTACTCATTATAACTGTAATGAGTGTAATGTACAAAAAAAATAAGTGTATTGTCACGATTCGCCGGCATTTATGTAAATAAACATACCTACTATAACATATATAGGTAGGTACAATGGAACAAACTGTTGAGGCACGTTTGCGTATGAAAAACCTGGCTAATAGCGTTAGTACCCTGTAAAATTGTGCTCGATTTGTACGAGAAGTATTGATGTGCTCTATCATTCTTAAAGATCCTCATTTACGACAATTATGAGAACAAGTAATATATATTATAAAAAAAAACAAAAAGCTCGCCTGTCTAAAACAAAGTGGAAAGAAACCCATTTTTTTCTCGTGCTGACGCTACATTGAAATTATTATATGCCCTATACCATACGGTATATATCCACGCTGGTTTTAGCATGAATGGTCCGGATCGTCCTGGGAAGTATTACGCTCTCATAGAAGATCGACGTAAGAGTAGTAGTATCCGTACGTTACTGCGTTCCGTTCGGTGAGTGAGAGAGCTGGATGCCCAATTTCCCCCTTTCCTCTTTCCTCACTTCTCTCATTCCCTTACCCTGACCTCATTCCCAGCCGCCATAGTGGAGGCCCCATACCAGCTGTTTAAGACGAAGGCTTTTAGTATGGTGGCCACCTTTTCTGGATTCCACTGACTACCTACCATCAGGCGGGGTGAAGTCACTTTGGTAGGCTAATATAAAAAAAAACCCTGTGTCAGTCCCACAATCAATACAAATCTAATGGCAGTTCATACAATAAAATTCTTCAAGCCATTTAGGCTGGTAGAGCGTGCTGAAGAAATAGATATACATACTCACATACACACATATAATATACATATATACAAACATACGCTCGAAAAACATTACCCTGCTTGACTACGTCAGTCGGGCAAAATACCAAACAAGAACAGAATACCTAGGTACAGTCACACACACACATACAAACCTTAGCATTTATAATATTAATAGGATGTAGACAATGTAAACTTACAAATAATAAAAAACTAACTGAACCCAATAATTTGTCAACAGTTTTGTTAGTCCAAAATGGGTAAAACAAATGAGCGATGGAGCGGCGGTTATGAAGAATTTACCTAGAGCACCTGGTGTCAACTATCCGGTGCTTATGCCAAACTTAAAAGGATACGAGATTGCCGTGAGATAATTATAATTTTGTGTATTGTATTGTTACTTAATTGTATCATTTTGGAGACATTCTTGTATATTTTATATTATTACTGTATACAGAAACAATGCAACATAGAAGAGGTAGCGATATTCCCTGCGGGCTCCGAAGGTTTTTCACAGAAGAACTTGAACTGCTCTGTAGATGAATCCTTAAAAAGGTTTAAGTTAGTAGCTGACCAGGCTGTAAAGGATGGTGTAAGGGTTCGAGGATACGTTTCCTGTGTTGTCGGCTGTCCTTACGATGGACCTGTACACCCGAAAGGGATTACTAAGGTAATTGATGAAATTTGCTTTAATCATTTGAATTTTCAAATTGCTTTCTTAACTAACCAGCTTAAGAATCGACCGGACAAACATATTGAAAATAAAACTTAGTTGGTCGTATTTAAACGAAATAGACTTCCTATTTTTAAAATTAATGTTGGTTTTCAAAGTACCTAGGTACCTACTTCATTAGATATAGGTACATATAACAAAACAATGTTATTCATTTTATTTTAATCAACAAAAATATGTATTGAATGATTGGGTAAAATATATCTGTTATCGCAACATAGGTAACACCTCAACAAACCTATGCGCCTAAAACCGTTTCGGGACACAACTTCATCGTTTTGACGGGTCTACTCGTGTTAGAAATTATTATAAGGTGCCTTACCTCTATACCCTAAAAAACAGAAGTAATGAGGTATCCATCTTATAATAATTTCTAACACGAGTAGACCCGTTCAACAATAAAGTTACGTTTCGGGACACAATACATGTCCAACTAAACAAAAATTGGATTTCTTAATATTATTTCGGCCGCATAAATATGAACCACTGGTCATTAACTATTTAAAGCATTTTGATAAACCAAAATCGTGATCAATATTTTATGCACTCGTTAAGTTCCCTCATTCTCAGTAACCTAGAGGTAAAAATAAACCTCTGAAATGTATAAATCATTATAAAACTTTGTTTGCACAGATAACGGAACAACTTCTTGCTATGGGATGTTACGAAGTATCTTTAGGAGATACAATTGGTGTGGGTACAGCTGGTTCGGTACGAAAAATGCTTAAAGAAGTATTATCAGTTGCCAAGCCTGAGCAATTAGCGTTGCATTTCCACGACACTTATGGACAAGCATTATCGAACTTGCTGGCTGGACTGGAGGTAATAAAAGTTTTTCATCATAAAATCTTTCCATCAGCTTCAAAGGCGTCCAATGCCGTAAATAAGTCTAAGGCCGCTAGTAGATTATCATAGAAATATGATCAAAGATGTGTAAGTCATTTTTAAATGAAGAACATATGACGGTATAATAACTACATGTGATTATCTATGATCATAGTTTGAGAGTCGTCGAACTATGATCATAGAATTTGACAGATATGAAATCATATTTATATGATAATGTAATACCGCTCTAACAGTTATATTCAACGCATATCGTTTTTCTTTATATATTAAAATATCGTTTAAGTATATTATTATAATAGAGAAATTCCTACCTTCCTAGTTTTTAAAATCTATAGGGATCTACTACCAATGTGTAGCAGTTGGGATAGACTCCTTTTGGAGTCCACCCACTGGTTACCATTAGGCATAGTGAGGAGGTTTTGATCGCCAAATAAAACATAAAATAAAAACTTTTATGAAGACAGAGTAACAGATTTTTTTTTGCCTTATTATCCAACCGCGTACTCAGTCGAAAACTTACAGCAAATACCGCGCAAGTTTTGTAACTTCTCAACAAATTAGATACAGTACATGAGTTATGTATGGTAAGTACATTCCTCTACGTTGCCCAACGCGTAGCTATTTAATTTCCCACACATAGTTTTATGTCAGTTTACGAAATTACTTGTTAGGTATTCGATAATAACGCAATAGTGTGTTTCTGCAATAGTATGCTTAATATTTTTGTGATACCATTAAAGTCTCAAACAAGCTTACGTTAGGTACTTGTAAGCCTTTATTCCCATCTGCCACTTTCAAGCTTGCCACCGGGGTGGTGGTTGGCACTAATACGTGGCGTTTACCACCCCAATGGTACCTATTTAGTTTCATCTACCCCCTTCGTTATAGAACAGGGGTTTATTCGCATTTCGTATTGCACATTATCAATGGAAACTGAAATAAAACATCACTGCATAATTATGATTCATAAGCAATGAAAATGTATATTATAATGGATAATATACGGAACTTTCATTTTAATTACTAATTCTAATTTTTTCATAAATAAAACGAACGTTTTTATAATTACTGGCAATTATTAATGTCTTTCATACACTTACTTATTTAAACTATAACGAAGGAGACAGATAAATCAGAAAAATCCATTGACCACCCGGGAGGCAAACGCCACTTATTAGTGCCAACCACCACCCCGGTGGTAAGCTCGAAGGTGGCAGATGGGAATAAAGGCTTGTAAGTACAATATACAGACCTAAATAAATACCTACTAAATACTTATTTATTTACATCACCAGTATTGCTTGTTTGTTTGTGACTCTGTAGCAATCCTTTGACTTAATACTAGAACAGCAACTTAATTTGGACTCCAGGCAGTTATTATCCCACTACAGGGAACGACCTCTTGGTATTCCAAGAAGAAATCAGCATTGAGCGCCACGCTTGCTCAAGAAGGATTGGCATTTTTTTTTATAACTCCAGATTTCCTCACGATGTTTTTCTTTACCTTATCGAGGTAAACGTTATCCAATCATCATTTGTGACTGACTGCTTACCATTAGCCAGAGTGGAGTAATTAAAAATGATTCTTTTTATAAATAAAATCGACATTTCATAAAAAAAAAAACGATAATCGATCGATTTATCATGAGAAAAATCAATTGCGCCCTACGTTCAAGTGCAAGGTTTCAGAAAATCAACTTTCTTTCAACAAGCAAGCGATTTGTATTGTGACATATAGGTATTACAGTTTGACTGCTACATTTACATACAGGCACGGTTTCGTTATGAAATATTTAGAAATCAACTAAGGTCAAATGAAATTATTATCTGCGCAGCCGCGCAGCGTACCGAATTCGACGATGAAATCAGAACACCGAACACGCCTTTGATTGGTCACAATCTTAAATGCTAACTACCTATTTAAAAATCTTAGTATGTATATAAGTAAGTACATTTGTTAGTACGTACTTACTAAAAACAAATAGCTAAGTAGTGAGTTAGAATCGCGTTATTTACAATATTAGCTACCTAACTATAACTACGATGCTATTTATTTATATAGTAATTATACATACATAATTAACTAAGCATAGATAATTATTATTAAGTAACGTTTCTAGAATGTTACTCTTATCGGACTTCTCACTCTTTAACGAACACTGCAAATACTGCAGATAAATATTTACATAAATCATAACCGTTATCTAAAACAGCTGATTTTGGCCTCAATCTAAATAAATCTTATGTTTTTAGATTTTAGTTATACCTACTGTCGTCATCAGACAGTTGTTAACATAACTCGTTTTTTGCAGTTTGGAATCAAAACGGTGGACTCGTCTATCTCTGGACTGGGCGGGTGCCCGTACGCTCGCGGGGCGAGCGGTAACCTCGCCACTGAAGATCTAGTTTACTTCCTGTACGGCCTGGGAGCTAACACTAACATAGATCTAGTTAAACTCATGGAAGCGGGCCGGTTTATCTCTAACTTCCTTGGTAAACCGACCGATTCCAAAGTCAACCGTGCTATGAGTGATAGAATAAAGAACCACAAAGACATTGTCAGAATTGCGTCATGTGAACTTTGACCTTAAATGTACGTTAATTGTATTGTACATTTGTTAAATATCTAGAACCTATGTTGAAAACAACAACTCGTAAACTGTACATAATATCAAAATTATTTATTTTGTATTCAAGGAATTTTATAAGAATTGCATTTATTTTGAATAAACTATATTATTCTCTATACTGTGTGTGTATTATTTATCCGCGGTGCCGGCGCGTGGTCATGGGCGCGGTGGTCGATGCTCGATGCGAGGCTAATGATTTTATCAATGATCATGCGAGGCGGGTGCGGCGTCGCAGGCCGAACACTCGTGCGGCGGGCGCGCTACTGGCTGCTCGCTTTTAGATTGAATTGACCTTATTTACCCGATTTGATCTTGAGCCTAAGGTCGATAAACCTTCGCTGCAGTGTCAGTGTATACTTACTTTACGCGCGCTCCAATACGACAACCGGTTTAGTTTTGTTTGTTTTTATGGAAAGAGCGTGTCGGTGAACATGGTCGAAGTGAAGATAACAGACGACATCAAAGTCGGTGGCAACAATCCGTGTTTCATAATCGCGGAAGTGGGACAAAACCACCAAGGTGACGTCGAAATAGCAAAAAAGTTAATAAAGGCCGCTAAGGTAAGCTACTTTTCAATTCATAGTTATTTGCGTAAGAACATTTGTTTGACGCTTTGTTTACATAGGCACGTTGAAAGCAAAACAAAGAGAACGGACGTTCTTTACTGGGAACTTTTGTTAAAATACAATGACACTTGCGGTTTCACACAAAAGCTTTCACGTATTAATTGCCGAGTTATATAAATATAACCATGCCAAACTTGTAATAGAATAGCCTAAATTAGTCACCGGTGATATACATACATACTTTTAAAATAAATATAGTTTAGTGGTACCTACTTGTTTATTTTACTGATGATGTCATCAAAACAAAAGATCTAAAGTAGTTACGTACATACATTGTTTAACGTCTATCGACGTAAGACATACAAAAGTTAGTTGGTAAACACGAGTACAAGACACACAAAATTTACCTACTTAATAGGTATAGAAATTTTAACATTTCTTTTAAAGGATGCCGGCGCTAACTGTGTCAAATTTCAAAAGACATGTCTCAACGAGAAGTTTACAAAGAAATACTTAGAACGGCCTTACATCAATCCGAATTCTTGGGGTGAAACTTATGGCGAGCACAAAAGACACCTGGAGTTCTCCGAGACTCAGTATAGAGAATTATTCAAATATGCACATGAAGTGGGCATATTATGTACCGCGTCGGCTATGGACATGGTAAGTACAAGCTCTTTTCGTTAACGTATTAGCATAGCACTTTATGTGCTATTTACAACACATAGGTAATCCTTGAATTTCTTCGGCACCCGGTTATATATTTCAACCAAGAAAACAAAGATTGTTTCTATATCTATCTACCTATAGTCATACAATTTGCAACAATAATGTAGTCTATAGGTAGGAAGGCACATGATAAGCATTCAAACCAAGCTCATAAATTAATTGTAAAACAGAATCGCCTGGCTATTTCTGAATATGCGTCAGTCTCCCTCTATGAACTCCTTCGACTTTATTTGCTATTTATCAAAATGTAATACCTATCTGGGTTTTTCCTGAGATTAGTATACTCAAATTTACGAATTCTAACACTTTCATTTAAGTTATTAGTAAAGTAAAAGATTACATACTAGTGGTATTACCCAACCGCGCAGGGCAAACACCTCTCCTCGAGCTCCAAGGCGAAATATGACATATTTTATGGTTGTGTGTATACGGTGACCAATCATACAATTGCCGGTATCAGTAGGTACATACAGTCCAAAATGCGAAGCAGTGTCTGTCACATAAAACACGTTTCCATCCACTTCACGGTCTTAATATATTAATTAACTACAGAAATATAAATGGATTGATTAAGTCATTATTTTTATATTATGGACTAATAACATAAGTACTTACTTTCCGCATGTAGGGCCTTTTTACACTTCAAATACACAAGTATTTGACTTTGAATACAACAATATTAAGTCAAAAACAAGGTTAATTTTATAATTAATAAATTACTTACATTTTGTTGTATTTTGTTTGTGCTCGACTCATTCGTTGAACTATTAAATTTAAAACATTTTATTACCCATGGGCTAAGATAAATACCTAGTCTGAATGTAAACATATTTACGGAAGGGGCCGGCATTAAACTCTCTGGCTTCATATTGAGTCTTAAAAAGGATATGTTTTTTTTTTTATATTAGTAACCTACAATTGGTCGTGTAGTTTTTCGACTAGCATAAAGAATTATCTACTCCATCTCTTTCCGTGGATGTCCTAAGAGCAATTAAAGAGATACGTACTAGATAACAGGCACTAGCATTACCTATTTAATAACTATACCACTTCAAAATGATCAGAAATTCGCTTGTCAAATGTGGTAATTATGGCATACTTCCTCACTAAAAATGAGTTTCAATTTGGTAACCTTTAGCTACTTTCTGTTTTTGAAGAAATACTTTAATTTATTTTCCAGGTATCGTTCGATTTCTTAGTGAATATGAAAGTACCATTTATCAAGATTGGTTCAGGCGACTCGAACAACTTGCTGTTTCTAAAGTATGCTGCATCTAAAAAGATTCCTCTAATTATTTCCACGGGCATGGTGGACAAGTCTGCTGTGAAGACTATATACGATATAATATCAGCTCAACATAAGCAGTTCTGTTTGCTTCACTGTATTTCTGCTTACCCTGTACCCTATGAGGACTGCAATCTGACTGTGATTCAAGATTACAAGAACACGTTTGATATCCCGATCGGTTATTCTGGACAAGAGATAGGCACGGCTGTTGGTTTAGCTGCTGTAGCTTTGGGAGCTAAGGTAATTATACTTTGTATCTATGTAGATTAACCATTATCCATACCTTACTATATTCGGATCAACTTCAAATCCGCCGCAAATTGTCTAAGATTTATTAGGCCTATTTGTCTAAAAATGTTCTGGAAGTATGAAATCAAGAATGGTATATAAATTTGCTCGTAGGTACTTGAGACTTAACAATAAAGCTGAGGCAACTTGAAAGTATTACAACTCTTTCGCCATCTAGGTACGCCTTGGATCGTTTGAAAATGAAAATTGTTTTTCAATAATTACTTTGGCATAGCAATAAGATGAATTTTAGCAAAATATTGTTATGCTTTACGTAATATTATTGTATGCAGTATAACTGCGAGCCCAAGTGTATTATTATTAGATAATAAACACATCGTTTAGATAATGAAACAGTTTATCGGCAACATGTCGAAATTACGTACACCACAGATAATATTCTGGTATGATGTTTTCGACAAACAATAATATTTACTAGGATTAATTCTAAGTACTATAAGTTGGTAGATATATATGTGGTTTATGCTACCATTGTACTTCAAATTTTTCACAATCTTTTGCTAGTAACTCTGATAAATAAGTTCAATTTAGATGTAGGTATTTAAAAATTTCGTGTTTATGTGAAAGTTATTCTGGCCATATCTTCTCTCCGTGTCGACTCTAATTAGATTGAGACCAGGACTCCAGCCATAAATGTCGCGCTATCGGTATTGTCTAAATTCCAAGGTGCAGGTGTTAGGGTACGTAGGGCACGATATAATAGGCCCATAGTTTTTCTTCTGTCTAAGAATAAATTTAATGACGGTAATGATAAAAATTATAAGTTTCGATTCATCAATTTAAGAAGCAAACAAATTTTGTTGTAGGTAAAAACCTTTGATAAATTATAACTCTGTATCAACCGCATCAGTTTAAACTTTGAACGCCATGCAACCAGATATAAAAGTATTTAAAGGAGGTGGCTCAAAGTCCTAAGCCACCTTAAGCTGTGTGTTATCAGCCAATCAATATTAGATTTAATAAAGAACATTTCAGTATTCTTCATCTTCATTATATATTTCCTATGCAGGTATTGGAAAAGCACATAACCCTAGACAAGACGATGAAGGGTACGGACCACGTCTGCTCGTTAACGCCACCAGAGTTCCAGCAGTTAGTGCGCGACGTGCGCGTCATAGAAGCCGGTCTTGGCACACCCATCAAGAAAGTTGTCACCTCAGGTCTGTACCATGGCTTTTGAAACTATTGTCAGAGATGTGAACATATATGGTTTAGCTATTGAGGTAGTCACATCGCTACAATCGTTCCATCAAGTGTCTGAGAATATTTTGAGGACACAAAACCTACAACTAGGACTCTCGCGACACAGAGCTTACTCCCTATCGCCCTGCGGCGAGAGTCATCTTAAAACAAAACAGTTATACTTGTATCGTGAAGCGTTTCAAGAACTTCAGTAATTTAAAAAAATATATTTATTGATAGCCAAAGATAACACTAAAATATACTGAGTTACATAGATATAAATGTAAAGTAACATCAAAAATCTATAAAATTCAAAGTGTTATTATCATGGGCATTTTACAGAGAGATTTACCGATTTTGCTTAAAATTAAGAAATAACTAAAAAAATTTGACCTTAATTCAAAGTTAAAAACTGAAGGCTGATACTTCCACCTAAAGTATTTATTCAGTTAATAGCTCATATCTTCATTATTTTGAGTACCCTACATTATTTATCCGCTTTTGAATACAAGGAAAATATTAGTAGATCAGTTAAAGGCAAAAAGGTACTGCAGTCTTAAAGTACTTTAATAATGATAAATGTGTGAATGACGTCAGATATGTATTTACAATGAAGATAACAAGTCTAAATACTTTTAATTTAGTTTGTTATGGAATGATAAGCGCTGAGTTTTCTTTAACTATCATTAAAACAACACAAATAATAGAATCGGTACCCGATAATAATACATAATATTATGTATTATGCCCATCATAATAAACACAAAGGCATAAACTTGAAAAAAAATTAACTTTGTAGTTACTAAAGGCTACTCTCCAAAAGCCGTCGTATTTTAATAGAGTATCTCTATATATAGTACTCTATTCACTACACCGCATTTTCCCTTTATCTAGGCATCATATCAAAGTAGACCGACGACCTGATAAGGGCGGCGAGCAACCGATGGATCCAGGCGGCTTACGACTGGCCAAGGTAGCGAAAATTGAGGGAGGCCTATGTCCAGCAGTGGACATCTTTCGGCTGATGATGACGAATACTATTACGTAAAGCAATCAAAATATTTGACTTAAATGTTGTTCGAATTATACGAACGACACAGCTGCATTTTGTACTCGAAATGACCAAACAAACTCATTATTAGGCAAACCATATACCTACTTCTTTTCCAATAGTATTAGAGACTATCAGTGTCTATTTTCATTATATTTCTTTATCTTTCTAGAAATTCCATGCATCGACAAGCTCCAGAAATCTCTAGTAATGGGCAGTACTAAGAATAAGGGTGAGATCCTATACCCTGGCGACGTAAAGATCAAGGTGGCAGAACCTAAGGGATTAAACGCATTGCATTTCGAGGAGGTTATTTATAAAACTCTTGTGTATGACAAGAAGGAAGACGAACCTCTTAATGAAGGCGATTTCTGCTAAGTTTCAGCCTCAGCAACAAGAGCATTGGTAAAATATGCTATTTGATATATGTATGCTTTAACATTAGTTGACAAATCACAAAATATTGTCTTTTTCTAGTAGGAATGTAATGTACAGTAATTTTTGGGACGAACACAACGCAGCAACATTAAACAAAGTTATACATCGTAAACCTTAATCATCACAATTTTCATAAAATTAATGTATAAGTTACCTTAAATAAAGAAAGGATATTCGAGCGCGAATTTTTTAAGAATAGGTATATGTATACCTAATCGTTTATTCCCAAAAGAGTGTAGTAAAATCGAAAAATAACAAAGTTAAATTATAGATATCTTTAAACTGGGTTGACGATATTTGTTAATATATGTTTTTAAATGAAAATTACTTAATATCTTACTTAGACGGAACTGCTCATAATATTGTTTTATCCCATATGCATTGATTTCTAAAAATATGCCGATATAGAAAACCATTCATACTGAATTGTAGTAAGTACATCACATAACATATTAGATTAGGCTATGACTATAGGCATACGTATTTTGTATTATTGTTGTGTAAACTTAGATAGTGTGTAGTTAAGTAACCTCTTACATTAAACCGAGATACATTTATATAATAATGAGTATAATAAAAGCTATTATTTTTCTCGGAGGAATACTGATAGTAGAAGGAAAGTTGAATTCGAAGACTTTTCCGAAGAAAACAATTGGGTTTTTGCTATACTTACCTCCCTTTTTTTATGTGTATACCTACTTTGTGAATTTTTATGTACAAGCAACAAATCTTTCTGTTTAAGCATAATATGTAAGTAAGTAGTGTGTAATTATCAAAGAACAGAGAATATATCATATCAGCATGTCACTATTGTGTTCAGTTATTGCTTTGTATATTGTACACAATTAATATTCTAGATGTAGTGATATCAGCACAATATGACAGCATAATCCTTCGAATTTATTTACGTCTCAAATGTAAATTATGTGAATAGACCTTAAGTTTAAGTTTAGTTTAACATAGAAATTTTAATTATGTAAACAGCTATAATTATATACACTTCAAATATATTATTACAAATATTTTTCTACGCACGTATTTTATTAAAAAAACATTACATTTATTTATGTCCAGGACTGGAGGCGCATCTATATTCATACTCACCTACGCAATAAAAAAATACGCAGCTTGACGTCAACACCCATTCATAAAGTTATTATTGACTCGTCGGCTGTACATTCGTAACGTAAATTTCCGCCGCTTTTCATTTGTTCCTAAATACCGCATACGTAGTTTTATCACGGTCCATAAGGCAGACGCACGGTCGGTACGTGGCGGTCGACGGCGCAGTGTCCGGGATGCGAAGGGTGTATGCACCGGCGCGCGGGCACAGTTCGGGCGACGATGCGCCGAGATACTCCCTGACGCGTTTATTAGCAACTCAGTTTTATTTTTATAGACGGTCAAAACGCGAGCACTGGTTCAGCGGTGTGTGGTGTAATAGAACATAAGTGAGCGTTGGCTCGGTGCCCGCGCCGCCACCAGTCCCCGGAGCGCCGAGCGCCGGCCCGCCCGCCGCCTGCGCCTGCACCACTCTGCTCCGCTCGAGACGCGACCGACTCGCCATTCGCGATCCTCTAATGACCCACCTCCATGGAGCTTACGTCGCAAGGCGCTAACAGAACACTTCTACTGATAAAATCAGATTTATGTTTACGCGCCTAGAAATTCTGACAATTAGTAGCGAGTTCAGAGCGGCCGATTTAGGTCGCCCGGTTCAGTGCTAGCAGCGAGATATTTTTATTGCCACTGTTGGGTGCAGACGCTCGTGCGCCTGAACACGCTGCCGGTTAAATAAATTATTATTTATAGAGTAAAATCGTAAAGTTCATTCCATAAACATTTGCGTGTGTATGTGGTTATTACTAGTTCCCTATAAATCGGTCGCGAGACTGTATTACCGAGACGTCACGATGACTGCGTGAGAGTAGCGGGTTGTGACAAACTGTTTACAATAAATTAGTGGCATTTAGGTGAAATCTATGACATTTGTTAAGTGCATTTGAGTGTAGTGGTACTGTGAGAATGCATCATTTGTATCCTTTAGCGAAAGGCGACCCACTGTGCCCGCTGGGCTTCCACCCGCAGGTGCGGTGGCCGACGCGCTGCAAGCGTTGCTTCCGCGACTACAAGGAGCACGGCGGCACTGTCCGCAAAAAAGAGGATGATTTTACTGTTTCCACGCCCAGCCTCTCTACATGGAACACACCGTCGTCACGGTCAGTGTCACAGTTTACTATCAATGTACCCAATGTACAGAAATACAAAATTTAATCTTCCCTCGTAGGTAAATGTCTAAGAAACGTAAAACAACAATAAATAAAAATATATCTACAAATTTTTACTCCAGTCAATACGGAATTAAAGAGTATGTGAGTGAGTAACTTAGCAATTCCTTCAGAAACATGTTTAAGGTAATCAGGAAGTTTTTGAACAGACACAACAGAATTATGTCCGAGTTATCTTCTATTACCTTAAATCTTAGGTTTGATACTAAATAGTGCTAATATGGTGAAGCTTAAATAGAACTTCTCAACCTTCGCTAAAACCACTGGCCTTGACTTGATAATTCTATCGTTATCTGTCTTCAGCCTGGCAAGTTGATTCTGCCCTTTTTACGGTCCTCGTGTAGGTACGGTTGGGTCTCAGACTTTTGAAGGCTTTCTTACAGGTCTGGACCCAACTGTATGAAAAACCTCTATGAACTTATTACTTTTTTCGCGTAAATTTTACTTCCCTAGATAGTTTTTGATAAACTTCTAACTTAAAGTTAAATGCAGTTTTTAAATCATCCTGCAGTCACCAAGTTTTAAACGAGTCTTTATTTGCACTGGAACCTGGAACCCTTTCGGGGTTTTGAAGTTGGTTCGGTGCAGAGCAACGCGGAGATATCTCTTGGTATATTTTGCCTGGATCAACGGTCATTACTTCTGCGGTCCATGGCTAACGTTCATTCATTCGATCTAGATTAATCTAGAATATAACTAGGTATAACTGTGCGACAGAGAAGTTGAGCTTATGTGTGTTATTCATAACTGTATACCTATTAGGGATAGGTCTCTTCTCAAATCACCTCGTCCACCCATTGCATCCTATCTATAACTAGCTTCCCGTAGCGCATTTTTACCCTCACGATGCCACATCTTTGCTTACTGCGCTGCTCCCGTCGCTAGTAGCGCAGCTTGATATTACTTAGCCTATAACATTCCTCAAGAACTGAGCTATAATACTTAGTATAGATAGATCTGTCTTTTAGAAATAAGAAAGATATAGAAGGTATTTCGAACAATAAATCTACTTTAGAAACTCGAGTTAAGCTTCAAAATTAGAAGCGAGCTTGCAAAGTAAGAGAAACTAGTTCAAAAGTGAAGATCACGACTCAATGAACCTGTAGGTTTATTAATATTATTCCATGTCTGACAAGAATTACAGAGGATCGCGTGTTTCGGCGCAAATTACGTACACAGCATAAATTAGGACGCATATCGTCCGATTCGCAAATTGATATCTATCTACCTAATAGTAATTTACTTCATACTTAAGATATACCTAGATCACTATGCAATTATTGAATTGAGAAGTATTTATAATATGTAACTGTTGGGAATATTATTCGACAAAGTGCCATAACGAACTGAACCAGCAGCTATAAAATTAGTGTGCAGTAAAACACATAGCGGAGATTACGACCACGCATTCACTCAATAATGTAAGCATAATTCTGTATTATCTTGATGCACATACATTATTTGAATCATGGCCGTGTTTACTGGCTAAGTTTACTACCTTTCTATACCTACCTTCTTGTGCTTTGGGCAACGTAGGTAACTAAGCAGAACACAAAAGTTAAAACGGAAATATTCAGTTTTTATAATCGCAATAATTAATTTGCTTGCCAAGCCTAAAATTATTGTATGGTAAACTGATTTCCTCGGGAGCGGCCAGTATGCGATAGTAAATTACACAACTGCCTGCCTAACTTTAATTACGTACCTAACTACTACTAAAAAAGTTACGTAGGTACGTAACTTTTTCTACATTAAAATATTATCTTGTGTAGTAGAGAATGGACACGGTACTCGTCTGATATGATACACGAAGTTAAAAATTTGAAACCTACTTAAGTTCCATTAGCAATAACGTTTGGGGTGAATTAATATTAAACGTTGACAAACACACTAAGGATGAAGCAAATCTTCATGATGAACGTAACAAAAATATAGTGCAAAACATTTCAGGAGTCGAAAGTGTTCAGGCATTAATAACAGCTCATCCAAAAGATGGGACATTCGTCTTGCTATACACATGATTTAATTTTTTTATTTGTGGCTAACCATGACCTATAACTGACGTCAATTTTGGATTTTGAGATTTACCTTTCCCTAATTATATCTATCTTTCAACAAAAAAAAAACATGGCAAGATTCCAAATTCCTTAACGTTTTTGTGAATTGTTTGGACTGCGTCCGTAACGTTGAAGTTTGACGCAAGCCGGCTTCGTTTGTACGTGCACTCCTACATTATAGCTATAGTGTAGCTACTAGCGCGTATTATGAAGTAGCTAAGTCAAGTGCACCAATAATCCGGTCTCATTTTATTGACTTGTACGAGCAACAAGACTGATTCCATAAATCGGCAGACGTTTGATAATTTAAGATTAAAACCGTTTAAGAAGATAACATCAATCAATAATAAATAAGCAATTAAGTCTATATATTCAGCTGTAGACAGTAAGTGGATAATTATAGTTAGATATGATACACATCCGCCCACGTAAAAGTCTAAACACAGTCTACATCTACATATTTATTTGCAAACAAGATTCAAAATAATTGACTTCGTCGGCATAGATGACTTTCATTCAGAACCTTTGTTTTCATAATTAAATCACTAAAATCTATTTATGTGGCGTAAACAGTAGGCAAGCAGATACCTAAATGACAGAATTACACTGCATTTATATCATACTAGCTGTTGTTCGCAGCTCCGCCTGCGTAAAAGTCTGTTATCGTATTTTTCATACAAACTTTTATCCCCTTCAAGCCATTTCGCGATAAAAGATGGCCTATTTTATTCCCCAGACGTACCCTACCTAGCTTTAGCAAAAATGGTTCTAATAGAATTTTTATTTGTTTTTTGTACATTATTATTTTTTTTATATTTATACATACATACAAAACTTCACGTCTGTCTCCCATTAATTAGGTAAGCAGAGACTATAGAACTCCATTTGCTACGATTCAAACATACCGCCTTTGCCACTTCAACATTCATTAAACTTTTCATACACACATGTCGGTTACGGGTGCTTGTAATTGTGCCCTTTGTCAACAAATCTCCTATTTGGTCCGTGTATGTCCGTCTAGGGTGACCTCTACCAACTTTCCCAGGCATTTCTGCTCCATAAATCTCATTCGTTATCCTACTTCCATCCATCCTTTCCACATGTCCAAACCACCGTAACATACCCCTTTCAATTTTTAACACTAAGTATTTTATATTTCAATCTGCATTCTTTTGTTATCTACTTATACTCTATACTATAAAGCGGAAGAGTTTGTTTTGTTTGTTTGATTTTTTGAACATCTATATTACATCACACTACTGGCGATGAGAGCAGAGCAGTAAGCATAGACGTAGGTGAAACGTGCCACGGAAAGCTAATATATAACATATAAACTATCGTTTAAATGTTTGAATAGGTACATATTATTTATTACATAACAAATTTTTTTATTATAGTGTGAGAATTTAAAGGTTAAATATCGATGTATTAATCCGCCCCTAGCCCAGTACCTGTACCAAACAAATTACCTGTAGGACAAATTGGTAGAACCACGGGCCCTTACCCAATATTAGGTATTTTGTTTTTCCTTCGGGTGCTAGAATTGACAGGATACTCTGTACGCTTACTAATGGAGCATGCCACATACAACTGGCCGTGGGAGAAGCAGCTTTCCCTCAAGTCTACGCTCGCTATCTTAAGAGTTTGACCTTGAGCTTTGTTTATGGTCATTACTAAGCAGACTTTGATGGAAAACTGCACTCTCTTAAATTCGAAGTCTTTGATGCTGCCACATTATGTCAACTAAAAACTGGCTAAATACGAATAACAATCTTCTTCTTAGCATTTCGATGGTAAAACAAAATCTATAACCAAAATTTATATTGTGCTGGCCCAAAACGCAGCCACGCTGACTGCATTGTCAAAAGCAGCCATCAACTCCTCATGCGTGCAGGTGTTAGTGCACGCAGGGTATGATGTACAACATCATTTGAGGTACACCACACAGAGACTCCAGATCGGTACCGTCCGTAAAACTCCAGCTAAACATATTTTTCTTACTTCGACCAACTTGAGTTCGCATACTGCGAACTTAAGGAATTCCAGATCGGCCACGGCAAAATATGTCCAGGCGGGACGAGAGATTCTCTTTGGAGGCGACAAAAGGGTCAGGTAGAGATGTCCATTTCCTCCAAAGCTAAAGCACCTCGCTTTATGTGAGTCCGTGGTCAATGAGTCAGTACATTTACATACAGTAAACATTACATAGGTACAGTAGTAACAGAGGATAGTTTTTTGCCCGTGTTACCACTAACTACAATAGACCGAATCTCGCTTATAATTTAAGGCCTGTCCGCACAGCGGTGAATTACCACCGCGAGGTTTTAATCTCACGTTTTATATTTCGCGATCGAAATTACATATAGTACTCACTGCGAATAAAATTAAGTTTAAAGCAATTACCGACTGTGACACACGTCTAAAATGGATAATAGAACAAAAATTTTAATTTTGCGTTGTTACATAGCTGAACAAAATGCGTACCTAAATTCTATTTAGCAGTGCGGCCATACTGGCCATAGCCATGACGATGCCATAGGCTAGAAAACATCCGCGCGGAAATAAACCGCACCGCATCGTGTTCAATTTGCAGAAAATCACAGATTTTTTTTATTGAGCCAATTTTTTTATAAAAAAAGAAAACCTATATGACCTAACATATTTTCATTTTCCTTATTTATTTTCGGTTCATCTGGATATAACTTCAGTAAATCGTTCTGTATATTGTATAGCCAGCAAACATTTTACGGAAGTAGATCTTTTAGAATAAGCGGGACGGTTTGGCTGGAGATGTGCATTTAACATGTACATAACGACGTAAAACGTAAGTTTTGTCTGAAAATCAGTGGTCCGAAGGCATAGTTACCTCCTCGGTCCTCTTTATTTCCTTTTTTCTCCCACAGTATCTTTACTCTGTATGGCCACCACTGCACTGAATTTGAAACAGCACCATACACCAGCAAAACTGAATTCAAATGATGGAGCTGATAAGGATTTTCAGTTACACATGCTTTAAACAAAGCGTCATCATTCCTATGTTGATTATCTTCTAGTAAGTGCCCGTACGTAAGGTACACAATATCATGTAGTACCCTTAGCAAAATAAGTAACACGAACAATTTCCAAAGTAGACGCATTGTACCCACAGTTTGAGTGATTTGGATGTACCGTGAAAATTACCTCGCTAGAGATTCATTATAAGTATAGATTACTGCAATATGTACATACAAATATATGTGTACATACATATATATGTATGTACGTACATATTGCAGTATTGTAAATGTATAATATAATGCAAAATCGGTAAAGTAGAACTAATGTAATATTATCGCTAAGTAACGGATCCATGCAGACGACGTCACGGGGTAGTTTTACAGTACATACACTTATAATCAGAAATCAGAAATCAGAAATCAGAAATTTTATTTGTTAACATAGGTACATAACAAAGGTCTTGAGATCATAAAAATAGTGCGCTATGTTTTGCCTACATACAAGGCATACAAACATTTAACAATAAGTTTATATATAATATAATATAATAAAGATACATACATACATACATAGAGTGCTAAAACATAATTCTTTTGCCTTTACCTAGTTAGGTAAAGACTGTACAAGAAAGAGTAGAATTCTTTATACTGTGCCACCGTGCCAGGTCTATTACTTTCTACATACACCTATCACTCGAAAAATACGGTATTAGTTTTGTTATGTCCAGTAGGCACTCAACAATATATTATTTAATTTTAGGATTAAAAATTCATATAGTACGATAATAAAGGAACAGAGAGTAGGATTTTTAATTTACCTAATTGTGATAATTTCACAGTCTTCAAATATTTTAGTTTGGTTAGAGACTAAGACGTTTTGTAAAGCCTTTTTTTTCTTCCTTTCTTGCAATCAAATAAATAAATCAAAATAAGATGCATTGAAAGTAGGGTAGGTATTTACTTTAGCCTAGTATCTTATCACAGATTTTATCAGCTCATGAAAAAAAATCTAACGAGGTAAATACTTGAATATTTTATCGGCATTACTTACCGATAGAATATTCAAGTACACACCGTATGTATATATAGAATGTATAGGTATTTATGCTCGTGCAAGATAACGTAGATAGTTAGGTACCTAACAGCAGCGTGTATGGTTGTTTTGTGTAGATACCTAACTAGGTCGCAAACCGACGCATGTCACGTATAATCATTGTAATTTGAGTTCTATGCTAGTTGTACGACCGACGCCGACGTTCGTGTTCCGACCGAAGCACCTCGTACATGTCGGTCGGAATCGGAAAGCGCCCTTGCCACATGAGTAAATATCCAAGTTAGATATTTTACTCATGTGCCCACCTACCACACACCTAGTTCGAAATGATAGTAGACATAGACAATATTGTAGCAAGCTCATATTCATATCCCTAGGGTATATAACAGCAGAAATTTACTGATTCTTGAGGCCCGGTGTTGCCTTGATCTTATCATGAGCGACAATAGGCTCACCACCTGCTACCTAGTTTACGTGGAACTAAACATAATTAAAGGATATCTAGGTAAGTATCTCAAAGAAGGTATTTTACTAAAAATATGAAGGTAGGTATACACCTACTTACAGGATATTCATGTGTTGAATCTTTTGCATTTGCATTTGTTTCAGTCGTGAAATTTTAGTAATTTTGATGAAAAATAATAATAAATGTAGGTAAATACCTATGTATTTAATACACTAAAAAAATCTAAATAACTAATATAATTTATTTGCAAAACTAAATCTATCCACACAATATTTTTTTTTTGATATTATTTATTTGCAATTATTGAATTACGTAAATAATTTTTAAAAAAACCGCATACGTCCGTCCGTCGCTTGCGCCGCTCTGCCGCTCTGCCTCCCGTCGCCCGCGCAGAGCCCCTGCGACGCTGATTCAGCCAAATTATCAATAACTATTGAAACATTATTCTAATAAATGAAATAAATCTATAGAGTTGACATTTGGTTTATTCCGGTTGATTCAATATAACTTTTATATTTATAACTATAGTAATTACAAAGTAATATTTCGATATAAGTGAAATCACGTTGTTTTAATATCGTTAGTATAAGTTATATAATCAATTATTGTAAATAATTCTTCTACTATTCTAAAGTTCATGAATCAAAGTACTGGGTGGCGCAAAAGTAAAGACCCTATTTGGTTCAGCTATAACATTTTTTCTAAATTAGAAAACTAGATTTAGATTTTTTTAAATGTATATTTGTGCCATTAAATTTCGTACCATTAGGATTTAAAGATGATGTCTTTTAAATGGTGACCTCCAGAGTTGATACACATTTGAGCCCTATTTATGACATTTTGCATAACTTGCCGTAACACTTCCTGCGATATGTTCGTTATTTCTTGACGAATGTTTTCTTTTAGAGCTGCGAGAGTCTGTGGCTTGTTCACATACACCCGAGATTTCAAAAAACCCCAAAGAAAGAAGTCTGGACTGGTCAGATCGGGTGATCTTGCAGGCCAAGGCAAATCGCCAAAACGAGAGATAATTCGGCCTGGAAAAGCGTCCCTCACTAAGTCCATAGTGTCGCGCGCTGTGTGTGCCGTAGCGCCGTCTTGTTGAAACCAGATGTGCTCCAGCCCCAATTCGTCCAAACTGGGTATCAAAAACTCACGTAACATGGTTCTGTAGCGTTCTCCAGTGACAGTAATCGCATTGCCTCCAGCGTCTTCGAAAAAATAGGGTCCGATCACTCTGTCAACACAGATGCCACACCATACAGTAACTTTTAGTGGGTGTAGAGGTGTTTCTTGAATAATGCGCGGATTATCAGTGCCCCAGAACCGAGTATTCTGCTTATTGACATGCCCTGAGAGATGGAAATGCGCTTCGTCACTCATAACCAATTTTGAAGGAAAATCTCATAAATAGGGCTCAAATGTGTATCAACTCTGGAGGTCACCATTTAAAAGACATCATCTTTAAATCCTAATAGTACGAAATTTAATGGCACAAATATACATTTAAAAAAATCTAAATCTAGTTTTCTAATTTAGAAAAAATGTTATAGCTGAACCAAATAGGGTCTTTACTTTTGCGCCACCCGTTATATTGTAGGCAAAAAACAAAATGAATAAATAGCATTAAAATCTACTAAATAACGAGATGAAAGTCGCGGATTTCGGCGAAATTTCGTCGGAACCACCTTAAGTTTTCAAACATGTGTCAAAATAAAATGTTTCTAAATCAAAAGCAACAGAGTATTGATATCAACTTCAAAGTAAATCACCCTCAAAATAACTTTCTATCCCTTTTTAACTCAGTCGAATTTCGGAAAATCCTTTCTTATCAGATACCTACGACATACAAAGAACACACCCTGCAAGTTTAAGGTCTTTACGATCAGCGGTTTAGGCTGTGCGTTGATTCTTCAGTCAGTCATTTAGGACAAAGCATTTTATTTAAAGGTATAGGTGGTCTTTTCTATCTTAACAGAATATCAGTGCTGCTTTGTGTTCGCAATGTGGCACAAAGCTGAGTTAGGACCATTTTGTATCTCAATATGTTTGTTACTTTTATTTTTATTTATTACAATGTATTGTTGATATGTTCTCTAAACTAACTTGTTGAGAACAAATAAATGTTTTTTCTTTCTTTCTTTCTTTCTTATCTCTTTATGTACTAAATTTCATCAAAATCGGTTCTGTGGTTTATGAGTAAAAACGTAACAGACAAACCGACAGAGAAAGTTACCTACTTTCAGATTAAGTATTAAGTATGGATGGAGCTCTTTTGCATTACCTATGTAGGTATGAGCTTTCAACTTCCTTCACAATAATGTATTCTACATATCCCTAATAATATTTAGTTGGTTATATGTTCATATTGCTAATGTATTTAGCTAATATGTGGCGTTCTCGTTACGTTTTCTATATTTCAAAAAGATGATACCTACCTACATTTATCGCTGATATGACATCAAATTCAATACCTACTTCTATGATTTATCAGAATCGAAACTCCAGTTCTATAGACGGAGGGATCTGATTTATCTGTCTAGAATTGAGTCCTTTTCTGTGCAAGTGATGTAGCCATTGTGTAAATATATTTATCAATAATGTAAAAAAGTGCCGAGGTAAATGCGAACTTTGTATTTGTGCAAGTAAAAAAGTCAACAGTCGTTCAGTATCTTTGTCAACAGCTGTGAAAGATGGAGAGTACCTACCACAAATGTTTTTACTCGTCCGTTTCTATCATATCTTCGTGATCTTGTTGAATAATTAATTTCTGAAATTGTAACTGTAGCAGTTGAAAATTGAATGTAAGTAAATAATTATATTTCTGTCTTTCATATCAGGAAAAAGCGTTTGCTATGACACGTTTATTAAAATTTTAATTATTAGGTACATTTTCAAATATGTGCGATATACGCCCTTAGGATATCGTCGTTAGTTACTACATTCCACACCACTCACCAGTATAAATAACATCCCGTACCTAATACTAATAATCATATCCTGTATTTTAAAATGCTAATCCATAGTGGGAATGACGTAGATCAAATGAGTTACATTCAAATTTATGCACGGTTAAGTTCTAAGCTCTAGGAAGCAATTGTTTTTCATAAGAGACTTATCTTTTATAGTTTCATAAACAGGTAATGGTAGGTACTCGTACATACGCCTACAAATGGTAATGGCGAATGCGTCTAACAATAAAAAAAAAATCTGCAAAATCAAATTTGTAGTTGTTTTAAATTTACTTTAGGGGTAATGCTACCACTGAGTTTAAGTGGAGTAGACTAGAAAATACAATCTCGTAAGTGAATGAGAATGCCCACACTTATTGTGCTAAGTGTCCGTTTACACAGACCGGTTCAGAGAGAATTGGACGGCGCGGCGGCGCCAGCGCTCTTCTTTTCGTATAAGAGTTTTAGAAGCCCTCAAGTACCAGCTCGATCCACTTGACTCCCTCGAACGGCGCCGGCGAGCAGTCCGAATCGTCGTAGCACGCATACTACGTTTCCAGCGTTTTATTTCTCCCACGCAAGGTCTGGAACGAAACTAAGCCGCCATAGTGGAGGCCACCATACCAGTAGTTGGGCTTTTGGAATGGTGTCCACCACTTCTGGCTTTCACTGACTGCTTACCATCAGGCAGAGTGGAGTCACTTTGGTAGGCTAATATAATAAAAAAACGGACTACCAGCTGCGATATTTCCCAAACGAGTAGGCATCGGCTACGCAGAGTCCCTGGCATTCCAGAAGTCTATGAGCGACAGTTACCACTTACCATCAGGTGGGCTGTTGGCTCGTCTGCCACTGTAGCAATGCAAAATAATAACAATAATAAGTCAGCTGGGGCTCGATCTTTCAGGATTTGCGAAACAGTTTTAGGCATTTTTTAAATCTAACAATTTTCTTTTAGCATCAAGCAAGTTTTTGGGCTTAATGGCAGCAATATGACATCGTTTTACTATTATTAGCTCAGCTGTAGGTATAGGTGGTAGGTATGTAGCTATATTCACACGAACCTTAGTGTGATCTATACATGTTGTTGTACAAATGTATGGGACTTAGGCTGGTAGGCTTAATTTTTATTATTCGGTATTCTATATTACATTACACAATATGACATTACACACAGGAATTTATTTATTAATAATAAATAAATTGCCAAAAAAGTAATACATCGCTACTAAACGATCTGTTAATTTTATTTTGCAGGAGTCGTGATGAGGATAATGGCGTGGAGGTGGAGAAGGTGGGGCGCGGGTGGGCGTCCAGCTCAAACCTTAGCACAATCGACGCACCTAAGAAAGACGCCTTCTCCACAGGTAAACCTTTTTCATTCTCAAGGGACAGGTAGCTTTATGATACTACTTAAATACCTACATTTCACGCATAAATGTATATTAGGGGTTCCGTACAATGGGTAGCGAACTTTTCTGCAATCATTCTGTCAGTCGCCCAGAGTACAGTATACAATATCAATCAAAAATTTATCGGAAGATAAGCCAATAAAACGCAGCGCAGCGCAGCTACATGCTAAATGTGCTTTCGAGACGTATCTAATTGGTAACTCTCCGTTCCTGAAATCTTTGTTTAAGGCTTTGTTCCCTGATTGGAGAGCAATGACCAGAGTATCCGTATGACCCTACATTTTAACTTGTCGTAGTTAATTGACCATTCGGATATGAATCGCCGGAGTTCTAAGCTTATAGGCCTAATTATTTTTTTTCAAGATTACGGATAATTAAGGCAAATTTCGCTAAACCTACTTGAAGTTTCTAAGTCACGGGAATCGTTCTCTATTGTAAGAGTTATCTAGGTAATGTTAATCACAATATGTAGGCATATTGTATATTCCAGCTCAGTAGCAGCACCTAAAATAAATCATTTAAATGATGACAAGTTTAAAAATGAAAACAACAAATTTGTCTAAATAATCGCCATCAGCGTACAGAATGATTAAATCATACTACCATTTAATTTAATTTCATACGGCATCTTTGCTGCTATTCAAAAACTATGACGTCACAATTTTGTATTTTTTGAACCACAAACAATTAGAGCGATAATAGAAATTATAATAGATAGAAAACGGGTAGATAAGTACTTCTATGGACTATGGTACGGATAATTATACACTTTCATAAACTGATAGTGTATAGGATCGTGATTACTTTATCTCAATGGCAAATTAATTATTTTTAAAATTATTAGTGACAAAGGTCATAGAAAATTACATATTTATGTAGATACTTACATCACTGTACTTGACTGTACCGCATGACAAAATGCTAGCGTATCTAATTAGATTTTTTTATTATTATTAATCGTAAGTTGTCATTTCCATCCAGGTTCAAAATATGATAATACGTTTCTACTGACTTATGTGATATGTAGGCTTAAACAAACAATATTTGTTCTCTACCTAATCAAATGTTACCTATAAATTAACAAACTAAAGGCAACATCTTGTCTTCCTCTTACCGAGTGGTTGACGGTTAACCTAATGTAAGCAGATCGCCCATAATTCATTATAACCGACGTGATCTAACGTCTGTATCATCAACATGGTAATTGATATCTTAGCTAAAGCAGTTCGCTCATCTAAGGCGAGCAAAATATCGTGATAATACCTATATTATTAATTTGTTTACAATTACCTATACGAGTATACGAACACTTCTTTACTGAAGCTCAATTTCTGTATCACTCTTGGAATTAGGTATCAATATAAGCATTTTCAGCAATGCTACTTTCTTCTGTAAATATAAAAATTAAAATAAATTTAGGTAGGTATGTAACCACTGACAGTGTTTGTAATAGAACTAAAATTTGTATCTTCAAACATCGTCGTTTACCAGTTTTTTAAGCTGTCTCTTTCTTTTGGTCAATCATTTTCGGTAATAGCTACAAGGATCAGTTTTCGCTCTTTCTCCATGCATCTCAATTCTAAGTATAGATATGTATCTATCTATACTAGGCTATAAATATACCTAGCCGTTTACTAAGAGACGATAGAACGATGACGTAGATACTCCTATTTACCACTTGTAATAAAAGAAAAATCCGTAATGTAGCACTGGCTTTATTGTTAACTATACTTTTCAAGTGTTAGGTATACGTATACTTAGGTCAATGCTCCAAACTAAATATCTTTGTAAGTAGGTATAACATCATTGTTGTTATGAAAGACAACTTCGAAGGCGAACTAAAACATTGCCAGTCTTCGAAAATGTACCTTCACTACGGGCAAACAACTTATAGCATTTAGTAAATTTATTTGTGTTGATACTTGCTAAATGTTCAAGAAGCTGCCAAGTAATGGATCAGGCTATTGATATCATTTAACTCGATACTAATAAACTGAGGACTTTTTTCTGTGTCACAAATATAGATTCTTAATACCTTTCAGCCCACCTTTTTCTTTGTTTGTAACACGAAAACAACGGAACAGATATATGCTAATGCGCGCCAAGACCATAATGATTTGCCTATATTAGTCACATAATTATTATAGAACTCCCACATAACATTGTCGCCATCATCTACCTACTTAAAATTTTTGGCCGTAAGAATTATTAAAAAACTGTTAGAAACCTATACATAAAAGACGACAGCTTTCTCATGTTATCCCATAAATCCTACTATCCTTATAATATTATAAATGTGAAAGTTTGTGTATCTGTGTAGATAGATAATTGTGTTTGTTACCACGCAGCGCCAGAACGTCTGAACCCTTTTCGATGAAATTGATATGTAGGTACATAAATTCGGTGCAGGAGACGGACATAGGATACTTTTTATTTCGAAAATCGGTCTGATTCCCGAGTTATATTAATTAAACACATACCACATTCCACGCGGGCAAAGCCGCAGGACGCAGCTAATTTTAAATATTTTTAAATGAAGATACGACAAGCAACGGGCGCCAATACGTTGATACTACATCTACCTACCTACCGACAATTAAAAATTAAGAAATTCTAAATTTAACTCTTATGACATTCCGTGAACGGTTTCACTCTCAGGAAAATATCGTAGATGTGTGATGTTAGCTGATGCACTTAAATGATTTTTTCCATTTCGTGCCTCAGTTATGTAAAGTTATAACTAGTTATTGCATTGCTATTTTCTATACATACTGCTGTAAACGTGCTTCACTTATAAATATCTAACTAGTAAATTATGAATATCTACCTGCAATACTAATTTTATATTGTAACTTACTCGTAAGATCTACTGATCGGCCTGCTTCACTACTACTAAAACGCAAGAAATAAAATATGTGTGATCTGTAAATAAGTTTTACGGAGCAGAGTCCTGCTTACTATATGATTATGTACAATGTTTGTTTAAAGACTTATTGATGTTGGTCTTGTCTTTTGAATATTCTATTTTATTACCTATTACCTACCACATTTTTTACAGTAGGTACATTAAATCTTCTGTCAAGCATGAGTTTGTTATGATTTCTATTATTAAACGTTCATCTCGTTCAAGATTGTAAATGTTATGAACTTTCAGGTAGGTAACTCTTCTGAAAATAAATTGAGCTCGATCCAATGTAGTTGTCGTACCTAAATAGAATGTATAACTTTGTTAACAGACTATTTTTTTTAAATAACATTATTACTTATTAGTCATCATTCTCCTTTCCTCCATTCTTGCTTTATAAAAATAAAAACCTATCCAGCCATTCATTTCACTCTTTGGCCTTCTATCTCTTTCTTATTACAAAACTCGCATTCACGTTAATACTGTAACACTTCTTACGAGATTAAGATTTCGAGAAATATAACAGGCTACAACCATGCGAGTATCAACACTAAATGATTGGTTTACAAAATCTTGTTCCAATTTAGATCTGAATAGATTAATTTAGGGAAACGGAACTTTCTAAATTTACTTTGAAATATTTACTTAAACTTTTACAGTGAAAAAACAAAAAATCTCAGGAATTGCCA
The DNA here is from genome assembly GCA_963082885.1 of Parascotia fuliginaria. NCBI lineage: Eukaryota > Metazoa > Arthropoda > Insecta > Lepidoptera > Erebidae > Parascotia > Parascotia fuliginaria. The sequence goes on from OY720172.1 coordinate 14,670,209, forward strand.
ATCCACCTTTTGTAAGCGTGGTGATCAATATCCAGGCCTTCCCTGTACGGGAAGATGCCTGCCCTCATTGAGGACAATAACGGGTTCATACCTACAGACATGATCATTACCGTCATCCTTCACATTGTACCTCATGTCAGTGTAGTCATGAATTGGATAATGCAAAAGTAAATCCAATGCTTTTATTACTAAATACACTTTTACCTCAAAAGTCGAAGGCTTCATCTTTCATACCTCTTTCGCGGATACTCATAAGCGTTACTATGGTTCAACGTTCAGGGTTCAACAGAACCAGTGCATCGTGGACGTCGACGCCGGATCTGGGGGCAAACGACACCGAGAGCACGAACGCTGTCACCGTCAGTCTCAAACTGCCCAAACGACGGCTCACTGGACCTCTACCGTCATTGGACACTGGGCAAAATAATGTCACTGGTATGATTATCTGACCTACGTGTTCTGTTTGCCATAACACTTGCAAGCTAAAATAGTTATTATTAACTTTAAGGTTGATGTTAAAATAATTATTTTTGCTAAATTTAGTTTATAAGCCAGGGAACCGTCATAAAACGACGTACAATACTCATCAAATTGTTAGGCATAGAAGCGTGGGAACAGCTACATAACTTATTATTAGGTACAGGTACTTGCCTATTGAAATGAATCTATAGAATATATCTATGAATTAAACACTATGTCTTGCATAACGTTTGTTATTATTACGCTGTTACTCTTGGAGATAAAAGAAGGCTTGGTTGTATAAGAAGCACAAAAAGCTTTAACTATTAATTTCTTGAAAATTTCAAATTAGTTTAATATTGAGTTCGTGAATTATGCTTGCTATTTTTCTGGACATCTATAGTCAACGCCCAACTAATGCTACAACCGGTTCTTCGCTTACTGCATCTAGGTAGTCATCTACTCTATCTCAACTATTTCGGCCATTTCATTGAAATAACCATAGTCCGATGACTTTGTCTTTCGATACCAACAGTTTTCTAAGTAGGTATCGACCAAAAGACAAAGTCGCTTTATTATCTAACCACTCGTTCATGACATTGCTGTCAAACATAGCTCTTCATTTCAGCATTATCGTCATCATAGTGTTTTTTTCGTGAAGGTTCAGACAATATAGATCCACGTGTCGCTACTCGTTAGCTATGCTTACGCCTTCAAGTACTTTTAAGTACCTACCTATGTATGTCTAAAGACTTTTCCTATCTAAATAAGCAGGTCGGCTAATTAATCCGGCCATTACTATCTATATTTCTCACACAGATACGGTGACATTGCGGCGACCATCACCGTCACCTCCGCCGTCGAGTGCAACACAAACACAGATTACAATAACTAAAAATGACTCACTCGCTGAACGAGTCCGAAAGGTAAGCTATAACAACTTTAGACTCATAAACTATTTCTGTTAACGTTGCAATATAAATATTTATACGCTACCTTATGCCAGGTGAACAGTATTAGCGATCATATTAATGTAACACATGGGGCCAAGCATACAGAAAGTAACTAGTGTGATGAAGAGACGTTTTCATTCAGTTACAAACTGATGATACTGGAATTTTGCAGACAAGACTTTTAAGTTCGCATTAAGTTACGAATGAAATTATACCTAAGGCAAGGCAATACATAAAACGAAAAAAAATGATTGGTTGCTGTCTACGAAAAAATTAAAAACGCCTAATCATTTCTATGTAAGCCAACGTATCTCAATTTTGACATGTTTGTATCCAAATTAACGCTTAAATTTAAGCGTATTTTATGGAGACAAAAGGCTATAAACTAGCGTAACTTTTGTTTCATAAGCAAAGTCAATGATGTACTTACTGCAATTGGCCATTCAAAGCATTTGTAATATTTTTTTCTAGTAGCCTTTTGTTGACTAGTACATATAAATCAGGGGCAGCTCTACCCATGGCTGCCATATAGCTGGGCTACTGATCCCGGGGGCGCCTCAGTGCTGTGCTTGGTCGTGATCGGTTATAAGCAATGAGTATCGTCTTTGGTTATAAGTCTGGCTTGTTTATTTAATCGAACGGCGCGCGCCAAGGTTTTGCTAGCACCCGAGCGCTCGACAGGACTGAATTCATCAAAAAGTTGTCCATACAAAAGGCACGTCTGTATCTCATTTTTTTTTTTTATATTAGCCTACCAAAGTGACTCTACTCTGCCTAGGTTTACTTGAGCTGCTAAATATATATATGGTATATTGGTCACCAGTAATAAGATTAACATCATAATCATATTATGACAAACTTGAGTTGTTCAATGATTATTGAATAAATCCGTAACACAACTCATAATTTCCATTCAAACTAAGAATGTTTTAACATTGATGTTTAACGTTACTACTCAGCTCGTATTGGTATTTCTAATCGAGCATCGTAGGTTTTACACAAATTTAGTTGTATCTAAAGCATGTTTGTAATAATTATCTGACCAAACCTAAGGACCAAACAGAGTAACACTATTGTTTTCACCTTGGATTCATAGAACTAGAAAAGAGAGAGAGAATAAGTGGGTCAAGCAGATTAAGCCGTCTACCGATTGCTTTCTACCGGACTATTTGCGATGCGTTCTCAAAATAAACATAAAAGGTCACCATGGAAGTTACTGCTTGGCAATGTGCAAGCGTTATAATTAATTGAGGAAATGACCTATTACTTGCGTTCAATCGTATAAATATAGATTATTGCCAAACAGTTAACGCGAATTTCAATCACGTAAAGCTCCATATTAATTGCATATTAATAACTTAAAAAAAAAACCGCGTAGGTTTCATTAAAATGAATTTCCGTGCATACTCTAATAGGCAAGCTTGCTTGCGTGCCTCTATTTACAGATGCAGTTACTAAAATCTCAAAATAGTTTTGAAAAAGAGTCAAGTATAGAGAAAGAGAGAGAAAGGCGAAGTTTATCTAAAAGTAAAGAGGTTCATCAAGAAGAAAAGATAACACGGTCCAAAGAAGACAGAAATGCAACGAAAGAAGATGTTAACTTTATGATGCAGGTAATATCTATAATGAATCGATTAGCGGAATTTAAAACAAGTATGCATGGTTGTTTTAAAGACAACTTTTTATTCCAAACCTTTTTTCTTTTAATTAAAATTCTACTGGTTATAATGCGAAAATGCACTGTCTGAAGTTGTGATATTTATTTATTTTTGATACCTACTTTACTTATATCTACATAATTTTACTTCAATTTAAAACACTGTTATTTTTTTTATTCTGGTGATTAATGCTTATGCCTCTTCTATATGAGAAGAGGCCTTTGCCCTGCAGTGGGACAGTAAACAGGCTGGTATATAATTACGGCAAAAGTTGCAGGTCTACCATGTCTACATAATTCTGCCTTAATTTAAACAGATTTTTTTATACTTTACGGCAAAAGTTGTAGGTATAAAATCAAATAATATTCCAACATACTTCTTTACTTTATATGACTTTTTATTTTGTGTATTTTGTGTTAAGAGCACTATACCTACTATAGTAAAATTTAATTTATACATAAATATCTCCAGGTGAAGAGTTCTCGCAACTCATCAGCGAGTTCAAAGCCGCCAGTACGGGGCGGTCCATCTAAAGACAAAGACGAATCAGACGATGACACCAGTACTGGCGGTACCGTCACTACGGAAACCACACTCGTCGACGTCAATATTAAGGAGTATCAGGTGAGAATAAGTAACGTTTTAGCATAATTTTAAATATTAAATTATAAGATTATGTATTTCTTATACAACTTGTGACAAACAAGCATACAGTTCACCTGCTGGTAAGTGGTAACTGTAATCTATGGATATGGTTGTGTTCTTTAAGCGTCACAAAAACAACTCTAAGAAAACAATCCGTTATCGATCGTATAGGGAGAAAGGAATGAAAAAGGACTGAGGGTGTAATTGGGGCTCCGTTACTCTCAAAAGTCTGAGATAGCCAATTTACATTGAACAAACGTGGTGGTCAATGTTACCTTTGTGTATGACAAAAGGCTTACCTAACAGTGGGCAATAATAGGCTAGTACTCATGCCTTCTAATAATAATCTTCTAATCTAATAATAAAATTTAATATTTTAAACGTTTTGTTTTTAGGAGCAAATTGAAAGTTATAAGCAGGAAAATGAAACCCTAAAGAAACGGTGTGAGAGAGTGGAGAAAGAAAAGAGTGATATATTGCTACGAAGGCTCGCGAACATAGACACAGTGAACAAGTATAGTACGGGAAGATCCTCGGAAGTACTGAAGTTGCAGCAGAAGGTCAACGAACTCACGTCGCAGAACGAAGACCTGAAGGACGAGAAGAAACATCTTACGTTAAAGATTAGAGAGATTGAGGGAGAACTTGAGGTAAACTTCTTTAATGATCAGCATTTACCGATACAGAAATTTAAAAATTTAAAAAAAAAGAGAATCTAGACGTGAATCTAGATAAATTTTAAAAAATATTTTATTTTACAATTGCTTTTTTTTTAAATAACATTATATTTTTTGTTTGTTTAAATACTAAAATATTTTGAAGCATGTCATATGTATCCGCGAAAATAAAAAATACATTTACAAAAAAAATATATAGTTACCACTTACCATGACGTGGGCTGTTTGCTCGTTCATTTTCTTTTTTTAAATGGCAAACGTAAACTTTAATATAGTACATTTACCCTGTGCTATGACGATTATCCAAACCCCATTTTTTTTACTTCCAGTCTCGCCCCTCAGTAGAAGCGCAGACTCGTCAAATAGAACAGCTTCGTGCTAAGCTGTTGGCTGCCGAGACTTTGTGCGAGGAGCTGATGGACGAGAACGAGGACATGAAGAAGGAACTGCGCGATCTCGAGGAGGAAATTGAAGAAATGCAGGACAACTTCAGGTACAAGTATTTTTAGAATTGAAACATTCGTTCTACTACTAGTCTACTATCATACGAATATTAGGTAGGTTCAGAGGTTAAGTTTTCTACAGAAGTAGGTAGCTGGTAGGTCCTTACTTGTTTCATCATGAGTAGTATCGCGCGGGCTTATACGGGAGAGTAATTAAAACGCTGTTCGTTACTTTTACGTTATTTACTCACATAGAAACATAGAGAGAGACGCGACATTGCACAGAATTCTCAGGGAAGGATATTGTACACCGATCCAAGGTCCTTACCCTGACGACCATTTCCGAGAAAATTTAAAGTAGGCAAAAACTTAGTTGTGTTTAACATTGTTTATACAATACTTAAAAGAACACTTCCATATCTCTGCTACGGGAATCACTGCACTGTGGCGTGTGTGTTTGTTACCACTCAGCGCTTAAATGGCTGAATCAATTTCGATGAAAATTGGTATGTAGTTAAATTCGGTGCCGGACACGTACATAGGTTACTTTTATTTCAAAAATCGATCTGCTTTCCGAGGGGCTCAAAACATATTTAACGCGCGAGCGAAGCCGTGGGGCGCAGCTAGTTTATGTCATAATTTAAATAATAATTGTTATTTTTAGAGAGGACCAAGCCGATGAATACTCGTCACTCAGAAGAGAGTTGGAACAAACCATAAAGAATTGTAGAGTGTTATCATTTAAATTAAAAAAGACTGAAAGGAAAGCTGACCAACTGGAACAAGAGAAAGCTGAACATGAGAAGAAACTTTTGGAGGTAAATCCCACGATTTATATTACTAGCTTTCTTTACTTACTGCTCTGCTCCCGTCGCCAGTAGCGTGATGTTACATAGCTACTATAACCTTCCTCAGACACTGGGCTATCAAACACATAAAGATTATTCAAATCGGAATAGTAGTTTCAGAGATTAGCGCGTTCACACAAACAAAAAAAAACACTTCCGCTTTATATAATAGTATATATTAGTTATTTGTAGATAATAGGTAATAATAATCATCCCTGTGGTCGCCGGGTCTAGAATAATATTGATATTAATGGAACCCAAGACATCAGCGTAATGGTAGTGCTGAGATCAACATATTAAACAACCATACATGTAGTTTAATGAAGAACTTACCTATATAAAACATACGAGTACATCGTTAGTTTGTAAGATTCACATCCTTAGCTTGAACTGCTTGAAGAATATACACTGCAGAATACAGGCTTGTCTCAAAGAAAGGTGTTTGCCTTAATCACAAATCTTAGCAGGTGCATTACAGCATAATTTGCTCTACTTACTTAATATGATAAACACAATGTAATGGTTATGGGTAACAAAACGAGTAAAATTCACATCATAGATTTAGTTCATTGCCAAACGATAACTATGTACTACTTACTAGTTAAGGCGCTGTACAATCAGTATGTTCCTCTGATTTGCGGTTCGGGAACCGCTCCTTGCTAACGATGCACTTTGATAAAGTTGTTGCGGACAACTCTTACTACGCGAGGAATATTACAGTTGTTCTGAGTTATTTGAATGTATCATAAAGTTTAATGTTGTTGCTAACTATCGTAACGATATAATTGCAGATAGTCGGCGGTCAAGAAGGCTTACAACGTGAGAACCGCATCAAGGAGCTAGAACAAGAAGTGTCGCGCTCCACTGAGGTAGCGTTGAGGTTACAACGAGAGCTCGCTGAAGCTAACACTAAACTAGCCACCGCACCCGGCGCCCCTGCCAACCTCAAGAAGAACCAACTCACTGACGGGGTTACTTTTACTTATATTCACTTATTGGGTTTCATATTTCAATTAACCAAAGGTGTATTATTGTACCGAGGAAAATATGCAAGATTCTGAACATTTAAATTATGATATACGTTAATATGTATATCTTAACTAGATGTTTTATTAATAACTATATTCCTGCAGCGCGATTTCACCCGCGTCTTTGGTTACTGCTATGCACCCGTCGCTAGTAGCGTGATGTGTTACATAGCCTATATCCTTCCTCAAGAACTGGGCTATCATACACAAAAAGAATTACTCAAATCCGACTGGTAGTTTTAGAGATAAGCGCGTTCAAACAAACAAACTCTTCCGCTTTATATAATAGTATAAATTAATGGTTAATTCATGTTCAATAACTATTACTCAATCTTTAAACCACTAAATTAGTAAATCTTTAAAAAAAGAGATGTGACAGCGTCTTCTTAAAAGATTAATGACTGCGTACGAATTTTTATCTAGAAGACCAGCCATAGCAACGTTACCTAATATGGTACTTAATTATCAAGTGGGTTGCTCGACAACTTAATTTTACGTTTAAGTTATTGGCTACACTATTACACAATTACTTAATCATTAAACAAAAAGGTTTAAAATACTATTTGTCAGGTTTCGTTCAAGCTATATCTCCCCTTTTTGTATCCAAATAAGTGCCTCGCCCAAGGTGAACCGAGCACCTGGCAAAGATGACAGCTCAAGGATTAGTCAAAGATTTTTGTGAGAGACATCCAGTCTTTCTGATAATAAATATAAATTACAACAAATAACTAATATTCATACAGAAGGTGTCACGTTCATCATTAACCCGAGGTGGCAGTCAAGAGGACCCCGCTCAGTTGCTGAGAGATCTTCAGGATTCATTAGAACGTGAGGCCGACCTTAGGGAACAGCTACGTAATGCTGAGGAAGAGGTATGAACATTGTCTTACTTAATTTACAAACATCGTCGTTTGTTACGAACACGTATACGTTTTCACACAAAGATTATAATCATTCGTGTGTATATCCACAGCATTTTTATGGCGTCCAACAGATTTAACCAAACGTTTAAAGTGATCCAAAAGACCTATATTTAGCTTCGAACGTATTACAGTTAAGATGACAAAGATTATACCTAAATATTATTATGTATATACCTAATGTATTTTACCGAGGAACATTCAATAAGTGATTAAAGTACTTCAAGTTAAATACTTCAGCCACTTATATCTCCAATCATTATGTCGCGTTAGATAAACAACGCATTCATTAGGGCATTAGCTTTCTACGACTGCCAGCTGGCGTTCTGCCAACACGTGGCTCGAGCATCAGGTCTACAGATATACATAGCATTGTTACACTCGACGAAATATTCTTTTGTTATTAAAGCATTGACGAATGTAACGTATTTGTGAGTGTACCGCGTTATATTGACGACCTTATAGTTATGTTTATACCGTTAAAACATATAGCTCTTTGAGTTAGACTTGTACACTTCTTCCGAGTTTACAGTTGCAATGAGCCTATTCTCGATCTTAAGACCGTTTTCTAATGAGCTGTATTTGTGACAAGGATAAATACGGTGTACAGCAAATGTGTATTCAAACGTATAGTAAATAATGTTATGTTCAAACAGGCTAATCGATATCGACACCGCGGCGAAGGCAGAAGATTGCGTCCACAACTTATCCCACAATCATCTCGATCTGATCCAATTGCTCCTCAAATGTTAATAGATGCAAACGAAAAGTTCGAACCAAAAACTATTCAAAGAATACTTGAAATGCAACTTGCTTTAGAGAAAAGTTTATCATCCTTAGATAGCAGTCCATCGTCCATTGGTGTAAACCAAATCACCCAATCTCCCCAAGACCTCATTACCAGTTATTCCGAGGGCTGTCAAACCGACACCGTTCTAGTGCACGATGTAATGACCGACACTAGAAAAATAACTCTCGACTCCATCGTTCAAAGCACTATCGATATATTAGAAATGTATACACAGACTGAGATTGCGTTCATGAAAAACAAAGTTATTCAAACTGAACTTATGGGAATTAATAATTTCGCACAAACTGACAAACAAAAATTACGAAATGCCAACGTGCAGACAGCTAATAAACTCTACAAAGATAAAGCTCTGCAAGCTGTAAATGGAGACAAAGTATATATCGACGCAAGTACTGAAACTGTTTCGATCATCAATGACGAGGAGAACATATTTAAGAATGATTTAGAAATAATTAATGATGCATTAGAATATAGAGGCATATTTACTAAAGAACAGTCGGAAAGTCCTCCCCTCACTCCAGAAGGAACACCGGAACCACTATCTCCTTATCCTTTACCTTTTATGTCACTATTCAGTCCATTCGCTGTAAGAATGCCAAATATAGGTATATATTACCAGTTTTCTCATTGTAAATGTTGATTTTTCTCACCTACTTTTTTGTCCATAACAGATTTCCTTACATTTTTTAGCCGTGGTAGTTTAGATTTAGATGTCCAATAATATAACTAACGACTATTTACAGGCAAATAACTTGCGTAAAACTGCGTCACGGGTCGAGGATGACAATGAGTCCTTGCTACTACAGCTGAAGAAAATGGCTACCAAAGCCAGAAGTACGTCTTAAACTTTTGTTGTGGCAAATCAATTGTGTTTTTCTAATTTAACACCTTTCCCGAAAACCATTGCACATAAACCCGGTTACTATATATACCTAAGTTTCATTGTACACATATTTACATAACCACTCATTCATAACAAACCATTACTCCTCGTGTGCTAACAGGCTTGTCAATGTTTTGGACACGTCGTCTCAGTGGTAGCCATTTTCTCCAGTCAGTATAAAACCTTGTTGAATCTTTGGATAAATTTCTCCATCATATTACTCAAAATTGGACCAACGGAACAATTACGTTATTCCATTTACTAATTCTCACCAAAAACCTTTTCCTTTTACTAAATGTTTTACAAGCTTTTAACATTATAATGAAATAGCTACATTGTAACGAATAATTGAATGATTTGTAGGTCGTAAGCTGTCACCAACGCCACCTAATAAACTTGGTATTGATATTAATGAAAAGGACACCAAAACAGATGAAGAGGACCCAGCTGAACTTCGACTATTACTTGAACTTAATGAGCAGGTAATTAAAACTACAATATTTATTTACAGTACTGATAGTACTGTACAGCATTTGATATATATTAATACTTTTAAGGAAGCGTCAGTGTTACGACGAAAAGTGGAGGAAATGGAACAGGATAAGGATTCTTTAAAAAAACAAGTGAAAGAGCTCACAGACAAAATCGCCAGTCAACCCAAAACTAATACAACGACTACTGTTCGCCGTACTACAAATGCTAAAAATAATAATTTGGCAGAAGAAAGAGTAAAGGTAAACCTGTATTAATTCATTATTGTAAATAGACAAAACGAAGTGCTTAAAATAATGTACATGTATTTATAAATTGCTCGAAAATACTAGGTATTAGAAGACGAAATCGCAGATTTGAGAAAGAAACTAATAGAAAAAGAACGAGACTGCGAAAGACTACACGCTGAACTTAGTCTTACACAAAAGAAGCCAAAAGCCTCACTTATAAAGAGCAAGTAAGTAACTAACTAAGCACTAAATTAATTTTAGTATTGTGAGGATACTCAGTAATAATAAAAATATTTTAGATCTCTCGACGGTGACCAACAAAACATTGATTTGAAACGACAACTGCAAGTTATAGAACAAGAAGCCAACGTACTTCGCTCGAAGACACAGAGTTTAGAAGCTGATAATGAGAAACTACAGGCGGAAAATAAGATGTTACAAGTACAGTATTAAGTTTACTACGTATTTGATATAAAATAAGACTAGAATGATTAGAGGTATTATTATTAACATGAATTGTATTTATTTTACAGCTGCTAAAGAACGCTAAGACATTAAAATCGGATAGATCAATAGAACAAAATGCAACGAAAATAAACAAGTTGGAAAATGAACTACAAGAAGCGCTCTCAAAAATAAAAGAATTCGAAAACAACAAAGACGAGAAAATAGAAGCAAAGAAGGTTAGATTTGGTGGAGAACTTAATAACAAAAAAGACAGCGAAGCATTAAAAACAAAACAAGAAGAATTAGATAAATTAAAACTTAACTTTACTAAGGTACAAGAACATTATAACTTATTAGATTAAAATAATAATAGTGCTCTAGCAGTACCTAGTTTGATATATACATTTATCTTTATAGCTGGAAAAAGAAAAAACACAATTGCAAGCATCATTGAAGGCTTTAAAAGAAGACGCAATCAAATCTTTTAAACCCAGAGTTCCGAAGAAACCTACCGATTTAACAACCAAATTACAAATGAAGAAAATGGTAGAAGAATTGGAAAAAGAAATAGGTAACTAAAAAGTCGTCAATTCGTTCAATATATTTGTATTGAATCCTATCTAACCAATTGTTTAAATTTTACAGGAGAAATGTATGTCATCATGAAAAACGCTGGTTTTTCTGGTAGTGAACTTAGTGCTAAGGCACAGCTAGAGAAAGATATAGAAGATGTCAGATCAAAATTATCCAGAAATGATTCAGAGTTTACTAATGAGAAAAATCGACTACAAACTGAAATTGCTAAATTGAAGGATCTCAATACAAAGTTAGAAACAGATAGAACAGAACTAAGCAATAAAATTAAAACATTAGAAAAGGAAAATAATAAGATATCGAATCAATGCAAAACTCTACAAGATGATAAGAAGAATTTGGAATCTCAGATCAATCAACTTAATTCAGATCTCAGTAAGTAAATATTAAAAGATGATGTTAAAAAAAAGCAAAATCGTATTATAACTCGTTTTTTTCTATTCTAGAAAATGCTACTTCTTTGCAAACAACAATGTCCGAATGCATGAAAAAAATAGAAGAGCTGAAAAAAGGGATGGATGCCAAGGATAAGGAAATTGATAAATTGAAAAAACAAGTAGAGATTTTAAACAAATTAGAACAAGACAAACAAAAGTTGCTCAAAGAGGTACTTAGAATTCCCATTATGATTATCTTTAGTAAAAATATTTTCATAAATAATACTAATGTTATTTGTGTTAAAGGTTGGAGATAAATCTAAGAAAATAGTTGAGTTAGAAAAGAAACTAAAAGAGGCTGATGAAAAAGGCAAACGAATTGAAAGACAACTTGCTCTCCGAAAAGATCGTGTAGCCAAGTTAGAGAAAGAGGTATGCAATATACGAGTAACTATTGTAGTAATCATGTACTTCATCGGATGTTCTAATAATACTCATGAACATTTTATTAACACTAGCTTTCACAAGAGAAGGAGCAGACAGATGCGTTAGCTGACACACACCGACGTATCTCAATTGATTATACCAGTGAAAAAGATCAAATGCAAGCAAAACTTTTTAAAGCTGAAAGTAAACTTATAACATTAGAGTCAGATGTAAAAGAAATGAAAGATGACTACGAAAATAAAATCACTCACTTGGAATCAACGATAGCTGCTAAAGACATTCACATTAAACAACTGGTATTTTAGTTCATCTAACCCCTTTTGCCGTTTTGCTCCTATAGACTGGCGTACCTTAAAAAAAGGATTGTGCTGCTTTTATTTATATCTTTAGAAATGCACCCCGCATAGTAAGTCTGATAGCTCCCTTATTAAATGCCGTTAATACATCACAAATCACTAACATTTACCATTTCAACCTAGATACATATTTCATTACATATTACAGGAGGAAGCTTTAAGAGATACGTCCAATCAGAAATACGATGAAGCGATATCATCAGTTGAGATGGCACAAATACAAGATAAATTAAGTAGAACAATGAGAGATCTCGAAGAGAAACAAGAAGAGTTGACACATTTAAAACAAGACTTTAATAAGACCGAAAAGGAACTATCGGCGGTGCAAACAGAAATGTCACAATTGAAATCAGAGCTAAATAAATTAGAAAATTCCAAAAAGGATTATGAGAATAAGCTGCAAGCAGAAAAGAAGGAATCCGGTTACTGGGAAAGCAAAGCATCAGAGTTGGAAAATGATTTACAGGTATATATTATTACCAATAATCATCTTTAATTTACTTTATATTATGGAACCCTAATCTTTCTTATTGTATTTCTAGGCTGAACGCAAGAAACTCGAGCGCATGCGTACCGCGCACGATAAAGATATTAAAAATAAGGAAGCCGAACTGGCGACTCTTAAGGGTAAACTAAAAATATTAGAACATTCGTCCGGCGCTGGTGCAAAGAAAATATCTGATCTTAAACAAGAACATGAAGAAGCTGTTAAAAGTAAGTAGCAAATCGTTGAAATTTAACCTGATAGTCTTGATTTTGGTGTTATTTTTTAGCACCATACAATATTTCATTGCAGAACTAGAACATTCGCTTGCTGTAGAAAAAGCAGAGTATGAGGAACTGACTGGCAAATACGAAATACTAGAGGAAGAACATGTTGTAACTAAAGCAAGACTCACTGTAGAAAAAGAACAGGCCCAAGGGTAAATATTGTTTTAGAGAACTATTCCTTATCCACTTATCTCGCAATATCCTTTATTTAAATTATGTTTAATAATTTCAGAGAGTTAATACACGTACAGAAGGAATTAAATGCAGCATTGGATGAAATAAAAACACTTCAAGATAATTATGATACGCAATCTTCAGCGTGGACAAAAGAAAAGACTGAACTACAGGTAATAATAATAACATTACTGCCGCATATGAGTCACAGTGATCATTTAAGTAAAGTTTGTTAATTAAAAGTACATATTTGTAGAATACTATATCATCACTTCAAGATCGACTATGTGGTGGTGGATGGGAGGTAGAACGTGCACGCCTTAACGCAAAATTGGAACAACGAGAACGTGAACTGCGAACTGCAAACGATCAAAGAGACGTATTGGAACATCATCACGAAATAGCCAAGAAAGAGGTAAAATGACAATGAAAAATTGTTGTTAAATGTTTAAGTAACAAATATTTAATTCCCATTACATCAATAGACAACTTTCTATGTAATTGCTCATTTCATTGACGAAAAATTCTTTAGAATTATGACGTATTTAATATTCATATAATAAAAATATTATTATATGTATAGTTGGACGAATGGAGAAGAAAACTTGAGGACTACGAAAAAGTGTCTAAAGTTCAAAGAACGTTAACAACTGAAAATGCAGAACTAGAGAGAGAACTGTTAGCTCTAAATACAAGACTTGAACAAGCTGACGTAGCGAGAAAGAACGAGCTTGGCGAGATGAAGATACGATATGAAGGACAGATGAACACTATGAGGGATGAGTTGAAATCGCTGCACAACCAGGTAAACAAGAAACACATCCTACATTTTATTTTTAATTTCTTATTATACAAGCTAGAGAGTTGAGAATGTGAACCGCTTATTCTCAAAAAAAAAGCGTCAGAAACACATTTAGGTCTGCCTCTGGAATCAAAGCTTGCCGCTACCATCAAACGTGTTTTTGGTAGCATTTGCAACCAGTACCTACATACCAGTGGAAACACAACACTACTCGAATAGTGTACTGTAAGTGGAGTTTTCTATAGGATAGAGATAAATGCTCAGCCTAGCTACTTCATTAGACAGAGCCGTGACTTTAACGAGATTTCTTAATCTAGCTGCACTCAGAATATAAAACTGTATAACTACCTACTATAATTCTTTAACTGTAGGTATCAAGATTCAGGCGAGAAAGAGACAACTATAAACAAATGTTGGACGCCGCTCAAAAGACTATGGCAGAGATGAAGAACGGTGATAAAAATACAAGAACAGCGAGGTCATCAATATCAAGTACTGATGAAGTAAGAGAAAATAAATTGATACTTTAAAGCTTAACTTGAACTCATTCTACTGATGTTCAGGTGTTTAGATGCCTACGTCAAAAATATATTTTACATATTATAGGAGAGTATTATATTTCATTCCGTCTCTTTGTATATTTACAACACCTAGTCTTAAATTTAAATTTTATTAATATAGTTTTATTTCAAGGACTCGCTTCTCACGGTCAATCTATAGATGTCTAATCGCTCAAAATCCTAATACAATGTAAATAAATCCAAATCATCCCTTTGTCATTTGATCTTATAGTAACAAGATAATTTTTTGTATAGGAGGAGTATCGCAACAAAGTAGCACAACTAGAGCAACAGACAGCGTGTTTGGAAGACGAGTTATGTGAAGCTCGAATGTTGGCCTCTAAGCTCAACACTGAGCTTGTTAGCGAGCGATCTGCCGCTGAAGTGAGGTTTTCTGAGATGCAATCCAGACTTAATGAGGTAAATGTAAAATCTCGCTATTACTTAAAAACTACTACCACTGTTTTTCGAATTTGGTCTCAAAAGCGCCAGAAGAACGCCCGACGTTTTTTGTTAAAAAGGTACTGTACTTGTAACCGACAGCACAATCATTTCTATTCACAATACCGTGCTAACCAGCTATGACTGGTGGTACTATGACTATGACCTGCTGTTGAGTGTTGATGCTACCCCAGACTAATTGCTTTATTATGAGCAAAGTAGCGTATTTCTCTTAAACTACAATTATTATTTGACTTTACAGTACGAAGAAGAAAGACTGCTATCATCAGGACGAGCGAGGGTTGCGGGCCTTGCGACTCGTATGGAACTTGTCTGGCACAAAGAACGTGATGAGCAACAACGTTTACTTCAAGAAACCTCCACGCTCGCTAGGGATCTTAGACAAACACTGTTTGAGGTACTATCCTACATAATATACATAGTGCTAGCAAATACAAACGAAATAAATATAAAATATAAATATAAAAAATTAATAATGGAAATAAATTTGACGTTGATAATTTTAGATTGAACGCGAGAGAGAGAAAGAAAGATTAGACATGAAGAGAAGGATAGAACAATTAAAGAGAACTACCGAAGAAGAAACGGAAGAGGCGAAGAAAAAGGTATTTGAAATGTTAATTTAATTATATGAATAATATCAGGATTACAAACATTTTATAAGAAAAAAGAGTGGTTAGAAAATAACGTAATATCGTCGATAATAGCCACACTTGACAGGCGAGTTGGCGATCGCAGTAGTGTTAGATGATTTACCACCATCATTCGATTGACTACTATTACTTCTTTGATCTACTTATATCTACATAATAATAAAAGTATTTTGAAATTTTAGCGACACTACAATGGTTTCAGGTGACAGAATTACAATGCGACTTGCTGGAGTTACGAGATGCACACGCTAAGTTGCGAACCGCTAATGAAAAACTGCGTCGCGATAAGGAACGGCACGACCGAGACCGCGATCAAAACAAACTGCTTGTGGGATCACTGAAGAGGGCGCAACAGGTATTTGTAATCTCGATATATATGTATATATATATACTTGATGGTAAAAACGTCATCGAGTATATATCGAGTTTATTACGGCTTGTCACTATGACGGCAGAGACCGCCCTGAGACATGCAGTACTATTTGTTTTATAACAATTGATAATAATATTAGTAAAGCTTAGGTGTTGTTTTAAATTAAACTGTGTCTGCCACTGGTATTGCTGAGAGCTGAGTCAGTTCGACCAAAAGTCTCGCTACAATACTCGCCGCGGCCACCTCAAACCTCACTCATTTATTCATTTAGGTCACAAAGTAACTGTTATTGAAAGATTAAGCAGTAAAATAGTGTCAACAAAACTAAATTTCCTATCTTCTCATATTGATGGGGAACTTGATGTGGTAGTTAGGAATCACGAATTCGATAAAGTGTAGGTATGGAATGGAGTAATGGAACTGTCAAGAAGCTCAGAGACCTCTTTATATATCTAAAAACATATTCCTGAAGACTTTCATTGGTACGTACAGGAGGACGACAGGATAATAACCCAACTACTGGAAACTATAGATGACTTGATGAAACAAAGTCCAGAATTGTTCCGTGCCGATGCTCCTGTTAAACCTGAAAAGAACTTGGTGACTCCTACGCCGCCTAGAAGGAATCGGGTAAGCGACTTAAAAAAATATTCGTTTTAAATTTTATGCACAAAGTAATGCAGTTTCACTAAAACCAACGATATATATCTATGTTTATATGTACTATCGAACCAAGGAAAACATGACCCACCATAAGCGTTACTCCATCTAAATGCAAGTAGATCGAAAATTCATCTGAAGACATATTTCCTCGGCTTGTTATTATTTTATTAGACACTGACATTTTACCGAGTACACTGTTGATAAGTTAGTATTAAAATCGACAATGAGCGTTATACATAATAGATCTGAAAGTTTTAAGCGAAATAACAGTAAAATGGGTCATGATCTACTTAGTTCGATTGTACTACCAGATATGGCGGCAGTACAGCCACTATGTTCCCCTAAGTTGCGTTTCGTAAACTGCCCCTAGTTAAGATGCGCTTTGACGTTTAGTCCTATCGCGTGGTGCTCTGTCTTCTCGAGAAATATGACAGCTGTTCCGAGTTGTTTTTTTAGTATAACACACGTATAACATTTAATTCAATGACATGACACACTGTCATTACCTAATGATGTTCTGTTCAGTTGTTTTTGTAACATGTGGCGTGCAATAAAGAATAGTCTATTCTACTTATTTTTCGTAGTCTTCGAAGTCTCGTTCACGGTCTGCTACACCGGAGTCTGGAAGCAACGGTACGGAGGCCGCGTCCACTGCCGCGCGCCTGCGTCGTCTCACTGACGAACTGCGCGCCTCGCGGATTGCGGAGCGACAGCGCAGGCACCAAGCTACAGCTAGAAGGTAACTTACTGCCATACAAAAATAGCTGACTGATTGATTTTTGGCGCCAAATGAGTGAAATATATCTGAGATCAGGAGAAAGAGATCTATAACTTTCCCAAAGAAAGAATTCATGTCGGTAGCAAGACATTAAGTCTGAAACTGATACTTTACATGATCGTACCTAGGACCTCAACACAGCCACCAATATTCTTAAATTTTTTTTCAGGGCTATGTCGACAGAACCTCGTGACACGCTATCAGTGTCGCCGGCAACACGAACACCTTCCCGTGCACCGTCACTCAAGAAACGTTCCATATCTCTTGAACAGACCACTAAGGAGCAGGTACTAGTATTTCAGACATTTTCTATTAAGTATTAGTTTTACGCCCAAATACTAAAACGTCTTACTATATGTCTATCAATCTCTCTCACTTAAGTATCTGGGCGTTAATCTTATTGTAGGCTGCTCACTCGTGGCCGGTGCATCGCTGACCGTACCACGATAAATAATAAAAACATTACAAGTCTACAAAACATTGCTTTGTGTTTTATCAGAGTTCAATATGGAAGTCGATGGATGAGGGCAGCGTATCCTCGATGCAGTCATTGGATGGCGATGACGGGCGGCTGTTTACAATGCAACGAGACGCCAGCCTCGACAGGTAAACATTGGAAATTGTCACACAGTATACATAGAAGTTAAGAAACAACTAAATGCGTATATACATATAAATATAATATAGGTAACTAAGTACAAAATTTCTCATATGTAAAATCAATAGTAAAAAAGCGAAGTGCAGCCAAATCTATCGTAATAAAGACCTCAAAGTAATCATTAAATTGTAATTTACTTGTCACAGTCGGTTATCAGGAGGATCGGCGCAGAGTGAAGTACTACCAACAGAAAAGAAGAAAAAGAAAAGTATATTTGGAAAATTGAAGAAATTAACCAAGTCTCGTTCTATTGACGACCAAGTGGACTCTACGGGAGTAGTCGACTTTAGACCTATTGGTACTGTCTCACAGGTAATTGAAAAGTATATGCTAATAATTAACTCTATCGTCTCTAATCCTTTAATGTACGTTCACCTCATTACGAAACTCTAAAAACCTTGTTATAAAGTTTAAAGCAATTAATTAGTAATATACCTACTGCTGTTTAAAGGACTAACTTATTTTTTATCTAAAACTGTTTAAATATGTTAGCAGGGTTCGGATTCAGATATGAGTGCAGCGGGAAGCAAACGAGACTTACGAGGTCGCCTATCTGATATGTTTAGCAGAAAAGGACAACTTTCTCGTGGTAACAGGTTAGTGTATTACGCAACATTTTTTGCGTGTGATCGGCAATTACATAATTCATTACAAGGCATTATGTGAAATGACAAAATTTGATAGAAAATGTGAAACAAATTTTATGAGCTTTGATACCTACACGCGTGTATACGTGATTTCACTTATATAATTGAACACGCTTTTGTAACGTTAATAGCAACACTCGTGTACGTTACGTATACAGTTGCACTCGTTTTTAATAGTAGATTTGTACGTAAAACGGTTCTGTAATGATCACATCGTTCAGAGATCTAGGTATAATGTTGAATTTAGTTATTCATAATGTTCGTACGTGTTTTATAGTAAGGAGCTGAGCCCCGAGCGTCCGGCGAGCGCGATGGGCAACATGACCAGTTCGTCGAGGCCACCGCTAAGGAACGCTAGTAGTTCTACATTGACACGACTCGCACCTGCTAAACCGGTAACTATTTACATATACAAAAAGTATACATTCACACTTCGTGAACAATAATTAAATTGTCTGGTGTCATAATAATATTATGTATCACTTCACAGGACGTGCCGAGACCGGCGAGTGCCACGCCAGCGGCGAAAAGGAAAGGGAAATAACTGATACTATAAAGATTTCGCTTCATTATAGTGTATTTATCCATTTTCCTATGATTTTTTCCACATAGCTTGTAATATCACAATACATATCAATAAAATTAATTATTCTTTATAACTATCGATACAACACTACCATTCTAATAGACCGTCTAGCTGTATGTTAATTAAGAGCTGCGTCCCATTGGTCGATAGTTATAAGTGTAATGTCCGCCGTCACAATATAGTTATGCGAGTCGTGACGTTTCCTAAATATTCCTTACGTCCTTAGTTTCCTGATGAGCATCGCGAAACCCCTGACGTGTTTCTATTTAACGTCGACAACGATTAGCAGTGCTGTTTTAGTTATGTACTTTGTAACTTTATAATAAAGCTGTTGAATCAAACGCTTATCAATTATTTCGTAACCTTAATAAAAAGCGAAATTAAAATATCATATTTAACGGAACTTCTATTCAATTTCAATCATCTTTACATTTGACATGAATGAAAATAATATGCATTCTTACAAAAACGAAACAACAAAATAGATCAAAATAAAATAGAACCTCGGACGAAATGTTTAGTTAGTGGGCGGCTAGCTCTGGTCCATGAGGTTGGAGTCAACGCCGCTTGCGCCCGTCGAGTCCTTGAGAATAGACTCGAAGATGGGTTGTAGGTCGGGGAACGATTTGATCTGAGTCACAAAGTCCATCAAGTGTGGGTTCTTTTCTGTAAAAACAAAAAAACATTGCGTGAGAAACATATGACTCATTTCCTTCCCCTAACCCCATTCCCAGCCGCCATAGTGGAGGCCACCATACCAGCAGTTTAAAACGATAGCTTTTGGTATAGTGGCCGCCACTTCTGGATTCCACTGACTGCTTACCATCAGGCGGGGTGGAGTCACTTTGGTAGGCTATACTATAAAAAAAAAAATAAAAAAAAAAATATGATACATCAAACTCATGTGCTCATAGAGCAATTTCTGTTCGAAACAAAAAGCCAAGGACACACTAATCTTATGCACAGTCAAGTAATTTATTTGTCTGTGACAAACTGTGCTATTGGATAAATCATCCAATATAATACTGAAAATGAATGGTTGAGTGGTTACCTGCTTCGGGTATCTGTAGAAGTGCAGCCGCCGCTCTAAGCGCGGACCTCTTGAGTTCGTCCTGTTTCTCGTACTCTTGTTTCACAGAATTTGCCTTCACTTTCATCGTGCACGTTGCTCTGAGTGGCTCCACTAAACTTTCTAACCCTGTACAAAGAAATCACATGCAAAATTTTTTTACAGCAACAGAAATCCTGATAACTGTATCAATAAAGTTACTCTTTATGAACTGTCAGAACTATTTGTTCTTGGTATGTAAGAAAATACAAAATTATGACGTCATCGTTTTTGGTGTGGTGGCGTAATCAATCCAGTTTTACAATTCTCCTAAATTTTTTTTTTTTATATCTCTGTGAACACAGTATTTATAGGTATATTTGAAAAATAATTGGAGGAGGTAAAATTTAAAAGTACAAAAGTAAACTTACTTTGCAACACAACGGTAGGACACAACTGGGCCAGCCTAGCACACATGAGATAAGTTAACATCTTGATATCATAATGGTCACGCAGACCATCCTCTACGTGACGTAGGAACTCAAATACGTCAAGTCGATCTAAACACGTGCCTAGTAATGTGTACATGCATTCAAAGGCCGCCTTTCTCAAGTCTAGGCCGTCGTCCACTGAATGCTTGAAGGGACCCATCTCTACTTCTCGGATTAGTTCTTTCTGTAAATAAAGACCGTGTTTTTAGTTATGCTATTTATATGTGATTATACTGCCAAACTATTTAACAGTTTACTTGTCATGTTGTCACTTGTTTACACACTTGCCTTCACGGACGACCGGTCGATACTCGAGTCGACAGCATTGTAACGGGTCCAGAGACAAATTAAGAATCTTGGAACTTCGTATTCGTATGGAAATAATATTCAGTTCAAGAAAAGTAATTCTTTTATTTAAATTCCTAATAAACTACGCAAGTTAGCAAACAAGAAATGATTTGAAACAAGTCTATAATAGTCTTGCAAACACCCTGATTTGCAATACTATTATAAACTTGTTTAATCCGCACTTTATTATTTGAAACTACAACAGATTGATATATATAGACAATATTGATTTTTAGTAAATTAGTCGTAACTGTATAAAATATGCCTTTCTATAATTATGCTTTCATACTTTCTCGTTATAAAAAAATGCAGACACAAGCATCATTGATCTTGAAAAAAGTGCCAGATTGTATTTTATTTTAACTTTTGTGTCTAACAACTAACAAGCATACAGCCCACCTGATGGTAAGTGGTAACGGTAACCTATGGACATGGTTGTTTTCCAAGCATTTTTGAATCAAACGATTACCGAAAAAGAAAATGAAGATGATTAAGGAAAAATAAACGCGTCGTCTTGAGAACATCCTCCGTTTTTTCGTCGGTTAAAAAGGGAAAAGGAATACGACTAAGGAGTAACTGGATATTGGAGTAATTAGGCTTACCTTAACTTTAGTCTCGCTATAGATGGTGGGTAACACTTGCGGCAGTAGATCACGTATGAGCGAGGGCTTGTTGTGCGCGGCAGAGTTGAACGCTACGAGCGCTACACGCCTCACGCCTAACTCCGGGTCCCGTAGCGGTACTAGTAGTTCTGACATACACCCGCGGAGAAGAGGATCGATGGCTTGTGGCTGAGATCAAAGCATTTTCTATTATAACAATTATATACTTGACTTGAGCTGGAAGTTTCATAGTTATAATAACGTTGCATAAATAAGAGTTTATGAACGAAAAGAGTTGAATGAAAAAAAAATTTAAAGGCTGGCGTCTATAAATACATATAATACCTCGTTAATAAAATAACCAGAAACACCTAGTTAAAGAGACGTACAATTATGCATTAATTTGCACAATTTAGGTGATCTGCTATGATCATGCAATAATATCTCCTAGTAACATCTTCGGAAACAAATAAAATTTGGAAGGATTCTTTACAACATTTCACGCAATTCTATATAAATGCATGGTCAAGGATATAAAACTTGTTACTGACCTGATCTGAAATAGTAAATTTGACAGCAGTGACAGCTGTTGTTCTTGTTAGTGGCTCGGGTGACTTAAGGAAATCTTTTAGGTGTGGTAATAGATCCTTGGGCTCTAATAAACATAATTTTCCTAAACATTCAGCAACCTGAAATTTAAAATAACACCATAAGAACATTATACTCTATTTGTAGGTATGAATATTTATATAAATAAGGTTTATCGTAATTAAATATTTACTTACAACATTACGAGATCCTTCCTCTGCACACTGACAATGTTTAGACAGCTGTATCCATATTTCTGGTATGAAAGGCCTTAACGCTTCAACTCCTTCAGGAGTGCATGATTCACAAGATATTATCTAAAAAAATTAGCAGATTAAAGACTCTGTATTAGTATTCTTACACATTCAATTAGCGAGTACAAACTCCCGAAACATATTCACAGATCACAAAAATGTTTTATCTAGGGCTAGCCATCCGCGGTGCGGTTTCACCCGCGTCTTTGCTTACTGCTTTGTTTCCGTCGCCAGTAGCGTGATGTTACATAGCCTATAACTTTTCTCAGGAACTGGACTATCATACGCAAAGAGAATTATTCAAATCCGACTGATAGTTCTAGAGATTAGCGCGTACAAACAAACATATGCTTCCGCTTTATATAAAAGTATAGAAGAAAATCATAAACAGAGGCAAGGTGATCATGATCACCTTAATTACTAAACCTTACGAGTTTTTAAATTGAAGGTTCTGTCATTTTTCGATGTGAATCTTACCTCCCTAAGCGAATGTAACAGTAAGTATTGTCGTTTGGGCTGCGCTTCAATCTCGCCTAATATAAACGGTAGGAACTCGGGCAAGTTGCCCACAGCAACAGAGCCGAGTGCGTAGCTAGCGGCCGACTTTACTTCCTCAGATGACGGCGTGAATGAGCTCAACAGTACTTCCTTTAAATTCGGTATGGAGCTTAGATCTCTGGAATTATTATACAATGTTTATTTTATTTTTCTTTAGTGGCCGGGCAAGATTTTAGCACCAACAGTCGGCGTTGTTTTTAAACCTAAGTGGCAAACAAAATATCTGATGATTAGTTGTTACCATAGCCTATGGATATGGCTTTATAAGAATCAATGCTGAGAAAACACATTCAAGCTATTGCCGACCATAAGAGATGTGTAAGAGAGAGAGGAAAGGATAACTTCTTGGTTGATACAGCTTCACGCTGAAACTAATCAGAACTACTAAAAATATACACTTACAAATGGCGTCCGATCTCAGCAAGCGCCAACAAAGCAAACATATGATGCGCATCAGAGGCAGGCTGCGCTGCATCACGTAAGAAACCACGGACTACTTCCAACGCGTCCTGCCCACCCTCTACCACCACGGCCGCCACACACTTGGCCAGCGAGTGAAACGCCTGCGAAGACAGCTTTAGTGATCGAGTGTCACGATAAGTTAAAAAATCGAAATAATATGTAAAAAAGCATTAATAAATATATAAACAACATATGTAAAAGAAAATTTAACGTAAAGTACAAACAAGGTTTGAAAATTTGATGTTTGTGTAAGTTTGGTAATGCAACACAAAAAGAAATGAAATAAAAGACGTGTCGACCGAAATCTTGCAAAAAGATAATTTTGTCTCCCTGAATTTTCTTATACATTTTTCTAAAGTGCTCATTTCACATTGACATTGTATCATTGTTTAAATTAAAAAATCACATTAGTGGAAAAAGATCTATAAAATTAGATTAACTTAGCTGATTAAATAGACTAATTTTAAATATTAATACAAACCCACACCTCCATCACACCACTACACAATAGTTGAACATTACCTGTTTGATGTGATGTGCGGACGCATTATGTTCGTGCAGGCGGTGCACGGGCGCCACCAGTAAGGCGAGCAGTTCGCGCCGCGAACATCCCGCCACGTCGGCGGCTACCAGCGCACTCAACACGCCCAACATCGCCTTCAGAGCGCCACCTAATACACGATTTACTTGTATAGACTACAAATTGACTGGATATTTGGACTATCACAAGCGAGGGTTTTTTATGCAAGTAGTGATTATTTTATTGTTAGGATCGTCACTCATTATGTGGCTCCGGCGCGGCACCGCCACGAAGAACTAGTGTAACCGCTAGCCGGTCGCTAACGTCGGTGGTGTACCTTGCAACAAGGGCGACTTGGCGAGCGCGAGGATGTTGGGCGTGAGCGCGGCGCGCGCGTCGGGCGTGAGCGCGGCGGGGCAGCGCGCGCACGCGCCGCGCACCAGCGCCAGCGCCGTCTGCGCGCAGTGCAGGTCCGCCTCGCACACCAGCGCGGGCACCTCCAGCAGCACCTGAGGGACGACGAACATTACTCATTCATTAGGACAGTAAAAGGCAAACAAACTGTTTTTCTAATGTATCAATAACATTCAAAAGAATTACTTTTGAATGTTATTGATATATTCCCAACTGCTCCATCGAGCTCCCCATCAATAGGGCAGACGGGCAATTTCAATTTCTTTTTGCCCCATTGAAATTGTTAATGGGGCAAATAGGGATTTCAATTCCCACCAGCTTCATTGTGATTATTTTAGTTATGGGCCGTTTGCTTGTCCAATCGTTACACATAGTTTTTAAATGTCCAAATCACGAATAAAAAGATAAGATAGAAAATAAGTACAAAAATTAACTTAATTTAGCGAATCATCATATCAGCCAAAAGAAATCCACTGCTAGACCTAGGCCTTCCCCAATTTTCGCCACCGAGGCCGGTCATTTGCCGCCCTCATCCATCGGTAGCTCGCCAACCTTATAAGGTCGTCAATCCACCTTGTGTGAGGTCTGCCCACACTGCGTCTTCCGATTCGTGGTCGCCACTCCAAAACCTTTCTGCCCCAACGGCCGTCAGTTCTGCGAGCTACATGTCCTGCACATTGCCACTTTAGAGAAGCAACTTTGCCAGCCACATCAGTTACCTTGGTTCGCCTGCGGATTTCTTCGTTTCTCAAACGATTGCGCAGGGAGACGCCTAACGTAGCCCGCTCCATCGCCCTTTGAGCAACTTTGAGCCTTCTGATAAGATTCATAGTTAGCCACCACGTCTCTGCTCCGTATGTTATATCATCACTGGAAACACACACTTGACCTTGGTCTTGAGACACTGTGATAATGCGGACGAGAAGATATGTTGGGAGCTTCCCAAACGCTGTCCAGCCGAGTTGGACTCGACGAGTGACCTCTTGAAATCGGACTTAACTAATCGGACTGTTTATCCCAGGTATATGTGCCTACTCATCAACGAATTCGAGCATCGAGCCTCCAACCGTAATAGGAGTGGGCGTAACATGGATATTGGTCATGACTTTAATAATAATAATAATAATAATAATAATAAAACATTTATTTTCAGGTTGCATAGACCCATAGACAAATACCTTACAGACTAACATACATATTATACAATAAAACTTATAAGTAATTAACACGACTTATTTCGGCGTCATGTTACGCTGCGTGGTGTTGTGTAGTCTTCCACGAAAACGTCTATACACTACACCTTTCGGCCAAAACTTTTCTTGTAGGCAAGTTTCAAGATATTGTGTCGGCACCCGCAATACGAATGATGTAAAGTTCGTGTTATGACGTGACTCCAACCTCTCAACCCTCGGAGTCCAGTTGGTTTTAGTTCGCACGTACTGCACGATCTCCTCTTCCTTCGTACTGTGTGACTTTAGTCTTGTCCATGTTCATTTTTAGGCCTACTTGTCGAGACTCTACTGAGGTCATCGAGCATTGCACTGAGGTCCTCCACGGTCTCAGCCATGACCACAATATCGATACCTTTGGGTTCAATTGTCGTATAAACCAAAACCCTAGTTTTCAGGAGAGCAAAACTTTAAATAAAAATTATCGGACTCAACAACAATTTATCGGTTTTGAGGCAGGATGACTAAACATTTTACGGTCGTATAAACATTTTCTTTGGGAATTTGGGCATTTTAAATATACAAGTCGATAGAGAAAAAAATCTGAACTAAATATTTTATATAACTCAATTTGTCCAAAATGGTTTATACGCCAATTGAAGTGTGTGATGTAATCTCTGGTTTATGTTGATGGCAAGTCCATTCCAAGTCAGAAGCTTGAACACATCCTCCATTGCAGCGGTGAACAGTTTCGGTGATACATCATTTCCCTGTCGTACTCTTCGCTGCAACTGGATAGGTCTTGAGTTCTGACCATTAGTTCGTACTGACATGTTGGCGTTTTCATACAAACACTTCAGCACTTCGACGTATTGATAGTCAATATGGCACCGTTGAAGAGACTGCAGCACGGCCCGGGGGCCTTACCACCACCTCTTATAGCAATCTTATTATAACCTTACTTTGTCTCTATCCTTGTTTTTAATGATACAAAAGAAAAGGCCCGCAGGTCTCGATCGAATCAAAGGCTTTCTCATCGTCCACAAATGCTAAGCATAGTATATTAAGCATATTATACTCTGCGGGTAGTACCTACATGCACTATAATATTAATATTTTTTTATCACAGTAATCTTATTATTATGATTTACAATAATCCTAGAATATAAATCAAATTATGTCTTTACTACAACATTAATGGTTTTTTTTTTATCACAGTTATCATCACATAATTTACAATAATTCTTGTCTTGATTAATATATGTCTTTACTAAAATATAATAGTTCTTTTATCACAGTTATCATCACATAATTTACAATAATTCTTGTCTTGATTAATATATGTCTTTACTAAAATATAATAGTTCTTTTATCACATAATTTACAATAACTCTAAACTCTCTGTAATATATTGTTGATTATACGCTCTTAACTGTGATGATTATTGTAAATCATAATAATGTGATTACTGTGATAAAAAAATATTAAAAGGTATTTATATTGTCATGACTTTACCAAGGTAAGGAGGGCTCGTTGCGAGGTTTATGTTTCTAAGCATTTTTAATGTAATTTTTACTTTGTTGTTACGTGTCAGGATGGGATTTGATGTAAAATACCCATTACGCGATGATGAGTTTATTCAAGACTCACACAATACACTAACAGTACCAAAATAATGCAATAAACACAAATAAACAGATACACTGCACTATAACACTTCGTGGATCGCTCTTCGTAAACTGCCGTATCACTTAGATGTACACTCAGCTATTGTTATACGTGTAGGTAGATTAGGTTAATGATTTAGTTTTTACACTTATATTAGTAGAGGTCTACGCGAACGTTCTACCGTGATCGTCGTAAAATTATATTAGCCAAAAAAGTTAACACGAATTATTTATTTACAGTATCAAAAAAACCGTCAATACCTAAAAATAACTCTCTATAATGTATTGTTGATTCTTACCTTAGTGATTATTTTATAAACTGTCAATAAATCAGTTTTAATTCGGTAAATTAAGTTTAATTATTTTGTTACCTATTTTCTATCTTACCTTTTTATTCGTGATTTAGATCTATGAAAAGCTATATATATAGCGATTGGACAAGCAAATGGTTCCATAATTAAAATAATCACAATGGGGCAGGTGGGAATTAAAATTCCTATCTGCCCCATTAACAATTTTAATGGGGCAGAAAGGAATTAAAATTCCCGTCTGCCCTATTGATAGGGAGCTTGATGGGGCAGTTGGGAATATATTCATGATATTTTGGCTAATAGTAAAATTCGAGATAACTTTCATATGGTATCTCATTTCTCATTTCATGATAGCCATAAGTGGAAATGAACATACCTTACTTAGAAGCTCTATGCTAATGTCGTTACTGTAATTCTGTACAAGAGTGTCCAATAGTACAAGAGTTGACAGCTTTAGAGCCCTCTGATTTTTTCTAAGAAATGATCCTAGGATGGGTACTGCATCCGGCTAAAACAAAAACAGACTTGAAGGCTTGTAATAGATAGTTGTTGTTTGATTTAAACCTTTACTTTATTATATTTGTATAATAAAGAATATGCAATTACTTACAAGAATAGGCCTCAAGTCGACTCTCAGAGGAGAGGCTGCTACTTTTGTGAGAGCCTTAACGGTAGTCAAACGCGTAATTTCGTTACGTAGTCGTTCTAAGAATATCGGTAGACAGACGGGAAGCTCGTGCTGAAAAAAAAAGTAATATTTCAAATCTATACTATTATAATTATGTATAAAGCGGAAGAGTTTGTTTGTTTGTTTGAACGCGCTAATCTTTGGAACTACATCGTCAATAATAAAATTGGAAGAGATGTTAGTATGCTTGGAACTACCAGTCGAATTTGAATAATATTTTTTTGCGTATAGTAGCCTCAAATTTATCAAATTTTATTTAAAATTAGTATGCCATAAGATACTTAAAATACAATACGTGAAAATTTAAGAAGGTTAATAATCATTACATTACGCAAACGTTGTATTTGTTAGCATTTCACATTAAATTATTGATGTAAAAATTTCCACTAAACATAGGTATTACTCAAATGCAGAAGTTTAGTTTAAGCTCTTGCTTAGTGGAACTTGACCACAACAAGGTGATATTTAGTACTCGGTATCGGTATACCTTTAGTTGCGCCCCTCACGAGAAACCGAGTATCAGAAGAGGTGGCTAGGCGATATGATAATTCTATATTCTAGACCTGACATCACAGTACAAAGCATTTATTACCATTTAAGTATGTTTTAGATAGTAAAGACATAAATAAATAATACCTGCAAGAAATCTCCAAAGTGACAGAGCAGTTGGCCGCACGCAGCTATAGCACGTTCCTTGACTTCTTGGTCCATATCGGTGGCGCGTAAGCGGACCAACGTGCACTCATACATAGCGGGGATAAATTGTTGGAGCTCTTGTGGAGGCGGTTCTACGTGGATGTCCGATTCGATGTTTCCGACGTTATCTGTATAAAAAGATTTGTCCTTTGGGTTATTTTTTATTGACTTTAAATCATAGATCAAGAGTTCATATCATCATCCCCACATGCCAGATAACTAATTTTTGTTATCTGTCATATGGGGATTTTTTATTATAAAGGAGGAGCTAATTAATTAATTTAAATATTTAATTTTAAAGTGAATATATAACTAAATATACTATGAATATTTCAAGTGCCTACCTGTAGCCGTTTTCAGTATCGAGCAAAAAATCACGTTTTATATATGAAGATTACAGAAAACCTACAAGACGCTGCACTTGGAACATAATTTTCGATACCTACCGCGATAAATCCTACTCCTCGCAAGGACTCGCTAGTCCGTCTTCGTGCATGCTAAAATGCACCTTAACGCTCAACCGTATAGTTGTTTATGCTTTGGGTCGTACGACCCTGCCACTTTTCACTCGTACCTCGTACGGCTGCTGCTTTGATAAAATTTTACTCGTAATCCACACCATGCGTCGACCTCGCGTTTTTATTTATAGGCACAAATATCGACATGACTATTTATAGTAGATAACCGCACTGTATTTTCTATACATTAACTATTTGTATGTGTCCTGCAAGAGTTCAAACAATGCGTTTATACAATGAATTTAATCCTGAGAACAGAAGTATTACCTAAGGGACGCATAACTTTGACGAGGGTCTGCAGCACGCGCAGAGCTTCGGCGGTGACCTTGTAGAAGGGGTCGTGCACGCAGCCCAGCACGGCGGGCAGCAGCGCGCCCACGTGCGCGCGCATGGTGGCCGCGGGGTGCCCGCGCACCAGGCACACCACGAACACCAGCGTCTCGATCTTCATCGATGATGCCGTGCTCTTGTCACTCATGAAAACAATTAGCCACTCTACAAATCCATCGTCAATAATATAATTAGAAAACATGTTAGTTTGCTTTTAGTGAACAGCGATTTTAAGAAGCCTACAGCTGTGCTGGCTCCCAACTGAAAACTGATCAGTTAAATTTGGGCACTAACAAATTAGCAGTTAACAGAGAGTTTGTTCACGGACACCATGGCCCAGGAAAAACTGCCACCACTACAACATAAGAAGCTAGCAAAGTATATTTACGTGAGGGCAGGCGTGAGCGCGCGGATGACCCTGGGCGCGTGGTCGGCGAGGCAGCCCGGCGCGGCCGCCAGCAGCTCGCGCAGCAGCGCCAGAGCGCAGCCGCGCGCGCGCACGCTGCGGCCCCGCGTCACGCGCAGCGCGCCGCGCACCACGCCGCCCACCTGCAGCGCACAGTCCCATAGTACACCACTCCACGTCGCTGTTCAAACTCAATTTTCCCAACGCTTACAGTACACTATAAGTCATTATATTCTACAACCGTTGCTCTAATTTCATTGTATGAGTAAATAATCTTAAACAGGTCTGTGTATAATAAAAAACATTTTAAATATGTTCATAAACATTTACCACGAGACCAATTTTCAAATTCTATTATTTTCAAATTCAATCAACCTCATCGAGTATTTCTACATTATCAACTTCAAATATATTACAACTACTTTACGTCACGCCACTCCGTATATAGGATTATATAAAGCGGAAGAGTTTGTTTGTTTGAACGCGCTGATCTCTGGAACTACCAGTCGAATTTGAATAATTCTTTTTGCGTATGATAACACAGTTCTTTAAAAAGGTTATAGCAACACTGGCGACGAGAGCAGAACAGTAAGCAAAGACGCGGGTGAAACCGCGCCGCGGGAAGCTAGTACAGGATAAAATTAAATAAGTAAAATATGTTTTAGCTATAATTTCAATGAAATATTCTAAAAAAAAATCAAACCACATGCATGTTTTTTTTAGTTACCCTTTCCAAAAGAAGAGCTTGTGGCGAATCGGCGGCCACGGTGGTCATCTGTAACGACGGCGGTGGTCGCGTCGCCCTCAATAGCGCGGTATATGCACTCAGAATATCGCATTTCACGTTCTCCTCCCGTTCTAATCACACCAAATAATGCAATGAATCATTGATAAAAAATACTTTCAATGTAGTTAAAAATATAAATATACTAGCTGTGCCCGCGACTTCGTCCGCGTGAAATAGTGATTTCGGGCAGCATTTTTTGGATATATCTTTTGGTTTGTTTTGAATTATAAACATCTTCGTTTAGGTGAATAACAAAAATCTTTACAGTAAATGCTTCTCTATCTACGATATTAGACGTATAGCCATCGCGGATCAAAGCCATACAGGCTGGCTGTTAGGATTACTTACACGTGGCAAATCCACATAAAGCTGACCATGCGAAAAACAGTTAATATTTAGATCCACACTCATTAATTGTCATCGCGAAACATAGGCTCACTGGAAACTGAACTCATTTAAAACTAAACGGGAAATTGTTTGGAATGAAAGGAATCCGAGGAATAAAAACGCTATAAGTTTTTTTTTATATTAGCCTGCCAAAGTGCCTCTACTCTGGCTGATGGTAAGCAGTCAGTGGAATTCAGAAGTAGTGGACACCATTCCAAAAGTCAAACTACTGGTATGGTGGCCTCCACTATGGCGGCTTTGTGAGATGCTTCTTCACGCCTCGCTTAAAAGACCCAGGATGAAAGTTAGGTGGGAACACATGCGCTGGTAAAGAGTTCCAGGCTTTAATTGAGCGACAAAAGTATAAAGTGCTGAACCGTTTGGTTCGAAACCCTTTAGATTGCACTGTGAAAGAGTAGCACTTCAGTCCCGCACGTGTCGTTCTGGATAAAAAGGGAGAGGGTAGAATTAATTTAAAGAGCTGTTGAGAAGACTCTCCGTGGTAAAGGCGATAGAAGACAGCCGTTGACGAGGCGATGTCTCTTCGCAGCTGTAAAGGCTCAAGGGTCTTAGGCCTCTGGGCTTCCATGATACGGACTGCTCGCAAAAGGCCCCCGTACCGTCTCGAAAATGTTCGCCGGGTCCCACTATCCGGTCACCAACCTGCACGACGAACCACTCCGAGATTATGCGCAACCTGGTGGGGCAGCCTCTTTTTTTTTGGTTAGGTCTAATTGGGCCCCTGTACAATGCCGCGGGCGGCCAGCGGCACCACCGTTTATACGGGTCTCCCTGGCCGGCGGGTTGACCCACACCACCCACACAATGACTCCGCGGATACTCAGCTGGTCCCACACATGCTGCGAGGTTTGCATCAGTTCATCTCTGCATCAGTTGGGCCTCCGGCTCTCGCGCTTACCGAACGAAACGCAATAATATGGATACTATTACTCTTACGTCGAAAACTATGAGAGGGTAGTACTTGCCTGGTCGATCCGACCCATTCTTGTTGAAACCAGCGTAAATCGACTACTACTATTTCGTAATTCACTTCAATTCTACCTATTCCGTAATGAAACGTGTTAACAAACATGTTCTTATCACAAAAAATAAAAATAAAATAAATCCAGAAAATATAAATCTAACTTGTATTTACATTTTAACTAATAAAGTATTTACATTTTAATTTACATTTTAATAAAGAAATAAGACGTGTTAACCTAACTTAAAAACAAACTAAGCTAAGCTAAATACATACCACATTTATGACGTGATTATTTAAATTAGCATAACTTTTTTATTTATAAACCGATTGACATGAAACAAACACTTAATGTTAAGTGATGCTGACCACAATGTATCAGCGAAAACCATATTTAAATCTGATAAGCCGTTTTTGAGATTAGCGTGAACAAACGCACAGACAAACAGACAAACAGACAAAAATTGTAACAATCATTGTTTTGGGTTCTATTTGCGTTGATATAGGTCCCAATAGTATTTTTTCTCATATATCTTCCATGTACAGACAGCGATCGGTTACATTTTTATTATATGTATAGATATAATATGTACCTTTGAATCTTGCAATTAAAGCTGGTGACACTGTGATGTACATTTCGGCCAGTAGTTCATGGCGCGTCGCAATTACTGACTCTAGACACTTGGCAGCAGCGCGTCGTACCTACAAATACAAAAAAAAACAATATTTTTATTGTTCACTTGCAAATATTTTATGAAATAGGTTATATTCATGAAATTTATTTATTTATAGATTATATGGTGCAATATTATTATAGAAGTACAATGGTGGTCACTCATTTGGTTATTTAATAAAATGCCTGAATACAGGGCAAGCGAAATACACAACTCACACCTGCATTCACAAGCATAAACACCACTTTTCTAAGCACAAATACGAACAAAATAATGTGCTATCTATATACCTAGATAGCAAACATTGGTACAATTTGAAAAATATGTATATAGATACAGGTAGTTTACAGATACAGGTAGATTTGTGTGGTATACAAACAAAAGTTGTCACAGAATATAAATATGAATATGGCCTTAAAGTGTAATAATGGCACCCACACTAAATTGTTTCAAGAACAGACTTGACAAGTTCTAAGTCCAGAGAAACACATGCATCATCTTAATAAGTTGCTAATATAGTTACTAATATTATAATGATATAAGTCAGAACTTTTAGATTGATAACAATATTTAAAGTCTTACCTTCCAAGACATATCATCATCATCAGAATATTCTTCAGAGTCAGATTCCGGATCGGCATCGGGCGCGAAAGACTCGTCTTCCATTTCCTCGTCTTCACCGCCGCCATCTTCTTCTTCGTCCTCATAATTGTAATTGGGGTCATATGTGATCATTTTCAGACAAAGATCGATTATCTAGAAATATACCAGGATATAAGTGAAAATCGACATTGTTGCCATGTACTGCAAAATTGTTTGATATTTCATTCTAGTTTTCTTAACTTATCATTGGAATTTTGCCTAACAATTAATTTGCCTATTGTATCTCTGAGATAACTATTTATTATTAATGTACTGTTATTATCAGAGATCGGAATAGATACAGCTATTTTTGGTAGGTACTTGTGATATGAAGTCATAGTATGGATATGCCCTACATCCCGGAATTTAAAAATAAATTTAAAAGTTGTAAGACTACACATACTTTTCGTTAGTGTGCCGCGTTCCGGCTATTGTTTTCTTATGTTTCCACAAGCTGTGTTTTGCATCCTACAAGGACGGAAACATCGCGCGTGTGCGCATTAGACTTTAGCAAGTTTGGACATACGATGTCGTTAGAACAACCTATTTCATTTTTCTGTTTGCTTCATTCTTTTAGAATACGTCGAAATGCCGTGGTATTTCCATAATAACATATCATATGTTTGCGGATAAATGAAGCAAAATACCTATTTCGACCTCTGATTATTATACAAAGGTTATCGAGACATACTATCTTGTTCTAATCAACAGTTTAGATACTCACAGTAGGAATATGAGGTTGAACTTCCTTAGGACACTTAAGTACGAAAGCTTCAAGAGCTTGCAAGCAATGTTCACGCAGTTCTTCATCTGCATCTGTTGAGTATTCTAAAACTTGTGGAGCCACACGCCATAGTTGTTCACCAAACCTATGTCCTGCTTGACGACTGTGAACATATTTTAGATCTTACAGACAGTTATTGAACATTATTTATATGAGTGTCTGATATAGTAAGACAAAAAGTAAGTATTTCAGTATTTATATCTGCAATCTAGAACCTATAACACATGCTATAATATATGCTTACTTTGATGGCATTGTATGTAGTATTTGTGATATTATTATTATTATATAGCAACAAAAGTGCATAAAACAAGCTTAAACAAAACATTTTCATTCTGAAAAATTAATCTGTTTAATATACCTACTCCAAATTCACCCATTAACAATAACAATACATGAGCTATATATGTAATCTTATTTTATATTTAAAGTATATAAAATGCTTAGTTATTTAATGTGATGCTTGGAATTCTATGAGTGCAACAGGAGATTTTAGATTCAATCAACTTTTTTGTATTTTAATAGCTTTTTTTCGTGTGTGTGTGTGTGTGTGTGTGTGTGTGTGTGTGTTTGTATATGTGTATGTGTGTGTTTTTGTCACCACTCAGCCTGTAAATTGGCATGTAGATATATTCAGTACCGGAGACAGACATAGGCTACTTTTATCCTGAAAAACCGATGAGTCTGGTACCGAGGTATACAAAACATAATTTGCGCGCGGGCGAAGCCGTGAAGCTCTGCTAGTTTTTAATAACGGACTCACTATTTCTGATATAAATGTGTGAAGCTTAATAATTGACACGATAATATATCCTTTTAATTGAAAAATTAGTCTGTTTTTAGCCCAACACTAGCATATTGAATAAACGGCTAGTCATAAATAACTGATTTACTAACAATTTATAAATTACAATACTACAATTAGTAATATAGTATAGTAACAATGAAAAACTTACCAAATAGAAGCAATGCATTGTATATGTGTGCGACTAACACTGGACGAAGTAGAAGAGCTCAGTCCTTCCAACAGGTGATCAATGAGTTTGTTGTAGAGTGATGCGTTGCATGACATGACAAGGTGAGACAATGCAACTATTGTGCGTTTGCGGACAGCCTGTATACAATAAATGAATTGCATTTACAGTCTACATGTTAGATAGAAGAAAACCTATGATTTTGTTAATAACAATACACATTGATATATGAGATAAACCAGGCACTTACGGGATAATTCCATTTCATATTTATTTACATTATTATTTTTATAATAACTTTTAAGGTTACAAGGTTACAATAGTATATATACCTGGCGTGGAGAAGCTAATTGGGGCAGTAACGAGTTGAGCAGCATGGGGTGGAAAGAGATCAACAGACCACCGAACCTGCTCAACAGATCAGCTAGTATGTCAAGAGCCTCCAGTTGAACAGATACATCTTCTTGCTGAAAACAAAATATGTATTTTATAGTACCTGTTGTTAAAAAATAGTATAAAATTAACATAGGTCTTATAAAATACTAAAATATCTTTTCAATTCTACTTTTTCATTCTAATAAGTTTTTCAAAAATTAATTATTACTTAGTTGATGTTTTAGACAATTTTGTGCCTACAAATACAAACATTTACAAATAATTTTGCCAAGTGAAAAAACAAATTCTAATTTTAACTTACCTTCTCTATAGCACTGCTCAGTTTGCCAGTTATTTTCTTACACACATTAGCTGCCAGAGTATTGGAGCCTAATGGAAGTTCAGATATAACAGTCTTCAAGCCAATGCTGCTGATATCCCTCAGCTGTTCTGTATCTGAGAGCATATTCGCACAGAGCGTATCTACAATACCTTCCACCTGATACTCTTTGACTTTGTTCACAAGCGGGCCGAGACTGCAAGTTATGTTATTATCAGTATAATTTTTAAATTACAATATAAAAGTAAATTATTGAACATACCATTTCACAGCTAAATTTTGCACTTCACCGTTTTTGTCCTCAAGCAACCGAAGAAGCATTTTTACGACTTTCCTTTCAGAGTCATCGTCAAGCTTTATACTGTCTTTTTGTAACTCAGTCATCAAGTCATTGGTAGCCATAAACCTGAAGTCTTTATCGGTGGATGTCATCTAAAGGAATAATATCAATCAAAATATTAGAAATGTAATTAAACCAAATAAAAAGTTCAGTGTTATTCTATGAATGCCGGCTTACCTTCTCGAGAAGATTTGCAATTTGATAGGATACACTAGCCATTTTGTAATGTGTTTAATCTCCGAAACCACAATAGAAAACTATAAAAACCAAATAAAGACAGGGTTAACAATTTATCACGTGTAATTGGCGAAGAAAAAACATTTGAATGATTATTCGGAAATAAAAACGACAAATCGAAAACTTGCTTCGTGGTGCTTCGCTAAAATTGTATAGACAAAATAAAATTGGTACAGCAGGTTGACTTGTCAAATTAGAATCGTTTGACCGTACAGATTATAACGATTAAATAGTATCGATGACTAAAACTAAAATTTCTCATTCTGAAACATTAACAAAAGGCTCATTCTCACTCTTCATCATCAGTCATCCATTACTCTGGACTTACACTGGACCTGTGGACCTGTACCTGTTGTCCTGACTGAACATAATAACAACAAGCCAAAGATTTTTAGTCGAACGAGGCATAATGTTGCTTTCTGATTTCAGAAACAGTGAGAGGATTAAGTAAATATTTCAAATTCCTTCCTCGAGCTTTTTCTGTTTATTTTTATGCTAGTTTTAAGTCTTTAGGATTTATTTTTTAAGATAATACGATGTTTTAGTTATATAGTGTTAAGTCCTTAAAATGTTGTCCAAGTTTGAGTAAAAAGTTAAAATTTAAGTAAATTTGCACACCTTCTAGGTAAAATAAGGCTTAAAGCACGTAATTGTTATTGTTCTTTACTTTTCCAATTCCAATCCACATTATTTGTTTACCCATGTTCCATGATAAATATATCTAATTAAGGGTAAATACCAACACCTTCCAGAATTCCAAGAGCAACATTAACTTTATTTCTTAGTATTCAATACGTAAGGTGACGGTGGAAAAGTGCGCCTAGCGAGCAAGTGCGCCTACCACATTATCTCGAAAACTACAAATTGGATACTAGTAGTGACATCTTACATCGATGCTACAAACTGAATCTTAATTTTTGGACTTTTTGGTATTAGTCACGGAGAAGGCTCTACACATGTCAGTTTGAGATACGCGCCATTTTATTTTCACTGTCACTGTCATTCAAAGTGGTGAGGAGAGATTTAATAAAAAACTCCAATCTATTTATACATATAATAAAAATGGAACTAATGACTGTCTGTACATGGAAGAAATATGAGAAAAATGTTATTGGGACCTTTATCAACGCAAATAGAACCCAAAACAATGATTGTTAAAATTTTTGTCTGTTTGTCTGTGCGTTTGTTCACGCTAATCTCAGAAAGGGCTTATCCGATTTAGATATGGTTTTCACTAATACATTGTGGTAAGCTTCACTTAACATTTAGTGTTTGTTTCATGTCAATCGGTTTATAATTAAAAAAGTTATGCCAATTTAAAGAAACACGTCATACACATTGTATGTAGGTATTTAGTTTATGTCAGTTTGTTTTCAAGTTAGGTTACCAGTTACCACGACTTATTTATATATATTAGTTAAAATGTGAATACAAGTTAGATTTATATTTTTCTGGATTTATTTAATTTTTTAATTTTTGTGATTAATAGGTACCTGTTTGTTAGCTTACGGTTTCGTTTTCGGTTATGTTAACACGTCTCATTACAGAATAGGTGAAATTGAATCGAATTACGAAATAGTAGTTTAGAGTTACGCTGGTTTCAGCATGAATGGGTCGGATCGACCGGGAAAGTACTTCCCTCTCATAGAAGATCGACGTAAGAGTAATAGTATTCTTATTATTGCATTTCGTTCGGTAAGTGAGACTTCCGGAGGGCCAACTGATGCAGAGATGACAATCCTCGCGGCATGTGTGGGACCAGCGGAGTATCTGTGGCGTCATTTTGTGGGTGGTGTGGGTCGACCCGCCGGCCAGAGGGATCTGTAGAAACAGTGGTGCCGCTGGCCGCCCGCGAGTTAGTACAGGGGCCCAACTAGGCCTAACCACCCTAGGAAGCTGCTCCATCAGATCGCGCATAATCCGGAGTGGTTCTTCGTGCCGGTTGGTGACCGGATGGTGGGACACGACGACCATTTTAAGGGTAGACCCTTTGCGAGCAGTCCGTATCATTGGATGCCCGGAGGTCACTAAGACCCTTGAGCCATTACAGCTGCGAAGAGACATCGCCTCAATGGCTGTCTTCTATTGTCTTTACCACGGAGAGTCTTCTAAAGAGCTCTTTGAATTAATCCTACCCTACCCTTTTTATCCAGAACGACACGCGCGGGACTGAAGTGCTACTCTCTCACAGTGCAATCTAAAGGGTCTCGAACGAAACGGTTTAGCACTTCATACTTTTGTCGCTCAATTAAAGCCTGGACCTCTTTACCAGCGCATGTGTTCCCATCTAACTTTGATCCTGGATTTTTTAAGTGGGGCGTGAAAAAGCATCTCACTAAGCCGCCATAGTGGAGGCCCCCATACCAGAAGTTTGGCTTTTGGAATGGTGTCCGCCACTTCTGGATTCCACTGACTGCTTACCATCAGGCAAAGTGGAGTCACTTTGGTAGGCTAATATAAAGTAAAAAAACCCTTCTGGCAACATAGTTCGATCGAATCGTTCGATTAATCGCACGAAATGGATTAAAAAATCCTCATTGTTCGATAACTCAGTCGAACCATGAGCTGGTCTTATTTAAAGGTGCACACTGTTCGATCAATCGAACGAACAGTATTTTTAAATCCTCATTGTTCGATAACTCAGTCGAAATATGAGCTGGTCTTATTTAAAGGTGCACACTGTTCGATCAATCGAACGAATAGTATTTTTAAATTCTTCAATAGATCGGTCAAACCACGAGCTTGCATTATCTAATGGTGCTCGTTGATCGCTAATAGCTAGCAAGCGTTCCAGTAATAAAAGACTGCTTGGTTTTTAGATGTTTTATTTATACAATGAACCTTTCCATGACACGCGTTCAAGAAAGTGTGCAACGCTAATTTCCCCACTTATAAGCAACATATTTGTGTCGATAATAAATTCATCTCGCTCTATTTGTTGCTTTCGTCGTCGTTGCAATACTCCTCCTTTCATCCTAATTGAATAAAATGAGCTATCTTTAAATAAAATGTCCAACAAATTCATAAGGTTTGGTCCTTTCTTTCCTACACACAAGTTCAACTTGTGATGCCAGCCTTCCAAAAAATTCGTAGTTCGATGTAGCTATATATGATATACAATGTACGTATGTTGCCGGAAGGAAAATATAACAAGCGCATGTTTCTAATACATTGTTCGATCAATTGAACTAAGTGGATTTAAGAATCCGGGTATTGCGACCGATCGAACAACTAGGATTGAAGAAATCCTCATAGTGCTACCAATCGCACGAAATGGATTTACAAATCCTCTTCATGCGAGTGGTCGCACAATGAGGATTTTTTAATACATTTCGTGCGATTAATCGAACGATTCGATCGAACTATGTTGCCAGAAGGAAAAAAACGTGGTAGCGTTTTTATTCCTCGGATTTCTCTCATTTCAAACAATTTTCCGTTTAGTTTTAAACCAGTTCAGATGACAATTAATTAATAAAGCCAAAGGTCAGACACTAAATGTTGTGAGTTTGGATCTAAGTATTAGCTGTTTTTCGCACAGTCATCTTTATGTGGATCTGTCACGTGTAAGCAATCCTAACAGTCTGTATGCTTTGATCCCCGGTGGCTATACATCTAAAATTGTATAATAATATATATATATATGCATTACTGTAAAGTATTTTTTTTAAATACATAAATGACGATGTTTATAATAAACCAAAACATATATCCAAAAAATGCTGCCCAAAGTCACTATTCCACGCGGACGAAGTCGCGGGCACAGCTAGTTTTATTATATGTATAGACTAGCTGACCCGGCGAACTTTGTTCCGCCTAACAGTCGATCAACATTACTTTATTTTTCTAAAATAAAAGTAGCCTAAGTTACTTCTTATTACATCAGTTACCTTCCAATAAAAGTCCCTTCAAAATCGGTCCAGCCATTTCAGAGATTAGCCGGAACAAAGAGACAGACAGACAAAAATTTTAAAAAAGGTTACTTTGGTGTATGTACCGTATATATATTCATATACATATAGTAAAAAACGGTTATTTCAATATTACAAACAGACACTCCAATTTTATTATATTTACTTTCACAATTAATTATGCGCTAATTCGAACAAATGGCGTAATTCAACACAGACTAAGTAATTCAATACCGCCAATTTCTAAATTTGAAGTTCGAGCCAACTATTGCCATTACTAACTCTTATTTGAGATAATGTTAGATATTGTCATTAAAAGCTGAACTTTTTGCCGAAAAATGTTGTTATTCACCCTAAATTAACGGTGTTTGATTTGATTTCATGACATAAAATTAAACTCTGTCTACGTTTCAGAGTTATCAGAAAAAAATAAGACAGACAGTGAGTGACGAATTAAGGCGGTATCGATATATCGATATTTCTTTTTTTTTTTAAAAACTTGTACAAATCCAGGGTAGTTTTGGTTTTTTTATAGTTGTATGTAATATGTAGTATGTATTTTTTTATAGTTTACCGTTAAGAATAAATAATTTTGAAATTAATAAATGAGCGTTTTCCATAAATTTATTGAACAATTCCAGTATTTTGTACCAGCAATAGAAATTAAAAACAGTAACTTTGAAAGTCTGCCAACTAAACACCATAGATTTTTTTTTGGTTTCCTGAAGGAGTGTTAATCGCCCTCATATACTTGTCCTATTTTTCCAAATAAGCCGGACGCATTGAAAAGAAAGAGAAAAATAATTTTGCTAAGGACGGCCGGTGTACACTGTAGAAACGTCATTTACTATACTGCAATCATATTTTATTCGTCTGTTTGCCATTCGATTCAGTAATTTTTAAGTATTTTACATTTTTTACCAATTTGTGTAATGATGTTCAATAGTGTTGTGACTTGTGCTGCATATTTATCGATGACAAAAATATTAATATAATTTGTAGTTAACGATTTTGTGGTAACTATCTTTGTACCTTTCATAGTGTTTCATACATTGTGTTCTTTTGCAGGTTTCCAAAAGATCAGACCGGAAGATTCATGAAGCACATTAAGAGAGAATAATTTTCTAGATGACTACAGAATTTTATTGATAAAATGATCTGAAATTTCTAAAAGTACCAATTCGAAACAGGACAAGACATTCTTAAACAAAACTGTAATTTTAAGGGGCAGTAATAATGTGTTTCAATATTATTGGAAATATAATCATACATTTGTGACATGAATCATACAGCTGTGTTTTATTTTTACCTTGGGGTATCTGTTTTGATGCTAAACTAAGAAAGACAGAAAGGAACAGAGGGCCTATACTGGTGTTTTGGCGACCCATACACTGCCCCGCACTACGCTGCGGGAGCGTGGCGTCACGGCGACGGTGCCACGCGTGCAGATGCGAGAGTGCTGGTCTGCATCATCAATCACGCACGTTACTGTAGAACTCGGTGTCCATACCGTCTGGCCCCGAATCCACGCGCGTGAGTACGTGTTTCTCTGCATGTAAGCGTGTGATCAGTAACACAGCGCTTAAATGCGTTTTCAGTGTGTTGCACCACACGTGATTTCTATACAAAGAGAGGTACTTACAAACAATTCAAGAACACGCACGCTCGCACTACGCTCCGGATGCGAGGCAGTGTGTGGATCGATCATGTAAATTTCAATTTTCAATTTATTTAATTTATTTATAAACAATTTACTTTGTATTTGAACTTACAGCATGAAACATGTATATATATTATATAAATTTCAAAATTATTTCACATTGAAAGTGCT
The DNA here is from genome assembly GCA_963082885.1 of Parascotia fuliginaria. Classification (NCBI taxonomy): domain Eukaryota; kingdom Metazoa; phylum Arthropoda; class Insecta; order Lepidoptera; family Erebidae; genus Parascotia; species Parascotia fuliginaria. Next base: position 14,712,935 of record OY720172.1, read on the forward strand.
CCTGGCCCCGCTGCCGGCCTATACCATTCCGGTGAGGTGTAAAACGGCCCTTTGTTTCTTGTAGTTCATTCATTCATTTGATATTAGCATGTCTGTTAATTTAACCATAGCCCATAGACAAATTTCATCTATCAATATCGATAAACTGTCAGAAGGTATCGTAGCAGTATTAAACTTCTATTTGTCTCTGAGTGTGTACGCTATATTCTCATAATATTACTTCTATGCTATAATACTTGTTCTGAGCCTTTTTCTTTCCCTATAGCCATGTCATTGGTAATATGTAGTTTTTTCGTTGAAATATATCGATATCGGCGCGCATTGTCGATACTGATTTTGACTGGCCTGTTGGTCTAGTGGTTAGTGACCCTGACTGCTAAGCCGGAGGTCGTGGGTTCGATTCCCACCCAGGACAAACCTTTGTGTGATGAGCATGATTGTTTGTTCTGTGTCTGGGTGTAATTTATCTATAATATGTATGTATTTACAAAATAAAAAGTATTTAAGTAGTATATCAGTTGTTTAGTACCTATAACACAAGCAAATATAATTGCTTAATTTGGGGCTAAATGGTGCTGTGTGCATGTGATAGATTATTATTATTATTATTATTATTATTATTATTACTGATATAATTATCGATATGGGCTCATAGTCGATATCGATATACAATAAACATTAATATTTCGTGACTACACACAATGAATGACACTGACACTGACACTTGACATTTATCAAACAAGAACTGAAGAAACTGGTGTTTTGGTTTTAGCGTTTTAGGTTATTAAACTCAACGCGGTTTTTATTTCTGCATTAATTTAGTTGTTAACAGTTGTTATTCACTAATAGAACATAAAAATGGATTTATTCGTCATCAACAGGTATATATTATTATATCTCCAAAAAAAGACAAGATTCAGTTCTAAAAATGTTGATTTATTTTATTTTTTAAAGGTATAAAGACGATGACAAAGATGTTGATATTGTTACCCAAGAAGCTAAACATTTAGAAAACTTGAAGAAGAGAATAGCAGAAAGGAAATCTGCATATACAACAAAGAAAATATCTGCAGTTATAACCCTCAAACCACAAAAACCGATAGAGGCAATTCATGAACAACAAAACCTTCCAGAAAGAGACGTAGGTAAAATTGAGGATAAATTGGCCGAGCCAGTCGAGAGCACAAATACTAGTAATAGTATCACGAGCAAGAAACAAGAAAAGGCTAAATCATCTCAAGAATACAAAGTGTTAGGTGTTAGTGACTTTGATAAAAAGATTAAGGTAAATCATAGCTTTTGATGAAACATTAGTTAAATTAAGAAATCGACATGTAAATTTTATGTAGATAGTTAATTCTATGTTTTTATTGCTGTTTTAGGTTTCTCGAGTACTACCATACTGGCTTTCCCATTCTATCAACATTTCAACTACTTTAAAGAACACATCATGTCCTGTAGAGGATCAGGACTGGTTACACAGTACATTGAAGGCCACTTTATTAACTGAAGGTGTTGTCAACTTGTTTCCAGTTCAAGAGAAAGTCATACCTTTTGTGTTAAATGAACACAAAGTTGCTTATCAATTCTGGCCACATGACATTTGTGTGTCTGCACCAACTGGTAGTGGTAAAACACTAGCTTTTGTATTGCCTATTATTCAGGTATTATATTTTATATTGTTATTATTTTTAGTAGTAATTTATTTCAAATTCTTTTCTTTAGATTTTAGTGTAGACACAAAACATAGATAGATAACATTAAATATGTTATCTTTCTATGTTGTCTGTAACTGGCATATATCAGGTATATATTAATTACACTCTAGATAGATTTTTGTGGAAAGCTTGTGCTCTAGCTAAGCTAATAGCACCACACATTCAATTTGAGAACTGCACCTCAATCAAGCAGGATTTTGACTGCTTCTTGATTTCCACATGGACACGCACAGGGCTTGTTGCCTAATACTACTGTTTTCTTTGTGTTGCTAATTGCGAAAGAATATTCTTATTCAAATATTTACAAGTAGTTTTTCTCTACTACTTCATCATAGTATTCATTGTTTCAGATTTTGATGGATGAGATTGGGTGCCATGTGAGGGCCCTAGTGGTTTTACCAGTGCAAGAGTTAGCAAATCAAGTTGCTAAAGTATTTAAGAAGTATTGTGTGAAAACAAGGCTGAAGGTTGCTTTACTTGGTGGTTCCACACCAATACAACAAGAACAACAGAATATTGTTCGTTATAGTAAGTTTTTTTACTTGTTTTTCTTAATATAACATGTGAAGTGTATGAACATGAACAATCTTGTGTCAATAGTATAACGGATTTTTAATGTGTTTTTACTTTTCAGCAGAATTCTCAGGTTGGGTCAGTGAAGTAGACATCATTGTGTGCACAGCAGGACGGTTGGTTGAACATCTACAAAACACAGAAGGATTTTCACTAAAACATTTAAAGTTTCTAGTAATTGATGAAGCTGATAGAATTATGGATAACATACAAAATGACTGGCTGTACCATGTGGATAGACATATTAAATTAGAGAATGAACTGATGACTGGCAGACATTCAAACCTTACTTGGAATGGTCTAATTGAACAAAAACCTCCACCGCATAAACTACTTTTCTCAGCAACTTTGTCTCAAGATCCTGAGAAATTAGAACAATGGGGTTTATTCCAACCAAAATTATTTTCTGCTGCAACAATTAATAATTATGATGATGAAGACCAAATCAGACTATATGCAACACCAGAAGAATTAGTAGAACAAACTGTTACATGTGACCCAGAACACAAGCCACTTGTCTTGTATCACTTCTTGATAGACCAGAAATGGGATAAAGTGTTATGTTTCACTAATGCTGCTGAGTCAGCACACAGATTAACTGTGCTCTTGAATACTTGGGGTAATGGTTTATTTAAAGTAGCAGAACTATCTTCAGCTTTAGACAAATCAACAAGAGAAAATGTATTGAAAAAGTTTACATCATCTGAAATAAATGTGTAAGTTTTCAATGATAATCACATCTTCTCTTTGATTGCTATGTGCTGCCTTCACCTAAATTTTCAGAACTACCTTAGTAAACTTTGAACCGGGACATTATGGTGTTTGTAAATCTTAGTGATTTAGACTTGTTAAAAACAACCCATTAGGCCCAGTGTGGGCAAGACTCTTTCAATATGGATTGAATACAGTGGGCAGCTAATGGATGAGGACAGCCATGCCCATAGCCAAACAATAATAGCTTTGAAATTAAGTGTATGTAGTTTTGTTTATGCTAAGTTTTGTATTTCAGATTAGTAGGAACTGATGCGCTAGCAAGAGGCATTGACATCCCAGATTGTAACTACGTTATCTCCTATGATCCCCCTAGGAACATAAAAACGTATATACACAGAGTAGGACGTACAGGACGTGCTGGCCGTATAGGATACGCTGTTACAATATTGTTACCAAATCAAACAAATTCATTCAAGGTAAAAAAAAACATCCATTGGTAAATAGACAATTAAAAATTATACAATCCTACTAATATTATAAATGCGAAAGTTTGTGTGTATGTGTGTGTTTGTTACCACTCAGAACAGAGATAGATTCGGTGCCGAAGACGGACATTTTATCCCAAAAATCGGTCTGGTTCCCGAGAATACAAAATATATTTTACGTGCGGGCGAAGCTATGGAGCTTAGCTAGTAAATCATAATTTGTATATTTTTCTTTTAGGAAATCATCCAAGCAGGTGGTAAAGCTCAGCTACCTCAAATAGAAATAGAAACAAGCACTCTTACATGTTTGTCAGAGAGTTATCAAAAAGCAATAACAGCAACAAAGAAACAAATAAATGCAGAGATAGATTCGAAGGTGAAGAAATCCATAGAAATAAAAAGGAGATTGAAATCAAAACCACAAAAACGAAAACATGATGCATTATGAACATTTCACTGTTACACCTTACTTGTACATAGATTCTTTAAAAAAATAAAATTGTTATATTTCTTCTAATAAAGTCTTATTATTAATTACCTATTTCTATAAAGGCAACAATCAGTTTGTTTGATTAAGTACATAATTATAATCTATTGCTCATACCCTCTATAAATGAGATGGGGCCGTTGTCCTAAAGTGGAGAATTAACAGACTAGGTACCTAGTATTAATATTATAACTGGCCTGTTGGTCTAGTGGTTAGTGACCCTGACTGCTAAGCCGGAGGTCGTGGGTTCGATTCCCACCCAGGACAAACCTTTGTGTGATGAGCATGATTGTTTGTTCTGTGTCTGGGTGTAATTTATCTATAATATGTATGTATTTACAAAAAAAAAATGTATATAAGTAGTATATCAGTTGTTTAGTACCCATAACACAAGCAAATATAATTGCTTAATTTGGGGCTAGATGGCGCTGTGTGAATGTGGTAGAATATTATTATTATTATTATTATTATTATTTATTCTATTGAACATGCCTAATAGTAAACAAAAAGTCGTGATGGCCCTGTTGTTACCAGCACCAGCTTCGTATAGGTATATTCACGAGGTCGTGGGTTCATAACCTATTTAAGTACCAATGTGTTCTTTAAAATTATATTTTCAAGTTGTACTTTCTAAAAATTTGACCTATACGGTAAAAGAGAACATCGTAAATCGTTAGCAAACCTAAACATAAAATAACCTCCTCCTTTTTGAAGTCGGTTAATAATAACTAAAATTGCTAATCAAAAGATGGCGTTATTATGACCTTGACTTATTTTGAAAAGCCAGATAATATGCTTTTGTATGCTAAATGTACACTATAAAATTAGTTGACGTTATCTAAATTAAATAAAAGACTTATTTAAATATTAATATTACACTTTTTCAAATAAAATATTTTAATAATAATATCATATTGTTTGAAATCTGTAAATAAAATGCAAATTTATTCTCCAATTCAAAACGTCTGGCAACTCTGAACCTGACATACCACTAAAACAACAACAACATGACAACAACTTTTCGACTGACGTAAACTTACGTTACTTTGACTTCAATTCAAACTTTCAAATAGTTTCAAAGTTATTTTAAAGTTTCAAACGTAACCATTCAAAATAAAAAACGCTTTTCAGTGAAATTAAAATATTTGTTGCAGTGCTTGTTGATTAAATAAGTATGACGGTCACTATATCACATTTAAAAACTATAGATACTTTAAGCAATATTTCTATCATTGAAGCTGAACTATTTTATCCAAAAATAATACTTCTTGAAAATAATAAAAATGTACATATTGTGGATTTATCTAACAGTCAGAATAGCGCAGATCAAAATGGAATACATAAATTTGAAGAAGATATATCAGGTAAACTACTGCTTCAACAATACCTTTGGCTTGTTTTCAAGTCTGGGGAAATCATAGTGATAAACGTTATGAAAGACACAAAGACTTGTATTATCAACGAAAACAATGTGTGCCTGAAAATTAATCAAGTGGAAAAATATCAGAACCGCCTTTGTTTTCTGAGTGAAAGTGGTGATACATTTGAAATACCTATCAATGTTAAAGAATTAGTTGAAAAATTTAATGGAAACTCAAGTGAACTGCTTTTGCCTTTCAAGAAAGTGCAAGTATCTCATTCAAATTTCAAAACAAAACTGTATTCTGTAAATGGATTTGGTATATTTAGAGAGGCAAATAAATTAATGGTGAAATGCCCTGCGACTGGATTATTGGAGACCATATCTACTAATGTTAAAATAGATTATATGTTGGTATGGAACAACTTAGGAGTTTTTGCAAATGATACTAAAATGTGGCTGGTGGACCTGAAAGATGCACAAATAGTATTTGGGTTTGAGAAAACTGAAGCAAATTACTATCCTGTACAAACATACAATGATGTATTTTACTACCTATTATGGAATAATGAGAAGGTGAGGTTTTATTTTCTAATAACTGAGTATAACTAACCTCATTCTTAAAACATAAAACATAATAGAGGTATACTTAAGTGAGTGGTTCAATCATTTGTCTTTGAGCGCTGATCTAATTTTGCAGTAGTGTTTGTACTGAGACTTATTTAATCAAGTTTGTTCATTTTTGTATGGAGGCATATGCATGTTCTGCTAGCAAACTTGTATTACAGTATACCCGTCCACATGAAGAATTTTTCTTTCACTCAAGTCAGTTAATAAACTAACAAAGGGTCCGAGCCCAAAAATATTAGTCTACGAGATGCTGCTGTATTGTGTGATGATGTGCCAAAATGTGTGAAATTTAATGGCTGTGAAAGATATTATCTAAGTATGATATTGTTTGCTTCTAGTTTTTTGTTAGTTTTCTAATATTTTATACCTTTCTGCCATTTCAGGTGCAGATTGGTTGTGCTGCTTTCTCACAGTTATCATCAGGGAAAATCCCAGGGAGTATTGATTGTTCAGAAAGTTTTAATCAAACATTAACATCACAAGATACACTAAAAACTCAATTGACTGCTGTGATCACTGCAATAACAGCTTCCACTAAGCCTTCTTGTATACTACCACAACTACAGTCACTATTTGAAGCCATTGATGATTTTAGTTTTCTTATTGAATCTTTAACTAAATTATGCAAACAGAATCTTAACTATAAGTCCATACTGTATCCACTACAAAAGAAAATATTTGGTATAGATAATAAGAATTTGATAAATATGATCAGTGATTTATCTATGAAAATTGATTTGGTTGAATACATACAATTTATTGGTAACAATAATTATGAAACTATTAATTTATATGGACAAAATTTTAAAGAACTTTGCATGACTTTTATATCTAAAAATGATTTTGATATTGCTTCTATTTGTTGGTTGAAATATTCTCAGTTGAAATTACCAGTTACTTTTGATGATGTAGTTAACATTTTAAATGCTATAAGCAATAATACTAAAATGTCTTCTATTATTATCTGGTTAAAAAATTTTGTCCCATCTTTAATAGAAAATAATCCATTTTATATAGACTTATTTGTGAGATGGGCCACTGAAAGGGTATTCAAATTAGAACAGTCTGCATATTGGCCCAAAATCGGAGTAAAATTTGTTGAAGAGGTCATTGCTATTATTGAGACATCTTTCCAATCTATTTCTGTACGGCCTATTTCTATGGACGATCTTGATTTGCTTAAGACTAGAATAACTTACATAATTGAATTGAAGGAAAAATATAAGATCAATATATTACTTAATGAACTAAGCTCACAGAGTCCAAATGAAGTAGCTTTGATAATGTTGCGGCGTTGTTATACAGAAGACCTTAAAATGTTTTTAGAAAATTATTTACCAACATATGCCATGAAACATTTGTTTGATTTAGATGACATCTTGACCTCATACATTAAAAGTGAAGCAGCAAGTAGTGGCGGTGGTATTGATGGAACTCGCCTTGAAATGTTGCTGAGTACTTTTCATTCTTATAGTAATAAACTTGAATGTTTACTACAAGTATTAAAAGTATTGGATGTGCCATGGAATGTGTCAATACACCAACTAGCTGTATCTACTGTTGCAGACACTACTAAGAATTTTACTGCTTCAGACTCTGAACAATTACTTTCACTAGAAATACAAAAGGAAATAAACTATGCTAATGTGAAAGTTGTATTAAAGAAATACAATTTCCCCATGTCATGTACTGATTATATACTGGTTCTTCATAAAATAGTGAGTGTCACAGTAATAGAATTAGATGATTTGAATGTAATCACAAGTGTACTGCCAACATACACAATTTATGGCAATGTTTTATACATAGAAAGATGCCTCCAAGACAGTGAAACAAGAAGAGCTTTAAATTACTTTAATAATTTTTCTCCAAAAGATAAAAAGTTAATACTGAAAACAATCATGGCTAAGTATGATCAAATAATTAATAGATCTACTACAGATAACTTGATCATTGAGAGAAACTACATTGATTTTATAAAAGGGACACAATTTATGAGTGAAATTGAAATTAATAATATTGAAACATTATATCACTATAAAAACTCATATAATTTGTTGTTAAGCATGAATGAAATTTATAACGAAAGTTCTTGTGAAAACATTGTTAGTAAATGGATAATTCAAGATAACGAAACCGCAAGCTCGGGTCGCGGAGGGAGTGTTATTCAACTAATACAACCCTGTCAATCTCAGCATTCTGTCCTTATGACCTTATTGCGAAGCACTTCCACGTGCCAAAAGGTACGAAAACTCGTTGAATATCTCATAGGATCATTTTCGACCAGAGATATCTCAGCAAATAACTTTATGGAAATTTTATCCCAATTTCAATATGGCGAGAATTCAGATCTGTTAATGCGATCGTACAATGTTTTGATTGAATTGACCGTCAATTGTAGTGAAGAGAATTTACATAATTTGGTTAATCAACTGTCCCTGTTGAATACTCTTATAAATGCTAGTATCATTATTAAGAATTTGTCAACAGTGTGGAAGTTCCAATACATATTTTTACCTATATCTTCAAGTACTGCTGTTAATGAGTTGATTAATTTGTATAAAACAAAACAATACCCAGAAAAATGTGCAACTGCTTTGTCAAATACTCATAGTAAATGTGACTTTACTTCATTACGACTGATTTCTAATAATTCGTTTGATGCTGATGACGCTCTAACAGAGTACACTGAAGATATGTCTGAATTAAGTAAGAGGCTGCTTGGGAAAATAGTTGCTTCTCAAGAACTTGATGAGATATTAATGACATCATTGTTGCTTGTCATGAGAACTTATGAAGAAGACAATTCTTTGGTGCTAGATGTGTTGAGAGGACAACATGAGTGTCTGCCCCATCATATTCTATGTTATCTTTCATCGCCTCCAATTCGTCGTACCTTTGTTATTGATAACGATTCTTTCAGTAAAGAAATAAGTAATTGCGTAACATATCCGCCGCAATATATTCTCAAATCCAAATTTAATATTAACTTAGCAGATGTAGCTTTGCCTGAAAACAGTGAAGAAACTTGGGATGTTAAAGTTATTCTCTTTTATGTTTTATTACAATATCCGGATACATGCTTTGAACGGCTGATTGAGTTGTGTCGTGCTCTAAATATTTCTACAAACGAAGGTTTATCCCTTCAATTAATAGCTTTGTTGTCGACTTGGGAATTAAAATACAAAATTATCGTCGACAATTTGGGCAACCGAAAAATTTTATTTGAAAATGATAATTCCCTATCTAATAAATGTTTTGTTGTTTGGGATAGTATCGATAACAAAGATTTGTTAAAAGACATACTGAATGATTTTTGGAAAAACGGTGAAATTACCTTGCACGGTCGAGTAGTATCTATAAATCCATATTATTACGAAGTGTTCTTATGTATATACCGTTTCATATTTGGTACTACCTGCGAAATACGAAACAAGAAGGAATATTTTTTATTACATTTTTTGAAAGAATATAAACGAAAAAGCAGTCCAAAGCAATATGAATACGAACTCTTTTCTGTTAAGGGAATGTTTCCCGAAATTGGTCATTTTAGATTACCATTTCATCTGTTCACGCGAGAGGATATGTGGGCTAATTTGAAATCGGAGATAACTTTAGAAACTTACGAGCGGTGGCTCCCTGCTGTCGCACTGCTTGCGCTGGATTCTGATATGCAAACAGCAAGAGATATGATTTGCAGTAATGCTGTAAAGCAAACGATGACCACCCGAAAACGTAATGACGATGTGGATTCAAATACCAATCATGATCCGTGGCGACTAACAAGTAAAGAAGAACCTTTGTTACGGGCAGCACATAGATGTGTTAGGCATATTGCGAACATGGAATGGGCAGGTGCGTGCCTTTTTTATGTTTTACAAGGCTGTGCACGCGGAGCAGATCAAGTTGCTGCTGCTCATCTGTGTTATCAGTTTGCCCAACGCTGGGCTGCTTTGCAACCAGGAAATCGTGCTGTCCGACAAATGGAACGACTACATTCGACACTGTCTACTCGTCATGCTTTATATAAAATTGATTGGGCATGTGAAGAATTCGTTAAGCTTTCGGCAGAACCAGCGCAACTTATTCGAACTGTATACCAACATCCCGATTTTGTATCGAAAATGAATCGTCACGACGTGAATCGCGCCGTCAATGAAATAGCCGATAAAAATTGTATTAATGTTAGTTCTATCCGGATACAAATTCTAGAAAATATACTTCAAAAATCCAATACAGCCAATAAAAATGTCACAGTTTTGAATATAAAAGAATTAATGACTGCTAAGTATATACTTAAAGCAACTTGCCCCAAAATGGGAGCTATTTATTTATCTCGGATTGCGTTTGATGATGAGAGTGAAAACAATAAGTCTAAAAAACTACGAGCCCTCCAATGCCTTATGAGTGTCGTAGACTCTGACACTGCAATCAAAGTTACAAATAAAGATAGGGATGCTTTATGGTTATCTCTCTTGGAACTGTACAGTGTCGTTAACTTGGAAAGCGTCGACATGCCTTGGATAGCAGCAACATTCACGCATGATAAGAACCGTGGTTTAGAACAATTACTACAAGCAGTTGAAGGAAACGCAGATGGATTAAAAATTGCCGCGCAACTTGCTTGCAGATTTGGTTCTACACAAACAATGCGTAGTTTTATTCCTCTTCTACTACGTGCTGGATTATTCGAAGAAATGATAACTTTATTACTTAAACTGACATCACAACTTGATAATCTAATATGTTCTGCATGGCGTGCCGTTATTTTATCGCCGTTTCAACGTGCGGATTATCCTATAACGGAACGGCAGAGATTAAAATGTTTAAATGCTATTAACTTGCTGCCTATCTGTCCCCTCATCAAAGATGAGGATTTAGTAGAAATATGGAAGAATTGTTTAAGATGCAAATGTGTTGGTCTTGGGTGCTTGGTTCTACCTTACATGACTCCTCAAACAAGAAATTCATTATCTGAGCTCCAAAAAATTGATAGAAGAAATCTTATAGCGAGTCTAAAGAATTTACATTCAGAGACCTATCTTGTATCTGGTGCTATGCATGTAATTGAAAGAATGGCGGCCAGAGCGTATCGTTAATATTTTGATATCATACAACTCAGCCAAAGGCCTTGATAAGACCTAAAAGTTACATTTTCTAACATCAAATTTATTTCTATTTGTGCTCAGTAAAAATGGTACAAACCAGCCATGAAATTTTAAAACAAAAATTGAAAATTAAAACAATAAAAAATGCGAAATGTGAGCTGGTCTTGCACTTCAGAATTAGTAATCTTCTGACAGCAGTAATCAAACTTATTACCTACTTAGTTTTGAAAAGTGACCTAATCTCAACTTCTAATGATAAAATACCCTTGTTTAATATTATGGGGTTACCATTTGATTGTACAAAATTGGACATTGGCAAATGCTCATAATAATTACAGCATTCTAGGTCTGCTATGATTGTGGTAATGGTCATTGAAAACCAGAAGTGGATGTATTCCTATCAAAAATAGCTATTGACTTAAAAATCAGTGCATCTTAGTCATTAAATTTTTGTAATACTAACTTGGTATAAACTTGTGTCTTATTGTATAATTTAAGATTAAATATGCTATCCTATAATAAGGTCAACAGGATAGTGCTTTGTATTTTATCCAGATTATAACATATTGAAATATAGTAATGTAAGATTTTAATTATCAATATTTTCTAATGGCCAGATTTTAAGCCAATAAAAAAGAGTATTTAATACTTACTGATTTTATTTACATCCTCATATTACCTTACATAAGGATTACAAGTAAATGCTAAAGATTTTATGTATGATGCAGCTGGGCACACCATCTCAAAGAGAGGGCCATATATACCATGCCGTTGTGCCAATTGTTTTGGACTTTCCCCAGCAGTATTTGGTTTGCTGGCTAGTTCTACAGTGTCATCCCTCATGAATAAAATGAGTAATGTTGATTTACAATGGCTAATTGCTGATGCCAGATGCATAGGAGTTTGTTCTGAAATATAAAAGGTAAGTGGTTAGATTTGTATTATTTAGTTTCTATGTAATCATAGGCAGTGACTATGGCATGTGGCGGTGCTAGCGGCCAACCATTTTGGTCATAGCATTAGTTTTTTTGCAACAAATTCAGGAAATGAGATATGTATATGGTTTATTACCGTTATCCCCGTACGTGTCTCCGTCCTACGGGGACACTATGGTACTTCAATTAAATATTTAAAAATACCTTCTGTTGTCCCCGTACACTGTCCCCATTAATATAGTTGAATAAAATAAGGAATTCTTTTTTCTTTAGTATTATGTGTGAGTCGGCATCTTTTACCCTACAAACTAAGTGTATGGAGTATTGGTATTTAAACCTTGTTTTCAAATGCGGAACAAAAGCGCAGATAGCATTGTTTTATTCCCCTTTTCTTTTTCCCATGCTTAAAACTAAGCTTACAACAGAATGCAGATATAAGAGGACAAGGACTCATGAAAAGTTTACTGCCCGTTGTCCTTGTTCGGCCCATATCCAAATGTACGTTATGAGGACAACAGGGAAATAAATTTTATCACATCCCGCTGTCTCCGTGACGAGGACACGGCGTATGGGGGGACAACGGGAATAAACCATGTATAGCAACAAATTACCAATGTAGTGGACACTTTATGCCTGCCACCATGCCTATTTCTTCAAATGATAAAATGTTTGTATCAATGAAACACAAACATAGAACTCACCACCATCAGAAACAGCTGTAGGGTCAGCACCAGCAGCCAATAGTCTTGCAGCAGCTGCATAATTGTTCCAATTGCAAGCAGAGTGGAGAGGTGACCATCCAAGCTGAGTTTTTACTTGCAATTTTGCTCCAATGCTTAATAAATATGATATTACTTCAATATGGTTACTGTATGCTGCTCGATGCAGTGGTGTATACCCATCATCATCCTGTGCATGTACCAGTCCTGGTTGCTTCTTTAAAAGCTCCTTCAGTGTGTCAAGTTTGCCATTTTCTGCTGCCCATAAAACATGACTAATAGGATTTGCTGTAAAAGATAATAAAAACAGTTTACCCAATTACTTCACAATGTTTGTAATAGATTGTCTATAAGAATGGCAGTTTCATGAGATGAATAAAATTGATACATTATTAAATAGAGCGAGCACAAACACAAAAGATCACATAATCAATGTGCTCTAGTCTATATGATCAGTCTCAATTATAATCAAATTTGTATTTTAACATAGGTATTGTTACTGTAGTGGTACTGTTTTTAATAAAATTAATCTTGTGATTTGATACATTAACAGATATTATAACCTTTTGGGTCTTCTACTGTATCTACATCTTGATCAGCATCATCCCATCCAGAAACAAACATGCCAGATGTTTCTGGATTACGTTTACATCGCTCTATTTCTTTGGAAATTTCCGAAAAACTCTTGTTAGTTTGTTTTTCTTCATCCTCTGAATCAGACATTTTCAAGATTGTATGAATTCAAAGAAATCTTAATTATTTCTGAATGACGGATGTGTTCACAATTTTTTCTAAAAATTATATAGTGAAGAAATAATTAGTTTACAATAATAAAAGCAAGAATATTTTTGTTTTGTTTGGTTGGTGGTCAGCAAAGTGGAAAGTGGTGAACGTCAATTGTCACAGTTGTCACCTTGTTCTGAACAAGGTGACAACTGTGACAACTGACAAGTGACAATGACAAATTTACTCCAAAAGTTGTGTTGCCAAAAATCATGATCAAAAATTTGATGATCACTTTAGAATTTAACATTTCGTTGCCAAGTACTGTAGAATAGCTTACAAGGGGCCAAGAACTCGCCACGCGAGTCCAAAATGTATGGAAAATAATATTATAGTGCTGGCCCCTCGCATGACGCGTAGAGAATGCTGGTATTTCAGTTTTCCAAAGCAATAATATTAATTGCAGGAACTGTAATAAAATATAGAATACTGACAAATAAAATCATCGATTTTTTCGATAATCAGTATAATTGACAAGCTGTGTCTACAACACAGCAGAATTTATCGTTATTTGCAATGACAACAGTTCACTACTTGCTAACCATCACGCAATAGCTATTGAGTAATATAGATTGCATTATTGAATGAATGCAATGTAAGGTCCCCTCAAATCTAGGGTCCCCCACGGAGGATTCCCGCCTTGCCGTGGCGTGGGGGCTTAGTAACCATGGAAAGTTTTTCCACGGCGAACCAAGAGAAACCCAGTCGAGATCTCTCCGCATGTCTATAAATAGCAAAGGCCAAGAGGGCATAGTGGAGAGTCCGTGTGAGGCGGAGCTTTGTCGGATCCTGTCATTATCTGCCAATTCGTAAGCTTGACTTTCCTAGGAGAGTTAGGATCTAGGGTTGGGACCGCGAGAAAGAAAATCTCTATAAAAAAAATACGAGCAGGGAAGGGTCCTGGCTTACTGCAACTCGTAAACCCGACTTATGTCGGGGATGAGGGCCGCCACCTTTCGGGGGGGGAGCCGCGAGAAAGAATCTCTAGAAAAAATTAGCTGTAGAGGGGAGCGGGGGGAAGCCGCGAGGAAGAATCTATAAAAAAAATGCTTTATAGGGCGCACAGCGTGCTTTTAACACACCACTGGGTGCTGAACTGTGTACGGCGATTGGGCACTCGTCGCTGACTATGCTGGCTTGAGACGAAGGCGCGCACGTGTTCTGCATGCGCCTCTCATGAGGAAGGATGCAGCCCTCTAAATCAAACAGAGTCCACCAGGATGATGCGGATCGTGGCCTGTCGGGCTTTCGGATGAATGTGCGAGTGATTCCCGTAACCCTAACACATCTGGCGGTCTGAAGGAACATCGTGAGTTTTAGTCGGTCTGCTGGTGGCTTGATATCTGCGACCGGAGAGTCTGACATAACTACCCGCTGCTTGCGTACACGTAATGCGTTTCAGCGTGTCACACAAAAAAAAGGGTCATAAGTAAAGGTAATCTAATGAAATAAAACAACTACAATACCAAACAACTAATTTCTTTTTTTTTGAAATGTAATTATATCTTAATACATTTTAGGGGCTAACAACACTGAATGTCCGCCATGATTGGAATGTAGAAATAATTTCAACATGGCGCCCGGTTGTTCAGAGTGTGTGTGTGTGAAAGTGCAGTGAAATTATGTTATTATCTAGAATTTTTAGTGATTATTTTAGTGTTTAAGTGAAATGTGTGTGCATTAATGCAGTGGTTTTCTTATCATGGCTTTGGATTTACGCCTGCATTCTCCTGCAGGCGCGGATCCTGTTGTTTATACATGGCCCCTCACTTCAGGTCATGGCTCGGTAAGGAAATCGTATAATATATTATCGTGCAGTTAGATAGCTATTGTTTTCTAATGGAACTTCTAATGCCCTAACTTCATCTTCTATTTACCGTTGTATATAATCATAGATGATGTAACTAAATCATATATGAGGCTCTGTACTCCTATCGTACAACAAGTGACTATTCCGATTAGGTACTTGTGTATACATAATTGAAAGGAGCGAAGGTTTCAACTATTGATATTATGTTTGAAGACCTCTCGTTGTACTTAAACTATAAAAAAAACAATAACATGATGTTTGTTGAAGATCTAGACATAGGTAAGCTCTTCTTCACGTCACATGGGTATTGCAGTAGAGTGTATTGACCTCGTGTTTTGTCAAGGTGTCGGCTTTTTTTAGATATGTACACACTGTTGCGTAGTTTTCATTCGTCATTTATTTACATTTACAAGTGATTATTGGTACAATACATGTAGTAATAGTCAACAACACAATTGCAGTTTATTTAACATTGATTTTAAATTATATTTTATGTAATTTTACACAAAGCATAAATTATAATCTGTTTTGACTGGATTGGCACTTTAATATTAAGAATAAGTATATAAAACTGATTGAAAACCTTTGGGTTGTTGATAAGATTATTATCTTTAATTTATTTAGGTTAAGTAGATATATTTTGTGTTTATTTGTGGTACTTTAACTGTGTGTTGCCCTGGATAATTATTATTATAAGGTACCATTTTTAGTTCACAATTCTTTTTATCTCTATTTGACTATTTTTAAAATTCCAGTAGGCTCAGTGGCAATTGTAAATATGTTATGACTATTTTTAGATGTAGAAGCACTTTAGTATGATAAGGCAATAATAGTATTTTTTTATCTTTTTCTATGAGCATTGATCCAAGTACTGGAAGCTGGCTGTTTTGTTTTTGTTATTAACTAAGAGGTCATAGTGAAACATATTCAATAGAATAGGTATTGTGTTAGACACCATGTCATTGTGTCCTAGCCACAACAAACAGCTCACACTTGTGTTTGTGAAATATGTATAACATATTATAATATTGTAATTTTTTTAATTACCACTTGCCCAATGCTGGGCACAAGCAAAATCTCATAATATTTTAAGTATTTAGAAATTAAAAGAATGTGTTTCTATTGTTTCAGGACAAGCACGATGGGGCCTTGGAGATAGTAGAAACGATAAGGTAAATTATGTTAATACAAGTAATAGTATATGGTCATTATACTGTACAACCTGTCCATGGCATTTTTAATCCATACATTTTCTTTTATATTTCAAGTTATTTATTATAGGCAATCAACCTCACTTTTGCTATGTAAAGTTTATATAATGGGATATTTTATACCATGTTGTAAATCCATTATAATGGGAAAGATTGTGCGTGCGCGCGTGTCTGTCTGTCTGTCTGTCTGTCCCCCTCTCTCTCCCTCCCCCTCTCACTCCCTCTCCCCCCCCCTCTCTCTTTCTCTCTCCCTCTCCCCCTCCCCCCCCTCTCTCTCTCTCTCTCTCTCCCTCTCTTTCTCCCTCTCCCCCCTCTCTCTCTCCCTCTCCCCCCCTCTCTCTTCATCTCTCTCTCCCTCTCTCTCTTCCTCTCTCTCCCCTCTCTCTCTCTCTCTCTCTCTCGCTCTCTCTCTCTCGCTCTCTCTCTCTCTCTCTCTCTCTCTCTCTCTCTCTCTCTCTGTGTGTGTGTGTGTGTGTGGACGTACGTGCGTGCCGCGTGTGTGTATGTCTGTGTGTTCGTCTACACTCAGCGCATAAACGGCGGGCAAAGCCGCAGGGCGCAGCTAGTTTCATATACCTACTTATAACTAACTTGCATTATAGCACAGTCTTATTACTAACAGTCAGCCGACTGATGTACTTGCGCGGGGCAATGATAAGGGGGATACGGGGAAGCGAGCGGCAGGGTCGACGAGCGCAATCCCACTTAGTTTGCGCTCTCTAATCTGAAGGGGTGTACGTGTAAAAAGTTCAATAAAAGTACGCTTTCATTTAACAACTCCGATGAATCGACATTATTTATAACATATTTGCGCGAACGATTATAACACTAGTCGTGATACGTCTGACGGATTGCAGGTGCCTCTAGCTGATTTCGTTGACTATTGCGATAAACTTAAAGCGAATTTTATGCAACATTTCAGATCGTTTGTTGGGAACGATATATTCATATAAAATTGTATGATGTTTTAAAATAGGTTGAGTTTAAAACACGTAGAATTTTATAGTAAGTGCCTAATACCACAGTATTATTATGCACCTACCAGTAGTCCGACTCCTTTGTTGTTGATTAAATGCCGCCATTGCGTATACCTACGCACAGAAACTCAGTTAAGGGTCAGGGTTGTCACAACAAAAACTACTTAAATATGTATATATACATACCTATACATATGATCGAAAAACATTATCCTCGTTGACTGCGTCAGTCGGGCAAAAATTCATTCGCTATCTCAGTAGGTACTTAAAGGAAGTACTTACTTATATAGCTACTAGTAATAATCATATTATTATTATAAATGCAAAAGTTTGTGTGTGTGTGTGTGTGTTTGTTACCACTTAGCGCCTAAACGGCTGAACAGATTTCGATGAAAATTGGTATGTAGATAGATTCGGAGATGGACATGACATACTTAGGCTACTTTTTAGCCCAAAAATTGGTCTGGTTCACGTGGGATACAACAAAACATATTTTACGCGCGGGCGAAGCCGTAAAGCGCAGCTAGTTTTACATAAGTTTTAATTTCAAATAACGAAGGAATATAGGTAGTCATAATACGTAATATACAAAAATTATAAATGCGTAACCGATAAATATTTTTTACTTATTATATTTTAGATGTTTTAAAGTTCTGTTATAAAATTTTACTATGTAATGGATTCTCATGCGATTATACAATTTCAATAGAAACTCTAATATGAAAGAAAACGCAGGATCGTGTTTTAAACTACACCTATTTTAAAACATCATACAATTTTATCGTTCCCAACAAACGATCTGAAATGTTGCATCAAATTCGCTTTCAGTTTTTCGCAATAGTCGACGAAATCAGCTGGAGGCACCTGCAATCCGCCAAACGTATCACGGCTAGTGTTATATACTCGTCCGCGCAAATATACGTTATTTAATGCTGATTCATCGGAGTAGTTGGAAGCGTACTTTCATTAAACTTGTTACACGTACATCCCTTCAGATTAGAGAGCGCAAATTAAATGAGATTGCGCTCGTCGACCATGCGGTTCGCTTCCCCGTATCCCCCTCATCGTAGCCCCGTGCAAGTACCTCAGTCGGCTGACTGTTAGTAATAATAAGACTGATAATACTGTGATTATAGTGTAAAGTGTCACAATATAGACGTAACATTAACTGTGTGTAAGTAAAAGTGTGGGTCAAGGTGTCTGTAGCTCCCATGCGTATTGATAGCTTGTTTCATATTTATTAAAAATCATTTTTATTAGCTAAAAACAATTTGCTTCATATAATTTAATATTAATAATAAGAAGAAAATACTACTTTTTGAGTTATTATTACTAGACTTTACAACCAATAAATAAATATATAATGCAAATAGAGCAGTAGATGTCACTTAGTAAACACTTAGATATTAATGTTGTACAAATGTATACAAAATAACAGGTGCACAATAAACGCGTGTTTTGCCCTATGAACAAAGGACAAAACAGCCTGTGCAACATACTTAGTATAAATTACGTTTTAAATTTAATGTAACTAACTCATAGCTTCTTTTAACTTGCATGTACAAATAATTTATTGTTAGAAATCCATATCAGCATACAATCCCCTCCACGTGTTTTATGGCGACAACTTATCAATGTCATGCCGGCATCAGCAACGGATTGTAGTGTAGCGCGTAGCGACTGCGACCGCGCGTACGCGCCAATGCAATGTGTGTAGTGTGCATGCACTGTAGAACATACTTAAGTCACTATTATTTTCTATTTACTTTTAAGGTAGATAAACTAATAAAAGTTAGTTTTAAAATAATGCACTGTACAACACACAAGCTTTAAAGATAGAAAAGAGGACGCTTGCGCAAATTTTTTTGTCGATTTTTTAGGGCAGTAATGTAGTTGCAATGCTGCTCGATTTCTTCCAAAATACTGATCTTAGATACGCGGCTACTTAATACATGAGCATGATTTGCTCTTGTGTGGTCTGTATGAAAAAATGGGTACTGAAGGTTGAAAGGATAATGATACCGTAATTATCATTTCCTGCAAACTGATCATCGCCCACTGTTGAAACTGGTTAAGAGTTATCGCACGAAACTCGTTTAAAACCTCTGTATTTGTCGTTGGTTCTTCCAATTCACGGAAGGCGTTATAATTTGTTCTATAATAATAATAAAATCTTTATTGGGTCATGAAAGTCATTTTAACAATATAGGTCTTAAATAATATCTTATAAATAGGTATACAGTGTTAGGATGCCTATACTAGGTTCTACTCAATGTATGGAGTATTATTACGTGTACCATGTTTAATAAATGTGTCCTACATTTATTAAACATTTACCTACCTGTAGGCACTTGGTATCAAATTAGAAAACTGTTTCTAAATTCATTTTACGTTGTCTTTGAATTGCGGAACGCAAAATATGCATCAAAACCGACCGAACCGACCTTGAATATCTCTAGACGCCGATGCCGATGTTATATCAATGTCAATGTTAACACTGACACAAAAATGCAAAGCTGTAAATTTTAATTAATTTACATGTGAATATTTTTGCAAAAACGAATAATGAGCTTGTGCTGCTACTCCGTCAGCAACAGTCTTAACGAAATAAACCTTATCATTGATACCATGCCGTCAATTTAATATCTAGAATAATTATTTAGATTAAGGTACAAGGACAAACAATGACATATTTAGGTCAGTTAGGCACATAATTATAATGATTTTAAAATAAATTACACGCTAGAGTAATTCACATAAGTAAGTATAACTTTATTTTTATTTATAAAATATTCCTCGCATACCTACCTAGGTAACACACCAGTACACGACTAGTTTCAATGACCTACACTAGGTCGACATCAGTTAAAGGCGTTGACAGGCGACTAAAAGGTCGTGAGTTCAAACATTGCTCATTGAACTATTGCGGTGAGCCTAAATAAATTATTCAGAAAGATTACATTTATAACTGCATTATGTTATCTATCATACAGTCTCTTTGTGCGAATTTAATATAATTTCTATTGATATCACTTACTGGCTAAAGTTTAGATTTTGATAATTATTATTCGGATTTTTGAAATATCTTACGTTCAATTAAACGAGAACAAGTCTATAGGCCGACCGATTGGGGCTCAACGGCTCAAGTAGTCGGGAGCGCGAGAACCTTCACTATGACCTCTTTTTGTCCGGACGCGCTCATTCACCCGTTCGTAACCTTGAAATCGATCTTTATTAATGTAAAATAAATTTTAAAAGACTTTAACGAATCTAAATACAATAACGTAAATATGGAGAAGTTTATCAATGATAAGTATATGGGTATAATAAATACCTACCTAACTGTTAGCTGTCGTGTTCGTGTCACATATTTGTATGTATTTCTCATTGTAGGTAGGTATCATCAATATATATTATACAAAAACTAGACATTTCGATAGCTTTGTAAAGCCAGCTTATTCAAATGACTAGGGATTTAATTTTACCAAATTCTTTAAATACATAGATAAGGGAACTGGTAAGAAATTATAATTATTAAAGAATAATAATAATGCATTTAACATTTTAGGTCAGATCGAGATGTTAACAATATCTTTTTGTTACTTTGTTACACTGCGCACTGTGCTGTGCTAACTGCTGTGGGTTCATATACATGTACATTTACTGACTTAGTAACTATAGTAGTATGTAGGTTTAGTATTATTATATTGAGTAATACAAAACAAATTTGTTTGTTGCAGGTGGGTGTGCGACGATTTGCCAGAGATGAAGGCGGCTCTAGAAAACAACATCCTGTGCGACTTCGACACCCACTCATACGACAGTATGAGGGCCCTATGCGACCGTTTCAACCGAGCCATCGACTCCGTCGTCGCTTTGGTAAGATATTCTTAATGTATTAAATGTAATATCTTATTTATTAAGTAAAATAAATATTTTACCCTTTTGTTGCCAAGGACGCGCCTCACGAGTTCATTAGAATAGCTTATTGGGGCCAAGAACTCCATAATAATATTATTATGAAATTACAACTTTAGTCATACCCATGACGTTAGATCTGATAATGACAGCTTGGCAACAAAAGTGTTAATTGATGCAGATTTTACAATGCAAATTTTAAGCTGTGATAGTCTACACGCAAAGTAAAGGAAATGTGGACTTACTTAGTGTAACTTGGTTGGCTTTATACCAAGTTTTAAATTCACATATGTCTTTTCATGACGAATCAATATACATCCTTTCTGACAAATACATAGTGATTGTGTGTATAACTTCTCGTCTATTAAATAAATTTAAAACTCAATTAAATTCGTACATGACGTCGCGTCGACCATATATTTAACTATTTTTATAAGTCTTATGTGGCAAAAGCTAGTTGTTGAGCATCTGTACTCACATACTTCAGAGCTACAACCTGGCTTTTTATTGTAAACCTTAGATTTACTTTGTTTCTTTGCGATTCTATCTCGTTTTATGAGCCAATAAATAAAAGAAGTTTACGAAGCGGTTACCGTAATCTATACACATGACAGTGTTCTTTAAATATATCGAAAATTATTTTAGTAAACACAACTAAGACTTTGCCAACCGTGAAAATAGAAGGAAAAAGAGGAGGGCCAAGAAGACAATTGGGCCTCCGCAGCTCCGGCACTCTCTATTCACGAAAGATTATGCAATAATAGGCAAACTGAAACATTACGCAGATATTTTGTGAGTGGGTTACTTTTGGTTAATCCAGACTACTCATGCAGAAACCAACAGAATGAGCCGGATTCAGGATGTGGTACCGTAAAAAATAGTTACTAAATAAATCTATCTATACAATTATATAAATCGGAAGAGTTGTTTGTTTGTTTGAATGCGCTAATCTCTGGAACTGTCAGTCTGATTTAATTAATTCTTTTTGTGTATGATAAGCCAGTTCTTAAGGAAGATTATAGGCTATGTAACATCACGCTACTGGTGATGGGAGCAGAGCAGTAACAAAAGATGTAACTTAACGCAGGTTAAACCACGCTGCGGGTCGCTAGTATTAAATAAATAATGCCCGATTATTTATAAAATTAAGTGGGGAAGATCTATATTCAGCATTGGACGTCTTTCGGATATTATGATGATGATGATTCATAAAGAAACCCTAAACACTAATTTTGACTTCGTAAATTGGATAATTCATGAGAAAAGCATGTACGTACCTATTACATAAATTCAGATAAGCGGTCACGATAATATATTACATCATTATGAATAACCAATATCATTCAGGTAGAACAAGTGTTACCTACCTACAGAGATAAAAATAAGCCCTATGCGAGTCGATTAAACGTTACCCTTGACATTGAAATGATGAAAATAGGGCACGTTTTGGTGCATAGTTCGGCACTAAATTGGTTTACTTAAGTTACTAGAATGCAGTACCCGTATCGTTTTTTTGATTTTAACCCTTCTCATCATCTTACACTATTTTTTCGTACTTTCTCATCGCGTGGAATAACTAAAAAACACTTTATCGGGTCTAATCGGGTGTACTAATAATAGTGCACTTCGGTACCATACAATACTTGTAAGAAGGTTTTTAACTTCTTCCATGATTTGTATAGCAATTAAAACTAAAATAAGTATTCATGAAGTAACTGAAACTCTATTGTAAACAAAGACGTGAAACAATCACACAACCAATGACGTCTTCAAAAGGGCGCGCGAATAGGTGGCGTTTGAACGGCTCAATTTTATTAAATGTTTTAAATATCACTTTCAAATCTAATTTGACGATTTTCAAGCCTATTTATATTTTTTTCTATGTAAAGATGTAAATAATTACCTAATTTAAGAAATAATTTATAAAAAAAATCATGCATATTCCCTATTGTTAAAGGTTATTTGGATGAATAAAATATACATAATATTTATTATTAATGAACTAATAAAATCAACCGTATTTAGTACAGATTTTGTTAAATCTTTATCATAAGCGCCTCGTATTTGTTTATAAAAAAAACTCTTGCGATCTTCAAAAAATGTTGTTTTAGAAGGTATTCTCAGTTTGTTCGTTAGACGTTTTTCGTATCACTAATTGTGCTCAGGTAGAAATACAAACAATAGGTAGTTTGTGTAATTTTATATTTCAAAAAAAAAACGAAGCTATGAACAGTTTGTGATGCTTCACCTACAATATATTTTAATGAATAGACGAACGACGTGCACATTGTTTTATGTGCGCCCGTTTTGTGAGTTTCTGTAACTTATCTCCGACAAACGTTTTTCTGCCGAATAAGCCATTGACATTATAAGTTGTTCAACGACAGAACTTTTCAACTACGAACCATTTGTTGACAAAACGATGTATTCATCAGCATATGAATGACAGAACCATACCACTACGAACGTGACGGATTCGTCGTCCGTCAATGCTTTTAAAGGCATGGTTTGACACTTCTGTCTACTACTAGATTCGTCGACATTTTTCTTGGTATATGATCATTGATCATAAATGCATGAGAAAATGAATTTTCTTTTATATATTGCTTAGATATTATTATGGGTTGCCAACTGAAGGCAAATAAAGTATGGATAGAATATTATTTTTTGCAAACAAAAAAACGTAGTTTTATACAAAAAGTGTTTGTTTATTATAGGTCAAATAAATAAGATATTGCAATAATTATTTCTGCACATTAGTTACTGGTTACAACCGTTTTATACACATCATTTATTGTTAAGGATCCGACTTTTTATGATTCGACTTTTATGAATATCTTTTTATATGAATAAGATTTTCATATAGACTTTGGATTATTATACTCAATACTCAATCTTTTATTTGCGTTCCACAATGTAGATAAGATGTTACAGATATATTGCATGGCATCATTATGGACCCTGTCGGGCACAGCAAAGTTAGAAGAGAGGAAGAGGGCTTTCATTTAATAAAAATACTAGATTTATGTAATATACTACCATATTTGGTAAACATAGGTACTTAATAAAATATAGCCTATGTTACCCGCTGAATTTATGGATTTCAAAAGTTGAAAGAATTTTTTAAATCGGTAATGTTTATTTTTAGTTAAATCGTTTCAAACAAACACAAAAAATCAATTCTTTTCTCTTTATAATATTAGTTAATAAATAACGATTTTAGGAGTTGCTTAGAACGAACGTATTACATACATATTCTTGATTTATTTTTGATTATATATCAGCTGTTTTGAAACTTAACTTTACTAAAAACATGATGCAACAAAATGGTAACAAAATACAGTGGTATCTGGCAGTGCTTTACTTGTAGGTATAGAGTTTAACACACTAATGGATTACATACAACATTACGCATCGCCTACATGCATGCCTTCTTTACAAGTCTTAAATTAAATGTGTTTAATATTCGCAGTGACAACAATGCATTATGTAAACCCTTTCTGTTTGTTGTTACTCTTGGCATATTTATCTGATAAGGAAGCATCATCAATGTCACTTGAAACTACGTGACCCATACATTCGTGGTAGTCTTAAACTCACTTCACACGGGCTTTCACTTTATAATAATAAGAATTCAGAACTAAAATAAGCAATAGAAGTGACTTAATAAGTACGTCTTGCACAAATAATTCAGAAAAACAAACTTAGTTCTTACCTTAATTACGATGATTTACGTTATACTCATCTAAGTTATATTTTACTACGTTAATACTTATACATTGTTAACCGAAAGATTTTCTAATAAGTTGTACCGTTAAACGTTGTTAACTCAAAAGAAATCCTTTTTTTAAGACGTAATTAACTTATCTCGTCATGGGGGCGGAAATTGTTACACTGGGGTTGGAGCTGGGTCATTATTACCCAAATAGAATACAGAACTTATAGCCATTTTTGAATTTATACCACCCCACCCAAGGGCAATAATAACTGCATGCTAGCAGAAGCTGGCTGTTAAAAATCCTAGAGCTCAGTGTTGGTTGATGACCTGAAAGACACGTTTTGTTTTAATCATTATTTACCTATAAGTAATTAATCAGGTTGCTTATGCATAACCGCTCACATTTAAAGTAAATAGTAGTCAGTCTTTTATTATTATAATACATCATAAATTATTAAAAAACCTTATAAAATCAATTGAGCAGTTGGTCCAGGTCGTTGTCTTGACCTTGTTGAATTGAGAAAGTAGACGAATGTCAGAGATCGTTACACTTTTGTGTCTGCGTTAGTTTATTGAATAATTTATCATAAGTGCATATGAACTTTAATTAAGTAATAGATTTATAGATTCAAAATTTCGAATATCTTTGCCTCATACAAAATTGAATTTGAGAGCAAATTAAATGGAATCACTCAATATATATATACCTATTATATAATATTAGCCTACCAAATTGAACTCCACTCACGAGCGAAAATGTATTAAATTATAATTATTTTTATTAAAGATATGTACATAATACTAACGTTAAATTACTGTTCAATATAATTTATTCGTTATCAATTCATAAACCGCAATAGTCTTAACTGTGCAACTTGTGTCCGATGATGTACGTACCTACCTACCTATTTAAAACTAAGAATAAACTTTTACAGTTCATTCTTAGTTCTAATTATTATTCTTAGGTAGCTGCGTAGATAGATAGGTATTAAGTAGAAACAAACAAAATAGAAAGAGTTGAATAGAAACGCGGAAAACAATTATCTCCTTGAAAATGTTTATTTTTGTACAAGTACCAACTCTAACAGCCAAATATTGAGTCAGCTAGCTAGAAACAGCGGACATAGATACCACGTAGTGTAGCATGTGCGAAACGGTGCGGTGAATGTGGGGCAGTGAGGGGCAATACAAGTGAGTGGGGCGCGGGCTGCAGGAGGGAGACACGAGGGCCAAGATGGCGGCGAGGACGCAACGATCGATGTCCGCAGACGCCGCGCGAGGCTAACTCTATTTATACACGTTGCATACCATTTTCACTATGATGACATGGACAACTCTGCCTACTACTTGAAGCTTATTTCCAAAACAAATAAACATAAACATTAATTTTAATTCAAATTTTCATTTTCAGATACAATTTAAATTGGTATGTACCGTTAATTAGGAAGTACAAGGTGTAGATAAGTACTCTACCAACCCATTAAAATATTGTGTACTTCTGCACTATGAAATAGTTTGTTTGTGTAACCGTAGTCAGGTCCTTTTATCCTGCAGTAATAATACGACTAAAACCCTAGGTACTTCTCTACCATCCTACACTAATTTATTGTTTAAAGCGTAAGAGTTTCTTTGTTACAAACGCGCTAATCTATGGAACTACCAGTCGGATTTGAATATTTATTTTTGCCTTTAATAGCCCAGTTTTTGAGGAAGGTTATAGGCTACGTAACATCAAGCTGCGAGCGACGGGAGCAGAGTAGTAACCAAAAATATAACTTAGCGAGGGTAAAACTGTGCTGCGGAAAGCTAGTGCGTATTTAAATATATCATGCGTTCTGAAGTTTATAATACATCTACCTATTTGAATTATAAATAGGGAATATCGCTCGAGGGTTACCAAAATAAGCGCAACGTGGCG
Organism: Parascotia fuliginaria; assembly: GCA_963082885.1. Lineage (NCBI taxonomy): Eukaryota > Metazoa > Arthropoda > Insecta > Lepidoptera > Erebidae > Parascotia > Parascotia fuliginaria. Next base: position 14,739,999 of record OY720172.1, read on the forward strand.
AGCTAGAGATGTAGAATAGTAGTAAATTATTTTTATTTTTGTTGGTATCGAATATTAACAAAAAATTATCCGTTTATTCCCAGCTGTTTTGTTGAGTAGTTCTGTTGGCAGAACTACTAGTAATTTTTTCCCATTAGTTCTGTCCATAGAACAAATGGGAACGCTATTCCCACCTGTTCTGTTGAGTAAGTTCTGTTGGCAGAACTAACTAAAGGTGAAATCGGAATATCTTTGTTTTTAGAGAAACTGCTATAATTTTTTTATATCTTTAGTATTTCTTTATTATCTTTGTTATTTATTTGAAAAACTGCGTTATTATTTACAAAACAAATGAAAATCGGAAAAACAAAAGACACTACAGAAAAGCATCGCTTTCCGTTATATTTTGGTACGGGTTGGCAAAAAGGCAAAAGGCGTAGTACAAGCAATTTTGAACCTTATTGAACCTTACCACTTTTAAATTACCTGGGTTTTTTTTTCAATCACTTAGTATCACCTACAAGATAAACACGTTTCTAGTAATTGTCTATAAGGACGAAAATTGGCCTGCACCCTTTTTTGGGCTATCTTTGGCTTTCACACTACGCAATTTTTGTCCCTATTGACAAAAAAGCAGGAAGTTTTGATGACTTGTTTTACGACTGTCTTTTGATTTCAGATTTTCTTTTGTTTTATGACCGATGATGATTTGTTTTTTCTTAACTGCGTAGAAGTATTACTTATTTTGTCCCCATAATAAAAGTATTTTTTTTTAATTCGCTAGACTTTTCATCTACAGACAGACAAGTTCAGTGTAAAGTATAGTCATATAATGTCACAGAACTAATAGGAAAAAATACCAGTAGTTCTTCCAACAGAAAGGTGAGAATAGACGAATTTATCCATTATAATAATAATAACAAGTAACAAAACAAATTATCCATTGCTGAGTAGTGATGTCATTTATTTTGTGTTACTTGGTTAGAGAGTAAGTTTCATTTATACATTAGCATATCTATTATTTTATATTTATTTTATAAGAGGGCGATAGGCCGGCTAGTTTCTCTTTACGTTAAGTAGGTACTTTGCCTATCTTGTTTTATTGCGTAAGGTATACTTACTCGTAATACGAGTATACTCCACTCAAAACAAAATAAGGGAAATCAAGTTTTTTGCTATAGCACAAAAACAGTTAAGGTTAGGTTGGTTGTACAACTTAGGTAATTAAATATCATGTTATTGCTTACAGTTTATCCTAACAATTGTTTTTAGTTAAGATCGTCAATAGTTTTTTAGTTAAAACAAATTACCCCATTTTGAGTGGAAAATACGACCTATAGAAAAACACTGCAAAATTTAAAATACTGTTCTAGATAATTTTTTTTTTTTTTAAATTAATAACAGTTATGTCCTCTTCTTTTACATATATATATATACTCCTCAAGCCTTGTATGCATACTCTGCACCAAATTGCTGCTTTTGTGCTATAGCAAAAAAACTAGATAGCCCTTATTTTGTTTTGAGTAGTATATAAGCTAATACTTAATTACAATGAAAATACAAAGCATTGTTGTTTTAGTTGTTATCAATACAAACAATATGCCCTATCCACTTATTTGTTTCCTACAATTTGAAAATATGTACTACACACACAAACTTTTAAAATATTTATAATATTATTGTGGAGGTAGCACACCATATTCCTCCAACCAAAGGGAGGATCCACCGACCAGGCTAGGTGATCGTGCCTGGCGGGCTACTGCCCGACAGTTGGTAGTCGGGACTTGTATATATAGTTAGTTGGTGTGAGAATGTTAATACGCGATTTAGGGTTCATCTTGTATGGGAGAGGTCTATATTTGCGCCATCTTTGATTTCTATGCTGTAAACTCGTAGTCGTCGTCTTCACATGGATTTTCTCTTGTGTGTCATTATTGGCCAGATAGATGACGACACATTATTATTAGTAGGATTAGGCGTATCGCACATTGCCACGCACCACGCTGCATATCGACGCACCTACGCGCGTACTTGCGGAAGTGCAGATCTGCAAAATCGTGCGTGATATTTACGTACTCACGCGCGTAGATGCGTGTCGTAGATTCACGCACGCATTATTCAAAGCCTAAGCTGTGGTGATAGTGCAGTGCAGAGCGTCGCGTCAGTTTTGATTTTTAAATGTTTATTAATGTGGAACTGATTCAGGATGCTGCAGTTATACTAACTGATAGATATTGAGATTCATTTTTAAACACACGTCAAGCCCTTCCAAAATCACGCACGGCACTACGGGTATCAGTGTGCCATACTTTGCGTCTCGCCCCGCACTCACGCACGCGGGTGCGTATTTCGTAGCATGTAGGCGCGTGATCTGCATAATATACGCGCGTGGATGCATTTTCGGTGTGTTGGACCGTGCGTGTTTTCTATTCAAACGATGATAGTTACAAGCAACGAAAGAACACGCATTCCCGCACCACGCTGCATCATGTGGGGCAGTGTGCGAATGGCCTTAAGTTTATTAGTTTTGTTTCATACTAGGCTACTCATATGACATAATCGAGTGATAACGTGTTTATTATAAAAATCGACACTTCGCTTCGCACGGGTCCAATGCTGTTAAGTACTATGTTTAGCATCAGCATTGCACCCGTGCAAAGCAAAAAAGCTGTGAACGTTGTATTATAGACATTCTGTAGTATAACATATTTACTACAGAATGTCGGCTCCGGCCGGTAACGCACTGCTGTCCCTGCCTTTTTAAAATTACGTGCTGTTAAGGGCCATATTGATCTATATTAAATGCACTATGTATTTAAGGTACCTACCTAATTGGATATTATGGATGTTGCTGTACTGCTTAAAATCGCTTAGTAAATAAGACATTATTTCTCTTAAAAAATAAAGTATAAAAAATGCTTATTGTGGGTTATTCCTAAGAGATAGATAATTATATACCATCGCGAACTTTTATTTTGACCTCTTTAAGGTGTACATTAATGTAGTACGTTCTTTTGTTCTATCTTGTAGGGTTCAGCCAGCGTTTGCAATGTAAGCGCAAAAGAAAGGTGTTTATTTACGACATCACATTAGAAACTTATAAAATTTGTGTTTCTCTACTATTATTATGTACGTTATTATACATAATATAAACCTTCCTCTTGAATAATTCTTTCTATTAAAAAATCCGTTCAGCATCAAAATCCGTTGCGTAGAAAGATCTAAGGCCCGCCATACACGGACTGCTCGAGCAGATACCCAGTGATCTACATACACGGACAGCTCTCTCAGACAGAGTCAACAGCTTGAAGCTGCCAATGATAACTGCTCGAGCAGTTAGCTTAACTGCCCGAGAAGTTAACAGTTTCAATGTTAATTCAAGTTATTAGCATCATGGATTTTGAGGAGGAAGCACTTCTACTGCTTTTGCTCATACGACGACGACGGCGGCGTAAAAATAGAAAATTGGAAGGGTGCGCGACGTGGAATGAACAACGCGGGGGCGGGGGTAACTGCGCGCGAGCAGTCGACAGCTCGAGCCGTCAGTGTATGGCTGGCGACTGCTTGACCGCATGATGAAATTTCAACGTGCTGTCAACCGCCTGAAGCAGTTGCAACTGCTTGAGCTGTTCTTGTATGTACGTACGTAGAAGTCTGTAGTTCACTTTGCAGTCGCAGCTAGAAGCTGCCGATCCTGACTGCTTCAAGCAGTCCGTGTTTGGCGGGCCTAAGCATACATAGAGACAGACAGACAGACAGCGGAAAGCGACTTTGTTTTATACTATGTAGTGATCTTGGACTAACCTAAGCACCTAGGTAATCTTTATTATGAACGAACACAGTTGCATGTGTCACTCACTAGACACCTTTATAGTTTACTGACCTTGCACCTTTATATTTAGCTTAGCTATAAAAATAAGTACTTGATACGAGCATTTATGTTTTAACTACAAAATAGTAATAAGGATGCAATGTAATCGCAGCACCAAGGACATTAGGTACTAGTTTATTGATATGGCCGCTTGGATATATCATATAGTACACATCTTTTTGTGCAATATAACTAGCATTGTCATTTATGCTTGAAGATATGAAGCACTTTCTATAGCTCATTTAAGTAATTTATCATCATAATATTCGGCTAAGAGCGAATGGACTGCGAATCGCATTGTTATAGTGAGTGGCTCGGTGCGGGCCACTTGTGGGGGCGTTGACCGCAATATTGAGCGAACGCGAATGTCTCACGTAGTGTTAATGACCTTTTTTTTCGGCTGCGCCAGAGTCTTCGTTCTGGCTATGAGTATCTTTAATTTTATTTCTTACTCGATTTTATGTTTTATTGAAATATTTGTCAATTTAATCATTGCCGTCGAATTTTAAAATTCGCTCTATTTTGTACTACATGCGAATCGAATGAGTACGAGATAGAGCAGATTCATGCGAATGACCTATTTCAGCATTACGACGAGCAGAATGAGGTCAAAACATATTATTATTTACATTGGTACAAACAAAACCAATGAAAATAAAAGCGAAGTTTAGTAACGTATATTCAGATATTTTTTATTGTAACCGTTTAATTTCATATCTACATATTTTATCGGTTTTTTGAGCGATTATAGCTCTCTCTTTGTGCCTAATTGATGAATTAATTAACTTAACCCAGAAATATCAAACCAACTGATAAAATAACATTGTGCCAAGTAAATACCGCAGTTATTTTAGGCTGTTGTCATAAATCTTGGAATTAACGTTGTTTGCTACGTAATAATATTTGTAAACCGTATGTTACCGCATGCATTGCGCTGAATTAACTTGAAGCCGCTTTCTAATTTTCACCGAGTAGATAGTGAATGACGCAATGCTTTAGCGCCATATGGATATGGACTGTTTGGGCAACACGCGGACCTGTGAGAACTGATTGCATCACTCACCGGAGATGCAACGCCTCTCAATAGTCGCAGTCTCTATCACGGACATATTTATGTATGACTAATATAAATTAATAATAATAGTAAATAGGTACATATTTTGTAACTGAAATCAGGATCTAAAAATAGGAAAGTAATGTTTGGGGAGCTGTTATTGATTTCTTAAACTCGGCTGTCTCCCCTGACCCCATTGCCTCGTTTGATTCAATGGGAACAAAACATTGGATCGCGCTCGCGCTATGTTCGTATGGTATTTATATTTACAAGACACTTTGTCATAAGCAAAATTTATGTTGAACACAATAGCTATTAGCTAGCATAATATCTAACGTTAATTCCCTACTTTACGCACTTTGAATGTTTATTACGTCTAAAACTTGAAGAAATATATTATAATAAAGTATTAAAACAACTAACATGTTTACACCTACTGCCTACCTAGTTTATAGTCATAATAGGCGTCTAAAACAATCTATTATTTATAATATAAATCAAACGATTTCATAAATATAATGTGGTGTTCTGGTTATTTCGATACCGTATAAAATCATATGAATGAATGCACTTTGCACACGGAACGTAAACAAATACATAAAAAGATTCGACAACAAGGTCGCTCGCCTGCACTCGGCAACTCGTTCCTTACATGAAGTGTACTGAGTAGAGCGGCAGTGACTAAAAAGGAAAATGCTATGTAGTACAGTACTTCATTTTATAAGTAATACTTAGGTAACCTTCGTACAAGGGGAGGAAGTGTTCAAATTGTTACTATTTTTGAACCGATTTCAAAAAAAGGAGGAGGTTTCTCAATTCGATCGTATATATATATTTTATTTTCATTTTCAATAACATTTGAAAGAGTAAGCATGTATTATTGGTAATAGGAATAATAAATTAGGTATGTAGACTGGTAGGTGGCTAATGTTGCGTGGTAGGCAGGAATCTTGACCGGTTTTTACCTGTAGTGATGTGTGTTTCATAGTATTGCAAAATGCATCCGATTAATACGATAAATTTATTGATGAGTGATTTTGATTTTATGTTGAGAATTTGATTAGTCAAATTTACTTTATTTAATATTACACACGGCCGTGTGAGCTCCGGTTTACATCTAGAATATGAAACCATCTCTTTCGGGTTGTAAGAGGCGACCAGGGTTACACAGCATATAAAGGTAACGGACAGCAGTGTTACATAATATGTACTAAACCTCTACTGCGATCAATGGCAAATACCTCCAGGAGATACCTATGTCCTGCAGTGGACGTCTTAATAATACTTTGAGCTACCTACTTACTATCAGTCACTTTTGAACATGTACCTGCTTTATTATACCATTTTAACCTGTTAAATTACAATCATGCAGTTGCAATATAAATAAATGACTAACCAGTCAGAAGTACGAATTGACAGATACCAGTTTATTAAAATCACAACATGTTTAATTAAGACATAGAGATGACTTTGAAAGCCGTTATCAATTTTATGGAATTGGTCGTAGTCATTGATACAATATACATAATATAATATATGGCTATTCAACCGTGTAGTAGTTTATCCTCATCACTTTAGGTATTCAGTCTGTTCAAATAAATGACATGGGACAAGTACAACATATTTCTGTGATTACAACCATCTCATTATTCTCAGGTATGACTATTTGAACAAGAGTTTAGCTAATGGGTACGTCTCTTTCGATGATAAAAAACGACTTAAATATGTTTAAATATGAAATGTTATTGACCTTTAGATATAGGTTCAAATCGACAGGTACTCATAAATTGCTACATTTATTAAACCTTGAACCGTGAATGGACTCAAGGCCATCGACATTGCTTTTTATGACGCATTTGTTGTATCGATCGGTCAATTTGCCATATATTCGCAATGTCAGGGATAATATCCAAGTTTCTCTTACAAATGTACTATCTAACAAGCTTGCAGGCATGTGAGCTTAGTATTTTTATACGCCTACTTGGTTGTAACTTATTAATATGTAGATGTTATAAAAAATAGTATGAAATATAAACTGTACCAATTCAATTTTATATTTTGTAGATAATATGCAATGCGTGTCGTTTGTGTGCATATTATAGTATACATAAGTAAACATTTTGTTTGCACACTATTCATTAATATCTATCTATACTATTATAGAAAGCGGAAGAGTTTGTTTGTTTGAATGCGCTAATCTCTGGAACTACCAGTCGGATTTTAATAATTCTTTGGTCTGCGTTTGGTAGCCCAGTTCCTGAGGAAGCATCTATGCTATGTAACATCACGCTACTTGCGATGGGAGCAAGGCAGTAACCAAAGACGCTGGTGAAACCGCGCTGCGGAAAGCTAGTAATAGTATAATTATGATTAAGTGGCTATATATTTCGTTATTGTCACGCAATGCTTTCGTTATGTTAACTATAATTATAACTCATTAATAAATGACTCGGGTAATGCTCCTTATTACAATAACAGTTCAGGCGGATAGTATTGTTACTTCATCCATCAAGAACCATCTTCTCCTTTTTAATATTTACTACTCGAAACCTTAGCAGAATTGCCCCATTCTCATCGATATGATACGATCTCGTCCGACACGGTTTTTTAAACTCGGAAACGAATTAGGTACCTCCTGCGGGCTGCAAGACCACAGTTACCGCTATTCAAACCATAGTATTAATCATTTGTGGAAGCTGTATATATATTGATTATTTTGTATTAATTGTTTTCAGGAAAAAGGTACATCATTACCTGCCCAGCGCTTAAACAAGTATCCATCGAGGGGTTTGCTGAAACACATTTTACAACAAACATACAACCAAGCAGTATCTGACCCAGATAAACTCAATCAATATGAACCCTTCTCACCTGAGGTTAGTGTTAACCGTTATTCATTAAGTAATACTTAGTTTATTGTTTATGAAGGCCACTCATTAAGTCTTGTGACTAACATCGACTTGTGCACTGTATTATTTGAATATACGTGACTGAATTTTTAAATAATATATTGTCAGCACACGGTGGAAGTCAGTCTAATGTTACAAGAAAATAACGTACTTGATACATATTTCACGTGCTACGACGAATTCTTATGATGATTCTAGGACGTGCTATTTTATGTAATTTTATTAGTATATTATATTACCTTAGGTGATGTTAAATAAAATATTAAAACTTAACATGTGTCTGTTAATTTAAACAGGTATACGGTGAAACATCGTACGAGTTGGTGTGTCAGATGATAGATCAAATCGACATAACCGCCGATGATGTGTTCGTAGACTTGGGTTCGGGCGTGGGGCAGGTGGTGCTACAAATGGCCGCCGCAACACCTTGCCGCGTCTGCCTCGGAGTTGAAAAGGCGGAAGTTCCTAGTAAATATGCTGAGGTGAATATTACTTATTATTATTCGAAAAGCGAATTATAAAAATAACTTTCATTTTACTTACCACTATAAACTTTGTACTTTTCAGAGTATGGATTTTTACTTTAGAACGTGGATGAGATGGTATGGCAAGAAATACGGAGAGTATAAACTCATAAAAGGCGATTTTTTATTGGATGAACATAGAGAAAAAATAAACGCAGCTACGATAGTTTTCGTGAATAACTTCGCATTTGGACCTCATGTTGATCATCAGTTAAAAGAAAGATTCGCAGACTTGAAGGATGGTGCTAAAATTGTATCATCGAAAAGCTTTTGCCCGCTGAACTTCAGGATAACGGACAGGAACTTGAGCGACATCGGGACCATCATGCACGTCAGTGAGATGTCACCGCTGAAAGGATCTGTCTCGTGGACGGGGAAGCCAGTCTCTTACTATTTACACATTATAGATAGGACCAAATTGGAGAGATATTTTCAAAGACTGAAAAATCCGAAACTCAAGGTCAGCAAAAGGGTCTGTTCCAATCACTACAACTTTTTATTATGAATAATTGACATGGTATGCCTACAATAAAATAGACAAAAAGACTGAAATAATTATTTTTATTACTGAAATGTTGTTCATGTAATAAATAATTAAATTAAAGTAAGCACTTACAAATTCTGCACATTTAACTTTAAACTATTTACTAAATATTATGTAGGCATGTCATGTCGGAAGAAAATTGTTTATAAGATCGAAATATAATTTTCTCCGTATTATATTTCGACCTTATAAACAATTTTCTTTAATATTCTCAAGAGCGTGTTAGATAAAAGTACCAGGTATTAGAATTGTAAAACTGTGTAATTTGAGAATGCTAATATTTTACTCTATGTTGCACATACTGATATGCCAACTTTAAATAATTTTGAAACAAATAAAATGCATAGTCACTATACCTACCTACAAAAATTTTATGTGCCATTACGACAATTAGCAATTTACTAAAAATACATTTTATGAAACATACAAAATGCCTTATATACCCTAGTAATAGTGGACCAGTAAGTAATACAATATTGTGCTGCTGACATGTTATAATTAATATACGCAGCAACATACACGTTAATTTGTTATCAAAAGACAATTTGCTTAGTGACATTTCTTATTTTACTAGTTGAAGTTTAAAGTAAGTATCTCTTATTTAATATTGAGTATAGTATTAAATTAGCTTATTTTAAGGCAAATTGTAACGTTTATCCACAATCCATAATATAATTTTGTAACATACACACTGTATTGTTTATTTACGCAATTACTAAACGATATAGTGTGAATAATATTACATTGTATACAGCTAAGGTTTATCTGCTGTTTATACACTAATGCGAATGGTTTAGCCGAGAAACACGGTTTATTAGATAAAAGGGTCATACAGGTCAATGGTTATCAGTTTATAGCCTAACTAGATGCAAATACATGTCATCTAATGTAAACACTGGGACTACCTCTTTTAAATTCTCTTCCCGAATCCCTTTCTCTATTTTATACTTAAATCACACTTAATGCGAAAACATTAAGTTTGGCTTTCGTTAATAACAAAATTATTACAAATTATAGCTTATTGTATGGTGTATAAATATATGATGCTCTTTGTACTTGCTTTATAAGCTTTAAACCTGAAAAAAAATGATTATGCATTTATCTGTGAATTTTATTGTAAGTTTAAGTATACAAAGGTTTAGTACTAAGTCATTACCACTATTTACAGACACGAAATTAGAGAAACGTGTATAGGCGATTCTAAAATAATCATTTCAAATACCACATGTACATTAATTTCTAATAATAGTTTTTAAACCTGAACATGGCAACTGGCACAGTACTAACCTAACTGTCTGATCTAAAAGGCATAAAAATAGATTTACAAATAATATGTTTCTGGGTATTGGACATAATTATACAGCTTAATTTATTTACTGATTTATTCATTACATTGTAATTTTAGAGGGAACTTGAATTTAACCTTTTAAGGTTTATCTAACTTGGGAATTTTCATATTTATGTAATCCAGTTTGACATAGTATAATTGTTTTGCAGGGTTCGCATAATGGATGTGAAGAGGGCGAAGGAAGTAAGCGTCACCTTAGTGCTCCGCCCACGCGACAACCGACGCCGGACTTGCTGAATGGTAACAGTAACCATAGCACTGGGTCGTTACCGGAGCGACGGAGGAAAGTGGCGCGAGCCAGACCTGTCAGGTGAGCAATCGTTTTTTAAAATTCCTTTAAAGGTGCTATAGAAAGAAACAGCTTTTCATCTCACTGGCTGTTTACTATCAGGCAGAGTGAAGTCACTTTGGTAGGCTAATATAAAAAAATAACATTGCTTGCAAGGTGGATCGACAATCTGATAAAGATGATGGTAAACCCTCGAATGAGGTTTCAGTGTAGCAGTGCACGTCTTTTAGTTGAATGATGATGATGACTGCTATATCATGGATTCATGATCAATTTGAACATACAGAATCAATTTCGGAACAGGTACCAAGGCATAAAATTGTGTGAAGTGATCCCATAGTTACCTTTTATGATCCTATATTCGGGACTGACACTAACTAAATGTGGTTATACTTGTACACAGAGGGGAGAATGGTCGTACCCGTGCTCGTGCCGCGGTGAACAAGCGGCGAGTGGTGCGGCGCTCCAGCGACGACAGCGACGAGGAGTCGAGCGGGACCGACGACGCGCCGCCTGGCCCCGAGCCGGCGCCGAGGGAGTGGGGCGCGCCCTGGGCGTCCTCCTCCGACTCAAGTAATTGTATTCAATCAGATATAGCATGCATTCAATTTGATTTTGATTTTAAAGCAGAAAAAATCTTGCGGCTTAAAGATTTAAGGTCTACTTCAGTAATATTTCAAAAAAGACTGGGTACTGTTTATTAAATATCTTTAATTTTTTATTAATTCTGAATGATTTTGAATTATTTCTGTCATCTATCAATGAGTAATATCAAGATATGCTTATCAAAACTTAATTATAAATATTCATTAATAAGTTGAACCCCTAGAAAAACTACCCCCATTGCAGAAGTTTGTCAGCAATACTATTGAACGATAGGCCATTGGATTAATCTGCCATATTAGAATAAATGATATACAATAAAAATGATTATGATCATATCGACGATTTTCTTTTATTCTCATTCGTTGTTTACAGTGGAAATGTTCAGGTTAATGAATGAGGAGTCAAGCATTAATAGACTAGATGACAGTATCGACAAATTTCTTACAACTAAACAAATTGAAAATAAAGTTACGTTTGGTTATTTTTGAATACAAGGAAATAAACCTCTTTAAACTAATGTGACGCGTGACGTAATAGCAATTAGAGCGCATGACCCTTGTGTCTTACAAAACATCAAGACTGTTGTTTGCGGCGCCATGCGCCAGGCGAATGTGATTTGTTAGTTTTCTGCTTTAAAACTATTTTTTTTTATATACTTATTTCGATTTTCTCTATTAATAGTGTTTTGCAATGAAAGTGCTCATATTTTATATTCGATATAGTAACTTCAAGATTTTGAAATAAAGTTGTGACAAATAAGTCATAATGATTATGAAATATAACTATGAATGCTAAGCAATTAGTATCGCCTTTTCGAGTCCTGCTTCGACGTTGAAATTGGTATACATTTGTTTAATAAATTAAATATTATTATGGTAACGTTATTACGTTACATAATACGAATGGCTTTTTAGGTACGTACATATTGGTATTAACTTTAGTTGACTAAAGGAAATGAATAAATTAAGTTATTTCTAGTAGGTATAGTAATTAGGTACTAAGTTCTTAGAAGTGACCAGTATGCATATCAGATCAAATGAAAATTAGCCTCTAACATATTATATTCCAGTTAATAGTACAGATGAAGAAGTCGGTAAAGCCAACTATTCGGCCAATATCGTAGTCGGCGACTAGTCGGCGATTATTCGGCGATTATTCGGCGATTATTCGACAAAGAGCGCCGACTATTTAGCTTCTTACTTTGTATATATTTGTCAATGATAATTATGTATTTTCTTTTTGACATTATTTAACTTTGATTGAGCTCTTTCACATTAATTAACACTAACAGTATCTTCACACAAAACTATTTTATACAATAAGACCATTCTAATCCGTTCAAAATCAAGAAACAATGCAAAGTAAACAAAAGCAAAACATGTCCTGTCACGTTCGCAAGCGGCGTTTGCGACTTACGCGCGAATCAGCAGTAAACAAAGCGTTACGGAAAGTCCCGAAACCGTGATCGGCACGGCCGATTAGTCGGTTTCTTCACAAGCGACTAATCGGCTAATCGGCTAGTCAGCCGAAGTCATAATCGACACATCTCTATTAATAGCTATTTTTCTTTTTCCTTCTTTACCAGCACTACTATACAGGATAACTTATAATTAAAACAAAAAAGTATTATTTTGAGAGACAAAAATGGTGTTAATTCTGGGGGCCTACTATCACCTCTTAGAGCAGTATTATTTTAATATTACTTTGTATTTAATTTACAATTAAAAACAAGAATAGAGACAAATTAAGATTATAGTATTGTAGTAGAGCCCCTGATCTGTCGTTATTTTGCTCGCAAGGCGAAGCAGTCATTGTGTTAAATTAAGACCAAGATGACCAATAGGAATGACAATAGTTTGAATAAATAAATATTTTAGTCGAATAGAGTTGTTTTCTTTATTGTACACAAAATAGATACATTTATGATAGGTTTATTATAACTGTTATGTAGAAAGACGAGCTTAACCCAGTATTCTCTTACAGCAAACCTTTTGGTAGTGAAAGTGTTAGAAGACAGTATATGGGATCGAAGTGTTCATATAGTTAAGAAAACGATGATAAAATAAGTTTATTATATAACTTATGATCTTTGATATTTAAGGCTAATATAAATCAATTACTGCCGGCTCTGGCGTTACGGTATTAGACGGCTTCAGCACCTGGGAAGTATCTACCTTCTTTTGGGATATGAACGTTTAACATTAGTACGTCTAATTTTACGTTCCTTTCACTCAGATAGAGAGCCATAAGTCTAATTTCACCTTCAGTCCTCTTTCTTTTTTTATCCTCTGACATTCTCTTTTCGCTTACGATCGGCAACGGCTTTGTTGTGTTTATATTGTTTTTGCAATGCTTAAAACCTCTATTATAAATGTTTGCTGCCTACGTAGTGTAGAAAATAGAAAAACGTTGTTTATGGGTATCTGGCAGATAGTGTGTAACCGCGAAATGTTCCCCACAGACCGTAGTCGGCGGCCCGCCAGCAAGCGGTCGGCGAGTGTAGGGGGCGCGCGGCGGCGTGCGGCCCGAGCTAAGCGCCGACGTGCCGCGCCCGCCGCCATCGCGGGCCTGGATCTGCTACACTCCACCACGCTCGCCTCCACGCTACACAATGGTTCCGTGAGTATCTCTACCTACATTTCTTCATCGGCTTCATCCTACACTGAAATGAATTTGAATGAAGTAGCATCACTACGTATAGTTTTGTGTGAAAATTGGTGTCTAGTTAGCAGTCTCATTTCATATTATATTGAAATGTTAAACAAAAATTGTGCGTAATTGACTTAGAAGATTTACAAGAGTCAATAACGGTGCAGGTGACGGCGCCGCCGCCGGGCTGCGTGGAGCAGCGGCTGTCGGCGCTGGGCGTGGCGCTGCAGCCGGCCGAGCGCCTGCACTCGGAGCTGGACATCCCGCGCTCGCCGCACACGCCCTACAGCCTGCAGCTGCTGCTCGACATGTTCCGCGACCAGTACCTCGCCTTCATTCAGCGCATGAACACGCCCGAGTATGCCGAAGAAATCAGACACCAAATTGACAAGGAAAAGGTATTTTTCGTCCCTTATTCGTAGGCTTCTGTTAGGCGTTCTCTGTCGAGTACGATTTTAAATCAAAGCGTTATTACACAGGAGAGGAACCAGAAACTAAAGTCGCGTGCGTCACAATTAGACAAACAGATCAGCGTGCTCATTAGCGACAGTGTTGCGCTATTAAAAGCGCGGATGAGTGAGTTGGGTATACACGCCAATAATACGGTGGATCTGTTGGCGAAAGCGAAGGAAATTGTAGGCAGACATAAAGAACTCCAAAGCAAAGCTAGCAAATTGCAGGCCCAGGTATTTTATTATTTTTATTTTTATTTCGATAAAATTTTACTTTCACAAAATTATGTGCTTCACATATAATGTAAGTAAACAAGTTTGTATTTATAGTCTAGTTGTTCATTAATGTCTCGTCTGTGTGTGTTAATAATCTAAGTGACCATCACCACGAGTGAGAGAATGGCGGCGATATTATCGTCGTGCCACGTATGTTCCGTTACGAGTCGCGTCGATACGCTTGCAGAACGTAACGTTGGTATAACTACTGGTAATTTTTTTCTAACACCTGACTTGCCTCTACTATATGCACCTGTACAGTCTCACACACTGTACATATTATATTCTGCTGACCGCGCGCCCCGAGCGACGCTCGGGTACACGTGCACTTTTTATATAAATGCTTGTAATTATGAAACGAGTTGAGTGTGTGCATATACGTGACACGATTAACAACAGAGTAAAAGAACGGTCAACCTATACTTTGTGTAACTTTACTATTAATCAATAAATAGTGACTGTAAACATCTTTTACTGCACTCCATTACTTATATCTCACATTTACCTCTGCAAGTGTACAAACTGTACATTTTTTGGTCCTTCGAGCCGGATGCAAAGTGGGTGAGTTTCTTATTTACGGTAGCGAATCGGTTTGACTGGCCTTCCACAAGCGGAAATCCCCAGGTTGAATTGAGAAGGCGCACATATCGTTAGTGAGTTACGAGCACACTCAGCATTCTACCAGTGACTGTGTGGACTACAAGTGCTCTACCACGACGAGCTCTGATCCTAGACGACAGTCTTTGTGTCAAACCACGATACAGCACCCAGCGTCTGTCGCCGTCAACGACGTGCCGGACTCAGGGAGCTTATAACAACAACAACTTACAAGAATCATTGTGCATCGAAGATCGCGAAGATTCAACTGTTACGTGAGTACGTCTACGAACTACTACAATTTACGACATGGACAAGCTGGAACTACAATCAGTTTGTTATGAAAAGATTAAGAGCTTGTGCGTCAACTACAGCAAGGATTCCCCATCACGTAAAAATGTAGACTATGTTCTGTTACTTAGTATTGTCGATAGAAAGTCTAGTAAACATAAAAAAATCACTTACATTATAGGAACAGATAAGCAATACCGAACGCAGTATAAAGTATAAAAACAAATTAACATCGGTCATAGCAAAAGAAAATCGGAAAATCAAAAGACAAACAGTAAAAACAAAAGAAAATCCGAAAAATAAAACAGTTTTAAAATAGCAATCTTATTCAGAAAAAAAAAACAAGCATCACGAAATAAAGAAGCATCGATTTAAAAAAAATGGTGTAAGCAATTTTCGTCCTTATTGACAAAAACATTTTTTTCGTACCTATCATAAAGGTAGGATACTGATCAAGTTATTGAACAAAAAGACCAGGAAATTCAGAAGTGTCGATAAGGTTCAAAATTGCTTGCTTAGTTTTCTACCCCCGTACCAAAATATAACCGAAAGCGATGCTTCTTTGTTTCGCGATGTTCATTTGTTTTGTTTTTTCAAATGATGAGATTGAGATTTTACGACTGTCTTTTGTTTTTACGGTTTTCTTTTATTTTATGACCGACGTTAATTTGTTTTGTAAGTAATCAAAAAAGTACCAAAGGTCTGAATTAGATAGAGTTATTTAAGTACTTATATCGAAATGATGATAATAATATGGATGTAAAAATCTAGTATATTTCGTTAAGCGGAGAGTGCTACGCATTTCCGCTATTGTTTTCTTTTGTTCTCACAAGCTATGTTGTGCGAACTACAAATGTAGCACATCACGCATTGGAATTTTGCAACTGCCGAACATCCTAAATAAATCATGGTATTTTTCTGCTCTTTAAAATTAATCTAGGGATTTAAGGCATATCCATTTTCTTCTTTTGCTGTATGAAATCAGTGTAAGTCCATAAATAACTCTACCTAATTCCGATCTCTGGTAATAACGCAGTTTATCCAAAAGCAAAGATATTTATACTAAAGGAATAAATAAAAATTAACGGCAACAGAACTAATGGATAAAAATTACCAGTAGTTCTGCCAACAGAAGTACTCAACAGAACAGGTGGGAATAGACGATAGAAGCGCGGGTCTGTCGCGATTCCCGCGCTCGTGGAGATGGTCCCTAAATATGAGTTCATGATGAACTCTTGTTATTGTATAGACGAAATCTATTGGTTTTTGCTTCTATAAAAATGTTACTTAAATAAAAGATACTCGTTTTATGTTTACATAAATACTAACGTGAAATTCATATCTTTTTAGGTAAATAATATTGAAGCTGAGCAAGCCATGCTTGTCAAACAGAGAACTTTTGAGATAACAGAAAAATACCGTCAGTTAGGTCACATACCTCCGGACGTCGAGATCACTCAGAGTATTGCACATGATTGCATATTAAAAGAAATATCGGCTACGTTAGCACATCGAAAAAGATTGCATGCACAGGTAGGTCATCTGCAAAATGAAATCATTCAGATGGAGAGGGCTAGCGAACAAAAGGTTACGCCGCCGTCCGTCCCAGTCGCCACTGTTAAACCTCACACGGTCAATAATAAGCCGAGAAAGTCCAGGGAGCACAGATCACGGTCGCAAGAGTGGCCGGATGTCCCGGACGTCGGCAAAATCGAGGAGCAAAATCCGGAGCTGCTCGCACAGAAGATATTGGAAACGGGGCGACAAATCGAAGCCGGCAAGATCTCGAAGCCCAACGTCATCGTGAACGGCTACCAGCGGGAGCCGGAGAGACACATCGATCACCACCGCCATCCGAAGGCCGCGCTTCCGATACACCGGACGCAGCCGCAGCGGCCGGGACAGCCGCCGACGGCGCTTGCGCACCGACAGTCTCCCGTCAAGTCGCAGAAGCCGCTCAACGTCGTCGCCAAAGTGCAGGAGTCGCCGAAGGTGATCAACTTCGAGGACAGGTTGAAGAGCATAATAACGTCGGTGTTGAACGAGGACCAGGAGCAACGGAAAGCGACAAGGCCGGCGGCGCCCGCACACCCCTACGTCAACGGGTTCGTACGCGCGCCCCCGCCGCAGCATTCCTTCCCGCCGCGCGCCGTGCCGCCCGGCGCCGCCTCGCCGCACTACGCGCGCGCGTCGCGCGACATGCGCCGCGACCGCTACCCGCCTTACGAGCGCCGCGACCTGCGCGACCCGCGCGACCCGCGCGCCCTGCAGCCCGACTACACGCAGGTGTCGCCCGCCAAGCTGGCGCTGCGCCGCCACCTGTCGCAGGAGCGCCTGGCCGCGCCGACCGCGCCCGCCGCGCCGCCCGCGCGCACCATCGGCGACCTCGTCAACGGAGAGATCGAGCGCACGCTCGAGATCTCCAACCAGAGCATCATCAACGCCGCCGTCAACATGAGCGCGCGCTACCACGAACCCGCCGCCGCAAATCAACCGCTCGAAGGCGAGTTATTTTTATGATCTCGTTTTAATTGGTATTAGATTTATCTAAAGTTTTCCGAGAAGATTAGTTGGCAAATCCCAGTCGCAAAGGTATTAAATAATTGTATAAATATTTAAAATAAAAAGCACAGGACAATCTGCTACGACAGTTATCAAATTGAAAAAAATCAGTATCTTTCTACTTAAGAAAATACTGAAATTTTGCAGTCCATCTGAACTTTTGGCTACACGTATTCATTTATTTTTTACTGATGTGGCTAATGTTATAACTCGTGCACAGGTCTAGCAGCTTGCCTGCAGGCACGCGTGCTCGCGTCGGAGTACTGGCGCGGGCGCAACGGCGCGACGGGCGGCGGTGCACCTGCGGGCGAGGCGGATGACGCTAAGCGGCGCTCGCCGGCCGCCGAGCCGCACTCCAACACGTCGACGCCGCTGGTGGACGAGCTGCCCGACGGCGCGCGGCTGCCAGGTAACGCGTCCTCGTCCGGCGGCCTCCGCGCGCGCCCCCCGCCCGATCGTCTCACCACCCGCTCCGTTACAGAGGGCGAGGGCGGCGAGGAGGTGGACGAGAGCAAGTGGCAGGACCGGATCGCGTTCCGGTTCGACCAGATCATATCGTTCGCGTCGACGGCCATGGAGGACAAGCGGCGGCGCTCGGACGAGGCGTGCAACACGTCGCCCGACTCGGGCATCGGGCACGGCGAGGCGGGCGCGGCGGGCGGCGCGGCGCGGGCGCCGGGCTCGCCGCGGGCGCCGGGCTCGCCGCCGGCCGCCCACTTCAAGAAGCGCTTCTTCCGCCGCGAGCGCTGGGGCGCGTGGGGCGGCCCCGCGCCCGCCGTGGACTGGGAGCGCCCGCCCATGTGACGCGCGCGGCCCTAGCGTAACTTAGCACTGCCACGAGGGACGCTCCTCCCATGTTGACTCTCGACTTTTTGTTATTTTTTTCGAATATATAATGTAATTATGTATATTATTGAGTTTATTTTACGTTTAAGATGTGTAATTATTTAAAGGTAGTCTATTGTCGCCGTTCTGTTCGGCGTCCACGGGACGTTAGCGCCGTGGCGGATTGTATTTCATGTGTTCATTTAGGTCTTAGAGTCTGAAATACATGATTGGGTGACGATACAGCGGATCATTCTTACGCCGGTCGTTCGATGGATGTTTGTTGTTTTATGTGTTTTGTTTGTCGATGTTACAGAAAGCTCTGTCTGAATAATGTCAATCATTTCTTTGAGCGGTCTTAAATTTTGGATAATGTACTTATGTGTATCGAGTTTGTATAGAATAGATCATAATGAATTGTCTTATGTAATGATTCGGCGAAGTAATCGCATTAGGAATTTTATAGTAAATTATAGCGCAATTATCAGTGTAAAAATGTATTGAGAACATAGCGTCATATTCGAAGCAATGAGGTCGTCAATCGTCCTGTGATACACAAAGCACCATTATTGTTATGTTTTCAATATCTGTAATTAATTACAATGGCTTACTAATATGTGTATTTAGAGACAGTAATGTTTTGATGATGACCATAATAATTAGGTAGTTGGTTATATGGTAAAGAGCATCAATTTTAATGCTAATGAACAAAAATGCCGCGATAGTGTATAAAAGCTTAAAATTAAAATAATATATATTCAGTCAATCATATTTTACTGTACCCTTTTACTGAAAAAATGTCAAAGATGCAGTTAGAAATACATAGATATTGCCTAGTATAAATAGACACGCTATTTTTATACGAAATTATTTTAGGTAAGGAACTCGTTCTCCTAGTTGCACGTTCAGTGTGAGAAAGTAATACGATTATTGTGTTTGTGTGTGGCGTCTCGCATTTACGACCGTTTTCTTGTCACGCGCGCATGTCGTCCTGCGTGCACGCGTGCCCGCATACGTATGTGATATACGTGTTTGGGATATGTAGGCACAAAGTCGGGTGACACATCAAATATCCCCATATTATTAACTTAAGTAGCTGATAAATGAGAGAAGCCTCACGTACACATGAGCTGAGTCGTGTCTTTTTATAATAATCAATTTCTAAAGAAATGTTGTTTCAGGATGAACAAAATTAACATGTTGTTACTTCTTAAACAATGTTGTTATTATTATTTAATCGTAAATCATAGTAACTGGCATTTGTGGTTTAGCTACAAAAAAATTTTCCTTTACAACTGAATCCTAAAGTTATTAAAATTTCAGGGTGATATAGTATGTAATATGAAATAATGTGACAGACGTAATGTGATGCTAGATGTGTATGTAACAATGATGATGACGCCAAATAATTATTGAATGTCTGAATATTTTATTAATATCTTGTTGCATGTGTGACAAAATGTTTCGTTAGTCTTACAGCAAATCTAATCATGACATACTTTGCACGAGATGACTCACATGTTTTTTTATGAATTTCCAACTAAAATAAGATGCTAATTACTTGCTATCTGTCGTTTAGAAAGTATGTTTTGCATGATACAGGGCTTTTCTATTCGGTTGAATCTCATAGTATGGCTATATTATGTGTACAGATTTTATAAAAATAATTAATTTGTAAAAACATACCTAAAGTTTAAACATATGATTTTACTAATGAGAGTGTTTAGAAAAATTTTCGCCACCAGTTGGCGCCACTTCAACTTTCACATTGGGCCAATTAGAGGTGAACTTTTAAAAGGCGTTAGACAGCTAGACCTGACGCATCGGTACTGCCACCTTTTAGGATTACCCATCATCTTTCATCATTTTAAAAACCCTCAGAGCAATTTTCTTTCGTCCTTAAGCACGTGAATTATCCATTTTGTAAATTAAACATAAAAATTTCCGAAATTAGCACTGAAAAATATTTGTTTTGATAGCGCTGTCAAAATAGAAAACCTTTTATCAAAGTGGCACCAACTGGTGGCGAAAAATTTTCTAAACATCCTCATTGTTTAGATACTGCTGTAATTCTACATGAATGTTGTAATTAATTGTATGTTAATTTTTGTAATCTTCTGACAAACTCGATAATTTATTGTATAATGATAAATGTAACAGTGACAGTTATAAAATGTTTATTTTCGATCTCAAATACAACAATATCCGAGATTTGCTCTGTTGCATCTGAGTAAAATTTTTTTTAAATATTATTTACTATCTTTGACTGCGCAAGCGCATAATGTAAATATATTTGTTTGCACCCGTTATAGCTGTAATCATAGGACCAAAGAGTTTCTGGCGACGTGCCTAATTATACTGACTTTCTCCTAGTGTTCCCAAATAATGAAATGGTTTTTAACATATTAGTACTTACTGATTCCTGCCTTATTTATACATACCAATAGTATTCACTACTGTCAAAGCAAACATTACAAAATTCTTTTCATTGGATATGTTTATCATTTTTAAATAAATTATTAATTACTTTAAAATAATAAATTTAAAATCACGAATGTAAGTGATGTCTCAGCTAAGATTAAAAAAAATTGTAAATCACAAAATATTTTATTAATATTCTGAAATAAATGTAGTTGCGAGTGCAAGTACTTATAAGATGCATAAAAACTTTGTTTTGCAGTTGTTTGCTTGACATTCGAAACATATCTGCGTTCCTTCGGGGTTTTACAGTTACTTTAAATGTATCGGTTTAGGTGACAAGCCAAAAGTAACTTAGGAATAAAGATTTTTTCGCTCATGACGATTATCCGCCTCTTAGGAATAAGATTTAATAAAAGTAAGCAATTTGTTATAATGGGGTTACTGAAGTCATTGTTGATGTTCAAAATAATGATGAATGGTTTTTTATACTTTCATGGTAAAAAGAAAGCACCTATGTAAATGAAGAGTATGTAAAAATATTTGTATTTGAAGTCATGTACGATTAGTAAGAACTTTGGAACCGGCTTACTTATTGTTACCATTCAATGATGTTACTACCCAAGGGCCACGTTTAAAAACGAATAGACCTTGCGACATTTGTTTTCGAGCACACTGCTTTAAATATAATATGCGAGTATTTTATTGATACGAATTTTAGTAGCTACGACGCGTAGGATTAATGACCATTGTCTTTGTCTTTTTTTGCTGCTAAGAGCCGATAATTTTCTTTTAGCTTTATTTGGATTATTTTATATTGCACCCATGCACTTGCATTGTTTGTCCCGTTAAAGCTCTCATTCAAAGCCGCAGTACGCTATAGCATTATAAAATAACTTAACATCATATACTATTATTTCGTAAATCAGAAATTTTAGAGGAAGTTTGGAACCCGGAGATTATACAGATTAATGCATGCCTTCCAATTCGTATGAGACAACCAAATTGAATGCCTTTATTACGAATAGGTACACGTCTGCTCGTTTGTATAAAATAACTTCAATGAGGCACTTCTGTAAATTAAAATAATAATTATCGTAAGTTTCCATTGCCCTGCTTCTAATTAAGTCGGGCAATCCCTAATCTGCACGTGACTGCTAGCTGTATGTTTACATTCTAAGAACCGTATATAATTATTGTCATCCATACAATTTCCTTGAACAGTGGAAAACATAGCCTTAAAATATTTAGTCATACCGTCTAATACATTAATTAACAGATCAATACATTAGGGCACTAACAGATTGACTGCATCGACGATTTCGGACAAAGCACATGTTTTTAGCTCTTTTGAATTAATTTTACGTCTCCTTGTTAGCATACTAGATTTTTTACTATAGGAGTTAACCTTAAAATTTGCATAGTCAATGCGTCGCTCACTTATTACTATCGTTCAACTATTCGTGCTTTAGTATTCGATATTTCTTTTTTATTCAAGGCGTCGCTCGCGCTTTATCTATATTAATTTGAGCATATCGAGCCTAAGACTGCAAAGAGATTGCTATTTATGACTCAGACCAATTTAGCCGGCTAATTATATACCTAATAAATAATCTTAAGCGATATTAAATAAAATCCTTAACTTTGAAATTTATAATTTAATTATAAGTGTATGATCGGTTTTCCAGGGGCAGTACCTACATTTCGCGGCCAAATGTAGCCTCAGTTTGAAATAGTCTAAATATCGGTGTAGTTGATCTGTTAACCCCGTTATAATGCAAGCCTTGTCTATTGTACTATTTATTAACTACCTAGAAAAGTTGACCCTATATTGACTGGTGTATGTCAGTTCACGTAATTCACGTAACGTAATTAGTGTGAAGCGTAGAAATTATTTTTTGGTAATGTTAAACTAGATCATATTTGTAATGAAATATACATTAAGATTTCTGTTCTGTAATTTTATACGAGTAAACGTTACGTGCTCTGATGCTAACAAGTAGGTACATAATTCTAAAAAGAAACCAGGTACTGAAACACGAAATAAATACTAGATGTAAATAATTAAGTAACATAAAAATTAACCACAGGATTTTTGATGATATTGCTTTGGGATCATTTCACATAATGTGCCTATTCGTATTGTTTTAATATTGCAACACTGAAAAGAAAATGGACACAATTGGGTTATTTTATTCTTGCGTCGCGTTTTCCCCGAGTAATACCAAAAAACAATGTAGTCTTTTCATTCTTAAAATTGCAAAATGCCAAAATTTTAAATATGAAAAATCGGCGTAAGAGACTGACATGCTGTTATCTATTTATTTATCAACCATAGCATTAACACTATTAATTTAACAAAATATACCCAATTTACAATACGTACAATATGTATGTAGTCGGTACTATGTAGCATAAAAAATATAAGTACACATTTTGTGTAAAAACCTGTAATAAGAATTGTATAATTCATAATTATCTATGCTTATAAATATGAAAAATAAATCTCAAAAAGAGAAAAAGCATGATTGATAGTGATTTATAAGTCGGGGAAATACGCGATGGGGATACCCAAGTCGGTTCTACTTTTTTTAGTTTATTTTTGTTCAGTGTAAGTTTTTACTTACTGTGCGCGATGTACTGTTTTATTGTAATTTAGGATTTTGTCGGAAACCGGTAATTGTATGATTGTAATATACTTTAATATTTGAGCAGTTTTAATAATTTGAGATCGATGAATATTGCATTCTGTAAACGCGAAATTCCAGCTATGTTTTGAATACACGTGCGATACCCACTAAGTATAACACGTCAAGATCGTGAATATGTGGTGTTGTTTCGTGTATTTTAAACATTGGAGTGCACTGGTTTGATTGTGCCTGAAAAACTCATCAATGCCGCTCCAAACCTCAAAATTGTGTAATTATATATCGATAAGTAAGCTTAAAATCTAATCTGAAGTAGGTACCAATAGAAATATAGTGTAATGTCGGCAATAAAACATCTATTTTGATCGAAATAACTCGAAGAGTGATTACATTATTCAGTTATAAATATAATTAATTTTATTTTTTGATGGGGAATAATGAGCTAATCTGTGTGACGTTAGTGTCTAAAATAGTACAAATGAGAAGACTTATCGTCGTAAGCCTCGGACTATTCAACATGCAAATGCTAGGTTTGAGATGTATCCCTGTGTACTAGTTTTATTTTGTACTAAAAGTTAAAAATAAACGAATAATTATACTAATGTTTTGTTATTCACTCACTTTTCCTTGTTAATGATGAAAGATAGTTAAGCAATACCTAGTATCTATATATAAGATCATACATAGCATTCATTAGCAGTTATTTTATAGTTCGTTTAACTCACGAAGACGAGTTGATACCAGTCCATTATATTATTCCATTACAGGGAAAAGCCTCTATCATACAAAGAAGGCATGCGAGCATTGATCCCTATGCTTGCCTAATGGGGTTTACTAATTTCGAACATTAAAGCCAGGTTTTCTCAGGGTGTTTTCTTTACCGACGACAGTCAGTAATGCCTGATAAACTTAGCTAATTTTTTTATACTACTTTTTTGGCAAACAACAAAGATGGTAAGTGATAACCGTAACTTATATCTCTAAAGGTTACGGTCCTATGCTTATTGTTATAGAAACAATGCTTAGAAAACAAAGCCAAGCCGTCGCCGACCATGTAGGAAGAAGAAAATGAAGGAAAAGGAAGAGAACGGAGGGGGTAATTGGGCTGCCGGCACTCTCACTCTCTTGAGAGGATGTTACTTCCTCGGTCGATCCGGCCCATTAATGCTGAAACCAGCAAGGATCTACAACCGTAAAATTATTTATGAAAATGAAAATATATTTATTCATAAAGGTTAATAAATTAACACTTAAGAACGTCTAAATTTACAAAATGTCAGCCAATTAACCTACAGCTAGTTCGCTGACGAAGTACTCTGCATTATCCGGTTGACTGGTAGAGAATGCCGTTGGCATTAAGTCCGCCGTTATACATTCTGTGTGTATATAGCTTAAATAAATACAGTCATGAATAGAACTGGCAAGAAACTCAGGCCACTCTTTTTAATCGCCAGGTTATTAAAATTTTTGTAATATATAATCTGTTAATATTTACTTTAAGTATAATGTAAGATGAACTTAATTTACCAAATTTATTTAATTAAATATGGGCTTCATCTATTCTGATAGGCATATCATATTAACCACGTCAGATGTAGTGAGTATAGTTTATCGTTATACTCATAGAATACCACATAGTATTACAAGCATAATATGCACGTTTTTACAGACATCGATTAATGAGATTGTGAAGATTATGGTATTTCTAGTGGTTTCGTTCGCACATCACTTAAATAATAACTGTCATTTCTGCTGTCAATGTCAATTCATTGTCTGTCACTCTTCTGTCATTCTCATTGAAATCTTGAGGAAATCGGCTCCAAGCCAAAACTAATACCTATTTACAATCCGAAAGTGTTGTTTGTGAATAACATGATTAATTTGTGCAATTTATAAACTGTTTTTTACAGTGGACTAATAAAATTGTTAGTTAATGCGCTTAGTTATTTACTTTTAGTGATATAAATTTTGTATGTACCAATGAAATGCAATATTCGTGAACTCGCTCAATTGAGCGATCAGCCCTGTGTGATAGAAGGACGATTAAACTATAAAAAAATCTCCAATGGTAGCTATCGGAATCAATCAGGTTGGTATTCATAATAGGTACCTATATTTGAACATTACTTCGGCATTACTTAAAAAAGGTTTATGCTTGTTCTTTAAATATAAATATCGCATTGAATTGTACAAAGAGACAATATTATGTGTGAAACCTCAATATCTATTTCTCTATTAATTTACTAGTTAATTTGATATTCCTACTTGCTTTGTTATTTTGGTTGTAGTTCCATCCTCTTTGTCTAATGTGGTGTTAAAAAAAACCAAAAGGTCATTTTAATCATGAATAAGTCTTACATACTTACTTACTTTATGTAAAATAAAATATTGATGTAAATAAATTTGTTCAAACTCGGATTCAATAAGCATTCTAACACACTATTCAGTTGAATTAATTTGATTTATTTTCTATATATAAATCATATTCTAATTGGCTGCAAATTGGTAAGTCTACATTTATTTGGTCATAATTGAAATAAAAGGCAAAACATGAATGCCAAATTTTCACCCATATGGTATCTATATCAAAAATAGCCTATGATTTCAGACATTTAAAAAAATAGTTCAATTAGCTAGGGCATGTTGTTTCTTATACTATTATAGCTTTTTTTATAAGTTAGAGTAAGTTATGTACTATTTTATACTTTAGGCTTTAAAATAATCTTTTCTGAGTACCAGCATATTTATAATGTCCTTGAAGTCTTTTGGATCTGGGTAAGCAAGCACTCGAAGATTAAGTTATATTTCAGTGCTTTGCTGTCAACTATGAGATAGCATTGTCGCTGCTTACTCTGTATGTTAGATAGTTCCATTCTGTAGAGATTTGATCATGTCATAGACATTTAGTGACTGTCACATTAATAACATTAATATGTATTCAGAAAGCTTATTTACAAGGAAAATAATCTATGCAATGCCTACTTTGTGTTATAATAATAATTTAAATTTAATATTATTATGAGCCTCTGCTAAACTCACTTGTAAACACATACCTATTTATGTTGTTGTCCTTTATGAAATAAAAAGATAAACTCATACAAGGCAACTGTATCACTGTTGCTTACTTACATGTAATTTATGTTATCCAGATACATTACTGTTACAAAGTAAGTAACTATCTATATCTTTGTGTTTCCCTTTTTATTTTTCAGTGTTCAAAGAGAGATGGTTTCGTTTAATTAACAATTATTTATTTTATTTTAAAATAAGTGAGATGGGCAAATTTGACACAAAAAACCCAGCAGGAATATTTGTTTTGGAAAACTCTTCAATACAGATGGAACATGGTCAAAGCATACCCTTCTCATTTTCAATATCATTTATGTAAGTTGGTTTTTATTTTAGTTTTATCCATTTTATGTGTAAAAACTCTTATTTTTCGCTTGCCAGAAATTGCAAATCAATTTTCGGGATTAAAAGTATCCTATGTCTGGTAGGTACATACCAAATTCATTAAAATCGGTTCAGCCGTTTAACTGCTGAGTGGTAACAAATACACACACAAACTTTTGTATTTTTAATATTAGTAGGTTATTTTAATGAGATAATAACTGATAAACTGACAATAAAAAACGTGATAAAAGCATAGATGTGTAAGTACAATTATTTGCATTATCATGCTCACACAACCAAATGAATTGATAATACAAAAAAGATCAATAGTCCAAAATATTGGTCCCGTCCCGGACTGTTACATGTGCCATAGAACTGTTATACCGGTCTGTTACTTCCTTAGAGGTAAAAAAATAAATTTATTATTATCATAAATCTATTGTTATCTTGCCACGTTAGTTATTGCTGACGTGGCAAGTATAATATAAAGTAGGTATACTTTATAACAGACTAGACATCCGCCCTCGCTTCGCTTTGCTTCGGTATCAAAAGGTTCATTCGATCTCACAACAGTCACAACAAACGCATACGAAAAATATCATAGCAATAGTGACGTATTGCATCATTTAGATTTACAAAGGCGCATAAATTATTGTAATTTTAAAAATGACTGAAAAATATGTTAAACATAATCAAATCTAGCCTATGTACCTGTCTTATTTGTAGCTTTCTAAAGGTGTAAGAACTTTATATCGGTGCGTTAAATCGGAATTAACATACAAAAAATCTAATCTTTTCTCTTATAATATATTAGTTAAAGTTGATGCCAACTTTCAGTTAGACTATGTTTATACTGTAGCCAAATTTATGCAACCTACACTAATTGAGCTTACCATCAAATCGCAATTACCTAACTGTGAAGCAACGGTCACGGATATTAAAACCAAGCCTTCATACCTAATTTTGTAACGATTTCTAACGGACATTGCCATGCTCATTGCAGAGACGAACCAGAAAAGAGGCACATATTTGCGGCTCGCGCCGAAGACAACGTCGTACAATGGGTGATGAAACTACGAGAGTGTTCATACGAATCTCTACGGAACAAACTACATGCCTTACAGTCTAAGATATTTGCTATTACTGGAAAGGTACCTATGATTATTTCTCTTTATATTTTATCAGCTTATAGACGACTTACGCCGGACATAGAATTATTCTAAAAGTAAGTGTTTGACATAGCACTAAGCTTGTTAACAGGTGGCGCATAATAGATATACATATGTAACGAGATAAGTTACATAAAAACAATTCGTTATAATCATCATATAAGGCATTATCTAAAAGAACTCATAAAAATGTCAATTATGGTGACCTTTCATTCGCAAACAGGCTGGACATTATCGTACGAATTTCAAGTTTAAAGACAGTTTTTCTTTTAAGTTCATATTTACTACACAGAAAGGGATGAAATTTTAAAAGTTTTATCGAAGCTGTACTTCATCGATACAATATTGTAAACCCATGAATTAAGTAATAACAATTACCGTTCGAAGATTAACCTTCAGAAACAACTCTGCGATGAGACGACATTCAGAGCATCGCATATCGCAGAAAA
The DNA here is from genome assembly GCA_963082885.1 of Parascotia fuliginaria. Lineage (NCBI taxonomy): Eukaryota > Metazoa > Arthropoda > Insecta > Lepidoptera > Erebidae > Parascotia > Parascotia fuliginaria. Next base: position 14,768,852 of record OY720172.1, read on the forward strand.
CCCGATAGTTATATATACCTCCTTAACCCGGGGTCCCACGGTCCGTGTTATGACAGGCCAGGCCGAATCACAGGTGCGTCTGTGGATATCTGTGCGTCTGATTGCGTCTCGCGCCGAGCCGTTTTTCTCTCTCTGGATCCGCCAGTGAATAAGAAACAATAACGTTTTTATATGTAGCTACTGTCTACGCTCCTACCACAGTATGACGATGTCTGCGGGGACTGCGGGGAGAGGAGGAGGGTCGCCAGGTCGAGGGCCCTACTGCTCCCCTCCAATGCCGCGCACTCGCCACTCGCCGATAGATCGCCGTCATATTATTATCAACCAATGTCGTCTATTTTAATTAAATATAGTACTTTTTTATCGGTTGAGTCGCCTTATTTTCCTTATGTTCCCGTACTGAACATAAAGTGGCGACCGTGAATATTATTCTGAAACAACAACTGTCGCATCATCGGACGGTTCCGATACCGCGCCGCGTGTCGCCGGGACAAAGGTCGTAGCGGTCAGACTCGTTTTACTCCTTCGCGAACATACGAACAGCAGAGAAGACGAGCTACAACTGCAGCAAGCCACCCAGCCAAGCACGAGGAGAACATACGGTCAAGAAATACTGAGAACAACCACTTTGCAGCCATCGCGAGCCGGCCAAGCGGACATACCACGTGTCGCAACAGCGGTTTGCCAGCCAAAGTGAGCCCGTTCCATCATTATTCCTTCAGTTTCCACACTACTATCCCTTACTTTTGTTTGTGTGAGCAGAGAGATAAGGAATCATTACCTTGCTAAATAGGTATCCTAAATTTAAGGCCTAACCTCATACCACATTAGCAAATCAGCATCCATTTATTTTCTATCGCCTACCTAAGCCTTATTTCTTAAACTATGCTAATTGCATACCTACCTAATCTATAATAGCTGTTTCCTACCAACAGTTCTATAGCTCATTAAACTCGTTCGTAATACCATTAATAAGCAGCTAATTTCAAGTTACTGTCGTAATTGTATAAATCTATTGTTCGACTTGAAAGCCTATACTGCAACTATTATATTACGCACAACCTGCTACTATACACAACTAAAATCATAATAGCTAAACCTATTCTAAACACTTCAATAATACAAGATAATAAATAAATACGACACGATGCTTAGCTAATTATCTACACCATTTACAGATTAATTTCTTGTTGCCTTATACATTAAGCACATACTTAAGCACTATAGCAGCGATTTATAAAATAAAGCAATTGTTTTGCTTTGTTAATTTAATTGTCTAGCCACACCTATAGTCACTTATAATTATAATTTCATTAAACAACAGTTTGCTCAATTTAACCGCTAATCACTATCACCCTTGACACTTAGACTGCCTAATATCCCTACATAGATATACAAAGCATTCCAACGATCTATTCCAGCTGCCGTGCGTTCTTCGCTTGTGCACCTACGTCGCGTCCTGAGATCTCGCGCACACTGCGGGTGCAAATCGAGTGCTGCTGCAGCGCGGCCGCTGATCCAGACCGGTTTCCGAGTCGACTGACATCGAAGCGAGGAGCGTATCGTATGCATTTAATAATAATTGTTATTGTTGACTGATCTCTTTGTTTGTTTACGCGTTGACCTCATTAGCATGGAGACTACTTATAAAACTTTAAATTTAAAACGTGCTTCAATAAAAGGACGTGTCACTAAGTTTAGTAATCAGTTAGTAGAATTTCAATGTAAAAAACTTACTCCTACTGAGGTTAACGTACTTACACAGAAGTTAGTTAAAATTGAAGCGCTATTTGTCGAATTCGATGGTGTGCAAAATCAAATCGAGGGAATGGATGAAAATAGTTTGAGCAACGAATTAGATACAAGGGAATTGATTGAACAAGCTTTCCACAATTCGATCGCAAAGGCACAGGAAATTATTTCACTAAATAGTTCGACAAAAAGGTCGACACTTGAACACAGCAGCAGTTTCACCACAGCTAATGAAGAGGATCATGAGGTTATCGGGTTTCGTTTGCCAGTCATTAAGATAAGCAATTTTGATGGTACCTTCTACAAATGGTTGGAATTTCGTGATACATTTAGTTCATTAATCCATAATAATTCTAAAATTAAAAATATACACAAATTTCACTATTTGAATTCCTATTTGGAGGGTGAAGCTGCTCGTGTGATCAGCAACTTCGAAGTTACAGACAATAATTATCCTGAGGCATGGAGCATTCTTTGCGAACGTTACAATAATGTTCGTCAGTTAATAAATAATCATTTAAAGATTTTATTGAACATTGAACCATTACGTGAGTCAGATAAATCCTTAAGGTTTCTTGTAGACCATATTACTAAAAATTTACGTGCCTTAAATATTTTGAAACAGCCAACCGACCACTGGGATACCATAATCATATATATATTTGCAGCAAAATTAGATAGTAATACGCGCCTTAAATGGGAAGAATATATACATAGTAATGTTAGTGCTTTGGATATGCCTACTCTAGACGATTTTCTGTCATTTATTAGGGGTCGAGCAGATGTTCTTGAGTGCGTTTATCGCAGTAAGCAAGATAGGGGCAATAAATTATCACCTAATAACACTCATAGTCCTAAACAAACACCTAATTCTCACACTAAGTCGTTTGTGACTGCTGACCAACCTGATTCATCGTCTCAAGGTTCTAATAAATGTATCTTTTGTAATGGTGACTCCCATCACATTTATGAATGTTCACAATTTAAGTCTCAACCAATTGATGATAGACTAGCTTTCGTAACGAAATCTAAATTATGTACGAACTGTTTGCGTAAAGGTCACAATAAGCGTGCATGTAGACTACCAGGGACATGTAGAATTTGTAAAAAACGTCACAACACTAGTCTACATAAACCTACAGACCCTAACGCTGGCAATACAGAATCCATGCCCGTTTCTATGTCAGCTGTTTCACACACACATTCTTCACACACACACTCTGAGACATTGTTATGTACTGCGTTGGTTGATATAATTAATCCTCTTAACAATAAATCAGTTACTACCAAAGCTCTATTAGACAACGGCAGTCAGTCTTCGTTTATCACAGAGTGCTTAAAGCAGCAACTAAATTTAACTACTTTGAGCTCAAACACAAAAAACGTTATTGGTATAGGTAACACTGTATACAAACTTAATGCTGAACGTTGTAATATACGCATACAATCAAAGGTACGTCCATACAGTGTCTTTACATCATGTTTGATTATACCCCAAATTTCAGGCAAAATACCTAAGACTACTTTAACAGTTACACATTTAAACTTAAAATCATTCGAGCTAGCAGACCCCGGCTTTTATGAGCCTTCTGAAATAGGATTGCTTATCGGTGCTGACTTATTTTGGGACATTATAGGTACCAAGCAGCACTCTTTAGGACAAGGCAACCCTACCTTACATGATTCGAAACTAGGATGGCTCATCGCAGGTCCCTTGCACTATAACACTTGTAATGACAATACAGAAGTAAAATGTAGCTTAGCTAATATTGATAATAATGATAAATTAATTAAACTTCACAATGATTTGAAAAGATTCTGGGAGCTGGAAAGCTTACCACAAAAACCACCTTTTACTGATCAACAAAAGGCTTGTGAACTTCATTTTTTGCAGCACACTAAACGAACCAAAGATGGTCGTTTTTGTGTCAAGCTGCCACTCATCGATGAGCCAGATTGTTTGGGTGAATCTTATTTTGTAGCCAAACGTAGATTTTTTAATTTGGAACGCAGGTTTCGCAAACAGCCTGATCTTAAGTCTGCTTATGTAGATTTCATAAACGAATACCACAAACTAGGTCACCTGTCCATCTCCCAGGAAGATCGACCCGAGAGAGCCTACTTTGTTCCGCATCACCCAATCATTCGCGAGGACAGCGAATCCACGCGTCTCCGCGTCGTTTTTGATGCGTCAGCTCGCACCACATCTGGTTTGTCTATAAACGACATTCAAATGATAGGCCCTACTATTCAAGACTCTCTTTTCAATATCCTTATTCGATTCCGTCAATATCGTTATGTATTGTCGGCGGATATTGAAAAAATGTACCGCCAGGTATTGATAGACGAGTCTCACCGTAATTTGCAGCTGATACTGTGGCGTGATGCGGAAGATAAACCATTGCAATCTCTCAGGCTTAATACGGTTACCTACGGATATGCTAGTGCTAGTTACCTAGCCACCAAATGTCTTTGGCAAGTAGGCGAAGAATGCGGTGATGATTTAATCAAAACTGTAATTCAGCAAGATACCTATGTCGACGATTTCGTAACCAGCAATGATGACGAAAATCAGCTTCGTTCTATTCGACAATTAACGTCTACGGTTCTTCTTAGCGCTGGCTTCAATCTTCGAAAATATCGATCTAATTTGCCTTCTATACTACCTTTAGACGAGGTCCAGTCTGGCGGGAACCTTAAATTAAGTCATTCTACCAATACTTTAGGCCTGGACTGGAATCCTTCAACAGACAGTCTTCAGTTTCCCATCTTAGTAGACAGTTCTTCTGTTGTTACTAAGCGGAGCATCCTGTCTTCAACTTTCAAGATCTTCGACCCCTTGGGGCTCCTATCCTTGTGCACTATCGTTCCCAAAATTTTAATTCAGACATTATGGTCTTTAAAGCTTGACTGGGATGATCCTGCACCTGAAAGGGTGGTAAAAACATGGAACACCTTCAATGAAGGTCTTACGCCCATTTCCACCTTATCTGTACCTAGATGGGTATCTATTGCCGAGCCAGTACTTGTTGAAATGCACTGTTTTTGTGATGCATCTCAGCGTGCTTACGGTGCATGCTTATACTTACGGTCCATACACAAAGAAGGACAAGTATATGTTCAACTATTATGTGCCAAATCTCGCGTTGCACCCGCATCTAACTCAATTACCATTCCTCGACTTGAGCTCTCAGGCGCCCTACTTGCGGCTGAAATGTGCTCATCTGTGACAAAGGCCTTGCGACGTAACATAGCAAGACATATTTATTGGACCGACTCTAATATCGTACTTAGTTGGTTACGTATCGGTTCATCTAATTTAAAAACGTTTGTCGCCAATAGAGTCGCCACAATCAGAGAACTGAGTGACACCACTTCATGGCGCCACGTTCCCACAGAGCACAACCCAGCTGACTTACTGTCCCGTGGCGTAAATCCACAAGAAGTCGCTAAATGCGATCTGTGGTGGCATGGGCCTGAGTTCTTGTTAGCACCCGAGTCTGATTGGCCTATCACACAATCACAGAGTAATAATAAATCCATAGATTTACCTGAAGTTAAGGCACATTCCACTACTATCGTAAGCACAGACACATTATTTAGAATAAATAAATTCTCTAATTTAAAAAAATTACAACACATTTTTTGTTACATAAACAGGTTTATTCATAATTGTAAGGATCCTAGTAATAGATATACAGACTCACTGACTGCTATTGAGCTTAATAAGGCTCTCAACACATTAGTATATATATCCCAGAAAGAATCATTCCCCAAAGAATTCGATTTATTGGTCAAAGGAAAATCACTTAATTCTAAATCTCACATTGCCGCACTTAATCCGTTCTTACATGAAGGAATTATTAGAGTAGGTGGTCGAATACAAGCTTCAAAATGTAATTTTGATATGAAACATCCCATGCTATTAAGCCACAAGCACCATTTTGCTCAGCTTTTATTCGAACAGGAACACCGACGGCTTTTGCACATAGGTCCACAAGCTTTGCTAGCGTCGATTCGAACTCGTTTCTGGCCTATCGGTGGAAGAAATATAGCTCGGCGAACAGCGCGTAATTGTAACGTTTGCAGGCGCTTTAAAGGTAAAGCGATGCAAAACATCATGGGAAACCTTCCTGCCGAAAGAATAGTGCCTGATTTTCCCTTTCGCACTGTAGGGACTGATTTTGCTGGTCCATTCATGATTACGGATCGCAAAGGTCGTGGCTGCAAAATATCGAAGAGTTATTTATGTATTTTTATATGTTTTAGATATAAGTGCATCCATTTGGAAGCAGTAAGCGAACTTTCCAAAGATGCTTTTATTTTAAGTTTAAGACGTTTCATTTCTCGGAGAGGCCTACCAAATCAAATTTTTTGCGACAATGGTGGAAACTTTGTTGCAGCTTCCAGGGAGCTTAAAGAATTTATACACACTAACGCTAATTCTATCACTGATTTTGCCGCTAGCGAGGGCGTCGAATTTTGCTTTTCCCCTGCATACGCTCCTCACTTCAATGGTTTAATGGAAGCCGGTGTGAAATCAGCCAAGTTTCATTTGGCTAGGATATTAGGGGCTGCTCACCTTACTTTCGAGGAATTATCTACTCTGTTCGCTCAAATAGAAAGTATCCTCAATAGTCGACCTATATGTCCCTTAAGTTCCTCACCCACTGATTTCTATCCCTTGACCCCGGGCCACTTTTTGATTGGCAGACCCCTCCAGTCACTGCCATCTCCGTGTCTACAAGCCTCTAATGCCAATCGTCTTGACAGGTTCAAGCGCCTTGAACAGATAAGGCAACACTTCTGGCAGCGCTGGAGCCACGAATACATTGCTGAGCTTCAGACGAGGACTAAGTGGCACACAAAATCTCCGGAGAGCCTACAAATAGACGACTTAGTCATCCTAAAGGAAGATAATGCTCCACCGTTGTACTGGCGCCTCGGGCGTATCCAGAGATTGTTCCCGGGCACTGATGGTGTAACGCGCGTTGCTGACGTTATGACAGCACGAGGGACCGTCCGACGCGCTCTCAACAGAATCTGTCTGCTTCCAAGGCCAGACAACGAAGCGAAACTTGAAAGCTGATGAGCTTTCCAGGGCCGGGAATATGTCTACGCTCCTACCACAGTATGACGATGTCTGCGGGGACTGCGGGGAGAGGAGGAGGGTCGCCAGGTCGAGGGCCCTACTGCTCCCCTCCAATGCCGCGCACTCGCCACTCGCCGATAGATCGCCGTCATATTATTATCAACCAATGTCGTCTATTTTAATTAAATATAGTACTTTTTTATCGGTTGAGTCGCCTTATTTTCCTTATGTTCCCGTACTGAACAGCTACAGCATTTTCTATTTATTTAACATGGTAGCAACGACAGGCGGAGGCACCGGGTTCTCGGTTGGCTGCACGATGCCGATCGGAGCTTCCTTGCTAGCCGCTGGAGCATCTGCGACTAATAACAACAAATAAATATCAATATAAGTTAGTAAGTAGGGCTTTTATTATTAAATCAAGATCGATGTTGTTTTTCAGGATCCTCTACTACTAGTGCCCAGAAATGAAGGCGCTTGTTTGTGGGCGCCATCCGTACCATTTTCAACAGCTCCGGCATGTACAGTCAGCACTAGTTCGTTCAGTTGCCATCTACACACAAATGGAGCATTTACATTAGAAAGAAGCAAATCAGATGTTCAAGCTCACAGACTCATACAATCGGAGTACACAAATAAAGCAAAATTCTACACAGACGACAGTAATACCAAGAAAAAGGAAGAAATATGTAACGAAGTTTATTCCTTAGAGAGAAGTAAAACATCTGCGGTTTTACCTGGTAGTTTAAATCCGATTAACGCTGGTATATTTGACAATAGACCAGCATACTCCAGAGCGGCACCGAGCCCTCCTGTTAGAAACAAACTATTCCCACACAATAAGCGTATTGAAGTCAATCATGAAGTGAAATTCCTAAGCGAACAAGGACGAAACTTAGGTACTACAGGTATTCTAGATGAAGCCCCCGTACCGCCTAGAAGAAAAGTGACACCAAAAAATGTTGATGTTCAAAATACAAACATTGAGATTAATAACAGTGCCAGAGGTCTTGACGACTCGAGTGATGATCTGATTAAATTTTAGCTTTTACAATTGCTGGTTAAATATCCCACCAATTATCATAACCTATATAGTTAATTCCTTGCCACTTGTAATTTTATATTTGTAACTGTCAGTCAGTAAATATAGGTGTTTTGTATGCGCGTAATATTTATATTACTTTAGACCTAATTTGGATTGCCTTTTGTCAAGATCTGATTTCGTACCTGTTGCATTAGAGACGCGCCTGTTTTTTTTTAATACAATTTTGATGGCAAACAAGCGTACTGCCAACCTGATGGTAAGTGGTAACCGTAACTTAAAAAGATATAATCTTGCACTCGTAATGATATCATGTTTATATTAAATTATAAATAACACTTTCATAATAATTTCAACATTTTTTAATAATAATTAAAAGGAACAATATTTTTTGTGTTTCGGTACTGCTAATCAACACTTGTTTTATAAATTTGCAACATAACCACCAGTACGTACTCAATATTTAAGACATTCGGTATATTTGTAGGTACTTTACGGCGTTTAAGGGAAAGTTTGGATTACTCCAAACTATCAGATCTGTCATAGTTTTAGTATAAAACTGTTAACTTAGAGAGAATATACCTACTATTTAAAAAAATGTCATGATCTGAATATTTTTATTATAAAGTAATGGATAAATAACAGGTGTGCCTGATAAGACCAAATTTAATGAACATACGCAATATAGAAGTACTGTTAACCACGATATTAAAATCATGTTAAAAGTTTGTAATAATGATAAAGTAATTACTTATGTTATTATGACAAGTATCTACCGTACGTTCCTATTGTAGGCAAAATAACATATCGATACTTCGATATTCGAAATCAGTATAATTTGTAACAAAAATTTCGGATTTTACGAACACTTTATTAATTAATTAAGTAGTCTTGTACTCGACAATATTTGCAAATTGTCCTATAAACTTTAAGTATATTTACATATTTTTGATCCATTTAATAGGCCGGATAATAATATATTATGCTATGCTTTTAAAGACTCCTATCACCTACGATCTTAGCTTATTAGGTATCTATCGGTTTTCGTACACATATCACATTTAGGTACTCATTTGTAAGCGAAGCGATGTGACGAGAATAATTTGTATGTACCCACTTGGTAATATTAAATGTATAAAATGAATATCATATAATAACTTTATTCTGCATCTTATTAGTGTTGTGCAGACTGTGCCATACTTACCTACTTATGTTGTTGCTGTGCGCGTGAGAATTAAGAACTTATGACTTAAGATTGTGGGAGTGTCTGCATGAAACGTCTGTTGCATAAGAAATGTGACAACTGTTTACTCTTATTAATTTCTTATACTGTTTAATTAATTTCTGTTTTAGAGTGCCACACTCTTCAATAGCATTCATGCTAGCACTATACAGAAATGAAATAACCAGTTAGTCCACTCTCATTTTGAATACAAATTTATGTTACTACGTGATGTTCACATTTAATTGCATTTATTGTGTAGATACGCTTAGATTGCAGGATTTAATGGCAAAACTACATTAGGATAATTATAATGGATACTATAGGTAATATGACAACATAAATTGCAGTATTTATGTTGTCTTAAGAAACTATAAGTATGTATAAAGAGATTATTTACATATCATTTTGAATTAACCAAAAAATATTAATGTAATACTATGATCATATTTTCTAATACTTTAGTAATTTTAATAACTGCCAATGTCCGAATAAACACTTCGCTATTCATATTATTTGGTATAGTTTTCATATATTTTTTTAAGTTGGACTATATACGTAGGTACGCCAGGCAGGTATTTCCTTTTTAAGGCAGTAGGTAGATTATTAATTGTTTTGACCTCTATTACAAGGTCATTAGAGTTCTTAATTAGGTGGAAACGTAATTGCCACTGCCTCATAAATGGTAAAAAAGATATTCCTTAATGAAAGAAAAGGAAGGGAATATTGCCTAATGATGGTTTAAGGGAGACGTCCAATAAACACAGTAAGATTTTTACATTATGTGTTTGTTTTTATCCTCAACACTGCTGAGATATATAAATACAAGCATTTATAAATATGTTTTATTTAAATGATGGAGAGTTATTACAGAAATAAGACAAAATACAAAATAAAAGCATTGGCCCTTTATTATTTTATCCGTGTTTTGGTAATAAGTCAGGTGTAATTGGATGATACAACTAACATACACTAAGCTTCAGGACATTCTTGACATTGCGTACTATTGTGTTTCGTTCGGTGAGTGAGAGTGCCGGGCGGGCGGCGGCCCAAGTTCCCTCTTTTTCGTTTTTCCTCACCTCCCTCACTCCTTTCACCTACCCTACTTTCTTCACTGGCATTGCAGAAGCAAATTGTTCCGGCAATGCTAGGGGCTCTGGGACTCTAGGACTTAGAGTCGTCCATGAGCGACGGTTACCATTTACTATCCATGTCGCTATCGTCTACATCTGTCGGCAATGAAGAAAATAATAATTGCGGTATACTTTATGCACCACCAGCTTCCTGTATCCAAACTACGATAATTACTTATTAGGGTCATTGTGTCCCGGTGGTCCACTTGATTGAGGAGCCGAAGAAACGATGCCTACTCTAAAAATCGTTTGCTCCAGTGATCATCGATTCTTTGACAGATACAATCATGGTTTTGCTTCTTTAATCTGCAGGGGACAAAGATTTCTAATAGATAACGGGATTCATCATTTCATCAATTATGGTTTGATTAAGTTAAAGATAAAAAAAAGAAGATCTAGCAACTTGCACCACTGTTAAATAGAATAATATGGCAACATTATTTTTTGTTGCAATCTATACAGCTACGGGATGAATGGAGTTGTTTGTTGAATTAGATTCTAATCTAAAGTCACAAAGGCTAAGTACCTGCCTAAGTATATAATCGTGGGTCAATGCAAAAACGAGTCACTATTTACAAGGTTTGCATCATCAATTCATCACTGTTGACGCAACGGTAGGTACGCACACCTAATATAGTGAAGTTAAGATACACATCGTCAAGTTTAGTTCTTAATGCTCATAAAGATCTGATTAGGTGTAGGCACCTGTCTGTTTTTGTAATTAAGTGACGACAACTGCGCCCACTAGTAAAGAATAAGTATTAGGTACCTACTAGGTACTATCTAGCGTTCGTATTTCGCTATCGCAATCAATCAACCAAATAATGAGTTAAACCAAAAAAGAATACAGCAGGATAATTTATAACTAGTAGCGCATATATAATATACAATATATCTTATCCTATAACTAAGTACTTTGCACCTACTTGATTGTCTGCATCACCCAATGGTAGATTGGTAGATAATGCCTTAGCCTCCTTTACATGTAGGTGTATAAAGTTTTAAATAAATAAATAAACTGGCGAACTCTAAAACCACGGACCACCACGGAGGGGTGGGGTTCCCTCCTCTAGAAAGGTTTTAGTAACGGTTTTAACCAGCCTGCTCCTCCTAACCGGAATCCTGGCCACGCCCTTGGGTACCTTAAAATTATGACAAGTGAACTCCTAATATAGGGATATAGGTAATAAGGTAACACGTAGGTAGTCAGTAGTAGTGGTATTGAAGAACTCAATTTAGACTTGGGTGAAATTGAAACATGAAAACACACTATCTCAAACAAAATATGTCACTAGTTGAGCATTTTTTTAACAATTTAAAGTGACGCAACGTAACATGGAATCGAATACACACCTAGGTACTTTCACTATCTCACTATCAGGAAGGTAAAAATTGAGCGTTGATTATCTCGTTAGGTACTACCGTTTTACCAAATGTCGTAGGTATCTCTGCCCGAAACAATTATCTGAGTGTGTTATTTTTGCAAAGTAGATAGGTGCACGCTAGCCTCACAAATCTTATTTTCTCTAACGTAGGACTTGTTGTAAATTAGGACAGCCCTTTAGGAGATTTATTCTTCTCTTAGAAAATATTTTGAGACCAAGCCTGCAGGAAGGTAGATGGGATATTTTTATTCGACGCAGATAACAACATGGCTAACATGCGGTAGTATATCCACTAGATTGTAACTTGCCTCTGAGTGTTTTTAGCAATGCAAAAAACAATGCTTTAAACTGCCGGCCGTGAAAAAAGAAGAGAATTGAGGACGAGAAGGAATAGGAAAATAACTAAGGTGCTAATGTGGGGCTCTGGCATAGTCATTTACCGATGAAATCGCAATATTATAGAAACTAGTAGGTACTATACGTTGTTAAGTAGCAGTAGTACTTGGGATTTTCCAGCTCAAACCAGCTGGTTAGAATCATCAAGCATCTAGATACTACCTACTGTATGTACCTCTATGGGACATAAATAGGTATACAATCCTGTCAATTGCTTTTATATAATGATTTATTTCATTTAATGGTTTGAAAATACAATATTAAATTCTGAAGTAAATCTATACCTACTCTATACGACTTATATAAAGCGGGAGAGTTTGTTTGTTTGTTTGAACGCGCTAATATCTAAAACTACCAGTCGGATTTAAATAATTATTTTCTTGAGGAAGGTTATAGGCTATGTAACATCACGCTACTGGCGACTGGTGCAGAGTAGTTACCCAATATGTAACTTAACGCTGGTAAAACAGCGAGCTAGTATTTAAATAAAACAAATGTTGTATAAAATTGTGTTTATTGTGTATATACATCGCTCTAAGCTCCATCAACACTTTTCTATATAAAGTTTATTGTATGAACTCTCAGTTAACATAACTAAGACACATACATACATTTGAGGCACTCTTGTTTTAAGGTACATACAATACTTAACTTACACATAACGTAGTATTTGTTTAGTCAAGACACTGCTTTGACTTCAGTCGACTAGCCTAAATGTGATAGGTACACACACAAGCATTGCAGTCGATGGGACGGCATAGTCAACAAGATAGAGTTCAGTGACCTAACGTTTGTAATTCGTTTGGACCGTGAATATCACATATTTAGAAAGTAAGCAAATGTGGTTCAGCAATTCGGTCAAAACTATTTTGATATTTTCTTTAAGCGTTTGATTAGTAACAAAAACTTTGTTGAACATTATTGAAATTTTATCAGAATTCTTATTAAAGACCATAGTAAATTATGTTCTCGATTTACAAAATAAACTATGTAGAGCAAGTTGATAATAATATTTTTTACGAGATATTTATAAATGTAACCTTTAACACTTTATTACTGTGTATACTCTTTACGGCGACAAAAGGGTTTTTGAACATCTCGCTTCTTCAAATTCAAGTTAATAGAATAGATATTATTATACCGAATACTGTTCACGTTCTATGAAGCCACGCGGGCTGTAAATCTTTTTTGTTAGTTAAAACATTCATTTCCAACTACTTAAGTCTGACCAATCAACATCATAATTTTATGATGACCACTCTACCACTATAACTAACATTAAAAAAATACATATTTAAGCATTCATTATTTATTAATAAATAATAAGTATAATAATAGAAATGCAGATAACATTCTATACATTCCTATTATTTAAATAATGTTTATATTCGAGGATACTTGCTTGTAAATAAGTGTACGTACTTATTTACCTATGTTTTAAATAAAAATATCAGAATATAATAACAATATGAGTAAGTAGGTATATAAATATAGCTTCATGAACATTTGGAGGCACTTGTTGAATGTCTACTTATGCTAGCTACTAAAATTACATAGTTACTAAGTAGGTATTTTATCATAAAGATAGACGTCCATGGAACATTATTCTGCTGCACTTATAATGATAAATGCAAGACTGAATAGTTTGCCTAGTCCTATAGGTATGATATAAATTGAACGAAACTCATTTGTATCTATCCAAAATGTTTAGGAAATTAAAAATCTTTACGGATTTGTTCGATGTAAGTTTAATCTGATTTTCTGTTAAAACTATAACTAGGTAATCACTATATAAGTATGACGAGATTCCATTTAAACAGAACGTACTATAATAATGTAGGTACCCACTATTCATAAGAATTGCGTGGGTACCTAAGGTCACGTGTCATCATATAGATTAGCTGGCCGCAACGCGAATCGGGACAACTGTTTCAGATTATCTGATCGGTTGGTTCGCACATCAATATATCAATAATATAGTGTGTTCATCGCATGTGGTTGTAGATCACCATGCGTAGGTAATGCATAAGCGTGACGTATGGTCACGTGACATTGTTAGTTGCCGCCGAAGTCACGCAAATCACGATTGCCGAGTGGCAGCGTTGGTCTGTAGTTGTGCAGCAACTCCATGGCCTCCACTCCGCAGGACGCTTCACCGCACTTTAGTTTACGCATGGAAGCAAGCTGAAATCAAATCAATTATGCAATTAATACCTATAAAATTAAAATTATTCGATATTTATGTACCTAGACGGTAAAGGAATACAGTTATTCCTTCATACTACAAGACTGCAACCTAAGGTATGAATTAAAATGTTCTATTATCAAATTTATGTCAGCGGGCCATTCAGCAATGTTATCAAAATCCGAATTCCAACTAGCAGAATATGAGTAAATGACTCATTAAACAAGCAATATATATTATTGAAAAACAAAAAGCCTGCCTAAAACAAAGTGAAAACAAAGAAATCCATATTTTTTCTCCTGCTGATGCTACATTGAAATATTATGTACCTACCCTATGTCACTTCCACAATTAATACGAATTTAATGACACCTTATATGTTAAAATCTATTAAGACAATTAGGCTGTAGAGCGTGACAAAGAAATAGACATACATACTCAGTACTCACATACATATACATACATACATACGCTAGAAAAACATTACCCTCCTTGACTGCGGCAGTCGGGCTAAAATGTTAGGCATGACCGAACTATACTATACCTACACATTGATGACATTTTTGTGTCTTTATTGAATCATTTATAACGTTTTGATATGAATTCAGATTTATATTTAATTAAAAAAGCAACAGAATACAAAATTTATAAAAAGGGGGACATAAATTTTACAAAGTAATAACTTTGCGGAAGGGAAAAACAGGGTATTTTTATATACTCTAGCGGTCAGTACCTACATTATAATAATAATAATAATATTCTATCACATGCACACAGCGCCATTTAGCCCCAAATTAAGTAATTATATTTGCTTGTGTTATAGGTACTAAACAACTGATATACTACTTATATACATTTTTCTTCTAAATAGATACATATTATAGATAAATTACACCCAGACAGAGAACAAACAATCATGCTCATCAAGTCATCACACAAAGGTTTGTCCTGGGTGGGAATCGAACCCACGACCTCCAGCTTCGCAGTCAGGGTCACTAACCACTAGACCAACACGCCAGTCATAAAATTATTTTTATAATGCAAAATGGCAAGAACACGTTTCTCCTTATGAATCTTTGGAAAGTTGAAGTTAGTAAAGTAGGTCGAGAACGGACGTCTGCTATTATTCGATTCGTACTACCTATCCACTTCTTGAGTGGCGTGTGGCGTGTGCATACGAAACCGGTAGACATCGTTTAGTCGTTAGTTACGTCATGTACCCTACTGATTTGTGATAATGTAAACAATCAAAGTGCCATTAGATATCAATTATTGTGATTTTCCACCTACGTAGGTACCTACGACACATAAAGGCAGAAATAGATTAGTCAACAATGTTGCTTGTCAACTTTAGAATTAGTGCGTAAGGTGTGCAAAACGAAAAATACAAATTACCGATAAACTAAGCTGTAGCTGGCCGTACAATTAATATTAATGTATAATTGCCAAATACGATGACAGTTTAATGTCCAATATTAAATTAGGGAATTTAATGTTGAGGTGGTTACACTGTTTATGTGGTTCGGGGTACTGTGTACGGATTACCACGCAGAGGTCTCGGGTTTTATCCCCGATTCGATATCGGCTTTTTCTATCGAGAAATGATCAGTATTAGGCCGCGGGGGTCTGGAATTGTACCCGATATATGTCAACAGACTCGCCCTGTTACATGGGACACAAAAATAAAATGACGCAACGTGGGTAGTAAAACATCTCTGCCTACCCCTTCGGGGACAAAAGGCGTGAAGCTATGTATGTATGTAGATATACATGGTTAACATTTTCTTCTGGTCAGCCTCGTTTATTAAGTATCATCATTTTATAAATTTAATTTGAATTTATTGCTATTATTGGTAAGAAATATTTTTTTCTGCCTGTTGCTAATTTAAAACAGTATAACATCATCTCGCCTTTTTAGCTTAAAATTTAGAAAGAGCCGTATTTCGCCCACGTTTTGTAAGTTATATTAGGTACTGTATAGAAAAGTCTATAGCGGATACCGATTCAGACTTCTTACGGCTTTAAACTCGTCAAGAATTCTTATTAAACGAACAATAGCAAATCTAGGATTAAGATCTCTGTGATTAATAAATGATCAATTTTTAAGAATCACCTGGTCAGTGGAAACTTGAACGGGTTGCTTGAACAGAATCCAAGTGACGGATTCAGTGCAAGGTGGCGTTGTTAGCGATCCGGGGTAAGTCCAGTAGCCGGCCTGCGGTGGTAGTAGCTTAACCGGGTCTAGGGCATCTGACAGCGTCACCTTGTCATTCTTATGTGTGATGAATGGAAGCAATCGAATGACTTTGTCCAATTCGTCGTGCTTAGAACCAACCTGCGTAGAAAGAAAAGTGATTACTGATTATGGTATGTTTGAACGCGCTAATCACTGGAACTCCACCAGTCGGATTTGAATAATTTACGTATGATACGCCCAGTTCTTGAGGAAGGTTCCAAATGTTATAGGCTATTTAACATTACGCTACTGGCGACAGGAGCAGAGCAGTACAGTAAAGACGTGGATAAAACGAAGGGGAAGTGGGAAGCTAGTAGATTTATAAAATCTTATGATGTAGGTAAGTAGGTGTATTGAGTTGTTATACGCTACGAGTAAATGTAAAAGTAATGTTTAGTAAGCGGTTACCATAATATACGGATGCTCTTAAAAGCGGAGTCAATAAATAGCTTTACCTACTTTTATTCGCGTGTTGACTATCTACCCAATGATAGTGTTTCATTCTCACTTAAGTACACAGAAATTTTAGCATTTTAATTAAAAAATTGCCTAAATATGAAAATGTATGTCATCTCAACTAAATTACGAGTACCTGTTATTTAAATAATTTGCTATTATTGTTGAATAGTGCCTTCATAAAGTAAAATTCAAATGAGCCTCATTGTATTTAGATTATGACCTGTTACCGCTAATGTTAAACACGTTTTACCTACATAAACGTTATTATTTTCAAGGAAGTTAAGAATATTATGTTCTGTGTATTGTGTTCTATGTATGTTCTAGGTTCTAGCAATACATTGACACGGTCTACATGGGTCTACGTTTATAGTGCTTAGCCTCGCAGAAAATAGTGCATCTAATAGGATTTTGTTGTCAGGTTTCAGCGACTTAACATTCTACAGTGCACTACTGCAATATTAAGTTATGGAATCATTACATGTGAATATTGATCGAAAAATTACACATAGCAACAAAGTCTAAGTCTAGTCATGATTTTATCCGAAAAATCAGTCTGCAACAGGCAAGTGAAGCATTTTATTTAGGTACTGCTGATGGTAGCAGAAGAGCAAACTGCTCAACTTATTAATACAGCTGATAATCATAGTTTTAATTAATAAAAGTAACATCTTTTTAAAACTATGGATGCCTGGCTTTATTCCAAAAAGATGCTAGGATTTATACATTTTTAAAAATTTTTCGCTATGTGCGTACAACTTTTAAATACAAACCAATTCGGTATCGTACGTGGTTTACGTTGAGTACAATATTAAAACTGATCACGTCAACGATCGGAATAAATTTGTTAAGCTTAGTTACGCACACTGCTACTTAATACACCTTACATAATGTTTTATGTTATTGCATACTTTTGTTGTTATAAGTAAAAAATATTTGAGTATTCACGTGCTTGAAGATCGAACATTATTATTATGTAAGGTACAGAAGTAGTTATAATCAACCATAAAATTGCTTTACCACCCTTAGAGTAAATGTCGTTTGCATATCACAAAACAATAATGTCTATTTTTGCTTGCAAGTGCCCTCAGTACAGTTGTCACTGTAATATTATTGAATTTTAATTATGATGAAATTTTTTTCTATAAATAGTAAAGTAAGTATGTGGTCGACTATACATACAAGGCTGATATAACATAATCATTATAATTATTATGGCGTCATGGTTTCTTCAGGTTTATGAAAGAAACTGAATATGTGATATGTTTTGAGTTTTTGGAAGTCTTACATATAATTTTCAAATTTGTCCTATTTGTGCTAGACAAACTTAAAAATGTGACTACTACTACGAGACTTCACCTGCGCATTGAGTCGAACGCAAATTGACTCTGTGAAAGTGCTGTGTTAACAGTCGACAATATTTTTGTTTTTATAAACTGATTCTTGATTTATAATAGTCTATTAGGTAGTCTTGGCTATTAGCTCAGATATACTGACTATAATTACACTGTATAATAACGAAAAATATCTTGAGGATAACTAAAACTATAACAAAGATACTTTAGATCCCAAGTATGAAACTTAAAGTACAGCACTTTAAGTTTTTTCAGCATTTTAAGCTCTATTAAGACAGGCTCCGTCCTTACATATAAGTATATGTTTTACTCACGTGCATTAATCAACATAAATATGTTGTGTAGTAGCCAGACTTATATTCTGTTATTTCAATCAGTTTCCGCAAAGTGTTACTTATTTATTTCGAAGTAAAGCAGATATTTATGTTCATGTACTATTGCTCCACGTCACAGGTTATTGCCTCAATATGACACAAGGCTACATGTACTGAATAAGAATGTCATAGTATTTTCGCACTAAAATAGTAGCAAAATAGTTTTTTAACCAAATTAAAGTTTTAAAAGTTGAGCATAGCGAGGTTTCTTGTTCAATTATAAGGAGGTGTATGTACTCTTCTTTCTACAGGGGACTACGGCTATTCCTATTTAATTAGTATTGTGGCTATGTCCACCTCCTACCTGTTAATTGCGCACCTACCTGCGTTTCTCACATATGACAAAAAAATCAAATTTAATTCTCGGAATTCAAACCAGGAGCATTTTTCAGGGAGGTGACAGAAATTTTTCAAATTTAGTTTTCAGAATAAACACTAGGAGCGCTATTCGTTCCTCACGTAAATATTTTAGCTATTTATACATGTTTACTATCAGGATTAAGATGAGCTGTATGCTTGTTTACGAATTAGTGGTATAAAAAAGCAAATTATAAAAGTAAAAGCAACAACAATTTTACAGTGTGAATATAAAAATAGGAAATTTTGGGCGTATATTGATTAATAACTTTTAGGGAACTACGAGCAATAAGCCAGTACATATAAAAGTATTTTTAAATAAACTAAAAGTGCTACCTATTAATCGTAAACAGAGCGTTTGTAAAATAAACCACAGGTAAAATTATGATTGTGATGACCGAGTTACGTGTTTAAAATAAATATTTAAAGAAATCCACTACCTATTTCTAATACAAAGCTAAAAACAACCATCTTAAAATGTTAAAAGAAATATTAAGATTGTGTTATTGTCATCGTAGTGCGTTGTTGAGAGAAAGTAGCTGTATAGCAGTTGTCGGTACTCGGTGGTAAGAGCCGCTTGTTATCATACACATCTTTAAATTATGAGTATAGCATAACTGTGTATTAAAACCATATTTGATTAATTTTGTGTAGTATTAATTCTTAAAGGTGTTAAGTTGCAGGTAGCTTCATAAGTCAGTTTTGCAGTTTGTATTATTAAGCGTTTCAGTATTTTGAACTATTTTCTTACCATTAAAAGTACACCTAAAACTGCCAATCCATCGGGCTGCCCAGCTGCCTCCTGGAAGCTGTTGTATTTGCTGGTGTTCCAATGCACTAGATGGAGCTCGCCAGAAAAGGCACGACCGTCCACAGTATGCTCAGATCCTTCGCCATTCCTTGCTCCCCAGTGACAATGCCATTGCTGTAGTTTGTATACGTCCTGACCAAGAGGACCTCCTCGCAATTCTGTAAAATTTAATTATAGCCTGTTAAGAGGGTTCCCAGAAACTTATTAATTAACTTCTTGGAAATTCTGGTACAAATATTTATAATTGTGAATCAGTGCAGGTAAATATCGCTAATAAAATCTTAAGGTTAAGCAGAAAGAACATGAAATTTAAGTTTAGTTTTCCTTTACTGTCGTTTTAAAATCAAAGGAGGTAGACGATTAAGTATTTACCTATGCCGGTAATTAATTAGGTGTTTGGGATTCCGACAATTCATTGTTCGTATACCTATACCTAGTTAAATTTGGTCTGACAATCGAATGTAGGTGTTGTCAATCATTAGGTTGTAGAGGTCAAATGACAGTAATGTAAAACATTGATAGTGAATCGCAACTAGATAAAACTGCAAATCTATCCCAAAGTACATAGTTAGGGAAAAGCCAGGAGGATTGATAAATTGCGCGTTAGGGATACAATATTTTAAGTACTTAATTAAATCAGGTATATACTAATAACGTTTGCATTTCACATAATATATGTATAGGCTCTGAATAAACTTTTCAGGGTGACGTCACCCAGACATTCATCATGAGTGTCCAACCCTCGAAATATCAGGGCAATATTTGCGCGCACCCGTGTAATGACGAGTAAATTGCGTGAAACAGGAACGAGTGAGACGGTGATTCATCATGAGGGATACGCGCTATTTCGATGCAAATGCAAATTGGCCCTCACTTTAGTACGAGGATTTCTAACTTCCGTTTGTTTCACGTACATGACATTCTGTTTTAGTACTTATTGACAAACATACGTATACACAACACGGTCTGTAAGATGCTGTCAGTGTCAGAATAATTTATTTAATGATATTTTTATGATAATTCGATTTCTTATTTGTCTATTAAAATGCAGAATAATTCGGTACCCGGTTTAAAATCTTTGACAAAGACCTTGATCAAAGAGTTCAACCTCTAGTTTGTCGGATATGTATTTTAATAAGGACTAAGCACTTCTTTATTACTTAGATGTAATAAAAAATAATGATATTATTCCTGTTTTAAGAAGTATGGTAGAACAAGGTCTCACTAATCTTAATTACCGCTAAATTATTGATGCAACTTGACATAAATATTATTAAAGATTAAAGTAGTAAAACATTATAAATATGACCGACATTAAAGAGACTTTCGCTTACATTTACTGTCAGGTTTATAATTGGCGTAGAATATAATCAAATACACTATCTACATATAATCAGTGACAGTCATATGCGAATTTGGGTTCGACAAAAACGGAGATTCTTACAGTTCGATGTGTTACTCAAATAAGGCTGAGGTCATGATTAAACGTAAGCATTGTTTGTATTTGAACAATGCTTTCACTGATCTTCTTGTTCATTGTTGTCTTAATATACCTACGTATTAATATCCGTGTTTTATCTAAGTTATTCTATTATTAGAAAGAACTGCTAAACGAGATCTTGTAAATATACATAGATATTAATTGCCGATTTTGCTTTTTCTTTACAAAGTTCTACGTTTAATGATTCGTAATGCTTTTGCCGCTGCGTAGTGTAATCAATTCATAATCTCAAGTATAGGGTGTAAATGTGTAAGAACATTAAGATGCATCCTATAAACTTCTAGTTGCTATAATGTAGGTAAACCTGTATTCCTACTTGATGATTAATACTTTACTTTACTTTGTAGACGTTTCTTCTGTTCATTACTCGTATTATGGACAAGATAATGATAATTTAACATAGTATAGTTACGATTATTTTTATGCGTTTTGCTTTATGAATAACTAGCTTTCCGCTAACCGGTTTCACCTGCATCTTTACTTACTGCTCTGCTCCGGTCGCCAGTAGCGTGATGTTACATAGCTTAAAACTATCCTCGAGAACTGGGCTATCATACACAAAAAGATTTTTTTAAATCCGTCTAGTAGTTCCAGAGATTAGCGCATTCAAACAAACAAACAACAACAAACTCTTCCGTTTTATATAATAGTATAGATATGATAAAAATTGGATAAAAATGAACAAATGTAAATCTGAATTTGCCATTCCGTTGTGTGAGCAAGAGTGCTTATATTTATGTAGTATGTACTTTACTTTTTGTGACTGATCATCATTGATTATCTATGCATCGGCCATTTAAGCAGGCATTTCGCGCACCTTTTTTGGATTTGGTTCTTACACTACCTTCTAGATTGTCCTCTATGCTATACAATATTACCTCTATGTATGATATTTATTAGTCAGGACCAAAAGCGGACGTCGTGATTTCAAGGTTTGTCGTATCTTCTTTAATACAGACGATGTTTTTGTAAGTACTGCCAACATACCCGAATCATATCCATTTTCGTCGACGCGCCAGCAGTATCCAGGGTTGACAACGGAACGAGGATGGTTGACAGAGTACTTCCACTTCAGAGGTGGAGCACTGCCGCCGCTGCTGATGCGGGATGTGTCGATGTCTACGGGGCTCTGCCGAGCGCCTCGTGCCTCGGGGAATTTCTCTGTCCATGTAGCCGGTCCTGTGTGATATATTACCTAATTAAATAAAGTGCAACACAGTTAGATACGTTCTCTAGAGAACGCATGCACTGGATTGAAATATTTCAATACTTTGGATGTCAATATTACTACTTCCATTCGTTCTTCATTTAATTCATTCAACTGTAGGCTTATCGGCAACCTATAATTTGGTGTCGATACTAGCATTCGTTTGCTTGGTGGATCTCTGGACAAAAGATTTTTTGTATTGGATGGATTTCAGCAGTAGTACAACTTTATCTCTTCATAAAATTATTATAGCGAGACGTGTCGTACGCTGTATGTCACGTAAATGAGATAGGAATTCAGTAACCGTACTCGACCGTATTTTTAATTATTCGAACTATCACCTCCTTTGACGTCTGTAACGTCGTAAGGTTTTTACATGTTTAAACTGACTTAAAGTTATAATATATGCGATACAGAGTACGTATTTAGTTATGCTACTGCCTAACTACTAGTAAATATTGGGTTTCTAACAAAAACTAGTTCACTTCGGCTTTGTTATGAATACAATGAGATAGGATAATTTGTACTACGAAAATTACGATAGATACAAAACGTGTTATCTATACGTCAAACTTTCATTCATGGTGAAGTCTGATATGATATCTTACCAACTTAAGATTTGTCAATATTTATGTGTCATATATATTATCCTTGGCTAAAAAGTAAAGATAACAACTTCACGAGTATTCTTCTAAGAATTTGTCAAACGTATTTCATCTACAAATTCAAAGTATTTCGTTATTTGTTCAGGTCTCATAGTGCCTACGAACATCTGTGCAAAGCAAGCTAGTTTTATTGTAAGTGGTCGAGTTACTTCTTAGAACTAACGGAAAACCCCAATAGCGAATTTGTTAGACTTCAAATCTGTGACGCCGTAAAAGATTGCCGAAGTTACAATCACTTTTAAAATACTTAAGTAGGTATTTCGAATAAAATTGTAAGTAGTAACATATTCGTTGTAGGATATTATATGCCTCTTAATGTTTTATAACATTATTAAGAACCAGATATATTAATTCGAAAGTTTAAGACTTTATCTGATCTGAAAATACAGCAGGCACCTACCTACTTTATTGTTTATTAATTGTTAGTACCTAACATGTTATATTTCTAGTGCAAGATTAAGTTTTTGAAAAAAAAACAATTGATTTATTCACCGTGAAAATAATAAAATTATTTATTTATTTTTGTATTTAGTATTCGATTTACATTATTTTATGTATAACTAGCTTTTGCCCACGCTTTCGCTCGCGTGGATATTGTTTTTCCCATAGACATTTTATATTATTTATATAAGTATTTAAGAGACGCTATGAACAGAGCAGAGCATACTGTTCAAAAGCTGCATTTCTTTGTAAACGGTATTTTTTGACTTTTTACCGGGGCAGCTAAAAAAATACTGAAGATGATAATTTACCCCTATAATATGTTATATATCCTCCTGTGAAATTTATTTTGGTTAAAGCATTGACATATAACTGTTTCCTTTATAACTTCAAACACAAAGAACTGTCTATTTAATATTTCACCCTCCAAAGCCACCGCTATCAAAAATATTAAAAACAACAGTTTTGGTATCCTAATACTAATTTGCACAATTATAACTTCAAAAACAATGATTTCTTCATACAATGTTTCATCCCTAATTTCACCCTTCTAAAGCCACCTTTGTCAAAAACATTATTTTTTATTTTGTTAGTAGTACCCCAATTTTCGAACCTCTAAATTAAAAATAAAAGTTGCATACAATCGTTTTCATTCCTTTACACTTAGGGGTTGAATTTAAAAAAATCTTTCTTTAGTACACCTCTAGATATAAGACAAACACACCCTCCAAATTTCAAGTCGCTACGATCAGCCGTTTAGGCTATATGTTGTCTGTCAATGAGTCAGTCAGTCAGGACGAAGCGCATATATGTATAAAGTGTATATACCTATGTAATAACATAAACATATTTCAGGGAAATTTGAAGCGATGAACCTAATCAATAAACATTGGAGTGTAGGTACTAGGGATAATGGACGTGGATTTTCCTCTGAGTAAAAAAAAGAAATTATTAATATAAATTAATAAACTTGAAATTGATTATTTATAAACAAATTGGTAAACTATCGATAGTCGGCTATTGAGCAGCAATACTACAGCTGAATCGAGCCACACGACAGCCTCAAAGCAGTCGCTAAAACACACGATGCCGATACAGCGACCGAACGCAAGAAGTAGCCAAATCGCGATGCATTCATATAATTTCTAAAACGTGCGATTTAAATACGCAGAAAGACGCAGCTAGAATTTGAATGTTTTTTTCTTTGTACTTACCTATAATTTTGTAATATGGACTTGGTCTGAAAATGAACTTATTATTATTATAATAATTAAAAGGAGATACAGTCGCAAAATCGCCGATCGCCGATGCTAAAAATATAATGTTGGTTGTGGCCCTTAGCTTTCGTAATAATAGGCAACCAAAGGATTGTATCTCCAATAAATGTTTAACAGTTTGATGTTAAATAGCCTATAACCTTCCTCAAGAGCTGGGCTGTCATACGTAAAAAGAATAATTCAAGTCCGACTGGTAGTTTCATAGATTAGCGCATTCAAACAAACAATCAAACTCTTTCTCTCTATATAATAGTATAGATATTATCGTTTGGCAACAAAACTTTGAGTGTTGAGCGTACAATAGAGTTTATCATTATCACATTGGGTACAATATTTAATAAAGTCCACAGACAGGGAACGTCGCCTCGACCCAGCATCACAAGCGACGTCCGCGTCATCCGTCACGTCAGATCATATAGTGCCAGATGGGAGTGGCTCACTAATATTAACCATGCATCCCATAACATTGTCATTTATGGATTTAGAAAGAAAATTACAATCATATTTGTGTTGGGCAGTGTGTATCAACAAAATTAAATAGATGTGTAATATTTATTGTATCTCAAGGATCTTTTTCCTACATTATGAATGCATGATTCTTTTTCCTTTAATGCCTTTTGAAATTAACAGAAAAATTCTTAGTTTCCTTGTAATCCTTAGTATCCATCTATACTAATTTTATAAAGAGGAAAGTTTTATATTTTTGTATGCAACGAATAAACTCAAAAACTTCTAGACCGATTTCAAAAATTATTTTACCATTAGAAAGCTACATTCTCAGGGTAACATATATATATATATATATATTACTAGAAAAATTTAGAGATCCTTATAAATTCCTACGAAAACTAACTCAAGGTGTAAAAAAGTTAACTAAAAATGTCTTTCATCGCGTGCGCTGCGGAAAGTATTGATGATAATGTTCTACAATATTAAATAACATATCAATATCTACAAAAAACTTCGCGAGACCAACTATTGTAGTTCTGTCACTATATCTACATTTTTACATTTTAAAAGTGGATAGAAATTCCGATCAAAATCAGACGATGTTATCTCCACCATTTTAGTAACTCTTATCCAAATAAATTAATTCGTCTTTAAGACTGTTTCAATACCTGTTAACTACTTTTTGAATTTTATTATTGAAATCGAACATTCCATTCAAAAGATATTAAAAATGTCAACATTAACAAAAAAGACACGCCGCCGGCGCCGAGCACAGTGAACAACAACGCGGCGTGAGAGAGGGCGGGCAATGAAAGTGCGGGGCAGAGACGTGCGTTAGCATACCTATAAGTTTTTTTTCATTGGAATGAAAAAAAATCGGCATTTCTTCTTCTCACCTGGGCGAGGTTATGTTGGAATCTCCGACCGCAATGAGAACGCAGCCGGCATACCGACTAAAACCCACGGTGTTCCTCCAGACGGCTGAGAGTGAGAGAGTGTCGAGGTCACGGGGACGCTCGCGCATTCATCCGCAACCCCGACGGTCCATGGCCCACTCACCGCGAGCAAGCCCCGTCTGATTTGGAGGGTCTAGCCCCTCTTCCTCCATCGAGAGGCGTTCGTGGAACACGTACGCCGCCTTCTCGGGCCTGTGCTGTTCCATCGGCGATTGCCCAATCGCCGCCGGCAAGCTTCCCCCTATAGTGGCTGGAGATCCCGGAGCGCCCCACGGCGACGTTCGGTGCGTGCGCGACGGGCGGGGACCAAAGTGGTCAGCTCCCTCTTCCGCTCGGCCGCCTCCTTGGCGAGCATCACCTCCTCGCAAAAGGAGGCCACTCCCTCTCAAGCCCTCTCGCTGCGGACCATGGACAGAACCACGGCCGGCAGCGAGAGTTGAGCCGTCGCGAGCGCCGCAGCTAGGTCGCCTGCTGGCCATTCCACGACTGGAGAATCCACGAGCGTGTGAAGCGTCGTCTCAAGCGGGCAGAGCCCGCAATGATGGCAGACGGACGTCTGCTCCCGGCCTATGAGACACAGGTACGTGCCGAAGCACCCGGGACCGGTGAGTACCTGGGTCAGCCGAAACCTGAGGACGCCGTGCCTCCTCTCCAGCCACTCCTCGAGGACGGGACTTACCGCCACCACCGTGGCGTGCCCTGCAGTTGGAATATATTGAAAAGTATGTAATAACGAAATTAATTTCGTAATTTTCTGTAACTAAAAACGCACAGGCAGAAGATTATTTTAATTCATTTGGTACAAATTTGCTCGAGGACATAAAGTCACTCATTTGTCCCCTCTAGTCAGTTTTCAAAGGGAACAGTCGGCACAAAATGTCAACCCGGTGACAACTGGGAAGACAATTCCCAGCTGTCACCCCGAAGGACAGGGCTAGAGGGGACTATTGGGAATAATTCGGAAAATGAGATATAACCAACATTTACGCCGGCGGAGCTGCGGGCAACAGCTAGTAAGCTATATTTTATTATGTACAACATATTTTTAGTGATTTTCTAAGCGCCTTTGTAAATCTGAATGATGCAATATGTCACTATTGCTAATATAGCGAGGCGGACGGATAGTTATTAAATAAAAAGGAAAAACATCTAAAAAGGTTTTTAGGTTGCGTAATGCTATTATTCATCGCATCTATTTTGTTCTGTATTGGAACCAAAAGAGTTATGTACACAAAAAATGTAGATTTGTAAATGTAAAAGTTAAACAGTAATTTAAAATTCATTCAATTTTCCTGAAATGTTCATAAATAAGTTAACAGTAGAGAACTGAATATAAGATGACCTGACACGGTTACCTAAGTATTTAAACGTTGCCCTTGAGTATCCGCACGATATCCGATAAGTCCGAGATTTGATGTAAAACTAAATTGTAAGTACTATGTATGTAAAAGAATGAATGCACTTAAATAATGTCAGTTTAAAAAGAGAGTAATACCGTTTGTAACGTTTGCAGTTTTTGTTTCAAGTGAAACGAGTTTCAAAAGGCATCGGTTTATTTTGTTTCTCGACACTAAAACAGTTTATAGTGTGAAGCTAGTTTTAGGCGTTTCAAGTAGCCTAGTTTATTTATATCAATGTTATACAACAGAGTTAAAGCAACAGACTTCGGAGAAATGTATGATTAAATTGTTAAATAAGGATTAGTTAAAAATTACCACCTGACTTTCCGTAAACATGTTGTATTTTTTGAAAGATTAAATTTGCATTCACGTCATATTGTGAGAGATGAGTGATTACTGATTATTTTACAACTTGATGAGACATTTGGCTTGACACATTTATTTGATACACCGTATACCGTTATCTTATCTGAAGATGCCACAACCCCGGTCCGAGAGTGTTGAACAGAAACATTTAGTGTAACCGTATCAAGTTAACGGATTCCGCTGCATTTTGTTAGTTATTATTGTAGACAGAAAAGAAATGATCTTCTAACATTGCTTAGCAAAACATCTGTGAAAGTTAAAGATGTTTATATTATTTTAAATTACTAGAGTAGATTTTGAAATTACGTGTGTTGACTGATGAGTGATAACTTTCCCACGCGCTAGTTTCGCGCAGTCCAATCACGAGCTTTCTTGTAAAGCGAGAATTTCAATGTCAATGTTTGTCAATGTATAAACACAGCCATATTTAAATTAAAGTAATATATGTAGTTATTTTGCACTGTGCTTCAGTAGGTATTCGTAACAAATTAATAAGTATTAGGTACGGTAGTAGATCCACGCTGATTTCAGCATGAATGGGCCGGATCGTCCGGGGTAGTACTACCCTCTCATAGAAGATCGACTTAAGAGTAGTAGTATCCGTACTACTGCGTTTCGTTCGGTGAGTGAGAGCGCCGGAGGCCCAATTTCCCCCCTTTCCTCTTTCCTCACCTCCCTCATTCCCTTCCCCTAACCCCATTCCCAGCCGCCATAGTGGAGGCCACCATACCAGCAGTTTATGACGATGGCTTTTGGTATAGTGGCCGCCACTTCTGGATTCCACTGACTGCTTACCATCAGGCGGGGTGGAGTCACTTTGGTAGGCTATAATATAAAAAAAAAAAAAAAAAAAAAAAGGTAACCAGAACGTCTTTGTTGTTGGCAGTATTTTTAGAAACTTTATGTGCGAAGACTGATAAAAACTGTCCGAAACTCATAACGGAGATCAAATTATTGTACTGAATTTTAACATAGTTACGTGCTTAAATATTAATTACGTAATAAAATAAATAATTCATAGTCGTCGTTATTATCAGCCCGAAGAAGTCTAGTGCAGGACATACAGGCCTCTCTCAAGGAAAAAATGAAAGTTAACATTATTATTTTGTCTGTCTAACTAATTGCGATAGGCTGTTAGTATATATTTTATATAATTGGTGTACTAACCGTTTTATTTAAAGTAAAAAGAAATAAATAAAATAAATAAATAAATAATAAATATTTTTTTTCATGATTTTCGATCAGTATTATCTACACGTTTACCGAAGGTGTTCTTATAAGGCGGTGGAGGGTGGAAGGTGGCTCGATTACTTCGGCCAATTATTGGCATATAATGTGCTGTTTATATTTTTATATTTACTTCCTATCTAACCATATCATCTCACACAGCAGCAATACTCCTCCATCTTCATTGCCTCAATCAATTGCCTCTAAATCTTTCATACTCTAAACCCTTCCCACACCATTCGTTTCAACTTCTCTCATCAACAATATCATGCCATTTGCGCACTTCTAAAATTAACAGAAATGGAATTATGAAAGAAAATATTTTAATGCTACTAGAAAATAACAGTAAATATTTATTATAGCAATTGAAATGCAAACGGATTTGCTTACAATAAATATCCGCAGTTAATTTAGCTCACTTTGATCTAAGTGTTCATGAGTCAACATGTACCGCCTCTTTACGAATTCAGTTCATTGCAAGATCGGATTCCTAAGTGTCAATAACAATTGCCGCCAATCAAATTTAACTTATAACTATTTTGTTTTCTTTGTATCAGAAGAGGCCTGCCCTGCAGTGGAAAAGTCTATTTTGTCAACTGATGTACCATGATGTGATCGCTTTCATCCGCATCGCCGTCAATTGAGGGGTTCGCTGAACGGAGGACAGCTTGGGAAACTAGAATTATTGCAGTTAGTTTGATAGTGAATAATGTCAAACATCCTCATACAGCAGCTAACTATATTTAAATAAAACACATTATATTTCAAAGATATGGTACCTACCTATAAATAACATTTTTCACATTGAAAGTTATTAGCCTCAGTTAACAACATAAACAATAATTTTATATGTATACAAATACGTAAGTATGCGTAATATCAATGTAAGTTAAACTTTGACCCGTGTGTACTTGATTCGAGATTGTGTTGAAGTAACAACTGCATGTTTTCCATCAAAAAATGCAATGATCCGTCACAAAGTTTAGAGCTATTTATTGACAATTTAGCCGGTATAGTACTCAATACACGTGGAACGTTGTTGCTCTCGTAAAATGTATGTACCTACTTATCTATAAACCTACATACATAGTATGTTTATGCTTACAATGTCACAGGCTAAATGCACGAATGAGATATTTTATTTATTTATTTTTATTTAAAAACTTAATGTACTAAATGTATTGGCTTAGTGTCAAATGGCATACTCTAAAAGCCAACCTTTAGGTGATGCAAAGATGACTGTGGTAGGTGCACGTTTAACCAAACATTTACTAATGAGTAACATAGAATAATAAATTATTATTATTAATAAACTATTATCCATACATATATATATGTAATACACACTATAATGTATGATATATAGGTACTATACATATATTGTTTCTGAATTTTTAATTCAATTGAACGGGCATGTTTACCTATATTACTGTAGCATAATTATATTAAACTGGTTAAATAAATAAAGCGTTTGTATGGCATTACCATTTATGTACTCGATAAATATAATAAATGAATGTAATCTTTTCACTCCAGGCTATATTTGGAGCGATAATAATTTAGCAGTTTCCTTTTAGGTTCGGATGAACTGATTAATATATTTAACGGATAGGTATTAATGTTTTTATTTGAGGTATTTAATAACGTTTTTATCATGCATTGAACATGCAACAGTAAGTAAAGTAATGCTCAATAAACTGACATCAGTTAGCTTCTAATGGCGTTGTCACAGCCGACGTCATGGTGCGTGCTACAGCGACCTCGCTATCAGACTCGAGATTTATCTTGAACAGATTTATTTATCCACATTATAAACGTACTTATATTGTCGTTTACTGTCTTCACTCGCTTGTAACGTCCTTTCTTTCGCTTTTCAGCCATGAATGAGCCATAAATGCAATTGGGATGTTTAACCTTCTGATTTGATAAAATTGGAACAAGATAACAGACTTTATTACTTACATGATTAGTACAAAAAAGTAGTTTAGTAAGCGAATTAGCATGATGAAATTTTTGCAAGGTAAGTCATTCTATTATCTGTGTATAGATAAAGTATCTGACTGCACCGTTAGTCTATTGGTTAGTGTAACTGACTGCGGGTGCCGTGGGATCGATTGCCGCGGAAGGCAAATATTTGTGTGATGAACGTTTGTATTTGTCTTCAGTCTGGAAGTTTCCTATGTATTCTAAGTATGTATTTACAAAAAAAAAGGATGTATATGTAATCTATTTTAATTATCTAGTATCTCACAAGCTCTGCTTAGCTTAGGAGTAGATGACGGTGTATGAAAAAAAAAGTCTAGGTACTCATCTTTTTCTGGGAATATCTCAGTCTTTCATTTACAGATCATAATTTTCAAGTGACACTTGACATATAACGGATTTCCTAATCAGAAACACAGTATGATGTGATGCCTGTCTTTTCAGGTGTTATTTTCAACTCGCAGGTGTTATTTTCTTTGTTTTATTTTAGTTAATGTTTAGAGGTATACGTATTCAGAACATGTACTTGATTTTTGTGACTTAAGTGTTAATGACATTTATTGTAATGTGTTTCGTGTGCGTGTCCTGAATAAATGTTTTCATACTTTCCGTCATTGCCATATTCGCTAAAAAGAAAACTATTTTGTTTTTGTAAGTTAGAACTAGAACTATCTAACTAATACTATCCAGTGTCGGGTTTGCATCTGCTTCACACTACGGGCTATTTTAAATTATAACTTACAAAATGTTGTCGTAATTTGGTGATTGAAAAGTTAGGTACTTGCTAGTTTTTTTATGGCTCTACGCTGGACAACGAACGCAAAGTGGTTTAGAGTTTTCACGTTCTTGTAATTTTTACATTCGTAATCATTTAAGTAGAAATGGCCCAGTAGATAAGCCACCCGATTCGTAAACTCGAGGTAGTGAGTTCGAATCCGGGAAAGTAACAATGTGATTTTTCAAATCATAATTATGTACTTTTTAAGATAGTTTTGGACATTTCTGACTGACGGTGAAGGAAAACATCGTAAGAAAACCTTGACTTAAAGGTCCGAAATTGTCAATCCGTCTTGAGCAAGCGTGGTGATTAATACTCATGCCTTCTCTTTACGAGAAGAGGCCTTTGTCCTGTGGTGGGACAGTAAACAGGCTGGTATTATAATCATTCATGTGATCTAAGGAATGAGTTTGACTTTAAATTAATGTAATATGAAAGTTTTACAAGACTTGTACCGTTACCCTGACTAGTGATAAAATATTAAAAACTACAAACGAGCATATTTCTATGAAATCTTAACATAATATACAAATTTGAATCGAATCGTTAAACTGAATTTATTTTCCGGAGGCACATGACGGAGCTGAACGAATCATGTAATTGAACTTGCCGGCAATGCCTGTTGAGGTTTCGATCATTTAACACGACAAGCTGAGATTTTATAATTATTTCCTTATTGCGTTAACAGTTGATAGAAATTATGAACTGTTTGAATGATTAACCTTCATATCCGTAACGAAGGCACACGGACGAGGTCATCGGAGCCTGACATGCTTCAAATGGAGTTAAAAACGCCTACAGACGCGACGTTTTAATGCAAAAACAGTTAACAATGAATTATTTTAAAGTAATGAAACTTATTGGTTTTAAAGACAAATCCAACATTAAGAAACTATTCTTACGTTGTGGCGAATTTATAAAAAAAACAATAACGGACATTAAGTGGCTCAGACTCTCGAAACAAAATGTAGACCGCACAAACACTCGTCTCGGATGTGAATCGACGTACGTAACGGTAGTGACGAAGCAATTTATTATTGTTATGTTTCTTCCAAAACGAATCTTAAGAAGTAGCGCGCAGTTCTATAGCGACAATTGTCCGGATACGCCTCCAGTCACTTCTGCCCTATTATTGTTTAATAATGATCTACTATGAAGTCTAATAACCTACCATTATCTGCACGCTATCAAACTTCAACTAGCATCATATTATATGCTTAGTATGTAAATGTTAATTTACTGGGTTACGACTAATACGGCTGTGCTTTACCTTACCATCATGAGTTACGTTTGTCTTACACTAGTTGACAGCCAAGTCAACCTAGTTGAATACCAGGGGCGTTTCATATTTTGTGCTGTTACCGCCAAAACTAACGCTACTTTTTTTATATGTATAGTGGTGGCAAAAAAATACACAAGAAAACACGCCTCGGTGTCACGGAACTTAACAAAGTTAACGATTGCAAACTCTACGTAGACTTTTGTAAGAAAAATTTTTGTGCATTACAATTAATTCGGATGTCATGGTATCATCGATCAGAAGGCAAAGTGGTAATCATCTAAGAAATCACGAGGACCGCCTCTTTTAAATTTATTAACATTATTTTATTAGTAGTGTACC
The DNA here is from genome assembly GCA_963082885.1 of Parascotia fuliginaria. Lineage (NCBI taxonomy): Eukaryota > Metazoa > Arthropoda > Insecta > Lepidoptera > Erebidae > Parascotia > Parascotia fuliginaria. The sequence continues at coordinate 14,802,520 of OY720172.1, forward strand.
TATCTAACTTGTATGACTTACATCGTGTATCGAGGCTTGTTTCATAAGTAAATCAGTAATCATAACTCATAAGAATTGACATTACAGTTATTTATTATTAATAATGTTATTATTTATAATTAATGACATAGGTATTTATTATAAGATTGATTCGGGACAGAGAACAGTCAAATGTATGTTTACCATACAAACGATAAATAGATATATTGGACTGAGACAAAGTCCTCTCTACAAAGAAGATACGAACATGACAGGCATAGCGGAATAATACTTTTAGATTTGTTTAATATAATACAAACTATTCCATCGTTTTTGTATGACAGTAACATCCAAGGTTAACGTGGAAGTTACATATGCATTTGAAAAGTAACATTGGTAATTGTTCAATTCCTAACCCATAATTTCATACTTAAGAGGGGCATAACCACTAGTCCATCACGACTGACATACTAATTTACTAATAATTATTTTTTTATTAGTCATGTTAATAAAAACAGTTTAAACATAATACAAATGATTGAATTGTGATATACAAGTTGGTAAGTTATTATTTTTTTATATACCATTGGTGGCAAACAAGAAACAAGAACAACACTGATGATAAGTGGAAACCGTAACTTATGAACACTATGTTCCATAATTGTAGCAAACATGCTAAGAAAACTAACCAAGCCGACTGTATAGTAAGAAGGATATGAGAAAAGGTAAAGCACAAAGCAAAACGCAATAATATGCAAAGTAATAAATACTTTACGTAGTTATTTCAATGAGAGAGTACTTCTTCGGAATCGATCTGGTTTAACCAGCAAGGATCAACTACCGTATAGTAATTATATTTTATACATATCACATTAATACAATGCTAACTGAAATTACCGACTATATTTAAACGACTGGACCTAGTGTTAGTATAGATGAGTGAAGTTAGCACTACTGTTAAGTTGATCATTGTTTACCGTGCTCAGCCACGTGGAAAGGTATTTTTTTCACAATCAATGAACGTTGTAGGTCTAATAGATGATATAATTTACAACACATTAATTAAATAACTCAGTTTTATGATAAATTCGTCATCATCCTCTGCCCCTTTTTACCAGCTCTATTAAAATTGACTCCCAGTCTTAGTTGCGACTGAATAGTAGTATTAGCGGAGCTGCTATCTGAACTCTCCGACTAAAGTTAGAGGAATTAATCTTCAGACTATCTACCTATACGATTGTTATGTCATGATGTCGACGGCTTAATATGCAGATGGAGGCAGTGAAGAACTTCGATAGGCTTTAGAAAATGATCTCCCATCAATTAAGTGATCAGGACACGATGTACTTCACTTCGGAGATCTATTGATGTGTGCCGCTGCTATTTAGGTATGAGCCCGTTTCAAATAAAAATTGGTGAATTTCTACTACTACTAGTAGGTATTCAATTAAGCTCATACGTTTGAGCGCTAAAGTGAGTGCATAGACCTTTGTAAAGACTAGATACTTCAAATAATCATCATTCTCCTTGTCTTTGTCCAGACTACCGACGGTCACCGGAATGTACTCTTTTTTTTCAGACGCTCATTACCTTTTACCCCATTTATTCATCTATTCTATTCCTAACCTCTTCCAACATCACACCGCAAGCCTTCCTCATAATAACATTCGTTTCACTTCTAATGACATGTTAATGCATGTGCAAATATTGATAATAGTTAAACAAACCGTAAAAAAAATATAAACTAGACGACAAGTTTTGCGGTTTTTATATTCCATTTCACAAATCATCTGACACGCAGAATCAACGAAACAAAAACGTTGTCAGCTGTCCGCTTAGCGAAATAGATTATGAACAAGCGCACTAAAGGTAATTCTGTACATTGTAAGAAGATACATCTTGTATATTTTTCACATATATTTTTAAGCAACGTTAATTTTCATTTTCACGTGAGCAGCCATAACGGACAACACACATCTACAAGAAAGAACACGCTAAAAACTTTTCTAAACAGTGTTTTCTTATAACTAAAGTATAAAGCAGGTATATGCATAAATAATTTGGAAATGTTATATCCATTCATATTAAGTATAATGAGCCACTGGTTGCTACTGGTTATAATATTTTAACATACCGATTTTTATGATGATGTTAATGAGAGGTGCGATATTTACGACATGCAAACTTTATAAAGTTGGAAAAGAGTTAGTTCTTAGAAAGTCATGAGCCAAAACAGAAAAACAAGTGATCTAGGTTCTGATAAAATGACTATGCTACCTGCTTATTGACTATGAATCCTTGATATGAATGAAGCTCAGGGTTCGAAACCAACCAAAGCTTTTTCAAAGCACCATTTTTCCAAGTTTATACCAACTGACCTACTGAGAAGGAAAGCGTAAGCACGAATATCCAGTGCTAGTCAATATCAGCCTTTTAAAAAAGTAGAGTTTGGTGAAGCGTTATAGAAGTTCTAATCATCTCTTGTACGGTGCAACCGCACATTGTCACATTTGCACAGTCAGCAAAAATATTATATGTCAATTCAGTTCACATTAAGATCGCGTCGCAAACACACATCATTCATTAATCATATAAGTTAGGCGGTGAACTCAATGAACAGTGTTCTAATCAAGTGCATAGTTTTAATGCATCTCTATCACATACCAATACCATAATCAGTAAAAAGACCTGTGGACACACCATAGGTACATCTCTATTTACCGTTGCCCTTAAATTAAATTAAAGTCAGTAACGTCAGTTTATCAGATTTTTGGGTGTGTTTTTATACGAGTATCTACTTTGCCAATTACTTAGCTTCTACATGAAGATTGAGCGTTTAGTAATGGGGACTCATTCAAATGAGGTGGGTGCCATATTTATTAAATGTATTATTCATTTCATATTATTATGTACCTATGTCTTAAAAAAGATCGATTTTCGTCTATTTGTCTGTCAACCAGTTTTAGTTCTACGTACCTTCTATGTAGTTAGTTCTATGTAGTTGTAAATTGTGATTTTCATTGATACAATGTTCTTGGCGTCTTATAGGAATCTTATATTTGTTTTAACCACAACCTGAACAGAGGATTCTGGTTTAACATAAAATAAGTTAACAAACAGAGTCAAATCAAAACATTTGAGTTGCGTTATGCTGATATTGTGATAATGAAGTCCTAAACGGTTGCTAATAATTACTGATTGTTACATCGTAGTTTTTTTTAAAATCCAGTTTGCGTTAGTATTAAATTCATGAATTTCTACTCATACTAATATTCACCCTTTTTAACTAAACTAAACTAACTAGTAGACTTCTTTCTTTAAGCATAATAAAACAATATTTTTTTGTGATTAAACAATATCTGCGTTGCCACAGCGAGTGTAATTTATTAGACTAGTAAGGTTCTTTAAAGCATATAAAATAATGATATAGTGAAAACAATAGTTACTTTCGTGCTGTTGCATAATGAAACATAAGACCTCGCACAGATAAGCAGCTCTAACAACGCCATTTAAAACACGTCCTGTTGCCATCATATGACAGTTAAACCATTGAGTTGTATGTAAACATAGGGAGATTTTTTTATAGAAAACAACTAAACTAGAAGTAAGACAATAGTTACATTGGAGCCTATATAATGTATTTAGCTTTTGTTGACTTTTTTAAAGTATTAGTTACGGACATTCGTCGCCTTACACTTTTTAAAAACTGGTAGGTTTAAGGCAAAAAAATATTAACCATAGGTATTTATAGGCTGCTTGTAGAAATTGTCATTTGAGTATGATTTTAACAAAAGTCGTCACTTTAAAATGATTTTAAATTACCTATTTTTCTCGATCTTGTCAAAAAATTTTATCTTCGGCGAACCGCATAATGTCATCAATTACATATCTATACGGTTAAGATCTAAACGCTTTCAGTTCTGTTAATAGAGGAGATGAAACCTTGCCGGAATAGACAACTATTTCAGCAAGGTTTCAAGCAAACAAGGAGAATAAACTCATACTTATCTCCCACTCGGGAACAATGCGTGAATATAAGAATTTCCTAGAGTTTTATAAGTAAATAGCAGACGTCCGCATAAATTCTTTCAGTCGATTATTTTGTATAATGGCTGAGGAAATAGTACACGTTAGATACTCTTTATTAGATTATTAGTTATTATATTCTTATTAAATCTTGAATATTCGGACAAATAATACTTGGATATAATTAATTGCGGCATATTAAGCATGGTTTTTACTCATGAAACACGAAGTAGGTCGTTCTTGTTGCTCACAGTCAAGGGCAAGTTGAAGATTCAGCTCTTTATCTATACTAATATAATTATAACGAGGTAAAATATGTTTGTTTGTGTACAGGGGTAATCGAGCGCTACTGAAGGTGTTATAAAAAATCTTCCGTTAAGAAAAACTTACCTACACTAATCTAGTTTCAATAAAAGGTAATCTCAATAGGCTAGGTATTTTAGCTGTTGCAAACATGTTATGAATATAAAAGCTGACAGACATATTGTTTTAAACAAATTTAGCTCATTTGTCTACATATAGAAGATAAAAGAAACTTGTCATACATTGATATCTAAACAAGCATTTACATCTCCTCAATGTCTAATGATAAAGACAGGCTAATTTGTAATACTACACTACCTTCTTTGAATAAAACAAAACGAATGAGTTGTCTTAAGATGAATAATTAACCATTTTTGGAAATTACAGTATAATATTAGTTACGGTTAATTATATAATACGGGCAATAATATGAATAATTTGGCTTATTTATTATTATTGTTATTTTTTTTTTGTTGCCTACTGCGGCAGACGAGCCAACAGCCCACCTGATGGTAAGTGGTAACTGTCGCTCATAGACTTCTGCAATGCCAGGGGCTCTGCGGAGCCGCTGCCTACCGTGATATTAATGCTCTCTTTAAACCTCGTTTGAAGAAGGACATGTCATAGCGCTCGGGAAACACCGCAGCTGGTAGTTCGTTCCAGAGCCTGACGTACGTGGGAGAAATGAACGCTGAAAACGAACCGTGCTAGACAAGATCGTGTCCAGGTAGTATGGATGAACTTTGCTGCGATGTCGAGCGGTGCGATGATAGAAAGGAGATGATGGCGCCAAGTCAAATAGTTCCTCAGAGCACTCCCCGTTAAACATACGATAGAGCACGCATAGAGAGCCAAAGTCCCTCCGCTTCTCCAGTAACGCCAATTTGTCTGTGAGATTGGGATCGTCGACGATTCGAACAGCTCGCCGTTGGAGGGAGTCAAGTGGGTCGAGCTGGTATTTGGGGGCTCCTGCCCACATGTGAGAACAGTACTCCACGTGCGGTCGGACTTATGCTTTGTATAGCACGAGCCATTGAGATGACGTAAAGTACCGTCTGGCTCTGTTCAGGACGAGCTTTTTGCTCGCTAGTTTGGCTTAGTCTTCCAAATGACTCCCAAATTGGACCTTGCTGGATATTTGAATGCCGAGGATCCCAATGTCATCGGAGATACGGAGAGAAACTCCTTGGAACTGAGGCGCCATAACAAAAGGGTCCTTCTTCGCAATGAACGCGCATACATGTGTCTTCGTGGGGTTGAAATGAACTAAGTTCTTCTCACCACATTATTAACATTGCTTTTTAAAATCAGAAATTTAATGTAACAAATATTTTTATGAAATAATTCAACAATTTGTTATAACAGGCTTTTCCGTCAAATCAGCCATAAGTGTGACAATCTGTAGAAGCAAAATGAGAGGCTTTATTCTGGGCTTAAATAGTGCGATAATTTTTATTTTTTCGCTACCTCACAAGAAGTTTTGCTATTTATCATTAATCGCACAATTGAAAATTGCAAACCGAACAATTAATTTTTATCTAAGGTAGGTACAATCTTTCATAACAGTATGAAATTGGTATGATTTCAGTTTTTCTTATAAATACTTATTATGTATTGCAACCTTTTTATGTATATATTTAAATCATTAACCTTAATCACTTTAATTATTAAAAGGTTGTTTTCGAGAATTTATCCTTTAACAGGTATAAACAATATCATTTAAAATCAATGTCCTAAAGTCGTTGTCGTTTATCCGTCTACGCTCAGAAAATAAGTAGGTACTTTGAATCTTCTAGATCTAAGTTGATGCATTTTCATCGTCATTTAGACCACTTCAAACAAAAGATTTAGTGAGGTTAAATGTTATAATTTAATGATTTACAAAGGACGGTAACCATTGTGAGAAAAACGTGCAAAGTAAATAGCGAAACAAGGCAAAACACATGGTTAACCAATTTTTGGTTTAACAATTGTGATTGCACTTTTTTTTTTAAACGTATTATTGGAAAATGGATCTCACCATAATCATTTATGAACGCAGTAAGCGTTTAAGTTTTGTTCTTTTATATATATTTTTATTATGTGTATGGTGTTGTTACAAGAGTCATGGAGTAGTGTACTACCAAAACACCGTACGTTATGTCACTTAGTATTAGTTTGCAAATTGTGCGTACTGTGCTTTGAACAATACTGTAAGTTAGATAGATGTTTGTTCAGTTAGGCATACGTGCAGGAATTATAATCTCTGGCACAACAAGCCTGCTATATTGTGCTGGTGGTGTAGCTTGCTCTTGGTAAGCGGTTTGCCTTCTTTGCTATTTTAAAATGCTATTAAATGGCATTGATTATAATAATTATAAGTACAGGAAAAAAGGAAATATTATAAATAATTACAACATTATGCACGTCTATAATAATTGAGATATGTATAATATTGACATCTTTACGTAAGTGTTTAAGATTGTGTTCCAAGAGACTGAAATTTTAAACATTTTCCTCAATTCAATTCTTAGGATTAATCGGAGTGTGCGTTTTGTGACTTTTCGAAAGCGAACTTGTTTATTTTTAATCCTTAAGCGTTCAAAACTTTTAAATTTAAAGAAGGTGGATGGTATATGTATACCGTTCAAATGGTGTTGATTGAAGAAGTTTCATTTGTGGAACCGGCTTACGTACGGAGTTAAGTAAGTAGGCCAGCAGCGATCGGCTCACGCGATTCGTTCGACAACTCCTGGCACTAATATCGGCTCTACGTAAAAATATTTTTTTATATTTACTATTATAATTTATAATATCGGTTGTAAACGTTAAGTGTATGTATGTAAATAATTTACAAAAGTCAATAAACAAGTGCGGATTCTGGCTGGATTTGGACGGTTACCTGCTCTCTAACATGTATTTAAAGTATTTATTAATTACACAAATAAGTATTTACAAATGTATAATCTATGTAACTGTTAAATACTTATGTAAATACTAATGTTGTTCTATTCATTCATTCATAATTTGGTTAAATTAAATTAATAACGTAATCGTATTTCAAACAATAGTCGATGTAAAGAATCAACAGATGTTATAATTATAAGCATGAATGAACTAATTTAGATAAAATAAGAATTAAACGCTGAAACCACTTCGTTGGCGAATTTATTTTATTATTCACACATGTTATTATTTCTTGTATTATATACCTAGATACCGATACATAGATAGTTTTTTTTGTCTATCAGGTTGAAAGCATTGAATGTGCGCAGTGAAAGCATAATCGTTCATGTAAGTATTTCTCACTGTCTCCTTGAGCGTTATCAAAAATAAAACAGAAGTGGCTTATTAATAAAATGGAGAATTCTAAGTTTCAAACAAATATCCGTATTTAAATGTGATTTATTTTCCCATTTATTTAAAATGCTTACTCATTGGCAATTTAATATTCATTTTCTGGAATATAAAATAAACGGCGATAATCGGTATAACCGCACAAAATACATAGATAACGTAAACTCTATTTAATAATATTTAAAATTCGACACCGAATTTACTCAATCATAAGTTTTTACTCGTTATTTACACGGGCCGTCACGTGCCTCGATGTAAACAAACCGGTCTGCAGTGTTCGCTGCACTTGAACAAGAGGAAGGCCGCTTACCGTTCTCATAGGTGTATCCCCAGTCGTTGTCTGCCATTGTGCGATGTTTATCACCGGTGATGATTATTCGCAAGGTTGGTGTAACTGAGCGTAGTTAGTGTTTTCACAAAGTGTACGGGTGACACGTTCACTGGATGATGACGGGGTGGTGAGTGCGTGCGAGTGTCGCGGCGGCTTCGCTTTATAGAAAGGCCGGTGTCGATCGCGCTCAGGCGGGCGCGAGCGCGGGTGCGAGACGCGTTTCGGACGCGGCGGGACAGGAGGCACTAGCACGCGCGCGCTCCGCCGGCCCACTGCGCGCGCGGCGCAACACGCCGCACGCAGCTCATAGCGCTCCGCCCCTCCGTCCGCGTGGCTTTCTACTTACTGTAATCACTATTCGCAATCACTGTATTTACTCATCAAATAGACACATTATCACTTGTCTATATTAATAAAGCGTCGCACATTCCGATCGCTAAGTTTTATAGGGCTCACCTTACCACTGATACATTTTACCTTTCGGCAGTTAGAAATCGCTTGCTTTAAGGCCACATTACAATATATAAAGATAGGTAGAGTTTGATAAGTGTAGGCACCTATTTATGCAAATTTAATCAAAGCCGCCGAAAGTCATATACGTAGAGTATCTACCTACATATTCTTGTTGGTACATTATTTACTGTTTGTTCAGTCATGCATGAAGTGTTAGTATAAAAAATAAATGTGTCACATACTTAATCGCTTGTTGTCAAACAAATCTGATATGTGTCGTAGACGGAGTATGATCACATGCTATGTTTACAATGTAATGTCGTTCAGTTCTTACAATTAAAGGCTAGGTTTAAATTGTTCCTACTTAGTTCAGTAACAAACCTTGCGTGTGAAATAACTGATAAGGTGAAATATAAACCGTGGTAGTTTTTAGAGCTATAAGTATGAACATTATGTTATAAAAAATGATTGTCTTATTTATTTTTACATTAACTTTACTTAAAAGCTTACCTACATTAAACCTAAATCAATACAATATCTACCCATATTTGTAATTACCAAATACCTATTTTTATTCATCGGATACTAATAAAACAATTTGTATTAATTGATAATGGTTGCTAATAAACTTTCACATTTTCTTTGCTAATAAATTTTATTTTGTAGAGTGCTTGTTATTAAAATACTTATAATTTTGTTATTAATGTTTGTTTTTCTATTACATACCCGCATTCTTATAGAAAGAAAATCATGGCTATAAGATATGAACGTATTTAACGTAACTTATTTGATTGAATGTAGTTAAAGCTACCAACTCCTAGCGCGTTTGTCTTACCACATTCGCTGTATGACATTTAAGAAATTTAGTTCTCAGAGAAAACACCAGAAGCGCTGATAACATTTCATTTTTATAAATTTTGTTATTATTAAATTTTGTGTCATATTATTTTAACTTTCTGCACTTTGCCTCCATATGACTTTAATTCGCTATCTTGTGCCAAATTGGCTTTCATAAAATGAATATCTAATAATATTATTTGGGAGGGGTACTACGATTATGATGTTATAAATTCAAATATAATGATGAATGTTGATTAAAATTTTACTGTAAGACAAATTATTTAAATTAAAATATAGGACAACATAAAGCGATATTTATCGCCTAGGTGGGTAGCACCTATCAGTGCAATTTTATTATACTAATTCATTTTACAACTTAGACTGATGGATGGTGATGGATGACCGTTTTATAGATCATATTCGAGTCTCTTTCGTGCCTAGAATATAATGCTACGCAATTTCGGCCCCGACTGTCATACGAAGTTCTACGACAATTGTTGCAAATTGTCGAAAATCGATATTGTCCAGTTATGATAAATAGTTTAAATTGCGAGCGCTGCCTGTGTAGTCGATACTAAAAGTACATGCCGCCGGCTATATTGACTAGGTGTTTGAATATTATTTATTTAATGTCCCATATCATCTCACTGCATGACAAAGTCCACAACCTCAATGGAATATGGACGATGGAACTAGCGGGACTAACTCGATTTACTTTTATTTCACTTGTTTTATTATTTATATCTACTAGGTACTGCGAAATAACAATCTAACTAGTTCAATGGAACGAACTACCGATAGAACTAATTAAAATGAGTTTCAATAATATTATAGATATTATTAAAGAAAGAAAGAGAGAATTATAATATTTAGCACAGAGAATGGACACACAAGCCACCACTTAAGATATTTCCCATTAAATACAAAAGGATTCTGTGAATAGCCCACTTAATACGAGTGCAAGGCTATGATCGTAATGTAATGTGTTTGTTAAACATAATACCATCTCAGATAGACTTGCGGTTAACCAACTGACGTCGGTGCATCAAACTTGTGTTTACGCGAACTTCATAGGTAAATAAACTATTTTTTCCTTCTGAACAACAACATACTTAATAAATCTGAGAGACAGTTTGATTTATACATATTTGCGAGTGAGCGCCCTCACTGATAACCTGTGTATTGCCCCCATCTGCAGACTGTCCATTACAATTCAAATACATATAGGTACGTAGGAAGAGCTAAACTGATTTAAACAAAATAATAAATCTTGTTTGATTTGATGATAGTTGCATTTTGGATCATGCTGCTGAAACGAAATGAACTATTGCTAGGTACTTAATCCAAAATTAGTCATCTACTTTAGTTACTAATCGATTATTTTTTTGATTGAATTAAATATAATTTTGTTAATAAATCAAAACTCTGCCACACAGCAAAATACCATAAAACTGTGCGGTGTGGTTAATGTATGTAATAATTATTATATTTTAAGTAAGCCCCTCCCAATGGGAGGAGTTTAACATAGTCATCAAGCTGAGCAGACGGATTGGTGTTATTTAGACCGCAGGTTACGTTTTTGCCCGTTTTCTGGGATTCCCAGTACTGATACGTCATTTTTGCCGATGTGAAATAAACAATATGAATAGGCCTTTTTGTTGGGTAGTTTATGGCATAAGAAGAAATAAAATTGCAATAAATATATTCAAATACAAAATTAACACGAATTTTGTAATAAACTAGCTTATCGCGGAGCGATTTCACCCGCGTATTTGCTCACTGCTCTGCTCCCGTCGCCAGTAGCATGATGTTACATAACCTTAAACCTTCCTCGAGAACTGGGTTATCATACGCAAAAAATATTTTTTTAATCCGACTGGTAGTTTCAGAGATTAGCGCGTTCAAACAAACATACTAACAATCTCTTCCGCTTTATATTAGATTTTTAAACTACATAATAATTATAGAATCAATTAGTAATAATAAATTTACCTACCTGAATACAATGTCTATTTTAATAAAATTTTGATTGATTTGATTGATATATTTTTTAATGACTTACCGAGCGTAATTTTTTTTTTAATGACTATATCACTATCTTAACAGGTTTATATTTCAATAGAATCTTTTGGATTTACGTAACAATGAAATGCATTGTTATTTTTGCGATTTTACTCAGGAACAAGTAAACAATCTATCAATGCTTTTAGTAATTTTATTTGGTAAAGTAAAAATAGTAAAAAGTTTTACCTCTTATAATAATGATCTTATACAGAAGTCAGGTATAAAACCTTTTTATATAGGATTGTGTTGTCTAAACAATTTCAATCATACCTATAGACTTCAAGTCATTGAACTATATGTTCATTGGCTTCAATTCAAAACCTATTGTTTGCTACCTCAGTGTTAATTTATGAAAATATGCAGTCAACTTGCCAGTTTTACATATTTCGTAAGTAAAGTATAATATTTTATTTTGATATAAAAAAACACAGGTACCTAGTATTAGTACATAAACAAGAGAATGGCCTTTATCCACTACGATTATGGTAGCTCTTGCTCAGGTGATGTACGAGTACATTGACCGTTAATCTCGACAATACAGGGATTGAATATAAGGCGCACCACCAATGCGCATGTGTTTTCTTCTAATTTTGATTTTGACTCTTTTAAGTAGGTCGATAACAAGCATTTCACAAAGCCTTATGGTGGGAGCCACAAGCAGTTTGATACGATCGCTTTTGGGATGGTACACAGCTCCGCCCGCGTTAATGTCGGTTATATCTCTGTTTATATTGATGACTAGCTGTTGCCCGCGACTTCGTTCGCGTGAAAATTCAGATGGGTGCCTCTATGAGAACATTGCGTGCCTGATTTTATGGCAATCGTACATTGTATCAGTATTATCCGTCTCTATGGCGAATCCAGTTTAAACCCGATAGCGCTAGCTAAAACTGACAAACCACTTTCACACAAACTTGCGACTCTTATTTGCCCATTTAATAAGGGTGGTTTCTGAATATTAAAAAAAGAGTATTTTCTAGTAATTTGGTAATCCTACTATAAAAATATAGAAATTTCATACAAACTTTGCCACCCCTTTATACCCCTTAGGGAATGGATTTTGCAAAATTCCGTCTAAGTGAGCACCTATATCCTAATAGGAACGACAATGCAAAGTTTGAGATTCCTAGCACTTGTTGTTTCTGAGATTTCGTGATAAGTGAGTGAGTGACCTTGAGACGAGGCGAGGCGAGGAGAGAATTGAAATTTGTATGGCAAATTTTCAATTCTCTCCCAGCGCATCTTTGGTGGAAACAGTGTGGATTGACGAGGCGAGGCGAGGAGAGAATTGAAATATTTGTTTGTGTAAAAATGAACCGTATTGCTTCACGCATAGAGTATAAATTGACTTGCAACAGAAACACGCTTTTCGCGATAGGCTTATTGTTGATTGTTGCTACTTTACGCATTGGGTTATACATTTATGCCTGTAAAGATAACTTGTGATCGCGATGGCTATTTTTAGTAGAAAAGGACAGTGCGATTTCAATTCTCTCCTCGCCTCGCCTCGTCTCGCCACTCTGGTGGAAAATCACCTTGAATGTCGTTTTTTTTCAATAGAAATTTTTTTATTGTTTAAATACTGTTTTTCATACTATTTTTAATCTCCCATTCATACAAATCCTCTTTCACCTACCTAAAGATATCCCTCGTAAAAACAATATACAATACACAAAGGCAAATTTTCACTACAATAACTTTTCCCTTCCCCTTCTTCCCTATTTTACTTTTTCTCCACTCTCTACAGTTTCCTCCTTCCTCTCCTCCCCTCCCCTTCTCCTCGTCACCTCCTTCAGCATCCCTTGCCCCTTCTCCAGCATCTCTTGCCCTTTCCTCTACTTCCCTCTACCTTGCCTCCTCGTTTCTCCTCGTTTTTCCCTCTCTTCCCTCTTCCTTCTCCTTTCTTTTCCTCTCCCTTCCTATCGCTTCCTATCCCTTCCCCTCCCTTTTTTCCACCATTCGAGAACTCCTTTCTTTCTGCGTTCCTTCCCCCTCCCTTCCTCTACTGTCTCCCTCACTACCCCCTCACTTTCCTTTCATTTTCCCCTCATTCACCCCTCACTTAACCCTCACTCCCCCTCACTTCCCCTCACTTCCCTCTCACTTCCCCCTCACTGCCCCCTCAATTTCCCCTCACTTCCCCCTCACTTCCCCGTTACTTCTCCGTCACTTTCCCCTCACTTTCCTCTTACTTTCCTCTAACATTCCCCTCGCTTTCCCCTGAATTCTCCCTCACTTCTCCCTGGCTTTCCCCTGACTTCCCTCTGACTTCTTCCTGACTTTCCCCTCACTTCTCCCGCATTTCCCCCACACTTCCTCGTCACTTCCCCCTCACTTTCCCCATTACTTTCCTCTCCCTCCCCCATCACTTCTCTCTCACTTTTCCCTCCCTTCCTCCTTCTCCTCAATTCCTCCTTTTCCTCCCTCCTTTCCCTCTCTCCCCCTAACTGTAAATTTCAAGTCGCTCTTCAAAAGCTAAAGATCTTTGTATAGAATATTTCATCCCTAATTTCACCTCTCTAAATCCACCCCTGTTAAAATAAAATTATAAGGATATTTTTTATTTAAATAGAAGAATTCAAAAACAAAATTTCAAAACTGTAAGTTAAAAAATGAAGAAGATTCATACAATCGATTTCATCCCTTTTCACACACTTAGGAATTAAATTTTAAAAATCCCTTTTTTACTACAACCTCTAGACATTTAGACAAACACACCCTCTAAATTTCAAGTCACTACGACCAGCAGTTTAGGCTGTGCGTTGTCTGTTAGTCAGTCAGTCAGGACAAAGCCTTATATAATATGTATGGGTGTATGGATGTATGGATTAGACGTATAGCCATCGAGGATCAAAGCATACAGGCTGCTAGGAATGCTAACACGTGATAGAGCCACATAAAGCTGACCGTGCGAAAAACAGCTAAGCTTTTTTTTCTCATATATCTTCCATGTACAGACAGCGATCGGTTAAATTTTTATTATACGTATAGATAGATAGATAGACTAGCTGTTGCCCGTAGCTCCGCCCCCGTTAATGTCGGTTATATCTCTGTTTATATTGACAATTACTTTATTTTTCTAAAATAAACGTAGCCAAGTTACTCCTTATTACATTAGCTACCTGCCAATAAAAGTCCCGTCAAAATCGGTCCAGCCATTTCAGAGATTAGCCGGAACAAACAGACAATCAGACAGACAGTCAAAAATTGTAAAAAATGATATTTTGGAGTATTCATACACATGTAGTAAAAAACGGTTATTTCAATATTAGAAACAGACACTCCAATTTTAGATAGATAATGCAAATATACTTAAAAAAAACAAAAGAAATACCTAAGTAGTTACATAGAGACTTACCTAATTATGAGTCACAGATAAGATTATTACTATATACTACACTATGTACTCTGAGCAAGATTATTATTATGCTTTCCTTCCTTGCCTAAGTTGGTTTTGCCACCCTATACCTATGTATGTACTAATGCTTAGCATTTTCTCCTCGTAATAACTAATAAGTGGGTTTTGCAGATAGTTGGAATCAACCTGTTGTAACAGGAAAATAAAACCAGATACTGTTGGTACTGCTATGAACTACGATTGCAAAGGATTGCGAATACAAAGCCTGAAGATCTATTCTCGTGCAATATATCTATCTCTGTTATTGAAAAAATGGTAAATATCTAAATTAAAGCTACTTTCGTAATTTTTTTTTATTATTGTATGATCTTTTGGTGTAGTGGCTTAAACTTGAAAAAACCTTGCACTTTGACTTTCGGTATAATTAATACTTCATACTCTATTAGAGATCTAACGAGTAGTCAGCAATTGATAATTAAAAAAAAGACTACCTACAGTAAAATATTGTCTTTCACTGCCATTAGTGCCAACACACCAATTTTATTGATCGTGTTGTTTTTGCCATTACTCAAACGGGTCGTCATGATTGTTATTGATTTGACAGGGGTAAAACTGCATCGTCTTTGATTTTCCTCGTCACAAGTTTTTGATGACACTGCCAAAAACTAGATGCCGAAAACAATAGCCCACTATTCGACTATCAAAATGTGAACTAATCAGCTGGTCGACTAGTCGGTCTAGTCTATTTATGACTAGAAATTGGTCAAGAGACAAAAATTAAATGTAGCTAAAGGAGGAACACATAGCAGACGAAGTAACCTAAGCGGCACACCGGGTCGTTCATTTTATATTACGCTATACTTTCAGGTACAAAATATAGTACTACTACTATAAACAAAGAGGTCATTGCATCTGACACATTTATTTGCCCACCACATTCATATGTTTTATAATATGTCATGGATTTTCGCAATTCTTTGGTATAATTATTTTTATGTCGACGTCATTGTGATTGTCATTATATTAAATTATTGTTTTAAATCACTAGTTTTCTACAAACAGGTAAAGCATTAAAATATTGTCATTAGCAAAACTTGTTACAAACTGTAAGGTACTTAATTAAGTTTACTCACTAGCTATTATTGATGTAAATACTATTCATTTATTTCCTTTTTGAATCATTTTGTTTATGTACGTAATTTGGATGGAATTTCCTAGACCCCGGTAAAGTTATGTTTCTGTAAGAACTAGGATATTAGGTATTAATTTTCTTTGAGTTTACTGTACTCTATAAATGGTAACTCTAAATGGTAACTCTCGCTCATGGACGACTCAGAGTCTCTGGCATTGCCCCTGCAATGCCTGGGACTCTGCGAAGCTGTTACCGCGAAGGGATTGAGGTAGGTGAAGGCATTGAAAAAAGTGAGGAAAAAGTGGACCTCCAATTTCCCCTCTTCCTTTCTTTCCAAAAAACTACTACTACCGTACATTTTATTAACATAAGTAAAGTAGAATTTTTATTCATATAGGTTAATTAAATTAACACTTATTAACGTAAAAAATACAAATGTCAGCCAATTAACCTACAGCCAGTTCGCTGATGAGGTAGATCCATGAGAAGAACTGGCAAGAAACTCAGGCCACTATTTTTAACCGCCAGGTTATTACAATTTTTGTAAGTTACAATTTCAAGTAGCATGCAAAGTGACACATAACTCTATAGGTAATTAATTACAGCTTTCTATGTTGTAAAGATAAAATAAAAAGTAAAATGTGTGCTTTACAGGCTGCCTCAATTTGCATATTGCTACAAAAAGGTAAAGGCAACATGTGAACCGTGGTAAATGTTTCTATGTATTTTAAAAACTGTTAATATTTGCTATAAAGTAAGATTGAACATAATTTACCACAGGAGTTCACAATGTTTCACGAATCATAATGTATAATTTTAACAATACTATACAATTTTAACAAAACAATACAAAATGTGTACCGATCGGTTCAAATAACGTTCGGACATCAAGTTAATTAGACAATTTTATAAAAAAATACATTCTCTATATGTGTTAAATATATTAATACATTGATGTCAAAGAATATTATTTCAGTTTTAATAAATCGCCACCTTTAAAAATTTGAAGATCTAAGCTATCTCCTTCTAAGAGTGTCAATGGCAATAAGACTTTATTAAACACAACTCAAATCTACTAATTTTTAAACATCTACTTACCTCTATTAATAAAATTTAGTTTTCATAAACTGTCACAATCATAGTCAACATTAATCATAATCTGTAATCTACATCTACACTAATATTATATAGAGGAAAGATTTGTATGCAACGAATAAACTCAAAAGCTACTAGACTGATTTTAATTTATTTTTACCATTAGAAAGCTACATTATCACTGAGTAACATACGCTATATATATTACTAGAGAAAAATAGAGATCCTTAGAAATCCCTAATTAAAACCTATCCAAAGTGTAAAAAATTTGCCAAAAAATGTCTTTTATCGCATGCGCTGCAGAAAATATTGACGATAAAACAAAAAAAAATTACAATATTATAGAACATATAAAAAACTTCGCTAGACCATATGTCCAACTATTGTAGTTATGTCACTATAACTACGTTTTTACATGTGGAAAGTTGGTAGATTTGCCGAATAAAATCAGACGATGTTATCCCCACCATTTTAATAATTCTTATTCAAATAAATTGTTTCGTATTTAAGACTGTTTCAATACCTGTTGACTTCTTATGATTGAAATCGGACATTTCATTCAAAAGATATTACGAAATTTAAAATGTCATTGTAAACAAAAATTTACCTGCCGATGTGGCTCCACGCAGCGCAGTGGGCAACGCGGCGCGGCGTGAGACATTATCTTTAATTATCCCAAAATGTTCAATAAAATGTCCACCCGTGCGAAGCCGGGGCGGGCCGCTAGTATGAAACAAAAACCTGTTAAATTTCAGAAGTGTAAGTCGCATTTTTTTAGTCTCGTTTTATACCTTCTTATTTCTATCTCATGGTTGAGACTGTAATAAATAGACTAGCTAGAGCATTTCAAACTTAGAGTACTTGCAATTCATTTTTGAAGTTTTTTATTGGTAGCAACGGTGCTTACCCACCTCCGTATCCTCAAACTTCTGCGTCAGAGGCAGGTATGTTCACGACTAAGTCATCACATCTGTTTAATGAACGTATTTATTAACAAACAGGGATCCTTCTTTAATAAAGAAATGCGTAAATGTTTGTGAGTAAGACAAAGTCCTTGCCGGAGTAGGTACTTATAACGCATTTCGCTTAAAAATATTATGTGTGTTAAAATTAGCTGGACGGAAATATTACCAAAAACAAAAGTTTTGGTAGTACTTAAAAAAATATAAGGGCTCTCGTTCAGCTAATTTCAATAATAATAACAAGAAGTTTGGCGTATGACTAACGACTGTTGGAGGACTGCATCATTCACTTAATATCAATGCACAAATCTTGTGTTTTATGCTCAATTTGTAATCGAAATATAAGTAGGTGATACTAGTATTAGCCTGTTAATATTCTACTCGTACTGCAGAGCAAAATTTTTGATAGGAGCGTAGAGCTTTTAGATTTTTTAAATCTAAGGTTTCCAAAAATGGTAGATATTGCCCATCACTGCGTTAACCATGCTATTACAATGACTGTATGTGTGATTCAATAGTTATCACACTATTTTATTTGTTTACTAACGCCAGAGTTATACTTTAAAGATAAACCGCAGAACCAGTGCTGTTTTCAGGATTGGAGGAACGCCTAAAAAAAATCGGCCTTGAGGCCAGAAATGGGCCTGAAAATAACTTTTTTGGGATGGGTTAGTAACAACCGGTTCTGATCAGGGTTCTAAGTCTGCTATCGCAATAGTATCAGAATGGTCGATCATTGATCTTTTAATGGTTGAAACTTGTCAAAATCAACCAATAAGAAATCATGATCGATCATTCTGACACTATTATTGGTTGAAACTTGTCAAAATCAACCAATAAATAAAATTTTATCAGGTAGTAGATCCACGCTGGTTTCAGCATGAATGGGCCTGATCGTCCGAGGAAGTACTACCCTCTCATAGAAGATCGATGTAAGAGTAGTAGTATCGGTACTACTACGTTTCGTTCAGTGACTGAGAGCGCCGAAGATCCAATTTTCCCCCTTTCCTCTTTCCTCACTTCCCTCATTCCTTTCCCCTATTCCCCTACCCCATTGCCAGTCGCCATATTGGAGGCCACCATACCAGCAGTTTAAGACAATGGCTTATGGTATAGTGGCCACCACTTCTGGATTCCACTCACTGCTTACCATCAGGCTGGGTGGAGAAGTCACTTTGGTAGGCTAAAATATATAGAAAAAAAAAGAGATCAATGATCAATCATTCTGACACTAGCCCCAGACTGTTTACTGAATATAACTCTAATGGAATGTTCCAAAATAAGATATTGGGTTATACACTTCTTTCAACAGCTGCATGTTATATTGGTTTGACTTTTAAATCCATCTTCATTTTATGCTACTTACTTTTGTTTTATGGTTTTACAGTTTTATTGCTGCTTCAAGGCAAAATCAAAAAAGTCTGACCGCAATAAAAGCATTAAGCAGCAGCCATGTGCGTGAATGTCTATCACATGAGGAAAATAAGTGTGTGGTTCCTACAACAGCATACTGAAATTATTTATCTTATAAGTTATCTCCAGCTATTTTCTAGAAATAGCCATGCTCTTTTTCCTAAGAGTCTATAATCACCCAACCTCTTTCCGTGAGAGTCGTGAAAAACGACTAAAAAAATATTATCTTTGGGACAGACCGCATTGAGTCTTTTTATCATAATATATTCTAAATTAATCTTGAACATAGTTCCGTATGGTGAAAATTGGACTCCCCCCAACGGGGTTCTCGCCTTGTCGCGGCGGGGGGGCTCAGTAGCCGTGGTTACCAAGGACCACGGTGAACCAAGAAGAACCCCAAGGAGGCGCCGCTCCTCTGGGCTTTGCCGGTAAGCCCACGATGAAGCGGCTCTGGTGGGTTGCGGTGCTGTTTGGGCGGCACCACAACTGGGTCGGGCTGCAGTGTTGCTTCGGTGACACTGCGGCTGAGGAGTGG
Organism: Parascotia fuliginaria; assembly: GCA_963082885.1. Classification (NCBI taxonomy): domain Eukaryota; kingdom Metazoa; phylum Arthropoda; class Insecta; order Lepidoptera; family Erebidae; genus Parascotia; species Parascotia fuliginaria. The sequence continues at coordinate 14,822,347 of OY720172.1, forward strand.
CGGGGCCGCAGCGGGAGAGGAGTGCCGGTATAACGGTGCGCCGCTCTCCCTACCTTCCGCGGCCTCGGCGGGGCCGCAACCGCCAGATTGCGGACGCGGTGGGGCCGCAGGGGAAGAGGAGTGTCGGTATTGCGATGCGCCGTTCTCCCTATCCTCTGCGGCCGAGTTGGCCTGCGGGCGGCGATCGGGCAGTCACCGCCCGAACAGCACGGGCCCGAGACGGCAGTGCGTGTGTTCCGCACGCGCCTCTCGAAGGAGGGGGGGCTAGGCCCCTAAATCGGACGGGGCCCGCTCGCGGTGAGCGGGCCATGGCCCGTCGGGGTCGCGGATGAATGCGCAAGCGACTTCCGTGACCCCGACACTCTGGCCGTCTGGAGTAACACCGTGGGTTTTAGTCGGTATGCTGGCCGCGCTTTGAGTGCGATCGGAGAGTCCGACATAACCCCCCGCCTTGCCCGGGCGGGTGCGTATGCGTAATGAATTTCCCACGTAAAAAAAAAAAAAATGGTGAAAATTGGACTAATCTCTGGCTTATTAAGAACAACGCCATTCTTAAGATAGGCTTAATAATAATAATTATATAATGCGTGTACCAACTTAAAAAGCCTCCACTTAAAGTTTTTGCTGCGGAAGTGGCGTGAACTGGATAATCACGGCTGTTCCACAATTGCCTTGCTTAACATACTTGCAACTAGTTTGAATTGCCTTCTATACATAATCTACATGTTACATGCGTCCTCGTTTGATGAACCAGGCTTCTAGCCTTCTAGTCTACATTTTCAAAATTATTGTTGGTAACAAGTTTTAATTTTTTTTTTGTTTTAATAAAGGTAACTCTCGCTTTCTTTTGGACTATAAGTTAGTATAAAGTCTATAAACGGTTTAATGAATTGAAATAAACTGCACGGTTTTGAATTTAAGATGTTCGTTTTGCCACTACCCTCGCCGATAATCTTTGCATTGGACTCCTACCGTAGATACAATATTTTTGGATTTGATTGTATTTTGTATCCATTAATAATTGGAAGCTTGTAAATTTATCTATAAAGATTTTGTTCCATAGTGCGGCAATTGTGTAAAAAAAATGGAATAGTAACATATATTTTGTGATAAGAGTCAATAGTTACGAGTAATAAAACGAAACATAAGGCCCGCGAAATACTTCGTATTCTCTACGCATTTTACATCTCATGTAAAATTCATCTTATCCTATCTACTTAACTAACTTTGATCTTGTAAAAATATACTTAGTTCTTATTATAGAAAACAGTTTATCATTGTTAATGCTCGTATCTCAAGCAAAAGGTAATAAATTTGCTCCAAGGCGGCGTAAACTTTCCTTATGATATCAGTGGTTAATAAACTCTATATATATAACTAGAAATCTAGTTACCTTTATCTATATGTATACTATTGATAATAGTTGCTGTGGTCTGGGAGCAACAATTTATCAATAGCTTTGAATATTTAATTGCGGTTTTTTTTTCATCCATACACATCGCACCAAATGGACATCATGAACGATTTATGAGAAAATTTACTTCTTAAAGCTAATACCAGTGGCGCTGTTCAGTTTCCATAACCGGACACAAACGCACGTTACTCCTTTTCGGGCTATTTTTGTTTCAGTGAATTTCTGGTATCGTTCTTTTCGAGTTAGTAATATTATTCACCATGCATATTATATAATCAAGTCCTAATATATCCGTTGAAATGTATTATATATTCTAGTGGCTACAACGAAATTTATTTGTGCGCTAACTGAATAGCAAATTGGCGTATAAATTTTAAAAACAAAGATTAATGCACGAACATAACGTCACGGACATAGATTAAATCACCTGAAGAATATATAACTATTCTTTTAAACCTAAACCTCATAACGTAAGTAGATACCGAGAACGGATAAAAAAAAGGAAATCTTGTTTATTAATAATAAGTAATGTATGTGATGTTTATTTCTAATAATTCAGTAGTCGTATTTTTGGTTAAACTAGCTATCTTTAGCTTTCTCAGGACCTTTCCGAGTGTATTAACACGGTTTTTGTTAAATATTTAAGTTCTATAGGACCTACATATTTTATTACTGGTCGTAACATAGTGCATGCTGACTCAAACACATTAAAACAATTTCTTCATCATTATTATCATATCAGCCGAAATTCCATTCTTCTCCCAATTTTCGCCAGTTTGAACCTTCCTCATCCATCGCTTGCCCGACACTCATAACAGTACTATGCCTCATCGCTTTTCTACCTCGCCCACGCAGCGTCTTTCGGTTCGTGGTCGCCATTTATTATTCGTCGACAAAATAGTGATGGTAATGAATGACATTTGCTTTGATAAATCTGCAGCCTTTGAAAACATCTCCAAAATTAGTTTCATAACATTTTCGCATGCACATTTAGTTTAGAGTACTAGTCTTAGGATATTTTTATCGCTCGCTTTCAATATGATATCAATATCAATTTTGCAACATGTTGTTGTGTGTGTATACAGACCGCCACAGAGTGACTTCACCTTGTTTGAAACTGTAATGGAAGATGTACTGAAACGCTTGAGCATTTGTAACAGGCATGTGGTTGTGTGTGGTGATTTTAATGTAAACTTACTTGAGGAATCAGCTATATGTAGTAGATTAATTAGCTTGTTTACCTCATTTGACTTACATTATTTATTCTATGAACCTACTAGAGTTACTACTCATTCTGCTACATGCCTAGATAATATTTTCTGCAACTGTCAGTCTTTAAATAGTTCTATATTGAATGATTTAACATCTGATCACTATGGGCAAAAGGTTGAATTGCCTGTAATTAAAATACCTAAAGTTAATTATAAGATCACATGTAGGCCAGTGACCTCTGAACGCCTGAACACTTTAGCGAGAACATTAGTACTAAAGTTACCAATATAGATCTTAGTCGCGACGATCCTGACAGCCTCTACCTATCTTTGTTTAATTTAATTAAGGTAGAATATGAAAATATTTTTAAACCCAAGACTTTCAATAAAAATATTAAAATTAAATTTTGTGACTGGGCAACAACAGGCATCTATAAAAGTAGAACTAAACTGTTTGAACTATATGGTATGAAAAAATATAATACAAATCCGAACTTTGTAGATTACGTTAGGAATTATTCAAAAATTTTTAAAAAGGCTTGTACCACAGCCAAATCTTTATACATAAGTAATAAAATTAAAGAATCTGACAATAAAATCAAAACAACTTGGAGTATTATTAACAATGAAACTGGACGAACCACATTGCGGGATACTAACTTTGAACTTAACGTAAATAATAAAATTATTTCAGATAATTTAGATGTAGCACAAACATTTAATAATTTCTTTATAAACATACCTGTTAATGCAACCAGGTCCTTAGATTCTTGCCCAGTCAAAGCCGAAACTTTAGCTAGGGTTAGCGTGGGAGAGTGCAGCGTTTTATTTAGTTTCAAGTATATTAACCCCAATGATGTGATAAAAGTGTTTAAGTCACTTAACTCAAAAAGAACTGCTGACTTATGGGGTATTTCAACGAATCTAATTAATAATATAATATCTAGTATAGCTCCACACCTTGCCACAATATTTAATAGATGTGTGGACACAGGCGTGTTTCCTGATCTGATGAAACACAGTAAAGTAATACCTTTATTCAAAAATGGATCAAAAAGTGACGCAACTAACTTTAGACCGATTTCCATATTGCCAGCTATTAGCAAAGTGTTTGAGAAAATAATTTTGCAGCAATTAGAAAGTCACTTTGTCTCAAATAAATTGTTACACAAAGAGCAATATGGCTTTACTAAAGGTCGTTCTACAATAGATGCAGGTATTACATTGATTAAGCATATTTATAGTGCCTGGGAAAATTCGATGGATGCTATTGGTGTCTTCTGTGACCTTTCAAAAGCCTTTGATTGCGTCGAACACAATACGCTTCTACGAAAACTCAGTCATTATGGTATTAGGGATGCTGCACTCAATCTAGTTGCCACTTACTTAAGCAATAGAATACAATATGTTGATATAAACGGAAGTAGGTCTACCGGATTACCTGTAGCTATGGGCGTGCCACAGGGTTCCATTTTAGGCCCTTTTCTTTTTCTGATTTATGTCAATGATTTGCCATTCCATATTCAGAATTTTTGCGACATTGTACTGTTCGCTGATGACACATCACTTTTATTTAAAGTGGATCGTAAGGAAACTAACATTGATAAAGTGAATAGCTCACTAGTGAAAGTTCTGGACTGGTTTAGTGCGAATAACCTACTGCTTAATTCAAAGAAAACTAAATGTGTTAAATTTACTATGCCCAATACTAAAAGCCTAGCTATTAATATAAGTTTAAATAATGAAACTTTGAGCTTTGTTGAGTCTACAGTTTTTTTGGGTTTAACTTTAGATAACAAGCTTCAATGGGGTACCCAAATATCGTGTCTTGCTGGTAAACTCAGTTCCGCAGCCTTTGCGATAAGAAAGGTAAGACAGTTTACCGACATTGAAACAGCTAGACTTGTCTATTTCAGCTATTTCCATAGCGTGATGTCATACGGTATACTGCTCTGGGGCAAGTCTGCGGATATTGAGTCAATTTTTATAATTCAAAAACGAGCAGTGCGATCTATTTACAATTTGGGCCCTAGGGTTTCACTAAGAGAGATTTTTAAAGAAATAGGTATTCTGACGGTGGCGTCTCAGTATATCTTCGCCAATATTATGTTTATCAAGAAAAATATAGACTTGTATTCCAGAAACTGTGACATGCACTCTGTGAATACTCGAGGTAAACATAAATTAGTTGGTACATATTATCGCCTACATAAAGTAAACAACTCATTTGCGGGTCTAGGTGTACGTTTCTATAACAAATTACCCATTGACATTATGAATCTACCCCTACAAAAATTCAAACAAGCTGTTAAAAACCGCCTTATTCTAAAGGGTTATTATACTATTAATGATTATTTAAATGATAAAGCAGCATGGGTATAGTTGCTCGTTTAATGCAAGATTAATGTTATATTGATTATTATTGTTGTAGCTATATTGACTATTATTATCATTAAGTATATTGATATTTTTATTATTGTACTTATATTGACTATTATTATCATTCAGTATATTGATTATTATTATAGTAATTATATTGACTATTATTGTAATTATGTTGACTATTGTAGTAAAAGTTTAATGTGAAGTGGATGCATATCATGATCATTATGAGTTCGTAAGGCATAATACATTTTATTAGGGTTCTTTTACCACCCATGCCCTGCATTGTCATGCTCACTAAAATGTCATTGCTTGTGGTGACGTATTGGCCGGGTCATCACCTTCCCTCTAATATGGCGAGGGTGATGATGGCTGGCCCGTGCGTCATGCTCGTGAACGGGTGCTACTTGGGATGACTGGTCAATCTTGGCATGGCTTACATTTAATATTCAATCCAGTATTACCTTGTCGTTCAATGTGACCAGGGGGTGCATTTACCAGTTTAATTAAAATACGTAGTCAAATTACCATACTAGTTGAAACTAAATAATTGAATTCCTTGTTTTCTTTCTTTAATCTTAGTATTATATTAATTAGTTAATTTGTAATAATTACTTTGTATGGTTCTTTGGTTGCGTTGAGTGTTTAAATAGTAACTCATTCAAATAACTGTAATTATCTGGCGATTGAAAAGAGTGGCGTGAGTTTCTTGCCAGTTCTTCTCACAGCTCTACCTCGTCAGCGAACTGGCTGTAGGTCAATTGGCTGACAAAATGTAATGTTGACTTTTCATAAGCATCATACTTTATGATCTAAATGAAATAAATGCTTTGACTTTGACTTTAATAAAAAGATTTGAATTTTTTGAGTCAGTAACGATAAAAGACGAGTGTTATTTGTATATAATTTTATGTAAACACTAGCTTTCTGCGGCGCGGTTTCACCCGCGTCTTTGCTTACTGTTCTCCTTACGTCGTCAGTAGCATGATGTTACATAACTTATTTGTAATAAAATGTAATTTATATTTATGAAATAAATTGAATTGAAAATAAATTGAAATTGAAATTGAAATTGAATAAATTGAAATTGAATTGACATAACCTATAACCTTGCTCAAGAACTGGGCTATTATACTCAAAAATAATTATACAAATCCGACTGGTAGTTCGAGAAATTAGCGCGTTCAAACAAACAAACATATAAACAAACAAACAAACACTTCCGCTTTATATAATAGTATAGAAGATGAATATCGTAGGCATTTCACGAAAGTAAATTTCAATTCTTAATCAAAATAATAACATTGATGAATGAGTAATTTATTTTGAATTTTCTACTAAAATCATACATCAATTACATACTAACTTACATACTTACAGGGATATAGGAACACGTAGGTGCACATAATGAACTATGGGCATTGTCTACCAGTCAAGAAGACATAAACGAAATAGGTGCAGTAGAAAAAAACAAAGGATACCTAATAATAGTTTTCCAATGTCTTATACCTAGATAATTGTATTTAAGCAGTTACTAGGACACGTAAAACATCATGGTTCTACTATAATATTAATATATTTTGTCAGCGTACATGAATTAATTTAGGTACAAATAAGATCCCTACATTGTGTGTAAATCATTCATCCGTTTTTATAAAACTTTTTGTTCCTATTGTCTTATTTTTAGCACCATACAATTTTGTATGGTGTTCTATTACGTAGGATATGAGGAACGCCCATCATTCCCTGTCTTCATGATAATATTACTGTAATAGACTTGATAAGTGGCTTGTATATAGATGTTGCCACTCCTTCATTATCTTTGATGACACTTACTTATACGAGTCTGTCATGGTATGTAGCATAGGCTGTTATGTTAATATAATATTGAATGATTCAAGTGTTGGGTCAATGCTAAAAGTCACGCGCCACTGGAGCGAATGAGAACGACGCCTGCACATTATTTCAGGAATCGCTAGCATTATTTTTTTGATTTCGTGAGCGTTTTTGTAGACGCTGAACAAAAATAATAACTATTCGTTGATTTTAAAAGGTTGCCATTAGAGAGTTAGCGTCACGTGAGCTGTGTCAAGAGCTGCTTTTTGACACACACAAGAGCACTTTAAAGTAAATTAAATCAAATATATTATTATATTTAACTGAAGTACTTAAATAAATTTATTGTGGACACGGTATCACTGGCGAGTTGACTTATGTTTGTTAAGAATAAATATTATAAGATTTTCAATTCTAAACAGTATTTTTTTAAAGATTTTCTTACGTTTACAATTTCAAGGTAAAAATGTGTAAAAATTATGTTTTTATATTCTACTAGTTGTTGCTCGCAGCTTCGCCCGCGTGAATGTCGGTTATATCTCTGTTTACACACTATAGTAGATCCACGCTGGTTTCAGCATGAATAGGCCGGATCGTCCGGGGAAGTACTACCTTCTCATAGAAGACCGACGTAAGAGTAGTAGTATTCGTACTATAGCGTTTCGTTCGGTGAGTGAGAGTGCCGGAGGCCCAATTTCCTCCCTTTCCTTTTTCCTCGCCTCCTTCACTCCCTTCCCCTAACCCCATTCAGACAGACAGGCAGACAGACAGAGTTCCTTTCGTATTTGTGATATTAGTATGGATTGTTTCTATAGCTAAGAATAAGTTGATATAAAAGCAAATCACGGTAGAGATAGCTTTTTGATCATATTTATTTCGGTAAATTGGCATGACAAAAGTCTGTGTACAAAATACACACGACAAGATACAGATTATGTACAAGAAGTGCAACAATCTGATGCACCTGAATGTATATTTCCATGAATTATTTATTGTTTACGCGATATCAATGCTCCGTGGGATGCGGATGTTAAAGATATTTTTATCTAATGTAACGCACACTGACATTGAATTACAACTAAGATCATTACTAACAACCCTAAGATGATATGTTGCATGTTAAGTGCAAAATAAGGTGATTAAATTTTTTTTCTTATTCCATTATGCATAATGTTAATGACAGTGGAATGAAAAACTAAGTAAACGCCCCAACGACGGTTCTTTCTACTGTGTTGACGTATATTTGTTTTTCCTACTTACCGTCGCGTCATTATATATTGTATGGTATAATATATCATCTTTTAACAGTTTTAACGCTGGCAGGTTCTTAGATTTGACGGAGAGTTGCTAAGAAAATTCCTCCAGGCAACAAATGATCGCAAGCATAAAGTTACCCGAGCAGCATTGCTGATGCATCTGCTGACGAGCAACATTCTTGAGATAATTATTGTATTGGTATTAGTAGAGATTGTTTATTCTCTTAGAACTTTGAAAGAATTAAACCAGCCTCCTGTCTGTTCAATGCATTCACTCTTAACGACATTTAAAGAGACTATCTTCACGGTAGATATTTCAGAAGTCTACGAATGGGTGTTACCGCTCCTCTATCCATAGAAACCGTGATTATATGGATAGCGATATGGTGCCACTAAATATATACTTAGGTAAAAAGCACATTTTTGTTTATCGTTTGGCAATAATATCTGAGGAAAAGATTATAGAACTTTCATTTCCTTTGAGATTGTTCAATATCGATTGTGACTGCATAAACGTTATTGGCAAGCAACTGTATGCAGAGACAAGGCACGTGCCAGTTCCTATGCCACATATTAATAATAGGTATAACCCACACATCGCATTAGGGATGCGAAGCTTGACCCTATAGTCAACCATTGATCACGTATCGCTGACAGTAATATATGAGAACATTAAGTATGTAACTACGATATTAAATACATCCGCGCATAGGCACTTTTATTTTATAGTTAAATAACAACGGCATAAAATGTCAATCGTACTGTCCAAAAGCAACGCGTAGTATAAATTTAAAGTGGGTAGGTAAGCAAAAGCATGAAATTTTTAGAGTTTATTTATTTACTAACTAGCTGTGCCCGCGACTTCGTCCGCGTGGAATAGTGATTTTGGGCAGCATTTTTTGGATATATCTTTTGGTTTGTTTTGAATTATAAACATCTTCGTTTAGGTGAATAAGAAAAATCTTTACAGTAAATGCTTCTCTATCTACGATATTAGACGTATAGCCATCGCGGATCAAAGCCATACAGGCTGCTAGGATTACTTACACGTGGCAAATCCACATAAAGCTGACCATGCGAAAAACAGTTAATATTTAGATCCACACTCATTAATTGTCATCACGAAACATAGGCTCACTGGAAACTGAACTCGTTTAAAACTAAACGGGAAATTGTTTGGAATGAAAGGAATCCGAGGAATAAAAACGCTATAAGTTTTTTTTTTTTATATTAGCCTGCCAAAGTGCCTCTACTCTGGCTGATGGTAAGCAGTCAGTGGAATTCAGAAGTAGTGGACACCATTCCAAAAGCCAAACTACTGGTATGGTGGCTTCCACTATGGCGGCTTAGTGAGATGCTTCTTCACGCCTCGCTTAAAAGTCCCAGGATGAAAGTTAGGTGGGAACACATGCGCTGGTAAAGAGTTCCAGGCTTTAATTGAGCGACAAAAGTATAAAGTGCTGAACCGTTTGGTTCGAGACCCTTTAGATTGAACTGTGAAAGGGTAGCACTTCAGTCCCGCACGTGTCGTTCTGGATAAAAAGGGAGAGGGTAGAATTAATTTAAAGAGCTGTTGAGAAGACTCTCCGTGGTAAAGGCGATAGAAGACGGCCGTTGAGGAGGCGATGTCTCTTCGCAGCTGTAAAGGCTCAAGGGTCTTAGGCCTCCGGGCTTCCATGATACGGACTGCTCGCAAAAAGCCCCCGTACCGTCTCGAAAATGGTCGCCGGGTCCCACTATCCGGTCACCAACCTGCACGACGAACCACTCCGAGATTATGCGCAACCTGGTGGGGCAGCCTCTTTTTTTTTTGGTTAGGTCTAATTGGGCCCCTGTACAATGCCGCGGGCGGCCAGCGGCACCACCGTTTATACGGGTCTCCCTGGCCGGCGGGTGACCCACACCACCCACACGATGACTCCGCGGATACTCAGCTGGTCCCACACATGCTGCGAGGTTTGTCATCTCTGCATCAGTTGGGCCTCCGGCTCTCGCGCTTACCGAACGAAACGCAATAATATGGATACTATTACTCTTACGTCGAAAACTATGAGAGGGTAGTACATCCCTGGTCGATCCGACCCATTCATTGAAACCAGCGTAAATCGACTACTACTATTTCGTAATTCACTTCAATTCCATCTATTCCGTAATGAAACGTGTTAACAAACATGTTTTTATCACAAAAAATAAAAAATAAAATAAATCCAGAAAATATAAATCTAACTTGTATTTACATTTTAACTAATAAAGTATTTACATTTTAATAAAGAAATAAGACGTGTTAACCTAACTTAAAAACAAACTAAGCTAAGCTAAATACATACCACATTTATGACTTGATTATTTAAATTAGCATAACTTTTTTATTTATAAACCGATTGACATGAAACAAACACTTAATGTTAAGTGATGCTGACCACAATGTATCAGCGAAAACCATACTTAAATCTGATAAGCCGTTTTTGAGATTAGCATGAACAAACGCACAGACAAACAGACAAAAACTGTAACAATCATTGTTTGGGTTCTATTTGCGTTGATAAAGGTCCCAATAATATTTTTCTCATATATCTTTCATGTACAGACAGCGACCGGTTACAGTTTTATTATATATAGCTGTTGCCCGCGACTTCGTTCGCGTGAAAATTCAGATGTGTGCCTGTATGAGAATATTTCTTACCTAATCTTACGGCAATCGTACATTGTATATCTATATATATAAAAGAAAGTCGTGTTAGTTACTTCACTTATAACTCAAGAACGGCTGAACCGATTTAGCTGAAAATTGGCAGGGAGGTAGTTTAGAGCCAGGAGAAGGACATAGGATACTTTTTATCTTTACTTTTTTTTTTTTTTTTTTACGTATTTTTTTTTTTAATGACAGCTATGTAATGACGTGTGGATGACAATTTGATATTTGTAAGAAATCAATAATAAAACTATTTCTATTAAATAAATAATTAAAATGATACATCTATCATACAGCCAGGCACGTCCAAAGAGTTTAAAAATTCAATTGGATAGTTGGTGGCTTCATCTTCATTTGTGACGCAGTCAATAGATTTGAATGAATGCATTGTTCCAATGATCTTATTTTGAATTATGTAGTTTAGGTCATCTACATCTTTATTCTTAGCCGCTAAAATTGCTCGCTCACTCATCCATTCATAATTTTTGTAGTTAGAAATAATTTCTGGAAATACATTGTTGATAAGTTCGTCTTTTGATGAGACAAAATTACAGAAATTATTTGGAAATGATATTAATCCACTCGATTCATCGACAGGTACTTGACCATTACCGATAGTCAGCAATTGCTCCGAGAAATCTTCAGCAGATGTATCATTAAGCAATGTAACTCTCATGTTTGTTGTCAGTTGCAGTTTCTTCACATAGCGCCATAGATTTGACGATTTGAGGCAAGCGTTTATTTCGTCGGCAGCCGTAGATCTTGGAATTACTGGCAGTATTTGGCGGAAATCGCCAGAAAGTAAAATCATTGCTCCTCCAAAACATCTCGAGTCATTGCGTAAATCTTTTAATGTTCGGTTAAGTGCTTCTAATGCACGTTTATGCGCCATTGTGCATTCGTCCCAGATGATGATTTTCGATACCGCTAAAACTTTGGCCATTGCTGAGTGTTTTGCAATATTACACGTTGGTTCTTCAATAGTTTGAAGATTTAACGGTAATTTGAATGCTGAATGAGCCGTACGGCATCCTTCTAACAATGTGGCTGCTATTCCAGAAGAAGCAACTGCAACCGCTATGTTAGATCTCGGCAATCGTACATTGTATATTAGTAATAAATATCAGTATAATCCGTGACTAAGGCGAATCCGATTTAAATTTATTCACCCGCTACCCCTAAAACAGACGAAATTTTGCGATATTTAACGAAACTTGGCACTCCTATTTTCAAAAACTATAGAAGCTCCATACAAATTTTGTTCCCCTTTATACTCCAGGGAAATAAATTTCGCAAAATCCCGTCTTAGAGAGAACGTATTTCCAAAATTTGAAACTCCTAGCACTTGTAGTTTTTGAGATTTCGTGATGAGATGAGTGAGTGACCTTTCGTTTTTATATATGTATAGCTTTTGCCCGCGGCTTCGCTCGCATGAATATCGTTTTTCAATAGACATTTTTATATTGTTTAAATACTGTTTTGCATACTATTTCTAATCTCATTATCATCACCATTCGTACAAACCCTCTTTCACCTACCTAAAGATATCCCCCGTAAAACAACATACAATACACAAAGCCAAATTTTCACTACAATAACTTTCCCCTTCCCCTCCCCTCCCCTTCCTTCCCCTTCCTTCCCCTCCCGTCTCCCTCCCATCTCCCTCATTCTCCCTCACTTCCCACTCACTCACCACCACTTCTGATTCCTCACTTTCCCTCACTTCCCTCACTTTCCCTTACGTCCCCTTCACTTGCCCTTCACTTGCCCCTCACTTGCCCTTCACTGCCTCCTCACACCCCCTAATTTCCCTCTTCCTTTTTTATTTTACACAACGCCATCTAGACCCAAAGTAAGCATATTATATGCTTGTATTGTTGGTTCTAGAATACGGATATACATACTTAAATACTTTTATGTTTGTAAATAGCTACATATTATACACATAAACACCCAGACCAATGCAAATAGACACGTTCATGCTACAAATATTTGCACTGAGCGGGAATCGAACCCGCGACCTCACAGTCCATACACACCGAAATACAATGGCAGTCGATTTCCCCCTGACTTTCCCCTCCCTTTCCCCTGACTTCTCCCTCACTACCCCCGCACTTTCCCCTCACTTCTCCCTTCTTTTCCTCTTCCTCCTCCTCCCTCCAAATTTCAAGTCGCCAACTTCAAAAGCAAAAATCTTTCCATACAATATTTCATCCCTTATTTCACTCCTATAAATCCACCCCAGTAAAAAAAAAATTATGAGCGTATTTTTTATTTAAATAAAAGTATTCCAAAACAAAATTTCAAAGCTGTAACTTAAAAAATGAAGACGTTTCATACAATCGATTTCATCCCATTTCATACACTTAAGGGTTGAATTTTTAATAACCCTTTCTTAGTACACTTCTAGACATTAATACAAACACACCCTCCAAATTTCAAGTCGCTACGACCAGCGGTTTAGGCTTTACGTTGTCTGTCAGTCAGTCAGGACAAAGCCTTTTATAATATGTATGGATGTATGGATTAGACGTATAGCCATCAGGGATCAAAGCATGCAGGCTGCTAGTAATGCTAACACGTGATATAGCCACATAAAGCTGACCGAAAAACAGCTAATACTTAGATCCACACCCACAACTTTTAGTGTCTTACCTTTACTTTAATTACTTAATTAATTAATTACTTTAATTAGTCATCGCAAAACATAGGCTCACTGGAAACTGGACTCGTTTAAAACTAAATGAAAGACTGTTTAGAATGACAGGAATCCAAGGAATAAAAACACTATCAGCTATTCCGCAACCTGTTAAAATATCTGCTTCTATAAGATTTCGTAGTAAATTAACGAATGTTCGATGTGATTCTTTAAATTGGCATAACTTTTTTATTTATGAACCGATTAACATGAAACAAACACTAAATGTTAAGTGAAGCTTACCACAATATATTAGTGAAAACCATATTTAAATCGGATAAGCCGTTTCTGAGATTAGCGTGCACAAACGCACAGACAAACAGACAAACAGACAAAAATTTTAAAAATCATTGTTTTGGGTTCTATTTGCGTTGATATAGGTCCCAATAGTATTTTTTCTCATATATCTTCCATGTACAGACAGCGATCGGTTACATTTTTATTATATGTATAGATAGATAAATATTTGGTGTAATTTGGGGGAGCTTTATGTTCAGCCGTGGATGTCTTTTGACTGATATGATGAGCATCATCAACAAGAGCTTGTTCACACTGACTTTTATTCCCGATGCATGTACGCTCAGTCCACTAGATAAATCCTCGAACATTATATATAATATATATTATGTACCAAACAAAAAGCCATGCGTGTCGGACGCTTTCACACAAATATTTGACTTAGTGGAGATCTGATAATGACATGATGTTGCTTAGAATGTGATCCTTGTTACTAGGATTTCTATAAAGCACAATCATTTTATTGAACTTTACTGTACCTACATAAATTAAGTAATACTTAAATCACTTTAAGCCATTATTTGTCTAGATCGTCAAGAAATTGATTTTAAATTCTAATGTTAAACAATTTTATATAATATTCTAGTCCTGACTGTGCGTTTATAAATCAATCAATGCACTGTTAAAAACACTAAGTTTAGAAAGCTGAAATGTGGAAGCTCGCTTTTTGGAAATTCAATCCCCAATTAGGTAAAAAAAAGGTTAAAACCATTGTAACTTTTAAGTTCGCGGTTAGATTTACTTGAAACTTGGTCTTAATATTTATCAAAATAATTAAACGAATTTCTATTTCAGCATTCTTAAAAAGTCAACTTCGGTAGACTACGGGTGAACTACGGTTAATACGTTTGTATGGGAAATATTTTATTCATGGTCAGGTATGTTTGAAACTTGATTTTAATGTTCTTCAAAATTAATAAGTAAATACGTGTTTCAGCAAATTTTAAAAAATCTACTTTTATACAGGTGAATTTCGGTTGCTGTGTTTCAAATTCGTCGTACACCCGAGCGAAGCCGCGTGCGAAAAGCCAGTTCATAAATGAATCTGTAACTACCTACACTTGTATTTACTTTGAAAATGTTTACTGTATGTAATAAAACAGTAACAAATTTATTTAAAAAAAACAATCACCTTCTAGGATACAGTCATTTATTATATATATTTTAACAGACTTACAAAATACGTTTTTGTACAATTAAAAAAATATTTTAACAGACTCATAAAGCTGCAGGAATGCATAACAAAACATCGTTTTTATGATGTACCAAGTTACGGTTAGATACTTTATTTATTTTTAAATAATATAATATAAATAATATTATTACAACTGAATCCATTTTAGAGCAAATAAAGAGCAGCTGTCAATATGTACCTAATTCAGCTGAAGTTATCTTGAGAAATAAAAGGAATAAAATAATCAACATCATTGGCCTGAGCGACCGTGGTTGTTGATGTTCATGCTTTCTCTATGTCGGAAGATACTGCTCAAATAAATAAAAACAGACAGAATTAGCTTTTGTCACAGCGATGTTAACTTAATCATAAATTATATAAACCTACTCGTAATACTCATTCTAATACTGTATAAACCACTTATTCCTAATAAATGCAACATTTTAAGGCTGTGTAGCACCAAGTTTAACTAAATAGGACAATTTTAACAATCTATGTTTTGGCAAGACTTACTTTCTTAAAACTATAAATAATGTATGACATAGTCATCTTACTTATTAAATAAAGTATATCTATATATTTAGTAGAAATAGTAACTAATGGTAATTTTAACGTAACACTAAATCCACGAGGCAACTTCTGAGAATTAGATACTTGTCTTATGTAAAGATGTTTTCGAACTACGAAGTTCCTATAGCCGAACTTTATAAGTCACTTAATATTTAGTACTAAATTCATTTGACGTTCTTCTAAAATCAAGCTCTATGTTTACGACTATCAAACCCAGAGATTGAAAATCTAAGGCGGCTTCCTAACTGGCAGCGATCGTACGATGAAACAATACGTTCTCGTCGTGCGATGAGTTTAAATATACAGATTTCTTTAGAAGTCTCCTAATTGCCATCGCACGAGCAGAGGCATTTTGACACGTTTATTATAATCGCACGACGAGATCGCATCGCGACATCGTACGATCGCTGCCAATTAAGACGCCACCTAATACTTGAGTATAACCTTACAAACACTCAAGCGGGTTTTTTATTAGATATCTGTACGTAATCCATAACTTCCCAGTTCTCTTCGGGTTCGTCAGGTATTTGCGGTGGTAGTCCTGTCCGAACTAGAGGAACCCCATCATCGTTTAAGGAGAGATAGTTCCTGACCGCAGCTGCAGAGAACTCGTCGTCCGGCGTAGATAAAGCTCGTGCGTTAAAGGGACCGTTGACATCGTTGTTCGGAATCTCCCAGATATGCCATTGTGCTGTCATCCTGAAGTTCTGTTTGAAATAAAGGATCATGAATTAAAATCATTTTAAAGTGACAAACAACAAAACAAAAACACGGCCCACATGATGTTTATGTTATTACAGTAACCTTTAAATATGACCATTTCTCTAATAAGAAATGTTGAAAAACATTCAATCAAGGACTGACTGTGTGGAAGAAGCCCGTGAGATAACAGACGGATATGGATGAAAAATAAGGTGATAGGTTATATCTTGCCAAACAAAACACAATAAAAAATTATTACACCGATTATATTAGAGGATATCTGGTAGACCTGGTCACCAACAAGGAAACTACTACCGTTTAAAGTTCTAAGCGTTTTTCAATATGTACTTTTTACGTAAGCGTAACGTGATAAATTAATTGATTCTGCACATGGCAAAATAGCACTTTAATCCACTACATGCTAAGGTTTAATTTCAATTTATATGACTACTAACATATTCAACAAAGACGGGCTTTAGAAGATATTTGTTTAATTCGTGATTTGTGATTAATGAGGTACCTAGAAAAATCAGAAATAATCCAGATTGGTATTGTTATACACATAAATATTAGCCCACCAAAATTACTTCATTCTGCCTGAGAGTCGGATACGGGTAAGGATCCGCAAATGGTGAATTTATACAGAGAATTTGCTAAAATTAGGCTTACTTTATTTTGACAGATTTTTTGTATAACCAAAACATAATTATCAAAATAAATAGGTAAATAACGACTGGTAATTTTATACGACGAGTAGAAAAACCTTAACTGGAACAGTTATATTGTTTAGCCCTGGATAAAGATTTGTCCGGTTTGCGTAAATGGTTTATTATGAAACTATGCAATTAGAATCGGTATTTAACAAATTGATACAATTAAACTCAATTTACTAAATGCCAGTTGTTATTTTAAGATATAAAACCATATTACCTTAATCATACTTACAACAAATAAAGTATTATTACTTATACAATTTTTTTTTCAGTTTGGAGACACTCTTCTAAAGATCTATAGGAACTTTTTTGGATGCCCTTTGTCCACTAAACATGCGCACTCAATAGGGAAGTCCAGTATTGCGATGGACTTTGTAATAACCTGGCGATTAAAAAGAGTGGCCTGAGTTTCTAGTTCTTCTCATAGCCCTACCCCGTCATCAAACTGGCTGTAGAATTTATTATGTGTAAAATTTTGTTTTAACCTAAATCATTAAATGTTTTTGACTTGACTCCATGAAAGGGCGGTCAGGTATCAAGAGTTTACAGACAAGTCAGTAAATAAAATATACACAGTTAAGAATTTTAGATTATTTTTATAAGTTTTATTCTTCAAAGATGTAAAAACAAATAAAGTTGTTGCGCTGAAATAGATTTATTGGTAAAGCATATTGACGACAGATGTGAATCAGTATGTCTATCTTTTTATGATCCTTGAAATGTGAAAATTATATCAGTTTTATTAGCATTGTTAGGTCTGTCGTCATTTGTTATAATCTATTGTATCGTGACTTTAAATAATCGTGTATTTAATGTATTTTACTTTTATAAGTTCTTATGAACTGAACTGAACACTATTGTCGTGATCGTAAAATTGACATTGTTAGTGATGGAAGTGATAAGGGGTGCTAAGATATTGGCAAACGCTTTACGTCTGTAGATTTGTAATTAGAAAAAAGTCATAAAAATCCTGACAACACTCTCAGTCAATTTTGTTTGATAACTAGGAAGGAGATCGAAGGCTAAACTGAACTAGCAAGTAATTAAGCGACTCGTCATTGTAAGATTAATATCTTACATAATATTTACTTATACCTAGTTATAGATATGGAATACATTGTCGTGCCGTTAGTGCGAGTTACAATTTATAGTGATAGGGTGAATTTAAAGTGATGCATATAACTGACAAAGATGACAATGAGAATGACTGATAATTTGGGATCGATGTTCAGGTGTAGATCATCTTTGCTCTTTTGCAGATTGACAATTTTATTGATATTAATAAATCAAAATTTTGTTCGTTTTTCAGCAACTTTTTTCCTATTACAAAACAGCAACATATAGCTATGTGAATAACGTTTTAATCAATACCTACTTAGGCACTTATTCTTTATAGATAGAGCAGAGTCCGAGTCAGAGAGTAAAGCAGATATTGTACAAATGTAATGTTTAAAGGCTTTTTTCTTTGTTCTTTATTTATTTATTATTTATTTATTATATTATATAAGTTTTGAATAGTTAAGAAAAAAATTACACTTTTATTTTAATCTGTGTGCCCTTTGGCAAAGGCTTCCCCCAAAACTCTTCAGTCTTGTCTCTCCTGTGCCGTTCTAGTCCAGGTTCTGCCAGCTGACTTGACCAATGGTCTTTCCATCGTCTGAATGGTTTTCCTTTCTTTCACTTTCCCTCTCTTGGGTACCACAGTGTAATTTGTTTGTTCGACTTCTCTTCTCCTCTTATTACATGGCCAGCCCATTTCCACTTTAAAGTTATTATTTTAAGCACCACATCTTGGGTCTTTGTGGCCTTCCTGATTTTATTGTGGTTAATTTTGTCTGTTTTCCTTTTGCACATCATGCTTTGTTTCATGCTTCACTGACATGTTCGGAGTTCGGTTTGCAAAGATTTTGTGAGCACTCAAATTTGGCATTCATAAGTTACGATGGGGAGTATGCAGGTGTTGAATAACTTTCCTTTGATACAGGTGTTTATTGTTTTGTCTTTCATTACTTACCTGTATGCCCGGTATCTCCTATACGTGTCTCGATCTCCATATGTGTTGTTTATACTTATGATTTGGCCCTAATATGTATATTCCTCCACATAATGAATATGGAGGCTGTTTACCATAATTGTTTCTTTATCCCTATTTGTCATTGCCTTGGTTTTAGATGTGTTCATGTTAAGGCTCACTTCTCTGTTATGTGTGTCGAGATCAGTTAGCATTGTTTGAAGTTCTTGGGAGGACTTAAAATTATATCGTCCGCGAATCTCAAGTTTGTTATATAACGATTGTACAATATCTTATATTTAATATTATTTAATATATCCGGTGATGAGATAACCCCTACCTAAGTCTGATAACCAGGTAATACCGGTATATTGATACTTTTAAGATCTCTTTCTTGCATTGTTACTTGCGTTGTTATTTATTATATTTATACTTTGTAAAGAAAACTCACTTTTGAGTTAAGCTCGCCTTTGTACATGATATTTCTTACCAATTATGTAATATGTTCTATGTGTGTACAATAAAGAATAAAAACTAAAACTAAACTAAAGATAAAACAAATTATTATTATCTTTAGTGGAAGGTCATTTACTTACTGATTCATCACAAAATCTTAATAACCATTTGACCTATAAAGCGGGTATTTGACAACTGGATATAGGCTAATATAAGCCGTTCAGCTACGAATGGACATAACATTGAGCTAAATTTTTTTTATATTGCCGCCAGTGGCGGACAAGCAAACAGCCGACGTGATGGTAAGTGGTAACTGTCGCTCATGGACGACTCAGAGTCTCTTTCAGATCAAGAATGTCAGTATAGAATTTTCTGTTTCGATATTTGGAGCCCAATTTTAAGTCATTTGTTAGAAAACATGCAATGCAACATATAAAAATTTCTAACAGCAATGGTTTCGAATCAGCTCCTTTCATAAATATCTACAGATACTAGCAATTTACAAAGAAACTCATCACTGATCGAGTTACGTTAAGAAAATCTATTAATAAAATGTTATTATTATTATAAAAGCGGGTAACATAAACTGTCGTCAATTAACAAGAGCCTTGATAGAGTACAATAGAACATGCCCTTGTCCGCTTCCGTTTGAGGCTTATCTAGGTTCTACTGCAAGTGAACATGCGTGCTACACTTCATTTATATGTAAATTAATTCAAAATGCAATATCGTTCATGTATTGGTACAATTTTATTAAGAAAAACAAAAATATAAATAAATAGAGTAGATTGTTCCTGGGTCATAATTTTGTATTTTATTTTAGGTACTTTTGAATAACTATGCATATTATCCCTATATAAATCAATCATTATATATATGTTTTGAATCATAGACCACCGCGTCGTATCTAACAAACCACTATCTTATTAACTGTGTTATATTTTTTATAGTTGACTAATGAGGTTACAAAAATAGTAAACAATGTATGAACTTTACCTAAAACAAAATATTCTGTACAGAAGAGTAACGCCTTACTCAGTGTATAGCACGTGTATAGGGTCACGCACTAAACATGATTATGCAAAGAGTTGGTCTGACAGCGCACCACGCCGGTGTCGCACTTGTTTCTATGATGCACAACCTTGACCATTTAGACATTTACACCGTCACTCAGGTGACTTAGTAATTTGTAAATAATGAAGCGTAAAAAATAAAGGCTTCATTTTCGTAATTATTATTTCATTTGTATTGTGTATGCAATTATTTGTGATTTTTTTTATAACCGATTGGATTTTTTTTGTGTTATTATTTCAGGATACACCAGTAGGTACCTACTACTACCAGTTTCGAATTTCAAGTACGTTTTCTGCCACCTACTACGTATATTAAATTTAATAAGTAACAACAACAACATAATAATTAATTAACGATAAATTTTATTATGATTGAATTAAAAATTGATTAGCCTTTCAGAAACTGGGTGTAAGTATTCTATTGAATATTAGATATTCTTTTTCAATATACCTACCAAGCTAATTATAACTCATTATGATTTTTACATTTATCTATATCACACCATTTTTGCAAGATTATTCGTGACCCCGAATGATACATGAGCCTAATTATATGCCATCATGTTTTTATTGCTGATATACAACCGCGCGAGGAGGCTGATAAACTAATTCATTCACGGTAATTTTCATGGAAAGTGGTATAAAGCTAATAGATTTATGCAATAATAAAGGTTCAGTCCAAAAGCTGCTATTATCAAGTTATCATAAAGTTGTGTGCTATCTTAAAACCTCTTTTGTATAAGAACCATAGGAATCATAGCGTTCAATACTCTAATTCAAATATACTTCTTTCGCGTGCTTTACATTCATCAACGTCATATGCATGAAATTCGGCGCCAAGTACTATAAATCTAGTCTTTTAGCACATCTACTTGATCACATCAATCTAAACCCATGTTTATTCGGCAGCGCGTCAGAGTCAACACTATTACGATAACGTCAAACCTATTATAAAGTAATTAATCATGAAATAATTTAAAAGGCTAGATAAACTATGACAAATTGGATATAATTTCACCATAAATTCTTAAGTATCTTTGAAAATATTATGACGCACGAGACATAACTAGGGCATAATATTTAATAGTCAAACAAGTAGACACATGCCATTACCATCTGACGCATGCCTATTCTAAATATTATCTAATATGCTAATAAGTAATAAAATTTACACTTGATTTGTGATAAGGCTGCATCTAACGATAAATCGTTGAAAGTTATTTACAAGAAAATATCAGCTATGAATAAGACAATGTAGAAATATGTTATTTCTTTTTTATAATTTAACATAGTTATGTAGATACATACATAAGCTATTACTGTCTTTGATCGCTTTCCAAAGTGACTCTACTCTTCCCGATGGTCAGCAATCGATAGTATCCAGAAGTGGTGGACGCCATTTCAAAGTCATCATCTCAACCTGCTGGCATGACGGTCACCGACTATGACGACTTTATGAGATGCCACGCTTTAAAGATCCACAATCAAAATGAGACAAGGTCACGCGCTGGTAAAGAGTTTCGGGTTTTAGTTGAGAGAATATAATCTGAACGTGTATGTATTTCATGCACCCTATTTGTATTGGTTGGTTTAACATTAATTTGTTACGCACAATTATAGGCTAAATCTTAATCTGAAATAATTTATGGATTGGACTTGCATTGCAATTCAACAGAAACAGCTTTTTCTCAACTTTATTGGGATCAGCTTACAATTCAACCAGTTGCGATTGAATAAAATATTTTACATAAAACGTCAATTATCTGTCACCCACAATACAATATTAATAAACGGTATGTATTCGATATTATGACTCCTCAACCAGTTTTGATAGTTTTTCACACAAGTAGATAAGCTCGAAAGTTACTGTTTTTTTTTAATTTTCTAGAACTATTCTAAATATTCTCTAATTCTCGGTATATCCACAAATTATTAAAAAATCATGACATTTTAAATAAATGCCTTTGTGACATCTTCATGATCAGGCATTGGTCACTCTGAATTTCTACAGTTCTTTATTTTTACACGTCACTAACTTTGAAAAGTGTTATGAGAAAGAATTTAAGAGGGTAGCAATTTTACCAGATTTTGTTTGTCTCCTTTTTATAGTCTACTAACTGTTGTCCGCAGCTCCACCCGGGTGAATGTCGGTCATATCGCATTTTCCATACAAACTTTTCTCCCCTATTTCAACCCATTCAAGAGATTTTGTCGCGATAAAAGATGGAAAGATAGCCTATGCTGTTCCCGAAGGTCTATTCTATCTTTATACCAAATTTCATCAAAACTGAACTGACAAACAGATAGGCAGATAGACAGACAGAGTAACTTTTGCATTTATAATATTAGTATGGATGTTACAAACACCTATGTTTCCTATTCTATTCATACTTTATTTGTTATAAATTACAGCATATCTGTGTCTGTCGTCATCTTCTATTACTTGGTATCAACCTCCAAAAAAATCGTTTTTGTTAATTATACTGTTGATTATTTTGTCATTACATACATAATTTATACGAATAATGTTGTCGCTTAGATTAGTATCAATTTATATTTTTTTGTAAAGATTGAAGTAGGTACAGGATATGAATACTTTACACTAATTCTTAAATTCGAGACATGTAACAAACAGTTGCGTAAATTTTACATTTTTTTTTATAAAGATTGTGTAATTTTATAAACCTATTTGTAAAATTACACAATCTTATTATCCTTTGGTATAATGAAGTAGGTACCAGATATAAATAATTTAGTGTTGTTTGTATTATTATTTTTCTGAATGATGTTCATGGAATGGTTAAATGAGTTTGACTTTATCTTTGACTATACCGAGTACAATTTCATACAAGACATTCGTACACCCTTCGTTGCGACACCTAATTATATGCAAGCTTAGTTCTATTGATGCATAAAACAATTCGTGAGTATCCTAATGAAAGTACTTAAAGATATTCTTGCAAAAGATAAGGTGTAAGGTAGTGAGTGTACCCGCCCGCATATAGTAAGCGGTACTTAACAGTCTACGATTATTGTTTGTATAATGTGTAATTACTATACAAGTAGAAGTAGATATGGAACAAAGCACGTGAGATGACGCTGCTGTTGACAAACATTAGATTAGACGAGTGAATGCGACTATTAGCCACACGACGAGTGAATGCACACAATACGCTATATAGGTAACTGAATGTGCCAGTATATCTATTAATGTTATAAATGGACTGCTAACGTGATATTGTTTAAGGGCTCCATTTGTACGTACCTATCTATAGTTACGAATACGTAGGTAGGTATAGTAGAAGGAAAACTCACTTAGAAGCGATATCTGGTACACAATCGTACCAAAAATGTCTGGTACAAATGGCATAAAATGTAGATAAGTATATGTTTACAATCATCTATACATATAATAAAATTGGAGTGTTTGTTTGTAATATTGAAATAACCGTTTTTTTACTAAATGTATATGAATATATATACGGTATACATACATCAAAATATCATTTTTTACAATTTTTGTCTGTCTGTCTGTTTGTTCCGGCTAATCTCTGAAATGGCTAACCCAATTTTGACGGGACTTTTATTGGCAGGTAGCTGATGTAATAAGGAGTAACTTAGACTAGGTATCATAATAAAAAAAAACTAAAAATTAAAAACCGTCTGTTCGAATCGAGGCGGAACGAAGTTCGCCAGGTCAGCTAGTTTAAAATAAAATATTCCTTCTTTATTTCGGAAGTCGAGTTAAAACATCAACGCGCACGCTTTTCACTGCTGACAACATAAAATATTTAGTTCTCGGAGAAGATGCTAGAAGACCTGTTAAAATTTTTCATACATTTTATGTTTGTATTTTTTTAATTTTTTTGCACACTATTTTCTCACTTTCCCAAGTGGTGTGTAATATTCTTCACGCACTATCTATTGATTTTATTTAGGCAGAGACTCACCTAACAAAGTACTGATCTTCGGCAGTAACTAGTACCTACATAAAAAAAATACGGTACTCAAATTTAGAATCTTACCTATATATTACATCTAATAAGTATAATATCGAATTGTCTATTTGTGTTATGTTAACTAATCCGCACGTAACTGTATAGTTTCCGCCAATTATTCAAGGTTCGTTTGGGAATTGTTTCCGTCTGTTAATCGTTTTGTCGTTTTATTGCCGTTCAACTAAACACCTTTTTTATTAATGTGTACGTTTTTGTATGACTATACGCTAACTCTTTTTAACACAATAATAATCCTTTTCTATGTAGAAACTAATTGTACGCACCCAGCGGTAGCTTTTTCTTTCGCATGAAGCTACTTACTCATTTAGTTATTACCTCTGCTCCATTAGATCGTAGCGTGATGTTATATGATCTATAAACTTCCCCGAAAATTGGAATATCAAAAGCAACAAGAAATAAATAATTAAATCTAACTAGTATTTTTGGAGCTTAAGACGTTTAAACAAACAATTTCTTCAACTTTATTATATTAGTATCTACATGTACATAATTATCCTTGTTTATTGTCTTACATAAGACACAGCATATCTCTTCGAACATGTATAGTTTAATTAAATGTTACAATAACTCAATAAAATAAAGTACCTATTAATATTATTAGAATTGCGTACTTACAGAGTTCTTTCTCTCTTTTAGGTAACTGGCGTTAATTATACAATGGTGAAAGTGTCAAGTGGTCCAAGTTAACTATGAATAAGTATCTGATTAATTATAAGTCTAATAATGTTAATCGAAAACGCGCATACATAAAACTAACACTTGTCTATTCTCTAGCAAGAGAATTGTCTTTTAAAAGATAATTATTACAAGAAAAGATCTTTAGTTTATGGTTATTTAAAGTTTATGAGACCTGCTCTTGCACATAAGATCATTTTAAAAGTAGCTTTTCTCCTTTTGGAGCCCTTGTCCAGTATTCATTGTCTCAATACCAGTACGTACCTGGATTTAAGATTGCCTGTATCGGTTGCGTCAGTTAAACAAGTAGTTAGTCTACGCTAGTGTACCTACTATCTCTCAGTATTATGATAATGCCTGTAAATAATAGTCATAATCATTGACACATTTATGTATTTTATGAGTCACTAATGTGCAAATACGCTTTAAGATCACCACATAGCCGTTTAGTTAGGTAAGTATTTGTAATGGTGGCAGACGATTATCATATCGTATTAAGCGGAAAATGTTAAAAGACATTGATAGAGTGAGTTCGAAAATTAAAGTTACAGACATTAAGTTGCCTACTGTTCGCTAACGAGGATTATACCGTGAGAAAATCTAGCAAAAAAAAAGAGTTTTATAGTTAGGTATATTAATGATGACAAAATAATGTAGGTATATTTAATAGTACCTATGCCTACATTTGCAACTTGTTACGAAGATAATAAATATATTTTAATTGCAGTAGTTATAGCATTATTTTATTTGTACAAAACGATACGGTACAAACAATCAGTTCATTTTTGACATGTCGTACTTAGCTAAATGATGAGTCACTCATTGTATTCGTAAAGGTTGAACGACAAAAGAAACCATTGCTCTATCCTACCCCTGATCATAAAAGTAACTTACCTCTGGCAAGCAATGGTGCTGCAAACAATAGTAGTCTTGACTTCCGTCGTTATGACACCAGGTTCCATCAGGGAAATAAGGATCGCGACCAACATCGTTCAACTCTATCCGCGGCGCGTAGAATCCGCCGCCAGAACCCCGCCGGCAGAACACCGCGCAACCCATCCACATGCGAGCTGATGAGAAGGTGTAAAATATTATACATACCTACATAAGTATATAGCTCCACGCTTCACCTCCAATAGTACCACCCACATTTCACCAGTTATATTGGGAGTTGGGACTCATGTAGAAACAAGCGAGCCTGTTGCTCTTATACTGAGAATTTTTCGATAGAAGAATTGAATATCTCTGCACCACTCGAGATTGAATCTAGACTCTGTCGAATCTGTGACCACGATGCAGAGATTTCAGGTAATTAAATATTTACTGACTGCTTCTGTGGTACCACCAAACCACAGAGACAGTCAATAAAATATTACCAATATGAATAAACTAATAGTACAGAATTTATTAACTAATAGGAACAGAAAGTGTAAGCGGTCAAATCATAGCGGCACAAGCTCAAATTGTCATCGACTTATTTCTATTTGTAATAATTACGTAAGTGATATTGATAATGAATTTATCTATTCAGTTTATTGGTTGGTTTAACAACTAGCTAATTCACAAAGATAATATTTTTAAATGTGTTTAACAGTAAAGCGCCTGTTACATTTTTCAGACAAACTAACAGCATTACTCGTAAGATTGAGTAAGCGCCTTAAAAAGTTTTAGAGAATTATGCCATTTAAAGAACATTAGTTTATGACTGAAAGTCAGTTATTCAAAAATTTGGTAATTATTTTGCTTTTTTAAAATAGCTTTTAGTGTATACCTAGTATATAGTAACTATATATTTCTTCCTATTGCGTGACGATGGCAATTAAATTTTCAGACCTGAGAACTCAGCTATTAATACTGCGTTATCTTAAGCATTGAATAATTCCTGCTAGGATTGTAGTACGAGTAACTACTGTATATGTATGTAGATACGCATTTGGTAGACTACATTTAATTCAATAAATTTGACATAGAAATAACGTCTTATTAATATGAATCTTGAGAGTATATTTGAAAACTTCCATTATAACTTGACTTACTGGGATCATGTGGTGCCTGTAGACCACCTCCGCGAGGGTCCAGCTCAGGCAGTAAGGCCGCGTACTCCGCACACTTGCGAGCTGCCAACTCATTGGCACTTACACGACTTTTCTTGCCGCACACCTGTCAAAATTAAATTAACATTGTTTGATTGGTAGTAAGATAATATTTTAAGAGAAATATTGTTTTTATTTAGGTATATTATCAGCGATCGATTCCGTTCTAAACAACAAAACTATTACCAATGATATTTATTTATTGTCTTAATAATTATTCTATTCCTCACGAATACCACTCATAAATGAATTCCAAAACAAGGTAAATACTATGAGGTAGAGTCCGCAATAAAAACGTTTTTAAATAGGGTTATATGTGATTATTTTATTAAAATATTATTTTTCCCTCGGGGAGTAAGAGCACCGACAGCCCATTTACCGTCTCGCTCCGCTTACTTTTCTCTTTTCTTTCCTCATCCCCTTCTCCCTACATGGTCGGTAACGACTTGCTTGTTTTCTAAGCATTATTTCTGCAATGCTTAGAAACCATTACGATTACCATTTACCATCGCGTGGGCCGTAAATTTATTTGCCACCAAAGTTGTATAAAAAAAAGAAATGATTATATTACGATCATAATCATAATCTTAAATTATTAAAAAATAATATTAATTGTTTCTGTAACTGTACCTAAACCTAAGTTTTGGTATTCGTTGGGAATGGATTAAGTACTTACTTCATTCGAATGTTTAATATTTAGTATTCGTTAGGAATAGAAAAAGTGATACGACAATAAACTAGGTAATGCCATTAGTGTTAGTTTGTGATATTAGAACGGAATAGATCTTATCGGAATATGTCTTGAAAAGAGAAAATATTTTTTGCTACGCATTATGTTCTGTACTACTAGCTACTTACATACTACGTAGTTTTTGCTACATGTTGCAATATGCGCTACTGTTAATTATTTATTGTCGGCAATCAATAAACTATGCGATCATAATTGGCGAACCTAAAGCTTAATATATCATAAAATATTAAACTAACGATATTTCGTAGACGTATAGCTACGTGCTACAATGTTATGCGCTACAGCTACGTTACAAATTCTTCTATTCTCCCTGTGTGTCTTTTACCCTGACTGAGATTTATGTATTTAAAAGAATTCTAACCTTTGTGTCATCACAGAGTACGACATCATAGCCAGCTCCACTGCAACCTTTGTCCCCTGCTGAACACACTCGACGCTTCTCTCTAAAGCCGCGTCCCCGCTCCGTGCATCCTGATCGACAGCTCGCTTCCCGCCATGGACTCCAACCATCGCCGTTGTCTTCACCTCCTTTGTTATCCTCATGGCTGCCGCTGTCACTACTGCCAGGCTTCGGAACTGGAGTAGTCGGCGTGGGATGGTGACCCGACGGCACACATTCGCCTCCTTGACACCACTGAAGCAATTGTTAGTCATTTTCAGTGTCGAAATCAATTGCACAAATTTTAAATCTAGCTATTACCCATTAATATTGTGTCCAAATGAGACATTGAAATAAGTTGTAGCCGTGGACAATAATACTTTATCGTATTTAATTTTGCAAATATTGCATTACGGAATAAATTCGTAAGTTTAAATAAAAAAAAAACTATGACAAACGTCCCGATAAGTGACGACACCACTTAGGAAACTGTTACATCAGTAGCTTTGAAGCTTAATATAATGTTATCTCTATTTACAAACCCAAAATTATGACCCAAAAATGACATAGAAATTATGATTCAAGCAGACAGAAGTTTAACTAATATTTAGGTTGTAATAAATTCAAAAAATAGTAGAATGAACATACAAAAATGTTGAAATAAATATGTGTATAATCTGACCATATTGTCCCCACACGACGTGCCAGGCAGCGCTGGCCCGGCGTAGTAGTAGCCGGCTCGGTGCGGTGTCCGGCACGCCAGCTGAGCGCACAGGTCGCCCGCCCCGCTCATCGCCCATGCCTCTGCCTCCCTGTCGCGCAGTAGTATCTGAGACCACATACAATAATTCAGTGTTACCAAATCCTAACGCACTTACGTAGTGCAATGTTTACTATATACTACATAATTACATAACACTAGAATAGCACTCAGAGCAACTGCCCTGCTCTTCGCGTAGTCAGAGTGCACGCGCTGACAGAACTAAACGTCAAAGAGCTCTTGTAGTTGTGGTTCCAGAAGCGCTTTTAAGTGGAACATAGTAGTTGTAATTGGACACCCAATAAGTAGCAAATAAATATCGTTGAATATTGGATACTTTTAACCACTGAAAGCCTAAGAAAGAAATTAAAAGAAAATAAATTCTAAAGACCTCGTTAGATTCTGAAGGATATGTGAAAATCTACACAAATACGAATATCTAGAGTCTGAGTACATACATGCATCAAATATATGACCCCATTTAAAAAGCAGTAACATATTTAACTAACCTTTTAGCATTTTATGAATCAGTATTTACCTCACACTGTTTCTTGGCGGTCCAGACAGCGCCGGGTGCTCCACCAAACCTTTCATGCTGTAGCTCACTCGGCACGTCTAAATCATCTTCCTCGGCGCCATCCAACAAGCAAGTAGCCCATCTAAATGCATAGAAAAATTGGCATTGTTGTAAGTCTGCGTCACTTTTTAAACGATTGCAAAAACGCTATGTGTGAAGTTCTTGTGTCCTATGAGTAGCATATACTAAGCCATGGGCATGTAGATACATCTCACAGAAGTTCCAAAAAAGAAAAGATTCTGTGTTATCCCCTTTGCTCACATCCCAGTACGATTTCCAAGAAGACAATAAGTTGCAATCATATTCTAATTTAGACAAGGTCTCCTGCTAAACAGTCACTTTTGCAACAGGAATGCGGTTGCCAACAGGAAGCCATGTTTCGTTACTATGTCACAGACATCCTTGTAACATTGGTCATTGTAAAATTAATAATGTGTATCCTAAAGAAAGTAACTTAATTTTCAACGTTGTTTTTTGGGCATCTCAAGGATTACGGATGTGAAAATGATAAATAACCATACTGTAGCTCGGCTGCGACTCTGGCGCTGCAAGTAGACCATGACGCTTCTCCGTTGGTGCCACGTGACGGAGACATGATGTAGCCGTCGCGTGCGCAGCTGTTGCCCGTGCCGTCGTGATGCATGCCCAGGCTGGAACATAAGCATTGTACTTACTTATTATTCTGTTAAAATATTTTTCCAGTGTGCGTGTAAAAAATAGCTGACATACCTTGTCTTAAATATATGCTGACTTTTAAAGTTTTGGACACAATGCCGAGATTTGCTAAACCAAGTAGGTATTTTATAATAAAGAATTGAATAAATATTATTTTCCTTTCTTTTCTGATTTCTTATGATTGCTGTCGACATCTCATGAAAAAGAATATTATAAGTAAGTTACGAATTGCCGCATGCACTTTAAAACACTCTATGTATGTTTTTTTTTCGTCATGTTAGCCCTATGCTTGACGTCACGTAAAAAACATATTTAACAAAATTAAAAGTCACTCATTATAGTCATTATATAAGAGAGAAACTGCGTTTTAGATACTCAGCGGCTAAAGCAACAAATATTTGTGGATCACACAAATAATATTTATTTCGGGTATAACAAGGCGATCAATTTAACTGTTACACTACAAGCACATACATATAGCAGTTACTCAATCATTGTTTTAGCAGTAAACACATAGATATTAAGAGAATACTCTAAGTAACCATATTTAACAGGTACCCGCATGTTCATTAATCAAGCGATCGATAATCCTTAATTTTATCAATCGCTTGATTTTAGTATTATGTTACATAAACCATGGCTTCTATTATTGACTTTTGGTGTTATTAAGTTTATATTGATGGTAACATTTCTGATAACATTTACTGCTGAAATAATACAGAACCAAACTGTACACAAACAAATCTGAAATATGAAAATGTTGTACTAATGTAAGAGTAGGTGTACTTTAAGTCAATATTGTATGGCATGATAGATGGGTCGTATCGCAATAATGTAAAAATTTTGAATTGCAATTATGTTGGCTGAATGTGTGTAAATACCTACCTACTGCATTTAATTTTTAAACCTTTACGTAGCACACGAGCTTCATTGTGGTGAGGTCAATGACAATCTATTGTGTCGAATAATTAATTTACATTTGTCATTTCTATTCATTTAAGACTTTCCTTTAATTTTTCAATCAAATCTATATAATAAAATTACTTGTTTTATATAGGTACAAGTGAAAAATACATGTAGTATTCTTGATAATGTTACAGTGTAAAGAATTATGGTATATCTCATTAATTCCTTAATTCATGTAGTTTCTTTTTAGTTCGTTCTTAAATACCCTGAGACGTGAGACCCTACATAGGCTTTAATGTAGAAATACGTATTGTCACCGACTTGTGTCCGATCTCATGCGCCAGGATATAGACGGAGGTGAACCCGGCGGAGGGGTAGGGCCTGCCCAGCAGGTCGGAGGTGCCGAACTCGGAGACCACACATGCATGAGCCGGCAGACACACGCCTCCCACCGGCGCCAGGCCCATTGTCACGCCGTTACGACGACCGCCTTCTTCAGAATAAAAGTCCAAGCTGGAATTCGATAAATCGTACACTTAACTTATCAACTGGTTACTGATGCAATGTAAGTTAGACACTGCATTTATTAACAGAAACTTAAAATATAACTAACTAATAAATAAATCTGTAACTAACTCTGTGTAACTAACTAATAAATCTGTACACGAATTAAATATTTAAAAAAAACAGTAAATTTGTAAACGTAATAAACTGTCTTATCCCTAAAAGCTAAATAATTATATATTTTTCCAGATCCTTTTGATGGATAAAAAATGTTTGATTTTATTTCACCTAGTAAAAGTAATAGTTTAAGAGATACATCCTATTCTGACTGTGCTCGTGTTTTAACTTAATCTCCAAGATTTCCCTAAATTCAGCAATTTATCTGATCTGTTGCTCGATAACAACAAGAATCCAAAAGTGATGGCTAAAATAATTGCACTTGACATTTTTGCCACTATGAACATTGATCTTGATCTTTTTAACATGGCCAATATCTCAACTAATAATATTAAGGAATATACGGAAAAACCCGCGTGGTGGCCGGGGAAGAATGGTCCCAACCCTCTCTGTCCGTGGGTGTCGTACAAGGCGACTAAGGACAAAATGATGACAGTACATCAGTTTACCGAATAACGGCAGTTAAACCGTTACGAAAACGGGTGGTAGAAAATCAGCACAACACAGGACGGGCAGCAGCGTCCTGTGATAAAGCTACCACCACTGCGATCGCCAACCCGCCTGCCAAGCGTGGCGATTATGGCAATATCCCCCCAAATCGAGCTACAACAAAAGAAATGGCCCCCAGTCCCCGGTCATCCCGCTATTCTTGGCTACGGTAGCGGCCATGGTAACGGCGGGGTAGGGGGTGCGAAGAATCCCCGGGTACGGCCAGGCTACCCAAACCGACAACCTTTGGCCCTGGCAACATACAACGTGCGCACATTGCGGAATGACGAGAAGATTGTTGAACTGGAGGAAGAATTGAGCAGGCTACATAGGGACATAGTGGGATTGTCAGAAGTCCGAAGACAGGGGGAGGATACGATAACCCTTAAGTCCGGTAACCTGCTCTATTTCCGGGAGGGCGACCAACTGTCCCAAGGTGGAGTCGGGTTTATCGTCCACAAGTCCCTCGTGAACAACGTGGTGAAAATCGAGAGTGTGTCGACGAGGGTAACATACCTTATACTCAGAATCACCAAACGGTATTCGTTGAAGGTCATACAGGTTTATGCTCCCACTTCGACATACCCCGACGATGAGGTCGAGGCTATGTATGAGGACATTTCCAGAGTAATACATGCCTCTAGGACCCAATACACTGTTGTCATGGGGGACTTCAACGCGAAGCTAGGTAAACGAGGCGGTAACGAGTTGAGAGTGGGGCAGTTTGGATTTGGATCCAGGAATCCCCGGGGCCAATGCTGGCTGACTTCATGGAGAAGGAGGGCCTCTTTATGATGAACTCCTTCTTCAAGGAGCGCGATAGCCGCAAATGGACCTGGATTAGTCCTGATGGTGTCACAAAAAATGAGATTGACTTCATCATGTCGACCAGGCGGCAAATATTTAATGATGTCTCAGTGATCAATGCGGTGAAAACCGGAAGCGATCACCGGATGGTAAGAGGCACATTAAATATCAACCCTAAGCTGGACCGGTCTCGACTGATGAAGTCTACGCTCCGACCTGCACCGATTCAAATTCAAAGCTCCGAGAGCTTCCAACTCCAACTTCTTAACCGCTTTGAAAGCCTCGGCGATTGCGTAGACGTGGACGAATACAGCAACTGGTTCGTGGAAACTGTCCGTTCGGTAGGGTCTAACATCTTTAAAGCCCACCGCAGTAAAGGACCGAGAAAGATCACCGACCAGACCCTCAAACTTATGGACGACAGACGCAGGATGGTACTGCGGTCCCCAGAGGAAGCTAGTGACTATCGGCGGCTCAACAGACGGATCTCCAAGTCTTTGACTCGCGACCTTCGCCAATTTAACACACAACGTGTTAAAGAGGCTATAGAGCGCAACAAAGGCTTGAAAGTGTTCGCACGAGATCGGTCTGTCGGGCAGAGCCGACTTGTCAAGCTGAAGACTGGGGACGGCAGGATCATCTCGTCTACGCCAGAGGTTTTAGAGGAGGTCGAGAGGTTCTACGGACAGTTATACACGACACAACATGCACCTGTTAGCTCCCTAGCATCAGATCCAAGAGCTAGGTTAACTCGACATTACACCGAAGACATCCCGGACGTCAGCCTGTGCGAGATTGGTATGGCCCTGAGACAGCTCAAGAACAACAAGGTGCCGGGTGAGGATGGAATCACAGTCGAGCTACTGAAGGCAGGCGGAAATCCTGTCCTGAAGGCCCTTCAGAGGCTCTTTAGTGCCGTCCTCCTCGAGGGCAAAACGCCACAGGCATGGCATAGGGGTGTGGTGGAGCTGTTCTTCAAGAGGGGCGATAAAACCCTTCTGAAGAATTACAGACCTATCACACTCCTGAGTCACGTCTACAAGCTGTTCTCAAGAGTCATCATTAATCGTCACGCAAACAGGTTCGACGACTTCCAGCCTCCCGAACAAGCCGGTTTCCGAAAAGGTTTTAGTACCATAGACCACATACATACGCTGCGGCAGGTTATACATAAGTCCACAGAGTATAACCGGCCCCTATGCTTAGCGTTTGTGGACTATGAGAAAGCCTTTGATTCGATCGAGACCTGGGCCGTGCTGCAGTCTCTTCAACGGTGCCATATTGACTATCGATATATTGAAGTGCTGAAGTGTTTGTATGAAAACGCCACCATGTCAGTACGAATTAATGGTCAGAGCTCAAGGCCTATCCAGTTGCAGCGAGGAGTACGACAGGGAGATGTCATATCTCCGAAACTGTTCACCGCTGCACTGGAGGACGTGTTCAAGCTTCTGACCTGGAATGGACTTGACATCAACATAAACGGCGAGTACATCACTCACCTTCGATTCGCGGACGATATCGTGGTCATGGCTGAGACCGTGGAGGAGCTCAGTGCAATGCTCAATGACCTCAGTAGAGTCTCTCGACAAGTGGGCCTAAAAATGAACATGGACAAGACTAAAGTCATGACCAATGTCCATGTTACACCCACTCCTATCACGGTCGGAGGCTCGATGCTCGAATTCATTGACGAGTACACATACCTGGGACAAACAGTCCGATTAGGTAAGTCCGATTTCGAGAAAGAGGTCACTCGTCGAATCCAGCTCGGCTGGGCAGCGTTCGGGAAGCTACAACATATCTTCTCGTCCGCACTACCGCAGTGTCTTAAGACCAAGGTCTTTGACCAGTGTGTGTTGCCAGTGATGACATACGGAGCAGAGACATGGTCGCTAACTATGGGTCTTATCCGAAGGCTCAAAGTCGCTCAGAGGTCGATGGAGCGGGCTATGTTAGGCGTCTCCCTGCGCGATCGTTTGAGAACGAAGAAATCCGCAGGCGAACCAAAGTGACTGACGTGGCTCGCAGAGTTGCTTCTCTGAAGTGGCAATGGGCAGGACACATAGCTCGCAGAACTGACGGCCGCTGGGGCAGAAAGGTTCTAGAGTGGCGACCACGAACCGGAAGACGCAGTGTGGGCAGACCCCTCACAAGGTGGACCGACGACCTTATAAGGGTGGCGGGCAACCGATGGATGAGGGCGGCGAACGACCGACTACGATGGCGAAAATTGGGGGAGGCCTATGTCCAGCAGTGGACGTCTTTTGGCTGATATGATGATACGGAAAAAGCGATTCTGGACGTCCCCAACGTCTCTCAAGAAGTTTGTTATCGATTAGCTACATAATTTTTTTGTAGTTTATGTAATGTTTGACAATATTTATGTATTGTTTGCCTTTACGTAGTACTACATACATACATAGGTAAATAAGGACCAATGTGAGCAAACAAAAACGTTCCCTTCATAATGTAAATGTAATTACATGTGTGATTAAACTTTGTTCTTGGTGACAAACAGCAAACGTTAAGGCATTTATGCAACAAAAAAAAAACAAATAATATCCACATTTTCACCAACGCATGAGTGCATGTCGAAGTAGGCATATATTTACGCATTCACCCAAATTTTAACGTCAGTGTAAGACTTACTTCACACTACTTTTCAAATAAACCACATTTAACTGCTTTTTTTGTATATAACGTTATGCCATTTTAGACTGCTTTTTTGTACTACATATGCGTTACGTCTATTTGTACGAATGTTGACTTATCCTACATGTTTATATTGTTTGTTTAAATAGTGTTTGACCGAAACAGTTAGGTACCAGTTCTGTGTAGTTACCCAGAAAGTAGCAGCGCCATATCCCAATGTTGTGGGTCGTCATCGTCTTCAACGTTAAGCGCACGCTGGTACGCACAGAACGAGTCGAGGAGACGACCTCGCTCGGCGTGTGCTGATAGAGACGAAGGCTGGGCGCGCAGTAGAGTCAGTCGTACTAGAGATAGCTGAATGTGTGTGCCCAGGGATGAGTGCTGGTATAGAGCTTGCACCTGCAACAGGTATGTATGCGAACACACAAATATAATTTATTGTTTTATGTAGATCGCTACATGAGAGACTAGAGACCAGTTATTATGGTCGGTGTAATTCTTTTTTATAATAACAATGATAGATAACTGATATGCTCTACATCTAAACAATAAACATATACTCCGAAGTTCTTTAACATTCTAAATTATATATCCTCGAAACTAAAATTTAAAATCGATTTCGTACCTTTTAAAGGATACCTTCCGACTATTGCAATAAGAGCATATTATCATCAATAAAATACTTTAACCCTGAGCAAAATAGAACATAGTTCATGAACTACTTACACCATTTATGTAAGCCAGGAGCATATCGCGTAAATCAGCCTCACTGTAGTTAAGAAAGGGGTAGAATATTTTGTAGGCGGCTTCGTCAAGAAACAGAGCTATTTCGATGGTGTAGCTGGCTAGGCCGGGCTTGATACGGGGTGGATGTGACCGAGGAGTCCGTGTTCTTACACGGGGACGGAGAGGCCGTGCATCGTCACCAGGCGGAGCAGGAGGAGGCGCCCGACGTATAACATGAGCAGTACGACCGCTACCAGTCTCCGCACGGCCAGCACCCAAAGGCAGTGGGCGCACTTCGTACGTAGAATTGTCTACGACAATTAAGCCATGCTAAAAGTAATATTACGGCAACGTTAAAAACAAAATTTTATTAATAAAAAAATATTACATTGCAAAATATTAATTTCATCAAAGTAAGTAACGTAACCAACAGGCGCAGGTGTCATAAACTCATAGTTAAATACTTTTGGGGATTGTTTAAAGTGTCTCGATTACTTCTAGGATCTTTATAGTTTTACTAAAATCTTTCAAACAATTTGGCTAACTACCCATGATTTACAAATGTTATACAGCCATCGAAAAAAAAAATAGACCAGGTATTAGGTACCTATGGGTAATGCGTTGGCTGTACCTACAACTTGGCGTTTGTATAACATTGCGCAACGACTACGATGTATCATTGTTGGTCTCACGATAAACAAATATACGGTACTCACGGATATACGGTAGGGCCGAGGACGCAGAGCGCATCAATAACTGATTTGATTGCAGAAAATTCTGACAGTTGATAGTCGCACTAACTCATTATTATTCAGATCTAACTAAGCTAAAAAAACAGCTTACAAGTGCATGATCCTTGCAAGCAGAGAAGGCGGCGACTGCATTAGGGCCTGCATGTTGAAAATGGCAGGAAGCATCAACGGACGACAGCGTGGCTTCTTGACCCAAATCTGACCAAACTCGAAACTCGGGCGATACTAGACGACGATTTGGCACTAATTGTAGCTTGAAATTCCTTAAAAAAAGATTACATTGCAATGTTCATACAAAAACCGTATCAAACCCTTATGTAGGTACCTGTCGGGATTAGTCAAGAGAAATAATTATGCAATTACGCAACAGCAACACGTCATACTTACTTACTGTTTATATATTTTTTTTACTGGTGAATTGAATTTGAAAAAAAAACGTTATAAAATTTCATTATAAAATGTTAATAAAATTTGTCTAGCCATCCATCTAACAATTAGCCGCTATTTGCTATTACTAAACATGTTTTTAAATGTAAAAAAGGCCGATCTCGTAGCAAGACTCGTGCCTTTAAGCTATTCAAGGTCTAGCTGCATGTTTTGAATAACTCCAATGCTTTGTGTGATACGCTTTGCGGTGACTTTAACGTCATAGTTGGTGCTGGATATTATCGTATTGACAAACTTTGTTGCGATGTACCCCTCTTAGATCACTCCCTTCGTAACACACGAAAGAATACGTAAAAAAAAGAAAGCATATCCGCCTAAAGAATCTAGTCTATCAACAGTCTATGTTTCTTTTAAAGTCTAGTTATAGAGCACTAAAATGATACAGTAACTGCAAACTGGTTATCATTCGGCAAACCGCATTATTTACAAGCATTAATTATGTAATACTTTTTTGCGGTCTGATCGAGATTGATTCGGAAGTAGGACATCCCGGTTCATATGGCGTAATCACGGCGTAATTATATGTTCGTAAATGTAAATAACAACATTGTTTCTATAACATAAAGCTCCGCCTACATTGTGTAATCGGAATGCCGAGCAACCATTACCTTCAAATGATTTCTATGATCGAATTAGAACTTTATGTAATATAATTGCGGTATCAAATATGCCGTATCTACGTGATTAGAATGGTTGTGTCAAAACAGTAAGTTTGTTTTCACGTACCGTCCGAATGCATCGAAGCTGTATGGTAAGGGCACATCGTCGTTGGCCTTGTCGGAAAGCTGGGCCTCTCTTGGCAATAATGCAGGCAGGTACACCACTTGAATGTCTGAACTGTCCTGAAGGCGGTCCGCGTTTGTCCACCATCCGTGCAATGGTAGCAAATCCTGAAAGTACCAAATGTAATCATCAACAAATAATTTTTAATATTTAAATATAAGATATCCATGTTATTATTAAATAACTTATTAAAAGTATCTAGTAAAAAAGAAAACAACAATTTAAGCGAGTCTCATATGTATAGTTCCATTAGCTAGGACTCTCAATTGGCTTAATGTTGCAATATCTTTTATACTGTTTCTATTGTTATTGCTAATTGGTAATAGTAGCTTAGCTATAACTGTTACTCTATCTTCGTGATACTAGAATTACCAGCCTGAGTGAGTTATCTATCGTTTCATATTTTCAAAAAATACCTCTACTTCGACAAAAACATCGTTTTAATTTGATTGTCTACATTTACCAATACATTTAGCCGAATACCAAATCTTTACTTGGTATTTACCAAATAATAGCCACTTAAGAATGGTAGCATCATCAGCAATTGTATTACAGTATCAAAATTACATAGGTTTAGATGCCTCTACAGGTAAATTAAAGTACGTAAAATATAAGAGTGGAACTAGCAAAAAACTTAAATTCGCTTTGAATTCCCAAATAGTTTTTATGTGTGTTCAGGTAGAAGATGTTTTATTATAAATTTAGGGTTTTGTGCAAGGTTACATCTGTAGGTGCAAGTATTTAATTTATAAAAAACTAGCGACCCGGCCTTACTTCGTACGTAGATAATGTACTTTTATACTTTTTTACGAAATTACAAATCATTAAAATTGTCAACTTATTTCTATTATTAAGTATAGGTATGCATGTACTATACATACCTAAAACCTTTGGAGCGAAAATCCTATTAAAATCCGCTGCATGATTTAAAAGCCTACCGCGGTATTACACGGTGCAGTGAAGTTGCTACACCAGTCGTCCTGTTGGTTTGATTCAGTAATTTCCTAAGAGAAATCTTGTTGTGCAAGAATTCTACAATATTTTATAAACTGAAATGCAAGCACACCGGGTGCGATTGACGTATTCTAGGAGCATAATTTGCGAGTGTTACGCTGTAAAAATACAAATCGCAGCACTATCAGCATTGGGATTTCTACTAACACATTTATATTTTTGCCTAAGTGGCCAACTTTGAATGCACTCGCAAGAACACTGTTCAGTTTTGGTAGTGTCCTTTTGGTATTTTATACTAGTGGTTTAAGAGTTTAGCGTGTTGAAACAAACTAACAAACAAACTTTTCAGCTTTATATATCATAGTATAGGTTTGGCCTAATGAGCTTTGACCGTTAGCATCCTTCGCAGTTTATTTGTTATTATCTAGATTTAACCCTGAACTTTATCAATGAAACTATAAAGCAAGTAAGTCTCTAATATAATAGCCACAACAATTATACGGAACGACTTATATTGATTATACTATATTTAAAATCTGCAGATACTGTATAGAACAAACAGTGATTTCTAAAGATCGTACAATAACTACCTCGCCGCATTTGTAAGGTAATATCAATAATCTAATGTTTATATCCGAGATTACAGATCATGCGATCTTCTAAATTAATTGTAGTAAATATTCCAACATCCATAAACAACTAATGTATTTTTAGACTGACTAAAAAAAAACAAAGCATTGAAAGCGTAAGTATCTCTCGCATAAATGGAAATTTAATAAACAGCATGGATGAAACTAAGTTTAATCAAAGCTCTTAATTAAATTTCATCATGAAACCTGCTTTTGCCGATCGCAAATTAGTAAACACCTTTCTTTAAGCTATTTTTCATTTTACATTATGGGGTTTTAATTGTAAAATTTGTTATGTAGGTACCTATGGTACCTTTATATTGTTTACAAATAATTACATTGTCAAGTGACAATTCGATAAGAATCGAATTCTAATTTATATTTCTGTCTTCCAAATGTGGTCAAACATCATTTTTATTTTGATGATATACATAATAAACGCAGCGTATCATTATACTAAATCTATTTGCCACAAAATGTTGTTTTTTTTATTATAGAAATGAATCTGCTTCACAGTGGCATTTTTACCGCAAGGTCGAAAACTTCTTTTTTAATATTAAATCCCTTGTAACGTTGTACTTTACACTAAGTTGTAGTAAAGTAACTATCTCACCGAAACAGGAAGCACGAACTAATTAAAATTTCACTTTATTTAAGAGGAAGCGGCTACAAAGATCAATAAGGTTAGGTAAGCTTAAAGTCGTACAACTATCTACGCTCGGAGTCTCTCTACGTGACCG
This sequence comes from Parascotia fuliginaria, assembly GCA_963082885.1. Classification (NCBI taxonomy): domain Eukaryota; kingdom Metazoa; phylum Arthropoda; class Insecta; order Lepidoptera; family Erebidae; genus Parascotia; species Parascotia fuliginaria. Next base: position 14,863,330 of record OY720172.1, read on the forward strand.
AAACATAAATGAGGTAACCCGTAGACGATCATAAGTAGATACCATACGTATGATACAGACGGGCTATTTTCTGCAACTCCACGACTGTGTGCGTATTTGCGTATGGGTTCGATCCCAGCTTCTCGAGAAAGGCAAGCAGACTAGATGTCTGGCTCATGGAGAGTTTTTTAAAAGAACCGTGCTTGGTGATGACGGCTGTGACTGTACGAATTTTGACAGTAGGAGCACCTGTTTCGTTAAGCAAGCATTAAAGCTCTGTCAGTGCTGCCTACACTCGGTATGGCTCTTCCATTTGTAATCATAAGTTATCCAGAGCACAGTGAATCAGTAAAATGAGTTAAATCAAATGACTGATGAAATAAAAATATAAAATGAATGAAGGGTTAAAAAACATATCCCGAAGTGAATGTCATCCATACTTACTTAATATAAAAGTCTTTGTCCTGACTGACTGACAGACAACGGCCTAAACGGCTAGTCGTAGTGACTTAAAATTTGGAGGGTGTGTTTGTCTTAATGTCTAGAGGTGTACTAAGGGTTTTTTTTAAAATTCAACCTCTAAGTGAGTAAAAAGGGATGAAAATGATTGTATGCAATTTCTTTGTTTTTTATTTTAGAGTTCTGAAAATTTGATTTCTGATACAACTATCAAATACAAATACTTACTCTCATCAATGTTTTTACTAGGGGTGACTTTAGAAGGGTGAAACATCATAATGGAAAGATCTTTGTTTTTGAAGTTATTGTTATTATCGTTTTGCAAATAAGTATTGGGATACTTAAAAACTTTGTTTTTAATATTTTTGATAGAGGTGGATTCAGGGATTGAAATATTAAATAGACAGCTCTTTGTGTTTTAAGTTACTTTTAAGGAAAAATTATATTTCAATGCTTTAGCCAAAAAGGTGTTTTAAATATTTTTGACAAGGATGATTGTATAGGGGTGAGTGATCATCTTCAGTAATTTTTTTAGCTGCCCCTGGTTGAAACAAATAATGAAAAAAAAAATACCGTTCACAAAGAAATTAACTGTTTGAACAGCTATGGCCTATCCATAGCGTCTCTTAAATCTATCTAATGAAATAAAAGCGAAACTTTACTTACACACTCATCACGAAATCTCAAAAATTTCAAGTGCTAGGAGTCTCAAGTTTTGCATGGAGGTTCCTTTTAGGACATAGGAGTTCACTAAGACTGGAATTTGCGAAATTCATTCTCTAAGAGGGTAAAAATGGGGGACAAAGTTTGCATGAAACTTCTATATGTAGTTTATATAGTAGGATTTCAAATTACTAGAAAATACTCATTTTTTAATATTTAGAAACTACCCTTATTAAGTGGAAATATGGGAGCCGCAAGTTTGTTTGAAATTTCGTAAATTCGGGTAAATAGATTTAAATGAGTTTCGTCAAATGAGATATTTCAAGATCAGGCTAGCAATATTCTCATACAGGCAAACATCTGAATTTTCACGCGAACGAAGTTGCGGGCAACAGCTAGTATAGTTTACGATAAAAAACGTAATTTATGCATTAAAAATGTTTTTTTGTCGAGTCAGAGGATTTTAAATCATCAGACAAATATAATTGCAGGTACTTACTTAAGTTTGATAACTAAAAAGGGGCATAATTAGCGAGTAGGGCGATATAGGTACACTAACGCTTTCTACCTATTCTTAAATAATACAGAAAATATTTGTTGCAAACAAATTATCGGTCGACCGACTGCCATTAATAATATCCATTGCGCGTTGTTTCTAACAAAGGACTCACTGTTGTCAGTCTAGCACTCCCTTTAGAAAGAAGCTCTCATAACTATTATATCCATCGTATACCTACATGACACACATCTTATCTATTAATCAACCTAAGACACCGAGTAACAAAAATCCATTGAACCGAGTAAGAGTTACAAATATCTATTTTTTGCAATACATTTTTTTGAAATTTGCATAAAGATTTAAGTATTTCATACAAATCCTTAATACAGTTTATATCTTACTTGAAGAATATATCCTTTGAGGATAACTTGATGCGAAACTCAAACGACTGACAGTAAATTTATGTCATTAAAGATAAGGATGTTTATGAGAATATTTGATATCAAACGTTGGGTAATTGTATTTATTACGTTCGAGGCGCGAGCGGCGCTCCATTATGTAAAATCAATTTTCAGGAATTTTAAATGAAATTACGTCTGAGGATTTCATAAGTTTTAGCATAAATTAAACGCGTGTAATCGTAGCATTTTAGATATTCGTATAACTGCGGTTATTAAAAAAGCAATACGACTGCTTTCTGTTCTATTGCAGGCCAAAAGCCTTTTCTCATACAGAGGAGACATGAGCATTGATCGCCACACTTGCTCAAGGCGGATGGCAACATCAGACCAATTATTATTAACGCCAAAATAGTCTTGAAATAAAAATTAATAATTGTAATGTCTGTGTTACTTTTATTGTAACATCGGTAGGCACTTACCTATAAGACTTTATTTAATCGATACGTTTAGTATTCACGTTCACTTGCAAAACGGTATTTTGACAATTTAAGTAGTCTTGAATACATAATTAGGACCAACTTAATTGTTCTCTTGATATTCATAAGCCTTTCAAAAAGACAAACAATTATTTTCTTAAGTACATTATGTCAAAAATCTAATTAAGTCACCAATTGTTTGTAGATACAGAAGCCATCCTAATTTACATATAAAAAAAATAGTGAATTAGGATGGCAGGAATAAATTCTTTTGTTTTATGATTTCAGCGTCGATATTGATAGTTCATATTTTTTACAACTAGAAGACGACATTTGAAATTACGGCCTTGGATAAATGACGATCTGTTTACCTAAACAGATTTAATTTAAACGTTTTGTATCAGATTTAATTTAAGATGCTCAAATTAAAACAGAAACCAAATTAACGTTATTCTAAGTAAGTATATACCTAACATAAAAACTCATTAACAAAGAGAATATTGTACACTTGAATCTAGCAAATATGTTCGACATTGGTCTGCTCAGTTGGCCTAAAAAAGCAACTCAAATGATAGTATCATTTGAGTTTTGATAATAGTATCACAAAAATTTTGACACCTAATTAGTTAATCTTTGTATTGGTGAGTCATTTAAAAATTTAGTAGTATTAGTAGCAAATAGCAGTACCTGCTTTTATTGCCTATGATAGCAAACGAGCTAATGTTTCATCAAAACGCCACTTATCGATCTTAAACAGCACTAACTTCAGTGCCGTCTGCCTGTAAAACGTCGACGTTTGAAAAAGAGCGTCGTCCATACTCTATCCCTCTCTGTCAGTCGGCGTACCACACCAAATAATTGTAGCATTGCTGATCATAATTAGGTACACAACGTTTTAGAAACTAAAATTCACTTGACAAAGGCTTTTGACAATTGTTATTTGTACAATATTTAACAAGGTATTTAAAACTGGGAATAAGTCTGATTCAGTTTGCCGCCCCCGTGTCGCTGGGTCAACGAATACGAAAATAGCTCTATATCAGACGACTTAACTAACTTGAGCGGAACAATGGCCGCTCATCTCTTGAACCCTTCTACTCATAGAGTTTACAGACTGTTTAATACTTCAGTAAACTTTAAACCTTCAATACACTTAGGTATGTGTACACGTTTTATTTGACGAAAAGAGAAAGCATACAAACGGCTAAATGTAAGTACCTACTATAAAATATTTTTAAATAAAAAAAACTGACTTCAAACAGAAAGGATACTAAAAAGTAAAAAATAAATTTACTTACCTAGCACAAAGTAATTCGTATTTTGATTTAGTTAATCAGAAATAATCAAATAAGTATTTTATAATTTTGAAGTCGATGCCAAGTTAAACAATATCTAGTTAAAAGTATTAAGAATCTTAATTTGCTATTGTAGTAAGGTTCTTGTAGAATTTACCTGTCATGGGTGATATACAGACATTTGTTTCAAAGATACAAAAGAACACTTAAATTGAAAACTACTCTATACATAAACACGGTACGTAGATTCGAAACGACTACAATCGAGTTAGTGTTTTAGATTTAATCTCAACCTAGAACAAATATTTGCTTTTATCCTGTGCAGATATCGAAACTCCAGCATTTAGCGTCGTTTTGATAGTGAAGTAGATACTTTACTTACTACCTCAACAACCACTAGGCACGATGGTAATGCCGTTAAAAGTTGACAACATATATACACTAATTTGTTTGCAATTGTTCTTTTAAAGGTTTATTACTTAGCCAAGTTTATATATATTTCTAAAACAAATAAAAGCGCTTATTTATAATTTAGATAGTGCAGAATATGTCAGTACCTTCTATGTGTAGTAAGTAGGTACTATCTTTAATGCTGGTGTCCATTCCTTGCATAAAAGCACTGCAATTATACTCTGACTAATGCCATTTCTAGGTAATTTAACGAGGTATCTGCAGAGAGATGACAAACATTCACCAATATATAAATAAGCTTTTCAATATTTGGGCTGTGTAAGCTGACAATACAATCAATGTGGGTATCAGGAACAGTCAAATGACAAAAGCTATGATAAATGTTATACGAAGTAGGTCACGTGTCGAACGGACGAGTAGCGTCGTCTCGTGGGCGCTTTCGCATCATTGTCACATGTTCTCACACCCGTTTTATTGGTTTTATTAATGACTAAGCCAAACTTTTATTAATCTTGTTAAGTAATTGTTATAACTACAAAAATCTGTATTTGTTTATAGTTACATGTCTCCTTACAACTGTATAATATGAACTAAATAATATTTCACATAATGATTTAATTGTTATAAACTAATATCGTAAGCCATGTTTGATATTAGGCAAAATTAAGGTATGTTATTGCCTAAGTAGCCAATAACAGAACATAATTTTGGGTGTCCCATCACTTATACAGGCTTCTGTCTGCAGCTATAAGCGCGTGGTATGTATTCCTTTATATTAATACGAGTACAACCTTCTTTCTACAGCTTCACTTGCGTCAGTGTTATATCGATCAGAGTAGCAGGGAGTAAGTTCCTCGGCAATAATGTAATTTTGTAACAATAAAATACTTTTTGAAACATGTTGAACTACATAAGTTTCAGGGATACCTAAGTAAAAGTATACTTAGTCTATGTCTAAACACAGACTTGTACCTAAAATACTAACTATTTGTATAACTTCCCAACTAGGTTAAAAAAAAATTGCTGCGTTTATTTCCAAGTGACTCATTATTAGGCTGTTTAACTACAGAGTGGCGCAAAAGTCATCAGGTAAATTAAAAGATGTTGTAGTTTTTGCAAATAGTAATAGAGTTTACTTTTCTAAAAAAACGTCCATAAGACATGAATCGCTATCCTCTCAAGAATTCGTGAAATGATTGTTCTTAATATCTCGTTTTTGTGACTTACATTGGCCGTCAAAATCGCCTGATTTAACCCTTCTAGACTTAATTTTATGGTGTTTCCTAAAGGCACGGTCTATGTTAACAAGCCTATCTACCTAAGACTCTTGAAGCTCTTATAGACAATATTTTTAATTACCACTTAGCGGATATATTTTTTTCTACTTAGCGAATAAAAAATGTACCCATCAAATTAACAAATTTTTTTTTTAAGTTTGCGCCACTTTGTATGATCATATGAAACGTTATATATTATATAAAATATGTTAGACCTATACCCATTCATTAACATACAAGAAAGTGAGAAACTAGGTCACCGATCTCAACTAATTCTCTTGTTTACCTTCATTCGGTCCGCGGCTGAAAATGATTGTACCTACATAAGTACCTCTTATTATAATGTCATTATCATAGAAAAAGAATCGAAATAATCGCTGTCTTAAATAAATAAAGCAAGAGCGTGAATAGTTACATTATTACAAATTTATTTTCTAAAAGTCACGAGATATATTATCTGAGAAAATGAAAAGCTTTTGTTAAGTGTTTGCTGTTCACTTGGCTTTGTTTTCGAAATCCTACCTATGATGGATGATAGTTGGCTTGCGGCAACCGCTCAATGAAAATGTTATTCGTTTCACTGGTTTATTGTTATTTACCTGCGGAAGTATTGTATGTATTTTAGGTACGTGTAAGTCAGATGGGGAACGGTGAAACCGAAATTAAGTCCATATGAGTCAGTGTAAGTTTAATATTAGCGAATACGAGCGAAGTAAAGGGGAAAGTAATATTATTTGTTTTTCCTTTTCATCTACGCGAGACAATGCCAGTTCCACTGTAAGTGGAATGGTATAGTAATTACTTTAATTTTGGCATTCAATTGTGAATGTTACATCGGTATGTGCCGATGATGAAAGTTACTATATCGATATCAATTACACGGAGGCTGCGGACACGTCTCGCATCGCGCGAACACAATAAATCGCCATGAATCATCGAGAGCCAATTGAAAAACCCGATTGACGCTAGCGTTGTGTAACGTTGGTACGTGATCCAGTGCGCGAAAGACAACCATTATGTAATACAATTGTCAAAATAAAATCGTATCGTAAAGCTGTTGTTAATGTACTATAATTTAGTGAAAGTTTTAATAGTTACAGAAAAATGTGCATTGTAACCCGTGCCGTGACACATGTAGGTGCAATTACGAACATACCATTCTCGGCTCTTGGAAAACATTTTAAGAAATTCTGTACAGTAACAAAAACTTGATGTTGAGAACAGTTCCAACCACAAGTTAAGCATAGGGTTGAAAACATACCTACACATTTAATCAGATAGATCTTAAATAATCCTTTGTGGCGCAGTACTAGTGTGTAGAGAGTTACGTCAGCACTACGCTAGCACTCGTCCCAGATTTATTAATAGAAGGATAAGGCTTTGCCGTAAAAAATCGGCCTCTTAACTGATTGCGGCAGTTGAAACCGTGCGCGGCATATAACAATATCTTGTTCCTTAACAATTAGGATCCAGTATTAAGCAGACGGTAGCTTGCCTTTATCTACAACAACAAATCATGGTGTTATAATATGCTTGTATTTGAGTACAGAAATATGCGAGAACTATGCAGATACAATATTTATGACACAAAAGGCAGAGAAATCGTGCACACAAATAATGGCATGCAGAACATTTCACAAACGCACAGCTACTACAGGTGTAACTCAATAAACAGGCAGGTGTCAGTTATAAGAAAATTCTATTGATAAAATAGCAGTAGCTCGTATTTTTACGACAAGTAATTTGAACACATGACGAATTACATCTATTTTTTAAAAACCACAGATTTCGTCTCCTTATTCGCATGTTGGCATATTATAAAGAATTACCTTCGATTAATCAATTCTGTACAGCCTCTAAAGGCTTTAAGGGTAGATAAATCAAGGTCGTGTGGCAGATTTAATATAAAGTTGCTCTTGCTAAAAAGAGAAATTAATGATGTTACATTTTATGTGTACCTACATTTAGATAAATCTTATATTTTTGGATGTACACGTTTGCATTGAACTGTAATTTCTTTAATGTGTATTTTATTTAATCTATATTAAAATTTAAATTTTATTTAGTCTGTAACGCATTCTAACAGCCTCTACATACTATGTAGAGTGTAGATTCATGCTTTTTGTTCAATGTGAACCTTCATCAAATATTTTTTGTATGAAGTATAAAGTGTATAGATATAAAATTCGATTAAACTCAATTCAGATAACGACTTCTAAACATTATTGATATGTAATATTTTTAGGAAACTGGCTGTTGTTTTTTTAGTCCAAATGTTTAAATTTTCTTAAATAACATGGAATAATGTAATGTATCATAATAAAACTACTATTGTAAGACAGCTGTACTAAAACCAAACATTGCTTTTCTACTTATTTTATTATCATAATTATGTAATTATCACTATGCAGAAAATCGTTGAAAGCATTCACTTAGTACAATTCATGTTTTAAGCAGATTATTTACGTTGAAAAGTGACTCATTGTTACTTATTCGAAACTTTAAATACTTAAAGGTGAATGAAATCAGCCCGTATCTAAAGTAAACATATTTGATGACATATAATTACTTATAGCCTTCGTTTTCAAAAACGTTAAAAAGACCATAAGTTTGCTAAGGATTTCAAAGAAATAGCAGTAAATTAAATAATAACACTTTAAAGACCGACATATAAAGAATTCAAAACAAAATAAATCGATTATGCAACAAATAGCCTTGTTAACAAATTACACGTCCAGGCGAAATAGTTGAGATGTTTTTGCATAGTTTAGTTGAAAAAACCTTATGGAAACTAAATTAATACTGATGATAATAATCAATAAACAGATAAATAATAATAATAATAATAATAATCGTATATTTCAGACAATTAAGTCCATTTTGTTAGTAACAAAATGGACAAATTTTAATTTATGCAATTCAGATTCATAAAATCGCATTAGGAAATTAATTAATCGTGGTTTGATTCCAATATTAAAATTGTAGGATGGATTACAATATTTGACATTGTAAATGCACCAAGTTTGATATCTCATTCATCTTAATTATTTTTTATGTGATCAAAACATGTTTGCGAAATTATTGCGAATTTCACCATATAAAATGAATATAGCATGTAGTCTATAATGTACCTATATTTCTATAGAACTAAAATTATATATTATATCAAAGTAAAACTGATATTGGCATGCATAAATTTTGCTATAAAATGAACCAACTCCTATCAGTTGGTTCATTTTATTAATAATTAAAACTATAATAAAGTAGCACTATTGCTACTATATTTTAATTTGCATATAGCTATTCAAATTTAAAAGAATATAGGTACCTATGACATGAGTAACTACTCAGACATTATAATAAAGTTATCAGATTCCGCAGAGTACCTTTTTGCGTAGTAACAAAACTCTAAAGCTAGACATCTGTGTTGTATGCATAATAGGAAAACTGGGCGAAGCGTATTGCAATGAATCAATATGTAAGGCATGAAGCGGCCGCCCGCCCTCGCACCGAAGCTTACTCACGGGGAACCGCGCAGGCGCACCGGCTCGTAGCACACACAGTATCGCTACCGTCACTATGTCACTCCTGAACGCCATGACTGTCTCACATCGCTCTCTAGCAGCCACTCGATGAACTTCAGCACTCCCGGCACTCTGCTTATAAATGCTTACTCAACGCTGACATGCAGGTGCTTTGAATATTTGGGGATACACTGAACCGGGTAGAAGACCGAACTGATCGTCGTTGCGCGCGATTAGTACGCGTACACTTATGAGGCGCCAGCTACTGAATAAGCATTGCGAGCCCCCGAATGAAGTGAACACCTTTCGCACCTCTGAGAGAAAGTCGAAGGAAAGTGCAGATTTTGGCTGTCAAGACACCGCCCACACGCTTCCCCTGAGGAGCATTGTCGCGAGTCATCCATCACTCGACCTCACCGACAGTCATTGGCTTCCGCTTATCATAACAAATGAACAATATCGACTGACGGACGCGGCCACTCGCTCGTGCTGTGCGGTCCGACACGCGCTCCCTCTTGCCTCCACCTTGTCTAATCAAATAACATACAACAACCTACTTAACATAACTATAACATCACTTTTATTTCACCGACCTCAGAAAACTATCAAAGAAAATTTGAAATTGGTACGGACTCGTAAAAATTTCAATATAATCCTACTAATATTATAAATGAAAAAGTTTGTGTATGTGTGTGTGAGTGTGTGTGTGTGTGTGTGTGTGTCTGTGTGTATATGTTTGTTACCACTCAGCGCCTAAACGGCTGCACCAATTTCTATGAAAATTTGTATGTAGGTACGTAGATTCGGTGCCGGAGACAGACATAGACGAAAATCGGTCTGGTTACCAAGTTACATCAATTAAACCCATACCAATTTCCGCGCGGGCGAAGCCGCAGGGCGCAGCTAGTATCATTATAAAATAAGCTGATAATAATATGTTGAAGACAACCCGCATTTTCTTTATCGCAAAAGGGTCGCTTTTCGCATGAACATATTGATTTAAACGCTTGGCAACAAAGAATATAATTATTTTCACACTGAACACAATTTACCGACTGTAAACAATTTACTCGTGTCATCACATTGTACCTACAGTTTTAAGGATCACTTAATAATACTTGTAGGTAGTAATAATTTATATGCTATATGACTTCTCTGTTCAAAAAAGAGCTAACCAAATTTATCAACCTCTATCCGGAATCGAAGGCATTCCTAAACCTTGTTTTGTACCAGGTAAGATAACTCATGTGTGTGGTTTTTAAAAGATTACTGGCAAATCAATAGTGTTTTTGGATCTTCTCTATTAAAAACTACTCATTTTGACCGGTAATTGTAGTTATGTATAGCCTTGTTATCGTGTCTTTTACTTAATGTACATACATACCTACTTTCATACACTACATTTAAGTAAATAATTAAGCTAAATCACAGTTATATTTCTACTAGAAAACGACGACCAATAAAACAAAAGAAACTTGTCTCTCCTACTAAAAAGTCTTAGCTGCCAATATCTTAGTTCGGAACATACTCATTGTCTAGAACACATTGTATAGGTATCAATGATGAATAAACGAGAGCCTTCTAATATCGAAGGTGAGTGTTCTTAGCTTAAAAATTTAAGGGGATAATTGACGTGACTAATGCAAAAGAAATGCAACCAAAACATTCAAGAGAAATCATATCTACATAAGCCCGTTATTTTTGGGAAAAGGTTTTGTACTTAAACTCTAATATTAGAGACCTTTCGCTAATGTAACGGAGCATTAATGTTAATTCATAAATTATTCCATTGAAGTTAAGAACTGTCCATATTACATATATTGTTCAGAATATTGTTCTACTGCATAAAGAGAAGATGAAACCAAACATGCTCAAGTCAGATTAGCAATTTTGGGAATATTTCTGATAAGTGTAAACCGCTAAGTTCGACACTATTTATTTCACAAAAAATAAAAAATAATTTCATATTTATAATAAAAGTATCACAATAAGTAGGTATATCTTTTAATTCAAAATCAGTCTGAATACCGCCACTGCAATCTGCTCAAAAAAATAAGCCGTAACTACATATATAATAAATAACCTTTAGAAAAATTAAGTTAAAATCCTTCTAATGTAAGACGTGTTATTGCAAAACATGGTTGAATAGTTGCTTGAAATACTGAACATAGACTTCTCCCAAACATTGAGATTTGCCATAGTCACCACGCTTATATTATTACTATTATTTCTATAGATATTATTAATAGTATTTAAACCCTTGTTAGTTATTGTAATGGACACACATGGTTCCCTGGTGTCTCGCCGCATTGCTACACTCCTACACCGAATAGATATATGTACAAACAATTCTCATTCGCCTCCTACAGTGTTTACAATTGAGAAAGTAATACGTGGTAGTAGCACACGTCAAAATAAGATTGATAAACATTTGAAAATAAGACAGTTTCGAACGAGATTAGTGATAAAAGCAAATTTAAAATGATGGAGTTTTTGACATTAGACGATAAGAATAAAATTATTGATTAACCCTTTAACACTACTGTAGGAACAATAGATGTTTTATTGTCATCACGGCCATTATACGTTTACGGTCCCGGAAAGTGTTAACTAATATCTAGTTCTAATATCTTTTTGACTTTATCGTTAAGCGCTGATGCGCTTTTACAACATGTTAATCTTATTGAGAGCGCTTCAGCGCCAAACGATCAATTGCATAAAATCGGGATTTTAAACAATATTGTATTAAAGATCGTACCTATAAAGAAAGCCACTGTAAGCAGATGCAAGGCTGATGAAACAAATTTGTAAGTGATATTTATTACACTTTCGTTTTCATTTATACTGCTGCATTAAAGGAAGACGATAGCGATGTGCACAGGACAAGTTTCGAAAGTCTTAATTTAAAGTTTTTAAAGAAATTCATTTTGCTATTTAAGTGATGCACTTACGTCTTTCTTTCTTATGAGGGCAGCAATCCATTCCAAAATATTTTAATATAAAGTTCGATTATTTTCAAAGACAAAGGGTAGTTTCGAAATTGAAAAGCTCAGATTTTTATGCCAGCCAACAGCGTTACCTGTTGTGAGTACAAAGTACGTAAGTAAACATTGTAAGTTAATGATTAATTCTCTAAACATTTCAATATATAGAAAAAAAATCACGTAAGTTACTTACCGAGTGCAAGATTCTGCAACAAAGCAGAGGGCCTAGACAAGTGGAAAATCGAAAGGGTTGACATAAGCTTTCGCCAACATTGCCGTTAGCTTATGTCAATCCCATACATTTTTTTATCTATTTTATGAATAGAATAGAAATCTATGCCACTTGTCTACGCCCTCAGAGCGCAAAACAATTGTATAAGTTGGCAGTATCTTATTAATACGAATTTAAAAACATTCTATAGAGAAATAGCTCAGATAGCTCTTCATCCAGAAATTATATATTATTATGGCTGTCGCACCTACATTAATTAGCCCTAGGTATACCAATTAAAATTAAAACTGAAAGGGCAGACAATCAGATAACAGGCATCTTTTAGAAGTAAGTAAAACTGATATTACCTACTTAATAAACACGCTAACGATTTTTTTTTCTAGATGCTGTCAATAATTAATGGAAGAAAATTTAATTCTGAGAGTCAATACCAGTGGCGCTGCTATTATTATTTTTGTACATACCTGCTACCGGCTAAACTCGCACATTGACAGATTCATGGCAGAGCTACTGTATGTAAACCCACAACGCGGCAAAGGCTATCAATATTATTACATTAATTTTAAAATATTTGACTACTAGGCAACTATTTTAAATAAACTTGCTCTAAACATTTTGTTAAAAGTTAATAATTATGAATATAACATAACGGCGCCTACGCTTGTTACATTCATGCATAAATTGATTCATCCTATTCATAGCATTCCTAAGTAATGGAACATTTCATTTCATATTACACTTAATGAAATAATTTTAGCGTAAGCCAGGACTCGCGACTCCTCGACTCGATGCGGGCGCCGGCCGTCTCCGCCGGTAGTGGTTTGCGAACGCAGAATAATAATGAACTAAAACCACGCACATCACACATACAGCCCTTTTATAGTTATCTTTTATACCACTGCTTAGTAAACGTTAAACGATGACAAACGTAGTTCATGTGACAACCTGCAGTACCTGCAAAATAAACCAACTTTGTGTATCTAGTGGCTTAAAAAATAATTACCTCGAGTCGTTGGCATTTTCGCGCGCCCTTGTGTGTTCCACATGTTCGGACAGCGTCACAGCGGTGAATCACTACTGAAAAAAAAACCACGTCGAGGGACGGCGGAGAACGCGGGTGACGCAGCGGGCGCGAGTCATTGATCCCGCCACAGTCCCGGGCGGTCGACGCGATGTCGGAGCTGCCCGAGCCGCTCCTCCCGCCGCTCGCGCTCGCCGCCTACCTCGCGTGCGTCGCCGGCGCTGGCGCCCTCGCCAACTGCTCCGTGTTGGCCGCGCTCTTCAAATCTTCACGAAGTGGTAAACAAAACAAATTGTCACTTACTTTAACTAACTAGTTTTCGCTTGCATAAGTAATAACAATAAAAAATAGTAATACCCTTTCAATTTAGCGAATTTCTACTAGGTGAACTTAATTTACCTATATTTTGATGGATTAGAAATGCCCTCATCTCTTTCTCCATACGAAGAGCAGTATGGAACATGTTAGTGCTTCTTTTGGAATTTTTAACATATTACGTGACATTCTTATTAATTATTTAAATAAAAGAAAAGATTTGTTTTAAATAAGATACTAGTATCTGGTATTACTGGTATTACTTGCACTACCAACAGTTTTTGTTAATGAAGCGATTCTCTTCCACCCGATATACTTTAACTTAAAGTTCGTTAACAATAGAACAGGCTACACAAAAGGTAAATTAGGTATGTTTAAATTTATAAATCGATTTTACTTCCAGGTTTGCTGACAATTGTTTTACAGTTGGCTGTAGCAGACTTTATTCTTGGAACGTCAATATGTCCAGAACTATGGGCTTACAATGCGAGATCATGGGGTTTCGGTAATCAAAGTTGCATAGCATATCGAGGATTAAGCATCTTTGCGTCTACAGTATCATCTTATCTAGTAGTTACTATCGCTCTACATTCCCTCGCCACTGTTAATGTAGAAGAAAAAGCTTTAAGTAAAGAAATTAAAAGAAACTCACAAGACGAAGATGAAGAAATAAGATCTTCACGACATAGTTTAGTTACGAGTAGTGACTCCTCCACTCCTCCGCGAACTATGAACTTAGACTACAGACTAGCAGGTAAACGGATCTCAGTAATACAACCTACAATATTCATCTGGGTTCTATCTATATCGTTAAGTGTGCCAGAGTTCGTGTTAGCTACTACAGTGCATTTAGATCATGACGTTGTGATATGCACTATCGTAGACACAAGTCAACGCCTCCGAATGTATACAATCCTCGCTGTCTTCAATTTGGTTTTACCAATTATTGTAATGATTGTGGCTGCTGTATTAGTAATTATAAAATTAAGGATTAAGAAAATCTTATCACAGATAGGAAGCTTCGAGTCAATTGCAGCTTTAAAGCTATCATTATGGTTAATATTAGTGTACCTTGTGCTATGTACTCCTCGCTCCGCTATCACGGCCTATAATGTTTATTCAAAAACTACACAAGGCAATCAAACGTCTTTAGCTCAAAATGATGAGATGTCTTCAGTAAACTTAGCTATAAGTAGTACTTACGTTATTTCAATATTAATACGACCACTATTAAGTATTATCCTTTTGCCTCGTGTGAGAAAATCATTTTCTTTTGGCTCTTACATCGAAGCAAATAATGTGTGAGACATAAAGCTACTTATAACTACTAAATACGCATTTATGTAAACATCCATTTTTTTTTCAAATAAAGTATACAAAATATTAATGATAAAATGTAATAAATAGTCAGTAAGTAGGTAACACATTGATTCTATTCATTCCAGAAATATAAATTTGTATTTGTAATTAATTATACGATTATGAAACCAAAAATAATAGATAGGTACTATTGTATCTGCACAAATCATGATTTTGTGAGTAGTCGCAAAACTAAATAATAGTGGAGTGACTTATTTAGTATTAGTAAGTATTCGACGCAATTTTTGGTAACTAGTGCCTTTAAGATATATCAGTTTTATATTGACTTTTTAATAAATGTTTTGTAAATTAACATTTTGCATTTAATTTATTTGTTATCAGCTCTTACCCGCAGCTCCGCCCGCGTAAATTTCGGTTATATCTCTGTTTATACATTGATGATTTTTGTTACAATATTTTATCCCCTTTAAGGGCCTATGTTGTTCCCTGAGATCTAATTCCATATCTATACAAAATTTTATCAAAATCAGTTCAGTGGTTTAGGCGTGAAAGCGTAACAGACATACAGACAGAGTTACTGTTGCATTTATTTATTTATTTATTATTTATTTATTTATTTATTGATAAAGTATTTACAATATCATTAGAGATAAAAAATCCAATACGATATCATAAAAAACCTAAAGTTTAAAACAATATAACTAATTACTAACTATAAGTACCTATATATCCAATACTATACATTTTTGTGCAACATCCTTGAATTTTGACAGGGTACATTGAAAATATCAATTTCTATAGAAATAATATTAAGGCGCGCGACAATGGAGCAAATTTAAGTAGATTCGTCCTCACCAATTTGTTTTGTTTATAATATTAGTATGGATTAAGGAGACAGCTACCTACGCATCTACCTGTTTTTAAGATGTAGGTATACGTTCTTTCATAAGAGAGGAAACAGTAGACTAAGTACCTAGGTACTCTATTATTAGATAATAAGCCCTTATCCCCAATTCTTTGGAGTCGACGCATTGTGTTTTCTTTTCATAATTTAAAGGAAGGCAAAGTTTTCAAACAATATATGAATCTGGGCTATGTTAGCCTTGACTTTGAAAATCTTTACAACCCGTACCCGTACCCATAGGTAGCTTAATCATTTTATTTATTTATCTTATATATCTTGTATATATTATATACTTGAAGAAAACTATTTGGCTACCATACAAAAAATTGTCCTATGTGCTATTAAAATCATTATTATTTGTGAGATAAGCGACAGCGCCAGCGGTTCTGAAAGGTACTAATTTTACAATTTCTCACTTATTTATTACCTACTTCTTCGTTGGTAAATCGCAAAGGATTATTTTTTATGCGATATTCCATAACTTTAAATTAAAGAGACCAAGGAATACTTAAAAATCGTCTAGAAATACATTAAACTAATACACTTTTAAGTAATTTGAAACAAACAAAACTTGCTAGGTGTTTGTATTTGATTAACTATATTTATATGTAATATAACTATGTAATTAATAAACCAGAGTATCATATTAGTTAGACATAAGTACCTACCTCAAGTAACTAAGTAAAATACTATGAATAAAATAGTAAAATGAATTTAAATTCGTGCTGTGACGTGCCTCCAACTTATCGACTATTAGGTAAAGCTCAACTGGTCACTATTGATGCAGGTTTTCTTGATTTTCTCGACCTTGCATTTTATTATGCCTCTCAGAATTGCAAAGTTAATATAATTAGCGCAATTTCATTCTTGTCTTTGGTTACTGCTCTGTTCCCGTCGCCAGTAGCGTGATTTTACATAGCTTAAAACATTCTTCAAGCAAAAACTTTAATATACCTATATATTATAACAGGGCTATCATACGCAAAAAGAATTATTCATATGCGCGTTTAACAAACAAACTCTTCTGCATTATATTGTATAGATATAGATATGAATTTAATACTAGGTATAGTTTTGAGCGCTCTTATATCTACACGAGAGAAATAGCAATTCAAGTAATTTTTATAGCAGGTCTATAGAAAAAAAATAAAAAGGTAATGCAGTAGACAAGCTGGAAACACTGCGTTTTTAAGTCTACCACTAAACAATAAACAGTAGGTATGCATGGTGACAGACGAGCGAACCGCCCACATGATGGTAAGTGGCTGTACTGTAGCTTCCAGAGACGTTCGGCCCCGAGCTCTTAAGGCTGCAATCTTCTTCAGGAAAACTACCTACGTATGGCTCCAGACGAGTTGTTCTAATTTTATTACGAAATCTCATGACAGGTAGTTTGGGTATTCGTTGCATTTGTGTATTTGCAAATTTCGACTAAATTATAGGCAGTTATCTTTTCAAATGGTAAAATAGACATTACTACCTACCTCTTTTTATTAATTTCTTTTAATTTTTAAATTAAAACGAATGGCTCTTTTTACAGTAATAGCCTACCACTAAAATACTTATTCCTAAATACTCGGCTATTTACTATGTTGAACAAGCCACAAAATCTATAGCACTTACCTAAATAAATAACCTAAGTACATCATATAGGAAAATATGTTTATCAACAGTTACATTCTAAAATATTGAACACTTTGTATCCAGACAGTGTGTAAGTAGGTACTTCGCAAATAACAGAGGAGAAACGACAGACGGAAGGCTTGTCTCGATCCCCCCCTAAAACCTTAATTAGGTACCCCAGAACTACCTACGTAAAGTATGACAAACTACAAAAGCAATTTAAAGCAATTTTATTGTCTACAAAACAGAACAACTTAGTTTGTTTTAGACAATTAGATGCGATGAACGAATATCTTTACCTTTAGGAGATTAAGTACCTAGCTACCTACACTATCACACTTAAATGCAATATTTACACCCGTTGAGTCACACCCATAGATTATACGTCACACTAGTTTCTATTACACGTTACCCAATGGGAACAAAATCTCAAAAAGTTGGCCACCTGAGAATGGCATAAGTTCTACACATGAACTGCATTTTCTCAAAACTTCTCTTTTGCAGTAGATACTCAGGTATCTTCTTTGTTGGTACCTGGTCTACGTTTAGCGGGGTAGTTTGGTCGATGGCTCATCTTTGTTAAGGAGAATTTTGCCCTGCAGTGGGGGAGTATCGGGCTGGGCTGGTATTATTTTTATTTCTAAGAATATCTACTGCTGAACGTAGGCCTCTCTTCAAAGACTTTCATTTAAAAGCTTTCGTAAATAACTGCTTAATAAATAAAAATGTTTAAACCGGCAAAAGACAGGACACATTACTTACATACACGATTGATGAGTATGTATAAAATGTACCTACCTCATGTGAAAGTAGTGTCGCTAAGGTAACCACTTACCAACAAATAGTGGGTATGCTTGTTTGCCGCCTTTTTAATATAAAAAGTTATGTTAGAACTTGGCAAAAAAAATTAATTGCCTAACCTACTTCAAATTCAACTGTTTTATATTAAAGTAAACACGCTCCACATTCTGCAAAGTTCAAAAACCGGTCAAGTGTGTACGTCAGATAGATACCTACTAGATATCCACTACTTACTGACTAGTATAGGATAATAATATCATTACGCGTAACATTGACAGATTTATAAATACCTAGTTAAGAGGTATTATGGTGCTCCCTGACCGCGACCTTCAATGTAACGTTAGAGATCCGAGCATTAGGTACCTACGTTATGGTGATGCAAAAGGAGTGCGCAACTTGTAATGATACAATTTGAGCGTTACATTGGTGAGGGAGGAAAACCCATAGTCTAGATTCATTTTGGTTCCAGTGAGATTTTTTTCTGCTTAGAACCAAATATATCGAATTGATGATACTGTGTGTAATATTTTGAATTTGGTATGTTATCTACATTACAAACGAATGCTCGGCAATCAAGAAAGCAGTTTGTAACGTAATGATCGGATTCAAATCTGTAAACGTTACATTACAGGCGAATGTTCGCGGTGAGGGTGCACTTTTAAAGTCAATCCTAATAGATTGGGAAAGTGCGAATTAGGTACTTACACAATTTTATGTACAACTTTTTATGCAACTCCTTGATAACAATGCCCAAGTTCTCTAGTCACGATGGAACCTTAAATCTCAAGTCCACACATCACTAATACCAATAAATACGCGAAAACGTTTACTAACGCCATCTACCTGAATAATGACATACTGAAGCCGTAACGCTTTCTCATTATTTCTATTGAGTAGGTAGGTATTTCAAAATTTATATATTTTTTTTTTTTATACGACTAAGGTGACAAACAAGCATACGGCCCGCCTGATGGTAAGCAGTTACCGTAGCCTATGGACGCTTGCAACACCAGGAGCATCACTAGCGCGTTGTCGACCCTGTTAAAAACCTTTTAACTCCTTTCTTGAAGAACTCCATGTTGTAGTCTCTCGGGAAAACCTCGACGGGGAGCTCATTCCACAACCTTATCGTACGAGGGAGAAAGTTTCTCTGAAACCTCACTGTACGGGACCTAAGAGGTTCTAAGGTGTGAGGATGAACTCCCAGCCGATGGCGGGAGGTGCGATGATAAAAAGTGGCCGTTGGCACCATCCTAAACAATTCCTCAGAACAGCCCATTATACAGGCGATAGAATACACATAAGGAGGCAACGTCTCTCCTTAAGCCTAGTGATTCAAAACCGCCTGTTAGCTTGGGATTGTCGACAACTCTTACAGCACGCCTTTGGACCGCGTCAAGCGGCCCAAGCTGATATCCGGGTGCTCCCGCCCAAAGATGGCAGCAGTACTCCATGTGGGGACGAACTTGAGCTTTGTAAAGCAATAGTCTTTGCCCCGCACTGAAGTACCGCTTCGCCCTGTTGAGCACACCGAGCTTTTTGGAGGCCAACTTGGCTTTAGCCTCCAGATGACTGCGGAACTGGACGCTGCTGGAGATGTCGATTCCAAGGATCTCAAGGCTTTCAGATGTTGTAAGGGCTGTGTCTTGGAATTGCGGAAATTTATATTCCTTTGTTAAGCACATTGCTATATCAGCTTACACACAAATATCACGAGGTCTTCTACATCGGTTTATACCACAGAATAAGCCACAAAGTTACTTAAGTTATCGCAGGGCCGGATCTAGGAAGGTGCAACAAACCACGTGCAAATACTGCAAACCCAAGTGCCAAAATCCTTCAAAGCCTCGCTTATCATCAGCCGACTGAAGACCGCCGGCTTTCTACTGTACCTGTTAGGGTGGGCGCCACTGTTTCTGCCCCGGGATGACTCAGTTATCGGTGCACCAGTCGCTAAACCGTCTGGCATTATGTTTAGGCTTCGGCTCTCAGAATTCAAACTAATAACTGTTCTGGAATAGTATTGTATACTTATCTATGGTACCTTTATTCTATGTCATCTAGGAGGTTCCCTCTCTACCTTATCTGTGCAGTTGACTAGTAATTCTAAATAAAGTGTTATTGAATCCGTTTCAATCTTTTATTATAAAACAATAACGGACAACTAGGTATACATGTTTATCCTATTTTAGAATTACTTGTAATATCATACTAAGTACCTACTTCATCATGTCAGCCAGAAGACGACCGCTGCTGGAAATATTATGCCTCCCCCTAAAGCGATTTCCACCACCGTCTTAAAAAGACGCGTATGATCCATCTTATACGTCTTGGTTCTTTATCCCCAGCATCTGTATCTGTGACAAGTCGGAAGCTTAATATTGCAAATTATATTGCCACTGGCAATAAGGCGACTAATACGTTCGCGTAGCGGAAACTTGAATTTCTCCGAAGTTTATGCATGCACTAATTTTATTCATACATACACAAACAATTACACACAAATACACACTAATTTTTGGACACATCTCTTTTCTTCTAAAGTCTATGGATTAAAAAAAGTTCCGCCAGGACAACGTTCGCCCAGCGGAATCAGTTTTTGGTGAATTTCTCCACAATGGCTGCGTGCACAATTTTTTTTTTTACCATACACAATTATATGACGTCATACACTAAATCTCTGCATAATTAAAATCTTTAAATTCAACAACATTCCGCTGCGCGAACGCACACCTTACTATAAAACTAAAATTTCTGAATCCGCTTGCTACTCCACTACTGTTGGTAAAATGGTAACACTGACAAAAACAATATCGTCTTTGAAATAAAGTAGATAAGTACACTAAGTAGGTACCTACCTCTAAACTAATATTTTTTTTTTTTTATATTAGCCTACCAAAGTGACTCCACTCTGCCTGATGGTAAGCAGTAAGTGGAATCCAGAAGTGGCGGACACCATTCCAAAAGCCAAACTACTGGTATGGTGGCCTCCACTATGGCGGCTTAGTGAGATGCTTTTTCACGCCCCGCTTAAAAGACCCAGGATCAAAATTAGATGGGAACACATGCGCTGGCAAAGAGTTCCAGGCTTTAATTGAGCGACAAAATTATGAAGTGCTGAACCGTTTGGTTCGAGACCCTTTAGATTCCACTGTGAAAGGGTGGCACTTTAGTCCCGCACGTGTTGTTCTGGATAAAAAGGGAGAGGGTGGGATTAATTCAAAGAGCTCTTCAGAACACTCTCCATGGTTTATTTACTCGTTTTATCATATTTACTCGTTTTATGAAAGATCATAGATTTATTGCAATGCCTCTTCTTCATATAACGAAGATTGACTAAATAAATTAATGTATTGCGAATACAGTGAGTAAAACAGTACAAGTAGACAGGTAAAGAGTTACAATGAACTTGTGCTTACTTATGTAAATGGAACACAAGTTTAGTGCCTTCTTTATTTTTTGTTACTTATTTTAAATACTTACATTATCTGCATCCAATTTTTCTAGTGCACTGATGAGGGTTGTGTGTAATTTAAACACAAGAAAATCTTGTTTAAATTAGAAATTTTAACACTATAGCTCCTAAATCAGTACTAAACTACAACTTCAACGGAAGCGTTCGGGCGGTGTGATGTTATGACGTCACAGCAGCGAGCGCCGGTCAGCGGAATCTCGCCAGGCACTTGTTTTTAAAATTCAATATCTCGAAAACTATTGAATGTATCGAAATAAGTTTTCACACATATTTTTTATTGTCAATAGAGAATATGGAGGACTAAAAATCAAAATTAGGTAACATTCTTCATTAACAAAGGTTTCTGTCTACCTTACAATTCGGTGTAAAATTATGCTTATTTTTAAATATTTTAATTTTTTTTGTCTTTTCTGCAGTCAAAGGTAAGGTGGACTCAATTTGTGTGGTATAAGTGCACAATCATAAATTATTGTTGTGATTGTGAATGTGTATACATTGAACTACGGTAGGTATACGGTAAAACCAACGTTTAGTCGGTCATTCATTAGTCGAAATGTCTCAAAATTCGAGAATTGGTCGGTCCTTATGAAACGAGATATTTGCAATATATCTAAATTAGATACCGACTGATTCCGGGTATAATCAGATATTCGCTAGGTAATATGGTTTTCTTTTTTTTTGACATTTCTAGAGTTATACATGCCTCTAGGACCCAATACACTGTTGTCATGGGGGACTTTAACGCAAAGCTGGGTAGACGAAGCGGTAACGAGTTGGGGCAGTTTGGATTTGGATCCAGGAATCCCCGGGGCCAAATGCTGGCTGACTTCATGGAGAGGGAGGGCCTCTCTATTCTTCAAGAAGCGCGATAGCCGCAAATGGACCTGGATTAGTCCTGATGGTGTCACAAAAAATGAGATTGACTTCGTCATGTCGACCAGGCGGCAAATATTTAATGATGTCTCAGTGATCAATGCGGTGAAAACCGGAAGCTATCACCGGATGGTACGATGCACATTAAATATCAACCCTAAGCTGGACCTGTATTGACTGATGAAGTCTGCGCTCCGACCTGCACCGATTGAAATTCAAAGCTCCGAGAGCTTCCAACTCGAACTTCTTAACCGCTTCGAAAGCCTCGGCGATTGCGTAGACGTGGACGAATACAGCAACAGGTTCGTGGAAACTGTTCGTTCGGTAGGGTCTAACATCTTTAAAGCCCACCGCAGTAAAGGACCAAGAAAAATCACCAACCAGACCCTCAAACTTATGGGACGAAAGGCGCAGGATGGTACTGCGGTCCCCAGGGGAAGCGAGTGACTATCGGCGGCTCAACAGACGGATCTCCAAGTCTTTGACTCGCGACCTTCGCCAATTTAACACACAACGTGTTAAAGAGGCTATAGAGCGCAACAAAGGCTTGAACGTGTTCGCACAAGATCGGTCTGTCGGGCAGAGACGACTTGTCAAGCTGAAGACTGGGGACCGCAGATTCATCTCGTCTAAGCCAGAGGTTTTAGAGGAGGTCGAGAGGTTCTACGGACAGTTATACACGACACAACATGCACCTGTTAGCTCCCTAGCATCAGATCCAAGAGCTAGGTTAACTCGACATTACACCGAAGACATCCCGTACGTCAACTTGTGCGAGATTGGTATGGCCCTCAGACAGCTCAAGAACAACAAGGCGCCGGGTGAGGATGGAATCACAGCCAAGCTACTGAAAGCAGGCGGAAATCCTGTCCTGAAGGCCCTTCAGAGGCTCTTTAGTGCCGTCCTCCTCGGGGGCAAAACGTCACAGGCATGGCACAGGGGTGAGGTGGAGCTGTTCTTCAAGAAGGGCGATGAAACCCTTCTGAAGAATTACAGACCTATCACACTCCTGAGTCACGCCTATAAGCTGTTCTCGAGTCATTACTAATCGTCTCGCAAACAGGTTCGGCGAGTATAACCGGCCCCTATGCTAAGCGTTTGTGGACTATGAGAAAGCCTTTGATTCGATCGAGACCTGGGTCGTGCTGCAGTCACTCCCAAAAGTGCCATATTGACTATCGATATATCGAAGTGCTGAAGTGTTTGTATGAAAACGCCACCATGTCAGTACGAATTAATGGTCAGAGCTCAAGACCTATCCAGTTGCAGCGAGGAGTACGACAGGGAGATGTTATATCTCCGAAACTGTTCACCGCTGCACTGGAGGATGTGTTTAAGCTTCTGACCTGGAATAGACTTGGCATCAACATAAACGGCGAGTACATCACTCACCCTTGATTCGCGGACGATATCGTGGTCATGACTGAGACCGTGGAGGACCTCAGTGCAATGCACGATGACCTCAGTAGTCTCTCGACAAGTGGCCTAAAAATGAACATGGACAAGACTAAAGTCATGACCAATGTCCATGTTACACACACTCCTATCACGGTCGGAGGCTCGATGCTCGAATTCGTTGACGAGTACATATAACGGGTGGCGCAAAAGTAAAGACCCTATTTGGTTCAGCTATAACATTTTTTCTAAATTAGAAAACTAGATTTAGATTTTTTTAAATGTATATTTGTGCCATTAAATTTCGTACCATTAGGATTTAAAGATGATGTCTTTTAAATGGTGACCTCCAGAGTTGATACACATTTGAGCCCTATTTATGACATTTTGCATAACTTGCCGTAACACTTCCTGCGATATGTTCGTTATTTCTTGACGAATGTTTTCTTTTAGAGCTGCGAGAGTCTGTGGCTTGTTCACATACACCCGAGATTTCAAAAAACCCCAAAGAAAGAAGTCTGGACTGGTCAGATCGGGTGATCTTGCAGGCCAAGGCAAATCGCCAAAACGAGAGATAACTCGGCCTGGAAAAGCGTCCCTCACTAAGTCCATAGTGTCGCGCGCTGTGTGTGCCGTAGCGCCGTCTTGTTGAAACCAGATGTGCTCCAGCCCCAATTCGTCCAAACTGGGTATCAAAAACTCACGTAACATGGTTCTGTAGCGTTCTCCAGTGACAGTAATCGCATTGCCTCCAGCGTCTTCGAAAAAATAGGGTCCGATCACTCTGTCAACACAGATGCCACACCATACAGTAACTTTTAGTGGGTGTAGAGGTGTTTCTTGAATAATGCGCGGATTATCAGTGCCCCAGAACCGAGTATTCTGCTTATTGACATGCCCTGAGAGATGGAAATGGAAACGCAGGAAGTGTTACGGCAAGTTATGCAAAATGTCATAAATAGGGCTCAAATGTGTATCAACTCTGGAGGTCATCATTTAAAAGACATCATCTTTAAATCCTAATGGTACGAAATTTAATGGCACAAATATACATTTAAAAAAATCTAAATCTAGTTTTCTAATTTAGAAAAAATGTTATAGCTGAACCAAATAGGGTCTTTACTTTTGCGCCACCCGTTACTTGGGACAAACAGTCCGATTATGTAAGTCCAATTTCGAGAAAGAGGTCACTCGTCGAATCCAACTCGGCTGGGCAGCGTTCGGGAAGCTACAACATATCTTCTCGTCCGCACTACCGCAGTGCCTCAAGACCAAGGTCTTTGACCAGTGTGTGTTGCCAGTGATGACATACGGAGCAGAGACGTGGTCGCTAACTATGGGTCTTATCCGTAGGCTCAAAGTCGCTCAGAGGGCGATGGAGCGGGCTATGTTAGACGTCTCCCTGCGCGATCGTTTGATAAATGAAGAAACCCGCAGGCGAACCAAAGTAACTGACGTAGCTTGCATAGTTGCTTCTCTGAAGTGGCATTGGGTAGGATACATAGCTCGCAAAACTGACGGCCGCTGGGGCAGAAAGATTCTAGAGTGGCGACCATGAACCGGAAGACGCGTGGGCAGACCTCTCACAAGGTTGACCGACTACCTTATACAGGTGGTGGTGGTGACAGGCAACCGATGGATGAGGGCGGCGAACGACCGACAACGGTGGCGGAAATTGGGGGAGGCCTATGTCCAGCAGTGGACGTCTTGTCTGATATGATGAATATGGTTTTCGAGATATAGGTGGCCGTGCCAACCTGAGCGCTGTTTGGCACAGCCACCAATACCCCTCCTCCTATAACGTTTGAACAGAGGGCCGTAGAATCCTGAATTTTTGTATGTAATGTTGACTAATTTACAGACTAATTCTAGGTTTAGATTCAGATTTTCGCTAGGTGCTACGGTTTT
Organism: Parascotia fuliginaria; assembly: GCA_963082885.1. Classification (NCBI taxonomy): domain Eukaryota; kingdom Metazoa; phylum Arthropoda; class Insecta; order Lepidoptera; family Erebidae; genus Parascotia; species Parascotia fuliginaria. Next base: position 14,889,165 of record OY720172.1, read on the forward strand.
CGAGATAAGAGGTGGCTGTGTCAACCTGAGCGCTCAGTTTGGCACAGCCACCAATACCTATTCCCTTATAACTTTAAAACGGTGGTCAGACTAATTCTGTTATTTTGCGGCCAATATTGATTAATTACAGAGTAATTCGTCATGTAATTAGATTTTCAGTTCGCGATGGTGGCTGTGCCAAGATGAGCTATACGAGGGACTTTCGTCTCCGTGGGACAAAAACCCCTGAATTGTGTAAAAATTACCAGAGTACTTAATTGTCATGGACTCAACGCCTACGATGTGTCATTTGATACGGAAATTGCGTCATCGTATCGACGTGCAGACCGTACATACGTCACTATTAAACGTTATATTTTTTTCAGGAACTTTCTACTTTTATCTAGCCCGGTCTGTGTCCGCCATACTTTTTGTACGGGGTATTTTTAGTTCTTGGTGTGCGCTATTCGATACAATTTAATTAAAAGAATCTATATCGATGGACAAAAAAGGACCCGAGGGAGTCCCTCGTTTGTGCAGGTCTTTATTTTATCGCAGTAGATCCATGCAAGTAGGACATGATGACAAGCGTGAATATTTTTTCCTGGTAGGTATTCTACGATCATTAGGTAGCTAGGTAGGTAGGTACCTACTTTCAAGTGTTCTTTAGGGTTATTTAAAGGTAGCGGTTTATTTTATATTGGTTCTAAAACTAAAAATTGTATTTAATACAAAAGTTTATTGGTGAAAACATGAAAAATATAATAGATTAATTAATGGCTGATAAATGCAGCAGAAATGTTACAATATTGGCCATCACAAACTATTTCGCTAATAAATGCCTGAAAATTCAGAATGCTATTATTAATCAGTGATGGGCACAACAAAATGGTTAATGTCAATAATAAAAGACCTTTGGTAATATTTAAATTTTAGAGGACATCACAAAATCCACAAGACACTAACAAGTTTTTTGTGCCCTAATATTTGATACAGCCATTTATACAGGTGGAATTTTTATTATATTTATGAAAATCTAGATTTCATTGGGTCGATTTTGGGCGCACTTCAACAAATTTAAGAAATAACTAATAGCATAATTTTTAAAAACAACATTCACCATCATGATCTCCATTTCACTGCGGACATGCGGCGAAAGGAATGTTATTTGTGGCCGACCAGGCTATTAAGTTTTATTCTATAAGAAAGGAAAACACTTTTAACTTAAGAAACCGTAATTTTAATAACTTAAGTTATAAATATTTATATTCATCGGGTCAGCTCGATATCTGTAATCCAGTGTAAATACAGAAATACAAAACCGTCAAAGATGACACATAACATTTAATTTTAGACGGAACGTGAAGGTCCGCTGCGAACGACATTTTTAACATTTTTACAAGCGACGGCTCGCATCAGCGGCGGAGGACCCGCGCCGCGCGGCGTTCTCGAATGTTACTCGTTTTCTTATAAAACACCAATGAGAACAAATGCGTGTGCTGGGGGTGAGCGCGGCGCGAGATTAGTTGTCGCCGCCCTCGGCGGGCTCGTCGCCGTCGCCCTGCGTGTCCGACGTCCACAACGTCAGGTTGTCTCGCAGCAGCTGCATGATCAGTGTCGAGTCTTTGTACGAGTCTTCGTTCAGTGTGTCTAGTTCTGCGATCGCATCATCGAACGCCTGCAACATACATTTACAACTGTCATTATCTATTCTACAGCAATCAATACACTAAATAAAATAATGTCATTCTCTTTTAGAGAAGATTCACTTTAGAATTCTTACAATTAAACACTCTAATGCTGGCTGGATCGAGGATTAAAAGGTTAATTGCGTACACACGCCCATGCTAAGGTAACATTAGTGAATTTAACTACCAAATTATTTTAATGATGAAATAATTTAATTTACATGCAACTGACTTAGGAGACCTCAATGCACTAGCAAGAAATTTATCAGTTAGTAGTTACAATACTGTGTCATACATAAACACTAATATTTTTCGTTTTTAAAAAACCTGTTTAGCTAAGTGGCACGCTCGCGCAGGGGAGTTGATTATCTCGTAATAGAATACGGAAAAGTTGAGCGCAAGGCCGAGTCTGATGGGGTGGGTCGGTTGCATTTTGGCTTTAGCAATGTCGAACGCTTCCTGGTAGGCCTTCTGCGAGTCCTCCACGACCGCTGGGGACAAGCGAGTACATTAATATGCCTAGCCTGCACATCCTTCTCGTGCCAGCCAGCACAGAGCCTATGCATAACTGACACAAATAATGACCTGTTTGGCGAGCTGACACGCTTTGTCTGGTGAATTTAATATCTCATAATAGAAGACGGAGAAATTTAACGCCAGACCCAGCCTTATCGGGTGTGTTGGCTGCATTTTCGCCTTGCTGATCTCGAAAGCGTCTTGGTAAGCTTTCTGTGAATCCTCTACAACAGCTGTAATGTAAAGTAATGTTAAACCATGTATTCAAACACAAAAAAATAATCTTATCCTGTTAATAATATTCAGTAATTTAACTTAAAAATTATTAAATCATTAAGATAAATAAGTACTTACAATTTCTGGTTTCTCCTGTGGCCACTTCTGCAAGGTACCTGTAGTAGTCACCCTTCATTTTAAGGTAAAATACTTTACTTTCTGGATTACTAGCTTTAGGAATAAGGTGTTTGTCGAGTAAACCCTGGAACAAAGATTGAAATAAATTAAATGAATGCCAATGGCGCTTATGAAATCGGAAACGTACTAATAACCACAGCACAATTTTAAAATATCATAAAATATTGTTACATTAATTTCATATTACAAAGAATAACTAGTTATTGCTTTAAAGGTTTAGACAGGACAACGAACGAGAGTGGGATAGCAGCGCGCGCAGTGACGCGGCGCAGTACGTCTCCCCACCCTCTCCGCCCGCGAAAACTGCGCACCGCGCCCTGCATGCTCACGTGCTAACCACCCAACATTATAAAACCCATGATTAACAAAAAGTTATGACTGCGGAGGAAATGACCACTGCTACTGGTCGCTTGCATCACACCTCGAATTGGAGAGGCGCAAATATCATGACGTCATGCGCGTAGGATGCCGACGATGACACGCTAATCTCTTACCTACTTAATTTGGAATTAATTCCGTAATGAAATTGACAAATTAATAAACCTGGGCCTAAAAAGCATTGGTTATTAGTAAAATTCCGAAAAATCTAAAAGAGGCGACAAAAGAAATCTTACCAAGACGTCGTAACAGATTTCTCTGAGCTCTTTTTCTACCTTAACTCTATATTCTTTTGCCATCTGTTGTTTTCTTTCCGAGCCTTCGGTTTTCTGTTCAATGGAGGAGATGACGCGCCATGACGACCGTCGCGCGCCTACCACGTTTTTATAAGCAACGGAAAGCAGGTTTCTTTCCTCGTTGCTCAGCTCGACACCGGTTTCCGTGACTTCCTTCATCGCGGCCGCCATGTCGTCATATCGTTCAGCCTGCTCCGCCAGCTTGGCGCGTTGCACCAGTTCCTCCTTGTCGACGGACATCGTGGACGATGAAAGAGGACTATTTCACTGATGCCCCTGCAATGAATTATAATTCACGAATAAACTATTTGAATCGACAACTAAATACCGCCAATTGTGAGTAAAATTTATCAGAAAGACTAATCGTTGGGCGTCACTTTCACCGAAGTAAATCGCATAATGGGTATTAGTCATCATGTATGATTGTCGCACCTTGGATAAGAGGCTCGCGGGCGCCCTAGCGCAGTAAGAAAATTCAACGTAGCTCAAAGAGCGACCCTCACGCCAAACGCGACATCGACGCGGCGTCCGCTCGGTTTGACAGCATCTCACAGACTCGAGCAACTAGCAGGCTAGGCACGCGCCGTGTCGCCGCGCCGGCCGCTTGGTCACCGCCACTGCGCCAACAGTATTGATCCGACGACGCGGGATAAACACTCCAGACGAAATACGACTAGCGCGACGATTGCACACACCCCTCACCCTGGCGTATACCCCCGTGCACCGCGCCCGTCCTCCCGGCGCCTACCTTACCTACCTACGCTACCCTTATCTCTACCTATAGCTTTTTACACCATCAGTTACTATGCTATGCACTGGCCGTTATTATTCTACAAGCGAAAGGCAAATAATTGCGTCAATAACTGCTTCCCATAACTCAATTAATGTTACCACAAAAAATAATAGCTATGAAATAGTTGCTTATAAATTTTATTGGCCATGAATGAGCTTTTTGATAGGCACACAGATTTATTAGGTTATTTGCTATTTTAGTTGACCATTATTAAAAAACTAAGTGTGCTGTCACAACAATCTACATAGCTACCTACTATTATAAAATGCTTTAAAGACTTAAAAATATCAACTTAATTGCCTCTGATAGGATACGGATGATAATAATATAGGTTCTTAGTTGAACTTCTGAGATAAGAGCTGCAGAATTGTGATAAACATGGAAACTGAATTGTTGCTCAATATATCAAAACTATAATTCAGTTCAGGCTTCTCTGTATGAAAAGAAGGTCAAGGTTTACCAAAAGGGATGCACTAAAAATGACCATATTTTTTCTCTAAACTCTCTGAGTGGATTGAAACCTTAAAAAAAATTACTATAACTTAACCAGTCAATTCCCATGAAAACTGCGTCAAAATTATTGTAAGTCGAATATCATAAGTCTCCATACAAATTTGATGAAATTTTTTTTAGGTCCCTGTATGAAAAAATATTTAGTGAAATATTTATGTACTTAACCACTTTAATGTGGTACAAGCAGTGTGTATAAAATGTTTACTCTGGGACAACCCAGGTAATCTATACCATGACGTGTTGCATTAGTAGTATAACTACACTCATAAATTAACTAAATTGCAAAGATATAAGAGTACAGGATGGGGTCATGACCCCAAGGATACCTCACACCCTCCTTCCTCACACTACTATGTCCACCCATCCTCCTATATTTGCTATTGGTTGATGACATAGTTAAAATATTTTGTGGCAATTATAATATTTACTTACACTTGTTCAACATATTAATTTGAAAAGCTTAATTTAAAAAAAAAAATAAGAGCTGGTAAAGGTGACATACATTTAACATATCTATTACTATTGTATTCAGTTTATTTAATCAAGACAATGGGCTGATAAAATAATGGCATGTAGAACTTGAATGTGCAATAAACTAACTTGTTTCAGAGGCATTTTATATGTAATTTCTCATTACATTTTTATATATGTGTAATGAAACAGAAAATAACTTAATTAGGTTAATGTCAATCTTTGAAGGGCAATGTGTCTCAAACATGGCATTTAAAACTGACATCTGAACATGAATAAAGAGTGTGGCTTTTTAAGTTGCATTCTAGTGTAGAAAGTGTGGCTTTTGTAACTTATAAGATGACTAAATATATGGTTGTATTGAACCAAATCACAAATCTACTAATATACAAATAGGTATAAGTAGGTATTCACAAAAAATAGAATTCCTCAATAAATATGATTGCAAGAATTTATTAGTAATCCAAAGTAATAACTACCAATGTAACCTGATTGGAGTCAACAGACCTGGAAAATAAACTCAAAATCTGCATACATACCATCAAAGAACATTAGATAACAAGAGAAACTAAGAAAATCTATTAACTTTACGATTAACATAAACCTTATTTAACAGAATATGAACTAACTACCATACCATAATAAAAGACCATTGTGTTGTCAACTCGAAAGTCACGCACGTGCCTATCTGAAAGACATTGTAACTAAGCCGAAGGTAGTGAAGTTAACCTTAGATAAAATACTTACCTAGGTACTTAATTGAAACCTTTGCCAAGTTACACAACGGCATTTACGAATGATATCACAGACGCTGTTGTAAAAGGTATACTTACCATCAGATATTTAGTTCAAATTACTTTAAAATTCACGCTAAGTAGCTCCAATGACATTACGTACCTAGTTATTGAATTGACCAAGATAACGGCATGACTACGCAAGGCGAAATTACGACGCACTAGTGTGATCGCTAGTTACCTCTATGAATACGCCAACGCTCGACATGCCCACGCATTCCACACGAACCTAACTTAATCATGATATACATTAAACCATAGCAAGCAGAGAACCGTAAATATTCTGAAGCTGATCTAAAAATTTAATTTAGTCACGTATATAGTAAATGTAATGAGAGCTAAAAAACCAACTTACGCGAAGGCTTCGGATATTTGAAGTCTTAGGAAAAGTAATAAATTTTCTATTGTCTGCACAGTAAAAATAAATGCCTTTTATAGAACATTTAATTCGGATTACAAAAAAAATAGAAATTATAGCAAACCGCGCCGCGAAATCGTGTCGCCGGCTCGGGCAAAATGGCTGATGCAAGGGACACTCCTTCTATGCGTCACAGTCACAAATTTGTGAAAAACGATTTTTATACGCAGACACTTTACTGGAAACACATAAAATAACATTCACTTATTATAATTTAATTCACTTACTTGTTGGAAGGGAAAAATAATAATTAAACCAGCAAATTACAACACAATATCGGTTTTTGTCTTGCGGTGAACGATATACTACACTGACGGCAGCGGGGCCAGAGGGGAAACAAAAACGGAACAGGGTTCACATTACGAGTCGGCCATCTTGAATTACTATAGAGGAAGCGGAGCGCAATTTCATAGTCACCATAGTTATATTCTTAGCATGAAACATATTGTGTTCACTTTCTTTAATACGAGTAAAATAAGAGATGAATAAAGATAAAAAATAACGCTGAAAATATATAATCGGTCATTTAGTAACGCAACAGGAAGTTAGTGTAGTCTGGCGCGACATTTCGAAACGAGTTATTTTGAAGGAGTAATAAAATCATTAAATTTAGTTTTTTTTTAATATTAAAATATAAAGATTTTATATCATATAATAATAAACAAATATTTAGAAACGGTTCCTTGGTATAAATATTAGAATTACGCTGCCCACTGCTGAGCAAAGGTCTCCCCCCAGTATATAAGTGTATAATCTATGGTCATCCCCATGGTTTTCAACACCTCTCTGTTTGATGACAACGATATCGACATGTATTCCCGTAACTAGTACACCCATTGATACAACTAGTTGTAGGGTTTTTTTTTCTAATGGATCAACGTTCTGTGGATCAACCGTACGGTGGAACAACAGCTAAAAACATTGCCTGTGGTACAACTATAAAACCAATGACACAATTGGTTGTACCATAGGGAATGTTTTATCCCGTTGGACCAACCGTTCGATGAAACAACTAAAAATAATCCCTGTGATACAACTATAATTCAAAAAGATAAGAATAGAGAACAAAAAAATAAGATACAATATTGTTTATTTAGTGCTATACAAATTAAAAGAGTTGAAAGACAGTTCCCAACCAATGGATAAAGTGACTTACGACGCGACCGACCTGGGTGGCGAAAATTGAGAAAGGCTTAAAATTATCCAGCAGTGGACGTCTTTCGGCTGATATGATTATGATGATAAAGCCCTTATCTCAGTATTCCAGAGTCACAAGGCTACAAACGTGTAGTCCTATAAATTCATAGCTTTTGCGTTATAAATAGTACAGCAATGTGAAATAATAAATCGTTCAGGCAAATAAATTTTCAGGCAAGGGAGGATAGTAAATATATAAAAAATTACATCGAGTTTGTTACGTACTATTAATTGTAGTGCAGAGTTTTTATACAACTTTAAGATACCTTAGTACTTATATGAGTAAGTACATATTTTGTATTTTTTTTACATAAATATTATCCTACTAAAGTGACTTCACTTCACCTGATGGTAAGCAGTTAATGGCACCCAGAAGCGGGGTTGATCATTGAAAAAGATTTTAGTGACCTCCAAATGACTAAGAATAAGACTCGCTGATGTCCCTTCTCTTTTCATTTGTCATCTTGTCACATGTCACCAGTTGTCATTTGTCCGGTCTGCGGTCTTGCTTGTCTTGCAGCTGAAGGGATATGTGGCAGGATCCTGTCTTTTCGGCAGGTTTAGACCTTCATTTTACACTCTGGCATAATTATATGTTTGACGTTTTGGAAATCTGGCAGTATTTGGCAGTTCAAAGCAATTTAAGCTGGCAGACTTGGCAGCACAGCTTTTAAAAGGAGTTTGGTGCTATATCGACAAAAGAAATACCATTAGGGAAGAATTTTTTAATTCCAATGGCAACATTAGCAACGATAAGACCCTTAGTTTCCTTAGTTTGGGAATTTCCCTTAATATCTCTAATTTAATTTGTAGTTCATTCCATTGTGAACCATAAAAAATATTTATAATAATTGTATCTTTAGTTGTCAGTTGTTTTTCTAATTGAAAATGTTACTAGGTACGGAATATCGCTTGAGACTTTATTACAGTATAGTATAAATGTATAAAAACATACTAGTTTTTGTTTCATTAAAAAATACCAAGTGGTTAGGATTTTACAGGCATTTGAGTTTGTCGTGAAAACCGTGTGCCGCGAGCAGGCGCACGATAGCAGCGTGACGTCATAACATCACACGCGATCGCGCTCTGTGGCCGGTAGTATGAAATACCTACCAAGAACTGTCGAAGATGCGGTGCGGTGTAAATGTTTTCTATTCCTGATATATCATGAAACATATGAACGATTATATCGCCTAGTGTGGAAGCAGGATCCATCACTTTCGTCCCGATTAGCGAAAGCGAAAAATGAAGATGTTTCATGGTGTAAAGTACTGTAAAGCATGTAACACTTAGTTGGTGCCTAGGTTGTCTATTATAAAAGAACATGTAATCACTACCTACTAAGCATATGAAGAACATTATCGGATACAGTGGGCAGTCATCGGTGGAAATTTTAGGAAGTATTAATAAGTAGGTATTATATTTTTTTATACTTTAGGTACTAAAGTTTTGAAAACGTCTTTACTAGAAGAATAAAAATATTTTTAATTTTTAAAATGTTATCGGCATTATTTCGGCATTTTGTGCTTATGAGTTTGGCAGGATTTGTCACTTTTCTTGCCTAGGCTGGGCAGGATCTCCAATTTCAAGTTGGTCACACTGCTTGCAGCAGCAGCTTGTTGCTGACTTTTGAGGTTATCGTTTGCTACTCACACACATTCGTTTTAATACAAAACAAAACGACTTACTGCTAGAAATTTTAGTTTTGACATTCTTACGCAGAACCGTGTGTTTTATTAAAACTAAATAATGCCGAAGTCGAAAAGAGATAAGAAAGGTACGTGTTTATCACAAGATAATATTAATTTGAATTAACTACCAAAAAACCATGCTGATCCTAAGTCCTGAATAAACACAAATATTTCACAATTTATATCCTAGTAATGGTATCTGTGATAGTGTTTATGATAAAATTAGTGAGATCAATAACTAAGATTTGAGATTTTATTTCTAATTTACTTATATCTTTTTGCATTAGACAGTTTAATATTACCATTACATACTTTACTTGAATGTTTTCTTATACCTATTTCAGTTTCGCTCACCAAAACCAATAAAAAAGGCTTACTTCTGAAACAGAAAATTATTGAAGAAATAAGGAATTCATTATCTAAATATGAACATATATTTTTGTTTACTGTTGATAATATGCGCAATACAAAATTAAAAGATTTGCGTAATGAATGGAAAGATTCAAGATTCTTCTTTGGAAAGAATAAAGTAATGGCTGTGGCACTTGGAAGAAGTAAGAGTGATGAAGTGGAAGATCAACTAAACCTGGCAAGTTTTTATATTTTGATGATAGTTATAATAGGAAAAGATTACACATTTGGATTTATGAATGAAAACAAAATGTTTTTTCTGAGAAAATTAAATGAATATTAGCTATCCTCAACAAACAATTTTTATCTGTCTCTTGTCTTCATCATTTTAGCTCCTATTTCGTAGTCAGTATGATTAGAGGCTAAGGATATCCAGTAGTTTATAAAACTAATGTGGGTGTACCACTGAATTTCGGCAGTTCTTTATTTCGACACATATTCATTCAACTTCGAAAAAAACTTAGTTAGACAGACATTGCTTCGACAGAACATATATTCGACAAACATTTTGACAGAAAATACTTCGACAACTCACACCTTAGAAAGATTACTACTTCAACAAACAATGCTTCGACATGCATTTGTTCGGCAGATAATTATTTCGACGAAACATACCTTAGACATAATACTGCTATGAAATATAACAAACTTTAACTAATTCAATATTAGTTTAAAACAAAATCACAAAACAACAATCAATTAAATCTTATGACCAGAATAATATAAATTAAAATTATACTAAAACATAATCATAAACTAGTCAGCTGAAAATATTTATAAAAACAATGATACTAATTATGAAATTTATTTTCAGTTATCTAAAAGGCTAAAGGGTCAATGTGGTTTGCTTATGACAAATAAAGACGTGCCTGATGTTCTACAATGGTTTAAAGAATTTCGAGATGCAGAATATGCCCGTGCGGGCTTCGTAGCAACAAAAGATGTGATACTACCGCAAGGACCACTTAAAGACTTTTCACACACAATTGAGCCTCACCTAAGGAGGCTTGGGTTACCAACGTCATTAGAGAGAGGTGTAATAAACCTAATAAAAGAATATCAGGTAAGGAGGTATCAGTTATGTAGATACATTTATGTGAGACTAGCTGATTAATGTAACTCGAGAATCAGAGCAATTTTTGGGATAAAAAGTAGCCTATGTCCTGAAACCAAAGCTATCTACATACCAATTTTCATGGAAATCGGTTTAGCGGTTTAAATTTAATATGGTGGTTAAGTATTCTTAAACTTTCTAAATCACTGCACAATTTTCTTAGTTTTTCTTTCATAAGAATCTTCTCCTGACAACAACAAACAACAAAAAAATAAATTAACGAAATTGATCTAGCCGTTCACGCATGATGCCATGACCAATTTTTTTAGTTTTTCTTTCCTAAGAAACTTCTGACAATAACAAACACAACAAAAAAAGAATTAACGAAATTGATGTAGCCGTTCACGTGTGATGCCATGACCAATTTTCTTAGTTTTTCTTTCTTATGAACTTTCTCCTGACAATAAAAAAAAAAAAACAACAAAATAAGAATTAACGAAATTGATCTAGCCGTTCACGCGTGATGCCATGACCAATTTTTTTAGTTTTCTTTTAAAAGAACCTTCTGACAATAACAAACTACAAAAAAAGAATTAACGAAATTGATCTAGCCGTTCACGCATGATGCCATGACCAAGGGAAATAGGGATTCATTTTTATTTAAATAGATGTTATTTTTGCCTCAAAAAATGAATTGCCAGCAAAAAGAAAATCCCATTTCAAATTAAAATTTTGTAGTAACCATAATCTCAATTCAAATCCCTTGGGTTATTCTTAAAATTAATAATTATTTGATAAATAAAAATAAATTCCCCAGAAAGCACATTTTTCTTTCTGGGAAATTTATTTTTTATTAAGTATGTACAGATCTATCTCACTCTAATCAGTCCCTCATGTCTGAGAATCTTGGTCCACTGGATTCCACTAGTTTCAATCCAGAGTGTCTCTCATGATTGCATAGAATTCAAGAGAATGATGAGTCTTTTACTTGATCAATCCATCTGGTTGGAAAATTACTAAGTGATTGTTTACCTCTGGTGTTCCCATTGTACAGATTAAGTCACTGAAACTGCCTTATGTGTAATTTTCTTGCCATAGTCAGTGCTATGTATTTCAATGCTATCAAGGTTGCTGAATGGTAACAGTTGTTTGCAAAAGTTATTAGCTGCTATGTTAATATTGCCTGCAAAGTGATATTCCTGAAGACATTCTCTTATGCCATATGAATTTAAGTTTCTGACTTTAAAACTTACTATTACTTAATTTATAAAACAAATTCAATTTTCGTAATTATTTCAGGTTTGCAAAAAAGGAGCGCCCTTAACACCAGAACAAGCGAGCATATTAAAATTATTGGGTATACAAATGGCTAAGTTTAAGGTGCTAATAAAGTGCCATTGGACTAAAGGAAAAGGATTTCACAAAGATTTGGATATACTCAGTGAAGATGAGGATGAGAACGACGATGATGAACAAGAAGATGCGATGGAAGAAGATGAAACATGATTGTGTATAAAATATACTTGTAGTTATATTATCAGTATCGTTTTTTTAAATCTCACCCTTAATCAGTAGTGATTATCATATTGATGATTGATGTTTATTTATTTCGTAATTTAATTTTTATTCAAATTTTTAATTCATTGAACTTTCTTACTTTCTTTCTTTTGCACATCTTGGGTATCTTGATCCTATAATTATAGGATTGACCAATTATAATATAAATAATAATAATAATAACTATTTATTTCAGGCATTTAGAGCCCATAAAATTTCAATACATAAATAACAAAATAAAAACTATAAACTAATACATATTTTATTTAATTTAAAACTAAAAACTACTATACACGAGAGGTCGGCGTCGTGTTACGCTGCGGGGTGTCAAGTAGCCGGCCGCGGAAACTGCGATATAAGACACCCTTCGGCCAAAACTCCTCCTTGAGGAAAATCTCTAACTGTGGAGTTGGAGCCTGCACCATGAACGATGTATAATTGGTTTTGTGGCGCGCCGCCAACTTCTCCACCCTCAAGGGCAGGTTTGTCATCACCTTGATGTACTACACGATCTCCTCGGGTTTCGTAGAGTGGTGTAGGCGGGACACATACAGCTGCGTCGTTGGTGTTGCAGCACGTAGCAGCATGCTGGGTCCTGTCAGACCTGTACCACACAGGTTGTGACGAGTAGGCTTCCTTTTCTTCTTTTCCACCTTGATGAAACCTTCCTCGTCACACTTCGTGTTTTTTGCACCTATAGTCGTGCTAGGTATAGAGCGACTTTGCTTATCCTCTTTTACAATATCTACTTGTGATGGTTGTGACACAGTAGTATTGTTTGCAGCGACAATTGCAGAGTAGGCACGTTTGGGGTCGACGTACCTACTACACGCGTCGTAGCCTCGGTAGGTACGGCGCGGGCGGCGGAGCACGATGCAACGCATGCATTCTTGGCGGCCGGTGACGTAGGTGAACTCGCCGACTCAAAACTACCGATGGATGCGTTCTGTGCCCCGCGGCGTGTGTTCATGTTCGATAAATATAATAAGAAATGGTAGATTTTTCTTTAATTTCTCAGATAATTTGTAAATTTGTATTTGCCTATCTTATCTATACTTACAGGTTGGGCAAAAAAGGAACACCTTTTGAGAAGTAGAAATTGCTTCCAATATATATATATATATATATATATATATATATATATATATATATATATATATCATTAAAACAATTTGAACTATTTTTGAAGTTATAGCCATTTAAAGTCTGAGCACAATTGTTGTCATATATTCCGTCTATCCCACTAGTTCCATTGGGTTGGTCCCATAATGGGACAACTGACACGATTACATCCCAGTAGTCCTATGGGACAAATGGAACTAATATTTGTATCATGTTGTTGTTCCAAAAGTCCCATTACCGTCTTCACCGTTCTTAAAATCTCTTTTTTCTTCAGCCGTGTCATGCCTCTTTAGTATTAAAACATAGAGTTTATTTCATGAAGTAAAGGAGAATACTCATATAAAAAGCCAAAGTTTTTGTAGTTTGTCTTTATTGTCGTAAGAGCACTAACGATTCGAACAGTTCGCTATTGAAGGACGTAAGTATCTAGTTGATATTTGGGAGGATCCCAGGAGCTCAGAAGCAGCAGCTCTCTCGTGAGCAGTACTCTCAAGACTCTTCATGAATGCCTAGGGCCTTTAACTTCAGAAACAATTTGTGATCGTCTCCTGCAAGTTGTTACAAGAAGGCTGAGTAGGCTGGAGCCTAGGGCGACATGGTGTGCATAACCCTAGCAGGAAAGTGTCTCCTAGAGTGATATGAGTAGCACGAATACTTAGTGCCTAAATTGCTGTAAATGTGCGTCGCATTAAAAAGTTTGTGCGTGTTGTTGTTTTGATATAATACGCAAAAAACGATTCCTGCTAGGGTAATGTTTTTCTAGCAGGAAAATTCTAAACGAATGATCGGAGAGAGAAAAGTTTTACTTCGCCAGAGAGCTTACATTTGTGCTTAAATGTGCGCCGAAAATATAATCTGTGCGTCTTTAGGTTTTCGAGATATTCCACTTGCTGCTGGAGTAACGTTTTGCAGAATCGCGTATCTCGAAAACCATTATATGTGCGACTGTAAAATAAACGCACATCGATTAGCCCTTCGTTTGTGCCTATTTGTGCAAAATTAGATTTAAGAAAATATCTATAGTTTTTAAGAAATCGCGCTTTCTTAAAAAATCGAAAAATAATCGTAGCAAATAAATTATGAAACTTACAAGCTCACTGAAAACTGTATTCGTTCCTGCTTGACTCATAGAATAACCACAAAAAGTTTCAGAAGTGTAAGTACATGATCTATTGAATAATAATACTAAAAGTCAAAATGACGGAGGCAGAAATTTGACGTCAATATACAAGAAACTGGCTCAACCCAGAAGGTGTGCGTTTATACCAAAAGCTGGTGCCTTTATTCAATTAATATATTGCAAAGTTTCAGCTTGGAATGCTTTATATTTAAAAAGATATAAACAAAAATCAAAACTTGTAAACAACGGCAGGTTAACCGACCGAATTCGAATGAATACAAAAAAGCGACGGTTTCATACATATTACTGACCTTCTTAATTGTGTATATCAGGTTGACGGGTGTACGTCATTAAACAGTGATTCTATACACATGAAAGCAATGTTCTAGCAATGTGACGAATGTGCGTAAAAATTGAAGCAATGTGCTGTTATAAAACCAGAGTTATTTCCGAAAGTTAGTGAGCCGCCAGCCTGATATCAGAATGACGGGTGAATGTTTAATACGAGCAAATTACTTACTATCTAGAGATAAAAACATTACCATAGCAATGTGCTGGCAATGTGCTCGAACGTACCAAAAACAGAATCAGATGCGGTGAAAGGTTTTTATGTTATTTTGAAAATAAAAATTAATATGTTTACGCCTGCCGATTTCATACAGGCAATCCGACGATTAGCGTAAAGGGTCATTTATGCCGCAGGTGTTTTCTGCAGTGCAACACAAATGAGATAACAATTTCCTCATTTTCCTTATTAAATACTGTGTATAATTGTATGTATAATAAGATGAATAATAAAACGTGTATATCAGGTTGACGGGTGTACGTCATTAAACAGTGATTCTATACACATGAAAGCAATGTGACGAATGTGCGTAAAAATTGAAGCAATGTGCTGTTATAAAACCAGAGTTATTTCCGAAAGTTAGTGAGCCGCCAGCCTGATATCAGAATGACGGGTGAATGTTTAATACGAGCAAATTACTTACTATCTAGAGATAAAAACATTACCATAGCAATGTGCTGGCAATGTGCTCGAACGTACCAAAAACAGAATCAGATGCGGTGAAAGGTTTTTATGTTATTTTGAAAATAAAATTAATATGTTAACGCCTGCCGATTTCATACAGGCAATCCGACGATTAGCGTAAAGGAACATTTAAATTACAGGGTTTCAATCAGTCATTATTTATTATTATTATTTATTCATCAGTTATACCTATAATATAATAATTAACACAATCACAGTTTACCTACATTAGAAATTATACACTACATAAGGTAAATTTAATATCACCACCACAATCGTAATACACACACAAGAAATTAAATTAATTGACATAACATAAAAATATTGTATCAATTATTTTAATGTGAAATTTACTGAAATCTGAAAAAATAAATTATTTTTGTCCATACACAAGGCAATGCGGTATCATACTTTTCTGACTTCTCCTTGTTTTATTGCATAAGTCATCAAAACATATCCATTTGTTTTGTCTATAACAATGTGCTCTGTAGTGACCAATACTGTTAAGGTCATCTTTTGGACCCGAAGGCAAATATTCGATAATTCCTATTATATCATATTCCTTTGATTCTAACTTAATTGTTAGTGGAATATCATCTAAACATTTCGATTCAGTTTGACTTAACTCAAAACTTATGATATTACGTAGATTATAAGTAAAACTTCTTATTCCGCTGCAGTTATTGCGACGGCACGTGACCATGTTATTTTCTTGTAGCATAGATGCCGCAGCTTCAGATAAGTCGGTCTTATTTGTATCTAGTGGTAGAAAAGCAATCTTTCTTTCTACATTATTAATAGGGCATAAATTATTTGTGCATGTCTCTTTGACGTCTGCACTATAAATGACCTCATTTACTATATTTTCAAAAATGTACGTAACACTGCAATGACAAGATAATTCGGTAGTAGGTACCTTTATTTTGTTTTTTTTCAAAGTTGTAAGTTTGTAATAGCCGTGCTCGGTTTTTATAAAGATCTAATTTTGGCTTCTGGTCTTCAAGCATGTCTTTTATGAAGTTACAAAAATTATTCGTAGTCTTACTGAAAACAGTTGTGCTCACAGCGAAACCATCCGCGCAAGCAGCAGTCATAACTTGAGCTACGGAATCAAAGGCACAGGTGTTTGTTAATATCAAATTTTCTATACCGGTTCTCGTTATAATACCATTTTGTAACAAGGGAACGTATTTAATTTTTTTCCTCTTTTCCTTTTTACTTTTGTTGTCGTGTCCAAAACCTCCCCAATTTTCAATGTAAGACTGATTCTCTGCGAATATCGAATCATCAGAGATTTCTTTTTTGTTGCCAATATCTTTATGTACTTTCTGTCTATATTTTTTTATTTTCTTAACTACAGACTGTTCTTTAACGATTGCTGTTTTGATTTCTCCAGCAATAAACTCAGAATGCTTCATAATGAATTTATCGACACGCAGGCGATTACTTTTAGTCGACATGGGGAATTCCTGTTCCCCATGTCGACTAAAAGTAATCGCCTGCGTGTTCGTTACGCTACGTTCCCTTGTTACAAAATGGTATTATAACGAGAACCGGTATAGAAAATTTGATATTAACAAACACCTGTGCCTTTGATTCCGTAGCTCAAGTTATGACTGCTGCTTGCGCGGATGGTTTCGCTGTGAGCACAACTGTTTTCAGTAAGACTACGAATAATTTTTGTAACTTCATAAAAGACATGCTTGAAGACCAGAAGCCAAAATTAGATCTTTATAAAAACCGAGCACGGCTATTACAAACTTACAACTTTGAAAAAAAACAAAATAAAGGTACTACCGAATTATCTTGTCATTGCAGTGTTACGTACATTTTTGAAAATATAGTAAATGAGGTCATTTATAGTGCAGACGTCAAAGAGACATGCACAAATAATTTATGCCCTATTAATAATGTAGAAAGAAAGATTGCTTTTCTACCACTAGATACAAATAAGACCGACTTATCTGAAGCTGCGGCATCTATGCTACAAGAAAATAACATGGTCACGTGCCGTCGCAATAACTGCAGCGGAATAAGAAGTTTTACTTATAATCTACGTAATATCATAAGTTTTGAGTTAAGTCAAACTGAATCGAAATGTTTAGATGATATTCCACTAACAATTAAGTTAGAATCAAAGGAATATGATATAATAGGAATTATCGAATATTTGCCTTCGGGTCCAAAAGATGACCTTAACAGTATTGGTCACTACAGAGCACATTGTTATAGACAAAACAAATGGATATGTTTTGATGACTTATGCAATAAAACAAGGAGAAGTCAGAAAAGTATGATACCGCATTGCCTTGTGTATGGACAAAAATAATTTATTTTTTCAGATTTCAGTAAATTTCACATTAAAATAATTGATACAATATTTTTATGTTATGTCAATTAATTTAATTTCTTGTGTGTGTATTACGATTGTGGTGGTGATATTAAATTTACCTTATGTAGTGTATAATTTCTAATGTAGGTAAACTGTGATTGTGTTAATTATTATATTATAGGTATAACTGATGAATAAATAATAATAATAAATAATGACTGATTGAAACCCTGTAATTTAAATGTTCCTTTACGCTAATCGTCGGATTGCCTGTATGAAATCGGCAGGCGTTAACATATTAATTTTATTTTCAAAATAACATAAAAACCTTTCACCGCATCTGATTCTGTTTTTGGTACGTTCGAGCACATTGCCAGCACATTGCTATGGTAATGTTTTTATCTCTAGATAGTAAGTAATTTGCTCGTATTAAACATTCACCCGTCATTCTGATATCAGGCTGGCGGCTCACTAACTTTCGGAAATAACTCTGGTTTTATAACAGCACATTGCTTCAATTTTTACGCACATTCGTCACATTGCTAGAACATTGCTTTCATGTGTATAGAATCACTGTTTAATGACGTACACCCGTCAACCTGATATACACTCTTAATTTAACTTATTGCACCTGAATTGTAGCCCGTACAGTCGCGATCAAACGCTTGTTTGCAATTTATGCTTATCTATATGATGACTTAATTTTAGGGGCTAATTGTGACCATATCAAATGAAAGAGGTTATTGATGTGCAAATTATTATCTTTATTCTTAAAGTAATTATGGTATCATGTCACAAATCAAATTATCTACCTATAAATCTTAAAACATTAATAGTGTAATCAAAATTAAATTATTTGTAATTATTGTGTAACAAACAATCATGCTCATCACACAAAGATTTGCCCTAGGTGGGAATCGAACCCACGACCTCCGGCTTAGCAGTCAGGGTCACTAACCACTAGGCCAACATTTAGGTATCTTCTTACGGTTTTGATTGTCAGACTTATTTACAATAGGATACGATAATGCGATATTTTTTACAGGATTATGATTATATTAAGCATATTGTATGGCCCGAATATTGCATTAAATATCAATATTACCATATATCGTATCGTACTGGCATCCCTAGCACTAGCCGGCGGCAGCGGAAAAGCGGCGGTGCGCGGCGTGTCGGCAATTGGAAATTTTCTATTATCCTACATGGCTATAGCATAAAACAATAAGTTTTATGCTATTTATGTAGGTATTTTGTCTTTTTTTACCCTAAATTAATTTATTGGTATTTGTAAATAGGTACTTTATTCTACTGATATTATAGGTACGTATGTCTGGATATTTATTCTTCGTTCACACACAAAATAGGTACTAGGTAAATTTACTTCATTTAAATATGGCAATGAAGATACCTTATTAGTTATTTATTACCTTGGAATAGCACTTACGATAAGCACATAATATTATAGTAATTAATAATGTGCAAATTCATGAACAGCTAGTAGAATATTTCAATGCTTAAAGTTAATTTTTCACTTGTCATTTTCTACGTCAGTGTACTAAGGCCCAACATGTGTCAACCGGTTTGTGAGTAAAGTTATGAAGGTTATCGATATGTATGAAACCGTCGCTTTTTTGTATTCATTCGAATTCGGTCGGTTAACCTGCCGTTGTTTACAAGTTTTGATTTTTGTTTATATCTTTTTAAATATAAAGCATTCCAAGCTGAAACTTTGCAATATATTAATTGAATAAAGGCACCAGCTTTTGGTATAAACGCACACCTTCTGGGTTGAGCCAGTTTCTTGTATATTGACGTCAAATTTCTGCCTCCGTCATTTTGACTTTTAGTATTATTATTCAATAGATCATGTACTTACACTTCTGAAACTTTTTGTGGTTATTCTATGAGTCAAGCAGGAACGAATACAGTTTTCAGTGAGCTTGTAAGTTTCATAATTTATTTGCTACGATTATTTTTCGATTTTTTAAGAAAGCGCGATTTCTTAAAAACTATAGATATTTTCTTAAATCTAATTTTGCACAAATAGGCACAAACGAAGGGCTAATCGATGTGCGTTTATTTTACAGTCGCACATATAATGGTTTTCGAGATACGCGATTCTGCAAAACGTTACTCCAGCAGCAAGTGGAATATCTCGAAAACCTAAAGACGCACAGATTATATTTTCGGCGCACATTAAGCTCTCTGGCGAAGTAAAACTTTTCTCTCTCCGATCATTCGTTTAGAATTTTCCTGCTAGAAAAACATTACCCTAGCAGGAATCGTTTTTTGCGTATTATATCAAAACAACAACACGCACAAACTTTTTAATGCGACGCACATTTACAGCAATTTAGGCACTAAGTATTCGTGCTACTCATATCACTCTAGGAGACACTTTCCTGCTAGGGTTATGCACACGGCGACATGTGGCCCAATTTTTTTTGTATTACAGAAATAAAAAAAACATTTATACCTTTGACTGTGGTACTCTGTCTTTAAGGACTACCACGCAGACGTCGCGGGTTCGATTCCCGCTCAGTGCAAATATTTGTGTGCATGAACATGTAAACATGCAAATATTTGCATTGGTCTGGATGTTTCTATGTATATAATTAAGTAACTGAAATATTTACATTTGTTGTTATTTTGTTGATTTGAAATTGTAATAAAAAACAAACTTGATTCTTCATTTCATTATTTTATATCATCCTATGAGTGTAGTTGGCAAATTACTAATAAAATGATTCCCATGGAGTAACAGTGTGACTGGTTGGCATTTTTTAAAATCTCAATAAGTCACATTGTTACAGTTGAAAGTGTGACCCGTTGGGAACAAATGACCGAACCTCAGGGGCAATCAAAGTGCATACACGACAGATCTTACAAGTTTTACAGTTTTAAACGAATTACCAGCAAAATAGGTTAAGATTCAGTTGGTTAGATTGTTTATTCTAATGTTAGTAGTGACTAAAGGGTTTTTAATAAAGTATAATTATAAATAAAATTTCTATTATTTTTATTTTTGAACTTCGATAATCATATTTATAATAAAGGTAGGTTTTTCTTTTTTGACATTACTACTACACTAGAGAACAATCCTTATGTGGCGGCTTTACAAACTTAGAATAATTAGTGAATATAAAGTACACCCTATATAGTATACACACTGATTATAATTATGGTAATATGGTCATATATCTAACTGGTTTGCTTCCAAATAAATAATATTAAAGTATGGTTATAAAAGTGAAAAAATATTTAGTTACTTCTGAAAATATTTATTGAAACCATCACAGAAACAACAATAAATTAATTTAAAAAATATACCGTATTCTAATTAGACATAAAATTAACTACTTATTATAAATCAAAGTTTCAAAATCATCAAAGACATGTTGATTACAAATTAATTTAATATAATCTAACAGAAGCTAAGCCCCTGCATTTTACGAATGTGTATAGCTCTAACACAATATAACTTAGCACGTACAAATAGGTAATCACAGTATAAAAATAAAGCATCGTTATCAGTCGACGACATCACAGCTTACATAATCGACGAAACCAAAATTTAAATTGATTTCTTGTAACCTAGTTCTGCAAATAATTTTACCATCCTTGTATACACAGTCTTGCAGAGAATCAAATTTTAAATAATATTAATCACTCTAAGTCAGCGTTACTGAAAAATAAACACTTCAAAATAATGTTCTGCTACATCACAGTACAACATTCAAACTTACGTGACACTCACACGAGATACTACAAGCTAAGCATTTCGCTTTTTGGTATTCCCTACATCTTAACTATTTCTACATTTTACTAACTGCACAGCTGCGTAACAAACTGAACATCTCTAAAACTGCTCAAACGAAATTTATTTTAGCAAAGTCTACGTATTTCAAACAGCAGAAATACGACGGAATAGTGACATACTTTTTGTTACAAGCATATATTGTAAGCGAAGCCAAGTTAGGGCATCTGTACATAATTATTTATTACTTCAAATTATGAATATTATAGGTATACTCGTAAAGAAAAATAGAGGTTTTATAGAATTGTGTATTTAATGATGTTTGGGTGGCGGTGGGGATATAGGGGGTAGCTCGATGTCGGGTAACGGTTCGCGCCAGAACACAGTCTGTGAGAATTCGTCGCTCGGCTCGCACTGCGCGGGCGGGAACACTTGGTCCACCAGTACCGACATATGAGAGTACCTGTTGAGAGGAAAAGACTTTTGAGCACATATACGATGTAGTTTTCGGGAATGGGAGCCGAAACTTTAAACATAATTAAATTTTTTAACAGTAGTACAAAATAAAGTTTAGTTACAATTGTAGATTGTAGTAATCATTGTTATCATATCAAATATTAATTAGTTAATATATAATAATAAACTCGTCAATGACTTCATGTAAACATTGCGAGGAAACCTGAACTGTAATAGGTCCCAAAGATCAAAATGTTCTAGCCTAAGGGGACTGTCAAAGTCCCAACCACAAATACTGTAGGTCAATCTAGATCAAGCAAATACTCATTAGACCTGTTGTTTTTCTTAGCTACTAACATTGTAAATGTGTAGACTTGTGAATGAATACTTGATATTATTACATACATACACATATAATATTTGACAAAACTGAATAAGACAAAGTCTATTCTCTTGTTCAATTTTGCATCTGGAATGAGGATGAAATGTGTATAGATTGGTAAGTGAAACAAATAATTTTTGCATTAAGAAGAGATAGATTGAGCCCATAGTAACATCCAACACACACAAAGCACAGAACAAACACCAACAGAGAACATACAATTAACATGATGACATGTCGATGATCGTATTTGTAAGTATAATTTTTAGTATCAAATATGGCGTTAAATATTTTTTTGGTTATATGATATTATTTTAAATTTTATAATGTATGAATGTGCGGCCTTAACGTGATCAAGCCTTACGAATCATTCCATACGTCTTACCGGTTTGATTTTGTGTGCTCGCTAATTCACTAACTAATATCATAACCTAAACCTGCTATGAGCTTTTAACTATATCACTTTTCTGTGGTGGGAAGAAATCATCGACCATGTCACTTTGCACGTTGTAACTGAAATAAAAATATAATACTCAATACGGCGAGTAAATTTGGTGTTAGTGACGGGCTATTGTGATACAGAGGGTGACATTAACAAAGGCTATAGGTTAGATTGTGTATACTTACGTTGATTGGAATGTCTGTGTCAGTTCATGTTTCAGTTCGCCCTTGTAATTGATAGTGAATATTCTTACAATAGGAATGCCCACTGCTTGATAAGCGCACACATCCTGTAAACAGTAACAATATTATTTCAAAACATGTATTGATAACTATAATTGTAGTGACAGTGGAACCATTGTCTAGAATGCCAGCAGCGCTACCTACTAAAGATGACCTAACTGCGGACACCAATATGTGTGGCAATCGTGGTAACTATAGCGAACCGCTCCCTCCTATGGGAGAGGTTATGTAGAGATTGTAGAGCAGTAGACGTCATGAAGCTATTAAATATAATGTAAACGTAATGGTTATCGTTACACGCCTCTTATACACAAACTGAAGGAGTACAAAATTTCGGGTAAGAATCAATATTGACATGTTAAAGAAAACAATTTAAGAAATATCGCTATTGTAACATAAATATAACACAAATATTTCCAAGGAATGAAGTGTTTTTTTATTTATTAAGAACGATTCCAATCACACGAAACTCAATAATCTTGTTAATAAGTACAGTAATAATCCCAGAGTTCTTTGTCTGATCAAAGTTAAACTTATATCATGTGTTTTGCATTCATGTAATACAAGCTTTCCGCGGTGTGGTTTCACACGCGTCTTTGCTTACTGTTCTGCTCTCGTCGCCAGTACCGTGATGTTATATAGCCTATAGCCTTCCTCGAGAACTGGGCTATCATACGCAAAAATATTTTTTTGAATCCGACTGGTGGTTCCAGAGATTTGCGCGTTCAAACAAATAAACACACAAACAAACTCTTCCACTTTATATAATAGTATATATAGTTTAATTTAATAATAGAGGAATTGTAAATTATTTATTACTCACGTTAACCCTATTGCCGTAACCCGCGTAGAATGGATTGGAGCCGTGCGGGAAGAGAGCTTTGATATCGGCGAGGCACTGTATCTTGAACTCCTCGGGCTTCTTCTCGATGACCTCGCGGTGGAAGGCGCGCAGCAGCGACGTGGGGTTGAGCAGCAGCGGCCCGTCCGGCAGGCACACCTCGCCTTGACGGATCGAGCGCAGGTACTCGCGGGTCACCTACACACACGAGTTATGTATTTTAATAGATTATTAATTTAAACAAGGTCTTAGAGTAAATATTTGATTTTATTTAAAAGAATACATGACACACAATCAAAACGAGAGTATACATTCTATCCCTGTGTGTTTGTTTTCACACATTGTTCTGCACTCACATATTTGCACGTACACTATACTATAACACACGTGACAATTTAGACTGAGCGACAGTGGAATACGTAGATGTGACTGCGGCGACAGAAACTAATGAAAATTATTAAATTTATTATCTACATCTATTCTAATATTATAGAAATATTTATATTTTTTGTATGTTTGTTTGTAATAGATAAACTCTAAACCTACTAAACCGATTTTAAATATTTTATTACCTATAGAAAGCTACATTATTAATGGAAAACATAGGTACTTTTATCTTGATAACTCGTCCGGATCGGCATCTACGCGGGTGTAATCGAACCCGTGCGAAGCCGAGGCAAATCACAGTCTATATTAAAGGTACTGTAGCAACAGCAACAAATAACATTTCTTTGTAAAGGAGATAAATTAAGTATAATGAATCTATTCTACTCACTCTCGCTTGACCGATAGCCCGCGCCGATAAGTACAAAAGTTGATATCCATTATTCTTAATCTTAGTAAACAGTTGAGCGACCCCAGACTGCGCCCAATCTTTTCCCACCAGTGGGAAAATGTGCCCCAACACATCAGACCTGAACAATGACACATTATAATTTTTTTTTTTTTTTTTTATAGTATAGCCTACCAAAGTGACTCCACCCCGCCTGATGGTAAGCAGTCAGTGGAATCCAGAAGTGTCGGCCACCATACCAAAAGCTATCGTTTTAAACTGCTGGTATGGTGGCCTCCATTATGGCGGCTGGGAATGGGGTTAGGGGAAGGAAATGAGGGACGTGAGGCAAGAGAAAAGGGGGGAAATTGGGCCTCCGGCGCTCTCACTCACCGAACGAAACGCAGTAGTACGGATACTACTACTCTTAAGTCGATCTTCTATGAGAGGGTAGTACTTCCCCGGACGATCCGGCCCATTCATGCTGAAATCAGCGTGGATCTACTACCGTGTATTATAATATTCGTAATTGTTAACGAAATTTGATTTGTTACAATTTTGCAATCACTTTGTATGTCTTACTATGACGTCACACTTCATTCGTCGGTACTTATTACAGAGCTGCCGTCAACACATTCCGATTTGATGAAATCATCATCATAACACTCGAAAGACGTCCACTGCTGGACATAGGCCTTCCTCAATATTCGCTATCTTGGCCGTTCGTGAGCCGTACTCATCCATCGATTGCCCGACACCCCTATGAGGTCGTCAGTCTAGTATCCCGGATTCGGGTCCCGCTTCGAGGTTAAAACATGTCCAGTTTAGCCAATGACATTTGCAATAAAATAATTACAATAAATATTTAGTACTTAGTAATAGTTCCGTCGATATCAGAGATGACTATCTTGTCGTCGTAGCGCCATCGGAACACGTTGCATTTGCAGCGAGTCGTGCCTTGATACGCCGTTGTTACACTAAACACCATCTCGTTCATGCCCTCACGGAGGTTTAGATTTTTCTACAAAATGTAAAACAAATTAAAATTATAATAAATATTAAGAAGATTTATTTATAAAAAGATCCATACACATATTTAGACTTAAGTATTTTCTACCACTTTTTTTTTTAATATATATTAGCCTACCAAAGTCACTCCACCCTGCCTAATGGTAAGCAGTCAATGGAATCCAGAAGTGGTAGCCACCATACCAAAAGCTATCGTCTTAAACTGCTAAGCTGCTGGTTATGGTGGCCTTCACTATGGCGACTGGGAATGGGGTTAGGGGAAGGGAATGAAGGAGGTAAGGAAAGAGGAAAGGGAGGAAATTGGGCCTCCGGCACTCTCACTCACCGAACGAAACGCAGTAGTAAACATACTACTACTCTTAAGTCGATCTTCTATGAGAGGGTAGTACTTCCCCGGACGATCCGGCCCATTCATGCTGAAACCAGCGTAGATCTACTACCGTCATTACTGTATCTTTAAGGATTTAAAAAGGTTAGGAGGGTTTACGCGTTATGAATAACAACTTCGCAGTTTAGTGTCATATTTCGTAGTTTTAAATTTTTATCATTTAATCGAAGCAATATTTTAAATATATGTTCTGTTAACATGTTAGAATTATTTGAAAGTTGTACAAAAAAGTAAGAAATCATTGCATATATGTATATGTTTACACTCATATATGTTTTTACACGTTTGGAAATGCGCGAGTAATTGTCCTACAGTTGCATGCGTTCATACGTTACAGTAAATGCTTACCATAAAGCGGGGCCTAGGCTTGTCACCTTATTAATATAAAAAAAGTTAAAATTTCAAAGTTACTTACAATTTGATCAGAAGATAATCGGAGCGTCTTTCTAAAGGATGAATATCTGCGAGAAGGTCTCTTGATATTATGTCCATCTTGGTCTGAATCTGAAGAACTGTGGTCATGGCGTTCAACTACACAAACAAACCATATATTACAGGACATTGTACGACATAAAATAAAATTATAAACTAATATTTTTTTTAGAATTTACCTTGATTTTGAGCTTCCTGTATTTCAGGCAGTTGTTCAATAACATTTTCTACTAAATCTATAGGATCGAGGTCTAGTTTAATAGACTCTTCGATGGTCACTTTCATTTGTACCAGATTATCTTCTAGTACTTGTGAAGTATTTGGTTCCGTAGCCATTTCAATTTGAGCAGTCGTCTCGCCTTTTAGTATTTCATCTTTCGGCGGTGATGTTTCAGATCTATAAAAGATGAAGATAATAATAAAGGTTTTTGCCGATTTAAGCATGAATGGGCTAGGTTGGCGAGGAATTATTAACCTCTCCTCTCATAGAATATCAGCGTAAAGTTTGGCTTCCATACTAATAATGCCTTTCGTCCAGAAATTGAGAGTGACGAGGGCATAATAACCAACTGTCCTCTTGCTTTTCCTCTCTCATCTTCTTCTCACTAGACGGTCGACAACGTCTAGGTTGGGTTTTCTTAACATTGTTGCCGCAATGCATAGAGGACACAACCAAGTCTATAGTTTAAGGTTACCACTTACTAGCAGCTTGCTTGTCACTGAAGTTGTATAAAACAAAAAGACACGTGACAAAACTGGCATGTAAATTTATCTGTCTGAATCTATCTGTCATGAATAAGGATTGTTGCGGTGTCGTCAACCTATACTTGTATGAATACTTAGGGATGACTCACCGCTCGGCCTCGGCCTTGGACCGTCGCCAGCTCCACCACGAGTAGCCGCGCGGCTTGACGGCGCCGGCGCTGTCCGACGCGCGCGCCGACGACTCGTCCTTCTCTGAACTCTTCTCTAGCGACTCCAGCACGCGCTGTGGGGAGAACACACTATTACATTATATGTATATTGAAATTGATTCCGTTTCAGGTTGTAGGACGTACAAAACGTTTAAGGATTAATTATGTCGAAAATAATAGGGATCCCTTATCAAATGCGAGGTGATATAGCTAGCGAAATGGGGCAGTTTGGATGTAACATAACTTGTCCACTTGTTTTGAAAAAACTGAGCGAGCATGTCCAATAAAATTAAAGTTAGTTTTCTTAAGTATGTTAGATGTGAGATCACACCAGTAATCGATTAGACTGAAAGAGGTTCACACAAATAAAATCCGGAAAAACGAGAGAGAGAAGACTTAAGAAAAGAACTCACATTGGGCAACGGTCGTCTATACGCGAGTAGCGACAGCAGCAGCGGGCCGGCGCTGCGCCACGGCATGGGGCGGCCGGCCAGACGCACCACGAGGCGACCCTCGGCCGCCAGCGCGCCGCCACGCTCGCAGAACTCCTCGAACGACAGAGCGCGAGTCACGCGCTCCTCTTGCACGTATACGCCTATCTGACCCCTGTGCAATGGAAACGTGCCTTAACTATGACACTTCAGTACGCGCTAGAATTCCTAATTACACTCATTACCGACAAAAAAATATTAGTCTTATCCTGTCCACTGCCACAAAAAGGTTGAATCACATTTAGCAACACGGAATTGGAGGTCTACTCTAATTTAACGACAAACGAAGTTTCGATCGAATGTTCTTGACTTTTCTACTCCGGTTCTATTCGTTCCGTAGTTTCGTTCGAACGAAAATTATTTGACATTTAAATTTTCTAAACCTACTCTATTTCCTAAACGCTCCGAACGAAAGTTTTACTTTGACAGATAATTGTTGAAACCTAAATAGTTGCATATAAACTTTCGTACGTGTGAATTTTTATTAAAATTTTACTGAAATGGCTGCAAGAATGGTTTTAATAGAAGAAGTTCTGCGTGATGAACGTGCAGAACGTAGAAGAAACCGGCGTCGCCTACGCAGTGCACCTATTATAGGTGTAATTCCCGACTTCAAGTTTGTAGGAAAATACTTCTCAACCTCCCTCGAGCTAGGTCTCTATGCTCATCCAGGAAATTTAGAAGTGCCTTGATTTGGTCTAGAGTAGCCGAACTCATATGTTGGGCCATTTTAAACTAAAAAGAAAGTGTTTATAAGTAGTACTAGAAATCATTAAGAAAAGTTAAGAGATTTTTGCGAATTACGAATCAAAAATTAAATGTGAATAATTACGTACCTACTTACCTACTTAGCGAGTTTTCAAGTTCAACTCAACTTGTGTTGTAATGCCTGTGACTGATGCAGACTAGAACTACCAAACTCTCGGTAGGTACCTATCGCGACAGCAAAGTTTAAAAAAACTCAAAAATAGGTACTTATCGATTTGAAATTTGAAGTGCTGATGGAAATTAGGCGTTGGAATAGAAATCTTGGACTTACTTAATTAAACATTTAGTGACCACATTTATGGTGTTATATAGTTTGGCTTCTTGCTAATAGCGGTCAAGCTTTATAAACAAAAATGATTAAAAAGTAGAAGGGGATTTCTGGGCCCGAATATAATGAAAAGAACTAAGGCTCAAAAAATGGTTATATTATCCGAAACAATACCTCCAAAAATTAGCTCAATTTACAATCTGGAAATTAAGATATCCTAAAATCAAATTAGTTAACATAATGTGTTGACTAATTTGAGGTCAACGCGCATAATTCTGATGTATCGATTACAAATATCGATCATCAAGTTACGCTAAATTCATTTAGAAAATAAAACGAATTAAATTCAAAATATTTAAAATCGCTAATCATAATATACATTTCCAAGTTCAAAAATAAATATTTTTAATTAAATTATGGACTGACCTTCGATTACCCCATCAATTGATAAAAGTATTTATTGTACTGTATTGTAAATTCGTGTTGACAGAAATGACCATAGATTATACACTTATAAACTGGTAGAAATGACAGTATGGGTAAACTGCCCTTGTACCCGTCCTGTCTTTTTATACGTTTTTGTAATAATTAAACATCTGTGCTGTAGCAATATAAATTATGATAATAATATACAAATTAAATCGAAATAAACACAATCCATTTATAAATTGTCTAAAAATATCACAATTCTATATTAAATCTCAACCAAGAATATCAAGAAACCTAAAGTTAAATGCTGAAAAATGTTGACAGTGGTGATATTTGGTATATTTACCCTGGGTAATTAAAGTAATCATGTTTATAAAATATGTTATAACTCGTAATTTAGATGCCAAATTATTTGGAATATTCAAAGAATGTTTGATAATACACTAGTTATTAATTGACACAATTTTCATCCATTTACATGTTGGGCCCAAACATGTATGGAGAAGTATATACACACACACACACTTACAGCACATACACAACAACGCACTTACTTACACACACACACACAAACACAGACACACACTTACACACACTTACACACACACACACGCACACACGCGCACACACACGCACACTCACACACACACACACACACACACACACACACACACACAAACACACACACACACACACGCACACACACGCACGCACACACACATGTTACATTTAACTTATACCATGATTGTAGACCACTAACACATAATTTCAGGTACATTTGAAAACTGCATTGTATTACACCATTGTTACAAATATACCAAGGGGAAGGGACTGCTACTCCTTACCACAGGTTTTTCAAACCTATCTAGGATAGCAGAACTGCACTCACATAGACTGTAAGACCAAATGTCAACAATTAATATACCACTTGTTAAATTATTAACTATGTACTACAATCTACTTTTGATAAAAATAAAATTATTATTATTATTATTATTATATCTATCTCCTTAAGCGGTTTCTATAATAAAAAACGACAGTCATAAGTTCATAACATTAGACGAACATTTATAATAATCTGGTATATGCATAGCTTCCATAAGATAAGTAGGTACACTCTACAAATTAGCCGGTTATCACCTTAAAATGACATCGAAAAAGGTCTATGTAAAGAATGTTCATTCTATTCGTTCACGAAAATTGTTTTTGAATCCGAACTTCGTGCTCGCGAACGAAAATGATTTTGAGTAGGGTCACTAAAGAAACTTCGTTTAAATTTCGTTCGTTTGCGAAGTTTCGTTTCGGAGAAACAGAGTAGGCCTCCTGCCTGAACTTTCATTTTTGAAAGATGGATGCGACAGCATGTAGCCGCGTGCTGCGTGCTGTCGCGTTACGTCTCTTTTTGCTCGACTGCCGCAGTTAAGGAGGGTAATGATTTTCGAGCTCATGTATGTATGTAAGTATGCCTATTTCTTTGGCACGCTCTACAGCCTAAATTCTTAATAAATTTTAACATATGAGGTGTCATTAGATTCCTTCAATGTAGCGTCAGCACGAGAAAAAAACTTGGTTTCTTTCTTTTCACTTTGTTTAGGCGGGCTTTTTGTTTTTAATCATATAATATTGCTTGTCTCGCTCTAGTAAATGTAAATGACAGAAATGGATAAAAGAATAAGAAAGTGATAGCTATGGTTCAACCCTAAATCATATTTTCATTCTTAACAGACAGAAGCACCGGGCTTTTGCTATATCGGATAATATTGATAAAATGTGATCTTACTTTGCTAAAAGTTTCTCGTCGTCGTCCGAGTCCAGAGTGGGCGGTTCCAGAGAAGCGGGCGACTGAGGTAGAGACGGGCCGTTTCCAGATTCATATTCCTCCTCCGTGGGCCCCGTCGAAGGGTGGGGCACGCTGGTCGCTCCTGCATCACAAAATAAACAGTTGTAAGGTCTTGTTTAGTGTATATATGCGATATAATATGATATCACAATGACACGCGTGTTTCCTGGAGATTAAACAGAGTTATAGAGTGATAGCGATATTTTTAGAATAAGTAGTTAAGAAAGTCTATTTTGGGACCCTATTTATATAGTATATTTACGCGATATATGATATCAGAATAACACGCTTATTCCCTGAAGATTAAACAGAGCTATTGTAAGTGAGAGCGACATTTTTTTAATAAGTAGTTGATAAGTCCATTTTGGCTTCCGATTGACACCAACAAGAAAGTCTCAATGTTGTATATTCTTACCTGAACGATAACGATCGGCGTGGTGCTTTGGAAAATACAGATCGGGGTCGACCTGACCTCGGTCCAGATCGTCTAAATACACGCCTTCGACGGGCACGTCGGTCGCGTCGCGCGGTGACATAAAGCGGAACATGCCGCTAAGTACGCCGCGGCGACTCGGCCGCTCTTCGTCCGAGCTCAACGGCTCAGTGGGCGAAGCGGGCGACGGCGGCGACATGGGCGAACCGGGCATAGTCGGAGAAGCGAGAGTCTCCGTTCCACGAACCGGCGGCTCCGGAAGCTCGCCCCAGCGCCACGACTGCGATGACTTGTCCCCTGTCGCTCGTCCCGCTAGTTCAGCCTCAGTATCAGACTGCACCGGCGTACCGCCGCGCGATCCACGCCTAATATGTAAATAGCTGTTAGGATTACTATAAGATTAACTCACTATTAACATTTTTTGCATTTTTTTTAAATAGAATCGTTAACGGTCGAGGTCGATTGGTTGATTGAAAGCGCAAGCCATTTTAGAAAATCCTCATTGGTGCAGTATCAGTGAGATAAAACACTAATTTACTACTTTTAAAATGGCTGGATCGTAAAAAAGAACTATTCGTCCTCACTATGTACGAATTTAAATCGAGGTCAATGTATAAAATAATAGTTTGTAGTGGATTGACGAAGAGGCAGGGTAAGTAATGTTCACATTAATTTGCTCGAGAATATTTTGAATCATGGCGATCATCCGTTTTTCTGACTCATACATTAAATTGAAGTTATTGGTAAACAAATTGTAGGTCAGTGTTTTATTACTGTACCTTTACTATATAGTTATTGTTAAACTTTAGTTAATCTATAAGTTTTTAATACAACTACTGTTTATTAGTCGAGCGTAGCTATTAGCAACTAATGAGTTTACTTCAAACAAACGATATAAGTAGAAGGTATTAAATGGATGTAAGTACAAATCTACAGTGGTAGCGACATGAGATTATATGTATATAATATCATGTTTTGATAAATACCAAGTTACTGAGCGGTGCGCCACATAGCTCTAATTAAATTAATCAACGAAAAGCGTGATTACGTACAAGTTACAACAGCTACAGCGTTCGATCATGAACGCAATAGCTTTTTAATTAATGTGATGTCAATACA
This sequence comes from Parascotia fuliginaria, assembly GCA_963082885.1. NCBI lineage: Eukaryota > Metazoa > Arthropoda > Insecta > Lepidoptera > Erebidae > Parascotia > Parascotia fuliginaria. Next base: position 14,921,945 of record OY720172.1, read on the forward strand.
ATTAATTAATTGGATAGTATTTATTGCAAGCGAGGCGTGGTGAAATATGTTATTTATTATTAATTATTACGCGTGTCTGGAGGCGGCGTGCACCTCAAACGCAGTGTCCGACAACGCCAGCGGGATGCGGTTGTCGCCGTTCAGCTTGAGGTTGGACATCTCTTCACTGTAACCAGGCGGCTCGCTCAATCACACGCACAAAACACACTTAATTTACTATTTTTGGAGATAATAGTAATAAACGTTTTATATTACGAGAGTGCGATGACGAGATCAGATATGTATCTTAATATTAATTGTCATGATAATTACCTCAGTGTAGCTGCAGTAACTTCAGAGTCGCTGAAGAAATTAACATCAGTAACATTAGGAATGGGCGCCGGTTGTGAGCTGCGTTGTTCGGAGCCAGCGCGATCAGATTGGCTTGAAATAGAGCTAGTCGAAGATTTTCTTTGGTGTTTCTTTGAACTAGCCTTCCTTGTTTTCTTCTTTTTCTTTCCGTTACCATTCGGTTTAGGTTCGTCTTGGTTGGATGGCGCGTCGATAGGGCGGAATTCGTGCGCGGTTATCTTTTGCACAACGTGATGGGGTACGGTATCGGCGCCGAGCTGCGTGGCTGCAAACGTCCTGGGTGCGATGCCGTCAGGCTTGTCAGTCGCCTCGTCGAGTCCGTCCATTTCAAATAAAGCGTCATTGTCGTTGTTAGTATCGTCCTCTTTGGTAGTCTTCTTGGTTATCTTACTTAAGTCTGGTTTCTGCATTCCGTCAGCCGTGTATCTGTAGACGATAAAGTACATAATATTAGATACCTACATAAAAAAAAAATCATTTGCATTATTTACACTAACGCGTATATAAAATATTGTTACATATTGAACTCTCATTTTTATATCTGTCCATAACATAGTTAATTATTTTTCACGATCTCGTCTAGCACGGTTCGTTTTCAGCGTTCATTTCTCCCACGTACGTGCAGGCTCTGGAACGAACTACCAGCTGCGGTGTTTCCCGAGCGCTATGACATGTCCTTCTTCAAACGAGGTTTAAAGAGAGCATTAATATCACGGTAGGCAGCGGCTTCGCAGAGCCCCATGGCATTGCAGAAGTCTATGAGCGACAGTTATCACTTACCATCAGGTGGGCTGTTGGCTCGTCTGCCACTGTAGGCAATAAAAAAAAATTACTTAACGCCGAGTAAAATATATACTTATTCAGTAGGTAATGTGGTTTAATAGGCTAACGACGACCATTACTGGACATAGGCCTTCCTCAAAGAAGGTTTATTTTTAAATCATATACGGTCGGTCATACGGTCACGGTAACCGCTTATTGTTAGGAAGCCGTACACAAAAAAATGTCGTCTGCATGACAGTTCCGTTCAGTTATTTTTTATTTCCCTTACCTTCTTTTAGTATAGTCTGAGGCCTGTCCATGGTCTGGTTCAACGACAGAGAGCGAATTTCGTCGCCTCGGCTCGTACAGCTCTTCAAATCTGGCGGCTGGAATAGGCGAAGTGGCTAAATGCGCAGAACATTCAGCCTCGTCTTCTCCAACTTCTTCTACGAAGAATGCCTCGCCAGATTCTCCCAGTTTCATATGAATATTCAGTGGTTCCCCATTTAGTTCTAGGTCAACCTGTTTGTAAAAATCCAGTGTTTAGACGAATTTATATATGAAAATAAATGCTGTTTACTATTGTTGACGGAAATCAGCGCAACTACAACTGACTGCCAGAAAATATACACAAATTATTTCTTCTTCTAACTTGTGAGCGAATATTTCATTCATGTATCCAAAGACAATATGCAAGGTGAAGCTGACTTTGACTTTTTTATGGCTTTCATATTATTTACAAAAACATTCTGTGAAACGATTTCCGCTTTTCTATCAAGGTTTAAGAAATCTTATTTTCTGCATTGACATTGAAACTTTAAAAATTGAACGGAATACGACTTCAAGATCATTTCTTTTGATCTAAAAATTAACGACGTTTGTAAGCAACGTTTAGGGAATCCAAAAACAAAATACTATATATTATGTACCAAGAAGAGCATAGTTGAGGAAATTATGCTAGCATGCATCCTGTTAGAGTAAATTCTATCCGCTCAAAGGTTGTACGTTCGGCTACAGATCAATCTTCATAGGCGTCTTTTATTATTTCGGTGAACAAATTACTTCCTTAATGTGTAATTTAATTAGATTATGCATTTTAAGTTAGACTGCCAATGGCTACTGTCTTGCATTTTTATCGTCCCAAATGAGTAGAACGAAAAGGATTTTTGAAAAAAAAGCGGGTTAGTTGGCAAAAGTATGAAAGTAAATGTTAAACCCCGGCAGGTCAAAGCTATAGTTAAGTTCGTCCAGTTCGTCACGAAGGCATGAATAGTGACACAATCGCGCGATCGCCAGAAAATCATTAGATTATTTAAAGAAGAAAATGAAGTTTATAGGAGTCTTATAGGCGAATGGCAGCAGCGCTGGGATACTTCAACTAAGGGGCGCCACCTGTACCAGTTTTTTCCATCAGTTGTAAAGCGGTTGGAAGGAACATGGATAGAGGTAGATCACTGTGTCGCCCAATTTCTTACGGGTCATGGTAACTTTAAGAGCAAACTATTTTCGTTTAAGTTAGTTGATTCGCCGAGTTGTCAGTGTTCCAATCAAGAACAGTCTGCTCATCACATTCTTTGGGAGTGTAGTCTTTGGCGTAAAGACCGCGAAATAATGTTAAATAGTTTACAAGTTACATCAGGACCAGTTTATTATGAGGATCTTGTGTCATCTAGGGTGAATTTCCGTGCGTTTAAGCGTTTCTGCCATACATATTACTGGAATCAGATATAGCTCACATAGGTCCCTTAATATTACGTGTCCGTGGTGCTCTCTTTTAATAGGTCATAATCCTATACAGATTAAATTTGTCGCCCGCTTTGCAATGGAGGGAAGTGGACATTTTATTTCCAACTCCTCCTCTTACTTCTGATTAAATTCGTTGCGGGGTCCAAGACAGTAGGTTTAGCAGTCCCCGGGACTCCCGAGTGTCAAAGCTCGGTGTTTTTCTTGGATATCACTGTTAATCCTGGCTTACAGGAGTCACAGTGATGGGCATGTGGGTGGGATTGTCCCGTAAAAAAAAAGTTCGTCCATGACTAAACTTATATACAATAACATACATTATCCCATTTAAGAAATTAACAGGTGTCCGTGAGAAGAAAATAGTTGAGCCAAATTTTCTTTAAACATTTGGTGAGAATTGTACTCTATATTGGCATGAATCCAAATTTCACCAATGTGAATAAGACGCAGATTCCACTAGCTTTGGCAATGTACTCTCACATACCATTAAATAATGTAAGAACTAACATTATAATACCAATCAGACTACTAATTTATCATTAATGGTAAGGTTAATCATTTGTTATTTATCTGGTTCCTTATCTATCATGTAAACACGTCATTATTATACATCGATTAATAACAATTTGCTTACCTATCTATTCCTTTATCGATCTTATTTCTTTTTTCTGACTGAACGTAATATTTTAGTTACGTAATATTTAATACTTAGCTGGAAACTTTCTTTGAAAGACTAGGATTACAAAGATTCTGGATGCGTGTAATAAGCGTTAATTAAGTGAATTTAATTAAAATTACGCGAGAGCATCGAGAAAAATAGCAATTAATGTACTCCATACTAAAATATAATAAATTAATTCAGGTCATATTTATATTAGTATTTTTCAAGATTCTCTTAGCCAATTTGAGAACATTGACGTATGACTTACGAAGAGTTGTACTGGTTCTTCGGGTCTTTCACAATGTTGGCGAAACATTAAGTACCTATTGCCCGGATTACACGAGGCCAGTTTTCTTTTACACTGTCCTGGCTTGCTGACCTGGCTTGGAATAATCTAGTTCTGTTTACATAGGGCTAGTTAATTTTGTGGCTGAGGTGACCATACATTTTTGACAGTTCTTGGGGTTGCTCTTAAATTTTTCATTTTACTTTTTACCTCTTTGGTACTCATATCAATATCCACTTTTATTATCCAAACATTTTTTATAGTGCTAAATCTGATTTAGACCTGTCATTATAACTTGGAAGGGTGGCGTGCCACAGCACAGACATTCATGATCACGGTACAGTTGTACAAACTTACTACTGAACACTAGCTTCGCCGGCCAAATCAAGCTAGTACACAAGCCAGAATAGTGAAATACGCTACTGGCTTCAAAAATAAAACTATCCTATTAAGAACTGTCCTGACTTGTCAACTAGCTTACTGGCTTAGAAATTAATCTAGTTCTGTCTATACGAAGTCAGAAGTACTAGCTTGCTGGTTTACTGAAACTGGCTAGCTGTCCTGGCTTGGAAAACTGGCCTCGTGTAACCCGGGCATAATTGTACTCATCAAATAAAACAAATAAGTATCAAATTTGCTTTGCATTGTAAATCGTTCTATCGGTATTATGCGTCAATTGTTTTACTAGATAGGTACCTATAATTACAATAAAACACAAACAAAGCAAGAAGAAGTAGGGTATGAAAACAGAAAAGTAGCTTTCTTTTCCGGATTTTGTAAGGTATTATTTGCTCAGGGGCAAAACATTATTTTAATGAATGATTTTAATGACAGATACATAGGTGTATTATTAATATTATTGCGGTATATTAAAGTACTAATAATAGTCAGTGTTGAAATTGAGTAATAGCCCACGTTCACTTTTAAATGGCCAAAATATTCTAGTAAGTAAGAATGTTAAATTATATAATCGATTGCCTATACCATAGAACATGACCGATAAAATGATGATGATTTAAGAAACATAATTCCGGTTATCAAGTTTTTGCTAACCATTTCAATAAGTACAAAAAAATGGACTTGTCATCTTGTATAATTGCAAAGTATGAATATGTACCACGAAAAAGAAAGAACCCAAGCCATACCCTCTTAAGTATTTCTGAAATCAGCTTTTTATAGAACTCAAAAACTAAAACGTCGCGGTTAATGTTAATCTTTAACTACACACTACTTAAATAAATCAGCTTACATTATAATTATAATGCAAATCAGAATGTAAGAACCAACAAAATATTGCAAAAAAAAATCGTTATGTATTAGAACAGATTCAAAATAGTTCGGTTATACAAAGGCGTGGCCTCAAATGTCGCAAACTTGGGAGATGGTTAGTTAGTTGACTGTATTGAAGGCCAAACAAGTTTTTGATCGTAGGTTTTGAGATAATCATGCCGCTACCTATGTAAACGATGATTTAACTCGAACTTCACGCATTTTATAACTGTATTTGACAATTTACTTACAAAGACCGTACTTATACTTTATTTGTATTACAGAGAAGTTTGCTGTGACAAAATCCAATAAAGCACATTTAAATAGCTTTTATAAAAACAACAAGATCTTCCCCGCAGAAACAACTTTATTAGAAGAAAGTTCTAAATTGGTATCTATTTTAATACTTACATTGCTAAAATTGTGCGGTATTGCAGCAGAGTACAAATATTACAATTTACTCAGAACTGTACTTTATTATTTGTAAAAAGCTTCGCTTGATAATTAATTCAAAATCATTAATTATGAAACTGTTATGCAAAATATAATGTCTTAAAGATGGGAAGAATATATTTTTACTTACCACTTTAAATCTGGAGCGAAGGACGCCGAGTTTGCCAAAACGCACGTGAAACGGAGAACAGGTGAAGCTGCCGTCAGGTTGCTCAACCACAACCACGTCGATGGCACCCGTCAACGTCGCACCGTTGATCTCGTTGTAAAACTCACGAAAGTTCGCAATAAACTTGCCAATATAGTTCATAGAATACATGGCTGCTGATTTATCTATCACTTCTAGGTCCCTAACAATTAATTTAATAGGTAATTAATAAACTCGTCACTACAAATTACTAGTCTTACAAATTACCCCATTTTGGGACCGAGATCATAAACATTAGGTTTCCTGAAACAATACAAAAGTTAATATAAGTACATTATACAAGAAATACATTATTATTTTAAAGAAACATTTATGAATGCAAGTATTTAAACCTGGTAAAAAATGAATATCCAAATTCAATTGTTAGAACTTATTTATGTATGTTGATCAGTTTAGAAATAAATTAAATAGATAACAGACTAACCATAGTTTTCAGGACATCGAAAGATTGTTAAGTTATTGTGTAGGTTAATGTCAAGGGAATGAGCTAAAAAAAGACAAACTATCAGGTTTCTTGTCTTTAGTTAGAACGAACGCTCTAAATATAGATGCTGATGTAGAAATGGAAAATTCTGAGTTTTCACGCCGTGGAGAGCTGACACGATATTTAATTTCTTCAAAAGAGCATTTCTGTGAATCAGCTCTACTTATTTGAGTAACTCAACTGTAAATCCTGTGTCAAATGTACAAATGCTCATGTGAGCATTGTATTCGTTTCGACTTGATCGGAAACACTAAATCCTATAAAATATGTTAATCGAAACCGCTTTAATCACCTTCTCGTGTAGATAAGAATGTAAGCGCGATCAAAATTATTGTAAAACAATTTGAGCCTTAGTTGCTTGCAATCGTTATTTGAAAATCGCTATCTCTATGCTCGTTCATTCCAGATTTAGAACGTTTAAAGACCATAACTACCGTGTCCTATTTCAGCGTGTAGTTACTAGTCTAAATGCAACAAACTCTGATCACATGCGTAGACTACAAATAGCACAACTCTATAGTTCCCTGATGATTGCAGACGCTTGATTATGTATTTACTGTTTAGATTATAAAGGTATTTGAAGTCACACGAGGATGTTACTCATAGTTGGATGGTCGCAAATTAAGACACTAAATTAAGAATATCTAATCATAATCATATCTATAAGTACGATTTTATATAGGCAAAGAATTTATTTATTCTTTAAATCAGCTTAGTTTATTTAACCGTTATCGTGTGCAAAATCTGCTATACTTTAATTAGGTAGGTAGCTTTATTCATAACTACCTTTATTTATTGTTAATTATTCAGGGTAATTCCTTAGTTAACGTTCGACAGTTTATGTTAAGGTTAATGAATAGTGATTGTGTGGTTTAGCAATGCAAGCAATGAGAAATTATAAACTTAAACTCAAAGCATTTAATTTTTTTTGATCATAAAATATGATGCTTATGAAAAGTCTAGATTACATGAATTCAGTTAATTAACCTACAGCCAGTTCGTTGATGAGGTAGAGCTGTGAGAAGAACTGCAAGAAACTCACGGCACTCATTTCAATCGCCAGATAATTACTGTTTTTTGAGTTACAATTTTAACACTCAATGCAACTAAAGAACCATACAAAGTAATTATTATTAGTAAAAAGGTTGTAAATACAATCTTTGAAAATGCGTAAGGAGCACTTTATCGAAGATTGAGTTGGTACTTTGGTAGGTAGTTATTGGGCTCTTTTAGTCTTTAGGTAGCAAATTAAGATCAAATCGTTCAAATTGTCTGATGGCTCTTTGTTTGATCAACCGAAATCAAATAAATATTAATAAATTATACTGTCAGACTTAGTTTGTTACATGAATTTAATTATTAGTTGGAACCGTGCGAAAAGAAAACATGCTATTAAAACGTGCTGGACTAGAGCGTGGACGAGTTGAGGACTTTGCCCCCGGTATCTACTCACAATGACAAATTTTACAAGAATAGCGTAGACATGCCGCCATATCGTATCCGTTTCGCAAAGACGACTAAGGGCAAAGTTGGCAAGAGACATAATTATTATCGCTAAGATAATACTTTCTCCAGATGGTAAATCATTGCCTATCGATAGAAATATGTCCAAATAACTCACGTCAATATCATCGTAGCCATTATAAAATTTGTATAATTATATTGTCCACAGACTTTGTTACAGATGACGACATAATTAGCAGGTTTAGTATTGTATGATCCTGTTATTGATATGTATTTATAATTTATGTAAACACTTAAAAATAAACATTCTAGATCATTAAGTATAAAGGAAATCACCTCTAAATATTTATAGAAAACAAAATATACGATATGATAAAATTTCTTCATCCGCATTGTTTATTCTTATTCGCCAAAATAACAACTAACACAAACCAAGAAGAAAAACAATCATGTTTTTAGGTTCAAAATATTAAACGAGTGACGTAAATAATTGTAATACTTAATATTTTAATTCAGTTGTGAAAACATCTAATTTAAAATTTATTTCAAAAGGAGATTACCTTGAGGATTATCAAGAAACCTGAATAAATATTAACAAGAATAGCGGGGGCTTAGCGAAAATATATTTGTAGATATACATTACCTACACAGTTTGACATGAGCCATAGTGGCAGGTGTCCAAGGAGACCTGAGTGATAGCCGGCTGAATTTATTTTAGTGCCAAGGGCTTCAAGTTCAATGTCTACAGAGCGTATGACGTTACATTTATTGTAGGTATGTTCGTGTATCCCACATTATAAAACTATTAGACGCACGCGTATCTACGCTAACCTTTAAAATGTTTGGTTAAATTACCATTATCGTGCTACCGAGCATTTACTTAACATTTATCTATTTAACTGCAACTTTGTTTTAGTTCACAACAGTTTAAATAATATTATGTTACAATCTTATTCTAATATATCTTGTCAATAAATCATTCCAATAATGATAATCATAATTTTGTATAAAAGGAATTTGTCCGTCTGTTTGTGCAGCAGTGCTTGTTTCAGCAATATTGTTACGTAATTTTAATTTGAAATAAAATATTATATTAAGACAAAAGTGCTTAGAGGCTTATTAATAGCATATTATGTAGGTATTACTCATCTGTTAACTCCATTTTAAGTCGAAAGGAAAATTTTTAATTCAATGCAATTACAATAATAGTAAGGTTTAGCAAGAGGATGCAATGTCAGATGCATTGTTGTTATTGCTGGGAATTAATTTATATAGCATTCAATATTTTCATCGTGTAGGTACAACAAGTGGAAGATTAAATCAGGGTTAGTAGAATAATACGATAAGCATAATTAGGTTCTGATAAATACTAAACAGTTTCACGCCTGCTTACTGGTTTATTATAACGGTGTCGGAAAGATAAAAATATCGTATGACCACTATCACCCCAGCAATAAACTATGTTGTTTAATTCGTCATCGAAACTCATTGATATGTATAATAAAATTTAAGTACTTAAACAACACTTAATTGTTTTGTAAAATGAAATAGGTAGATAGGCACCTAATTTATTTATCTAATTTTATTAGGTTGCGGGCGACCTACACTAACCAATGTTACCACTTCCGTAAAGCTTACCTCCTACATTTATAGGTGTACTTACATTAATTGAGTGATATCGTACTATCGTATAACATGAGCTGGGACTCCACAAAGTGGACTGAAGACCTGGTAAGAAAAGCGGGTAACCGATGGATGATGGCTTAGGATCGGACAAAATGTAGATGCTTTAGGGAGGCCTTCTGCCAGTGTACAGTTGTGTTATACTTAACAAGTTTCTGCCCGTAATACAAATTCTTCAACTCCAGAAAGATATAAACCAACGTAGGAACCTATACTACACCTCCCGTGTTTAAGCTATTGAGACGGTTTGACAAGCGGTAACCCTCAAACATAAAATTTTCTATTATCTCTGATACCATAAAATTATATATTAAATATTGTAGTATTGACATATATTGCCGTATCACTGTAATCATAGTCTGTCATTGTCAACATCGAAAAAGTTTATTGTCACAGGAAAACGGTTCAATGATGATAGACCATCAATCATTATAACTACAATAAAAAGAAGATGTTTATTTCCAGTCTTATCTATCTTTTTCGACGATATATTATTATTACGTTGGTTCTGCCAAACTAAAATGCAGTGAGTTTCTTTTACATTTCCATAAATTATGTAAACATCCCAAGGCAGAATATGATCGTAATCTGCAAACTGTTAGTACAGTCAGTACAGACCATGCAAAAACGGTAACCGCAAAACAGAATTTAATCGTAATCTGCAAAACGTTCAGTACAGTCAGTGCAGAGCATGTAAAAAGGGTAACCCCAAAACCGAATTTAATCGTAATTTGCAAAATATTAGTACAGTCACAATAGAACATGCAAAAACGGTAACCCTAAAACGGAGTTCAATCGTAACCTGCTAACAAAAACTGTTAGTAGGTACTGTTAGTACAGAGCAGTCATTAGTTGACGTAGGTATGTTATTGAAATTGACCTATAGTTCAGGTAGTAGTACAAAAACTGCATTGGCACGGACGTGTGGAAACGGATCAAACAGCACGTCATAAGAGTAAACAAGTATTTATTGAAACCTTATCTATCGTTCGGTCGAGCATACCACAAGTATTCACGTGTTGCACAACATGTTTCAATAAGAATATAACAAGACAATGCTATTTTTATATTAGAAACTTAAAAGTAAGTAAGTAGGTAGTTATTTAAAGGAATTTGAGACTAAAGCCTTTTGTCTAGAATTTTTTTTATTTATTTATTATGTGTGATTTATCTTTAATGCAGTTTTATTCATACGTAAGATTACTCAAATGTTTCGTTTATGCATCGGCATTCGTTATCTGTTTTGTTGCATAAGCAATAAAATAATGTTATTCTTTCATAATATGCTAATATTTGTTGAGCTAGTGCTGCTGTGCTAGTGTATTTTAATTTAGCTATATTGTTTCATATCAGCCGAAAGACGTCCACTGCTGGTCATATTAAGCAGTTTTATTGTTTAAATCTAAGCTATCTTTCAGTTTTGATGCATGTAAATAAACATTTTAAAGATTTGACTGTCGCCGTCGTTCATCTAAACTGAATAAACGTCTGAAAACCTTGACCCTGGGTTAGGCTAGCCTGAAGCTAAATCCCCCCCAACGGGGTTCTCGCCTTGTCGCGGCGGGGGGGCTTAGTAGCCGTGGTTACCAAGGACCACGGTGAACCAAGAGGAACCCCAAGGAGGCGCCGCTCCTCTGGGCTTTGCCGGTAAGCCCACGATGGAGCGGCTCTGGTGGGTTGGGGTGTTGTTTGGGCGGCACCGCAACTGGGTCGGGCTGCAGTGTTGCTTCGGCAACACTGCGGCTGAGGAATGGCGGGGCCGCGGCGGGAGAGGAGTGCCGGTATAACGGTGCGCCGCTCTCCCTACCTTCCGCGGCCTCGGCGGGGCCGCAACCGCCAGATTGCGGACGCGATGGGCCGCAGGGGAAAAGGAGTGTCGGTATTGCGATGCGCCGTTCTCCCTATCCTCTGCGGCCGAGTTGGCCTGCGCCCGAACAGCACGGGCCCGAGACGGCAGTGCGCGTGTTCCGCACGCGCCTCTCGAAGAAAGCCTGAAGCTAAATGACGCCTGTGACTTCACGCTACAACTAAAGAATCGATTTAATGACTGAATGTTATTACAATAATTGTTTTTACTAATATATAAGTTTTCTATTAAGTATAGAAATAGTATTGATTAGATATGAACCAGCCTGAAGATATTCACAGCTAGACATACGTCCAAAGGGGGGCCTTTGCCGCAGCACGACGATATTATTTTATTACATAGAAAACCCTGCTGAGAAATTATATACATAAGTTGGTACTACTAATAAAACGACCACTATAAATATAGAAAACTACAGGAGAAGAATATCAAGTGGAGTACAAGATCCAACACAGGACGGTCATATCAATCAAATTATGTATTTTATATAACAGTGCCAATTGTTAATATAAGTATCTTTTATTACTTCAGAATTTACGAATAGAGTAGGTATCACAAAAGAATTAAGCCACCAGTTCTGATGCACTATGAGGTTCCACGGCTTGTAATTAACGGTCTGTCGAGATTAGCAGGAATCATCCTTTATGCCGAAGTTCATTAGACTAGAGCCTACAACACTTGTTAAAAAAAGGGTTTAGAGGTATTTACAGCAATGCAACGTACAGGGATGGCCTTGGCGTTGCAAGCGTCCATAGTTTACGATAACTGCATACTATCACGCACTGCATTAATCATAGTTCTAAAAAAACAGTGCATCGTTCAAAAACTTGAATAAGGGCGTGTTTACACGTGCGCGTTTTTTTTCAGCGCGACACAACGCGCGCGTTGCGTACGCATCGCTCCGTCTTTAGAAACATTGAAATAAAATACTTCTCTTTTATAATATACGCTATGTCGCGCCGAAAAAATCGTGCTCGTTGTGTACACGCCCTTAAAGACAAAAGACAACTCTAAAACAAAGAACAGCTCCACTTTGCAATGGCGCCTAGTAACGTAGAAAAATGTTGTAAATGTTTGTCAAACGTTAATGATAATGTATGATAATTAAATTATCGATAGACGTAATATGCGATACGTCTTTATTTATGGCGTGATCGTGTCTGTAAATTAGATGGCATTATGACCGAGCCATAAATGTACAGTTCACGAAGAACTAGATTTTGGTGACAGACGAGCAACACGTTCATGCCATACACACACACAAAGAAAATGAAGTACTTGTAAAAAAGAAACACAATTTGCAGCTTGAAGTATAATCTACTACTGATACGACGATACTGCTATTGCCTTGTGTATACCACACAATCACCATCAGGATACGATACGATACGACAATACCTAGGTATATTGTTGTGGCTGTGATCGTCCGTGTAGGATAGATACTTTCTCAGTTGGACTGATTCAATTTATAACACGGTCAAAATTATGGTTAATTTATGAACTTCTCTAGAGTCAATTTTTTTAGGCTGAGGCTTTCCTTCTCAGGTACTCTTTTATTTATTTATTGCAATAACTTTCTATCTGAACAGTTATTGTAAGATAAAGCAATCGTAGGTATTTAATATCTTTGCAAATGAGTTAGACTTTCTTCCAATAATATTTTTTTGTCAAGAAAGCACTTAATCTAATCCTGTCATTACTAAGTCTACAAATTCAATTCATATACATAATTATGTATATCTACTGGACAGTAGATATCTACTATTATCTACCATACCTAAAGAATACAATCCCGGGATCTTTGCCGTTTTCTGATCCCGGCAATCCCGGGACTGTACTTGGCTAATCTCGGGATTTTCGGGATTGCCACCAAATAGTTCTAGTTTGCGTTCCGTAGTCAGTTGCACCTTGTCAATAATCTTGCCTAGATTATTTTAATAGCATTTATTATATAACGACATAAACAACTCTTATATATGCCTCCGTACGTAAGTACTACCAGCCTTATTAACATGTTTGTCGTAGAACTGAGAGGGGACTTTCCCGCTCGGAATACTTCAATACCTACTTATTTTGATATTTCTGCGATTGTACTATTTACAAAATCCAAAATAGTTTTTTATGTATTATCTTTTTGATTTAAAAAATAATAGGTACGTTTTTTTTGTTGTCTTTTTGTATAAGTACCTACTTAATAATGTATATTATGATTTATGTTGTGTGTGCAACGATATTGAAAACCTAGTCAAAAAAAAATACTTTTTAAAGATTTTTTTATCGTTTTAGACCAATTAAAAACCACGTCTAACCCCGGGATCCCGGGATTACACATCAGAAATCCCGTACTCTCGGGATTGATTAACATACTCAGGATTGTATTTCCTAACCATACCATACCACCTATAATCCAACGCACAAATAAACACAAACTTATTAAAAAAATACCATCACAGATTCATTGCAATTACTGATCTATAAAAAAACGGTTAAAAGAAGGTCCGATGGTTAGGTGACAGTGTATACCAACAATTTTTAAAATCTAAGCTGGGAGATAAGGATCAATGTATATTTTCTGCAAGATAGATTTCAAATGCAATCTGCAAATAAATACAATTATTTTCATGCAGTCTGCACACTGCTTCGCCAGCAAGAAAAATGCCAAGGCTTAAACTATTAGACTTCTACATTTCATCAAATCCGGATCAATAATTTCAACTATTCAAGATAGTTGTTGGAATTTTCACTAATTGTGATTGAGCCATATTTATTTTTGATCGGTAGGTAAGTATCAACAAACTGCACTTATTTGGTTAATCACAGATTTATTTTACTTCCACAAAAAATTTATATAAGTAACTACATAATTCTAAAGCTGTGAGTCATTTTGAACACGAAATAAATTTACAATCACCACAACACTGTTTGTTTACATTCGACAACAAACGAATTAACAAACAAATATGGCAGCGCGGGTCATATGCCGTTTATTCAACCAATCAGCACGCATGGTGCGTTCCGTGGCATGCCATTTCACAATTTGACGGTTTACAATATAGATTATATTATAATCTACCGAAAAATATTACGTTAAATTGTAAGCAGTAGGTTTATTACGGTAGGGTTCTCAATCTTTCGAAAGTTTACAACCTCGCGAGGTAGATTATAATCTATCGGTATTAACAATTTAACGGTGACATATATAATATAGGCAACGTATGAATGAACATTACTTGCATGAAAAAACATGGTCAATATACCTGGACTTAAGAATATAGAATAATTTCAGGAGTCTAAAAATTAAAAAATAACACAAGTATATAGCCTCTGAAGTGCCGCAGTTGTGATCTTATTCTTAATTGGGCATAGTACCTACATACGTGGATAGATTATTTCAAAAGACTACTGTAGATTGGTATAGCAATTACCTATGTACTTATCTCTTTTATATTCCATTCTATGTAATAATGAGTCACGCAGGTAAATAAATGAACTGCAAAGGCTAAACACACGTCATACGTAACTGCCGAGACTTGTTGTTATCTGCTGTTCAGCAGTCTTGAATAAACATCAAATAGGTTTAAATCGTTGTTTACAAACCATTGTAGTGTTGTTTGGCGATTCAAATCTTGTTTACCACTGAACACAAGTGTAAAAACAATATTTTTAAAATCTACCTATTAGTTCCAAGAAATGCTAAATATAACTAATAAATATAACACGACTACCTACTAGAGTGTTTCGGTAATATCGTTTTTTCCCACTTGAAGATTAAATCAACACGGTAGGTAGGTAATTAGTTACAAAACAAACAATTCGTATTCATTGTCAATGATCGTAATTTCTTAACAAGGTCTTTGTTCTGAAAGCAAATAACGTTGTAACTTTACATCATAAATTGCACACTAGTAGTGATACATAAAAATAACGAACTTTTATAATAATAAATCTATATAATTATATATATAAAAATGAATCCCTATTTCCCTTGGTCATGGCATCACGCGTGAAAGGCTAGATCAATTTCGTTAATTCTTTTTTTGTTGTGTTTGTTATTGTCAGGAGAAGGTTCTTTTGAAAGAAAACTAAGAAAATAACCACCATATTCAATTTAAACCGCTAAACCGATTTCGGTGAAAATTGGTATGTAGATAGATTTGGTTTCGGGACATAGGCTACTTTTTGTCCCGAAAGTCGCTCTGATTCCTGAGTTACATTAATTAAACATATGGCAATTTTCGCACGGGCGAAGCCGCAGGGCACAGATAGTAAAAAATAAATAAAACTAAAAGTGTGTAAGTACATAATAAAAAACAATAACAAATGTGGGCTTCATAATTCATGATTCGTATTTTTGTCAAACAAAATGAATATAAACGCTTAGAGATGCTCTCAACCGTATAAGAAAGTTAAAAGTGAAAACATGTAGAATGGAATAGCATGAAGGCCTATGTATGTAATTGCAATATTTATGTGTAACGACAAACATTACAAATCCAAGCGCTGATTACAGCAAGCATAATATTACTTGAAAAATAAATAACAAGCTAGCATCTTTAACAAAAAAAATAAACTAAGTACAATCATGAAGAATAATTTTATTATGTAAAAACTGACAAATTGCTAAAGTGCCTTTTTAATATTCAATCTGAAAAATTTAAAACAAGAAATTTTTACTTGTAAATTTCTTAATTCTTTGTAATAAATACCACTAGATACTGATCAAATAACAAAAATAAATGATCTTATTGATAAAATTAATCCTTTACTGTATCCTAAATAATTAGATGAAATAAAACAAAAGAAAACCCACCTTAGCTTTATTGGGCTGTGACTACAATATCTCACTGGCAACTTTCTAAGGAACAAAATGTTTCCTTTTTAGACAATAAACAATTAGGTATACAGTCAATTGCAATTTACGTACACAACTTCAAACACAGATGAAAACTTGACACGTGTTACTTGTACCGACTCTACCAGTAAACTGTGTGTGTGAAACTGAACGGGTGGTGCGAGTGGGCGCGAAAGCGTCCACGACGTGCCGACACGATGGCCTGACGTCGAGTGACGTAAACGTTAATCAACGAACCGCCTGTTATGATACTATAAAATATCAGTCATACAACTCACACGTCCGTACATGTGCTTTGTCGTTTTCACTATGGCTTTATTGGCTTTGGCTTTGCCTTTTTTATTGAAAACGCCGGTACCGTATCATGGTTCAATGTTTGGAGACCGAACAGAACAGGCTGGCTCTCTGGGTCGATCGCGCGACATGGCGTGATGTCGAGTTATACATACAGTTGCAAAAGTTTACCTTACTCAGTCTGGTCGAATCAGCCGATATGCAACTTAAAGGAAATTAACAGTCAATAATGACGAAGTGTCGTATGTCTAATAATGATCTACTTCAAATCGGTTGTTTAGTTGACTAATTTGTCTCGTAAGCTGCTCGTAATGTATGTCCGATGATGTATTCAAAATGACTATTCTAACAATCACTAGTGGAAAGAAAATTTCCCTGGCCTTGATATCTAAAATTAAATTGCAAAGCATGCCAGCCAGCGTAGGTGTCCTACTGAATATTTCACGTAAAGATAAGGTTTTCGAACGGCCTCGTAATTATCATTACCAATATTTGAAATATCATACCGTAGGGCTATTATTAAAAGACAGGCAACTTATATACCACGCATGCGAAGAATTGTAGATAGTATTTTTTGTGTAAGCTGCTGCATGTACGACATTTTTATTGTATCTAAAATTAAGACAATTTATTGTATCTAAAATTAAATATGTACTTGATACCTTACCACTTACTCGTAATTAGTGGTAAGGACTCTACGCAGTATCTGTCAAATAGGTTTAATGTAGGTATAGAAATTGTATTTTCACATACTTTAATAGATGTTTGTTTGTCACACGTGAGCATAAGTAGTAAACAAAAGCAAGACGTGTTTACGTTTATATGACGCAGCGCTAGCCAAGACGAGCCCACGGTGTTATTGTATCACATTTGTATAAGTACTATTGTTATGGCGTAATCCGTAATACCCGGTTCCAGTCATAAAGATGAACCTCAGTAAATCGTTTTAACTTAAATCCACGCTAATTTCAGAATTCAGCAAGCAATCTTACAGCAGCAAATTCTGTCGATTCGATGTCGGTAATGGTCACTATTCTACAGTCAGTTTGAGATCACTATGTCATCTCGCATCCGATTAACTACTGGTGTGTCCTGTCCATCCAAGATTTCTCGAACTAAGTTCTCCGTTTAGTCGGAACTCCAGAAATTTATCCAATAATTTTGTTCAGACATAGTAATGAGTTGACACATTATGTATCTCACGACATCGATTGATATATCCAGGAAGTATTAAACACATGGGTGGTGGGTGTGTCAATATACTAATATTAGTTTTAGTAATATTACATAATTTGAATCTATAATAAACAACAAACTGGTTGTTATCCTTGAAATCACTCACAACTAATTTTGCATGTATTAAGCATTTTTGACCCGAAATCTTTTAGTTTAGTAGTTAGTTATATTACAATACAAAGGGGGTCAAACATATGAACCGAGTAATAGTTAGAAAAAATCTATTTTGTAAGCAGATTTGCGGCCTAAGAGAGAGGTCGTCTAGGTGTATTTTTCAAATATATTTTAGCTGCTGTTACAACTTCTTTTGTAATAGAACTTATAATCAGACTAGGTAGTTAAGGTCTTCTGTAAAAGATAGGTACAGATGGGCTGCACTACTTTGAGCGAGCAATTTTGCGATTAACCAGTTTGAAGAACCCTACATCGCGACGTTTATGTATTTGTAGTTTAACAACGTTCTTGGCCGATTAATGGTGTGTGTTTTTTGTCATCGTCATCCCTTCATATAGCTTCTTCTAAAGTCTGATAAAAGGTTTCTATTTCTAGGTCCTCTTGTTTACATTTTTCAATTGGCGCGTAGACTTGTATGAAGGACCATATACTACGGTTTTCTGACATTTATATCTCCAGAAGTGCTACTCTGACTGAAAATGATTTAAAATTATAAATTTAATTTTTTTTTACTAAAAAACCGACTCCATTTCTTTCATTACTGCCTGTATGATAATTTAATAAAGAATAAATGCTCTTTACCTACTCCTCTATTTTCTCTATGGGTCTTCTTGTTTCACATAGGCCAACGATGTCCCAATTTAGTTCTTTAATTGCGTGATATATTTCTGCAAGTCTACTGTCTTGCAATAACGGTCTGAAATTCAAGTACGCTGCGCTATGTATATTTAAGTAGAATTTTCTTTTATTTTTGGTAAGTTTGTTTTTACTGAAGTATTTGTAAACTGTTTAGTGTTTGTTGAGGGGATGTGGACGGTTTCCCCCACGGTGACCAGCCTGCTTAGAGGAATTTGAAGGGCTCTACTTTTTCGTTCTTCGTTTGTACAGTTGTACCACTTCAAAGTTTGTGCTTCGTAAATATGAATTTATATTTACAGTTTTGTTTTTCTTAAACTATGCTTAACCTTGATATTTTTGCCTTTTTGTATTTTTCCGTAATCATCTGGCGACTGCGACATGTTTCTTTCTGTGTGCTCAATTCCTGAAGTGTTCTTATCAATTCTCACTAACCTATTGCATCGAAGAATAAATTTGTGGCCTGATTCGCGTTCTCGTTTTAGTACTTCTTGCAGTTGTTTCCTCTTCTTCAGTACTCGGCGAGAATAATTCTGCTTTATGTAAAACTGTGAACCTTCAAGGCACTTTTTATTGTTAAGTATATCTATTTCTCGGGCTAAGTTGCTCAGCACAACGACTACAGGTCTAATTTTATCATTTTTCTTACCTAGTCTTCTGACTTCTTCTACTTCTGAGTTTAAACAGGTTATTCTAATCTTTGTATTTATCAAATTAGCAATAAAATTATGGACCTTAAGGAATTTTTTGTCACTTTCGTCTATACCAAAAAACAGTAAGTTTTTCTTCCTCAACTGTTTGTCCAGTTGCCTCTAGTGGATACGCGGCTTTATATGTCCGGATAAATCGATAATTATCATCTTCTACGATAAATAATATTATACAACATGTTAACGATTTACTAGAAGGGTTTGCTATTTGTAGACCATTTTGTCGGGATAACTATACAGATAAATAAAACTTGTTACTGAAAACACACAACTCTTCTTGCTATAATATTACGAAATTTGTATAAATAAGTTAAGTACCTATGAAAAATATTTTTTCGGGAATTCTCATCCATCGAAAAGGCAAACAGAAGGTTTATTCCTAACCCGACCGTAGCGGGTTAGATAGGTGGCACAATTAATAATTTGTGACACATCTTAAATACAGATATTGGAATACCGTGTTTCCATAATATCAAATTCTGTACATTATAATATATCATTGAGATAACCATTAGACAAGCCTTAGGCAAGAGACCGGCAAAAGTGTCACATTAAAAGAAAGGTCCAAATAAACAATGACCGCAGCCGGTCTGAAATGACCGTGAAATGATGATGAATGAATGATGATGGTGATGATATTATCAAACATCAGGACTCAAGTCTATTGCATCGATTTTCCAGGTAAACACCCGCCCTCAATCGTATTTTAGCAACAACTAACTAGGTTGGTACTTAATAATAATAATAAACTACGTCAGAAGCGTAACTCATTAAATCAGTCAGGAGGTACTAATAGTCATGCAAACTTTTTAGCCGTGTCATTCAAACGTTACGTTCAATAAACTCGTCGTACGTGTTTTCACCGTGCATCATGTTGCACTGTGGCGTGTGCTAAGTCACCTGGCTAGAGAATATAATCTCGGGACTGTAATTGGCTTATCTCGGCATTTTCGGGATAGCCACAAACAGGCTGTCTATTCCTCAAACTAGGGTTTACATCTCTAAAATTTGGCTACCAGGACAAGACACGCGAAAGCCCCGGATTTTAGAGCCCAGAACATGTCAACAGGTTTTTTTTAACATAGTGTAATAAAAAACAGTTGAAAGTAGAGTAGCGTGCGAGCACAGTGCGTGTCGCATTCGCGAGCGGCCTAGAACTTTAAATTTTTGAACTCGGACTACAAATAAAGCCCCGCCCGGACGCTCCTCGGATGCCCTCTAAACTAGGACGAATCCGGAGAAACCCGGACAGATAGCAGCCCTACCTCAAACCAGCATAAAACCTGAGCTAGCGTATTACCCTAGCTGTTTTGATGGCCACTGGCCTGGAGGTGTGTTTAATATTTATTCAATAAGAAGCAACGTTTAGTATTGCGCATTTGAAACTCTACATTAATAAAACGAATAACAAATTATCCGAACTCGACTACAGCTACGTAATCGAATACAGCCACCTTATTTGTCAAGGAATGGGTGTGTCGTGACGTGTATTATGACTAGCCGAGAGCAATGATGGCGCCATACGAAGCCCTGTTGCGTATTATTTAGAACACAAGGCCGAGCTTGATATGCGCTTGAAAAAATATTAGTACAGTCACGGTACTTTCGACCGTATATAAATACTAGTAAATAACGATTTTGCGTTTGCGAATTCACGAAAATGGCATACACGCATCAACATTATCGCTTCGTTTGGCCTTGTAGTACGCATGCCACTGATATTGTAAGACGTAATAATGCGGAAAACATGTTTTTCAAAATCAACTTATCTTCTAAGAACTGTACCCCCCACCAAGTTTAAACAGAATCTAATACTTATTTGTACTAATTTTATTATCGCATACGCAATTCATTATGTAACCCAATTTATCAGTACACCAAATCTCCTCTAAAATATAAAATTGGATGGATAATTACGGTCGTAATGTGTATTCGTCTTTCTGCTACGTAAACCAATTAAGATTCATAAAATAATTTAGCAAACGCAGCATGTTGTAAATGAATGTACAAGTATGCTACATTTGAACTTTCGTTCCGAAACAAAAAACATTAAATTTAACATACATGGAAACCAAGAAACATCTGCTAAGCCTTACTACACGCGGTGTTTTTACAAAAAGCAGCTGACAGCATATGTATTTATGTAAAATTCTATTCTATTACTTGCATTCTATCCTTTGTGTGCACAATAACAATAATTTTATTATGAAGTTCAATCACTTTTTGCGAATCTTCAAATTATCTTAAAATAATACTACTCTAGTAGTTATGTTAAATGACGTGACTTCTTACCGTGTCGTCATGATTATCTTTCAACTACGAGAACTTTTTCCAATAAAACAGTTCAAATTATTGCATTTTTTGTTGTAAGGAAATAGTTTGACATTTTTAAAGGTCGCATGGTATCCAGACAAGACCCTAAAACATGCCTGGATTAATTCTAACTTCTTCTTACACAAAAGTTTGTTCAGGTTGATAAAGAAGCGTGGTCTTGAAGAAATGGCCCCCAATGGACAAACAGGAAGTAACTTTGAAGGATGACAGATTGACGTGATGAAAATTTATTGGATTGTGTATAAGGTAAATACCTTATAAAAATATTGATTAGATTAGTACGGTTAATCAGGATTTTGGGATCAATTGGAATTACTTAGTCATTGAGATATTATTATATCGAGCATCAGATATTATTATACAATCTTACGGATTAAGTGAATAATCAGGGCATTATTTAAAATAATGTCATCATCGTCATTTCACCTGAAAGACGTCAATTGCTAGATATAGGCCACCACCAAATTTCGTAACTTCGACCGGTCATGAGCCGCCCTCAGCAGCCCTCATCTACTGGTTATCGCTAAAGAGTAATATAAAAATTTCAAATTGGTCTATATGATTATTGCTTATTTAAAAACTTCATTACTAGCAATCACAATGTCTGGTCATTATAAATTAACTATTGACCAATTTAATAACTATGGTAAAATAATATACGAGTACAAGAAAACAAGGCACATACCGAATTTACTGAGTAAAATTCTGGACAAGTCAAAGGTAAGGCAAAAAGTAACCGTTACAGAAATCTATCAGGCGATGGCACTTTTTTAATTTGCATAAAGTCAGTTTACTTCTTTCGTTATTATTGTACCGTGATTATAAGAATTACTGCTGTTCCCTATTTGTTAATCCAGGTACTCAAAAAACCCAAAACTATGACCGAACTGAATTGAATAGCATAAAAACTTAATCCGGCCTACCGAGCTTCACAGATTTCCATAGTAAATCAGATTCGATAACTGAACTCAGTTATTTACGGAGCAATTTGAAAAATCATGCATTGTTTGAAAGTGCAGCTTTCTAGGCATAAGCTACTTTTTAACAATATACATTCTCAATCACAAATCCAGTATCTAGCATGAGGAACAGGCATGGTAGACTGGCAGCAATTTTATTTGATTTCTATAGAGAAAAAACTAAAAACGTCTCTCTGCATACCTACTAAGTGACAGACAAGCTTTATTCTAGGCACTGAGTTCCCACAGAGTGAAGTCTGGACTGCAGTTAAATATTTACTCCGTCCCAAATAATAACCCAAATAAATTAGTTAGACATAACACAGTGGAATTGTAGAACTATATAGCAAACAATAATATATAATTTAAACAAGATTAAATAAAATTTATTTCTGGGGTTTGTAGTACGTAATGATGATGCGTTTGCACTCAATAGGACCTAATACTTCAAATTTTTGGTGATGAGATAAATTTTTGTGTAATCTTGTTCCACGGTCGAGTTTATCCTCTGCATCGATGTCGTGCGGACTGCCGCTGTCGGCGAGAAGTAGGCTCTCAACTTTTAATATTCTTAACTATGTTTCTGGTTGCATATGTGCACCGCCTACTTGGCGCTCAACCTTGCTCTTAGAGAATTGTTAAAACTAGGTTAGAGCATGAGATTTGATTATTATATTATGCGAGAGACGTGACGGAACCGTAAACGGTTCGGTCCGGTTTTGCCAAAATGCACCGAATGCGACCAGTTTGTTGTGTGAGTTATTATTATAGAAATGAACATGGACATCAATATCAAAGAACCATATAAGGATTGACAATCTCAACGTATGACAATACGGACGGATGTATATTGCGATGTATAAAAATATAACGTAGGAAATGAAAAGCTACAACGCAAATAGGTACTTATGTATGATTTTACTGATTTCAAAAAAACATACAAGATAACAGCCGGAAGCTCCCGATTTATAATAATTTTATAAAGTAGAAAATTCCCGCCTGCGAGTCCTTGTTTCTATTTTTAACGTTAGCTTACGAAAATAACTTCACCTTGCTTGATGGTAAGCAAGCAGAATTGGTCAAGAGTTGAACTCATCATTTTACTAATTGCCATCACTGCAAATGTAGATGGCCAAATGCTTTTCACGTAAGTACATAGGTATGTATTTAAAGTGGGTTTTTGTTAAGATTTACTTTTAAACGCGCATTTATTCTCGCCATTATTTTTAAAACCAATAAGCGTTACAAGATATATTACAATGTTTGATATCCGGCCGACAAATCATATCACAGGGCACTGTCACCACGAGTGTGGCTTTAAATATATAATGGCCTACTTGATAACTCGGCATTCATTCGCTTTTATGACGTCGACGCACGGATCTCAACATTCTTTGGATAAGATGCCTATATTTTCCACACCGCGGCTTTAAATTACGTATCGCATTGCATGGTCTGCCACCTATACCATACATGTAAAATAAAACATACTTACTGAAACTTGCACTAACAAGAACTTTTTTAATTACTAGCTGTAGCCCGCAGCTCCGCCCGCTTAAATGTCGGTTACATCGCATATTATTATTAATAATAATAAATAAAAATAAAAATATAAAAGAATTTGCCCAAAAATAGACGAAGCCTAAGTTACTCCTTATTACATAAGCTACTTGCCTATAAAAGTCCCGTCAAAATCGGTCCAGCCATTTCAGAGATTAGCCGGAACAAACAGACAGACTAAATAGTAAAAAATGTTTTTTTGGTGTATGTATCGTATATACAGTCGTGGTCAACTAATTAGGGACAATCTCTAGTTAAGCCAAATTGAGACTTTATTTTTATTTTCCAACGAGTCTTAATAATATTCCATATTTTTTACATGTAAGTATAATTAGTCATTGATGTGCCCGATTATATAAACAATAACAACTTCTTAAACATTAAATCTCTTTCATCAATCCGCCATTTAATTAGGGACACTGAGATATTGCGTTCTATTTTCAAAATTCGAATCTCAATACTTTTTTATTTCTTCTCTTAATGTTTCGTGGTTAGTTATGGCGGCAATCCAGATTTTAATAAAATTTTAAGTATAGAGAATTATTTTGAAGAAAAATGGGCAAAACTAAAAGTTGCGATCCAACACTACGAAAAATTATCATGAAGTTTGTCGAGCGTGGTTGGTCATACCGAAGGATAGCAGAACATTTAAATTGTTCAAAATCTATGGTATACAATGCAATGCAACCGTACCGATATTGAAGAAAGAACATAGAAATTCTCGTTTGGCGTTTGCACGTAAATATGGACATTGGACCTGCGCCCAATGGCAACATGTATTATTCTTTATCTTATTGATGGAAGGCAATACGTACGATGTCCTGTAAAAGCGTAAATGAATCCAAGATTCACAAAAAAGCAGGTGAAACATGGCGGTGGAAACATTCAAATGTGGGGTTCATTTGCTGGACATGGAGTCAGACCTGTGAGGCAGGATCAGGGTAACTTAGACCAACATCAGTACAAGGCAATATTGGAGGATACTATGCTTCCCTATGCTGAGGAGCATCTCCCTATTATATGGACGTTTCAGCATGATAACGACCCGAAACACTACCAATACCGCCTGTTCAGTAAAGTCGTTTCTTACCAGTCAGTCAGTATCGGTGCTAGATTGGCCAGCAAATAGCCTGGACCTCAACCCAATCGAGCACCTTTGGCACGAAATCAAGAAAAAGTTGCCACTTATCATAGCACAACTTTAGATGAACTTAATAAAGCTTTTTGTGAGGCATGGGCAAACATTCCTGTCGAAACATGTCAGAAACTGGTAATGTCTATGCATCTATCTAACATCGGTGTCAAGCGGTAATTACTAACAAAAGTTTTGCTACTGGGTACTGGTTTTACACGTAATAAAATGGAGCTGTTAAAGATATTATAATACTGCAGATTATTAGTTTTGTCTAACTCTATTTTTCATTACACTTTACTGTCCTTAATTAAATGTCAGCTACAGGATTATACCTTAAAATTAAATACATGTTTAACCTTTGATATTAAATATATTTTTCTATTTATTTTATTTTTGTTAATCTTTGATTTACAGCCATTTATAGCATAATAATCGGATCAAATTATGCAAATAATAGGTGCAAAGAAATCAATTGGGTTTTATATTTGCTCTTCACTATCTTGACTGTCCCTAATTAGTTGACCACGACTGTATATTCATATACATGTAGTAAAAAACGGTTATTTCAATATTACAAACAGACACTCCAATTTTATTATATGTATAGGCGATAACCACCACACAGACATTTGATTAGCATAGGTACTGGCGCTGATTTAAATGTTGGTTTATAATGACTCACAAAAATGGTTCTGAGAATCCATAGGGACCTGACTGCTTTTCCACTACTTATGAAGTTGAGAATAGAGATGAGACGTATTTACGCTACTAGGTTTTAATACCAGGGCTTCGCTTAAAAGTACGGCGCCCTGGTACGAGCAGACTATACTTGCAAGTATGAAAGTATGTGCTATAAGGCGAACGCGCGATAACAAAGCATAGAAAAACGATTCATATTTCAATGTAGATAAAAAATACACTCGTATTTAGTAAATAATAAATACTTTGACCTTCAAAGTATTTTTTTATTTATACGAATTTGCTCCTTACCTTACTGGGAATACAGGTTGAATTTCTATGCAAGTATTTTAGGTCAGACGCTCGCGTCCAATACTTGCAAGTATGAAAGTAAGTGCTTTAAGGCGAACGATAGCATAGCATAGAAAAATGGTTCATATTTCAATGTAGATAAGAAACACACTCGGACTTTGTGAATAATAAATACTTTTATCTTGAAAGTATTTTTTTATTTATACGAATTTGCTCCTTACCTTACTGGGAATACAGGTTGAATTTCTATGCAAGTATTTTAGGTCAGACGCTCGCGTCCAATACTTGCAAGTATGAAAGTAAGTGCTTTAAGGCGAACGATAGCATAGCATAGAAAAATGGTTCATATTTCAATGTAGATAAGAAACACACTCGGACTTTGTGAATAATAAATACTTTTATCTTGAAAGTATTTTTTTATTTATACGAATTTGCTCCTTACCTTACTGGGAATACAGGTTGAATTTCTATGCAAGTATTTTAGGTCAGACGCTCGCGTCCAATACTTGCAAGTATGAAAGTAAGTGCTTTAAGGCGAACGATAGCATAGCATAGAAAAATGGTTCATATTTCAATGTAGATAAGAAACACACTCGGACTTTGTGAATAATAAATACTTTTATCTTGAAAGTATTTTTTTATTTATACGAATTTGCTCCTTACCTTACTGGGAATACAGGTTAAATTCCTATGCAAGTATTTTAGATAGGTCGCCCTAGCAAGTGCGGCGCGGCGCGGGGCTCGTGGTAGGTGCGACGGGAGCGGGTTGCCATACTCGAACTCGCCTTTAGCGGGTGGGATGACAAATACTTTCAAGTATTTTAAAACCTGGTTTTCGACCCTCGTATTTTTACGTACTTGTACTTAGAAGCCCTGGTATTGAATTTTGCAAGTATATCTCATCGCTAGTTGAGAATACGAGTTTCTGTTATATGTGACAAATTATGTTAAATATTTTTAGTCTTACTTAATTAAATATTTTATAAAAAAGAACCTTTCCTCCTTCCCCTCCCCTCTCCCCCCTTTTCCTATTCTCCCTTTAGCTTTCCTCTCTGTCCTCCCACCCTCCTTTTGACTTGACTATTTAAAAAGTGGTCACCCACATACACGAAGTCTAAAATGTAATTAAACAAAATTAAAAATTACATTTCAATGCATAGAGGAAAATACTATGAAACAAGAGGCTAGTATACAAGGAAATTTATATAAATTGTTTTGATCAGAGATGCTGTAGGCAATAAAAGAGAAGCAAGTGGATACATTGCCTATAGCTTAAGAGATTGTGCTTTTTGTTGCAATGCATTGCCAATTGTGCTGTTAGGGTTTGTAAGAGAATATTTACACTATCATAGAAAGCAGAAGAGTTTGTTTGTTTGAACGCGATAATCTCTGAAACTACTTTTGCGTATGATAGGCCAGTTCTTGAGGAAAGTTTTAGGCTATAAAACATCATGCTACTAGCAACGTGAGCAGAGCAGTAAACAAAGACGGGGAAAACTGTGCGGCGGGAAGCTAGTTTATTATTTTTAGGAACACCATAAAAAAAACACTACCTAAATGCCTGATTTATGCAACAAATTGCGGCCCGAATTTATAGTTAGCAGTTTGATCAGTTGCAATTTGTGGTAATATCGAAAAAAGTTAAATTGGTATTTTTTAACTTACATAGTCTCACCTACTTCAATTCAATAATTATAAAAAATATAGAAATTACAAATATCATTAATAATAACTTTTAGAGACAAACTTCTAATCTTAATTATAAATTGTTAATACCTATGTTTATTGAAACTAATATGACTTCAAAAATTATAATTTTAAAACTGTCTCTGTATTGCTTTGTTTTTATTTTATTTAAATTAACAACTGAGTATTTCTTTATTTAAATAAAATAAATATTTAATGTGATAACTTAATTGTAGCTTTTTTGGAGCATGTTGCATGTAAAATACCTTAAAAATATTTTGTTAGCTGCCTTGCAACAGTATAATATAATATAATATATTAATATTACAACAACTACACAACGCTATCTAGACCCAATGTAAGCATTTAATATAGCTAGGGATATGGGTTCTAGAATGCGGATAAACATACATATACTTTTTTTTTTTAAAACCTACTTAATAAGTATACAAAGAAACACCCAGACCAATACCAAATAAAAATTACCGTATATAAATGGTTTCCCTGGGCTTGTCCTAGACTAGGGGGCAACCGGGGAGTGTCCAGGAGCTACATTTGTATCCCGGGTTTAAAAATTTTAAGTCTCTGGCTGCACTCTACTCTGCTTTCAATGGTGTTTTATAACACTATGTTTAAAAAAATCTGTTGACATGGCTGGGTTCCGGGCTCTAAAATTCGAAGTTTATACGCATCTTGTTCTGGTTGCCAAATTTTTGAGGTTGCAACTCTATCTATACCTAGCATGAAAGTAAGCTAGTATCAGATTTAAGCAAATGCAAAAATACTAACAATTTTAAATTAATCACTGAAAATTTTGTTATGTAAAACATACATTATTTCAGAAACATAGTCCTATGTGTCTATAGATATAATCTTTGTAAATATATATTGAATTCTCAGAAAAGACGACTTGCAGTGAGTAAGCGAACATTTCCATCTTCCTTTGTTCAGATATTTATCAGAGTTACGTATAAAATACAGTTTAACGATAATGCTGCCGTAACCTTTGGCTAAATACTACATAGGTTTTTTGCTAATAAACTGATGATTCCTTATTTTCTGTTGTTGGGAAGAACAAAACGACAAAATATGTTACCTACCAAATTTTGGTTCAAAATTAAACTTCACGTTGGTACTTACCAAATTAAATCAGGATCAAAAAGATGTCGTATTGTCTAGATCAATACCACTACGTGCTTACTGCAGAGAAAATAAATTACTTTCATGTACAATCATCTGTTTCAAAAGCAATAGCAAAGCACAAACAAAAGATACCCAACCAACACTCAACACAGCGAACAAGTTTATTTTCCCGTAATGACACTTCACTTCAGTGATTGTTCGTGTTCCTGGTTGTTCTGTTAATAGACGTAAACTCTATGGTGGTTGTCAATAGAAATAATCAAGTAAAAAAATTAGATTATATTTAAATGTAGTCGATTTTTGTCCGTTAGGATCAGGTGGACAACGAAAATAAAGAAAATTACAATACATTTTATAGCACTGCTGCAGGGTGTTAGCTGTAGGATTTATCCTACAGAAAAAAACTCATAAAAGACATAGCTCGTAGTATTAAAGGCTGGAAGGAGCGTGAATGGTGAAAAAGCGTCACAGTAAGCCGCCATAGTGGAGGTTAGTAATATAATATAAATAGTAATATCGTTGCAACTGCAACTAGTGATGGTCGGCTTGAGTTAAAAACCCGGGTCAACCCGGGCTGGTCATCCAACCCGTTAGCCCAAGTTGATATTCTCGTTCAACGGGTTTACTCGGTAGGTAGATAATAACGTCGCGGGCGTTGCTGCGGCCTCCCATAGTTTATACGTAACCTAGCGAGTTCGACGCGAGTCGATTGTCGGGTTGGACAATCAGCTCACAAGTTCCCGACAGACACGACGCTAACTCGGTGACCAGGCGAATTACGCACACGTCACGTGCTTCACAACGTGTGTGTGATGTTTGTTCGCGGACGGGCAAGGTAAACTCAACTTGGTTCAACGCGAGTTGCAATCCGGGTTAGCATTCCTTTCAACTCAAGTGACCCGGTTAGAAAAATTTTTGACCCGTGCTAACTGCAACCCTATCTATGACTATGAGCGCTATTAAATCTACGTGTTTGACGAAAATCTTGATTGAAGACGTGTTTGACAAACAAGATTGAAGGTGTAAGGGGATGTTTGTGAAACAAATTCATTGTCTGTCACGAAAATAAATCACAAAAGGAGAAAACTGAATGTACGGGCACGTGAACAAATCTGTTTGTTCGTTTACGCTATTGTTTGATGAAAACGTGAAGTTTGACAAGCAGATTTGTCAAACAAATTTGATCGTTTACGAGACCCTTAAACGCACGAGAAACTTTTGTCCCCGTGGTACAAAAATCTCTGAATCGTGTAGAAATCCTATAATCTCTGAGTACCTAAAACGCAGTCTGACCATTATGCCTAGACCTAACGAGAAATAGGAATATTGATATTTAGACCTATTGCGTATTATTTCATGAGCGAAGAAGGAACATTGAGATTTAGTTTTAGTGCGTATTAGTTCAAGTGCGTAACGAACGAACGAGATTCAGTTTTTAATCGAAATAAGTGAATTGAACTTTTGTTATAGGTATGCAATAATATTTAAGTTAATATTCTATAATATATAAACCACTCCTATCACGGTCAGAGGCTCGATACTCGAATTCGTTGACGAATACCTCGTCAACGAATACCTGGGACAAACAGTCCCATTAGGTAAGTCTGATTTCGAGAAAGAGGTCACTCGTCGAATCCAACTCGGCTGGGCAGCGTTCGGGAAGCTACAACATATCTTCTCGTCCCCATTAACGCAGTGTCTCAAGACCAAGGCCTTTGACCAGTGTGTGTTGTCAGTGATGACTGATGAGTGATGACATACGGAGCAGAGACATGGTCGCAGTGGCGTAGCGTGGGTATCGGCCGGGGCGGAAGACAATTTTGCCGCCCTTTTAATTAGGTATTTCACTTTAATGTACCTATACTATACATTTAATATACATTAATTCTAGAGAACTTTTTGGCAAGAACAGTCATCATTGTTTTGCATTATACAGGTTAGATTTAAAATAAAAAAGTTTATTTGTTTTACGATCACGTTTATTAATACAAAGTTCTTACTTCAACCATTGATATAACAGGTACATAAGTAATATCATGTCGATCGTCGTAATTTTAAGTAGGTAATTGTACCTTCTACTTAAAATTAGGGTTCACCTCGACCATTGACATGATTAAATAATTAGCGAATAGAAGGAAATCAATTTTTTATTAGAATTAGAATGATACTATTAAGTAATATTTATATCTTTATTAAAAATTATTTAAGTAGGAACTTTTTAGAGTTAAAAAAATGTAGAAATATGTAATATATAAAAATATACGTCTCAGGAACAACACTTTTCGCATATTTAAGTAAAGCCCCTTCATTTGCTCTAATATTTTCCAAATTAGTTTTTCTCTTATTAGTTATTACGGTAAGCTGCCCCACTTTCTTTATTACTCTTTTCATTTTTAATACTAAAATAAATAAATATTGTATGAAAAAAGTTAGAGTTACAAAATAAACTATCGAAAAATTCAAAATATTTTATAGCACATCTATAATCTATGATAGGCAAAAATCTGAAAACCGAAAACTTAAAAATATTTGTTCGGAATCTTGTGTATGCGAGTGTAAAACTCGGACATGGCCGGATTTTCATAATTTAAAGCTTGAACAACTTATCGGACTGTACAACATGCAATTATATAAATAAAATATTTAATACTCACACAGTTGAACACACGTACCTAGCGGAAAATTCAAATTTTCACAGTTATCCAATAATTTCATTATTCATTCATTTAACATTCATTCACTAAACGTACTTATTTGCACAAAAATCACAGTTACGAAACAGTGTGAACTAAACAACTGAAGATCCATGACTAAAATTTCTTTGAATTTTATTGTCAAAGCATCACGTACTTTCTTAGAGGGACGTAATCTACAATATTGAACTTAATACTTATATAGTAATATGTAATAAAATAGAACTCATTCTTGCCGATTTTAAGCCAGCAATCCAAGCACAAAATCAAATACGAGAAATCCCCGCAAGTCAGTGTATGCGGTGTTGCCGTTCGCTACAAAATATCATTCAAAGAAAGCGGATTCCCCGAATTCGTCACAGAATAAGTAAAAAAAAATTCGTGCAGTTTTCAATCGATCCGAATTTATAGTTGCGTAAAAAATATGAAATGGTTTAAATATTTACTAAATATATTTTATTATCTACTGTGAAATTTTTTAAGTAGACCTAATGCGACATTGTCTTAGCGCTAAATGCCTATTAAGAGAAATAGTTTTATTGCGACATAGTTGTATCGCTAAATGGACTCAAAGAGAAATAGGTGTATTGGGACATAGACAAAAACCTATTTAGTCCTAACGCGTGTTTAAATGACATTTTGGCAAAACGCGAAATTGGTAGACTGCGTTGCGTTTTAGGTACTCAGAGACTAAAGGGTAAAAATGTCCACCGTGTACTTGTTACGGACTCAACGCATACGGTGTGCGGTCATTTGTTGCCCGGAAATAGAGTCATCGTATCGACGTGCAGACATACGACCAAAGACGGTACTCATTGTATACGACACTAGCGAGCGCTCATTGCAGACTTAAGTTTGTCATGGGCGTTGTTACGCCTATTTCTTTCAAAGACTGTTCCGTACTTTTGTCCAGTCCGGTCTCTCGGTGTCCACTGTAATTTGAGGGACTTTTTGTACAGGGTATCTTTTGTTATTCGTGTGCGTTATTAGATTAGATACAATATACCTATAACAGATCTTTAACGAAGGACAAGAATATACCCGAGGGACAGTTCGTCGTTTGTGCAGACTTTAACCCTCAAATTCTACGTCTGTATGGCGTATAGATTCGTATAATATGAAATTAACGTACGATTAACCAGGAGAACAATATTGTCCGCAATCCTTGATGGAATTAGGAAGGTAATTAGGACAAAATGACAAAAGAAATGAAGTAACATAAATAATTATAATAATGTAATTATGCTCTTTTATTCACATAATATTCAGAATTTAAAAAATATAGATAGGTACATTAATAAATTATATTACGTTCGCAAAAAAAGCGTCTTGATGTTAATGCTATGGTAAATGAGTTTGTGAATGTTCCAAGGCGCTCTCTGTAGAGTCAGCTGCCCCGTTTGGTACAGGCTCCGGTGTCCCCAAATTGGCTCTTGACGCAATTGCATTCTGACATTTATTACGTAACTCAAACACCTGAGTTATAGCATCACGGAAGCACAGGAAATTGTAATCTATTACACCTGAAACACATTATGATAATGAAGTCAAAAAAGATGAGTAGCCAAAGTTAAACTTTCAACTAAGTAATTTATTAGAACATTATAGTTCCCGACCAAACTTCTTGAACAATCGCGGTTTCAGTTTGCGCATGTGCATTTTGGAGCCAATTAATTGGCATTCGAGAAATTAATCGGCCAATCTTAACGCAAGGCACGCAAGTGTCATTTGATCTACCAATAGCGTGACCGATAGGGAGAGTTCCCGCGTGACGGGTCGCGCTCCGTTTTCCCCACGAAAAAGACCTAAAAATGAGTTCTGCTGCATGCATAATATGAAGTTAGCCGGAAACTATTATGTTTGACAAAAAATATAAACGCGATCTCTTACAATCTTTGAATGGACTTGGAAATCAAAAATGAATCGGCAATATATATGATGCACGTTATGATTTGGGGCAATTAAGGATTGAAATGAGTTTGAGATGGTCGCCGTTGTCACCTCTTAAGTCACTAACGCAACGGAAAGAGATTGGGTGGTTATTTGGTTTGTTATTCAAGACCTGATCCCATAGATTACCCTATATTATGCCGCATTAGCATTTAATTGCTCTGAATCAAGTTCACAAAAATAAGAGGCAAGAGCGCGATTTACAGCAAGTATAAGCTGTGTTGTGATTGGCTATTTCAAGGTCAAACATTCGAATGCACCAATTGTAGTTTTCGTAGTGAGTTTCTATGCTTACAAATAATGGTATCAGTTGTGCGTATCTATTGTCCTGTGTGCAGAATGTATTATGAGGGGTTATCTAATATCTGAGGCCAACATATAAATGAAAAATAGTACCTTGTTTTTGAAAGTTTTCTTCTCTCAAGATACACACGAGAGCGAGAAATTTATTCACTTCGCGCAGATAAAGAACAGTGCCATTGTTCAACTTAATTAGACTGGAACTTTGACTGTTGAATGTGTTCACTTCCGTTTCATCCACCATACTGAAACAACGAGAAATTTCATAAGTTAAATTATCATCTATATATATAAAAATGAATCCCTATTTCCCTTGGTCATGGCATCACGCGTGAACGGCTAGATCAATTTCGTTAATTCTTTTTTGTTGTGTTTGTTATTGTCAGGAGAAGGTTCTTATGCAAGAAAAACTAAGAAAATTGCGCGGTGATTTAGAAAGTTTAAGATACTCATTACTACATAGTATAAAACAAAGTCGGTTCCCGCTGTCTGTCACTATGTATGCCTAGATCTTTAAAACTACGCAATGGATTTGATGCGGGTTTTTTTAATAGATAGAGTGATTCAAGAGGAAGGTTTATATGTATGTAACATGCATAATATAGTAGAGAAACATTGATAAATTTAGATGTTTTTAATGTGATGTCGTAAATAAACAAATTGTTTGCGCTTACATTGCAACGCTAGCTAAACCCTACGAGATAGATCAAAATAATGTACTACAGTATTGTACACCTTAAAAAGGTCTACAAAAGAGTCGGCGATAGTATATGTCTATCTCTAAGGGATAACGCACAATAACCATTTTTATCCTTTACATTGTATGAGAAATAATGGCTTATTTTCGAAGCGATTTTAAGCATTACAGCATTTATCCTTATCAAATTAAGTACCTTAAAAACATTGTACATTTTATATAAATCAATAATGCCCTTTGGAAATGTATTTTAAATAAATATTTTCACAGTTATTACAGATTAAAAATGCAGGGAGGGATATAGCGGCAGGGGGTCGGCATTCTGTAGTAAAATTAAATATACTACAGAATGTGTAAATACAACATTCACAGCATTTGTTTTTCTTCGCACGGGCAATGCTGTTACTAAATATAGTATCAGCATTGCACCCGTGCGAAGCCGGGGCGGTTCGCTAGTGCTAAATAAAATTATTACTGCACAACTTAGGCTTTTTATCTAAATGTCTTCACAAAATTGGGATTTACGCGATTTAATAGAAGAAGACTGTCAATGTACGATACAATATCTATCTATACTAATATGTAAAGCGAAAGAGTTTGTTTGTTTAAACGAGCTAATCTCTAGAACTACCAGACGGATTGAAATAATTATTTTTGCGTATGATAGCCCAGTAACATCACGCTACTGGCGACAGGAGCAGAGCAGTAAAAAAACCGCGCCGCGGAAAGCTAGTACTATTATATCAAAATGAGCTAGGTATAACATCAAATCATATCAGCCGAAAGACTTCACATAGGCCTTTCCAAATTTTCGCCTTCATCCATCGGTTACCCGCCACCCTTACCGATCGTCAGTCCACCTTGTAAGGGTCTGCCCACACTGCGTCTTACGGTAATAATATTATTTATAAATAATTCAATGACTTACCCATATATACATGAGATGTCAATAACTACATCAATCATATCACAGCATAATTCATAACTCTGCATGTCTACTGGTGAACTGTCTGTTGCTATATAAATCTTGGAAACTACGTCGAAAAGAAACGCCTTTTCTATGCCTGAATTCTGAAAAAGGTAAGCCGAAATATTATATAATTACATACTATTGTATTTGAATTGTAGAGAATATTAGATATTTATATTCGTTTTACGAAACATCAGAATTAAGTAACAATATTTTCCAATAAATACTTAAATATAAAATTTCCTATGACTATAAATTTCAATGATACTGCCGGCTGTCTGATAATTCATGTCTGAGTTGCAGGCTCCCGTGTCGTCATGTTCATGCCAGATAAGCACTTAAACAGAGACGCATTTACTTACACAAGGAGATATCTTTTTTACGTAATTATATTAGTTTGGTATTAACATTTGTTACTACATATTGTAGAAAATTATCTATATAATACTTATATATATAATTATAGTTGTTAAATAAAGATAGTAGTGAAGCAATCTTAGACACTAGACTTGATATTAGAGTATTAAAAATATACTATGTATACTCCTGAAATATAAAGTTTATAGATAATTAACAATAATTAATTGAGAGAAATAGATTCCATTATATATATATATAGGTAAGTATACTTACTGATATGAGTATATTTAAAAGATTCTCCAGTGTGGGTAACTGTGGGATCAGTTTCTGAACTACTTTACTGAATGCTTCAAATATGGAGTGATCATATATAGAGGTCAGGTGAAATGATAGATGCACATGTTCCAAACCGGCCTCAGCAAGGTCTTCTGTTGCTCGATGATGAATATCTCTTTGAGATTCCATCTTGTAATCATCATTTAGGCCATCGACCTAAAACAAAATTTATTAAGTAAAAGCCTGGCTGATAGGGAATTAGCACTTGCCTATATATGCTTGGAAATTTTAAAAAGATTTTATTAACTATAGTATTATATAAAGTGGAAGAGTTTGTATGTTTGGTTGAACACGTTAATCTCTGGAGTTGTCAGTTGGATATGAAAAATTCTTTTTGCGTATGATAACCCAGTTCTCGAGGAGGGTTTTAGGCTATGTAGCATTACGCTACTGACGTCGGGGGTAAAGCAGTAGTAATAATTTAAATACAAAGAATGTTGAATAGTTAAGATCAAAGGATACAATAATTTGGTAGTTAATTCTGCATTATTGTGTGTATTATGTTTATATGTAAACACAGTCCCTAGTTCGGTGTTCACTTTAGTGAAAGAATTATGTAGTATAATAAAATAATAACATAGGTGTTTTATTTTTAAAATTTAATTATGATTCAATACAAATTGTGTCATTTTTAAAGCAGACACAGATGTTTGTCATTAGTGAGTCATGCATAAGTTATAAGGTCAGTGATAACTAATTGATTGACAAACACGTGTTGAGCAGATATAAGTAATAATATTATATAAAAACTAGCTGTTGCCTGCAGCTCCGCCCGCGTGAATGTTGCATTTTTCATTAAAACTTTCATCCCCTATTTCAACCCCTTCAAGCCATTTTTCATCAAAAGTGTTACAGACAGACAGAGTTACTTTCGCATTTGTGAAAAGTACATCATGCCCGGGTTACATGGGGCCAGTTTTAAAGCCAGGACAGCAAGGTAGTGTCAGTAAGGCAACAAGCTAGTACTTCTGGTTTTGTGTAGACAGAGCTAGCTCCATTTATAAGGTAGTAAGCTAGTTGATAAGCCAGGACAGTTTTTAATAGGATGGAGTTCTATTTTTGAGGCCAGTAGTGACCCTCCACCATTGATTTTACTATCCTGGCTTGTGTACTAGGTTCATGTGGCCGGCGAAACTAGTTTTCAGTTGGCGCGTAAATAGGAACCACACGTTTCGTTTGTTTTTCTTACCACGACGAGTTTTTCAGATTTTAAAATGCCCAAATTA
The DNA here is from genome assembly GCA_963082885.1 of Parascotia fuliginaria. Classification (NCBI taxonomy): domain Eukaryota; kingdom Metazoa; phylum Arthropoda; class Insecta; order Lepidoptera; family Erebidae; genus Parascotia; species Parascotia fuliginaria. The sequence continues at coordinate 14,959,417 of OY720172.1, forward strand.
AGCAAGGAGATTTATTTAAAGTTTGTACAACAGAACTGTAGCATGATCATGAATGTCTGTGGAACGCCACCCTTCCAAGTTATTATATGTGATTCAGCACTACAAAAAATGTGCTGTGAATTATAGATAGTGGGTATTGATATGACTACCAAAGAGGTAAAAAGTAAAATTTAAAACATATTCCTAAGAACTGACAAAAATTGATGGTCACCTCAGTCACTGCAAAAATACTAGCTTAAAATAAACGAGCCTCATGTAAACAGAACTAGCATGTTTCAAGCCAGGACAGTTTAGAAGAAAACTTGCTTGCTGACCTGGCTTGAAAAACTAGCCCCGTGTAACTCAGATGTTAGTATAGCAACATATTTTAAGTTCCAATATGTTTTTAACTAGGCTTTGACTTTAGTTCATATTGGTACTTTAAAGCATATTGTAAGATCAATGCTTACACAAGGTTTTTTCTAATTTTTGTTAATAAAAATCAGGCTTGTATCTAGTGGTGTGCAATTTAGGTTGAAATGATAAAACAACACAAGACAAAGTGCAATACAATTTTTTTTTTTTACAATTTTTGCAGCATACATTAAGGTGTTGCTACATCCTGTTAAAATATATTTTACTTACTTTATGTATAAAGACTTCAAATTTGATGTTACTATTTACTCTATAAGCTTTAGTGACAGTAAGTTGTAGTTTATCCAAAGCGTCTTGGTAGTCATCCTGAAATAGTAATATTTAGATATTAGTTTCAATGTGATAAACAATTAAAATGATTTGTAACAATTAAAATTGAAATCACTTTTTTTTGCTTTTAATTTTAGTGTATTATAGTGTCAGATGAGCCAGCAGTCTTCATTGATTAACACTTGATTGACACTTGACTTGATTGGTATTGACACTGCCCCCCTCCCCAAGACCCTAAGCAAGAAGAGGTTTACACAGTACTTGCAACTCATATGACAACACTTTCAGATACTGACTTAAAATTCTCAATTGCATTGTGAGCACTGAATGTCAAAATTATAATATATTTGTGTAGAACAACATTAATTAGTACAGTTAATAGCATATCACCTGTGCATCAATCACAAACACTAACGCGCCGCAGCCGCCAAATATTGTATCAGAATCAAATGTAGCATCAAAGAAATCAATCTGTCCCGGAAAGTCCCAGATTTGAAACTGTACAAAACTACTATTGTTTATATCATCCTTAACTATTTTATTTGTTGATTCAAGAAACAAAGTCTCATTTGGTGACATTTTGTGAAAAACAACCTTCTGTATAGATGACTTTCCAGACCTGAAAACAATACAACAGAATAGGTAAAGAAAAATTATGTCCAAAAGTTTATTTATCAACAGGTACCTATATTCTCATGAGATTCTTATAAGAAAAATTGTTTGATAATAGATACAAGATACTTATTTAATATACTTTCAAAAGAACATTGTGAACTAAATTAGTAATACCTATTATACCAACACAATTATGGTCAATTATGTTTTAGTAGCATGAGTCATGACAGTTTTATTTTAGACGAAAAATGAAGAGAATCGTTTTGGTTTCGCTCTAATTAATATTCATTATTGACTAAGACTATAAGCATACTCACCTTCGAAGTCCCATTAAAAGAATTCGAGGCTTGTGATCTTCTTGTAATGACGTAGTGTCTCCTTCACCATTTTGTTCAAAAGGACCGTAACTAAAGTCCTTAGGGAAGGAACCTACATAGCAACTGGGATCATCCTGATAACTCTGAAGCATAAAATTGATAAAGGCCAATTTGTACCATTGTTAGTATAAATCACGTATAAAATAAGCAGGTTCTTACCATTGTATTATTATGAAATCAAATAATTATATACAAATGTTGGAATCTAATATTTATACAATCTTATATTTTAAACATTTTATTTAAAACACTACGTATTTTCAATGCACAAAGCCACAAACATTCGCTCACTGAATGTGAATTTGTGAAACAAAGTGACAGATTGATTTGACATGAGTCGTGTCAAACTGACATTTTGACAGTAAGACCTGACAACCTTCTACGATACACACTGTAAAAATGAAATTCCCAATCTACACAAGTGCTGCTTGTTAAAAGGGCGGCTTTGTGTTTTAAATGGATATTTTTTTCAGTGTACCATGTACCTATGGTTTTTTATGTGTCAGAAGTTTACAAAATGCTCTAAAACTCTATTGATGTGATTGTGTAATCGATTATTTCTATTTAAATTGTTATTACTCCAAATTTTTCTATTTAAATGTTATTACTCCAAATATATCTATTTAAATTGTTATTAATCCAAATATTTCTATTATACTTAGAAGTCCGCGCTCGCTTTACATCGGTATCAAAATTTTTTATTTGATCTCACAACAAACTTCTACGGAAAATATCATAGCAATAGTGTTGTATTGCATCATTTAGATTTATAAAGGCGCTTAAATTATTGAAATTCTGAAAATGACTAGAAAATATGTGTTAAACATAATAAAACATAGATCATGTTACTCGCTCTATTTATTAATTTCAAAGGTAAAAGAGTTTTTAAAATCTGTAACGTACCTACATTATTAGTTAAATGTTAAATCGTTGCCAACAAACAAACTTTTACTTGCATTCCCAATATGTATTTGAGTTGGTAGATAAATAAATAAAGTTTACATTGGTACTATCGGTACATTATAATGAGGGTGTTTAGGAAAATTTTCGCCACCAGTTGGCGCTACTTTGGTAAAAGGTCTTCCATTTTGACAGCGCTATCAAAACAAATATTTCTTCAAGTGTTCATTTACAAAATGTATAACTTACGTGCTTATCGACAAAAGAAAATGCCGAGAGGTTTTTCTAAAATGGCGCCTACTAGGTGGCAGCACCGATGCTTCAGGTCTAGCTGTCAAGCTCTGTCAAAAAGAACCCCTGGCCCAACATGAAAGTGGCGGCAACTGGTGGCGAAAATTTTCCTAATACCCTCATTAAGGACAAGGACCTTGTCGAGCACAAAGGTTTTTTTGTTTTGTTTTTCACAACAAATTTAAAATTTTATTTATTTCTTATAATAGACTAAACAATTGAGATCAAAGCTAATTAATAATCTTTTCTCTATATGATATTAGTAGGTATAGATATAGATATAGTATTGTATTTAGTGTCTCTCTCCTTTTTAGAGTTAGGTACCTCAAAAGGCAAAACGGAACTCTTGGTTCATTTTGATGAGATTTTGATGTTCTTCTGTCTGATGTCTATGTTTGACTTTTTTCTAAAAGCTGATTATAAATAAGACATTATCCATACTTCCGTACTTATGCTCCATCAATGGATTTTAGTGGATGCAGGGTTAAAAATGCGAAAGTAATTGTCTGTCTGTTACGCTTTCACGTCTAAAGCACTGAAACGATTTTAATGAAATTTGGTATATATATAGAATAGATCTTGGCGAACAACATAGGCTTCTTTCATAGCGAAAAAATGGTTGGAAGGGGTTGAATTATGGGTTATGAATGCGCCCCCCCAACGGGGTTCTCGCCTTGTCGCGGCGGGGGGGGTTAGTAGCCGTAGTTGCCCGGAACTACGGTGAACCAAGAGGAACCCCAAGGAGGCGCCGCTCCTCTGGGCTTTGGTGGTAAGCCCACGATGTAGCGGCTCAGGTGGGTTGCGGTGCTGTATGGGCGGCACCGCAACTGGGTCGGGCTGCGGTGTTGCTACGGCGACACTGCGGCTGAGGAGTGGCGGGGCCGCGGCAGGAGAGGAGTGCCGGTATTACGTGCGCCGCTCTCCCTACCTTCCGCGGCCTCGGTGGGGCCGCAACTACCAGATTGCGGACGCGGTGGGGCCGCAGGGGAAGAGGATTGTCGGTATTGCGACGCGCCGTTCTTCCTATCTTCTGCGGCCGAGTTGGCCTGCGGGCGGCGATCGGGCAGTTGCCGCCCGAACAGCACGGGCCCGAGACGGCAGTGCGCGTGTTCCGCACGCGCCTCTCGAAGGAGGGGGGGCTAGGCCCCTAAATCGGACGGGGCCCGCTCGCGGTGAGCGGGCCATGGCCCGTCGGGGTCGCGGATGAATGCGCAAGCGACTCCCGTGACCCCGACACTCTGGCCGTCTGGAGGAACACCGTGGGTTTTAGTCGGTATGCTGGCCGCGCTTTGAGTGCGGTCGGAGAGTCCGACATAACCCCCGCCTTGCCCGGGCGGGTGCGTATGCGTAATGCATTTCCCACGTATAAAAAAAAAAAAAAAAAAAAAATGGGTTATGAATGCGCCCCCCCAACGGGGTTCTCGCCTTGTCGCGGCGGGGGGGGTTAGTAGCCGTAGTTGCCCGGAACTACGGTGAACCAAGAGGAACCCCAAGGAGGCGCCGCTCCTCTGGGCTTTGGTGGTAAGCCCACGATGTAGCGGCTCAGGTGGGTTGCGGTGCTGTATGGGCGGCACCGCAACTGGGTCGGGCTGCGGTGTTGCTACGGCGACACTGCGGCTGAGGAGTGGCGGGGCCGCGGCGGGAGAGGAGTGCCGGTATAACGGTGCGCCGCTCTCCCTACCTTCCGCGGCCTCGGCGGGGCCGCAACCGCCAGATTGCGGACGCGGTGGGGCCGCAGGGGAAGAGGAGTGTCGGTATTGCGATGCGCCGTTCTCCCTATCCTCTGCGGCCGAGTTGGCCTGCGGGCGGCGATCGGGCAGTCGCCGCCCGAACAGCACGGGCCCGAGACGGCAGTGCGCGTGTTCCGCACGCGCCTCTCGAAGGAGGGGGGGCTAGGCCCCTAAATCGGACGGGGACCGCTCGCGGTGAGCGGGCCATGGCCCGTTGGGGTCGCGGATGAATGCGCAAGCGACTCCCGTGACCCCGACACTCTGGCCGTCTGGAGGAACACCGTGGGTTTTAGTCGATATGCTGGCCGCGCTTTGAGTGCGGTCGGAGAGTCCGACATAACCCCCGCCTTGCCCGGGCGGGTGCGTATGCGTAATGCATTTCCCAAGTAAAAAAAAAAAAAATGGGTTATGAATGCGCCCCCCCCCAACGGGGTTCCCGCCTTGTCGCGGCGGGGGGACTTAGTAGCCGTGGTTACCAAGGACCACGGTGAACCAAGAGGAACCCCAAGGAGGCGCCGCTCCTCTGGGCTTTGCCGGTAACCCCACGATGGAGCGGCTCTGGTGGGTTGCGGTGCTGTTTGGGCGGCACCGCAACTGGGTTGGGCTGCAGTGTTGCTTCGGCGACACTGCGGCTGAGGAGTGGCGGGGCCGCGGCGGGAGAGGAGTGCCGGTATAACGGTGCACCGCTCTCCCTACCTTCTGCGGCCTCGGCGGGGCCGCAACCACCAGATTGCGGACGCGGTGGGGCCGCAGGGGAAGAGGAGTGTCGGTATTGCGTTGCGCCGTTCTCCCTATCCTCTGCGGCCGAGTTAGGTGGCCTGCGGGCGGCGATCGGACAGTCGCCGCCCGAACAGCACGAGCCCGAGACGACAGTGCGCGTGTTCCGCACGCGCCTCTCGAAGGAGGGGGGGCTAGTCCCCTAAACCGGACGGGGACCGCTCGCGGTGAGCGGGCCATGGCCCGTTGGGGTCGCGGATGAATGCGCAAGCGACTCCCGTGACCCCGACACTCTGGCCGTCTGGAGGAACACCGTGGGTTTTAGTCGATATGCTGGCCGCGCTTTGAGTGCGGTCGGAGAGTCCGACATAACCCCCGCCTTGCCCGGGCGGGTGCGTATGCGTAATGCATTTCCCAAGTAAAAAAAAAAAAACATGGGTTATGAATGCGCCCCCCCCCAACGGGGTTCCCGCCTTGTCGCGGCGGGGGGACTTAGTAGCCGTGGTTACCAAGGACCACGGTGAACCAAGAGGAACCCCAAGGAGGCGCCGCTCCTCTGGGCTTTGCCGGTAACCCCACGATGGAGCGGCTCTGGTGGGTTGCGGTGCTGTTTGGGCGGCACCGCAACTGGGTTGGGCTGCAGTGTTGCTTCGGCGACACTGCGGCTGAGGAGTGGCGGGGCCGCGGCGGGAGAGGAGTGCCGGTATAACGGTGCACCGCTCTCCCTACCTTCTGCGGCCTCGGCGGGGCCGCAACCACCAGATTGCGGACGCGGTGGGGCCGCAGGGGAAGAGGAGTGTCGGTATTGCGTTGCGCCGTTCTCCCTATCCTCTGCGGCCGAGTTAGGTGGCCTGCGGGCGGCGATCGGACAGTCGCCGCCCGAACAGCACGAGCCCGAGACGACAGTGCGCGTGTCCTGCACGCGCCTCTCGAGGGAGGGGGGCTAGGCCTCCCAAATCGGACGAGACCCGCTCGCGTGTGGTGAGCGGGTCGTGGCCCATCGGGGTCGCGGATGAATGCGCGAGCGTCTCCCGTGACCCCGACACTCTGGCCGTCTGGCGGAACACCGTCCGCGCTTTGAGTGCGGTCGGAGAGTCCGACATAACCCCCGCCTTGCCCCGGCGGGTGCGTATGCGTAATGCATTTCCCACGTAAAAAAAAAAAAAATGGGTTATGAATGCGCCCTCCCCAAACGGGGTTCTCGCCTTGTCGCGGGGAGGGGGGTTAGTAGCCGTAGTTGCCCGGAACTACGGTGAACCAAGAGGAACCCCAAGGAGGCGCCGCTCCTCTGGGCTTTGGTGGTAAGCCCACGATGTAGCGGCTCAGGTGGGTTGCGGTGCTGTATGGGCGGCACCGCAACTGGGTCGGGCTGCGGTGTTGCTACGGCGACACTGCGGCTGAGGAGTGGCGGGGCCGCGGCAGGAGAGGAGTGCCGGTATTACGTGCGCCGCTCTCCCTACCTTCCGCGGCCTCGGTGGGGCCGCAACTACCAGATTGCGGACGCGGTGGGGCCGCAGGGGAAGAGGATTGTCGGTATTGCGACGCGCCGTTCTTCCTATCTTCTGCGGCCGAGTTAGGTGGCCTGCGGGCGGCGATTGGACAGTCGCCGCCCGAACAGCACGAGCCCGAGACGACAGTGCGCGTGTCCTGCACGCGCCTCTCGAGGGAGGGGGGCTAGGCCTCCCAAATCGGACGAGACCCGCTCGCGTGTGGTGAGCGGGTCGTGGCCCATCGGGGTCGCGGATGAATGCGCGAGCGTCTCCCGTGACCCCGACACTCTGGCCGTCTGGCGGAACACCGTCCGCGCTTTGAGTGTGGTCGAAGAGTCGGATATAACCCCCCGCCTTGCCCAGGCGGGAGCGTATGCGTAATGCATTTCCCACGAAAAAAAAAAATGGGTTATGAATGCGCGAGCGTTTCCCGAGACCCCGACACTCTGGCCGTCTGGAGGAACACCGTGGGTTTTATGCCGGCCGCTCTCTCATTGTCGCCGGAGTAATCGACATAACCCCCGCCTCGCCCAGGCGGGTGCGTACGCGTAATGCGTATCCCACGAAAAAAAAAATTAAAATTTGTATGAAAAATGCGACCAAATTCACGCGGGTGGAGCTTCGGGGAACAGCTACATATAGAGCTAAGTGTATTGCCTGCGTCACTTTGCATGCTCCTTGAAATTGTTCTTTCTTCTGAGTCGCAATCTTCAATAAAAAAGATAGTGTCTAGTTTGAAGTGTTGTTGATCTCTTGATGCACTATGATCTTTCCTATGTCTCTCTCTGTGTGTGTATAACTACTTGAAATTGTAGCTTACAAAAACCGCGACAAGCTGTCGCGGGTAGTACCACTGACAAGAAGCTCCGTAGGCCGCGCGACCTTTTGAACTTTACAAGCGCTACTGGTCTTTTAATTATGTACCTAGATAAAGTTTAAAATTATATCTCACCTAAAGGTGCCCGCCGCGCCGCTGCCGTCCTCTGCCGTTCCCGTGTGAAACGGTCTTACGGTCGGCAAGACCTTAGGTTGAATTGTTTCTTGAATGCTCGAGAGGCATAAGTCCTGTTTCTGGTTGTCTGCCACTGTCGTCTCATGTCATGTAATGAAACTAATTTAGCAAATATCGAGCGTGAATTAGATAATATAAAAAATCCTCAACAAACATTATCTAAACCGAAACTCGAGCATAAACTAACGTATGCGGACTAGTTAAAACTGTGTGTATCACCTAAGTCGGCAGTCACGGTTCAGTCACAACCACCTCCACCTTGTGTTGTCGTCTATCCGACCACAGAGCGATCAAGCTGACTTTGCGTCATCTTCAGCTACTAAACAAGCGATCGACGGTTTTCAAATTGTAGGCGTTAGGAAGACCGCAAAGTCAGGTGTCGTGTTACTTGTCGCTAATGAAAAACATGTTCAGAAACTGCAGTCTGTAGACGCTATTATTACTATTACGTTTGGAGAAACCGAAAGGACGTAGGCCTCGTATACTTACTTGTTAAAGATGTCCTAATTACTATGGAGGACTCGGCATTTATAACTGCCTTATATCGTCAAAACATCAAAGACGAAATGCAACTTAAGGAATAGGACTTTGATAGGAGCACTAGAATCACTCGTTTTCAGGCGTTAATTAGATAACGGTCGTAAATAAATAGGCTTAGAAATAGAACCTCTCTGATTAGGAACCATCTGGCCACTACCTACTAAAGATAAGCTTTAGATTGGGCAACTTGTAGGTTTATTGCACAGAACAAGTAGTGGTTTATTGATAACGTTGACATAGTGCATTGATTGAAATGCCAGCAGTTTGGCCATACATCTAAATTCTGTACAAGCAAAACACCTACTTATGCAAATTGTGCTGGGGAACATGATATTCGGGCTTGTCCCAATAACGGAAAGGAACGTAGAGTTGGAATTCTAAACACAATAAAGAATTCAAAAACCATGAATTAATTGCTAACAGTGATGTTATCGCAAAGACTTATCAGTAACTAAACGCCGCAAAGAATAATGTGAGAAAGACCATAAGAAACGCCGATTTTATAGTGAAATTTCGTTGCGCCATTTTTTTGAAAAATGCATTATAATAAATCCTATTGATTACCTATAATTGTGTATTTTTCTTAATTACTTGAATGTTCAGTACATTCAAGTAATTAAGAAAAATACACAATCATCATCAGTTGGAGCACGGGACCTTGCAATTTCCACGTTTTGCGGTCTCTTGCAGGCCACACAAAATTATTATTGGCGCCGACGTCATTGCGTTATCGACGCTATGGTATGGCAAATATACTTAGTGCAACGGATCGACGCAGTGCTGTCAAAGATTTCATTGCAGAAATGCATCTATCCACCACAATACCAATGACGCACCACCTACTTTTTGGAGCCCAATGGGCCTGCGACATATTATATTAACTATATAGGTAATTTAAATTAAACACAGTTATTTAAATTATAGAGCGCATTCTTAGATAAAAAAATACAACATAATATTAAAATAAAATTTATTAACAACATAGGTAGGTACATATTTCTTAAGTTACATTAAATTATAAAGGTAACACTAGACGTCCCATGTATTCTCCGTGGTACACCCATTGATACAACTGTCCGCCCTCGCTTCGCTTCGGTATCAAAATTTTCATTCGGTCTCACAACAAACGCCTATGGTAAATATCATAGCAATTGTGACGTATTGCATCATTCGGCTTTACGAAGGTGCATAAAATATTGAAATTTTGAAAATGACTAAAGTAGTTAATTAATAAAATATTGCCTATGTTACCTGTCCTATTGCCTATTTTGAGTTAAATCAGAACAAAAACAAACATACAAAAAATTAAATCTTTTCTTTTTATATTATTAGTTTATTAAACTATCTAAGCACCTACCAACTAAAATCTTTATATGCCTATAGATATAGGTAGGTATATTCTGGTATACCTACCATGTAAAAGCTCGTAAAACCAACTAAGTTATTATTCCTAAGCGTTAGTAAGAGCCTTAGCTGAGTACCTAAATGTTAATTAGAAATAATACGTTTGGCTTTGGCTAGGACCTTTCGAATCTTCTTTCATGGCAAGGCCATTGCGATGACAGAAGGTTCAAAATAAAAGAGTTACCTACAACTATAAGATTCGAATTCATTGGTCTGGATTCATTGAAGCAGTAACTCGAAAGGATCGACGATTCCACTTCAAGGTCAGTTGTCATCTCATAGATGACAGTAGATAGGTAATGTAGGTATTTACAGCCGAAATTAATAACCTATCTCTAGAGATAGATAGGGCTATCTGCGATAGTTGCCTAGTGTTGATAGATAAGATATATAGGTACCTACTGCTCAAAGCAAGTTTTTTTCGATTTGACAGTACGTAGTTAATAAGGAACACACGTCACGGTAATATTAAAGATAAAAAATATTACCGACCATCTACCAATACCATACAATATATGAATATGTTCATACATATACTTAGTACCATGGAATGGGTTACTTTAATAAACGGAGGCTACTTTGATACCATCTTTTTATTTCAGTAATAATGCATTTCAGTGTAAAGCCTGTATGTGATTCTGCCTTCTCAATCGAGGAAATTGATGATGCAAAGTCTCACTGTTTACAAGCTCGAAAACAACGCAGAAGAAAATATCGAGAAGAAAAAGAAGCAAAAAGACTTAGAAGATATGATACAAATATTACACTGATCGCAAAACACCAGTCTATGCTTGTTTCCTGGACCTCTCTAAGGCATTCGTCTTGGTATGTTATGAGAAACTATGGGGAAAACTTCAGGAACAAGGCGTCACTACAGAAGTAATAAACCTTTTAGCATACTGGTATGACAAACAAGTCAATTAAATTAAATGGGGTGATGTTCTTTCTGACCCGTATAAAATATATTGTGGAGTGAGGCAGGGTGGTCTAACCTCACCTAGACTATTTAATTTATATATGAATGCCCTGATTGAGGAGCTCAGCAGCACTCATGTAGGTTGTCACATTGATGACGTATGCGTCAATAACATCAGCTACGCTGATGACATGGTGTTGTTGAGCCCTTCAATCAGTGGTCTTAGACGTTTAATTGTTATTTGTGAGAGATATGCTACTGAACATGGTCTCCGGTATAACTCTGTCAAGAGTCAAGAGTGAGCTGCTAGTGTTTAGGGGTAAGAACAAAAGTCCTTCTTGCATTCCCCCCGTAATACTTGATGGTTCGCCTTTGAGTAGAGTTAGTCAATTTAAGTACCTAGGACACATTGTCACCGAGGAGCTTAGAGACGAATGTGATATTGAAAGGGAGCGTAGGGCGTTGGCGGTATGGGGAATCATGTTGGCTCGCAGGTTTGCTAAATGTACTATACCTGTTAAGGTCACACTATTTAAGGCTTTTTGCCAAACCTTTTACACCAGCAGCCTGTGGCCTAAGTTTACCCAGAGACCTTATCACGCCCTACGTGTATAATACAACAACACGTTTAGAGTGCTGTTGGGGCTGCTCCGCTACTGTAGTTCGTCAGGTATGTTCTCTCAGGCACACACAGATGATTTCTTTGCACTTATGCGTAAGAAAGTAGCCTCCCTGGTGCACAGGCTGTGGGGTAGCACCAACAGTATACTAAACATGTTGGCAGAAAGGATGGATGGTGCGGTGATTGATAGATTCACTGAGCTGCATATCCTTAGAACACCTGGGTGAGTCTGTCAATCGTCGTCACCTCTCATTTTTGAGTCGCTATATTTATATTTAATTGTACCTACTATATTAAGTATCTATGTGTATAATTTTATGTCTTAAATGTGTATGGATTTCTTTATCTGAAAATAAACGATTAATAATAAAAAAATATTTTTCAGTGATTGGCAGCCCAGATAGTTCTGCTATTAAAATTGGCGCACTGTGTATCGTTAATCTTTTTATTTTGTAAAATACAGTATTATTTAAGCAAACATACAAAAAACCAAAAAAAAAGGTATCAGAAAACATCTGAAGCTGCATTTGTACCTAAGTATTACAATTTGTTGATAATTACGTATTTATAGCGTATTTGTTGTATTTCTGTGATGGTATATAGTGACGTTAAAATCTTGCCCTTACGCTAGTGTAGCTAAAATTGATTTTCTACTAAGGGGTGTCTTTGATAGCATTGCGGGACTACTTTAATAGGTTTTCAAGGAAGACCCATGGTTTAATTAGCATGTACAAAATTATTTATATGCGTTATATTTTTATACTAATAAAAAATATAAATATAACTCGCTTATCTCTTAAACTACTAGTTGGATTTCAATAAATCCGTTTGCTTATGATAGCCCAGTTCTCGAGGAAGGTTATAGGCTATGTAACATCACGCTACTGGCGACGGGAGCAGAGCAGTAACCAAAGACGTGGCTGCAACAGCGCCGCGAAAAGCTAGAATTAAGATAAAAGTGCCCCTTCTTTAGTTTTTCTTTTTGGTACAATTTATGTTTTGATATAGTTTATGCTTATAGTTGCTCGATTAATTTAGTACTTTTTAATGAATGGTTAAAATGTATTTTGTTGCGTTTTTATGTTTTGTAATATAATTATCAAAGTAACCCACCCCAATGTAATAAATAGATCGTTCCTTGAAAACTACCGATAGGATTTTTTTGTGTTCTTTTGAGTATTTGCTGCAAAATGGGGCTGCTATCCATTCATGTAAAAACGTGGGGTTTTAAAGTAGCCCCATTACCAGTATAACTTCAAAATCAGTTATTTTTAAAATTTCTCATTATTTTAGCACAATAGGTAAAATCTAATAGTATGATTCGAAGCTAGGCTTGCATCCAATATTATAACATAAAAGAATAATATAATTTTTAAGTAGGTAATTCAAATAATTTGAAACATTTAATTTTAAAATCTATCAATTTCATCCCATTCCACCTGTACCTACCTATGATAATAAATATTCTTATAATTAATCCTGATTTTAAAATATATTAAGTAAGATTAAATTCTTATAAATGCTACGTAATAAAACATTTAAAACAATAGGTGCCTACATACCTAATTATTCTTTTACTAGGTACCTAAAGTTGATGATAATGCTATGGCATTTGCCATTGTTTTGTTAATAATTTTTGCTAAAATTAACACCTGTCTGAGTGAATACGAAAATAATAATAATAATAAGAAGCGCAAATTACGTACGGTAGGTAGGTACCTACCTGCTAGTATGCTTACCACTCACTGTCAACCATGAATACTGATGCTACCAAGCGAAAGCGCTTCATAATATAATATATCGGCTCGAGAAAGGCAGATTAAGAATTAAGTAGGTAAGTATATTTATTCAATGCTATAGTGCCTATAGTAAAAAAATACAATTTATATTGTTTAATGTAGGTACCTACCTACCTTAACATTAGACAAAATTATTATGAATAATTATAATACATAAGTACCTGATCACATAATTAAGTTAAGCTGATTCCTTCACCCTACCCAATTAAAGTACCTATGCTTTGCTTAGTGTTTCATGAGTTCGAACTTTGAATTAGATACCGATACTTACCTTCCTATATGAACTGCTCAAATAAGAAGAACTGTCTAGTTAAAGAGAACTTACATTAGTCGAGAATTATAGTAAACATTATTTGACGGTTTTCTAGTACATCTACAGTCTCCCTTCGATGTAGACACTGTTTCATCAGTCGATGTTTGTATTATTTTAAAGGCTGACCGGAAAGGTCGCGATTTGGCAGCGGTCAAATTGTCAATGCTGGCACAAGGCAATATAGGTCGCGTTCTACGCTCACGTTCAGTTCGAGTTCTTTCATAACGTTGAGTGAAAGCGACGCTACGCTGTAAGGCCCCGAGGCTTTTAGTCTGGGCCGGGAATCGTTCCAGACTGTTCGCCACCTCTCCTACTTCAGCAGTATTTGTATCTACTATTTCTTGATGATCTAATATCATTCCTAGATTAACTTTCAAATTAGTAGTTCCATCTCTAAAAATTAAATATATTGTGGCCTGGTCCAAAACTTTGAGCGAAAAATGTTCATTGATTTTTAATGCTTTCATTTTTATTTGAAATGGTTTAAACGCATCGGATGACATTTTTTTACTTTTCTGTTTGATGAAATTCTCAAATTCGATTGCCAGCATGTCTTCATTATCTGAGATTTTTTTCTTATTATCTGAATCCTTTCCGTCTCCTAACTGCAAAATAGTTGGGTCTTTGTGCGACATTTGGGTATCTATCATAACTTTTTGTAATACTGGAGGATCGTTCAGGGTATGCCATTGCCAGTGTGAGACAGGACCGATGTTACGGTCAAGTACGACTCCTTCAGTCTGATTGTATTTAAGTCTGCGAAAAAGATAAAAAAGTTTGTATTTGTACCTACTTTATTTTGAGTCCTAAAGGATATTATTTGCAAAATAATAAATAAATAATTATCCACGATGTGAGAAATCACAATTTAAATGTAAATCAATTGGGTTACCTACCGAATTTTCCCAGAATGATCAAACACGACGCCATTGCCTAGATGGTCAAAAGTTGCAAGAATTGTAATAGGATGTGTTCGACCGCGTTCATCAGGTTCACCACTACTGTACACGACGAACCGCTGCTGAACATTAGTTTCTGCAAGGAATATAAATATTGTGAAATCGAAAGTGGCTGAACAAAAAAATGTTGTTGTGGAAATTACACAATTGACACATGGTCCACCTGAAACAGGAACGAGTAATAAAAGTTACGAACAAGTATTTAGATCAAAATTAAAACTCATTAACTTAGGAGTTTTAGGTACAATATTATTTATTACTAGCTGTTGCCCGCGACTTTGTTCGCGTGATTTCGTGATTCGTTCGTAGTGTATCTGACGTACAAAAGTTACAAGCTGACCTCAGTAGGTTTGAAGATTATTGTAGCTGTAATAAGCTACAACTTAATGTTACGAAATACTCCCACATCACTTTTACACGACGAAAATCTATGATTGAGTCTACATATTTGCTTCACAACCAAACGATAGCCAAAGTTAATAAGGTGAAAGATCTAGGAAATATATTAGATGAAAAACTTCTTTTCGACCAACATGTTTGTAACACTGTCGTCAAGAAAGCTTCGAAGGTTTTAGGGTTTATTATAAGAACTACATCCAGCTTTCAATCATTAAAACCAATGAAAATATTATATTGCTTGTTTGTGCGTAGCCAGGTTGAGTATGCGTCACAGATTTGGAACCCTCAGTACCAAGTTTATATAGACCGTATAGAAAGCGTCCAGAAAAAGTTCCTGCATCATTTGGGCTTTAGAGCTAAGCAATATTCTACTGACTATAAACATCGTTGCAGTAGGTATCATTTTTTACCTCTAGAAACTAGACGTGCAATCAATGACATTTGTCTATTACTAAGCATTGTGAATGGATCGGTCGATAATCCCGAGCTCACAGCTAAACTGTCTTTACACGCCAGCAGCACTAGTTTGCGCCAAAGACCGCTCTTAAATGTACCGTTTGCAACTACAAATTATAGGCGTAATGCATTCTTCTTGCGTAGCGCGACAAAGTACAATAAATTACCTCGCGAAATTAACATTGACCTTTTTTGCACTAGTTCACTTTCAGTAAGACGTCTTTTAACAAATATTTTTTTTTCATAACAATGACATATAGAATTGTTAGAAATAATATTATATAAATATATTTATATATATACATAAAAATAATAATAATAAATTGTGGCAGATATTGTCTGTAGTTAATATCTCTCTTTGTATTAAATCTCTTTATGTTTAATTATTTGTTTGTTGTTTTTACATTAAACCGTTCATATAAAAAATTATTCTACACATTGCAATGTATTATTATATGGACTGTGATATTGTCCTTGCCTACTACTTACTTAATTTATGTTTAAGTACAATAATAGAAACAATTTGTGAAGGCTTGTTATTAGCAATTTAGTTATTTGTATGCTATCTTAAAACTGTTATTAGTCTGTAAGCCTTCCTTAAAATAAATAAATAAATAAATAAACTTTTGCCACTTGAGCTCGCCAGTCAAGTGTAGTATCAATTTGTAGCCCTAGATCTTTTACGTTTTGACTATATGGTACAATGCAGCCATCAAATACTACCGGAGGAAGTGATGTGAAATCTACTCTTGATATCATTCGAGAGCTTCCCACAACTATGGCCTGGCACTTAGATGGATTGACGCATAAACCAAATTAATTAGACCAGTCATTAATGGCATTTAAGTCAGAATTTATGTTGTCAATGGCTGTGTGTAAGGAATCCACTTTTGCTTGAGAATACAACTGCAAGTGTCGGCGTAAAGATGATACCTGCACTAAAGTTCATGGGTGATGAGATTAATAAATAAAGAAAATAGAAGTGGTGAGAGAATGCCGCCTTGTAGCACGCCACATAAATATATGTTTTATGTAAGTGCTTGCATTTTTTATCAATTAAGTCGTTGCGGAGAGTTGTTTTACAAATACCTATTAAGAATAAGATTTTAGTGAACGAGTAATTTACTTTTGGTAAAGCTTAGATTTTATCTTTACGATGATGCGACGTTAGGAAAGTTCATAAGCTCATAAGGAGTCCGGTGATGTTGTACCTAAAGTAACAGTATGAATTAGTAAGCATTGCAGAAGTAATACCTAATGCTAAGAAAACACAACCAAGCCGTTGCCGACCACGGAAAAGGGGATGAGGAAGAAAAAGGGAAAAGGAAGAGGATCTTCTATGAGAGGGTAGTACTACCGGTCGATCCGACTCATTCATGCTGAAACCAGCGTGGATCTACTACCGTGCAATATACCTGGTAACTACCTAACGACAATACTCGTCAGAATCAAAACTAAAAATATTCTTGAAAATAAAGAATTAGATATTTTAAGTTTCAAACAGGGAAATTTGAAACCGACGTATTTGCAGAAATTCAGGGACGTGCACAAAAATTCACAGGGAACAGGGCAAGTTTATTAGTTGGCATCAATGGTTAGCATAGTATTTTTATTTTATTCGATTTTTCTGTAAGTATTTTAATTTAATGATACTTACTTATTGTAAATATTTTAGTGTCATTCGTAACTCATAAAACAGTTACTTTGTGAAATTAGCAATCTTTCCGGAATCGTATGTAGGTAGGTATTATGTATACTTAATAATAATATTGAAAAGGTGAAATAAACCTTCAGCATCGTAGTAGTCGAGAGCAAGTCGACCGTTTTTGTAATACCAACGACCCCGTCCGTTATCATCGAAATCAGCTAACTTTTCTCCTGAAGCATATTGCAACATACGCTTCTTTTTATTGCGTTCGAACCAATCAAATTGAGGTTGAGCTGGACGCATGCGATACACATTTATCTGTAGAAACAAATATACGTAATATATTACTTTAGTTCAGTTTCAGTGTATGATGATGATCTTAACGAATACATTAGTATAGTAATTATAGTGAAGGTCACCCTGCGCGGAACTCTGTCTAAGAGTCAGAAGCTTGAAGTGGGTATTAGCACAGTATTAATAAGCACCTACTAGTAATAATAAGACTGTAGTATTAGTCACACTATCGTCAAACAGTAGGTTTTAAGAAGTCTCCAAAATACTTACTCGTAAAGTACCTCGATAATTAAATGAATAACATTTAATTCAATTTTATGCCTGCTGCACTAAGCATAGCGTTCATTTTATAAAAGCAACTACTTATACCTTTCGCACAACTTTTTCAGTGGGTAACATAGTCCAGCCATTTTCGATAAAGGTGCGATTAGACAAAGCATAATGTATTATGCCTTTAAATGTTTGGTCCTGTAATCATATAATAGGTATCAACCTTTCGTCGTTAATTTCAGAATATTAATTAGGTACTTCTTGATTTAATAGCTTGATGCTATTAGGCAGGTGATTGTACCCACTTACCTTTTTATCCTCCTGTTTTGGTATATTTCCTATTGCCGTCACTGAAGTTGAATCCATAGGGTTATACTGTTTTTCAAATAACAGTGGTTTAGTTTCTGGATCCGTGGAATGTAGTGGATCTAGTGGTACAAGCGGCGGTCGATATTTTGTAAGATTGTCACCAATAACAATAACATTCGACGATTCTTTAGTATTATACTGTGTAACATTTTCAGGCTCGTTCATCTCAGCAGATGGCAATTCCGTTATTTGTGTAGAAGGCACTACTGTTTCAACCACGGGCTTTTCGTTTTGTGTTTGTTGTTGTACTGTTGCCACTTTGTCTTTACGTTCCTCACATTTTGGCATATCTGTTAGTTTTGATTTTATCAAACTAACAGAATCTAATTTCTTATCTTTTGTTTGATCTTTTATTTTTGTAATTTGGGCTTTTGTTTTCTTTGTACTTTTAGACAGTTGGTTTTTAGAAATGACTTGCAATTTCTGTTTTATTTGTGGTGTTGTATCTTTTTTTTCATTTTCTAGTTGGTTTACTTTTTCTTCCTGTTGTGCATTTTTTGCTTTTCTTTTTATCTTTTCAACATTTGCCTTTTCTTTAGTATTTTTTTGCTGGGTTACGTTTTCTCTCTGTTGTGCATTTCCTGTTAATGTTTTTATCCTTTCAACATTTGCCTTTTCTTTAGTATTTTCTAGTTGGTTTACTTTTTCTCTCTGTTGTGCATTTTTTGTTTTTCTTTTTATCTTTTCAACATTTGCCTTTTCTTTAGTATTTTTTAGTTGGTTTACTTTTTCTCCCTGTTGTGCAATTTCAGTTTTTGTTTTTATCTTTTCAACATTTGCCTTTTCTTTAGTATTTGATTTTATTATCGTTTGTTTTTTAGTTGTTAAAAGCATCTTTTTTCTCCATTTTGGTTTATGCATCACTGGTTCAGAGTGGGTTGGGAAAAAATAACTTATATCTTTATGTATTTCGTAATCACTGAATAGCATTTTTTTAGACTGCAGTAGTTTCTTATATTCTGCTAGTTGTTCCTCTTTAGTTTTTGTGACGTTTTCTACTTCTTTCTTTCTATATCCAAATTCTAACATTCGTTTCTGGATATTTGATTCTTCGTCGAATAAAGAATCATCACTGCCCATCTTTTCATTAACGTCATCATGTTTGTGAATATGATCTGAATCTGTTCTAGGTTCGGCCAGAGTTGTGTTGCTTTCTGTCCTCGTCGCACGATATATTTCAATTGTTTGGTGTTGTTTCTTATGTGTACTGGTACTTTGTTTCTTTTGATTTTGTTGTTCAAAAATTTCTAAGTGTAATAAATTGTCTTCAGAGCGAAAACATGGTTGTATTTTATCATCACTAGGATATTTTGGTAAGTTTGATGTTAATAGATTTATATTCATATCAGAATATGATCGCTTTTTACTTAAATGATTCTCTGTTCCAGATATATATTTTTCCTGTACTCCATAGAGAGATAAAAAGTTTTTTTTTACTTTATCACATTCATTACATGGTTCTTGAGCATGGGCTTTGAAACGGCAGTGGCCACAAACTCCTATTATATCGCGTCTTTGATTGCCAGGTACTTTGTTCAGCACTTCTTGAGTATATTTTAGTATTTGCCTACATCGTGGGCAAGTAATTCTGTTATTGTCTGCAAACAGAGTACCTACTTAAATTACAAAAGTAATAAATAAACTTTTAAGTGCCCACCCCCCCAGTTTCTGAAAGGCTGATCAACGAAAAATTAACTAATCACCTTCTAAATCTCATGTGAAGTATCTAAAATCATGAATAATTAGTTTAATTTGATCTAATTAGTTCCTACCTAGATCAAATTAAACTAATTATTCATGCTTTTAGCAACCCAATTGGTACTTCACATGAAAGTTATCAGGTGATTAGTTAATTTTTTGTTGATCAGCCTTTTAGAAACTGGGGGTGAGTCTTTTATGAAAATTATACCCACAGAATAAATACATTAAGGAGGTTCTGAGATTTTACAAATTTAATAAATTGGACAATAAAATTACAAACAACATATTAATTATAATTTACGGTTCGCTGCTACATATATAATGTGCGGACGTCGGAAGTTCTACCTATAACTTTTAGTTTCTTGAAAATATACGATTTGAAATTTTTAATTCAGTCGAAATGACGCTGACGTACCCGTGTCCTATGAAACTGGGCCTTAGCCTTAGAACAAAAATATTGCACAAAGAGTACATCGAGTTAAAGTAGGGTAAGTACGTACTCTGTCCTATTAAGAACAGTAGAATCATCTGTGACAATCATATTCTTATGATAAAGGTTTTAAAATTTGTATCATCTAAAAATTATCAATGCAAGAAGATCAACATACCAAATTGCTGTAATACATCCGATGGAATTTGCATGTTATGTCTATTTCTTACGATGACCACATCTTGGGACTCTTTCGTGTTATTTACCTATTTAAAATAAGAAGTTATTATGAGTCCAATACATAGGTCTATTGATTAATGGATTAGAAAATATGTATTCATACTATAAGTCAATACAATTAGTTAGGTATTTAGCCAAAGTCTAAAATTCATGTTAAAGAGTAGCACTGATCTGGAAACGGTTTATCGGTAAGTAAAGTTTTTTCTGATACCAAAGAGATCGCCTAGTATTATAATTATGTCAATGTGTTTCGGCCCTTAGGGCCGTTCCCACCGGAAAAGCAGAGTTTGGCAACTACGCAGCGAGCACTTCCAGTACAGAATAATTATAAGCTTTAGCTGGGTGAATTTTAACATGAACATTTTCATTCATCTTATTTTTGTATATTTTTTATATTTTTGTAGGTAATCTTTCAATATGATAATTAATAATAAACTATCATTAAAGACTGGAGAACATTAGGTTGAATTTTGGTTGCCACCGATATGATATACCAAACACTGATTATCTTCTCTGTACACCGATTTGAAAAGGCTGACCACCGAAATTATAAGTTTATCCAGCGAAATGATATGCCTATCGACCGATATGATAATCCACCTACCTTTAAACACCAAAACGGAAATAGAAGGTATCTAGGTATTTTTACAACAAACAGTTAGAACTGAAGTAAAACGATCGAAAATGTTGCGGTCATCATACCACACCATCGCAGCGTACCACAGAATGTCCAGTGTTTTATTCCCGCGTTCGACGTGCAAGGCAATCGAACCAACCACACTTTGTTTCGTTGGGATGTATGTATCTTACTTTATGATATCAATAGGGCGACATCAATAAAATGTTTTAGAAGCAAACGAAATTATACAGGACTAGCTGCGCCCTGCGGCTTCGCCCGCGCGAATATTGCTATGTATTTTTTATTAATTAATGTAACTTGGGAGTCAGAGCGATTTTCGGGATAAAAAGTAGCCTATGCCCCTAAACCAAATCTATCTACGTACCAATTTTCACCGAAATCAGTTTAGCGGTTTAAATTATTATGGTGGTTCTTAAACTTTTTAAATCACCGCTCAATTTTCGAAGATTTCTTTCATAAGAACCTTCTCCTGACAATAACAAACACAACAAAAAAAGAATTAACGAAAATGATCTAGCCGTTCACGCGTGATGCCATGACCAAGGGAAATAGGGATTCATTTTTATTTTATACAGAATGCACCGATTTGATGAAAGGACTCACCGACGTGATAAAATGATCCACCGATATGATAAAGTAATTCACCGATGTGATAAAATTGGTGCGCTGTATGTATGTATATCATGTAGGTATATTTTATAAGTACCGATATGAAAAATAAGACACCGATTGATTTTTCTTATCATATCGGTGAAAATTATCACATCGGTGAGTATAAAGACCACCGATATGATTACACCGACATAAAAGATGAGGTAAATGTACCAGTAATTTTACACAATAGTGAGAAAAAGCGAGAGCTCAGGAAAAATGTTACTTTTATTATAATAGGAACTTTTAAATTATGTACTAATATTAATCAGACTTTCATCTATCCTATCCTATACAGGCCTTATAAAATAAACAATTATTATTTGTTTTAGAGACATTTTAAAACTAGTCCTAAAATGTACCTGTAGTTAATAGAAATGTTTATTTAATAATTTTCATTGACAATACAATTTTGAACTCACTGACCTAATAATTGATAATAATTGAAAAAATAAAGAATCATAAACGTAGAATCATTTACAAGAAATCATTCTATCATTTTTAATGTTTAAAACAAAATATATCTACTTAAGAAAATAAATAATTTAAGCAAGAAAATCTACGAATTCCACATAAAAACTTTTGAAAAGGTAAAATAGGAAACAATATCTTAGTGAATTTTCTACTGACTTCTTTTTGTTTATTTTTGTCTTTGTTCTTTTTTTTCATTTCATCATCTTTCTCTTGCTTTTTTTTTCCACTGCTTTCTATTTCTTTTTATTCCAGTTGCTCATATAATCGTCAGTGCAGTTAGACATTTTCTCTTTCATTGTTTAACATATTACTTACTTAATGACCCATTTATTCCTGTACCAAGAAAAACTTTTACTTTGCACCAGTAATTGATATCTTTTGTACCAATAACTGATACACTTATCAAATATTTGGTAGAGTTAACGTAAAAGAGCGACATTACCACGCAATATGTAAAATAATTAATTTGGTCATTTTACGACAATACACGTGAAAATATATTTTTTTTCTATGAACTAATAGTAGATAATAGTAATCCTGTAATATTATTGTCCTAGTTGTTGATAAACTTATACTTTAATTAATAATTAAAACTACAAGAAAATAAAAGATTTAACTATTATTTACATTACCAAATGTAATAAAAAAAAAAACCTACTAGTGAGCCTAATGAGCTCCAGTTTTGAGTAACACAGTCACAAGCAACAACAGTTCATAACGAATCCATTAAGAAAAACTTCAAACGATGAACACTAGATGACATTTTTGAATAAAATGCAGATTGTAATTTTTGATAGTTATTAATAGAGTCGAAATAAGTCGAAATGGCCCAATGGATAAGGCACGTGCTTTGTAAACACGGGGTAGTAGATTGGAATCCAGGCAAGTACCAATGTGATTTGATCAATAAGTACTATCTAAATTTATCTAAGGACATTTCTGACTAACAGTGAAGGAAAACATCGAGTGGAAACCTGGACTTAATAAGTCTGAAATTGCCAATCCGCCTTAAGCAAGCGTGGTCATTAATGCTCATGCCTTCTCTATATGAGAAGAGGTATTAGTCCTGCAGTGGGACAGTAAACAGGCTGGTATTATTATTATATTAATAGATGTAACAATTCTTGTCTACATTAACAGATGTCACAACTACGTTTTTAAATTGTTGGGAATAATTCAGTACAAGTACAAAATATACTTAATTTAATGAGCTAAAGCTAAAACTATCAACCTTTGGGTCAATATCAATTATTGGTACTTTTACCTTAACACACTTTTTCGAAAATTACAAAAATATGCACAATTCCTAGAGAAAATTCAATAACAGTCAGTGAAGCTATAGAACTACTCATTACACTAGAAAAATGGACCACCGATATTATAGATAAAATCATTGTCCCGAAGTAACTGAAGTGGCGTACTCACGTTATTGGCAGGAATATGCAGCGATTTGACACCCGTCTGTCCTGACTGCGCACTAATGCGCTACTAACGTAAAATAAAATTAGGGAGGGGGGTCGCCGTCGGACTCGTCAATGTAAAGTTAGGACTAAATTACTTTTGGTCACCGATATGACAACATTTTGTAGGACATGTGCCTCTCAGCAAAACTAATCTTTAGTTTAAATAAGAAAATGTTTTTTATAACCCTACTAAAGTGACTCCACTCAGTGTGATGGTAAGCATTCAGTGGAATCCAGAAGTGGTGGTTACCATTCCAAAAACCAGACTACATGATGGCCTCCATTATGGCGGCTCAGTGAGATGCTGTTTCACGCCCCCCCTTTTTTTTTTATATATTACTAGCTGTGCCCGCGACTTCGTCCGCGTGGAATAGTGATTTTGGGCAGCATTTTTGGATATATCTTTTGGTTTGTTTTGAATTATAAACATCTTCGTTTAGGTGAATAAGAAAAATCTTTACAGTAAATGCTTCTCTATCTACGATATTAGACGTATAGCCATCGCGGATCAAAGCCATACAGGCTGCTAGGATTACTTACACGTGGCAAATCCACATAAAGCTGACCATGCGAAAACAGTTAATATTTAGATCCACACTCATTAATTGTCATCGCGAAACATAGGCTCACTGGAAACTGAACTCGTTTAAAACTAAACGGGAAATTGTTTGGAATGAAAGGAATCCGAGGAATAAAAACGCTATAAGTTTTTTTTTTATATTAGCCTGCCAAAGTGCCTCTACTCTGGCTGATGGTAAGCAGTCAGTGGAATTCAGAAGTAGTGGACACCATTCCAAATGCCAAACTACTGGTATGGTGGCCTCCACTATGGCGGCTTAGTGAAATGCTTCTTCACGCCTCGCTTAAAAGTCCCAGGATGAAAGTTAGGTGGGAACACATGCGCTGGTAAAGAGTTCCAGGCTTTAATTGAGCGAGAAAAGTATAAACTGCTGAACCGTTTGGTTCGAGACCCTTTAGATTGCACTGTGAAAGGGTAGCACTTCAGTCCCGTACGTGTCGTTCTGGATAAAAAGGGAGAGGGTAGAATTAATTTAAAGAGCTGTTGAGAAGACTCTCCGTGGTAAAGGCGATAGAAGACGGCCGTTGAGGAGGCGATGTTTCTTCGCAGCTGTAAAGGCTCAAGGGTCTTAGGCCTCCGGGCTTCCATGGTACGGACTGCTCGCAAAAGGCCCCCGTACCGTCTCGAAAATGGTCCCCGGGTCCCACTATCCGGTCACCAACCTGCACGACGAACCACTCCGAGATTATGCGCAACCTGGTGGGGCAGTCTCTTTTTTTTTGGTTAGGTCTAATTGTGCCCTTGAACAATGCCGCGGGCGGCCAGCGGCACCACCGTTTATACGGGTCTCCCTGGCCGGCGGGTTGACCCACACCACCCACACAATGACTCCGCGGATACTCAGCTGGTCCCACACATGCTGCGAGGTTTGTCATCTCTGCATCAGTTAGGCCTCCGGCTCTCGCGCTTACCGAACGAAACGCAATAATATGGATACTATTACTCTTACGTCGAAAACTATGAGAGGGTAGTACATCCCTGGTCGATCCGACCCATTCATGTTGAAACCAGCGTAAATCGACAACTACTATTTCGTAATTCACTTCAATTCCACCTATTCCGTAATGAAACGTGTTAACAAACATGTATTTATCACAAAAAATAAAAATTAAATAAATCCAGAAAATATAAATCTAACTTGTATTTACATTTTAACTAATAAAGTATTTACATTTTAATTTACATTTTAATAAAGAAATAAGACGTGTTAACCTAACTTAAAAACAAACTAAGCTAAGCTGTAAATACATACCACATTTATGACGTGATTATTTAAATTAGCATAAATTTCGCCAAATCCCGTCTTAGAGGGTCTATTTTCAAAATTTGAAACTCCTAGCACTTGTAGTTTTTGAGATTTCGTGATGAGATGAGTGAGTGAGTGAGTGACCTTTCGTGTTTATATATGTATAGCTTTTGCCCGCGGCTTCGCTCGCATGAATATCGTTTTTCGATAGACATTTTTATATTGTTTAAATACTGTTTTGCATACTATTTCTAATCTCATCATCATCACCATTCGTACAAACCCTCTTTCACCTACCTAAAGATATCCCCCGTAAAACAACATACAATACACAAAGGCAAATTTTCACTACAATAACTTCGCCCATTCCCTCCCTTCCCCTCCTTCCCCTCCCCTCCCCTTCCTTCCCCTCCCGTCTCCCTCCCATCTCCCTCACTTTCCCTCACTTCCCACTCACTCACCACCACTTCTGACGCCTCACTTTCCCTCACTTCCCTCACTTTCCCTTACGTCCCCTTCACTTGCCCTTCACTTGCCCCTCACTTGCCCTTCACTGCCTCCTCACACCCCCTAAGTTCCCTCTTCCTTTTTTATTTTTACACAAAGCCATCTAGACCCAAAGTAAGCATATTATATGCTTGTATTATGGGTTCTAGAATACGGATAAACATACTTAAATACTTTTATTTTTGTAAATAGATACATATTATACATATAAACACCCAGACCAATGCAAATAGACATTCATGCTACAAATATTTGCACTGAGCGGGAATCGAACCCGCAACCTCACAGTCCATACACAGTACCACCGAAATACAGAAGCAGTCGATTTCCCCCTGACTTTCCCCTCCCTTTCCCCTGACTTCTCCCTCACTACCCCCGCACTTTCCCCTCACTTCTCCCTTCCTTTCCTCTTCCTCCCCCTCCCTTCCCCCCCCCTCCAAATTTCAAGTCGCCAACTTCAAAAGCAAAGATCTTTCCACACAATATTTCATCCCTTATTTCACTCATATAAATCCACCCCAGTAAAAAAAAATTATGAGCGTATTTTTTATTTAAATTAAAGTATTCCAAAACAAAATTTCAAAGCTGTTACTTAAAAAATGAAGACGTTTCATACAATCGATTTCATCCCTTTTCATACACTTAAGGGTTGAATTTTTAATAACCCTTTCTTTGTACACTTCTAGACATTAAGACAAACACACCCTCCAAATTTCAAGTCGCTACGAACAGTGGTTTAGGCTTTACGTTGTCTGTCAGTCAGTCAGTCAGTCAGGACAAAGCCTTTTATAATATGTATGGATGTATGGATTAGACGTATAGCCATCAGGGATCAAAGCATACAGGCTGCTAGTAATGCTAACACGTGATAGAGCCACATAAAGCTGACCGAAAAACAGCTAATACTTAGATCCACACCCACAACTTTTAGTGTCTTACCTTTACTTCAATTACTTAATTAATTAATTACTTTAATTAGTCATCGCAAAACATAGGCTTACTGGAAACTGGACTCGTTTAAAACTAAATGAAAGACTGTTTAGAATGACAGGAATCCGAGGAATAAAAACACTATCAGCTATTCCGCAACCTGTTAAAATATCTGCTTCTATAAGATTTCGTAGTAAATTAACGAATGTTTGATGTGATTCTTTAAATTGGCATAACTTTATTATTTATGAACCGATTGACATAAAACAAACACTAAATGTTAAGTGAAGCTTACCACAATATATTAGTGAAAACCATATTTAAATCGGATAAGCCGTTTCTGAGATTAGCGTGCACAAACGCACAGACAAACAGACAAATAGACAAAAATTTTAAAAATCATTGTTTTGGGTTCTATTTGCGTTGATATAGGTCCCAATAGTATTTTTCTCATATATCTTCCATGTACAGACAGCGATCGGTTACATTTTTATTATATGTATAGATATAGATAGCCTACCAAAGTGACGCCACCCCGCCTGATGGTAAGCAGTCAGTGGAATCCAGAAGAGGCGGCCACGATACCAAAAGCCATCGTCTTAAACTGCTGGTATGGTGGCCTCCACTACGGCGGCTGGGAATGGGGTTAGGGGAAGGGAATGAGGGAGGTGAGGAAAGAGGAAAGGTGGGAAATTGGGCCTCCGGCTCTCACTCACCGAATGAAACGCAGTAGTACGAATACTACTACTCTTAAGTCGATCTTTTATGAGAGGGTAGTACTTCCCCGGACGATCCGGCCCATTCATGCTGAAGTCAGCGTGGATCTACTACCGTAACGAACGTGACCGCTTAAAGGGCCAAGGATCTAATTAGATGGGAACACGTGCGCTAGTAAAGAGTTCCAGGCCCTAATTGAGCAACAAAAGTATGAAGTGCAGAACCGTTTGGTTCGAAACCCTTTAGATTCCCGCACGTGTCGTTCTGGAAGCTATTCATTAATAACTTGCTGACCCGGCGAACTTCGTTCCGCTTAACAGTCGATCAACATTACTTTATTCTTCTAAAATAAAAGAATTTTTGCAAAATAAACGTAGCCTAAGTTACTCCTTATTACATCAGCTACCTGCCAATAAAAGTCCCGTCAAAATCGGTTCAGTCATTTCAGAGATTAGCCGAAACAAACAGACGGAAAGACAGACAGACAAAAATGAAAAAAAATGTTATTTTCGTGTATGTACCGTATATATATTCACATACATGTAGTAAAAAACGGTTATTTCAATATTACAATCAAATTTTATTATATGTATAGATAAAACTAATATTTTATGAAATACAGGTTGTAAGCTTAATAATAATTTACTGTGTTATATTTATTAGTGTGTAAGCTTTTTTGTATGTAAAAAAAGTAGGGGGACGGCACCGATATGAAAAAAATTTAAGTTTATGTTTATTTTATTTCTACCTTAAAATATAGTTCTAGTCTAATGAAATTTTTGTCACAATCCAATAACTTTCCATTGAAAAAAATTAAATACAATACTCTTACTGATACTATTTGCATACTGTGCCGGACAGGCGGCAATCTAACCCAACACGAGTGTGTTGTGCAAATCTGTGAACGACCCGCTGCCGTCCTACACCAGCACTGCTCTTCGAAGACGTCGTGTAGGGCTTGACTATAGGGGCATACTGAAGTAAGTAAAACAAACGGTCTTGATTCACTGCTTGAGGTGTTCTGCTTAGGCCATTAGGTGTTGAGGCTTGAAGAGTCTTCTAGGGTTACCAAATATCGGTGAACATTCTGTGCCCGCGCGCGCGCTTAGCTACCTCGAAACTTTACCTTAACGAGAGCCGTTTGCAAAACACCTGTGACACCACAAGTCTTTACTTTCGCTTAGGGATGGGCAAATGAAAAAAATAAATCGATATATATTGTATCGATATTATTCAAAGCTATCGATATATATCGTGTAAAAATATCGATATTTTAATGTATCGATATTTTTTACCCAAGCCTACAATTTACTCATTCATTCATTGCTTTCTTTCTAGGCCGCATTCGCAAACAAGTTAAATTCCCTCGGTAAAGTGTACAGTGAAGGATAGCTTTATGCAAAACATTAATGTGTGACTGAAACAGACTACTGTCAGGTAATAATTAACTTGGTTTGCGAACGCGGCTCTAATCGAGAACTGAAGTCTAACGGGAGCTCGTAAAAAAAATCGAATTTGATATCCAGAAAAAAATATTAATTATTGATATTATCAAGATTTAAAATATCGACGATAATTATCGATTATTTATTGAATTAATATCGATATTTTTTACCCAAGCCTACTTTCGCTATCAATACATAACATTTTTGGCTATAACTACGTCATTTTTAGCAATACAGTAAGTATCTAGGTACTGTTAGGTAGGTATCGATCGATGATATCTAACATGAAATATCAATACTATAAATCTAAACTTTACGGTTATCTAGATATCGTAGTATAAACCTAAATTTCTAGTGTCTCCTAGACGTACTATGAACTTTATCTGTTTATAGGTACTATCTGAACTATTGAACCTATTTTAATTAGTTTTCACGTACATCTAGGGAACACTATTCTTTAAAATAAAACACCAAGGTAAACTATTCTTTATTGGATAAAACCTAAGTTATAGACCTAACTGTGACCTAAACAAAAAAATATAATTTTGTTTCTGCTATAACTTATAACTATTTGTTTTATCAAAAAAGTAAATACATATACGTAATCAGAACACTAAGGAGCACAATAAAAGGTGATTCTAAACATTATAAATCTAGATTTAAATTAGCACTAAATAATTTAACTGTAGGGTAAACAAAAAATAGTTTGCTACGTATACGTAGGTACGACACAAACTTTTTGTAATGGCGGTAGACGAACGACGTTTTAAGTCTCGCTCACTTAAAAAAACGAGTGGCACTTAAATTCACTGTCATTAAATGTTATGCTAAAACACGCGCACTATGTTTTTTAGCGTTTAAAGTTATTTAGGTAGTGTCTATCCCTGACTATTTTAAACACTATTTAACACTATTTTTACCCTTATTAAGAAAGATTTATTCATTAAGTTACTTACATCGTACGTTGGAATGGTGTGGCAAAAGACGTCCAAACCACTATATTTTAATTCAATTACTTTATGAAAGCCTTCAGATTTGTGAACTTTGGCATGACAAGGGCATTTGTTACAGAGTATTCTGAAAAAAAAGATGTTTCTTTAGTTTCATGGAATCTATCATTGAAGTAGGTACTTAACTGTGATTTCCACTAGTTGTAGGACATAAACATACCTAAACATATACATAATTTATTAACAGTTTTTTCACTTACGTTTCGGCACGCACCATAATTAATTATAATAGGTAAGTAATGTAGCAGATTTAAAAATAATTAAAATTAATTAATACTTATAAAAAATTAACCGTAAAAATGATTTTCAAGAAAAGTATTACTCAATGACTGACTTATGTCAATTTGACAATGTTACGTAATACCACATAATATTATGTCATATGTATTTATTGCTCTTTGGTTATTAAATTTCCTTTACGTAAATATAGATTGTAGGTTGTATATCCTACTAAAATTATAAATGCAAAAGTTTGTTTATGTGTGTTTGTTACCACTCAGTGCCTAAACGGCTGAACCGATTTCGATGCATAGATAGATTCGGTTCTGGAGACGGTGTAGGCTACTTTCTATCCCGAAAATCGGTCTGGTGCCCGAGGGATACAACAAAACATACTTTACTTGAGTTCGCCCTCGCCTTGGGGCGCAGCTAGTATAGCATAAAATAAATATGAGACATACCTATTAAAAACAGATAAGTATTATTTCAGACCAAAACAGAACTTAGGTCATTTCAACTCCACGTAGATTAAGTACCTACCTAAATGAGCGTGTTCACTGCAAAAAAGGACACTTGATATAGCGCCTCACTCAATTCAAGAATGAGGCAAGCCGGGGATTTATGCCATCATGGATTATTTGTACTATATCTGGTAGGTCAGGGGATCCAGCGACCTGAGTAGTTTTTCCAGATAGTTTTCCTTTTTGCCCGACTGTCGAAAATGAGGAGAGTAATGTTTTTCGAGCGCGTGTGTGTAGTGTAGGTTTATAAGTTTCAGTTACTGCAGTTTTTTATGTAATGCCTATACATATACAATGTGACTGTTATTTTGTGGTATTGTTAGTAGGTGTTACTGTGGAATAGAGCTAGAAATAAACCCGTTTACCTTTCTAACCGTTAAACCAGAGACAACATTTCGCCTGCACCTGCACTTTTTACAATGTGCAAATTCTGCTACCAGCCTTGACGTTTTACGATCTGTAAGTTCCACAACCTGCACGTTTTACTACCCGCACATCCTGCGACTTACACTAGTGCACATGGGTGTTCTCAGGTGGGACAAAAAGCGTGTCCGAGCCGAAAATCCTATCAAAATGCAGTACTCGCTTCCTGATGTTTTAGGCAATTAGAACAGTTAAAAAAAATAAAAACCGCATAAATTAAGACTCCGGTGGCGCGTCCGGACCCTACCTTACTGCAATAAATAAGTACTTTTTTATCTTTTTTTTCCTAAATCATTGTG
Organism: Parascotia fuliginaria; assembly: GCA_963082885.1. Lineage (NCBI taxonomy): Eukaryota > Metazoa > Arthropoda > Insecta > Lepidoptera > Erebidae > Parascotia > Parascotia fuliginaria. The sequence continues at coordinate 14,990,718 of OY720172.1, forward strand.
TTGTTATAGATATATATACAAACAGCTTGATAGTTACTAGCTCAACTGGCAATATCAATAAACAGAAATCTATACATAACATACCTATAAATCCTATAATAAAAAATGATACCGGTCGCTGTCTGTACATGAAAAATATATGTGAAAAAATATTATTCGGACCTTTACCAACAGCTTATTAGACGATTCGCACGAATCCAACTCGCACAAAAAGTGCGAATCGACTCTTTTAAATATTATTACTTTTTCTGTAGGCGATTCCCACGTTAATAATTTATTAGCGTGCGAATCGACACTTTTAAAAATATGTAGTAGGCTATTGGCACACATTTTATTATAAGGAATAAAAAAATTAAAATACACTTGTACTCGGCTGTCGCTAAAATAGAACAAAATAATAATCTAAATTTAAATAACAGATATTTACTTGAAAGTAAAAAAGATGTGGATGAAAATAAGTAGGTAATAATTATTATAAAAAAGCAACACCCTGAAGTTAGTTGCGAACCTTTTACATCCTGAAGTTAGTTGCGAATCTTTGTGTGTCGTATCAGTACAATTGGCGTTTATATCAATTGAAATATTTATGTATGTATGCGTTGTGTTATTATTTGGTATTTTTGGATTGTTACGCCAAAGAAATATAACTTCTTACGTGCGTACATGAGTACACACACTCTTTTTTTTTACTTGCGGTTAGTGACACTTATCTATTACTCTGTGATCGAAATTGGCTGATTTTTCATATTCACAAATCAGCTCATAGCGAGTTTAAAGGATGTTTAGTACTTAGTTTTAATTTTAATAAAGATATTTTTGATTAGTTTTGTGTTTATTCTAACACATTTGACCCTTAGATACTACTTCTGTACTCAAATGTACTTTATCTTAACTGTATTTCATAAAACACAATATGCCTATATGCGTGCCAATAGCCTACTACATTTTTTAAGAAGTGTCGATTCGGACGCTAATAAATTAACATCGTGCGAATCGCCTACAGAAAAAGTAATATTATTTAAAAGAGTCAATTCGCACTTTTTGTGTGAGTTGAATTCGTGCGAATCGACCAATAATAATCCTTTGCTTTTAGGGTTAACAATTGATAAAGGCTTAAATTGGAACATATTGAATATGTATTAACAAATTAGATAGATTTGTTTATGCCCTTAGAAATCTTAGATGGACGGTAAATAGAGAAGCAGCTTTATCCGCTTAGCACGGTTAAGTGGCATTTGTACTTCAAGGTTGACAATTCCAACTTGATCTAAAATATCTTGTTCTTCTATAATGAAAACAGTTTACCTTACATGAAACAAACAGGTCATGCCAAAATAAACCTTATTTGTTTTGACAGCCTCTGTGGTTCTGTGGTACTGTATACGGACTGCCACGCAGAGGTCGCGGGTTCGATTCCCGCTAAGTGCAAATATTTGTGTGCATGAACATGACTATTTGCATTGGTCTGGGTGTTTCTATGTATAATATGTATGTATTTACAAAAAAAAGTATGTATATCCGCATTTCTAGAACCCATAACACAAGCTATAATATATGCTTACTTTGGGTCTAGCTGGCGTTGTGTGTAGTTGGCGTGATATTGTTATACGCTGTGATACAAAAAAACCTTTGCATCACCTTGACAGATGGCGGTCACTCCTAGCCACATCTTCAGCTGGCCTATTGTCAACCTATGAATGATTTATGTTCAGTAAAAAGATTCATTTCATTTACGTTTATTTAAATGTCCTCAGGATTTACGTTGTACTGATGAAATTTCAATATTACAATGCGGCGGTAGTGAGCAGTAAACACAAACCAAACCACTTTCACACAAACTTGCGACTCTTATTTGCCCATTTAATAAGGGTGGTTTCTGAATATTAAAAAAAGAGTATTTTCTAGTAATTTGGTAATTCTACTATAAAAAACTATAGAAGTTTCATACAAACTTTGCCACCCCTTTATACCCCCTTAGGGGATGGATTTCACAAAATTCCGTCTAAGTGAGCACCTATATTCTAATAGGAATGACAATGCAAAGTTTGAGATTCCTAGCCATTGTTGTTTCTGAGATTTCGTGATAAGTGAGTGAGTGACCTTTTGGGCTTCGCTCGCGTGAATGTCGTTTTTTCCAATAGACATATTTATATTGTTTAAATACTGTTTTTCATACTATTTTTAATCTCCTATTCATACAAATCCTCTTTCACCTACCTAAAGATATCCCTCGTAAATCAATATACAATACACAAAGGCAAATTTTCACTACAATAACTTTCCCCTTCCTCTTCTTTCCTATTGCACTTTTTCTCCATTCTCCCCAGTTTCCTCCTTCCTATCCTCCCCTCCCCCTTCTCCTCTTCACCTCCTTCAGCATCCCTTGCCCCTCCTTCAGCATTTCTTGGCCTTTCCTCTACTTCCCTCTACCTTGCCTCCTCGCTTTCCCCTCTGTTCCGCCTTCCTTCTCCCTCCTTTTCCTCCTTTCCTCTCCCTTCCTATCGCTTCCTATCCCTTCCCCTCCCTTTATCCACCATTCGAGAACTCCTTACTTTCCGCCATCCTTCCCCCTCCCTTCCTCTACCGTCTCCCTCACTTCCTCCTCACTATCCTCTCATTTTCCCCTCATTCACCCCTCACTTCCCCCTCACTCTCCCTCACTTCTCCCCACTCCCTCCCTCAATTCCGCCTCACTCCCCCTCACTGCTCCTCACTCCCCCCTCACTACCCTCTCACTTCCCCCTCACTGCCTCCTCACTCCCCCTCACTTGCCCCTCAATTTCTCCTCACTTCCCCCTTACTTCCCAGTTACTTCTCCGTCACTTTCCCCTCACTTCCCCTCACTTTCCCCTCACTTCTCCCTCACTTCTCCCTGGCTTTGCCCTTACTTCCCTCTGACTTCTCCCTGACTTTCCCTTCACTTCTCCCGCATTTCCCCCACACTTCCTCTTCATTCCCCCTCACTTCTCCATCACTTTCCTATCACTTCACATCACTTCCCTCTCCCTTCCTCCTTCTCTTCAATTCCTCCTTTTCCTCCCTCCCCCTCCCTGTAAATTTCAAGTAGCTAGCTTCAAAAGCTAAAGATCTTTGTATAGAATATTTCATCCCTAATTTCACCCCTCTAAATCCACCCCTGTTAAAATAAAAATATAAGGATATTTTTTATTTCAATAGAAGTATTCTAAAACAAAATTTCAAAACTGTAAGTTAAAAAATGAAGAAGATACATACAATCGTTTTCATCCCTTTTCACATACTTAGGAATTAAATTTAAAAAAACTCTTTCTTAGTACAACGTCTAGACATTTAGACAAACACACCCTCCAAATTTCAAGTCACTACGACCAGCAGTTTAGGCTGTGCGTTGTCTGTTAGTCAGTCAGTCAGTCGGGACAAAGCCTTATATAATATGTAATAGCTGTTGCCCGCGACTTCGTTCGCGTGAAAATTCAGATGGGTGCCTTTATGAGAATATTGCGTGCCTGATTTTATGGCTATCGTACGTATCAGTAATAAAATATCAGTATTATCCGTCTCTATGGCGAATCCAGTTTAAACCCGCTACCGCTAAAACTGACAAACCACTTTCACACAAACTTGCGACTCTTATTTGCCCACTTAATAAGGGTGGTTTCTGAATATAAAAAAAGAGTATTTTCTAGTAATTTGGTAATCCTACTATAAAAACTATAGAAGTTTCATACAAACTTTGCCACCCCTTTATACCCCCTTAGGGGATGGATTTCGCAAAATTCCGTTTAAGTGAGCACCTATGTCCTAACAGGAATGACCATGCAAAGTTTGAGATTCCTAGCACTTGTTGTTTCTGAGATTTCGTGATGACTTGATGAGTGAGTGAGTGACCTTTTGCTTTTATGTATATAGATAGCTTTTGCCCGCGGCTTCGCTCGCGTGAATATCGTTTTTCCAATAGACATTTTTATATTGTTTAAATAATGTTTTTCATACTATTTTTAATCTCCCATTCATACAAATCCTCTTTCACCTACCTAAAGAGAGGGAAAAGCGAGGGCTTTCCCCGCCCTCCCCCTTTCTTCTCCTTCCTTTTCCTCCTTTCCTCTACCTTCTTATCGCTTCCTATCCCTCCTCCCCCCTTTTTTCACCATTCGAGAACTCCTTTCTTTCCTCGTCCCTTTCCCCTCCCTTCCTCTCCCGTCTCCTTCACTTCCCCTTCACTTTCCTCTCACTTTCCCCTCATTCACCCCTCACTTCTTCCTCACTCTCCCCTCACTCTCCCCTCACTTCCCTCTCACTTCCCCCTCACTACCCCCTCACTTCCACTTCACTTCCCTCTCACTTCCCTCTCACTACCCTCTCACTCCCCTCTCACTTCCCCCTCACTTTCCCTTCACTTCCCCCTCACATCCCCGTCATTACTCCATCACTTTTCCCTCACTTCCCCTCACTTCTCCCTCACTACTCCCTGGCTTTCCCCTGACTTCCTCCTGACTTCTCCCTGACTTTCCCTTCACTTCTCCCGCATTTCCCCCACACTTCCTCTTCACTTCCCCCTCACTTCCCCATCACTTTTCTCTTACTTCCCCATCCCTTCCCTCTCACTTTCCCCTCCCTTCCTCCTTTCCCTCAATTCCTCCTTTTCCTCCCTCCTTTCCCTCCCTCCCCCTCCCTTCGCTGGCTTAAAAAGCTAAAGATCTTTAATTTCACCCCTCTAAATCCACCCCTGTTAAAATAAAATTATAAGGATATTTTTTATTTAAATAGAAGTATTCCAAAACAAAATTTCAAAACTGTAATTTAAAAAATGAAGAAGATTCATACAATCGTTAATCCCTTTTCACACACTTAGGCATTAAATTTAAAAAAACCTTTTCTTAGTACATCCTCTAGACATTTAGACAAACACACCCTCCAAATTTCAAGTCACTACGACCAGCAGTTTAGGCTGTGCTTTGTCTGTTAGTCAGTCACTTAGGACAAAGCCTTATAATTATAATATGTATGGGTGTATGGATGTATGGATTAGACGTATAGGAATATAGGAATGCTAACACGTGATAGAGCCACATAAAGCTGACCGTGCGAAAAACAGCTAATCCACATAACTTGTTAAAGTCTCTGTTTCTATCAGGTTTCGTAGTAAATTAACAAATGTTCGACGTGATTCTTTAAATTGGCATAACTTTTTTATTTATGAACCGATTGACATGAAACAAACACTAAATTTTAAGTGAAGCTTACCACAGTGTATTAGTGAAAACCATATCTAAATCGGATAAGCCGTTTCTGAGATTAGCGTGAACAAACGCACAGACAAACAGACTTACAGACAAACAGACAAACAGACAAACAGACAAAAATTGTAACAATCATTGTTTTGGGTTCTATTTGCGTTGATAAAGGTCCCAATAATTTTTTTTCTCATATATCTTCCATGTACAGACAGCGATCGGTTACATTTTTATTATATGTATAGATGGGTGTATGGATGTATGGATTAGACGTATAGCCATCGGGGATCAAAGCATACAGGCTGCTAGGAATGCTAACACGTGATAGAGCCACATAAAGCTGACCGTGCGAAAAACAGCTAATACTTAGATCCACGCCCACAACTTTTAGTTGTGTCTGACCTTGGCCTTTATTAATTGTCATCGCGAAACATAGGCTCACTGGAAACTGGACTCATTTAAAACTAAACGGTAAAAGATTGTTTAGAATGAGAGGAATCCGAAAAATAAAAACGCTATCAGCTATTCCGTAACCTGTTAAAGTCTCTGTTTCTATCAGATTTCGTAGTAAATTAACAAATGTTCGACGTGATTCTTTAAATTGCCATAAATTTTTTATTTATGAACCGATTGACATGAAACAAACAAGCTTACCACAATGTATTAGTGAAAACCATATCTAAATCGGATAAGCCGTTTCTGAGATTAGCGTGAACAAACGCACAGACAAACAGACAAAAATTGTAACAATCATTGTTTTGGGTTCTATTTGCGTTGATAAAGGCCCCAATAATTTTTTTCTCATATATCTTCCATGTACAGACAGCGATCGGTTACATTTTTATTATATGTATAGATTAATATGTACTTGAACTTATTTTTAGTTTAAAATCGCGCGCTTATTGTTAAAAAAACAACACACCGTCCGTTCGTCACTGCGGCGCAGTCGCGACTGTCTACACACCGAGCGCATACCGAGACCGAGGCGCCTAGGCATAGCTCGCGCTTTGTCTGTTTGTATGAAGATGGATTACTGTATATAGTATTACCGTGGTTTCGCGTTGCAGACGCGGTCGCGCAGGTTTGGCCGAAGCTTTAACATTTAGCGTTTGTTTCATGTCATTGGTTCATAAATAAAAATTATAGACTAATTTAAAGAATCACATCGAATATTTGTTAATTTACAACGAAACCTGAATAGAAGCAGAGATTTTAACAAGTTGCGGAATAGCTGATAGGTAGTGTTTTTATTCCTCGGATTCCTCTCATTCCAAACAATTTTCCGTTTCCAGTGAGCCTATGTTTCGCTATGACAATTAATAAAATCCGAGGTAAGGAACTAAAAGTTTTGGGTGTGGGTTTGGATCTAAGTACCTATTAGCTGTTTGTCGCACGGTCAGCTTTATGTGGTTCTGTCACGTGTTAGCATTCTTAGCAGCCTTTAAGCTTCGATCCCTGATGGCTTTACGTCTAATCCATACATCGTTATAAAAGGCTTTGTCCTGACTGACTGACTGACAAAAAAAGTACAGCCTAAACGGCTGGTCCCTTTATGCCGCCCTGTGCCACTGGATTTGCCACTGGGGTCACTAAACGGAAAAATCTTCTGTCTTGTGCCACTCTTTGTTTATACATCTCCTGTTATACTTAGATTTGCCACTGGGGTCACAAAACGGAAAAAAATATCCGGTTTGTGCCATTGTAAAAATAGAGCATATTCTATTTACGTATGATACAGGTTTAATAGCCCTAACAGACGACCGGATTTGGTGTGCTCCGGACCATCACTTTGGTGCGCAGCGGTCCATATTCGATCGAGTGGAGAGCAGTCCGCTGGACATTATTATTATTATCTGTGCGGTTGGTGCGATCGTTTGTACGCCCGGACGGGGTGCACTTCTCACCAAGTTCGATCGTGTGGACGAAGCACCGGATCGTTTAACGCTTTAGTCGTAAATGTACTTCCGAACGTGCAGCATGTGTCCATTTTTTGTTACATATCAACTCTTGTTTTATAATTGTAATTTGTTCCAAATTATAGCGTATATTTTCACGAGGCTTTTTATTATTTTCTACGGCTTCCACTAGTGCAAACACTCCATTTTCATCATGACGTCCGAGCGCGTGATGTCAATACTACGAGTAAAATAATAATTGTGGAAATTTTAGAATTATTAAATTAAAACTATAGATTCGATATGAAGCGATTAACGATTCCTTTGTTTATTTGTTGGGAACAAATATACAGTTACATGGCAAATATTACAGTGGAGTTATTCTTATAACTTTAGCAAGTACGTAACCCACACTATTGGCCAAGTGTTATGTAGATACAGATAAAAATATAAAAAGAAAGCGAACAGACTACTTCTGCATCGTTAACGATACTCATTATATTTATTTAAGTAGTGTGAAAGAGCAACTAAATAATTTAATTAAGACAATAGATATAGATTACATATTATTATCTCTTTATCTCTGTTTGGTGTACAAAAATAAATCTTTTTCTTTCTTTCTTTCTTGCCTGTTTTTAGGCATATTTTTGCTCATTATTTCGTTTTATTAGTGGCGGTGGTGAAGTAGCTGCTATTGCCTTAAAAAACCCTATTTTATTTTCTTTGGAAATTGTAGACATGACGCGAGTTACACATCCAACCTCGACTAGTCCACAGAGTACACTGGACCGTGCGATGAGTTGACCGGTCGTCTGTTGCGCGGAGGCATCGCACCATCACTTCGGTGCGGCCATACCAAATCCGGTCTTATTAGCACTATAAGGTTGGCACAATAAATTAAATAAAGCTGTGAAAACTAAAACAAACGTAAATTTGATGAAATTACTCAATGTTATATGTCAGGACAATAACAAGTCCTGACTCAGGACATGTCATTCTACGAAGCACGATGTAAAAGAATCGAAACTAATATACCCATCAGACAGAGAAACATGTATTTAAAATCAAAATATAGGACCACTATTTATTTACAGATGCAACTAATAAATAGACAAATAACATCTTTAAGCTCTTTTGATCGAGTTACCTTAAACGCAAGATGCCAATGAAGGCGTTATACCTAAACATGAAATTTGCCTAAAAAGCTGTTTGCCCTAAATGAAAGATGCCGATGAAGCAGTATGCCTGAAATGTGAAATTGACTTAATAGCAGATTGCCTAATTTTAAATTACCTATAAAGCAGTTTGCCTTAAACACAAGATGACTCAAAAGCAGTTAGCCTGAAATACAAGATGACTGAGAAGCAGTTTGCCTGAAATACAAGATGACTGAGAAGCTGTAAATTTAATATGTGGATAGGCTGGTAATTATTAAAAAATCAATAAAATGAAGAGAGTTATCGACTATATGGCCTATTTCATTGTAAAATATAAGACCAAGCTCTATTTTTTCATTTGGCTCTCACAATAATTTTTCAACAATATTATTAAGGTAGGATTAATTTAATTACTAATTAGGTAGAACAATCCAGGAAGCAGTAGTTATATCAGCAGTCTATCGGTTTGGTCCCTTCAACTTGACGTCATTATGGAGGAACCAAAGATTTTGTTAAAAAATATGCCTAATGAAGAGGTAGCTAAAATTATAGCAAAGGTAGGAAATGGTTGATAAATGGTATTAATTTTTTATATCATGACCGACATCCAAGACTTGGTAGCTTCATATTCATTTCAGACCCACGGTACCCCTGGCCATACCCCCGGTGGTACCGTGGGTTTTTAAAAGTTAAACGGTACCATCGACTACTAGTGTTGTGATGCAACAGCCATGGCTGATAAAACACGGTGTTAACAGTAAATAGGCAATTACTATAATATGTTTATTATTCTAAAATAACTAAAAAGACATTTTGTATAACAAATCATAGCTTTTTTGAAGCTTTTCACTAAACCAACATGTCACACACTACAAAAAAAATGTATAGGTACTACGTAATTAACGCAATTTCTCTAGTCCGTAGCCTACAGATATGTCTTTATGTACAATTTGGAGCTGTATGCTCATTATGTAATCATCGTTGACGATTTGATCTTTGCGTCTTTTTTTTGGAATCATCTCCAAAGTGTGAACTTGCTCTAGTACGTGAAGCAATCGCATCAACGTAACCGTGTTTTTATTAATCAGTTTGTTTATTTTTGAGTGGAAGGCTTCTAAAATGTTTGTTGTTCGGTGGCGTTCACCAAACACACTAATTATTTTCGGACTATGGACCTTGAACCAAAACGATTCAAGATATTTTATAAATGCTTCTGGTATGTTATCGGCTTCAGCTTTTATGTAGTCCATACCCTGTTGAATATTGTCTTCAGGAAGAAGCGGCAAGGCACTTGCCAATGCAACGATTCTACGCCCAGATTTCGTTTTTGTGCATCGTAACGACTTGCCTTTCTTCCAAATGTTGCGAGTCCAATGATAATAGCACCCTCGTAATGTAATATCTGGACATACATTCAAAATTGCATTCATCGCACCTTTTTCGTAGTCAGTGTGAACTTTATGTGGACTCCACTCTGGAAGTTGCGATTTTATCATATTGAACAAAATCGTATAACTTTTTTCAGTTCGATCCGACATTAGTGCGAAGATTAAGGGTCTTAATTTAATTGTTTCCACACCACTCCCTATGTCACCGTGAATGTTATATAATTGTGCAAAGGGTTTTGGGCAACAGTAAAAAGTACCATCAAAAAAGTATTCTTTTATATTCGGAATTATTAATCGAGACTCCTTTGAGCAAAAAGCAATGATCCGGGTTTGTTTGTTTCCTTCCTCGCAATAATAATCGGCTAAAATTAAATTATGATATTTAATGGGCACTTCAATTTCTTTCACATTCCGAAATACAGTTTTGGAAACTTGTGCTGACTTGTTTCGCGCATCTTGAAGGAAGTGCTTTACGCTTTCATATCGAGGATATTCCCCATTCACAAAATTCAGTCCAGAATTTTTAAATTCTTTCTTTTTCTCGTCGTATAGTTGTTCGATGGGTTTATCCGAATTAAGCACTCCTTCACGCAGCTTTATCTTTTCTTTTAATATTTCATTACTCAATCCATTTAACTCACAACTATGATCTTTGCTTTTGATAAATATGCAATCCTAAAATGAAACATAGACGTAAGTTACTTAGTACGAAACTCTGAAAACTGGAATAATTATTAAAAAATACATTACAGCATTACCTTTGAAATTTTGACAGTACCACAACATTTACTTTTATTGTATGTAGAACACCGCCATAATGTTGACCCATCTGTGTAAGTCTTGTGTCGATGGTAACGGTAATTACCCCGAAGAAGGGCGGTTCCGCCATTTATTTTAATGTAATCTATTTCCATTGACTTTTCTTTATCTTCCTCTTCCATGGTATTTTCTCACAAGTACAGAAAGAACTCGCAAAATATTAATATTACAATTCCCTTGTTTTTTTAGACATTTGAAAGAAGAAAAATAAGAACACACTTTCAAAAACCCAAGAGGTTGTAAACAGAAGAGGTTTTACTATTTAAACGCAAAACAGGTTTTACCAACTATTTAATAGCAAATATAGGTACTTACTTGCATTCATTATTGGAATATGCATTTTCTATTATTTACCTAATTAACTAGTTATCATGCGAGAGATATATAGGTCAACACATCACTAGGGTCACATACTTGATGGTACCGTTTAACTTTTAAAAACCCACGGTACCACCGGGGGTATGGCCAGGGGTACCGTGGGTCTGAAATGCTTCATATTGACGCACACATTATTTTCTTAAGGCAATAAATATTGTTATTCAACGTAAGTATGGTTTCTTTCATTCATCATGCATAACATAATACATGTTATTAACAATAAAGGGTTGGTAGTTAAATGCATAGGAATCTTCATAAGTCGGCACTGCGCTATTACCTGTATTGAATGTTACAAAAGTTGCAAATTCAGAGTGTACAACAGGAGTATGTTTATTCAAACAGTGGCATAAGATGGAATATTTTTTTCGTTTTGTGACCCCAGTGGCAAATCCAGTGGCACAGGGCAGAATAAATGGGCTGGTCGTAGCTACTTGAAATTTGGAGGATGTGTTTGTCTTAGTGTCTAGAGGTGTACTAAAAAATTTAACCCCTAAAGGGATGAAAACTATTGTACGCAACTTCTTTGTTTTTTAATTTAGAGCTTTTTACAAATTTGTTTTCTGGTACTACTATCAAAATCAAAAATACTCTCATCAATGTTTTTGACAGGGGTGGCTTTAGAAGGGTTGAATTGGGGATGAAACGTTAAACAGAAAAATCTTTGTTTTTGAAGTTATCGTTTAGCAAATTAGTATTGGGATTATTAAAAATGTTGTTTTAATATTTTTGATAGGGGTGGGTTCAGGGATGAAATATTAAATAGACAGTTCTTTGTGTTGAAGTTATAATTAAGGAAAAGTTATATTTCAATGTTTTATCTAAAATGGTGAGTGTGAAGGAGAGAGTGAGGGAGAGGTGAAGGTGAGGTGACCATTAGGAAAAGTAGAGCCAAGCAGAAGACTTTATAGGAACTAGTCTTGTAGTGGTAGGATCCCGTTTTATTAAAAGTCGCCTAGAAGTAATCTTAGGCACCTATTTGTTACATAGTTAAAAGAAATGCCATTTAAGATAAGTAAAATGATTATAATTAAAATAACAATAACTTATAATAAAAAGATAAATTACTAAGAACATTATAATATTATGTACTTATTAACAATTCACATTAACCGAGAATTATAGTACAAATTGCTACTTGATGGCTTTCTAGTACATCTACAATATGCACTAGAGGTAGATCCACTAGGCGCTGTTGTCGCCGTTCTTAACGTAGGCCTCAGGGGACGTGATGCTGAAGCAAACAACTTGTCAACACTGGCACAGGGCACTGTAGGCCGCGTTCTGCGCTCGCGTTCAGTTAAAGTTTTCTCATAATGTTGAACGTGCGCAATACTCCGTTGCAAAGCTGCAATACTATCAGTACGAGCAGGTAGTCGCTCCATATTACTTGATACTTCTCCGACTTCAGCAGTATCTGTATCCACAATTTCGCTATGGTCTAAAATCATTCCGATGTTAAGTTTTATATTAGTGCATCCATCTCTAAAAATTAGATATACTGAAGCTTGGTCCAAAACTTTAAGAGAAAAGTGCTCATTGATCTTTAGTGCCTTCATTTTTATTTGGAACGGTTTAAATTTCTGTGTTAACTTTTCGTTCTTTTCTTTAATGAAGTTATCAAATTCAATGGCTATCATTTCTTCATCATTGGCTTGGCATTGACCCTTATGTCCAGCTGCTTCGCCCAATTTAAGAATAGTTGGGTCTTTATGCGGCATTTGGGTATCCATCATAACTTGCTGTAAAACAGGAGGGTCGTTCAGAGCATGCCATTTCCAATGTGAAACAGGGCCAATAACACGGTCAAGCACAACTCCTTCTGTTTGATTATACTTGAGGCTGTAAACAAGAACATGAATTTATTTCGCTGAAGTTTAGGTACCTACATACATTTTAGTGATCACAGCTTAAATTGTTATTAGAACTGCATCCAGATGCCGAAAACTTAATATGAGGTCTTGGAAAATTTTGGTACTTAGTCATATGCGAAGCGAGGCGGGGTGCTAGTAAAATATAATAGCAACATTCCATATTTACCGTATTTTGCCAGCGTGATCAAACACTATGCCGTTGCCGAGATAATCAAAAGTAGCAAGAATTGTTATTGGATGGCTCCGGCCACGCTCGTCAGGTTCACCACTACTGTATACGACGAATCTTTGTTGAGCATTTATTTCTGCAAAGAAGAGAAATTTTGAATAGAAATAAACAGGCAACAACTGTGACTGACGAACTTTACATATTGAGATTTAAAAAATAATCCAATTTAACCAAAACTTTTAAAGCAGCTATAGAGATAACTATTTACTACGCGGGAGTAGCCATCTTCGAGTTTAAGTATCCTGCGTACACTCTAAATAGTTGAAACCTTTACTCTCAAACAGAAAATATTTTATAGACCGCCGCTCTGCGTTCAAAACATCGATTGTGTCTTTTTTTGTCACTGAACGCCAACTCAACAGTCGATTTTATGGTCAACTGAGCCCACAGCCCGTATAGCCCGCGGGTTCAGTTGACCACTTCAAATTTTTTGTGTATTACTTAGCCCACTAGCCGGTTAACTCAGCCCGCGGGCCCAGTTGATCACTTGCTATGGCTCAGGGTCTATCAACCTGCGGGCTCAGTCGACTACTTTTTTACACTTTCGTGGTCAACCCAGCCCACACCCCTACGCCCGGCTAGTGGGCTAAGTCATACACAAAAATTTTGAAGTGGTCGACTGAGCCCACGGGCTAAACGGACTGTGGGCTCAGTTGACCATATAATCCAACAGTCACAAATTTAGGGACCTACCTAAGACCTTCGTTTTGTTGAATTTCGGTAAAAAAAAAATTAAACTAAAACCTTCGGCGTCATAGTAGTCGAGTGCCAGGTGGCCGTTTCTGTAATACCACCGACCACGACCATTATCGTCAAATTCCGCTAACTTTTCACCAGTATCGTAAGTCATCAAACGTTTACTTTTGTTGCGTTCAAACCAATCAAATTCAGGATGTGCCGGGCGCATGCGATACACATTCATCTGTATAAACAAATATAATATTTTCTATTGATAAAACAACTTCATGATATGTTTCTAACTCTGGCCATGGTCTATCTGGAAGTCTTTAAATAAACTTCGAACACAGGTTGGTCGAACTAAAAATAATTTGTTCAGAATTCTCTGATAATGCCGATCTAGAGTGCAAGTATGGTGACAATCCTCAAATGATGACCCACATGATCTTGAGTCTTGCCCGAACAACTGCACGCAAGAGGATTTAATGAACGCTGTAGACAATGCAATAGTCGTAGCTGAGTTTTGGACTGACACCATACTTATACTCGTAAAAAGATTTGCTGTCGACACGAAAGGAAGAAGACTCACCACTAGCTAATTTATATTTTAAGGCCCGCTCAAACATAGCATAGAAATTGCCGCGTAGTCTTAAAAGACGTGAATTTAATGGTTCACGTAATTCTTTACTGTATAGAAATTTAATTCGTCAGACAAAGTTATTTCAAATTTTATTTCAGTTTCAGTAATAAGTATTTGCTGAGGTCATATCAGTGGCGTAGCGTGTATATCGGCTGCCCGGGGCGGAAGACAATTTTGCCGCCCTCTTAGTTAGGTATTTCATTTTAATGTATACTATACATTTTTTATACATTAATTCTAGAGAACTTTTCGGCCAGAACAGTCATCATCATTTTGCATTATACAGGTTAGATTTTAAATAAAAAAGTGTATTTGTTTTACAATCACTTTTATTAATACAAAGTTCTTACTTTTCCTTTGATATAACAGGTAGGTACATAAGTATTATCATGTCGTACGTCGTAATTTTAAGTAGGTACCTAATAGTACTTTCTACTTAAAATTAGGGTTCACCTCGACCATTGACATGATTAGCGAATAGAACTGGGAATTTAAAATTAAATTAGAATTAGGATGATACTATTAAGTAATATTTATATCTTTATTAAAAAATAATATAAGTAGGTACTTTTTAGAGTTAAAAAAAATGTAGAATCTGACGTCTCAGGAACAACACTTTTCACATATTTAAGTGAAGCCCCTTCATTTGCTCTAATATTTTCCAAATTAGTTTTCTCTTATTACGGTAAGCTGCCCCACTTTCTTTATTACTCTTTTCATTTTTGATACTAAAATAAATAAATATTATATGATAAAAGTTACGAGTTACAAAATAAACTATCAAACAATTAAAAAACTAGGTATATTTTACAGCACATCTATCTATGATAGGCAAAAATCTGAAAACCGAAAACTGAAAAATATTTGTTCGGAATCCTTGGTATGCGAGTGTAAAACTCGGACATAGCCGGATTTTAATAATTTAAAGCTTGAACAACATATCAGACTGTCCAACATACAATTAATTATATAAATAAAATATTTAATACTCACACAGTTGAACACACGTAGCGGAAAATTCAAATTTTCACAAAGTTATCCAATAATTTCATTATTCATTCATTTATCATTCATTCACTACACGTACTTATTTGCACAAAAATCACAGTTACGAAACAGTGTGAACTAAACAACTGAAGATCCATGACTAAAACTTTCTTTGAATTGTCAAAGCATCACGTAGGTAATTTCTTAGAGGGACGTAATAAACAATATTGAACTTAATACTTAGATAATAATATGTAATAAAATAGAAGCCATTCTTGCCGATTTTAAGCCATACATACACCATCCAAGCACAAAATAAAATACGGGAAATCCCCGCAAGTCAGTATAGATGGTGTTGCCATTAGCTACAAATTATCATTCAAAGAAAGCGGATTACCCGAATTCGTCACAGAATACTTATTCTGTGACGAATTAATAGTATATATAGAATTTATAGTAATAAGAATTTCGTGCACTTTTCAATCGGTCCGAATTTATAGGTGCGTTAAAAATATGAAATGGTTTAAATATTTACTAAATATATTTTATTATCTACTGTGAAATTTTGTCGCCCCCCAAAAAGTGCCGCCCGGGGCGGGCCGCCCCCCTCCTCCCCCCCGCCCCCACTACGCTACGCCACTGGGTCATATCAAAACAGCCTGTTCTGGACCTTCTGACGCATAATGACCAACATAATCTAGCTTTTTATCGCATAACGACGCATTTGTAAAATGATACATCAGCATTTGAACCAATACGCAAATTGACACATCAGCATTTTGATCGATTTGAGACAAAAATAGTCGTTTACCTAGCGAGTTAGATTGCGATTTCGCTGTGCTTTTTCGAACAAATGAGCGTTAGCTCATTCGCAAAGAGAATCGAGTCGAGTCTAGACACAGAACAAGTATACTTGTTCTGTGAGTGTAGAGGTCGCGAAGAGTTACCTATTTTTCTCATGATTAATGGACTTTCAATAAAGCAATAAAACAATGTGTCATTTACATACCTTCCGCACAACTTTTTCAGTAGGTAGCATAGTCCAACCTTTTTCAATAAAAGCGCGATCAGATAAAGCGTAGTGCATAATACCCTTGTTTGTATCTTGGTCAATCTGCAATATTATCCATACATATTGTTACGTGTCAGGATGGGGTTCGATGTAAAATGCCAGTTACGCGATGATGAGTTTATTTAAGACTCACACAGTACACTAACAGTAACAAAATAAAGCAATAAACACTTATACTGCACTATAACGCTTCGTATATCGCTCTTCGTAAACTTCCGTATCACTTAGATGTTTGCTCGAAGATCGCTGTATTCACAACTGAACGAAGTGCCGACGTTCGAATCCTTTTTATAGTCCTTCAATAGATTTCTAGAACCTTCCAGTTATTACTACAAAGATGCCGACAATTCTCGAAAACAGAACAATGAGTGTAGGTACTTAGCTGCGACGCGTAGGTATGCCTACCGCTGATGATCTATTGTTATACGTGTAGGTAGGTACATGCGAACGTTCTAGCGTAGGTATTTGTCGTATACGTGTAGGTAGGTACTTGCGAATGTTCTAGCGTAGGTATTCGTCATACACGAGTAGGTAGGTACTTGCGAACGTTCTAGCATAGGTAATCGTCGTAACATTGCCTCCCTCTTAATCATGCTCGTCCCGAGCAGCGTTAGAACCGTGATAGGGTGCTAGTCGATCGATGTGGACGATCTTCGGCTTCTTTCTATCGCCCTGTCTTATGCGATAGGTCACGTCATTGATCCTTGTGATCACTTTATAGGGACCCTCCCAGCGGGCCTGTAGCTTCGGTGACTTGCCGATTTTCCTGAGAGGATTATGTAACCACACGAGCGTACCTTCCTCGAAGCCATGATTACTTGCCTTCCTGTCATAACGAGTTTTCATTTTCTCACTAGACTTAAGGTTGTTATCTCGCACTAGGTCATGTGTCTTATCCAGCTGTGTCTGCAAGTTTGCGACGTATTCTACTGTCGGCTTTGGCGTATCAGGAGGTGTTCCGCTAATCAAGTCTACTGGTAGGCGTATCTCTCTTCCGAAGTAGACTTTGGCCGGCGTAAATCCCGTAGTGTCATGAACCGCGGACCGATATGATAACAGGAAGAGTGGAATATAACGGTCCCAGTCTCGTTGATGTTCTTCGACAACCTTGGCCAGATGGTTTTCTAAAGTCTGGTTGAACCGTTCTACCATGCCGTCAGACTGCGGGTGCGCTGGTGTTGTCCGTGTTTTATGTATGCCGAGTAAATTACACATCTCTTGAAATAGGGCTGACTCGAAATTTCTTCCCTGGTCACTATGCAGTTCCAACGGCACACCAAATCGACACACTACTTCCTGGATCAACTTTTTAGCCACGGTCTGAGCCTCTTGGTTTGGTGTCGCAAACACTTCAGGCCATTTGGTGAAGTAATCTTGGACTACTACTATATAGCGGTTGCCGTCTTCTGTCACGGGAAATGGTCCAGCTACGTCAATGGCAATCCTCTCCCATGGGGTCCCGACACTGTACAGCTGTAGCTTGCCTCTTGATCTAGGTACGAGGTCCTTTTACCGAAGCACACGTAGAGCACTTTCTGCACCACTCCTCGATGTCTTCCCGACAGCGTACCCAGTAGAAGCGTTCTCTCACCTTCACCAAAGTCTTCTTCACACCAAGATGCCCACCTGATGCACCATCATACACTAAGCGCAGAACATGTTCAACTTTGTTTCTCGGGATCACCATTTGTAGAACGTGGTCCTGCCCGTTAGGTGATTCCCACTTTCTATATAGCACGTCTTGTTCCAAAGTCAGACTGTCCCACTGAGCCCAGTAGGCCTTCGTGATTGGGCTTGCGGCTGATACGTCCTGCCATTTTGGTTTCCGACCCTGAGCCTTCCAGTCCATTATTAGTTTCAGGTCTCTGTCCTCTTTCTGTGCCTTACTGACTTCGTCTTTGTCCCAGGATTCATCGGTCCCCTGAGTCCTGACAATTTTCACTACCTCCTTGGACTCATGCTTCAAACATTGTTTACAATCCTGGGAGCATGGACGTCGCGATAAGGCATCAGCGTTGGAGTGAATCTTTCCACTGCGGTGTTCTATTACAAAGTTGTACTCTTGTAGTTGTTCGATCCATCTCGCGACTTAGGGCCTTCAGGATTCTTAAACTGGAGTAACCACTTCAGTGCCGCATGGTCTGTTCGTAGAGTGAATTCTTTTTCCAACAAGTATTTATTAAAATGTTGTAAGGTCTTCACAACTGCTAGTAATTCACGCCGAGTTACACAGTAGTTTCTCTCAGGCTTCGATAGAGACTTGCTGAAATATGCGATGACCACATGCTGTCCATTTTGCTCCTGAGATAACACACCTCCGATTCCAGTATTACTGGCGTCTGTGTCCACAATAAATCTGCCTTCTCTATTAGGGTAGCACAGGACTGGAGCTGAACACAGCAATTCTTTGAGTCGTGAAAACGCACGTTGACAATCCGAGTCCCAAACGAAGTTCCTCTTTTCTTCTGTAAGGTGGTGTAATGGCTTGGCTATTTCAGAGAAGTTCTTCACAAAACGCCGGTAGTAAGCACTGAGGCCCAGGAAAGCTCTTACTTCGGTTTTAGTGTTTGGTACAGGCCATTCTAGCACCGCTTTTATTTTGTCTGGGTCCGTTTGAACACCTCTATCCGAAATAATGTGGCCTAAGAACGAAACTTCTTTCTTGAAAAAGGCGCACTTCTTCGGATTAAGTTTCAAGTTTGATTCACGAAATCTCTTAAAAACTTTCTCAAGATTCCTGCGATGTTCCGTGAAACTGCGTCCCATAACTATGACGTCATCCAAGTACACCAGACATTCATCTCCCAAAAGACCCACTAATACGCGTTCCATAAGCCTTTCAAACGTAGCTGGTGCATTGCACAATCCAAATGGCATCACCCGAAACTGCCACAGGCCTTTTCCAGTACCGGTGGTGAATGCAGTCTTCTCCTTATCTTCTGGCCGGAGTTCCACTTGCCAGTAGCCACTTTTCAGATCTACCGTAGAGAACCACTTCATGCCTCCAAGCATGTTCAAAGTGTCGTCAATATGGGGCAAAGGATAGCTGTCTTTCTTGGTCACGTTATCCAGCATCCTGTAGTCTACACAAAACCTGGTACTACCATCTTTCTTCTTCACGAGTACCAACGGTGAAGACCATGGGCTGGACGATGGCTCTATGATCTTGGTTCGTGCCATGTTCTCAATCAGCTCGGCCACTTCTTGTTCTTTTGCTAGTGGCACTCGTCTAGGTCTTTGTTTGATAGGCTGTGTAGCACCTGTGTCGATCGGGTGTTTCACTAACCCCGTTCTTCCAAGGTCGTTTTCTTCTTTAGTGAAAATGTCCTTGTATTCCAGTAGCAGCTTTTCTGCTTCCCGATATTTGTTGGGTGATAAACTTTTCTTCGTGGTCTCTAGCAATGGGCCCATATGTTTTTCCGAAGAGGCAGTCTGGACGTTCTCTAGGATCTTCCTTAGACTGCTCACAGCCTCACATCGTCCAACGATCGCGTTCTTCCGTAATAACATCGCCGAATTGCTAAGGTTGACAATTTTACCATTTGCTCCACTTCTAGTCATGACTAAAGTTCTGGCTGTAATTCTACTGGTATGGCGCCCAGGATCTTCCACCATGATGCAACGATCAGCAGATACACCCTCAGGAAACCTTACGTCGACTAAGGTTTCTGACCTCGGTGCCAAGGTTACCGTTTTGGCACTGTAGACCGCTATCGAAGAACAGCCTTCCAGAAAGACTTCTTGATCTGGGAAGCTTAGAACACCTTTAGCAATATCGACAACGCACTGCTGCATTCGTAGGAAGTCTAAGCCGATAATGCAGTCATCCGTTATGCTCGCCACCAAAACAGATTGATGATAAATCTTCTCTCGTAGTTTGATTTTCACATCTGTAGCTCCGAGGACGGTCACTGGCTGGCCAGTCGCTGTTTGCAATTTGCAAGATGGTCGTGCGTCTTCCCACTGAATTGTTCGCCGCAGAAGTTCTGGTCGAACGATGGTCTTTGACGCGCCCGTATCTATCGTAAAGCGAACAGGTTTACCATTTATTTCTCCAGATGTTACCAGGCTATTACCGTCACATGCCTGTGATACTTGCACTGTGGGGGCTTGACGTAACGGATCTTGACTAGCATCAACCTGAGTAGTAGCTGACACCATTCTACTTCTTCTCTGGTCCGGACAGTTGATTCGGCTATGTCCCCGCTTGCCGCATCCGTAGCACATAGGCTCACCTCGTGGTCTAACAGCTGCAACAACTTCCCGTACTTTATGCGACTTGTAGTCGTTTCGCACAGCTTTCACCTCAAGGGCATGTGCTAAGGCCGCTTCTAAAGATGTATGGTGTGCCAACCGAACAGTTGCTCTGACCTCAAACTCTCTTATGCCATCCACAAAAGCTTGCACAACTATGTGGTCCACAGATGATGTACTGGAGGCATAGGCTCGTCGTACCAGGCGTTCAATTTCGGCAGCCCATTGTTGAAGTCCCTCACTCGCCTTCTGAGTTCGATCCTTCAGCTGAGCTCGATAAACATGCTCCAGGTGCTTATCGCCAAATCGAGCTTCCAAAGCCTTAAGGAGTGCGTCTAAGCTTCGTCGGTCTGCAGGTAAGTTCTCTAGGATCAGCAGTGCATCCCCTCTAAGTGCCAAAGTAAGCGCCGTCAGTGCGTGATCATCTTCCCATCCATTTCCTTTGGCAACTACTTCAAACTGGTGTCGAAAGGCCGTCCAGGAAGACGAGCCGTCAAAGGAGGGAAGTTTAAACTTGGGACCTCAAGAAGAGACTGCCGCGGCCACAGGTGTAGTACTTGAATAAAGGACCTTAGTCTTCTGGAGCTCTTTAATCATCTTGTCATGATGGTTCATAGTGGTCTGGACATCTTCGAGAATTTCATCATATTTGCTGGTACGTTTTTTTACCACTTCAACGTCTTCTTGAAGAGTACTGATGACGGTGCTGAACCCTACCCACTTAGTGTCCATCATTTTTTGAAGCTCACGGATAGCCTGGCGTTGTCCGTCTGTGGCTTGCAGTTGACCTTTCTTAAGGTCTAGAAGAGCTTGGCGTTGGCGCTCTTCAGCTTGGCGCTGGCGCTCTTCAGCTTGGCGCTGACGCTCTTCAGCTTGGCGTTGACCTTCCTTCAACTCCTCCATGACTTGACGTTGCCGTTCTTCAGCTTGGCGTTGGCCCTCCTGTATAACGGCCAAAAGGGACGACATGTCGAAGCCAGAGCCCATACCCGTCGACGCCGCAGAAGTGCCGGGATCCCTAAATACTGCTGCGCTAGACTCTTCAGTATCGGCCATAATAGATGATTCACGAGTTACGTCTACCGCCGCCTGTCGTCGAGTGCGTACTCCCTCGTCGCGTGGTGTGACTGGCATTCTCACTTCTGTCACCAATTGTTACGTGTCAGGATGGGGTTCGATGTAAAATGCCAGTTACGCGATGATGAGTTTATTTAAGACTCACACAGTACACTAACAGTAACAAAATAAAGCAATAAACACTTATACTGCACTATAACGCTTCGTATATCGCTCTTCGTAAACTTCCGTATCACTTAGATGTTCGCTCGAAGATCGCTGTATTCACAACTGAACGAAGTGCCGACGTTCGAATCCTTTTTATAGTCCTTCAATAATTTTCTAGAACCTTCCAGTTATTACTACAAAGATGCCGACAATTCTCGAAAACAGAACAATGAGTGTAGGTACTTAGCTGCGACGCGTAGGTATGCCTACCGCCGATGATCTATTGTTATACGTGTAGGTAGGTACATGCGAACGTTCTAGCGTAGGTATTTGTCGTATACATGTAGGTAGGTACTTGCGAATGTTCTAGCGTAGGTATTCGTCGTACACGAGTAGGTAGGTACTTGCGAACGTTCTAGCATAGGTAATCGTCGTAACAATATTATAATAGGCTTTGTTCTGACTGAATGACTGACTGACTGACAGACGACGCGCAGCCTAAACCGCTGGTCGTAGCGTCTTGAAATTTGGAGGGTGTATTAATTGTCCTAATGTTTAGAGGTAGGTATACTAAGAAAGGGTGTAAAAAATTCAACCCAGGACGAAAAGAAGTTTGGGAAAGGAAAAGAAGTTTGTTGCGATAGAATGGTCGCTTTAAGCTAACTTGCCCTATACCTAAAAGTTTACAAATTATCTCATTTTAAATACAACGAACTTTTAAAGTCTGCTCAACAGACATATTTGACAATCAGACTTTATAAGTTCGATCAACAGTCAAGGGGTTCGTCACAAAAAGAGGCAGACAAACAACAAACAAATATGAATTAAGCACCAACAATTTTAATGGTGAGTGACAATAACTGTTTAAATAATATGAATATTAGGTAGGTATAGGTATTTCTAACTCCAAAAAGCTCTATTTGCCGAATGACTATATAATTGATAATATTTAGACCTAAGTATTTGGCTATTATTAGTATTGTATCTACCTATAGCTATAGCGCAGCAACAAGCAATTAAACCGGCGCGGCACTTAAAATCTGACGATTGTGATGTTAACGATAGTTTGATGAAGATGAAAAAGAAATAGGTACATAAATTAATTTTAAGAACTTACTGGTTCCGGTGCTTGTTTTTTCGCTTTAGACATGTTTATTATTACGTCAATCAAACAATTTATTAATGTTATAAAATTACATAAATAACTTTCTTCCGAAATCAACAATAATCATAGCGATAAGTACACCATTTTCCTGTTTTAATTAATTAACTAAACGTAAATAATATAAAAATACAATTTTACAAGTGATACTTCTGGTTTCTACAAAATAAATGATAAAAACGTCAGATTTCAGATCATCGTTTTTTTTTTGTAAACAGCCAGTAACAAGAAATATTTACCCACAGATCATTAAATATAACTAGATAAGCTATACAAAATACAAAGTAATTTTCTGCTGTAAAGAATAAACGGAAAGTCCAACTATACATGGGACTAGATAAATTTATGAAAAACTAGCTGCCCCATGGCTTTCGGGACCAGACTTCGGGAACCAGACTGATTTTCGGGCCTATGTTCGTTTTCGACACCGAATCTATTATACCAATTTTCGTCGAAATCGGTTTAGCCGTTTAGCGCTGAGTGGTAACAAAAACACATACACACACACACACATACACGCGCACACACCCACACGCACGCACGCACGATCACACGCCCGCACGAACGCATGCACGCACGCACGCACACACACACCCTCACCCACATACATACACACAAATACTCGGTATTTGTACATATTGAACTCGGTATTTGTACATGTAATATAATTATTATACTTTTATGTATTACATTAATCTTTGAGTAAATAAATAAATAAATATAATTCTAATAGGTACTACATGCTTATTCTTTAAAAAACCTTCTTTAACATGGCATAATAATGATTTATTGAAAAGATATACTTAGCTAAAAATCACAATTATTTTCCCTAAAATAAAGTAAAATTTGAGTTTTGCGATTACTGGGTTATAGCTTTGGTGCTTCAAATCACGTACAAAGCTTCAGGAGTGCATACGTAAAAGAGGAGTACGGGTATGTATGTCACCCGTAACTAATTAAAAAAAAAAGATATATAACCTAGAACAGTATTTTTAATATTGCAGTGTTTTTCTTTTGGTCGTATTTTCCATTCAAAATGGCATAATTCGTTTTAACCTAAAAAAACAATTGACAATCTCTGAAAACAATTGTTACCATTTACTCTAACTGTAAGGAATAACATTGTATTTAATTAGGTACCTAAGATAAACAACTAACCTAACCTCAACTGTTTTTGTGCTGCAGCAAAAAAAATCTTGATGGCCCTTATTTTGTTTTGAGTAGTACCTATTATACTAGCTTTCCGCGGCGCGGGTTCACCCGCGTTTTTGCTTACTGCTCTGCTCTCGTCGCCAGTAGCGTGATGTTACATAGCCTATAACCTACTCGAAAACTGGGCTATCATAAGAAAACGGAATTGTTTAAATCCAACTGGTAGTTTTAGACATAAATGTGTTTAAACAAACAAACAAACACATTTTTTCGCTTTATATATTAGTATAGATATAGATTATAATTTTTATGAGAGACAATTTTTTCACTAGTAAGTATTTTTTGTATTTTAAGTTTCGATTTTTCTGGGGCATAAAAATGTTAAGCTCATCTTTTTAGATTTTTGATAAGATATAAAACAACAAGATAAGATATAAAACATGATTTTTTATTAAAAAGGGAAACCGGAAACTCAAGCATCAAGCATCAAGGCGAATTTAAATTTCGGCTAAGCGCGAAGAAAATGACTGCATATCAAGGTGCAATAATTTAGTATTCAAATAGACCTATAAAATATGTCTACTACATCAAACAGACAGTAAACATGCTATAATGTGCACAAAAGGGTGCCAAAACAATTTAAATAAAAGAAGAAAGCTAACATTACGCAGAAGCAAGAAAACATTACAGAATGCAATAGGTACATATTCATCTACATACATAACTACACATAATAATATTACACTACACATAATAACGTTACTTGCCTCTTTGGTAATTTTTATAGACATTTCTTCAATCATTTCAGCTTTGGGTGACTCTTTAACAGAAACATCGATTTGTCTTTGAAATGTTATTGGCATTACTTCCCGCTCGATATGTTCTTGAGGTAAAAATTGTGGGCGGTATTTGGCCATATTTTCGCCAATAATAATATCTTCAATAGGTTTCTTATCCGATTTAAGTTCTAAGAAGGAGTCACTAACAACAGCTGTTGTATTCCCTTGGATACGAATCTTCTTACTTTTCGATAATAAATCAGTCATTTTCGTTTCAGTTTCTGTAATTATAGTGACGTCTTTTAGTGTTTGCTTACTTTGTCGTATTTTAATTAATTTAAGTATAGTATTATCTAAACTTGGCCTTAGCAATTTAATATAGGATGTCCTCAACTCTTTTTCAATTTCTTTTTCGGTTAGCTTCTGAACTTCTTTTTCCCTAAGTTTTTCACGTTTAGGTGCGGGTTTTGTTTCACCTTTAGTAATAGATTTTGCATCTTCTGCTGGTATTGTTTTCAGAACTCCTTTTATTTTTTCTTCTACAAAATCTTTCTTTTTTATTTTTTCGGCCTCGAATTCCTTCTGTTTTTTTAATTCTTCTGCTTTATCTTTTGCCAGTTGAGCTTGTAATTTCTTAAATTCTAATTCTTCTGCTGTGTGTTGTGCGTTAAGTTTTTCTTTTTCTGGAACATCTAATGCGGTTACCTTTTTGTTTACACCTGCCTCTGCCATTTTTCCAGCATCCGCGTTTATTTGAGTTTCTTTGGATGCCTTAAAATCTTTTGAAGGTTTTGTTTCTTGTGCAGGTATTGCTTTCATAGCATATTTTATTTTGCCTTCTGCTAGTTCTTTCGCTTTTTTCTCTTCGAGTTCAAATTCTTTTTGTTTTTTTAATTCATCCGCTTTGCCTTTTGCAACTTGCACTTGTAGTTTCTTAAATTCTAAATCAGCTGCAATATTTTGTTTCTTATCTACAATATCTGTTGAAGCTTCAGTTTTGCTTTCATTTGCTTTTTGTTTACCCTCTACTGCTCTCTTTTTCTTTGCAAGAATATCTGCTAAAGATTCCTTTTTACTTTTATCAGTCTTTAGTTTATCCTCCCCTGCTCTCTTTTTTTTCACAAGAGCATCTGTTAAAGATTCTTTTTTGCTTTTATCTGTTTTTTGTCCTTCCTCCCCTGTTCTATTTTTCTTTGTAAGAACATCTGCTGAAGATTCTGTTTTGATTTCATCTGTTTTTAGTTTATCTTCTCCTGCTCTCCTTCGTTTTTCTGCCAAAGTTTCTCTTTTGCTTATATCTATTTTTTGTTTATCCTCTCCGGTTCTCTTTTTCTTTGCAATAACATCTAATGAAGTTTCTCTTTTGCGTTCATCTGTCTTTACTTTAACTTCCTCTTTACTGTTAGCTTCCATTTTGACTTGAATTGATTTACCTTTAAACGACTTTTGTCTCTTTAGGTTTTGCACAGATATGTCTTCAACGTCTTTAGTTTTGAGTTTTTTTATTTTAGATTGTACGCCCTGTTCGCGCTCTTGGTCTTTTGTTCGAGATTTTTGCGTTTTCATAGCTTTTCGTTCATCTGTTTCTACTTTATCTTTTTCAGCCACTGTCTTAATTTTAGGTGCAGTGTGTGTATCAGTTCGGTCTTCTTTAGATGAGCTTTTTTTTCTCACATTTAAGTCTTGTGTTCCTTTTAAGCGTTCTTTACTGTCATTCGTCTCATCTTGTTTTCTAATAGCATTTGAATCTGTCGCTGTAAGTGGTCTAAGTATTTGGGATTTTTTAGTTTTTTGTCTAAATTTTGGCACAATTGTCGCTTCGGAAGTATAGTCAGAGTCTTTTCGAAGCTTACCATCCGCAAGTGATAATATATGTTTAGGCTGAGCCTCTTTAGTTTTAAAATCACTTCTTCGTATACGAAGCTGTCTTGTCACGTCTTCGTCTCCCTCCTTGAATTTACTGCCATCCGAACACGTTTTACCCAATTTTGATTCATATCGTCCTTTAAAATCTTTAGTTTTGTTAAAGTCAAGTGTTTGTTTCTTCTGATCCTCCTTTATCTTTGAATTAATAATATCTGGTAAGGTTTCCTCTGAACGATACAATAATTCTGTTTTAATTTTACAAGGAGACTTAGATTTTTTCATGTTCAATAAGTTTAAGTTCATGTCGGAGTATGACTTATGTTTCTTGATTCGAGACTTCTTTTTTTTTAACCGATCCTCTATATTGCTTAACCATGTTTTGATATATTTATGCAAATCTTCTTTTTGTTTACAAGCTAACAGAAACTTTATTATTATGTTTTCACATTCATTACATAGTTCATACGATTGAGATTGAGCTTTTAAACGACAGTGATCACAAATTCCTAATATAATACTCTTATTAGGGCCAGATATTATGTCGAAAAACTCCTGAGCATGTTTATGTGTATGTCTGCAGCGTGGACAGGAGATTTTGTTTAAATCTGAAAATAGTAAATAACATACAAATGAAATATGACTATCAAAATGTCGCTGACTTTAAATATCTATTATGAAAGTGTATCCTACTTTCTAGGTAACCCAGGAGATATATATTTATGTAACTTTTTACATAAGATTTATTGTCGGGGGGTTAATACGAGTAAGTTACAAGTAGTAACCTACAACTTACCGAATTGCGGCAATACCTCACTGGATGCTGTCGTGTTCATGTTTTTCATTTTATGTAAGATGATTCCACTATTTGACGTTCTTGTATTATCCACCTATAAGAAATTGAAAATATTATGATATAGAATGAAGTTTATGGTATAGATACTCGATTCTGTAGATTTTTACTGCTTAACAAACAAATGTGAACTGAATAATAATAATATTACCTATGTAGTTTATAAAAATACATAAACTTCAAGTCTAGAGACCTCATTCGCCGCCCCGGGCCCTGGTGACCTTACGGCCACTACCAGGCCATACGGCCTGTTTTTTCCAATTTTATTTATAATATTAGGTAGATGGGTACTATGGGATACGCAAATGAAAAAAAAAATATTGCCGACAGTGGCAGTCGAGCAAACAGGTCACGTAGTGGTAAGTGGTAACTGTCGCTTACGGACAGAGTCTCTACCATTGCTCCTGTAATACCAAGGACTCTGCGAAGCCGCTGCCTACCGTGAAGGTAGTGGGGTAGGTCTCAATCCTTATTGAGAAAGGTGAGGAAAAAGGAAAAGGGGAAAATGAGCCTCCGGCACTCTAAAACATAATGTTACTTACGTCTGCTGTGGGAGTTGTAAAGCGATAGACGACATAACACTCTTCTTTCAAATTTATTATCTGTTCAAAATCATTGAGTTTCTGAAGTTTGGTATAGCACGGACATTTGGAAATATGTTCTTTGGGCACAAAAATTCTTATTTAATATGAGCTTTGTAGTAAAGTGTTTAATAAGCCTTGGATGATTACTTTGCAGCAGCTCCCATGACCACATAGATAATTAGGATATAACATGGCCACGTATATTAACAAATCACAGTTAAAGAGGTTTTTGCCTTCGTCTTCTACTTTTTTAAGCAACAGCAGAGCCGTTGGATGTCGACTATTTTTGCTATTTTTATAGGTAGGTAGGTACAATGATTTAAATAGAAAAGTCAAATCAAATAGATACCTACAAAAATATAATTTCTATCAATATTATGACAACGATTACTGAAAAACACAGATAATAAGATTCTTTCACATTATTAATGCTTTAGATAGGTACCTACTCTGTGCTAATTAAACATACCATTCTCGGATCGTTGGAAACTTATCTATGCGTGTATCTAGACGTGGTGCTAAAAGGGAAAGGTAATTGTAAACAATAAAGAATATTTATTTTGCTCAAAACATGGTAACAGGATGTTTACAAGTTGTATACAGTACAGCATGTCTTACCGCAATATTACGGTATGCAAAAATATACACAGCAGGTATAGTTTAGGCTACTTTGAAACATACATGAAAAGTTAACAGACATCACGACTAAATAAAAATAACTATCTATAAAACAATATCTAAATTATAAAACGATATCATTGTAAAATGAGATTGTAGATCTGTAGCAATCTAAACTAATATTATAAAGGGAAAAGGTTAGATTTTTTTGTGTTTGTGTCTTGGCAAAGATTAAACTTAAAAAATAGATACCTACGTTACCGATTTGAAAAATTCTTTTAACTTTAGAAGATAATAAATTCAGCGGGTCGCTATTTAACATTTTAACATTTTAAATATTTGTTTAACATTATTTTCAGTAATTTTCAGAATTTCAATAAGTATTTGAAGCGCCTTCGTAAATCTAAATGATGCAATACGACACTATTGTTAAAATATTTTTAGTAGGCGTTTGTTGTGAGGTCGAATGAAACTTTTGTTACCAAAGCGAGGTCGGACCTCTAGTACTCTACACACCAGTACAAGTGAAATGACTAAATGCAACAGCTTGTAGCACAGATGAATGACGGTCAGGATATAATACACAAACAGTAATCTAGCAGATGATAGCGTACCGTTTGTGCTAAGTTATGTCGATGTCGATTCGGAATAACGTTTGACACATTGACAATTACGATTATTAGTTCTCAACTAAGCCGCTAGATTCTTCGCAAGAAAAATAGTACCTACATTTATGCTGATGACCTCAAGCTAAGAGTACTAAACTTGATATGGGAAGAATAATAATTCAAAACCGGTCAAGTGCGAGTTGGAATGCACACGAAGGGTTCCGTTCCATTATGTAAAAAACGGCAAAAAAATCATGTCTGTTGTATGACCACCTTAAATATCTGTTTTATTTTAATTTAATTATTTATTTTTAAAGTGAATATATTATAGGTACATATGTTAATCAAATATAAAAAAAAAAATTATTGTCTTATTTTTTTCCTATACTTTCAGTAATTAGGTGGGCCACTAAATAGTATAAGCCTAGGGCCCCCTAAACTCACGCTCCGGCCCTGGTGAGGGCGGACATCTTGTTTTTTATATTATACGAAAAGACGCACTGAATGCTATTGGTGCTACTAAAATCAATAACCCTGCTGAAGGAATCAATTTAGGTATCTTTTTGCATTAAACACTATTTTAAGTTAATAATAGCAGCTGTACTCATTTTAAATTTGTATTATTAGGTATATTATAGTAAGTCGTAATGGTCTATTTCTTTTTTGTATATCAATGTAATAGCCCAGTGGTGAAGGAACCGACGACATGTTGATGATATAGCCTAGAACAATATTTTGCCATTAATTTATGAAGACATTCATGACCCCTATAAAACTTTCACAACCTTCATTACAATGATACCTGTGGCGCCATCTAGTATCGAGTAGTTAATGCAATATTTCACCAATTTAATAATTATATAAAAAATATACCTACAATTAAAGTTGACGTTGACCTTCTAAGAATTTGTGTCTTTTTCTCTGTGTCAAATGAATATAT
Source organism: Parascotia fuliginaria (assembly GCA_963082885.1). Taxonomy (NCBI): domain Eukaryota; kingdom Metazoa; phylum Arthropoda; class Insecta; order Lepidoptera; family Erebidae; genus Parascotia; species Parascotia fuliginaria. The sequence goes on from OY720172.1 coordinate 15,021,082, forward strand.
TATATTTCATCAAATAAAATTAAACCATTTCATGTTTGAATAAAGAAAATAACGTAAAAAGAATTACACACAAAAATAAATTTATAACTTACTAGCTGTTGTCCGCAGCTCCACCCACGTGAATACCGTACCAGTTATCGCATTTTCCAAATTTTCATCTAATATTCAACGCCTTCAAGCCGCTTTTTTCCCGATAAAATATATAATAATATATACTATTCCCCAAGTTCTAATCTAACTCTATATCAAATTTCATCAAATCGGTTCAGTGGTTTAGGCGTGAAAACGTAAAGACAGACAGTTATTTTCGCATTTATATTATTAGTATGATAAGTATGGATTAAACGTGTATTATTTCATTTGGATTACTAAACGTCGCGTATCGGCAATGTTTTAGACTGACAATGGGGAAGGAATAAAAAATACCTAATAATGTTTATGTAATTAATTTATTCAGTCAAATACAATTTTCGGTACTATTAATTAAAACATAATTAAATAGATAAATTAATCCTTCTTCTTTTTAAATAAATTCAATAGTTTTTGAGTAAGTGATACAGGTGTGCCCAGAGGTTTGAGAACCAACTCCTTGGTACATATATTGTGTAGTGGGCCAAACGCCAGTGCTACAACTGTGCAGGCAAGGCATATCACATTGTACGGCATACTAAAATCTGGAGTAGGCAGGGACACCATTGCACCATTTGTTCTAAATACGATGGGATACCCTAAAACAAATTAAAATAAATAAAATAAAAATAAAAAATTTAGCAAGCATGCAGTATCAAAATTACTTTATTTCTTTGTCTTAAAGTACATATGCATCACAAGCTTCGTCATTAGACTAAAGACGTCTACTGTAACGTAAATGTGTGCCAGTGGCCACGCTTCACACGATTCACACACTGCCCCGCATCACGGAGCGTAGTGCAGGCGGGCTTGTTCTTGCGTTGTTTGTATCTCTCTTTGTACACAAATCACGCGTGGTGCAACACACCGAAAACGCATTCACGCATGGTGTAGATGTTCCTTCGCCACGCAACCCACAGTGTTGGCGAGTTAGGGTTAGCGACCATTGTAAGGTAATATTTAGCATGTTTATTACCTTAGTTACTTCTTACGACATCCACGTAAAAAGTTACAACTAGCTGTCCACAGCGCAGTTTCACCCGCGTTAAGTTACATCCTTGGTCAATTGCTCAACTCCCATGGCTCGTAGCATGCTGTCACCAGTGGCGTGCACAGAGATTTTTGACAGGGTAGGCATTATAGATTTTCGACAGGGTAGGCATTATTTAAGTTAAAAGTGTTTTCCTTTCTTATAGAATAAAACTTAACAGCCTGGTCGGCCACAAATTAACATTCCTTTCGCCGCATGTCCGCAGTGAAATGGAGATCATGATGGTGAATGTTGTTTTTAAAAATTATGCTATTAGTTATTTCTTAAATTTGTGTGTTAAGTGCGCCCAAAATCGACCCAATGGAATCTAGATTTTCATAAATATAATAAAAATTCCACCTGTATAAATGGCTGTATCAAATATTAGGGCACAAAAAACTTGTTAGTGTCTTGTGGATTTTGTGATGTCCTCTAAAATTTAAATATTACCAAAGGTCTTTTATTATTGACATTAACCATTTTGTTGTGCCCATCACTGATTAATTATGTTGCTAAAAATGTGATTTCAGACAATTATTAGGGTAGGCAGTGCCTTTCTGTCTTTATGAAGTGAACGCCACTGGCTGTTACATAGCATATATATTACAGCTTTGCTCAAGAATTGGGATTCATACTTACATAGTTTTGATGCATTAACAACAGAATCAAATGTAGAGCCTGTGATTGGCAAGCTAGTATAATTTTTAGCTGTTGGTAAATTTGCTGAAATTAATGCTGAACCAATGTAAAATCCATGATTTGCATCCGGTGGATATTCCTGCCATTTTAAGAAGACAAATTCAAAATCAATTGTAATTGTTGTTGTGGACCTTGGAGGCAATTTAATTAGGAGTTCTAAATGATAGGGTTTCTGCCTACTTCGTCCAGGCGAATAATACTGGGATATCACTAACTTACTTTCTGCCTCACCATTAACTCTTAGAGTACTGAGTTGTATTGGTAACCACCATGGTGCATTCTCAAGAACAACAACATTTATAGAAGTCCAACAATTATTTATCAACTCTGTTACAATACCACCAAATTCTTTACCATATCCTAGTACATAACGGTTGAAGTGCAGTGGTGGTGGTATTGACAGAGGTATATCTGCTTTACTGCTATGTTTCACACCAATGTTTATCATCTGACCATCAGGTTTTATATCATACACTGCTAACATAGTACTACTACCACCTCTTTCTGATAGCACCTTCTTATCTGGTGGTGGCACTAATGTGAAAGGCTGTGTATCATTAGATGTTATATCTACATAAATCTTGCTGTCTGAAGACAATGGACAAGCCCCAGGTAATCCTTGGCCAAACAATTTCCTAAATGACCAGTCATTACTGTTTATAATATCATAATCATAAACAAGGGCTACTGTTTCTTTTATTTCTAGGTTTGTTTCATTACAGTCACTGGAAGAGCATATTTTTCTAACATGTACACCTATAGAATGGTAGTTTGTGTTATGTATCATTCTAGAATTTAACAATGCAGAAAATCCCCTGCTAGACTCGCAAGGCAGAAGTTTTTTCCAAGGTGTTAAATTTTCTGTGCATACAATCTCCCTTGGTAATGAAGCATATCTTAGTTGTGAGGTAATATTCTGACTAGACTTCACTGCACCCATAGGCCAAAGAGCCATTTGAGGAACAACTGTATTAAAATTGTCTATAAAATTTAAAGAAGCACAAAAGAGACCGGAAAGTGTGGCACTTAATTTTTTCCATTCTGTATCAACATCAATGACATCAGGAGAGAACCAGGCATAGAGTTCGGCACCCGGAGCCGCGTCCAAAACTGGATACCCCCATTGATTATGTCTCCATTGTCCTTCAGTTAAAGTCAAATGCAATTCTTCTACTTGAAAACGAGATATAACTTCAATCAAAGACCGGGGTGCTAAGTGGGAATGGACTGGAACAAAAAAGTTACGTTTCTTATCTTTTAACCTGACTCATTACAATCTTATTGTTGGGAATACATTTACACTCACATGAGGATGTATCACCATCCACCTTCGTTACAAATTGAAAGTAACTATATAGATGTGTCGGCGGCAAAGGTTTAACATACAATTCCTCCTTAAAGTCATCACAATAGATGCAAAAGAACACAGTAAAGAAAATACTGTGATGTAATAATTTCTGAATAGGTTCCATTTATTATTTAAACAATTTTACAAGGAAGCAAATAAATACACATTAAAACTTTATTCGAATTTGGTATATTTACTACTCAATTCCTATTAATTTATTTTTCTCCGAATTTGTGTTGTCAACAATTTGACATTTTATTTTTATTTGATTGATGAAACGATGGATGACAGACTTCATCTTTTGTATTTGTAGGGGTGGGCGTTGCTTATCAAAGATTGTATTTTTTTTTAATTTTATTCTGCAATCACTTTCTCGAGTTATAATTTCTAATAAAAAGAATCCTTTGCCTTTTAATACATTCACAGCATGCATTATTTAAAAGACACTACTGCATTTCTGTGGAACTCCGAATTAATTATGTAAACACAAAACTTTGTAGTCGATTTCTGCGAACATTTTCAATCGATATAATATACGTTAATCTCAAACGTACAACTACAACTCTAAGGACATGACTAGTTTCATTGTCAAAACAAGTAAAATTATTGAATTTATTTATTTAGGAATTTGGAGAAGCAGTGACTGGTACGTATTGAATTAAAATTATTCATTTCATACATTTATTTATTTTAGGTTATTATAAAATAAAGTACAAAAGCAAATCATTCTTTGAACACCGGTAACCTAATTTTCTTTTCAGAAATTATTCGAAATGGCGACTGAAACATTAATACCATTAGAATCAAACCCCGATGTAATGAATAAGTTTTTGCAGAAGTTGGGTGTACCTAGTCAGTGGGCTATCGTCGATGTTATGGGTTTAGAACCTGAAATGCTCTCTTGGGTACCTCGACCGGTTCTTGCTGTCATGTTACTTTTCCCTATTTCTGATGCTTATGAAGCACATAAAAAGAAGGAAGAAAATGAAATTTTGTCCAAAGGACAAGAAGTTTCTTCTAATATATTCTATATGAAGCAGAATATTAGTAATGCTTGTGGGACAATTGCACTTGTACATAGTGTTGCTAATAATGTTGATAAGATCCAGTTGTCTGATGGCATCCTGAAGAAGTTCCTAGATGAAGCCAAACCTTTAGATGCAGCTGGTCGTGGCACATTACTGGAAAAATGTGAGGGTATTATTAATGCCCATAAAGAATTAGCCCAGGAAGGTCAAACTAATGCTCCAAGTGCCGAAGACCATGTCAACCACCACTTTATTGCATTTGTTAATAAGGATGGTATTTTATATGAACTAGATGGCCGTAAGCCTTTTCCTATTAATCATGGGCCAACTACATCTGATTTGTTGGTTGAAGATGCTGCTAAGATCTGCAAGCAGTTTATGGCACGTGATCCCGATGAAGTACGCTTTACAGTTATTGCATTGACAGCCTCTGATTAAGAATTGTATTTTGTATCTCTCTTTCAAGCACACCAACATTGCAAAAGATGGCTAAAGTACAGTGTGCTTCATATCCAAGGCTTAGGTGTTTTCATATTTAACATAAAAAGGGCAATGCAAGCTTTTGTGATACCTAATAATAAAGTATTTATTTTGAAATGAGCTTTCATTTCTAATTCTGCACCAGACTGACCATTTATGTTTCAACCTGCACTCTTGATACATCATGATAACAGTGTATTATCTATCTATGGGTAGGTATATAATTTTTGATGTTTTTATTGTATACCTACATTTTAAAGTAAGACTAATTGTTGCAGAAAGGCCAAGTTAACAATGTCTAGTCTGAATATTGGTATCATTTAACATCTAATTAATCGACTTCTACCCAATATATATAAACTAATTTAAAAAGTGGTAGAGTTTGTTTGAACGCGCTAATCTCGAGGAACTAACAGTCGGATTTTAACATCTTTTTGCTTTTGATTGCCCAGTTCTTGAGGAAGGTTATTGGCTATGTAACATCACGCTACTACCGACGGGAGCGGAGCAGTAACCAAAGATGTAACTTAAAGCGGGTGACACCGCGCTATGGGAAGACCCATTTGTGGCCAAACAAAAACGAGAAGAGAAAATTTATAAATTTCTTTATTTATAGTTTAGGGGAGGGGGGGTCTGCCCACGCTGCGTCTTCCGGTTCGTGGTCGCCACTCTAGAACCTTTCTGCCCCAGCGGCCGTCAGTTCTGCGAGCTATGTGTCCTGCCCATTGCCACTTCAGAGAAGCAACTCTGCGAGCCACGTCAGTCACTTTAGTTCGCCTGCGGAATTCGCTCCATCGCTCTTTGAGCGACTTTGAGCCTTCGGATAAGACCCATAGTTAGCGACCACGTCTCTCTCTCTCTCTCTCTCTCTGTCGTCTCTCCGACGACCTTATAAGAGTGGTGGGCAACCGATGGATGAGGGCGGCGAACGACCGGCTACGATGTCGAAAATTGGGGGAGGCCTATGTCCAGCAGTGGACGTCTTTTGGCTGATATGATGATGATGATGATTCATAGTTAAAAATTAGTTTCAAATTCTTTACCAATGATATTCTATTTAAGTAAAATAGAATATCATTGTTCTTTACTCATTTTAACATTTACTTGTATCCCACGAGTAGGTGGTACACACCTATGGTGTACGCAAATTGGCACAGTGACTGTGTTAAACAATATTTATTTTCACAATGAAAAGTGTTTTTTTTACAATCGCAGCAACTTCTGAGAATTATTTTAAGGACAACATCACCCTTTCAAATGTATCGTAACTTTTGAAAGATTTGGGCGATTTATTATCAATAGAAACATAAATTTGAAAATTATCATAAATAATAAAATTTGCTAAGTACCTACATATTTGATTCGTTATTAGGTTCTTACTAACTTATTATACTATGTTATGATATTCAATGCAAAAATGGGATTGTTCCCGTTGGCCACCACTGGTGGTGGAAACGGACGTTTTATTACTTTTTGTCTTAAATGCCACTAGTGGTGGAAACATTTTCCGTTGACTACCACATATCAGGCCACCACTGGTGGACACTGTCTTGCTTTATGTCTTCAAGGCCACCACCAAGCACAAATAATACAACTAGGTAGGTATGATAGAAAATCAACATTTGTTAAATAAATTCATAAATTTTTCAAAAATAAAGTACAAAAATGTAATAAAAATAAAGTGTAGTAATATTTCGGTAAAATCAAACTATTGTTACATTAGGTTTTTTTAATTAAGCTTATATTAATATATAATGTAATCATCAATCACAGGTTGAATCCAAATAAATACTTATGGCCCAGAACACTGGCTACACTTATCGCTCTCGCGAACATTCCAATATTTTATTCCCGCTGACCACCACTGGTGGCATTTGGGACAAAAAGTAATAAACCGTCCCTGTGTCCACCAGTGGTGGCCAACGGGAATAATGCCAAAAATGTAGTGTTTGTGTGGTTTTGATTAATTTGAAATATACTCTTGTAAGTGGGCAAATAACTCCATTTTGCACGTGTGTCCCCAGCTTCCTCATTGGTATAATCGAATTTCTAAGCATACCATATTTTAGAGCATAATTGGAGCAATCAAACGTTTCAATCATAAAATTGCAGCAATCACAACTTCGTTACTATGAGTTGTTTTTTGTGTGTAAGCTGGAGAAACGTGTCTCTAGCTGGCACATACCGTTAAGGAAAACCAGTGGTGTTAGAGTTTAAGACTATAGTAAAAAATTTAAGCATAATTGCAGCAATGTGACCTAAAAAACTAAGCATCACACTCGATCGACAGCTACGATTATAAAACTATGTGCGAGTTGGAGACCCGTGTCCTAGCTTGCACAGCTGTGTCTTCGTAATTATTTAAGCTATGATTATGTACCATACCCCAAATTCTTAGCAAAATTGCAGCATTAGGCTCCAGATATTTCAAAACTTTAGCTCGAATAGTTATTGAGCTACAAATCAATTGTATGTGTAAGGTGGGGACACGTAACACGAGCTAAAACATGGTGAATTACTGGAACTGTGTAAGTTATAGTTTCGTTTCTAAGATCAAATAATACGGTATAATTGCAGCACACACGAAAGTATCCGATTGACCTTTTTTAAATCCTTTTTTCGTGGCAGGCAATGATATTCTATAATTTAACAGATATGTTTTACACTCACAAAACAACCGAAAAAAGTGTTCAGCGCAGCAGCCGTTGCACACATACAACATACGTTGTACATATTCTTCATTCATTTATGAATAAAGAATGTGTGTAACGCAGACTAAAGGCAGTACGTCCCAATTAGGACGTTTTCGGGTCTTCGCGATTACGCGTTCATAACATATCTGTTAAATAGAATATCATTGGTGGTAGGTATTTCATTATTTTATACACATTGACACCATTCATGAAAGTTATGCAAGAAATAGCAGAATAATGAGCGAACAAAACAGCAAAATCTAGCCACTGTATGCGTAAGTTGCGTACTACCGGCTACAGAGAGCGATATCGAGTTGCTCTGTGACGTCACGCTGCTGTCGTGCGCCTGCTCGCGGCACTACTAGTTTTCGTTTCATTCAAAAATACTGAACATGGTATTTTTTAATGAAACAAAAACTAGTGTATTTCTATATATTTATACTATACTGTAATAAAGTTTCAAGCAATATTCCACACCTAGTAACATTCTCCATTTTATATTTGTCTCTCTTATAAAAATTCTTATTGTCACCCTATTAGAAAGGAACATAAAGCCTCTGTACTACATCTCTCGCTTGGCTAGTTTTTTAGCTGGTAGTACTCAGTCCTGTTTAGTGTAATATGTTCATGATGTACACTGATATCCAACTTAGATGAATTTCTTCGTCAAAAAATCTTTTTTAAATGTATTTGAACTGGTGTTAGTTCTTTCAATGCTTCGTTTGTACGACTTTCATTTAGTAATCGGTCATCTTGGCTTGAAAAACTGGCCTAGAGTAATCCGGGCAAGGTTTGACGACCTGGCAAGCCTATTAAAATTTGCTATTCGTATCAATGAGACGGTGTTCGACTACGTTGCCTGTAATCTCAGACTTTATACAAAAACCAATAATGTACTTAGTCGATTTTTTCGTCCATGACAAGTAAAGAGCATAATCACACCACTAGTTCCACAATAAATAAAAATCAATCAAGCAAAGATTAGGATTGTATTGATCGTGTTTACTCATCAGAATTTGAATTTTTTAAGAAATTGGGAGAAGCTGTGTCTGGTACGTATTAGAGATATTTCATATTTTTTTCTATTTATTTTAATTTCAAGTTATAAGTAAAGCAAGTAATTTTTCAAAACACCGGTAACCTCAACTTTCATAATTTCAGAAAAATAAATCGTGATGGCGACTGAAACTTTAATCCCATTAGAATCAAACCCTGAAGTTATGAATAAGCTTTTGCAGAAGTTGGGTGTACCTAGTCAGTGGGCTATCGTCGATGTAATGGGTTTAGAACCTGAAATGCTATCATGGGTGCCTCGACCAGTTCTTGCTGTCATGTTACTTTTCCCAGTTTCTGATGCTTATGAAGCACATAAACAGAAGGAAGAAAGTGAAATTTTGTCTAAAGGACAAGAAATTTCTTCTGATGTTTTCTATATGAAGCAGAAAATTAGTAATGCTTGTGGGACAGTTGCGCTGGTGCACAGTGTTGCTAATAATGTGAACAAAATCCAACTGTCTGATGGGGTCCTGAAGAAGTTCCTAGATGAAGCCAAACCTTTAGATGCAGCCGGTCGTGGTACCCTATTGGCAAAGTGTGAGGGTATTATTAATGCCCATAAAGAATTAGCTCAGGAAGGACAAACTAATACTCCAAATGCCGAAGAACCTGTCAATCACCATTTTATTGCATTTGTTAATAAGAATGGAATTTTGTATGAACTTGACGGCAGTAAGGCTTTTCCTATTAATCATGGGCCAACTACATCTGACTCCTTTGTTGAAGACGCTGCTAAGGTTTGCAAGCAGTTTATGGCACGTGATCCAAATGAAGTACGCTTTACCATTATTGCATTGGCAGCTTCTGATTAAGAATAGTATTTTTAATCTCACTTGGGCATCCCAACATTGCAAAAGATGACTAAAGTCAAGCTGTGCTTCATATCCAAGGCTTAAGTGTTTTCATATTTAATATAAAAAGGTGCAATGCAAGCTTTTGTGATACTTAATATAAAGTATTTATTTTAAAATGTATTTTCATTTCTAATTCTCCAACCAACACCATTATTATGTCATGTTAAGTTATTAGCTATAGCTATACATTATCTAATCCATAATTCCATACTTCCATAATAATATTATAAATTCGAAAGTAACTCTGTCTATCCATTATGCTTTCAATGCCTAAACCACTGAACCGATTTTGATGAAATTTGGTATATAGATAGAATAGACCTCTACAAGGCTATCTTTTAAAGCAAAAAAATGTTTGATGGGGTTGAATTAGGGGATGAAAGATTGTATGAAAAATGCGATAACCGACATTCAAGCGGGCGGATTTTATATTATAACTATCTACGCTCCACGTCTTCGCCCGCGCGCTAAATATGTTTTGTTGTATCCCTCGGGAACGAGACAGATTTTCGGGAAGATTAGAAGCACCTAATCTATCTAGGTACATATTTAATTTTACAGGACTTGGGAGTGCCCTGTGTTAGAATAGTCCACTCTTCTCCGAGGCTTATGCTATGACACTGTAATCTATACTAATACTAATATTATAAAGAAGAAAGATTTGTATTTTTGTATGCAACGAATAAACTCAAAAACTACTGTACCAATTTTAAAAATTCTTATACCATTAGGAAGCTACATTCTTAGTGAGTAACATAGGCTATATAATATAATTACTAGAACAAATTAGAGATCCTCCAAAAATTAGCTGCAAAATGTCTTTCATCGCATGCGCTGCGGAAAGTGTTGATGGTAAAACAAAAAAAAGTTCTACAATATTAAAGAACATATCAATATCTACAAAAAACTTGCGAGACCATAATTATGTCTAACTATTGTATTTCTGTCACTATAACTACGTGTTTACATTTTAATAGTGGATAGAAATTCCAATCAAAATCAGACGATGTTATCCCCACCATTTTAATCATTCTTATCCAAATAAATTATTTCTTATTTAGGACTGTTTCAATACCTGTTGACTACTTTTTGAATTATTGAAATCGGACATTCCATTCAAAAGATATTACGATAATAAAAATGTCAACATGAACAAAAAATACACGCCGCCGAGCGCAGTGAGCAACGCGGCGAGAGGGCGGCCAACGAAAATGCGGGGCAGAGGCGTGCGTGCACATCTATTATATAAAAGCAATGGAAGTTTAAATTAGCATACCTATAAGTAAAATTATCTTTATTAATCCCAAAATGTTTAAAAAAAAATCCACCCGTGCAAAACCAAGGCGAGCCGCTATCTTGAATGTTTTTCTTCTTAGCGTGTCGACACGGACGAGTTATATCTGTGATGACCAGTACGCTGCCTACTTCACTGTTCTGAGGCTGCCACTAACGGGGCGTTGTCTGTAGCGTTGTACAGGTCCATGCGTGTACAGGTGACAGGGCACGCAGAGCACGATAATAAATGTGCCATGGTGTGGTGAGAGACTAAGCTAGCAGTTTTCGAGCTATAGCCCCAACTTCTTCTTACTTCGACCAAGCAATGTCATTTGCAGGTGGAAGGCCTTCATATAGCAGTATAGTAATGCTGTGGGATATCTCTCATGATTTATTAAGTTTATTTAAAAACTTCAAATACATATTGTATCCTCCTAAGGCCCAATGTTCTTGTACAAAGACTTTAGAGAGGACCGGTATCCGCCCAGCCATATTTAGCAGATTGTACTCCTAGTGGCATGTTGTGAGAACACACGATTTCTTTTAATATATTTTAAAACTTCGCGGTATTTTGCCGTTTCGTTCACTGTTACCTGATTGGTAAATATATTAGTGACAAGTTTTGCAATCATTCGACCACAACCAATCAGAGGGTCACCGCCATTTTGCCCCCGCCCCGAACACAAAAAAATGGAGCTCAAGCGCTGTACAGGTGAGTATTTGAGTAAAATCTCTAATTATAAGCGTAATCAAGTGTCTTTTTTGTGTATAAGTAAAAATCTATAGTAAAACTATAAATATTGTATTTGTGATAAAATTTATGTCAATAATCAATTCTTACTTAATTTTATTTCTCAATCATTTACTCTGTTCTCGTGCAAGAACAGGTGGCTGTTATTCTAATAATTACTCTTTATGACATGTTCTTGTGGAAGAACAGTTAGTATAAATGACTTCTTAATTTTCACAGGATTATGGAATGAAGATATCACAAATATACTAAATATCTCTAATTTGGAGGACTTTCAGCCTTCCGATGAGGACACAGGTGACTCTCCCTTTATCATAGGACCAGAAATCAGGTGTTCCAGTTTTAGTGACACTGATTCTGACGAACACCCACAAACACAAGCACTACCCGCTGCAAACCTATACGACGTGGTCGAGACAGAGGAGAAGCTCACTGTGATGGAAACTCTGTTTTACCTGGCCGGATTATACCAGAAGGTAGTGGAAACAGTCCTTCAGTGACGCCATCACTAAACGATTGGATTTGCAACAAATTCACTCCAAAGGAGTTATTCACGTCAGAACATTCGTATTTCAAAATTATATGGATGGAGTACTGCCAATACATAGACGATGATTTGGTAAAGTTAATCGTCGAAAAGAGTAACCAGTCTAAAGTTAAGCTTCAAGGTAAAAGCCTAAATTTAACATTGCATGAATTTTATTTATGCATTATTAATATTACAATCATCATCAAATTCAAATCAAGTTGCTTGACGTACTACTCAAAACAGGAATAGGTTGCTCAGGCACAGTTATGAAAAATAAGATACCAGCAGCAGCAAGACCTAATGTAAAGGACAATGACAGACAGTTGAAAGATTGCGGTAGGGGCAGCAGTCAGGTCCTAGTTAGGCAAGATGGTAAGATTAAGTGCTAACTTTGACTAAGTGGTACGACAACACAGTAACTTTGATGTCATCCGTAGAAGCCAGTGAAGAAGCAGAATTAAGTATAGAAGATGGTTTAAACTAGAAAAGAGATATGTACAAGTAAACAGATCTAGGGTTACATGTAATTAAAATTTATAATTATAAATTAAACAATTTATAAAAAAAAACAACATTTCTATTTTTTAATTGATTACCATCCAATGTCCATGACAAAGAACATATAAGAACATATAACGACCCAATGTCCTCGAACATGAACAAAAAGAAACATATCTTAGATAGCCTAGATCTGTCCTTTGTCATAATCATAACAGTAGTACTTATCAGGGTAAAAAACATCAAATGTAAAACTGTAACTAAGTTTTTTTTTTACTTTTTTGTCTGGGCGGTTACCCTAGCAGCACAATGTGTTCTTGTATTGGACATTAGGCGATAAATTCAATCAAGCAAAATATTACTTGGGCCTTTGGAGGATGCGGACTCAATGCCAATGGCATTCTCTACCAGTCTATCTTTTGAGGTGGTGCAGAGAAACAAAGTAGTTGAGAAGAAGAAGAAGAAGTTACACAGTTTTAAATAAGAATTCTGATAAAACATTATAGTTGTATTACATACATTGCCTTATATTATAAAGGTCACTCATTCACTCATCACGAAAACTCTCGGAAACTACAAGTGCTAGGAGTATCAAATTTTGCTTTTACGTATTTTAGGACGTAGGTGCTCACCAAGACGGGATTTTTGCTAAGGGGATAAACAGGGGTGGCAAGGTTTGTATGAAACTTCTATAGTTTTGATAGTAGGGTTTCCTAATTACTAGATAATACTAATTATTAAATTAAGTTAATCAATTTTGTTAACAACCTTTACAAAAGGGTGAAATGGGGGTATAAGTTGGTATGGAAAATCTTTTATTTTTAAAGCTATCGACTCCATACTCCTTACTGAAATAATTAGTGAGACATCATCTACCTATTCATAGTTAAAAAACGGAAGTCGCTAGAAAGCGTCTGTCTCTCTGTTTCAACGCGCTAATCACGAGAACTACTCAATGGATTTGGATGTGGTTTTCACTATTATATTGTGGATTACTCAGGCTTTTACTATCAATATAGATGCATTATACATCAAGAAAACATCATTATGATACCGAAGCGAAGCGAGGGCGGGCCGCTAGTAGGTTATAAACTAAACTTAACTACAATATTTAATTACAATTTTACTCAAGAGTTTATGTGCGTGTATGTATGTATAGTGTATGTGTTGTATTAGTATTTTATGTGAGTGTGTGTAAGAAAGTATATTGTTTACTTTGAATATGTGATTGAAATGTGCGTGAAATGATTGTATGAGTGTGATGTTTGTGTTGAAGTTGAATAAATATATGTGCTTTAAGAGTGTGCGTTCGCGCAGCGGAATGTTGTTGAATTTAAAGATTTTAATTATGCATGGCTACAAAAAAGCGGCCTTACAAGGTTTGTATAAACGTGAAAATCTAGACCCCAAAGTGCATACTTTAAGAACTAAGACCTAATAAGCGTATTTTACGTTCATATTTTTATCTTTTAAGCTCTACGATTTTTTCTAAATCTGTTTTTTAAACAAATATAAACAAATTCAAAAGTATGTAAAAATCTACAGCTCTCTATGTAAGCGCTTTATATGAAAACTAGCTAATGGCCAAACGTCCGCGTAGCGGAAACTTGAATTTCTCCGAAGTTTATGCATGCACTAATTTTATTCATACATACACAATTACACACAAATACACACTAATTTTTGGACGCATCTCTTTTCTTCTAAAGTCTATGGATTAAAAAAAGTTCCTCCAGGACAACGTTCGCCCAGCGGAATCAGTTTTTGGTGAATTTCTCCACAATGGCTGCGTGCACAATTTTTTTTTTACCATACACAATTATACGACGTCATACACTAAATATCTGCATAATTAAAATCTTTAAATTCAACAATATGCCGCTGCGCGAACGCACAAGCTTTAAGAGTATTTTGTCATTATAAAAGTTCCTTAGTTTCTTTGTAATTAAGTGTTTTCAGCCAATCTGTTACCATAGTTTTGCATTGCGAGTAGGTCAACTTAAATATACTTGACTATTTTTTTATTTCTTTTGATAAATAGTAGTTTTGAGGAATTTAGATGAAATTGTTTAAGCAAAAAAACCGTTCTAGCCACTGGTTACGATATGATTGCGCGTTGTGTTCGTTTTTTGGGGAAGGTCGGATCTATCTTTATTTTACTATGCGTTCTCAGTTATATATTTGGCGTGCATTACCCTAGCAGGAAAGTGTCTCCTAGAGTGATATGAGTAGCACGAATATTTAGTGCCTAAATTGCTGTAAATGTGCGTTGCATAAAAAAATTTGTGCGTGTTGTTGTTTTGATATAGTACGCAAAAAACGATTCCTGCTAGGGTACCTAATGTTTTTCTAGCTGGAAAATTCTAAACGAATGATCGGAGAGAGAAAAGTTTTACTTCGCCAGAGAGCTTACATTTGTGCTTAAATGTGCGCCGAACATATAATTTGTGCGTCTTTAGGTTTTCGAGATATTCCACTTCCTGCTGGAGTAATGTTTTGCAGAATCGCGTATCTCGAAAACCATTATATGTGCGACTGTAGAATAAACGCACCTCGAGTAGCCCTTCGTTTGTGCCTATTTGTGCAAAATTAGATTTAAGATAATATTGTTACGTGTCAGGATGGGGTTCGATGTAAAATGCCAGTTACGCGATGATGAGTTTATTCAAGACTCGCACAATACACTAACAGTAACAAAATAAAGCAATAAACACTTATACTGCACTATAACGCTTCGTATATCGCTCTACTTAAACTTCTGTATCGCTTAGATGTTCGCTCGAGATCGCTGTATTCACAACTGAACTAAGTGCCGACGTTCGAATCCTTTTTATAGTCCTTCAATAGATTTCTAGAACCTTCCAGTTATTACCACAAAGATGCCGACAATTCTCGAAAACAGAACAATGAGTTTAGGTACTTAGCTGCGACGCGTAGGTATGCCTACCGCCGATGATCTATTGTTATACGTGTAGGTAGGTACATGCGAACGTTCTAGCGTAGGTATTTGTCGTATACGTGTAGGTAGGTACTTGCGAATGTACTAGCGTAGGTATTTATCATACACGAGTAGGTAGGTACTTGCGAACGTTCTAGCATAGGTAATCGTCGTAACATTGCCCCCCTCTTAATCATGCTCGTCCCGAGCAGCGTTAGAACCGAAATAGGGTGCTAGTCGATCGATGTGGACGATCTTCGGCTTCTTTCTATCGCCCTGTCTTATGCGATAGGTCACGTTATTGATCATTGTGATCACTTTATAGGGACCCTTCCAGCGGGCCTGTAGCTTCGGTGACTTGCCGATTTTCCTGAGAGGATTATGTAACCACACGAGCGTACCTTCCTCGAAGCCATGATTACTTGCTTTCCTGTCATAACGAGTTTTCATCTTCTCACTAGCCTTGAGGTTGTTATCTCGCACTAGATCATGTGTCTTATCCAGCTGTGACTGCAAGTTTGCGACGTATTCTACTGTCGGCTTTGGCGTATCAGGAGGTGTTCCGGTAATCAAGTCTACTGGTAGGCGTATCTCTCTTCCAAAGTTGACTTTGGCTGGCGTAAATCCTGTAGTGTCATGAACCGCGGACCGATATGATAACAGGAAGAGTGGAATGTAACGGTCCCAGTCTCGTTGATGGTCTTCGACAACCTTGGCCAGATGGTTTTCCAATGTCTGGTTTAACCGTTCTACCATGCCGTCAGACTGCGGGTGCGCTGGTGTTGTCCGTGTTTTATGTATGCCGAGTAGATTACACATCTCTTGAAACAGGGCTGACTCGAAATTTCTTCCCTGGTCACTATGCAGTTCCAACGGCACACCAAATCGACACACTACTTCCTGGATCAACTTTTTGGCCACGGTCTGAGCCTCTTGGTTTGGTGTCGCAAACACTTCGGGCCATTTGGTAAAGTAATCTTAAACTACTACTATAAAGCGGTTGCCGTCTTCTGTCACGGAAAATGGTCCAGCTACGTCAATGGCAATTCTCTCCCATGGGGCTCCGACACTGTACAGCTGTAGCTTGCCTCTTGATCTAGTACGAGGTCCTTTTACCGAAGCACACGTAGAGCACTTTCTGCACCACTCCTCGATGTCTTCCCGACAGCGTACCCAGTAGAACCGTTCTCTCACCTTCACCAAAGTCTTCTTCACACCAAGATGACCACCTGATGCACCATCATGCACTAAGCGCAGAACAGGTGCAACTTTGTTTCTCGGGATCACCATCTGTAGAACTTGGTCCTTCCCGTCAGGTGATTCCCACTTTCTATATAGCACGCCTTGTTCCAAACTCAGACTGTCCCACTGAGCCCAGTAGGCCTTCGTAATTGGGCTTGCGGCTGATACGTCCTGCCATAATGGTTTCCGACCCTGAGCCTTCCAGTCCGTTATCAATTTAAGATCTCTGTCCTTTTTCTGTGCCTTACTGACTTCGTCTTTGTCCCAGGATTCATCGGTCCCCTGAGTCCTGACAATTTTCACTACCTCCTTGGACTCATGCTTCAAACAGTGTTTACAATCCTGGGAGCATGGACGTCGCGATAAGGCATCAGCGTTGGAGTGAATCCTTCCACTGCGGTGTTCTATTACAAAGTTGTACTCTTGTAGTTGTTCGATCCATCTCGCGACTTGGCCTTCAGGATTCTTAAACTGGAGTAACCACTTCAGTGCCGCATGGTCTGTTCGTAGAGTGAATTCTCTTCCCAGCAAGTATTTATTAAAATGTTGTAAGGTCTTCACAACTGCTAGTAATTCACTCCGAGTTACACAGTAGTTTCTCTCAGGCTTCGATAGAGACTTGCTGAAATATGCGATGACCACATGCTGACCATTTTGCTCCTGAGATAACACACCTCCGATTCCAGTATTACTGGCGTCTGTGTCCACAATAAATCTGCCTTCTCTATTAGGGTAGCACAGGACTGGAGCTGAACACAGCAACTTTTTGAGTTGTGTAAATGCACGTTGACAATCAGAGTCCCAAACGAAGTTCCTCTTCTCTTCTGTGAGGTGGTGTAACGGCTTAGCTATTTCAGAGAAGTTCTTCACAAAACGCCGGTAGTAAGCACTGAGGCCCAGGAAAGCTCTTACTTCGGTTTTAGTTGTTGGTATAGGCCATTCTTGAACCGCTTTTATTTTTTCTGGGTCCGTTTGAACACCTCTATCCGAAATAATGTGGCCTAAAAACGAAACTTCTTTCTTGAAAAAGGTGCACTTCTTCGGATTAAGTTTCAGGTTTGATTCACGAAATCTCTTGAACACTTTCTCAAGATTCTTGCGATGTTCCGTGAAACTGCGTCCCATAACTATTACGTCATCTAAGTACACCAGACAGGCATCTCCCAAAAGACCCACTAGGACGCGTTCCATAAGCCTTTCGAACGTAGCTGGTGCATTACACAATCCAAATGGCATTACCCGGAACTGCCACAGGCCTTTGCTAGTACCGGTGGTAAATGCAGTCTTCTCCTTATCTTCTGGCCGGAGTTCCACTTGCCAGTAGCCACTTTTCAGATCTATCGTAGAGAACCACTTCATGCCTCCAAGCATGTCCAAAGTGTCGTCAATACGGGGCAAAGGATAGCTGTCTTTCTTGGTCACGTTATTCAGCATCCTGTAGTCTACACAAAACCTGGTACTACCATCTTTCTTCTTCACGAGTACCACCGGTGAAGACCATGGGCTGGATGATGGCTCTATGATCTTGGTTCGTGCCATATTCCCAATCAGCTCGGCTACTTCTTGTTCTTTTGCTAGTGGCACTCGTCTAGGTCTTTGTTTGATAGGCTGTGTAGCACCTGTGTCGATCGGATGTTTCACTAACCCCGTTCTTCCAAGGTCGTTTTCTTCTTTGGTGAAAATGTCCTTGTAGTCCAGCAGCAGCTTCTCTGCTGCCTGATATTCGTTGGGTGACAAACTTTTCTTCGTGGTCTCTAATAACGGGCCCATATGGTTTGCCGTTTGGTTATATGGTTGGACGTTCTCTTGGATCTTCCTCAGACTGCTCACAGCCTCACATCGTCCGACGATCACGTTCTTCCGTAACAACATCGCCGAATTGCTAAGGTTGACAATTTTAACTTTTGCTCCACTTCTAGTCATTACCAAAGTTATGGCTATAATTCGACTGGTATGGCGCCCAGGATCTTCCACCATGACGCAACGATCAGCCGCTATACCCTCAGGAAACCTTACGTCGACTAAGGTTTCTGACCTCGGTGCCAAGGTTACCGTTTTGGCACTGTAGACCGCTATCGAAGAACAGCCTTCCAGAAAGACCTCTGGGTCTGGGAAGCATAAAACACCTTT
Source organism: Parascotia fuliginaria (assembly GCA_963082885.1). Classification (NCBI taxonomy): domain Eukaryota; kingdom Metazoa; phylum Arthropoda; class Insecta; order Lepidoptera; family Erebidae; genus Parascotia; species Parascotia fuliginaria. The sequence continues at coordinate 15,039,762 of OY720172.1, forward strand.
AGCAATATCGACAACACACTGGTGCATTCGAAGAAAGTCTAAGCCGATAATGCAGTTATCCATTATGCTCGCCAGCAAAACAGATTGATGATAAGTCTTCTCTCCTAGTTTCATTCTCACATCCGTAACTCCGAGGACAGTCACTGGCTGGCCAGTCGCTGTTTGCAATTTGCAAGATGGTCGTGCGTCTTCCCACTGAATTGTTCGCCGCAGAAGTTCTGGTCGTACGATGGTCTTCGACGCGCCCGTATCTATCGTAAGGCGAACAGCTTTACCATTGATTTCTCCAGCTGTTACCAGGTTATTACTGTCACATGCCTGTGATACTTGCACTGTGGGGGCTTGGCGTAACGGATCTTGACTAGCATCAACCTGAGTAGTAGCTGACACCATTCTACTTCCTCTCTGGTCCGGACAGTTGATTCGGATATGTCCTAGCTTGCCGCATCCGTAGCACATAGGCTCACCTCGTGGTCTAACAGCTGCAACAACTTTCCGTACTTTATGCGACTTGTAGTCGTTTCGCACAGCTTCCACCTCAAGGGCATGTGCTAAGGCCGCTTCTAAAGATGTATGGTGTGCCAACCGAACAGTTGTTCTGACCTCAAACTCTCTTATGCCATCCACGAAAGCTTGCACAACTATGTGGTCCACAGATGATGTACTGGAGGCATAGGCTCGTCGTACCAGGCGTTCAATTTCAGCAGCCCATTGTTGAAGTCCCTCACTTGGCTTCTGAGTTCGATCCTTCAGCTGAGCTCGATAAACATGCTCCAGGTGCTTATCGCCACATCGAGCTTCCAATGCCTTAAGGAGTGCGTCTAAGTTTCGTCGGTCAGCAGGTAAGTTTTCCAGGATCAGCAGTGCATCCCCTCTAAGTGCCAAAGTAAGCGCCGTCAGCGCGTGATCATCTTCCCATCCATTTCCTTTGGCAACTACTTCGAACTGGTGTCGAAAGGCCGTCCAGGAAGACGAGCCGTCAAAGGAGGGAAGTTTAAACTTGGGACCTCCAGAAGAGACTGCCGCGGCCACAGGTGTAGTACTTGAATAAAGGACCTTAGTCTTCTGGAGCTCTTTAATCATCTTGTCATGATGGTTCATGGTGGTCTGGACATCTTCGAGAATTTCATCATATTTGCTGGTACGTTTTTTTACCACTTCAACGTCTTCTTGTAAAGTACTGATGACGGTACTGAACCCATCCCACTTAGTGTCCATCATTTCTTGAAGCTCACGGATAGCCTGGCGTTGTCCGTCTGTGGCTTGCAGTTGACCTTCCTTAAGGTCTAGAAGAGCTTGGCATTGGCGCTCTTCAGCTTGGCGTTGGCGCTCTTCAGCTTGGCGCTGGCGCTCTTCAGCTTGGCGCTGGCGCTCTTCAGCTTGGCGTTGACCTTCCTTCAACTCCTCCATGATTTGGCGTTGCCGTTCTTCAGCTTGGCGTTGGCGCTCTTCAGCTTGGCGTTGGCCCTCCTATATAACGGCCAAAAGGGACGACATGTCGAAGCCAGAGCCCATACCCGTCGCCGCCGCAGAAGTGCCGGGATCACTAAATACTGCTGCGCTAGACTCTTCAGTATCGGCCATAATCGATGATTCACGAGTTTCGTCTACCGCCGCCTGTCGTCGAGTTCTTACTCCCTCGTCGCGTGGTGTGACTGGCATTCTCACTTCTGTCACCAATTGTTACGTGTCAGGATGGGGTTCGATGTAAAATGCCAGTTACGCGATGATGAGTTTATTCAAGACTCGCACAATACACTAACAGTAACAAAATAAAGCAATAAACACTTATACTGTACTATAACGCTTCGTATATCGCTCTACTTAAACTTCTGTATCGCTTAGATGTTCGCTCGAGATCGCTGTATTCACAACTGAACTAAGTGCCGACGTTCGAATCCTTTTTATAGTCCTTCAATAGATTTCTAGAACCTTCCAGTTATTACCACAAAGATGCCGACAATTCTCGAAAACAGAACAATGAGCTTAGGTACTTAGCTGCGACGCGTAGGTATGCCTACCGCCGATGATCTATTGTTATACGTGTTAGGTAGGTACATGCGAACGTTCTAGCGTAGGTATTTGTCGTATACGTGTAGGTAGGTACTTGCGAATGTACTAGCGTAGGTATTTATCATACACGAGTAGGTAGGTACTTGCGAACGTTCTAGCATAGGTAATCGTCGTAACAATATCTATAGTATTTAAGAAATCGCGCTTTCTTAAAAAATCGAAAAATAATCGTAGCAAATAAATGATGAAACTTACAAGCTCACTGAAAACTGTATTCGTTCCTGCTTGACTCATAGAATAACCACAAAAAGTTTCAGAAGTATAAGTACATGATCTATGGAATAATAATACTAAAATTCAAAATGACGGTGGCAGAACTTTGACGTCAATATACAAGAAACTGGCTCAACCCAGAAGGTGTGTATTTATACCAAAAGCTTGTGCATTTATTCAATTAATATATTGCAAAGTTTCAGCTTGGAATGCTCTTTATATTTAAAAAGATATAAACAAAAATCAAAACTTGTAAACAACGGCAGGTTAACCGACCTAATTGGAATGAATACAAAAAAGCGACGGTTTCATACATATCGATAACCTTCATAACTTTACTCACAAACCGGTTGACACATGTTGGGCCTTAGTACACTGACGTAGAAAAAGACAAGTGAAAAATTAACTTTATGCATTGAAATATTCTACTAGCTGTTTTCATGAATTTGCACATTATTAATTACTATAATATTATGTAATTATGTTCTCATCGTAAGTGCTATTCCAAGGTAATAAATAACTAATAAGGTATCTTCATTGCCATATTTAATTGAAGTAAATTTACCTAGTACCTATTTTGTGTGTGAACGAAGAACAAATATCCAGACATACGTATCTGACGGCGTCGCCGTTACAAGTTTGTGAACGGAACGTGCAACGAGCAAGCGGTCGAACGAAACGTCACTCGCCCCACCACTCTCGGCTATAAAAGGTGGCGCACGCGCTGCGGAGCATCATTCTCGGAGCGACAGTTGCTCGGTGCACATCCTGTGTATTAGTAGTAATCATTTAAAATTGTGATTTGTGTAAACGTGTAATATACTAGTGTCAGTGAAGTACAGTTATTTTTATTAAGAAAACCATGGCGGAAGAAAACCCGATATCAGAAGTGACGGATCCCGCCCAACAATCAAACGGTTCTATGTCGGAACAAATGGCATGTTTTTCGGCGGGCATGGAAGCAATATTCTTCAAAATTGCTGATAATCTAACAGCCTGCCGAGCCGTTTCAAATACAGCAACAAAGTTCGTACATTTTGATCCGGATGAACCAGAGTCTGACATAGAAAATTGGTGTGCTCTGACCGAAATGATCATAGAAAAAAAGAAATTGGAAGGAGTAGATTTGATACTGGCTCTTTCGCACTCACTGAAGGGTCGCGCTGCTACATGCCTGACGAAAATGCAGCCAGAAAAAATATCATGGAGTACCATCAAGTATATACTGATGTCAAAGTTTTCCAACCCTATGACTATGCAAGACCACTTTGACACGGTAATAAAATTTCAAATAGATAATAAAGAAAGCCTAGCTGAAGCAGGAATGCGCCTTTGGCAACTTATAGAGAAGATTCCTGAGGCATATTTACCTGAGAAGGTTATCACCGGTTTCGCCATATCTGTATTGTCACAATGCGATGACAAAATTCGTCGAGAGTTAAACTCTGCCGTTATAACCGATAAAAATCAACTGTTTCGAACACTCCGGGGTTTCTCGCTCAAACGCAAAAGCGATGATCCTGTTACAGGTGACACAGACTCGAAACGCCTTCGAAACACAACTCCATTCCATGGAAGTTGCCATTTTTGTGGGAGAATAGGACATCGTGGAAATGACTGTCGTGATAAACGACGACTACACTCAAAGAACACCTACACAACCAAACCTGAACTACCGCGGCCGACGAACTACCACGACCGACGAACCTGCTACATGTGTGGTGATCCTGGACATGTGGTCACCGCTTGTCCTATGCGCTACAAAAAGAAAGAGGACATCACTCCGGGTGCCGCAGCTGGTCCAGGCAAGCAGGTCAATATGTGCTCCAGAGTCTCCCACGGTGTGTTACAGATAAGTGGTTTTCAGTTACCTTTTATATTTGATTCTGGCTCAGAATGCAGTTTAATAAAACAAAATCATAGTCATTTATTGCGTGGCAAGCGATTTCATGAACAAGTGGTTTTAAAAGGCGTAGGCAGCAATAATGTTACATCTGTGCTACAAGTTAAGTGTCCTACTTGCCTACTACGGTACAAAACCTTACATTTGATGTTTTATACCATGTGTTGTCTGAGGATAACCTTTGCGAAGACGTACTGTTAGGTCGTGATATTTTAGAAACAGGTATATCAGTAGAAATTAGTAACAGCAAGTTGACGTTCACTAAATCAAAAGTATCGAACTCTTGCTTTAAATCAGGATCCTTTATTGAAGACCATATTGACACTGACCTGACGGGTAGTGACAGAGAGCGTTTAATTGCTATTCTTAAAAAACACTCACATTTCTTTATTCAAAAACTTCCAACTACGCGTGTCATAACTGGTGAGCTTAAGATAGATCTTATAGACCCTACTAAAACTGTTCATCGGAGGCCTTATAGACTATCCCCAGCCGAATTAAATATTGTGCATCAAAAAATTCAAGAAATGTTAGATGCCAATATCATTAGAGAAAGTTTCTCGCCGTTCGCAAGTCCCATTCTCTTAGTAAAAAAGAAGGACGGAAGCGATCGTATGTGTGTGGATTACCGCGAGCTTAATAGTAATACGCGAGCAGACAGCTACCCTCTTCCAATAATTAATGAACAAATAAACAAGCTTCACGGAACCCACTATTTTTCGCTAATAGATTTTTTTTTTTTTTTTTATATTATAGCCTACCAAAGTGACTCCACCCCGCCTGATGTTAAGCAGTCAGTGGAATCCAGAAGTGGCGGCCACTGTACCAAAAGCCATCGTCTTAAACTGCTGGTATGGTGGCCTCTACCATGGCGGCTGGGAATGGGGTTAGGGGAAGGGAATGAGGGAGGTGAGGAATGAGGAAGGGGGGAAATTGGGCCTCCGGCGCTCTCACTCACCGAACGAAACGCAGTAGTACGGATACTACTACTCTTAAGTCGATCTTCTATGAGAGGGAAGTACTTCCCCGGACGATCCGGCCCATTCATGCTGAAATCAACGTGGATCTACTTCCGTATATATGGCCTCAGGTTTCCACCAAATTAAAGTTCATCCAGATTCTATTGACAAAACTGCATTTGTCACACCAACAGGCCAATACGAATTCTTGACCATGCCGTTCGGACTTCGAAATGCTCCACAGGTCTTTCAACGTACAATTAACTCGGTATTGAGACCACTAAATAGTAATACCAATAATACCTGCGCTGAGTGACGATGAAATGACATCAAATTACGGTGTGCTCCAAAGGCAGCATGTTAGGACCAACTCTTATTCTTGCCTATATTAATGATTTAACTAATATGAAACTAAAAACGGTTTTGTATTCTCATGTGCAGATGATACAGCTTACACAGTACACACAGACACTTTGGTACCGAAAGTCGTATATCGTGAAGCAAAAGTTTGTCAGTGAAGCAAATATATGTGTGCGTTACCCTAGCAGGAAAGTGTCTCCTAGAGTGATATGAGTAGCACGAATACTTAGTGCCTAAATTGCTGTAAATGTGCGTCGCATAAAAAAGTTTATGCGTGTTGTTTTGATATAATACGCAAAAAACGATTCCTGCTAGGGTAATGTTTTTCTAGCAGGAAAATTCTAAACGAATGATCGGAGAGAGAAAAGTTTTACTTCGTTAGAGAGATTACATTTGTGCTCAAATGTGCGCCGAAAATATAATTTGTGCGTCTTTAGGTTTTCGAGATATTCCACTTCCTGCTGGAGTAATGTTTTGCAGAATCGCGTATCTCGAAAACCATTGTATGTACGACTGTAGAATAAACGCACCTCGAGTAGCCCTTCGTTTGTGCCTATTTGTGCAAAATTAGATTTAAGAAAATATCTATAGATGTAAAATATCTATTTAAGAAATCGCGCTTTCTTAAAAAATCGAAAAATAATCGTAGCAAATAAATGATGAAACTTACAAGCTCACTGAAAACTGTATTCGTTCCTGCTTGACTCATAGAATAACCACAAAAAGTTTCAGAAGTGTAAGTACATGATCTATTGAATAATAAGTATATTATTATACTAAAAGTCATAATGACGGTCGCAGAACTTTGACGTCAATATACAAGAAACTGGCTCAACCCAGAAGGCGTGGATTTATACCAAAAGCTTGTGCATTTATTCAATTAATATATTGCAAAATTTCAGCTTGGAATGCTTTTTAATTAAATAGATATAAATAAAATCAAAACTTGTAAACAACGACAGGTTAACTGACCGAATTCGAATGAATACAAAAAAGCGACGGTTTCATACATATTGATGACCTTCTTAATTTAACGTATTACACCTGAATTGTAGCCCGTACTGTCGCGATCAAACGCTTGTTTGCAATTTATGCTTATCTATATAATGACTTAATTTTAGGGGCTAATTGTGACCTTATCAAATGAAAGAGGTTATTGATGTGAAAATTATTATCTTTATTCTTAAAGTAATTATGGTATCATATCACAAATCAAATTACCTACCTATACATTTTAGAACACTAATAGTGTAATCAAAATTAATGTACATTTATTTAAGAGAACCATCCAATAGATTAGGATGCGGTTTTCACTATTATATTTCAAGTTTTCGAGGACGATTTAAGTATATAATACATCAACCTATCACCTATAGCCGCTGCGTATTTTAAGGGTTTTATCCGAGCGAACATGTCAACCCCAATCACAGATTAATAATTTTCTTGATTTGACTGTAAACATCGAAGGTTCACAAATTATTACAATGATATTGTATTTGGCTAAATAATAATAAGTAACTAACTTAACAATATAATTATTATGAATACTTAACAACATTATCATAATTCATCAGACTGTTGAATGACACATAAACATCCAAAAAGCCGCCAAATTTACAACATGATTATCTCATGTACCGTAATGACATTAATATTTAGGTAGGTATTTTCTTGCTGCGATAAACTTCAATTTAATGAAATCTATTACGTAATAATTTAATAATATTTTGAAAGAAATTGAAAAAAATATCTGTAGGCCCCTCTGGAAATGGGACAAGTGTGCCTATACGGAAAATCGTTTAGGCGCAGAATGTCCAATTCACAAAATGTCCAGCGGATGCAGAATGTCCAGTTCGAATAATGTCCAGTTCGCATAATTTCCAATTCGCAGAATGTCCAATATTCATCATAACTTTGTCACCACTAATTGGTGGGGGATTTAAGTAAAATCAATAAGTAGCCAAGTTACTAAGAAATCACATTTATTTTAATTTAACATTAATTAAAGAATGAATATAAAAATCAATAAGTACAGAAAGGAGTTAAGAAAACTAGAAAATGGCCATATTACAATTAAGAAGTTTTTTAAGAAAATCATCTTTCTACGTCTTTTTATATAAACCCTAGTTACTAAAACTAGATACTGATTTGCAAATTTTACAATCACTAGACCGCAGCGTTGTTTTATATTGATTCTTTAATTTATGTTAAAATAAAATAAATGTGACAAAAAACTAAATAGGTACCATTAACCACCGGGGTGGTAAACGCCACTTAAATAGTGGTATTTTCTATATCAATGAAGAGCTACAAGAAAAAACTGACTTACTAACTATTATTATAAGTTCAATCCAACTAAATGTACCTAATTTATGATTATAAATTTATCGGCAATCAAACAATCGCATTCAGAGTTTTAATTTAGTAAGATTTGGTGCATCACTAAATTGAAACTGCAAAACTGACAACTTATTCTCTACTTAGTCTGTGACTAACAAAAACAACTTGTTCTCTGCTTAGTCTGTGGTCTGTGTTGCTAACACTGACTTGTAAATACATGCATTACATGCTAAAACTAACTTGTTCTCTACTTTTAGACTTTACTTTGTAAAGTCAAAGTGCGGTCTGTGAATCTTGCCCATAATCTGTGCTGTGCTAAAACTGCAAAGTGCAAACAAAACTTAATTCCCGTTGTTGTGTGGGAAAATGTGTTTTGAGTTTTTTAATTCAAGACCACGACTTAAATATTATTGAAAAATGTGGCTCTATACTTTATGAATATAAACAAATAATAATAGGGAGCATTTATATTATCCCATCCGTTCGAAATGGCCGTTTGTGGACTGAGGACCTTGTTGTTGATAGTTTGTATTTTGGAACTGGTATGTATGATGATTGATGAATGATGTTGTTAGTCACGCATACCAATTGTAATTAATTACAAGTACTACAATAATTGTTGATAAGATTTGTTTTCTATAAGTATGTTCCTAGAATGTTCTTTCCATGTTGTAGCAGGCATAAGAATGATTATTCGTTAGATTTTAAACTTAAGTTAGGGCAGATGACCTCGACAAAGAACAAACCGATAATAATAATTAATATGATTCACATAGCTGAGAATGCTACGCTAATGACTAATATATTCGTTAATTGTTACAGATCATTACTATACAGCGTCAAGTGTTCGATTTTCTGGGGTATATGTGGCTACCAATTATAGCTAACTTCACAAATATACTTTTGATAATATTTGGATCATTTGGAGCTGTTCAATATATTACTAAGTATTTATTGGCGGTAAGTATCTCAGTTTAGATAAGTAGGTACATGGTATATTTGATAGATGACCTACTTTACACTTCCACTTTCACCATGTAAACATTAAGTAGGTAACAAATACACAATGTACTTCATAGTAACAAAGTTACCTATAGATAAGAATTCTCATAGTTCTATGTACTCTGAATTTGCATCTTTACTGTCTTGTAATAGTAACATTTAATACAATTACAATTATTTATCTCTTAGTAAGTGGTTAACTATTTTAGTATAAGGTAGTGGGTTTGAATCCAAAGAAAATCATAATAAGAAAAGAAAGGAGACTATACCCTGTACACAACACAAACTAGCGATGCTATTAAATGATTATATGTGGCCAGAATATAACTTATTTTAAATCAGCGCTTTCTAAGTATACATTTTGAGAAATTAAAAAGGAAGGCATTGGGAGACTTCTTTAAAAGTAAATTCTATTTTAAAAGTAAAATTGCCAACCTGCTCTTGGCAAGTATGATTGTCAACAAGGTCAATACGGTTCCTCAGCAATCAAGTATTTCCCAAGTTCTTAGTGGTTCACATGTGCTTACCCCTTCACAGCGTACCGCCTTAATGTTATGTTATGAACTGGTGTAAACAATAGGCATGAGATTTCAGCAATCCCACTCTATTTGCTATTATTTGTTGAGGAAATCCATTGTCTATCTCTAAAGTCCAAGATCTTCACCAAATTGAAATGGGATCACTCCGAGACATCATCCAAAAACTATGTATATCAAGTGTGCCTATAAAATTTTAAGAGTTCTCTCTATTTCTCCTAACTTCTTCTCTTATTTATCCTGACTTGATGATCATGTGAAAGTACACCTGGGAAATTATATCCTTATAAATAAAAAAAAAATTCAAATGGGTCTAGCCCTCTTCAATTAATCGGGAAACATACATAATTAAAAATGAGAACCTCCTCCTTTTTGAAATTGGTTTAAAAAGAAGTCGCTGGAAAGCATGTATCTGTTTGAACGTGCTAATCTTGAGAACCACCCAATGAATTTGGATGCGGTTTCAGTGATATATTGCAGATTACTCAGTGAAGGTTTTGGTATATTATTATTATTTCCAGCGGGGACACCGGCAGCAGGACGGACGATCCACCCGCAGTGCTTGCAGGCCACTTCGTCCATTTCCCCAGTTCTCCCCTTGGGGAGAGTGTGGTTGATCCAGCCTTTTCACGGCACCCCATCAAACCTTCTTGTATCCTTGATAAATCTGATCATCTGTTCCACCTTCAGATTTCTTATGTCTTCCTCGTCCAGTCTGTCCGATCCCAGGAGTTCCCATCTGATCAGTGAGTACATGGGGCATTCTACCAGCAGGTGGAAACTTGTTTCTTCGTTTTCCATGCACTCCGGGCATTTGGGATCGGTTTTTACTCCTATCACTGTCAGATGTCTGTTTAGTCGACAGTGTCCTGTTATAACCTCTATGGCGAGCCTCATATTTACCCTTGGGAGTTTCATGATGTGACTCGTCCTTTTCTTGTCCATGCCTTTGATGAAGATTTTCGACTGTCTCATTCCAGACGAAGATCTCCATCTGCGGTTGGTTTCTGCTTTAATACTATGGCTAATTACTCCTTTGGTGATTTTGTGCGCTATAGGCAGCCGGGGTTCCGGCCCCACCATGTTTTCACCAGCGCCTTCTCTGGCTAGTTCGTCCGCCAGCTCGTTGCCCGTGTTTCCCTCGTGTCCGGGGACCCAGGCAATCGTCAGGTCGGTTTTCTGAGCCAGCCTGTCTAATGACTTTTTGCATTCCTTGACTATTGCTGATGTTGTCTCCACTTTGTCAAGTGCTCTGAGCGCGGCCTGGCTGTCGCTGTAGATGGTTACCTTTCCCTTACCTTTACCTTTGGTACTAGTCAGGTGTTCCATTGTTTCCGCGCATTCCTTTATCGCATATATCTCTGCTTGAAAGACACTTGCAAATCTTCCTAGAAGTATCGACTTGTTTATTTCTGTCCCGTCTACACTTTTAATGTGCACTCCGGAACCAGATAGCTTTATCAGTTCTTTTCTTGAGCCGTCTGTGTAGCAGATAGTGCCACTGGAGTCTATCCGCCACTCATCTCGTGTGCCTATGTGTATTCTGTATTTCTTGTCAAAGATTTTTTCCTTCCTGATAAGGTCGTTATTGGATAGGATCACTGAGTCTTTCTTCGTAGTTTTTGCTTATACGTGCGTGACCTGCGTCCATGTAGTTTCCGGTCCATAGGTCAGTGCTTCTAAGTTTGAACCATTGTTCGATTGCTTTTCTTTTAATTTCTAAGTCCAAGGGGTTTAGCCCTAATATGATCTCAAGTGCGGCTGTTGGTGTAGTCCTCATCGCGCCCGTGATCATGAGGGCTGCTAGCCTTTGTACTTTGTCTAGTTCTTGTTTATTTTTCCCTAGGGCAGCCTTGTGCCACCATACCAGGGCTCCGTGTAGGATTCTTGGCAGAATTATTGCCTTGTATATCCATGTTACTATTGCTGGTTTAATTCCCCAGGTTCTTCCTATTATCCTTTTGCACTGCATCATTGCCATTTTGGCTTTTGCGCACGTGTTACTGATGTGAGTCTTGAACGTTAGCTTACTGTCCAGTGTTACTCCTAGATATTTGACCTCCTTGACTTTTTCTAAGTCTTGGTTGTCTAGTCTCACTGGTCCAGCTCGTCCTATTTTTCGCTTGTTGGTGAACAAAACTAGTTTGGTTTTGTCAGGGTTCAGGTCGAGACCCTTGCTCCTGCACCATGCTAATGCTGCTCTTAGGCCTCTGTTCATGATTTCGCACATAATACTGAGGACTTTGCCTGTGACTAGGAGCACGCCGTCGTCAGAATAGACTTGCGTATATATATGCATCCCATTTATCTTGTTTATTAATTCATCTATTAGCAGGCACCACAGTAGTGGAGATAGACATCCCCCCTGTGGAAAACCTCTTTTTGCCACCACTTTGTGGGTTATTCCTGCTAGGTCTGCTTGTATCTTCCGGTGTTTTAGCATATTTTTCACCCAGCCTGATAAGTCTTTGTCAATGCCTTCGCGGTTTAGGGTGTTCTCTATTGATTCGGGGGTTGCTTTGTCGAATGCACCCTCAACGTCAAAGAAGCAGCCTAGTGCGTATTCTTGATTGATTATTGATCTTTGCACTCTAATGACCAAATTATGTAGGGCCGTCTCGGTTGACTTGCCTTCCATGTACGCGTGTTGGTTTAGGTGCAATGGAGATCCACTTTTCTCTATTTGTTCTCTTATTAGCCTATCTAGGATTTTCTCTAATGTCTTAAGTACGAATGAGGAGAGGCTGATGCATCTGAAGGATTTTGCCTCCTGATACGATGCCTTCCCGGGTTTCGGGATGAAGACCGCTGTCACCTCTCTCCATTTGCTTGGGATGTACTTGGTTTTGATGCTACTGTTGTATAGAGTTAGTAGATCTTTACTTATGTGTCTAATGGCTGTCTGTAACATTTTCGGGAAGATTTCGTCTGGTCCAGCAGCCTTGTATGGTTGGAAGGACCTTAGGCTCCACAATAAATGTTCTTCTGTGATGATTACCCTCGTCTCCTGTTCCACTATGGGATTTTGGGGAGTTGGTGTATTGTCTTTATCCTCTTCACTTCCTGGATAGTGTGTGTCTAGCATTACTTCCAGTATCTTTTTAGGATCGGTGATTAGTTCATCTCCGTCCTTTATGCTTCCTAGTTTGCAGGTGTTTTCCTTGGAGAACATTTTCACTAGCCGCGCCGCGTCTGGGTATTTTTCAACCCCTGCGCAGAACGATCTCCAGCTATTCGTGTTTTCCCTCCTGCATGCTTTTTTATATATGTTCCTTTCTGTCCTATATTTATGCCAGCTCTCGTCATCGTCCTTATCCAGGGCTTTCCTGAGTGCTCGCCGTGTCTTTTCCTCTGTTTTTCTAGGGCCTTTGTGGTTTTATTTCTTTCAGTGGGCATGTCTTATAGTAGGCTTCCCTTAGAGCGGCGTCTAGTCTGTTGGCTTCTTTTTCTATTTCTGTTGTGCTCCTTAGCAAGATTTCTGGCCCTGGGCTCCATTTCTCAATTTGACGTTCGTATGTAGCCCAGTCTGTTTTTCTTGCGTTTCTTATTAAGATCTTTTCTATCTTGGTTTCTAGACTGAAAGTGATTCGTTTGTGGTCAGAAATTGAATTGCTTAAATCTAGCGCCCAGTCCCTTATGTGTCGGCTTATGCTATCTGTTGCGATAGTGATGTCCAACACCTCTCTTCTTGCTTGGGTTACGAATGTGGGTGTATTACCCACGTTGAGAATTTCCAAGCCTGTTGCACCTATAAAATCCAAGAGTAAGTCACCTTTCTTATTGCAGTCTGTACTGCCCCTCACTATGTGGTGGGCATTTGCATCGCAACCTAGAATAATTGGAATGTTCTTATCCTGGTATTTTCTTATGACTTCTTCCATTTCTCGGGACGGTGGCTCGAAGTCTTTCTCGCTGGGCAGATACGCGGAGACTAGGAGCACCCTTTCTTTTGTTTCTGCACCTGTCTGTATTGTTATCATGACACTGGCTAGGTCTCTGTAACAATCTGCTTTTATTAATCCTAGCGTTCTAGCTCTGCTGCTGGTGTATATGCATGCCCTAGGGGTCGACTCACCATCTTCGTGGCAGATGATGTCTCCTCCCAAGGCACTGAGCCCAGTTACTCGTCCGTTTGAGACGTATGGCTCTTGCAGCAGAGCGATGTCTATTTTCTTATCCACCACGTATCGACAGAGCTCCGTCATAGCGTCAATACAGCGGTGAAGATTTATCTGAACTATCTTTATTTTTTGTGTATTTTTGTGTGGTGTGTTATAATTGTGAGTGTTCATTTGATGGTGTGTGTTCGTGTTTTGTGTGCATGTTAGTGTTCTTTGTTCCCTCCCTGGTTAGCCGTCGCGTCCGCGGCCACCCCGCCATACCAGTGCGGTTGCAGTGATGCTACACTGGGTGGAGGCGTTAGGTCCTTTCGCGAGGCGTTAGGGAGGGGGTGTCCTGTGACGTTTTTCCCGGGACTGTCCTGTAGGCAGGGCCTCCGGCTTTCAGACTGAACCTCCTGTGAGGTTGCAGTCTGGGTACCGCTCCCCCCGCCTGTGGGCAGTTCCGGGTTAGTGCGTGATTGTGGTGTGCTGTGTGGGTTGGCGCTCCGTTGGATCGGCATTCTTCCTCCCACCGGGGCCCCCTTATGGGCCTCGGATTGGTTGGTGTCTCCGCCTCCAATAAGCTCCTTACCCGGCGTTTTGGTGTTGTGTTTGGGACATACGTAGCAAGGACATTTTTCATCCGCCTGTATAGTACTCTTGCTGATGGTTCTAGCGTGTACTCTTGTGCCCTGGTAGTGAAGTGAGATCGGGCTTTCCCTGGCGACTTCCTCTGGGACCCCTACCACTAGTCTCACTCCTAGTGGTAGTTCTTCCTTACGGATAAGGGTCCAATCAGGGAGTCTCAGTTCTGCTTTGTGCCTGTTTTGACCCATTATGTAGTCTAGAGGTTCCAGCTCTAGGTCTTCATTGCTGCCTGGGAGCCAGATTGCCATCCGGTGTTTCTCCAGCTTCTTTACTTTTAGGGGAACGCCATTCTGTTCGCCGAAGTCGAGTTTCAGCAGCCACTCTTGCGCCTCCTCGGTGTTAGCCGTCACAAGGAAGTATCCTTCGGCGACTAGGCCTGAGGCGTCGAATGTCAGCTGTCGACTATCCGTGGCGTTCTTGATGGCTCTCCCGATTTCTATCGCCAACTTTTTCCTAATCTGGGTGGCTGTTGTCTCGTCCACCGCCGCCCCGTCCTCCCGTTGCACCGTGACCGCTAGGTCGCTTTGGGCTGCCGCTGACTTCCACGGTGCCTCAGATCTTGCGGTCTGGTTGGTCTTCTGGCGCTTTGGTGGACGTTGCTGGGTTCTTTCTTCGGGATTTGTGCCCTGCCTCTTAAATTTCTTTGGCCTGGAACCTACCTCTCCCTTTGGTGCTGTCGGTGTCGTTTTGGCCGGCTCACCTGTGGGTTTGGCCTGGTTTGAGGCTAGCTCTTTCCTTTTGCGAGCCTTGATCCTCCTCCATTTGGATTTGGTCAACCACTCGCCCTCTTATTTCTTATTTCGGTATATTATACATCAACATAATATCATCTTTATGAGCAGTAATCAACTGAGAAAAATGAAAAATGAGAATGGTAAACCAAGTAGCCAATGGGCAACAAGTTTTAGTAACAATGCAAAGTGAGGTCGATTGCTAGTCACTGAAAAATAATAGTCATTTGAAGTATCTAAACTAAGATTTGAACTTATTCTTTTTATCTGTTACAGTATGCATTATGGAGTTTTATGTGGTTGGTGTGGAACACCTTTTTAATTTGTTACTACCTAAATCTTGGCTCCTTAAACAGGGTAAGCATCAATGGCCATATATTTACACATTACAGTCGAAAGAATAAGCCTTCAACAAGCATTTACACTATAATTGGTCTAAAGTATCCCACATCCATTTATTGTCCTATTTACCTCATCTTTTCACACACTCATAAGTAAATTATTATTATAATTTTCAGGACAGTGGGTTATTATCTTTGGGCACAGGCAGTGTGAGCTGGTGGGAAGGCAATGGCTGGGGATGTCAGCCTGTGTGGGATGAAGTAGATGGCCCCGGCACGTGGCGACCGACGCGGGTTGAGGGTTGCTTTATGCATTGGCAACATGTCGAATTAGGGCAGTCTACTGTGGCTGCCACCCTCGCAGCGACAGCTTTGCCACTGGCTGTTGTGCTAGCTTTCAGATCATTCAAAAAACAAAAGCCACCCACAGGTAGATAACATTATTTAGAAGTAAGTAACCCTTTTTAGAATTAAAACTGTAACAAATATGTATGTTGTATTGTTTACAGATAAAAACACAATCTCCCGACGTCCCGTTTACACAATAGAATTGAGTCCAACGGAAACAAATATAAGTGAAACTTCCATGAAACCAATGACGCCTCGTCGTGTCAAACGTCGTTCTGGGTCTCGAGGCAACAACTCCTCAGTTCGCAGATCGCGACGTTCGTATCGAAATGCCGGTTATTTATCCTCAAATGCTTCCTTGCCACGTGAGTCTAGAGTACCTCGTCCTACTTCAGCTCACTCGTCATACTCTAATTTCCACGCAGCTCGTCCTGTCTCATACCATACGTCAGAAAGAGAGAATTTTCCTTGTTTAGAAGATTCATATGATCCACCGCCGCCTGTTGCAGAATCTGTTCCTATAGTAACTAATAATAGATATAATACAATCGGTCGCAACAGTATGAAATCTTCAGGATATGATGTAGTCGGACCTTATAACGAACCGAACCCACCGCGAAAATATGAATCGAACATTTCGTCTTACGACAATATCGAACGCGGGTATGAGACCGCTTCTAATTACGATAATAGAGTCGATAATGTAACGCCATGTGAATCTCCTTCGTATGTGTACGGTGGAGCCTACGGCGACGGTGCGTGGCAGGCGCCGCCCCCGCCGGCCCCCCCCTACAGTGCACGAGCCACGCCTCAGGCTCCCGGCCCACCTGCATATCAAGCTAATAATGACCATTATAATATTAACATGCAAAATATGTCACCTTAGAATCTCAAACAATTGCTAAGTACTTAAGTGCCTTATATGAGTGATGTTATATTAAGATACTATTGGAGTGATTTTATTTTGTATTATGTTATACATTTTGAATGTATGTAACGAGACCAAAAGGAGTGTAAATTTCCTTTTATATTATTATTATTCTCCGTTTTAACACGCATGTGATTTGATACGAATTACTCTTGTTTTGACAAATAATTTTTAAATTGTATTTTATTGGGTACTTAATGCAAGAGTCATTGTTGATATATTATTAAAATGTTAGCTTTAATTCAATTAAGTGTTTAAGTTGCTGCCAGAATTAGGTTAGAGTAGAAATATTTATAATAAATGATACACTTGACAACGAACATTCCAGATAGTTACAACAGTAATATCTAGCACAAGTTGAAAACAGTATTGAGGCACAAAATAAATGTTTCTCTCAAGTAAATGTACATGCCTTCTACATTCCAGTTATTAGTTATTGTAAAAATCATTGGAATTGTTATTAAAATTATATTTTAATTATTTGTAAGAGTTTTGAATCCCAGTAAGTAGAGTATTTTATTGAAGCAAGAAAAGAAAATAGATTATCATACTATTTCCGTCCAACGCAAATATTTCATACTTAATTATACACAACAATACTTCATAATTCTCGAATTTGTAGTGTATAGTTTTAGCTTTTATTTGATACTATTGTATTGTATTTTTAAAGTTATAATTGAGACTTGTATGTATGTCTCAATAGTAATAAAGGACCAATTTTGTACCTAGTAATTAGTTTAGATTACAACGAGCTTTATTAGTATAAGGTATAGGTTATATTTGCACCAGACTATCTGGATTTTTTATACCAAATATACACCTCCATTCGAAAAACCCTTTATTATTTCACACACCAGAAATTCTAATGGTGATATGGTGTCGGATCAATGCAAGCCAGTACGTATGCGTATAACAAACTATGAGCATAGTTCGTCCGTATACGCATCAGTAGTCTCACTAATCAAGTACTCTAAGTTGCGAAAGTAACAACTACTCGGTACTCCAGGCTTTCTAGGAGCTGGGATGGATGATCGAATAAACCTCGCAAAATATACTCTGCAGAGTTGCGAGAAAAAACCTCGCCCATACCCAACAAAAATTAAACAATATATAAAGAGCATTGGAATTTTATTCTTATAATACATTCTAATAGGCACAAAAATATATCACAAATTTTATAACACTTTCAAGACTAGCCGATTTTGTACAGAAACGATGTTAAATTTTTTTAAGTACTTGTCTAGAAACCAATGGGGCAATGTAATGCACGAATAAAAATGCTTCTGAAACTTCCAATTTAAATAGATATTGGGAGTAGTTAACAATAATAAAAGTAATGTGTGCACTTGAAAATGTTCTTACATGACTTTAAATGCATAAAACTAAAACATTTGTTGTGATTATGTATAAATAGACTACACAGTTGGAAAAGAAGTTATAATGAGAAATGTAATCATTGTACTTAAAATAATTGTTACTGGTTAAATATATTCTGGGTATACATTCACACTAGATAAATGAGTGGTACTTCGGATTTATATTACTTCAAAATCGAATAAAGCTGCTAGAGGTACCTATATTTCTGAATATAGACATTTATTACATCAGTTTCCAAAAAAAAAAAAAACAATCGACTCCTGACTTAATTTTTTTCCAATAAGTACCTCTATTACATTTGATTAAGTTTGTAATGTAAATCCATTAACAGTAGAGCATTTAATACTGAGGGTGGCTGGATAGTAGTGTAGGTATTGCTTGGCAAATTTGTATGTGACACTTCCATAGTCCGCGGGCGACGGGGGTTTATTTGTAGTGAAGTCCCCCGCTACCCGTGATCGTAGGGGGTGGTTATAGTCACTGCATACGTAACGAGATAATACCTCCAGGTTCCATTCGTGTCTACGTGACATATACTCTTTCATTATACATTTTGTAAGAAACAATATTTTTAAAATGTCCTGTCCCGTCCCGTTTGTATAAAAACTCGTGACGTATCCCGTGTTTATATGGGCGCGAGCGTGCGTCTCTCTTTGGGCGTTAGCGCGGGGTGCCACACGTCCACGATGAGCACGAGTCGAGAGCCCGTGCCGTTGTGCCACACCTCGTGCTCGAAGCTGTCGTCGAACATCAACACCTTGCCCACTTGCCATTGTCTGTTAATACAATATTACTCATTTATTGTTATATCTTATATGTTTTCTAGAGAATTTTGTACTGTCTGCAGTGACAAACTAGCTAACGGAATGTCCTACACTGTCAGGAGCATAGCCCAGGCACTGCCTATTGCGAAATTACTGCTCTTTTTAAACCTATTTTGAAGGTCTTTGGGAACCTCTGCAGTAGTTCAGACACGGATGTGGAAGAAATGAACACGAGCGAACCGTGCTTGGGAAGATCGTATTCAAGTAATGTTAATGAACGGTGCTACTATATTGAATAGTATGATGATGGTAAAAGGTGAAAAGTAACTGGATATGTTGCAATCATCGTGACTCTCTTATCAATAAAAGTCATCTACTAACGGCGGGAAACCAATGGATGAGGGCGGCGAACGATTGGCAAGGTAACGAAAATTGGGGGAGGCGATGTCCAGCAGTGGACATCTATTGGCTGTTATGATGATGATGATTAAACATTGGTGAAAGCCTCAAACTAGGATCTGGCAAAACTTAGTCTTGGTAAGTATTTTCTAGAACTGCAATATAAATAACTAAATATTAATCAAGCAAATTACCTTGTCTCTTGGTCCACTCTTAAGTAAGTATCTTTGGTATTGCTGAGACCTAAATGCATACGCAGTCGACAGTTGGTGGGTCCGACGTGCGGTCGCACGTGCGTGCTCGCCTCCATCGCGCTGAACTTGATCTGACCGCGGCGACAACCCGCGGCCGCCGCTTCTGACCGAACAATACTACACGTCACCGGCGCTCTCTTACATCTACCCGGCACTTCTTGTCCCCGAACAAACAAATCTAATTGAGACCACTCTCCTCGCTCTTTCAATCCCTCCTTTTCTTTCTCATATAAAGATTGCGCTGCAAGACCCTCTTTTAAAATTTCCTTCCACGATTTCTCAAGGGCTCGTGCTAATTTCAAATATGGAGTTTGTTCTATATCCCACCAGGGTCGACTTTTTAGTCGTTCTACGTTATAAAGCGAACGTTGTGAGGGGGACAAGAAATGCCCGAGTTTAGCTCCTCGTTTGTGAACTTCATGGGCTTCTTCGAATCGGCCTAAAAGTAAAAGTGAGTCTCCCAAGTGGTAATAGAAACGAGGCTCTGTGGCCGAACCAGTATCTCCTTCTAGGGCTTTTTGAAATGCTTCCACTGCTTCTTCGAGGCGATTATGTTGAGTTTTGAGTATGAAACCGTGATGAGCCAAAGCGAATCGATCGTCTGGCCATTTTTTAAGCGTTTCTTTGATTACGTCTTCTGCAAGATCAGCCCTGGAAAATCAATAATTGATATTATACACAAGCCTTTTAAAACAAAAAGTATTAAAAAAACTCTTCATTTATTAGTGTCTCAAAAACAACTGAGTCACATGCTGCAAGAATTGAAAAAGATCACAAGTATACAGGTGAAATCGATCCACTTAAGTATCACCAGTCAGACACATTGCCAAATTAGTGTTTTCTACAGCTTGCTAGTTTGGAGTGCTAAGTTTTCTTGATCAAATAATTATTGTCACATTTTACGATTTTATAGGTTTTACTCTAACCTGAAAGTAAAATCTCTGTACAATCAGGTTAATTAATGAACTCTGCCGAAGTTGCTGCAGAGAATAAGCTTGTACAGTATGGAGTTTTCAAAAGCAGTGCAAAAGGTTACTGCAGTTGCTAATGCACAAGTAATGGTATTGCAAACCTCCACAGACTAGGGTAAATGTATTGCCATTACATATTGTTTGCACCTCAGTAGTGTAGTATAAAAAAAAAATTTAAAAACATACCTATTGGCCATAAGGTAAGAAACAGTTAAATTATTTCTGTAATCTATTACATCAGGAAACCGTCGAATCAACAATCTGTAGACAGGCTCTGCACTCAAGTAGTTTCCTACAAGAGAAATATTTAAGGTAAGTTTTTTTTTCGTTATTATGTAGGTACTCGTATTATGACGGTATTCAGTGAGTACTACTTACCTCTAAATTTTATTCTGTCTAGAGTTCGGTCGGCTATCTCGCGCAGTCTTACGTCAGAAAGACGCTCATTCAGCTTGAGCACGTCTAGGTATGCAGTGATGGCGCGCGTCAGCAGGCGGTTGTCGCGCTTGGCTTCGGCGGACGCGTCGATAGCTCGGGCGAGTATCCAGCGCGCTCGCACGCTTGCCTGCAGCTGGGCCGCGGACACGCGCTCGCTCGCCGCACTCCAGTCGCCCTCAGTACGTTAGTACACAACACACTCACACACGCAGCACACGTGAGCGAACATCCTCCATATCCACCTACCAGTTCTTACTAGTGTATGGATATAGCTTGAACGCTCCTACTCTAATAAGGGTGGGAATTGAAATCGTCGGAGGAAAGACGGGGACGGCCCGCGCAGGGTGCGGGCGCGGACCCTAGCCCGACAATTCCACCGACAATATCATGAAAAATGGCACAACGAGCAAAGTATGGATGGATGCGAATATTGGATGCAAAAATAAAAAATGTTAGTCTAGCCAGTCCTGGAAAATGGTTTGATAGATTCATGAGAATAGAATTTGTAGATACTTGTGTGACTGTACTCATATTATTTAAATTACCTATTGTTGATGTATTCTATAAAATATACATAGAATGCGTATAAGCAAAGCTAGATGTTAGTTATCACGAGCATGCCACTTAGTTTAAAAACATTCACGTGCATTGTGCAATTCATATTGGAACTCAAAATTGAATCAGTTAATACTGCAGACAAAAGAATACACCAACAACCTGGCTTATCACAGTGTGTCAAAAATAATCAACAATGCGAAAGTTACATCAAAAGGATCATTATACATTGTTCACCATTAGGTATATAGTTGAGAAGTGTGAAACCCACACTCGAGGGTAAATATGAAACTTACCATTAATGGTCTACTGAAAAGGTGGGGATATTACCTATGGACAGTATTTTTGATACTATTTGTTCTGTTTTATATATAGTGCTGCTCAAAAACAGAATGACTAAATTCAATGCAATTTATAGGAAGCAACATAAAAAAAAGAAACTGAATTTGCAATGTTTGTCCTAAAATTTTATCTTTGATCAATTACCTGGCGTAGCTCTTCTTCTGCGTTATCGAGCTGCTTACGCCAGTACTTGTCGCTGGGTTCTCCAGGCCAGTCAGCGTCTATACTGTTCCCACCATCTTCTGCAAAAGCGAATAACAGTTTTGTAGCACCCTATAACTGACGATGAATGAATCGTGAATGATATTTAAACGCAAAATGTTCTATTTTGATTATCAGAAACCTGCTATCGAATCTAATATTAATTGTGTTGTTAATTTATCTCATATTATCTGTATGTAAACTGAATATTTACACTAATAAAGACTAGGTACTAATACAACATCTATCAAAAAATTTAGGCAAATAATAAAAATATTAATTCATATCCACTCACGGTACTGTTAGTCATGCCAAGGAAAGTTAATTGGTTAGAAGTGTGATGAAGCCAACAGCGATATTACACGAGCAAGCGGTCACACGCATACAGTCGTGTTTACTGTGTTTTTGTCCCGGCCTTTCCGGTTCCGGCAGTCGTCCGTATTTAGCCTCTAGCCGGCTTAATAGCTCTGCATCATCCACATCCGATATTTCCTCTTCGTCGTCTTCTTCCTCCAATTCTTCTTCTAGTTGTTCGTCATCGATAATCTCAACGTCATCAGGTACATCTTCATCTTCCTCCTGATCTTCAGGTTCAGGTTCTACAACTTTCTCAGGCGCTGAAAAAGCTCGTACAGCAGCTTCATTTTTCTTTTTCTCGATTTCTTTAACGTCTTCTTCGATTTCCTCTTCATCGCTGTATAATTCTTTATCTTCTGTGTCCACATCAATAGTGGGCTCTTCGGCAGTTACATCCTGTGGGGTTGTCTATATGTATTATGCATGTTCACATGGAAATTCTATTACTACAATTACTATCTTACCTTTATGTTAACTAGGAAATCATCTTCTTCCTCTTCTTCACTTTCTTCTTTATAGGGATGTGAAACAGATTGAATATGAGACGATAAATTTTCAAATACCTTTTCTTCAATTGATTTTTCAATTTCTTCTTTAACGTCTATGGCTGAAGCACGTAAAATAACTAATTAAAGGAAATAATGAATTTCGACTAGTATATCTCAAGTAGAAATATTTCGTACCAGTTGGTGCAGTTTCTTCAGATATGAGAGTCATTCGACGGTCAGTCAAGGAGGGCGTGTCCTCTCTACTAGCGTGACCTTCACTTGCTGGTGTATCATCTGTCATGAGAATTAAATTTTCAAAGGTTTGCCGATCATGTGTGTACATTAACTTCCAAGTCTGAGTACACCAATTTTTTGTCTGTAGAGCTCCATCAGAATAAAAGGGGACATGCCATAATATTACAAGGATAGGTAGGATAGGTAGGCAAATGGTTTTTAACTTTCGAGGTAACTGCTTTACATATCGCGAATTGATAGCATAGTCAAATTTAAATTTTTGGAGGAGTTCCAAAAAATAACAATCGATTTAGAAATTCCAATAATATTGATAGTTGGTATTATTGGACTGTTCCTAGCCTGATAGAATTTCAACAAAATTAAGTATTTCGACGTTCAATTTGTTAATATTAAAAGTGAATTACACACTTTTAACTTCATGCTAGCAGACACAAAAGAAATTCGATTGTGAAATAGAAAGTCGCTTGTAAACTAAAGTGGCGTTCAAGCGCTTAAATCATGAGCAATTGCTGTATCCTTATTAAAATTCACAGCAAAAAGTTTTTTATACAAGCGAAGTAATAAACTAGTACACGAACCATCTAAAGATAAGGGTTACCCTAGCCTATAGATATGGCCGTCGTTAGGAGAGTAAATAAAGGGGAATGAAGGGAATAAGGGCGTAGACAGAAAAGGAAGGGTAAAAATTGGGATAAAATTGGGCCTCCAGCACTTTCACCCACCGACCGAAACGCAAAAGTACTGTGACTACTAGTGTACGGCGGTATTCTATGAAAAGGTTTACTTTCTAGGTCGAAACCGCCCATTCATAGTGAAATTAACAGTTATCTAGTACCGTAAAGAGTTCATAGTTAAGATTAGTAGAGTACGCACCGCGCGGGGCAACGACGCGGCTGACGACCGCGTGTGTGGCGACGAGCAGCGCCCCACCCACCGCCAGCTTCAGCCACACTGCAACACACGCGCCATACGATTTATTACGTATTCGTTAACGCATTGTGATCATCAAAGGTCGTAATGATAGCGGGCGGAGCAGGATGGCGACGGGCGGAAGTTGTAATGTACTAGCTAATATAGTAGACGTCAAATAGTGCCGTCCGTCGCATTCGGCGTGACTTCTACTATGTCACTAGTACATTTGAATACCTTTCGCAAAACGACTAACACCGTAACAGCAAATTTTACTTATTTATTTTTTAATATTATCACGAATTTGTAAAACTGCGTATTTATTTTTATCTTTAAACGGGCTTTTTTTTTTCAAATCGTGATAATATTGAAATAAGTATGTTTTAGTGTGGTCTCTGTAAAATTTGCTGTCATGGCGTTAGCCGTTTTGACGAATTAAGGAATCTGCCCACTACACCGGACCATACCCATGACCGTGCTATGAACGTATCAGGATCAGCCAGCAATACGATATACGCTCTACTATGCCTACTAGAGTGTAAAATTTACGTAACAAACCCGTGCCGTCCGCTTATCATACCATACCCGTACATAACAGTGTAAGTGACCGGAGCTTCCGCATGCCATCACCGTATCGTCCGAGTGTCATAACCGTACGGTTTCTGTTGTCGCCTTTGTAGTAATTTACCTACCTGTTTCCATATAAGGCAGACGCGACGGAAAGATTAACCTTTTGTCAAGAGTATTAATAAGATAGAAAGCTACTTATTAGAAAATTGTTAATGAGGGAAGCAGAGACGTGGTCGCTAACTATGGGTCTTATCAGAAGGCTCAAAGTCACTCAGAGGGCGATGGAGCGGGCTATGTTGGCCGTCTACCTGCGCGATCGTTTAAGTAACGAAGAAACCCGCAGGCGAACCGATATATAACCGATGTGGCTCGCAGAGTTGTTTCTTTCTCTTCAACTGACGGCCGTTGGGACAGTAAGGTTCTAGAGTGGCGACCACAAACCGGAAGACGCAGCGTGGGCAGACCCCTAACAATGTGAACCGACGACCTTATAAGGGTGGTGGGCAACCGATGGATGAGGGCGACTAATGGGCGGGCAACCGATGGACGAGGGCGACTCATGACCGGCCAAGGTCATGAGCCGTGAGTCGCCATAAAGGTTCGTACATGGCACGCGACGGTGCTGGTCGGTGACGAAACGGTCTAGTGGGCATAGTCTCATACTTTTCAATACGAATATTTTTTTTACTGATACGTTCATAGCACGGTTATGGTATGGTACAGTGTAGTAGCCAGAATCCTTAAAGATATCAATTTATAATCGCTGACGTTGTGTCGCTACCCTGCCCCGCCCGCTATCTGTTTCGACCTTAAGACCAAAGGCTGTGAGGAAATCGCTCAAAGATAAGCTAACAATAATATTACGCGTGTGTTGCTTACGAGTAAATCATAAGAGATTATTGTACCGTTTGGTACCAATGTTTAGTAAATAATAATACCCAGAAAGAACACTGTACTTGAAAAAAAAATGTAGCGAGAGGTCATTGCAGACAGAAACATAGTCTTGGATGATAATATTGATACTTAACAAATAAAAAATAAAATATTAAAACCGGAGATCAATGCAAACTTAAGACTTTTTTAATCAATAACTTACAATTAAAATACCACACAGAAATTTTTTAGTCATCAGCGTGTTAATAAACTCTGATAACTGAAAAATATGCTGTGTTCTCAATAATAATGTAGACGTAGGTACGGGCTATGCTTTGATATTATTTTATTAAACTTAATAAAACACGTAGCACAATTAAAGCTTAGGGCGAAATAAAAGAATATTAATTTTAATAACATTTATTCGTACAGATTCATGATAATATTTAATTTAATTGTTAGGTTTATTTTAAAGTTAATAAATACTGAAACCATAAGCTCGTAGTGACAGTTAAGAGGCTAAGGATAATCTACAAAGTTTAAAGCAAATGCAAGGCAAAATAAGCGAATAGCCATGCCAATATACAACATCACTTACCATGGGAAGCCTGAGCTTGTTCGTTCCGCAGTTCTTCCTGCCGTTTCTCGTATTCTTCCTCTTCAGCCAGTGTGTCTGCTGGCTTAACCGTTGTAGTCTCGTCGTCTTCCACCTGACAGACATGTGTTTATTAAACAATTGAAAATGCATGAATCTCGTTATTTTTATGCAAAATACGCACAAAGTCATGGAGTTGCAACACCAATATATTTACATGATCTAAAACCTTTTAGGGTTACGTGAAAGCTGTTTATAACGTAAGTAAAGATAATGTTTACAGTTATTTTACTATGAAAATAACGCCATGGAAGTTTTTAATGTATTATTTGCATAAGAATAGAACTGTAAGCATTATGGTTACATACTTTTTATATAGCTTTCGAGTTTTTTCACGTAATCCCAAAAAGCGCTCTGAAAACCTTTTTAAAGTATAGCTCCGATTAAATGATAAAAACCACGAAATATGACACCAAATTGCGACGCGACGTTGCCACTCATGACGCGTAAACGCTATACAATTTTTAAATGAAATTGTTTAAAATTGACTGTCCATAATTTACCTCCAGTTTCTAAAAGGCTGATCAACGAAAAATTTACTAATCACCTGTTGAATCTCATGTGAAGTACCTAAAAGCATGGAGAATTAGTGACGTTTGATCTAATTTGTTATAAATTAGATTAAGTTAACCTAATTATTCATGCTTTTTGCAACACAACTGGTACTTCACATGAAGTTAACAGGTCATTATTTAATTTTTCGTTGATCAGCTTTTTGGAAACTGGGGGTTAGAGATACAGTCTCGAAAACAAAATTAAATCATAAAAATAACAATAGCTATTTTAAATATATAATAATACCTCAGCTAAAGGTTTTCCTTTAGGTGCTATTACGCGTTCAACAAATGGCAAAGGTTCATCAATTTCTGCTTCCAGAAAGTCTTCGTCCTCAACGCCTTCTTCTTCCTCGTAGGGGATTTCGGCGGAAAATTCTATATAAAAAAAAACAAAGATTTTAGTTTAAAAATTAAAGATATACTTACAATTTTACCGGGACCGGGACCTTGTCGTCAAATTGAAACAAGCTGTGTTGGTAAGAAGTACCTTTCGATCCGCATCGTTCAAGTACTTCTTGTGGTTGTGGGAAAACACTATAACTCGTAAAGACTGCGAAACCGATATTCTCGGTAGAGGTACAAATACAATTTTCGACAATCACATGAAGATAACCAGAGAGAGAAAAGGGAGGGGGGGAGCAAAGGGAGAGCGAGAATCTAGAACACCTGTGTGAGTCATAGAGCGAAGGAAAAGTCATATAATTTTCTAGATACTTTGGAGCTACATAAAGTAAAATTCCTAAAGGAGAGATCAAGACGAATAATAGTAATGTATTATGATGCAGAATAAATAATAGAATAGTACAAATATTTACAGGTAGACACACTCTATAAAAAAGAACTACATGTGCACAAAGTAAAAAGGCAAACAAAAGCATACCTTGGCTTTTATCACTGTCATCTTCTGCTGCCTGAGTTGGTTGTTCTTCAGACAAGGCTTCTTCATCAGAGACTTCTTTTTCAAGCTTCTCCACTTCTATTTCTGAATCTCCTTCTTCTTCATGTTCCTCCTGTTCCTGCAGTAATATTTTATGATGGTATTACAGTTGACAATAAATGGGCGAGAAGAGGTGTAGTAACGGTTTAAACGAGTCTGCCCCACTCCTACTGGAATCCTAGCTACTGCCTTGGCTGTTATTATCCTAATAAATAATGGATAAGTGATAGACATATATAAGTATATGTTTATACGTGTTCTAGAAACCCTGTCACAAGCTATAATACATGCTTACTTTGGATCTAGATGGCTGTCGTAAGTCTGTGTAGTTGTTGTCTCATTATATAATGTACCGTAACAAGGAGAAGGGTATGTTCATTTAATTTATCGCAGTTTTACATAGAAGTAAGAATCATAATATCTAACAAATATTAAATGTGGTCGTACAGCAAGGTTAAAAATGCAGCCGACATGTAATTTCAATATTTTTACAGATTTTTACGACATCTACGACTTCGAAAACAACAATTATACTCATACCGCTATTTCTGTGCTATTGTAAAATATACCATTATAACAACAATTTTCTTCTAAACTACTACACTACTCTTAAATCTTGATATACAAAGAGTTAGTTGTAGGTAAATACTATCTACGTGCGAAAATGCAATATTTGAACAACAACACGCAAAAACAGAAAAATATTTTATTACCTACATCGTGGCATTTTAACTTCTTAGAATAAGCTGTAGTATAAATACACATGAAAACACTGTAGTATAAATTAGTGTTATTTTTATCAAAACTGTTAGATTCTAACATCAACTGCACTTGTTTGTGCACTCGAACATTGTGCATTTTTTTAGAATTTGAAAAAGCTTTAGCATGTTAGTGCCAATCAAATCAGAAAATCATTTTATTCGCGTCAAACGTCACACTGCACCTCGTCGTCATTATCATTTTCCTCATCTTCTTGACTGTGTAAACTATTCTTGTCATCATCACCATCATCGCCATCTTTTTCTGTACTTTCGTTATCTGCGCTGTCGTTTTGCAAATAGTCATCGTCATCATCATCATCTTCGGCGTTATCGTGTTCGTCTACTTTTCGTATGTCGTCATCGTCTTCATCATTGTCTTCCTCGCTTTCGTTGTTTCCATAACCGAATTCGTCATCATCATCCTCATCCTGTTAAGTTTTAAAAATGGAATATAGTCTGCATAAAAAGTAATCCCAAATACCAACTGCAAATGCAAGTCACACCTCATTAGCTTCTTCTAACTGTTGTTCTTCACTGTTGTCATCTTCTCCTTGACCTTGATCATTGTCGTCATCATCATCATTCTCATCTTGTTCTTCATCTGCATCATTAGTTTCATCTTCTTCATCATTTTCAAGATCTGCATCATCATGATCAATTTCGTCTTCGTCATCTTGACCACTTTCATCTTCATGGACATGATCTACTTCATCAGTTTCATCATCATGTTCGTCATGGTCATCTTCTTGACTAACTTCATTTCCTTGATCATGATCATCATCATCATCCTAGGTTCCAGATTAATTAAAATATGCTTGAATATTACTTGTTAAAATATAAAAGATAATATATTAATAGTCTCAAACCTAATATTTTATAAGCATAATTTTATTATACTCACAAGTGTCTCAAATTAATAACTGAGATAGTGGTAGTGTACTACTAAACTAACTTTGAAGTTTGTGTGTAAATAGTTGTTTATGAATCCAACTCACTTCAAAAAAATGTATAAAACAATTAAATAATAATGTTATGAAATAGTAATGAAATTTGTTAATTTATCTAAGGAAATTAAAATTGGGATGCTAATTATAAAAATGATACGAGCAATGTTTGGAACTATATTCTAATTTGTTCCATAAAACAAAAAAATAGAAAAGTATAGGTCAATTAAATTTAGACAATGAGTTAAGACAGTCTAGGTAAATTCTAACTTTCACTGACTAAGAAACACAATTTGAAAGAGTTAAGTTTTTGGAGAAGTTGGAATATATGGCAGGTTGAATTTCACTTTTAATTAAGCTCTCTTAAAAATTAAATGGCCACACTACTTATTTGGGCCAGCATTATAAGATTTAGAAGAAAGGAGGTTTCTTGTAGTTAGCAAGTTTCAAGATGCAGAATAATGAGTGATACTTACATGATGTTTCAGTAGTTCTAGTGTATGTTCATCATGATGATCATCATCAGGTGCATCTTCAAGCCAACCCTCTAAAACACCAGAGTACCTGGATTCCACTGAATTTGCTTCTACTGTAACATTGAGAACAAAAGTATAGTACCTAATTTAAATTTCTATAAAGTTTAGTGGAGAAAATGTGAGTAAGTACATGAATTATACTGACATTCTGATATGCCTCTGTTTTCCAATATGATCAAACCAATCAGAGTAACAAGTACAGCCAGCAAGGAGAAGAATATGACTTTAGCACACCAATGTCCACCAGTGCCATGTTCATGCTGTGAGTGCATAAACACATCTCCTTCGCCTAAAACTGCCGCCGTGCCACGAGGTTCTTCCACGCCTAACTCATCTGTAAATCAAATAATTAGCCTTACATATACTATTTATTCTTTGCACTTCACAATTCTTTAGTTCGCTAATATTTTTTACCTTTCTTCCTTTTCTTATCTTTACGTTTTCTTGGCTGCACGTCGCCTGACATGGTTCACAAAGACTGGCGCTCCGTAGGCGACAGAGATTCACTTTAATGTTTCATAACCCTGAGTAAACAATGAAGATACAATGAACTTGTATTTATATTACGCGTAAAACAATATTATCCAAATGCGCAATTTTCATGTATAAAGGAAATGTTTGGCGCACGATGTAATTTTAAAATAACCTACGTTCAAAAGTATGTACCGCCGCAGCTTTCTTCAATTTATTTTAGAATTTAACCTAAAAATAACCGGCAAAGACAGCTGAGGAGGGAAACGGGATAGACGATAACTAAGTTCAGAAATTTAAGGAAAACAAATTGACGGTAAACTAGAAATAAATCATGTTTAGTGCGTAAGTTAAATAAAAAATTATAAATATTGTGATTCCTCTAGTATCAAACCTAGGATTAGGATAAAATACTTAAAACTATACTTTTCTAAGCGAATGACATACTTTTTAATTCTGAACTTTCTTACGAGTGTCATTGTCAACTTCTGACATTAGCGATGCGAAGTCCTGCTAGTGCTGCCACGTGTTTATTTTGTTTTTCCTAATTTAACCCTTTCATGGACACTACTGTAGATACAATACAATAGATTTTTTATTGTCATCACAGCGAGTGTTAAAAACAAAACAAGCAGAGCCTGTTATGAACTAGCAATCATACCAAAACTATTTACAAGTTTTTTGGCGTCATTTACTTCAGTCGTTTTCCTTTTTCTCTTTTGCTTCTTTACTCCCCTCTAACTACATAGTCGGCAACGGCTTGGTTGTGTTTTTTCGAAGCATAGTAGGAATAATGCTTAGATAACACAGCCATGTCAATAGGTTTCGGTTACCACTTCCCATCATCCATCACAAAGCCGCTTTTGGAATGGTGGCTACCACCTCTAGATTTCACTGACTGATTTCCAGGCACAGTCGAGTCATTTCGTTATTAGTGTAAAATAAAAAAAACAAATGACATAATATCACGCTTTTAAATTTTATCTAAGGTAGTTAATTATTTTTATTATGATCACTATTGATGATCAGTATGATCACCAACAATCCTTTAATGTCAGTCAGTCATAGTCAAGTTCGTGTCAGTCATGCATGCTGATCGTGGAATGACTTCGATAGATCTAAACTAACGTCACCACACTTTATTTTTAATAAATAAACTAATTTATAAAGCCAAAGAGTATGTTTGTTTGTTTGAACGCGCTAATCTCTAGAACTACCATTCAGATTTGAAAAATATTTTTGTGTATGATAGTTCAGTTGTCGAGGAAGGATATATTATAGTCTATGTAACATTACATAATATATGCTACTGGCGACGGGAGAAGAGCAGTAAGCAAAGACGTGGCTGAAATCGCGCCGCGAGAAGCTAGTATTAAAATAAAACTATTTAATAAAAACCTTTTCTTTCTTCAGTCCTAGAAAAATAAAATATTTGGAAATTTTTAGAGTCCAAATCTCCGAACAAGGACTAATCCTTGTTCTGAGTTCCAAATGAACTTTTTTCCAATTATGAAGGGAAATTACCAGAAAGAGTCGGTTGAATTGCCAGTATTTGTCTGACAATGACAATCTGACATTGACAGTTTATGCAACCATCGCATCCCGTCAACCATTTCCAAATTTCCAATGTGCCATCTTTTGTTTTCACGGAAGATGGTTGTCATTTAATTTCATTTACATTTTTTCTATTTTATCATTGTAATATACCATTCATATCATCAACAAGAATATAATTCTACACTTGACGCTGGCAGAAATAGCTGACACAATCGTCGGCTCTGTCGCCAAAAAAAAAGAAGAAGAACCATTTCCAAAACAAAACAAGATTTTCGATACATTAAAGCATTTAAATTTAATATTCAATAGATTAACGAGATATGTCAGTAGTTATATTATAAAGAAGATACCAATTAAACATATTTTCCTTCTTACTTCCGAAATTCACGTAAATGACAGGAATTTTAGTAGCACACTTTAAAATAACAAGATGAGTGAAGTAATAGTTTTATGTGATGGCTATTCGACAATGAGCGGTAAAGATCAGATGTCTGCAAATTGCAGTTGTACTTTAATTAAAGGCCCCAATAATATCATTGTTGACACAATGACTGCCTGGGATTCAGAAAAAATACTAATGGGTATGACTGCGCCATTATTGCTTCTTACTTTTGCATTTATATGTATTAAAAAGTAGTAGAGTGCTTGGAGCAGTTTAAAGTAAAGAAACTTAGAGTAGGCCTTAAGTCTGAGACATCACATTGAATTGTCTCTGACATCAGTTTTGTTTAGAAAGTAAACAAAATCTTTTAATTTAGTCTTACCTAAATTGCATTGTATTTTATTTTCAGCAATGGAAAAACATAATGTGAGACCTGAAAATATAAACTATGTAATTTCAACCCATGGACATTCTGATCACATAGGAAATAACAACTTATTTAGGAAGGCTAAGCATATAGTTGGATTTAGTATATCATTCCAAGATCATTATTATATGCATCCATTTGATAAAGGTATTGTGTATTTTTTCATACTTATCAAAATGAGTATGTGTTCCAGGTGTAGTGGAGACTATCCCACTAGTAACCATCTTTATCTTGTAAGTTACATCATTACATGTTAGATTTGTGATTGATGCCTATGGTGCCTGATCCTTATGCACAAGTTTAAGCTGATACCAATGTTACTTTTCAATATCATAGATAATTATTTCTTGAGCATCTTGAAAGGTTATAGGCTATGTAGCATCACACTACTGGCGACGGGAGCAGAGCATTAACCAAAGATGTAATTCGCATGGGTGATACTGCACTGCGGGCAGCTAGTTATTTACATAAGTGTAAAAGAAAATGACCAAATGAAACCGGGAATAGTAACAAAATTAGCACAATAAATTGTGCATTTATTACCCAAGAGCAATCTTGACTAGATAAAAATGTATTTGGTTATTTTATTCTTAACCACAGTTGCTTATTTTTGTAGTTACCAATATTTTCTTATCTCAAATTAACTTTATCTAACTTAGGCTTGCACACTCAGTCCAAAACCAGTAACTTCCTCTAGAGGTAACATTTTTAGCGGACCTTACTGCTTCTTATGCATTTGGAGCCAGTGTATAGACTGGTATCCAGATTGTTTCCTCTAACACTGAATTTATATTTTCAGGAGAGGAATTTTGTATAAATGATAGTGTTAAAGTAATTCCAACACCAGGACACACACTATCTGATGTGACTGCACTTGTTAAAACTAAGGATAACGAGATTGTGGCTATAACTGGTAAAAATGTTTTGGTTCATTACATCTATTCAAATCAAATGGTTTCTGCTGCATTTAACATATTACATACAATAAATAAGTGTTCAGGCACTGAAAACTTTAATGAAGGGTAGCATACAATTATTGGTCAGTGCTTAAAATGTTTAAAGCAGCTTCCATACTCTGGAACTGTGTGCCATGTGGAAGACATTATGTCACATGGGCCTTTAAATAAAAAAAATACGTATTTTATATGAAAATGTGTATTAATGATTTGCAGGTGACTTATTTGAAAAGTTTGAAGATATAGAGAAACCTAACATTTGGTCAGAAGCAGGTAGTGAGGATCCAGTACAGCAAGTAAGGAATAGATCTAAAGTTGCCAATTTAGCCGACTGGATCGTACCTGGAAGCCTACTCCGAAACATCTCAATCAAATCTTCGGATCCGACCGATGCCCGACCGAAGTTTAGGCCGTGTCCCTACTCCGAAGTATTATCGAATTGGCGAATTTCGGTCGGAGTCACGTGATAACTATCGTGAACGAACAATGAACGAATTAATAGTGTGGTCGGCTACAAAATGTTACATCTTAGTTACGGTTTTACTTTTTTATTATTTTTAAATTAATTATGTATCGGTAAAATGTTAAATATTATGATTTGTGTCAAAAATGAAATAATTAATGTGTCTATGTGATAAAACTTTATTTTTATCCCATTAAAATGATAAAAATGACACATGACTGTCAACTTGCCGTGGCAAAAAAAGATGTGTCAATTTCAGTATTTTGTGAACACAGCAAATCGTAAATCAAAAGTTTTTATCATCTAAAAACGCTAAGTGTTTCCGTGGCTAATGAGTGGAGTGTGTTCTACGAAATTTGTGTGGACTCTCACAAACCCGACACGATTGATATGCATGATGATTTATTTATACCAATGTGTTACTTAAAAGTTTTTTTAACATTATCATGACTTTCTATGAGTTACGAATTAGTTTCTATTTAGTTAGTGTCAAGGATTTGTTGACAGTGTTACGTTTATTTAAATTTAAAATGTCGGCACGAACTTCTGAACAATAGGAGGTGTTCTTCAATTTTCTTAAGGAACATCTTGAGTTGGCTATGGGCCATCTGAGGAGTGTGGAGGGCAGACTACAATCACAGTGCTTTTGGGATGAAATAAGTAGATACACCCTCAATTCAATGGTTGGTTGTACAAAGACTGTACAGCAATGGCAACGGTAAGTTTAAAAAAAACTTCATTAACTAGTGCAAGCTTAGGCTGTTACATACTATTCCCTATTAATCATTTATGTTCACATAACAATTCTATGTAAGAATTCTATGTAATGAATAGTACTTAAGTTAGTATCACTAAATATATTATTAATAATTATGTTTACATTTTTACAAGCAAGGTGTCTAGGTTGATAAATGTCATAAAAACTATACAAATTTCAGGAATAAATTTATTGTGAAAATATATACTTAAATGTTAGATCACAGTTAAAACAATGTTTTACAAATTATATGAAAAATAGAACATATTACATAATTTCCATTTTCGTATTTTCAGAACCAACACCAGCCAGTTCTGCCAGCTCCTAGTGAACAATGTGACAATGAGCCTACACGGAGACAAAATAGACAAATTGTTTTCTTTCATTGTTTCATTTTGCCATAAATAAATATTTGCCATAGGATCCATTTTATTTTGATAATATTGTGAATGTGTATTACCTAGTGGTTTTATAATGTTTATGTTTCTTAAATTAGGTTTCTAACTTTTTTTTATAAGAAGTGTGCGTTAAATTATTACAATGTTTTGTTAATTATTAAAAATAACTGATTTTTATTATTGTTCAAGAGTTTTACAAACTTATGATTTCCTATGTTTAATCTTAAGTAATATGATAATTGACTTAGTTTTTAAATATTACAAATAAATAAGTATTTCAAGTGCAATTATCTAGTAGTGCCTACACAGGTCTGTACTACTTTCTAGATTAACAACCTACCACTTTTTGAGTTTAGTATAAGATACTTTGCTGTAGTATTTGAAGGTTTTAATTAATGTATAAATAAATGTGTTTTAATAACAGTGTTTTACTTACTTAATAACTTTCGCAAGTACTAATAATAGCTAATCAACAAAAGTGTAAAAAGTTAATTTTATATATTATATAGCAAAATATAAATTAATAGGTGGTAGCCTATAATAAATATGTGGTTTACCGGCTGTCTCTGTGTTGTGCATATTGCTACAAAAATAATAAACATGTAAACTGATTAATATTTATTACCTATATAATAAAAGTGTATGCTTGTTTCAGTAGTTTACAGTATTATTTCACAAATTACGACTTATAAAATAATAATGATTAATATTCACTTTATAATATTCTTTGCCGGTTTAACTGAGGTAGGTATAAATCTCCTCGATGAGAGTTTGAAAAATTCCGGACTAAGTATAATTAAAAATAAACTCCACATCCGAAATCTTATATAAGTCAAATCCCTCTCACAACGTAGGCCTCCGACGACGACGCCGTCTTCTACGTTCCAAAAGTTCTTCTTCAAGACACGCTCGAAGAATAAAATACCTTCCTGCCTTTGCCAATATCCTTAAAGCTACTTAAAATAATTTGTAAACTTCTAAAATCAACTTCACTGCCACTATTTAACTAATATTGTATTGAATCTTGCTTCCGAGAATGCTTTCGACGATGAAAAGGTAACTATTTTGTTATCGTGAATTTTGACACTAAACTCCCGAAGAATCGTGTGTCAAATTCAAATCTTCGATCGTGTTTTGCGCGCTCGGAGTAAGCTTCGAGACGAGAAACGTCATTGCTAGTTCGGTCGGCCCGAACTTTGGTACGAATGTATTTCGGAGTAGGAAACGGCCCGATCAACCGACCGAAACTTTAAAAATTGACATTCGGAGTAGGCCTCCTGGACATGGCCCGAAGTTTCAAATTACAAAAGAGATTCGAAAAATTCTGCAATCTCAAAATAAAGACAATAATTGTTGTTTCTGACAGTGAAAACTATTTTATGTATTGGTGTTTGTAAAATGTTTATGCGAATATACAGGATTTACATTTTTAATTGTAATTATTAACTGTATTTTCTTTGGTACCTTACAAAATAAGTAAGTGACAACCTCATAAGGTGGGCGGACAGTCATTGGATAAGACTCACACCAACCCAACATCGAAAGTTGCGCGATACTTTGTGAGGCCTATACAAAGACACTCACTGCTTTGCTTCCCTGAAGTGACGACTGCTGGGGCAGAAGGTTCCCAAGTGGTGTTTAGGTAAAAATTAAACAACATTTTAAGTCAAATTTTATTACACAAGGAAATTCAATTTGCTTTTAGTTTTTAAAACCAAGCAGATTTATTTTAGACAAAACAAATGTAGAAAAAACACTCAGTGGGTAAAAGTTGTTTAAATAATAGGAAACTCTTGACACAAAACAATTTAAATCTTGACAATATGAGATCATATCTATTAATAATCATATTTACTTTTAAATTTAATATTTAGGTATATTCAAATAGTAATTTATCATTTATTATCTTAAAATATTTCGTTTAGTTATTAAACCAAATAATTGAAACTGAACTCTAAAAAATTTTACCAATAAAGTTTCTATTTTCACATTATCTAAAAATATGGTTTTACAAACCGGCTAAATCAGTTTTTCCCAACAATATTATTCGGCATAAACAATACATTTTAGACATGCTTGATACCAATAATACTTAAAAAATATTTGCCAGCAAATTAATACAACCCATTTGATGGAATAACGAAGAGTTTATAATTCGAATTTTTCTAAGTCGAGCTGTCGTGCTCAATACATACATAGTAGACTAGATTGTTTTACAATGAAAATATTATAGATAAATACATGAGCAGCTATACAAGGCATATACATGAAGCTTAAGTGTAGAGATATCACGAAATTTCGACTATTTTCGATAGAGATAATATAAATGACCAAAATAACATTAAATTTCCGTTTGCTAAAATACATAAAACATAGTCTGTCACTTACCTGGGAGTGCTGTGTACATGACTCCCAAACATCTAATATCTCCCTACATATTTATAAATTAATTGCATTGTAGCTATGGTAGGCTACTTGCACTATGCAAGTTTTTTAAGAGATTACCTTTTCGCATTCTATTAGTAGCAAGGTACCTAAGAGTTCAATGTAGCTTCATGATTGCCTGACTGATTGAAAAATATACCTATGTATGGAGGGAGTTTTTTTGTCAATAAGTTTGAACATGTGAAACTTGCATCATGTAAATACACACGATGTACACTACCTTGTGCTTGTCCTGAATAAATGTTTTTCTTTATTACTAAATAGTTTTACTGAATATATTTAAATTATCAGATCTTGTATCAGGATTTCATATAAAATTCACTACGAATTGTTTTATTTGGATAACGTTTACGATTAGTTTTACCACAGGCTGGGTATAATAGCAACATTGTTAGCTAACATGTTTCTTTACGTATTATAGGGGATTAACACAACATCCCTCACTTTAAACCAGAACTGGAAGCAAACGGAACAAGTAGATATACATCATAGACATAATATGCTTCACTAAGAGAACATTAAATATATTAGAGACAATTACACAGAAAGTTTAGAAAATGTAATAACATACCTACTAAACGTAGCATTTGATTCGCCATTTACATTAAAACAAGTGGATATTTACGTTTTATATGTTACTTCCAGTGATACCTTCTACAGAGATCCTTGTGTCTACCAGTCCAGGCCATAATTGCTGCGTGCAATGATTAAAACGGAATTTCCTATTAATTATAAAGTTTTGTTTCTGCTACCAGAGCAAATTTTATATCACAGCCGAGGATCACTAACGCTACAAAGCTCAAACATGCCCATATCCATTCCGAACAGTAATCGATAGCTGCAACGAAAAAAGTGAAATAAGTATTAAACTAATGCATACATAAAATATAACCATAAAATAATACCTATGTATAAAGCATGACCTATAAAAATTTAAACAGACGGCGACAAAGTTACTTTTATATTGGACCTAACATTTCCGCAGCGAGGCTTCGGTAGTGAGACAGCGGGCGCGCAGGACGGGACGGCAACGCGACGTGAGCGGTATAATGTATTTTTTTTACATAAAACCTATGCAGGGTGGATAGACGGACACGCGTTCCCAAGTATCCACCCTAGGGTGGCTGTTTTAGGGTGGTTAAACGGAATAACCCTCTTTTTTAATGAGTAGCAGACGAGACCAGCCCACTAGATGGTATGTAGTAACTGTCGCTCATGGACGAACCAAGAGAGACTCTGTGAAGCCGCTGCCTACAGTGAGGGGAGTGGTTTAGGTGAAGGGATTTTGAGGGAGTTGAAGAAAACGAAAAGGGGAGGAATTGGGCCTTTGCCGCTCTCCGTACTAAGGTGTCAAGACGAGCGCGACGGCGCGGTGCTTTGTAATGTCTACTTTATTAGTTTTACCTACGGGGCGGTTATTAAACGGTATACAAAAGTATAGGCAAAATTACTAAAATTAAAACATTGCACCTCATCTCGTTACAAAATGTTTCACTTTTACACTAAGTATATGCAGATAAAACGAACTGTCCTTTTACGTTGAGAATAAAAAGTGAACATGCTAGTAAAAAGTCGTAGCTGCAGCACAACTTGACAGAAGCTGTACAAAAATATTAAGTAAACCTATAAACAATTTACCTGTGGGTCAATGCTTGTAGGAACAGGCTGTGGCTCGTCGATACAGAGATCCGAATCTGAATCTGTCCTCCGTAACGAATTGTCCTGTGAACATAAAGTATACTACTTAAATATTATTTTTTACAAGTCCATAAGATAAATCAAAATAAAAGAAGTCTAAAACATTTTAATGCGGCGTTTTTCTGCCTACTAAAAGTCAAAACGATACACAACTGCAAGATAATATGCAAACGTCGGTAATTAGTTTCACATCCTGTGAAGCTTTACACATGAATTATTATTTGCCCACGGCCAGCCACTCATGGATCAAACCACGACAAGAACTTGCAAGAATACTCGAGCTACTCTGTCGCCACTATATAGGTATCTTTTTCGTGTTATAATTTGTCATAGCAAAAACGCCATTACTAAATTAAATAATAATAAAATAATCAAGGTGGACTTACTGCCTGTGTGTACTGGTGCGTGGTAGTAAGTACCCTTGCGATGGGTCTCATAAACGCCGGCAACGTTTCTGTGAGCGGCGGTCTTGCGTGCGTCAACAGAGGCTTTAGCAGTTTGGAGTCAACAGCGCCCCATAGCCGGGCTAAGCGCGCTTTCTGACCGGTTGCGCCGTCGCCGCGGTCACGTGGAGTATCCTATCATACATTTCAAAAGTATTAATAATTACTCTAATTTTTATATACATTTTATCATATAGTAAAAACGTAGGTATGAGGAGTATTTTAACCCTCATCGTGTAAACCAGATTAAATAATCACAAAATCGTTTTAGTGCAAATGAGAAGCCTCGTACCTAAAGTATTATATTGTCAGCTAGCATAGTGTGTTATTGTTTGCAAAAGCTTGTAAATATAGTAAAGAGTTTAGACAGCATTATTAAAAATTAGTAAATCACAAGTATTTCAAGAGAGATGCCAATAAATAATTTTATTATGGCTTGACAACGTCGTATTTTAGAAAAACAAGAACATTCATTACAAGAAAATTTAAATTCAAAAATTTTCTGTAAAAACCATACTATTCAAATTGATAAAATATATTATTTTTATTAATCAGATGATTTCCTAGGTAGATGAAGTTCCCTAAATCAGGAACTTAATCTACCTGTAAGTACCTTCAAGTTTAGAAAAATGTAAATATGCCAATAACATGAATCTGCCAGCCCGCATTAAAATATACAATATCCTAATGTTTTCTGAATCTCAAAGCCAAGTAAAACAAAATAATTAAAAAGGAGTCGTCATCATCAACTCATCATCATATCAACCAAAAGCCGTCCACTGCTCCCCCAATTTTTGACACCTTGGCTGGTCTATTTTTATAAAAACGGGTCTAATATAAGTAAATATATGATGTATTTAAAGCAAGTACTCAGTCAATACAAACATTTTGTGTAGGTACTAAATTGATAGTTATTTTTATGTAATTATTCTGAAAATTAACAACGGGTAGGTACAACCACACTAAAAGACTTTTACACGATGCAAGTATTACAAAGCAAGTGGGATGAGAGGCAAATAACACTACACTTGCATGGCAATAGGTGCATTATGTAAATCAGTTCTAATTTTAGGGTAAGTGATGGGTACTTTAAGCAGATTTTAATGATTAAATAAGTATACAAAGGTAAGTATGACTTAAAATATGTAACAAAAATTACTAGTGAACTGGGCGTAAACTTCGCTTTACATGAAAATTAAAAAAAAAAAAAATTATTACCGTTTTCTATGCGTCTCAAGTCAAAATATAACTTAGACACTTTTTGCTGATTAGAGAACCCATTAATCCATAACACAATTATTCACACCAAATACATGCATCAACATGCTATAACACTGCTTGAATACATGCATGTTAATGGTGAGTAAATTTTTAATTAAACAGATTTATAAATAATAATAATAATATAAGTAAAATTATTTACATACTTCGATACCGTTTAGTTCCCAAGGCATAACCACTTCTTTTGCTCCATTAGCCCACTTAACTACCATGCGGCCTCTCTAGATATTAAAAGAAAACCAAACAAAGCAGTAAAGTAAAAGTAATAGTTCATGCATACAACTACTACCTACATGAAAGTACATCATATTTTATGTTTTCTATTAATTTTCAATGTTACTATCGTTTTTAACCACGAATTGCAAGACTAATAAATTGTTATATTTTAGTAAATAATTTTTAAATTGACCTTGTAATAAATACTATTTAAATAAATTTGTAAGTAAAAATAATAATACAATTGTTATTTGTTAGAATATGACATAGTGTTTTTTATTATGATTTGTGTTGTGATAACATTTGGTTAGATTAGTAAGACACGTGCAAGAATGTTGAATGCGTGCATTATTTTATTAGTCTTACTGTCGATCTGTCGCAACAGGCCAGTTGCGTTGAGTCCAAGTTACGTAGACCGAAACCCATGTCAGCGGGCTGAACAACAAATAAAGTTTAATATCGTGTTCATATAACGCCAAAGGCTAGAACATTAGAGTCTTCGCGTAATTATGTAAAAAACGATGCTATGAAGATATAATGTCTTATCAAAAAGTTTCGAGTGTACCGAGGGTCTTGGAAAGGAAAGGTATATCAATCTAAAACTTAGAAACAGTTAGCTAGTTTGTCTACCAAAAGGATTCGATGGAAAACAGGCACTACCAAAGTAGAGCCTCTGAGTGGCCAGCAACAAATACATGCGTTTTGTGTTTTAAATATTTTTTAATGTACTTGTTGTGTTTTTTGTGTCATCCTTATTATAGTAAAGGAGGAGAATGTTGTATTTGGACAAGTCAACTGAAAATTATAACAATACATAGCTTTGCCTTTATACGTCTCTAAACATCTCAACGTCAGCTGCTCAGGTAGCGGTGGAGTCAAAGTTATTATTAGAGCATTGAAAGTTGGTAAAAACAAAGTTACGAAGTTTCATACTGGACGAAACATTATTTTGAACTAAGGAGTAATGGTCAGCTGCTTGCAAGTAGGTGGGTTATACGTCAGTCAGGGCGCATGAACCTTGCCAAAATGAACAGCGCCCTTGGTATTTACTCTGAGAACAAAAATTAGACGCAATGCCCCTATGTATGTAGCTAGATACATTAATAAAAATGAATAAAAACATAGAATGAACTTGCATTCAAAATACTAGACGATTCTAAGATCGCGTGAAAATTTACCGTCGGTCATACTCCACTGCGGGTGCGACGACTGACTGACTTTATTGATTACTAGCTGTTGCCAGCGGCTTCGCCCGCGTGGGTTGGCAAACCACCTAAAATATAGCCTATGTTACTCGCTGATACTGTAGCTTTCTATATGTGTAAGATTTTATGAAATTGGTTACGTAGATTTTGAGTTTCTTTATTACAAACAAACATACAAAAACTCAAATCTATTCTCTTTAAAATATTACAAGTAGTTTAGATTCAACATCAATTACCTGCTTACACTGAAATTCATTCGGTGTGAAATTCCTAAAATAAATTAAACTTTGCCTCTCCTGTTATGCTGCTATGCTCTTTTAATTTGTATGAATATTTTTCGCCTATAAGCAATGAAGTATTCATAATAAATATTTTTTGCTGTCTGTACAAGCTGGTCTGCAACAGCTGACTGTGTTGGTGTTATATCAGGTGATGATGACACCTTAACAATTTTCAGATATTATTCACGGTTTGCAAGAGTTTGATATTTGTATATACTTATAATGTTATTTGTATACGTAAAGCAGACCTAGAGGATAAATTCGGCCTAATAAAAAAATACCATTGACTGTAAAAGTATATATTGAATTAATACAACCCTTTCTCCAAGACACCCGGTAAAGATATCGGTCTTAATGATGAAGAACGATATACCAGCAATAGAAGCTAAAGAAAAACGCTTTAAAGCTAACAAATTTAAATTCATTTTCGAAAAACATTTGAACAGTTGTACTGTTCTTAAT
Organism: Parascotia fuliginaria; assembly: GCA_963082885.1. Lineage (NCBI taxonomy): Eukaryota > Metazoa > Arthropoda > Insecta > Lepidoptera > Erebidae > Parascotia > Parascotia fuliginaria. Next base: position 15,082,829 of record OY720172.1, read on the forward strand.
AAGCAGAGTAGATGTATTTACTGAAAGAAAAACATTTAAGAATGTTTGTCACGAAATTCCAGTGTACCTACGTAAAACAATAAAATAAGAGCAGGTATACCTAATTTTATTAACATCTATCAATTGAATAGGAAAAAATCTTAAGAGTCACATTTTTATATTATTTTCAAGTTAATATGCAGTGTTAGCATCATGTTGGGTCACTTTAAAGATGATTGATAATGTAAGAAAAATATATGCTTAATCAAGAATATATAAGTGCCATCTTCAACCTTGACGATATAATTGTGCACAAAATATTTTTCGCCTGAGAACATTAAGTCCATTTAATTCAAGAAGATTTTTCTCAGAAAACGATGTCATATTTTATGTGGTCATATATTATCAAGTTCTTGTTTGGTTTTATGCATATATTTTTGTGTATGTAAGATGATAGAAGGCAGTATGAATAAAATGTATGAACGAACAAAGCTTCATATAAGAGTGCAAACGTAGCGCTATGGTGTACATACCGGTTGACCGTAGTCCGTAGCCTGGTAGAGCTGCCAGAATAATGTATTATTAATTACATGCGCCAACGCTCGCACCTCACGCTCCTAACGTGCCTTATGTACGAGTGAATACGTGCTCTATACTTACAACTTAGCCTACAGTGAATGACAAACTGGACTGCTTTGATACAAAATGGTATATACATAATAAACAAAAAATATTGAAAATTGATAAAATTTTAAAAAAGTACCTATATTTTTTATTTATTGATATTTTTTACATAGCTTGCTTGTGATAGGTTAATTAAAAAAGCTAAGAACCCGTTCCGATTTAATTCATCACGATTTTTTTATCATGAACTGAATGAAATGTTACTGCAAAATCCCGGACTATTTAATCTCGATAATATATTTTTTTATGATTTTATTGTATACATCAACTTGATACTGTAGAATAATTGAAAGGTTAAGAACCAGATACCATCTAATTACCATTTTTGGTAGTTGAGTATCTGTTGTTGTTGCTATCATTAAAAAGTAATCGAGATATTTTAAAGACAAGAGTAGATGTTAATTGTAATACTAAGAACTTATTTGCCGGCGGTAATATGTAGAAGCCCAGTTCTGACGCATTTATAGTCAGTAGAGCGGCATTTTGTAGTAACATATAGTATGCTTAAAATGAGAATATCTACTCTATGTTAAAATATAAGTGTGACGTTTTCCAGAAAACTTCGCAAAAAAAAAAGTTTGCAAGTAATCAAAAAATTGGGTAATTAATATGATGTATTACAAACTTTTGATTTTGTCATATTAATAATATATCAACAACCAACATTGTTTGAAATATTTTTATATCTGCAAATATTTATAATATTTGCATTAGGCTTCAAGACAAAGTACCTAAATTGTTAAAAATGTTAATAGGCAGAAAAATTAGGCACACAGAAAGCAGCTGGTGGGTTTGAAATAAATACAAAGAAAAGCGACAAATGATATTAAACAATAACTACGAATTGCTAATAAGCTTTCGACGAGAGTTTTACTTACTAAAAAGTTTCACATGTTTTGTAATTTAATTAACTCTATACAATTTTGTAGAAAAATATTTTAGCATCAAATTTTGAAAGCATGAAAGAATGGCAATTAATTAATTTTGGACAAGTGAATGATATAAAAAGTGGAGATTTAGTAACTGGCATTATATAGCTAAAATTGTGTAAACTGCAACTAAATTGAAAATAAAAAAAAATTAAAGTATAAAATAAACTTACACTTCTAACATCCCGATACGGTAATGCATCGTTCTCATCGTTACCTCCTTCCCTGAAAATACATTCATTAAATCATTAAAACATTATCATGTATATTTCTCTATTTTAGTCCACGTACATATGACATATTAGTTGACTCTGAAGTCACAGATTCTGATGTAAGTCTAGATTAAGAGACGGCACCTATTCTTTTGTTTTATTACACGAAATCTTATGTAACTATGGTGTATGTGTTATCCATTTGTAACCATTGTTCTTATTATTTAGTTGGGACTTTTGTACTATCGCGGTACTTACTACCTCAGGTGAGACTGCTCAAGTCGAGGTCTCAATGCACACCAATTTTAATTTATCTTAAAAGTAATCACCCGCGCTAAGTTACATTTCTGCCAGTAGCGTGATGTTACATAGCCTATAACCTTACTCAAGAATTGGACTATCAAACACAAAAAGAATTATTCAAATCTGACTGGTAGTTCTAGAGATTAGCGCGTTCAAACAAACAAACTCTGCCGCTGTATATTTTTATAGATTATTTTTAACATAAACTATATTGTTGTACATACCCGGTAGGTATACGAAGGTATGCAAGCGCATGCGTTGCGGCGCCACCTTGTAACACCACAGTCGCTATCACAATCAGCGACGTCGTCGTCAACATTGCCTGTCGAGCTTCTGACACGGTGTTACGTATGGCCAGTGCGAATGACATTGCTCCTCGTAGTCCTACGAAGATAAAGATTGTATAATATTTATTTGTGTGTTCAATCAAGGTATTTGTGACCAGGATAGGGCCCTTATTCTTATCTTCATCAGCCTGAATATTATGTCCAATTCAGCTGGACATAAGCTTTTATTAGGGGAAGGATTTGGCCATAGTCACCAAGCTTGGCTGTTAAATTGGCGACAAAAGTAATAAATAATTCGGCACGCAGGTAATACTGTACCTGTTTTCTTAATTTTTTAGTCGTCTCAAATATTTATATGCAAATATTTGTTAACAGCCCCTTATTATCGTACTGCAGAGAAAGGCTTGTTCTTATATAGAGAAGAAACGAGCATTGATCGCCACGCTTGCTCTACTACAACTGATGATTTGTTTACATGCAATAGGAGCTTTTTTTAGTGGCTGTGCTAAAAATATCGATTATTAGGTGCTTATCTTACGTCTTAATTCTACTAAGTGTGTAAGAACCCCACATATTGCGTTACCAATACTAAAATAGATGAAATGTGTAATTACCCGAGAAGAATAGCATGTGTTGAAAATTCATTGGTATCGGTGGGTTGCGTCCCAGATTAAGTAGTAACGATAGAGGATATATATTGACAGCTCGACCCAAAGTTGATGTCACCTGATATATAGCTAAGGAAATTAATTGTATAATTTTAATTTCGTGCTTATAAAGTAATGTTTTTGTTTAGTCTCAGGCTCTGCTTTGGGCACACTGGTAAGAAGGCAGCCTGGCATTTTTATCATCAATTACGTTATAGTTATTTATGGTTTCCAAAACGTCGTAAATGCTTTCTCTAATAAAGCAAAATCTATTATAAAGTATTTTTTAAATGTACGATCTGTTAATCTGGACCAGTTTTGAGAAAAAATGCACTAATTTATTTGTGTGACTTTGGCGATATTAGTTCCTATACAAATTTTGATATATCCCATTTCCACACGTAAGTATTTTTCCCCTATTTAAAAACAGTATAAGCTTTTATATATGGGACAATCCTAAATAACGGATGTGATCACATATAGACGCTACGATTGTTTTTACTGTTACCCCACATTGTATTGTAACGAGTGTCACTAGTGGAATACAAAGTGGTTTATTTTTATGGGGCACACTACATATTAACCTCACTATATTCGATTTTGATAATAGTACTCTTATTTTCTATTGCTGTAGTTAAGAATGGACTACCATGCACCGGTATTCTTTTATTTAGGCCGCCATAGTCAGGACCACAGGGTGGAGTCATTTTGGTGGCCATATAAAAACCCAACGTATGATATTATATTCTGTAAAAGGATACAAAGCCAGCAATGATGAACCACGGATCGAAGTGATGTTTCGGGAACGTAAACATAGACACTCCTATGTATGTGAATATAAAGTTTTCTGCCAAAAAGTTGAGTAGCTCGAACAATTGCTTCGTTCTGTTGCGAGAGTCCGATGATAGGTTATTGTATGTGTAGTGGGCCTGGCAGATACCGCAGAATAGCACCGCTACCACACCTGTGGATGTACAATAATATCTGTATAGTATAGTATACCGATACAGGCAGACATAACCCACGTACAGAAATTTGATTTATCAGCCTGACGTCGTCCATTGATGAACTCAGGTCTCTTATAAAAGGGTTTACAAGTCACCATGTTTGGTAGGCGCTCGTAGCACGAGATTGGATGGTTTCATATTCCAGACTCATGTATATGACTAAATGTTTGCTTGGTAATCAATTCGATAATGTGGCAAATAAACCGGCGTGTGAATATAGTCAAAATGATTACATTCATTGTTCGTTTTACGAAGATACGATTGTAAACAAATTGCGGTGAAAGTAATTATCGATTATTCTGTAACTGTTTGATGATTAGGTATAATATGACTGAGATGACATGAGAACTTTTTATACTGGATGAAAATAAGTGCTTTCTAATACATTATTCATCGTTTGGTTTCCAACTTTATTGTGGTCCGGTTGTGTGTTAGGTCTCTGCTATCTGACCTCCATAAAACAACACTTCTTACATTAGGTTATGATAAGTTACCTGTAAGCTCGCAGACTTCGGCTATGAGGAACGCAGCGTATGACATAAGCACGAACAACGCAGACTCGAGAAGCGGCCATTCTCTCACGTGAGTAAACTTGGTCATGTGCGACTCGGTTAAGGATTTATTGTTCCATTTATATTTACAATAGTTCTATTTGTTCTTCTACGACACGTGTATGATGTGTATAGTACAATAGCTGACGTATTACTCGTAATATCTAGTACTAATGTGTTTGTAAACATAATAAAAATCTTAAGAGAAATACGAAAAGTTATTATGTGTAGCAAGGTCGTTCTCAGCCACAGTTCTATGTTATATCATTAAGATTTTGGATGATAGTAAATTTATTGTTTTATTAATTTTAAGCCTAATTTTTGTTTTGTAAAATCACTTTATTTCTTCTCGAAATAACTACTAATTGAACTAGAATGCATCTCATCATCTCCCGTTCTTCCTACGAGAAATAGATACGTACTCATAACGGAAAGATACATTATATAAATTATATAAACACGTATTTTTCCGACGAGCATTCTCAGAAACTGCTCCTTATTCGAGCTATCGATTAAGTATTTTATTACATATATGGGTATCGACGCGATAAATTTTATTATTAGATATTAAGGTTCCTTGACGTTGAATGATTATGATATGTTGTATCTCATTAATAGAATAACCTTTAGTTAAAAAGCTATTATCGAATATAGTATCCGTAGTTTTAGTAGTTACCTCATCTTGTTTCTTACTTTTAGAGGGTGAAACTACATAGTTATAAAGTTACCGCTAAATTAAAGACATTCTAGACATCGTTATCTCAGCGATTTGCACGTTAAGAACTAGATTAATTTATTTTGAAGGTGGAATTGCACTCTTGGCAGAAAAGTAGGTACCTATGTGTGAAAAGATAGATCAATATGGGTCAATGTAGAGACCTACCAATAATAGCTTTAATATATTTCATATTGTTAATAAGCATAATACATATAAATATTAGTGTGGGTATATTTATTAAAAAGGATATCAATGCTGTTAAACATCCTATCAAAGCGCCAACCAACAGCGAAAGACTGAAGATTCCGATAAAATCTCCGATCGCCCCTAAGAACGCCGTAACTCTAAACCCGCCATCTTTTGAATACCTCAACTCATAGTTTTGTATAGCTCTGAAATGAAACGACATACATTAAAGTACACTCAATATTTCCTAGAACTATAGGGTAGTACCGACATTGCCTAAAGTCAAGGGCAAATTTCGGGAGTAGTAAAGTATTAGCACTTCTTAAAGTGCAAACATTCTTCTTTTTTTAATTTTTACTGGAGACAGTGGCAGACGAGCAAACAGCCCACGTGATGGTAAGTAAGTGGTAACTGAGTCTCTGGCATTGCAGGGGAATAGGTGAAGGGATTGAAGGAAGTAAGGAAAAGGAAAAGAAGGATAATTGAGCCTTCGGCGCTCTCACTCAACGAACAAACGCAATAGTACGGACACTTCTACTCTTACGTGGATCTGCCTTAAGAGGGTAGTAGGTACTTCTCCGTTCGATCCAGTCCATTCATGATGCTGAAACCAGTGTGGATCTATTACCGTACCGTACCGTGTTGTAATGTCAAGTACCTACTTAGTGTTTGCTACATTCGCGTTTGACGTGTCTTGCATAGTATTTTGTAAGTGGAAAGCGACTTTATGCAGTTAGTTGCACTAGTAATAAAACTGTTAATAGCCTATCATAAATAAGAGGAACTTTACTGACTCTAGAAAAAACACTGTCTTATTAAAAATTTAAGTATGTATTTTATATACATCTTGTTTACAATAACAGCATTACACGATGTACGTAGCTATGGACTTTATCCTTAGCTACAGTACATAAGAGTGAATTTCTAATATCGCATTTCTTTTCAATCGGCACGTACAGCATAACAACGTAAATTTATCGACACTTTTTATTGGATCTTGGCATTAATATTAATTTTCAGTTAGTGCCTGTCTGCCGCAATATCTGTAGTTGAGTCTGACAAAATATAATTGCTATTGACACGCTAAGAAGAAGAAGAAGAAGTGCCTGTCTCATAACAAAATATGTTATTTCAGATTATTAAAAAAAAACTAAAGTATTAGGTAAATATCGTATTTTAAAATGTTGACTAATAGAAGTAAATAATAGTGATCTGTGTGCAGTGGCAGTTTGCCAGTATATTACCCATTTACTACAAAACTATTATGCGAGCAACAACTTGCGTGGGATAACCACCTACGAACCGGTAAATAGGCAAAAAATGTACAATATTTAAACATACTTACACGTAAAGTTATGTCCTATGTAGAAATAGAACTTTGTTCATAATAATTTAGATTATTTTTCTTAGTCATTTTAATATAAATTCTGATAATTACCGGAGGAACTACCGAATTTCATAAGTAGAAAGGGTGGAAATACTTAATACTTTGAATTCACTTTGTTAGGCAAGAAAGCGCCAATCGACAAAGATAACAATTTAGAGAACATCAGTACATGCATATCTTTAACTAAACTTCCTTAATATAAACCAGTTCAATCTAGTATCTGTTAAACGTTAGTCTGGTCCGACACCTTTCTAGTAGTCTGTAGTACAATACAATAAAGTCTTACAAAACAAAACGCCTTACTATACTTACTAGTCGGTTCATGCCTCTAGATGGGTAAATACTTATTTATTTACAAATAATATTGCATAAGAGTGAACATCGCTTACCGGTTATACAGTTTAAACTTTGTTCGTGACATAGAAAAACTTGACCAACAAGTTCTAATGAATATAAGAAACAAATAAAAATATAAACATAAGTAGATACTTAAGTACATCAAGTACTTAAGTATCTACTTATGTTTATATTTAACTTCATCTATTTAACCGCTTGCGGTAATAGTGTTCAGATATTTACGCTTGTATACTTATCGAACCGCGATAAAAATATCGATAGATTTTTAAATTGAAAATTTATTGACGTATTTTACTTGTATACGGATATAACAGGCTATTGCATAAGCTATTATTCTTTATTGTAAGATAATCGCTATAGACAATCAACTCTTACTCACGATAGCATCATACACTTTAAAAACAAAAACATATACAAGCACCTAGAAGTGGAAAAGGGACTTATGATAAAATACCTTCCTGGCTAATTTCTATCGTGTGTTAATTCAAAGTTTAAAATTGCTAACTCGTATCCTCATAGCTTCAAGTAGTTACTGTCATACAAAAATAAATAATTTTTGACCTACAATTTTCAGTGCATTCGTAGATAAAAACAAAGTGACTTAAACAAGGCATTTAAGATAAAAATGAATGAAGGTTATAACATAATAGGTATAATAATTACCCGCTAAGTACTAAAGCCACAGCGTCATTGAGGACGCTCTCGCCGAATATCATGGCGTACAAATTAACATCCACCTGTAACAATAATTACATTTTACTGATAACACGCTATGATAAAGACAATCCCCTTGAATATAAAATTTACATGAATCAGCAGTTTTGTTGTTAAAAATTACAGCTATACTATAATTAGTATCTACTGTTGTTGTGCCGATGCCACACTTTTTTTTCGCGTCTATTAATCTATACCTATTTATAATGCAATGTATGCAACCAGGTCCCATAAATTAGCTAAGAGGTCGAGGCCGTTTTACTGGTAACTAACCAAAAAACCAAATTCTATGCCTTTGCATTTTAAAAAACTATTACTTGCTTAATTGCTCTTAGTCGGTTTGATGCCAAATGACTGATGAAATGCAGTCAGCCAGGGCCAAACTATCTATGTGGTTTTCTGTTTCAACTAGTGCGTAGCGGTTACAACGATTCTAAGAGATGCGATGTTCCGGCAGCAGGTTTGTTTGTGATTGATATCGCGTTTCTCTTTTGTTACCTAATCGCTACAAGTACTTCTAAGACATACCGGGATTTGCCAAATAATTTAGCCACGCGTTTCGTATTTCATTGAATTTCATGTGCTATGGGACCATTTAAATGAAATAGTTACAGTGACTCACCGTTGTCGCGACTGGATCTTAAATTTTTATTATATTTTATCATGTGACTATGAATAACGGGGTTGTATTAGATAGTAATCTGTTGTTTTAATAAAGTTCGCTTAACTTTTTTTAATGTTTAAGATCCCTTTCACTTAGTACTACATGTACTTATGCTAAAATAAAAGTTGGTAGTTCTCGAAAATTTTTAATTGAATTGTATACTGTGGTGAGGTACTAAAATATAGGGGTCGCAAGGTTTCATCTATTGCCATTATCGCCTAGGCATTTATACACGTTTTGCTATATTTCAATCTAAAACCAACTGAAACTTTGTCATCTTCGCTTATGCGAATTGTTCAATAAGAGACGTACTTGATTGTTTCAGCATGATGTAATACATGAAAGAATGCCAAAATTTTTGTAAATACCTGTTGTCTATTTTAATTTTAGTGCTATTGTTTCAGCATTCACTAACGCTACCATGCATTTTCTTTTACGAGATATTTTCATTGAATTTAGTATAATTTTGGTTGAGGCAGTCAGTAATAGGCCAGAGCACTTTCGGTTCGTTCGGGCCGCAGATTGTAGGTAGTACTAGGTAGGTAGAACATTATTATCTTTCACAGGACCAGGTAGTAATTGCCCGTAGTATAAACACTCCAATAAATAACTACTACTATTAGGTACTGTGCGGTAGGTAAGTATTAGACGTTAGCATAGGATGAAGTTGGATGAGAGTAATTTTTTCAATTATGAGTCGCATAATTTGGTCGGTTTGTTTTGGTTACATTCGGTTGCATACAAAACTCCTGTTTAGTTCACACGGCGGCAGAAAATTACCGACTCACGGCAGGCAAGTAACGGCCCAATCCTATCAAAATTGAGTTCGCGTTGGACAGCGGGATGACAGAATCGACAGTTAATCACGGAATGCGTGGAAGTTCATAGTTCATTCACCAATTTTTTTGTCACAATTACAATGTTTGTAGACAAAGAAAAAATTATAGATAATTGAAGTTGAACAACGGCCTTGTCTGTGGAATTTATCAGAAAAGTCGTATAGTGACAACTTTTTAAAATAGAGGTTGCTGAAAATTGTTTCACTAAATTTTTAATAAAAAAATGAGTCTATGCTAGTGAACTGTACCTGTTCATACATAAGCTGATTAGAACTTACTAGCACACAGACATTTTGTAACTTGTAACTAAGCCTTGTACATTGTTAGCACGATTTAAATATGTTTGTAATTACGTCTGTAGGTACCTACCTGATACCTACATAATCATTCTGTGTACACAAAAGTTCTCACTATTGCGATAATATCAAATGATATCTGACATCACACACGTTTTATAGCGATACTAATCTATCAGTTTATTTATCCTTTTTATCATACGTGACTAATTCATCTAAATGTGAATATTTTATTTGTAAAACAAAGACATAACTCTCACTAAGCAGAAAGTCAACATTACTTGACGCAAACTTAAGAATTATTATTGTTATATATAAAAGACAGTACTATGCAGCACGGTTCAAATATACAAGTACTAACTTCCATTACAATTTTTTGAAAATAAATCTCTAATTGTTATGCTTTCTATATTTAGGTAATCTAATCATTGTTACTTGGACAGAGTAAAGTATAATTTAAGTTACAAATTATATACCCTCCTGTCTAGCTTGCTTACAGGTTCAGTAACACAAGAGGTAACATTTTTGTGTCAACCTGAAAATAATGCAGTTGGTTTATTAAGTACGTAAGTACAAGGTCCATAAAGATACGCATTACCTATATAATAATAAACTATAAATGCCTGTCCGAGGAATGTACATAACCGTAAGTACAAGCGTTCCGCATGCGGGTGTCTAATTTTACATGCGCCTACGAGTAGTAAATAAAAATAATACAGTAATTATTTTTAAAAGGCAACGCCCGCGCTTGTACGAATACAAATATTTACTATACATTATATGCCTGCGTATGAGCACAATCACTGGTCTATGGTTTCTTTTTATTTTACCCAAAATTGTATGTATCTGTTGTACTCATATCAGAGTGTATTATACAACATTTTCTTTAATTATTTTATGGCTTTATCATTATTTATTTATTTATTTATTTAAAACTTTATACACATACATGTAAAGGCGGACTTAATGCCTGGGGCATTATCTACCAGTCTACTATTGGGTGATGCAGAGACAATCAAGTAGGTGCAAAGTACTTAAGTTAAAGGATAGGATATATTTTATGTATATATATATATGTATATATATATGTATATATATATATATATATATATATATATATATATATATGAATAATATACATAAATAATACATTTATATAGTATTATATAATAATATGACATAATAATATACATACATATAATAAAATAATCCTGGCAAATTGACTGATATCTTATTTTAAAAATGTTTGTAGTGTCAGTCATAATCTATATATATATAAATGAATCCCTATTTCCCTTGGTCATGGCATCACGCGTGAACGGCTTGATCAATTTCGTTAATTCTTTTTTTTGTTGTTTGTTATTCTCAGAAGAAGGTTCTTATGCAAGAAAATTGCGCGGTGATTTAGAGAGTTTAAGATACTTAACCACCATGTCATCACTACATAGTATAAAACAATGTCGGTTCCCGCTGTCTGTCCCTATGTATGCTTAGATCTTTAAAACTACGCAACGGATTTTGATGCGGGTTTTTTTAATAGATAAGGTGATTCAAGAGGAAGGTTTATATTTATATAACATGCATAATATAGTAGAGAAACATTGATAAATTTAGATGTTTTTAATGTGATGTCGTAACTAAACAAATTTTTTGCGCTCACATTGCTACGCTGGCTAAACCCCACAAGATATATCAAAATAATGTACTACAGTATTGTACAACTTAAAAAGGTCTACAAAAGAGTCCTCGATAGTATATGTCTATCTCTAAGGGGTAACCCACAATAACCATTTTTATCCTTTACATATTATGAGAAATAATGGCTTATTTTCGAAGCGATTTTAAGCAATACAGCATTTCAATCATATTTCCATTGGTCATGGCATCACGCATGAATCATGATCAATTTAGTTAATTCTTTTTTTGTTGTGTTTGTTAATGTCAGGAGAAGGTTCTTATGAAAGAAAAACTAAGAAAATTGCGTGGTGAATTAGAAAGTTTAAGAATACTTAACCACCATACTAAATTTAAACCGCTAAACCAATTTCGATGAAAATTGGTATGTAGATAGATTCGGTTTCGGGAAATAGGCTACTTTTTATCCCGAAAATCGCTCTGATTCTCGAGTTACATTAAATTAAACACATAGCAGTTTTCGCGCGGGCAAAGCCGCAGGGCGCAGCTAGTACATGATAAAAATGCATAAAAGGGTTTTTTAGAGCAGAATAATTCACTACCTTCGGTGAATTACTTGACGGTTGTTATTTGCTGTTATAAGTTTCAAAGATTCATTGTAAAAAATAAAAATAAAAGGCGAGGCAAGTTTTCGCAACCTGATACTTTTTGTCTGATTCCTTAAAAATTATCAGCTTTTGCAAGAAAAGCTTCACTTCTAGTAAAAATACCGATAACATGTTAACAATGGTAAATAAAAATTTTAATTGGTAGGTATACAAATAATAAACTGCAAAATAGATTAAATAGACATTATTCTTACCTTCAGTTGAGAAAATATAGCTAGGACTGTAAGTGGATCTGTAGGTGATATCAGTGCACCGAAGTATAACGTATCTAGAAAGGTAAAGCTCGATGCAAGGGAGGCCGGCATCAGTTGCACGCAGCCATACATCAGGGAACCGATCACAAGGGCCGATAACGCCGTGCCCACCATTGCAAATGTTAATATCGCTCCCAAATTGCGGAAGAAATATTTCTGAAAAATTACATATCATTTATACCTGTTCATTTTGAGGATATTACACATAACGTAATTTTGCCTAAAACATATTTAGATGTTTCTATATACATTTTCCTCGTCAACCTAGAAAATATAGATATGTATTTGGGTCTCGGTTTTATTAAGACATTTGAGGTGAACATATTCAATTAGCTATTTTCCTAACTACGATATAATAATGGGAACACCTTGCCCGTCTCTCAAAGAATATCTGTGAAGTAATGTTTAGAACAATTATTTCATACGCTTCGTAGGTAGTGTCGTGTAAAATGCGTGATCTGTAAGATCTCGCTTACAGATCACGCATTTTAACTTGGTCGCTGTGAAGTTTGTGTGAGTTGCGAATAGCACACGTGTTTGAAACTAAATTTTAATTATGATAGATGCGGAATGTCGCTTAATCCCGAGACCGATATTATGTCACATTGCCCTAAATTGGATTTAGAACATGAAGTTAGTTTCTGGAACTAACTTCAGAACAGACGATTTATAGGACGAGATCTGTATTTACTAGACTTAAGACTTAATAAAAAGGCACATCACAATAGACCATTCATGGTCGCAGTGACATTACAGCCGCATCATAGAAATAATAAAAAGGCAAAACTCACCCTTTTAAGACAATATCCAGCGTGGAATATAATAGGAGGTAAAATGATATTAAAAAATATCTCAGGATCAAATGTGGCTTTCAAATCTATCTCATTTTGTTCTACATTAACTATTTCACCTCTAAAGCTATATGCGTAAGTCTTATTTGGTACTGGAGCCTCTGTACAAAAGAGAAATAAATTTATTTTAGGCAAGAAATGCAATTTATTTGCTTTCTCGTAAGAAGGATACAATATAGGTAGTAAGCAATCAATATAGGTAGTAGTGGCATAAAAACTTGTAACATTTTCTACTTGGCTGGGCGTGACCCATATAGCATTTCTATTCTTGGGGAAGGCCTATGCCTAGCTGTGGACATATATTATGTGGGCTGAAAATGTGATTTAGTTTCCTGTCACATTTATCAGGTTGTCGGTCCATGTCAACTTTGATCACAAAAAATATTATATATTTATAAATAAATTTGACTAGTGCGTACCTCCAGAGGATACCTGCATCTTATCAGGAAAGTGAAGACGAAGCATGTCCGGTGGTACGGATAAGTTGTACTTAGTCTCAGGTGCTGGGTGCACATTGATGTATGTGACTTGGTTTGTACTGCCTGCATATCGAATTATGGCACCAACTATCAGACCTGGTAACAAATGAATAATATATATAATATGGTCGTAGCCAATTGATCTAATCAACTGTGAAACTGAAAGAGGGTTGTAGGATAAATTACATCTTCTCAAAAAATAATAGTAACTAGCTTGCCGCGCGGTTTCACCCGCGTCTTTGCTTACTGCTCTGCACCCGTCGCCAGTAGCATGATGTTACACAGCCTATAACCTTCCTCGAAAAGTGAGCTCTCATACACAAAAAGAATTTTTCAAATCCAACAAGTAGTTTCAGAGATTAGCGCGTTCAAACAAATAAACAAACTCTTTCGCTTTATATAATACTATGTTATAGCTCAATGGCTTAGCAACAGTAACACAAATGTTTGTGTGAAGGAAAAAGTTAACAATAACTACATCAACAAATTATGAACCAATATGTTTCCTTGTTTTCATGCATCAACAATTTTTGTACACCAATAATTTTCTAAATGTTATGTATCTACATGTAGGTAGGTACTCCTATTATAATAATAATGATTCAATATAATCAAACCAAGATTGTGCTAGTATAATAAAATTGTCAACCATCTTAATTAACCTTTATTGCTAAATTGTAACTTGCTCACACAATGAGGTCAATTGTTTCCATAATTTAAGATTTTTTTTTATATATGAATACACTAAGTAAACGCTTAGATAAAGGCCTAATTGTGCCAACTGTGTTTAAAGTTTCTTAATAAATAAAGAGAAAACAATATTACATTAACATATTATTAAACTGCCATTAATAATAAATTATGACTAGCTTTCCGCGGCGCAGTTTTGAACTGTTTTGACCACGTCTTTGCTTACTGCTCTGCGCCAGTGGCAAGCAGGGTGATGTTATATAGCCTATAACCTTCCTCAAGAACTGGGCTATTATATGCAAAAAGAATTATTCAAATCAGACTGATAGTTTCAGAGATTAGTATTCAAACAAACAACTCTTCCAGTTTATTAGTACATATAGTATATTAGTCATGTCATGTAGATGCACTAAATGCATGTTCAGTCACAATTACTTTGTTGTGTAAACAATGTACTTGAAACCACATACACCAAAAAATAGTTATTATCCAGAAAATTCCATTTCATTTTATGTCAGTGAATGTTTCAGATTATGTTTTGATGTACTTATTTTTAGATTTTCATCATCCTAATTTCTTTTTTATATTTGTTTTCTTATTAGGTAGGTACCAAATATGTTATGAATAACTGCAATATTTTCAAATGTTTTCATAGTAGTAGACAACCAAATATACAAACATTATAATCTAGTGGCAGGTCATAGCAAAGAATTTACTTCAAGGTCTCTTGAGCATCAATAATTACAGACGAGATCACATGACTCTGCGTTTTTTTCGTATTGTATACTATAGGTTTCTAAAAGTAGTATTATATTACCATAAATGACGGCGAGTCCAGTTTCGTTAAGCCAGCTTACACGACGATGTTTAAATACCCATATAGTAAGCACAGTCAGTGTCAACAGACAGGTATAAATCAATAGATTTAAGCTGTCTATCCGATGTAATAGGGTGGCCTTTGCGTCCAGCGCGATATCTGTTCCAGAAGCTCGACATATTGCCACTAAACATACAAGAAAAGAGACGAAACCGAAGAAGATATTCATGGTTTTTTAAATTACACCAATTGTAACGTTTTCACATCCCAATTATGCACACTGAAATAACACGAAACACTATAAAATATTATCAGATAAAGCGATATCCAATTATGAAAATCTATACAATACTAAATAAAATCTAATTTACGTTCTAGAAAAATAGTCAATACAATCTCAACAGAAGAACAAAACGTATGTACCAATCGAATAATCGAATGAATGAGTGGATTCCAAAATAGTAACTGTCAAATAAATTGTCAAACAGTGCGTTCCAATTCCAAGACAGTTTTAAATTGTTACATTAGTTTACGGACAGTTAAACTCGTTCTACACGGATGTAATCAAGCCTTCCATCAGACACGACATTGTTTGATGTCATCCGTGTAGACGGCCGATGTAATCCAAATTATACTATGACCTTCATATGCCGTGTAAAACGCCTAACATACATTTAAATACGATAGTATTTAAATGTAGGTATGTTTTGTTTATTTATTTTATACTAGCTTTTGCTAACTGCTCTGATCGTGTCGCCAGTAGCGTGATGTCACATAGCCTATAACCTTCCTCAAGAACCAGGCTATCATACGCTTTATTATATAAATCCGAATGGTAGTTTCATAGATTAGCGCGTTCAAACAATCAAACAAACAAACTTTCCCGCTTTAAATAATAGTATATAGATCAGTGTTTTTCGTGTGACCCGTTACTAGGCCATCAAAATGAAACACCGGGTTGCAAAATATAGAATCCGACTTAAAGTGAAACCAGACCTTAGGATAAAACTTTCGTCATTTTCCGCGAAAATGGATTCTTTAGTAAAAAATAAGCAGCAGCTCCTTATCTCGCATTAAAATTAAAGGACTAAATAGGCGATACTAAAATATGTACCCAGTGATTTAGGTAATATTTTACTAATAAATAAAATAAAATAAATTAAAATTAAAAAGCCTTATATTTCTTGAAAAATTAAAATTAAAAAAATTTCGACTTAAAATTATAACATAAAATATATAAACTTTCTATTACTAACAAGAACCCCTCGTTTATATCTAACGTTTATTATCTAGAGATTTCCATTTCTCTCTATTCTTTGCTGTCTCCATCCAATTTTTCCCAGCTACTTTTACGATGTCATCTGCCCACCGGACCGCAGGTCTATAGTAGGTACCTACTACATTAATAAAACGTTTTTACTATTAATAAATGTGTATAATTTTATTTAAGGAATCAACTTGGGTTTAAGAGTATTAACTGGGCCACGAAGGGGCAGTGTGAAAATTACCGGGCCCTGGCAGAGCAATGTTTGGTACAGATACTAGCTGTTGCCCGCGACCTCGTTCGCGTGAAAATTTAGATGTGTGTGTGAGAATATTGCCTGCCTGATCTTACGGCAATCGTATGTTGTATCAGTAATAAAGTATAATCATGTGAGTTTGGTCGATAGCTTTAAAAATAAACGATTTCCCATACGAACTTACACCCCTTAGATTATTTTACCGCTTTTGAGTTGTCTAAATAAATAATTTTTAATTTCTTTTAATAAGTAATGAGTGTTTTCTAGTAGGTAGGTAATTTGGAAATCCTACTATCAAAACTACTTAAAGAAGCTTCCTCGTTTTATTCCCTTAGAGGATGATTTTTTCATATCCCGACTTAGTGAGCACCTAGTATTTCCTGAAAGGAATCCCCATGCAAAATTTGAGACTACTAGCACTTGTAGTTAAGTACTGAGATTCCGCGATGAGTGAGTGAGTGACCTTTCGCTATTATATAAATAACTAGCTGCGCCCCACGGCTTCGCCCGCGCCTAAAATGTGTTTTGACTCCCTCGGGAGCAAGACCGATTTTCGGGATAAAAAGTAGCTTATGTCCGTCTCCGGCACCGAATCTGTCTTCATACCAATTTTTAATCGAAATCGGTTCAGCCGTTAGGCAAATTTTAACAGGATACTTATATAGATTTAAAAAATGAAATGTAACTTTGTGTGTGTGGAACTTAATAAAGAGATTAATATAATAAGTAACACAACAAATACACAATACTATTTAGAACCAAAGTAAGCATTAATTAGAGCTTGTGTTATGGGTTCTAGAATGTGGATAAGTACCTAATAATAACATACTTACTAAAATTTTTTTTGTAAATAATACATACATAGAATCACCAGATAAACCAGATTAATGCAAATAGTCATGTTCATTCACGCAAATATTTGCGCTGAGTGGGAATCAAAACCACGACCGCTGCGTGAGAGTTCGTACACAATACCACCGAACCACAGACTAGAGGTAGAGCTATTGATACAATTCATTTTACCCAGTCAGTCTAGGAGACAAGAACCATTACTTACCTATAGCAAGAAAAGCTGCCTGCACCATTTACTATATAGTATGTAAAAGATCAGTAACACACCTACAAGTCGAGGTTATGCTGGTCGGGTGCCGAATGGCTCTAACTCATTACTTTTTATCCATGCTAAAAATGTTTATCTGAAGTCGATTTGGAACGAACTTTTGTTCACGTTCTTCTTGCGTGTAGCGATCGTATTTAAAATGTTAATGTTCCTACTTGATTATTAAACGAAGTATATTAATAATAATCATTCTTTTTATTGCCGGCAGTGGCAGACAAGCAAACAGACCACCAGATGTTAAGTGGTAATTGTCGTTCATGGACGATTCAGAGTCTCTGCAAAGCCGCTGCCTAACGTGTGGGGTAGGTGAAGGGATTGAAGGAGGAGAGGTAAAAGGAAGGCGCTCTCACTCACCGAACGAAACGCAGTAGTATGGATACTACTACTCTTATGTCGATCTTTTATGAGAGGGTAGTAATACTTGCCCGGTCAATCCAGCTCATTCATGCTGAAAACCAGCGAGGATCTACTACCTGGAAATAATTTTCGACTCAATGTATTCAGTACGTAGTCAAAAATTGGGATTATTTGACAATAAGTTTGATAACAGCACTGATCGACTATACTGTTAAGGATTCTTCGTCGATTCACACCAAGTGGTGGACGAAGTAAAAAATAGACATAGGTTACGTAACATCACGCTAGTGACAACGGAAGCAGAGCGGTAAACAAAGACGCGGGTGAAACCGCGCTGCGGGAAGCTAGTCGGTATATAAGTAAATCGATAACTGTGCAGGAGATGGCACACTTTACGTAAATTACTGGTAGTAAGTTAGAAGTAGAAAACCAATCAGAATAGTTAGCGAAAAAGTAAGGATTATAAGTTCTGGTCCTGCGACTAGAATAGTTATCATATTTTAAAATTGTATTAGGTACCTATGACTAATCGCAAAAATAGGTTAGTGATTCTGTAAGAGTTACCTACATAGCTATTACAACTTAAGGCAATTAACTGGTTTATAGAAGGCTGCAAGGGCACAAGCAATAATAGTCAAATCAATATTAACCAGGTATGTCAGCTATATGATCGAGCACGATTTATAAATAAACAACATTGTTTTTATATCCAAGTATTTGTATCGAACCTTTTAGGTATCCGGAAGTAACGTTTATTACATGGTTACTACATAAACAGTATTTGTGTATAAATATTTTACCTATGTCATTGTAACGTTATTGGTAAAGGAAGAACATTGAAGAGGTAAGTAGGTCACAAAGATATTTCTGTTAGATTTGTCACTCAATTTGTAGCAGCATGATTAAGGCAGTATTCTACTATCCATAAACCACCATCCTATAATCGAAGATAGCAATCATATTATTGTGCTCTTGACGATGAAAACAGCAGACTTAAGTCGTGATGGCCTGAGAGTTTCCGAGAGTACACGAAATCGTGTGTTCGAATCCGAGCAGTTATCAATATGTCTTTTCAAATCCATGATGTACTTTCCGAGTTTATCATGGACATTACTGCCTTTTCTGTGAAAAAAAACATAGTAAGAAAACCTGGACTATGGAAATGAATTGGATAAAAAATAAACTTGTTATCGCCACCTGGCTTGAACAAGCGTGGCGATCAATGTTGAATGTTGATGCTCATGCCTTCTCTATAGAAAAAGGCTCTTCTCTGCAGTAGAATAATAATGGGTGGGTATAATGATGATGACAAAAAACCGTTTTTATTACCTATTTCTAAGGACACGGTACCTATTCGGGGCAGAATAATTATAGTAAGTAGTAGATCCGTAATGAAACATAGTCAAAACAGCGGCGAATAAGCTGTTCAAAACAACTCCTTTACATCGTTGTCTCATTGATAACTAACAAGACCTAAGTATGTCCAGCAATGAAAAAAAATTCTAGAAGTCACGTCGAAAGGTATTATAAATAATTGTTGTAGAATAATTACACTAATTACCTACTTATTTTGTAAAATCGCATAATTTACTTTAGAATTGGATCTGGTTATTATTTTAATGGTATTGTTTATTTTATTTTGGAATTACAAAGTTATTTATATAGATTATAATCTCGATGTCTGTTTTTTCCGTCCGGTTTTATGTTGTTTAAATAACTTCTAAACCTGTCTATAGTTTTCTTATTTGAGTGTATGAGAAATAACATATTATTTGACTTATTATTAAATTAATAATGTAGGTACTCAGATCGTTTACCTGAGGCAATTAATGACATAAACAAGATATTTTGACTAATTTGTTAATTATTAACGTGTTCAAACAGGTCTGAAGGACGTGATCATTTCGTTTGCATTTTTATAGTTTGTTTTTCTATCAAAATTAATAGTAAGTAACCAGTGGATCGATGAATGGTAGACACTAACCTAACCGCTATCGTAACAAATTGATAAGATTGTGGAGCCCACTATTTCAGATGATTTTTTACGTCCCGCTTAAAACAAGCGAATAAGTATTTATAAAAATATAAACAGGTATGGTAAATAATAAATGCGAAAATTACTGTAAATACCTACATTTTATTATTTGTCTGTTTTTTCAATTGCAAAATGTGTTAGCCAATAGTTGAAGTACATGTCTGGTCAACTAATTTTACTTTTTCCTTGTTTTACCAGACTATTTCTCAACCAAAGACTTGTTAGTTGCAATCTTTAAGTTGCGGGTGAAGATAAAATTAGACAGTTGTCGTGGTCAGTCAGTCGTAATTTGCAAAAAAAATTGTATTCTTTTGTTTTATTTAATAGTTTGTCTGAGTACGTCATTACCTTATTGTTTGACTTTATGAAGTACTATACTGAATATTTATTTAACTTTAAGTATTTTAACTAATGGACCGTTTTACCATTGCTTCTGTGGCAGAGTGGGAGTGCGTTCGATTCTCACACGAGACATAACTTTGTGTAATCCATAAAAAAAATTTCTAAGTCCGAGTGAACTTTATGTTCGATAATTGTGTGTTTACCTTTTAGTATCTGCTGAACCTAAATAAGTAAATATGTATTGTATTGTATACCGAGCAAGAGTTATTAAATCTAGATCACATCTTAGATCAGCCCCTTGGAATCATCAGCTGAACCCACCAACTTATTTTGGTAATTTCTCCAAAAATAGTAGGTACTTATTTACATTTATTATCTACAATTACTACGGTTAAGAAATGAAAATGCATTATTATTAATTTACATTACTATAATTTCGTTCGTACTTAATAGGTTTAATAATAATATCTAACATTTTAATGAATATCAAGATACAAAAGAATAGATCTTTTGTATTTTGTTATTCATTAAAATGTATATTAATTTTATTGTATTGTAATTATAATTTAATAGGAAAAAACTATTTGTTTATTAGGTATTTATAGCAGCCGTTAACTGTCTATACTTGTTGTAAAAAGCGGAAGAGTTTGTTTGTTCGTCTGTTTGTTTTTTTGAACGCTCTAACCTCTGAAAGTACGTACTTAACTAGTCGAATTTGAAAAAAATATTTTTGCGTATGATAGCCTAGTTCTTGAGTAAGATTATAGGCAATGTAATATCACGCTACTGGCGACAAGAGTAGAGCAATAAGCAGATGCGGGTAAAACCGCGCCGCGAAAAGCTAGTTTAATATAATTGATTCAATTCGTGATAATATTTTAATTGCCTTCAGAACGTGAATAAAACTTTATTCATAGGAATATTTATATTTATTATTTTATAATTATTGCAAAAAATATTAGAAGTACAATTTATTGTACCTTGATAAGTATTAGCTGTTTACGTAAAAATTATAAAAAGACAGGTACTTACCTATTATTATTTATTCTGTGGTAAGGGTAACAGTTTGGTAGAAGTTGGTTGAAATGAAACATGGGTACGTCTGTACATACGTTTCCACGCTAGATCCAAGCATGAATGGGCCGGATCGACAGAGGAAGTACTACTGGTACTATTCTCTCATAGAATATCAGCATAAGAATAGCTACTTTGTTTCGCGCTGTAAGTGAGAGTGCCGGCAGCCCATTTACACCCTAGGACCTCTTTCTTTCCGTTTTCCTTCCTCATCCTCTTTTTCCTACATGGTCGGCAACGGTTCGCTTGTGTTTTCTTAGCATTATTTCTGCAATGTTTAGAAAACATGGCCATTAGACCGATAGCGCTAGGCTATTTTGGGGTCATAAGTTACAAAAATTTTAAAGTTGCTTATTTTTTGCCTGTGGATACAGTCATACATAAGAAGCCTAATATTATGTTTTGTGTCACATCTGCCATTTGCATTTTGAGTAATTCGATGATTTGTGATTAATTCTTTTAATTTAAATCAAAACTGGCAAAATTAATTTAAAGTTAACAAAAATTATGGGAGCATGTCTAGGATAGCCTACGGAGTGTGCAAGCCTAATTTGTGTCATCTTCGTCCAGTGCAATCTGATAAAGGGTCAGGATCTAAAAACGGTGCTAAAAAAAAATTATAATTGATTAAATAACTATCTCCTATTTCAGATCACTTACATATACCCATTGAAGAAATTTGTGCCCAATTAGAGCATGCAGTTGTAAGATTTTTAATTATTTTGTTTTTCCAAGCTACAAACGCTCCAAAAAAATATTACAATCATTAGAGTTCACATATTTAATAACATAAATGTATGAAAAATCGACATTGTAAATTTGTGTCATTTTCATGCACGATAATTATTAACACAACACGAAAAATAATGGTTGCGGTCCAAACTGGCTCGCAAGAGGACGCGCGGCGGCGCGGCGTTGCCTCCTTCTACGCACGCACACCAAATTCGTTCGGTACCTACGATTTCTTCTAAGCGAATCGTTCTTTATAAATTAAATTAAAATTAACATATATTTTATTTTTACACTACGCTATCTGGTCCCAAAATAAGCAAGGCATAATACAAATACATACTTCTTTTATAACTACTAGCTGCTCGCTGTGGCTTCGCCCTCGCGATATATGGTATTATGTTTAATTATGTAACTCAGGCACCAGACCAATTTACGGGATAAAAAATAAAAAGTATCCTATGGGCTATGTTCGTCTCCGGCACCTATGTAGGTACCAATTTTCATCAAAATCGGTTCAACCGCTTAGACGCTGAGAGCTAACAAACAAACACCATACATACAAATTTTCGCATTTATAATATTAGTAGAATGTAGCAACAATAAATTATTATTTAATATTTATTTATTATTATTATTTATTTATTGAAGTGCATACAATAAATTATTATTTAAGAAACTCCCAGACTCAAAACAAACTCTATGTGTTTATTCACAAAACTGTTTGTCTCTTCACGGTTGGAAACTAGCCTCCCAACAAAGGTCACCTTGGCGGGAGATTGGTTTCAATCTGCGGTTTGTGTTGCGTCTAGATGGATCTAAACCACGCATAAACCACGCACTAACACGCTCGCGAGTCAGTACCGGGCGAGTAGTCTCCTCTTCTGGCGTGAGATCAACTAGGGTTGCCACCTTCTTTCGTCGATCTTCTACGAGAGGGTAGTACTTCCCCGTTCGATCCAGTCTATTCATGCTGAAACCAGCGTGAATCTACTAACGTGACTATTTAGTTATAAATTTTAACTAACTATCTTTGTATTAAATTTTTTGTTTTTATTTTATACTATATTTGTATAACTTCTTAGTTATCAATTTAAATATTTGTAAATGAAAATAAATGATGCAATACCATTGAAAAAGTGTTGCAATTATATTTTATATAGGCGTTTGTTGTGAGACCAAATAAACCGTTTACATTATTTTGAAGTTAATATGGTGTTGAACTATTATAAAATATGTTAAAATTAGTACAAATATCCGTAGGGGCAAAGACGCTTGCAATAACTATATTATAATTTATTTATTTATTTATTTATTTATTTATTTAAGGTCAGCCAACGACTACTTACGCTATTACATTAAAAGACATATGTATCAGCTATTCTATACATAAGCGTAGTAACCACTTAAAGGCTAACACCACATGCACATTATTTGTTAACAATGAATAATTATATAATATTAAATTGATGAATTAATTTAGAATGAAATTAAATTACAATGTTATTAAAAAAATATATATATAAAATTAATTTAATTAGAATATAAAGTGAGCTTAAATTAAAATGTAATAATTAATATAGGTACAATAATCGCACAGTAATTTATTATCATACTTCTTAGAATTAGAATAACAGGTATAATTTGGATGTAATTATTTTATTATTAATATATTTAAGAATTAAATTAAATTTATACGATTAAATTAGGTTAATTTAGGATTAGCAGTTCGTGTAATGTTCAGTATTGTTTTACGATACGTACTTAAACTATCATGATGTATGTCTATTATGTCACTAAAACTGTTTATCAATTTACACATTCTAGGTATAGGGGAATTAGCACCAAGGACAGTCCGTCTTAATGGTGGGCATAGTGGTGTAATCTGATGTCGAGGGTATCTGGAAGGAGCGCGGAATCTTAGGAGACTCAATAGACCAGGACAATCCACATTACCTCTTATGAGTTTGAACATAAATACGGCATCAGTAATCTCCAAACGGGTAGAAAAGGCAGGTATCTTGAAGTACTGCAGGCGAGTATTGTACGAGGGCAGTAACTTAGCTTTCCCAGCAGAAAAGGCAAGATGCCAGAGAAAGCGCTTCTGTATTCGTTCTAGACGGAGAGCATGTACAGCATAGTGTGGCCTCCAGACGACACTGCAGTACTCCAAGATGCTTCTTACAAACGTGTTGTACAGTAAGATTTTAGTGTTGTAATTTTTAAACTCTTTGCAGTTTCTAATTACAAAACCCAGCATTTTGGATGCCCTATTTGTAATATGCTCAATATGTGGGATGAAGGTAATTTTTTTGTCAAAAACTACACCCAAGTCCTTTATTTTGTCTACTTCTTGTAATTTTGTTTGTTCCACAACGTAGCCCGCTCCTATAGTTTGCGTTTTCCTAGTGAATGTCGAATAGTAGCACTTTTTAGTATTTAGGGTCATATCATTAATTTTGCACCATTCTATGAGTCGGTTCAAATCCCTTTGTAGTTGTTCAGTGTCGCTAGGTGATTCAATTTTTTTAGCTATCTTTAAGTCATCAGCGTAAAGAAAGCAATCTGAGTAATGGAAGTGACTTGGGAGATCATTTATGTAAATATTGAATAAAATAGGAGCCAAATGAGAGCCTTGTGGGGCTCCAGATGTTATGTCACAGCCCTTAGATCGGAAGCCATTTATGACCACATAGAATTCTCGATCAGTTAAATATGACCCAAACCAGTCTAGTAAGGGTCCGGTCACTCCATACACAGAAAGCTTATAAATTAAAATTGAGTGTGAAATTTTGTCGAAGGCTTTGCTGAAGTCGGTGTATATTACGTCATACTGTTTATTAGAGTCTATGGTATGAATAAGTAATTCAGAGAAGGACAGTAAGTTAGTACTAGTGGATCTATTTGCGACAAAGCCGTGTTGGTGATCACTAAGATACGATTTAAAGTGTTGTTGCAGATGTGGACATATTAATGCTTCAAAAATTTTAGCAAAAGTAGACAAGATAGAAATAGGCCTGTAGTTTGTTACATTGTCATTATTGTCTGACTTGTAAATTGGAACAACCTTAGCCCTTTTCCACACCTTCGGAAAGGTTCCTGTTGCTAGCGAGCTGTTATAAATTTTTAATAGTGGGGTCACCAAGGCAGAGGCACACGCAGAAATAAAAATTGGTGGTATACTGTCAGGTCCTGCTCCTTTGCTGGTATTTAGAGTTTTCATTTTTTTCAGCAGTTTACGACTATCGATAATAGGGTATGTATAATAATATAATAATAATAATAATATTCTACCACATTCACACAGCATCATCTAGCCCCAAATTAAGCAATTATATTTGCTTGTGTATATATTATATATAGCAAAATTATTGGTAATAATAATAATAATAATAATAATAATCTTTATTGTACACACCAAATAATAATACAAGTAAAAGAAGAAAGAAGACAGCATACAAATAGGTAGGTAAGTACAATGGGCGGTCTTATCGCTTTAAGCGATCTCTTCCAGACAACCTTTGGATGGATTTTTATGATTTAGATAACAGCAGTTGTTGGTGTATTATAAATACGATAATATTAAATGCTATAATAGTCATACATATGAAACAAAAATAAAATAAAAAATACATACTAAAATATAAATATATATATATATATATATACCTACTACTACAATGAGTAAGAAATAAATAAATACAATTAAGTTATTATAATGACAAATAATGAGTTTTAGTCATGGATTTAAATGAAGCTAGTGTTTGTGCTCGTCTAATATCCAAGGGTAGTTCATTCCAGAGACGTGTAGCCAAAACTGTAAATGAATTGTCGTAAAAACTTGTAGAATGTGACGGCATTTTTAACTGTAAGTTTTCTGATGATCGTAAGGATCTCGTATGTGTTTCATGAAGGAACTCAAAGCGTCCCTTAAGATAGGAAGGTGTTGAAGGGTTAAACAAAATATTGTACAGTAAAGAAAGGATATGAGCATTCCGGCGAAGTCTTATTGGTAACCACTTGAGTTTTTTGCGAAATTCTGAAACATGATCATACTTGCGTAGACCAAATATAAATCTTATGCAAACATTTTGAAGTCGCTCAAGTTTGTCTAGCTGGTTCTCGGTAAGATTTGGATAGCTGGCATCCGCATAATCTAAAATGGGAAGTAGTAGGGAATTTGCAAGCGCAGTTTTGGTGGTAATTGGGAGAAAGTTACGAAAACGCCTCAAAGACCCTGCTGCCGCAAAAACTTTTCGGCTGACTTCCTGCAATTGTGAAACCCAGGTAAGTTCGGAATCAATTAAAATGCCTAGATCTTTCACTTTTTTACTGTAAGGGATAATAGTACCATCAAGCACAACCGGTGGCAGCCGTGCCCAATCCACCTTACAGATCCTCTTAGAGCTACCAACGATAGTAACTTGAGTCTTGACAGGGTTTAGTTGAAGTCCATGCGATGTACTCCAATTGGTTATTGAAGCTAGATCTTTATTTATAGACATAATTGCTTCAGACAGCTTGTCCAATGGAGCCGAAGAGTATACTTGTAAATCATCTGCATAAAGGTGGTAGGAAGAACTGAGTTGATTTGGGATACTATTAATAAATATTGCGAAAAGCAGAGGAGAAAGTACGCCGCCCTGGGGCACACCAATATACGTATTACACCACGAGGAAAGGGCATCCTCGGTCTGTATACGCTGGCGACGACCACACAGGTAACTACGAAACCAATCGATTACCATAGGAGATATGTTAAGTGAGCGAAGTTTGTTAATCAGAACGTCGATATCTACCGTGTTGAAAGCATTAGAAAAATCAAGAAGTGCAAGTACAGTTAGATATCCACATTCCATGGCAAATCTTATGTCGTCCGTAATATTTACCAAGGATGTAACTGTACTGTGGCCAAGACGGAAACCAGACTGGAAGGGATTAAGGAGGTTGTTTCTGGAAAGAAATGCACTGAGCTGGTTATGGACGAGGCGTTCAATGACTTTGGAGAGGAAGGGTAAGATGGATATAGGGCGATAATGAGAATTTGATGAAGGATTTGTCTGTTTAGGGATGGGGATAATTAGAGCATCTTTCCATAGAGTTGGAAAGACGCCATTGGTTAAGGAAAAATTTAGGATATGACAGATAACAGGAAGGATGTCGTCAAGGATAGGAAGGATCATATTACGGCTAACATAATCACATCCAACAGCGTTGGAGGTGATCGCCATAATACTCTTCTTAACATCACTATCAGTAAAAGGATTAAAAACAAACGGTTGATAACTAGGTGTTGGAAGAGATGAAAGAAAGTTTATTGTATTTAATTTGGTTGTCCTGTCAAAGTTGGACGACGCAGAAAAATGCTTATTGAGCAGCTCAATATTTACTGTTTTTGGAATATTATTAGAACGTGGCTTTCCAACTCCTAATGTTTTCAGAAATCGCCATACCTTAGCCGGGTCGCCGTTCTGGACCGAAGTGTGAATATGACGGCGTTGTGCGTCCCTACACACCTTATTGCAGTGATTACGTAGTGTAATGTATTTTTCTAAAGTTCTTTCATTAGGTCTCGTTTTGTACTTAAATTTCGCTGCAGCCTTACGTGCCATGAGCAACTTAATGTCATCTGTGAGCCAAGGAGCAGGTGCATGTTTAAGCTTTACAGGTCTAACAGGCGCATGTTTATCGTACAGCTTAATAAGAGATCCTGTGAAAAAGTTTACCTTATCATCAATTGAAGTAGCTGTGATAAGTGGTGACCAGTCAATATTGTTGGCATCTCCACGAAGGTCTTCAATGTTTATACCACCAAAATTACGCTGCATAAGGATTTTTGATCTAGCCTTCGGTGGGCGAATTTTGTAAGAAAGGAAGAGTAAATCGTGATAAGAAAACGCGTCAGCTGCACACTGGCCGTGCTTAGCAACGCGTTCTCTCGAGGAGACCAATATAAGATCAAGAAGAGAAGGAACAGAATTAGGAAAATGATGTGTTGCACTAAGAGGAAGGATATGCAAGTCAGAAGATTCCACCAATGCGGAAAAGGATGAGGAGCGGGAATCATTTTTCAGGAGACACGTGTTAAAATCACCCATTATTATAGTATGATTGTAGGAAGGAATTAGGTGTTCTAACAAGGTTTCAAAGGAGGAAAAGAAGTCTATGCGTAATGAGGGACAATAATAAACACCGAGAAGGATTTTGGTGTGATGAAGTTCCACCTCAATAAAAAGATGTTCACCAGCATTTGATGGTGGCGGTTGTGCAGACATATTAATAATGTTGAAGGATATGTAAGTTCTAATATAAATGGCAACACCGCCGCCACCACCAGCAGCACGATCATTTCTTATAAGGTGGAACCCCGGTAGGGAATAGGAAATGGTAGGAAGACATGGTTTTAGCCAGGACTCAGATATAAGAACGGCATGTATGTTCTTACTATCGAAGCTTGCCAGCATATCCGAGAAGTGTGCCGGAATACTTTGGGCGTTGATATGAATAACATTGAAATTCTTAGATACATCAGAAAACTGTGCTTCCAACGTTTCAGATAACGTTGGTACGCTAACAAAGCTACTATCACTGCTAATAGAGACAAAATCATCATCGCTACTTGTCATTTTAAAATAAATATAAATAAAATATTTAAAATATATATATAAAGGTATGTATAAAATAATAATAAATTTTAATAATAAAACGTAACTTGCTGACTTTGACAAATATCCACCTGCCAGTTGTGTTATAGTATGATAAGATAGTATTACACAAAAATAATATAGAAAAATGTTTAAAAACAATAACAGAATAGAAACAAAAACTCAAAATAGAAATAGAATTAAGTAGCGTCGAATAAATTTGAACAGACATATCACATACCGGGTAACAGAATAAAATATATATATACGGTCGAAATGAGTAACCTTTTCCTTTCTTTGAAGTCCTATTTATATAATCCTTGGTACCTATTTATATAATACTGTACTATTTACTATTTATATTCAGTTATTTTTGGAATCGGAGCCAGCCAACAGGATTTTAATTTTGTCTTTGCAACAAACTTGAACCGCACGGGGTGGCAATAGTGCGCACGGGCAGGGGCGCGTCGGTCGCGATAGCTTGGTAGCGCAGGACGTGATGCGCAGGATGTGCCTGAGTCGCGGACGGACACGGTCAGTCAGTGTATGAGAGCCGACGTCGTTGACAGTTGTGTCTAAATACATAAAAAAATTAATACGCAGTTCAGATTAGGTTTCGTTCGATTTCTTTTATTAAATCTTTATTTTACATTCATATATTCATAGATTAATCTTTTCTTTAAAGTAATTTCTGATGAATTCTTTCTTTCAAAAGAAACCCCAAAGAAAATGAGCTTGGCAAAGCCCCGACAACATCACTAAAAATGAAATTGACTTCATCATGACGGACAAACAGCGCATATTTAGGGATGTCTCTGTGATCAACAGGTTTAACACCGGAAGCGATCACCGACTGGTAAGGGGCACCCTAAATATAGTCTTCAGAGCTGAGGGAAACCACACGGTGAGGTCCATATTGAGACCAACTCTGCAACAAACCATAGCTGGCTCTGAACAGTTTCAGTTGGAGCTAAAGAACAGTTTTGATGCCCTGAAACTTGAAAACACACAGGACATTGACAAGGACCTGGACAGCATGGTTACAACCATTAGGGATATGGGCAAACGGTTTCGTGAGCGAAAAAATATGGGCCGAGATTTGCGACTATCAGCTGAGACTTAAAAACTCATGAGTAAGAGACGTGCAATGGTACATCATTACTCAGACCGAATGGCTCTGTCAAGTCAAAGCTCATCAAAAAATCAATACGGAGGGACTTAAAGCGCTCAAACATGCAACGCATTATGAACACAATTGAGCGAAATAAAGGTCCCAAAGTGTTCGAACAAAAGCTTGGCAGAAGCCATTTAAGACAGATAAAAACCGAGAATGGACAAATCCACACGTCTCAAACTCAAGTTCTCGCTGGAGTCGAAGAATTCTACGGAAACCTGTACTCCTCTAACGCCGCACCACCTTCGCCATCTCACCAAGACCTGAGAGCCACCCTGACCCGCCACTTTACCGATGAACTGCCAGATACCAGCCCAGAGGCGATCGAGTTGGCCCTTGGACAGCTGAAA
Source organism: Parascotia fuliginaria (assembly GCA_963082885.1). Taxonomy (NCBI): domain Eukaryota; kingdom Metazoa; phylum Arthropoda; class Insecta; order Lepidoptera; family Erebidae; genus Parascotia; species Parascotia fuliginaria. Next base: position 15,113,328 of record OY720172.1, read on the forward strand.
AATGGGAAAGCCCCAGGTGAGGACGGTGTTACGAAGGAGCTCTTGAAGTCAGGCGGCAAACCCGTGCTGCAAGAGCTCCAACGCTTATTTCATTCTATAATTCATAGCGGGAGAACCCCAAGGGAATGGAGCAGGAGTACCGTAGTACTCTTTTTCAAAAAAGGAGATAACACTCTTTTGAAAAACTACAGGCCCATCTCACTCCTGAGCCATGTCTATAAGCTGTTCTCAAGGATCATGTCGAATCGACTTACTAGAAGACTTGACGAGTTTCAGCCTCCGGAACAGGCCGGATTTCACGGAGGATTTGGCACCATAGACCACATCCACACTATCACATCATTTTTACGGTAGTAGATCCACGCTGATTTCAGCATGAATGGGCCGGACCGTCCGGGGAAGTACTACCCTCTCATAGAAGATCGACTTAAGAGTAGTAGTATCCGTACTACTGCGTTTCGTTCGGTGAGTGAGAGCGCCGGAGGCCCAATTTCCCCCCTTTCCTCTTTCCTCACGTCCCTCATTTCCTTCCCCTAACCCCATTCCAGCCGCCATAGTGGAGGCCACCATACCAGCAGTTTAAAACGATAGCTTTTGGTATAGTGGCCGCCACTTCTGGATTCCACTGACTGCTTACCATCAGGCGGGGTGGAGTCACTTTGGTAGGCTATACTATAAAAAAAAAAAAAAAAAAAAAAAAAAAAATATCAGGCAGGTCATACCAAAGACAGAGGAATACAACCTCCCTCTCTGTCTCGTCTTCGTGGACTATGAAAAAGCCTTTGACTCTGTCGAGATCTGGTCTGTCATGGAGTCCTTGCAAAGTTGACTGGCGATATATCAGTGTGCTGAAATGTTTATACAGCAACGCCACAATGTCCGTCCAAGTACAGGGTCGTCCGACAAAGTTTATCCAACTACACAAAGGAGTGAGACAGGGGGATGTCATATCCCCGAAACTGTTCACAGCTGTATTGGAGGATGCTTTTAAGACAATAGACTGGAAAGGACGTGGCATAAACATAAACGGGGAACACATTTCGCACCTGAGATTTGCCGATGATATTGTCATAATGACTGAGACCCCACAGGAGCTCCAAGTTATGCTAAACGATTTAAATGAGTCCTCCCAACGAATCAGTCTGCGGATGAACTTGAACAAAACGAAGACCATGTTCAATGATCACGTTACGCCACAACCGATTATCGTTGATGATGTACCTCTCGAAGATGTTAAATCCTATGTCTACCTTGGACAAACACTACAACTATATAAAAACAACTTCGAGAGAGAAATCGACAGAAGGATTCAGTTGGGTTGGGCAGCATTTCACAAACTCCGTCAAGTCTTTACGTCGCCCATACCGCAAACCCTAAAGACCAAGGTGTTTGACCAATGCGTCCTGACAATTGTAAACTGATTTTCGAAATTCTTTATTTGTTAGAAACAACGTGTCCGTGGATGGGTGACCATTTGTGGCATTTCATTTTGAGCGTCTTCATGTTTTAGTAGCGGTAGACTCTTATCACTTCATGCCAAGTTAGAGGTGTCATGATCGTGAAAAATTCCAACAGCAGCGGGTGGCTACAAACTTGCCTTTACAGCAACACTGTTAATCTTTTTTATATTTGTTACGCGATTACTCCGTCAGTTAAATTATGATTTTTGATAATTCTTGGAACATTGACGTTTTAGCGACGAGGGCGAGGGAGAGGTGCTTGTTAGCAGCGGCTCTCTTAGTGACTCTATGAAAAGGCGTAACATTTGAATTAGCGACAAAAATATTATTTTGCATACCCACAATTTTTTTTTATTTATATTTAGTACCTGCTGTCATGTTCATCGTGTCCCTCTAGCACTAGGGATAATTTGAAAACTGAATCGAGCTATGTGTTGGAAGTTGAAGAACTATTGATCCAAAACTGTATATAAATTTTTTGTAAGTCTCAAAAATACTATAATATTGCTGTTTTTGAAAAATATATATAGCTATTGGAAGCGGCTTTGCCTGCGCAAGTATATGTATTATATTATTTTTCCACACCGTATAAACTTCAAAATAATGTAAACTCTTTTTGATCTCACAACAAACGCCTACATTAAATATAATTACAATACTTGTTCAATGGTATAATTATAAGTTTAATTTTTAATGAAAATAAATGTGCATTATTTACTTTCACTTACAAAAATGAAAATAAATAATGCACATTTTTTTCGTTTACAAATATTACAAACTAAAAAGTTTTTTTTTTCTCTATAAGATTAGTTTAGATTGCCGTCGGAAAAAGGTGCCAACCCTAGTGATCTCACGCCGGAGACGAATCGCTCGGTATTGACTCGCGCGCGTGTTGGCGCGTGGTTTATATCCATTTAGACTAGATGCAACACAAACCGCGGTTTGAAGCACCCGCCAAGGTGAACTTTGTTAGAAGGTTGGTTTCCAAACCTGAAGATCGTGCATAATAAGTCAATCAAATCGAATAACGCACGCACTTGTCGCAGCTTGCACCGAATACCGAATGTAAACAAACAACACGTTCTACGCGCCCGTCAGCGCGTCAGGCTAGCCGGGGCGCCCGCCGCCTGCGCCCGCGCTCTTCCCCGCGATCGCCCTTCTTGCGAAGAAATCGTTTTTTTTTCAAATATTAAGATTTCGTGGATAAAAACAACACAAATTATGAATAGGGTTTTGTTACACCATAATAATCAAAAACACGTAATCTCTAATAACTTGCATTTTCTTTTGTGGCTTTTACAGAGTGTTGTAATAAAAAAATCAAATATCTATGAATGTCGTGGATAAATTCGACACAAAATATTTTGAACAACAGATAACCGAACTATAAAACACATAACACCTCTAATACAAATTTTAATATTTTTTTAGAGCTAGTTGGGGGACGTATTAGGTACTAGTTAAATATCACGATTCTCTTGGGCAGAAATGACACAAAAAGCCTATGTACATCAGTTACTACTTTGTTATTATCATGGAAGTCAAATTTTTGTCTTTAATTTTCTTTTCGTCCAATACTGAGCGAAAAGACAAAATACCTAAATTTCTACCTATGCAAGTACCTAGGATGACACAAACTAATGTTTTAGGCTAGGCTAACGGTCAAGAAACTATATGCGAAAAATAAACAACTTTAATATTTTTGAAACCTCAAAACCTAGCGCTACGGGTCTACATAGGTCACGGTTCTTATCACTTGCCATTAGGTGAACCGTATGCTTGTTAGCAACCAAAAAGTTGTATAAAAAAACGTACGATATTTACTTATAGTGGCTGTAGATTAATTGGCTGACCATTTTTAAATTTTTTTCGTTCTTAAGTGTTAATTTAGTTAACCTTAGTATATGAATTAATATATTTTCATTTTCATTATACACAACTCTAACGAAGAGAATTTATTCTTAAAATCAAACACTAATTATTTCCTTGCAGCTACATTTTTAATTCAAATAATAATTATTATACGTATAACGTACAGGAAAGTCTACCTTGAACAGACAGATCAATACGAGGAAATAAGAACTTACCAGTACCCATTTCAAATACAAACTTAAAAGTTTAGGATTGTTTTCTCTGTGTGAGGCGCGGCTGAAGATACATGCAGTGGTATTGCAACGTTGCATATGTATATTAGACATATTGGTACAATATGAGTTTTAGGAGAGCATGGTTTTTTAAATTAACCTGAAATGTGCAGGGCTATTTCTCAAGTACTATGTTCTTATTTAATCGAGGTTTAAATAGCCCTAAGTTCATGTGGCGGTTATAACTTACCATCAGGTAAACTGTTGATTCGCTTACCATAGGCAAGGCAAACCTAACTAATGTGACATTACGCTAGAGATCATCAGATAAGTTTCGTCGTCGTAGCTTTATAGTTCTACACACGACACGATATAACTATTAATATAGACGTTGAAAAATTTGCTAATAACCCTATTCACTAATTATTCAATTATTATTTCAACGAACATAAACACCATAAAATAAACACACTGTTAAACATTTTAAGAACTTCCTACACCATTATTATGAATATTTAAGGTTAACCAGTTATCAGTGTCCAGCCAATAGGTGTCGAACAATTTAGCAATCGGTAGGTAAAGGTAACTAGATTGGTATATAGGTCCATGGAATTGTTTTAGTTCGTGTTTATTTCTAGGCTCGTTGACATTAACTACGAGTAGTAACTCAGATTGTTTTAATATAGCTATTAAACTCGGTTAAATTTAGTTATATATAATCATCAATAATTAAATAATCGTAACTGTAGGGCTATTAATTGGTTTTTTATTGTAAAAACAAATGGTCGCCGCGCCGTCGCTTTTGACCCTGACATCGTATGATATTACACGAAGATGTCTATTCATCGTCCGCGTTTAATGTTCGCATTTATGCGATTTTTTTTTATATTAGCCTACAAAAATTACTCTACACTAGATGATACTTAGTTACGTTGTTGAGAATTACCTACCCAAGATAAGCTGTTACATTATTTCCTAGAAATCTTAATTCTTAATTGCTTCCATCGCACGATACTGCTTACAATCTTAGTTGTAATATTGGAATGTTGCATCTTAACTATTTCGTCTGTAAGATTTCTTTAAAAAAGTGACCCCGACAATATGTATTTAATTCTCTAGGTATTCAATTATTGTTATATGAGAGACTGACGTAAATCCCCTTTTTCTTACAGCATTTGTAGAGTCCATTGCACCATACTTCTTCGTACCTTTCGCTAATCAAATGTCGCGGTGTATTAAGGAAAATTATGGTACTGAATGAGAACTTTAATTTACTTAATAAGTGCTACGTGTCTGAGTAAATCCCATTTGCAGAAGGAAACGTAGGTAATACCTTATTATTTGGAAAGTGAACACTATTTCTCAGAAAATTTCATTTTTCGCAGAGAGATTTGTTTATCTGTTTTGTCTTACATGATATGTGTAAATATTGCAGAATAGTGTTAATAAAACTAATTACTAAGTCGGCATTCAGCCGCTGCAATAGGGATGATGAGCGGGTTATAAACCAAATATGCAATTACGCTCAAAAAAACAACATTCGTCTAAAAACGGGACTATCATCGTACAGAGTTCTTAAAATATGCGACAACTGTAAAACTGGATATAATTACAAAGTACGTAAAAATGTGATTGTCTCTCTGTCAAAACTATAACGTCATAATTTTCTATATTCACACAAACCATGAAAAAGTTGAGTACATTGATACAGTTGCCGTTATCCCGATTCAGTAGAATTGACTGCAGCTTTTTAAAATCTGTAAAAGATAGTGTAGATAACTACTCGATATTTTATTTTGTTCATAACATCGTTCAGGTATTTCTCTGACTTTTAATCAACTAGTTATATAAATACTATTAACACCGTTCAGTTTGTCGCTCGGATCAGCTCGTGTCATATAATATTATGATTCATGGTAATAAAAATGTAATTAAAATCTCGTTTTAGTACATAATTGAACGTATCAGTGACCTTCATTCGCAAGACATCTACTATAATACTTACCTATTTGTTTAGAGAAATGTTTGGTTCAAAGAGATGATAATAATTTGAGAAATAAGGTGGACAGAAAGAACTTTATTCAGCAGTGCTGAGTGAGTTGATACCTGTATTCTTATTATTATTATGAGCCCGTTGTGCTATTTGCTTAAAATTGTTAATTAATAAACATAGGTAATGGTTATTGAACATGAGGTCGCTTCAGTCTTTCGATGTGATCTACTCGTAATAATACCAAGTGAGATAGGAAGTAGCAATAACGTCCATTGAACCAGATCAGTTTAACCTTACTGACATAGATCCAGATACACCGTGGATAAGATGACCAAAGATTACACAATTTGTTATCTCTGAATAGTATGAAGCAATATCGCTCTATTCTTCTGTCTGTTCACCCGCTAACATCTTCTAAACCAACGAAGTCCAATGCATTTTCGACTCTTATAATGGAGCATTTCTTACAAAGTTTAAACTAAATCTAAACTAATATTACAAAGAGAAAAGATTTGATTTTTGTATGTTTGTTTGTTTGTTCCAATTTAACTCAAGATCTACATAACCGATTTTTTAAATTCTTTCATCTTTAGAAAGTTACAAATAGGACAGGTAACATAGGCTTTATTTAATTATGTTTATAATTTTTTTTCATTATATTCATTATATTTTTAAGAATTTCAATATTTTTAAGCGCCTTCGTAAATCTGAATGATGCAATGTTAAATGTTATTAATAATAATGAGATTATAATAATTTAATAACAAATTTAAAATTAGCAAATTACTTCCGTAAAATTTTAATAGCTACCCAAATCGGGAAATACATTCAACTGTAGGACGTAAAAGGCATTTATCCTTAAGTATAGACTGGCTTTAAATATTACCTACTATGTGAGTAGTGCTCTACTTCTGCTGCATGCTGGTAAGTAGAGATACTTAAGATGGATTTCTTTTTGCATTTTGGTCATGACCATGACTTTGCATTTTTTTTTATTGTTTACAAATAACTATTAGAGCAGAAATAAAACACATTTGTATATTTTAATCAATATACGAAACCAATAATTTTGATAAGATAACAGGTTGTACACAATAATTGTATGTTGATGTTTAGTACTTGGCGTGTAAACTGTATGAATGGAACTGGTTAACGGTTACATTATTTTAAGATATCAATAGGCTTCAGTACAAAGATGTGATGACGACATTACCACGCCACGAGACGATTTATCTCGGGCAAATAGTTTAAAGTGGCGGTGGTTATGTGAGAAGGACTACAAAGTGCGCCGGCGTCGTCAGTGCGCCATCGTTTTTCGCGCGCAATACATGTATTGACATTATTTATTTTTTATGTAAACAAATTGACATATCTATTAATCTTTTAGAGAAATGTATAAGACTGCAACTTAATAATAAATTTTATAATTTATTCTCGCAGTGATAAATAAGTGATTTAATTATAATTATGGAATTCTACAAATTTATGGTGATATTTTCAGTATTGTGTATAGGGTAAGTAAAAGTAAAACAAATATAATTTAATACTTTTAACACAATAGTGGAGTTATATACCATACCAATAATAATTACTAGTGTTACGTTACGTTCAAATCGTAGCTCTATATTATTTATTTTATTTGACAAAAGAGCTAGTAAAAGAACTAACATTTAATATTCTCGTACTGATAACGCTAAGTCCGCTATATTCTTTGTATATTCAATTAACATTGTCACGATTAGATAATTATTATTATAGTCGTTTTTTCTGTGACTAGCTTGATTAAAGGCAATTATGGTATAATGATTACGCGTAAGGTCACAAAGTATCAGCCTAAGGTATGTACCTTCTATTATGATAACGAATCTAATAAATCATTTTGCGGGAACAACTTATTTTGATTGTCTTTGTAAATTAATGAGGCGAAACTATTTATCAATCGTACAGATCATATAATAATATTATATCTGTTACCTATTTATTGAGGTCAGTTTGTGGGTGACCGCTTTATAAAAATATTATCACGCTGCATGGGGCGTCTGTAATAGTTTAGTGTTACCTCTGTTTATATACGGGTTTATGTATTAGGTGTGTTCGACTATTTTTATAATAGATAACATCATAATTGATCAGTCTCCATTGCTATAACAGAAGACGACCAGGAGCTCTATTAAATTAAAATAAGTAGCATAGTATTTATCACTGTGTAGTTTGCTGATGCGCTCTCCATATTTCGCAATTTGTCTAAATGCTAATTATTTGAGTACCTACCTACACTCGTGCACTCAGTGTAAGGTTGCGTTTTCATTGACGCGGAGCTGGGCGAAGTGGAGAGGAGCTGATCATGAATTGGCCAATTAATGTGCTCGCAATCTCTACTCCGCGTCAGTGGAAACAGTGTAAGCGGAGCCGAGCGGAGCTGAGCAGACTTTCAAATAAACTATGTAAAGCTGGACAGAGAGGAGTCGGCACCATAGTTCGCTCGACTCCGTTCTAAACGAAGCGGAGGTTAGTGTGGCGGTGCGGCAAGGTGATGCGGCGCCGCCGGGTAGGGTAGACTTGAATGTTTTTGACTGATCGGAACGCGGCTGAATACAGCTTTGGTCTGCTTAGATCAGCTCCACTCCGCCCCACTTTGCTACAATAGAAACACTTGTCACTTTTCTCTGCTCTTCTCGTCTCCACTCCGCCCAGCTCCACGTCAATGGAAAAGCACCTTAAGTGTAAAAGAACCTAGATATAGAAATAATACTTACTGCATGTTATCTAAATGGTAATAGTCATAATACAAAAAGAACTATTAGTTGTATTTGTTCCAATACTAAATTTAGAATCACACGTAGATACAAAATATCAATACTAGCTCCCCGCAGTGCGGCTTCACCTGCGCTAAGTTACATCTTTGGTTATTTTATTACTCTACTTCCTTCGCCAGAGCGTCACGGTAATACTAACGTGGTGTTACATAGCCTACGGGGCACTATGAAAAGGGTGGCTCCTATTTCTGGGTGGTGGTAGTCGAATTGCTCATATCTCTGAAACGTAAACGAGCGTAAAAGTGTCCAGAATAAAAATGTTTTAGTTTTGATCATATTATACGATACAAGAATAAACAAAACCAAAATAAAAAAAATATTAAAATAAAATTTTTCTACTACTTTTTCCTTAAGGAACCAGACCGATTTTCGGGATAAAAAGAGACGTAAAAGATATCCTATGTTCGTCTCTGGCACCGGTTCTATGTACATGTGTAACAATTTTCATCGAAATCGGTTGCACTGCATGATATCATTCATTCACACGCACACACACACACTACTATAACTATTTATAATATTATTAGTCAGATTTATAATAATATTAGGATAGAAATTGCGGTTCTAGGGGATCGACTGCCATACCGTAGAATTTTGAGTATTATATAATTAGTGTTGTAGGTAGGTATAGTAACAAAACCACATAAAGAATAATTATATACAAAAAAATCTCATATTCTTATAATAGATAACATTGTTTGATCTCTTCTACAATTTAGAGGATCTATCTTATCTTGGTTAATAGACGTTTCTAATCTGACATGTAATATTTTTTTAATTATGTTGTTAGTTATTTTTTACGACTCATTGTTCAATTACAATACAACCTTTTTCATTGGTAGATAAATAGGTATTCATGGTAGGTACGTACTAATCAAATTTATTGACTTAAGTATATAATATACGATCTATCGCTATATCTATGTATTTGAAAGGTCGGTAAGAAAATCAAATATCTAAATACAAACAATTTATGGCATAGATTTAAGTACAAACATTGGTCAAACATCTTCTGTGTCCTTTTATTAATTATTCATTTGATAAGAGACCGATTTTTTTAATAAATACATAATTACGTTAGCAGAGTCTGATTTAATTAAAAATACATGTGAGAGTGCAGACATTATAGAGCAAGAAAAGAAATAAAAGAAAGAAAATAAAATTTATTAGACACGAAAATAAACATGATAATAACAAAAGCAAAAAGAAATGAAGTACAAAAAAAAACAATACAAAATACAAAAATAACTTAAAATGTGTCTAAAAGGCAGCAGCTCAGCATGTGCTACAGAGGACCGCAGCGCTGATTTTCAGCTGAAGCCTTGAGTGAGTCACGGGCGCATGTACGGTGTTTAGCGTTTTTATACACGACAATTGGTGCGTGTAAGTATATGTATGTGTGCGAGGTAAGTAAGGGCATAAAATAACATATGTAGAGAATAATAGTTAAATAAGTAAGTAAATAAACAATACAACAAAGTTAAATAGCAATATGTCATTAAATATATTTAATAAGGGAAAAAATAAAATTACTAAAAACAACATTTGAAGGACTTTTATACGTGTGATTTTAAATTAAGTTTCGTGCTGGTTTTTTGGGCAAGTAATAAAATATTTTTTAGTTTCTTTTTAAAACTAATGATGGAACACAATTTCCTTATTGGCGGGGGGATATTATTCCAGCACTTTGTAGCGTTATACCGGAAGCCTCTAAATGCTGTGGTTCGATGTCTGGGTATATGTATTAACGCAACAGATGCCGACCGCATAGAATATTTCTTATGCTCGTCCATCCACTCCAGCTTTTCATATAAGTAACGTGGCTTACGGGTCCTAACAACCCCAAATAAAAGAGTAGCCAGGTGAAAATCCCGTCTCAACTTCATCTTCAAAATATTGTTTTTATTTAAATAATGAGAATGTTAAAGCAGAAACGAGCGCACGCGTTCTGCGCTCTTTGCACCATAGTACATGTTTTAGAGCAGACATTGATTTTAATTTACTTAATACTCTGAGATATGATTCTTATTGATTCTTCTGTAAAAAACCTGACATCGAGTTCAGTAAAGTCCGTGAAAATTAATTTTTAGTTTTTTTTATATATATATATATATGTTTTACTCAGAATATCGTAAATTGAGTTAACTTATCTATGACGTGTAAGCATTAAACGCTAAGGTGACACTCACCTATTTACCTAATTACACAAGTTATTGACTCATATAAGTAGATTAAAAATACTGATGATTGATTTTAAGTACTCAGATTATACCTACTTAGTGTTTATAAAATTAATGTGCAATTTTATCTCGGTGGATGGTATTTTTATTTTTCAAATCAAAAGCATGGTGTTGTGCTAGGAATCAGTAAAGTTATTTTATGTAGTTAGTTCATTATTATTGTAATATGTAGGTAATTATTGTGAATCTCGGTACTCATAGAACTATTATTACTTTACAGCTTACTTTTCGAGAGGTCATACATTAATATTGCTCCGTGGACATTTTAATCTAATAGTAAGATTTTATTTCGAGACCTCACATTTAGAAGCGCAGTTGGTTATTTCTGAGAGATCTTAATATTACATAAAAGACAGAAACTTATACTTGAAGTCGGGAGCTATTTCATTTGCTTTCGAAAAACAAAAAAATATGTTTCATTAATTAAAAAAAAATTAATTGGAGTACAATAAAAATAATTGGTGTAAATTAGTATTCGATAAATATGTAGTGGTATATTCGCAGCATGGCAGACCTCTACTCACAATGGTATGGTATATCTACCATCGACCTGATAAGAAGGGAGGCTCACGTGCGGCCAAACTGGCGAAAATTGAGGGAAGCCTATGTCTAACAGTGGATGTCGTTCGGCTTAAAATGATGAAACAGTATTCTACATATTCACTACTCACTAAGAAGAACAGAACTTTGCTTACGTGGTGTTCTTATATTTGAGATTTTCGCTAGGGTTGTTGTACTTTACCAGCGTGGATTGCTCTAGTAGGTTATGAACAAGCGATTATTAAATACTAACTGCGCTCCGTAAAATATGTTTATGTATACCTCGGGAACCAGACCGATTTTTGGGATGAAAAGTAGCATATGCCCGTCTCCGGCGCCGAATCTATCTACATTGGTACCAATTTTCATCGAAATCAGTTCAGCCGTTTAGATGCTAAGTTTTATGTGGTATGGTAGACACACACACAAACTTTCGCATTTATAATATTAGTAGGACTCTATTATTAACTATTAGCGTCGAATTTGTCTTCCTTAAAAATCTATCTCTGCGCTAAGTATATCTTTGTTTGCATTTAGTAAACCATGAATACCTAGGCTTAGTGAATGTCGCGCTGATAAGATTATGTTTAGCAATTATGTCAATTACATTGCTTTGTAGAGGATTCTAAGCGTACTTATCAGTACATAAAAATAGCAAGGCGTACTAATTTAAACAGTTTATGTGTGATTTGGTAGTGCAAATATCATTTAAATATTGTCTAAATTAATTACTTTTCATTATTTTAAGATCACACCAGTAGTATAAATCATAGAACAGATAAATACCTTACTTTTTAATCTTTGTTCTTTTTATTTTATTTCTGATTTAAATTTAAAATTAAAGCCTGTTTGCAATCTTGAAAATTTATGATTATTTTATTCATAACGTTGATAATAAAACAGTAACAATAAAATATGTTATAATTATAATATTTATTATCATCCAATTTAAGAAAAACCATCTAAGCTCGGAAACCAGTTTCCTTTTATCTCTTTCCATTATTGTCGGTAGGTCGGACGTAAATATTGTTAATTAATTAATTATCCATCATTATTTCTGCCGATAGAAGTCCTCCAATGACCTTGGTATTTCCCAAGCTTCTATGCTTTCAGGCCAAGGAGAGGTGCCTGATTTACGCGGATTACTCCAACAAGCAGTTATTAATGGCATTAATTAAATGTTAAAAAGAATGTCAATAGATAGACCTTTATTTTAAATAGTTTTTCTGTATTTTAACAAACAGTTGAGGTAGATAAGTATTAAAAGGTTTCATCGAAAAATTTGCTTGCTTCATTTGATACTGTATGACAATAGTGCCTACCTACGTCCGCTATAAGATTGAGTCTAACATAGCTGGTATAACACGTACCTAAATGAGACCTCTGTGGTTTTTCCCAGCGAAAAGGTGTGATGCAATAAATTCTTGTTTTTAGAAAATATCGCACGCAAACTAAAGTCATGTTCCTCTGAATGTGACATTGCACAAAAAAACAAAGCACTCTAAAATTTAATATTAGATATGCTGTCATTGTAAATAAATTATACATATTTATTAACAATAAGATCTACTATTTCGTAAGTTGTGGTTTGTGACCCCGTTCTTTAAACGCTATACACTCATATAATGTTATATTAATTCAGTTATTAATGCATTTATGTATTTATTAACTCCTTGAACAAAATCTGTATACAATGACGCACTTTATAACATTTTCTATCAGACAACCTTTCAATGATTTGGTGAATTCACAACAATACATCAACTAGGAGGGATACTATAGACATATTTTTAAACAAGAAAATAGCAAAGGAAAATATTGTTTTTTGTCAAATGACTGCGTCTAGTTCTACATGCAGTATGGAAGTCTGTGTCATCTTGTTACACATTCATCATTTATCAGCATTATAAGTAATTTTTACGTAGAGGTACCTATAGGCAAGGTAATATGGGCACTTTAAGCGCAAATTTGTTTAGTGATGTTTCAATACAATACATAGGTATCGAAGTTTAAGGATCCTAAGTTTTTTACACATTTCTGCTGTATTTAATGTAATCTAGGAAACTGCAATTGGTTTTAATTTTATTATCAAATAAAAACTTTAATTTTGTAGTGATACAAACAGATAGACACAATAATGATGCGGTAAGATAAGGTAAAAACACACTGTGTTGTTAACTCTGTATAAAAACACACTGTTTTTATCTCAATTTATTGCTTATCCCAAGCACAAAAAAGCATTCTGGTTTGAATAAAGCTATACCTAATAAATTAAAAGACTAATTTCTACCTATCTCACTAATATCTAATTTTCGAAACAACATCCTTGTGCCTCCCGCCAAGTTAAATTCAAATATTGAATTTAGACAAAAACGTCAAAAATTGATAGCTTGATGAATTTTGTTTAAGGTCAAATATTGCTAACATATATTAATCAAAGATAAACAATCTTTAGAAAAGATTGTCTAAATTATTGTATTTATTATGAATTAATTTATTATGTGATGTGAATATTATAACTTCATTTATTAATTATGAATTTATCTATTTTTTATCAAAACGTTCGAGGAATGAAGACTAAGTCACATGAAATTTATATGTCAATAATAAATTCTAGCTACGATATAATATGCTTTACTGAAACCTGGTTAGATAGCTGGTTTTTGTCATCAGAGTATTTTGATGAAAGGTATACTGTAATACGTAAAGATCGAGGCGATGATTATAAGCGGTTATACTCTAAATCTCATGGCGGTGGAATTCTAGTTGCTATTAATAATAAGTTAAAATTTGTTAGAAAACATGATTGGCCAATCTGTATTGAATATTTGTGGCTACATGTTAGTTCAGGAAGTGCCTATGTAAACTTATGTCTTGTTTATTTACCATCTTATATTCCGAGTGATGCCTTCAAGGACTTTTTGGATAGGGTTGAGGACACTTGTCTGCAAAATACTGATTGCAACACAATGATAATAGGAGATTTTAACCTACCAAATATCTCGTGGCAGAGCAGTGACAACGCTTTTCTTGGAATTAGTGACTCTAAGTCCTTAGTACTAAGGGACTTTCTTAATGTAACTGGTTTTATTCAGATTAATAATATAAGTAATATGAATAACCATATTTTAGATCTTGTTATTGTAGACGAATATAGCTGTGTTAGTGTCAACGACGCACCTCCCCTTAGCAAACCTGACATCCACCATCCACCGGTAGAAATTGTATTTGAAAAACTTTCTGTTACTAATTTGAGCCCCAATATTAGTCGGTTAAAATATAACTTCAATAAAACAGATTATGAGGGGTGTATTGCGGATCTCCGTTTTATCAATTGGGATAGCTATAGGGATCTGGATTGTAATGAGTTTGTCCAGCATTTTTATAATATTTTATGGGAAACGATAGAAAAGTATACACCTATAGCAAAACCCAAAAAATATAATTATCCTGTATGGTTTTCACCTTCTTTAATTAAGATTCTTAAAGAAAAACACAAATATCGTATTAAGTTTAAAAAATATGAAAATCCAAGAGATTATGATACGTTTGATTCATTACGAAGGCAGTCTAAAATAGCCATAGAAAATTGTTTTAAGTCTTACATAGCTAATATAGAACAAGAACTAAAAACCAATGTCAAGTCATTTTGGCGGTATACAAGAACAAAAAAAACATTCAAAAGCATTCCCCAGGAAGTTTTTTATGGCGATCAGAAGGGTGATGGCGGTGATTGTGTCGCTAATTTATTTGCCGAATATTTTGCATCAACATATACCCCGAATCATATGCCTTTTATTGCGCCTCGTTTAGGCGCCGCAGCTAGTTTTTCTCTTTCATATATCTTCATTTCGGAGAATGACATTAAGGCTAGCATTAAAAAAATAAATTTAAGTAAGGGCGCGGGCCCCGATGGACTGCCTCCTATTTTTATCCGTCTTTGTATGGAAGTGCTTACTTTGCCTTTACATATCATCTATAATAAATCACTCACGAGTGGCACATTTCCCGACTTATGGAAGATAGCGCACATTATTCCAATACATAAATCAGGCACTTTAAACGACGTAACCAATTATAGACCGATATCAATAATTTCCCAGTTTGCGAAAATGTTTGAAGGTCTCATTTACAAAGCAGTTTATTTTCATCTTTATCATACTTTAAGTGCCCGTCAACATGGTTTTGTATCTAACCGCTCGACTCTTTCAAACTTGTTGATATATACTACTTATATTACTGACGCGTTTCAGGATAGAGGTCAAGTTGATGCAATATACACAGATTTTGCCAAAGCTTTTGATCGTGTGGATCATTTACTACTTTCCGCGAAGTTAAATCATGCTGGCATACACGGCTGTTTGTTGCGGTGGTTTGACAGCTATTTGCAAAATCGTTCTCAGCTTGTAGCACTGGCCGGTTATGAATCTAAACCATTTATACCATCTTCCGGCGTCCCTCAGGGCTCTAAACTCGGCCCTTTATTATTCCTTGTATTTATCAATGACCTTCTCGACTTAATGAAGAGCAACTGTTTGGCATATGCTGATGATTTAAAATTATATCGTAGGGTAGTCACACTTAGTGACTGCATGGCTCTTCAAGATGACTTAAACACTCTCCAGCAATGGTGCTATGAAAATAGAATGACACTTAATGTTAAAAAATGTCAGTTCATAACATTCACCAAAAAAGTCAAATATATTGGTTTCAACTACGAAATAGCAGGTACTTGTCTCGAAAGGGTCTCGGTTATTCGCGATTTGGGTGTTACTTTTGACGCATCATTAACGTTTCGCTCTCACATAGATAGGATAGTATCTAAGGCTAACAAAACGCTTGGCTTTGTAATCCGTATGTGTAAACCATTTTGTAACAACAGCAGCATAATGTTGTTATATAACGCTTTAGTTAGGTGTACACTTGAATATTGCTCTGCTGTTTGGTCACCGTTTCAGTCTACGTACAGTGATTCCATAGAATCTATTCAAGCGCGTTTTGTTAGACATTTAACAATTAGGAATGGGGTTCGTAAGTCAATTCCTGATTACAAAGATAGATTACTACATTATAAAATGAAGAGTCTTAAGGATAGGCGTGCCATATCGGACCTGTTAATACTTCACAAAATTATCAAAGGCTCTATTGACGCCCATTTAATTAACAATCTCCAATTTAAAATTAACCAGCGCGCCGTGCGCCATCCGCGTATATTTGAGGTACCTACGTGTACTTTAAACAGTAGTTACAACAGTCCTCTGACGCGCATGGCTCGGTTGTATAATGAGAAGGTGATAAAATCAAACAGTTCGTTTGATATATTCGCTATGGATTTCAAACCATACAGGCATTTTCTTTTTCAATAAGATATTAGTTTAATATTTATAATGTTTAATTCAAAATGTTCTTTTTTATGTAATTTTGTTTTGTAATATCTATTTAATTTTTTTTTTTTTTTGGATACTTTGTTTCTGTTTAATTTTCATTTAATATTGCATGTATGAGCATGTATGTAATCCTATTTAATTTAATGTTACCATATTCTCAATGCTATGCATGCCTATTATATGTGTAATTACAATTATTTAAGAAATTATGAGTGATGTAATTAAGCTGTTTATGTAATTATACTGTTGGTGTGCTTATATTAAATAAATAAATAAATAAATAAATAAATATAAAAACTCATTTCTACTCTTATTCTACAAGCCATGTCCATCACTGGCTTCATCAGTCAGTTATATTGAGACTTAATGAGTTTATAATATCGATTTGACTAATTATATTATACTATGATGTTAAATTAACTATTTAATTTTGTCGTAGTGTAAGGTACCTAAAACAAACATTTTGTGTATTTATTTATCATTATATTTTCAGTCATAAGATGTCGACTCTTGGACGAAAGCTTCTCAGTTTTCCTCAACATAATTGTGCACGGTAGATAAATTAAAGTGTTTTCTAAATATAAAACTTTACACGTGTCTTGAGAATGGTTAATTTACTTTCGCGGTAATAAAAATATGTAAATATGCAGGGTACTGACTGACTGTGTATTTGAAACAGACTTAAAATTAATTGTCTTCTTTATTCTGTTGAGGTGATGTTGAAAACGACAGGCTAGTCTATAGAGCCTTACTTACGGCTTTAGTAAAAAATCTGTACATGCTGTTCAAGATATTAAGTAGGTAGGTCTTTGTCCTTCTGCTAGTAATACGTGTCCCTTTGGTAGCCTTAGAACCCATATTCGGTAGCACAAAAATATTTATTATTTCAAAGGCACAGAAGTTTGGTGTTTCATTTTTAAAAGTCTTAAAATGAATCTCGCTGGGCTCTACATTTAGAAATTTAAATAATTATATATTTTATACTCACACGATTTGTACACATAACTATATTTGTGAAACTGGTCTACCCGTGTTAGAAAATTATTATAAGGTGACATACCTCTTTACCCGACGTTTCGGTCGAATTACACCGACCATGGTCACGGGCTGACTGATGTAGCCAGGCGTCGTCTTCGCCTTGAAGCTCGGGATTCGGCAACTACCCTCACTTTGTCTTTTGTTACACTGTTTTGTAAAAAGTCAGTACCTACTACTACTACTACTGTTACTACTACTACTGTTGTGTGTCAACACTCACAACGTCTTCACTTTGACCTACTTTGTCATAACTGCGACCCTCACACTTGTTGATTACTGGATTCCAAGATGGAGAAAAGCGGTATCCGTCTTCTCGATTGAAATTTTGGTACTTTTTAATTTCAACCGCTTCTCGAGCTATCCTGGACTAGTAATGCCGATCAGTGGAAATTGCCGCGGATGGTGGTGCGAATCAGCGTGAAGGAAACTGTCTGTGAGTGTCGGTTTCCTGTAGACCGTGTGTGCTAAGCACCCATTTTCTCGAACCATTACTTTCACATCGAGAAAAGCTAACGATCTGTCCGTCTCCATTTCATATGTAAACCGAATATTCGAATGTATGGAGTTCAGGTATTCAGCCAGTTGTTCCACTGCTTGTCTACCCCCCTTCATAATACAGAAGACGTCATCGACGTACCTCTTCCATAACTTCACGTGAAACGCTTTAAGGTTTATACCTTCTTCAAAATGCTCCATCCAGATATTAGCCATCACCGGTGCAACTGGGCTGCCCATGGCTGCTCCATTTGTCTGGAGGTAATATTGTCCACGGTAAAGGAAGTAATTGCCGTCTAGACAATTTCTCAGCAGAACAACGTACTCATTCGACAGACCGTTTTCCCTCAACTTCTTCTCGATTACGTCAAGACAATCGTGTATAGGAACATTTGTGAATAGTGACTCCACATCAAAACTCACCATCACTTCATCTGGTTCCATTTTCACAGTCCTGAGGATGTCCACGAAATGGCGAGAGTCCATTACGAATGACAAGGTCTTACCGACTACTGGTTGCAGTACTGAGTTTACGTGTTTCGCTAAGTCGTAAGTAGGTGAAGCGATTTGACTTACAATTGGGTGTAAGGGCACGTTTTCCTTATGTACTTTTGGTAAGCCATTTATTTTCCGTGGTTGAACGGTGGTAAGTCTGTGTAGATGTTCAAACTCGTCGTCCATAAATAGGTTCTTATGGTCTTTGATAAGTGCTCGTATACGTTTTGTGACTCTGGTCGTTGGATTATGAGACACTGGCTTATAAACTGACGTATCACATAACAAACTCCGCATTTTATTGTCATACTCGTAGTCATTCATCACTACGGTGGCGTTTCCCTTATCGGCCTTCAGCACTAAACTATCCCGCAATCCTTTAAAGAAATTAAATAATTAGTTTTAAAATAAATAACAATTAATATTTTCATCGCGAGAATAATTAATATCAAAAATAGGAAGGCTGTGTATTTTGAGAAACTAATAATACGAGTATCATAGTCAAGCATTGCATCATTAAACATTATGGTAAGTCGGGTAATAAATAAATTAAAACGCAAAGGCCTTCGAGATGATGTAATGCTTGCTATAGGCACATTTCGTTTACATTTTTCGTTATGTGTTTAATTAATCCAATAAATAATGACATTTAGAAAAGAAAACAAATTAGTTGCGGTCAAAGCTCTTGTAGGCATGTATAAGGTTGAATTAGAGATTATTTAGGCGATAGTGAAGTACCTAACACAACATATT
The DNA here is from genome assembly GCA_963082885.1 of Parascotia fuliginaria. Lineage (NCBI taxonomy): Eukaryota > Metazoa > Arthropoda > Insecta > Lepidoptera > Erebidae > Parascotia > Parascotia fuliginaria. Next base: position 15,132,629 of record OY720172.1, read on the forward strand.
AACATTGACGTTTTATAAAATTGGGGGCGAGCCTTTTGCAATTTACAACACACAAATTACATACTTTTTTTTCAGGGCAGAATTTCTGGGTAGATAAAATCAATATTACCTATTTACTTTGCTCGGCTCGGAGATCAAATCTCAACCATTAAGGCAGTCGCAATCTAGTATATAAAAAAGTCGTAATAGGCCAGTGGTGAAATAGGCCGCTTCGTAAACACGAGGTCTGGGGTTCGAACCCGGGCAAGTACCAATGTGATTTTTCAAGTCATATGTACTTTCTAAGTTTATCTGGACATTACTGTCTCACGGTGAAGGCAAACATCGTGAGGAAATCCTGGACTTCTGAGGAAATCGCCAATCCGCCTTGAGCAAGCGTGGCGATCAATGCTCATGCCTTTTCTGTATGAGAAGAGGCCTTACCCTGCAGTGGGATAATAATGGGCCGATATGATGATTCTAGTACAAATCACATAGGTATAATTGAGAACGGAACTACATTGGACTGGTTTTCTTCGAAGTACTAAATGAGCGTACGATTTCTGCACACAGAATCAAAATGACTTTGTTGTGGCAAATAAACTAAAACTAAACTAGTTTGCTTCGGGTATCCTTGCCTACGCTTATTTGCTCGTTATAGTATAATTAACTTCCATCTTTTAATACGTTTTTATAGAATTACCTCTGCTTACAAAATACCCGTAAAATAATTTTTATTTGTGATGTCTCCCTTTGTTGTTTTTGGCTGTGATCGATATGACACAATTACTCAACGGAGTATGATGTGTAGTGTAGAGCATAAGTTAATCCACATGTGAAGTATGTACTGCAAGTTTCATGTACAGTAGGCTCTGACTTTATCTTTTTTACTGAATATCATTCATCAGTTTACTACCCCTACTTTGGCGGATTCTACGTGCACTAGAATCAACTACCTGATAATATATTGGTTCCAGAGTGTTGTGTAGGTACAGCACGTTCTTTATTAAATGTTAGTAACAATGATAACTAATTGAAATTACTTGTTAGATTAAATCTGAAGAAGTCTATGAGCAATAGTTATACAATGATTATGAAGAGGCATTAAAAATACTTATTAGTCTAATAAATAATCACTATCAGATACTTATTAAATATCAAAGTCTTTATGTGACATATATAGTGTTAGATGGTATTTATCATCAATTATATCAAACAAATATTAAACTTTACTGCTTAATTAACCTTCATAGCATAATTAATAGGTAGGTTATTTCCCTTTCAAGACCTTGCGGTTTTGAAATAATAATTTCCCATAAAGTTATAATTATTGAATGATTGTCGACTATCTATAACAGAAGGTAGCTTGGAAATTATAAATTATGTAATCTGTGTTCCGTAAAAATCTTGACACGGCTTTAACGAAGGTTTTCCGCGCGGAAACTGTCGCTCTGTGTATCGACTTCACATTGACAATGCCATAGTTCTAGTACATACATATATATATATATATATATATATATATATATATATATATATAAATAGTACAAGACAGGACCTTTAGAAGGTCTTAAGCAACTAACGTATTAAGTATAAGACATTGAACAAAAGGGAAAGGAAAGTGTCACTGCACTGTTCATTTATTATATTATACATAATTATAATTTTATCACATGAGCAATTACTTTTTTATTTATTTGGCGTTGCTATGCCATTTTAAAATAAATTATGATTATGAGTTATAGCGCTAAGAGCTTAACTAATAAACATCAGATGTTTAATGTTTGACTTTTATAAGATTAAATTATATGTCAGTTCAGCTTTTTTAGATGCTAGTAGTACATACCTCTTTTTTCTAGTATACTGTATGTCCATTTTGTCCATATAGAATACTTTTATAATGCGTTACCTACTGACAAGTGACATCTTTAAGGATAGTTCCTTGAAAGAATGATGCATTGGTACCTATCTACTTATATCAAATGTGTTCACGAGACCATATAAGAAAGTTTTATTGAAAAATTATGGTTCATTCAAAATGGATTAAATATAAAATGTTATCAGATTTATTAAAGAACTTTGACTAGTTCACAGCTTGACTACTTATGACTATTCAAGTTTTAAGAGATAGATACACAAATGATAGCTAAGTAACTCTCATGTGAATTTCAAATTCGGCATATAAAAGTTCTAGTTAAATCAAAAAACTGAAAGACTATTGAATTTTAGATTTAATTAATTAAATTAAGTATTCAGGTTCTATAGGCAAATGAGACACATATTGTAATGGAAATAGAGCATGCCTTCGATATGTTGTAATATCAAGAGTTTTTGAAAGTTTGAATAACTGTCGTCTGCCGCTCCAGATGTGAATCTGGATTGCCGCATTCCTGCATGAGCCTCCAATTATTTGCAGGTCAAATTTGCTGGGGTGCCCCAGGGGTCCGTCCTGTTGCCTACCCTGTATCTTCTGCATTTCAATGACATGTTGTCCCTTGGCAACATTCATTGCTATGCAGGGTGATCTTGGACATCCTGCGGCTAAACAGACTGATACGCCTAAAACTTGTCTCTGAGCTTAACCAGGTCTTATATTGCATTTCTAAATGGGATTGTGAAAAATTGGTCGAGTTCAATGCCAAGAAAACACAGATGTGCGCGTTCTCTGCAAAAATATCTCCATTCCTTTCCCCTCCCTCTCTATAAAACACAGCGTTAACACTACAGGATAGCCTTAGTATTCTGGGTATGGACGTCAGCCGAGATCTCAAACCCAAGAATTATATCAAGTGCATCATTAAAACCACCTCCCGTAAACTCGGAGTCCTGAACAGGGTAAGACGGTACTTCACACCCGAGCAGGTTTCAGTTCAGCACTTTATACTTTTGTTGTTAAAATAAGCTAATGTGTTTCGCTAGGTGAGTGAGAGCGCCGGTAGCCCAATTACCCCCTCCATCCTCTTTCATGTTCTTTTTATGACTTATCCCTTTCTCGATGGTCGGCAAGGATGGTGTTTTCGAAGTATTATTTCTGCGATGTTTAGAAACAGCCATCTCAGTTACCACTTCAATAGTAACTTTGTTCGCAAACAGTAGTATAGTATACTACTGATAGTAGATAGTTTACTACTGTAGAGCAGGCGTTCTCTTCAAAAATTACATGTAAATTGAAAATTTAAGAAACCCCCGACATAGTGTACATTAATCTTTTAGTCCAGCCCTTTCATTTGTGGCGCCGGCCATCTTAGACCAATTTTCATTAAACATAGTTAAAAACACACCCGACTAATTCACTTTCAAACAAAAAAAAAAGGTTGTGTGTGTTCTCATGTACGCACGTAAGAAGTTATACTTCTTTAGTGTAACAATCCAAAAATACCAAATAATAACACAACGTATACATACCTACCAGTTTACCTCAAATCTTAAATGCACTTAAAACAGTATATTGAAACCACTTTTACCACTAATATTCAAAATAAATATTTTTACTGATAAATGATCAATAAAAAATATCTATCACCGTCATAAATATAATTGAATTGATATAAACGCCAATATATTTTTTATTTATTGACACTGATTATTTGTACTGATACGACACACAAAAGTTCGCAACTAACTTCAGGGTGATAAAGGTTCGCAACTAACTTCAGGGTGTTGCTTTTTTCTGTCGGTGTGCGCGCGCATCGTAAAAATTCACTCTCATCATTTTTCCCAATCGCGCCAAAAGAAGTATATAACTTCAAAAACAAAATGAAAATTGGTTCATCCGTTAGGAAGCTACAATGCCACAGACAGACACATACACACACACACACACACAGACATGTCAAACTTATAACACCCCGTCTATTTTGCTTTTTTAAAAAAAATGCATGAAGACAGTTTGGGAATATACTCGCAATTGTATAGTAAAAATTACTTGTTTAGGTTACTTTCAAGGTAAATGTAAGTTTAGTATAAATTGTATAATATTATGTTTAAAACTAATAACTATTAATAGATAATTATAGTAGGTATTTAGCGCACTCGTGGTGCATGACCTCAAGAAGTGACCGCGATCTCATAATCCAATTAATATTACCTACCTTAATTCATACCTTTGTAGTAGTCGATTTATCATTTACTAGCTATCCGCGACGCGGTTTCACCCGCGTCTTTGCTTACTGCTGTGCTCCCGTCGCCAGTAGTGTGATGTCACATAGCCTATATATAACCTTCCTCATTAACTGGATTATCACACGAAAAAATATTTTTTCAAATCCGATGGATAGTTCCAGAGATTAGCGCGTTTAACCAAACAAACAATCAAACTCTTCCGCTTTATATAATAGTATAGATTGTTTTCTTTGGTGATATTTTTTATTGACTATATAATACCTATATAATATACCTAGGTACTAATTAAACACTCGCTCCGCTTTCATAAGATGAAATTTTTAGAAGTCCTATCTTAGCGTGCGCTTACGATGAAATTAGACTGTTTCAAATTTAAGCTTTTGAAACTTAGTATTTTTAGATGTGCCCTGCCCATAAACACTTCAGTGAGGTCTGAACTCTGCGGGGTATTATATTTTCCTTTAGATCATAATGGTCTCTCAGATAGATACCTATCATGGCTAACATAGCCCGATCTGTCGTCTTATAAGTGACTTTTTTGAAAAAACAATATCACCACTTCATTCACATTTTCGTGCCCGCTTTGTGGCATTATTATAGCCATTTGGTAGCTATATATTCGAGCAAATTAGTATAGCTACCAAATGATATAAATTAAAACCCGAACATCCTGTACCTACGTTTTAGTTAAAATTAAAAAAATACGTTTTTACATAATTTTTGATATCAAGGTATACTTATTACGTCTGATTTATATAGTGTAAAGGACATTTTTTTTATCTACGTGAAACGGTTCTAATGATGAATCGTATTTCTTTGAATATCTAACTATAAAAAAAATATTTATATGTCGATTTGATTTCAAGCATCAGCCCCCTGTAAGGCTGCTGCCAACCCATCACTGCAATCGCAAATCAATCACATTCTCCAAAATTAATGGGTAGAGGCCTCTGTTTTGGTTTCCGTACTTGTATTCCTTCAACGTTAGTTAGCTCAGAATAAACTTGGCGAGTACTGACTTTCAAAAAATCATGAAATATTGGTATTAGTATGGCATTGAAACGCGTATAAAAGGCAGGCAGCTATTAGGTAATTTATAAAACAGTAGTTAACTTCATTTAAATTTTTTCAATAATAAGCTATAGACCCAGACGTATCAAAAACAAGTCATGAATTGGTGTATTATAGGATCAAGCATATTGCTGTTTATTGTAACATTGAAATTAGCAGTCATTGCCTATTCCTTTCACTGCAAATGTTCTATCTATACATTACCTACGTGTGTATTATTATTCTGTTTCGCCTTTTGTAGACTAAAGTCAAGCTCTTTCGTATTAATAATAACTTATTAATCTATTTGAATCGTAGTGTACTATGTATACCGACTTAGTGTTTAGCTAATCGTGCAATGAATAGAATTTGTGAACAATTAGTGAATGGTGTAGTGTGCGTGATTCATAAATTTGATTTGTTTTTTATTTACAGAAATGCAGAGATTTTAAACTTCTCAGGAGGACCAAAATCCAGTTATACATTTCCAAAACAATTTCTATTTGGAGTGTCTACAGCAGCTTATCAAATAGAAGGGGCATGGAATGAAGATGGTATGTACTTTTATACCTAAAATTTGAAATCTCTTATCATGTTTAACATTTATGCTATTTTTTAAGAAGTAAAGAAGTATTAAAATTTTTAACATTGTGTAATTGGATTTCAGGGAAATCAGAAAGTATATGGGATCATTTAGTGCATACGAATAAAAGTTTTGTGAAAGATGGATCTAATGGTGACGTAGCTGCTGACTCGTACCACCTTTACAAGAGAGATGCTGAACTAGTCCGAGAACTCGGCGTAGATATTTACAGATTTTCAATCTCTTGGCCGCGAATATTGCCCTCTGGTCTCACAAACAATATTAATCCTTTAGGACTGCAGTATTATAGTAATCTTATTGACGAACTCTTAAGGTTGAACATCATACCCATGGTTACAATTTACCATTGGGACTTGCCGCAGAAATTACAGAATATTGGAGGATGGTCTAATGTTCATATGGTTGACTATTACACGGACTATGCTAGAGTATTGTTCGACAACTTTGCGGGTAGAGTGAAGTACTGGGTGACGTTCAACGAACCGATGCAGACTTGTTTGGAAGGATATGGAGGCACGTATCGGGCACCGGCTTTGAACCGTCACGGTATTGCTGAATACCTTTGTGCGCATAATCTTTTAAAGGCGCATGCGAGCGTCTACCATCTGTTTAACAATCAATATCGTCACGTTAATAAAGGTATTTAGCACTATTTAAATCCATACATTTACTTAAAGTAACTAAGTAAGAATTTTCCTTAATTTACCTAATATTTTCAGGTAAAATTGGCATGTCTTTGGACTCCAACTGGGCTGAACCGAAGGCCAACACTCCCAGAGATAGAGAAGCCGCTGAATTATATTTGAACACCCATGTAAGCATCTATGATCTATTTATAAACGTATATTGTTTTAGTAATAACATTCCAAGTAATGTAATAAGATTTAATTTAATTATCTACACGTACATTAATATCCTGTATTAAGTAAGTGTTGAACTCACACGGTTACGTTTACGCGAATGTTAAGAAGATATTGACGTGCTAAATCATAAAATTATGTCTGCTGAAAATTGCCTAAAAGAACCTTTGAATAATGCCGATACACTGAAGTATTGCCTAGGTACTAGAGTATTCTATACGAACAAAATCTGCCAGGTAATACCGACAGACACGGTACTATTTTCTAAATATTATCATTGGCTACAAAATGAGTTGGCCGTGGTCAACCAACCATGACGTACAGGTTTTGTTCGTTTCTTGTAGTTCTTTATTATGTGTGAATGTACTGTTATCAATGCTAAAGATGGTACGCATTGAAACAACATAGTACTGTCATTAGTTTTCTCATAGTCATTGGGCAAAAATAGAAAAGTAATAACAATATCTTAATTATATACTTATCACTGTTCTACTTTATGGAACGAGGTCATGGCTCTAAATGCAATGATGTGCGCACGTGACTTGATATGCATCCATCTCTTTAATTTCTCTACCTCAGTGCCAGTAGAACACCTTGTAACATTTCTTTTTAATCATTATATACAAGTATAAGTGCTTATGTTTGCACGGATTTAAGAGGTAAAGAGCTCTCTTCAAAACCGACAGCGAGACAAATACAATTTACCGTATAATATAATTTTAATTATCTTGTTGACTCCTTTATTCAATACGTTATACGTAATATAATAATATACAAGATTTTTAAATTATTCAAAGATGTTTCTATTCAACCGATAAAGATTGTCAAGGTTAAGTAGGTTCCATCACCGCACCGCAGTGAGATACATAGACGTGTGCTCATAAAGGAAGTCTAAACTTATCAAAATAAATGATGTTTCCTCGGCGACAACATGAAACTCTTTTAAATAATTTATTGTTTTTTTTCGTAAAGAAATGAAATTGCATCTCATATTGCACCTTAGATCACTTGACTAGTAATATAATGGTCAACAATGCATTGGCTTTGGTCAAACTTCGACATATATTCATTTGCACTATATTTTATTCTAGTTGGGTTGGTACGCACACCCAGTATACTCCAAAGAAGGCAACTACCCTGCTGACCTCATCAAATTAGTTGATGAAAAAAGTCTTCAGCAAAACTACACTCGATCTCGTCTGCCGAAGTTCAGTGCTGATGAAGTAAATTACATAAAAGGAACTGCCGATTTCTTTGGATTAAATCATTACACTACGTATTTACTCACTATGGCCGATAAAGAAGTAGGAGCTATACCTTCACATGAAAACGACGTCGGTATTATACGTGTTCAAGATCCTAAATGGCCATCTGATTCTTCTTCGTCTTGGCTTAAGGTAAACTGTTTTATTTGTTAATTAATGTTAATAAATTAAAAATGATCTAGGTATAGTACAGTGCAGCAGTCCATCCGATGACTGTCATCATAGCCTTAATTCATAGTCTTTTCTTAGTACCCATAACGTTTGTTTGACGAACAAGACAAACCTTAGTATGCTCTCGTAAATAATCATCGATGCTTTTTGCCAATAATATTGTACTGTACACGCAAGGGCAACCGTTAGTTGAGACTGCTATACTTTTTAAGTATACAATACTTAAAAAGTATAGCAGTCTTTACATTATGTTTGAATCGAAGCAGCACAATGTTTCTACATAGAGTCCTCAAACAGAAGCCTAGAATGAACCAAGAGACGAAAAAAACACTTTTTGCATTCATTATTTCTAGTATAAGGTTATTTATGACCCTCCAATTACTTAGTCATCTTAAGAGTGTCACCTGTTCGACTTTTAACACGGAGTAAATACATTTTTGTGATATATTTTCCTTGAGTTTTATCTCAAGGTCCGTCTGTTGAAGGATTACTGGATAAATAAAAGCCGTTGCATAAATCGTAGATAAAGCATTATATATATATATATATATATATATAAAATCTTGCTCAAGAACTGGGATACCAAACGTAAAAATAATTATTCAAATCAAACTGGTAGTTCCAGAGATTGGCGCGTTAAAAAAAACCAGCAAACTCTTTCGTTTTATATAATAGTATAGATAGAAATAGATTTGTACGTTATGAATTTTGCGAAGTAGTATTTTTACATAATCAATATGAGAACCTTTTTTAAGTGGGACACAGTAGCAGTGTATTGGAGCAGTCCGCCTAGAGAACACAGAACACAATAACCATAACAATTTTATTTGAATAGTGCTCTCATTCAAATGATGGGTTGATCTCCTAGGGAAAACTCTTAACTGGCAGCGGTAGAAAACTCTTTGCTAGATTTCTGATACCCCTTAAACCGCATGTTCGTTTGTTTACATGGTTGTTGTCACTGAGGTCAATTAGAGGAGGTCACCAGACAGTAATAAACAAAAAATTAATACCTGAGGGCAATTTATGCATAAATTAAAAAAGTACGATTTTTTGTAAACGAAGAATCAGCGCAAAAACCCGATATTGCTTGTTCACTTTTTATTTGGTATTCTTGAGACACGTGTTATTTGCCCTTCAAGTTCTGGCACGTGGTTATTATAGACAGTTGGCGTTACATTCATGCAATAAAATGATAATATTTACCCATAGATTACAAAAGAACCGTAATGGGTTTTTTTTGTTGCTAGTACAACTTTATGCGAATAAAATTATCATACCATTTTATATAGTTTCTAATCATTTTGAAATCCGTACTACATTGGAGCAGTTCGACTCTTTGCTACATACTTATTTTTTTGCCTTATGCTAGTAACGTCCAAGACAAACTGCACATAATTTTGCATTTTCTGTATAAATAGGTATTAGCATATACGCGTCACTCTTCGAATAATCGAATCTGTTCGAAAATTACATCGTAAGTTCATCTCCATTTTTACTCGCAAAGGCAAAATTAAAAAAAGTACAAATATTTTTCCCTCCATCGTCTACATTACATATTAAGCGACATTTATCAAATATATTTTGTCCAGGTGGTGCCCTTCGGATTTAGAAGACTTCTTCGTTGGATCACTAAAACTTACGACAATGTTCCTATCATAGTCACAGAGAATGGCTACGCGGACTTCAGCGGTTTGGACGACAAGGCCCGAGTGTCATACTACAGCCACTACTTGAATGCGTTACTTCATTCCATCCATGAAGACAACAGTACTGTCGAAGGATACTTCGCTTGGAGTCTCATGGACAACTTCGAATGGGATGATGGTTACGTGTAAGTATTTTTTGATTTTTTATATCTTCTGCATGCACTGTGCTTTTTCTTTATGCGTGCATTATAAACAATACGCAATCTCGCTCAGCACACTAGATAGGAGATTTTCTAAGAAGTGCTCTAAAAAAATACATGTTTTTGATTTAGAACATTAGCAAAACAGTTAGATTTTATATTTTAACGTCATCGCTTCGAAAATTACTTTCTTTAGATAGGAAACCTATCTAAAGAAATTAATTTTAAAATATATTCTTTTAAAAGCTGTACTTTAGTATTATATAATTAGTTAATATATAATAAGTTTAAGAAAAAAAACGTAGTACCTACGTACTGAAATGGCTTGTAATAATTGGGACAGATGAATTTTATGATCGGTCCTCAAATCTTCTCTGACTAGCTTGTCTCTTGGAAAATCCTTGGTAAATATATACTGAACTTCCTTATACAATGCTATTGACATATATAACTAGATTATATTTGGTATATTTTAAACGTATTATTTAAATTGAAAGTTAAAGGAAAAGGCATATTCCAAGCATACCTATTTAGTGGATTTGTCTCTTAATCACCATCGACGTTTGGCAGGCGGTCGAACTCAAGGTATTCATTTTACAAGACGCTGACATACGTTCTGTTTTGGATGCTTTTTAGAAGGCCTTTTCCTGATTAGGCACCATCATCATACGATTCAAATACATCGATAGCATTATTGATGTACCTACTAACGACCTTAAGGTTGTATATATAATTTACCTCTCCTTTAGAGTTAAATCGTCATGGGAATAATAAATAAGTAGACGATTGAGCTGATTTATTTGCGTAAAAGACATTTGGTGTGATATTGATACATGAATATTAAATTTCTGTAGCGACATTGAATACGATTATTTACGCTAAAACAAACTTGTGACGCTGCGCTGTAGCATCTCGAAAGACAGCGTAATAAAGAATTATTTCACTTTGCCCTTTTGCAAAATGGAATGTCCTAAATTTGCAGTTTTAAATATTGTGGATTCTGCCCCACTAAGGGTGACACATTAGAATTCGTGTTGGTAGGTTTGCTCATAATGTAATTTTTGTTTTTAAAAGTTTTTTTATTTGTAACTATAGCTGGTGAGTAGTGGCATTAGATGTCGTACAGTTAAAACGTCAATTAATGAGTAGGTAACACTCACGCCCAGTTTCTCGTTAGTTACTAATTAGATCAAATCAAACTAAATATTCATACTTTTAGCAATATTCATACTTCACATGAGATTTAACAGATGATTAGTTAATTTTTCGTTGATCAGCCTTTCAGAAACTGGGGGTCAGGGTATTCAAATATTCAAATTTGACTGCCTCTGTGGTTTGGTGGTACGGTGTACGCACTGCCACGCGGAGGTCGCGGGTTTATTTCCTGCTTATTTTATATCCGCATTTCTAGAACCCATAACACAAGATATATAATATATGCTTACTTTGGGTCTAGATGGCGTTAGTGTAGTTGGTGTGATATTATTATATTATTTTTAAATACACGCAACCAAAACGCCAATAATATCAACACAAACAAAGTTTGCATATAATTGTTGTCAACAATATATTCGCTCAAAAGGTTGAGACGTTTAAAATGTCATATGGATAGGTTCAGACAAACCGACATAAATATGGATAAAGTCATCTCCCCAATGGTATTCAAGCATTCTAAGTATTCAAAAATATGGAACAGATTACATTTTATCACAACGCATATTAGGCGGATTAGTGAGTGTAGTAAGTGATTTTTAATACACTGCTGGCTGGCCGTTACCTGGTTACTTTATACATGCTTAGTGACTTTTCGCGAAACACAAGGAAACCAAACCCTTAAAGGGTGTTTCCTTTACATCTATTCTAGACCACAATGACATGATTACGACTACAGCTTTCCGCGTCCATACTTTAAAGTTAGCTAAACGTCATCTATCGAGTGTATCTAGAACTAAAACTCTACGATTTGACGTTTTCGTGTCGTACTTTCAGTTGATATCAGCAGGTAACCATACGTTGATATCATAGTGGCAGTTTCTATCGGTTGCCGATAGAGGGCACAAGTTATTAACTTACTTAACTTTGTAAGGCTTCATTTACAAAGTAGATAACAGGACTTTTAAGTTGCTATATTGTAACCAAGCGTGGTACCAGATTCAGTTATAAAGCTAATTAATTATTTTATTAAATGTTATTAAACTTTCTTGAGACAACTAGGACTGCATTGGGTTTTGTCCAGGTTTGGTAAAGAGCAACTAACTATAAGCTATAAGTTTGCTTATTAACTTCTAATATTTATTTCCAAATATTTGTGAAATAAATTTTAATTGGATTTTTTGTGCAATATAATTACTTTACTAAAGCCACCAAGCTAACAAGCGACAAATACCGTGAAATATTTACCATTTTAAACTGCTTTAATTTTTACCTACACATAACGCAGATCACAAATGTATAATATCTAATATTCACATATCCCAACATTGATTGCGTTGAATTTCTCCACAAAACCTACGCGAAAGATAATAAAGTACTTACGGGGTGTATGCAGAATCAAGGAGCATTGTCCATTCCATTGAGATTCTGACATGACCGGTGTTTTCAGCGGCTTTACGTGCTTCCTAAGAACACAAAACTATAAATTCAATTATTATTTTTGATGTGATCTTTAACCACAACTACAAGCAGTGTTATGCGTGACTACTTGCGATCCTGATTTTTCATTACTTAGGTTTTTAAACATAGTAGAGATTTCGTTTGCTTTTTAATATTACATCTATTCTATGCACAGCACTTGGTATAATGTGTAAATTTTAAATGCTTTCAATTTAGGAATACTAGTACCTAGTTATAGTGGCATTTAGCGTTTTGGCACTAGTAGGTACTTACATACAGTTTGCCTGGCGGTGCCTCATTCTCAACCATTCGTAAAGCTTCCTCATCGCATTTGATAAGTCTAAAGTTGAATACTGATTTCTGTCCTACAGATTCGTAAACTCTAATTAGTATTCGCTTCGAGTAAAATTGTAAATTTTTTTTGTTATAGTGTTCAGATTTCTAAATAGCTGATTTCATTCGACGAGGAAATTATGGTAATTAATGTCGTACGGTGGTAAGAATTAAACATCTGAGGCCTGAGACAAGTGACATAGATTTCTATTCTATTCATAGAATAGATAAAAAAATGTATGCGAATGACATAAGCTAACGCCAACATTGTCGTTAGCTTATGTCAATCCCATACATTTTATAATAATAATAATATAATAATATTTTACCACATTCACACAGCGCCATCTAGCCCCAAATTAAGCAATTATATTTGCTTGTGTTATGGGTACTAAACAACTGATAAACTACTTATATACATTTTTTTTTGTAAATACATACATAATATAGATAAATTACACCCAGACACAGAACAAACAATCATGCTCATCACACAAAGGTTTATCTTGGATGGGAATAGAACCCACGACCTCCGGCTTAGCAGTCAGGGTCACTAACCACTAGACTAATGGGCCAATCAATTTTATAATCTATTCTTTACATAGAATAGAAATCAATGCCACTTGTCTAGGGCCTCTGGTATCATTATCGCACGGGTTCACCGTCCGTGGAGGTGTGTAGGCAGTTAGTAACGAGTCATACACGACACAACTGATGACCGGGCCACTCTAATGGTTTATTAGCGTAGTGATGCAAAATGCTATAAAAATAAACGGAAGCAACGAATTTCGCAAAGTAATTTCGCGTTTCATTTCAGATAATTTTTAAAATGGGTCATAATGAATAGATCATTGTTTTTTTTGTAAATTTTGTACGAATATTTTCGGTTTTCGGTTTCTTGATTTTGTTACAAGAACATTCATTAAATTTTTCATGTAAAAACAATGTGTCCCGTTAGTCTTGCAGTCCACCATTAACGGACATACAGTATCTCTAGATTTCCAGGACAAACGCCTAATATTTATGTGATCAACAAGGATCATATAAATATTAGTCTCAGGTGGAAAATGTACCCACGACACTCGTGCATGATTACCAGTGATCGGAGTAGGTAGATTGAAATGGGGTCATTGATCCGAAACGTATATATTAATATGGACATTCCTCCGGAATTGGTGGATTATTAAAAAAAAACCGGAACTTATGTAGGAATTTTATTCTGCCAGAGTGGAAGGAGTCATTTGATGATTTGCCATCCTCAAAAAAAGGTAGGAATTGTAATAAAATGAGCAATATTATTCTTTATTATTCTTCATATTTTTTTTAACGGCACACAGTCACGATTTGACAAAACCCAACGACCAATCAGAACAAAGGATCATGGGTGGTACAATAACCGGTTATCAGAACAATGCGTACGCCCGCCGACAACATGCCAGGTAGCTCACTGGTTTACTTTGGTTCGTAGAGTGCGCATCTTTGTTTGTTACTGTGTTGTGAAAACGTTACTTGACCCTGGCTTGTGTACATACTGACTTCTGGAATCTGCTCTAAACCACGATTTGGCTCGAATATACGGACTCAGATTTTTCACTATTGAATTGGATCTACATATTTAAACCAAGCTTTGGTAAGTAATATTTTACTAGTTACAAGGAGTATAAAGCATGTTTGGATGTACTATAAGAATATTTTTAGTATTGTGTTTGTTCGCTTAACCTGCTGAACATACCATGAGTCTTAATATTGTTAAATCTTTAATAGAGTATGAACCAGTGAGCTTAGTGCGAAACAAAATTATGATATTCTAGTAATGTAGTCGCAATTCAGCTAACTCCACTATTAACCGACATTTTACTGGAATCCGTATATAATTTGAATGCCCTGTGTCCTCTTGCAATGTATTGGTAAAATAAATTACTATAGGCCTTATCTACTTCTCTACAAAATATTCTACGTAACAAGCCCTTTCATTTGATACCCATATTGATGGAATTGTAAAAAATGTAAAATGTACATATTTAACAATAAACAATGTTGATTTTTATCTTTTTTCTTTATTCTACCCCTTTTTTTTGGTCCTAAAATCTGACTAAAATCAACCTGTTCCTTCGTATGCCCTTTACATTTCAGAGTCGTGGTGCATCCTTAGAACAGTCTCACGACCCCAGCAGGCATTGGCCTTCTATGGGGCCCCGTCATTTATTCTACCCTTAATGCAAATTACCATGACCCCTATGAAAATATTTAAATTTAAGTGCAACAATTTATGTCTATCTATAAAAGTTCTAGCCATAAAAGGCTAAAAATAAAAAAAATAAAAATTAAAGCTTCGATCAGAATTCGATTGTTTTTATTATTCAACAGATAAATAATGAATTAATTTAGTTTTGATACCTTCCTTTAAATTTTGAATTGAGTAGGAATAATATCACTACCAACATTAGCAATATTTAATTGAATCCGGAAATACCGGAATTACTTTCCGGGAAAATGGCTTATCCATGTTATTCTTTCTGTGTGCATTTATGATACAAGTACCAAAAATCAATCTACCTACTCCGATCACTGATGATTACCTATGATGACGCATTATTTTTTGAAGTACAAGAAGATAAGCTGTCGTGATTTAATATTTAGTTTGTGTCATTTCACCATGAGTCTTAATGATATTTTGGAGGACATCACACACCTGTCTGGTAATTAGATAAGAATATGCGGGTGTGGCATACTCGATACTTTAATATTTTAAATAAGGACCATATTACGTTTCCTGTCTTATTTCTATAATTAATCACACGTAATATGCGTTTTTATATATACGTTTATATATTATATGAACCTCTGTCTCTCTCTTAAACACACACACATTCACACTTATCCCTAGAGACTCACACACGTACACATACACACACACACGCACGTACACATCTACCCACACACCCACGCACACACCTACCCACGCACCCACCTCAGAAAATATATTTTTGGTATGTAATTTTATTTTTCTAATAATAATCGAATATAATAAATAAACAATACATTATAGTTCTGTATTTAAAGGGAAAGGTCCCAAATAATTTGTAATAGTAATCATTTTGTATGTTTTTTTTATTTGATATTCTGTTGAATTGATTGTCAGCTA
This sequence comes from Parascotia fuliginaria, assembly GCA_963082885.1. NCBI lineage: Eukaryota > Metazoa > Arthropoda > Insecta > Lepidoptera > Erebidae > Parascotia > Parascotia fuliginaria. Next base: position 15,148,620 of record OY720172.1, read on the forward strand.
TACCGAGTGCTACGACATGACATGTCGTGTTCAGACTTGGCGTAGCAGATGGATAATCTGTCTCCTTAGTAGATATTATAGATCCTAAAAGTGTCAGCTAACCAATAAGTAATTGCGCAGCATCTATTTTGTGCAATTCAAGTTCATCCTTGAACTTGTTGATTTCGATTAGGAAGTGTATAGAAATATCGTGATTCATCGCATGTTTGTCAATCAGGTGTAATGTTGTGCCAACATAATAATATTGAAACAGCAAATCATGATGTTGTGACAATTTCTTCTGATAATACGTATCTAGATAACAAGACAACAACATACAAAGAAAAAACAGGTTTTAATGTTATCATTAGATCGCTAATTTAGATAAAATTTATACTTGATCTTGCATGCTCATGCTTGCTCAACATATCTTAAGCCTGAGCATGCATGCACCAAATGTTCACCGAGTTGTACTTAGCAAGCATGAACACATGTATTCTTGATCACTAGTGTGATTTTCATGCTATCAATGCATGCGAAATGGTGAAAGTCTTGACAGTCACTTACTCGGAACTGGCCAAAACAGTAAGCATGCAAGCTTTTCTCTAACAAAATTGACATAACATGCATGCTGTTTTGATCATAAGATTTGACGAATTTTCACACATAAACCGGAAATCATGCTACTTTTGGTGGGTAGGCGCAAGAGGCCCTCTTCTGCCGCTCCCTTCTACGTGAAAGGTGGAGTCATAACTTCAAGGAGAGGAGGTTCTCGTGTTTCTTAGAACTTCAGAAGTACGAAATTACATTCTATACGAGATATAATTTGTCATTTTGACGGTCAAAAGTCTAAAGGTGTATCTAATCAATAGAGATAAGACACACCTCTACAGCATGATACGCCCATTCTTTGATAAGTAAAGTAGTTGTATTCAACTATTTAATGTAGCTATGTTATGACTTTATGACGTAAGCTAAATAGGTACCTAGTGAATGTAGCTGGGTATTTATGAAAAGTCTATATAAACAAGTCTTTATAAGAATTATATAGACTTGTCATAAATACCCAGCCTATACAGTATTAAGACCATCAGACAAGCTAATGAAATTATATACCTGAACCAGCTCTGAAGTGAATAGTATGAATAGTATAATGAAGACCCTAATTTCATTATTTCCAAACTTTTATCGGCATTTTTATAATTAATCTGAAGATCTACTATGATTTGCGTTTATCACTGGTGGCAGCGTAAAATGTTGTGTCAAAATTTAGTTCTCAAAGTAAATACCAGAGGCGCTGTTCATTTTTCTCTGTGAAATCACGCGTTCACTCATGGTAAGGATACAGAGCTCAAAGTTATCAGATAATTTAAAATAAAGTAATTCTTAGTATTTGACTTTAGAGCCCAGCTTACTTCTCGCTTGCGTCACAAACCTCCTTATTGCAAGTCTATTTTTATATCCGAATGTCGCAGAACTGAAAGACCATTTCACTTTAATCTAATCAATATAAAAATATCAACTGACTAGCGGTTAGACTGACATATTATCAATACGTCTACTTTTAGCTTTATCAATGATTATAAACCACTATTAAATGAAATAGATTTAGTTAGGCCGGTATTACATTATCATATTTAAATCATGTATATACGATTTCATATCAGAATCTATCAAATTCTATGATCATAGTTCGACGATTCTCAATTATGATCATAATCACATGTAGTTATTATACCGTCATATATGTTTTTCATTTAAAATCGTAGGATTTTGCTCGAAAGAAGTATTGACAATATTGTTGATAGAAGTCAAAAGATAATTATGGATAGCGTTTTGACAGGATCAATAAATCGTTTCTTTCAGATTCAGTAGCTTTACCATGGGATTACGTGCGTTTGTCCCACAATTGATAATTTAAAAAATTTTAGTCTGGTGTGCCTAAATTTAGTTCTGAAAGTATATACCAGGGGTGCTATACATGTTCCTGGTCATGTGTAACAAGGCATACAAGTAACTAGCAATTGTTGAACAGAAAATATTATAGTAATACATTTTAACAACAATTTATTGATAGTCAAATTCTACATAAACGAATTCTATAACAATCTTATTACATTATTTCTTTTAATATAATAAGACATTGACCATTTGCTTATCAATATTTATTAATCTAGTACATAATTTATAAGTACTAATTATGTTAGTTTTAGTAATATATGCGTAGGATTTAAAATCTTCATAAATTAGTCACTAACTTTAGTAGTGTCTTTCTGGTTTGGAATAAAACGCATTAATCAGTCAGAAATGTCTAATTTCACTCATGTTCACAGTTGTAAATGCATTTACAGGTCCCGCTTCGGTCTGTACCTGGTAGATTTTAATAGTCCGAACAAGACGCGGACAGCCAAGAACTCTGCCAAGCTGTACGCCAAGGTGATCAGCTCGAGAGCCTTGCCACCCGATTACGATCCCGAGGATTTCTCCGCCTTCTCCGACGCGAGCCTCGTGATGCCCACCCTCCTTCCTCTACTCAGCCTATACCAGCTAATCGTGTAATAGTGCTACAATACTTTATAGAAAATCCGTATGTTGTTACACTATACTATGCTCTAAGTATATTAAATTTTAAGTATCAATATTCTTAACTGTCATTCCAACATGCTTGATCCCTTAAAACACATTAAAGTAAAGCTTATGCTAAACTAGTGAGAAATTAACCGGTGCTCTCCCGGTGCATCAGTATTCAACGGTGGCCAGTTTCTTAGCGTTGTCTCGAGCCACCTCACGTTTTAGATGCGCCTGGATGCACGCGAACGACTTGCCCTTCGTCTCTGGTAGCACAATTATCATGAACACCAGACCCAGAAGAGAGAAGGTCGCAAAACCCCAGAATACTGTATAAATTTCATAAGCGTCTTTCACCACCTGTAATGAGAAATTTTGTACTTGATTACCTATGTTTTGTCATGTAATGTCTTTAACAGATACATCACTGGTAGTACTAGTATATTTATTATATTTAAGACTCCTTTGCTTTTATAGGTAGTAATATTGTTTTGTATTTATTAGTAAAGTTACCTTATAATAATAAATGTGGTTTTCTAAGTATCATCGTTATTTCTTTAATCTCTATGCGATTAATAAGCACAATATATTACCTGAAATAGTTTTTGGACTGCGAACATCGAGACGCCAGTGTAGATATGAGCGACACAGGATGCATATAGCTTGACATTAGTGGGGAACATTTCTCCAATTATCACATAAGGTACAGTTGATAATCCAATGGCATAGCACACGATGTATACTAGGAGTGATGCCAGTGGCAACCAGCCCAGGCTTGTTATTGAGTCTTTGTTGGTGTAATAAAAGTAAAAATATGTTCCGATCGTGGCATTCATTAGTCCCACACCCAAAGCCGACAGCAATAGGAGTGGTTTCCTTCCAACACGATCGACGAGGATCACTGATAGTACACAAGTAGCGACTTGCACGCATCCAAGAATAATTGACTCTTGATAAGGTTCTATTGAAGAACCAGCTACGTTCTCAATTACAGTGCCATTAGGTAGGATTGTGTTTGTTGGACCAGTTGTGCAGTTAAATATGACTTGTGCGTATGCGACCACAGCAGCACTCCCACAAAGCTGTTGTATCGTGAACACTCCTAAAGTGATCCACATTGCTTTTCTGTTTGTGGCTTCGGTGATCAAATCACCCCATGATCCACGATTCTTCATGTCTTCTTGGACATTCAATTCTATACTCTTAAGTTCTGTTCTAATATCACCACTACGTAAGTTTCTAAGGGATCTTTCAGCCCTTTCACTTCTTTCGAATTTTAAATAGTAATAAGGAGATTCCGGCAAAAAGATGAAGGTGAGTACGAAGGTGATTGGCAGGATCAAGTTAATGCCGGCGAGCGTCTGCATTGTTACAAATGGGCCGATGCAGTACTGGGCAAGAATACCGACCTGGAAACAACAAAACACAAATTTTTTATAACGTTCTTTATTTAAATTATTATTTAACCTAGATCTTTGATGAGCATTATTTAAAAAGTTTTAGGATTACACGTTTACAGTTAGTTGAATTTTGTTTTATGATGTGATCTATTTTACAACCTGCATTTACTCGCATGTACAAATAAAACATTTATTTTGTATTTCTGACTCATATCATATAATACGTATGCAAATCCAAAAGAATTTCATCAGCATAGTTTTGTTCAGATAACACTAATCTATGAGAGATTGTATCTAGATAAACTTTACTATGATGATACATATTCTCGGAATTATATACTGCGGCGATCAATAATGCATTCATAACGAAGTAAAAAAAAATGTTTATTTGATCTCACACTGAATTCATGTTCTATAATAAAACCCTGCCGTCAGCACGTAAGTTTAAGTAAGTAAAAGCAACAATAGAAACTTGGTTGTATACATTTCATATTTAATACGAATTGCAGGAAACTATGTGCTGTACGTAATTAAGGCAATGAGTCACGTTTCACGTCGCATTTCGTATGTACATTGCCTTAATTAAGTGCATAAAGAACACACGATGAAAAATAAATTGTTGTTAGACAATATATTCAATGACCGAATAATCAGTGTGAAGTTTAAAGTTGATCTAAATGATATTTAAATATGAGAGGGATTTTCAGCTTAATTTTCCGGGTTTTAGCGTTCTATCGTACAGCTAATTTATTTCTTTGTAACATAGACCGATAGTACGTAAATGTGTTTTATGGTAATGTACTCGCACAGTCTTATCACGTGAACATTTTATGGCGCATGATAATTTATTATATGTTTATTTTTTACAGTAAGATAATTAAGTATAAGCGTTTATGTAGATATCATAAGTGGGCTTATTAATATAAGGAGTTATATTGTGAGAGTTAAAAAGAAACGACTTCTTAATGACATAATGTGATTGGTTTTTTTGTATCTAAAAGTGGTCCTAATTTACTTCATGTATAATTGTATAGTGACAAAAATATAATAAGGTTGGGTCTCACCCTAAGAAAACTAGTTGACTGTCTACTGTAAAGTTGATTTTTAAAAGCATTTCGATAATACAAAACCTTCTTATTTGGAGACGGACCTTGTATATTATAATCGATTGTGTAGTTTGGGCTCTATGATGTCACAAAAATGCGATAACTATGTTGTTGTCTGATAAAAGGAGCATGTAACTTTATGTCATTAAATCACTATGTTACCTACGCTACTTAATTACCACGTTTGTATAGTCTACATTTATCGACATAACAAGATGAGGATTATGCATGTAGTGCATTGGACTCTGACAAAGGAAACTGTACACCTGTTGATTGTACAACTACTGTACACACGTCGTATGATTCTAAGAATATCATTTAGAAAACGCATATCTCTGAAAGCAGAAAGCGAGCTTATGAAACAGGCAATAGAGCATGGAATATGTAAATACCTCGTGATTAGCCGGGTTCGGGGAGAAATAATTAGAATTGCTTGTCGATTGCAAAGGATATCGTACATTAGTCGAAGTTTATCCAGAGTGAATAATAGCACTGTGATGTTGTAACCAATTACTTCATTGAACCTAATCGATTATTAGCGCCAATTTTGTATCTACCTATATAACGTTCTAGCATGACGTGTGCTCATTAATAAATGTTCTGTGACAAGGAATGGGGTTTTATATATTTTATTACTAACTAAATTTGAAATAATATCACCTCTACCATATGGCTCAAATATATTAAATGGTACTTTAGTCGTATAAAATCATTAAACTGCTTTATTTTACTGACGTAAGAAAATAGTATTATTGATTCATAAGAATCAACTAAGTATCTAAAGTTTCACTGTTTCTATATTTAAATGCATTAGGATAATGAATTATTTATTAACACCTGAACGGCATTGACTCATTTAATGTCTCTAGGCTGAACATTAATCGGTTTCACTAACGAGAAAATGCGTCATTTTTAAAAAACGAGTTATTTGAACACGTCTATTTTCCATATGAATAATGTTTGATACTCACTTTATTCATTAATGTGATGAGAGTAGAGAGAGCGCCTCGGACTTCATTTGTTGCAATCTCTCCAGTGTACATTGGAGCAACAGTGTAAACGATGCCGTAGCCGAGACCGGAGAACATCCGGGCCACGTACAGGACGGGGACAGACTTGGCCGCAATGACGAGCACCCAGCCGATGATGAAGGGTACCGCTCCGAGTAGAAGGGTTGTTTTTCGACCGAATCGATCGGCCATATAGGCGGAGGGAACAGGCGTTAGCGCAGAACAGAGGATCATTATGGAAACTATCCATGATCCCTCGTCGTGTGAAGTTGGTATCGCACTGTCTGGTGCCTGTAGTATCGGTAGTGTTGGTGATGGCCATCCATAGCAGGTACCCGCCGTTGCGGTGATGAGTGTTGCTGAAATAGAAGAAAGAATACTTTTAGAGTTGTGCTAATATAAAATAAATCATATTTCTAATTTGGGCGTGAATAAAATTATTTAGTGCAGCTAGACTACTTAGGTAATGCATTAAGTTACCTAAGAGTATTGAACGATATTGATTTTAATACATACTTATGATAAGTGCATTACCCTCAGAGATGTTAGAAGCTAGTGTTTATCCGTCAAGAGATAAAGTGAAAATATTTACATGCTGTGATAAAGTAGAGGTAAACTCTGAAGGTACCGGTATAAATAGACAGTACCTAGGTATGTGTGTGTAAGTGCGTGTATCACTGATGTGTACAGCGTGACTTTACCACGAAACCTTGAGGATAATTACAGCTCTAAACAAGTACCGGACTTCGATAACATCAAGAGACTTTAAATGTAACAGTGTATGACACTTAACAAATAATGTCGCAACTGTGAAATAATGTTATGATAGGACTCATGCAAAACTGGTTTAAAACTTTCCAGAAGACATTACGCTAAAGATGTCTACTGCTGAATATAAATTTCACTCAATATCAAAGTCACAAAGACTGATCTTTAGAGAATTTATTATAATATGATAAGTTGTAAGTTAGACTAAAAGGTTATTATGGCTATAGATTTATGGAAAATTTAATCAGAAGTTGTTTTCATGTGTATTTCAGTCTTGCGGGTGAGGCGACGCTTCTAGATACAGTGTAGGAAGGAATTTTTTATCGCGTTATCTCTCAACGGCCTTTTTACCAATAGTGTGTTCATATATCGAAATAAATACGTTCTGTATAAAACAGTTTATTGAAATATATTTCCCTTTTTTCTCTCTTTGGAATGATCATATATATATTATATATACTTCATACATAATCAATTCTATAATGACCTGTCGGATTTCCCCTGCTGGGGACATGGCACATAGAGTCACGGAACTCGAGCAAGTAATCACTGAAGATGGATTGAACACGTTTGAATCTCCAGTTACAGTAGACATTAAAATATTCTGAGCTCTGTTGGGAAAAGTGCATTTTCTTAAAATTAAATCTACGCTCGCCAGAAGATAGAATGCATTAAATTACTAGATTTATAGACAGTTTCAGTTTACACTGTATAATCGAATAAATATTATCGAACTATCTATAAGTTTAATTGGTTTTAGGATTCAGATTACAATCAGACAACGTCTTTACAATGATTCATTTGTAACTGTAAAATGATTAAGATTGTAATCGTTACAAATAAGTAGGTACTTTAATAGGCGTGTGATAATTATCTTCATTATATTTACTTGTAATTAAATAAGTATATAATCGAAGTAACAAGTAAAACTAGTTATAGAGAATTATTTAAATTTAAATTACCTGTTCGACAAATCCTTAATAATTACAATACTTCAAGTTTCTTATATTAGTAAACACGAAGAGTTGTTTTCACGTGTGCACAGATTATACTTAGAGATTATTCATTATCATCATTATAATTATCAGCCGAAAGACGTTCACTACTGGACAGAGATTAATACCTGTCTAATATTATTTATGTGGTTGCAGGTTTGCCAAAAACACATATTCATACATTGGCATTACATATCATAGCCTATAATACCTATATAACTTTATTTTAAGAATAATTATTGTGAAATCTAAAACTTTTCGAACAAAATTATTTTTTATGTAAAAAATACATACAGATGTGGTTTTGTTACATTTTACATACCGCAATTACAATCAAAGGTTATCTTTAGAACCCACATATACGTCATTAGCATAAGCCTGCCGATTGGTTTGTTTATACATCGTACTAGTTGGGACATAAAGATCACGCTATCATGGTATTAAGTTCGTAAATGACAGATTAGGAATTACAACACATGCATATGTATATGTATACGAATGTGGTATAAACTTCCCGTCGATACAGAATACTAGTTTGAGAATGGCGATAATATCGACTGTTATCTTATACTTATGGAAACTTGTGACCACTGGAACGTACTCGACACGTTTCTCGACCCTGTCTGATGTAATTAATACGGCAGCAATCACACTTTTATAATAATACGTGATTAGGAAGTTACGCTATAAGCTGCACTGAATATTTACTACTAGCTGAAGTTTATAGCATGAGCTTACTAGCTGAAGTTTATAGCATGAGCTTACATTTGGTTAAAAGTTGTTCATAATGTCAAAGTTTGATTAAGATCTGAAAGAAAAGATTGCTTGGAAGCGCATATCATAATATAATTTAAAATGAGCTTTTACTTCGGAGAACTCGATATTCAATTTCAGATTCCTTTAAGTAATTTGTATGTTGGCTCTTATTAGTGTTCGAGCATCAAACCAAGCGGTCTGTTGAAACTACTTAATATTTCAACGTATCTGGTGCACGTGCTGTTTTACAAACGTGGAGTGGATTTTACTCAGTGTACGTTCGTAACTTTAATCGCAAACATCCCTATACGTATTTAGCGGAACAGGATGCAACTTTATGCTAAACTTTACATGTTGGCCGTATCTTGTAGTCATGAGGTTAAACATCGTCGCCCACACATACGAGTATTTACGTATTAGCGAAAGAACTAAGGAGAATCATAAAAAATATACAACAGACACGTGATTCACTTGAAGAAATATACGTAGGAATACACCGTACAAGAAAACCGAGGTTTTATCACATGATAAACATTTTTGTGTACAAAGTTATGTTAGACGCAACGTATCTAGGAAATAAACATTTCTTGTCGAAATGTTCCAAGAGACACAATTTTTCTTTACTCGCGGAAAGATCGTTTCGTCTGGCGAACGCTTTTCAGATTGTTTTTACGTCAGTACTGTAAACACAGCGAAACAGTATAATTTATATAGCAACAGCTATAGGGAACGAATGGCGAATGCCAGTTGGCACAATCACCGAGTCGTCAATTTATAGTAATGGACGATACAAGCCGGTGTACCGTCCACTGCCCACCGGCTTGCAGTCACGTGTATTGACTGCGTATGTATAAGTTTTTCATTCGATTTGTCGGTCAATGAGCATATGCGAAGCAATTAATAAATTTCTTCGTGATTTATGCAGATTGGCATTAATGCAGCAATAGCACTTACAGATTGTATAAGCTTTCAATTATATTTTTTATGAGATTGTGCCATGTAACCGATATGCTCATATATCCTTGGTTAAATGAAGCCGGCAAAAACCTTGTGGTAAATAAGTGCACTTGGCATTGAAAAAGATATTTTATATGATGAAAAATCACTTTAATCTGTGAGGTGCAATAGTTTTAGAAATTTAAAATTAGAAAAGAGGTTATCAAGTTGTAGAATTTAACCGTTCTTTAATATCAAAATTAGGATTGGATAGAGATTAGGAATGGGTAAACAATTATTTCTGAAATTGGGTAAATAACTCTACCTTACAGAATATCGTAACTTGAAAATCACTTGGTTGGTATTGTTGACGAGTTAGTTATCCAGAATTACTTGCCATTTAATTGTGCTGTACTGGCAGCAAGAGAAACCTTTACAGCTACACTTCCGAAAAAAACAATTTTCTTACTAAGTGGCATCGCTAATCTCGTTTTTTTTACATCTACATTCAAGATAATTTAATAAGTGGAGTATAATATAAAATAGTCGCGTGTGAGGTGGGCACGAGGTCATGGCGGCATCGCGGTGCGGGGAGGAGGCGGGGGTTGCTGGCGGCGCCACACTCGCCGCGCCGCGCCCGTCGCCGCCCGCCGCTAGTGACGCAACCCACCGTGACACAAAGGCAACGTTCAAACCACACCAACATGATTTTTCTCGCAAATTGGCACACGATGATAAATTCGAATGATACCACGGCGAGTTGTTAACTTCAAATTTTTTTCACAACCGATACGCGAAACCTTGATCGCAAAACCTTATCTTTTGTTTGAATTTTTAATTAAATAACTTTTATACATATATAAACTAGAACAAGGATATGGTGTTTCAGGTAACTATATTTTCGGATTAGCTCTAAATTTTTGCATAGTCCGCTTAATGCACTTGTGTTTATAATAATTTAGTTTCGACGTACCTACTTAAACTGCGTATGTTTCAAAATGATTCAATTAAAACACATACCCATCTCAGAAATTCTGATTGTGATACTTATACACGGTACTTATTGTGTTCTGTTGTAGGTATGACAATGTGGCCGTTACCGTTGACGTTGTTGAAATAACATTCAGCGTGTGTGTGTCGCTACCTACTAAGTAAAACAATGAGTAAACTTGGCTCTGATAATTAATGATAAAATTTTATTTAATACCTACGAGAAAAACATGGGCGCAAGTATGAGTGACACGTGAATCAATTGGTAGTTAATGGGGGCAATTACTGAACATGGTTACATGGAGATGTACTTAGTACCTTCTGCTTAATTTGGCCAGCAAATTAATTTATGATGATTTTATTGTAATAGGCTGTAATATATTTCTGTAATATATTTCGCTATTATACAACTATAATGTATAATTTGTAGAAGTATGATAGTACTGAAACATTATAACATGAAAATATTGCTATCACGATCGACGAGTAGAGCCTACTATTAAAATAATCATGCTTAGGTAATGTCCTAAATTAAATGAATCCATATTTATTAATGTCTAAAAAACCTGCTATTTTTGTCATTTACATTGAAGAGTGTAGAGTTTTAAGTATGGACTTTGACAACATTCCAAGTGTTCTATTTTATTCGTGACAGCTACACCGCAACTGGGACTATACGACAAGACATATATCCGTATTCCAAATAAATGATTACTTTTGTTGACTACTAAACGTATTGTGGAATAGGAATTGAATGGACACAAGTAAGTTATACAGACAGTCCACTATGAAGACATGTTATGTATACGCTGTCGTTAAAATGCTTGCTTCTACGATTGACATCAACAGATAGAATCATTATGTTACTTGCTTCTAATAGGTGAGTATGCACTAAACTTGTAGTAACTTAGACTGCTCTGTGAGTCGACAATAGCGCAAGGGAGATTGCCGTTCTTAAATGTCGAGTCCGAATACGAACTCAATGTGCATAAAAATGACCATTAGCATAGAAGAAGAATAGCGCCTCAAAGTCTGTCTGGAAGTACTTAGCTATTATTTAATTCACGCAGACTAAAAATTTTAATTTTCAACTTTTAGTCTGCATTTATAGATACTGGATGAATTAAATGGCACTGATAATGCGTCCCAAAGGGAAATGGCTAAGAATATACTCAAATCTGTGCATTTAATGTACCTATAATAAGTATTTAATAAACACTAAACATGCGCATCTTGTATAGCGAAATTAATTCGCAGATGTTTTGTTGAACAAGATATGTGACCTGAGCGACCTAGCTAATTAACATAACAAAGTGTAATTACTTAGTATCTTTGTTAGTCTTTTTAATACAAAAGGGGACGACGTTTTACAACCATCTACTAGAATTTAGATTCTCTACAATGAAGATAATTAAAAAGATTATTTAATCGACCAAAAAATTAAATACCTTAAAGGAGACATCGGACTTACTGTAACATTTGGCACAGTGTGTAGCACTGTACCAAATTAAGCTGACATGTACACAAACTCGTAAAACTGTTAAAATATATACCAATAAACAGTACGATCAACTTAATTAGATAAAGTTATAGGTAAACGCCGGCTATCTAGATGCTTACAATGTTTATGTGGTGATAACGTGATAGCTTTATCACAGGAATATGATAAATCATAGCATAGCATTTGTATATTATACTATGTATATGTATACACACTACAAATGGTTTTCTGTGTTTTGTATTTAGATACAAAACACAGAAAACCATTTGTAGCATGTTCAGAATGTCTACATACAATGTACTTAGGTACCTAAGTACATTGTATGTAGACATTCTGAACATGCTGTCACTCCCTAGAATGTGAGAATTTGTTTCAACGAAGTAACAACTACGCGTGATGATGATGCAGAACTTTATTGTACTGAATATTTGGCAGTAAATATTAATAGATTATTATAGTTTACCATGTCAATTAGCTGCTTATTCTGTTGTCTATTACCATAGATGTGTAAAATTGTACGCAAATACCAAAAACTGTAAGACACGATCAGCAATGACGTAATGAACGTAAACTCTTTTTGTGGACTTTAAAGATTTTGTCCGAATGCGTATCAAAAATAAATTGTTTGAAATGAAACTTTATTACTATTGTGTTTTGGTCAATATTTAAATCAATACAGCTATTGAGAATAAATTAACGGCAATGAGCAGTTGTACGGAATCGCACAAGAGAGCGAACTTTCTATAAGCACGTGTACGAGTATGTATCTCACGCGTTTTAGTTAGAAGCACGTGCTAATCGATCAGAAGTACATAACATTTATAGCTATAAGTTTAAGACCCAGTGACGTCAATCTCACAGTATAATGAACTCACTTGTGGCACTGAGTGCTAATATTCAAGGACTCTTACATTAGTTTCTTAAAAAAATTATAAGGGTTATTTTGCAAATGAAAGGATGTGTTTACCTTCATCCTTCGTATTAAAACCATTATGAGTACTTAAGGTGAGTGTGGTAATAAGGGCAGTAATTTAAACTCATTTATATTCAGCGGCTTTTGCAGTAAAAATTATTATGCACAAATGCTGTAAAAAATTCTTTTATTCACCCTTCGTTCATGAAAGGCATAGATGCTGTGTTAACTTAATTAACTACAAGATAAATAATATGTGAAAGAAATGTAGGTATTTCATATTACGATTTTTCTAGCTCGGGCTGCGTTATGATTGTTGACTGGCAACATACGTAACAAAAAGTTTACTTCAACAGGCAACAGGTTACTTAATGAGATCAATTAAAGACATTCTTGATACAAAAAATATCCTTGAAATAATTAAAAATGTAGATGATGTAATTTTGTAAGACTGACGTGCAGCATTTATTTTACATTAAGTTCTTTAGTAATGCTTCTATTTGGCGATAAAAAATATGTGCCGTTTAAAAAATAGGCGCATATACTCGTAGTAAAGTGGTTTTATAAAGTAGATGGAGAGTGTAGTTTAATAATTGCCTACAATAATGACTCTACCAGCTAAACATTGTAAATAATTAAAAATTGATTGTATTCACAGATAAATTGGGATGTTCATTTGCATAATTCGTCCTTTCAGTTGAAAAGTGACTTAGACGAAATACATCTGTTTAGTGATTTTCCTTTTGCGATAATTAAGATACGGTTAATACAAAAACGGTATATTGTTAATAGTATTTCTCATCTTGTACCCTTTTTACGAACGAATAAATAGTTTTACGCTATTAGAAATTGTATCTCTTAAATATTTATAATTTTATTCGACAGTCGAAAAAATAGTCCTCAGTTTCTTGTCAGCTCTTCTTCATGGTTATAACCTTGTTAGCGAATTTGAAGTAGTGAAGGTAAATTAGCTGATATGTTTAGATTTATGACTTTCATAAGCGAGGTATAGAAGGCTAATAATAATACTATCTAATAACGTCCTTTTTTTTAAAAGCAGATCGTAATTTAGGGCCCCAGGTACCTAATTCTGTCCGTCTCTTTGCTTAAAAGGCATATGGCTGTAATAAATAAAGTAAAAAGAACGCAGCAGTTCTATATCTAATTTGTATTTAACTACGTACTTATAAATATTTTTTATTGCGCATTAAAGTTATTTTTGTGTTAATTAGACAAATATACATAAAATACTTAGTGGCCAAAACGTGTATCACATAAGTTTGTTCTGTAATTTCCGTCTTATTTTAAATAGGGTAAAGATTAAAATTGACAAATAGCTATCTTAGTTTAGGTATGTCTTTTTGCTACTGAGAAATGATATGAGTATAGGTTATTAGAATGTAAGAACTTTCTGTGAAGGTCTACTTTTACGTCACTTAATTTATCTTTATTAAGTTACTTGTTCTCTAATCTATGTTGTTATACTGTTTATAAACAATATTTGTACCTATTAATTAACGGCTTTATTTTTTATTTCATTTTAAATGATGAATTAAAAATGCTCATCATTAATTATATTCCAGGCTGCCTAGGCTGGTTGTCTAACTATTATTACTGCCTGTACTTTGCTTGTATCGACTTATAGACAAGTAAATTTGCTCGTAAACATAGTAAAAAATAGGTAATGTTCATTCGATTATATTGGTAGGAACTAGATAAATATGATTCGTATATATTTAACTTGATAAGTAATCAGAGGCCCTAGAGTGTCAAAGATTTCTATTCTATTCATAAAATACATAATAAAATGTATGGGATTGACTTAACATCTGGCGTTAGCTTATGTCAATCCGATACATTTTTTAATCGATTCTATGAATAGAATAGAAATCTTTGCCACTTCTCTAGGGCCTCAGATTACATCTGATTTAGTTTAGTATGCCTTTTACTTTATAAATTAAACATATCGAATTGTATTGCTGTGTACAGTATTTTATAAAACGCATGTTGTCTACATTGCATTTATGTATCTAACGGTCTATCTACGTCCATAACCTTATTCTTGCTAAAAGTTTATAGGAAAATTCCACTAATACTACGTAGGTATTTTTCAACTTTCATACATTTGATTCGTATCTCAAATGACCTCATTTTCAGAAACACTATGAAAAGATGATTAAATGTTTACTCTACTTATCTACAATAATAATATACATATCATTTTGTTTTATTCCTAGAATTTAAATAGGTATTTACCTAAACAATTGTAAATAAATATGTTTTAGCGATCTGTATTCTGGCGTTTGCTGAAAATATGTTTTTTTTTATAGAGAATACTTAAAATTGACAGTCTATGAATGCGTACCTATGGTTATAATTACTGTGTGTAAAATATGTATATTTTTGCTCTATGATTTGAATCACCTGGCGACCGTTTGATACGATTGGACAACGCTTGTCAGCTGTGCGTTTCTGTGCATTGCCAGGAACCCATGCACCACCATAGTCGGTTCCTCTCTATATTGTTTTAAAGTACTAACTAGTAGTACTATGTATTACCTTAAATCGTGGCTATTTTCTTTTATAAGTAAGTATATTAAATTGAATTTTTAAATTACTATATTAAATTTTTAATTAGTTATTAATTAGGTCTGTATATCATTCTGATAATCTTTGAGAATGAAATACTGAGGTACTTGTTGTACAATATTGAGCGATCTATATTCTTACGCCAACACATACGTAATACAAAGTATAATTATAATTTTGTCATTGTGTGTTTCCCTAATGCATTTGCTCATCTCATCGTTGAAAGAACGTCTCAGACGTCAACATCTAACGTCTACCCAATCATGTCTCTTGCAAAAGAGATCATAGACGTTTATTGTGTATACGTTTACGTATCGTCACTTCCAAGAAAATGTTTTAGAAATGCAACAAACGGTCGCAGGCTATTGTTTATAAACATGGTCTGTCATCGTCGACGCTTCCAGATGCAGATAGGTACTTTCTCTTTTCATGTGCGAATCGCAGAACTTCACAGCTTAACCATAAATTATCGGATGGCAATGACATTACCATCTTTTAAACGTATACGAGTAACCGAACACTTATATTGTAAATGCTACGCTATCCGGAGTAAAAGCATGTATGTTGTTGCACACTAAATGTTTGCTTGCGGTGCTACGTTAAGCCTTTTGCGTGATCGATAAGCAATAATGAAAACCTTTTAGTGAGAACCATGAATGTTATTTTTATTACGCATTTATTTTAGGGGAAGGGCCAAACGAATGCAAGTAGTGAATTAGCATAAGGATAAACACGATGACTCATTCGCAATAGTTGCCATAAACAAGTCAATTTTATCCTAAATTATTTATATAGACCAGAAAGAATATCAAGTGAAAGGTAAGTAGGTACACTAATATAAATGTATAATACTTATTTATTAAAGTCACTTTAAAATTTATTGAAGTGTATTAGTTAAGTTTCTTTTTTCTATTACATCTACATATTCGGTATAATAGAAATTTAGGGTAAATCGGAATTTGTTCCATGACATTGACACCAATAATGGATTTATTTATTTAGGTTTAAATATTCGTATTCACATATGCTAAGATCGTGTAGACAGATTACCTAGGTACGTATTATGATGACTAAGCGATTTGCAGTAAACAATCTTCTTTTATTATTATTGTAGTAGAAATTTCCGTCGGTTTCGTTAGCAATAACAATTAAACGGAAACATTATGCATGAACGTGCAGTTCTTTACGGCTTATAATAATAATACGCGATTAATTTCAGACTAAGCCATTACAAATTACAAATACATGGAAGTAAACAATGCGATATTAGACACTCGTAATATAAACTGTCGAGTAGCAGCCCTGTTATTACATTTTACCAGGAATAATAGAAAAATGTTTTTTTTTTGTAATAAGTAGATAATGCTGACCTGTTGTAAACTTAGGGGTCGAAGTATGCCAATGATAACGTAATCGGTTCTAGACGTTATGTTCACAACTCAGCTCCTATCTGATCGCTGTCTACTAAAGTTCTATGCTAAATCCGGTAAATATGTTTTTCCGCCGGAGGTAATTGAACATATACATAAAACAGGTTTTTTTGTTGTTTTTATAGTACGCAATTCCATTTAGGTTACTCTACTACGTCTCAGTAGCATGAGAGTGACCAGATCAGAACATAAATTCTTTGTAACTATTTATACCTACTTACTGAAACATTTATGATAAACGACAAATAATTTATTTTACTGGTAGAGGAATAAGGGAGAAATGTAATGATATGAATAATTTTCTTTTAGAACATGAGTCCCGGGCTCTAGTGTTGTTTGGGATATTAAAATGTTTTTTTTTGACTAATGAAGTAACTTCTAGTATGAAGTTCTAGCACTAACTGTCAAACAATACTGACAATGTTACTGTTCTTATGTTGACGATCAGAGTTTCATTGTAAATTTGCTAAAAGAACCTCATCAGTAAGTAAGTTAAAGTTATTTCTACAATAATAGACGACAAAGAACTGTTACAAGTTTAATCTATAAAGGTTTGTAGACAATTTTGTAATTGTTTATTAACCATTTGAGGATTCCTTCAATAAATAACACTAGAAACCTATCTTGGCTTCTAATGTTTGAAATTATTGAAATAATCGTATTTTCTATACTATAAAAATGCATATTGTTCGTACAACCATTCGGAGGAATTCTTCTTCGTCGCGGTGGTTTAGTAGAAGTAAGCGGAAAATCAGAGAGAAGAAAGTAGCGACTTTACTTTGTATTTTATATATTTTTATATACCTACAACAAACTCGTGCTTTAATATTTGCAAAGAAAAGCTTGTTTATGTTTAAAATGTGATAAAATAAAATGATATTATTCGTATATTGTTTACATGCACGGAAATTACGTGTTTATTACTTTTAAAAACATCTTTGTTCTTGGAAATAAAATAAATAAACAATATTTCAGAACATAAATACCTATGTACTTAGTAATTTATCTAGATGTATGTTAAGGGAAATGTTGTAATAAGTAGTGCTCTTAGGGGTCTTGATCCTTAAAATGCAGATTAATTTGAAGAGAACAGATCTTAAAATGTACTCTATAAGGAATAACCCAAATTAAAAATTATGTCTCTAAAGAAGGTGTTAAAAGAAAATATAATTTATAAATTTAATTTTAATTAAATAGTTTTAGGTCATTAAATAAAACTAACTATATTTCAGTTTTTTACATTTTCTTACGCAAGGCTAAGGTTATTAATTAGGTAGGTACACATTAAAACACAAGAACATTATCATTGCTACTCATTTTCACATTAATAATAAACCTAATAACAAAACTGTATTGTTTATACATATAGGTAGGTATAGTTTAATCTGATTTAGAACGTTCGCGTTGTTTAATGTATTACAGAAGGTAATGTGCCTATTAAAACATATCAGAAGCGTCTGACATTGATAGGTGCATCATTCACGTTTTTATTTGATCGTATTTCCATTCGATTTGGCAAAAAATATAAATAGTGTACTAGAGGGAATAGTCCTAGTATACTTCAATTTGTTTTTCAGATTAAATAATACCCTATACCTATATAGTTCTTTAAATCTTCGCGAAAGATCCAAAAGGCTCCGTTTCTCGCGGAATAATTAGGCATAAATATGTATATATAGAACAGTTATATATTCATAGTTAGTAAATATGATATTGAACATTAATACTAATTAATAGAAGAAAATATTCAATGCATGAAAAGGCAAAAGCAAAGGTAAGATTTGGTTGATACTTTATACCTATTTCCCCGTTCGCTAAAGAACTTTTCAAATTCAAATCATTTTTTTATTATTTAGTGACATAATAAATAATTAAATATATAACGACATTGAAATGTGTATAGCCTGTGTTGGAAGGCCATTAGAAAATCTATTCAAGTTTAAATAAGGCTATTAATGTGGGTATAGGAAAAACCTTCCGTTATAAATTGTGTTGGATTGGAAATCACCAGAATACATTTTTATTCTACGATATCCATATATATTTTTATAATAATGCTATAGTTCAAAAATAAAATGTCACTTATATTATGTTAATTAAAGTCGAAAATGCAATTTTGAAGAGGTAGGTACATAATTTATAACAAAGTTTTCTTGTACTTAAAGGTCATGTAGGTTCTAAATGCAAATTAAGATAATACTTTATGATATAAGTAACTCAAAGATAGTGAATCTTTTAACTGAATAATGAGATCTGCGTTTTAATCCCATCTCGTCATAAAAGCAAATAACGGCACAAGCAACGTCATTTCATGTCTGCAATTAAAATTAATTCTACAAGGATACCTACCTATGCATGCTACAAAACAGTTTAGTCGCGATTATCTCGTGTTCTAATAATTTGAACTGATATAGGTACGTATATAACCTTTATATACGTACCTATATCAGTTCAAATAATTTCTACTCTCCGATTTAATTCTATGTTAGACCATTAAAATACTTTTACCCGAAAGCGATATCTTGGGATTTTTGACTTTGTGTGTTTATTTCTTACTAATAAGTTTCTGAACTACAAAGACCCTTTTAAGGTTTTTTTACCTGTTGCTTCGGCATTCTTGGAATGAAGGATCCTAGCCACAGGATAATAAGTAACAGTTAGTTCCAATGAATGGTATCTAACATTTCGATTAGAATTTTTTAAAAGTCGCAATTCATGCAATCGTTAATAAGTATTACATATTTTCAAGATATTCTATATTTTACTTCTGTTTATTTCTCAGCAAATTCTGAAGTGACTGAATTAAGTGATGTATCTAAGTTTTCTATTACTTATGGTATTTATAAATTTTAATGACTAATAAATAATTCGCAAGAGATACCTAAAACAGCATGTTGGCATCGCTTTCACGATTTCACGACGCACCAAAAAGATACTAAGGTTCACACTATAAAGAGAATTAGATATTTATGATGAAAAATAAATGATATTTATGATATTACATTGGCATGAATTTACCTAAAAATATCCTCTAGCTAGGTTATTAAACCTAGAACGGCAAAAACATTCATAAGTTATTGAAATTTGTTATTCCAAGCGTAAATTTCAGAAGTAAAATGTAAGGAATGGAAATATTAGGGTAAAGATTGACGTGAATCACTATTCTTTTTTTAGTTTATGATTTTGTTAGATGAAAAGAATAGGTATATAATTTAATATGTTATTTTACTACGTCAATTCAAAAGAGAGATAACTCATTGACCTTGGTGTCATAGTGGTGGTTTACTGAATATATACATATGGACGCATTTACCTACTTATGGCATGTTTCATGTCTAAAAACGTGTTATGAGGCAAGGGCGATTATAGCATTGTGAATATTACAGTATTGTAACATAAAAGTGTTACGAGTTATTTATTATGCACTGTTACTTGTGCGTTGGTTACATTTATCAAATCTAAATTGTAAAGATCGTTGTAAGGAAAATAAATAGACAAAATGTACCTACTTATTTTAGAGCAAATTGCCTCTGCTTTAAAATAACTAGGTAAACAAAACGAATGCTATGTTTAACTTAACATTGTTGTTTGATTATTTTTTGATACATTTTATTTACAAAAAAGCTATAATATTATTGGTATTGTTGTTGACGAGTTCGCAAAGCATGTCCCAATGTTAAACAGTTATCATAATTTATGGACGATTGTACCTAGTTAAAGAACAATAATATCAGGTGGTTAATGAAAGTATTTTCTTCAACATTAATGTGACTTCTACTCTTTAAATAATAGAAAAATTGTACAATTTAGACCATAATGAGATAAGCTATTTTAGTGATACAAACGCAATTTGCTTACATTGATAAAAGAATAAACGTTTTCTTTTTACATTTATACAGTTTTGTTACAGCTATATTGATGTTATTTTCGTAATGATATGTATGTCATATACCTATTGTACGAAAACAGTACATTTTGTATAAATTGTAGAGCTATAATTTCGCGATGTAACTAAACTATGGAGCGTGTGCGGCATGTGCTACTAGATTGTTACTTCACATTCAGTTGTTTTGCAGGCTAAAAATATTGAGTCTTATTGTGAATTTCTGATTAAAGTGTTGAAAAACACAAAGAGCTCTTTCGTCGGAAATAATGTGCTTATGGAAGTGTAAAAATGATAACAATGGCTGCGATTTAATATAACCACGGTAATGCGGTAATGACTAGTTTGCCAGCGATATGACCGAAATTAACGTCACGGTTAGCAGTATACATAGGAGAGTCGTCATTTTTGCTATATCACCTTAATATAAATAGCAGATTGCGTTAATATATGCGTTTCTGGGTGAAATCACGCATCGGTTGATTTCACAAAATTATGTTATTGACGTGGTACCACAATGACAGGTCGGCGGTGGGTGGCACTATACAAAATTCATATGACAAGGATAATCTTAAAATTTACAAGAAAATAAACTGAATGTATGGGTATTTACGTGGCTGAAGCTGGATCAGCCGCGGGCACTCGTCAACACATGGCCGACAGTCCGACACATTGCAATATAATGATAGGTTAGAAAATATACTCACCACATAGTGCTGTTCCATATTCCTTCCAATGTGAACGAGTTTTTGCTGTCATCGCAATTCTTGTAGCAAGACTTGTATTTATTTATTGCGCGATTTGGAATGAGATTATCTTGAGCACTGAATTTTAATTTTAAATAATAAAAATAAGAATATTAAATAACGTAAATTGAATTCATCGTAACGATTTATAAATATTAAAAATACGGAGAACTAACTAAATATCACAAAATTATATATATTCGATCTATAATTAAAAATTGGTTTTGTTAACAAAACGTTATAACCGATTAGGCTTCATTTTGGATGGTTTATGTGTTGTTGGCTTGCTGGTTCATTGCGCGGGAAGGACGCGTGCGGTGTCGTGGTAGCGCGACGGCGACGAGTGAGCAACTGAACGAAACGAGCCGCGATAAAAGAGACGAACGAACTAATCGCAAGGCACCAAGTGGGATGGAATGAGGCAAAACGGCGCGGGCGCACGCTTTTGCTCCTTGTTTATCGGCCGGTCGAGTAGTTCTTGTTGAGATAAGAAGAAGGTTGATAACGCGGCGAGACGCGGGTGACGCTCGGCGACGCCGCGACCACGCCGACACCACCACGCCTCGCACACTTCATACACTCATACACTCACTGACACACCGAATATTTTGTTAACACTATTTTATTTATAGACATTATGTTTCAAAAATAACACTGACAAACGTTACACCCGTGCTATGCACGAGACTCGTTTTCATGGGATAGATTTATACGAAATAGAGCCAGGCAACAGTTTTTACTCCTTGTTATAGCAGCAGGTTGCAAAAATACGGCGGTTTTAGTTATAACTTCCATTTAATCTGTATAAAATCCACATGCCTGCGTTTTACCCTTTTATTTAGATATAAGTATGGAAACTTTTGAAGTTAGAGCTACGATAATCTATAGATTAGGATGTTATGTAGTAATCGATTAATTTACGCTGCGTTGTTATGAAGTGAACCAAATATGTTATTGTTGAAAATTAAGTAACGATTAACTGTTGATTCTGCATTCAGAGTATGAACAGTTACCTATTAAGGTAGTAATACAGTCTCGGCTCCGGTACTCTACACATTCATACAACCTACATATTAAGAGTAAGTTTCTTCTCGTTTGTTTTATAGCCGAATATAAGTTTTCAAGTGTGAAGATTTATGTTTAGCTTGTCGAAATCGTTGTCAAATTTATTACAGTTCTGGCAGTTCTCACTTTTAGTAAATCACTCGATCTGCATGCGAGTTTAAAAAGGTAGATTTTTCGATAAAGTGCGAATGTATTTTGACAAAAATATAAAATAAAAAAGGAGCATAATATGTAATATCATTTTAAAATATTTTTCATGTAGCTACTTGAAAACCTGTGCCAAAAGCACGTGCACTAAACGCGGCGAAACCTGTTTCTGTTACATCTACTGTCGTATCGTATATAATTACTTGTGTGTTGGCACTTTGTTAAAATTACTTATTCTAAGAGGTATGATCTTCTTCCTACTGCTGAATAGATAGACCTAGTTCTGTGTCACCTAGTCGAATGAGCGACTCGTACAACTCGGAAATTGATTCTGCGTGTAGGTTCTTCTGCAAGATAAAGGCAGTATTTTCGGACTATGTACATGGTATTAGGTTATTTTACAATTGATTACTTAAGGTTTTGCAGAGTGCTAAGAGTCCGTATTAGGTTTATACCTACTGACCACCGTTGTTTTTTTGAAAATTAAGTAAATCTATTTAGTGAATACGCCCTTAAGTTTTTTCCTTTTATATATTAGCCTTCCAAAGTGACTCCACTCCGCCTGATGGTAAGTCAGTCAGTAAAATCCAAAAGTGGTGGTCACCATTCAAAAAGCCATCTTGTAAAACTACTGGTATGGTGGCCTCCACTATGGCGGCTTAGTAAGATGCTTTTTCCCGCCCCGATTAAAAGACCCAGAATCAAAGTTAAATGAATACAAAAACGATTGCATCCAGTACGTACTGTGCGGAGACATCTCAAAGAAGAGAGCGGTACTCCACGCAGGAACAAACCTGTGTCTTATAAAGAAGACACAACTACTCAGACGTGAAGTACCGGCTCACCTTGTTCAGGACTCCGATTTTAACTAATATTCAAATAAAAAGTCAGCGATTATCCAACATGTAGCTATGTATGAATTTAATCACATTGAGAAACGACGGATAAAATTGTAGCCACCGAATTTATCCTAACGTTTTCCTGTACATTTGCCGTTATAAATATTAGATTCAGATAGAGCCCAGGGGGGGTTTTAACATTATTTATAAGATTCTGTACAATTTCTCTTCAGTTTTATGGCCGATAGGACTGTCTCTAATGGCAAATTGCTCTATTTTTGTCTTCTCTATATTATTATAAACATGATCTTTGACTACTTTAGATGGCCTTGTGAAACAATTACAGCTCTGAGTAAAATAACAGATTGAGGAAAATATTAGTAGGTTAATAATATATTTTTTGATTGATGTTTTTTTCTATTTTAACATAGGTATTTTCTTCTTTTTATTTGACTCAAGATAGCTTTAAGTGACGGAAATTGTCATGACGTAGAGTGAATTCACCATGTTTTAATTACCTAATTTTAGAGTGCCCAAGTTTTTTAACGTAATACACGCTATGGTTAAGTGAGCCACACACAGCAAAGACAGATTCCGTCAGGTACCTAAGTAGGTACGCGTTTAATTTTCAATCAGTGTATTTTGCGCCTAAATCAAAGACAATTAAACGCAATAATAACAAGAACACTCGTACAATTCCGCTCAATTAGTAAAATGTGTATCTTGTTGTTCTATTGAAATGAGTTCCGTTGTCTTTTGGTGAAGAGGGAAAAGTACGAATACGAAGGTCGACAATGAACGTCTTGATAAATGTAAGATATCGTAAACAAATTTGAATTTGACAAGGTCTACAGAAAGGACACTCGAATGTAATTCAGTATTTTTGAATTTACCTGCCTTTAGTATAGTTTTGATACTTTCACAAAATGAAACAGTTTTAATTTCAACTGGCGCCTCTAGCAGATACAATCTAAATTTAGCAGTGAACTGTCAAAAAGTATCAAAATTTTACACGACTGACGCCGATAGTTTAGTTTTTAAAGTACTATATCGTCACACGTAATATACTTATGTACGTAGGTAACTAATTTGGCTTGATTCCATTATTTAGACACCTATATGCGACGCAGAGGACATTCGCCACCGAGGATGCAAGGGACGTACGTACACGTTACTTGGCTTCAGTTAAATGTTCCACGTGCCTGTGTGTAAATACCAAAATCTTACCGAATTTTGCCACATGGGACGATCATGAATAAAAACAATGCTAGGTTATTTATAATAAAAATACCACAAAAGCAAAAAGAGAAAACGTTGAGTCATCTAACTGTAGCGACATAGTTTCTACGAAAGGAATAAATATTTCAAATAAAATAATAAATTAGAATTTATAAAATTAATTTATAAAATTTTTCTACATTTTGAATTAATTAAGGAAATTAATAGATAAGAATGACTACTTGAAATTCTCTAAAGAAATTCAATTAAGTAATTAATTTAAAGAAACTTTATCGTATAGTGTCTAAAGCATAGCTATAATTCTCATATAGTTCAAATTGTAGCAGTTCAACTAAAAAAACTAGGTACACTGTATTAGATAAGTGTTGAGTCTAAGTATCTTAGGCGCTGTCTCCTTGTTGATGACTCTATCTCAAGCTTTATAAACATTGCTACTGGTAGCATGTGAAGCTGCGTCTCACTGGCCTATTTTATTTTTTTACTAAAAGACAATTGTTCTTAAACCATTAAAAGCCTTGCTAGGCTTACAGTAAATCTGGTAAGAGGCGATATCGAAATAAGATTCCAAGCGACTTTGAAATACCGCTCTAGTGCACAACTAATAACTCCTTTAATACACACTTTAAAAATATATATGCTACTCAAGGTCTTTCTATTTTCTACCTTTGTTACAAGTCCCGCTTTAAAGTTGACTACATTAAAGTTTAGTCAAATAATTGTAATAAACTGTATTAGCTCTTATGTCACCTATGGTTCAGTTGGTACTTTTTGCAAATTTTTGTGTGATTCAAGTTCAAGAGTTTGAACGGGTATTATATTATTAAAGTATTATATTGTGTGCATAAATTCCTTCAAGAAAGGACTTGTTATTTAGAGCAGTAGTTGTCTTAGAAATATTATATTACCTGTGTCATGATCATGACTAGGTACTATTTTATAAATAGCATGAATTAACGTTATTAAAACCGAAAATATTGTTGGTAGAACTTTGTTGTTTAATCATCTTCAGTATTTGCACCATGAAGAATAAGGTGTTGTAGTTGTATTGTTTATAAATAGGTACTATTATCTATTTATTATACACCTACGTAATCGATTGTTGATTGCTATTTTTTTAGCTTCCTATTATTATAAAATCTTTACTGAATGCCAATTGAAATACTGATTTAAATTGTATGGAAGTAGATAAGGATAGCACAGACGACTTAGATTAAAAGGTTCTCCTATTACACAGTTTATAAATACTTTATACCGTTTTTTTCAATAGCATGTAAAAATGTGTCCCGTTCAAGGTTATATCTTCGTCATCATATCAGCAGAAAGACGTCCACTGCTGGACATAGGCCTCCACCAATTTTCGCCACCTTAGCCGGTCGTGAGCCGCCCTCATCAATCGGTTGCTCGCCACCCTTATCAGGTCGTCGGTCCACCTTGTCCATACTTTAAGTTTATCTTGGACATTACTGGCATACAATGAATAAAAATATTAATCACGTATTACGACACATACCCATGGTAAGAAGTGGATTGGTTCTGCATTTCTGAATCGACGATCATACGGTTGGGAAAGAAAGAGTTTATTTTATATAATTAAAGTTATTATAATTTTTATTGATTTAGTTTTTGTGATAAATCATCATGAGATTAAACGCTGAAAAAATATAAGAAGGTACAAATTTGACCACACTTGGTACCTAATAAGATTAACACCTGGACATTTGCCGATTATGCAATTCATTCTGGCTTATGTCACATGTACTAATGTAACGCAATAACACAATTTTGTGTATTATGTAATAAAGAAATATAATAATCATATCAACTGAAAGAAATTTATGAGTAAGCGTCGACGCGCCGTGGTGAAATCCTATCACGTACCTTTTTGACAGTGGCATCAGTGACAGTTTTATCAGTGCGACAGTAAATATGAATATAGTACATTGGATTGCGTATTTTGTTTTTTCCTAAGATGGTTGTCTATTCACGTTTTTTGTAACGTTCAAAAAACTTGCCAAGTAATAGTTGATAATATCTACTGGTATAAAAAATAACAGCCGCAGTGACTCAGTGGTAGTTACTACAAATGCTGTGTAAGAGGGTGTTCATTTTTCGTGATAACACCACTAAATATTTGTTCATAGTAAGGAAATTAAACCTGCATAAATTATAATTATGAGTTTGAAAAATCGTCATATAGAGCTTCTGCCTTAGTCAAGGAACATTCGATTTAGTTGTCTCGCAGGCGGTCAGAAAAGAGTTGACGAAAATAAATAGGGTACGATAGTGGATTGTTATAATGAAAGTAATAATAACATGAAAAATAAATATCACATTACGTTCTATTGCATACGGCTTCGGGTAGTTATGTAGTATTTCGCAAAAACTAATCAGCGTAGCATCTATGTATCAATACCTCAGCTTTTTTTCTGATAAACCAGGCAAAAAAAAAACGATAAATGGCTTTTATACTTGTTTTATTTGTTCTTTGCCATAAAAATTAATTAACTCAAATACAATTATGTAATAAATCATGGAATGGGTGCTCAATTCCAAATTATGATTAAAACTTGTCTGATACTTGCCTTTATATTGTTAAGTTATTACATAGACTTCGAAATTCGAAGTCTATTTGTGTTCTTGCAGTTAGAAGTTATTGACCGAATGAAAGCAAAATCTACAGTAATAGATCTGACGTCAGGCAACAGTGCGTCACTAACTAGGTATAATGTCTAAGGTTTAATGAAGTTGGACAGATTTAGGTAGGTGTAGAGTCATGGAAAGATGAGTCCAAATTGTTAAAAGCCAAGGATTTAATGTTTTGAATTTCCATATTGAGTTGGCTTTGACTAATGAATACTAAGACTACTAGGCAGAACAGTGACTGACCTGACAGACCGCGAAGTCCCTTTTATTGAACAATGGACCGATAAGTGAACTACTTAAATAGTATAGGAAACAATCGAACTTTGACATTTTATTTAAAATCTTACAGAATCGGCGCGGCGCTCTCATAAAACAGCAACGTTAGATCTAAAATAAGCATATTGTAATATTAAAAAACGAAAAGCCCTGAAAAGATAACAACCCATTTTTTTGTGCAGATGCTAAATAGAAATTATATATACCCTATGTCATTCATATCAATACGAATCTAATGACACCTCATAATTATGTTAAAATCCATTAACCCATTTAGGCTGTAGAGTGTGCCAAAAAAATAGACATACATTTTAAACATACATACGCTCAGAAAACATTAACATCCTTGACTTCGGCAGTCGGGCAAAAATAACGAAAACACGAACAGAGAAAATAATGAAAACAACAAATACGCTTATAAAAAGAGAAATAAATGTGTTACAAGTTTACAAAAACAACCTTAAAATATTAACATAATCATTCATAATTCAATTTATAACTAATTCGTTATGTTGTCTAATATGTAGTTCATCAACGTTTTATTATACGATGCTCTAACAGAGAAATTATGTATATTTATATAGCAATTTGAAAGTTTAAGCATATAACTTACAAAGAGACTTCAGCTATGAACAAGTTCTCAGAATTATAAGCTTAACGGAAAATGTGGCCAATTTGAGGTTGAGATATTTTATTGTTGCAATATAATCAAAAAATCAAAAGAAGGTAATAGTTATGAAGAAGGGTTTAGCGCAGTATAATAATATCTTGGTTGACAAAATCGGAGATTATATTCAAATATAGTTAAAAGAAACCAAATGGAAAATATACACGCAAAACATATTTCATATTACGAAATATAGTAAAAAAACTACAGCAAAATAAATCTAGATACATAATGAACTCTACGCTGAGTTTATTAAGGAAGTTCAAAACTAAAACAACGTTAATGTTAATCCTAAACCTATTAAATAGGTATGAATAATATAGGTATATCTACTCACTAACAAATTGTACGATTGGTCATAAATTGTGCGGTTGTAGCAACACTAACTGGATAGCAGTTTTTCATTAGTTAATACAAGTAATGTGCTACAGATGTACCATCTGAATTTAAAGCGAAGCTGGAGGATTGTAGAGGATTGTGATTGTCTGTCAGAGGATTGTATAAGAAATTGTCTTAGAAGAATCTGTGTTGTTGCGAATAGTGTTTTGCTTAACTGAGCTCTCTATACGATACCACTGATTTTGATATAGGTAAATATGTATTTGGCTCACGTGAGTTGAGTTTTATTTTTAGCCGAATTAAAATGTATTTGGTATGCATTATTGATTTGTGATCAATAAGGCGTGCATAGAAGTTATATATAGCTTAATTGATATCTATCAATATGAGCGTATGCTTCTCTTGGCCTAAAAATAAAACTTTCTTATTCAAATAATTCAGTTTTGATCCAATTTCGAAAAGATCAGCTCTATCAAAAAGTTAGAAAGGAGCTATAACTTCAGTACAATAACTTAACAAAATTTCTGTTTTATGTTACACATACGTTTAACCTATTCATCCATTTATGTAACCTCAGAAAAGAAAATATCACGAACATAAAAAAAATATTTGACCTATGGGAGTTGGACACTAACATAGATTGCAGTAGGTACGTAATAAGTACGGCATAAACACTTATACATACGCTAAATCCTAAATTCTTCTAGCTAATGCTGTTTCATAGATTTTGAAAAGACTATATTCTTAGAGTCTACTCAAAATTAATTTTATTGCTCCTAGTTGGATTCAGGTTGTATAACACTGTATGTAGGTATAGTGTGCCTCATTAATATGACCAATAATAATGACTTTAATTAGCTAATCAGTTTTTATCGACGTCTTCCTCGAATGATACTTGTATATGATGATCTAATCTTAATTTTGTTAATCTGTGTTTATTATGCAGGAAATCTATCACGAAAGAAGATAAAATCTACACGTGAAATTGAAAAATATCTTTAATAAGTACAAAAAAGTTTTAAGTATTAATGCTATTTAAGTATTCTACCTAAGTTTGGAAAACGTGACTAGTGTTTTTCCGTTCTAGCTGTTAAGTAATTATACATAAATATCAATAAGTTGATACCTAGCTCTGCATTTATCTCTAGCAGGTGGTGACAATGTAAACTACTGCTAAAATTTAATTCTAACAGTAAATACTAGAGACGCTGTTCACTTCCATACAAATATGTTACACTGTTAATGTGCAGACAAACACACGTCAAGAAGTAGTGTATTGTTGGAAGAGTTATTAGATTAAATTTATTATTCAAGACAATTATAAATTGATTCTAAGACTTACGAGAAACCTTGCTTTAAATAGTGATTATAACTGTCACTGTTTTTATGTAAACTTTCATTTTAATTATTGTGTCTTCGTTATATACAGAGAACTTCGAAAACGAATACGTATTATATGATTAAGCATTATTCAAGTATCTAAACCAGAATACCTGCACGGCTTTAGTACCAAATGGTTCAATAAGAAAACACTGCTTCGACATGCACTTATTCGGTAGATATTATATTTTTATTTCACTATTTACCAATCCGCTAATATACAAATACCTACAACTACTCTACATCAAAATTCTAGGAGATCCAGCAAGGATAAACTACTGTGAATAATTGCCTTGATATAACATTTACCATATACGAATTTTCACAAGACCTACATTTAATATAGACAGTAATAGCTCACTAAAACGAGAATCTACTACAAAAATATTGGGAATTATTTATCTAGTAAATTATGTGAGTATTATAACATGATTATTCAGACCAAAAAAAAAGTAATTTTTCAAAGCGTAATTACTTTGTTATTTTTCGACGGCACTTGTACAAATATAGCGCTGTATTCTTACTACTTGCACATAATGTTTGTTCATGTAAGTGAAGTTTAAAATAACTAATTCCCGATGATTTCAAAATAACGACTTAAATTCAAAAACCGTATTAAAATATTTATTCAAAAAGTAGTCATCAATTTAATCATAATTGTTTGTAATAATAAATATTATCATGACGTTCTTGTAAAGACACACCCTATTGCAATTAATATCGATATTAGTGTATCGAAGACACGTTAGCCACAACATTATGATATCGATCTATAGTAACTGCGTCAGTACAACACTAGCTGTTCACGCAGCTCCGCCCGCGTGAATGTCGGTACTCGCATTTTTAATAAAAAAAACATCCTCTATTCCAAATCTTCAAGCCATTTTTTCGCGATAAAAGGTAGCCTGCCTCAAGATCTATTCTATCTCTATAGGTGATAAATTTCATAAAAATCGTTACCATGCTTAAAGCGAAAGTCTAACAGACAGACAGAGTTACTTTCGCATTTAAAATATTAGTATGGATAATAATGTCTATCTCAATAGGTGCATATTGTACTCCTATCGATTAATGTCCTAATAAGAAAATACTGGTTAACTCTACATAAGTTAAACTTAAAAGTACATCATTTTGTCGCGTATAAAATTTTTGGAAGTGATTGTTCAAGAAAATTGACCATTGCTAAGATTATAAGTCCAAGTTCTTTTCGTCGAATTTGGAATTTATAAGTACGAAAACGCTTTTTATTATCGCAAATCGTATTACCCTTTCGTTTTTTTATCATACTATGATAATGCAAATCTTCGGAAAGCTTTGTTTTATTGAAAATATATCTTACTCATATTATACGAAATGCAAAATAACTTTGAGTAAAAGTAGCTAAAGTAATAGTAACGAAATTCTTTAAAAAATATAGATTACTAATTTGTTACAAAAAAATGAGAAATCCTTTTGATGTGTGATGAAGAAATTTTATGAGAATGTTATATCTAAATATATTTACAAATGATTTAATTTCTTCAAGTTAATGATTGACACAGGATGTGACTGAGATCACCCAAATATGTCCATCAGGTATCGACTGCATCGTAATAACCTGTTATACCTACCTGCAAATCAGCATTTCAAAATTTTGTTATCGTAGCATAATCTGAATCTTTGTCCTCTATTGCATCTTAGTCATAAACGTGACATTTTACTTAGAAGTATGCTTACTGGGCTATCCATATCAGTTATAAAGGTATTAAGGCTTGCATTAACATTTTTATTTTTTCTTATATCATTATATTATTATGAGAAAATGTATCCTTGTCCTTGCACTTCGATCGTGTAGGTATTACGAGTATATTCACTTCTTTCTCTTTAAGCTAGTATGTTCGAGGTAAATTTAAAAAGAAAGTAAGATTGACAATGACACATTGGTTCTTGCAAGGTTTTAAACCCATTACATATTTTTAAAGGAGATGGGTGTCTTAATCACTAGACCGTCTCGACTCGTTTAAACAACAATGTGCATGACTTGCGAGTATATAAGACGAGTAAAAGATATCAGCTTTATGCATAAAATATTTTGTCGCTTATAAACAAAATCTTCTTTTAAAATATTGTTACCTGTCTATTTCCATGACACTACCGACAATGTGATACACCATAAATTATCTCAATGGTACATCGACGGTTGACGTGATTTAAAAATAAATATGTACAATCCAGGCAAAACAAAACAGGCCGCGTGAACGTCCGCGTATTCATAATAAAATGGAACATCCGTAATCCTCTCAGCGTGGCTTTGGTCACACCTGTCATGTCCGGTCCGGAGTGATGGCCAGACGAGGATATATGCAATATTCAGCATGTCGGTTAACGACCACGAATAATTCTGATTACACGGAACTAATATCATCATTATACGAAAGATTCTAGAAAACGATTCACACTCGCTGTTAATATAAAATGTTACCTAAGTGAATTGGGAACTGAGGAATCATTGAACATTTACCGATTAAACATTTGATATTTTTTTCCAGCATTATTTTCCATTTTTCAGTGTACAATGATTGCACTACAAACCAATTTTAAAGAACGCTACAAAAGTAGCAGAAATTGTGTGTACTATGCAATCAGTGTTACCATTATTTTAACAGTAAAGTGTGACAAGTGGCAAATAAAATACCTTTATATAAACACCTATTGAGTACATCGTAAAGTAAAAACAAATATATTAACGGGAAACTAAAATATAAGCTCTGATAACAAATTAAACACTTGTTCTTGTGTCTGATCAGATCATTTAGGTCAATAAATATTTTAAAGATCGGCCTTTAATTGGCACAACTACTTCCGAGCAATATACAGGCCAATGTATAAACAACAGATGAATTATGTATTTGAAAGGCATATGCCACTGTAACCAACAATTTGCTCGGACTGGGGCCTCATGAAACGTGAGTGAAAAAAACAATCGGAATTTTAAGTAGTTTTCCCATTTTCTGGCTCATTGGCTACTTTGTACATAACATTAGTGGCAGCATACAACAATGTCATCTCCATGTATAAATATTGCTGTCAAAAATGCATATAATGTGCTTTTACACAGCGGCTTCAAGCACGTTGGAATGTGAACATTGATCACGCGTCCACAACGTGAAGTATACATACGCACACACGTAAACGCGGTATCATATGTGTGCCAAATGCCAATGTACACATTGTTGGCAGCTGTACGTGTGTGAGCACTCATGATAGAGGTTACACTAACACATTCACAACATGGGCTGGTCATTATTTTCAAATATGCACGAAATTTTAATTCGGTTCAACTTAACAGTATAGGATTTACTTATTTCATACAGTCTGAATAGATGATTACTTGATACTGACCAGTATTTAGTAATATTGTCCCAATTTCAAAACTTAAAAATGATTCTGGAAGGACATTGACCTGTACATTTCCAGCTGACGTCATCCTTTGCACGGTGATTGCTCAATAGCAATACTTTAACTCGAAGCAAAATCGTAAGTAATGAAATTGAGTTCAAACAATGATAACCTGTGTATGTTGGTATGGACGTGGATATAATAATATGTATATGATACCTATTTGATGTTCAAAAAAGTACATTGTATTCTTTGGATATTGATTTCTGATGTTTCTAATAAGTTTCTAATAGGTCAAAGTATTATTTGATCCATCAGACATTTCGTGTTTTATTTTAATATAGGTTTGGTCGCAGCGGTTCATTATTACGGTTTATATTTTCTTTACAGTATGTCAAAAAAGTTCCAGATAAAGTTTTTATGTATATAAAGTTAAAAAAATCACATTAAAACCGAGTGCTGATAATAACACTTTGCCTATCACAACACTTTATCCTTTACTAAATGATAATAATATGTAATTCCTGAATCTACATTATTAGTACGTATATTTTGATAAAGCATCCGCTATTTACTTGCTGCTCAAGAGTCACCTTCATGCAAGAACAGCTAATTGTGAATAGATAGTTTGTACTATACACTTCACACATGTCATTAAACGGCGTATTAGTGTTTCGTACATACGTATCATGATTGTATTAGTATATGGAGGTAGTGACGTTAGAACACACCCACAGAGATAATGTCAAATTAATTAAGTAGCGTAGCTGTGTTATCGTTTTCATTACAACTTGTTTGCCTACTGCAAATATTAACTTTAGAGTACATTTTAACAAAATAAGCTCTATGTGTTAGATGTTAGTTATAAATAAAACTACGAGTTGCGTTGTAATCATTTAGTTGAGCATGACTCACTCTGAGCTACTTATACTTTATTAGATCTAAGATAAATATTAAATTGTGATGATAACTTAGCCTGATGCATCAGTGAAAGTTTTCATTTTCAGACGGAGAAGGTTTATTCTGTTAAGATTCATACAAAGATGCCAGGTCTAAGTATTATCAAAAAAAGAGAAAACATGGATTTGAACAATCCTTAAATGAAAATATATGCGTCTTTGGCAATCATTGACTCGATTATATTATTTCGGCGAAAAAGTCAATAATTTATTCCGTTATATAGACACACATTTCTCTTAAAATGTACAAAAGTAATTAGATAAAAAATATATATACGATCGAATTGAGAAACCTGCTCCTTTCTTTTAAAGTCGGTTAATAAACAAAATGTGTTTCTAGTTATTTATATTTAGATGAGAATATACATTTTTCATTTAGTGACGAAGTCTAAAAATAACGGGAAGGAAGTACGCATTTAGGAGGTTAATAAATTTCACTGTTGACTGGAGTCGTCTTTATGCGTGTTCTATCGCCTGTTTCAGGACTGCTCTCGTATATATTTCTATCATGACACCCACGACTAGGCAAGACAAATTAGAAAAAACATAAGTTCTTGAAAAAAATACCAGGAGAGATTAATTTTACATACGAATGGATGGATTCATGATACCTATAGACTCGCCAGTTAGGGGAAGTGCAAGATGAAACTCATAGATCATTATGAATTATGATGCATGTCTTAGATAATGAAGGTTGGTTTTAAATAAGCTAAAAATTTTGTAAGAAAATTATAATATATTCGTAATTAATATTTTGAAAGAATACTACTTAATTCTTTATACGAAATGCTAAAGATAATTTGTATACGATCTTATTCTGTGTATTGGCGATGGTTATTGGTAGATACCAATAACCATCTTTCAACACAGAACTTTTAGATAAAAGTTATACATTTTTATGCAACAAGAAGCTAAATTTAAAACTCAAATTTTTAAGCAGCTACTCTGCTAAGTCCATAGGATTCTAGGCAAATATAATATTCTGAATGTCGAAACCAAGAATTCCGTAAATGTAGATAATTTCATACAAACTCAAATTATTATAGTTTGATTTAGACTTTTTTTCAAATGAAATGCAATATGCAAACTTATTGATTACTGACCTCTATAAATACCTAATTAAATATACGAATAAACTGACACTCGACACTTGTTTTGCTTGTTTACGGTGCATTCTGAGGAACGCTTATTTGCAAGCGTGAATGAAATGCCGTAATGTAACGCCTATTTCTATTTTTAATGCATTCGTCAAAGATCATACAGGAGATCATTACATGTTGAAGATATGCCACATTGGTAAAATAAATTAAGACTTTTTTTTCTTTTTATAAAAACGAAAGCAATAAATTTGATGAAGATAACCAAATGTATTACTTGTATACTTGACAATATCGCCATTTAAAAACTATAAAATATTTGGTTGGAGTAATGCTTGATAAACAATTGATAATGAATACATATAAAATACGGTTCAGTCTTAAGGAACATATAGGTAAGATGTCTTTATAGCAATTATTGTATTTTTGTTAAATAATGATGTGTTAAAATGCATTAATTGTGATTTACTAAATATTTGTTTGCGTTTTAGTATTATCTATACTCATCTATAAAGCTAAAGAGCTTATTTTTGTTTGAATGCGCTAATTTCTGGAACTACCAGTCAGATTTGCAAATTATTTTTGTATTTCATAGCCCAATTCTTCACGAAGGTTTTAGGCTATTAAATAACTAATAACATCACACTAGAAGTCACGGGAGCGGAGCAGCCACCAAAGACGTAACTTAACGCGGGTGAAACCGCGCTGCAGACAGCTAGTTGAGACATAAACCATTACCACGAAACAAGTCTTCGATTTCGAGAGCGTTGTCCTTCCATCTATTTTTATTTTAGTTCAGTAACTATTCTGAACTGTGTCTTAAATAATCTGAAGCTCTGCCTGCTCTGCGCATAGAATATGAAGAGCTTAAATTCGTACAAAAATTAACAGCGCTCCTGTTATTTACTTCCAGAACAAATTTTTTTAAACGTTTACGCTGTCACAGCCACCGGTGTTTTTTTTATATATTAGCCTACTGACTTCATACTGCCGGTACGGTTTCAACTGCACCGTTGGTCTAGTGGTTAGTGTAACTGACTGCGACGCCGGGTGTCGTGGGTTCGATTCCCGCGGAAGGCAAATATTTGTGTGATGAACATTTGTATTTGTCTTTAGTCTGGGTGTTTCCTATGTATTATAAGTATGTATTTACAAAAAAAAGTATGTATATGTATTATATTTCAGTTATCTAGTACCCATAACACAAGCTCTGCTTAGCTTGGGACTAGACGACAGTGTGTGATAGTGTCCACATATTATTATATTATTATATTATTATACTGCCTGGTGGTATGAAGCAGCAGTAGCAGTAGCAGAGGTAGCAGTCAGTAGAATCTAGAAGTGGTGGACACCATTAAAAGCCAGACTACTAAGTGTGAGACAATTAAACTCATTGTTTGGCGAATGAGTTGATGAATGAGAAATAAGTCAAAGTATTTAAGTATGTTCGTACACGGGTAATTGTAAGTCAAGCTCGGAATTTCCTTGATCATTTTTAGGAAATAATAATAAACTGGCTAGCAAGTAATTATATAATAATAGGTGTACAAGAATATCACAAACGTTTTCCTCATTTGCTTTTGCTAATGAACTAGCGGTACGTTTTGTTTATTAACCAACGTAAAATGTTTGCGAGCTATATAAAACCGGACGTTCTATCATTTGTTACCTGTGTCGTGCAAAATAAAGGTGGCTTTTTGTTTAGCGACAATACAGTTGAATTAATACAGTCACGCTTTGTATGTTGAAATTATTGTAAAACTCACTCATCGCTGCTTAACCCTTTCATGGACACTACAGACTGTAGACACAATAGATGTTTTATTGTCATCACGGCCATATCCGTTTATAATAATAATTATACCAGTCAGTTTACTATCCCTCTGCAGGGCAAAAGCCTCTTTTCATAAAGAGAAGGCATGAGCATTAATATAAAAAATTATAATAAAAAAATAAAAAATATAGTGATAGTATATAAAATACACAATGCACCACTATTACGCTTTAGATAATATACTTTTGTACTATGCGATTGCCGAATCGTGAGACGAGGCAGCACAGGGTCCGCCATAGTGGCGGCACAGTCTTTTATATGCATAATAAAAATAATACTGTGGTGGCGGTCACTACATTAGATAATTTTGACTAGCCTGTTGGTCTAGTGGTTAGTGAGCCTGACTGCTAAGCCGGAGGTCGTGGGTTCGATTCCCACCCAGGACAAACCTTTGTGTGATGAGCATGATTGTTTATTCTGTGTCTGGGTGTAATTTATCTATAATATGTATGTATTTACAAAAAAAAAATGTGTATAAGTAGTATATCAGTTGTTTAGTACCAATATCACAAGCAAATATAATTGCTTAACTTGGGGCTAGATGATGCTGTGTGAATGTGGTAGAATATTATTATTATTATTATTATAGATAAGGATATATGGAGATATTTGGTACTTTTTTTAGGCATCATTAATTGCTAACTATCAGACTAGAGTCTTTAGGTTATAAGGTTACAATTGATCAAGAAATCATAGATGTGGCATCATTTACCATGCTTTTTTTAAAAAAAGTGTAAATAAATAACAGCGCCCCATCACACCTATTAAAAGAAAACCTTCCATTTATAACTACGCACTACTGTTTTTATAAGATAAATCAACTAATTATGTCATTATTAGCTAAGCGTAAACTATTTTATCTTGATTAATAACTTTCATACATCATCTTAATGAAAAGTAAGTATCGTAGTAAAAAATGTTCTATAAATAAATCAACACCAAGTTGATTGATTAATTACTATCTTAGAATTTTGAATAGTTCTAGATCGCCATTGTTTACGAATTAAATTAATTTGAATATGGATATTTGAATCTTAAGTAAAGGTACCAATTAAAAAAATTAAATACGTACCCTATTTAGGGTTAATAAATACGCGACAATAATTACTGTATTTGCTATAAATTGATACTTGTATTTTACAGCTCAGTTCATTATATTCTCAATTACTTCCATATTTAATATTAATTATAAGCACTACCTATACCCATACTTACAATGATAGTTGTGTTTTTATAGAAGGTAGGTATATACAGGCATTTTTATAGTACACATAAGTTGCACGTAACATCTGCGACGTATACAAATTGAACACTGGAAATAAGCGCAGGAACATTATTAGTTTCGGAACAGCCATTCCAGAAATTTAATCTGAAGAAATATAGTGGTCCGATGAAATCATTGGCAACAAAGATGATTTGAAACAATTGCGAAAGCCGATGACACTCTATCTTCGCCTGAGTTAGCAGAAGCTTGTTTTTAATGTTAAGCTTATGCTTCACATTAAAAACCTTCAACCAGATTTGTTAAATTGTTTGTTTTCGCTTTTTCTAAATTACAAGCAAGTATACTCTTCACAGCATGTAAGTCCCTAGGTTACAAAAAGCTTCAACCTCTTATTCGCTTGCGACAGACTTTCTTCTTTTTCTAGAAATAATAAAATAAAATCAATAGCTTCTTAGCTGTAGAAAATATCTTCTTAAAGTTAGCCTTTCTTTCAGCTGGTTTTCGAAGAACGGCATTGATAAATGACCATTGATCTAACAGATTTGCCGACAGTATCATTGACCCTTGCCTTTTTAATACTAAATTAAATTTCATAGGCAAAGACGTAATATCATTAGGCAATTGCTAACAGTAAAGTAGCTCGCGTTACTTCATAAATAAATCTATGCAAATCTCTCCGACTCACTGACCTACTCCGTTTGACGAGAAAGAAAAGCAAACTCAATTTTTCATTTTGTAAATAATGTTAGAATATAAAGATTCTGTGTACCAAGTAAAGTTCTGAGAAATGTGATTTTCATTTTAAACATTCTTATTTGTGTACGATATTTTGCTCGTACTGTGTGGTCAAGTTAAGTCGATAAACTTGATAATAACCTCAATGTTGGAGCGATATCATAAAATTATATTATATAAAAAATCGGATAACGTTAATTGTTTTGCGTGATAATCACAAGTATGCAATACATCATAATTCAGTAATAAGAACTTATATATTTAAGTAAAATCAATAAATCTTGCTCATCCATATCTTATCATGACAAAACATCTGTATGATACCTACTACATTCTGATTAGTGATTGCGACGTACGTTGCAGTCGTACAAATTTGTAAAGTTGTGTTCACTATATACAAATCTTATTGTCAATGGGGGCAGCCGATCGGCAGTAATTGCCGATTATGGATCATGGTATGGTGCTCAACCAAGCCTTTGCTTACCTTATAAATTAACAGTAGGTACATTCTTCAATTTCAGTCTATATGTAGTTAACAAAAAAGTGTGACTATAAGTATGCTTTGCCAAGTCTGTATTTACTTAGGAGAAATAACCTAATAAGCTTCTAATGGATGTAAAATTCTCTCGTGGAAGCAACGTGACCTTAATTATAGAACCATCTTGACTCTGTATCGAATAGAATTTATCTGATTTAAAACGAGAATTTGAAAATAAAAGATCGACTTTTAGTAAGAATAAATAGAGAGAACACCTATCCTACTATAAGAGCATCTACTATAAGACTCCCTATACATATACAGATATTTAAGATTGGTCACTATTGCTGAGCCTACAGCATGAAGACATTGATCTGGCTACCGCTGATTAGGGCTAAAATCATAGGCACTTCCTCAAGATATATGTCATATTAAAATAACTACAACTCATTATTGTTTATACTTAATGGTTCTATTACAACATAATATTCTAGCCTTTGTTTCTTATATCATATGAACAAAACTGTTTGGCACAGTCTATAGTTTATAGTATCTGAATGTGAGATTTATGGTCATTTAATTGGCGCGTTGCATGTAAATAATGATCTACCTACGCGATGACAGCCTGTTGCGAGTAATTCTCAGCAGAAGATATAAGCAAAATAGAAATTGACAGGACAGTCAAATAATTACTTTAATTGAAATAAATTGCAGTAAATGGCAATCCAGCGAAACATTCAGAGAGTATTATGTCATGAATAGACGTCTCAACCGATTAGGTCTGTAGGCATGACCCAGTAGAGAAAGGTCTATGTAAATGTAAAGTAGTGGTCGTAAGAAAAAGAAGCTTTTTGGAACACCAGAATTTGTTATATCTTGAATCAGAAGACTTCAGGTAGACTTCCAAGAAAGTCATAGCTAATGCCAATCATGATGGGTATCTGGTATTCCTTAAAGCGTACCAAGTTTGATACGCACCTAATGAAGCGCACCTAAAGTATAAAAATACTTTAGGCACGCTTGTTAGAATGAATTGAAACAAACAACAACAAAAATTTTACTAGCAGGAATACTCCACGTATATGATAGTAGGAATTAAGAATCTAAAGGATGTATATAATGGAGGTTTATAATAGCAAACATTTTTTGGGAGGTAGAAGATCCGCGCTGGTTTCAGCATGAATGGGCCGGATCGTCCGGGGAAGTACTACTCTCTCATAGAAGATCAACGTAAGAGTAGTAGTATCCGTACTACTGCGTTTCGTTCGGTGAGTGAGAGTGCTGGAGGCCCAAATTCCCCTCTTTCCTCACCTTTCTCATTCCCTTCCCTTAGCCCCATTCCCAGCCGCCATAGTGGAGGCCACCACAGCAGCAGTTTAAGACGATGGTATGGTGGCAACCACTTCTGAATTCCTCTGACTGCTTACCATCAGGCGGGGTAGAGTCACTCTGGTAGGCTAATATAAAAAAAAACAAAGGTAGGGACAACCTTAACCTTAGTAGAAGGTATCTCTATTTCTAGATAGATCTCTATTTGTATTACTGTAACTTACAAAATCTACAGCATAGGTTTTGTAACTTACAAATTTTGCAAATAGCAAAAATATTGGTAGTCGTTTAGTGAAATTTGGCAACAATAATCCCGACTATTACATCGTTAAATAGTAGTTGAGTGCCAAACAAACATTTGTTCAATCTTATCGTAAACGACCACCATAGTTTTCGACAGTAATAAATGGTAGGGCATTGGTCCCAGTAGTAGCCAACTTTTCCGAAAAAACATCTGTATGTTCTATATTAGCTATTTCTTGATTTTACTATGTGCGTTATGTAAGTACTTACTGTACTTGTATGTACCGTGTTTTAACACATTCAAATCAAACTTTAACACGAGCTTTTACCGCATCTCGTTTCTGCACCTCTATGCACAAGCGTGTTAACAGTCTTATCAACGTAAAATATTTATTTTATTCGGAAAATTAACAGCGCCTCTAGTGCTCACGCTGAGAACTAAATTTTTTTGCTGTAACTTGATACAAAACTCATGCATGGTACCTAATGTCACTGGGTGCATTCGTCTCAAAGGTGTAAAAGGTGTCTATATATGCGATAAAGGACCAACGTGCCTAGTGTTAACTCCGTCAACAAAATTCTATTAGCCCCTGGTATTTACAACTACTAAATTTTCTTCGAGCAACAAACGCACTGAAATTATGGCGCTACTGATATAACAGCGAGTAGAAAATATTTTTTTAAGCATAGCTTTAATAGGGTTTGAATAAAAATGTTTGCCCGTTTGACAGTTTACAGATAAAATAATTACCAGATTTACAATTTGATGTTTGCACCATTTTATTGGATTTAATATAAATTACATAATATACAAGCTTATGGTGACATGTTATGCGCTTTTTTAAACTGTAAGTTATGTATATTTACTACATTCTTCTTTATCAAAAAATAAAACATTTAGCGGTGTTATATTTTTTGTTTATTACTGATATTTTAAAAATAGTAAATAAAAGTAATAAACAATACAACAATATGATTCGTACGTGCGTACTTTTATAGTATTATTACGCACGTACGAATCGCATAAAATTCTACAAATATTAATAGATACGAGTACAAAGTACATTCGAATTCAGGGCAATCATTTTAAAAGAGAATCCTCATACAAAATTAAGAGCAATTTGAAAAGTATTGATATTTCACTTAAGATCTCATCAACTTTACTTAACACTTTTCGGGACAGTAAACGGATATGGCCGTGATGACTTACTGTCCAAGAAAGGGTTAAGTAGTCTTGTAATCGACTCGGTGAGTACTGGTTTCCAGGGCTATCAATGAAAGCAGTAGCGATCGTCTTTTAATCTGCTAGGACAGAATCTTGCTTCTACTTTTATGGCGTCAGTGATAGACTAACACACTAGCAGAGCTTTCGAGGTATATCTGCATTTACCGGTTAATATCAAGTGAACTCATTAAGAGCAATAAAAACACGATTGACACACCGAATACAATTACTAAGTACGACAACCAACAACCATGTTAAGTAAATGTAGCAAACGGCAATCATTTTATTATTTAATAGCTCGTCTGATTAGAAAAGCATTCGCACCGTCTGGTCAACCCTAAATCAGTGTCATTACAGTTAAACGCAGTCTCCGAGTAACGAATA
Organism: Parascotia fuliginaria; assembly: GCA_963082885.1. Classification (NCBI taxonomy): domain Eukaryota; kingdom Metazoa; phylum Arthropoda; class Insecta; order Lepidoptera; family Erebidae; genus Parascotia; species Parascotia fuliginaria. The sequence continues at coordinate 15,191,672 of OY720172.1, forward strand.
ATTCTGCCTTATACTGGTTTAAACAGACAAAATATAGTTACTACGTACATTACGATCTATAAACAAGCAATATTTCGATAATTTCAATGACACAATATTAAATATTTGTGTTTATATGTCCATACGTGTTAGTACTACGAAGTGAACAATTAATATCTTGAGATAAGCGGATCGAGTCCGAAGAATTTTCCAGTGACATGTTTGTTTATGATAGCTATAGTATCGGTCTTTCTAATATTAACCTATATTTCTATTGTATTTTGAAAAGAAAAATGCAGGTACATTTCCATGTGAAGGTATTGCATGTACTCGTAATGCTACTTGACTGGATTAGTCAATATTTGTTATTTTAAGTTATAGATATCGATGTTTTTTCCTATGCTACTAAAGAAACAAACAATTGTGTCGCCTATACAATACTGAACGGCTACCCACGGCTAGTAAAACTACCGAAATAAAAATATGAAAAATTTTAATATAAAAAAAGTAGATAGTCTAGAAAAACTGTCTACAAAAGTGTTTTCTAACTCCATGGATTCCATTTTAACCGGAAATATAAATCTGTCCATTTGAACCGGCGACACTTTGTGATCTTGTATTATTTTCTGGAATCTCACTTATCTAGCAAATCATATTTTTAACTGCGGTCTTATATATAGTGGAAGTAAGTTATAGTCGAGATATAACAATTTGAATGAGAAAATTATTAGGCCCAATTACCTAAATAAAAAATTGTTTTGTCCTGGTCGTGTTGTAAATGATACACACACCCCTACTTACACACAAACAGCTTCGCCACCGTGATTGAGCGGTTGGTTTTGCGTCATTGATACAAAATCGTTTCCTGGGAAGGTATGGTATCACTAGGTTTCTGCATGTAACGCAATTGTATCAAATGAATACCTACTGTTTTAGTTATAGCGCATATTGAATGGAAAAATCTGAGCCGGATAGGTATAAGGGCTGTAGTCGTGATCCACTTAAGTAGTTATATTATGTACCTATGTATTTATTTTAAGAATAAGTATACCTACCTATGTTTAATTAAGATGAGAGCTCAGAGAAAAGGAGCCGATTCGTTAGATACAACTTTTCACTACGACTTTATGTTAATATAAGTAGTTTGAACCTTTTTACATGAGTATGACATCTATGTTGTGTAACGACATTTGCAGTAAAGTAATGCAGAAATATCAAGAGACGATCTACTGAACTTCCTACTTTTTAAATACTAGCAATTCTCAAAATTTTATAATATGCGGAAGTAAAACAGATTTCAGATCTTGACATCTATCGCTAAACTTTATGTAGGTTTTATTCAAATCTATTTGGATATTTGCTATAATCGCCACACTTGACAGGCGAATCGACGATTGTGTTGTCGAATTTTTTTATCAGGATATGATGACTGCATCACAGAACACTTTATACCTATGATTGTGATTGTTTAATCGCCGTCATTGATTGCGCAAAGCAAAGAGCTTTAAAAGCTATCACGACGACAGTACCTATAAGCCGAACATTATTTACTTGGAGTACTTACTGTGCGAATTCGGTTGAGTCGGTTGCTACAATTTGACCGTAAACTTTCTACTCCTACTTCTCACAAACTTTAACATTTAAAATCTTAATCTAATCCATTAGCTGTCTGTCTGTCTGTTACTCTAAGCCACTGAATCGATTTAGATGAAATTTTGTATAGAGACAGATTATACAACATAACCTATCTTTTATCTCTAAAAATGTCTGGAAGGGGTTCAAATAGGGGATGAAAGTGAGTATGAAAAATCGTCAACGGTTAAACAGAGACATGTTCATGATTAGTAAGCGACATCTACGTTAGCGCAGTCACAGCAAAAGCTTAAAGTACATATATATTAGTCTGTAAAAGATCCTGGAACAAAGACTACTAACTGTAAGAATTGCGATGACAAAATTATTTATACATAAATTAACGTTTTACTTCTTGTTCTGTTTCTTTATTATCTAATTCTTTACGATAAACTAAAAAAATACACGATTGTTTTCTTTTTACTTTCCTAACGTAGAATAATTACATGAAAGACTTTTCATAATGGCCTGCAAACTCAAGGACTAGCTGGGACCAACTGGATGGGGAAGGTAGTGGAAGAATTGTGGCAAATCGGGCCAGGATTATGTCTAGTAGTGGAAACATTTCTATGACTTATCTTCAGAATCGTGGCGTACTAAACATTCTTCTAATCAATATTTTGTGAATCTAATTCAGTAGTGTTACAAAGGTCTTTAATTGAGTTAGGATTAGGAAAGAGTTTCAACGAACTTACCACTGCGATAGGTAATGGTATCTTCTGCTGTTTTTCGCGTAGTTAATCTTACATTTGATATCATAGGATTCGATGATAGCTTTATAAAACAAGTTTGTCATTGTTTTTATACGATCCATTTTTCTGCAATGATGCTCGTGATCACTTTTCTGGCATTTGTTCCTAGATTCTGATGCTTGCTCTGATAGCATACCTATAGGAAGCGTTGTTGATTTTATTATATCAGCTCCATGTAACAATATTTTGTGTAATAGATATTGGATGCCAGGTATATATCTAACACGAGTAGACCCGTTTCACAAATAAAGTTATGTGTACAAATTGTGTGAGTTTAAAATTTTAATTGCCAGGTTTAAGTTTTGATATTATACTTATAAGCGACCTATTTACAAAAACATCAAATGTTTGTCAACGTCTGCCACCTGATTAGATTTATAATATTTAACTTAAACAAACTAATTATACATAATTAAAGTAAAAAAAAACTTGTAAGGAAAAATTGCTTAATAATAGGCACTTATCAGGTCTACAAGTGTATTTAGGTAATATTGCAACGACACTACAAAAAAAATACATTGATAAGTATATTATTTCAAAAAGTGACAATGCTAACCAGAAAAAAGCCGGGTATAACTAAAACAAGCTGTAACTTCTAGATTCTACGAGATTTGAATTTGGTTTTGTATTAAAGTAGGATAGGTAGTTACTAGGTAATAGATAGACCGTAATTTTAGATACTTGTTAAAATCATTTCTCCTTTTCTAAGTAAGATACGAAGTTCGTGATTGCCTTAAAATATTTAGCCTTTATTGTAGATTATAACTAAAAGTTAAAAAAAAAAGTTTTAGTTTTTGGTACTCGTATATCTGATTAATTTTTTAATTTTATCGGGCTTAAAATAACGAATTTCAAAATTGTTTTCTGACTAAACTCATCGTATTTGTTATTCTAGAGTTTTACTATAGCGTTTTAAATAATTTGTATTTAAATGTTTTATACGTATTTTTAATAAAAAGAGGATGTCCGAATAAGTAGTCTTTTAACACATAGTGAGTCATCTTGCGCATAGTAATATCCGATGAAAACATTTTATAAATCTACTCACGTTAAAAGGAGTAAACATTTTTTATTAATGAAATTTGGCCTTACCATCCATCACCGGAAAATATATGTACTGGTATTATGTCGACACTTGTAGGTATTCAGTTTTATCATGTTTGTGTGAGCGTATTAGGAGCCACTAAAAGAAGTTTACGTGACAGATTCAGGACAAGGCTTATAATACAAACGGAAGATAAAAAATGTTGCGACCTTTTGCAAAAACACTTCCCCGTTTTAAATTTTAAATCTATAGAATGATATTACCTAGATCTTTACTTTAAAATTTCCGTTTATTTAAAAGCAGTAGAGATTTTGTTTTTGTTGGCACTCATTAACTATGGTATTTTGACGCAAAAAAAAAACGTTTTCTTTTGTGCATGTATGCTAATTTTGAAAGCTGCGTATAAGTTTGTAGTTGATTGAGTTTCATCAGTTTCTACAATCATCTTTAATAATTCATCTTTGTTGATCACAGTTTTTGGTCGATTGCTAGATAGAAATAAAACTTTTGGAATGACAGCATTGAAACCAATAACGTTCCGAGCGTTCATTTGTAGCGTACATTGCAAATAAGTCAGTAGTGTTTACCTTTATTTTACATAGAGACTACGGCATCGACGGGTTGACCACTACTTCACAATATGATGCCCGTTTATTTGGATGATAGCTAATTTATCAGCCTGAAGAACTTAACTCTCACTATGTAAGTTTTTAAGCTGATTGCTGAGGCCTGAAGAACATAGACCACGTCTTTAAAAGTATGAGATTTGGAAAAGTTATAATAATAATAATAATAATAATAATATTCTACCACATGCACACAGCGCCATTTAGCCCCAAATTAAGCAATTATATTTGCTTGTGTTATGGGTACTAAACAACTGATATACTCCTTATATACTTTTTTTTTTGTAAATACATACATATTATAGATAAATTACACCCAGACACAGAACAAACAATCATGCTCATCACACAAAGGTTTGTCCTGGGTGGGAATCGAACCCACGACCTCCGGCTTAGCAGTCAGGGTCACTAACCAGGCCAGTCATTTAACAGTCAAGTTATTAGTAGGATGTTGTTATGTTGTCCTTAGGTAGGTGTAATAACAAAGATATTAAAGTTATATCACAATAAGTTTAATTAAAAACCCTTAACCTAAGTTCTAGGTATTCACAAATAATTGCATTCCGACATAACAAAATATATTTATATATAGGTAAATGGCACGATAATCCGTGAAAAATTCGGAATGTTGCATCATCACAATTTATTATTTTATTTAATATTATTATTTATTATAAATGCTGTGCGGTCTAAGTACGTAATATAAATATTCCTTAATTCTAAATAATTTATGTTATTTTTGTGACACCCATTTCTTAATAATTGAAGTGCTATTAAATTATTTTTTTTTCAAGTTTTGTTAATATCTACATCCCGAGAAAAGGCCAGAGATCGACAGAATAAATTGGCGTAAACTTACAGTAACGTACTTATTTTTTTCTGAATTCTCACGTGCGCTGAAATTGGAAGAATTTAGCTTACGTGATGTTGGAAATTATATATTAAGTCTTTTGAACATGCTTTTTTAAATAAGGAATTTTAAGTACTTCTTTAAAAATGTATAGATATTATGTAGACAATATTTGCGTATCATATATTGATCGTACATTACATATATTATTTAGAATAGTACCTTTTCAGTCTTAGAGTTATAATCCTCGTTAAACGAGTTACCAATTCGAATCTAATGAAAAATATCTTTGAATGAAACCAACACATTAGATATCTACCAGAAAGGTTTCTTTTCATTAAAATTACCGCATGCTACAAATAAATTGACATATTAAAGTTCTTAACATTAAAAAAATACAGAAAAGAATCATCCAGCACTCGGTAGGTAAGGTAATTGAATTTGAACATAATAACGATTTTTTAAATACAAGTACAGTTTTACCAACTGCTAATTAAATCTTTCATTAATTAAATATAATAGGTATTCAATTAATGGAAAAGAAAAGTTATGTACCTACCTAAAGCCTTTTGGCTAATCAATAATTTATAATCTTTCATCTGACGTCAGCGACGACATTATTGTACTAATAGGTACATTTTCATATTTCATATTCGGTCTCTCATAGAAGTATTAGAGATTCTATAAAGTTTATTTACATATTAACTTTAGTGCGTTACCTCTCTTAATATTGCAGATTATTTGACACGAATTAACATAATATTCAGTATGAATAAATTTTATTTAATAGCAAGACTATTAGAATGAAAATGTATACTTGTATTACATCTTTATGCTATAGTATAACAATATTTAAATGATTTTGAAATTTGATTCTTACCCTATATAAGACATAATAGAAATGACATTGTGTCTCGTGTAGATCAGGTCACACGATAAGTTAAAATGGTAAACCAAATATAACAACGCGTAAAATGCGTCGGCTATTAGGCAAAATTCGAAAGGTTCCGTCTTACGTGAATATCACACTTACACTTCTGCCTCCCCTTCGAGAAACAATCGTTAATTTATGTTTTAGAAATCATAACCAGACACATTACAAGAAATAACTAAATTACAAAAACTTATAGTATGTTTTGTACTCTTGTCGTTATACGCAATACTATTACTTTTTACAAAGGCACTTTGTGTGAACTTGTACCTAGCGCTGAGAAGTTTCAATACCGTTTCATATTTTAATATAATTATGTATCTTCTTAAAATTTCCTAGAGCAATAAATATTTAATTTTACATGGAAATCATTGTTGACCCATAATACTAATAAAAAGTAATAAAATTACACAGACCTAATCTGCTGAAAACAGGGACGTTATTTTAACAATACATTAACGATCACATTGAACATAATATATACATACGCCTTGCATTCCTACTAAGCTGACGGCACCTAAATCGCGTCCGATGGGTAAAGTCCCGATCAAACAAGACAACAAGAGCTCATTTTCATGAGTTTTAGAGCGAGCTGATATTGCTTGTATACGTTGAGTTATGTTGTACCGTGGCAATACCATTCCATCAAACAAAGCGCTTAGGTTAGGTTTAAACTTGGTATAAATAAAATAGTCAACTTTGTTCCTTGTACGTGCCAGGTCCATCATCGGTGTTTGCTACTTACTGCCAGAAGCCTAAGTTATGGTAAGTGACAACCGAAACTGCCAATGCATTAGTAATTACAAATAAAGTTTATTTCTTATGTTAACGTAACTTTTTTGGCAATTATTAGAACAACAGGTGCATAGCAGACACAGTATAATACAACTGGGCAATTTCAGTGTACACCTTCGAGGTTCTGACACTTAGGCACGATAGCTGAGTAGAATGACGGCTCTTAAAGTGCACTCTTTGGTCTTAACGCTCCCGCTATAGTAATCACAATACATAAATCCTATTAAGACAAAACACAATAAATTAGTCTTATGCGGAATGCCGCCGCTCAGCGAACGGATAATTAAGTACTGCTTAACAATATATTATCCTCTGCTAAGAAAAAACGACGTATCTGCGCAATAAATGTTTCGCTAAAATACACCTAAACATGTATCTTTATTTTAAATGCTATAACTAGTTCAAGTAGCTACGTCATTTTTTCTTACCAGGGTAATAGTAGTAAGAAATATCTTAAATGTATAAAATTTATATTAATAATGCGTATAATCGTAACAAAAAATATGTACTTTGTCACAAGGTGATTTTCACCCTAGACATGTGATCTTCACCCTTTTCATACACAACTTTATCTGATGAATACAGTCTCTCTTGTATTGCAGCAAACGACTGTCCCTTTGTCTCGGGTAAATATAATAATATGAATATCACACCAGCCACCGATAATGCTCCGAAACCCCAGAAGGCGACATAGTTCCCCAAATTATCCGCAACCACTTGATATAATTTTGTGACTGCGAATGTCATTAAAGCCACGAATATCTGTATAACACAGGTTGCTTTTGATTTAATGTTCGTGGGGAATATTTCTGAAGTAATCGCGAAGGGCACGGTAGCTAAACCTATAGTATAAGAAAATATAAATATGGGTATGAAAACATTAGGAATGAATTTTAAACTTATAATTAAATCACTGTTCTGATATTTAAGGAAAAAGTATGCCCCTATAATTATATTCGATATACCTACACCGCATGATGATATTAGCAACAATGGTTTCCTACCTAACCTGTCTACTAGCTGGGAGGACATTGCAGCTGTTACAAGCTGTACTGAACCGAATAAAATACATGACTCTTCAGCGCCCATGCCACCTTCTGCGGCTCCAAATATCTGTTGAGCATACGCTATGATGGCAGTGCTACCACAGAACTGCTGTGTGAAGTATATACCCATCAAAATAATGAGGCCTTTCCTGTTACCTCTCACATAAAACAAGTCCTTCCACCGGCTTTTTTCTTTCATATTTTCGTTCACCAATTTGCTCATACTCTCTAATTCTTCTCGTACGTAGTGCTTGCCGCGTAATTTTCTTAATGAAGATTCCGCTTCATGCTTCTGTCCAGATTTGATGTAGTAGTATGGAGACTCTGGCATCGTGCTGAATGTCACCACGAATAATATTGGGATAGCGATGTTGAAACTGGCCAGTCCCAGCATTGACACGTACGGACCGATGCAATATTGCGACAGGATGCCGAACTGAAACAGATTTATAAACTTAAAACATAAAATTAAGAAAACTTAAAATTTACTATTAATTTCAATGTTTGACTTGATTTTCCTCACAATTTATACGTAGACGAACTAGTACAAAACCTGCACTATTTTTTCATTGTCAACAGTAGGATCACAGGGGATAGGCAAATGATAATTCACTGATTCATTTCCTGACATAGACTTATTATATAATATATATTAATGAAAGTGAGTATTTACTCTTTACGTGAAAATGGCAATGTGTATTGTCTCATTTCCGACCAAGTTATTAACTACTAGCTGCGCCCCACTGCTTCGCCCGCGCCTAAATGTGTTTTGTCTCCCTCGGAAATCAGATTTTCGGGATAAAAAGTAGTCTATGTCCGTTTCTGGAATCTACCTACATACTAATTTATATCGAAATCGGTTCAGCCGTTAAGGCGCAAAATTTCGCATTTATGAATTATTAATAGGATAATTGAAAGCAATCAAAGTTGTATCATAAAACAAAATGTCATATGCCGAAGCCGGATTGATCCGCTAAGTTCGGTTTACCGTGAATGTATTCATTACGATGTGGTTGACCACGATGAACTATAGTTATATATCAAGATGACCATCGATGAGATAAGCGTAAGTGCGTTCACTCAAGGTTAGTGCGTTGTTCAATATATCTGGCTTCATATTATCTAGAGTTCGAGGAAGCCTTGATTGACTATAAGTCCAATGATTTCCGTAATAGCTTTTAGGTGTCCCTATCTAGAATAAAGTCTAGTAAATTATAAATCAAATTTTGTTTTGGAATCAATATTGCATATAGATTTAGAACCAATGATGATCCTACTTTTACCAAAAATCTACAATAATAATCTAATATATTCACGGTATGACCAAACCTTACTTCACTTCACGTTTCGCATATTTTATTTTTTCAAATCAATTTGTTTGCATTTGAAGCAAGGGTTTAGTTCTGTACATTTCAGTTTCCGTTCAACAATTATATTTCAGTTGCAGTTTATTTTGAAATTCAAGAATCTGATTAAAATGTAAACTTACATCAAACTGAGGAAACCACTAAAGGGATTTTTAGTAAACAATGATTTAACTTAAACATTTATTTGATTTTTCTGGTAAGATATGGCGATTTTCAGTTAGTTGTTGAAATCTGTAACCAGTATTTGGTCTGTTACATGAGTATAAGTAAACTCTGTATACCCATAAGAGAAATAACATAATGTGTAGTTCATTATTATAAACTATTACTAAGTAATGAATTCTAATATATTGCGAAATATTTATTGCCACACGAGTCAAGTTCAAGTTCGTGTTGATAAGAAGAGTGCAAATCATTTAACTAACATTGTACGCATTCTATTTAAACAAGACCTCTCAAAATGGAATGGTTGTGTATCACAAAGCTAAGTGCAAATTGGATTTAGTATAATAATGCCATTATACGGATAGAGCGTTATCTCTGAGATATAATGCGACCTCCTTACTTTAAGAGATAAGAGTTAATGTGGGTGGTTGACCTAATTATAATCAGATCGTGTAATACGGATTATAAGTCGGAAATTCGTCTGCAAGAAATCGCTTTGTCATTACCAGCCATTGTTATCACCTAATGTCGTATTGTTTTATTATTACTTTTATATTTTGTAAATAGATTTGCAATAAAACGTGTTCTATCTACCTAGCTATAATAGTCTACGGTACTGATGATATGCCGTAATGACCTAATAGTTAATACTCTATATTTCATGGACGAGGTTGTAGATCTGAAGTCTTTCAAAAATATTAATATATGTAGCTACTTTATAAGGACATTACTTACTTAAAATTAAGCAAAACATTGCAAGGAAATTTGAACTCATAATAAGTTTGAATTTGTTAATACACTAACACCCAGTTTATAAAAGGCTGAACAACACGATAATTAACTAATACCCTGTTAAATCTCATTTCAAGTGCCAATTGGGTTGCTAATAGTATGGTTTTTTAGTTTAATTTGATCATCATGATAAATTTGACTCGAGAATAGTATGTTAACCGCAATATTGGGTTTCTAAAACGATATACGACATAAAATACACAGTATGATAATGCAAAGAGACCGTTATCCTGCAGTGGGATAATAATAGACTAGTGTTAGACTATAGAGAACTAGATAACCTTGGTGAATAACGGCATTTTAGACCAAATCAACCATAGATGTAGCATTAAATATTTTTCTACTACACCTATGAAATCAACTTACTTTTGACATAACTGTGATTAACGTTGCCATGGCACCGCGAACGTTATCAGAGGCGATTTCTCCTAAGTACATCGGTGCGGTTGTATACGCAATTCCGTACCCAAGGCCGGATATCAGGCGTGAAGCGTAGATAGTAGGCACGTTGCCTGCAAGCATCACCAGGATCCATCCGATGATGTAAGGAACTGCGGCCAGAAGTAACGTCTTCTTTGTGCCTATTCTGTCGGCAAGGTACGCGGCAGGTATTGGACTTGCGGCTGGAATTATAAAACGAATAGATGTACCTACTAGATAGTATTTTATAAAGAAGCAGAATAATTTGTGTCGATGAATTATCTCTGCATCACCTAAAATTGACTGGTAGAGAATGCTTTTAGCATTAAGCCCGCCTCTGTATCTATGTGTATGATGTTTAATAAATAAATAAAAAAATAAATAAATTATGTATAAGTAGGTATTACACGGTGTTGATAAAACCGCTTTTAAGCACTTGGAAGTAGCGCCAGAAATATCTAATGCTATAAAAGAAAAATAATTACCAGGGGTTATGCACAGTAACAGTTGATTAGTTTACAGATTTTTGTCATTATTTATATGATCTTGAAAGGCGTCAACTATTAGAGTCTGTGTTTCTGTGAGAGACGTCGACACGTTTAGAGTGACTTTAAATGAGAAGCTGCATAGTAGGTAAGCGACGTCTCTGCTCTATATTTCACTAGCAATAGAGACTAGATAAATACCTTGGTCTTGAAACGCTTCTACAGCGTGAATACACATGTGGTGTGAATACGGATAATGATTTAATCACAGATCAGTTATTAAATCAACACAAGCAATACAAATAGTGGCCACGTAAGATACATACGCCCAATTATGAAATTTATTGTGTATTATAATCTTGACCATCTCGTCAATGAAGACCAATTATGAATACACGTTTGCAACACGCAATACATGAACTTCTGGGAAGTTACGTGTACGTAATCGTTTCTAGTTTCGTTCAATAAACTGCACACCATTGCGTAATCTCGATATGGTCCTACATCACCATTTATACTTTAACTGTGCTCATTTCAAATCGTTTAAGATTGAGTATCACGTGCTGTTGAAATTTATGTATTTAGATCAAAGTCCCTTTAAGTATAATCTACTTATTATTAGCAGATGTTGGCAGTAAATAATTAATCGATTGAGGTTTATTGAGGATAGCTTAGAGCCTATTATAATGAGGTCTACTGTTGTACATTCGACGATAGGCTGATTAAATTATTGCTAGTAACGTGTAAAATGATTTGAATAGTCCTTCAAATCATTTTACACATTTTACATTTTTAGTAATCGCACCTAATGCATTGTACTATTTCTTATTCTAATAAGTTTAATTTGTCTATAAGCTTGTATTGGAGGCAAATCCAATGTTAATCGAATTCGAATTCGAAAATAATTACCTAGTTTTAAATTGATATTTGTAACAATTCGTATGGTAGCAAATTACGTAGAAGTAGATAGCTTTTTTCATTTTGTATGTTATTGACGCTATGAAGTCTTATGAGTGCCAATGTGGCGCTACTTGTGAAATCGTAGAATTTAATAATATTAGGGACCCTCAGTAAAAAAATCCGTTTGACAATTCTATAATTTACTAGCTTTTGCTCATGGCTTCGCTCGCGTGGATATCGTTTTTTTCATAGCCATAACACTTAGGGGTTGAATTTAAAAAAGTCCTTTCTTAATACACCTCTACACGTTAAGACAAATACATCCTCTAAATTTCTTGAATTTTGGAGGGTGTATTTGTCTTAATGTAGTAATGTGGTGGCTACGACTAGCGGTTTAGGCTGTGCGTTGTCTATCAGTCAGTCAGTCGGTCAGTCAGTCAGGACAAAGCCTTTTATGCTATGTATAGAAGAAACAAAAGCGTGTCCTCTTCAGGTTACCTGAATATAAATCAAATCATAAGTGAAGCGAATAAACTTACCTGAACATAATATCATAAGTGAAACGATCCATGAGCTCTGATCCGCTGAAGTCTGTATGGGAGAGTCTGGAGCCAGCAGTATTGGCAGGGTAGGAGATGTCCAGCCTACTGTGGTACCGGCCGCTGCTGCGATCAAGGTCGCTGAAATATAGCAAAGGTATAAATTTAAAAATGTTTTTACTATGATAAAAAGATGGTAAGAGACATTAAACCTAATTTTACAATTAGGACTATAAATAATATTTACGTAAATATTACGTTTATATGAATCAAAACAATGAGGCTTGAAGTCAAAATACCTTAAATTTTAATTTTAATAAAGGCACCTTTGAGTTAAATTTTGATAATAACGGAACTTCATTAATAGAAAGCGGAGCTGTTAATTGTCTTAAATGCCAAAAATAAAACAATGGGCCATTTGAATTTAATCAAAATTCTATTATAAATACCTTTAGTTTTATCATAAGTTGTAGGTAAACCTTTGTTAATAAATAAATAAACAAACAACACATTTATTTCCAGCGTCAATTCATATGAAAATTTACCAGCACTTCTAGTATTTTATGGTTTGGTTACACTTTTCAAACTTTTGAGGTGAGCTGCTGTTATTATAAGCCAGCACTTGCAATCTTTGTGTCTTATTTATTAGTCTAGTTCCATGGCTATTCTTATAGAATACAATTATACATGAACAACATCTTACTATAAAAGCCAAATTTTATAATATAAATAAATTTAAGCACAGTTCAATTATTGTAATATTAAAATATCTTGCTGATTGATTACATATACTATTGGTATTTTTATGTTGTTTATTATACCTTTCTAACCAACGAACGAACGAAGAAAATCATAAACAATAACAACAAAAATACGCTTTTCTTCAAGAAAATTCTGAATGCATTTTGAATACTTGCCAAACAAAAATTACCAGGAATACTTGAAACGGTAAAATACTCCTAATTATATTAACCTACATAAAAATTGGCAATTGCTCGTGGTTAATTAATTGTGCTCACTGGTCTCTTGGTGATGATTAATTATCTTTTCTTTATTATGTTTCCAGTTTTGTCATTAATCATATTTCTTTGCTAATCTTAATAGTACATTGTATTGTGTAAACGCCGCTTAATATTTTCGTACAAGATTTAGAGAGATGACATGAACTGCTTAGGCTATCATTGTTTGTATTTATTGAATAAATAATATTAACCCGTGATTATACATCTGTACTCTATGTAGTATACTTAGTACAGTGTAACTTCTTACACAAAGAAGGACAATTTCCTACTTTTAAAAGTCCAGATTTTCTTGCGACGCTTTTCTTAACCGCAAGTATTACTGTAGTTTGGAAGGTGCATAATAATATGAATTTAAGGTCGGTAGGTCAGATTGGTGTGCTTAAGGTGCCGTCACAATTTTTTATATTAACTACTTGATATTAATGTTGAATGTTGGTTTAATGATTGATAAATAAATAAATAAAATGGAACTTACAACAAAAATGCCAGGTTTAGGTAACAATGGAGATGTTGCTCTAAAAAGTTTGGAGGTTCTTTTAGACGTGGTATGATTTGACGCGTTGATTTCTGTCTATAATCCGTCAACAATTTTAATTTACTTTGTAAGATTGCCTTCTAAAATGGGATATCGTATACTTCAACTGTTAACAATAAGTTATAGTTTTTTAATATTTATTTGGAAAATATGTAATTGATTTTTTTTCTAATAATAAATGTATAAGCGGTAAATTTTATCGTTACGACAAGCAGAGGTCCGTTATCATTACATTGGAATGTACTGTGGCGGCGTTTTCTGAATTGTATTATTTGTAATTTTAAATAATATATTTACAAAATTATTTATCTGAGTTTTATTATTACAATTATGTAAAGCGGAAGAGTTTGTTTGTTTGTTTGTTTAAACGCGCTAATCTCTGAAACTACCAGTCGAATTTAAATAATTATTTTTGTGTATTATAGCCCAGTTCTTGAGGAAGGTTATAGGTTATGTAACATCACGCTACTGGCGACGGCAGAGCAGTAAGCAAACACGAGGACAAAACCGCGCTGCGGAAAGCTAGTTTATTCATATATCAGTTTATTTTATTACTTTATTATTATTAGTTTCATATATTAGTCTTATAAAATTAAACCACAGTTGTTGCGTTGAATGATATAAGAGGTTGTCGTGCGTTGTTACATTACAGTCGTCAGCGTCTTCCACTTTGGACAATTATTGGTTCTATCATAAAAATATAACTAGAGTTTTGAAAACAAATTGAAACAATAATTTAAGAAATTAGTTAAATCTATACATATAATAAAATTGGAGAGTCTGTTTGTAATATTGAAATAACCGTTTTTTACTACATGAATATATATACATACACCAAAATAACATTTTTTACATTTTTGTCTGTCTGTCTGTCTGTTTGTTCTAGCTAATCTCTGAAATTTTACTTTTATTGGCAGGTACCTGATGTAATAAGGAGTAACTTAGGCAACGTTTATTTTAGAAAATAATGTTATTTTAGAAAAATAAAGTAATGTTGATCGACTGTTAGGCGTAACGAAGTTTGCCGGCTCAGCTAGTTTCAAATACATTTAAATAATAGTAAAATAAAATAAAATATGCGCCTGTACTTAATAGCAATTCATATTGAGCTCTCATAGTTCAATCTGACTAGTATCTTTTAAAGATGGAAACAAATGTACGAGTATATAGGTTTGACGAATTTGGCTAATTCTAGAAAGTACAGACATGAAAATGTTAATAATTTGTAGTTTTTAGAAACAGGGACGCAACTATCTGTTACTTTAACACCTATTATATCTACTATAACAACATTCATGTAATATAGATAACACAACAATAATGTTTAGATTTGTTAAAAAATCCGATAGCAGCTAAACTAAATATTTAATTATGTATTTTGTTCCCCATTGTTTATAGCATAAGGCACGACCTCAGTATCAGTCTTGCTTGTTTCGAATAATAAACATTCTATGACTTATATACGTTGGGTATGTTTATATAATAATCTATGGAACGTTCGTGGTTTGAATAGACGAAAGGAACAATGAGGGTAGTTACTTTTTGTCATTGCATTCTACGCCGTAGAGGTTTACGTAGTTTACATTTTAGAAAATACTCAAATCAGGATTTTATTTATTTATTTCACAGAAAGCTTACAAAATAATAGTAATTATAAGTAACATAATTATATTGGTAAAGACATTTGCCAATTACAAGCTTCCAAATTTATGTAAGAAATATAATGTGCAGGTGGCGTTACCAGTTATTTTGTTAATATTGTTAATTGTGAAAACTTATTCATAAGCTTCTCATGCTTAGGTATTATTATGAATGGAAATGTATCGCCCTAGAGCGATATAAAACCTACATGTTTGGTTCTAACTACATTGAGTCATTTGGTAATTTAATGGTTCCTTTTATTAAAAAATCTCAGAACTCATTTTCTGTATAAATTAAAAAACATACGGTCTCATTGTCTGTTTGTCCTATAGATTAGCCTGATAACTTACAACTAGACTTGGAATATACGAGCCCCCATTTAAGAAGAGGTCAACGTCGTCGGAAAACACTGTTACGTTTTTATTCACGAACTAGCTGTTGCCCGCGACTTCGTTCGCTTGAAAATTCTGATGGGTGTCTCTATGAAAATATTGCGTGCCTGATTTTATGGCAATCGTACATTGTATCAGTATTATCCGTCTCTATGGCGAATCCAGCTTAAACCCGCTACCGCTAAAACTGACAAACCACTTTCACACAAACTTGCGACTCTTATTTGCCCATTTAATAAGGAGGGTTGCTGAATAATAAAAAAAGAGTATTTTCTAGTAATTTGGTAATCCTACTATAAAAACTATAGAAATTTTATACATACTTTGCCACCCCTTTATACCCCCCAGGGATGGATTTCGCAAAATTCCGTCTAAGTGAGCACCTATATCCTAATAGGAACGACAATGCAAAGTTTGAGATTTTGAGAGTGATAAGTGAGTGAGTGACCTTTTGCTTTTATGTATATACTGTTTTTCATACTATTTTTAATCTCCCATTCATACAAATCCTCTTCCACCTACCTAAAGATATCTCTCGTAAAAACAACATACAATACACAAAGGCAAATTTTCACTACAATAACTTTCCCCTTCCCCTTCTTCCCTATTGCACTTTTTCTCCATTCTCCACAGTTTCCTCCTTCCTCTCCTCCCCTGCCCCTTCTCCTCTTCACCTCCTTCAGCATCCCTTGCCCCTCCTCCAGCATCTCTTGCCCTTTCCTCCACTTCCCTCTACCTTGCCTCCTCGTTCTCCCCTCTCTTCTCCCTTCCTTCTCTTTTCGTTTCCTCCTTTCCTCTCCCTTCCTATCGCTTCCTATCCCTTCCCCTCCCTTTTTCCACCATTCGAGAACTCCTTTCTTTCCGCATTCCTTCCCCCTCTCTTCCCCCTCACTTTCCTCTCATTTTCCCCTCATTCACCCCTCACTTAACCCTCACTCCCCCTCACTTTCCCTCACTCCCCCCTCACTTCCCTCTCACTTCCCCCTCACTGCCCTCTCACCCACCTCACTTCCCTCCACTTCTCCGTTTCTTCTCTGTCACTTTCCCCTCACTTCCCCTCACTTTCCTCTTACTTTCCTCTAACATTCCCCTCACTTTTCTCTCACTTCTCCCTCACTTCTCCCTGGCTTTCCTCTGACTTCCCTCTGACTTCTTCCTGACTTTCCCCTCACTTCTCCCGCATTTACCCCACACTTCCTCTTCACTTCCTCCTCACTTCCCCGTCACTTCGCCATCACTTTCCTCTCACTCTCTCATCACTTTCCCCTCCCTTCCTCCCTCTCCTCAATTCCTCCTTTTCCTCCCTCCTTTTCCTCCCTCCTTTTCCTCCAACCTTTCCCTCCCTCCCCCTCCCTGTAAATTTCAAGTCGCTAGCTTCAAAAGCTAAAGATCTTTGTATAGAATATGTCATCCCTAATTTTACCCCTCTAAATCCACCCCTGTTAAAATAAAATTATAAGAATATTTTTTATTTAAATAGAAGTATTCCAAAACAAAATTACAAAACTGTAAGTCAAAAAATGAAGAAGATTCATACAATCGATTTCATCCCTTTTCACACACTTAGGAATTAAATTTTAAAAAACCCTTTTTAGTACAACCTCTAGACATTTAGACAAACACACCCTCCAAATTTCAAGTCACTACGACCAGCAGTATAGACTGTGCTTTGTCTGTTAGTCAGTCAGTCAGTCAGGACAAAGCCTTATATAATATGTATGGGTGTATGGATGTATGGATTAGACGTATAGCCATCGGGGATCAAAGCATACAGGCTGCTAGGAATGCTAACACGTGATAGAGCCACATAAAGCTGACCGTGCGAAACACAGCTGATACTTAGATCCACGCCCACAACTTTTAGTTGTGTCTGACCTTGGGCTTAATTATTTGTCATCGCGAAACAGAGGCTCACTGGAAACTGGAAAAAAAAAACTAAAACTAAAACTAAACGGAAGATTGTTTAGAATGAGAGGAATCCGAAAAATAAAAACGCTATCAGCTATTCCGTAACCTGTTAAAGTCTCTGTTTCTATCAGAAAATGTTCGACGATTCTTTAAATTGGCATAACTTTTTTATTTATGAACCGATTGACATAAAACAAACACTAAATGCTAAGTGAAGCTTACCACAATGTATTAGTGAAAACCATATCTAAATCAGATAAGCCGTTTCTGAGATTAGCGTGAACAAACGCACAGACAAACAGACAAACAGACAAAAATTGTAACAATCATTGTTTTGGGTTCTATTTGCGTTGATACAGGCCCCAGTAATTTTTTTTCTCATATATCTTCCATGTACAGACAGCGATCAGTTACATTTTTATTATATGTATAGATTTATTCTTTTTGGAGCAACAAAGCCTCCAACTATTAGCTAAGTCCTGTCAAGTGTCTCCTGTCTGTCGGTCGGCAAGTTCAACCCACTAGACAACATGGTCCAACAGAGTCAAAAGTAGCATATGTTCTAGTAAATGTAGAGGATGCCAAATTTATGAACTTCATAATGATATGTACTTACGAATATATAAAATGAATAATAAAAAGATTTAGTTAGCAACGCTATGTTATCTTGAGCAATAAGCATCTATGTCAACATTTATTTACAATTTTTAATATTAGGTCTGGATATGAAATAGTGGTCAGTAAATGTGGCAACAAGTTCGCCCCATACAAACTTTTCTATAAACAAGTCTTTTCTATAACAAGTCTAACACATTCCCACATCCAACATAATATGTTTATTAGTACAGCTACTTATTTTACAGGAGAATTGTTCGTTGGATCTTTATTTACTTTGTTATATTCTGTAATCTGTGGTTATATGCAGATAATAATATGTAGTTCAACTAATGCTGTTAGAATAAGTGGAATGAGTGTAAACATTACGCCTACATATAAATCTAAATGCAATTTTATTTAAGTACTTACATTGATTCATAAACATAGTAATAAAAACTCACAAAGTAATAAGAAATAACTTTGATATAATTATGTTACATGCAAAATGGTGTTGTTTGTTTTTATTACACAAAGCGAAATTAATTGTAAAATTCATTATCATCTCTGATTTTGGTTTTTTAATATAAATAGAAAAACAGATTGTAACTGCAGAACAACATGATACTTCTGATATTAGTTAAACCTTCATTTCATAAACATTAAACACACAATTAGAAACATTTCATACATCAATAATACCTATGTATAACATTGTATCTAAAACTATAATATAATTTAGACTAAAAAGAAAATCTAGATAATAATGTTACTAAAATTACACATGTCATATTTTAGTAATTGGTTCATTAAATGCCAAATGGTTATGCAGCGCATAATATTATGTCATCCAATGTCATCCAATGCACAGTAATATCCTTGTTAACCAGAAACGCTTTAATTTGGCTGACCTTATGTTTATAAGTACAATTTTTAGATCATTTGGCAATTTATTTTACAAATATGTTGATGGTATCGTGCTTTACGATACTAAAGCCTGTTTTTTGTCCTTCATGTCGCCCTCGCTTTGCATCGGTATCAAAAATTACTTACTACGGTTTCCTCGATTGCACTATTATCGTTGCTGCTCGACTAATAAAATATATACCAAAATCTTTTATAAGAAACGCATTGGGAAATTCTCGAGATTAGCAATTT
Organism: Parascotia fuliginaria; assembly: GCA_963082885.1. Taxonomy (NCBI): domain Eukaryota; kingdom Metazoa; phylum Arthropoda; class Insecta; order Lepidoptera; family Erebidae; genus Parascotia; species Parascotia fuliginaria. Next base: position 15,211,246 of record OY720172.1, read on the forward strand.
GTAACAGACACTTTCTGGCGACATCTTTTTATACTATGCAGGTGTAGATAGATTATATTTTTCAGACTAAAGCGTTGTCATTCTTTACAACATTAAATTCGTCGTATTGACCTGCAACGCTTAACAATGCATGAAGCAACAAAGCAGTAAAAAGAAATTCGAAACTTGACGTAGGGGCTTCGTGTACGAGTAGTTGTTAGTGCACTAGAACAATATTCAAACACACGTGGATTTAACGCATCTTTTTCTCATATATTTAAAATGATATAGACGAGTGTTAGCTTCGAGTTTCTTACTACAAGCATATGCCTCGCCTTAGCAGGTAAGCAGTTAACGTAGTCAATGCAAGAGTACAACATAGAAAGCTGTAATTAATTACCTATAGAGTTAAGTGTATTGCCTGTGTCACTTTGCATGATACTTGAAATAAAAAAAATTGTAATAACCTAAAAAGAGTGGCCTGAGTTTCTTGCCAGTTCTTCTCATGTCTCTATTCGTCAAAGAACTGGCTGTAGGTTAACTGGCTGACATTTTGTAATTTTTAACATTCGTAAGTGTTAATTTAATTACCAGTGAATAAATGATTTTGACATTTGATTTTGACGCTTGCAATACCAGAAGTATCACTTGCGCGTTGCCGACCCTGTCAAAACATTTTACACTCCCTAGTTTAGACGGCGTAACTGTGGAACCAATAGATACACGAAAAGGTGTGAATTGAAATAGTCACAGAATATGTTTCTGACGCAGGATTTTATCGACATAGACACGGGTCGCTAGAGCTTCTAATGAAGCATTGTGACAGAAACGTCAGCTTTTTGCTCAAAAAATATTATCTCCTTTGTTTAATGACAACGCTAATAGCATTGTGTAAGATGACGGGTGATGACACGTCTTATTACTTTTTTTCATATAAAACTATTATATTATTAACTTACTAATGCGAAATGGATCATTTACTTATTTTTTTATTATCTAGCGACCCGCCCTCGCTTCGCATTCGTATTAAAGTTGCAGGTTCCCGCTTGGTTTACCATTATCGTTACTGCTCGTCTCCTATGAGTGATAGGTTAATGTTTTATATATCAAAATCTTTCTTAAAAAAAAACGCACTAGCTTGCTAAAACTAGCTTACCGCGGCGTGGTTTCACCCACGTCTTTCACTATTGCTCTGCTCCCGTCACCAACAGCGTAATGTTACATTGCCTATAATCTTCCTCGAGAACTAAGTAATCATACGCAAAAGAATTTTTAAACCTGATAGGTGGATCTAGAGATTAGCACGTTCAAACAAACAAACAAACTCCTCCACTTTATTTAGTAGTACCTATAGATTAAAACTGTATCGTAATCTTTTAAGCAATTAGTGATTAAAAACAGACAGACGGTTACTAGCGACTTTTTTTATGTGGTATGTACCTATTTGTAGATTTATATTGTTAGATTATAATGTTTAGATAGGTATAATTCATCGGTAAAACCGCATTATGTTCATACATTTACAATAGAGTTCGTCGTCATACGTAAACGTGTTAATTTTTATAAGTAAAATGTTTATTTCCAACCACATTTAAACATGGGCTTATCCTAAGTTTTGGGTTTAGCCACGTTTAGCGCAAGAATAAATATTTTAAAAATTATGAAGATTTTCCAATTATTTCCTACTACTTACTACGCAAAAATTTTCCTTCATCACCACTTTACTCATCATCTTACCCGTAGGACATCGTGAGCTGTCGTATCACAAATTAACAATAATCTCAGTTAATATTACACAATTCAAAAGTAACATGGAAACAGCAAATTAAGTAAAAGAAACCAAATTCACATCAAGTTGACCGTACTGGCTAAGTTTATTTTTATACTAGCTGTTGCCCGCGACTTCGTTCGCGTGAAAATTCAGATGGGTGCCTCTATGAGAATATTGCGTGCCTGATTTTATGGCAATCGTACATTGTATCAGTATTATCCGTCTCTATGGCGAATCCAGTTTAAACCCGCTACCGCTAAAACTGACAAACCACTTTCACACAAACTTGCGACTCTTATTTGCTCATTTAATAAGGGGGTTGCTGAATAATAAAAAAAGAGTATTTTCTAGTAATTTGGTAATCCTACTATAAAAACTATAGAAATTTTATACATACTTTGCCACCCCTTTATACCCCCTTAGGGGATGGATTTCGCAAAATTCCGACTAAGTGAGCACCTATATCCTAATAGGAACGACAATGCAATGTTTGAGATTCCTAGCACTTGTTGTTTCTGAGATTTCGTGATAAGTGAGTGAGTGACCTTTTGCTTTTATGTATATAGATAGCATTTTTATATTGTTTAAATACTGTTTTTCATACTATTTTTAATCTCCCATTCAAACAAATCCTCTTTCTACCTAAAGATGGGATATCTTTCGTAAAAACAATATACAATACACAAAGGCAAATTTTCACTACAATAACTTTCCCCTTCCCCTTCTTCCCTATTGCACTTTTTCTCCACTCATCACAGTTTACTCCTTCCTCTCTTCCCCTCCCCCTTCTCCTCTTTACCTCCTTCAGCATTTCTTGCCCCTCCTCCAGCATTTCTTGCCCTTTCCTCCACTTCCCTCTACCTTGCCTCCTCCTTTTCCCCTCTCTTCTGCCTTTCTTCTCCTTTCTTTTCCTCCTGTCCTCTCCCTTCCTATCGCTTACTATCCCTTCCCCTCCCTTTTTCCACCATTTGAGAACTCCTTTCTTTCCGCGTTCCTTCCCCCTCCCTTCATCTGCTGTCTCCCTCACTTCCCTCTCACTTTCCTCTCATTTTCTCCTCATTCACCCCTCACTTAACTCTCACTCCCCCTCACTTCCCCTCTCACTTCCCTCTCACTTCCCCCTTACTGACCCCTCACCCAACTCACTTCCCACTCAATTCCCCCTCATTTTCCCCTCACTTCCCCTCACTTTCCTCTTACTTTCCTCTAACATTCCCCTCACTTTCCACTCACTTCTCCCTGGCTTCCCCTGACTTCTCTCTGACTTCTTCCTGACTTTCTCCTCACTTCTCCCGCATTTCGCCCACACTTCGTCTTCACTTCCCCCTCACTTCCCCATCACTTTCCTCTCACTCCTCCATCACTTTCCTCTCACTCCCCCATCACTTCCCTCTCACTTTCCCCTCCCTTCCTCCTTCTCCTCAATTCCTCCTTTTCCTCCCTCCTTTCCCTCCCTCCCCCTCTCTGTAAATTTCAAAAGCTAAAGATTTATGTATAGAATATTTCATCCCTAATTTCACCCCTCTAAATCCACCCGTGTTAAAATAAAATTATAAGTATATTTTTTATTTAAATAGAAGTATTCCAAAACAAAATTTCAAAACTGTAAGTTAAAAAATGAAGAAGATTCATACAATCGATTTCAACCCTTTTTCACACACTTAGGAATTAAATTTTAAAAACCCTTTTTTAGTACAACCTCTAGACATTTAGACAAACACATCCTCCAAATTTCAAGTCACTACGACCAGCAGTTTAGACTGTGCGTTGTCTGTTAGTCAGTCAGTCAGTCAGGACAACGCCTTATTGAATATGTATGGGTGTATGGATGTATGGATTAGACGTATAGCCATCGAGGATCAAAGCATACAGGCTGCTAGGAATGCTAACACGTGATAGAGCCACATAAAGCTGACCGTGCGAAAAACAGCTAATACTTAGATCCACGCCCATAACTTTTAGTTGTGTCTGACCTTGGGCTTTATTAATTGTCATCGCGAAACATAGGCTCACTGGAAACTGGACTCATTTAAAACTAAATGGAAGATTGTTTAGAATGAGAGGAATCCAAAAATATTCCGTAACCTGTTAGTCTCTGTTTCTATCAGAAAATGTTCGACGTGATTCTTTAAATTGGCATAACTTTTTTATTTATGAACCGATTGACATGAAACAAACACTAAATGTTAAGTGAAGCTTACCACAATGTATTAGTGAAAACCATATCTAAATCGGATAAGCCGTTTCTGAGATTAGCGTGAACAAACGCACAGACAAACAGACAAACAGACAAAAATTTTAACAATCATTGTTTTGGGTTCTATTTGCGTTGATAAAGGCCCCAATAATTTTTTTTCTCATATATTTTCCATGTACAGACAGCGATCGGTTACATTTTTATTATATGTATAGATTAGCCTACCAAAGTGACTCCATCCCGCCTGATGGTAAGCAGTCAGTGGATAGGTACCTTAGCTTTAATAAGGTCGTTTCAGCTGTTGATATATTACTGATACAATCTTTACTTCCTCATGTGTGAGTACTTACATACATACATACATACAATTGATAGATAAGATAAATAGTTAAATCTGATCCTGTATATTAAGAAGGACCTAACATAACAGGCGAAACGTGTGCATTTTTCTTCTTTATTCTGAACATTGGATGTTGTGTAATGTGTATATACCTACTTAGTACTTTATTGTAAACGAGGCTGAATGATTGAACGGCCCTTATCGCCAGTATCTATTAACAGTGATGAATTCATTAATTTATACGTCACGATACAAAATAACTGAATATTAAGTAATGCAGTTACTTTCTTTATCTTTACATCATCCTAAAGTAAGTCGTGGATATTGTCACCGGGATTAAACTCATCTATACGCTTGTACATTATATCTATAAGTACTTATATTCGTATCGACATATAAAATAATAATAATGCCACTAAAACTTTTGTAATAAAACGAAATGAAATGAATTTATTTGTTTAAATGTGGATACATGTCGGCGCTATAACAAATAGTATAAGTAGTCCAGCACATTTATCATTTACATGGCATACAAATATTTTATATAATTAAATACATAATTAGCTTATTTTTATGTCAACATCAATCAACAATCCTACATATTACTGCAATTTGTGGTGCAAGTAGATACTTAATATATTAATATATGAAGTATGGTATCTATTGCAATCCTCGATTTAGTCTACGGATTTCACAAATTCAGTGAAATAGGTACTTATTTTTCTTGAGATATCTGTATTACATATATCGACAAAGCTTAAATTTATAGTTTTAATTACCATATACATAAAAGATATGTAATGGACTACAGTTTTTTATGGTTTTTTGCTTTTTTTTATCTTTTTGGCAGTGCTTAGAAATGAAAAATACTTACTATGAGAGTTTTATATAATATAATAATATTTTAATAATATTTTAACAACTACACACAACGCCATCTAGACCCAAAGTAAGCATATTATATGCTTGTATTATGGGTTCTAGAATACGGATATACATACTTAAATACTTCTTCTTTTTTTGTAAATACATACATATTATAGATAAATTTCACCCAGACACAGAACAAACAATCATGCTCATCACACAAAGGTTTGTCCTGGGTGGGAATCGAACCCACGACCTCCGGGTTAGCAGTTAGGGTCACTAACCACTAGACCAACAGGCCAGTCATATATGGTCTGCTATACGGTACTATATCTTTATGTATAGTCCAAGTTTCTTTATTATGCTTTTTTTAACAATTTTAAGTACTTAATATTCAAAAGAACTCGTTAGAAATCTCAATGACCTTTCTCCTTAATAAAATTACAGGGCATACATAGTCATACTCATAGGTACCTACGTATATACTAAAATGTAATCTTTTTCCTACAGGCGGGATATAAAGCGATATAAAACTGCATTTATATCGATTAACAAGTACCTACCTATAACGTTTGAATTACATAGATACAGGTTAAATAACAATTTAGTTTAATACAGTACATAAGGTCATAACGTCATAAGAGTCAATATCAGTTTGTAATAGTTGCTGAACTGCCAATAGTATCACATTTATGTTCATTTTATCTTTATCAGACCATTACCAAGTAGTTTCTGCAATAGAAATTAGTTGTTGTGAAACATTTATTGATAAAATGAAAATGCAAATATGCAGCAATTTAAATGTAGGTATGTAACTATTACATTTTTCTTTAATATAATTATGACCCGACTCATAAAAAGAATATAAAGAACTAAATATACATAAAATTTATAATTTCAAAAAAATAGGTACTTACACAAAATTTCATCACACAATTTTACCTATATTAATATATTGATTTTAAAGTAGGTACCTAGTTAAATTTACTTTAACCACCTACCCCACAATTAATATAAGTTGCCTATGAAGCATGTTTATTTTTGGACAAATCTTCGTGATGAATATTAAGACGCACTGATACCGGTATTTGCTGATGAAATCAATAAAGTTCACTTAGCAATCATTTCGAGCGTCGTCAGAAAGTTCATTGAACTCACTCATAAAAAGCCATTGTTTAACAAGGAGACTATGATTCAGGTTTACATTGACTTTGACCGATAAATTATGTCTCCAGTCATAGCGTTCTAAATGTTCGTTTTGAAATTTAACGCACAAAGGAGTGTTGGATGTCTGTTATTAGGTTGCGCACCTATTTGCATCATCGATATGTATCCATTGATCCATGAATCCTCAAGCATTAAACTTACATCACTCATACCGATGACTTTAAGCGGATCACCGAAAATTCAAACGCTGCAAAGTATGACATATAGTAGACAGACAATATAGTACTTATACTGCACATACTATAAGAAGTTATGAGCATTGATCGCCACGCGTGCTCAAGGCGGATTGGTGATTTGACTTCCTCAGAAGTCCAGGTTTCCTCACGATGTTTTCCTTTACCGTCAGTCAGTAATGTCCAGATAAGCTTAGAAAGTACATATGATTTTAAAATTCACATTGGTACTTGCCCGTCAAGTAAATACTAAATAACTAAATACTATAAGAACCTTACTACAATAGAAAATTAAGATTGATAATACCTATAGGTACCTAGTTATTGTTTTACTTGGCACTAACTTCAAAATTATAAAATACTTATTTAATTATTTCTGATTAACTAAATCCAAATACGAATTATTTTGTGCTATGTAAATTTATTTTTGACTATTTAGTTTCGTTCTAGTTTGAAGTCTCTTCTCATTATTTTTTGAATACAAATAGTAGCTATAGTAGTAGCTATCTATATGACTGAAATTTATTTTTCTGGTCAAATGATGTGTACCTGCTATGAATATAAAGTAGTACCTAATAGTTTGTAATAAATAAATACATAAATAAGATTTAATTTAAATAGTTTTCAGTAATTAGTCACGTTCGTAATCGTATTTACTTTTGATACTGTTGAATAAAATATAATATATTTATTATGTAACTTTTGTATTGTCTTAGGATACGAATAGGCGATACAAATTAAGACGCTATTTAATTCTGCAAGTTGATTTTTACCTAGGCCTAGGCCCTTTAGAACCTACCTAAAAAAAATAAGTCGCTACTTATGGATCCTGTAAAATTGCTGTGTGATAATATTACATCGTACTTAGTTAGCCCAATGATATGACATTTCACCATACATTTAACGAAAAGTTTGCAAGAAGCAATCAACATCGCTATGTAGTTTCCATTTAAGCGTCAAAACATTAGGCTATGTTTTGTAATTTTAAGGCCAGAAAGCCAAATAAAAATAGCATTGATCAATGAGATTACAGTCAAGTTTATCCGCGTCGGCCAGTGTTTTATAATCAGTCCTAATAACATTCAGAGGTTTTCTTTAAATAGGATTCTTAACAAAGAAAACAAAATGATGTTCATCTTGTTGAAAATCTTGTGATCAAAATTGCAGACTAAATTAATAAGACAATGCTTTATTACCAAAGGTAATCAACATTCATGATTCCGTGGATGTCGAACGATGCGCGAACTCTGTGACCAAAGATTTGATATAACTTTATGGAACTAATATATTTATATACGCCTATAAACACGAAATAACAAAATCCAATCTTTCAACAACTAGCTCGATATACATATAAGTATAAATTTTAATTCATGGTGAATGCGTATTGAATAAATTATTACAGACTAAATACAAGTCTATATAAAGAAAAGCGAAATAGAGGCCTATATCATACAGTAGACATCTTTCGGCTGAAATAATGACTGCTTCGTTTACTGCATTACTTCGAATGTCTCAACACCAGCTTTGGGTTGACTGGTAGAGAATGCTTTTAGCATTAAGTCCGTCTTTGTACTTTGTACATTAAGTTAAATAAATAAATGTATATTATATCTATAAAATGAATAGTGAAAGATGATCACTCGCTTTCTAACATTTCACAGATACCTATCTAGATACGTTGCTACCTTTTAGCCGACAGCTAAGAATTATTTTTGTAAAAAAGTCAACGGCGTATCTTTTGATTTAGAATCTCAGAACAAGTATACACTCAGAGACAAAATAATAGAAGTTTAATAGTGCTGCGATACCTTTTGACAGTTCATCGATATCGATAGATGAAATTTGTCTTTGGGCTATGATAAATGAACAGATATGCTAAAATCAAATGAGGTCTGGTTGTATATAAGCTCTCGTAAACGAACTACAAGAAACAAAGGGCTGTTTCACACCTCACCGGAATGGCAGAGGCTGCCAGCGGCGCCAGAAGCACTTTCAATGTGAAATAATTTTGAAGTTTATATAATATACCTATATTCTTGTTTCATACTGTAAGTTCAAATACAATGTAAATTGTTTATGAATAAATTATATTGAAAATTGAAATATACATGATTGATTCACACACTGCCTCGCATCACGGAGCGTAGTGCGAGCGTGCTTTTTCTTGTATTGTTTGTAAGTATCTCTCTTTGTATAGAAATCACGCGTGGTGCAACACTCTGAAATGCATTCAAACGTTGTGTTGCAGATCACACGCTTACATGCAAAGAAACACGTACTCACGCGCGTAGATTCGGGGCCAGACAGTATAGACACCGAGTTCTGCAATAACGTGCGTGATTGATGATGCAGACCAGCACACTCGCAGTTGCACGCGTGGCTCCGTCGCCGCGTCGCCACGCTTTCGCAGCGTTGTGCGGGGCAGTGTGTGGATTGCCAAAATACCAGTATCGGCTCTCTGTTCTTTTCTGACTTTCTTAGTTTAGCATTAAAACAGCTGTATCATTCATGTCACAAATGTATGATTATATTTCCAATAATATTAAAACACATTATTACTGCCCCTTAAAATTACATTTTTCTTTAAGAATGTCCTGATTTTTTGTGCCTAAGCAGAAATATTTTTGGTTATGTTATGAATTCGTACTTTTAAAAATTCTTTTTCGATTAATTTTATCAATAAATTTCTGTAGTCATCTAGAAAATAATTCTCTCTTAATTTGCCTCATGGCATTATCTTTCGGAAACCTGCAAAAAAACACAATGTAAGAAAAAATATGAAGGGTTTTGTACCGTTCATATTGTTTCATACATTGTGTTTTTTATAGGTAGTTACCGATTTTCCATAAATTGTATGCAAAATCGTAATCTACAAATTATAGTAATATTTTTGTCATCGATAAAATATGCAGCACAAGCCACAACACTATTGAACATGACTACGCAAATTGGTACAAATGTAAAATACTTAAAAAATGCTGAATCGAATGGCAAACAGACGATTATAATATGATTGCAGTATAGTAAAGTATAAATCACTTAGGTATTTTGCATCTATGTATAGGTTTTTAGTATATATTATTGGTTTGTTATCTACTCACCGATGGAAGTTGACGATTTTAGCTTGATTTTCTTTGCGAGAAGAATGTAATTTACAACCTACAATAACGCAGGACATTGCTTATCCAATGGGCTTAATGTTACTTCATAATAGCACTATGTAATTATTAAATAACATACATTATTTCACAAAACAGGCAGACAACAATGAAAATTACGAGCGGAGGTATAACCCGACTAAATTATCTAGGGGCCTTGACAAGTTGGAACATTTGTCATTAGTTCGCTTCTTAGTTTCATTTCTTAGTTGCATTCAAAGGTAACCAAAGGTAAATTGACGTAATTTGACGTTTCTACAGTGTACACCAGCCATCCTTAGCAATATTATTTGTCTCTTTCTTTTCAATGTATTGTATTGTATTTGAAAAATAGGATAAGTATATTTAAAAAAAATGTATTGACTATTGCAGTAAAAGTTTGATGTGAAGTGAACGTATATCATGATCATTATGAACTCGTTGGACATAACATTTTAATATGGTTCTTTTTATCACCCATTCCTTGCATTGTTCAGCCCACTAAAATGTGGTGTCGTATTGGCCGGATCATCACTTTCCCTCTAATATGGCGAAGGTGATGATGGCTAGTCTGTGCGTCATGCTCGTGAATGGGTGCTACCTGGGATGATTCAATATGACCGGGAAATACATTTACTTTTTTTTAAATTTAATTACAATACGTAGTCAAATTACCATACTAGATGAAACTAAATAATTGAAATCCTCTATTTTCTACTCTTTTTTTTAAATCTTAGTTATTAAATTAATTGGTTGTTTTGTAATAATTACTTTGTATGGTTCTTTGGTTGCGTTGATGTGTTGAAATTGTTAACTTATACAAAAAACTGTTATTATCTGGCGATTGAAAAGAGTGGCGTGAGTTTTTTGCCAGTTCTTCTCATAGTTCTACCTCATCCGCGAACTGGCTGTAGATTAATTAGCTGACTTCATGTAATTTTGACTTTTCATAAGCATCATACTTCAAAAGGTCAAAATGAAATAAATGCTTTGACTTTGACTTCGAGGGCGCATTGACACTCCTTCTATGCTTTAGTCCTTGTTCTGAATTTAGAATTTAAAACTTGATTTGAGAAAAGGTTAGCGTTAGATTAGCGTAAGGTAGCTTTTTTAATAAAAAAAGTGAATTGATTATCAAAAATTGTATGTAAAAATATTGTATTTTGTCTTTTATCTAATACTTTTTGAACTTTGATGATTACGATTTCCTTATTCTGTCATATGATTGGCGGCTGGCGGAGCTACATATAAATTAATATTATCATTTCAGAGATAAATATTTTATACTGATCATATCGAATAATGACAAATCACGCACGTTTATGTAACGGTCCATCAATTTATAGTTTAAGTGGTATATTCACTATCATATAAAATGTATGTGTATGAATGTGTTGCTAGCTGGCATTTGACGACATCCAAGATTTCTTGTCTGTCATCTTTAAAGTGCGCACTCTACTTTTAAAGTATTATAATATTTATCAATTGTGGATAATGCTCTTGATAAGCGAACGCACTTCGAACCTTGGAGTGTTCTGTGAAACATTTTTGTTATAGTCCAGGTTTTTCGCGGTTAATAATCGAAAATAATAATATTCATGCGGTGCGCCTGATACCTACATTACTAAACAGTAAAGGTAAAAACCGCGAGGAAACTTGGACATATAATAAGATAGTACAAAGACTGCAAAGAGTTGAAATGTTAGCATTATGAACAGCTGTCAAGAAAAAAGTTTATTATGAAACGTTATAGCAGTGTAAATTCTGAACTAGCCGGCGTTGGACAGATTAATTGCCTTCATTCCCTGTATGATAAATCTAATACCTATATTCTATAGTACTACATAAGTAGTGTAAAAATAATTACGCCTCGAGATCATGGATGTTAGTTCCTAACATTAACATTTACGACGAAATACAAAAATATATCTTTTAAGCTAAATAACATAAAAAATAGAATATTTTTAATTTACTTGAACTTGTAAAAATTCAGTCTCATGCTACAAAGAGAGTGTTCTGAAAAAATATCTTATGCATCATTAAGCGATTTTGAAGAAAGCGGTTCATTTACATGTTCTCATTACAACAGAGAGTAAAGTTGACTAAGCTAAAATACCCTCATGTCTAAAATATTACATTTTATAAAGTTGAATATATTTATTACTATCCTAAAACTTTTTAAAAGAGGATATTGATGATACAAATTCGTAACACCAGTAATGGTGTATCAGTGTATGTGTGCATTTGTATTATCTAGGTATATCCAATGCTAGATACAGGTCATATCCAAGCATTTTCGAATTTTACCATATTCGTCACGACTGGCAGGAGGCGTTAGCGATCGCAGTAAATTGATAGATAGGATTTGATACCTAAAGTATTATTGTATGTAAAGCGAATAAGACGCACAACAATAATTATGATTGCCTAAATTAAAATGCAGTAAATGTAAGTTGTATGCATAACAATAAACTGCTCATGCACCTTGAATGTTAAATAGCTAAATACAAAGACGACTAGCGCATTAAATGCACATTAGACTTTACTCATACTCCAATGAGATTTACCCCAACCAAAATAAACAATAAAACATTTTGAATCAGGAAAACATTGTATCTTGCTCGTACTAATTCTATTGTCTTAAAAAAGACAATTCCACCGCTAGGGAATACTCCGTGGATGGCAGAGTTTCACAAACAGTAAAATCACCATCTTCGCATGCACAAAGAATTGTCAACAACAACCTTCGTTTTGTGATTAAATTTGTTGCATTTCAAGCCATTAGAATTAAGTCTCCGGGACTCTTAAGTATTTGCAAGATGTGCATCGTGAGTTGCGGTTCAGTGCGGTGGGTGTGAGCAGAATTGATTAAAAAAAACGAAGTGTTACAATGTGTTGATTTGAATATCATTAATTCATTAATCATTATATTCTTAATTGCAAAGTGCAACATAGAGTAGTACAACTTTAAATCAGCTTGTTTACAACTATAAGTAAATAAATTATTTACCCTACAAGCTTTGTCGATATTGACAAATTGGCTAACATTATTTTATTAATAAATACTGATTATTTTAATAATATCATGCTACGGCAAATGTCCCGTACATATTGCTGACTAAACTTAAATTAAATGACTTCATTTATGTTTTTTAATTAAATATGACCAATTAATTATTGTGTTAATTTATTATTAGGTAATGAGCCTGCAATATACGACAGATATTAATATTCTAAACACGAATGTGAAAAAAATGGACTTTTGACGAATTTTGTTTTATCGACAGAAATTAAATGATCGAAGAAACAGGTAACAGAAACGGTTTAGTTAACAGAAATTTTAAAACAAAATATTAATATAAGTAACAATAACCTCTTCCACATTTATTCATGTGGAACGCAAAGTTCTGAACTTTGCACTCAAGCAACTACTTTGTACGCAATCATGCGTACTGATCGGATCTTGACCACTAGCTATTAGTGCAGTGAAACAATAAATGCTATAGACTACTCGCGAAAATACTTGTCCAGTTTATTAAAAATGGATTCTGTGAAAGTAGCTGTTATTGAATTGTGTAAATCAGTATTACTAAGAAAAGAGTAGAATTGTGCAATATTCTATTAATACGCCTAAAGTTGTGTGGATTATTGTTATAATTAAGCGAAAATCGGTAAATAAATTTGGACGAAATTCGGTACATAGTTAGTACACTTGGGATTTACAGTCTTATGATCATTTTATTATTAATCACTTTAGAATATATTAGATTCGTACATATATGTACGTTATATGGTGTGTATTACACCATGTAATAGAGAAATCACTTAGATAATAACATAATAAAGTGAAACTGGTTTTTCGTTCATGCATTATTTACCTTTTGATTGCTTGACATTCGGATCATGCTACAAACTGTGGTCACAGCGAGCCTTTGAGGCACTGCCAGGATTCCGTTGGTTAACCAACCTTTAATAGACAATATTTGTATTTGTCCTACCTCAAAGGAGTGACAGATAAGATTAGAGTAATAGTGAGAAATTATTTCTATTATTTGCCTACTGGAAACACACAGCGTTAATATGAAGAAGCTGCTCGTGAATATGCCTTTTAATAGATAATTTCATCAAACTTACCTGTGTTATCTGTGGTTTCTGTGTTGTTTACCTTATACTTCCAGCAGGGGGCGCTGTGGCGGCAACAGTGACAGCGACCGAACATGCTTGCTTCATAGCGTTTGTGAATTTTGCCGCATATAGAGCTAAAAATTTTTTCCACTGGTTTACAAAACTCATTACTGAATCAAAAATTTTGTAGAAATTCTTAATTCGGTCAAAATTCAGTGTATTAAATAAGATTTAGAAGTTCTATTGTTAAATTAATTAGTATCAAGTGCGTGTTGGTGGCTACGCCCTACGGTAAGTAGGTACGTTATTTGTGGCGATGGATCCAAATGACGATCCAGTGGTGCCTGTTGCTGCTCCGGAAGGAGAGCGCAGCACCATGAGCTCATGCTCTTCACAAAGTTCCTCGTCGTCTTCGGAAGATGAGGAGGGCTTTGCTTCGCCGCCGCCAAACAAGAGGTCAAAACGCAGGTCGAAACATGTCGAAACTTGTTCGGACCCGCGAATGGACACGCTTATCAACCAAGTAAGTTTTCTTTCTGATTGTATGTCGCAGATACCGCAACTTGTGAGTAACTTAAGTGCAAATATTCACCGTAATAATATCCTTAATAACACATGTAATGTTCCATCTACATCGCAACAATTTTTGCATAAACCTATAGAGTCTTCAAGTTTGACTAATAGTAATAACAATATGATCTTAGGCGAGGTTAAAATCAATGTTGATGAAAACAAATTGATACCAGTGGCTGATCCTGAGAGGTTAGCCGAAATTAAAGTTTTGCAACAGTTTGATTCGCCGATTTGGCATAATATTCGGTACAAAAAAGCGTTGCAGACTAGTGTTGCTTCGCCGGGGTTTATAGGCTTAAAAATAAATGAAGAATTGTGCCACTTCAACAAAGGAAAGGATTATTTGCAAGGTACTGAGCAGATGTTGGCTGCCTTGTCCAATAGGATTCTGGAAGACCGACAACTGTTAAAATCAGGCTTGCAAAATATAGTCAATTGGGCTTCCAGTAATCAGTCTGAATTGAATGCTGATTCTCTCTATAACAAAATGCTTGAGTCGTTTGGACCAAATTCACCATCTTTTAAAAATAAAGAGGTGACACTACAACTTATTTGTGGCAAAAGGGCAGAATGCATAGAAAACCGTCGAGAGCGCATCTTAAAAGAAATAGGAAATGTTAATTTAAAACAGGCCTTAAGGAACATTCCTCCTAGTGCTGAAAATTTGTTTAGTCGGCAGGGGCTTACTCCGTTAGTAGAGTCATTGGGTGGTTCTCATGTTTGGCTAAACACACCTGAGTATCTAAAAGAGAAGCGTGCTTCATCAGGCCTTAAGCATAGTAGCCAAGTAAATAATTCCAAAAGAGTTAATACTTACCACAAAAATAATTCTAAGGGTAAATATCACTCACAAAATTTTAAACCTAATAAAAATGCTCATAAAAAAGTTAAGCCCTTTCGGAATTCTGAAAACCTGTCCTATGGTCCAGGTACCAACAGTAAGCAAAAGTGACAATCAACAGAAGGTATTCAAAGGGGGTTGCTTGAAGCATGTTATTCAGGTATGGGAACAGATGAGTGCAAGCCAATTTATAATAAAAATTATTTCAGAGGGTCGCATCCCATTCAAAACCAGGCCCCCACTGAAATACCCATACAAAAGTATTTTGAGCAAGTTTGCTACCAAACCATCACATCAAATGACTCAAATGATATCAGAATTGAAACACCAGGGCATTTTAGAAAAACCTGCCATAGTAGATCCGGGGTTTTATTCACAAATATTTTTAATAAAAAAGCCGGACGGGGGTATACGCCCCATTTTCAATCTGAAGGCACTCAATCTACATGTGTCAACAAAACACTTTCATTTAATTTCACGAATGGATGTAATTCAATTCCTGCAAGACCAGGATTGGATGATCAAAATAGATATTCACCAAGCGTACTTTCATTTAGCAATCAAAGAATCTCACAGGCGGTTCCTCCGTATAATATATGGGGAAGAAGTTTTACAGTTGACAGCCCTTCCCTTTGGTCTCTCATCAGCACCTCACATGTTCGCCTCAGTCACCAATTGGATTGCGGAAATTCTAAGGAGACAAGGCATAAGAACTTTAGTATATTTAGACGATTTCCTGATAGTAAATCAGAACAGGATGGACCTAGCACATCAGACCTCCATAGCCCTAAACACATTAGAAATATTAGGTTGGCATTTAAATTGGACAAAGTCAGTTCTCACTCCAGTACAGGAGTTAGAGTACCTAGGCATAAAATGGAACACAAACACCAGCATGATGTCTTTACCCATAAACAAAATAATAAAAGTAGAAGCTCTGCTGTTAACATTACTGAGAGAAAGGATGTGCTGTCTCCGGGATGCTCAAAAGTTGTTGGGATCTCTAAATTTTGCATGCCTAACAACCCACAGTGGTCGCCTACATTGCCGCAGAACTCAGATGTTTCTGAGAACATTCAGGCAGGGCAGGCCAAGAGAAAAGAGATTGTTGCCTCCTCTGGTAATTCAGGAGTTATTATGGTGGCTGGAGAACATAAAATGCAGTACCAAAGAGATGCGCAAAAGGAAAGTAGCTCACTTTTTAACCACAGACGCAGCGGATGCGGGCTGGGGAGCGCACTTAGACAACATGTTTATGTCCGGGAAGTGGAGTCCAGGCCAGCTGAGATGGCATTCCAATATAAAAGAGCTATATGCTGTGTATGCAGCCTTGAGACAGCAGAGTGCATATGTAAGGGACTCCCACGTTCTAGTCCAATCAGACAATCGGACCCTGATAGCATATATCAGGAACGAAGGCGGCACTCGTTCAACTGCCTTGCTCGCATTAACGAGTCGTCTTCTTCTCCTAGCCGAACAGCTCAAGGTGACGTTGTCGGCAGGTTACCTCCCGGGGAGGTTAAACGGGATAGCAGACCACCTCTCAAGAGGAAGGCCAGTACCCGAATGGCACCTTTTACCTCCAGCCAGAGAATTGGTATTCGAGGCATGGGGGGTGCCGGACGTCGATCTATTTGCGTCCAAAGAAACCGCAGTCGTCCCACAGTACGCAACTTGGGACTCAAAAGATGGCTTAGCCAGTTTTTGCGACGCTTTCAGTCGAGACTGGAATTATCGGTTGGCGTGGGTATTCCCGCCCCCCAACCTCATACCACGGGTGTTGTCCCATCTCAATCATGCGTCAGGGACATACATAGTGATAGCCCCTCATTGGGACCAGTGCTTTTGGCAGAGCGACCTAATGTCGAGAGCCTTGTCGAGGCCAATTCAGATACAGGATCTGCGCAAGAACCTTATCGATTGTTCGACAGGGAGGCCCCCTCTACAAGTAGACAAACTGTTACTCAGAGCTTGGAAAGTTGGGGGTGGGCTGATAAAATCTGCCACTGGAGCGAAGGAGAACGCGATTTATTGAATAGTAGTTGGCGGACATCTACTCTCAATACTTATAGAGCTCCACTAAAGAGATGGCTCACTTGGTGTAGCACAAATGGTAAGGACCACAAAAAACCTGACGGCGTAGATGTAGCTAGGTTTTTAGCACATGTCTATTTAAAATACAAATATGCATACAACACAATTTTGTTGCACAAATCGGCCATTTCTACCTTTTGTGGTAATCGAGTTGAGAAATTATCAAACTCTTTCTTTATTCATCAAGTTCTAAAAGCAATTGCAATAGCTAAACCTCAGTCCGTTAAGCTTCCAATATGGGATACAAAATTATTGTTTGACTGGTTAGTTTCAGTTCCATGTACGCAATCAATGTTTGACATTGCCAGAAGAACTGCAATAATCTTGCTTTTGGCTTCAGGCCGTCGTTTACATGACCTCACACTTTTAGATATTTCTGACGGTAACATAGTACAATTTGATGAAAAAATAACACTATGGCCAAGGTTTGGTTCAAAAACTGACTCATACACTCACAGGCAGTCAGGGTGGTCCTTACTCAAGCACCCAAACCGTAATATTTGCCCAGTAACTCATATTAAATTACTAATTGATATCACTCAGAGCAGGCGTCTAGATAGCAATGTGACCAGCCTATTTATAACATTGCGGGGCCCCATAAAACCAGCAACAAGGGCGATTATTGGTGGATGGATGAAATCAATTTTCAAAGAAGTTAAGCTAGTAGCAAGCCCAGGTAGCATACGGTCAGCTGTGGCTTCTAAGAGTTGGCTTGAAAATATGTCAGTGCAAGATATATTAAATAGAGGTAATTGGAAAAGTAATAAAACTTTTTGCAAATATTATTGCAAGGAGGTTAGAAGAGATGTTCCTAATAACAGCAGAGAAGACCTGCTGTTTTCACATTTTTCTAGTCTTGGTTAATTAGACAAGTATTATTATTTTATTAGAAAATTAATAGAGGCTTAATATAAGTTGGTTTTTAATTATCTGGTTAAGTCTTGCACATAATTATTTGATTTAATTATGTCTGAAACTTGTATTATTCCATTATTTCCTTTTGAAGGATACAATTATTTACTTTCAATATGTTAATTCTAGTATGCTATATCTAGTATAGTTGTGATTACCTAAGTATATTAATAGTTGTGATTATATTACCAAAGGAAGAGAAGTTTAAAGTTGTGTTAATTTTAATAAATAAATCAGGCAATGATTCTGAACTATTTAATCATTGTTATTATTGTTCTCCCTAATTAATAAGAGTTATTTCACATAGCGTTTGTAGATAACTTCACCAGCAGATAACAAACAGGTCTTCATATTAACGCTGTGTGTTTCCAGTAGGCAAATAATAGAACTGTTTTACATTAAAATAAAACAGTTATTATATGCCGAAAGAAACACACAGCGTTAGAGCAAGTGCCTTGCTGGTGTATGAAGACACTATGAAGCAAGCATGTTCGGTCGCTGTCACTGTTGCCGCCACAGCGCCCCCTGCTGGAAGTATAAGGTAAACAACACAGAAACCACAGATAACACAGGTAAGTTTGATGAAATTATCTATTAAAAGGCATATTCACGAGCAGCTTCTTCATATTAACGCTGTGTGTTTCTTTCGGCATATAATAACTGTTTTATTTTAATGTAAAACAGTTCTAATTTTAATTGAGTCAACTGACCCATCTGTACATCAAGGGTCAAAGTAAACATAAAGGGACACGTGGCTTTCAACCGTGGACCACTTGTCGTTAACGAGTGGACACCGAGCGACAAGGCGGTGCTTGTCGGGTGCTGGGTGGGCCTCATGAGCTATGACCTCAAGGCAGTACTTAAATAACAATTTTGCACCTTTACATTTATTTATCGGATCTTTTGAGCCAATACTTGATACATGACTAAGTATTATTTATCGGCAAAGACATTGTTACTATCTAACAAAGCAATATATACCTACCCATTCAATATGATATCGTTATGATTTTGTACGTTTGGTATTAATTTAATTAATTTGTGTATGTAGTGTAATTTTGTAGTAATGATACTAATGTAGTAAAACATCGGGAAGTTAGTACCGCTATAACGACTACAAAAGTATATTTTACAGAGAGCCAAGTACCTACATAAAAACTTTACCAAGACGATTCATACACTGCCCCGCATCACAAAGCGTAGTATGGGCATGCGTTGTTTGTAAGTATCTCTGTTTGTATAAAAATCACGCGTGGTGCAACATACTGAAAACGCATTCACGCGCGGTGTAGATGTTCCTTCGCCACGCACCCCGCAGCGTAATGCGAGGCAGTGTGTGAATCGTCTAAATCGCAATCAGTCAATTGAATGATATCGGTTAAACGATTATACAAGAATATTTATGTCAGACAAAGCATGCCAACACGAAATGCGAAAGCACCAATACATAGTGATATTCTAAAAAGTGGTGGCTGCCTATCTATATAGTATAGGTATACGTATATACTGCTACTATATTATAATAGTATAAGGTATTATACATAGCTTGTAAAATTATAAATATATAGCTTGTGCAATTATAGGAAGCAATTTGAAAAACTGATTGTAAAAAAACAAGCCCGTCCTTTTTTTAGACAACGTCAAAAACAGTAGGTAAGTAAAAAAAAGGCTGACGTAGGTATATAAAATAGGTTTAGAAGCTCCGTACTGACCATTCCACCCATTTGATCCTCTTAACAGTTTTCTTAATGTGTATTTAGTCGATATAAGCTACATAGAAGGCTTTCATATTATATCAATTACGTACGTACGTTTACGGAATCAAAATGCTTCATATTTAATATGTATATAGGTACCTAATTACCCTGTATGTTTTAGCTGCGTCACTTTGCATGATACTTAAAATTATACCACACGAAAGATTGTAGTAATCCGGCGATTAAAAAGAGTGACTCGAGTTTATTGATAATATTCTCATGGCTCTGTTACATACATATTCCGTGAATTAGCGAAGGTAAATTGACTCGCATTTGTTTATCTTGTTGTTCATAGACGTCACTATACGTTCTAAATGAGTTTCATCTGAGTTGAATTTTAAAGAGATAAATTAAAATATTTTACATGTATTTTAGGTATTGTAATGTGTGTGGATTCATAGTATTGATTAAGTACCTGATTATAATATATATTTACAATTAGGTAATTTTATCAATTTCAAGGCAATAATCGATAACGGAAGTTCATCCGAGACCACTCAACAGTGATACCGTACCTCGAAAAAAAACATTGCAAGGTCTTAGTTATACAATTAATACAAATTTATCTCTATTTATAAAGAGCTTATTAAATAAATCAATAACTTAAAAATCTATTGACAAATTTGAACAATATGTGTGGTTAAACAGTTAAGACCATAATAGCACCATGATCGCTATTTATGTAATTGTAATCGCCTGACATTACCTATCATCGCTTGGTTGATTTAGTCGATGATAATCGCTGTAAGATTAACGTATAAAATAATTTCAGATTAAATGTTATTGATTGCATACAATAGACATAATGAATTATTTAACTTCCTACTGCCAAAGACGCAAATCATTTATTTAATAATTCATGAGCATATAAAGTTACAGTGAACATAAAATAAACTTATTATGTAGTAGAGAAAAATATCAATTTCATTGTATAAAATGTAACTAGTAAAATATTTACAGTTATTTCATAAAATAACAACGTTTACGTGCATTGTCATATATTTTCCTATCTTTAATGTGAGTCGTACGTAGTTCTAACCAAGTAATAGCCGTGTAACACGATAAAAATATAAAAATGATGTAAAAGTGTTCGGCGTCAGCGCTGATAGGTTAGTATGTATATTTATATAAATTTATAGGAAACGTTTCCAAGCCTGATGCTGACCGACATGTAAGGCCGCGCATATCTCAACACCACTGTTCAACGATGCGCCCAGCAAGCGGACAATGTGCAATATGTGCATTTAATGTATATATTGTCAATAGCTGTTGCCCGCGACTTCGTTCGCGTGAAAATTCAGATGGGTGCCTCTATGAGAATATTGCGTGCCTGATTTTATGGCAATCGTACATTGTATCAGTATTATCCGTCTCTATGGCGAATCCAGTTTAAACCCGCTACCGCTAAAACTGACAAACCACTTTCACACAAACTTGCGACTCTTATTTGCCCATTTAATAAGGGTGGTTTCTGAATATTAAAAAAAGAGTATTTTCTAGTAATTTGGTAATCCTACTATAAAAACTATAGAAGTTTCATACAAACTTTGCCACCCCTTTATACCCCCTTAGGGGATGGATTTCGCAACATTCCGTCTAAGTGAGCACCTATATTCTAATAGGAATGACAATGCAAAGTTTGAGATTCCTAGCACTTGTTGTTTCTGAGATTTCTTGATAAGTGAGTGAGTGACCTTTTGGGCTTCGCTCGCGTGAATGTCGTTTTTTCCAATAGACATTTTTATATTGTTTTAATAATGTTTTCATACTATTTTATATCTCCCCCTCACTCCCCCTCACTCCCCCTCACTTCCCCCTCACTTCCCTCTCACTTCCCCCTCAATTCCCCTCACTTCCCCATTACTTCTCCGTCACTTTCCTCTCACTTCCCCTCACTTTCCCCTCACTTCTCCCACACTTCTCCCTGTCTTTTCCCTTACTTCCCTCTGACTTCTCCCTGACTTTCCCTTCACTTCTCCCGCATTTCCTCTTCACTTCCCCCTCACTTCCCCCTCACTTCCCCCTCACTTCCCCATCACTTTCCTCTCACTTCCCCATCACTTCCCTCTCACTTTCCCCTCCCTTCCTCCTTTTCCTCCCTCCTTTCCCTTCCTCCCCCTCCCTGTAAATTTCGAGTCGCTAGCTTCAGAATCTTAAGAGCTTTGTATAGAATATTTCATCCCTAATTTCACCCCTCTAAATCCACCCCTGTTAAAATAAAATTATAAGGATATTTTTTATTTAAATAGAAGTATTCCAAAATAAAATTTCTAAAGTGTAAGTTAAAAAAGAAGAAGATTCATATAATCGATTTCATCCCTTTTTCACACACTTAGGAATTAAATTTTAAAAAACCCTTTTTTAGTACAATCTCTAGACATTTAGACAAACACACCCTCCAAATTTCAAGTCGCTACGACCAGCAGTTTAGGCTGTGCGTTGTCTGTTAGTCAGGTCAGTCAGTCAGGACAAAGCCTTATATAATATGTATGGGTGTATGGATTAGACGTATAGCTATCGGGGATTAAAGCATACAGGCTGCTAGGAATGCTAACACGTGATGAGCCACATAAAGCTGACCGTGCGAAAAACAGCTAATACTTAGATCCACACCCATAACTTTTAGTTGTGTCTGACCTTGGGCTTTATTAATTGTCATCGCGAAACATAGGCTCACTGGAAACTGAACTCATTTAAAACTAAACGAAAGATTGTTTAGAATGAGCGGAATCCGAAAAATAAAAACGCTATCAGCTAATTCCGTAACCTGTTAAAGTCTCTGTTTCTATAAGATTTCGTAGTAAATTAACAAATGTTCGACGTGATTCTTTAAATTGGCATAACTTTTTTATTTACGAACCGATTGACATGAAACAAACACTAAATGTTAAGTGAAGCTTACCACAATGTATTAGTGAAAACCATATCTAAATCGGATAAGCCGTTTCTGAGATTAGCGTGCACAAACGCACAGACAAACAGACAAACAGACAAACAGACAAACAGACAAAAATTTTATAAATCATTGTTTTGGGTTCTATTTGCGTTGATATAGGTCCCAATAGTAATTTTTCTCATATATCTTCCATGTACAGACAGCGATCGGTTACATTTTTATTATATGTATAGATAATCGATGTAAGATTAAGGAGAGTTAATGTGACAGATCATCACAGGCCAGCTACGCGTCGGACAGACGGTCATCATGTAATATAAATACGAGTTTACACTCTCAAACTTCCTTGTTGTTGAAAATGTGGTTATTTGGCACTGTCTCTCAGGAAACTTCACATATATTTCTTTAAATCTCATATGTGGCGCTAGACGAGCACATTAACCGGTAGGCCGGTCACGTACAATCCTTAGGTTTAACACATAATTATAACAAACCTCTATTATCGCTATGTACTTCAAATACAAACCTGATAATAAAAGGATTATTATCATACTATTCTAAAATAAAGACATTCTTTGCAATTAATTAAATAAATTTGGTGACCTTAGAATAAATCAACATACTGACAAAATTTCTACGTCATTTAGCATAAATCAAATGAATATAGAAAATTATTAGTTTTTAGACTACTGAAGAGGCAAGCTAATAGATAAGCAAATACGAGTTTAAGCCGCAAATAGCCAACGCTGCGGCGCTTGCATTACTAGGATTCTTCTCCTGAAAGTGGAAAAACTTGGCTCGGCTTAGTGTATTCTATACGCGGCAGTAGGTACCTTTTGAAGAAATATCAGTATTCAAAACTTTTTATATTGCCTGCTGCGGTCACCAATGTTATCTAAGAGTGGTCATTATGCCAAACTGATAAATTTGCTCCCTTTTCTGCTATTCCCTTGATCACTATCTTATTACATCCATGGGATGAATGATTTGGTTTGTATTTTAGACTGGAGACCACATTATAATTGTAAAGACCGCTTATAACACAGTAACATAGTAGGTAAAACCAAGTATGTTACGGTTTGAAACGTAAATACGGTATCTACGTACGTAAGTTTGTGAAATGTCTATCTTTGATATTGACCGCTACGTCTATACAATAGATTGCTAGAATATTATCATTTTTGTGGCCTAATTCACGATTTCCGACTAAAAGTGTCGTTTCATTAAGGCGCGATAACAACTCGTGTCTGACTAGTTGAAATTTTGATTCTTGGCTATCATACAATAACTGGAGGGCAAATACTCATAGATCGGTCCTGCCTGTCGGAAAATCTGTCCTCGCGACTCGCGTCGCGTCGCCGTAATTGACGCCTCCTACTAATGTACCAAATTGTCTAACGAGTTCTTATGGTTCTTATTCTTATTTTAATTTTATTATTTATTTTTTAACAGACCTACCACAAGAACACTAGACCGATCCTGAGTGGCATGTACTCCATATATTATTTATTGTAGGAAACTATCCTACACTCTTACGAATGACGTGAGGAACAGAATTCCAATTCTTACATAACTAACTAAGTAAGAATGAATTTACGAATATTCTTTACTTTTTTTTATATATATTAGCCTACCAAAGTGACTCCACCCCGCCTGATGGTAAGCAGTCAGTGGAATCCAGAAGTGGTGACCACCATACCAAAAGCTATCGTCTTAAACTGCTGGTATGGTGGCCTCCACTATGGCGGCTGGGAATGGGGTTAGAGGAAGGGAATGAGGGAGGTGAGGAAAGAGGAAAGGGGGGAAATTGGGCCTCCGGCACTCTCACTCACCGAACGAAACGCAGTAGTAAGGATACTACTACTCTTAAGTCGATCTTCTATGAGAGGGTAGTACTTCCCTGGACGATCCGGCCCATTCATGCTGAAACCAGCGTGGATCTACTAACGTCAACTAAGATTAATTGTAGGTATCCGTTGTCAGATAAAAAGCTATATAACTTCAAACTTTGAAATATTATTATTATTATTATTATTAAAGCTGATTGGTACATTTATATTCTAGTTTCATCATTCTTTCATAGATAGTTGATTCATAGATATGTAGATTACTAAAAAATTAAAAATCTAAACCCTAATCTAAAACCTAGACTAAAGGAACATGGAAGAATTCAATTATGTTAAAACTAGAGATAGGTAGCAGGTAATTCAATTTTAAATGTTTATGTTTGATTTTTGCTCGTAAATACTAGTTCTAATTTTAGAGTCATTATATTGTGATTTCCAAAATCTGCATAGATCGGTAATTAATTTTGTTTACTAAGTAAGTAGTTCATTTTAATTTGCAAATAGGTAATTTAACAGTGGTGTTGTGACCTTCTAAAGGTCACGCTACCTGGTTTTAAGTGCTATAGGTAAATCTAGCCTTCTGCGATAAGTTATATTTTTGGATCCTGTTCCGCTCCCGTCGCTCTCAGCGTGATGTTATGTAGCCTATAACCTTACTCAAGAACTGGTATATCAAACGCAAAAAGAAATGTCCAAATCCGACTGATTCCAAAGATTAGCGCGTTCAAACAAACAAACAAACTTTTTCGCTTTATATATTAGTACTAGCTGTTGCCAGCGACTTCGTTCACGTGAAAATTCAGATGTCATTGTGTGCCTGTATCACAATATTGCCAGCCTAATCTTACGGCAATCGTACATAGTAACTTTATTAATCAGTGTAATAATAAACCTATAAGGCGAAGCCCATTTAAATGTATTCACCCGCTACCTATTAATACATTAGCAACTTGCATGGCGTTATTTTCATAGTAAAATAACTGTAAGCATTATGGTTACTTACTTTTTAAACAGCTTTCACGTAATTCAAAAAAAGTGTTCGACTAATATTTTTAAATTTTCGGTTATCAATAATAAAAATTAAAACCACAAAAATATGACACTAAATTGCGAGTGCCACTCTTATGTGTGAACGCTCTTAAAAATAAAAGATTTTCCATACAAACTTTTATCTTCTATTTCACCCTTTTGTGAAGGTTCTTAAAAAAATTAAAAAAACAAGCGTATATTTTCTAGTAATTTAGAAATCCTACTACCTAAACTATGAAAGTTTCCCGAAAAATCCCAGTATTATTGAGCAAATATGTCACAAAAGGAACCCCATGGAGCCCCCATGGAAAATTTAAGACTTCTACTAGCATTTGTAGTTTCTGAGATTTCGTGACGAGTGAGTGAGTGACTTTTCACTTTTATATCATAATATAGATAGAAGATAGATATTTAACACTACCTATATAGGGAAATATTGTAAACAGATCAATGCACAAAAGTAAAATCAAACGCGTTGCTAAGCAACAGGGTGATTACGTAGTATGAGTAATTTTTTTACGAGCTGCGAGATGCATCAGAGTTATAAACAAATCAACAAACAATTTAAATTATGTTATTTGATCTAACTAACAGAGGTGAACTTTAATTAACAACTATTTAAGATAAATGGATGTTGAGTCACTGTACACATGCGATTTTTGTCACCGTCATAGGGCACACATTATCGATTGTGTAATACGCTGTAATCTGTTTCAAGGTTATTATATCACAGTATAGTCATTTATAATATCAAGATAAACAGGTCACTTATATATTAAAATACGGACAATGACACTATTTTTATTAGGTAGGTACACAATTTTTACTAGGTAACTTACCTAAATAAACTTATACAATTTTCATACCTACTAAAATATCATAGTATGTAATTGTATATTTAGTTTTCTTATAAGATATTTAGAAACAATACTGTAATTGGACTTAATTGATGGTATTTCGTTTACGCTGTGTACACTATAAATTACGTATCCCTACGTACTATCCATGGTATGCTCAGTCGAATAAAACCCGGCGCGGTGTTGCCGGCTACGCAACGCATAATGCACGTCAAACATTAATACTAATAAAAACTATTTTAAACCACGTACTGGCTTCACTTGAAATATAAATAAAATTACAAACCACTGAGTGCCGTCACATATTCCCTCCACTTGCGGTTGTTGCTCATTGTCACAGTTCACACACACTTTCCGAATTAACATTTATTGATGTTCTGTGACAGCGTCGGGTACACATGAGAGTACACTGTGTCTTGCTGTGCGGACTGGAAGCGACTCGCGAACCGTACTTGGAGCATGCCGCTCTAATATTAGCACGTGTTGTCCGCGTTTCGTCGTTTGTGTGAATGGTTAGCAGAATGAGTCGGTGCAAGACAATAATATTCCCGTTTGTTGCCGGTTTCAACTGTCAATGTACGGCATGAAGTCGTCCACTGCGGGGAGCCTCCGTCGCGTCTGTGTTGCCTGTATAGTGTAGATAGTGCTACTTGTCGCTTTATCGTTCGTCATTGTACGGCTGACGATTAATCAGATAACGTCACCTCACTGTTATGATGTGTGAACTTCAGAGCGTTATTTTTTATATTTTATTGTTAAGTTTCGTATGGTCTTTTTATATTTATCATAATATTTCAGTAAGGTTGGGATTTCCGTTGTTATCATGACCACAAGTATGTGATAGGAATGTTTAGATAAGTGCTAGTGCGATAGCAAGCTACTGTGCTGTTACAAAATTATTAATAACGAACAGTGTAAATAATGTTGTATCTTAAATTTTACTATACACAAAGCATGCGTCGTGATTGCTTCATAATTACGTTACTCTGCCCCTTGCAAGGTCTCAGGGTCTAAAACCGGCGTATGTACCAGTTTATGTAAGATTTTTAAAAGTCATTTAAAATTATAATATATTTTTCATACCTATTGTGAAATATTACTGAGGGACGTAGGCATATTTCTAGTATACAATAATACGAATAGCAAAAAAACATCCGAAGAACCGAAATTCTGCCATTAATTAAAAACAGTTTTAATTAAGTTTATAAGTACAAGATAACAAACTAGATATATGAGATTATTTCCTATGGTTTATGACAAGGAAGTAGGTATGTTATAAATATATCAATCGTTTATTTCCGGTGTCAGTCTATTTGTAGGTAAAACGGTACCTAATCAACCTATAAGAATCTTTCTAGTCACTAACTCATATACTATAACGTATGTACCTACAAAACACAGTATAAATTATTTCTGGTCTAGTGATTCACTTACGTAGGTATACGTACGTATATAAGTGTATCAGCCATAATTCGTCAGAACACTGTTGCCATGTTGACATGAAGTCATAGTCGTGCAATTTTTGGACTTTGTATCGAGGGGTTGTGAAAAACAACTTTACACTTGTGTCTCAATGAATGGCAGTTATTATTATTAATCGTAAAGATTCGTAAAGATTACATGTCTTCTACATTTTTTATCTTGCGACAATTGGGATAACATTTTTATTGTAATGAACCTATCATTACAATAAAAATGTTCGACTAATAGGGGAGAACTGGGTAATGGGTCACCCTCATATCTACGCAAATATACACGCGATCATTGCGTAAATGACCTCTAGCTATCCACCTATGCCCTTTGGCACGTGAACGGCTCGCGCTAGTAGGCCTCCGCGCATCATAGAAACGACAGAGTTTTGTTCTTGCTTCCCGTCAATGTAATTTTTCGGCGCCGTAAACCAAAGATAATCGGAACAATCCCGCCCACATGCACATCACTGTGACTCCTGTAAACCAGGATTAACAGTGATAACCAATACGAAACACCGAGCTTTGACACTCGGGAGTCCGGAGGACTGCTAAACCTTCTTGGACCTCGCAACGAATTTAATCAGAAGTAAAAAGAATAGTTGGAAAAATAAAAGATAAGTGTAGTTTTCAGTAAACGTTAAAAATTTAATAATAAAAGACAACTAGAAATAATATTGATTAATTTTTTGCCACTTCTTCATGTTTATGAGATATACTAAGACTTATTCGAACATGTCTTTTGATGTCTATTTGTATAGATATTTTTATACATTTTATTAGACTTTATTATTTACTAGCTTTTGCCCGCGACTTCGTCCGCGTAGAAGTAGAAAATGATTCTAAAAGGTTTTTTAATTGTTTAACTACGATATTATTTTTTGTTAAAAACATATAAATTATTATGTTTGAACGTTTGAATACATATTACATAATAATCTGTACTACAGTGATGAGATTTAAAGGTTAAATATCGCTTTATTAATCCGCCCTTAGCACAGAAGAACCACGGGTACATAGTGGTATACCCTAGTGCCACCAAACAAATTACCTGTAGAACAAAATGGTGGGACCACGGGCCCTTACCCAATTTGGGTATTTTGTTTTTCCGTCGGGTGCTACAATTACCAGACTACTCTGTGCGCTTACTCTGAGCATGCCATATTAAACGGGCCGTGGGAGAAGCAGCTTTCTCTCAAGTCTTCGCCCGCTACCTTATGAGTTTGACCTTGAGCTTTGTTTATGGTCATTGCGAAGCAGACGTTGATAGGAAACTGCACTCTCTTGAATTCGAAGGGGTATTTGATGGTGTTAGGGAAATCCTATGAATATCTACAGACTCTCCTGGAGAACAACCGGTCAGTACAGTTGCCTCGATTATCTACATTTGTTTTCACTTGCAATCTG
This sequence comes from Parascotia fuliginaria, assembly GCA_963082885.1. Lineage (NCBI taxonomy): Eukaryota > Metazoa > Arthropoda > Insecta > Lepidoptera > Erebidae > Parascotia > Parascotia fuliginaria. The sequence goes on from OY720172.1 coordinate 15,240,747, forward strand.
GTTCCATTGCATAATTTTGGTGGATTTATATTGCGCAGCAACATACCTAATAAGCGCGCCGTAGATACGTGCCTAACAAACACTGTAGATAAGTATTTAAGTATGTATATCCGCATTTCTAGAACCCATAACACAAACTATAATATATGGTTACTTTGGGTCTAGATGGCGTTGTGTGTAGTTACTATGTATATTATATTACTGTTACTTATCATACAGCGGAATAGGCAGGACCACCTAAAATAGGCAGGTAAAAAATAGACAGCACCACCTTTTGACCCAGCTGATCAGCATCAACGTCCTGTGTCCCTATCGCACCTGGCAAGTCTATTAAAACTGTTCGCTCTAAGCTGCGCCTGATTGTTCCTAATATAACAAACTCGACCCGACTCCGTCTTGATTTATTTTCGCAAACACGTCGACTAAAAACTGGCTAAACAACAAATGAAAATATAACATGATATTATAGGTAACGGTAAAAATAAAACTTGCGGCAGATACCATTTTTGAAGTTGTTTGGTCTTATGATCGCAAGGCGGAAGAACGGTAGTAGATCCACGCTGATTTCGGCATGAATGGGCCGGATCGTCCGGGGAAGTACTATCCTCTCATAGAAGATCGACGTAAGAGTAGTAGTATCCGTACTACTGCGTTTCGTTCGGTGAGTGAGAGCGCCGGAGGCCCAATTTCCCTCTTTCCTCAGCTCCCTCATTCCCTTCCCCTAACCCCATTCCCAGCCTCCATAGTGGAGACCACCGTACCAGCAGTTTAAGACGATGGCTTTTAGTATAGTGGCCCCTACGTCTGGATTCCACTGACTGCTTACCATCAGGCGGGGTGGAGTCACTTTGGTAGGCTATAATATAAAAAAAAACTGATATTTAGGACAAAGCATTTTTTAAATATAGATGAATGGTCTCGAGACACCACTAAGTAAAATTTCGACCAATTACACTGAATCATAATTTATTTCCATCGTCTAATCTCGGTTTATCTGCATAGCATAATACTTGAATAAATCGTTCTGTATATTGTATAGCCAGCAAACATTTCACGGAAGTAGACCTTTTAGCATAAACGGGACAGATTGACAGGAGATGTAAAATGTGTAAATGATGACGTAAAGTGTTAGTTTTGTCCGAAAATCAGTGCTTGGAAGGCATAATTACCTCCTCGGTCCTCTTTATTTTCTTTTTTCTCGCACAGTATCTTTACCCAATATGGTCAGTATAATAATTTGTGCCACCACTGAACTGAATTTAAAATAGCACAATACACCAGCAAAACTGATTTCAAATGACGGAGTCGATATGGATTTTCAGTTATACATGTTTCAAACAAAGCGTCATCATTCCTATGTTGATTATCTTCTAGTAAATGCCCGTATGTAAGGTCGATATCATCTATCCTCAAGAAAATAAGCAACATGAACAGTTTACAAAAGTAGGCGCATTGTACCAACATTTTCAGTGATTTAGATGAAACGTGAAAAATATTTCATTAAGTTGTTTAAAAACATCTAACTGCTTCACCATTCACATCTGATCCACGTGTTTTACGATTATAATTACCCTATTGTTTAATAATAATAACAATAATAAATTTATTTATTTCTCTCATAGGCTTACAGTTACAAAAAAATTGGTATAGCTTATATGTAATATTAATTAATAATGAGATAATTCAAACTGTTTTACAAACGCATCTGTTTCACAAAGTTGAAAGAATACAGAGTAAGTAGTTTGTCATAGATTTTCTGAACATTCCGTCATGGTGTCAGGGTTGTAATACATCTTTAGTTCACCTTCAAGATGTACGTACATCTAGATGTACTTATTATCAGTAATATGGTCCCTAATTAATATGGTCTACCATATTGATGAAAGTTTAACTTAAATTGGACATATTTATGTCTCGAAAACTATACATTACCTATTTTAAAATGTTGTGCTTAAATTCATATAAAAATCTAATAGTAGTTTTACAAACTAAATTTAATAAAAATTTCACCGTATTCACCAAATAGCATTTATAACTTTCTGAATATAGATAAAATTAACCTAACTTTTTTGTTTATGAACCAATTTTAATAAAACAAACATTAAATGTTACACGAAGCTAGCTTGCTTCGATACATAAGTGCAAACCGCCATCTAACTGCACCGGCGCGGTTGTTACGCGCCTCGTATACATAACACTTTCATTTTCAAAAATATCTAGTATTTATAGACGGATTTTAAAAATTCTTTTTTTATTCTTTAGGTGTTTCTATCCGCTATGTATAGTGTATAGTGTATAGTCACTTGTAGATATTCACCTTGTAACACAGTCATATTAATAAATATTTTTGTGACATTTTCAAGGATATCCGGGATACCCGGTTTTTTTTCGGGACAAAAAGTAGCCTATAACCTGGCCAGGAGTATGATCTATAAATGTAGTGAGTTTGATAAAAATCCGTTCAGTGGTTTTTGATTCATGCAGGCACATACAGACAGACAGACAGACAGACAGACAGACAGACAGACAAAAATTTTCTAAATTACATTTTTGGCATTAGTATCGAATAAATATTACCCCCTGATAGTATTTTTTTTAATATATTCAATGTACAGATTTTATCTCGCTAGAGATTTATTATAAGTATAGATATAGATATAGATAGATATAGATTAATAAGGTGATGGCTTAGTGCTTTAGCTTGTCTTCTAATCAATACGGATCTATGACCATCTAATAGGTGTGCACAACTGGTTCTTACTTCGTTTTGATATTAACTGAATAGTCAAACCTACCTCCTTAGGAAAGCTTGTTGACCTTGGCTGCTTTTGATAAAAAAATCTACATTATTTTAGACAACTAAAAAGACAGATAAATAAAGGTTATTCTAGACGAGCCTAATAAAATAACAGCTGCTGCAGCGATTATTATAGCCGAAGTCAGTAAAAAAGCAAAAAAGGTTCGTAAATCGGTCAACTCTACACTAATTTTGTCTCGGTTCGTGCTCAGCTCGTGCTCGACTCGTCTAACATAGATCCACCTTAACGATTACAATTCTCAACATCAGACTTCTAGACGTAACAGATTTTGCTGACCAATTTTAGATATTAAATTACGCACACATTCATCCTCATATCAGCCGAAAGACGTCCACTGCTGAATATAGGCCTCCACCAATTTTCGCCATCTTGGCTGATCATAAGCCAGCGTCACTCAAGCCACTTTTTGCTATTTTCTTTGCTACAGATTTACTAATTTATACTCATTTTCATTTTATTTTATCAAGTTTCATTTTGAACAAAAAAATGTCAATCATAATACTATGTGCTTACGTAGGCTGTGGACTATTAGTGGAAAATTTATTTACACTTATTACTTAACTAACTTGTGATTTTCTATCAGTTAAAGAACACTAAAACATGCACGTGATAAATACCTTATTTTACATCTTAATTCATATCAAAAGCTTTCCGCGGCGCGCTTTCACCCGGGTTTTCTTTGTATACTGCTCTGCTCTCGTCGCTAGTAGCGTGATGTTACATGACGCCAGTAGCGTCGAATTTGAAAAAAGATTTTTCAAATTTGACTGGTAGTTCCAGAGATTAGCGCGTTTAAACAAACAACAAACAAACTCTTCCTCTATATATAATAGTATAGATTATTTAACAATAGGACCATAATAGTAACAACAGCCTTTCTTATAATATTTAGGTTCAGAAAGGAGAAAACGCTTAAACTTGATTGTTTCACCAACAAGGGCCTTAAGTCTTTTGTTCTTTCATTTTAACTGTAACGGCATTGAAATTTTCAATGCTTTTTGTTGGCTTTTTGTCTTCTTCTTCTTCAGAATGACGTGATGTTTGATTGCTTAGTTCTTGTTACTCGTAATCTGAGACTAATTGCCAGAATTTTAAAGTGAGTGAGGCGTAAGTAACGTACATAATTGATTGACATAACGCCCGCCTCCCGGTGACTAATGATAAATTACAAAAAAAAATGTTTTTACTTATCCTACTAATATTATAAATGTGAAGGTTTGTGTGTGTGTCTGTGTGTGTGTGAGTGTGTGTGTGTGTGTGAGTGTGTGTGTGAGTGTGTGTGTGAGTGTGTGTGCGTGAGTGTGTGTGTGTGTGTGTGTGTGTGTGTGTGTGTGTGTGCTTATTACCACTCAGTGCCTAAAGAAACGGCTGAACCGATTTCGATGAAAGTTGGTATACATAGATTTGGTGTCGGAGACGTACATAAGACATTTTATCCTAAAAACCCTGGTTCTCGAGTGATCTTAATCAACATATATATTATCATTTTCCGCGCGGGCGAAACCGCAGAGCGCAGCTAGTTTATTATTAGAAAAAGAAGAATTTTATTTATTTACGGTACGTTATCTTTTTGTCGTAAAAAATACGACGACTTATGGAATGGTGTTGCTCCTGAACCTAATAATTACCATCAGGCAGAGTGGGAGGTCACTTTGAGAGGCTAAAGTATATAAATAAGAGACATTAACCTTGGGCCACATTAAAATACTGGGACAGTGTAGGCACACTGTCCCAGTATTTAGCCTCTCAAAGTGACCTCCCACTCTGCCTGATGGTAATTATATAGTAGGTTCAGGAGCAACACCATTCCATAAGTCGTTTTTTATTTACTTATTCTGTCAAAAATTGATGACCTCCGATTGTTACAGTACAAATTTACTAGCACAATCATATTACAAACCCAATCAATCAACCGAATGATGCTAGTATGCCAGTTAAACATACAGTAAAAACCATTCAACACAAAACGTGTAGTTGCGTCCATCGATAAAACTGTCACAAAGATTGTTTTGCGTCGATCAAGCGTTCCGAAAAATTTTGAACTAGTTTTATTTATTTATTAAATATCGCATCCTCAGTTCAAAAAGTCTTACAGCTGAAGTAAATAAGTAAGTAAGTAAGTTATACATTCTGTGTGTAAGAAGCTTAAATAAATAAATAAATCAAAATAATTTCGATCATTTGCTGATTATTATAAAGGTAAAAATTACGCGATTTACTTTCTTAGCTTTTGATTATTTACTATTGAGGATGCGATAAAACAATAACTTATACTGAGTTTAATATAAAATTGCATTATACATTGATCGGTGTTATCGATAAAGAGCATTGTTATCAGGTCAAACCTATTACCTATTTAAAAATACCTGCTGATGGGATTAAACTTAATTAGAATGTAGAGTAGGTACCTACTTAAATGTGGATGAAAACACATTGCGGTAGATATATATTGTTTTCGTACTTGGTCGTACATACCATTCAACAGAATAGTGGCTATATAATAATAAACATAAAATAAAATTGTAGGTACCTATTGAGACATATTGCAATTTATTTTTGTCCGAAATGACCATGTTGACAAGTATTTCTGATTCAATGTTCTTTGAGTCAATGCCAACAAAAGTGCTAAATAGCTTACTACAAAAAGCCATTATCTTCCAAAGTGTAAATAACGTTTTTAAGATAATACCTACACCCATATATTAATATAATTTTTAACAAAAAGAGAACCGACTTCAAACAGGAAAAAACTAAAAAGTAAAAAATAAATTTACATAGCACAAAGTAATTCATATTTTGATTTAGTTAATTAGAAATAATAAATAAGTATTTTTTAATTAATTAAAACATCTTCAAAAAATTTTTAAGTAGGTTAAAAATAATATCTAATGGGTAAAACTTGGTAATATCAAAAAAAAAACAAAAAATGTCATGAATGTTGGCATTTTGTAATTCTAACGTAAATACATAACTACACATTGCTCGCCTGACCTTTGGCCTTTTTTTTTTCATTCGACTTTGGTGGCAAACAAGCATACAGCCCACCTGATGGTAGTGGTAACAGTAACCTATAGGTATGGCTATGTTTTCTAAGTATTTTAGAAATTCTGCTTCTGAAACACAACGAAGCCATTGCTGACCATCAGTATCGGAAGAAGGGGAGGAGGAAGGGAAAGGGAAAGGGAAGAGAACCAAGGGGAGAATTAAGCTAAAAACCTTTCCCATCTCATGCCTTTGATGAAAGAGATGTTTGCGGAATATCACCAATCCGCTAACAAGCGTGATGAGTGATGAACTGATGACTATGGCTTCTTCTTTGGCAGAGGTTGATGTATAAAGATCGATAGTGGTAGTATTAAATAACAACTGACGAATAAACTTCTTAAAAAGAAGTTACATTGTATTAGCGGCAGAAAAACACGAACTTATTACAGTTCTGTATACCCCTAAGATGAGAGTAAGCATAATTATTATAATTGGAATCAAAGGTAATATCGCTGTGGTATTTACGATAGTAGATCATCATTGGTTGCAGCATGAATGGGCTGGATCTACCCGGCAAGTAATACTGTACTGTATAAGTAATAGCGTTAAATATTAGTGTCCACGAAACATTGATCCATTTGTTTCGTGAATATACTCAATAGACTCAATTCCATTCAATTGGTTTTTATCTCTTTTCCCTTCCACGCAGAAACGGTTTGGTTGGGTTACGCACAACCATGTCCATAGAAACCAATAACCACGTACAATAATTGGTGAATTAGAAAAATACAGTAGTCTATAATAGAAAGAGAAATAATAGTTGATGACAGAATGATTCTGGTTAATAAATTTAAACGACAATGTTCATTGAATCAGTTTATTTTTACAGAAAACATGCACCGGATGTCTGTTGTTGATACACCCACTGATTGCATGGTATTATAAATCATTTTGCTATAGTATTATATATAACAGCTGTTTTAAATATGGTCACTTCGGTCACTTTCATGACGTAGATACTAATATCACAGTACATAGCTGTGATATATACAAACTAGCAGTAACTACGTCATGAAATTTAAATTACCATGATAACCCAACAGAAAATGGACAAGTCGTTGACCTCGAAATTAGGTGGCTTGCTAAATTAACATCATAGTATTGGTTAAAATATTTAAAGTTCCCTTAACGCAAATGTTAAGTTTTTTGACAAAATCAAAGTCTAATCATCAAGGATGGGCAACCGCGTCCTGTAAAATAATGCTTGATATGCGTGATGATGAGACGCTCATAGCTCGTTGCGCTCACTGATCGGTAAACGATTAGCGGATTAAGCAATTTAGAATGCTGCTGGCCCATGGATGGGTGACCGCATAGTGGTAGTTGATCTGAGCGTCTCCGTGCTTCGGAGGGCACGTTAAAAGTCGGTCCCAGTTGTTACCAAGTTGATAACAGTCGTTAGGTCAAGCCGGCTGCCTGTATAATAAATTATGGGCGACCTGAACAAATCCTGACACTAGATTGACCACTAACCACATGATATTTGATTTTAGCGTGACGATTATGGAAAACGCCCAAGTGTAATATTTGTGGTAAACATTTATTTTGGCAGTGGTTGTCTTTCGTCCAAAATGATAATATACCTACTAATATAACTAACAACAAGAGATATTATATTATACAAAACCTATGATAAAGGTAGATAAGTGGATTTAATTTATGGATTCTATGATTTAATATTAAAATTCTATGCGATACAAAAAATAATCTGGCTGATTCAATTCATGGATTTCATGGTTAAGGGCTTAATATTAAAATTCGTTGCGATACAAAAAATAATCTGTAGTAGGTATAGCATTTTTTTTTAACAAATCCGAAGTTGATATGAACCTGTTATTCCAAATTCTTATAAAAAGCTAATTTATTATTCAAGGAATGCTTCCAAGTTATACACACTCATAGAGGAAGATTGAAGCCCAAAATCCCTAGTAATATTGTATACGAAGTGGGTCACGTTAGTTAGATAATATCAAAAGTGTGTAACAAATTGACTGATATTTGTCACAAAGATTAAGTGATTTAAAATATCTATATTTATTATTTAGTACAAAGTACAAATTGCCTCATTGATATTTATTACCTAAGAACAACAAACTTGTTCAAAATAAATACATAAAGAGTAAAAGGGGGTCATTGATAAATACTAATTATTTGAAAGCAATTAATTTACAAAGATGACTTTGTTTGACATTATTCTGTCAAAGCCCTCTTTACTTACAAACATTGTGTTTACAAAGAAGTACTATTTACTTTGTAACTATTTTGCGACAATAATGTTATATACCTACTACTATTGAAATATGATTAATTATTCTTATTATGATGACCTAACTCATTATATTCTTAGAGTCCAATGTAAAATTAAAAATAAGTCAAGCTAGCAGTTCGAACATTTTGTAATAAGTTAAGCGCATTAATGTATAATCCACAGAAGTCACTCTCGAATTTCAGCAATAAATGTCCGCTAATTAATTTAATAAGAGAAGAACTGCTTCATTTAATTAGTAACAACTTTGTTATAAAACTGTTCTGGGTACCTAGCCATCAAGGTATACCTGGCAACGAAAAGGCAGACACAGAAGCTAATAAGGCTACAAGGTATGATCAATGTAACTACATAACTTCTAACATTCAAGATATTAAAAAGTACCTCAAATTGAAAGTAAAAATACTATGGAACAGCTGTTGGGTAGAAGATAATAATAGTGCTTTGTATGAAATAAGAAAATCAGTTTTTGAAAAAAGTAAATTGAAATGTAATAATAGGAAGGACCAGGTAGTTATAAATAGATTAAGAATAGGACATAGTAATCTAACTCATATTCATTACATTACTAAGAATGTTAAAAACAAATGCTCAAGGTGTGATTGTGATGTATCGATCAAACATCTTTTGATTGAATGCCCTATGTATAACTCAGAAAGATTAACAGTTACTCTTCCAGATAATTTAAAGGCATGTTTAAATAATGTAGATAAAACTGTAAACTTCCTGAAATTAGTTAACCATTATCATTTGATATAATTGTATATTTACAGAGGTCGCTAATGACCTTAGATGTTTAAGCGACTGTAAATAAATAAATAAAAAAAAAAAAAAAAAAAAATCCACAGAAGTTAAGGACACCGTTATATTATTAAAGAAAACGCCTCTCTTCTTCTAAAAAGTGTCACCCTAAGGCGGAAGGGCCTCATAAAATATGTAATTCGAGTAATCGCCCTAACGGCCAATTTCAGTATTTTATTCATACTTAGTGAATTTCGAAGGCGATCGATCGATTAGTGTAGGTACTGCCTTAAATTCTGACTAAGTGACGGGCGTATTAGTTAGTAATAAAATATTTACGTCCGAAATACCAATTTTTAACATAAATGTATTTCTTTAGATGTGAGTTATTGGATAGTAATGTACTTACATTTTGTATAACTATCGACAGACAAAAGCTCTCCTTGTACAATAAGTTATAAGTCGTATAAGCCGATAAGCGTCAAAATGTGAGCGAAACGTTAAGACGCGACTTGACCCTTGAAGCTAATGCACCTAGCAAAAGTTTGTCTAATCTGTTGTTTTGATTGTCCACTTTGCCATAATTTACTGCATCAATAAAACCTTCAAACAGAAATACGAGCTACTGCCAAGCCAATTAAGACACAACCTTGAACGATAAATGACTGGTTAAAGGATATATGCATTTAATACAGGAAATAGACCGTGTGGTTTATACAAAACCAGATTTTTGTTTTAATACAAGGTTATCTACTGCAATGAGTTGTTAATAATGATATTTTTTTCTACAATTTTTATGTACTAATTGTAAAAAAAAAAAATTTGTTAACTAGCTGTTGCCCGCAGCTGCGCCCGCGTGAATGTTCGATTTTTCATCAAACTTTCATCCCCTATTTCAACCCCTTCCAGCCACTTCTTTTTGCGTTAAAATATAGCTTATGTTGTTCCCCAAGGTCTATTCTATTTTTATACTAAATCTCATTAAGATCAGTTTAGTGGTTTTGGCGTAAAGGAGTAACAGACAGACGGACAGACAGAGTTACTTTCGCATTTATAATATTGGTATGGAAGTATGGATGTATGGATTATTTTCGAATAAATAATAAATCTCTTTTATCTCTAAAGCCAATTGTATAGCTAGGAAGCAGAGAATACATACAAGCTGATAAAACACAGCTGTTTATTTATTCATTACATGGAATATTTTAATATTAAGTAAGCAACATCTTCAGATTTAAAATTCAATCTATATTTGTTCAAATTGTTAGTCAATTTTACTACCCTTTTTAATAAATTCTATAAATAGATTGACTTAATATGCCTTGTGGCCTTAACTAAGTTAAGTAGGCAGTTTCCATTGGTTTCTAATTCTCTTGATAAAGATGATATCGATGAATGGTGGTGACTGATCCATTTTATAAGCTGGACCAACAGCTTTATGTAGGTATTTGCCGAGGTATGTAAGGGCAAGATCCTTTTTCGGAAATAGTCTTCCGCCGGTAGATTGGCCGAGACTAACGAGAGCAACCCACCAATCTATCGGTAAGCATTATTTGACAATTAACCCCGTGGATACTCGTATAACATAGTAGCCGTTAAGAATTAAGTTTTATTAATTGAAGTATGTATAACCCTTTCAGCGAAAATTTTGAACCAGTCATTAACAGGAACAGGCGATGTTTCGGAATGGCCATTTACACACTGTTTCCTGTGTTACTATTTATTAATACCATTTGTATACAAATAGAACAAATAATATATATACTGATACTGTACAAATGCATATAAATGTATTTAAATAAAACGATTGTTTCCAATACACAGGGGAATTTGTCCGAATTATGTCGCAGATGCTGATGATGCGTTTGGGAATAAAATCGATAAGACCATACCATTGAGATTTGATGTTAGATATTTGATCAATTTCCTCTAACTTTGGGCAATTGGCCAGTGAGTCATTTATATCAATAGTTATAAAAGTCTACTACTGGTTTATTGGTCTTGGATTTATCCAGTTCAGCCGGATCGTGCCGATAGTGTAATTCTAAAGTTTACGACTGAATCCAATAAAATAACTGCAGCATCTTTGCGAGTCATAAATTTTAGGGAGGTCGGCTATAGCCAATCCTGGCTTTTATCAGCCGACGTCATCTAAGGCTGAGAGAGATTTTGTATCTTCACTGTTTTACGGCATAAGCAGAACTAGCACAATAACTATTAAATACGTTATTCCATACAGTTTTGAAATATATGTGTACTTACCTAATTCATTTCAGCATCTGATGATGCCTTGTTTCGACGTGTACTAAGTATATTTTTTAACCGACTTCAAAAAGGAGGAGGTTATCAATTCGGGTCGTATGTTTTTTTTTATTATAAATGATAAATAGGTACTTTTCATGGATATCGACTGCGCGACTTAATTTTGATTTTTTATATAAACATTGAATAATATTAGGTTATACCCATACCAAATTACAATGTTCTATTTGCTTCGCAATCTTTCTTTTGTTAAATTTATGAAATTGGCAGGCAAGATGAAATGCCAATAGATATTTTATAAGGTACTTAGTTAGGTCTCAACGTTATTTCTACTGTACGAGTCGTAAAGAAACGGACGTCCCTCGGGTACTTTACGAATATTCAGAAAAGGTGTCTATTTTGAATAGAAACTTTTTAGCATCAGTAAAAGATTGCTTAGCAAATTGAATGAGATTTATTCAGGGTGAGTAAACTTCTATTCTCCGTGTACATATCTTTATAGGTACTACGAAAAACCGCCAATCGCCGTCGATCACAAAAAATAAATTTTGCAATATTATTATACAAATGTTTGACCACGTGTTGCCTAACTTTCATATTATGTTATCTTCATGTCTGATAGTGTAGTATAGATTATTGCTATTTGTTGTGACAACACAGCATTTTTTATCTTCGTTACAAACGCGCGCCATCTAAAAGTTTTCTTTGTGTACCTGTCAATAGCAGCGCCTACATGAATGAAGTGACGTCAATAAGATTTTGTTTGAAAATTATTCATAGAATAGAATAGCATTTAACTGTACTTAATTTCGATGTTTACCTGTATTTTTTAATACGTACGAGCAATTAAACAAATTTTAACGCAAAAGTATTAATTAACTTGTGACTTCCACATTTATTATTCAATACTTGTTTCAATTAAAAAATCACAGTCGAGATCCTCAGACTTGTATGTACAACGAGCAGCGGTTTTACGTGATCTTTTAATCGCGAGAAATGTAGGTATACAAATAAGAAAATTGTTCTTAACCTCTAAAATTTTTTGTAATCTATTAATTTCCTAATGCTTAGTAATAAATATCAGATTGCTAACGTAAGACATAGGACTATACCAAAGGAAAAGGTTTCTTATAGCTACTACATTTTGCAGACGCGTTGGTATTGCGCGTTTTATATTTAATACTCAAATAGTACTGCTGTCGTCTCATACAATACTCAATGCAAGAAATAGGGTTGTACCTTTTAGATGCGTAAAAACAAGGTAGAATAATTATCAGCTAATAATAAATTACGAATTTTTCTAATTCCTCACCCGAAAACACTTAGGTACAAATGCACTCTCGGTTGATCGAGCAACCATCACTACAGTAGATCAATACTTCACTTTATAAATGGGTCACTTATTGTGTATATTATATTATATATGTTATATTACATAAGGGCTTCGAATCAGCCCACTTAGTCTCATGGGTGTCTATTGGGATTACATGTTCGTTGCGAACAAGAACAACTCATGTTTTGAACAGTATCTACCATTCCCTTGTGACGATAATGCCGAATTTGTGCCTAATTCAGAGTTTGAACTAATATTTATTTGAATTTAATGATAAGGAGATTGTTGTTTCTCCAGACAATAATTGCATTAATAAAAAACTGCACACGTGATTAAGAGTTAGCTTTTAATGTTATAGAAACGTAGAATTTGATCGTAACATGATTAACGAATTTAATTAAGAGAATTGAATGTTATCTTTAGTTTCTCTTTTTAACCCCCAAAACGCATAAACGACGGGGTGTTATAAGTTAGACGTGTCTCTGTGTGTGTCTGTCTTTGGAATCGTAGCTTCCGATCGGATAAACCGATTACTATTTTGATTTTTTTGTTTGAAAGGTGAATTAAGCGGGAGTGTTTCGCAAGTGTGCTGACAAACGTAACAAACACACACACTCATACATACTTTCGCATTTATAATATTAATAGGATTACAAGAAATAGGATTTAGCAACACTAGGAGATTTTGCGATCAAATCGATGCAATATTACGGCTTTGAAAATACTGGCGTCGCCTAACAGAAAATCAGTAGTGATATCAATACTATCTGATTAGCTTGCCTTGATGCTTTGACAATGACACATCGAAGTTAGTTGCTTCTATTACAATATAAATCTGTTAGCTCAATGATAAGTATAATTTTATGAAAATCTCAATAATGTAAGGTTTTATTTTTATAAGCTGGTAATGTTGTGAAATATACAGGTTAGTCACAGCCTTTCATTTTATTGTGTTTATTTTTGATACTATTGTTAAGGCAATCTTTGAACAATAAAATAAAATTGGCTACATAAAGTTTGAATAGAGTTTAAATGTAAATCCCGTAACAAAAACAAAATTTACAATGATAAATAATTTAACTGTATAAAATAGAAGGTTAAATGTACGTTTTCACTGCGCAATCCCACAATATTGATACCGACTTGAGTTATTCAACTGAAAATGCGGTTTTTATTATTATGTTCATAATCATAATACATTTATTTATTTATTTAGAACTTTATACAATAAAGATGTATTGGCGGAATTAATGCCTTAGGCATTTTTTACCAGTCTACCATACGGTGATGCAGAGATGTGACGAAGTAGGTGCATAAATAAATTTAGCGTTTAAATGGATAAAACGTTCAAATACAAAATTACATAAATATCCTTACTTACTACATACGATACCAACAGTACTGGGACGGATAGTGCTAAATGATGGGTAATTTAGGAGCTTAAATATAGATGTCAAAATTTCATTTTAAACATTTGACAGTTAGTAGACGTCCTGATTTCAAAAGCAAGTGCGTTCCAGCAAAGGATATATTGTATAGGAAAAGATGAGTGAAAAAATTCAGATAAGTAATATATCAACATCATAATCGGCCTACAGTCTCCTGATAATCGTAATATATTTTTAACGCCAATGAGAAGACCATAAAATCTATTTAAAGTTAGAACACTGGCGTAGTGACGTGAATACTGCTGAGAAACACTGGTGCAGTAAATCCAACAGACAGGACAATATATTTTAAGAGGAAATCCTTAATCATGCGTGAAACAGTAAGTTTAAGCTAATAAAAAAGAGATAAACAGTTCATAACTCTTGTTGTAAGAGCCTATCGATTTCTTCACGTAAAAAAAGGTTTGGTTAAGTTAAAAATTTAAGCGCAATCAATCATGAGGTGCGGGGGCTGAGAGCCATCAAACTCTTGCTTCTTGAACGGCTTGAAAAATAACGGTAGGATTGGCTGCGTGCTCCAAATTCCACAGATTGCGAGGTAGATTACAGTTCAATCTACCTTCAAGTTATGTACTCGGTGCCAAAAAGGCCAGGTCTTAACACTTTTAATAGTAAGTCCGTAATCTACAATACTTTAACATTTAGTATTTGTTCAGCGTAGATATTCGTAATTTATCTTATGCGTCAATATGTGCCCAAAATGTTTAATTTTGTAATTCACTTTGAAAGTGATTTACATCAACACTTATAAACTCCAGGCAATAATACTCTAATTCAATTAAAACTTAATAAAATAATGGTTTACGTTACATTAAACACTCATAAACTTACTTGTTTAATATAATTTATGCAAAATAGTCGCTACTAGTTACTACTTACAACATACCTAACTTTTGCTGTAGCTAATAACGTACATACACATATTGATAACATATTGATTATTTTTTTTCCAGAGGCCCTAGACAAGTGTCAAACATTTCTATTCTATTCATAGAATAGATAAAAAAATGTATGAGATAAAAGCGTTGGCGTTAGCTAATGTCAATCCAATACATTTTTTAATCTATTCTATGAATAGAATAGAAATCTTTGCCACTTGTCTTGGGCCTCAGGTTATTTCTAGATTTCATTAAAAACACGTACAGAACCTCATTTCAGAATTAAAACTTTTAATGCAATGAGAAAATATAGTGCCTTTGTAAATAGGTAACCTAAGAAAGTCTGAGCGATGCTACAAGTTTCTTGACGACGAGTTAGCGTGTCCCGTCGCTATAGGACGTTAGCAGTAGAATATTAACTCAACCAGATTCTTGTCAAGAGGAAGAATTAGTTAATTATTTAACTACTAATAACGATGTGCAGACTGGAAGTAATGATATAGTAAGCTAAAACAAAACTTTGACATAGAAAAGGATTATCTGAAATAGAACAATATAAAGAGTTTAAAAGCCGCAAAATCGTTGTAATAGTGACATCTATCGTGATACAAATTGAGTGAACGTGTCCTAATTCGCTCCTCTGAAATGTATGCAAATGTTTGCTATGGCTGTTTAGGATGATCCACAAGCTGAATGCATTGTTGAGTAAATCTACAATGCATTGTCGGATGATTGTTCCACATGCATGCCTCTTTACATTCATCTTCATTTCAGTAACAATTAGTGGCTTTCTGTGGCAATTAGCAGTGGAACGGTGTATTGCTTGATATTCTTTGTATCGTTTACCATGGGTATTTTGCGACTTATGATGGAACATCGTGAAATAAAGTCGTGTGTGTTGTTGTGTTGTGTTGTTATTAAATTAGTTCTGCATTTTGTGTCAAAATATTCCACGCTATGTTTGTATCATTTATTAGTAAAGTCAATGAAATGCTCTGTAGTTTAGCGTTAAAAGATTACAATGCCATCTTATTTTTCAACTTTAAATCGCAACTTTCCTTTTGGATATTTTTGTGAAAGTTTAAGTGAGTACTACTTTGTAGAGTATTATAAGCTCAGTCTCTGTCAGTTCTGTGAGCAAAGCAAGGCTTTTTATGGTCTTCAGAAAATGTGGCGTGAAAATAATCTTCAAATAGCGTCAAAGCTTTCAACGTATTAAAATTGCATGGTTCAAGATTTTACAGATACAATGCAAAGTGATCTTATAATATTTTGTGAGGCTTTTCCACGAGTTTTCGCTTAGCGGGAGATCACAAAGCCGCGAAGCAGCTCGCTTGGGATGCATTAGAATTTATTTTGCGCTCTGTAGATAGCTCGAGCTTGTTTTACCTCGTTAGATTATACTAAACGACATGTTGTTCAGAACATATCATAATCATTTTGAATAATGTCGCTGAGATTGCTCTCCGTGGAGAGATTGCTTTGATGATTACGTTTGCACGAACTAAGGCACAAGTTGGTTTATCCCTCGTCACTAAATTAATATGTAAATAGAACAAGGAAATGCGGTTTGTAGAGTGTATTTTTTAGGGTATATTATTCATAAAGAAGTAGCTTTTGCCCGCGATTCTTTCGGCTCGATTAGTCAAAGAAACTTGTGTTTAAACATGGCTTCAGTTATCGTTTTATAAGATTTCTTAAATTTCAATTCAATTTAGTTGTGAATATAAAACTGATACCCATACTTAATTAGAATTTTTAGTTTTTAGCTTTAGTATGAAACCTTTTTTATCAGTTTGCTGTTTTCTGAATAGAGATACTAACAAAGAAAATCCTCTATGAATTAAGACAGTAAAAGATATTAGCCACTCAGTTGCATACATTTTTCCAGTCTTTGTTCATAGATGGAATTGGATGCAATATTAATTGATAACTTCCGTTTGTTCACGATTTATTGAGGCCCCATAGGAGTCATACAGTTTAATTAATATGCTTCATGCTCGGTGCATTCGCTGCATCTTTTGGACTGGACCTTTGCTTTCTTATCTTATTTCGCTCACCAAGGTTTAAACTTAATTAAGTTACTTTTTATACGTGCCGCTTGCACAATAGACTTTCAAGACAATGGTTTAATTTTATTTCTATTTAACAATAATTTTCTCTAAAAGAAATATGAGATTAAATTGTATATTTTTAAAACGAATTTTTTACAGTAAACTCATCCTATATCGCGGATGACTTTGATAAATGCAATTAACTTATACTAAGTACACTTACCCCCGGTTTCTGAAAGGCTGATCAACGAAAAATTAACTAATTACCTGTTAAATCTCATGTGAAATGCCAGTTGGGTTGCTAAAAGCATGAATAATTAGTTTAATTTGATCTAGTTAGTAACTAATTAGATCAAATAAAACTAATTATCCATGCTTTTTGCATGCTTTCAGGTACTTTACATGAGATTTAACAGCTGATTAGTTAATTTTTCGTTGATCAGCCTTTCAGAAACTGGGGGTTAGACTCTCTACAAATGATTGTTTTGTGATTAAAATCGAATCCAGTACTTGGCGTTTCGGTAGTTCAATTTTATCACTATAATCAGGAGAGTACTTACGAATGTTATTTATCATTATAACACAGTGTAAAACGTGCCTTGCTTAATTCATAATGGAACTCATTTATCTAGCGGCCCGCTCGAACTACCTCCGCATCTAACTTTAGTTAACTAATATAGTTAGGTATATAGTCTATGTCCATCTACAATACTGTACATTTCAAAGGGTAATTTTTTTTTAAATATATGCGGTGTTTCGATGGGCATAAAGTTTCACTCTTTTTTTATAATAGGTATTCGTAAAGATAAAATTAAATTTTTGTGGCTGTGGATTGCTTCAATTTAACTCGTATTTAACGCACATTGCGTCGCATATACTTACTTCGTCCCTATCTAAGCTAATAACGGATACCTGATTGATGTATAGGGGCAATTTTACAATACCTTATCTTATTTGAATAAGTATTCTAAAGAAAAACATACTTCAGTTATTCTTTTAATCGATTACGGTACTTTTATGTTTTTACGCTATAATTATAATTCGTGTAAACTTTCGGCTTTTCTTCTATACTATATACATTTATTATACTTATAAGTCTTCAAGAAGAAATGCTGAGCAATAGTGAAATCGGTATTAAAATCCGTTGCGTGGATTAGTAGATAAAACAGCGACTTTATAGTATACTATTATGAAGGTTTAAACACATAGATATTTTATACAATAACAGGAGTATAAAAACTGCAATCTAAAAACGTTAACTCAGTTAATCTACAATTGTTTAAAAATTTATCGACAATTCGAAATTCACTTGCAAGTTGATTTTGGTGAAATTCCGTACAGACAAAATTAAAGGCATGCCGTTCGGTCCGTTGTTGCTTCGGACGCCTTTTTTCAAGCAATAATGGAGCTTGAAAATAGCAGCAATGAATACAAACGAGAACCGGACCGTCTGACGTGACACTTAATTTTGCAGCTTGTGCTGTTGCTTCGAACATGAAGAAATGGAGGAATGAACGACGCGTTCGTGGTACGGTCTGTCATTGTTCTAAACGTTATTAGGATACTCGTAATATTGCTGCAGCACACAGTCTACTCTAGTACATGTAGATGTGCAAAGAATACCGATGGAAATGTGTGTCGTTTTTTAATGTATTAAATTATATGTGTCTGCTTTTCTTTCTTTTACATAGTCAGTTTTATTAATATTATTAATTAGGTTTTGCTTTGGAATTAGGATTTTTCGTACCTTTATTTTCGTGTTCCCACATATCTGACTATGTTTTATTTTGCATGCTATGGTTCTATCTGCAACAAAATACCTTTGAAGGTAACCAATGCATAAATTACAGAAGCGGAGGATGGAAATGGAGTTTTCATACACGTTCGCTGTCAAAATTCATGTATAAATAAAGCAAACAACAACATGGCCGACATGAAGCTTACAAATCACGCACCACAATCTGTTAGTGCTGTAAATTTTGAGTATATCTATTGACCGTAACTGGAGCACATTGTTCCACAACAATAATATAACAAGAATATCAACATGTTTAATGGGCAAATGCACGAACAACTTGACACGTAAAATATAATATCTCTCCTATCTCTCCTTTCGTCTCTTTCAATGAGCCGAAAATAAAACGTAAATGTAAAGCTCAAGTTATATCGTTCAGTTATATTGCACAATAGCCTTATACTGAACCGCCTTTCTCTGAAATGGGTATGTATGATTCGATCCAAATCCAATAGTCAACGTAAATGCAAGACGCGCCCCTAGACTACATCGCTTTCGGCAACTAACTTCGTTTGAGCAAACACTCGCGTTGAGAACTCTTTGCCCACTTCGCTTTCGCTTCCACTTGGTTTGCAAAACCTACTAAGTTTTCTCTAAGAATATTCTCTGACATTCATTGCTCTCAGGATTAATTAAAAACTTCATGTTCGACTGCCTTTTAATTTACCGTTAATTATTATTTTAATCTCTAAGTAACTGAAGTACCGCAGTTCAATTTTGCTGCTGAAATGAATTTTATTTAATAGTAGGATAAAGTTGCTTCATTCGCTGTTTGTGGCCAGTCATGCCAGATTAAAAGTTTGTCGTAAAGATAAAAAGTTGGTCACATTCAGCTGGAGGGGTATACATTCATAAGAGGATTTTAGATTAGCAGTGTAGCAAAATTTATATGCAATCCAGTGCGACCGAGGCTTGAACTTTAGAGCGCCAAAGGACGAGGACTCTAAGTTTGTTAATTTCACATAGTGGTTGGCATGCAACAAACTTTATCAATCTATGCGTCGCTAACTTTTTAATTCCATTAAAACAACATGATTACAACAACATAAACATATAGTGTGACTTTTAACATAATATTCAAATTATATTGGTAATAAGTACTATCACATTTTTAATCTATTTGTTTCCATAATAATATCATTTGAAGTAGGAAATCTGATGAAGCGTTATGACTGCACCGTTGGTCTAGTGGTTAGTGTAACTGACTGCGACGCCGGGTGTCGTGGGTTCGATTCCCGCGGAAGGCAAATATTTGTGTGATGAACATTTGTATTTGTCTTCAGTTTGGGTGTTTTCTATGTATATTAAGTATGTATTTACAAAAAAAAAAGTACGTATATGTATTATATTTCAATTATCTAGTACCCATAACACAAGCTCTGCTTAGCTTGGGACTAGATGACGATGTGTGATAGTGTCCACATATTATTATTATTATTAAAACTCCTACAGCGTAAGGTTTCTCTAGAAAAGGCAAACAAATAACAGATTCTTTTCGTAAGCTTGTTCTAAGGTGCTTTAATCGAATGAAATGAATAAAATACTTCAACTGCCTTTGAAACTACAAGATGAATGCTCGTTTAATGGTATCATGTGCTTATCCAAACTAGTTTATTTTGAATACCATTTGCAAACGACTGAAACCAGTACAAATGTTTTAAAGGCAAAGTTTGCTATGTATTTAACAAAACTTTCTCGTATACTACCTGTTAAATGAAGACGAAGAAGAATACGATAAAAGTGAGATTTACGGAAGAAACAACTTTACATACAATACAAACTCTGCTTACGAAAATGGAATAGGTAGCGTATTTGCATAATATTCCAAACGGTACGAAGCCGAGGAAGTATCCCTTTTGTGCGCGTGTGCTCGGAATATTATGACTTTCGCCTTAAAAGCGTATAAGCATTCTCATCGACAGAAAAAGGTAGGATCTTTCCGACGCACTTCGGGGATACTTGGATTAGATTGAGCGTGATACGTGATATGATTAACGGTGAAGATTATTTTCTCTTTAACGTGGGTTTAAGTTCATACTTAGTATATATAAGAGCTGTTTTCTTAGATGTATCTGGAACTATGTACAGTGCAGGTGTCTGACGAAGGTACTCGAAACGGAGACGCGCAAATCGCTGGCGGCAGCGTCGTCCATTCCGTCACCCTCGGGACTTATTCTGGCAATTTATTTCTCTCTGTGACATCGGGACTTTCATTCTGTGAATAGTTTTCGCCTGTCGCCAATCCCATTTGTATCGTGTGAAGCGTAAACTTTATT
The DNA here is from genome assembly GCA_963082885.1 of Parascotia fuliginaria. Classification (NCBI taxonomy): domain Eukaryota; kingdom Metazoa; phylum Arthropoda; class Insecta; order Lepidoptera; family Erebidae; genus Parascotia; species Parascotia fuliginaria. The sequence continues at coordinate 15,261,664 of OY720172.1, forward strand.
CCCTTACCTAAAACAGAGTAGTCAGTCAAGGAAATTTATAAATATTCTAAGTTTTTTTTCTTTGTGTTTGATAATTTTATTTCTTAGTACGATTGAAATTACGATTTTTGTATTGAAGATCTTAATCTTATTTAAATATTTTTTTGCGAATTTGTTATTATGAGTATAATAAAATAGTAGGAGAATAGCCGTTCGAACTTACTGATATAAATAACAATAAATCTAATATACCACTAAGCCCGCCGTAGTGCCTGCCTGGATGGAGGTATGCTTACCACTTGATAGACGACCCGCATTCGTTTTCCCAGCACAGAGATAAGCCTCAGGCGGGATTTGCCCAGCATCTGCTTGTTAGATTGCCTTTGTCAGTGGGCGCGGCCTATGTACACCTTAAGCATACAAATATACTAAAGTTAAGCTATCCGTGTTATGAAAATTAGTTCATGTCGAGTTTAGCTTCGTTTCGCTTCAAAATAGTTGTGTTATTATCAAGTGCGACTGTAGTGATACAAAGGGGGCACCTGTACGCTGACTACTTTAAACTTGTCTAACTAATTCGAATGCCGTATCGCGTCGTACTAAAGTTTTGACTTTGGTGTATCAAGTTTCTGTGGTTACTCACCTAGTAACTACCTGTTTCAGTAATTTTAATCATAGTGTTGTAGGTTTACGCTTTAGTGGTTACCCTCTTAATGCGAGACACTGTAGGTAAGTAAAGAAAAGGTAGCTTTTATCAAAGAAAATAGTCTACTATAGGGAAGACAGGTACATATTTCTTGTCGAGATAGTATTATATTTTTCGTGTGATCAGATAATTTGGAAGTGTTTGCTGGCCGGCCGGTCGACCACTCGTAAATTTTACCTTTTATGAGCCATTATATTGGCGATAATTCCAGCGGGTGGATCCGTTACAGGCACATTTTCCGACTCGAAAATATTCTATTTTATGTCTAACAAACAAATTCTAAGCTTGCTGGGAAGTTTTACAAACTTCAGTAGGTACCGAAGTTGTGATATAAAATAAGTAGGTTGAATTTAATTTTATGAAAAGACTTTATTTTAGATCTTAGGTACAGACACGGAAATATCATTTTACTTTTGACGATCTCTATGGTGTGTGGACTGCCACGCAGAGGTCGAGGTATATAACAGAATAAATGTCACAAACAGAACAAAATTGTAAGTACCTAAAACTTTGAAAGAATTTAAAAACAAGATAAGACTAGGTCAGGACTTTGGTGGTCCATCAAGGGAACCAAGTTACAGTAATAATTGAACAACAGCAAGTGGTATCTTCTAAATTCCATTTGTTCTAACTTAAGTCACCAGTACATCAACTTAGTGACAGCTGCAGCTGCAATCGGAAGACTCAAGGTGGCCCGATTAAGATGCCAGGTAATCTATGGAGATCTTACTTACAACCTAAAAGATTTTAACTCTAAATAGAACCAATTAAAATTGCTGTTTTTGTGTTTCTTCGCTAATTTCTTCTAAACTATGTATGCTACCAATATTGATAAGGTTTTCACTATCGCTTAGTACATATTTTCCAAAGGTTTATAAGTAGGTATAATACATGCATATTATAGTAGAGAAGAGCTAAGAATTTCAAGGATTTGTAGTCATACCGTAACAAGCAATATAATATTATTAAAAAAACATAAGCCCGCCTGCCTAAAACAAAGTGAAAAGAAAGAAACTCATTTTGACGAACTCTGTGGTTCGGTGGTACTGTGTATGGACTGCCACGTAGAAGTAGCGGGTTCGATTGCCGCTCAGTGCAAATATTTGTGTGCAAGAACATGTCTATTTGCATTGGTCTAGGTGTTTCTGTGTATAATATGTATGTATTTACAAAAAAAGTATTAAAGTATGTATATCCGTATCTAGAACCCATAACACAAACAAGCTATATAATAATTATATGCTTACTTTGGGTCTAGATGGCGTTGTGTGTAGATGTTGTGATATATGATATATTTGTTTTTACTCAGGTCTCCAATTTAGGAAAGATATTAAAGTAAAAGCATAAAACACTGGCTTGCCGCTGTTAATTATCCTGATAAGTTGACATACTCGTAGTATACCTACCTAAAAAGTACTGACATAAGTTGACCGACGGCGACGTCCGCTTAGATTTCAACCAAAATTCTGTTCAAAGACCCCAGTTAATGTTTGTTTGGGTAATAGACGTTATTTAAATTAGTTCTAAAAAGTATAAAACTGAAAAAAATTGCGTCGTTTAGTATTATTCTGTTATAACAGTGAACGTTGAAAATCCTACCTTTAAAAATGACACTCAATTTAGCTTTTACGAGTATCATTCTAAACATAATAGTCTAGAATTTGTAACATTGAGAGGAGTGTTATTATAAATTAGTTAGTACAGGATCGAGATCGAAGCTCAACAGAATTAACCATTCGGGTCGTTACTAGATTTAGCTTTAAGCCTAGCCTAGATTTAGTATTAAGTCTATTGCATACCTAAATTGACGCCTAACAATGTATATTAAAGGCACGATATTAGTTGGCAGCGAATACATAGCAGGCTAACGTCGAAATGGAATGGTAATGAGAAAACAGTCGTAGCCCGAACGATTACTCTAAGATCCGATAATGCCGTCGTTTTTCTTCTATAATCCTGAAAAAGTGATGCAGCCCGAGCATTACGAGAATGGCTACAAAAACGATTTCCAGACTAATATAAATAAAACCTTTCGGATTCCTGTTTTAAATCCAATTGTTAAAGCTTGGGAAAATTCGGTATTGGATAAATTTATTATCAAGCAGAACGATCATTTTTTACGCAGTATTGCGAGTACGAATGTATATTGTCAATATAAAAATTCTTGATATTTAATATGCGTCATGGGCACATATTTGTGCTATTGATTTCGTAATGTTATAAAGACCATGTGTTTAGGTATTTGTTCCAGTCCATATACAATTCATATGTATTTTGTTATAAATCTGTAAAATATAATGATTTATTTGTGATATTTGTTCATCTGTTTCTGTTGATGTCGAAAGTTCCTGTGTATTGAATGCGGTAGTGACTATGGCAAATCTTACCTTTTCAAAATACCTTTAGTAAGTAGATGACTTCAAGTTTTTGATGATGTTAATTACCTCTTTAAAACATAAAACTTTAATAAGCCGAAAGCTATCGCTTTAAAATGCTTTACTAGACGAATAAAACCAAGAAATTAGCGTGACAAAAAGTAACAAAACAAACACTTATTTTTTTCTTAGTCTGATTGTTTCTTATTCTGTAGTAATTAACGTTTCTTTCTATTTTCTTCAACGATTAAAATGTTAATCCCTGGCAATTACGGTTATTTTGTTATACATATAAAATTAGAACAAAGTAATGTAATTCTTGTGTAATTCCTTTAAAAAACGTTTATTTAAAAATATGTATTTTTAGAAGAAACTCCAAATCACTGTGGCTTCTGTAAACCAGACAAGATAAACTGTCAAGAACCGTTCAATCATCAATTCATCTCCGTAACAAATTTAATTATAGGTTAAATAGTGGAACTAGTAATCATTTTTACAGATAGACATTCTTCATCACCTGCTCCTTAAACAATGGTCACGTAGTATAAAAAGAAAAGGCACAATGTAGAACAAACTTGGCATTTACTGCACCGACTACAAACTGACTCTTAAAGTAAATTGAATTGAGTAGATAGCTTGAGACCTAAGCGATAAAGTACGTTAATGTTATGACAGAAAATATTTATAACTCTTGTACAAGAGTACTTATATATGTAAGAAAAAATCTTGCTATGCTTCGTGACTACGACGTTACAAAAACTAATCCTATTATGAAGTATAGAAAACAGAAAAAAATAATAGTTAAGATTCAAAGACAATAAAATGTAATTCTCTTGCATTTTATAAATTTGGGATTCTACGGCTATAAATAATATTTTTTGTAGGTTCGAATGCTTGCGGTTCAAATTTGAGATCCATCGAAAATAAATCAAATTGGCGAGTTGTGTTGTAAAGTTGTTATCACCAATTTTTAATGTTGGCATTCAAATCTTAACAATAAATTTAACACCTCATTATGAATAATATTCTTAGTACAGCAAAATATGTAGTAATTTACAAAGTACATGTTTGGTGTGTTATAATATTTGCATGTTCGAAGCTGAAACTAATTTTCGGTCAACAGGCGACCATAATAATTCATGCAGCCCTGTTTATGTATAGTGTAGTAATATAATGGGTATGTGTTCGTGTTGTAATCAAGGGGTATTAGCATAAAACGGAATTGCAAAGGTTATCTGACTAGTCTCATCAGGCCGGAGATCTCATTTGTACATCAATAATGAAGTTGGTTTGTTTGAAGTTACCAATGAAATAATCTCATTATGAGCGACATGCTTAGGCTGACTGTTATTTCAAATGTTATAACCAAGTTTTAGTTCAATGTCTTTGATGACTGATTTATATAAACGGTGCTAGCGACTCACCTCTGCGTTAAACGTGATTACTTTTATGCTTTTTTAGTAGGTATGGCTACAAATCGTTGAAATTCTCAGCTCTTCTTTAGTATAATATGCATGTATTGTACTTAAAAACCATTGGAAGAAATGTACTAAGTGATAGTGAAAACCCTATCAATATCCGTTGCATAGTTTAAAAGAAATAGTAGCGAAACACAAAAAAAAACAGAGGTTTTATTTGATACTATTTAGAGTTAAAATCTTTTAGATCTTGTAAGTAAAATCTCCATAGATTACCACATCGATTACATCTTAATCGGTCCATCTTGTGAGGGGATCTTGCTGAGTCTTTCGGTTGCAGCTGCAGCTGTCACTAAGTTGATGTACTAGTAACTTAAGTTATAACAAATGGAATTTAGAAGATACACTTGGTGTTGTTCAATTATTACTGTTACTTGGTTCCCTTGATGGATAATCAAAGTCCCGACCTGGTCTTCTCTTATTTTAAATTCTTTTCAATTTTAGGTCCAATTTTATTCTGCATTTGACATTTATTCTGTTATATACATATCTTCACCTACCAATTATTTTAATCTTTTATTTTTTCATTTGCAGATCAGTAACAGAAACAATGAATAACAAAGGTCCATACCTATTATAATTTTACAAATTTTACAAATAATGAATTAACAAAGTAATTTGTTCTATAATATATAATAAAATGAAGCGGGATGGGCGTGTGGTCTACCTAATGACCGGCGCAAGCGATACGCTTCAATGTACTGCCGCAAACCAATTTATATTTTGTCCTTAACATAAATTTAATTGTTAAATAAATAAATTTAACATTTTAGTTTATTAGTTTTACCTAATTGAACTGTGTAATTTTATCGTTGTGATTTATTTTTAAGAGTTTGTTAATATTAAATTTGTCTGCTGTTTTCGTAGCATTCACGAATGTAAAAGCCTGGACCTGTTGGTATGGTAAATGATTTATTTCATACCCATCAAAAAAGAGTAAGAAGATAGACTATTGGCCAAGTCTTAGTAAAAATCATCGTAGAAGAAAAGATAAACGACGAAGATGACCGACTAGTTAATGAGAAAGTTAGGGTCGAACTAAGAGATTAGAATCAATGGAAAAAAAAGATCTAGTTTTGTAATGTGTGACATCAGAATCAGTTGGCAGTTGAAACTTTTGAAGGGGTTATAACAACGATATTGAACATTGTACTGAGGTAAGCTAAAACAGCATTACGTGGAAGACATATAGCATGAAATTTAGTTTTCACTTACATAAATTTAGTACCTCGTCTGCACATTATTATCCCAAAGTAAGATAAACGCCTACTTTTCTCAAGGCGGATTAGCTATTTCAGATTTATTATAAATTACAAGTTTTCCTAAAACGTCATGTTGGCTAATTCTTATTTTTGAATTCAGAATCATAGCACTGTTTTTCTATACACGTAGTTAGGGTTGAAACCGGACAAATACTAAAGTGACTTTATCCTTAAACGTAAGAAGCAACCTTATCTATACTATTATAATAAAACGAAAGAGTTTGTTTGTTTGCGCTAATTTCTGGAACTACCAGTCGGATTTGAAAAATTCTTTTTGTTGTCGAGGAAGGTAATAGATAATATGTACTAATGTAATATCAAGCTACTGGCGACGGGAGCAGAGCAGTGAGCAAAGACGCGTGTGAGACCGCGCCGCGGAAAGCTAGTTTTGAATAAAAATCTCATGGAAAGTAGATTTAATATTATTAAATTATTACTTGGGCTTGGGCGCATAATTCAATTGAAAGCTTTACATAGGTCAATCGATAAATCGTGTGATTTGTTAACCTTTGTTTGCGGACCTGCCAATATTTTTACCAACCTCACAAGTTGGTAGAATGCAAATAGATTGTAAATATTTATATTTGTAATTTCATTTTCATTTAATGAGGTCGTGATAAGTTTGACATAAAAAGTTTTATAAGCTACTTGGAATAACGTTGCGGGTATTACGAGGTCTCCGGTCAAGAGCCGGCTCACGCAATTAATGGCCATTTTGTAGAGTGCTTCAGGCAATTTCGGAACTCAATAATTTTATTATAAAATTTTCAAGAATAAACTATGAATATTTTTATAACATGGTACGCAAATTTATGCTGTGTAATGCGATGATGATATATATATATTTTTTACGAGTAGCTGCTTTGTCGAACCTGCAGTATAACCCTGCCTAAACCCACTATTCACAGTGTACGTATGAGAGGGCAAAAGAAAAATAAGGTTATAAGGGATTCACGGCGAGGTTTACAATGTTGGGAAGTCTCGTCATAAATTTGCCGGTTCGGACAGGGGGCTTCCTTCCTTTAGCGCATGCGCTTAGTACTCAACACTTTTTGTTTTGACTTCCGACTTCATATACGCTCAGCTAACTGAGCGAACGAATTAATATTTCAGTTGAAAACTACGAGCTTTCTATGCAGCGATAATGAAAGAATGAAACTCATTGGTATTTTTGTGAACTTTTATGAACTCGCTTAAATTATTATGGATCTGGTATTTTTTTAGGTTCACCAAGGAAATGTTAAACGGTGTTAGGGAGTGTGTTTGACTTTAAAGCAACCACATCGCGCGTCGTGTTTTATTTTTGAAAGACGGTGCAGCTAAATGCTAGTGGTTTGGCACAAGGAACATAATATGGACGTGTTACACTGCCGCATTTGTAATAGCGCAGAGCTTAATTCTAAATACCAATATAGCAATATAAAATGTAACGTAAGTCGGGATATTATTCTAATGAGGTTTAATACTTTATGTACGAAACTTGCTTGAACCTTCTCGCATATTAATTACGATCTGTGTAGTTTTATATACCGAAGTGTAGAACATAGAAATTTACCAGTGTTTATGTCATTTTCTTTTTTGACAAAATGTTATGGTATAAAGCTATTTTATAAGGTTATGAATAATTAAAGCAGTTCATTAAACAGACTACTAAACAGTTTACAATTTCAGCTCACTAAACAGACTGCTGTTTAGTGAGCTGAATACGAAGCTATTAGCTTTTCAACAGCTCCGTTTTACATTTTAGTATGTACCACCTATCATAGCAGAAGACTCATCAGTCGAACCGGTGCTAACTGGTATCCGTCGTTAATGGACCTCGTAACTCCTAGGGGCATAGCCGATAATACACTTAGCTAGCAAGCAAGCATACGGTCTACTTAACATCAGTTAACTGGATGGTAGAGCTTATGAAGAATAATGACAATACTGTTTCTAGATATTGAAAAGATAATACCAACTGTAAATGACAAACAAATGAGAAGGAGAGGTTGAGATGTTTATTTCGTAACAATATAAAAGACATTATCTAGTTCCTTTACATATATAGTAGGTATAGTCCTTTACATGCACAGTGTACCTAAACGTCAATTAAAAGTTGCAATTGACTTAAAGACTGCCACCAAAGTTGGGATTAGTTTTATGAACGGAATCATTTATCTTTCAAAAGTGCGCTCGGCACGTCTTAAACAGTTTACAGTTGCAACTTGCAGTCTCATATACCTATATATCGGCTTAAGATGGGTACTTGCTTTTTCTATATGTTTATCAACATTATGGTAGGCACTAGTTACGTTAAAGTAATGAGCCTTGGGTCCGGTAAAATGATATCAGGTTTTTTGTACAGGAATTTTTAATATTAACTGGAATTGTAACCGGGACTTAACATTATATGTAGCTGGTGAAATGTAGTTATTATATACTTCTTCCTACCTGAAAAAGGCATGATGCATGACGACAACTATATCTATACCTATATGTACGTATTGGTAATAGTTATAGTTTTTACTTATCTTATGTGATTTATTATTTAAGTCTTTCACGAGAAACTTGAGCATCGTAGCTTGTATGTTAGGAAAAGCGATACATATACCTACATAAATAGATTCTACAGAATATATTGACAAAATCTCTTCACTTCCATCGTCTTGAGCATCAATATGCGATATTAAGATCGCAATAATAATAACAATAATAGGATAAAAATATATGCAAATACCAACCAATGGATAAGGGCGGCTCACGACCGACCAAGGTGAAATATGGGGGTTGCAATTATACCCAGCAGTGGACGTCTTTCAGCTGATATGATCTCATGTGCATATTACATGTATTGTTAAATGAAATACAAATGTATTGTTAAACAAAAACTAATAATAAAAATAAGATCAGCAGAAAATTTATGTTTCAAAATTTTGAGTTACGAAAAAAATAGGTAAATAAAATAGAATCATAATATAATAAAATAGAACTATTTATTGTACACACGACCAAGAAGTTAGTGGGCAGACTTATTAATTAATATTTTAAATACATTACCAATAGCTACAGGGATACAAATTTTAGTATCAAGCAAAAATTACAAATGTTTTGAAAAGAAAAACTGGGTATGTGCTTGAAAATTTATGTATTTGAGTTCTTATTTTAAGAGCATAATACTTATAACAAAATGCTGACAGAAAAAGGTCTCCGTGCGGATTTACTTTATTTTTGTTTATAGCAATTATCTAAGCGGGGATTGTGATGTTTTATTTCTACGTAAACAATTACACAAATAAAAAAATATTCTTGTAAGTCGCATTTGAATTTAATGAAAGTATACATTTTTCCTCAAAGCCTTAGATGAGAGATACAGCGACAATAGCCGACCTCCTTGACTGAGATGCTCTAGCATAGTTGAGTCGGTACAATGCAGTTGAGGGACAGTAGTAAAGCTTTTTATTTGCTTTTGATATTAATATTATTTGATGTTACCGTGGATTTGCATTTGTTTGAGCATACTATCAAGATATTTCTTTCTTCTATTATTTTTGTTATGTATTTGTTTAAAAACGAATAATGTCTGTAAAAGGCACAGAATCGATAATGTAAAGGCCAACCATTACATTATAATAGTAGGCACAGTTATACAATATCTTAAAATTATTTAAGATATAAAAGCAGACAACTAATTACAAAATCTTTTGAAGAGCTAAACTTATGTAAGATTAAGTATCTGTATGTTAATTAGTTACTACCTTAGGCCGACTATTCTAATGATTTTACCGTAATCTTTAGGTATTACATCTATCTTTTAAAATCCGGTTAAGTGCAAAGACGGATATTTTTATCAGCCGACTAGCCATGAAGCAGACACTAAGACATAAGAATGACATGCTTTATCAAATAATTTTTTGGCATTAATTTATTGATACATTTTGATTTAATATATAAAATGTTTTTTTTTTATATATATGACATGATGCCGGAGCCATAATTGAACAGTTAAGTACACATTTTGTATTGTTTTGTTAAAATTGTATACTTAGTATTGTTAAAATTATACATTGTTGTGATTTGTGAAATAGAGGTATAGTGTGAACTCCTGTAGTAAATTAAGTTCATCTTACTTTATACTTATAGCAAATATTAACAGTTTATATAATACCTACATAGAAACATTTATCACAGTTCATATGTTGCCTTTACCTTTTGTAGCAATATGCAAATTGAGGCAGCCTGTAAAGCACACATTTTAGTTTTTATTTTTTCTTTACAACATAGAAAGCTGTAAGTAATTAATTACATATAGAGTGAATAAAAATATTTTCATTTTTCATTTTCACTATACCTGTCATATTATAAAAAGCAGCTAAGGTCAAAACATAAAAGTTGTGTTTTGAATTTATTTTCTCCTCTAAGTGCGTACATTAGTACAAGCAGTAGGTAAGCTCTCAAGTAGGATCAATACGTGCGTGTCTTCTGATAGGATCAAATAAGAGACGCTTTGATGCGCCCCAAAGTGCGTAAAGTGATTCCGACGACACGCTTCTAATACAATATAAAAAATGAATGACATGTATGTATGCTTGTGCAGGTATGTATAACTTCAACCGCAGTTTATATATTGCTGTAGTAACTAGTATGTATACTGTAGTGATAAGTATGATTTATTGTTTTTGTGGCCTCATGGCTAGATTTATTTTAGAAGCTCTAAAATATTAGTGCACAAGAGTTACTTTTCAAATTAAATACGAGTGGCGCTGTTCACATTTTTTTTTTGTTCTTGTCATGATCTGCAATCAGTTGCAAGGCAACTATGAGCAAATGGGTTGAATGCGGTAGGTTTTGTAGAGTGTGTTTCCCATCGGAGACAACTACTCGTTGCTATATTATGTACTTTGCTCGAGAATAACACGCCGCCTCAGACGAGTTTTGTTGATGCCATGTACCAATTTGGCTGCCAGGACATTAGGGTGTTTGGCCAGTCGTTTTTTGTAGGTAACACATTATGCCGAATTTCTTCTTTTACTGTGTGCATCGCTAAATTCTCATGTATCTCGGTGTTCCTGACAAACCATGGAGCATTTGAGATTGTTCTCAGCATAACATTCTGAAGACGTTGAATAATATTCAGATTTGAGTCACTAGCGCTACCCCAGAGCTGAATACCGTATAACCAAATTGGCTTGAGAATGCTTTTATATATTAAGAGTTTGTTGTCTGTTGAGAGTTTTGAATTCCGTCCAAAACTCCAGTAGAGATTTTTGTAGTGGATGTTGAGTTCGTCTCTTTTCTTCTTAAAATGGTCCTTCCACGTCTAACGCCTATCCAGGTGAATTCCCAGGTATCTCACGTTATCACAATGGCGCAGTGTATTGCAACCTAACCTGACGGATGGGCAGTTATCTCTTCTAAGAGTGAAAGTAATTTGAAGTGATTTATCATCACTTATACGCCATTGGTTGAGCCAATTTTGTATGTGATTTAAGCCTTCCTGTAGCATTGCAGAAGCAGTATTTGGGTCTTTGTCGCTGGCAAGGATGGCCGTATCATCAGCGTATGTAGCAGTCATGACGCCTGGGACTTCTGGCAGATCAGCAGTGAATATGGTGTATAATACCGGGCCGCGTATCGATCCTTGGGGCACGCCTGCCTTGATGTTGCATAATGGTGACATTGGACATCCCTCCCTCACCTGGAATAGTCTGTTACTCAAGTATGACGATAGGAGAAGATAGTAGCTATGCGAAATACTTGACTTGATCTTATAGAGTAGCCCCGTGTGCCAAACCCTATCAAATGCCTATTTAATGTCTATAAAAGCCGAAAAGCAGTATTCTTTGTTTTCGAAGGCATTTCTTATAACGTTAGACACTCTGTGGACCTGTTCTACGGTGGAGTGTTGTTGCAGAAAACCAAACTGGTGGTAAGGAATTATATTATTGTCTGCAAGTAAAGGGATAATTCTGCGTAATAAGATCTTTTCGAACAATTTAGACAGTGTAGGCAGAAGACTAATAGGTCGATAGGAGGTGATTTCATGGGCAGGTTTACCCATCTTTCGTATCATCATTATTTGGGAGACTTTCCAAATACATGGATAATATTGTACTCGTAGAATACCATTGAAAAGAAGAGTTTGGAACGTCACTGCTTTTTTTGGAAGGTTTTTAAGTACTTCTGTTGTAATTAGATCAAAACCAGGCGCTTTCTTGTCATTTAATTTTTTGTAGGTTTTATTTTATATGAACAGGTAGTTAGAAATGGATATGAATGAATTAATAGTATGGATTAAAATTAAAGACATTTACATTGAATCACATCATCAGCATAAAGATATTCTTTAAGGGACGTAGACGTTGCCTGAAAGAGGGCTTAGCTTAAATTTAGCGTTCTTAATAGGCAGGTATTTTGAATTAGTTAAAAAAATAAAATTATACGATGTCAATAATGTACTAAATTAGCAATTTTAGAAAAAAAAATCTTATACAATATATTTTGTAATAGGAAATTGGAGTATGAATTTGAAAATATTTAAACTTTGTATACCTATAACTTAATATTTATATTAGTTCGGAACTGTGACCCAGCAAAGTCCTTTAATCACTCTCAACGACACCCATGGGAAGTAAGGGCTTGCGAAAACTCGAGTGCACTAAATATTAAAAGGGTCAATATAATACCATGAGTTTCAGTATTTAACGACCTAAGCAGTTAATACAATACATATCGTTTCTCTGTCATTTCAGAATAGGGAAAAAATATTAAGAACAGAGAAATTACTCACCTGAGGCCCTAAACAAGTGGCATGAATTTCTAATCTCTTTATAGAATCAATTTAAAAATGTATGAGATTGACATAGACTAACGCCATCATTGTCATTAGCTTATGTCAAACCCATACATTTTCAAATCTATTCTATGAAGAGAATAGAAATCTATGCCACTTGTCTAGGGCCTCATACCTGTTTAAGGAGACTGTGCCAGTTGCCATGAAATATTCAAAAGCATGATTCTGACAAGGATTCCAATACGCAAGACTTTAGGATAGAAAGATGAGACGATGCCCCACCTACGTATAAATGCATAACGTTGGCTACAAAAAAAATAGTCTTCTATCAAAACTTGAACTAGAAGACGTCAAGCACATTCCAATAAAGATTGATACTAAGTCTAGAGATTGTGTAGGTAAACGGAAGAGCTTAACACAAAATACTACAAAGGGTCAAGAGCGCTGGCTTGGTGGGGTCATCCTGAACTTTAAGTCACTAATTTTGTAACTTGCACTATTTGATTCAATACCCACCGTACTTGTCTTATATAAATTTGAACTTCTATCACTTCTCTATGACGTAGCAGCTCTACTTCCGTAGTGAACTTGCTAATGCTTCTCGATTATTTATGTGCTTTATTTATGTTGCGATAGCTCTTTACAAAAGCTGATGTACTCTATCTTTTATTAGAGTACATTTTACCATCAATTTTATTAAAAGCAAAGTCTAAAATTTTACTTGTGGACGCGGTCTTATTGACCGCGAAGCAACATTTCGAGAGAAATAAATTTATAGTTTAGTGCAGGTACTGTTGCGGATAGGTGAGAAGAATTCCTTGCACTAAAAATACGCTGCGGTAAAATTACTTTGCGCTAAATTCTGTCTGAAGAAAATTTATATTATAACCTGTTCTATAAAATTCAACTACTATATTGTAAAGATGTCTCGGAATCAGTACCTTGAGTTTTGAAAATGTTCAATTGTAGAATTGGCAATTGTAAAAGTGAATGATAGTATCACCAAGATTAAGAAAGACAGGAATTGAAAAACACACAAGTAATTCAAAAAGGAGAAACTTATAAGGATACTTTATATCAAATTAATTTTTTACCTTGCTTTCAGAGAAGTTCTACGAGATCTACACAAAATTAAAGTGAACAATAAGACACATCTTAAAAAGAAGTAAATACCTAAAGACGAAATGTTTAAGATATTGGCGTTTACTTCAGCCACAAGGACCTATCTTTTTAATTGAATGGAACAGGCAGCCATAAATTATCATACAGTGCTAATAAATTACACTTTATAAAACATTTCTTTACCTTTTATTACTTTATTATATGTGCAGTTGGCTATTTAAGTAAATATAATGTCACCAAAAACAACTTGTAAAAAAACCAAACCTCGCAACTCAGTTCTTCCACCGTCAGTTAATTTATATAGTACTTACTTAAAGGACCTTTTGTCTTAAGTTATTACGTATTTAGCTAACCTAACAACATCTTATAGTGACCATATCAATATTAAATAAAAAAACCTGTGGCACTCGGGACTGCCGCGGTAAAGCTATTGCATAGCATTTTTTATCAACTTATGCAATTATAATTATTTATTTAAGCAGATTTTTTTTTTCTTTGATACTAATTCAAGTTTTCTTTGATATTAATTCAAGTTACACTTTTTGAGCGTGGTGACCGATAAGAAAACATTTTTTTTTTCTTTTATTAAATAAATGAGAAGTTAATATGGTTTAAAATATTTTTATTATCTTACAATACATGTAGGCTGGGCAGCGTTCGGGAAGCTACAACATATCTTCTCGTCCGCACTACCGCAGTGTCTTAAGACCAAGGTCTTTGACCAGTGTGTGTTGCCAGTGATGACATACGGAGCAGAGACGTGGTCGCTAACTATGGGTCTTATCCGAAGGCTCAAAGTCGCTCAGAGGGCGATGGAGCGGGCTATGTTAGGCGTCTCCCTGCGCGATCGTTCGAGAAACGAAGAAATCCGCAGGCGAACCAAAGTGACTGACGTGGCTCGCAGAGTTGCTTCTCTGAAGTGGCAATGGGCAGGACACATAGCTCGCAGAACTGACGGCCGCTGGGGCAGAAAGGTTCTAGAGTGGCGACCACGTACCGGAAGACGCAGCGTGGGCAGACCCCTCACAAGGTGGACCGACGACCTTATAAGGGTGGCGGGTAACCGATGGATGAGGGCGGCGAACGACAGGCTACGATGGCGAAAATTGGGGGAGGCCTATGTCCAGCAGTGGACGTCTTTTGGCTGATATGATGATGATGATGATGACATGTAGGTTATTCAGGAATTTGTATCATGCTACTAAATATTTTTACTCCGAAAAAAATAAAACTGGGACATTACATTACATTGATGCATTATTACACGTTATTAAAACCTTAAATCAAATCAAATCAAATCAAATCAAATAGTTTATTTGCGTTGTACAGGTACATATAGTTGTTACATAAATGGTGCATTGGTTCACTGTACACTACCTTTTCAGGTGTGCAAATTTTATCGTGAAGAATGTAGGTGCTTCATAGTACACAAACAAACAAAATAACTATTCTATTCTATAGTCTGATTAATTACAAATAATTCTTATACATTAAATAGCAATATTCAATAATTCAATAATTCAATAGTAATACATTCTAAGCACATCATTATAATTCTATTTAAAGCATTCTAGCAGTCATTCAATGGTCAATATAATTATAATTTAATCTCTAATGTCGGTAATAAAATCATTTATTGAATAATACGTCTTATCTATTAAATATGTTTTAAGCATTCGTTTAAATACATTAATGTCAGTAACACTTCTTATTTTATTTGGTATCCTATTATATATTTAGGCCATACCAATAACATTTTTATGGAACAGCGCCGTGGTGTGAGGTTGTATATGTATTTTGTTACACTGTCTCTTGCTATTTAGGTTTTGAAATAAAATTGGATGTGATTTAACGAAAATGGCGAGCTCATAAATATAAAGGGATGGGAGAGTTAAAATCTTTAATTCTTTAAAATGAGCTTTACAGCTGGCTGGTAGTCTTAACTTACAAACTGCTCTCACGCACTTTTTTTGGGCCTTAAAAACTTCTTCTCTGTCAACAGAGTTCTCCCAAAAAATGATGCCATATCTTAAAGCCGCAGAAACATAAGCATTATAAGCAGTCAGTACAGTACTTAGACTTACAACTTTAGAAAGCATATATAACGCATAAGAGAACTTGTTAAGTTTTTTGCATAACAAGTCGACGTGCGTCCTCCATGACATGTCATCATCAATCCATAGACCTAGAAATTTTTTGTGTATTTGACTTTGTAATCTGCTGTCCTGTATAGTTAATATTTAAATTCAACGCTTTTGTCCTCTGTTTGTATTCTACTATCTTGGTTTTATCTAAATTTATAAGTAAGTTATTTTTGTTCAGCCATTCAAATACAGATCTAATGGATTCATTGATATACCTTAGCTTCATTTCTATAGTTCTACCAGATATAATTTATCGCAAATGTGACAAAATATTTGGTTTATGTGTGGTAAAAATTAGCGCCACTAGTATTTATCCTGAGAAATACATTTTATGGTAGGCGGAGTGGGAGGTGTTGGTGTGGTTTTATTTTCGTAACGGAATTTCTTGATTCGGAATTTCTCAAAGCCCGCGATAAAAGCTTATGCAATAGCTTAAAATCTTTTATGTTTAAAATAAATAGATTAACTGGCAATGACACTAAAAAATCAAATATAATATAATATTTTATGTACTAGCTGTTGTCCGCGACTTCGTTCACGTGAATGAAAATGAATTGAACTCAGATGTGTGCATGTATGAGAATATTGCCTGTCTGATCTTACGGCAATCGCACATTATATCAGTAATAAATATCAGTATAATCCGTCTCTATGCCAAATCCCATTTAAATCTATTCACCCACTAAACTGACGAAATTTCACAAAAACTTGCGACCCCTATTTTCCTACTTAATAAGGGTCGTTTCTAAATATTAAAAATGAGTATTTTTTAGTAATTACTATAAAAACTATAGATGTTTCATGCAAACTTTGACACCCCGTACTCTTCGCAAAATTCTCCAAATTCTTGAGATTTCGTGATCAGTGAGTGAATGACCTTTCGCTTTTATATATTATATAGATAGATTACTTGTCTTGTGAGCTATATTGTGTTTTCAAGCGATTTTTTTGCAATTAATTTTTTTTTCGTTTTTCCTTGACTAAACACTAATTGTAGATCTTTTGTCCGTAGTACAATTCAGTTGTCCGGTCAACCAGACTATGGATAAAAGGAATTATCCATGGTACAGTTTAACGGACTATGGATTTTATTTATTTGTCCATAGTACAATTGATCGGAGTACGGAAGATCTAGTGCTTAAGCTAGATAACATATGTCGCTAAATTTGAAGGTTCTATGTCAGTTAAAAGTGACTAAGAGTTTTGATGATCGGTCAGTCTGTTAGTGAGTGATAAAATACGAAACTTTGGTTAGTTATAATTCTTAAACTACTGGTTCAAATTGAATGAAATTTGAAATATACTGTGTTTATACAATGTCTACATGGTAACTGAAAATTCGCCTTTCTAGTTTTATTCACAACGAAGTTATAGGAGGTCAAAAATCAGAATTGCTTCGAGAAAAGTATGGTAATCGTACGGCCGTGTCGCTTTTGTTACTCGACTTGGAGATTATACAGAGCATAATGAAAGCCGAGTTGCTTTTTCAGGGGAGATTCAACCTTTACGGCGATCAAAATCGAAGAGGAGAAATTAAAATCGATATTGAAATCATAGCAACTCCTTTCAATGAAAATTTATTAAAATCATGAACATTTCGATAGACCGAGTGGAAGCCGGCGCGTTGAGTAGGATTAATTTATAACAGACAGGTTCTTAGCACCTGTAGACGGGTTTATAAATGCTAATAATTTATTAAAGCTATATTTGTAT
Source organism: Parascotia fuliginaria (assembly GCA_963082885.1). Taxonomy (NCBI): domain Eukaryota; kingdom Metazoa; phylum Arthropoda; class Insecta; order Lepidoptera; family Erebidae; genus Parascotia; species Parascotia fuliginaria. The sequence continues at coordinate 15,279,215 of OY720172.1, forward strand.
ATTTTACTGTTGTTGAATAATCTGGGTGTAAGTACTTAGTTCTAGTTAATTGCTACCGTTCGACATAAGATTTATGGTTCCATTAGTAAGCCAGTGATCTTTATAAAAAACAAATTTACGCTTAAGTGGTCGCGAGAGCGTAAATAGGACAAGTAAATAAACAAAGCATGTATAACAATGGAAAAATCCTATTATTTAAATCTAAATATTTATTATGAATGTGAATGTTTGTTTGTGTGTGTGTACGTAAATCTCTTGAGCTATCAGTCCAGTTATAGAGAAAGGTTATAGGTTTTGTAGCATCACGCAGCGACAAAAGCAGAGCAGTAACAAAAGATGTAACTTAACGCGGGTGACACCGCGCTGTGGAAAGCTAGTACATAGTATATAATTATATATAACAGTAATGCCCAGAATTGTAGCTATAGCTTTAAAAGGTTTAAAATTGGTTCGTCACGTGAGAACACATGTGTTTTGCAGCAAGCTTTCTGATAGGCATAAGTGGCCTACTAAGTAATAACACCATAACATAAACATACCATAAAACCCAGCCTTTTACATTTTTTTTGTTTATGCTAAATGGGTGATAAATAAGCACGCGACATACCTGACGGATAGTATTACAGTAACTTAAGTAAGAATATGGCTTTGTTATCTAAGCTAATGATAGAAAAACAACCAGGCTGTTGGTGTTGTCGTTGTCCGTAGTGTATAATAAAATAATCTATATATTTAATATTATTATATAAAAGCGAAAGGTCACTCACTCATTGACTCACTCATCACGAAATCTCAGAAACTACAAGTGCTAGGGGTGTCAAATTTGCATGGAGGTTCCTTTTAGGACGTAGGTGCTCACTGAAACAGGATTTTGCGAAATTCGACCCTTAGGGGGGTGAAAAGGGGAGACAAAGTTTGTATGGAACAATGTGATTACTTGGTCCACTTCAAATTTTGCATAAACATTTTTTAGCAGAATTGTTGGAAGACGTGTTTCGTAATAATATAATATTAGCACAACTACACACAACGCTATCTAGACCCAAAGTAAGTATTATAGCTAAAATAAATAAAAAAGAACCCATAACACAGGGTTCTTTTTTTGTAAATACATACATATTATACATAGAAACACCCAGACCAATGCAAATAGACATGTTCATGCACCCAATTTTTTGCACTGAGTGGGACTTGAATCCGCGACCTCTGCGTGACAGTTCCACCGACCCACAGAGGCAGTCATACTATATAGATACTATCAGGTATTATACGTTTACGTAAAGAGTTATAACGCTATACTTTTGTTTGTTTATGTATACCCTCACCTACATTTTCTGCTGTTGAAATAATGTGCGAACGACGCATAAACATGTAAATATGTTTTTAACTACAGTTACAACATATGTATATACATCCTAATAATATTATAAATGCGAAAGTTTGTGTGTGTGTGTGTTTGTTACCACTTAACGCCTGAATGGGTAAACCAATTTCGATGAAAATTTGTATGTAGATAGATTCGGTGCCGGAAGCGGACATAGACTACTTTTTATCCCGAAAGTCGGTCTGGTTCCTGAGTGATGCAACAAAACAATAAAAATATTTTACGCGCGGGCAAAGCCGTGGGCGCAGCTAGTGTTTATACGAGTATAAATAAAGACCTATATAAAATAAGCAAACCTCGTATATTACTGCGAATTGCACAATATAAAGTCACAAAACACCTAATAGACCATTTAATTTGATACAAACACAAGTTTAATGTTAAAGACAACAACTAACAAAGAAAAGTGAGTCATAAGAGCATATTATTCAGTACAATACGTAATAAAAGAGCTTTAACATCATATAAGCCTCTTAGAATAATGAATAACAAAGGCAGTAAACTGTCGGTTATCACCGTCCGCTGTGTTACAAAGAAAATCGGATGAAGATGGCACATAAAATCAACAATCACGAAACAATGAGAGCTTTTTCTTGCATACTTGAATACTTAATAAATGCTGATAAATGAGCACTTTTGCTAGCCTACTAGCGTAATAAACTAAAAGTTGAGCCAATGGTGGCAACAGTCCATATGATTTTTTTTATACAACTTTTGTGGCAAACAAGTATACCTGATGGTAAGTGGCAACGGTAACCTATAGAGATAACTGTTTTTTCCAAGCATCGCAGAAGTAATAATGCTTAGAAAAAATAACGAAGCCATTGCCGACCACGGAGAAGGGGATGAGGAAGGAAAAGGGAAACGGAAGAGAACTGAAGGGTATTCGGGCTGCCGGCACTCTCACTCACCGAACGAAACACATTAGCATGAAAACTAAATATTCTTACGTCGAATCTCTATGAAAGGGTAGTACTTCCTGGTAGATCCGGCCCGTTCATGCTGAAACCACCGTGGATCTACTACCGTGAAAATGATCGTGAATGTGATGGCAAGTAGTAACTACCTAACACATGGCAACCATGCGCACTAGGGTCACAACTGTCTATGTCTCTTTATTAGTGTGTCTGTGTGACTGCCACCATTTATGATATCTATTGCTGGCTGTATGCTATACAAAACTTTCCTTAAGAGCGCTGGAAACCACTAGTTAACAACAGGATTAAACCTAGCCTCTTCTAGTATAAAAAAATGTCCTGAAATTAATGCCAATATTTTTTTTGGTACAACCATCCCATTGTGGACCGTAAGCGATAAGAAGGAAAGAACGGAATCTTTCCTAGTCGATTCAGATTATTTATGCAGAAACCAACAAATACTTACTACAATTATTATATATATACTTTCTTTTCTTTTATGGCCGACAGTGACAGACGAGCGAACAGCCCACGTGATGGTAAGTGATAACTGGCGCTCATGGACGACTCAGCGTCTCTGACATTGCGCCTTTAATACCAGGGACTCTGTAAAGCCGCTGCCTACCGTGAATGGAGTGGTGTAGGTAAGGGGATTAGGAAAAGTGAGAAAAAAGGAAAGGAGGGAAATAATGCCTGCAGCACTCTGGCTATGTTTGTATTTATTCCTTGACAAATGTAAGAATTATTGAAGAATAAAAAAGCGTTTTATCTAAAATATGAAAGCGCTTTGTTATTGTTTGCGGTACTAATATCTGAGAAAATGTCAGCTCAACACAATTTACAGAGACCCGCGTTCTACCACAAACTACCGATATTTTTGTTCACGAAAATGTCAAAGAAAATTTTATCGCCTCATAAATGCATGGAATTTTTATAAGAAAATATTGACTTATAGAAGATAGTTCGCTTTTCTCAAAGGTTCAATAAATAATGATGAATTGACATGTTCCTAGAGACTAGATTCTACTGAATATTTCGTTTAAACGAAGATATAAAGTGTATAAGATATATCTTTATTAAGTACTGTAACTTTGTAATTTTGTACCTACATTAATATCTATCGTATAACGTACATGATTTATGTACTAGGCCTAAAACTCTCCTGTAAGTATGTATACCTATATTTATAACATCTATTATATTATACTACTTATATTTTACTTTTTATAATACTCGTTCCTTATGGTTCCACACGGAGTGCTATTGTATCTATTTAAGCATATGTATCTTATAGAAATAAAGAGAATCATAAAAGTACAGTAAATAATAAATTCATAAAGTTACATCGGATTTTACTTACAGCGTGTCAAACGTGAGTTATTTTGTACAGCTGAATAAAACGAGCAAGAAATAGAGCAAGAATAATGTTACATACCTATCTATACTATTATACTGGCTGAATTTTTAGTGGTTTTACAAACTTCGTACTTTTCTTCTTTCAATGTATTACTAAGTCTATATCAATATCCTAGATCTACAAAACCAAAAATTAGAGAACTAGACAAAACTCGAATAAACGTCGTGTACAATTGAGGTATTGCAGTAGGTACAGTACTTGTCAGGGCAAGGACCGCGCCGCGCGAGCGGCCGTGTGGCCGGCTTGTGTGTGCCGTGCCTATCAGTTGCTTTTGTTATGTCGCACGTCACATCATCGATGTATTGATGTGTGCGTACGCAGGTTCATATTACGAATTCTTACTTTTTTTACTTTTATTCCGAGTATATAATATTATAATAATAATACCAACCTGCTTATTGTCCACTGCAGAGCTAAGGCCTCTTCTCATATAGAGAAGGTATGAGCATGATTATTGCTCATGCCACGCTTGCTCAAGGCAGATTGGCAATTTCAGACTTTTAAAGTCCGTGTTTCCTCACGATGTTTACGTTCACCGTCAGTCAGAAATGTTCAAAATAAACTTAGAAAGTACATATGATTTGAAAAATCACATTGGTACTTGCCCGGATTCGAACCCACTACCTCGTGTTTACGAAGCGGGTGCCATATCCAATGAGCCATTTCAACAACTATTTACTAATTGCGAATATTGGCACAAATTAATTAATTTTTATTTTTTTATTTTACTGTTTATATGCATATGTGTAATTTAACTGATTACTATTACCAAGAAAAAAATGTAAAACCACTAAAATTTATCGGTGTATAAAGCGGAAGAGTTTCTTTGTTTGTTTGTTTATTTGAAAGCGCTAATCTCTGGAGTCGGATTTGAAAAATTCTTTTTTTTAATAGTTTAAATTTTGTTTTATGTAACATCACGTCACTGACGACGGGACCAGAGCAGTAAGCAATGACGCGGTTGAAACCGCGCCGCGGAAAGCTAGTTTATTGTATTCATAATACGGAAACGGGATGTATTTTCAGTCATTCAGTAGCTAATTATTTGACCCATATAGCCTCTTCTGGTAGGTCAAATATGGTTAAGATCGTAAATCAAAAGTTTCCTTGTGTGGATCGGTGGTGATTCTTCAATATGCCCCGGGGGAGCGCGCTACATAGTCCCATCTGAATATTTCTTGTGTTTGGTAAAGTAAAATGCCGCGCCCGCAAGCTAAAATTTTGATGCAAACGTTGTAAACATATTGTATTTTTTTGATAATATAATTTGAGACTTATAGAATAGCTCTGTACAGCTTTTAGTAACTTGCCTTGTTGTGATTTAGTAAATTAATTTTATTTATTGCGTTTTTATGCTTTCTGTGAAAATTCGTGTATTTTTAACCGACTTCAAAAAGGAGGAGGTTATCAATTCGGGTCGTATGTTTTTTTTTTTTTTTTTTTTCTTTTGTATGTTTGTTACCTCATATCTCGGTCATTTATGAACCGATTTGAAAAATTTTTTTTTATTTGAGAGGGTATACTCTGAAATTGGTCCCATTTTTTTATTATAAGAAATGGTTCAGTGGTTGTATGTTTGTTACAACTTAACTCCGTCATTTATAAACCAATTTGGAAAATTCTTCTTTTATTTGAAAGGGTATACTCCGAAATGGGGTCCCATGTTTTTTTTATAAAGAATAATTTAATATTTTGTAACAAATCGTTTGCAAGAAGTGAAGACGTGTAAAGCAACACGTCGATGTCTTTTGCGACGAATTATCTGACATTGACATGTCCATGCTACAAGTGCGAAGTGATTTTCAAAATTCATTTTTTGTTAGAAACGAAGTAGCCCTGGATGAGTGACCATAATTATGCATTTTTTGTATATCTGAGCGATTGCTCGGTCAGTTAAATTATGATTTTTGATGATTCTTTATTGTTGGTAGATCATCACTTTTTTGTTTTGATTTGTGGTTTCTGGGATTCAGGGTTTAGCGATCGAGAAAGTGTTGACAAGGACCTTATATTTCTATTTACAATCTTACCTCTCGTCTCTACTTTCTTTCAAACGGCGCGGCGCTGTCTCATTTGCGCAGCACGTTTAGTAGGTCTACCCATATTGAATATATTTATACACAATTAATTCCCACTAAAAGTTTAAAAATAAAATTATTTTTAGAAAAAAAATGAAAACCGACTTCAAACAACACCTACATGTTCAATCCTTAACTAAAAAGTAGAAAATAATATTTTAATTACTTCATAGCAAAGAACATTAAAGGGGAATCAACGCAATCCTTGATACCTATAATACTCTACTATTTATAGTTTTTAATCAGTTATTTTGGAGTCGGTGCCAGCCAAGAAGGTTCATAATAACCTTCATAAAAATAACCTACCTACTAGCAAAAAAAACCTTCTTGATTAATCTATTAATACATGAATGAAAAATATAGATTTAATACAAGAAATCGAACGGAATCGGATAAGTGCGCGTCAAATTTTTTATGTATATCTGAACACAACTATCAATGACGTCTGCGTTCACGAGTATGACCGCGTTCGGGTAGTGCACTCAGGCATATCCCCCACGCGTGCAATTACCGCCCCGTGCACTACAAAAGTTGGTTGCAAAGACAGAATTAAAGATCCTTCTTGGCTGGCACCGACTCCAAAATAACTGATTAAAAACTATAAATAGTAGAGTATTATAGGTATCAAGGATTGCGTTGATTCCCCTTTAATGTTCTTTGCTATGAAGTAATTAAAATATTATTTTCTACTTTTTAGTTAAGGATTGAACATGTAGGTGTTGTTTGAAGTCGGTTTTCATTTTTTTTTCTAAAAATAATTTTATGGACATTATAACTTGTAAAATTTGATGATTTTATAAAAAAAATATTTTGTTACAAAGTTCATAAATTGCTGTGATTACTTATATACCTACGAAAAAAGCTCATCTTTTTTTGGGAAAGCTAACACATGATAATATATAAATATAAATATGCATTTAAAGATTGTAGGTATATTGGAACAAAGTTTCTGAAACAAAGCATCTAAGCACGGTATAATTAATGAATTACTTAATAATTTTTTTAATTTACGTTCCAACAAATATTAATGGATTTTGTACCTGTTTAATCTAAAATTTGCTAAAACGTTACCGTCAACTCTTTTGGGTGTCAAGATAACTTCGTTAATAGATGATCGATGGACCGTCGTGAATCAGATTTTATCGGAAAAATCGTAGGTAAGTACTTTCACGTCAGCATATTTTTTACCCATTAGCGCCTCAAGTAGGTACCGTCTTTCGTTGAATATAAAAAAGACTATGTAGTTTCATATTATTATAATTGTGATTCAGTGCGCATAAATATTGTAAAACCTATATGATCTTAATATCCAGGTAAAATATTGAAAAATTAATATTTAATTTATAATAGTATAGCGAAAAGGCAGGCAATAATGGTTGTGGTAAACAAGCATGATAATTACGTGCTCGTGAATTTTTTTTATAATATTATATACTTGAATTTTATTTTTATGTAACCTTGTACATTATGTATTAGACTTAGTACAACGCTTTCATAGTAGCACAAAGTTTTAATCATAATTTTCTTTCTTGTAATTAATTTTTAATAAAGACACTTAACTGCTGTGTCACTAATAGTATTAAACAATAGACAATTTATAATAAAAATGTAACGATATTTTGCGATATTACAAATGCTAACTAAAATTATATAGGTCCTTTTATAAGACCTAGAAATATATGTATCTACTAGCTGTGCCCGCGACTTCGTCCGCGTGGAATAGTGATTATGGGCAGCATTTTTTGGATATATCTTTTGGTTTGTTTTGAATTATAAACATCTTCGTTTAGGTGAATAAGAAAAATCTTTACAGTAAATGCTTCTCTATCTACGATATTAGACGTATAGCCATCGCGGATCAAAGCCACACAGGCTGCTAGGATTACTTACACGTGGCAAATCCACATAAAGCTGACCATGCGAAAAACAGTTAATATTTAGATCTACACTCATTAATTGTCATCGCGAAACATAGGCTCACTGGAAACTGATCTCGTTTAAAACTAAACGGGAAATTGTTTGGAATGAAAGGAATCCGAGGAATAAAAACGCTATAAGTTTTTTTTTTTTATATTAGTCTGCCAAAGTGCCTCTACTCTGGCTGATGGTAAGCAGTCAGTGGAATTCAGAAGTAGTGGACACCATTCCAAAAGCCAAACTACTGGTATGGTGGCCTCCACTATGGCGGCTTAGTGAGATGCTTCTTCACGCCTCGCTTAAAAGTCCCAGGATGAAAGTTAGGTGGGAACACATGCGCTGGTAAAGAGTTCCAGGCTTTAATTGAGCGACAAAAGTATAAAGTGCTGAACCGTTTGGTTCGAGACCCTTTAGATTGCACTGTGAAAGGGTAGCACTTCAGTCCCGCACGTGAAGTTCTGGATAAAAAGGGAGAGGGTAGAATTAATTTAAGGAGCTGTTGAGAAGACTGTCCGTGGTAAAGGCGATAGAAGACGGCCGTTGAGGAGGCGATGTCTCTTCGCAGCTGTAAAGGCTCAAGGGTCTTAGGCCTCCGGGCTTCCATGATAAGGACTGCTCGCAACAGGCCGCCGTACCGTCTCGAAAATGGTCGCCGGGTTCCACTATCCGGTCACCAACCTGCACGACGAACCACTCCGAGATTATGCGCAACCTGGTGGGGCAGTCTCTTTTTTTTTGGTTGGGTCTAATTGGGTCCTTGTACAATGCCGCGGGCGGCCAGCGGCACCACCGTTTATACGGGTCTCCCTGGCTGGCGGGTTGACCCACATACCACCCACACAATGACTCCGCGGATACTCAGCTGGTCCCACACATGCTGCGAGGTCAACGCCATCTAGACCCAAAGTAAGCATATTATATGCTTGTATTATGGGTTCTAGAATACGGATAAACATACTTAAATACTTTTATTTTTGTAAATAGATACATATTATACATATAAACACCCAGACCAATACAAATAGACATGTTCATGCTACAAATATTTGCACTGAGCGGGAATCGAACCCGCGACCTCACAGTCCATACACAGTACCACCAAAATACAGAGGCAGTCGATTTCCCCCTGACTTTCCCCTCCCTTTCCCCTGACTTCTCCCTAACTACCCCCGCACTTTCCCCTCACTTCTCCCTTCCTTTCCTCTTCCTCCCCCTCCCTTCCCCCTCCCTCCAAATTTCAAGTCGCCAACTTCAAAAGCAAAGATCTTTCCATACAATATTTCATCCCTTATTTCACTCCTATAAATCCACCCCAGTAAAAAAAAATTATGAGCGTATTTTTTATTTAAATAAAAAATACGCTAAAGATAAAGATAAAGACTGTTTAGAATGACAGGAATCCGAGGAATAAAAACACTATCAGCTATTCCGCAACCTGTTAAAATATCTGCTTCTATAAGATTTCGTAGTAAATTAACGAATGTTCGATGTGATTCTTTAAATTGGCATAACTTTTTTATTTATGAACCGATTGACATGAAACAAACACTAAATGTTTAGTGAAGCTTACCACTATATATTAGTGAAAACCATATTTAAATCGGATAAGCCGTTTCTGAGATTAGCGTGCACAAACGCACAGACAGACAGACAAACAGACAAACAGACAAACAGACAAAAATTTTAAAAATCATTGTTTTGGGTTCTATTTGCGTTGATATAGGTCCCAATAGTATTTTTTCTCATATATCTTCCATGTACAGACAGCGATTGGTTACATTTTTATTATATGTATAGATTCACAAAGAACTCATTGGTTTTATTTGATTTTTTACCACTCAGACTATGTCCGCTTGCCAGCTGAATAGCACTAGCTTTTAACGAGTTTTACTTCAAGAGCCTTCAGAGCAGTTATTATTATCCGTCTTTGACTTACTATAAATTAATTGCCACTTTAACTTTTAATGCTTATTTTTTTTACAATAATGAATAGATCATTAATACCCGTAGCTAGTCTATTATACATATTTTTGCTGCTTTCATAGAAGCTAAAAGTTGTTATTAGCACAATAGTTTTCGAAATCTTGCAAGCCGTTATTACAAATAATTTAATTTAGCTATTGTTATCTGCAATTTCATGAAAACATTCTACACATTTGTAGTACTATTAAACGCAAAGCTTTGTTATTATCGAAACATTCAAAAATAGCTTAGTATATATAAGAATTTAATGCAGCAAAGCAGCGGTAAGTCAAGACACTAATACCTTTTCCACTAAACAACCCGAAGAATACTTAAGTTTTTTCGACTTGTTCCGGAGGAACGACTCGGTACCTACTTGTCGAGAGTTTATAGAGAAAGTTCCTCGATGCGCTAGTATGCTGGTCTAGTGAAATATTCACCTTGTTAGAAAACCGCAAGAGACGTCGGCGAAAATGAAAGAATAGAAAAGTTGTCTCAAGTTAACTTATTGAATCAAACTTTGTCGTATGTAGTAACAGCATTGGTATACTGTATTTTAACATTATTTAAACAATCATACTTATCTTAATACATTACCTGAAAACGTTTACTGCAAAAAAAAAACATACGACCCGAATTGATAACCTCCTCCTTTTTGAAGTCGGTTAAAAATATAGGCCTCTTGTTTAGCAGACGGGTTAGTGACCGCAATAATATGATAATCAGTGCCTGCGCTTCAGTACGTTGCTTGGTATACTCTTAGTCGTTACTTACGACACCCATGGGAAGAGATGGGATCTCCCTTTATGTACACACTAATACTGGACGTATCAGGTTGTACTTATGAATGAAGTGATGATGATAGCAACCGTGCTGCAAACTACAGGCCCATCTCCGTTTTAGTTTTTAATTTTTTTTAATTCTTTAAAAATAATTTAGATTTTCGAGATCATACCATATATACCATAGTATATCAAATATATACCATATCACTGCAATGCAAAGAGTAATGGTAACAGAAAATATATTGTTATATGTTAAATAATTTTTTACCAGATATGCTAAGGTTCCATTTTACCTAATTGCTTTCATATTGCGATAAAATGACTTAGTACTACCTAATTGTGTCATTACCCGGTTTCATTATCCGGTTTCATTAAACCGGATTATATAAATAAAAGGATGGTACAGGATAAAGAATATATTTCTATGTAACCGCAGTGAACACTGTACAGGCCATTTTTGTTTGCTGTTATTGGCTCTAAAGAGCAGTAAACAAAAAGCGATATGACAGACAACATTCAGGAATAAAATATAGTTTTTATGTTTTCGTGGTTTCTTTACTTGTTTACGTATGGCAGAGTATTTCAATCTACGCTCAATCAATTTGCATGGGGCCTACATCGACCCGCTTCAACGACAAACTTTAGAAGGGCCTACCCTTTTATTCTCAAGTTATGTGATTGAGCTCATCGGTATTCCTCTCGCGGACTCTCAAGTTTTATACTTAATAAAAGACACGCACACGGCACAAATAATGCGGGGGCTATTTTGTACTATAATAACACTCTTTATTTCAACAAAATAAATGTAAGTACAAAACGAAGGACACTCATCTAAATGAACGTCACGTAATAATTTTAACAGGGTTCTCGTTTATAACGTAGAGGTATTTATATCGAATAGGTACGTGCTATACTGATCTTTTGTATCAAAGAGCAGCTAATACTTGGGGTGAAGTTGCTTGTTACTGAAGCGTTACGTGGAATATAGTCGAAGTTTCGTCTACCATGTACAAACCTAACACTGTGCAAGTTTAGAGCAGCTTATTAATTTTGCGATATAAAAAATTAAAATTTGTATAATGAGTTTAATATTTTTATATGGGAAGAAAGACAGATTCCTCGTGCTTAGGTGTAGGTGAACGTATGTCGTATTTAAATGATTAGGTACGTATTAAGACAAGACAAGAAGGTTACAAGAGATAATTATAATTTTAAAATTTCTATTATCTGTAATATACTATTTAATTATTTTCACTGTATTGTGTTTATCGAATTATGTACAAATCCGCGGTGGAGGTTAATAGGTGCGACACCCTATTATTATAGCTATTTCCAACCTAACATTGTTTATTGTGCCTTGTAATTCAGTGTTCAGTTCTTTATAATGCAATTATATCACAGCTACGTAGTAGAACTACCATTTCTTGTTTTGTTTAAAAAACTTCTACTTTATTGTTTTCTACGAAGCATCAAACACGAACGGCTACAAAAAGCCGACCAAAAATTAATCTATTAAACAAAATAAGTCCTTTTGTTTCGCCGCAAAGCTCTTAATATAACTTTGGCAACACTAGAGAAGAAACAGATCATTAAGGTACTGAGATAATAATATTTCGTCTAGGTACATAAACTGAGTACAATTTTCAAAATGGAAAACGAGCCAATTTAAATTTTACGCAACACTCGGGCTCAAAAACATTTCGTACGGACACGAATTCCCTTTCTGCGAACGTCATGCGAATGAGCGTAAAAAGGAATTACATAGTAAAGCGATGCTTACTCTTTTTACAGCCCAAAGATCGAGAAAATAAGGTTCTTTTTATTGCTCTCTGTTTTACAGCCCTGGTAATAGGTGAATTTGGTGAATTCAGCGTCTGGAAATTCCTGGGTCGTGCACAACGTGGAGCGCATTGCACTACGTTCCGAATGGTCGTACGGAGCTAGAATTATATCTTTATGTTCCATAGTTACACTTTAGAATTTCAGATTGATGAAAAACTTTCATATTTATTAGGTCGGAATAACGATAGCACTAGCCTCAATTTAGTAACATCTTTACTTTCTTGACTTAAGACTTCAACCTCAATGCGTTGACTTATTACTTTTTCCAATACGGTAAGTAAGTTTATACGGTTGTAGATCCACGCTGATTTTAGCATGAATGGGCCGGATAGTCCGGGGAAGTACTACCCTCTCATAGAAGATCGACTTAAGAGTAGTAGTATCCGTACTACTGCGTTTCGTTCGGTGAGTGAGAGCGCCAGAGGCCCAATTTCCCCCATTTCCTCTTTCCTCACCTCCCTCATTCCCTTCTCCTAACCCCATTCCCAGCTGCCATAGTGGAGGCCACCGTACCAGCAGTTTAAGACGATGGCTTTTAGTATAGTGGCCGCAACTTCTGGACTCCACTGACTGCTTACCCTCAAGCGGGGTGGAGTCACTTTGGTAGGCTATAATATAAAAAAAAACAAGTAGGTACCTTTACAGGTTTTTAGTATACCTAATGGTGTTGATTTTGATGAAAATGTTGCCTTTTCATTGGTAATATTAGACAGAGAAGGCCTACCAAGCCTATTTTATTATTTTGAATATTTATGCATAATTACATAAACATGGAAAATTTTACTTGTTTATGCTATGTATTTAGTATAACTACATGAAATAAGTACTGTAAGAGTCAAGGAAATAAATCATTACGATGGTTTACTCTGTCATTACTGTGCTTACAGAGGGTATAATAGAGTGTCGCTATTTTTATTATATATTATCAAACATTCAAAGTCAAACCCATTTACTCGTTCAGATCGCTTACATAATATTAGACATTAAAAAAAAAAGTCAACTAACCGAGACTGCCAATTCTATGACATAGGTAAGAAGAACAAAGAACGAATTAAAAGCGTATAAAACTACAGCAGTAAATAGTAAATACATATTTTATAAATTCTACTAAAACTGGTAATAAAGGACATCTTATCTTTCCACTATTATTTTATTATAACCACACATAAACATAACAAACACAATAATGTAATTTAAACTTTTCGAAGTAAGTCCAAGCCTCGAGCGTAACACTGAAATTAAATTCCAATACCCATTGGCTTCAACAAGACCCGTCATAATCAATATATAAGGAAATAAGTTTACCGAGTCCCAGTCTACCAGGTCAAAGTTTTTTACTATTTCAATACTTTTTGTTATACGTATTTTAGTATTTAAAACTGCGAAGGCGAGAATTTGAATGAGAATTTCTGTTGCTGTGCGGTTTATTTAGAACGAAATAAAATGTGGCTGTAAAGGTTTTATGAGTAATTGGGATGGATCACGTCTGATATAGATTATGAACGTAAGTTTCATAATTTTTATTATATTGTTAAAATATTTTTTTTGATATCTTTGGTAACCATTGTTATAGAACAGTCTGTATTGCTGTTTTATTTGCAATACATTTTTGATGCCCTTCAAAGGTAAAAACACTACACCATATCTTGAGCTGTCTGATCAAGGATGTAGTACCTTCACATCACAGAAGACCGAAGCTAAGAAACTTTAGCTGTGCATTAAGGTGTTCGTTCCTAAGCTCGTAGCGAAAACAATAAGCTAAGCTGGTAATAAGTAAGCGGATTTTATTTCTTAAGGTGTAGTAACTAGAAAGTCTGGCATAGAAAATGTCAGTAAGTAGTTACAGTGTGTAATTGTTATAAAATGCCTTATTTCTCCTCTTGAGTACTATAAAATATGATAAATTTAAAGTAGACACAATTACGAAAATTTTAAAGTAATTTAGGCAAACTTAGACAGTTTAACAAAACAAACTTTTGTGAATTGTACCAATTTTTATCTCGGGTGGGAATAATCCAATTGAACGACATTCGGCGTAGGGACAAGGCAACCGTCATAACCAATAGAATACATTTGCAGTTCGCGTCAATATTCAAGTTATCAATAGGGATTAAATCAATATCAAAATGAAGAGAGAAATGCTCGTAATTTTTAGGCTGATCGTTTTGAAATACCCAAGAGTCCGAGTGATTACTGCACGTAAATCGCAGGTTAACTTTCAAAGCGATTCTAACATCGGCCCTAAAACCCAATTAACGTTTTGGTATTGGTTACAGGTAGTTTTATAGCTTTAAATGCTATTAAATCCTCATAAAAGTTTGATTACCAACGAAAACCGATATAAAAGGGTAATAGAAATTTTGCTGCTTCAACGGTGTATTCAAATTTTAATGAAAAGGTAAGCTAAATAGGAGCTGTGAAATTTCTCTTTATGATATAATTTTATGTAATTTGTCCTCAGGACAGTCTAACTAAGGAAGAACAGAGATGGTAGGTACAAAAGACGGCTCGCTTCACCTTTACTGAAGACAAGAGATATAAAAATACTATTAGATTAACGGTAATGCAATTAATGTCGCCGTTACTGATGCGCTTTGTGTGTTCTGATTTATTCGAAAAACTTTACGGCTACATAATTTTTGTCTTTTTATGCCTCATTTAAATCAAAATGTATTTGACGTCGCCATCATGGTGTATAATGTGTAAGTATTATAACTGTTTTTATGAATTTAACAGTAAAATTTTAACGGTGCCATTGAATAAATTTTAGCGTTTATTTACATTTCAGTCATTGCTTTATTAAACATTCATTCAGAAAGACATTCATCTAGTTCATGTTTATGTAGAATAAAGTTCAGTGATAAGTCAAAGGATTTATTTGAGCACTTTAGGAGTAAATGTTCATTTTGCTCATAATTTCTTTTTTCATTTTCTTATGTATTTAGACTACAATATCTTTTTGATATTATGTAAAATTTATGATGATAATATATCATCACAAAATTTGAATAATTTTATTACGTTACAAAATCAATAGCTATCAAACAGATTATTATAAAGTATGTAACTAACTATTCTTTATCTCCTGAAGTTTTCATATTACAAGGGAAAAAATCGCATCTCATAAATAATCTAAAGTTGTATTTAGGTGTAAACATGAAGCAAACTAAATATTGTGTGAAAATCTAAAAGCAACGAAATAAACGTTGAATCATCCTTAACTACCAGTATGTGTCATGATGAAATGATAAACGACTGAAATCAACTAGGTATATGACGTGTAACTGTAAAGGAGGTACAAATTTAATGTAACAAGCCTTTGTAAGTTGATATATTTACTTGATATTATACAATAACCTTTTATGCATATTCATGTTAAACTGAAATACTTCTATAGTAACAAGTCGCAAAGAGAAAATAAATGCTATTCGGCACCCTTTTGAACTCTTTGCACGACTTATGTCCAAAAAGAATAACGTCCAAAAATATAAGACTTCACTAACATAGCTTTTCTGTTGCTCACTTGACAACAGAAATTTCACTTGAAAGCTCCATAGTAAGCGACAGATTAAAATTCCAACAGTCCGTATCACAGCATCGAAATTGTGATACACGCATTTGCAAAAGAAAATTCATCCAACTAGAAATGGATTGAGCACCTCTCAAAAGATGGACTTGAATGTTAGGCGCTCTCTTTCAAGTATTTGCTTTAGGATTCAATCAACTGTATAACATGTAAGGATCAAAATATTCGTGATTGGTATCCACGCTCGCTTTAATCGTAGGAAATCCTACTCCGCAATGGGTAAGTAAGTATCGATAGAACAATAAAAGTCAGCAAAACACAATTTTCCATAAATTATCAGGTGCAGGACAAAATGTTTTCAGGTCACGTCCAAAAATATTTTAAATTACAAACAAATCTCTTAATTCTTTGGGACTTAGCTTTTCTAATCTCTGAAAACAAAATTCAGTTGAAACAACTCCTCCTTAAGTAGCAACTTAGTTCAGAAACGAGATTCAATGCTAAAAAGGGTTTACTTTTGACTTTTCGCTTTATAAATTGGTGACAAAATTTTGTTAGAATTTGTGAACATCAACACAATACCTGTAAGTCCTAAATCAATATTTATTTGTACTTAGCGGTTTTAGGAAAAAGACTATAATTTGGAATTAAATAACTTCAACAAATTGCCAAGTAAAGAGTGAGTACTTTTTGTTACGTTAGGTAGTATCAATAGAAACTTGGGTGGCTTGAGTCAGTTTAATTTTAAAGAACTCTAGCTTCTCTGCGCCTCCTTTGATTTCCCAGGAGCCTGAAGTTACAAGAAACCTGACGGTTGTTATGAGTTGTTCCCATACGGAAAGTCTGCTAAATTTAATACGCTTCGATACTGTTCTACTTCATATACTTATTTAGAAAGTGGAGTTATTTGTTTTTAATCTGCAGAGAATTTCAAGCGTGTTATTTTTGTCAACGACTAAACCGCCTTAAAGGAGGCCACCTCACCAGTAGGCTGGCTTTTGACATGGTGTCCACCACTTTTGGATTTCACTGACTGCTTACCATCAGGCAGAGTACTCACTTTGGCAAATATAAAAAAAAACGAATGAGAAATAGTTTCTTTAAATTCAAAGCTAATTCCTGAAGAAAAGAGATTTATACTATTTTATCAATTTTATTTTATTTTATATTGTTTCGTTAATTGAATATTTAAAACTCACACGATTTCTACACATAACTTTATTGTTGACGGGTCTACGCGTGTTAGAAAATACTATAAGTAATTTTTACTTAAAAGTTGTAGTAATTGCTAACACGAGTAGTCCCGTTCAACAATAAAGTTATTCGTTAATTGAATTTATAACAATCAAATTTTTAAATTAAACCATAATAATAAATAAAAGCAAAATAAATATTATTAAAAAACAAAAAGCTCTGCCTAAAACAAACTGAAATTTCTTAAAATTAAATAAAAAAATCCTCAATTCTACAATGAACACGAATCGAATGACGCCTTATCATATCCACATACATACATAGATACATACATAAATATGTACATTATAGCGATACGTTTTGCCATATAAATTAGGGGATCGAATCTGGCTTACATGGGAATGTAACAGGCAATCAGTGTGTTGTCATCTACGGCAAACAAATTCCAGATTTCTAAATTTTTTTCATAAAAAAACCCTCTAAGCTCTAAAGCTCTTTGCCCAATTCGGAGATGGAACCTGAGACCTTTGCGTGGTAGCCCAAGGCAGTATTTTTTTTAATCATTGAGCTTGATTCAAAATTGTCATAGCACAATTTTGTCGCCAAAAACATTATTCAACAAACTTGTTGCTATTACAAATCTCACAGGATAATATTTTAAAATACTTAAACATCTTAGCCCCTCAGAAAGCATTTAAGAAATAAAAAGGATAAAATTGAACGAGGTCAGGGTTTACGTTGAGCTTCCGTTCAACTAATGCGAAGTCAGATAAAAATAAAGCCCAGATAAACCGCGATGTTTAAGGAGCTAGTAGGAATATATAACTTTTGTGATGACCAGCATTTTACAGCGTGTGAAAATGTATTGATATTGGTAAAGGATTTTTAAAATAAGAGTGAGAATGATAGTATTATCTCAGCTAGGTATATGTACATTTTATGCCTAGGTATATTATTTAACTGTCAAGAATTATGTGATAGGAATTTTAATATCAGCATTTGTACCTACATTTTGTAATTTACTTTTATAATGGCTTGGTTTGTGGTTTAGGTGACAATTGATTAAAATAATAATAATAATGTTTTTTTCGGCTAAGTATGTGAAAAAGAATTTGTATAATTTCCAAGGATTAATCAATAGTTTTGGTACATAATTAATTTGACTTTGTTTAATGTTTTTCTACCTAATAGCAATAAAAATAGTATAGGACTTCAGCCAAAAAAAATTGTAATGCTCAATGTAAGAGGCTCGCTTCTATCACACACAGGCTAATGAAGTTTGTAAAAGTATAAACATCTACACCTTAAAACAAAAGGTTTTCTGTTCTGTTGCTAAAATGTTCTTGAAATTCTAATGTTTATAAATTACAAAACTCCTAATATTACCTCGCCTTACAATTAACATGTTGCCCAACATTTAAGAATTATATCTAATTATATTTATGCCAACGTTTGTTAATGAGATTCCCACAAAGGGTTTCTCTAGGTTCATTCTCCTTGAATTGATTGCATACGGTCTGCACAGACCTTATGAACGGTAGGGTGAGCTTAAAGCCACGATGTGTTGGTGTTTCTAACAACCTCTTTTTATAACGACATTGCATTTGATATTATCTTTATTATAATTATGTATCTTAGCAATCAGACTTGTAATGATGAAAACACATGTATTACATGTATATGTATTTTCATCACACAAAAAAAAAAGTCCTTTTGCATGCAATAGTACTTACTTTTTTTTTTTTTTTTATTGCCTACAGTGGCAGACGAGCCAACAGCCCACCTGATGGTAAGTGGTAACTGTCGCTCATAGACTTCTGCAATGCCAGGGGCTCCGCGAAGCCGCTGCTCTCTTTTTTTACTACAGTTGTGGTACCTGTTGTTAATCAGGAATCAGTCACTTAATTGCAATAATTTGGATTTCAATAGAATCTCGAAACGCATCTACATTCTATTAATATTATAAATGCGAAAGTCTGTGTATGTGTATGTTTATATGTGTGTGTGTTTGTTACCACTCAGCGCCCAAACGGCTGAACCGATCAAGATGAAAATTGACATGTAGATAGATTCAGTGCCGGAGACAGACATAGGTTTTCATCCCGAAAATCGGCGTGATTCCTGGATACAACAAACCATATTTTACGCGTGGGCAAAGCCATGGGGAGCAGCTAGTAGTTCATAAATCAAGAGACTAATTTTGAATTTCTGATGAATAAAGTGGTGTGAGTTACTTGTGATTTCTTCTTATGGCTCTGTCCTATCAGCAATAGCTGTAGGCAATTAACTGACTCCCTTGATTCGATGAACAACAGTATTTACGTAGCCTAATGTTAATATATGCATGTGCGTATAAATCATTAATTTGAGACAATAATTATACCTATGTCATTCATTATTATGCATATATTCATCATCTATCTTATGTACCTTATAATTAATACATATATAACATTATGATGTATAGTGTATCTATCGAAGAATCAATGTTAAGAGTTATGCTTATGGCAGCATGCTATCTCAAGGTTAGGTTCAGAAATGCTTCGTATCAACTTTACGACTGCAGTCGTACTCAATAAAAGTCAATAAACTACGTAAAATATTGATTGTTAAAAAAAAAAGAGAACGTAAACAAGTTTCTTTTATAACAAAGAAGAAAATAAAGTAGTAAAAAGAATTTAAAAAGAAGGTAAAAGAAAACGAAGAGTCGTGAATTCACTATAATTATAAGAAAACTAGGCATTTAAATAAAATAAGAAGATACCTAATACTTACCTGCCTACCCTCTGGCGTAAAGCTACGATAACATTAATACAGTCCGTTTAAAAATGTCTTTACATTTTTTCATAATCATAATTAATTCAGATTTTAATCCAATATTTTTTCAAAGCTATAAAAGCGTTTCACTGATTAAAATTCCAATTTTTATTATAAGCGAAATGTGATTTAATTTTTCTGAATGGTCGACATCTCCAAAAAAAATGTTCATTCATTTCAATAGCTATTTTAATGTAAAGTCGGATATTTATATACATACCTTTTCCTAAATAAACCGCGTTTTATTCATGAAGTTAATCAGAGTCATAATGGGCAAACATGTCCAACGAATAACATTTTGATATTGCTTGACATAATTATGACTGATGTTCAAATATGATGTTCAAATTATAGCATGTTTAATTAGGTATTTATACTATTATATAAAGCAGAAGAGGTTGTTTGTTTATTTGTTTGTTTGTACGCGCTAATCTCTGAAACTATTAGTTCGATTTGAAAAAAATATTTGCGTATGATAGCCCAGTTCTCGAGGAAGGGTATAGGCTATGTAACATCACGCTACTGGCGACGGGAGCAGAGTAGTAACCAAAGATGCGGGTGATACCGCGCTGCGGAAAGCTAGTTAAATTATATGTAACAGAGTAGACACCTCTATATCACCAACTATTCGTAACTGCATGGAAGATAAATATAGTGTACAAATGTGGACCCAAATTGAGATTTATACACACACACACACGCACGCACGCACGCACGCACGTACGCACGCACGCACGCACGCACGCACGCACGCACGCACATAATATAAAATTGTTACCTGTGTAAAATACCTACATATAAAACAGATAAACTGCTGGAGGAGCGAGATTTCAAAACACAAGCATGTTATAGCTTAAATGGAAATCTCTATTGAAAAATGTATGAAATTGCTGTTATAGAAATAAACAATTTTATTATTATTATTATTTATTATTATGACTCCATACATAATGTTTTCTTATCAAAATCATACAATTGAATGGAGAGAAAAGTCACATGTCTAAGCTTAGACTACTCTGCAGAGACACGGCTGTATTAACAAGGGTGGCTTCTTATTCCAGACTGAATTTAATCAAAAATCGAATAACACTGTTTGACCCGAAGAGTATATGTACTCGAAATCTTAAAAGGTTCTGCTTTTACACTGATACTACGTCATCAAATCAATAATTAACAGCATTGGTATTATTGTACTGCCTGCAATGTAATGCTAAATGAAATGGACCTCCTGTATAATAAAACGTATAAGTATCTAGTTTATTAGTTGGTAATCTTGGTTTCTGAAAGTATCTACTTTCTCGTGATGATCTAATAGTTACGAAACCTGTCTGTTATGCACGGCATTAAGGGCTCATATTGCAAAAAGCATAAAAGTATAGCAGATCGCTAGTAACAAATAAAGCACTAAAAATTTCTAACATCAAGTTTCTGTCATTAAGGACAACCTAATCTAACCTAATAAGGTCAAAATATAGAAAAACTATTTCTCAGACGAAAATTGAGGTAATTTAAACATTGTGTGTGTAAAATCAGTAGAAACGTGTAATTACAAGTAAGCCTTAAATACAGACCAGTCAGCGCTTGTTCGGCAGGATGATTCAGGGTCTTTGTGCGAGAAGGCGACAATTATCTGGGACTACCATAATTACAGGTGAATCGGTGCCCACAATCCTTGATGAGTCAGCTTCGTGGAGTGAAATCGACGAAAACCTTTATTCTGTCAGCCTTTAAGAATTGTTCAGTTTTTATAGAATCGTGTCTTTTTATGTTGAAGTTAAGAATGCTATTTTATATGAGTCGATGTTGCTGGCACTAGGATTGTATGCATATAAAGTATAGACACGTGTAAGGCCGCTATTAGACTATCATAGAAATATGATCAAAGATGTGTAAGTCATTTTTAAATGAAGAACATATGGCGGTATAATAACTACATGTGATTATCTATGATCATAGTTTTAGTGAGGGTCGTCGAACTATGATCATAGAATTTGACAGATATGAAATCATATTTCTATGATAATGTAATAGCGCTCTAAGTGATTATAGTAATCAGAGGCCCGAGACAAGTGTCAAACATTTCTATTCTATTCATAGAATAGATAAAAAAATGTATTGGATTGACATAAGCTAACGCCAGAGCTTATGTCAATCTCATACATTTTTTTATCTATTCTATGAATAGAATAGAAATGTTTGACACTTGTCTAGGGCCTCAGCATATTTTGAAAAGGAGCGTCAAGAATCATCGCATATTCAGTTATTATTTCATTAATTACATTATACATCTGCAAAGGAAACGTGGTCAACTAAAATTTTGTTCCTAATGCACGTTTGGGAATTAAATTATTCGTCACTTGACTAAATTGCTACTATATCTAGATTTAAGAGTTATACACTAGTTTAGTGGTTTGAAAATGCGTTCCAATTTTAGAAACTTATTTTATTGAGTAATAAGTTTTTATTTTTAAACATATTCTTTTGAGTAATAAATTGCTATTTTTAAACATAATAAAAAAACCTAATAATAGAAATAAAATATGAGGTAAAATAAATGTGTGTAGTGGCGGATTTATTAGCAGGTTGAGTAGGCAGGAGCTTAGGGCGGCAGATTTTAGCGGTCGGCCAATGTGGTAAATTTTTTTTTGTATTACAGAAATGAAAAAAAAAAAACATTTAGTATTATATACACGGAGATAACGAGCTCCGACACACTTTTGTGATTATAAATTTAAAAAATATTCTATTAGCGTTTAAATATTACAATTTAAATTTCGAAATTTTTACCTTTCATAGATCTCTTAAAAAATCTCTCTAAAAATTTAAATAGCCTACTGGCGGCAAATATGTTAATTCACCACTGTGTACACAAATACGATTTCAGTTACAGAAATAGAATATTCATGTTCAAACATTATCAATTAATTTAAAATTTAACAATGAAGACATACCAGTGGCGAAGCGTCCGTTTATCACGATTCCTGCCGGCTTCCCTTTTAAAATATGCCCTGACCTCCTTATACCTATCACTGCTTGAGTGTCTACTCAAAGTCTAACTAGCCTTCCGAACCTCAAAGTATTTTAGTCCCACCGGCTTGCCTCCTCGGAAAAGTGACTCTTCGCTACTGAAACATACATCATTTTATTTTTATTTTACTAATGGCTAGTTGACTAGACTACAATTTTATATATTTTTGCACAACAATTTTCAATTGTTGTGCAAAACTATCAGTTTGAAAAGTAATGCTTGTAATTTTATTGACACACGGAGTGGGTGTCCTTCGATTATTTTCTTAAGTAGAATATTCTATGACAGCTTTTATAGGTTCAGTCTTATCCCATCTAGTCAGCGATCGCTCGAGTGCATACTATACTTCATTGCACCTGAATAGACAATCCGTTGATGTTTTATCAAAGATCAGGCGGGAACATTGTAATATTGTCATTTAGGGTTATGCGAATAATTTCACACAACTATGAACGACACGACCTTTGTTAAATGATAGACGATTTTTATAAATCAGATATAATAATATATAAGTATATCTGTTTGTTTTGTGTTGACCATATGGTTTGTGGTCTAGAAAATTGGAACCATTTCATCATTGGATCGTCAAACTCAAGTTAAAAGCAGCAGCGTTATCTACGTACTAAATATTATATTACTAGAGTAACCAAAGCATCTGCATGGTAACATTGTAGTGCAAACAACACGCAACGCAACATCAGCGACATATATACAGACCGAACAATACAAATGACTGTACGGTAGGTAATAGTTTTAACGAATCAACTTCGTAAATGTTGAACATCAGAACGATATTGGTTCGTTTGCGTCAAATGGCAAGGCAAAATCTTGAAAATTCATGATTCAAGAAACTTCTGCATAGCAATAGGTATTTAATTTCACAATAATTTGATCTGTTAGAATAATTTTATTTTAATTTTTAAAATAATTATTAATATGCAAGGAATAAGTCACGCGCCGTCAATCTAATGAAGAATGACATTAAATTGAATGTCCGAATAAAGTGTAGCGAGTCGAGTTGCAAATACAGATCGATTAGTGATCGTCAGCTGGTGTCGGTCGGTGGGGCGTAAAAAAATATAAGGCCATAAACGTCCAGTGCAGAACATGGCTTCCCACACCCCTGTAATGAACGATACGACCACCAATATCATCCTCTTAACAAAAAAGATCACAAGAGACATAAACGACATTTTAGAAAGAAAGGATTTCTTAAGATATTCTGTAATCCTACAGTAATATTTGTCAAAAGCTTGTTTTCAACTATTATTTCGCTTACAACGTTTCACTGTAAATGTGGAATGGAAGGCCATGTAAAAGTAATGGTTATTTCACGTTGTGGCATGCTGGGTGTAACAGAATCTTCCGATCTAAAGCAAAACGTACCTAAATGGCATACAGCCCTGCACACCCTTTTAAGAAAGGTGTCTTCCTTGAAAGGGACAAAGTTGAGTATCTATTACCGCTCATCTGATTTCACGGTGTGTTAATGAATAAATTATATTACGTTTATAATTCTGATAAAATAATAAAGCCTTTGACATTCTTTCGAAAGAAGTAAGAAAAGGAAAGTGATTAAAATAAAATTATTTTTTAGAAAAGAAATACGAAAACCGACTTCAAAACAGTACGTGTTCAATCCTTAAATAAAAAGTAAAAAATAATAATTTAAATACTTCAAAGCAATGAACATTGAAGGGGAATCAACGCAGTCATTGATACCTATATAATACTTTACTATTTACAATTTATAATCAGTTATTATGGAGTCGGTGCCAGCCAAGAAAAATAAATTATTATTTTCTACTTTTTGGCCGTTGTTTCTAACAAAAAAATAATTTTGAAAATTGGATCACATTTTTAGCATGGACATGTCAATGTCAGAAAATTCGTCGTAAACGATATTGGTGCGTTGCTTTATACATCTTCACTCCTTGCATACGAAAATAAAAATATGAAATTAAAGCCAAACATCTGAACAAAAAAAAAAATATCGGACCCGATTTCAGAGCACACAACTAAAAAAATACTTTTCTAAATTGGTTCATAAATGACCGAGTTCTGTTGTAACAAACATACAACTACTGAACCATTTTTTATAATAAAAATATGGGACCAATTTCAGAGTATACATTTCGAGTAAACAAATAATTTTTTAAATCGGTTCATAAATGACCAAGATATGAGGTAACAAACATACAAAAAAAAAACATACGACCTGAATTGATAACCTCTTCTTTTTTGAAGTTGGTTAAAAAGTAGATACTAGTAATGCTGTTCTTTGGTTTTAAGACTTCTCTTATGGAACCATAGCGTATTACTTATATATTTTGCCATATTATTAGACTATCACTCCGAGACTTAGCTGACTGCAGAGTGTAATCATACTGCTGGCGTAATAAAAATGGATGAATATGACAGGGACATTCAAAACGTTTCTATATATATTCATTTTATAACTTCAAATCGTAAAGTAAATAGTCATTTAAACCATGATAAGCACTTAAGTAAGATAAGTAAAACAATTCCATTTGTTTCTGCACATAAAATTCAGTGGGCAATAAATAATGGTGTGTCAGTTTACGGGTCAGATCGTAACAGCATTTTAATGTGACCACATGTCTGTGGGACTCGTCTACGTTTTATTATTACCAACGTTTCGTAAAGCTATGTTTGTTTATAGCTATAGTTCTCTGAATAAGACATAGACATAGCAAATTGTGCACTTTCGAATGTTTGGCAATGATAAAAGCAGATGTTATTGACAACTAATTCTATAATTCCGTGATGTTCATACTAATTTTTTCAATTAGTATAATAACATATATATCAGTACCTGGTACTGAAAACTATGAAAACGGTGCTTAAGTCGACAAGTGATTTAATTAAAGGTCTGTGGGGACTTTGCACCATCACGAAATCATCTTTACCATTTCTTTTAATTTCTTTCTCATACGTGTATTTCGTAGGTGCATTCATAGCGATGCTTTGCGTGCTCTGTTGATCAGGTGAATAAGTAGATTCATTGTTCGGTGCTAAGGCTTCTATGGTGACAGGGCGTTGAAAGAGATGAACCTGAGTGCAGCTTTCCATGGACATAAAACTACAGTTTTAATGTTAAAAAGTAGACTTTTCCATAAGTTTCAAGATGTTCTATCAACTTAACACATGATCGTAACCAATGACCTTCTGTGTCACAGATAATTGCAATTATTTCTTCACAGCGAGCTACGTAAAATATTCAGGCTTTATGTATTTTTATGTAACCTTTCCCCAAGCGTTTCCTTTTCTAAAATACACATAGAAAAGATACTTTGGCATTGTCAGCTAATGTAATATGAGGTTTCCTTTGTTATTTAATTATTCATGACTTCTATGCCAGTGTAAATGTCAATGGATTTATAAATAAATTTAAAAGTACCTTATTATTATATCAAGACCATTTAATTTTTAATTTGTTTATAAATCCTTTGACATTTTGGAGATATTAAAGTAAAAAAAATAAAAATTAAAGTTTAGTAAGTTTGAAACCTATTTTAAAGCGTGTTGATAGTCCATTGGTACTGTAGTTTAAAAATTCTGGTATAACACTTAGGTATGTACGTTTATAAAAACTACATAAGGCTTGAAGAACCGCATGCTGCACGGTACCAGCCAGTTGTAATTTTTTTATATATTTTTTGTAGTTATTTACGTTTTGTGCCTCTAACACATTTTATATTTGAATTGAAAAACTTTACTATAATTCTGATAAAAAGGATTTCCTCAGCTATGACTTTTCAGCGTTGCAGTTTCAGCGATTCAACGATTTACTG
The DNA here is from genome assembly GCA_963082885.1 of Parascotia fuliginaria. Taxonomy (NCBI): domain Eukaryota; kingdom Metazoa; phylum Arthropoda; class Insecta; order Lepidoptera; family Erebidae; genus Parascotia; species Parascotia fuliginaria. The sequence continues at coordinate 15,305,897 of OY720172.1, forward strand.
TAACGACATTTAGGCAATCAAAGTGGTCTAAGAAAACGTTTGTCACAACACAAATAGACACAGCCATTTAGGTGTTTCACAGGCTGTAACAAGTGGACAACACTTACAAGACAAGAGGAACCGTTGGTTTAACCTCAACCACGATACTTAACCGCACCGTCATTGCTTCACTGCATACGACCAATTAATTTGCTGCTCGTCATGTTATTCAAATACTAAGAGCACTCCTAAACTTCTCTCGAAATGCGAATTGACCTATTTACTATAGGCAGTGCATTAGATAAAGTGTTGATGTGTTACAAGTATACGTAAAAAGGTACGATATTAGTTTATTGTAACGGCACCTGTATATTGTAAAAAATATCATCTAAAAAAATATAAATCTAATATCATCAATTCATTAGTTTCTATTGAAACAATAGAAACTAATAAATTCAGAAAGTTAATTACCTTAAAATGTGTTTTTTCTGTGTTTTCGAAAATAATAATCATCTTGTTTAATACTTATTTCATAAAAGTACACGACACTGAAGCAATGTATATGGTTGCAATACGATTATATTTTGCGAACTTCTATTCGAAATGAAATTAAAAGTAACTTTGTGAAAAATTTATAACTTTTCATTAAATATTCAGATATACATTGTAGTACACTAGATAATTTAATAATAATAATAATACCAGCCTGTTTTACTGTCCCACTGCAGGGCAAAGGCCCCTTCTCATATAGAGAAGGCATGAGCATTAATCACCACGCTTGCTCAAGGTGGATTGGCAATTTCAGACTTTTAAGTCCAGGTTTCCTCACGATGTTTTCTTTCACCATCCAGTCAGAAATGTCCAAGATAAACTTAGAAAGTACATAAGATTTGAAAAATCACATTGGTACTTGCCCGGATTCGAACCCACGACCTCGTATTTACGAAGCGGGTATCTTATCCACTGGACCATTTCGACTTGATCTTTTGTCATCATCATATCAGCAGACGTTCACTGCTGAACATAGGCTTCTACCAATTTTTGTCACTTCGGCCGGTTGTGAGCCGCCCTCATCGCCCCTATGTAAGATCGTCGGTGTACCTTGTACGGGGTTTGCCCACACGTCGCCCTCCGGTTCGTGGTCACCACTCTAGAACCTTTCTGCCCCAACGGCCGTCAGTTCTGAGAGCTATATGTCCTTGTTAATCTTTATTTTTAACAATCTTTTAATTGTTATAGTGAAGGACTCATACAATTTTGCTCTATTTTAAACAAATATCGAGATAAATAAATACTAAACTTATTTAGTCATGAGACACTAATGTCACTAGTGCAATTAGACAATTTATCGTGTACATGCCATTAAACAGAAACCCTCTTAAAATCTAACAGCGTGTAATAGTGCTCTTGATCCTTTTGTCACGGATGAAAATGAAAATTTTGAATAATGGCAAATGGTAGAATTATGTTGGGGTGCTGCCAGAAACAAATTGGCGCGACGGGCCGTGGTCAGCTGTAAATGAACAATTCGAACTGTATCGATTTATGGACAATTTGGATGCCCAGGACCATTAATTTAAAATAGGCGATAGGATTTAATACGATCCGTACCTACTTGTATTATTTTAATCCGGTAACCTATCAATTCTTATGAAATCAACATTTTTATTCTTAATTATTTGTTAATTTATTTATTTTAGTCTTTCTTTTACCACTTCTGAGCAAAGACCTCTCTTCCTCCTTCCTATCTATTGAGGACTTGCACCTTCTCCTTTTAGTTTTTAAAAGAACTGTAAATTTTCCTATCGACTCCTAGATTTTACGCGATTTTGTACTGTCTCAGGGCTACCAGTTTTGTACAATATTGGTCCCACTTTACATTCTACGTTTTATTCTGAAAATCGGATTGGTTCCCGACTTAAACACATACCATATTCCGTGCGGGCAAAGCCGCAGAGAGCAGTTAGTATGAATTAAATAAGAAAAACAAAGTCAGATACAGCATGGTTACGTGGACGTTTGGTTTTGTGGTTTAAACAAAATTGAAATTATTGCGAATTCCGTTATACATATTTTTTACTAGCTGTTGCCCGCGACTTCGTTCGCGTGAAAATTCAGATGTGTGCCTGTATGAGAATATTTCTTACCTAATCGTACATTGTATTAGTAATAAATATCAATATAATCCGTCTCTAAGGCGAATCCGATTTAAATCTATTCACCCGCTACCCCCTAAAAGAGACGAAATTTTGCGATATTTAACGAAACTTGCCACTCCTATTTTCCCACTTAATAAGAATAGTTCCTAGTTTGGAAATCGTATTATCAAAACTCCCGTTTAAAAACTATAAAAGCTTCATACAAATTTTGTTCCCCTTTATACTCCAGGGAAATGAATTTTGCAAAATCCCGTCTTAGAGAGCACCTATTTCCAAAATTTGAAACTCCTAGCACTTGTAGTTTCTGAGATTTCGTGATGAGTGAGTGAGTGAGTGAGTGACCTTTCGTTTTTATACATGTATAGCTTCTGCCCGCGACTTCGCTCGCATAAATATCGTTTTTCCAATAGACATTTTTATATTGTTTAAATACTGTTTTGCATACTATTTCTAATCTCATCATCATCACCATTCGTACAAACCCTCTTTCACCTACCTAAAGATATCCCCCGTAAAACAATATACAATACACAAAGGCAAATTTTCACTACACTAACTTTTCCCTTTCCCTCATTTCCTCTCCCCTTTTTCCCCTTCCCCTCCCGTCTCCCTCCCACCTCCCTCAATTTACCCACACTTCCCCTCACTTCCCACTGACTCACCCCTCACTTACCACTCACTGACTCCTCACTTTCCTCACTTTCCCTTACATCCCTCTCACTTCCCCCTCACTTACCTCTCACTTGCCCTTCACTGCCTCCTCACATACCTCTGAGTTACCTTTTTCTTTTTTTTTACACAACGCCATCTAGGCCCAAAGTAAGCATATTATATGCTTGTATTATGGGTTCTAGAATACGGATAAACATATTTAAATACTTTTATTTTTGTAAATACATACATAAATTATACATAGAAACACCCAGACCAATGCAAATAGACATGTTCATTCTACAAATATTTGCACTGAGCGGGAAGCGAACTCGCGGACCTCTGCGTGGCAGTCCATAGTCCGCACTTTCCCGACACTTCTCCCTTCCTTTCCTGTTCCTCCCCCTCCCTCCCCCCCCTCTTAAAATTTTAAGTCGCCAACTTCAAAAGCAAAGATCTTTCCATACATTATTTCATCCTTTATTTCACCCCTATAAATCCACCCAAGTTAAAAAAAAAATTAGGTTATTTTTTATTTAAATGAAAGTATACCAAAACAAAATTTCAAAGCTGTAAGTTAAAAAATGAAGACGTTTCATACAATCGTTTTCATCCCTTTTCATACACTTAAGGGTTGAATTTTTAAAAACCCTTTCTTAGTATACTTCTAGACATTAAGACAAACACACCCTCCAAATTTCAAGTCGCTACGACCAGCGGTTTAGGCTGTACGTTGTCTGTCAGTCAGTCAGTCAGTCAGGACAAAGCCTTTTATAATATGTGTGGATGTATGGGTTAGACGTATAGCCATCAGGGATCAAAGCATACAGGCTGCTAGGAATGCTAACACGTGATAGAGCCACATGAACCGAAAAATGACCGTGCGCAAAACAGCTCATACTTAGATCCACACCCACAACTTTTAGTGTCTTACCTTGGGCTTTATTAATTAGTCATCGCAAAACATAGGCTCACTGCAAACTGGACTCGTTTAAATCTAAACGAAAGATTGTTAGAATGACAGGAATTCGAGGAATAAAAACACTATCAGCTATTCCGCAACCTGTTAAAATCTCTGCTTTTATAAGATTTCGTAGTAAATTAACGAATGTTTGATGTGATTCTTTAAATTGGCATAACTTTTTTATTTATGAACCGATTGACATGAAACAAACACTAAATGTTAAGTGAAGCTTACCACAATATATTAGTGAAAACCATATTTAAATCGGATAAGCCGTTTTTGAGATTAGCGTGAACAAACGCACAGACAAACAGACAAACAGACAAACAGACAAAAATTGTAACAATCATTGTTTTGGGTTCTATTTGCGTTGATATAGGTCCTAATAGTATTTTTTTTCATATATCTTCCATGTACAGACAGCGATCGGTTACATTTTTATTATATGTATAGATTAAAAGGAAAACCCTTTAGTCCATATTCTTAACTATGTTTCTTAACTATCTATGAAACAAGAATTTTTTATCCATTTTCCAAACTGGTTAAGAGTAAACACATAAAATCCGTATTCATAGATATTAATCCGAGTCCGTAATTATATTGTATTGCAAAACTATTATAGAACGTATAGCGTACTGGCCATTTATAATATTTAAATTTAAATATGGATTTTATGTGTTTACTCTATCATAATTGGTTAGGAAATAAGATTTTTTGGTCTGCGTTCCTAACTGGTTAAGGAATAAGAATATTTTATCCATTTTCCTAACTGCTTTTCTTAACCAGTTTGGAAAATGGATAAAAAATTCTTGTTTCATAGATAGTTAAGAAACATAGTTAAGAATATGGACTAAACCGGGAAAACAGCAGACTAAATATAATACTGAGTACCGACCAGACCATTTCGCACAATAGGTAGATTTCATATAACAATAAGTCATTTAAACAACAATAGCTAAAATAAACAATCCTTGAAAAAAATAATTTTTAACAAAAAGAAAACCGACTTCAAACAGGAAAGAAACAAAAAAGTAAAAAATAAATTTGCAACCTTACTACAATAGCAAATTAAGATTGATAATACCTATAGGTACCTAATTATTGTTTTACTTGGCACCAACTTCAAAATTATAAAATACTTATTTAATTATTTCTAATTAACGAAATCAAAATACGAATTACTTTGTGCTATGAACCTAAATTTATTTTTTACTTTTTAGTTTCTTTCCTGTTTAAAGTATGTTTTCGTTTTGTTAAAAATTATTTTTTTTCAATTTTTAGTGATGGGTAGACTTAAATCTTACTTAGGCGCTAAACGTTTTGGCATATTGAACCGTATGAAGTAAGCCCGACATGACTGCTGTTGAGGAATTCCCTCGACTGTCTATGGTCACCTGTAATGACACTTATAACCCATATGGAAGCAAAGTTCTCATCATTAGAAATGAATTAAGTCCAAACACCAAATAATTGCAAATCGCTGAGGAGATCCATCGACTATCTTTGTGATCCATCATCAGATCGAATCCAAACCTTCACTAAATAGTAGTGCCTTAAAATAGTTATTAAAAACATAACATATGCACTAGTCGTCAGTACCGTTTTCGAAAGTTGCCCTCAATTTCTCTGGGATGCTGCCATCAGATCCTAGTGTCCTTATCATGGTACCACCCTTGGGATATCTCCTTTTTAACAAAAAAGGAATCATCAAAATCGGTTCATAAACGACGAAGTTATCCGCAAACACACATAAAAAAAATATATATACGGTCGAATTAAGAAACCTCCTCCTTTTTTTGAAGTCGTTTAAAGAGTAGATACCTACTAAGAAAACAGTATTATATGCAGGATATTTTCTATATCAATGGAATGAACGTAACCAAATTTTACTTACGCACAATAATATTTGCATCTTAGATTAAAAAGAGGCATGACATATACGGCTTGTGCTTATCGTTAATGTGTGTTATTTGCTGTCGTTTTTTTTTTCTGAGTTTATTACCTAAATATACTTTTATTATAATTGTTATTTTTGCATACATCAGTTGTTTAGCAAGAACTCGGCATCCGAAACAATGGAATAAATTTCTATAGACAGAAAACCAGCAGATAAATGCAGCAGTTCCGAGCTAAAAAAAGCCAGACCTATTAATAAAATAATTGGAAATTTATTGAATAATTAAAACAACTGCTTTTTGTTATTCCTTAGGTGGCTGGTATTGCCAAGAAAAAGGATATTTAGAAATTTTTTTTGATACTTTGATAAAAATTGAAACTAAAGAGGTGTCTGCTAATATAAATTGACCGTAGGCTAAATTATCAGCTTAAAAAAGGTAAGTTAGCGCTAAAAAAAGTAGCGCTAAAGTAGGCTAAATTGTCAATAATGACAAAGACAGAGTTATGGGAACTGGAAAGAAACTAGTAGTAGGTAATCTATAAGGTTGATAATGTACACATATTTTTTTATAGTGAATAATAGGTTTATTAACGTTTTTTTATAGAGATTACTTAAACAGATCAATGTTATACGTTGCTTTGTTATTATATAACTCAATTTAAAGTGTTTGCCAGAAATGTATAAAAATGTCGCGCCAATCACGCTCAGCTAATTTGGGCTTCAGCTCACGTTCTACCTGAAATGTTTTATTGAGTAAGAACTTATGAAATATTGTCTATACCTACGATCGTTGACCTGCCCTGGTCGACCTAGGATGTTCAGCACAATAAATTTTAAATGACCCCACTGCAATAGTTTAAAAAAAGATGTGTTACTTGAATAGTTTAATTTTATTACTAATTGAATCACTTTGAAGATGTTGTTGTTCACCTGTTCAAGTTCAAAATTCTTGATTATTTATTTGATGCTGATGTTCGATTTTTGTAACATTTCCAGATGTTCATATGTATACTATTATTATATTTTTATGATAAACATAAAACATCTGGCGGAATATTTGAAAATGATGTTGACATAAACGACGCGTGTGGTTATATTTATATTCATCCTACGTAATGGTCTCGGTTATTATTACACAAATTTGTGTTTGTCATTTCTACTAATTCAGGTACTTTGCTGAAACAAACAACCATACTCTTAGATGTTCTGAGATTTGATTTTCCTACGCCTTTGCCGTTATGTAGACGATGCAATTCATATGTTACCTGGCCAAGTGGAAGTGGTTGAATAAGTATTGGTAACTGTTGGAAAGGAGTGTTGTTGTAAAGTGGTCGGATGTGCGGGTGTCTTATCGCGGCGTTGCGTAGTGGCGTATGTGCGTAACGACTGAACGCCACGCCCCCGACGTCTTCCCAGCGACGACTGTCAAGATGCGCGCGCATTCCTGTTCCCGCGTTAGGGCGAGATCACATCTATTGATATTTTTTAACTTGTAATGGACTATTAAAGAATTAAAGAAATTTACTTTTGGTTCTAAAAGGCTTAAATAATTTGCATGAAAGTAGCTGTAAATTGATACTTAATTTTTTTATTTTATTGACAGTAATAATATTGTTAAAAACAGTTTAAATATAATATTATATTAATTTAAGTTATGATATAACATTAGATAACTAATTGGATACGCCACTTATGTACCTAGGTATAGGTACTAACATTTATTTGTGAAAATATTTTTATTTATGATTACAGAATTCCTTAAATGAATCACAGGCCTTAATAGGTTACAGTACCTTATATGATACCATATGTTTAAGTAGTAAAGAAACTCACAAAATCTAACAGGTACCCTTAGATTGACTGATAAAGGGTCGTTTGTAATCGAGATCGTATGTGAGCGAACCTTAATATCGTGTCGTTCGCGTGATGCGTTCGAAAAATCTGTAGCTAGAATCAAGAGCGCAGCGCCGCGGTTCGGTCGCCGAAACTAAACGTAGCTACGTCACGCGTGCGCCTCTGCTGCCATCTAGCGGCTTGCCGGAGCCGCATCGCCTCACCTGCCTAGCGCGACACTTCCCCGTCGCGCTCTCACCAGTGGCACGTAGAAAATAACCTCAAAACGCTGATCGCGGACCAACTAATCACCAAAATATTGAACCTCGCAGTTTTAATAACAGTGACTACGACTTTTATGACGTATATCAGTGTTATAAATGTGACGTAATCCCGTCACGGCTCACTATTTGCCTTAACAGTGTTGCTTCATAGTGATTTTGACAAAATCGAAAGTTTACAGGACGAATGTTCCTTTTGGTGGGCTGTCGTCAGGCAGCCCCTAAATTCTGTGCCATAATGTGGTGGTTTATATTATTTATTTGTGTTTTAAACGTTAAATGTTTTGGAGTATTCGCTTCGAACAGCAGCGGTGCCATTTCTGAATGTGAGTATTTTTAACTTTTGACTTTAATTTGATTGTTGGCTTATTATGCATTAAATGATAACGTAATTGAGATATTAATATGTAGTATATACAATATAGTATCGATTTAATAGCTTACGATGTTTTGTAAACAGTAAAAGATAAAGTAAACAATTCATTTGTTATTTGCGATTCACGCTAGCGCTACCTTTTTAACAGCTGGGAACACTGTTCTTGATGAATACGCTGGGTGCTAACTGGCTTATTCATAGCCAAACAGGTTTGTTACGTGTTACACTGACGTAAACACGTGGTCTTACCATTTCCAAGGAGTTGTTTACATTTTTTTATAATCTTTATCAATAGAAGAATCAGCGATAAGATTATGTTCAACATCACGCCATATTATGGAAATAAACTCTTGTGATGTCTCTTTCTATAAGTAGGTACCTTAACTATAAATATATTATTAAAGGTCACGATCATATGTTATTATTTAAATAAATCTACATACCTAATTACTAGACAAGATCTAATAAATTTCTTAAACTCCACTTCAGCTATATAAAAAATAAAATTACCTATCTATGTAGGTACCTATTAGGTTGTATAATTTAAACTGCTGCTATTATTTGCTTTAATTAGACTTTTTTCTGCAATAGGTTGATAAGGTACCTACTTAGTGTGATAAATAAAAATACTTTTCGTCGAAGTCATTACGATACAGAATAGAATCCGAAACAAAATGAAAGATTTTATTCTGAATAAATAACGCTCAAATAATACCTCAACTACCGTAAAAGTTTAACATCAGTTTATCTAACATAACATACATACATTTAACTTTATTTTTATGAAACTATAAAAACTTTTCAATAATTTCAATACAGATCTTTCGATTACTCACCAACTCTAATGAAATTTACGTATCTATATCAGTACTCTATAAAACGACTAATAGGCGGTAAATGCCAGCGCAAACTAGCTAAAGCATATAAAATTTTCAGCAGGATATAATGTATGTATATGATAATATTAAGTGCAAACAACACCCACATATTCGCTATCAAAAATAACAGACTAAAGTCTCTAAAGTTTTACATACGAAATTATATACTTAAATCTTTGTCTCAGAATTTCCTATCTTCTATTATTATGTTATAGTTAGGTCCCAGAAACTCTCGCTGGGGTTGAATTAGATCAACAAGAATTTTGTCAGTTATAGCAAAGTTACTACTATTATTTATTTTGTGGTAATGGTAATAAATTTAAGAATCTTCAAAGAGAACATAAATAAAGGTAATAATACCGAGATTAAATTCCTAAAAGTGTTATATTTGACATCAGAAACAAGAATGTAATTTGAATGACGTTATTTTTCGCATCATTTATAATTGATGATAAATTTTAATCTAGTTGTTGTGCTATCTCTGTTGAAAACAAAAAAGAAGTTTATAGGTACTAACAAAAATCTTACTTACCAATAGACAAGTCTAATGCGACGTTTGAATATGTATTTAGTAATGAATAAGATAAAAATTGTTACATTTCAAACTTGTATATTATTATTTGACCTTAAAGTTTTAGCAGTCACTATTATTTTAACATCATTTCGATTCACTAAGGGTGTACAATGACCGAGGGTTCATACTATTCGAACTTTAAAGCCCATTTCAGAATACCAGATTGATTGGAAAACCAATTTATATTATGTACGGCTATGTGAGCAACTAAACATAATAACAAGAATAACACATTGATACATTAATGAATGAATACAGTACAAATTCTCTTCAAGAGTTGCAATTACTACCGTTTTAGTATACGTTGATAAGATCAGCATAACATAAGTACCTAGATAGTCATTATTAACCGGCACTGCAAATATAAACACTGTGTAGTTAATATAATACTACGTTATAATGTTACATTATAGTACTAATAAATGAACACTGACGACAGGTACTCTACGCACGAACATTTCCAGACTTCAATATTTTGTTTACATGACTAAGCCCTAAATAAAAAGAATGTGACATAAATTTGAACGTGATTATTTAATAACTAGACATCAAATCAGAACAATTTCTTACAAAGTGTAAGAAAGGCGCCCAGATTTATTGCGAAGTAAGATCAAGTACAGCGTTTTATAACCAATAGCCTACTAGAGCAAGATACGATATGACTCGCATTAAATTCACATCAAGTAGCATTTTAACTAGAACTATACATAAATATTAAATTCTAACATATACAATAATTATGTATAGTCGCGAATGTGGGTATTATGTTGACACAAGCATTTCAAGGTCTTGTGTGGTCTGCATCTAAGACGTTGTGTTATACTCATATAACAACTTATCCGTCATTTTGCTTGTAAATATAATACCATGCTTTGATTTGTGTCCTACCACAGAAACGATTGTTCATAATTCTAGACGATTATAAATTAGATATTGGCATGTCTATCATTATAGCCTATCATATCACATTTATTGATATCGGAGATGCAAATTAAAAAGATCAAGTAATGTTTTGTACTTGCCAACTTCAAAATTTGTGTTTTATACAGGTTTCAGAACAAGTTATCGACGTCATTTATATAAAATTTTGGTTGGATGTGTATTATGCAGTGGCAACACGTGCCAAGAGACTGAAATAGATGAGGATAAACACACCAAAGTGACCGTAGTCACTATGTTTTCCTGATTCAGTACAAAGTTCAATTGTTGGGCGCTAAGCCAATCTTCCAAACGTATTTTCGCTGTACCTACCGTTGTATATTTTTTCCACAACCCTTCCAGACAAATGTGCTACGTATTTACGCTACAATAGCGGTCAGATAATGTGACAAAGAGCGGCCACCGCTAAATGGGTGGTTGGATGAAAGTAGTTAGTTACTGTCTCAATTTTGGCGCCCACAGCACAGCTGACGCGACGCTATAAAAGTCTCGCTGATGAAAGAGCACAATCCCATTGTGATGGCTATAAAGCGGGCTTTGTGCCCGGAGGAGGTGTCATTATATGAAAAATGAAAAACGAATCACATTCGTCATATTCAGCGAAATTTATTAGAAATATGGCTACAGATCTTTTACAATTTGTCAATGATAGATTTGGTTTCGCCCCCAATCTTTCGTCAATTGTAAACAATTTGTAGTTTGTTTCGAAGGATCGTGTTGGATATTTATAAATGTCGCAAGTATTTTTTATGCAAGCGTAAATACCTGACACAGGGTATGGTATGATAGCAAACGACTTTGCGTCAATAAGAATGACGGCACAACAGCGTGATTTGATTGGCCAATGAGCACTATAAAATGCGTGATACACAATGAACACGTAAAAACGGAATACCCGACCTCGTAAAGTCGGTAGCACTGATTCACAGTTCACCAAGCGTATTCATTCTTGCTTTCATTAATGTGATATTATCCCATTAATTTTATTCTTTTGATAGTCGTTTGAATAATTAATGCATAAATAACAATAAGGAAAAGAAAAGCGATAAAGATAGAAATAAATATGATTGTAGTTACGTATATTAATACATTACGGCACAACACTCAGGAACCAGTGAACAACAGTCGATAAGGTCCTAATTTTACCTCCGAATTCAATAAAATTAAGCCTTTCGTTAAATTTGAAAGCAAAAATTAGAAACTGCAAACGTAGCGTGTTGGTCCGACACGACATTTGAACATTGTATTGTATTGGAGTTCTTAACATTTTGTGATACTAATTTAAAAAAAAATAGGTACATAAAAATATATTTATAACTTACCTTCAAACTCAAAGCATTTATTTCATTTTGATCATATAGTATGATGCTTATGAAAAGTCAACATTACATGAAGTCAACCGATTGACCTACAGCCAGTTCACTGACGAGGCAGAGCTGTGAGAAGAACTGGCAAGAAACACACGCCACTCTTTTCGATCGCCAGATAATTACAGTTATTTGTATGAGTTACAATTTAAACACTCAAGGCAACCAAAGAACCATACAAAGTAATTATTACAAATTAACCAATTAATATAATTAATAAGATTAAAGAAAGAAAAGAGAGGATTTCATAATTGAAATTTAGTTTCGCCTAGTATGGTAATTTGACTACGTATTTAAAATAGTCAATATATTTACTATAATAATAATCAATATATTTAATGATAATAATAGTCAATATAAGTACAAAAATAATAATATCTATATACCTAACTTCGTGTGCAATTTCTGTTATCTTCTGTGTCAAGTATTGACTGAGCACTGTTTTCCAAAACAGTACCAGTACCATATTGTAAAGAATATTTATGACAAATACATAAATATTTGTATTATTATTCAACAATTTAATATAATACCTTGCCTTGCTTGGGATCTTACCACAGAAACGATATTGTTCAATCGAAGGAGACGACAGTGGATTAATTTTAATTTTTGCATATATTTTTTCGCTTCCGTATAAATACGTATTTGTATAATATATATATGCCTTATTACTGTAATTCTGCACGCTATTTTTGGCAATAAATTTAAACATTTAAATGTATCACTATTCTGTCTACCGAATTCAGTCAAATGAAGAATTTGGTTTTATTTTGCAACAGCAAAGTTTATAGCAAATTCTTTTTAGTGACTGTGTAGTAATTTATTGTTCTTGTTCACACAATACTTACTAGTCATACCGGTTTAAAAGCATTAAACAAAAAATATGTGAAAACAAATAACGACTGTGTTTTGAATATTTTTTGTTCTTTTAATAAGCCTTGTGAATATTTTATTGCAGATAATAGACATATCTTTTTTTATACCTACTACTAAAGTGTTAACTAGGAGTATAGCTTCTCTGATGGTTAGCAGTTAACGTGGCTTATAAACATTTTTAAAGCCAAAGTCGTCACTTTTACCTATGTTGCCACTCCGAAATAATAGAAATCACTGCTGTGGGAACAAAGCGCTTTCGCTGGCAAAACAGCGGTATTGCAATAAAGTCTGGCTACCATAAATTTCAAATAGGTCTATCCAAATGTACCACTATACAAGAATAGTTATTTATCATGCTTACTTTGAACTAGAAGAAAAGTATAGTATAATATAATAATCATACTAAACAATGACCTGTCACCATAATTAAAATTAGTTCACTTATTAGACGCTATGGCGCTAGTCATAAGTTTATAAATTGATGAATGTTGCCAAATTCATTTATTAAAAATCAAACAAATGCGATTCTCAATTGTGCGTACTTCTTCTTTATACGATTTAGTCTTTATTTTTTAATTATTATTGTTGGTATAATAATATAATTAAAAACTAGGGTTATCTTATCATTATATTTCAATGATACCTGTTTCTATATCTACATAATATACTAACCACTAATAGATAACATCTTAATACTTTTTATGCTACTAATGGGATTAACAATGCTAAAACTTATAAAATCTGATATTAATATTTTTTAAAGTTAAATCTTTTTCGCGTTTGATATATAGATTATCGATAATAACATTATCTACATAATATGTATTTATATTAAACAATAATATTGTTTCAATCGAAATTCAAAAAAGAGGTCACTCGTCAAATCCAACTCGGCTGGGCAGTGTTCGGGGAGCTACAACATATTATCTTCTCGTTCGCGTTACCGCAGTATCTCACAACCAAGGTCTTTGACCAGTGTGTTGCCAGTGATGACATACGGCGCATAGACGTCGTCACTAACTATAGGTCTTATCAGAAGTCGCTCAGAGGGCGATGGAGCCGGCCATGTTTGTTAGGCGTCTCCCTGCGCGATCATTTAAGAAACGAAGAAATCCGCATTTTGCGCAAACCAAAATAACTGATGTGGCTCGCAGACTTGCTTCTCTGAAGTGGCAATGGGCAGGACACATAGCTCGCAGAACTGACAGCCGTTGGGGCAGAAAGTTTCTAGAGTGGCGACCACAAACCGGAAGACGCAGCGTGGGCAGACCCTTAACAAGGTGGACCGTCGACCTTCTAAGGGTGGCAGGCAACCGATGAAAATGAAAATTGGAAAAGGCATATGTCCAGCATTGGACGTCTTTTGGCTGATATGAAGATGATGATGATTGTTTAAATCTTTAATATACTGATACTACTTATACCTATTTCAGTTCTGTCTACAAATACAGCAAAATAGCGTAATTTTCCGATAAAATAACATAAAATGCGTCAAAACAGGAGGTATCCTATTTTAATAACGCATTTATTTTACTAAGTAAAATTTAATTATTAATTATGTCATAACATATGTACTTAAAGTACAACTGGTATTAAAATATCTAAGTAGTGAGGATACCTTGCAAACACTTTTCAAGAAAATATATTTACCGACTTATTACTGCCTTTTTTCATGGTAAACATTACAATAGAACCAGCACCACAGTAACTAAAGGGCACAGAGTATAATAATTTTGAGCAGCGAAAAAGACTGTACGCTGGTAATATCGGTGACATCAATAGAACCCTTCGCAACTTTCTGTCATAGCTAAAGATACGGTCATTAAGAATGTGTGCCATTCCAGAAAATCTCATGGTTCATCATCATCATCGTCATATCACTTGAAAGACATCGACTGCTGGACCTCCTGGCCTCCCCAATTTTCACCAACTTTACTGGTCGTGAGCTGGCCGGTCTTTTCTCTGACGATTAATCTATCTTATTTTTAATTTGTGTAAGTAAACCAAACTTAAGTTCTCAATGTTTTGTCATACTCGTACATAAATAAAAACAAAATTACACACCTTGTTTGTTACGTCAGGCTTTGTTGTTAAGACAATACGACATTTTTATAATAGTAATTGTAATGATTATGGCCAGATGTATATGTATGATGTATTAGAGTGTTATTATTTGTAACTTAAGCTAAAAATACAAGTTTTAAACATCAATGTGCATTTGCATCTAGTAATAAATAAAAATTATTTTATATATGAAATATGAATTTCATAATATCCATACTATTATATAAAGCAGCAGAGTTTGTTTGTTTGAACGCGCTAATCTCTGAAACTATCAGTCGGATTTGAATAATTCCTTTTAGGTTTGATAGCGCAAATCTTGAGAAAGGTTTTAAGCTACGTAACATTACGCTACTGGCGACAGGAGTAGAGCAGTAACCAAAGATGTTACTTAACGCGCTGTGTAAAGCTAGTTTCATATAAATTAAGGGAGAATAGATTATAAAAAATATGTTCACTTGATTCAAAATTCTTAGTTGTTATTTGAATTAGTTTTGTTTTGGAACATTGCCCAAAATGTGACGATAGGTCCGACCACAATCGTATTATTATTTTGGCTTAACGTTGTCACGTTTGCATTGTTGATGCATTACAAATGATAAGTAAGTATAGTAATTTGTACATTATATCTGAATTTGATTTTTATTTATATTACAAATGGTTAATGAAAATAGGCAGTTGTCGATAATTGTACAATATAGTTTACATAAGTTACTTGGTATGAAACAGCAAACATTTTAAGACCATTTCAGAAAAAAAAAACAATAAAAAAGAAAGGGAGTAAAGGCAAAACATTATAAAAAATTCAAACAGAAGTAAAGTGTGTATCAAGAAGACAAAAAGGAGGCAGAGAAAAGAGACAGAGAACAATGGTAAATTCTTCACCTACAAAGAATCTTTTGAATAAAGAACGAAGAAGTATTTTTTGCAATATTTTAAGCAAACTTGATTTTGCAACAGAAAACTTACTTCGGGTTATTTTATATTCCCCTTTAGTAGCAACAGTAAAATTTACAGGGTAATAGAAAAATATAATTTTTTCTCCGTCCAATATCACCGCAACAGTGAGCCGAGAGTCATCCATTACTAGGTGACGCGCGATGAGGGTCCCCAAATTGGTTATTTTAGAGTCTGCGTACCAACGCTCTGGACGAACAAATTTACCGACGGGTTTCACACGCCTCTTTCTCGTTTTAACCTAGAATTTACTTTTCACCTAAATGTCAGCATATTTGGCACCAATCAAATTCTGTAATGATAGATGATCGTGATAAGACGGCCCCAATTTTTATAACGATGACGAATGAGTTTCTTCATTGATGTTAATATAGCAATGTGTATTTAACCTTACGATAACCACTGAGGGTGCGATTTTATAAAATTATATCAATTGTATCATGGCCATAAAATTGCTTCTGACCGCATGGTTCGTTAATCGGACCTTGTGTTCGTGAGACTTCTGATTCAATCAATCGTAATCTGACCTTTGAATATATAAGTGTTTCATGTTTTTTCATATATTTTGTTAATAAGTTTGCTATTTTAAGAAATAATTCTTATACTTTGTTCACCTACATTAATAAAATAATTAATTAATACATTAATACAAACAATATCCACATTTGAAACAATGTTAAGCTTTCGATTTTCCAGAATACAGCGGCGTTAAATTGTACTCTACAAAACAAATTGCAGCCAAAACCAAGATAGAACCACCGTATACGTCGACACAACCCTGCATTTGTACTCGGATGTCTTTGTACCCTGTGTGTTCATAACTTTATAATGTTCGCTCGTTAAAACAGAACAAGATTTACATATCCCTGAAATGTTACATACAATTTAAATACAGTAGATTCTAGAAAGTTAAGCTTGATTATAGTTACAATTGAGTTCTGAGCCAGTTGTGTTCTGCTAAAATCTTCCATTATCTAATTGCGAGTAACTTGAACTAGTTCGAGTTTTGCAAACATGTGCATCGCTTAGTTCTTGTTCTTCGTTTTGACTACGAACTTCTTTGAATGGACTTTAGTAAGATGTCTTTGAATCTAGACTACTAGTACTAGAAGTAGTTCAATTATACACTATTAGTAAACACATGATAGGTGTTGTTTTGCGAGGCTTGCTAACATTGTAATTATCTGATACTATAGTATGACCTAACACTGTTACATGATCTTAATTTCTAAAAAATTAATAGTACATGGTGCCGTTTTGGTGTCTTAGCTGTGAACTTTAGTCTCGCGGTTATTATTTTCTTCTTTAAAAAGGCAGTGTTGTTTCTAGTATAATTACTGAGCTAGTAAGAATTAAAAAGGCTGAAACGGTTTTGTACTAAACATGTAAAACGTGTAAGCAATCTCTACGGGCCTTTTTAGGTTACGGTACTACATTTACTGCGTCAGGCATGCTATACGTAGCCTAAGCTCACCTTATGTTTACTTAGTTAGTATAAAATAAACACACCCTGCTTAATAATAGCATACTTTCTATGTCCTTCACTTAATGTGTTTGCATGAATTATAATATACAACAACACAAAATTAAATAGTCGTTTTAAACTACGCAGCTTGGTTCGATAAAGAAATTACTATAGCTTCATTGAAACGAACAAATCCAACTGATGTAGGAATTTCTGAGCGTAATGTAACTTTTCTTCTGTTTTCTAAATCTTTGTTTAATACCTAAATTAAAAAGAAAAGAAGAGTGGCAGTAATGGTTTATGATATATTATTCTTATTGATATTATTGGTCGATCTGCTCGTGACCACACGATAACCGCTCAATTAAGGGTCGGCTGCCAAGTCCAATGCGACACTTAACGTTGACCTCGATTCAGTATTGGTTCGTTGTCATTAAGCCACACTGCCGCTGCCCTTTGCTATGGCATCATACACATAGATATTTCTATACCAGGGGTTCAATCGGAAGCAATCACGTCATAGAACATTGAAATTTAAACTCTTTGCTATTCAAAATAAGTACGACATTTGCTTGCATTTCTCTCTGGCTTAGGCTGTTTTTCTTTTCAGTTATCTATTTGCCTTCAAGCAAATTTAATTGTAGCAACTCGGACCTTCAATGGTACGTTTCCGATCATTGCTGTATTTTAGTCAATTGTAAATAGAATTATGTTTTTACAATAAGCAAATTAATAATAAATCAATTAGTCGTTTAAATAATGTTATTGAGGTTTTCAAGCATTGTTCAGATTGTTAAAAAATTATAAAAAAAACTTAAAATAGACGACATTACTTCTGAAGTATCTTCCTTCCTTCTTTCTTCTATAGTAATAACCATTCTCCACATTGTCGAAATAGAACTCACGGCTAGAACTTACTATAGAGATTTATTTGATGTTCCTACGTCGTTAGACAAAATATGACAGTTACAAAAGTCGAACAAAATTCCCAAGGAACTAATAAAAGTCAATGGCGTGCACTCAAAGTCTTTAAGGCAGCTTTTGAATCCTCTTACGATAGTTCTAACCTCGACTGTGGTGCGGATCGAATAGGTTTCGTCACTAAGTTATTGTAACAATGCTCAGTGGTGATAGCTATAAAAGACGTTTTCGGTACTATGGTTGGTAAAGTTTTGAACAAGTTATTTATCATAATGAACTATCGTATACTACAATACTTTTGCCATGTCCTCAATTACGACGAAATAATTGTATCGTAACGTAATAGAAGCTTCTAACTTTTGTCATTTAATTGCTACATGCTTGTAATAAATATGAAAATGGATTTTTTGCCTCTTATTATAACCTAACAAATATTGAAATTTTTAGTAGAATTTTCCGCGGGCAATTTTTGTGATAAAGCCGTGCTTTGCTAATATGTTTTCCGTATTCCGTATGTGTGAGTAAAGTTACGATGTACTATTTATTAAAATACTTTGCCAACTGGAAAATAGTGAAACATTTCAATGTTGAAAGGAGAAAATTGCATATGGAATGTTCGTAACAGGCGCTGAATCGTCTGGTGTCGCGGAATGGCTCCCCGGTCGCAAGCAGCAGAATAGAAAAACGCAACTCACAGATGCGGATACTGAAATGATAAGAAATATTATCCACATTATGTCGATGTTACAAGCGAACAGTTCTTGCAATGTTATGTTTCGGGTAATGTGAAGAAGGATAATTTGTGTGTATGAATCTTTTATTGATATTGCGATCTATTTAATATAGCCGATATTCGAAACATTATCGAATGGATACTAATTAATTTTTGGTAACTGTGTCTTCGGTGTGGTATTGTTCAACATACAATACATACATTATACAATAAAACTGTATGCTGCTTATAATGACAGCATCATTATAAGCATTTCTCTCATGACAAAAGTGTTTTATTAAATTACTTACGCCAATAAGGCAATTGTGTTCCATCTTAAGTTTTAAAAAGAAACTAAAAAATATTTTATTACTTGCCCAAAAAAACCAGCACGTAACTTAAGTTAAAATCAAACCTTTGAAAGTCCTTCAAATGTTGCTTTTAGTTATTTTTTTTTTTTTCCCCTTATGAAATATATTTAATGTCATAATGCTATTTAACTTTGTTGTATTGTTTATTTACTTAATTATTTAACTATTATTATCTACATATGTTATATTATGCTCTTCTTACCTCGCACACATACATATACTTACACGCACTAATTGTCGTGTGTAAGAACGCTAAACACCGTACATGCGCCCGTGACTCACTCAAGGCTTCAGCCGAAAATCAGCGCTGCGGTCTTCCGTAGCACATGCTGAGCTGCTGCCTTTTAGACACATTTTAAGTTATTTTTGTATTTCGTATTGGTTTTTTTTTGTACTTTATTTCTTTTTGCTTTTGTTATTATCATGTTTATTTTTGTGTCTAATAAATTTTATTTTCTTTCTTTTGTTTCTTTCTTTCTTTCTTACTTTATTGTGATAGGTCATATATTAGAACACTAAAAGCAAACTAAGTAATGTAAGTTTATAATACTTAAAATAAAACATAACTAGCCTGTAATAAATCTTTTATAATGTCGCCGATATTTATCCTTGTATAGTGAAGTTAGATACTTTTTCGAAGACTTTCATAAAATTTTGAACAAGCCACTTCACAAGGCGTGTCAGCGTAACTGAAGAAAAGTTTGCGCATTAGCGAAACCGGAAAAAGGGAATGAAAAAGTTGGGGACAGTTTCTCGCCGAAAGACACTAAAATTGTGAGGCGTTCGTATAAGTTACGTTCAAAGTTAATGGCAAAATCATTGAGTTTTAAAATATATAATTATGACAAACATTATGAAACAGAATTATCGGGCACCCATTCTTTGACTAAGTTGACCAAATTTAATTTGCATTCATATCTGATTGTATCTACAGCTATGTCAATAGCCAGGCCAGTAGCCAGGCACGAATCAATTTCAATCAGCTCTCGTACAATTAAAATTAACATTATTAATTATGGAGACACAATCGAAAGGATTATATATTTCAGGCAAACTGAAAATGCAGACGTTCCGAAAATGAGCAACTAACGAGAATAGTTAAACGGACCTGTAATTTGCATACAGATTGGCTTTCAGGGATAAACGCTCCATTTGTATTCAAACGCAGGATCCCAACTCAGTGGTCGAGGAGCATTTATCCAGTTCTGGATTTAAATCGGCCGCAGTATCATCTGCTTATCGATATTATATACTTTTGTAAGCTTTTCGTCAGCCTGTATACCTACTGTAGGACGCACAGTACCCTCATTTGGGCAGCTTGCCAATTTATACTTTATAAGCAGACAATTTGGCAGTTGTTTTTTTAGTTTTCGATTAAAATATTTACACAACGTTTTTCATGCGTGCCTTGTTTAAAGACGTTTGACACAGTTGTTTTAGAGCTTTTTCAGTGTACTGTAAAACTGTGTCGAATATATAGCATGGGAAGAAATACTAAGTTTTAACAATGTATAAGTCGCAAATGATTGTATTAGGATGTTTAGTTGGTTTTTTAAGTTATTAATTTTGTTAGAACATATAAATTATTATGTTTAAATGTTTCTTATAGTTAACATAACAAACTTTATTATTTTGGCATTTAAAAGTTAAAGAAACATGAAAAGAAAATAAAATATTGTTATATTTTATGAACACGAAACTCAGCATTTGATTAGGTAGAAGTTACAGGGGGTATTATCTTTTTCAACTAAGTCGAGAAATACTACATCGACCACAGTATTTCCTTGTCTATTATATTATTACAAAGAGAAAAAAATTGGCTAGTGGAGGCCACCATACCAGCAGTTTATGACGATAGCTTTTGGTATGGTGGCCACCACTTCTGAATTCCATTGACTGCTAACCATCAAGCGGGGTGGAGTCACTTTGGTAGGCTAATATATATAAAAAAAAAGAGTGTGTGTACTCATGTACGCACGTAAGAAGTTATACTTCTTTGGCGTAACAATCCAAAAATACCAAATAATAACACAACGCATACATACATAAATATACCTACATAAATAGCATGCCACAATAATGAAAAATCATAAAATATAATTTAAATAAAAGAAAACAAAAAAAAAATATTAGATAATAATGTAATCATTTATAATTTGCAATGTAAATAAATTATACATACCGACAGTTAACCTCAAATCTATAAATGTACTTAAAACAGTATATTAAAACCACTTTTAGCACTAATATTCAAAATAAATATTTTTACTGATAAATGATCAATAAAAAATATCTATCACCGTCATAAATATAATTGAATTGATATAAATGCCAATTTATTTTTATTTATTCACACTGATTATTTGTACTGATACGACACACAAAGGTTCGCAACTAACTTCAGGGTGTAAAAGGTTCGCAACTAATTTCAGGGTGTTGCTTTTTTCTGTCGGTGTGCGCGCGCATCGTAAAAGTTCACTCTCATCATTTTTCCCAATCGTGCCAAAAGAAGTATAACTTCAAAAACTTCATTTGACGTAGTTGATTGAGTTTTCAAATATGACATGTATCATGTGTCAAAATAAAATGTTTTTAAATCAAAAGCGCTAAGGAGTATTAAAATCGACTTCAAAGCAAATCATCCCAAAAATAACTTTCTGCCCTTTTTTAACCCCGTTAGGGGATGAATTTCAATGTAATACACATCTTCCATCTATTCTGCTAGAGAATGTTCATGCAAAATTTGAAGTAGATTGGACCAAGGAATCACATTGTCCCATACAAACTTTGCCTGCCTTTTTTACCCCCTTAGAGGTGGAATTTCGAAAAATACCTTCTTATCGGATGCCTACGTCATACAAAGAGCACACCCTCCAAGTTTAAAGTCGCTACGATCAGCGGTTTAGGCTGTGCGTTGATCCGTCAGTCAGTCATTAAGGACACAGCATTTTATATAAATATAGATTGTGAAATTTGGGATAAAACAAAAACGATGCGACATTAGAACGTATTCAAATTTTTCAATTAAGTAATTTTATGTTATCGACGCTCGTCAAAGCAAACTTGGTAGATACTTGTTTTTTGCACAATTTCAAACCCATTAAATTAAAAAAGAATGTCACCATACTTATGAATCAACAAACAGAACAATTTGAACAGTCCGTAGAGAAACGATAGTTACACAGAGTAGTCGAGGTGAATGACATATGACCAGACAAGACAATCAATATTAATACATGTCGAGGGGCACGCGAAAATAAAGCAAATTCGCCTACATCCATCATTCATATCACTTGCAAGTGCATTTTACAGTTTGCAGCTACAATGTGAACCATTTTAATAGATATGTAAATATGGCAAGATACAATCTCCCGCAATAGATGTCTTCAGGTTGATTATTTATTGGGGTATTTAGGCAACATACAATTCTATGTAAAAGCAATGTCCTAAAAGTTGAAGTTGAACGATGAAGTTTTAAAAGATTTTTAAAATAAAAATAAGGTTTATTTTTGATACAGAACATAAGAAATAGATACAAACACGATTACAAATTAAAAAAAAGACTATAAAATAAGACAGTAGACTACAAAGTATCAATTTCTGACCCATGATCAATACATTTGCTGCAAAAATTTCAAAATCTGTACTTATCTGTATTCTGTGTCAAATCAATTTCGTGTTGAAAACCATAATATCATTTGCTGCGCACCCTTTCTCACGAGTAACTCGAGATTCTGATGGTATAGCAATAATTCCAGTAAGCGAATTTCCGACATCCAAGCGATAGAGGGTAGGTTTGGGTTACCCCTTACAATCTATCTATATACAAATATCTACAAAATGTTGTAGGTATTCACTGATATTTTACAGGTGGAAAGGATTATAATACAGTTGCAGAGAAATTTATAATGTCTCTTTATCTTATGGCTTGATCGTTTTATAGGAGGGTATCTACAGTTGTTTAAACTCGTAGTTTCACTTCAACGCTTGTGGCTGTTTTAGTGCTATACCGTGTAAATTTTTTTACATGCACCCCTTACCGGCAATACTAAATTATGACTACGAAAAATTCGCATTGGTCACTAGTCTAGTTTTAAACACTGAACTTTGTTCAACTCTCAGGTGATTTCTCAGTAGAGACCTAGAATTATCTTAGTTGATGAAGTACTGCACAACATTACTTGCTGCTTGGTAAATAGTGGTTTCTATTTCTACACATAGTAATATATAATATTTCTTTTTGTTGTATAATAACGATAATATTTGTTCAAGTTGTGTTCAGTGCATTGTTAATGAGGCTCTCTAATTGT
Source organism: Parascotia fuliginaria (assembly GCA_963082885.1). NCBI lineage: Eukaryota > Metazoa > Arthropoda > Insecta > Lepidoptera > Erebidae > Parascotia > Parascotia fuliginaria. The sequence continues at coordinate 15,329,468 of OY720172.1, forward strand.
AGTAAGTGCGTTAAAATCATAATATATATGAAATACTTAACTTGAAATAAATTAGTTTATTCCCTTGTGAGCCGTCGTCGACCTTTCTATGTTGTTATGTGTTGTGAACCTTGGCAGTTGACATGTGTATTCGACAAAATATTTAATTTCATTTAGGAATAATAATAATAATAATATAATAATATGTGGACACTATCACACACCGTCATCTAGTCCCAAGCTAAGCAGAGCTTGTGTTATGGGTACTAGATAACTGAAATATAATACATAGATATACATACTTTTACTTTTTGTAAATACATACTTAGAATACATAGGAAACTACCAGACTGAAGACAAATACAAATGTTTATAATATTAAATAACTGTTTACTGTTCCACTGCAGGGCAAAGGCCTTTTCTCGTATAGAGAAGGTATGAGCATTAATCACCACGCTTGCTTAAGGCGGATTGGCAATTTCAGACATTTAAGTCCAGGTTTCCTCACGATGTTTTCCTTCACCGTTAGTCAGAAATGTCCAAGATAAACTTAGATAATACATATGATTTGAAAAACACACAAACATTGGTACTTGCCCGGATTCGAACCACTACCTCGTGTTTAAGAAGCGGGTGCCTTATCCACTGGACCATTTCGACGTTTACGACGTTTCGACAAATGTTTATCACACAAATATTCACCTTCCGCGGGATTCGAACCCACGACACCCGGCGTCGCAGTCAGTTACACTTATAATAACCACTAGACCAACGGTGCAGTCAAAGAAAGATTTTATAAAACTTAATAAATTAAAGCGTTAAAAATTTAAGTTTTAAATTACAATGGTAAAAATAAATAGCTTGTATTATATTTATATATTATTTATACATGCACGGAATTATATTTTAACTGTACGCATAACATTGTCACCTCACAATGTAAGTAAATAAATAATTTCTATAATTCAATAATTTATATATTTTTTCTGTAATCATATAAAACAAAATCACGTTACCTACATGATAGTATTTTATATAACAAAATAAATCGTACATAACATAAGTCACGACGTCTTCTCTCCGGAGTAGGCAGAGCTGAGTCTATAGGTGCCTATTATGTCATTAAATAAGTACCTAGTCCTTTTGCAATATTCTGAAAACAATTTCAAAGGATTTCTGTATTTTTCCCAACAATAATTATTTATTTTTAGTTGCCTTGTACTAGTTCATGCACTGAAAGGGTTAAGCCTAAATTCTTACTTGACATGGGTGAAATCAATACTTTTTTAGAAAAACTATTTTCTTCTAATTATAATTGCCTTTGAAATAAACATTATTTATTAAGTTTTATATAACTACCATTTCTCATGCTGACTACTTCATAAAGTTCTTCATGGTAATTAATGGCTTTTGAAATGGACCTTTAAAGAGCATGTGACTGTCATGGGATGCAACATTTGTTTGGAAGAAGTTTTATTACGTAGGTATAATGCGTGTTAAAAGTAAATTACCACTTATAGTGACAACTTAAACTGTAACATTGCACTAAGTTAGCAAAGTAGGGTTAAGGGTAAATTTCTAGTGAAGTTTAGACAGGAGGGCAAGTCACGCTCGCGCATTGCTGCTAACTTGTATTTTCCACTATATACTTACCCCTAATGCTTCTCAACACTACTGAACAACCATTACACAGTAATTTATTATCTCAAGTTCATCAAGTAGGTATAATTTGATGAAACCCTTATCAAATAATTAAGAATACTCATTTTACTTCGCTCAGTTTTTTAATTAAAATATTTTTGAGTTTGTGCAAATTCTTCGTTTAATAACGACGAAAATGTTTCTTGAATTTTGTCGAAAATATTCAAAAACTTTGCCTGAATAGTATTGTGATTATCATAAAATTTAAAGATCGCTAGACGCTTAGGATTTCTTTGATTCATTAATCATTATCCTCCATCCCTTCTGTGAAATGAAATGAAATGAAATGAAATATATGTTTATTCATTTAGGTTAATTAAATTAACACTTATGAACGTCAAAGTTTACAAAATGTCAGCAAATTAACCTACAGCCAGTTCGCTGACGAAGTAGAGCCATGAGAAGAACTGGCAAGAAACTCAGGCCACTCTTTTTAATCGCCAGGTTATTACAATTTTTGTAAGTTACAGTTTCAAGTAGCATGCAAAGTGACGCAGGCAATACACTTAACTCTATAGATACTTAATTACTTACAGCTTTCTATGTTGTAAAGAAAATTAAAAAGTAAAATGTGTGCTTTACAGGTTGCCTCAATTTGCATATTGCTACAAAAGGTAAAGGCAACATGTGAACTGTGATAAATGTTTCTATGTAGATATTATATAAACTGTTAATTTTTGGTATAAGTATAAAGTAAGATGAACTTAATTTACCACAGGAGTTCACAATGTACCTCTATTTCACAAATCACAATGTAAAAAAATTTAACAATACTAAGTATACAATTTTAACAAAACAATACAAAATGTGTACTTAACTGTTCAAATATGGCTCGGGCATCATGTCATTTATAATTAATACAAAAAAAAAATCATTTTATAAATTATGTCAAAATGTATCAATAAATTAATGTCAAAAAATTATTTGTTAAAGCATGTCATTCATAATAATCATAAAAAATGTCATTCATACAATAATTAACAAAAATATGTCCTTTAAAGTATAATGTCATTAAAATTAAGAGTAAAATTAATTTACTCCTTCGTCAAGCGAGCATCCCATGACTTTTATCGTTCAGATACTCATTAACAGTGTAGTAACCCTTAAGTATTAAATGTTTTTTGACAATTTGTTTAAATTTGTCTAAGGGTTTATCCATTATGTCGATAGGTAATTTATTAAATAAACGTACACCAAGTCCCGTAAACGAATTATGGACTTTATGTAAGCGATAGTGTGAGCCAACCAGTTTATGCTTACCCCTGGTGTTAATCTCATGCACATCGCAATTTCTAGTATATAGACTAATGTTACTCTTAACATAAACAACATTAGCATATATATATTGAGATGCAACTGTCAATATACCTATCTCTTTGAATCGCTCTCTCAGGGAGTCTCGTGAACCTAGGTTGTAGATAGAACGTATAGCTCGTTTTTGAATAATAAAAACGGTTTCAATGTCAGCAGCCCTACCCCACAACAATATGCCGTAAGACATAACGCTGTGAAAATAACTAAAGTAGACTAGTCTGGCGGTTGCCACATCAGTAAGTTGCCTAACTTTCCTGATAGCAAAAGCCGCTGAGCTGAGTTTACCTGCGAGACACGAAATATGGGCTTCCCACTGAAGTTTGCAATCTAAAGTTAAGCCCAAGAAAACTGTGGACTCTACGATTGAAACTGACTCATTATTTAAAACCAGGTTTATACCTGCACTTTTGACATTTGGCATAGAAAATTTTATACATTTTGTCTTCTTGGAATTAAGTAGAAGATTGTTTACCGTGAACCAGTTCAGGACTTGCGCGAGCGAACCATTTACAACGTCGAAATTAGGGTCTTTACGGTTAACTTTAAAAATAAGAGACGTATCGTCTGCAAATAGCACTATATCGCAGAAATCCTGTACAAAGTACGGCAAATCATTTACATACACCAAAAATAGAAAAGGACCAAGAATGGAGCCCTGTGGGACGCCCATAGCAACAGGTAACCCTAAGGACCTATTTCCATTTACATCAACGTATTGCACTCTATCACTTAGATAGGTGGAAACTAGATTAAGTGCAACATCCCTGATCCCATAGTGACTGAGTTTTCTCAAGAGCGTATTGTGCTCGACGCAGTCAAATGCTTTAGAGAGATCACAAAAAACACCAATAGCATCCATTTTATTTTCCCAGGCGTTAAAAATATGTTTTATTAGTGTAACGCCTGCATCTGTAGTTGAGCGACCTTTCGTAAAACCATACTGCTCATTATGTAGTAATTTATGAAAGTTAAAATGGCTCTCTAATTGCTGCAATATAATTTTCTCAAAAATTTTACTAATAGCTGGCAGTATAGATATTGGTCTAAAATTACTAGGGTCACTCTTAGAGCCGTTTTTAAACAAAGGTACTACTTTACTATGTTTCATTAAATCAGGAAATACTCCTACATCAACACTTTTATTAAAGATAGCAGCTAGATATGGTGCTATATTTATAATTATACTCTCAACTAATTTAACTGAAAAACCCCACAAGTCAGCAGTGTTTTTTGAATGTAGTGACTTGAACACTTTTATTATGTCGTTTGGGTTAACATAATTAAAATTAAAAGGGACGTCACACTCTTTCACATTCCCCCTAAGTAAATGCTCAGCTTTGATTGGGCAAGAATTTAAGGAGCTGGTTGTCTTTACTGGTATGCTAACAAAGTAGTCGTTAAAAATGTGGGCTACATCTGTATTATTTGAAATAATATTGTCCTTAATGTTTAACTCATAATTGTTATCTTTCAATTTAATACGACCAGTCTCACTATTAATAACATTCCAAGTTGTTTTTATTTTGTTCTCGGACTGTTTAATTTTATTACTTAAATACAAGGACTTAGCGGCAACACATGACTTTTTAAAGATTTTTGAATAATCCCCAACATATTGAATAAAGACTGGATCAAAATTATATTGTTTCATACCATAAAGTTCATACAACTTAGCTCTACTTTTGTATATTCCGGATGTTGCCCAATCACAGAACCTTATTTTGATGTTTTTGGTAAAAGTTCTAGTTGGAAATGATGCATTGTACGCTGATTGTATTGTGCTAAACAAGGACTCGTAAAGCACATTTGGATCATCGTGGCTTGGATCTATGTGAGTGACTGCTGCAGCAACACTCTCAGTGAAACGGTTTAGGCGAACAGAGGTCATTGGCCTACACGTGATCTTACTCCCTTTAGTAGTTGTGCCTAAAGGAAAAACAGCTTTTTGCCCACAATGATCCATTGTTAGATCATTCAGAATAGCCTTATCTATATATTTGCAATTGCAGAAAATGTTGTCTAAGCATGTAGCAGAATGTGATGTAATTCTAGTAGGTTCCGAAAATAAATATTTTAAATTAAATGATTTCAATAAACTAATTAATCTAATACTAGTCTGTGATTGAACAAGTAAGTCGACATTAAAGTCACCACACACTATTACATGCTTATTGACAGAGCTTAAACGTTTCATTACATCTTCCATAACTGTTTCAAAAAGAATAAAATCACTCTGAGGTGGCCTGTACACACAAACCACAATATATTGCTTAAGCTCAACACAGGACAACTCGATAGTGCGCTCAATAGAAAGATCTGCTATATCTTTACGTTCCTTATAATTAACACTACTACATACATATATCAGAGAGCCACCATGTATAGTCTTCTTTCTTACGAATGCACTACCAACAGAAAAATATTCATTATTAAATAATAATAATTGTTCCATCTTTAGCCAATGTTCAGTAACACATAAAATTTGAACATTGTACTTTTTCAAAAATAAATCTATTTCTAACGCTTTGCTGGATAAGCCCTGTATATTTTGATGAACTATATTTAGAGCCTGCTTATCCATTGTCTCATCAACTAGTTTAAACTAGCAGATGTGTTTGTATAACATATTTGTAAATTATTACAAACATTTGTCAAATTCTTCAATACCTTACTGGTACTTGTGTCAAATAGTAAATTATATGCTAATAATTTAGCAATAAGTCGCTTATAACTAAATGGTAGATACATAGTATCTTTTGTCAAATAAAAATTGGAACTAATAAATATATTAGTGTCAAAAAACAAAATATAGTCACTATGACTATGTGTACAATTATAAAGTAATAAATTTAATTTGCCTATGTGCACGTTTTGTAACTCAGTAAGTGCATGTGAATAAGGTAAGGCACAGATAATAAACTTACATCCTACACTGTTGTGAAGCGCTATCATGACTTCAGTTAAATCTAGTATGTCCTTTTTAGTGACTGATAGGCTATCACCATACATTATAATCACTGTTGAGTTAGAGTTCAGGACAGAATTCTTTAAATTATTAACTAAAATACTGAATTTCACTCCAGGTGAACAATAGTTTACAATAGGCCTATCAGTGAGGATATTAATCATGCTACCTAGGCCCGAGCCAAATTGATCAGAAAACATTACAACATTTTGTGTACTATTTATGGCTGGTTCCCTACTAGAAAATCGAACTTGGTTTATGGAGGTGGGATGATCAGTAGGCAAGTTGTTACATTGATTACTATGTGAATGTACATTACCTAATGAAGGCTGAGTATAGGCCGTTGATGACAAACACATTGAACATAGATTGTTATTTGTTAGTGAAATAACCTTTTCTATGTTCTCCCTACCAGCTTTGGCAACCTCATCATATTTTTGAATGTACTCATATGTCTCTTTCTCATGTTGGAGACATATTTTTGTCAAGCGAGCTTCTAAATCAGATAATTGCAACTGAAGCTCCTGTGTGTGTCTTTCATATAGTAATCTACTGTCAGCTAACTGGGTTTGACAGTCCTCAAGCTGTGATAGCAATGTCCCACACTCATTCACCAACTCTTTATTATTAAATGAAAGTTTTTTAAATTGATGTGACTTTTTAACATTAAATTGAAGTTTGTTTACTAATTTCTTAATTCTAGAGTATTTTCTAATTTGCTTATTACTACTAATATTAAATCTTAATCTTGCCTTGTGAACGGTATTAGGCCTATATAGTGTATCACATTTTTCACCTAGGAGTTCAGTGTACAAGCTCTGAGTCTCAACACAACTGAGTACCTGTAGTTGATCTTGAAGTGAAGTTATCTCCATGTGGGCTTCTTTCAGGTCGATCTCTAATTCAGTGTTGCGGCTCAGTAACCTTGTATACTCTTCATTACAGCTACTGTAGGATCTAATTTCCATTTGCAGTCTATTTAGTTGATCCTGGTAATCCATATTTTCAACGTGCAATAGTGACAATTGACCCCTCAGCTCAGTAACCTTGTCATTTACTTTTTCCATTTCCTCCTCACAGTCACTGCGTTCCTTCAACAGTTGACTGTTGTCTTCCTGACATTTCTTCAACTCTGTAAGTGCTATCCGGAGTTTGTTCTCAGTGTCCTTAGCCATGGCTCTACGAGTCATCATGTGTGTGGCCATGGTTCTTAAATATTTGTGTAGTTGAACACCTGGAATGTGAAGAAAACAGCTGAGTAGAAGAATTAAAAAAAGAAAAAGAAAGGGAATATCTAATAGGATGAAATGAAATAATTAATTAAAAAAAACAAAGGTAGTAGAAACAAAAGGAATAAAAGAATTAGATAATATTTAGGGATAGCTTATTTACTGTAAATGTATAATAAGTAACAATTAAATGTATTTTTTAGACTTATAAATATGAGGGTGGAAATAAAAACTAGTATGCTAATTAAGTTTATGAGAACAAATAGTAGTAATTATAATAAATTTACTGAGTTATGGATCACAAGCAAGATATATAGTACTAAATACATATGTTAGTTGTAAGAAATTATGTAGTGTATGCTTGTATGAGGCGTATGTTCCAATCGTCGATTTTGCTTCCACTTATTGTCAAGCAAAAGGAGTTCGAAACTGTGCCTGTGAGTGTTGGACGAGGCTCACGCAATGTTGAGCAAGGTGTTCAGGTGTTGTGGAGTGTTTGTTAGTATTAATAAGTCAAATACTCCCCAGGTTTAATGCACCAATCATTCGAATTTCGTCCGTTGTTCGTTGGCACTTTGCTTGTGGTGGATATGTAGCCAGGCCGGAGCTTTTGTCGTGTTTTATGGTAACTTGCCACAATTGCAAACACTTATAGGATAATAAATTTACTAATTATGCTAATTATTTATATATTTATCTAATACTAATTAATTAAAATATAATTTAACTCATCGAGTAACAATTTTAACGTCTGACATTTCCAGTTGCCAGCCTAAAAAAAACCTGTCAAGTTCGCAAAAGTAATTTACTAAATATGATGTGATTAATTATACCTAAATAATATAATTAGTATTTATAATAGCAAGCAGATAGATATCTAATAAATACGGCCAAGAAGAGATCAATAGCTAGACAGCTTTACGGACTTTTGGATGGAAGAGGGTGTGTAACCCCTGATTGCTTATCTTTGAAGTGCTATTGAGAATTTTTAATAGAAAATCCTTTGAATGATACTGGCTTAATCTAGTTATCGATTCCAAGAGTTTAAATTTAAAAGCCTGTCTGTAATGAGAGTTTAGATAGCCAAGGTTAACTTACGAATCATAAACATTTCCGCTCCATAGTTGTATGTTTATAAAGTCGCTCTCAACAAAACACATGTTAAAAGCTACTCCCACTAGACATTGAACCTAGAAATGGCGACTTGGGATCATTAGGCCTATGAAGCAGTCTGTGTAGTACAGTACGGTATAATCTATTACCTACGCAGTTTTAGGATTATCTTAAAAGCCCAATAGACGGATTACTATAATTCTTTCGTGAAGTGAAACCTGTCTGTTATATATCGATCCACCCTTTTAGCTTCATAGTCTTGGAAAAATAAACTTAAAAACACAAAAGTTAAAGAGTCCAAAGGAAAAAGGATAATTTAACGGACACTAGAAATAACAAGAACGGAAGGGTAGCCAGACCTTCAATTGCGGAAACCCTTATCTAAACCGAGAGTCAAATCGAATAACAAATAAATGTATTAGTTCTAGTTGGGTGCCTCAAGTTTTCAATGCAGTAAATTCTAATTGGGGTATTGGACTATATTCGATTGGCAGTAAATAAGGATTAATTCAGGCAGGGAGTTTTAACGATCATATAATCGTGTGGCATAATTACGAACGTTAGATCATTTAGCTTAGAGGGAGAAGTGTCACGATTAAGATAAACGACGCTTTAAGCTTCCCACACTAGATTTCATAATTTTAAACAGCTTAACTCAAAGCTTATTGCAGACTAACATAAATCATTTTGTGCAAAATGAATCGTAAATTGTAAACTTGTTTATCTTTTCAATATAGTTTGTCAAAAAAACGATTTAAATTGTTTTTACTGCGGGATTATGTAAAGCAGTAGTTAGGCAGGCAAACATACACCCACATAATATTTGCAATATTTTTATTCGGGTCACTGTTGATGAATGTCATTTTATCTCAATATGTTTTATGACCCCACAATAAGTGGTAAACAAATATGGCTATACTTGTTTGCTATCCTTTAAATTGCTACTTTTCCCAATAGTAAATAGAAAAATATATATGACTAATTATTTCTCCAGCCTCATACAGTAGTACCTATCTAATTTCATTAGGATGGTACTCGGTGCTTAGCAAAATTATGCACTTGCTTCTACTGTCCCAAATAATTCGTAAGAAACTAATAAACTAAAAAAAGTGGCGATGGTAACAATTAATAAGTAAAAGAAAATAGCATTATATAACAATATAGCCTAGTAGGCAGTGCTAGCAATTTCAGCTGCGCTCCAAATTGAACTGAATTAATCGAATTCTAGAGAATGCATGCTGTCGCGCTCACATCACGTAGATTGGAAGCTATTTGAACGCGGGATTTTGATTCCTAAAACAACTTCCAACAGCGGTAGTCGTAATGTATAAATTTGCCGGACCAGTCCCCCCAGGCCGAGCGATTTGCTCTCAATGAGACAGACACGAGGGTCCTCCACATAGATTGGATGTCAGGGCTAGAGTACCGCCATATCGCGCCTAACTACTCAGCAGTCGCCACACACCCGACTGACGCGCTTTTACTACAACAACCCTCCAACGCAATGAAATTAAATTAGACTCCCTTTCAAACCACTTAGACTTCATCAATGTTGTTACCTATACCATTAAAATTAAATGTGTTTAGTCTGGAAGCCTCTTAGTTCAATTTACTAGAGAACTATAAATAGTTAGCTATATTTAAAGAAAATTGTTGCTTTGTGTCACGGCGTAAAATACTTGTAAAATTCATTACATATCATATTTATGTTGTTGAATGTTTTGGTATACCTACGTTCATTAAATATTTAACTGGTACAAATAATTAACTGGATATTTGTACCGCGATTTGTGGCACACGATTTTCAACTTACCTATAATTAGGTGTGGTTACCTAATTAATATTTTATTGATTTATAATACTTGTATAAAGTAATAAATTAATGAAACAGCCATGATCAATAATAGCCACCGCAACAATCCTGAAATACTTTGAGCTATACAAATTAACTGGAGCAATAAAAACTTAATATTTTATTATGTCGATATTCAATGAGTTAACCATAATTAGTTTCTTAAATGTAGTGAAATTAAAAATCATTAAGACCTATCCGAAAATCTATAAAGTATAAATCATATTCTAAACAAATAGACGAAGCTTAAATATGATGAGGTCTAGTAACATTAAAATAGTAGCCATATTAGATTTTACGTCGGCAACAATAACCACTATCAGTGTCTGCACTATGTTGTATCAAAAATAGCGGTTTTTATCAAAACTAGTTACGGACAGGCTATAAACTGTCCACCATAAATCAATAGCATGTATGTAAATCATTGATTGCATATTCCATAGAGATACTGTGAAATTGGATGGCGCTACTCGAAAATATTACAGCATAAATCAGTTGTGGCCGGACAACGAAGATCTCTGATTGTATTGAGTCGATGACTCCTCGGCATAATGGACTTGTAAAGGCTGTTTAGGATCATGAAAATGTATGTTCATATTGTGTATAGCCGCAGTTGAGTTATATGCCAAGTTTTGATAGCCTATTTTCTTCTATTGTGTGTTTCAAATGTAGCTATTATACAAATGAATGTTAGTATCGATATTGCGTGTAAGTGTTTGTTGCGTTAATGTGACTATAACTTGTGAATTGTATTACGATCTAAGGATAAACAGAAACAATACATACAAACCAATCCATAACTTGTTTGTCAGAGGCATTACTCAAGTCGCCTATCTTGGTTATATTAGCTTAAACTATGATACGCGCTAATAATATGTAGTCAACAGTACCTACCAAGACAGACCCTATAATAAAGAAACTTTAGATTATTATTTTAAACAAAATCTATAATTTATAAAGTTGCTGCCATTTCCTGCCAGTTTCTCCATTCCGTTTTTATACGGTTTTAAATATAATTTAGAGCATTTCTTCCAAAAGGATTAAAAGTATAGTAGTTATAATAGTAGAGAAAGGCCGAGGATTTCAACTAGGTAGGTACCAAAAAAATAGAAAAAGCATAAACGTGTGAAGTAGGGTTGCTAGGTCAAAATAAGTAAAAGCACCGATCGTATTTTATTGTCTGCATTGTATTAAATACAATTTTAAAATAGGTATACAAATTACTACAAATAAAGTTGTGTGAGCGACAATATATCAAAGCCACAATTTGTTATTAAGTATTTAATGTTATTGACAATTAATTGGATTCGCATGTGATAAGAATTATTAATAATCAGTTATTTTATATGCTCAAGGAGGCAAACTGCCTTAAGTTATTTGAAATTAATCATCAATAGAATGAAAGGATTAATTGCTATCAATACAATATTTGACTTATGATGACTAATTAAATATAGTGAATATCAGTCTTATCTAATTATGGTCTCTTAAATGAATGTTATCTTATCATTACTAAATGGAATATTGTTGTAGTCAAATCAAACAGAGAAAACTATTGTATTCACTTTTCAAAGAGTCTTTTCATTTTGTACATTTGTATAAAAATGTGAAAGTCTTCCTTGAGGTTGTACAATAATACGAAAATTGAAGAGTGTTCTTTTATTTGCGTTGAAGTTTTTTTTTAATTATACTGACAATGCTATCTACTTACAATGAAAATATGTTGAGTGGTTTCGTATAACATAGACATTAGGAATACCAGCGGCATTAATTCTATTAAGGAACGTGACATATTCGGTCTTAAAAGCATTTATTTTCACTATGATACAGTAAACTGTTAGTAAGTAATATACTATGCTATGCTTCTATGTTAGTAGCACTAGCCCAGTGCCCATGTACTTGTTATATTTTGCCAACCATTAGCCATTAGTGTGCGGTAAATCATGCTAGATAAATTTATCTAAGTGTGTATTTAATGCCCAATCTAATAATGATAATAATAATAATAATAATAATATTCTACCACATTCACACAACGCCATCTAGCCCCAAATTAAGCAATTATATTTGCTTGTGTTATGGGTACTAAACAACTGATATACTACTTATATACACTTTTTTTTTTAAATACATACATATTATAGATAAATAAAACCCAGACACAGAACAAACAATCATGCTCATCACACAAAGATTTGTCCTGGGTGGGAATCGAACCCACGACCTCCGGCTTAGCAGTCAGGGTCACTAACCACTAGACCAACAGGCCAGTCAATCTGGATCATGTTTTAGTAACATAAATGTTCTTCTTCTCATATCCTTAAAATAACTACTCTGAGAGGCACAACTTCAGTGTTTCTCCTCTGAGTGGTGTAGGTTCAGATCCAGTAACAGATCGCTCAACGTTCAGTATCTACATAATGTATAAACTAGCTCCCCGCAACGCGGTTTTACCCGTATTTTGGTTACTGCTCTGCTGCCGTCGCCAGTAGCGTGATGTTACATAGCCTATAACTTTTCTCAGGAACTGGGCTATCATACGCAAAATTAATTATTTAAATCCGACTGGTAGTTCCAGAGATTATCGCGTTTAAACAAACAAACTCTTCCACTTTATATAATAGATATAGATTCAACCAATATAGCGTCTATTGTCGCCAATGAACTGATTGATAATTAATTGAAAGATTAAGAATATTATTGTTTTTAATTGATTTATTGCAAATCTTATCAGTTATTCAAAAAATCTTTCAGCTCAATGTCACATGTATATTTGTGCGTAGTTTATTTAAAGGTATGATAAAATATCTTTCTTATCGTCGAAACGTCGTAACTTAACGTCAAATTTGTAACATTTCAAAGCTTTGAAAAAAACATACGACATGATTCACAAGTAGGTATGTAAATTTGGTCTACTGTTTTCTTTATAACAGTATAATAATAAATAATAATAAATAATAATAATAATACTACAACAACCACACAACGCCATCTAGACCCAAAGTAAGCATATATTAATAGCTTGTGATATGGGTTCTAGAATGCGGATAAACATACTTATATACTTTTTTTTTTTTGTAAATACATACATATTATACATAGAAACACCCAGACCAATGATAATAATGAAAACAATGTAGGTACCTAGCTTAAAATATTTCGTTAATACAAAATCTATTGTTTGCAGTAAACCTGGCATTGCCTAAATTAAAAAATATCGCTATCACACAAAATTCTTGTTGGGTTTCCGCATATACGTATCATTGTTTGTATTGTATGTAAGCGTCATATGAAATGAAATATATCGGTTTATTTTTACAACCCACACATTTGACTTAATATATTACGATAATGATTAAAACTTCCACACGGCTGTAGATTTCAAATCAAACAAGCACTAATTAATATATTTAATATTAATTAGTGCTTGTTTAATATATTTAATTTTAATATTTTTTTATAAAATTTGTAATCAACAGGATGGTAAACAGACGGGATAGCTAAATTCTAATCTTATTTCACGGTAATTCGTTAGATACAAGCCTACTACTGTCCCACTGCAGAGGCTCTTTCCATACGAAAAAGACAAAGTATTAATCGCCGCGCTTGCTCAAGGCGGAATAGGGATTCGATACTTTTAAAGTATTCTTACAATGTTTTTTTACAAATATTCAGGATGAACTTGCAAAGTACATATATAAATTTGATAAACTCGCATTACTACTTGCTATGTTTCGAATTTACAATTTCCTATATACGAAGCGAATGTCTAACCCACAGGGCCATAAGGAACCGTTCTGATGGCTGTTTGTTTAGATATACCCATGTAAACAACAATCTTGTTAAAATTGTAGCATTCCATTAAAGGGTTGACAAAAATTATACGAATTGATCCACATAAATTGGACCCAGGGGTATGATTAAGTATACATTTTTAATGAAAGCTCGGTCATATCACTGGCTGTGACGGTTACATTCAAGTTGATACGATTCGCAATGTCCATCTGAAATAAATGAAAACAAATGAATCATTTTTATTTCAAGCTGCGTGTTATTATTATTAGTCTGTTTATATTTATTTAATGTAGGATCATGGTCCTTTATTCGTACTAATCTAAGCCTCTTGCGTACTCGTGATCTCTAAGCGAGGGAGTATGACATGACACTTCATAAATGTGACGATATTCAATTAAGAATTTAGCAAATGACATCGGTTTTCTTTAATATAACTGCCAAACCATTATGTCGCAGAATGCTCTGATAACACGATTATTAATGCATTATATACTCTCATAAAAATTTTTGTGAATCATGTAGGTACTTACTTATTTAAAAACTTCTCGTATAAACTTAATGCTTTTGTGAACTAACAATTTGCGTTTTATCTTTTCAGCGATATGTTCACTCAAGCAGTTCCAATGTACCAACGGCAAGTGCATACCGAAAATGTGGGTGTGCGACCTGGAGAGAGACTGTGAAGACAATTCCGATGAAGAAATCGAAGAATGCAAAAAAGGTCAGTGGCTTATTACTAGAACGAAGGATAAATTTGGATGGGGCATACTCAAAACGAAATATTTGATACTAAATAATTTAAATATTTTCGACATTGATACTTTTATCTCTGTTTTTAAGTCTTGAGTCTCTATTTTTAACAGACTTAAAAACTTTACTTTGAGTAATTTGATTTAAATACTGCTTCACAATTAAACGTACAAATGAAACAAAGCAAAATTTACCTCACTTGTTAATAAAAAGGTATGTATATTGATGAACAACAATTTTATTACATAGAACATACCTACATTCATTTTTGAATTATACTAATAATATTGCGTACAAATTCTGAATGAATAAGATGTCACGTAAAAGAGATAATTTCCATAAAAGAAAAATAGTAGATAGTTGTTATGGTAGTCACAAATACGGAAGTTTCAATGAAAATTTAATAGAATTTAGAGTTCATTGAGCAGGTAAACATTAATAAATCATCGGACTCACGTCATCAATGCAGCTTCATGTCACTAGTCGCTTTCCACTGGGGCTGCAACTTTCCGACGCCCACTGATGAGCCATAGAAATGCAATTAATTTCTTCTCACACAAAAACATCCTCTATCAATTAGGAGTCACACAAAAATATATTGTTATATAAAACCTACGCAGTATAGATAAAGTTACAAGGCATACCTGTGCCGTAGACTAAAAAAGCTTTACGCCAAAAGACTAAAAACTTCTCATTACATACAACAACGCGTTGTGATCATGTAGCATGACACGATATGAATTTTGCTATGAAGATATTTTAGTGACCATAACGCGTTGTGAGGTTGTTTGAGATCAATGAGCATTTTCGGTCTTTGAGCGTAACATATATATTACCAGATTAGTACCCACCACAGCTCGATAATCAGGTGTCGTGATCACAGACATGTCCTTAACCTCTAAGATGCATGTTATCTTCGCTTATTTCTATCGATGCGCGATGGTTCAATGGAGGATGCACTAATACTCGTAGCATAACAATAGATCTCAATTCAGTAATGACGTCTAAACATTTGCCAATCATTGAACGTAATTATAATTATCGGTATACATATTTATAATAATTAGAAAATGTTTCAATGATATGAAATCGTCATATATGTAGGTATCCAAAAGGCTTTAGGTATATCATACAGCATACTGCCAGTCTTTCTACACCTGCAGCCTGTGGACAAAGTACACGCAGCGTGCTTACAGCACCCTACGCATACAATATAACAACGCGTTTAGGGTGCTATTCCGACTGCCTCGCTTTTGTAAGGCTTCCCCGATGTTTGCCGAGAGAAACGTGGACGGTTTCCACGCTGTAATCAGAAAGCGTTGTGCCTCTCTACTTACCCGTTTGCGGGCCAGCTCGAATGGCATCCTAAGCATGTTTGCTCAGCGCTGGGACTCCCCGTTGTTGATGCACTGGATGCGACTACACACTGAAGGTGGTCGCACCTTAGGATTAATTTAGTTTTATGTATTCACTAACACTAGTTTGTAAGTTATTGTATTACTAACAATAATATGGACATTGTCTGAAATAAACGATTTATTATTATTATTATTATATCCTCTCACAGATGGAATTGTAATTGATGGGCGAGCACATGAAAAGTTACGATTTTTTTAAAGTGTAATAATTGTGGTGGTACTACACTGATTTCTGTGTGACTGATAAAGTCAAGGAGGGTAAAGTTTTTTGAGATTAGTATGTACGTCTGTATGTATGTCTATTTATTTTGCACGCCCTACAGCCCATTTAGCTTTATGGATTTTCACATATGATAGGTGTCATTAGATTTGTATTGATTGTGGGAGTAACATAGGGTACATAATATTTCAATATAGCGTCAGCACGAAAATAAAATGAATTTCTTGATTTTCAGTTTGTTTTAGGCAGGCGTTTTTTTTTTCATTAAAGTCGCTAGCCACTATATGACTCGCCAAACAACAAGGGGTTGTCGTAATCTATCGACGCCTGTCAGCTTTAATAGTTGTTCCAAGAGCATGCGATGGTTGTTGGGTTGTTGTTCGTCGCAAGGACAACGTTGATTCTCCTTAATCCATTCTGCTTCTAGAACAGCGCAACTCCAAAAAGCTTTATAGTGGATTGAGCTTTAACGGAAATTGTGGCAACTCTTTGTCAATGCAGACTAGACTATTCAATGTATAAAAAAAAACCACAGATATTTAATGATTAAAGTTTTAAAGATATTCATGAAACGCGCAATATATCTTAGTACGTGACGACAATGACTTATAATGGATACGGCCAAGTTTATGTGACGTCAGCACCCTCACAGTGAAGGGTCCTTTGAGAAGAAGATAAGAGAAAAAGGGTTGACAGTTTACGCGCACTATAATCGGTGTTTACAAATGACGTGGTATTGTATGTAAAGTTACAATACTTGACATTTTCCGTTACTCGTGTCGATGCATAAATCAACGCTGCCTACAATGGCTGTCGATGGACGTGCCACGCAGTACACACGATGTTGTCACGAGTGAAGGAGGATAGAATTGGTTGTATTTGTCGTATAAAACTTTGAAGTAAGTATATACTTCTATACTTTTTTCACAAGTATAATAGGATCAGTTTCCAGTGTAATTAACTGTGGCATTTACGTCGAGAGTCAGTTTTCTGATCACCACACCCACTGTGATATAGACTGCTCGCTGTCAAGTTAAAATAGGAATTTATTTTTTTATCAAATAACTCTCAACATTACCTCTGCTCTGTTACTAGCATTGTAATGGGTATGTAGCAATAAACCCGTTGTTTATTAGGACACCGGACAACATTTGGGAGACATCATCCCTCTTTATTGTTGCCAAATAAAAAGAATATAGTTATAATTAAAACTACTTTACGATTTTGATCTTCATAAAAACTGATAGTCATTGCAATGTCTTTTCAGAGAACACAGTAGTACTAGTTCATTTGAAAACCTTTATGTTTAAGATAATACTAGTACTATTTTTTTTACCGTAATGTAAAACAAATGTGTACAATGTTTCTCTTATAAATTTATCGATTGACTTTTTTTTATCTAAATAGGAACCATTAAGAGCAATCATTCCAATTATATTCTAGCAAAACAACTAAACACTTTTATTTATCATTTCATGATTGTTCGAGAACTTTGACATTGAAATAAGTACAGTATCGCGTTCAGTCGTCAGTCTATCCTTACAAAGGAATCTTATATTGATGACCTATTAATATTTATTCGGGAAACAGCCTTCATTACTTGACAGCATCCTAATTTTAGATCAATAGATGTCTCAAATTTATTCAATTTAATTTCGTAAATCTATTTTAGAAGATGACAAAATCAATATTAATCAATATAAATCTTCGCCAGAGAATTGGCTGTAGTTAATTAGCTGACTTCATGTAATTTTGACGTTCATAAGCATCATACTTTATGATCAAAATGAAATAAATGCTTTGAGTTTGAGTTTAATACTCAACAATTTTATTGAAATTGTTAATTTTCAGTACAATAAAACTTATTAGGTATTTATAGATATTTTTTAACGTAGGTATAATTGACAATTTACTCTATTAATTCGACGCGGTTGCAAACAGTTCTTGCAGTTGATTGTAGATAAAGGAGATTATGGGCATACCAAGAAACTGGCAGCGGCATTATCGGCGTATTAAATAATAATAATAATAATAATAATATTTCAACAACTACACACAACGCCATCTAGACCCAAAGTAAGCATATTATATGCTTGTGTTATGGGTTCTAGAATGCGGATATACATACTTAAATACTTTTTTTTTTTTGTAAATACATACATATTATACATAGAAACACCCAGACCAATGCAAATAGACATGTTCATGCACACAAATATTTGCACTGAGCGGGCATCGAACCCGCGACCGCTGCGTTGCAGTCCATACACAGTACCACCGAACCACAGAGGCAGTCAATACTACATTACTGTTGCCACCACACCTGAGCGGGTTGGTGACAGCAGTGACTATACCGGACCGAGCAATACCATAAACAAAACTTCCTAATTTGAAACAAGTACGTCTAACAGTGGACATCCTCATGACGTGAAGTCGTTAGTTCGAAGAATTCTTTGTAGATCAGTTTATCGAAATCAAAACCAGTAGATAACTACTTATATAAGAAAAAGTAATAGATACCTACAACATTTCTCAAACAAATATTTCTAAAAACAAACATTACGAGAAAACGATAAGATGATAAGTTGTATTTGAACGCTTAGGCTCATAATGGCGGTATTTTTTATCCATCTCTAAGAAAAATATCTATTGTTTTTTCCATAATAAAATAATCGTTTTATTCGATGTATCTTTTAGATAAGATAAATGGGTATATTTCTACGTATCTACTATCTTTGAACTCAGTAATTGACACATCTATGTATCATGGTAAATATTATATAAGTAATCCATTTTCCTTATGATAACTTGACAAAAAATGGTCTCAGAAACAGACCCCACTAATGTTATTACAACTGTCGGGGTACCTTCTGCAATACTCTGTTATTATTAGAGTGATTCTATTAAATTTCTCATTAGTAAAGTCTATTAGAGGAATATCAGCATCTCTAATATTAGAACAAAAACAAGCAAGTTGTTCAACAACAATTGTACGGGTTAATTGAGGTATATTACTATGTTGTTCATGGTAGTGCGATGCGAGTGAATTGCAGATTATAAATTGTTTAGATAGATAGGTATTAGGCTATAGGATTAAAATAAACTTTTCACGTAATCTATATAATATGTAGGTATAGGTAAATTCTATTAGTCTTGCTTGTATCTATTAAAAAAAGTGATAAAACTTATAATCGATTGCAAGTTTGTGTAGATAAATCGATGCCCGCATGATAATTATAAAGTACCTTTGAACCTTCAAACCTTTATTCGGCTAAATTCAGTATGAATTTAGAGGAGAGATTCTTGGAATTATAACGTTAATGGCTTTACGTCCCATTGTTTTTATAGTTTGTATTTGTAGACCGTAGTATTAATTCAGGAACAATCCTAATATGCGCAAATTAAATAATGCTTATAAATTTCTACGGATCAATATTAGATTGAATTAAAATTAAAATCTTTATTTTATTGATAACTGTTACTAAAGAGTTAACAAATGTTCGAACTGGCCAATACAAGGACGAATCGACTGTCAGTCCGACACCTTGTAACAATCTATAACAATTTATTAAAGACATTGGTTGCATGCCACTTGATTGCTATTTGGCTTCCTTTATTGACTAGAGATGACTGGACGCGTCTCTTTGGCGCCTTTTTCACTTAGCATCACGCATGCGTCGGCCCTTTAATGTACTTACAGAATTATATCTTGTTTATTGAGGTCTAGTTTTGAGTTTAGTATCTCTCGTGTTAGGTTAAATAGTCTTTTATAACGCTGGTAGTGGAATATTTAAAGCTATATGAAAAGTAGCTTTGTTTCGCTTCCTTTGAGCAATTTTGGCAACTCTGGACCGGCACAATATAAAACTTCGGTTACCGTAGAAACGCTAAGAGGAACAACAAATTTTTACAGTGAAGTTGTTTGTTGGCTACGGGCAAATAAACAGAGCTGAACATATGATTATTTATACAAAGTAATGTAATTGAAAGTCTTAAATATAAGGCGACATTAGCAGACCGGAGATGGCTAAAAATATTTGTGTACACAGTTTAAAAGTTACCTAAATAGAAAGCTGTCGGCACTCCGGTTTCCTTTCTCGTTATCTTTATTCAAAGTAATTTGCGAAGCCGAGCTCAAACAACGTTTCAAGGAATCTTAGTACCCACCGAGCGAGTTTGTAATTTTATCTATAACTGTAAATAGGTTGTAACCTCTTTACTTGGTTTCGTTGAAAAATGTTGCCCTCTGAGTCAAGATTCCATGATGATTTACTTTGTTCTTTGGCTATTAGTTATTTAAACAAATTCCAATTCCCAATACAAAACCAGGTTTAAATACATTGCATTGTGAAGTTTGTTGAGTAATTACCATCCTATGTTGTACTTATTTATGATCACACAATGGTAGAATTGCTGTTTAAAAAAGATTTTAAACTGCGGTTCTGTCCTAAAAACCACTTTCTTACGACAACAAAACAACTATACCGCGACGGCACAGTAGATTACCTGAAACTATCTGAGTTGTGGGTATACTTGCTGACCATTAGCCCCGAAAATGTACCACACAACTTACGTACTCATAAGACGAGTGTTCTGTCCTATCTACGAGAACATATACGACGTTAGTACTTTACGAACGACATCCTATTAAATAGTTTCTAGTAAATTAACTTAAAGCTGGGTAATTAATCATTAAACAATTTATTGACAGTAGATTGTGTAAGCATTCTACTCTTGCGGGAATAGGGGCTATAGTAGATAACTTAGTATTCTTGTTGTTGGGTCTAGGTTACGCGGGTTAAGAGACTTAACCATACTGTAATCCTTCGAGATTAATATTCAACTCCGGGTTTTGTGTTCAATTCCCTGAAGTAGGTAGCATGGTTTATTTATTTCAAGCTCCGTAAGTAATTAATTATTATGTTGGTGGGAAACTATTTGATGCTGGATGCTGCTACTAATCTACCTCTTTGAGGTTGATGGGAGTAACCTAAGTTTAGCAGTCGTTTCAGAACGTATTGCGGCGGAGTTGATGATGATAATGAGAGAAAACTATTTTATGCAACTAAAAAATCTTAAGCAAGATGGCAATACTGTATTGACTGGAAACAAGTTCAAACTGCTGATGCTAATGATTCATCGTACAACGCCAGGGGCACTCGTTCAGTTGGTGTGTAATCTTAACCGTTGATCTTCCATCGCGGGTGATTTACTATAAACTTTTCAATACATAATTAATGCATCAGCTTATCTTTTAATTACGCCTTGTAGAGATGTTATTTATATTTAGGCATTGTATTTCAATTACAAATAAGGTTTGTTTAATTAAAATTGCTAATTTAATTAACATTCTAGCTCATTTTTCTGAGGTGGTAAGTGTTGATAGCTTTAATCCAAGTGCAATGCCAATTTAGTCCTGCTATATTTTAAGAAGATTTAACTTGATTAATCCCAATGCAAAGCTGCAACAGTAGCAAACGGACCAAAAAACAAAATATATCTTGATTACTATTTGCTATTGAATCAAGCACACTCTAATTTACAAAATATTCTAATCAGTATATTTCACAACGTTAATATTCTGCAAATAGTTGCCGAACTCTTACGAACACTACGCTAGACAAAATTACCTATCAAGAATAGTTTAAGCTCAATAAAATGGCTCGAATAATTCAATATTTAAAGTACCTCCGTAACCCTTTAATCTACTTAGGTATATCTAAAATGACAATTGTGATTAATACAGTCGTTTCTGGAAAAAGAGATTCTTTATCATGGTTGGGTTCCTTAATCAAATTTAAGTTAAATTCGATTGCGTAATTAAAAGGAGGAGATTAAAATAACTACAAAACAAATCATCGATGTCGAGAGAAGCTTATCTAAAGCTCTATAGCTCTCGTTTTTTTTTTAATTTAGTCATCGTCATCGTCTTTCCCGAAACTCAACGTACTCGTTAGGTATAAATCAAGCCATTAATCACTTTTTAACCAATTTTCTAAACATTCATGTGAATTTATATTTTCAGTAGATCAGTTTGTTTATCTCATTCATCTTAGTGATTCCCTAAAGTAATTTACTAACTCGAAGAACAACGGGTAAAACTAAGTAGACTTGTGATTAAATTATAGAAGAATTCGCTTTTAATCTGTTCTATTGTATATACTTTATTGAATTTCATGTTTGTTTATTTACGAAATCTGTAGCAGACGGTAATTGTGATTTTATCACAATATATTATTACTTTAATTTGCAAATTTTATTGAAATAATTGACTGAAATATAATTAATTCATACCAAAAGCAAAAAGAGATATAAAAACACGTACCTACTTTATTATTTTAAGAGAGTAAATGCTTGATATTTACGTTCGCACCACACTAATACCAAAAGATAGAGATATGTACAATTCGTTATAATAGAGGTAATAAGTCATGAAATATCTCCATACAGAATTTCAACCATAGCAAAACTACCTGCGTAATATTTGTGTTCTAACGGTATCATTTTTCCTGACCAGTTAACAAGCATACCTGTGGCATATTCCGTACCTACTTTCGTAAACTACATAAACAACAGACACCACAGATAGGAGCAAAAGCCAATCTGTAGATAATTATAAATCTTTAATGAAATGAATTTCTCTCTGCGTATATGGTAATCAATACATAAGTAAAGTGATGATATGTGTAATAATTAATATAATCTTTGGCTTACCTGTTTAACATTTTAGCTTGTAGCTAAATCTAAACGTGAATTTTCTTTACCATTATAACACTACAAAGTTAGTCTGCGGTAAGGTTTAAGCTTTCGTACGTGGGTTTTGGCTTTACAGGTTAGGATGAATATCAGGTCTTCTCTCACTATTTTATTTTGCGAGAATTATTCATATCACCTCAGCCAAATGTTAAAGTGATAGCGCAAACACTTTTCATAGTTTGTTTTCCTAATATCGCTAGTGTCGAAAAATGTTTTCTTACATTTTAGGGTTAGCCTAATATTACTCGTAACACATATTTTTGGAGATGTAGTATAATTTTAAAGTACAAACTATAATAAGTTGTCGGTTTAATATCCGCAGCTATAACCTAATAACTTTCTTACGTTTCGTAATCTATCTAGTGGTCGCACTGAGATGTTTGTGGAAACGGTTTAGAACTAAAGCGTTGTATTTCGTGTGATGCACGATGGTTAAGTTTCGAGTATGACGTCCAAAGCATAACCGATGACGTCTTGTTTGAGGAGATAACTGAATTGTTCGCTAGCCTTTGTATAATGTGTGGAATGCACAAACTAGACATTCCCAATGCAAATACATTTAAACTTATCTACAAAAATATGTTCACATTAAAATATTTGAATGTTTAATTTATGAATATAAATTATATATCAAAGCGAAATATGAAATTTTAAAACAAATCTTCCCGTTAGGTGACGTAAAAAAAATTATTAACTCTTTCATGGACAGTGATGTAGACACAATAGAATATGTTTTATTGTCTTTAAGGCCATATCCGTTTACTGTCTCGCAAAATGTTAAGAAAAAACCTGACAACGGACAGCAGCGTTACCTGCGTACTGAAGAGCACCTTAGTGCGGTCACCAACCCTTTTGCGAAGCGTCTGGCAAACTCCTCCTCCTCCTCTTTGAAGAGGCTTATGACCAACTTATGCTACAGCAGCAAAAATCAGAATAACTTGTATTGGTCGCTCACTAATACTCCGTTGGCCATTACGGACTTTAGCTGCCTTTTATAATTAAAATCATTCTTCATTTATCTCATCTTTCTTAAAATAGGTTTTTGAATTATAAATAAAAATGATAAAAAGGAGAAGGTGTAATTTCTCCTTTTTAACCAAAACGACTCGTACGGGACTTTAATGCAACCCTTTCACAATGAAATCTAAAGGGTCTCGAACCAAACGGTTCAGCACTTCATACTTTTGTCGCTCATTTAAAGCCTGGAACTCTTTACCATCGCATGTGTTCCCATTTTATTTTGATCCTGGGTCTTTTAAGCGAGGAGTTTAAAAAACATTTTACTAAGCAGCCACATAGTGCAGGCCAACACACCAGCATATTCAGACAATAGATCTTGTAATGGTGGCCATCACTTCTGAATTCCACTGACTGCTAATATAAAAAATAAAGTTTTTTATTTATCATTATTTTTAGCTTTTGTCTTACTAAGGAATTTGAACAACATCTTTAATGTCGATGCACTTACACGTAAATACTGTACATATTATTTGGATAACATGTTTTATACACAAAGATGACATATGAAGTTATGTCGGTATGTACCATTAATTTTCGCCGCCAATTACGTAAATTTACAGAAGAAAGTTCTATTGACTTATCTACTTAAATTCTACAACGTTCCATTTGACTTATTCAAAGCTTTACTTGTACGAGTATTTTAAATTAGCCGAAATGTCAAGAAATATTTATGAAGATGTTTACAATTTTCAAAAACATTTACAGTGAATTAGGGATTTAGGCTTGAGATTTATTTTGTAATAGAAATTCACTCATATAATTTAAAATATGAATTACTAATTGGCATTGGCATCACTTGACGATAGCGTTAAAATATGTATAATACGGACGCTGTTTTTCTTAGATATAACATTTCCAATCCCCCAAAGAATTTCCTTGTGAAAAGGATCTGGTAATTTGATGAAATTTTATTTTCTATTCAATGACTTATAATATTCATGCCACGTCTGACGATATTTTATACTTTTATCTGAACGAAGCTGAGTTCTCTAATATTATTTTTATTTCAAAATGAGAAAGTAAAAGAAAACTATTCATTAAAACCTTATCAAAAGTATACTTGAATAGATATACTGTCATGATTTTGCTATGAATAAATTCTGCTGATTTGTAATGTACGTAACAATGTCTAAGTAGAATGAGACAATCGAGAAAATAATCTGGATTTGAAATATTTCAAGTTATATTCAGACAATGTTTTCTCTCACGTAAGGCATTGTAACAGATGGTAACAATTTTCTCTATTTCAGAATTTTGTAGTTCATGTTGATGATCGGTAAAAATGGGTGGGCGTACAGGTGTAATATGTTACTGTTGACTTCGAAATCTGGTCACGCGCGGTTCACGGCAGCCTCGTTGGCAGAAAATTGTGCGTATATCTAGACTATTCGTGAATAATGTTGGACTACCGTATATTCACCCGCTGATATTGTTAACCGTCCATGTGATAAAATTGTAGGACGCCGTGATTTGAATAGAATCGTGTTCAAAGAGTGTCCTTACATGCCTAAAAGCGTACCTAATTATTATTTCAAACGGTCGTTTCAAAGGTTATTTTGTAAAATCATTCCTAACAATCCTTTGATTTTGGCTTAATTATATTAGAATGTTTGAAGAATTTAAACACATTAGGTATGTGCATAGGGTTGTATCTGTCAATATAGCGGTGCCTATTTAAATACTGTATGACACAATGTTCGTATGTTAATTGGCCGATTAGACCTACCGCTAGCTCATCATAACTATCTTGCATTTACGATCTAAATAAATAAAGTTTATGAGTAGTTTTTTTTAGTTTGATTTTGATTGACTTAGCAGTATCATGGAATTAGAAAGATAGTATCTGGATTAAACGTTTGAATGTGCAATGCTGATAATCGTTTACAATCAGGTATGCTTGTTAATCGATTCTGTAGGAAAAGAAAAAACACTAAACAACTTAAGACAAGCATTGTTAACCAACCAAAAAACCACAGGTATAATAATATAAGCATAAGGTCCGTAACATTAAGCAAAATCCTTAATATATCTCACCAAATATCAAGATAACAGCCTAACTGAAGGAATAGGGATTTGTTACGCAGGTACTCAAACGTTATAAGTATTTCATTGATTTGAAGCTCATTATAATTTAATAACTCCACTTAAAACACTAAATGCTTAGTAATATTGTATCACTATTATAATGCCAACTAGTATAGCTGGTAATTGATATCAGATTTAGCGCGAGATATTTTGTTTAACTAAACGAGCTAGTTAGTATAGTTCAGGCTCAGCTTGCCCTATTCGTATTAAACCTGCTTTGTAATATTATAGTATACCTATAAAGTACGTTTTAGTCATTATGTACTGATTGTTGATCTACTTTTTAGATAGATCTGTCAAAACTAATTAGGTTATCTTTTGTTAGCCATTTTTATTGAAAACTGGTATTAAATAACTATCACATATAGAAAAAAAGTTTACAAACAAGTAACCTAATGACTAAAAGCATCTAGAAATAATATTTTACCACATGAATATTTTTCATGCTGTTATAAATTACTGGTAGGTATACGACCGCAAAAACGATGAAGAAAAAGGACACTATTGAATAATAAAAGTGAAGTGAAATGTGGTGCTCAGCATAGTGTAATTTTATGATAAGTACGCCGTCACATAAACCGTCAAAGAGACGTACTTAGCTTACACAGCGAGTGAAATGGTAATCGTTTTAAATGGAAACTTGTACATTGAGAGAAGATTCTCATTTCCAAATGTCTATTTCTACATAAATACCTAAAATTACAGTACCGTAAAATGATTATACTGTGTCAGGCTTACTGTGAATTTTATGCGCCATTAACTGTCGTTTGCGGCCACGTCAGCTTTATATAAAGTGACAACCCTTTGCGAGTACTACCTTCTAAATGGCAAGCAACATTACCCTTTGTAGTATTAGCAATAAGAACGAATTTGCTTTCATATTGTCTTTCAAAATATATGAGTTGCTTCCTTCCAATACAGCTTTGGCGAGGTAAGGTACGGCTACGATTAATGAGGCAGAAAGTAAGCTCGTCTGTGAATGATACGGTCATCAGTAAGTTTTGTGCGATGTAAAAGCAAAACGCTAAACACTATACTGCCTTGTTAATTAAGAACGGAGTAGCTGCGTAACACTTTGCTTTATGTGAATAACGTTTTGGGATATCGTACTTAAGGTTAAGCACTTTAGAAGCGTGTTTTCCGTAGCTCATTTCAAGTTAACGTGGCTTTATTTCTTTACGTCGTATATTGAAACGAATTAACTATCTTGGTATAGCTTGTAGGGAATAGGTTTTATATTTAATTTTTTTTATTTATTCCTGAGTTTCTTGCCAGTTTTTCTTATGGCTCTACTTCGTCAGCGAACTTACTGTAGGTTACTTGGCAGACATTTTATAAATTTTGACGTTCATAAGTGTTAATTTAATTAATCTATATGAATAAATATACTTTCATTTTTATTTTCATTATAACTATATTCTTTATCATATAAGATATAAAAGTGCAATCAAGATTTCAATGTTCAAGAAATTATGTCGATATATGTGAGATTTAGATTTACTTACCTGTAATTAAGTATACCGAAAGCTACTACCGAAATAATATTGAACGACAAACATTGCTTCGGCAATTTAATCAAAGCCGCGATCAAAAGATAACAAAAAAAAAACTTCTAAAATTGCTGACTTGTAAGGAGCATAAGAAATTTTTGAATTTAAAAGACTTGGAAACTTTTGAATTTATAGGTTAACCGGATTAGCGTTTTATATAACAGAGGAAAAATGGCTGGCATATGGAACTGAAAGCCCCGGGCGAAACAATATTATGACATCGAGGGTACAAAGTGTCTGGGGGTATTCTAACAACTATGTACCTATTGTTTATAACTTGTGTAACTGAATACAATATCGATATGAAATCTAGTGATTCCAAATTCAGGCTTCAAGCTATTTGAAATCGAATAGATACAGTTTGGCTCCGCGGACTTTGTAGACTCTGGAATATCCAACAAATTCAATACATTGTTGTTAAACTGCAGTCGTTCGTGT
Organism: Parascotia fuliginaria; assembly: GCA_963082885.1. NCBI lineage: Eukaryota > Metazoa > Arthropoda > Insecta > Lepidoptera > Erebidae > Parascotia > Parascotia fuliginaria. The sequence goes on from OY720172.1 coordinate 15,357,653, forward strand.
GGAACTGTGGAGTTACTTGAAGCAATTTTGTAATTTAGAATACAATGTTACCCATTGTGTAGATTCAACACATCTTGTTAACTTTTGTTATTAGGGTATAAATGTGTTTGGAAAGTAAACAAGCTGTGACAAAGTCGTAAACTAACTAACTAGCCTAAATTACGTAACGGCGAATCTTAGTGAAGTTTTTAGCATCGCGCATCGTATGCAAGTAAACACAGTTATTGCACATATTATTATGGTCGCTGGTCTAGAATACAGAAACATTTCATCTTATGGCGGTCGTCAACCCGTCTGTGAGATGCTAATGTAAATTAGTGATAAGGACAGAAACTCCAATTTATATATTAGACTAAATAGACGTTATATATTATAGGTATTTATTTGGGTTACGAAACTAGATGTTGTACAGTTTATATACTATTAGGTGCATCACATAATGTCTTGTGTGATACTCGTAGTCCAAACTGACCACGCGTTCTGGAACGGCGTGTGAAGCCGTGCGTATTGCGTCTAATAAACTATTTACACTTCATAATCATTACTTATGTTAATTAAGTGCTAGTACAGATTGGAATTGGCCTAAGTTCAGCTATGTGCCTACTGCAATACTGACACATAAATCCATAACCCGAACGCTTAGGGGTTTGATCAAAAGCATTCTCTTGTAATGCATCATGATAATTACATTAGTGGATGCGACAGAAATTAATCCCTATATTATTGCATTGATTGATTACTCGCGTACCTATTAAAATATTAACTAAATATACCTAGATATATGTAACTAATAAACAAACAAAGATTCTGTAATAATAAATATTCTACTACTTATCTAAAGATGCTTTAAATATTAAAGTTTATTGGTAAAGAAAAGCAAAATACAATCACTTTATTTTGGAACAAAATCTATACAAAGAGATCACATTAACTTTTATAACAGGTCTCCTTGCAAATGTCTGCCATTCAAAACTTAAAACATCAAACAAGTCAAACGAACAATAAAATTATGTTTCAGTTCGCAGAAAGGTATACACCTCTTTGATTTGCGATTAATTTGATTCTCTCGGTATGCACGTCCATGGTGAAATCTAAGAATTTGATGACGCTGTTGTTATTTTTAACCACAAAGGCTGCATATCAGGTTACTGTACATTGTAGGTATGAATGAAGGTCATAAAAGGTAAAAACCTATCAAATTTTTTGTCATATTAATATTATTAAACAATGAATTATAGTTTAGCATGATATTAGTAGTACGTCATTGTTCTCAAAATACACTACGCATTTATTCAAACGGCAGCTAACTTTAGGCAAGTCTCAAGAGTCGCTAAAATGTATGTAAAAGGATCAGAATCAGAATATTTTATTTGTGAAAACATAGATACAACAAGTTCTTAAATATATATATAAATACCTAAGTTTCACTATGTCTTGTTACTAGGACATACAAATCAGTGGTAGGTAAAATATAAGGGTCATGTAATTGATAAATGTTTTAGTATTTGGGAGTATAATATAATAATTTATTTATTTTATAGTATTTTTTTTTACAACTTTGGTGGCAAACAAGCATACTGCCCACCAGTGGTAAGTGGTAACCGTAACCTATACCTATACAAGCATTGCAGAATTAATAATGCTTATAAAATACAACCAAGCCGTTGCCGACCACGGAGAAGGGGATGAGGAAGGAAAAGAGAAACAGAACAGTACCGAAGGGGTATTTGGGCTGCCAGCGCTCTCACTCACTGAGCGAAACACATTAGTAAGAAAACTAATATTCTTACGTCAATCTTCTATGAGAGGGTAGTACTTCCCCAGTCGATCCAGTCGATCGGTCGATCAGTTTATTGTAGATATAAATTACAAAGGCAAGAAAATTATATATGTATGTCTTCTGAAAAATATCCATAAGCAAATAATAGATATAGAGATCATCGTGATTTAACAACAAACCTTTAGATTTGATCCGCACCAATCCTTCGGAATTATTGGAACACTATAAAGAAGTTGAAATCAATGCAATAACTTCGATTACCGAAAACCTATAAAAGACAAAACCAATCTACAATATTTGGAAGATGAAGGGTAGTAATTGTTGTCATAAAATGTGGTGTCCCCTGAACTGCTAGCGGCCGGTATTAAATTTTAGTGCTTGCCCAAGTTTTTGGTCTTAAATCTTTATCGATTCCTTTGTCCTTTACATTTATTTTTAAATTCTATTCATCGAAGCGTCAAGCTATTAAAAAGATTAACGGTGTCTTTAAAATACTGCTGCAGTAAAAATTTGGTGATACGATTGCGACTAGCAATTTATTTACTTTTAAAATTAATAAATGTAAAAAGCTTGTAACTGATCGATAATCGTTATACTAGCTATATAATATATGCTTACTATGGGTCTAGATGGCGCTAAGTAAAGTTGTTGTGATATATTATATTATTATTATATTTTGTACCTTGCCGTATCTGGCAAGGTACAAATATCATTGCGATGTACAATATGTCACCACTAACTCATAACAAAAAGATTAGGGTGCACCTATCTTTCCTACATTGGAAGAGATGTAATACAAAAGTTTCGATTTGGTAATTTTAAACTTTGTGCCAATGAGCTTGAGATAAATAAATGTTTCCGGAATAAATATTTCGTCTTATTTTTCGATTAAATACTTATAATGTGTAGTTCACAATGCCTATTCACACTATTTATTAATTTGTTATGTTATATTTATACATTTTGTGTTTTAGTATATTACTTATCGTACCCTATTACCTCAAGTGCCGATTTATTTATAGTGTATTATTTTATATTTTATATATATTTTAGGTTAAGGTATTTATTGTATGCCTGAAATAAATGAATTATTATTATTATTATTATTATTTTATAGCGATCTAAATTACCAATGACCATTTTTACAAACCATTAGTACATTTCAATAGAACAACGAATATTTAAATCTGTAGGTACTTACTCTTTTATTGTGAGCTCATTAATTGAGCTTTCATAAATAATTAAGTAACCACCGTTTTATTTCGATTTAACTATGTATAAAAACAATATTGGAATGGGCCAAATTGAATTACTGTAATTAGTACAGTCATAAATTCTGCCAAAATTACTACCTGTAGGTAATTTAAAAGATTATAGCTTTCTGTGTTTTTACTTGAATATAATTTTTGATATATTATGTTTTATCACATAATAATAATACCTCTTGATTAGATATGTTATTAACGGCCCGCTCTAAGCTTCACCCAGTTAGACTCTTTTAATTCGGCTTTTCTGCAAAATTCGTTTCCAGCTGAGGTCTACTATCTATAAATTTATTTATTTATTTATTTATCAACTTTATACATACAATATGTAATGGCGGACTTAATGCCTGAGGCATTCTCTACCAGTCTACCATAGGGTGATGCAGAGATATTTCGAAGCAGGTGCACAAATAAATAAATTTTGAGTTGAGTAAGAAGTACATTATTTGCATAATATATAAATATATACTACACATAACTACATAATAATATATATACCTACATATATAAATATATAATAATACACACAATTTATATACATATTAATAAAAATTAACAAAAAAAAAAAAATATATTTATAGAGGAGATGTGACAATACCAGAGCTGTGACGAAACTGCCATTTTAGTTGCTCAGAAGCAAGTTCCGAACTTTTATTTTAAATGCATGACGGTTTGTGGACGTCCTGATTTCAAGAGGGAGGGCGTTCCAAAGAAGAATGGATTGAACAGGGAAAGAGGAGTGAATAAAGTTAGACGTGTGTGAAGGACATAAAAGGAGGAGATTATTTGCAGAACGAAGGTTTCGTTCATGAACAGAGTTAAGATACTGAAAGTATGGCGTTAAGTAGGGCGGAGGAGTAGGCGAAGTCAGGATGGAATAGAGGGTAGTGAGAGCACGCAATCTACGGCGTTGGACAAATTATTACCTGCCAAATTTTAGCTTCATAGGTAGTAGTTTTAGAGATTTTATGTTTAAGCAGTGTACCTTTTGCTCTTGTGTATTTATGTTCCGTCCACGGTATGCGAACTGTGTAGGTTCGCATGTAATTTGGAACGAATGTTTTACTATACTGATCACAATTTTGGAACACTGTCTGATAATTTGTAGTTATTAACCCCTTGACCAATCGTTTTAAGGATTAGGTACTTTAGCACTACTATGACGCCTTCAATTCGCTGAGTATTAAAGTATTCATAAAGTAAGTCACGTTGGTAGGTACACGTTTATAATAAGCTAAAAGCTTCATACAATATTCCATTAAATAACATGCTGTATCAATTAATTTTGACATGTTGTGTCATCAGCATCTCGCTAGCTAAAAGCTGAAACGTGTGATCTTCATAAATCCACTTCAGTATGAATGGCACTTCGTCAAATTGCTTCAAAATTCTATTTTCATATTTCGCAATCAAAATGGGTCGATCAAAGTGCAGAGTATGAATATTGAATAAACAAAAATATAGGTATGCGTACATACAGACTCACTGACGCAGTCGAAGTGCTACTGCTGTGTAGATAATTGTGTCGACTATTACACGGGACGAAACTTTGTTTATACCCAAAATTGTTTATCGCAAAATCACTGTTTTTCTATCAGTTTCTTGACTAACTTTTTCTAAACCACGCAGCTGATTGAGACGCGGTTTTTATTTGTGCTTAGAGAATTTTGCAGCATGCATAATGTATGCAGCATTATTATGTCATATTAAAGAAATGTTGAAAATTTCAATGATTTGTAATCATGTCGTAAAACATATTAGAACCCTCGGACAAAGCAGAGACGGATCCCTAGTGTATACATAGGGTTGGTCCAACTATGAATCCATCATTTGTTCTGATTCTGCGTTTATGTACTTAATGTTCATTTATTGTATGATTGCAAAGTCTAACTCGGCACTGGACCATTCGATTTGCAGGTTTTGTTTTTTTTTAAAGCAAAAGTTAGTATTTCACATTCGATAATAACATAATCCTAGGGTAAAATGAAAAATCTGTTTTTAATTAAAGAGATACATATTTACCTGTTAAGGTTATCAGTTTATAGAGTAATTGCATCGCTGTTATGATAAATGGATACGTAGTGATATATGTCGCAGGCAAATTGTATTAATCGGCCGTTTACAATTTGCCTCGGCATATTACATAACGCCGGTTATGTTAGGTCAGCATTGTGTATACCTAATTTGGGATCTATAAACTAGTTTGACAACAAATATAATTAGTTTAAAGCACACAAAATGCCGAGGCAGTATGTAAACGGTGGATTTATTCAATCTGACTGTAAAATATACAAGTCTAATACTTTAAACAATATTATTTTTTGATTATAATTATAATATTTGATAATACGAGTATAGCTCTGAAACTCTATGATAAGGTAATAATGGCCGAAGAAAAAAATCTAACAATATGCATACATTAAATTTTTTCTCAACGTCTCATAGTTATATTTGTTGTAATTGCATTGTTGACATGAGTAAATGGTGTCACTTAGGGGCATACATGTGCAAACGTAGTACTTGTAACACAAGCAAACGAGTAACAAAGCGTTCTGTCTCTCATTGTCGCTCCGGTCACGTCGCTCGCCAAGCTGCATCGCTGTAAAATTGTACGCAGCTGGCTGGCCTCACGATACCGACCTAATTCAGTAAGGAAAAAAAACCTATCCATATCGATGCCGTAAATGATTAACAGAACTACTGCATACTTCATTCATTAAAACTAACAAGAAATTCAAAATTTTTCTTAATTTGCAGATAACAGATAACTATGAACTTTAAAGCTACGAAGAGCTGGAAAAACAAGTGATATTCACGTTTCAAACGATAGTACTTGTATTTTTAATGTTTATGTTTGTTCAGCGACAATTTTATGAAAATATTTTACTTTGTGCTTTTCATTTTCTTTGTTTACGTTAAATCTGCTGGGTATATACTTCATGAGAGACAAAGTATGCCGTAAATAAAAAAAGTTGGGACCAAATTAACCTATTGCGGTGACAGATCGCTGCGACTGCAATCACAATAAAAATGTGAGTAGGCGCAGCAAAAATTTTAAGAAACAAGAGACGCGTCCTTCACGAAATTTACATGAAGAATTCTACCATGGAGAATATTTCTTTCTTTTCTCTTTGCCTTCAAATGGTAATGAGGGTCGGTTGAAATTTCAGAACCAGATTAGATTTGCCCGCTTCTATATTGTCTGTTCCAATGAACGGCGTTCGAAGTTGCTCACTTAGCTGGATACCTTTGTTACCGTTGCTTGTAATTGCGGTGCTAATCATACCTATTAACTTCACAGATAAAACATCAATCAAACTTAATACCCAATAACGATATGGTTTAATAATAAAATTAAGGTAATATTACCGATTCACATTGACATTAAATAAGCGAATTACTTGAGTAATGATTGCACAAATATGGCGTTCATTGTTTGACTAAACTATATTATTATATTTGCTGTTTCAACTGTTTATTAAATGCGTTCAATGTTAAATAAGCACCTTATTATCATATTTATACAATCTTGAAATATTTTGCATTCTGTTAAGTGTATAATACTTAACGATATTAAATAAGTTTGATCGGTTTGGATTATTATAATATTATTTTAGACTGTACAAAACAAACAAAAAAAAACAATTCAAATGTCTGAAGTCTTTGAAATGTTAGTTTAAAACGACCAAGCCAAGCAATAATTTTCAACAATCGGTGTAGTTCTTTATAAAAAACTAAAACAATCCATTTTTATTAGTATGAAATGCAAAACATTTGTAGCCATTGCAGGAGCAAACTTTTATTATTAAGTATAATAAATAGGTTTGTGTCACTTAGTTCTAAAAGCTTATTACTAATCGTCAAAGAATATAAAACGTTCCTAAAATGGTCGAGAAATGCTGGCTTGACATAATATCTACTCTGAAAACTAACTGGGCATGGGCATGAAGCATGATATTAAGGATTAAGAAGTGCCTTGAACGTGGCTCGTATTATCTTTAACCTAATAGCTTCTATTGCATTACTTGCATTCCAGTTGAAAGTATCTTTTATATTCCTTGGGACTTGCTTTATCAGCAACAGAAGAATTCGTAGTTTGAACGTTACATTTACTTGCTCTACTAATATTGCTCACTTCATTAAAAAATTAGTGGCGATATTGAAAAAGTTAGTATAAGAATGCAGCAACCATAAAAGCATATTTTAAAATTCTGTACCTTATGCATAATGTTAGAATAAACGGGTGCATATTTTAGTTGGCATCTGTTATTTCGGGCGTAATTCGACAGCGTGAAGAAGCTTCGTGAGTTGTAATAATGTTACGGTGCATAATCCCGCGTTTTGGTAGCAGTGCCGTGAGCCTGGGAATTTGCCGTGTCATTAAACAGTAGCTGGTTGTTCGCACACAGGATAACAAAACAAACTTGGCCAAGTTTTGTTTCATAGTTCACGATGGAGTTAGTGCACTTGCTTGTGTAGAACGTGTTGTCTGAATTACAAAGAATGTAAAGTTCATGTTTAAGTCATGTTGAAATTTAAATTCAGACAAATCTTCACACTTAAAGAGAATGACTCAAATAGAATTAAGTATGTGTTGTTTTATTTTTAATCTTTGTACGTCCTGCGATGATTCTTCCTTTTTGTGCACATTTCCTTAAAAAACTAGCCTCAATCACATATGTGAAGCAATCAAATTCGTTCGAGACTTCTCACGTAGCATGTTTAAATACCTTTGGGAACTTTCGCCTCACGTTCGGGCAGGCTAAAAAATCGGTTGTCTTCGTACAAATATTCGCAAACACCGTCCTACAATTGGCTTCGAACGGCGGCGTCTAAATTAAGTTACGTCTACCTGACTAAGTTTTGCGCTACCTCTCCGATACGTTTAACGGCACACCCAATTTTTCTAGTATATCTAAAAAGACTGCAGCTTTATATGAAATTTCTTTGAATTAAACTCCTCCATTTTTACTTATACCTGCCTATGACGAGAAACGCGAATTAGTTTAAGGTTTTACATAATTATTATGCACACTGGCGACGCGAATAACTAAATATCTCTAAAATATAATACAAAAACCAGTAGAAATCCTTTCAATTTAACTCCTTTATTCTAATAACAGCCATAAACGAATCTTTTTGTAATTGCAACCCAAAAAGGCGTGAAAATCTCTTTTGACCGCGTTCTAAATAAGCTCATAGCAGCGGCAGACTGATGACGCTTATTCCTTAAAAAATGTTGTTTCATTCATGAAATTTATGTTAGGACCACGTCAAAACTCACCGCCGTAGAATTTGTGTTTCTGTTACGATTCACTACATAATTTATAAGAGGATGAGCCGAGCTCTCATGTTTCAATGTGGGCAGCGAAATCTTTTCAGGATCCGTATTTTTCAGCTTTTAAAACGGTATCGTATGGTAATATACTCCTTAGTGAACAGCATGAAAGTATCCTCTCTTTTTTAACTGACTTTAAATAAGGAGGAGGTTTCTCAATTCGACCGTATACATAGGTACCTATATATATATATATATATTTATGTGTGTTCTCTTGAATCTATTTGTGCAATGATATACGAACATTTTACAAAATGTGATTGGTGCCGCTGTTCGATGTCTATGAGGGGTTATGCAATCAACAAGACATTACAGTTATATGACTTTGTAAAAATAAATAAATTTTATTTGTTTAAAATGTCTGTCAGTAAAATATTACAATGCTAGGCCAGGTCATCAAAGTTCCATCTAATTAAAAAAAAATCATTTATGTGCAAACCGCTTAATAATTTTTGAATTTTAAATTTTGCAACATAGTTTTCGTTAGATAGGTAGTTATTTAAGAAAATATTTATCGTTAAATTAAACAATAAAATTAATTAATTATCAAATGTTCTATCGAAAATTACAAAAAATTCAATAAACATTATTTATACATTTTACATCTCTGCGATTGTCTAAAGATTAATGCTTAATGTCAAAAGATTAATACCACATTTAAATATTCAAAATGTCGTCATTCCTAAAGGTAGGTGAATAATAATAACACACATTATTTATACTCTTAATAAAACTAAAATGTGCGATGATTTATAAAATTATCCGTTTTTATCCGTTGTTAACAAAACAAGCTTTTCTTATTGCATGGCATGTATTTGCTAAAGCACTTAGCAATTATAAAGGTTATCGCAGTATAATATTAACGGTCCACCCATTATTTATAACGAGCTTATCCGTAATTCATACTCACTAATTTATCATTTTTGTTGTCTTTATTGTTTATTTTTATAGTAGCTTTCCGCGGCGCGGTTTCACCCGCGTCTTTGCTTACTGCCTGTCGTCAGTAGCGTGATCTTACATAGCCTATATCCTTTCTCGAGAACTGGGCTATCATACGTGAACAGAATTTTTCAAATCCGACTAGTAGTTCCAGAGATTAGCGCGTTCAAACAAACAAACTCTTTGGCTTTATATAATATTTTTATTTTTATTTATATACCAAGTAATACTACTTATTTTATTTTTTTCGAAACTTAACTGTTATACTTCTACGTATATGCTTTCTCTATTCATTGCAAAAACATGCTGCCAGTTAGTAAAATTGAATTGCGAGTATTAGCCACAGTTTCACTTTTAAGTTGCCTACAAACAAAATCGTTTCACTTTACATAGCACCTAGCCTTTTTTCTCACCTATAGGTTTGGTAAAAATGTACCATATAATCTTAAGTAATTAACGAACCTGTTCCCATACATAGCACACAATTACTAATTTTTGATTAAATAAGCTCTTCTTGAACAAAAATATGAAAAGCAATAGCTTGAATGCGATCATTATAGTAAGTACGTATAGGTATAAAGTCATTTCATCATCGTGATGATAAAATTACTAAATCATATAAATTTAAATTGAATATGAAAGTTCCTTACGTCAAATTAATGCACTGACGGTCTTTACATTTTATTTTCGTTGCAGAGCTTTAAGTTTTAGTATTTAATAGCAAAATATATTATTGACCAGTCACTTTGGAGCGATTACTTTATTGTCTTCAGGCTCTAGAAACTGTAACTTCTAGTTTTATTTGTGAGACGTCTGCTTGACAGTGATCGAAGACTTTAATAGCTTGCCGTAACTCGTTGAAGAATTTAAAGCGTGAAGAATTTAAGAAGTACATTAGCGGCTTGCCCATTTTAAAACTTATAGAACAGTGATTACTGCCAGTATATAAAACTTACATTAAATTCACTATATTAAATACTACTGTGTTGAACTTAAAGTCATAAAATATGAATTCCATCTTAATGAATATCTTTTTCAGGTACCGTACCTCAAAAGAAAAAACGGAATCCTTAAAGGATCACTTTGTTGTTCGTCCGTCTGTCTGTCAAGACCCTTTATCTTGGGAACGCGTGGAGGTATTGAGTTGAAATTAAAACAATATATTCAGGTCTACAGTCACTTGTAGCTGTAAAAAAATCTAGGACTATATTTTATTATTTTATTTTATAATGTATAGTTTTTAATTTATGACGAGGAATAAAAAAAACCTTTTTCCTTTTTTGTATAGGTAAGTATAGATAGGTACTTACCTAGTTATACACAATGTTTTTTTTTCAACTTTGCTGTACAATGCGATACTATTTATTAATTTTTCAGTCATCACTAGTAAATCTGGATTAAATTTGATATTTAAGTAAATTAATAACTATTTTTGAAAATATGTACTTTCAAATTTTTTAAAATATCTACCTACGTATTTGTACGGAACCCTCGCTACTTTGTACGAGTTAGACTCGTACTATAATCATATTATAAATAATGTGTTTTGGAACGATTTTACTAAGACTGTCAATAAATAACTATTAGTATTCATTTAAAATATGTAAGTGAATTTTTATTATCGTTATGTTAATTTACGGAGACTGAATAAAGTAGTCACTACAATCATACAAAATCGAACGATTTATAGTATAGAGGAAAGACACCAGTAAAGGACACATAGGTAACTTGTAGTATTTTAATAATAATAGTGATTTATTAAGTACAATAAATAGACATTGAAAATTTAAGGTCCTGGGTTTTTTTTCATTTCTGCTATATTTAATGTAGGACACTGCAATTGGTTTTATTGTTATTGTGTGCAAACCCAAATAATGGACACCCCTATAATGGACAATAATCTAGTCATGGATCACGTAGTAATCCTCAAGCCTTTGACGAATCACTAGCTTTGAATATATTAAATTATGAATATGGAATGGGACGAAGTTTTATTCTTAATCTGCTTTTAGAAAAAAGTCAGACACAAACAGACGTAAGGACATCAAAGTGAACCTTTATGGGTTCCGTTTTGCTTTTTGAATCATTATAAATTCAATAATATAAATGAAAGAAACACGAATAATAAAATTGTAAAATAAATTCCATTTACCCAATGTTCTACAAATTTGTCATCTTACGGGAGAAAATTAAAAAGTCTCTAAGTATTCCATTTTTGTCGAAGGTTAATTAATTGCATGTAGTAGTCAACGCTTAACTTCAATTATTACATTTATTATTCTTTGTCTTATTAATTACTATCTTAATGTTTATAAATCAACGGTAACAATAAATACAATACGATATTTAATATAAATATTTGGAGTAATAATAATTTAAATAAAACTACATTAATACTCTTTTTCATCTCATTTGTTATTATAATTATTACATAGAATCTAGAAAAAAATGTATAATTGCCTATTACTAGTGCACTAAAAGTTCAAAGTTTCATTAATGGACACTTGTCATTACTAGAACATTAAACTTTTAGTGCACCCAAATAACGGACATTGCCAAAAAACATGAAACATAACATTTCTGGAGTAACAGCACCTCGTGTTTTTATCTTATTTTCATGCTTAATCCAAGCATCAAAAAAACCTTCTGATTTAAATAAAACTACAATAAATGCAAAGATAGGGTAAAAGGCAAGTAAAATTAATCTACCTCTACTACACTAACAATTGCCGTAACAATAGCCACGAAAACAATTTTTCACTAACAGGAGCACTTTGTACCTCAAACTATATTGAATTAAAAGACTAGATTTAAACAAAACTTCAAACATTGATGGCTCGACGCCTTTCTTCTAAGGTCGAATATTCTCAACGTACAAAAAATCATTTCTACTCTTATTCTACAAGATTTTGAATTTTTTGTCCATCACTGGTTCCATGTCCATTACTGTTGCCATTACCTCATTCGTGTATAGCTTAATACGAATCAGATAGTTTCAAAAACGTAAAAAAATAAGCGATTCCGTTACAGGTGGCTCAGTATTCATCTTAAAATAAAATCGTAAGTAAGCAACGACAGTCGCGTAATAACGCGTATTTAGTCACATTCGCATCACATAAACGTGACATGGCGGCACAATAACGCGTAGCCATGCTGTAATGGTGGACTTCTCTGATTTATACGTATTTCTTTTATTGCCAACCAAATGGCTTTCTTTATAGAATGTTTCTTTTTCGGGCGCAGCTACAAGTCAGTGTCGTGGCTGGCCCCGTCTCTAAGTGAGTTACGGTAGTGGCAATGCTTTTAGATTAAATTAAGTTTAACCTTAGGCTCCTCATGATGTAAAAATGTTTCCTATCCAATATGTTACGGTTCGTACTCTTAAACACTAAGCGAATTGAGACTTGAAATATTTGAGTTATTAATGTAATATTTTTGTTTGATATAGTCGCAATCAATTGAAATTTTCATAAGAATTTAGCCTTTCAGCATCTTTAAATTGAACTTCATATTTACACTTGAGTAGATTCGTTTAAAGATTTAGTATATATGTTTCAGATCAAGAATCCTTTCATCGTCTTCAAATTGAATCCTTTATTTACCCTCTTTTATCTAGATTCAGTATATCTAATAAGTCGCCGAATTGCGAGTAAAGGATTGAAATTCAACACCTCTTGAACAAATTTGAAAGTAAAAGTGGTGAATAGCAATATATACGAGTAAATGCTTGAAGATTTCCCTTTCTTTGAGAATTTAATAGAATAACATACAGGCTTCATACTCTTTTGCGTCGACACGGTGGCACAATATATCAAGAATGAATAGCAAGTTCACGCTGCGGAGATAACAGCCGCGGAACAAAAGGGTTCCATAAATCGTTATTAACTACAGTCTCGTAGTTCCTTGTTCAAGTCGAGTGTATACGCCGATAGTATGCCTCCCGCTAGGTCACATGTTAGTAAATTAAATAAGTTACTAACTTTCAACACACTTGTGTTGTTGCCTATATTGGATGCATAACGTATGAACGGAATAAATACCTTCTCCAAAGTTGTCTCTTTGTAAAGACGGCATTGGCAACTATTGGAACTAAAATGAAATAATGTTATATGTTTCTAACGTTGGCTTTACCCTTATCACATTTGGGAGACATCGTATTACAAAATTCGCGAAAATATCGTAGCGATATTTTATTTTGTAGTATGTTGTGCGTTATGTGTTAACTTATATAATAGTGATCATGAGATCTGTCATTCTGATAGTAAACACATTGATTGTAATAACCCTCGCACATGATTTGCGTCTGTGTCGGTATAAGAGGAAACTCGCGTTTAGCGCTGGACGTTTATGGCCTGTTGTGATTTATGTTTCTAATAAATGTACATCAACTATCAACGTCACAGATATCGTACCTATATCTCATATCAATTTATGATCTGTATGAATAGGGATCTAATTTTTAATAATAAAACGCCAATAATATAAATTTCAAATTGTAGATAAAGCTCTACATTTCCGAATAAATGAGGTATAAACATGCGATGGGGTGCGTTACATAATTCTATGTGTTCTAACTTCGGTGATGTTCCAATGAATGTAATGTAAATAGTATTCGCTCAGATAACACGTAAGAAACAAAGAAGGGAATGAATCATTATTTATTTCGTTTTAAAATACGAGAAGGGAAGCTTTTATCTTATTAAAATATTGACGTTCGATTTTGCTGAAGCGAGTTAGTGGAAATATATTACACAAACGATTTGTTGTATGTGCAAGCAATAATATATCTTCTAGCGGAGAACCGTTGGGATTGTAAGGGGAGACAACAATTAATCGTTTGTCAGAGGTAAGCTGCGTATTTAAGAGATTCTGTAGTGTAGTGTTTTACAATTTCGTTTGGGTAAACATATTGGTTTAGGTATTTCAAAATTGACCATACCGTCATGGTTTAATGCTAACTAGGTAGTGTTACGAAGGACGTAATACTTTTCTAGGAAATCCGGCCCATGTTTACTGAAACTAGTGAGGATTTACAACCGTAATTATTGAATTACCATAATCATGATGATTGTTTCATAAAACGAATAGAATCGTCTTGTATTTTATCGAATATAACAAATATAACGTCCATGTATGGCGAGAAATATATATAAAGGAAAAATAAAGTAATACTTCACACACGTGATGTGATGGCACAAAACACCACCTGTACTACAGATATTTCAAGTGCCAGCTGCAGCTCGTAGTTGTTTGCAGTGAACACTACGTTAGAGCTTTTTGTTACGAGAGCGGTCTCCTGGCATTCCCAACGCTTAAAGAAATCGTTGTAATAAAGTACCTGAACATTGATGCACTGATTTTATTGTAGAATCTTTGAGAGCATTTAGGTTTAGATAGAGATTGTAATAGTATTAAGCGTTTGAAAAATAAAAGTACGTGTGTTATTTTTCAAAAGCTTTAAAACTTATAAAAAATCTTTTCAAAAAGGAAAATATTGTGAAAATAATCCTGAGTAATTATTACAATATAATATAATATGTATAATGCCACCCATTAATTGCCACAAAGAGAGTATGAGGTTTTTATCATAATTTCTATTTTCAGGCTGATCTCTTAATTTATTTACTTACAGAAAAACCAATATATTTTTAATCCGTGTCCATAATTAGATATATCATACCTTGGTTTTACATACTTCTACACAACTCTCGTATCATCGTGTCACACAAAAAAAACCCAACCAAATATTAAACTGATGCAGTCTAATGGAGTTCCTCGCCTTATCTCAACATTAAATACAACGCGTGCAATTCGTCTAATACCTGTGTTGGAACGTTAGAATCACTAATAGTTAGATGCCGTGAGTACCATGCAAAGCGCCTTGATTACTGACAAACTAAAATCGCGAATTCGGAAACTACCGTATGCTCAATTTTAGTTCTAAAAGCTTTAGCTTTTCCAAGTAGGAATATTTTCTATTCGGCTATATTTCACCAGTATCTACGAATATCTATGCATATTTTCTCTTAGGATTGGTCACTTTATTGTATGTCTTATCGTATAGAAATGTAGGCCGAATACTTTACCTGAAGTCTTTTGGTTCTGGAGGTCTCACAATACTAATTTTTCGAGACTAAAATAAGATTTCACTTTAATTGTCTATGGCCAATTCGATGACAATGATAGAGCTTTAAGAAGATCTAGCAAGAAACTCAGGCTGCTCCTGGTTTTAGTAAGCACAGTCGAATAATGTGGTAATGCTCTTTGATTTGTATAAAAGTCAAATTCTTATTCTTATAATTTTGTTTTATTTATTTGTTAGTATGTCACAGTTGTGAAAATACTTTTGGCCGGGTTAAAAACTCTTTGGTGGAACAAAGCTTATTCCCAAGAGCGAGAGTTGTCTATTTAATTTAAAAAAGGGACAAATATTTTTTTTCGTCGTCCTTCTCATAACTCTTAATTTGTAGAGTTTTCCTTCTGTGTAAAATATTTGTTGACCTACAGTGCATCTTGTATTAAATCAAGGAAAACGTTTCAAATGAAACTAGAATTTTTTGTTTCGAAAAACTCAGAATAATCACACCACAGTATATTTACTTTAACACATATATTAAGTTATCCATTTTCTTTATTTAATCTAATCTATCAGGTAATATTACTGTACTTTGTTATAGTATATATGAATATACCTAAATATATTGATATTTAGGTATATTCATATAAACTATGAAGCTTGAATTTATTGTATTCATCTCTGTATCGCCATCAAGTTCACTCAGCAGAATGCCTTTGGTATTAAGCCATTTTAGTAAACATGCAAATATTGTTACATAGAACAGATTTTATAATCAAGAGTATGATTTTTATTATTGTCCTTATGAACAACTTGTATAACAGCGGACTTGACGCCTTAAGCATAGTCTACTTTTAACTTCTAGCCAACCTAAGGTCTTGCCGACATTAACGCAGTAGGTGTTAGTTATTTGTTTTGCGTCACAAAAACGATTTCCGCTGAATGTATGTAAAAAAAAATGTTAGCGCATAGTGCAATCCATCGTCTATTCTCAATTACGGAAAAATATTTTATCTTATTATTTTCATATTTATTATTATTCCATTATAAGACTATTGGCAATGCTCGAAATAAATAGTAACTAATTTACAGCTATTATTTGCAATTAAATTTCAAAAATTAATTTCAGCTTGAAATGACAGGTACAGATGTAGGGAACAAGGGTATTTCCATTAATTTAAATTAGATAACTTTAATATTATTCCAATAATAGGCGTTTGTTTTCTGAAAAGGGGTATTTGATGAGTTCTTACGGTCTGATCACTGATACCCTAGGAGATCGGTTTATTTTTATTATATTGTCTATTCCGTTCTCGTACCCGTGTAGAGGATGAGAAACAAAATTTAAATATATTATTCCGTTCGAATCTCCTAGTTATCTTTGACAAATTTTTGTGACAGTTATCAACAAAATCCCTCATTATTATACCAGAAATAGGAATAATATCAGAACTACCGCTAAATAAGACCCAATACCGTAAGAAATCTATGAAGTATGAGGGATTTTTTACGGTAGTAGATGCTGGTTTCAGCATGAATATGTCGGATCGACCGGGGAAGTACTACCCTCTCATAGAAGATCGACGTAAGAGTAGTAGTATCCGTACTACTGCGTTTCGTTTGGTGAGTGAGTGCGCCGGAGACCCAATTTACCCCTTTTCTCTTTCCCACCTCCCTCATTCCCTACCCCTACCCCATTAATTCCCAGCCGCCATAGTGGAGACCTCCATACCAGCAGTTTAAGACGATGGTTTATAGTAGTATAGTACACCGAAATACTAGTGATTATGTATAAATTTGTGAAATATAAATTTTTCTTCTTGTTGGTGAATTATAATGAAATGACATATAAATATATTATGATAGACGCTCTATAACGTGTTTTTCTCTGGTCTCTATTCGAGAACTCATCGAATTCCATTAGTTATGGGCAGATTAACGTGACGTAAAACAAAACCCTTATAATGGTTTGTTCATTCCCTCAACTATTCGTAATTATAAAATTATTCTTAAACAATCATCAATATAACACAATAAATAGAATCGCTTAACGAGCGTCATATTTACATTTGCTTCATATATTACCTCTATTCTATACTAATTGGAGTCTAGCTCATTTGGGATAGATACATTTAACTATTTCGTTGCTGTGTGTGAAATTTGACAATGACATCGGAATAATTGAACTATGCGCTAATAATTTTCACTACCCGTCAATTCGGTATAAATGTGAACAATTGAAATTATTGACAATGAAAATTGGGTTCGGCAAGTGTAATGCCCAATTACTTTGCTCTGAAAATTGTGTTATAAATTTTAATGAATATAGTAACACTTAATAATGTCGTAGTAACTTTTTATTGCAGTATTATTTGAAGTCTTTGAAGTCAAAGTTCTGATATTTTATAATTTATTGAAATGGATAAGTTTAAAGTTGAATCCTGCTAGCTGCTAGTATAAGCTGGTGAAGTTAGTGAAGGTAGACTAAGATAATAATATCTCTCAACAACTACACACAACGCCATCTAGACCCAAAGTAAGCATAGTTATGAGTTCTAAAATGCGGATATACATACTTAAATCACAGATGCTTATGAAACTTCAAAATATTAGACTCCATAATATTTTTGCTCACAGACACTATGTAGTTGGTGCTAGTTACGGCAATAATCATTATTGGGTAAAAGAACCATTCACCCAACTTTTATTTAAATTTTAGGTCACCTAACTCTCTACTAAATATGATAAAATTCAGTACCAATTCCATCTAATCCTAATATAATCCAAATAATCGATCTTAGATTATAAGCGAGTATTTTTGTACCCTCTTTGCCATTACGATATTCGATAGGGTATTATTTGTGTTTCGACACGAAATACAAACATTGTCAAGTATTTTCGGATTAAGTGCAAACGAGTTTTGCAAAGTATTTTGGGATGAGAATTTGTGCGAGCTATAAATATATTTTGTGGTCTCGGTATTCATAATAGATTATTAAATTGATGAAAGAATTTTCAGATATTAAGTTATATGTTTATTCTACAAAACGACAACAGTAAGTCTGGTGGTATGGAATTAGCGAAGTGCAGAAGTATCTTGACTATCGTGATAAATTAGCACGATGAGGGTGACCCTTATAACCGCCTTATAAGATGCTTTTCCACGGACCCTTAAAAGATACGGCTTCAAAATTAGAAGAAATAAATGAGTAATTAAATTATGAATATTCGAATTGTGAATCCTACAAAATGTTCACAAAATAATGAGTACGAGACGTATACTTACCTAAACTTTATTAGTCCTATATTACACCTACCTACAGCAAAAATTAAAACTTTAGCCTTATTTTGTAGCGTATACGACTAAAGATAGTTTACAAAAGATTAGTGTAATACGAGTATTACAGCTTACTCATTTGACCCTCATCGGACATACTTAATCCCACCTAATACTTGCGACTAGAATTAGATTGGGACCAGAATAGAAAAATAAACCAGTATTATCTTTCCATTATAAATTTAATTCATAAAACTGATAAGTTAAAGGTACTTTTCAGCTTAATCTCGCCACAAGATATCGATTTTAAGAACAGTAATATATTTAAGTTATTTTATATAATTCATCTAGTCAGGTACTGGAAACAAAGATCTTATGTTATAGTCATTTGCACTGCCTATGCATCACCCGCCTATAGCAAATCTTTTAAGACAAACGCCCACACTATTATAGTAAGCCTAAAGAATTCCAGTGCCTACTATTTATGAAACATATAATTAACAAACAAAAAGCTCACCTATGTACATATTGCTTATTTTAATCAGAATTGATTTTAGTTATATTGAGTGTACAATAAAGAAAGAAAGAAAAAAGCAATATAAAAAACTTTCACAAAGTTTGCTCTTGTATATGAATCGAATCCAAAAAATCTGCTGTCACACTCACTTTATATATAGGAACTGAGGAGTATAAACTAAGTGTTGACTGTTATTTGTTGTGTACCGACACTAAACTCATTAATAGTTTCATCGCTCTATAGATTAACAGTTTTAAGTAGTTACGTGGCGCTTGTTTAATAACGAGCGTTTAGATATATTACTGATTAATTTTAATTATAATAGGGACCGCTTACCACTTGATTTATCGTCAGTGAGGTAATTGAAGCATTACTTTGAGGTAGACAGGTTTACTAAGAAGCTTAATCAGTGTCGGCAGTTTATTATTATGGTTAATGACCCGTTCTAATTCCCTCGGCACTCGCCTACTTAAATTTCTGTATTCCCCACTGGGTTCAAAAACCCACTACATTCATAATGAAAGTTTAATGTGGAAGAATTTTAATGATATGGTCTAGGGATTGGTTGGTGAGTAATTGCTTGTTTAGTGCGTGGTTTCGTTTCATTGTTATTATCAATTTGCCTAGGCTTATTAATTACCACGTCCGTTGGGTCGGGTTCTACTAGATTAAAGACTGTAGGCGCCTGAATATTAGTCTACCGGTTTAGCATCAAAGCTACTGGTACATATTATAAAATTTATAATATATCTATTATGAACTATAAAAGCGTTTGTTTGTTTGTTCTCTCTGGAACTACCAGTCGGATTTCAATAATTATTTTTACCTATATAGCATAGAGAGCACAGTTCTTGAGTAAGGTAATAGGCTATGTAACATCACGGTACTGGCGTCGGGAGCAGAGCAGTAACCGAAGTCGCGAGTGAAAGCGCGCTGCAGGAAGCTAATGTATGTGAATGTTTGACCCCTTTTAGTCATACAATACTTAAAATTTGTATTACATACAGAGTAAAATTGAAAAATTAACTACGTACCTTTTCCCTTTATAAACCCAGTTTTTTAAATTACAGATCACAGCTATCTAAATGTTTTACCAACGCGTGTGTTTACGTAACCAAATAGCACTTTCATCGCCAGATCATGTCAGCAAACGCCCATCAGACTAACGCCAATACTAAAACATTCCTGATTACTACAACAATTTAAAAATGTTAGTGTGATAACTAGAATGCTTTTGCAAAAAACAAAGTTCAAGACCGTCTAGCAGTGATACACAAAAAACCGCATAAATGCCACATTAAGTTTATACGCATCATAATGCAAACACACGTTAGTTATTGCGTGTATGTTTCTCATTACGTCAGATTTGATCCTATAAACCACCCTTTGTCTAAAAACGTGACAGCACATAATCACAGGAGAGCGTTAAAAAAATTTACAGCGCTTTTTTCGCATCATTATTCTTAATTGATTTCATTAATTTTGAAACAGCAGTAAATACCGCATTTATTTTTATTTTCGCAACAATGCTACATTTTTAATGTACTTTTAAGCTTTACAGTAATGTTCGGCACCATTTTTATAGCACTCACGTTATCTTTTAATGACTGTTGTGTGTCCAATTGAGTAACACCAACTGTAAATATGGTACTCCTTGTAAAGATTTGTTAATTTTATTTTAGGTTGTTCGCTCAATTCGGCCTTGTTGTATTTAAATTTGATAGCAAAACATTTCATGCTGAAGCCGAGCTTTCTAGGTCAAGCGATATAAGCCATGATGATGTTATTTCTCACCGGAATGGGCGATACAAGTGGAATCTGTGTTGTGAAATAGAATTAACAAATGACTGAAGTTAGTAAAATACGGAACAATCTCTTCTTCGTATTGCCTGCCCATTGCCCGGTGTTTTACTACTAATATATTAACAGGTGATGTTTAGACCTTTAGTATTACCTATAGTATAGAGTATTGACTGCCTCTGTGGTTCGGTGGTACTGTGTATGGACTGCCACGCAGAGGTCGCGGGTTCGATTCCCGCTCAGTGCAAATATTTGTGTGCATGAACATACCTATTTGCATTGGTCTGGGTGTTTCTATGTATAATATGTATGTATTTACAAAAAAAAAAGTAATTAAGTATGTATATCCGCATTCTAGAACCCATGACACAAGCATATAATATGCTTACTTTGGGTCTAGATGGCGTTGTGTGTAGTTGTTGAAATATTGTTATTATTATTATAGTGTCTGACATTACCTATTTGCGTACAGCTAGCTCGCTAAAGGAGGATAGAGGCTACTTTTTTTATAACCTTAACTTAAACTTTTGTGAGTTAAAATTTTAAGTTGTTAATCACGCAGATAAAATACTCTAATTTAATAATTTATTAGATACTCAAAAAAGTGTAATAAACCTTCTTATTATACCTAGGTATATTAAAATAGAAGCATGATATTTTGTTATGATCATAAGTACTTTTAAATTTCAGCTTACACTGTTATTTTCATTTTATCAATGAGCTCGCAGAATAAAGAAGATTGCTTTAGCGTATTATTGAAAACAGGTTTAAATAAAAACTTGATGGTAGGTCCAAATAAGAGTCTTTATTATATTCCTGTCTCAAAATTGGAAGATGAAGTCCTTTGCAATGTCGCTTTCATGTCTTCAACGCTCTAGTAAATTTGTTGAAACTCAAATATTTACCATTTTCTTGTTAGATCCATCAGTTTTTACAATTGAGGGGCTGTTTATAAAAGTAACTTTGTTATTAATAAAGCATTGATAATGTTACGCTTTTCAGTAGCTCAAATTTTAATAAAAATGATGTAAATAATAAATATTGTCATACATAAAGCGTTTGTTAACAAATACCCGTTACTGATACTGATAAACTCATAACTTATATCTAATATCAACAATCAGTATCTGATGAGTGAACTTGCGATTTCTTATTGAGTTGTGATATCATTCTTATGCTGTAAGCTACAAATATTTTTATTTGTATGAAAAAATAACAGCGCCCTTAATATTTAATTATTTCAGAAATTGACATGCGAGATCAATTTGATCATACGCGAGATACGTACATGGAAAATCAAAGCCAGATGATAATGTATAGTTGGATAAAAAAACAAACTTCTTCAAGTCCAATTACTTTAATAAACTGAATCGTAGAAAAGGTCCTATTCAAAATACAAACTCATTTAAAACTATATTCGTGAAACATCGTATCCGATACTATAGAATTTCAAATCCACTTGAAATCTAAGGAAATAAGCAGCTACCTTTGAAAGCGAGTCAAACTGCCTCGCCTTTATCCGGCTACCTAATGGTTCGTAAAATTTGTAACCGTTTCGAGTACTACGGCTACGACCGCGGCGCTACGGCGTAGTACTTTTGTAGACTGTAGCGCTAGGTTGAGTGGGGTGAACCGTTATCCCAAACCAAAGCTACGTATAATAAAATCGGTCGTTTGTAGCAATTTAGAAGATGTAACTAAGAGTCCTGCGGTTATTGGCATGCTTGTAGGTAAGTGATTTCAATTAGTATAGGTACTAGAAGTTAGTAAAGTCAAGAGTCTGGGACTCTTATATGCCCGGGAATCCTATATTTGTAAAGTCCCGTAAAGTCTCTAACGACATAGAGGTTGTTTATTAGACTATTTCAAGTGTGCAACATGGCAATTTCGGCGTATCTTGCCGTATAATTATCAATATTATTACCTAAGAAATGGTCATTTCAGTTAAGGGTACTTCAATTTATCGCTTTCATCAGGTGAGACATTTAAACAAAAGCATATTCAGCAGTTATTCCGTTGACATTTTAGATGTTATAAATAAAGACGGAATTAATAATAGTCTCTTTCACGAGTCGCTCGAGGTAATAAATTACAATATTATGAGTTGTAATTAACGCTGAGTGTTTGGCTTTTATGTAGTTTCTTATACCAATAAACAGAGGGCGGCAAATTTTGCGTTTATTTCGTTCGTGATGTTGAGATCTATTTTTGTTGGTGTAATAATAAACGACATTATACTAAAGTCTATTAAAAAAAGGTGTGAGTTTGTAAACGTGCTTTTGTACTTGATAGGTACATGTTTTGAAAATTATTATAATCACATACATATCCCGTTTGTTTGCATATTTTATTTTACACTATCATAGGTGATGACAGTATAGTATAATATTTGTGTAACAAAAAGAACAGCGTTTGTGGTGTTTACTCTGAAAACTAAATTTAATGTTGTCAGCAATTAATCAAACTATCTTATTTCATAGTAGAATTTTAATCACTATACATGTCATTTTAGTAGGATGTTACTCCTATTATATGTATATTGATAACGAGTTTGCACTATGAAGAACATATTTGACTATTTTGATAAGCAATCCAAATGTTTAATGTTCTGATTCCTTGAATTTTCAACTAATTTTAACCTAATATTATTATAGCCCTTGTCTGTAGCTCACCTCTACGTCATTTTGAAATAATATCATATTTAATTTTAGCTTTCATTAGTAAAAAATTATTCTTTGTTATAAAAATTCGCTATAAAAATTCTTAAAATATAATAAATATATTTTAAATTACATCAGAACTCGAATTTATATCTGAAATTCGATTGTACGCGATGTCCCATTAAGCTGGTGTATAAATAAGAATGGAACATTAAACCTAAAAATAACTGCCTTAATAAATGAAAATAGATTTTAAATATATTCTCTTTTACATATCTCATTCTTTTTTCATATCTGATCTTTATACCATGCCATCAATCGCTGGCAGAGTAAATCTGGAATACAAATCAAGAGCCAAATTGGCATGATCGTCGTTCCATAAACTATGCGAGACTAACAACTTAGTTGATCTCCTGGCACTATAAAAGCTCATAGACAGCCGCGGTCACCTAATCATTACGTGGGATAACTATAGAAAGATGATTTATAAATCACGACAAATATAAGTCATAAATTTATTTAAGGATGTCTTTGCTATCCTATTGTTTAAAACAAAGTCTTCATCTCTTTTGCAATATTGGATCAAAAGTCACATCGGATCAGTAGCAGTGTCTCTTATAACTACAACCAGAGGCGACCCTATTTGATTTTCATCCAAAATACTTACGTATTCGTTGATCCTGTTTTCACACGTTACGATACTTGTCGCACGAGCTTGCTATCACGTCAAATCTCATTTGGATTTGAAAATTTGCATGGATACACACAGCGTATCGTTTAATCCCATCGGATGACTCCAGAGCTAGCGGCACCACTAACTAATCATTAGACACGTGCCGTTCAATATTATCAAAGCTGTTTACGTTTGTAATTTGGGATTCTATTGAGTTCTAATGATCTGGTTTTAGGTTAAAATCATCATTGTATTTACCTAATGAGATGTAATAAAGAGGTTAAACCCGTTTTGTCTACGAAGCACCTTGTTTTAGCTTATCTTTGTTTTTGCATAAACATAATACCTACTTACCATTTTCTGCGTAAGCACTAAACAATTACTTATGATTGCTCTGCAAAGTGTCGTGGAAATATGATCTAACATTTGACCTATACAAAATGTAGATAAAGGTTAGGAAAATAAATGAGTTTTCTGTAATAAAGTTACTTTGTATCAAATGTAATCAAATTTAAAATTGATTGCCCCAAATTTGTTATAATGAAGTTGTTAGAAGTTGTCCATTTGAATGTTTATTTTGATTTCTGGTTCAATTAATACACAATCGTTACTGTTAGAAGCTGGTAACTTAAGCGGAGTTTGTTACGTGAATAAAGTCAAAGATACTTAGTGAATTGTAAAAATATTTGGTTCCTCATTATAACGCCGTGTGTCACGCAAGATAAACACGTGCATTGTTTTCTTTGTCTACAAAAGAATATTCGAAATAGCGGGAAAAACGTCACGTTCTCGAAAAGTGAGAATGTGTTGCGGTTGTAACATTTTAGTGATGTTGTAAAGAAAAGGTTCGTTTACGTTTAGTTTTACTTGCGCGGTTATACTGAGATGTTTCCTCTTCACATAAATATTTGCCACATATAGCTATACTATACATACATATAACCAAGCATACCTATTTGCAGAACAGACTTGTAGACATGTATGTACAATCTAGGTATTGCGTTGTTCTTTTCATGAAGTGAGTTGTTATTGACTGTATTGTATTGTAGTATTAATTAACAGTCTCGGTGGCGCAAGGAAAAAGCAAGTGAATGCTCTTCAAGAGGTTGTGGGTGCGATTTCCATAAAACAAAGATATCGAGGCGATTCCACACCCAGTGTAGCATAAACATCTTACAGATCGTATGCTTTACTAGCACAGTGAATCAATAGTACACTTAAGTAAGTAGTTAAAGACTATCACTTGAAATAATGATGTTGAACCACACTTTAATTATAATTATATTTAAAATGAAACTAAATTTAAAATTTTAAAATTCAGTTTGTAATTGTGAAATGAATATTTAACTCTTACTATAAAATTGCGGGCAAGGAAATTATTAAAGCATTCAGTTTGAAAAGCATTGCATATTTTGTTTAGTTCTCGGCAAAATTCAGCCGGCACAGTTTTTTTGTTTCAACAAAGTAATGTGTTTATAACAAGAGTTTTGACATTGTTATAGAAAATGACACGGAAACTTGAATTTACTGCTTTGTTTTCACCCTCGTGCAAAAGAAAAATGACTTTGCGAGTTTTAACATTTCTCGCAAACTGTGCCCTTGTGAGGTACATTCTAAACATTCGCGACTTAAAAATTACTTTTAATTATATATTTTATTGAAGTTTTAAACTCAATTATGTTGGTAAACTTAATTTTATGTTTAAATTGGGTACATAATACGTTCTGTTCGGGTTTTATAGTAATTACTTTTGTTAGGCTTTGAATTTGTTTGCAGTATAAACGATCGATGTTGGGTAGAATTAGACGTCTATCGTCTGCATAATAAATAAGAATCAATATCTCGCCTCTATCGGCCTCTGCTTGTTTATTATCCAGCTTTAGTTATCTCGCTTTGATATATACCGTCGTTAATCAAAATTATGTCTTTTCATTCTCATTGTTTTCTCAAGAATGCTTATCAATAAGGGATCTGAAGAAGGGTTTGATTGAAGATTGAAGATTCTAAAGTGTCGTTATTATTTCTAATGTGGAATTGGTCAATAGTGCTCTTTTGCATAATATTAATTATTTGTTTTCTTACAGGCAGGAACTTTTAACTTTTAAAAAGGCTCTAAGTATTTCTCATTGCAGGATATAGGCCTCTTCCAAATGATGAGGCCATTCATTACGTATAGGAACAGTTGCTATGTGCTTAATAATAACATTTGTAAAGTTTTTAGATATTGTAATAACAACTTCTATGATATTATTCATAATATATCTAGCACAGACATTGTCCCAACAAAAAAAAAGAGTTTACTCCCTTTTCTTTTTACATACCTATCTATTTTTCAGTTCCTGTTATTCATAACAGAGGTTTTATAAATTGCTTTCTCAACAATAACAAACAAATAGTAATAACACATTTGTATCGAACAATGCAAGACAACGCTAAAGTACGAGCTACTAAAAAGTTGATTTTAACCTGCTTGTTCTCCACGTATTTCTCCTCTGGGACAAAGGGGAAGTTTTTTCTGAAAGGCTTTCGTGGATTTTATTTCAAATACCCTGATTACTTACCATGGTGCTTCACTATGAATACATTTCAATATTTTTACTGCTCGGTGCCCGAGGGCTTTGTTATATTGTAACTTGATTCACAATGCGGCATTTCGATTTTTAAAAGATCATTAATCCTTTTTTCAATTGTTCACTGGTACCTACAGCTTTTGTTACGGCCTCAAGGTTTCTTTTCTATTTATACTTTTCGGAAATTGGTTAGACCTTTGAGAAGCTTACGTGGAGACATGGGTCCAACACGTAGAGATCCTTGGAGAGTTTTAATCTAAAATGGAATGAGGTACTTACAGTGTCTGCTTGTCAGCTGCCCTTCACTACAGATAAGAACATTATGAAAGAGTTGTTTTTTTTTAATACAACTATGTACCTAATTAAAACAAACATACATTTTTTTTGCATTATAGTAACATTAGTTACCAAATTTAAATATCGTAAAATATAATAAAATAAGTATCCATTTTATGTCAGCTGCTACTTATCTTGTGAAAAAATTACGACATTTAGATGAATTAAGTCTTTTAATTGTTATTGAATAATTTTCAGTTTCATTTAAATGAATAAACATTTCTAAAAGATTTAGAATTTATTCAGTAAAATTCCAGACGATGAGTAAACTCATATAGATAAAATGTAAATATGAAACTAAAACGAAACGATTAAAATTAGACTCATATATTATTTTTTCTTCATCACGGGTATGTTCGACGGTACGTGACATGATAACCTAAGTTCATAAAGGGGCTGAGATGTTCGCACGTAGAATATGTCTGAGCCTAATAACAAAACTCATTTAACATTTGCACGTTCCAATATCGACAAAAGAACTTTCTTTCATAATTAAACTGAAATGTATGTGACGTAACTCAACGTAACAATCCAAGCAATTGTGTTATTGTATTAGAAACTGTGTAGAAAAACTTAACGACCCATCTAATGGTTATCACAGCCAAAAAAGCCGCTGCCTACTGTTGTAGTGTTTTTCGAGAGCTCACATAATTATATTAATTCGGAAAATCGAACGCAGAAAATGAACTGTGCTGGACTAGATCGTAACCAAGTAATATAAATGAAATCTGTTGTGATGTCGAATCGAGCGGTGATAGAAATGGTGACAATGGTACCATGTCAGCGTTTTCTCCGAGTATCAAATGAAATGAGGCTTACTAAGCAAAAGACAGTTTTCCTTTCATTTCAAATGCGTTTGCATCTGTATACAGATGAGGGTTATTGTTCCAAGTTGGTTGATGCGGGCGGGTCGGGCGGTGTAAGGCTCGACATTGATAAATGTTTCATTTATTCTTATAGTATGCATGTCGCCGTATTCCAAATCCGCTACCCAAATTTTATTGTTTAATTATTTGTTGCCATCCGCTCGAGGGTCTCCTTCAGATATTTGTGGACAAACTGTTTTTATTATATTGACGTTATCATTGAAGTAGTTAGGTGCAATTATTTTTCTAATCCACTTTATACATTTTTCTAGTTATTTTTTGTATCATATCTAATATCTAATGCGGAGCCAACGGCACTTTTATGTATGTTTCGGCCATTATATTTTTAATATAAAAAGTTCTTTAACGTCTTTGTAATCCATGTTTTTCTCATTTCAGGTAAGTTCCACACCCAAAAAAAGGTATATCGTACAGTATAATCGTGTCATCTGAAGGTTATTATAAAATTAAAATTCTTAGACCTTTTAGCTTTGACATAAGATTGTCTCAGAATATTTTGCGTAATAAAATTTAGTTATCAAAATAAAAAACAGAGGCATTGTTCATTTTTCTCAAAAACATTTTTGCGTTGCCACAAATGAGATAAACACGTAGATAACTTTTGGTAAACCACTAAAAAAAATATTTTAATACTAAGAAGTGGTGCTACATCATACTTTGTCATAAAAATGTATTTGTAATAAACAAGCTAACGTTATAAATTACGTGCGAACGCTAAAACAATGCACGCTTTGGAATATGAGTGGCCATCGGAGACAAATCGAGACGGCGAGCTGTCCACACACCTTATTTATCGTGTATTTTTATTACGGTTTTGTTTACAGACTTATCAAACGTATGAACCATGAATAGACGAAAATATGCAAACAAAGGCGAATCTTAATTTATTTTATATGAAAATAAATTACTATCTGGACACTGGATTAAGTGCATCCATTTATTTATAATAGCGTTAGGTTTAATACAGCAGAGTATAAAGTATGAATATTTATAACGTCTAACAAATCAACAATAAATTTATTGAAAATCTTCTCGTCTTTATTATGGAGATAAATTTATAACTAATCTTAAAAATACTTTACAGTCTGGTAGTTTTAATCAAAATAAATTGGTGATGGATTCGTGCACGTTGCATTGAAAATATAATGGGTTATCTATTTTACTTATTATAAAATAATGCGAATAAGCGCACTCCATGTGTTAGTATGCACATAGTCTGGTTTCGAGTTGCCTGTATGTGATCCTTTCAAAGATACAATGGTATCACCGTTCTTTTGTTCGCCTACAAAAGTGCCTCGTATCTGCTAGATAGTTGACTGTCACTGCCACGGAGATAATTTTCACTTAGGTTCAAAAATAGTAGATACCATAGCATTGTAACTATAGTAGTGGGAGGTAGGCTTTAGGAGAAGTAGAACGTCCCATACTAAAACTATCTATTGAAGAAACAAAATAGAAAATAAAAAAAATAAATTTATTTTACGCTCAATATTAAATAATTATCTTCCTGCACATAGTCTAGTAGTAGGAGCTTTCATAAAAACACTAACAAGGTGTTCTAAGTTAGTACATAAATATTCTTTGAATGTTTATGTGTACGTGGAATCTATTGCGAACATCGAGGCGAGCATTGAGGACGATATTTCATACTTTGAGCCATCTGTCCATTGCCACAGAAATTTTATGTCTATAATCCAAATAAATGCTGCTTATGAGAAAGAATTAGTGATCCATATAAATACGACTTAATATGGCCTAATTGTAAAGCTGTTTAACCTTATGTTCATTTGATATTTCTCGGCACGTACGCCGAACGTACAGCGAATGAGCCACAACAAAATGAAGCCTTCGACTTTGGTCAAACTTCCGTTCATCGATTATACGCAATACGTTCTATTTCTTTATTTATCTCCATCTTCTACAATTCATCATTAGATGGGTAATAATGGTCAATCATTTGCTAATTGAACATAAATGATAATATTATATGCAAGTTCTGTGAATAAAAATGTTCATGTTCAAAAGGAAAATTCCATACTAGGGAAAATATTTGTGAAGCGGTGTCCTTAGTAAATTCCGAATAACAGTTTTTGAAAAAAAAACGCCGTGTAGAAAATTGTACTCGTAACAATCTTATCACGTAAACTACGTGCTAAATCAGGCCTTATACATATATATTATGTCCATAACGTGTTATCAGATGCCGCTTGCTTGTCTCTCTGGATCTGGCTCTAGTTTAGGTTTGATCTACAATGAGCAATAGCTATGATAAGCTTCAAATAACTTACCTTTGAATGCATAGCTAGGTTTAGCATAATAAGCTCATACTGCATCTCATACCCATAACAAAATTATCGACTTATGTACGTCGCCTGTATATAACCATTGAGTGAAACAGTAATTTAGTAGGTACCTAGGTTAGGTAGGTACTAAGTATATTTAAATACGAACCAAAGCTTCGTAAATTTATTCACAACAAAGCTTTGCTATGTTATGAAAACACCCAAAATTTTTTTTAGGAAAATATGTTACTTTTTTTATATAATATATTTTTTTTCGTTTTACCTTTATGTTTGCTGTTCATAATCTTCGAAAATTGTTATGAAATTCACTTTTTAATATCAGTAAACATAACATAGGCTCATGACCTTTTTCTTTGAAGGTAAGACGTTTTTTTTTATCGCCAGTTATGCTAGGTCTCATGTAACAAGGAACGAGTCTGTTACCATACCTACCGGGAACAATTTCATATGCCAAGCCAATAGTTACTGCATTTAGCATTATTCATTTCAAAAAAGCATGAGTAGGTACCTATCTAAAAAGAGCTGCCTATAATCTTAAACGAATACTCTTATGCATTTAATATAATTTAAAATGTAAACCAATATTGCTAAAACTTTCTACCACTATCGACACTAAATGAAACATAGAACTAAATGAAATCTTAATACTTAAGGACGACTTTCACGTTTGTGAATACAAAGGCAACCGAATAACTATAAATTTATATTTGAAAGAAAGTTTTATACTAGCAATGCCAAACTGTTTTATTTTTGTACGCACGATTATCATTTAGTCTGTATTGTACATTTTAGTGTCAAATTTGAAATCTGTTCTTATCAGAGGTAAACTAATTCATCTAAATCATAAACCCTGATTTCAAATACTTATACTAGTCACAAAAACTGGGTATTTTTGACCATACTCAATAGATAAGTACAAAAATATTTTGCCTTCTATAGTACCTATCTAATAAAATTAAGTATTGAACACACATTGCGGTTTGTTAATGCTTTTCGTTTTTAATTGTTTATTAGTTAGTTATTCTAACCGAATCGATATCACTGTACATGATGCAATTTCACCTACACGAGTGCCTTAGGCCATCCGGACTAATAGCTATTTGTTTCGGATTAACGCTCAATTTACATATGAGCCGTCTACGATGCATGTTTTGCGGAGCAAATCTATCGGCATACTTGTTTTTTATTCCTATAAAGACAAAGGCAGCATGGAACTGTCCTTTAAAAATATCATAGCTTTAAAATATTACACATTTCGACTTTATTTTCTAAAAACACTACTTACACTACTACTTATGACGACCTCTGTGGTTCGGTGGTACTGTATATGGACTGCCACGCAGAGGTCGCGGGTTCGATTCCCGCTCAGTCCAAATATTTGTGTGCATGAACATGGCTATTTGCATTGGTCTGGGTGTTTCTATGTATAATATGTATGCATTTACAAAAAAAAAGTATTTATGTTTGTATAGCCGCATTCTAGAACCAATAACACAAGCTATACTTATAAATATGCTTACTTTGGCTCTAGATGGCCTTGCGTGTAGTTGTTGTGATATTATTATAATTATTATTATTATTACTACTTGAAGTCTCAATAGCAAGGTATAGGTAACCTTGGATTCGAGGACGTGAGGGAAATGATTATCACACGGTATCAAAACACTATCAATAACCTTAGAAATCCATCCTTCACATTTCGTATCCTCTTACCAAACCTTATTGTGTTTCATGTAAATTCTCGGGCTTCAACGAAAAACGTGTAGGCAGAGGCGAGCTTTCAATGTAACGCAGCTGAGAACATGACTAAGAAATTCAATTCTGTTATGTTCGTGTATAGCTACTTGTGTAGCATTGTGAGGGATGATCCCTAAGTTTTACCTTCTTATATCGAGTAGTGTTTCGGGGAATGCTCTGAGAAAATAGAATAAAAGGTATATTATTTTTTATTTCCTTTTCTTTTGTACTCCTTTTTTTCCTCTATAACATAAACAGTGAAAGTTATCAATAAAATATTTATGTATTAAAAGCACGCATTATCACTTTTAACAACCTTTCGTAGGCTGAATGAGCTTATTTTACTTATCAATAGGACTTTGTTAAACAAAGTCCTATTTGACAAGTTAAAAAAAAGTTAGTTAAAAAAATTCATACACATTTTTAGCGAATTGAAATTTCTATTTATACATTGAAGCTTAAGTATATTATTTTGAAATTCATTCATGTTATTTCAAAATGCAAATATTACGACAATCTTTTCGTGGAAACTACAATAAAATCGGTGAGTTTACAATATTGATATATCGAACATATTTCACAGAAGCGAGCGTGAATGTTTTTAAAATATTCAACTATAAGAATACAAGACAAAGTATTGTTACATATTCTGTGTAAATTAAACGGCAGCTGGTGCCTTATCGCACAGAATAGAGATGAGAGCCTCGACTGATGTTTTTGTTTGAATAAAACTTCGTCGTAACCACGCTGTTACATCTATTTCAGTGTGAAATTGCTTTTTTCCACAGTGTCACTATAAAAACTTTATACAAAGAGTTACATAGTAAGTTATTGTTATAAAGAACTTCTAACTAACTTATGTAAATGTGTTTCTAGGTACGATTTTTATGAATAAGTAAGTTAATGTTCGTAAAAATGTGCTTAAAATGTAATAGGCGTGTTATTTCCATATTAATAACAAAGAAATTGTGATATTTTAGCGGCATTGTTTTGTTAATACAATTTATTAAAAATTTTACGTTATTATAAAATGTACCTATATATATTGATACCAATCTAAAACCTAATTGTCTAAAGTTGGAGAAACTGGTAATCTGTCATACAGGTCTCTTAATACAGACACCAGTCTCTCACATAGATTAAACTGGAATAGTTCTAATTACCTACTATGTATAAGTATAACCTACGTGTAAGCCTGTGTGAGAGAACCAAAATAAAGTTATTATTATTATTAAACTGTATACAATATTTGTGGCTTTTAATACATATATAGAAAAACCCACGCATTGATATCAGAAGTACTCCCACTGCGATTGTAGATGATAATAAAATATTCGAAAAAGAAAATAAGCTTGTACAAAGTCATGCATGAAAGATAGATTGTATCCAAGCAAAGAATATACATACATATAAATACACATTATTTCTTGGCTTACTTTTATCATCATCAATATGTAAAATGTTAAATGTGGCATAATGCCGCATATATACCAAAACATTCTACATCTTCATAATACAACAACGGATTATGAGGAAACAAAATTATGGAAGTAAAAAATTAGCTACGGACCTACATGATTACGGCACAGAGATATTTTGTGAATCATAATTTTATTTTCTTACCGTGTCAAGTTCAGAATATTGACACACCGAACCCTTACCCGTAATCTGTATAAATCAGAAGACGTTGATGTACTGGGTACCTACATATCAACATATTACAAATGTAGGCACTGTTAGGTACCGTTTTGTGAAAAAAACAGTGGGCATAGGCATTGTAACCGTCTTAACTTGTGTACCTACTAACAATACTAACATAGACTATAGATAAATACGCTCTGTTACTAACTCCTTAATAAACAACTTACGGACTATTCACGTATGTGTACATGTTTGAAATAAAGATATTTTATTTATTTATTTATTGCCTTAGCAGCAATTGAGGTAACAGCCCGACAATAAATATAAGTAACAACCTATCATACAGCTCGGCAAAGCCTTTGTATAATGAAGTTCTTAACTCATATGAGTTTACCAACGCTTGTTAACCCGGAATGAAAGATCATAATCGCACCGAACATTAATCATCTAATAAGTCCAGTCATAAACCTTAGAGCTCGCCGCTTTACAAAATTCTTCTGCGGCCCGTAACGCAGATTGTGAGTAGTTTAACTACGGTCAAAGTTTGCGAGCAACCCTTATATTTTATAGGAATGGCCCAATAATATTAATGTAACTGTAGTATCACGTGTTGGGTTCTGAACCACGACCTCAAAGTTTAATATAATTATTTTTTCAATCCTTTATCTGGTAATATAATATAAGAATGGAAAACACATACGATAAGCACTTAAAGAGAAGAGCCAAGGGAAAAAGTGCTATGTTATGTTAGACGTAAAGGGGTGTATTGGTGGTATAGTAAACAATGTTATATCTATCAATATTTATTACTAAACTCATAAGCTCTTTTATAAGTTTTTTTTTAAATACTTAGACACGTGTTTAACATGGTTATCACCGTTATATTACTTGCTTATAAATAGATATAATTAATTGTTGTTTCTTTATTGGCCACGGTAACAAAAAATCCACTGTCCATTTAAGAAAACTGTGCTTGCTGTTCAAAAATGAATCTTCCCTGCAGATGTTACAGAATAGAACTAGCTATACATAGATAAGTATTTACTTACTTTAATTTGAGTCCAAACTCTGCTAAGAAAAATCTTGCTGTATCCTACATTTATTTCAGTTTGTCTAAGAATTTTTTTATGATGCTCCCGCCAGTGAATATGTAATAGATAAGATTACCAATTTTAAACTTTGCGGCAGTAAGCACAAGATAAATATTTTTTTATATTAGCCTACCAAAGTGGCTCCACCGTGCCTGATGGTAAGCAGTCAGTGGAATCCAGAAGTGGTGGCCACTATATCAAAAGCCATCGTCTTAAACTGCTGGTATGGTGGCCTCCACTATGGCGGCTGGGAATGGGGTTAGGAGAAAGGAATGAGGAAGGTGTGAAAAGAGGAAAGAGGGAAAATTGGGTCTCCGGCGCTCTCACTCACCGATCGAATCGCAGTACGGATGCTACTACTCTTACGTGAATCTTCTATGCGAGGGTAGTACTTTCCCGACGATCCGGCCCATTCATGCTGAAAGCAGCGTAGATCTACTACCGTAAATATTTCAGAAGAAGTCTTTTTAAACGTTGAATGTATGTTTTGACATTTTTAAGTATACAACATCTATGTGGAAGTTGTTGTTAGCTAAAAACAAGTTGTCTCTTAACATTCTAATGCAACACATTACAGCGCAAGACGACTTGTCAAATAGTTTTTATTTATACTAACTACGTCTTGTTTAGAGTGACACATATTACATCTGATATTTTATACATTTTGCTATGTTGAGACCTTTGTTATATTCTAACAAGAAAACTTAAAGGAAAAGTTACATATTAGATCAAAACAATGAAACGAAAAGTACTTATGCGTAAAATAAGATACCGTTTTATTGTTTATGAGGAGGTCGTAAAGATATATAAGAAATAATTTGTTTAAATCAATTGGGTATTTATTGATAAAGTTAGGTATATACAAATATTCTTTCAGAAAAGGTCCTCGTATGATAAATACTTTTGCAAATCGTTTCGATTAACTTTCTTTTATAAACGAAATAGGCCTTTGATCTGGGCAATTGCTTTGAACAGAATATTTGGTGGTTTTGTACAATGTTCGACCAACAACAAAAACATCTAAAATTACAATAAATTTGAGCTTTGTAAACTTCTCGTTTGTCATGTAGCCGCGTATTTAATCATTGAAAAGCCTACATTCAATATCAAATAGAGTATATTGTAACATATTATTTCTACACAACAAACTCAAATCGTTAAGTTGCTTAGGTACAGTCAGACATAATTTTGCGTTGTACAATTAATTGATCAGCGATTCACCTCTTCAAGTGAGCGATGATTCAATTGTTACTGTAACTGTTTGCTATTACTTTTTGCCTATTTTTAGCTTCAAAATATAAAAATTCTGTATATTTAATTAAAATCTACGAGTATATCTGTAGGTATATTTATATTATAGTGTAGGTATCTACGAGTTACCTGGCTATCTAGCTAGGTAAGTTTTCTTAGAAGTACACTACAAGCGTGACGTTTTGTAATTTCAGAAGATTTTCTGCGAACATCATCCTTGTTTGTCTTTCCCAACAAGGTTTGGGCTCATGTTGACAAAAATTTAAAACCAAGATAAGTCAATAATAAATCCTTTTAAAGTACCACTTGGAACGAAACCATAAGAAATATAAGTCAAGTTGAATTGTTTACAAATTCTGTGAAGGTTTTATCTTGAAATGAAATCACATATCTACTTAACCATCTTAATTCAGTGTTGCTGTTATGCTTATGTGCATTACCACTAGTAGATATACGATTAAGATAAAATATGATGTCGAGATATTATCTATAATATAAGCCCGGCGAAGGAAAAATATACGATAACCAACAAGCCTACGGCGTAGCTGATAGTAATCGTTACGGTAACTTACAGACATGATCGTGTTCAAGCATTGCAGAAAACAATGACAGAAAACACAACTAACCCGTTATTAACTGTTAAGAAAGAAGAGAATAAATTAGGATAAGGAAGAAAACTGCAAGGGCTGTTAAGTACCGACGCCTGCGGGCACTGACTTACCGAACAAAACGAAATAATATGAAAACTGTTGCTTTACGCCAATATATAAATTCTTCCTAAGATTTCTTATATAAAACTGTCATAGCTGATTAAAATATGTGGTTGTGACTACCTCTGTGATTTCAGTGGTACTGAGTATGGACTACCACGCAGAGGTCGCGGGTTCGATTCCCGCTCAGTCCAAACATTTGTATGCATGCACATAAATATTTGCCCTGGTCTGGGTGTTTCTACGTATAATATGTATATCCGTATTCCAGAACCCATAACACAAGCTATATTATATGCTTACTTTGGGTCTAGCTAGATGGCGTTGTGTGTAGTTGTTGTAATATTATAATATCATGTTATATTATATCTCGACTTACACCTTTGTAGAAAAACATATTGAATGGTAGGTATATACTTACTTATACATTACAGTACATTAAGCAATTATATGACAAGATATACCTATACGAGTAAAAGAATAATGAATGTAAAAGGAAAAGACAGCGTTATCGTCTATATGATTACTATGGTGTCCAAGACAAACAGAGCATTTATTTTTATTTATTACAGCATTATTTGTTAACGTCGCAGTGGGTAGCGGTGATAAATATGTCTATTTAAA
Source organism: Parascotia fuliginaria (assembly GCA_963082885.1). Taxonomy (NCBI): domain Eukaryota; kingdom Metazoa; phylum Arthropoda; class Insecta; order Lepidoptera; family Erebidae; genus Parascotia; species Parascotia fuliginaria. Next base: position 15,395,128 of record OY720172.1, read on the forward strand.
ATGTCGCTGTCTACCAAGTGATTGAGCACTTAGTACCGACAAAAATATTTGCTTTATGGGTAAATAATTATAAGACGGTATTTTTAATGCCACTCAAGTTAGGTAGATGTTTAGAGGCACATTATAAGACAAGCAATACATTTTTCCTGTGACTACTTTCGGCTAAAAGACAATGAAAAATCTTGCTAAACGTGTTTAAACGTGTAAAATCTAATCGGCATGCCTAATTCAAGTGGTACCTACTCTCCTGCTAGTGAATATTTTCACCATACAAAATCTAATAGGAAGACAGTATAAACACTCTAATAAAAGATTCTGTAGCCATAGAGACCGCCGAGGACAAAGACATATGGAGTAGCATAGGGCATCAAGAAATCAACAACACTTCTAACTAGACACGACCTTCATTATTGAAGATTACGACTCCTACGAGAGGGTCTACAAAAAGCACTAAAGTAAACGAATGTATATAAATATACGATCAAATATACCTCTTCTGGTTGTTATCCCAAAGTTAAACTTTGAGTCTGAACATTTTGTAAGCTAGTTTCAATCCGCTATAGCTCGTAATGTAGTCAGTTCTCTCTGGCATTGAGTTAGTTAGTGATTGGTTAGACGCAGGCCCAGAATTCTGCGGATCACCGGCGCTATTATTGGAATGTCCCTCGAAGCTTGGAATGCTTTCATGTCTACTAGTTTGAATCAATCCTCATTTATTATTGTACAACTTGTATAATGCAAACAATAGGTATATTTTATTACTTAAGATCGTAAGCTGTTATCATTTGAGATTGGCCATATTTATATAGATATGTAAATATGTATTTAATTGTTAAAAGCCTTAAAATTTATATTCCATTTTATACAGAAAGAAAATTTAATATTTTTCTCCCTAATTAAACTAGGTATATAAAGGCTATGCAATCTTATAGCGAAACCGCTAGTATTTAACAATCACTAACAATCAATATTTGTTTATGTAGGCGTTGTATTTATTAAATACGCATTAAGGGCTACTCACACTTATTCAGCTCTATTCAGCTATGCCCATAGAAAACAACGATTTTATATGGAGTCGCGTACGCATGCAAAAAACCTGAACGGATCGTTGTTTTCTATGGGCATAAGCTGAATAGAGCTGAATAAGTGTAAGTAGTCCCTTAGACTGAAATATATTTTCTATCTCCATTCCAACCCAAATCTCTTACATAAATATTTTCATTCAAAATTTCAAAAAGCTTTTACGGAATCAAGTATTTGTTATTAGTCTGTGGGATGTGGGATGATTGTGGCTTCAGAATACGTACAAATATTTCCAGTAAAATTTATTAACTACTTCTTTCGATAAAAGTTATATTGCTGGCCTAAGAATATATAGCGGCATGAGAAAGGAAAGGGTTTTTCAGTGTTTTATTCGGAGTTGTAGCCGAATTTGATAACTGCTATGATAGTTGAAATGATTAATGATTTTTAATATTGATATGGTGACTAGAAGATGTTGGTACGTTAGCTAATTACCTACGTAATATTTTAAGAGAAGGTCACCTTTGTAGGGACTGAATAAATTAACCGACTTGGTATTACACAGATCTCACAACTTTTTCCGGTATAAGAACTGAGTTGCGAGACTTGTTTTTTTACAAGTTGTTTTTGATAAAATATTAGATCCTTTATTATCTGATTCGTGTTATATCCATCTATAGTTTTAATATTATTAGACTGGCCTGTTGGTCTAGTGGTTAGTGACCCTGAATGCTAAGCCGCAGGTCGTGGGTTCGATTCCCACCCAGGACAAATCTTTATGTGATGAGCATGATTGTTTGTTCTGTGTCTTAGTGTAATTTATCTATAATATGTATGTATTTACAAAAAATATACATATATACATATATAAGTATCTAGTATATCAGTAGTTTAGTACACATAACACAAGCAAATATAATTGCTTTATTTGAGGTTAGATGGCGCTGTGTAATGTGGTAGAATATTATTATTATAATATAACTACTTAGCTTAATCATATTCACCTTCATTTAATTAGACAATTATGTAGCTTCTAGTTTGATTTCCAATGTATGTCGAGTATTGTGTGTGATAGTGTCCACATATTATTATTATTATTTATTATTTATTGTGTTGTCAGTCGTTTTTACCTACATAAATACTTTTTTCTGTTCCTTAATGAATATTTAGGTAGCAATTTTATTGACAGCATTTATTTCTTAATTTCAAAGCTTAGTCATAAACAACTCCGTGTTTTATTGTTTATCAAGACGACGACTCAAAGTTAATTTATTATGACTAACGAGCGTCGCAAACGGTTGTACAAATAAATTTTCGGTGGCGTTCTGATATCTTCATTTTACTGAATCTCCCGCTTTACGATATATATGGGCGCTTTTTGGACCTTACGATCTCCCTTTGCATGCATAATACGTAAACTCAGTGAATTTCCTCCTCAGCGAATATAAAGTTACGACACAAAACCGAGTTACAACGCCTTAAAGTCTGATTGAACGTCTTCCAATGGAATATACTTCGCATTTGTTTAGATTATCCCCCTGTAATGGCAGTATAAACTTACCGGCTTCTAGAAATTGGTCGTATAAGTAGTTTATTATTTGTTTGCAAGCGTAGTTACTGAATAAGTAAAGTGAAACTGTTGTCACATTAAAAGTGATTCATTGGTAATGTGTTATGCTGTTTATTTAAGATTTAAGTAACCTTTACGAGTTGTTGACGACATTAACAACATTGCTAATACTAGCTGCTACTGCTAGTAAGATATTATTATTGAAAGATAAGTAAAAAAATCCAGTTTTAACTTTTATCGAAGGAATCAAGAAGGTGTTCCTCAAACTGCGTTATATTTTCAGGTCGGGTTATTCCCGGCGAACTCAGATCACTAGAAGTCAGTGAGTACATCGATAGCGATTAAAGTTTTAAAGCTTCGTGGTATTATCTCGCCATTCTGACCAAATGGTGCGAATGTGTGAGACGCGGGTGTAGTTCATAAATCAGAAAGTTCAGAAAGCTACGACTTCCTTATGAACTTGGGAAATGATGACTGCTGTTTCGAAAATAACGAGAAATAAATTAGATATTTCCTCACCCTCTGGCAAGGAGTTTGTATTTTAATTTCGCTTTGGGCAAAAATGAAACTTTACGCGCCTGTGTATTTTTACGTTACTCTTTGGTTTAGTGTTTATTTTAACATTAATCTGGAAACAGATACTAAAATTTATTTTATACCTCAGTGGCATTAAAGCGTACTGCCTGTTAGGTATAATATTAGCAGAAATTAGCGTTGCTTTTTATAAACAACAATTTCTTTGGTCGCGAATCTTTAGTTAGCTATCGAGACCGTCCTTACCAATAGTAAACGGAATAATACACAAACAGGTAGTTTTATTTATCGTCTTCTGTAAAATGAAGACACTTCTCCAATACCGGGTAAAACGGGGTGACTAGGGATGCAGGGTTGAATAGGGACAAACCTGGGTTTTATTTGAATTCACTAGTATTCTCGCATACCCATCAAAATTATATTATTATAACATTTATTTTCTCCATACGGGCAATATTGAGTGTCGTAGACTCAATGTGACAGTAAAAAAGCTAATCAAAGTGAAGCTGTGAAAAGCGCCAAAATTTGGTTACGAAAAACTTGGTAGGATACCAACTTACTGATTATCGGATATCAGGCAAGGTAGGTACTTTTTTATGATGACAATACCTAACTTACTTTATATTATTGTTTATTATGTCGAATAAAAATCAATTAAGAGGCAGCCCCAGCCTAGCTGAATTACTGTTTCATCCCTCTTCTGTCCCTATTGACCCCAACCACGAAATGACTAGAAATCGGCCACATTTTTTAGTTTATCTCGTGAAATCTGCGTTATAACGCTGTGAAAAGTAGATTTAAGTGCAATTTTAGTCACCGGAGCAGATATTAAAGTACTGTCGAATAATACATTAACGAACAAAATTGTTAAATCTACTCCAAACTTTGAAATCGTCCCTATTCACCCCGTTTTACGAATAATTTATTGTGTATTGTATGTATGGTTCTAGAAATCTGACTAATTTGTATGGAAATTAAAGAAATGCGTCGAGGTACTGCTCTAATTCAGTCTCACCTAAAATACTTCATATTTAGAATGATGTCTAAATATGAAGTACAGTTGTATATCTTTCCAAATAAAAAATCTTAGTCCATGTGTATTATTATTTACCATTGTAAGTACTTATTTAGTAGTTTGCATTTATTTACACCATTGTCATCCGCATGTGTGCACTATGTTGACACATAAAAAGCTCTATGCTGATACTGTTATTGTTACAAAGAAAAATGTTTATAATGTAACATAAACATAAAATATTTACCTGCATCTCTGTAAACGACAGAATAGAAACTAAACACAAGGAACGTCAAAGCTATACCTAGACAACCCCAAGGTGCGGCACGTGAGGGCTAAAACCACATTCCCAAAAGGATGCCGTCGTGAGGATTAAGAGACCGGACACAGAATAATTTCAAGGTGAGGTTTGTACCTTGTTAATAAATAAACCAGAACTTACTTAAAACGTATTTTGTTACTCCTGAAACAGTTGTTAGTACATTTTACAAACTCAGAAATTTATAAACTCGTTGTTCACTATTTGTTACAGTAAAAAAATCGATTTCATTTCAGCTCTTTCAATCGTTATCAACTTTTACTGCTCAATCGCTCACTTGACAAAAAAAAGCTTTTGAAAAAGCGTTTTTAATCGCGTAGATAACGTTACAATGACTTTACGTTAAAAAACTAGCACGAATATGAGTTTGAAATTCAGCGCCGGTTGACGTTGCAAGAACAATGTTTGGATTTATCTTGTGTAAACTAAGATGCAACCAATGCACGTATAACCGTCTTGGTTTGAGGTACGTGTATCGAGGTACAACCGGTGGCGTGCCGCCTCAAATAAATCTCGCTTTGTCCGAGGACATTATGTATGCTAACATCGACCATTCCTTTACATGGACAGAATGTTACGACATCATTGCCTTCCAACTGAAAACTGTTCATTGTCTTGATTAATAGCCTCTTTTAGAGCTTACGTTACATTTTAATTTCGAAGGATTTTGCTTGTTTTTGTACTGTATACAAGAGCTAGTGTCAAGTTCTGGTTGAGTAATGGTTTCAGTGCTTCTAAAGAAAGAGCTGTAATAACAACAGAGTAATTTTGAATTCGATTCTAAGTAAGGTAAGCCTAATGCTGCAACGGAATAGCAGCAGTAGGCGAAGGCTTCAGGGTGATATTCAACTATACCCTCCTCTTTTTATTTTTACTGAGGTCTATGAGTAGCGGCTATCATAACATCTAGACGCTTGCTCATGCCATTTCGTTATCGAAACTTGTGTATTAACACTAAATAAAACATTTTGACCAGCCAAGGTAATTACCTAAGTCTTCCGGCTGATTATGTTAATGAAACATTTTGTCACTGTACCTAGAAGAAAGTCAGTAGATGCAAAGTTTACTAACGCAAGTTTATCTTTGGTCGGATTAATATGTCTTCGAAATGAATAGTCTAGACATAACTATCTTTGACTTACTTACCATCAACTGTTCAGAAATCTGATCTTTCAGTACTAACTGACGAGTACAGTATGTCATTTCATAAACCAAGAATGCTTAGATCAAATTCTATATTTGATTTTCAGAATTCAAACAGCACTCGCTGGCGCACATTATCTCTAACGTAGTTTTCAGAATCTAATACTATTGCAGGAGAATATTTGAATAAAACTTAGTTCACACTTATCGAGAGCTATTATCTAACATTGAGATTTGAATACACTTTCATACTTGCTACGTGTTTCTTAATTTCACAGAAAATAGTAGAATAATATATTTTACAAGATAAGTAAGTGGTGGATGCTTTGAGGTAAATGACAACAAATTATACTAGTATAAATTTTATGCAACTAACAGGGAATGCATATGATTGCAGCTTTGTTTAAGTAACTATAAGTGAAACACGTTGTTGTAGGATAACGACTGGCATTTATTATTATAAAAGAATGAATGAACTGTGACCTTGACATAGACAATACATAGACATACTATTTTGATATCATTCTTTGCCAGAATAAAGCTAAAATATTTGCATTTTTTTAATGTCTACTTTTAATAATTCATTTAAATTCAGTCAATCAGTACCAGTTTCAAAACCATGAAATTCAAACATCGAGTAGTTAGTGGTCAAAACCACAGCATGGTGCTAAGGAGATGCATGCAAGAGGCAGAATTCAAAAGTACCAAGGCATCACACTTAAAGTACCTAACATTAAGTAATAAGCTTACTATAACTTTATAGTATTAAGTATATTAGTTTAATTGGCGCGAATACTATAAGGCTATTGTTTCTGTAATCTTATCGTCATGAATTTCCTCAAAGTGACCCGGTATTATATTTCTTAGTAAGTCGAGTGGTTATAAATGGAGGTAATATTAGGGACAGCTTGCGTATTCGTCGAGCTGCACAACATGATGACATTTATTGGCTAGAACGCGACGTCGACGACCGGATGCCGACATTGACGGACGATCGCTCCGAATGCGAAACAAGACTTATTGGTCACAATTTTTCAAAGTCAACCGATGTCGTCTGTTGGAAGCCTGATACGAAACGCTTCCTCATTTAACTAGTTCTCCAAGTTCTTGTAAAAGTTCGCTTTTCACTTAGTTTTGCTTAGGCTAGCTTTTACTAATTGGATTTATTCAGCCATAAAATTTAATAATTGAGTTTTAGTTAAAATTCAAGCAACTAAAGTTAATAATGGTGACAGATGAAATCATGTAGCGGCCAACTTGATGGTAAGTTAACCACTGCTTATGCTTCTTGGCAGTTGGATGTGCACCTGATTTGTTCGCCTCTAGCTGTCGGCCTGAAAAGAAAAGCAAACGCTGCACTTGCAATTTAAGACAAAATGTATCCTGTTGTCAGTACAGAGCAATCTTTAGAATTACAGGTACCGCTATGATCTGCAAAGAATATAGTAAAATGTGCTTTAAACATCTTACGCCCTAAAGAAATGTCCCTAGTTGATTTCTCATTATTGAATACTAAGCGTTCCCTTTGTCTATTGGTAAACGGTTACTATAGCCTTTGAATACTTGTAATTAATACAGAAGGTATCACACATTTGTCGAAATTAATTTGTTCTTAACTCTGACAAGTACTGAAATATTACTAGCATAATATCCTGTTAACTTAAGCATACCTACATACATAGTATAGTGCAGTTTAAAAAAATAGAACAAACAGTATGTAGCTACATAATTATACATACTTCTTTGTACTATTTTTTAGGATTACGATTTAGGACGTACAGGGAAGTTTTAAAACTTTACTGGCAATAGATGTTCAATCTATCAACGTCTAATGGACGTTTTATAAATGTAATTTAATTTAAATTTGCTTAAAAATATTTAATTCACTTGTTGTTATCACATTTTAATTTAACACAATCAAAACAATAACGTTTGTTCTCTGTGATTGCCCCGTTTCTACCCACTCCCGTGTGACCTTTTATTTGTAAAATCCAATAATTTACTCTAATAATAGTCTTCATACAATTTCCAAATTCATTTCTTTTGTTGTTTTTCTGTATTTCTCCATTTATTCTTTTAAATGTATTTCTTAAAATATTGTGAAGTTTCTCCGCCGGACCAATTTGTATCTTCTAAAAGAATTTATATATTTTTTCTTTTCTTCTAAAAGATTCCACGTAAAAATCGATTTACTAAATTGAAAAAAAAACTGTTCATTCTGTCAGACTCTATACTTAAGTTTGGAAATTGACAAAGATTTGGAAATCTGTTAGAAGATTTTTTTTCAATACTTCAGTTTTGCGATTTGAGAGAATCAGCCATTGAATAGGATATTCAGTAGGCTCTGTTAGTAGTTCGCTGGTACAATGGTGTACTGCTGTCTTTGTTCCTTACACTAGACTAGGCTTGGAACATTGTCTATATCTATCAGGTTATAGTAATTTATATTTATACTAGCTTTTGCCCTGCGGCTTCACTCGCGTGGATATCGTTTTTCCCATAGACATTTTATATAAAAATTAATCGCTGAATGTGTTGCTAAGCGCAAATTTCGATAGCAGCTGAACCGATTTCGCTAATTCTTTTTTTATAATATTCCTTGAAGTACGAAGATGGTTCTTACACAGAGAAAAAATTAAAAATTTCCTGCAAAAAAAACACTTTTCTATATTCCTATACAAAAGTATCTTTATTTATCCTAAAATGTTTAAATAAAGGTCCACCCGTGCGAAGCCAACGCGAGCCGCTAGTTATTTTTTTATATTTAAGAGACGCTATGAACAGTGCATAGCTATTCAAGCACTTCATTTCTTTTTAAAAGATATTTTATGTTTCTATCCGGGGCAGCTAAAATAATTACTGAAGATGGTCACTCACCCCTGTAGCCATCCCTCTCAAAAATATTTAAAACACCATTTTTAAGTATCCCAATACTAATTTGCACAATAATAACTCTAAAAACAAAGATCTTTATATTTAACGCTTCATCCCCAATTTCATCCTTCTAAAGTCTTCCCTGTCAAAAATATTGATGACAGTATTTTTTATTATGATACTAGTACCCGAAAACCAATTTTCAAAACTCTAAATTGAAAAACAAAAAAGTTGCATACAATCGTTTTCATCCCTTTTCAGGGTTCCATTAAAAAAAAAACCCTTTCTTACCTCTAGACATTAAGACAAACACACCCTCCAAATTTCAAGCCGCTACGACCAGCCGTTTAGGCTGTACGTTTTCTGTCAGTCTGTCAGTCAGGACAAAGCCTTTTTTAACATGTTTGAATAACTTACGAAAGACTAACAAGGTAATTGTTTAAGAAACAGAATAAGTGCCTACGATACGTAAAACATTATTAACTTCAACATACGTTTGAATGTTTGACGTTTGTAGGTACCCAAGTGTGTGTTAAAACTGGGTATTGGTTTATCAAAAGTAGCATTATTCTGTTTCAGCGATTAACTTTTAATATCCAGCTTTTAAAAACGTACTTTTTTGGGCCAAAATCTCTCAGCATTACCTGAAAATTAAATCATGTTTTTCTGGGTACTAACAATTGTGTATACTTACGATTGTGATTTGTTATTTAATTTTATTTTGTTGTTACTTTATTTAATATTGTACTATATGAAAAATAAAGTAATATTTATTTTGACGGCTTAATTTTCCGAACTTGCCATTCAGAAAATTGTTCTGACAAGTTCGTTAATATCTTTGTTGTGCAACTGACAGTAATCATTGAAACGATAACTCTTAATATAATTAGTACCCAGTCTTTCTACGGACTTACATCCTAAAAAAAATACCTATGTTTGACGAATCTGTTCAATTAGATTACCTACAAGTTTCAAACACGTTTCCATATCGTGCCATTGTCTTTTTACGTTGAAATTTCAAGTCAAGTAGGGCACTCTGAGATTTTCAAACGTATTTTTCGTACAAATTGAAGTAGGTATTCCGACTGGCAAAGTACCAATGTTACTTGGACATTGTTCTATCCTAGGCTGTTCGTAAGAAGGGGCATTCAGTGTTCCCAATATTTCCGCTAACGAAATTATGTCATATCCTGCAAGTACCGACAGACTTGCCATCCGCAGCGAATGGGTACAGCCAATATTATACATATGGTTCTTTTCAGATACCCATAAGTACAAATCTTTCTAGTAATTTACAAAACATACAGATTCATAGTAGCTAGTAAAATGATCAAAATAATCCTATAATCTTATTAGTAGTGTGTAATTGTTACGATCGAGTAGGTATTAGAGCGCATGTGAAATAAAAAGCCTTTTTTAGATGAAAATGTTATTTGTTTCAGAATACTTACGCCTTACATTCTTCTATTTGCTTTAGTTTACTTCAGTACACGAACCATTACAATTTCTTTGCTGCGTTCGCCACATCATGTTTTTTATTTTACTACACTTTACAGATTCTGAAATTGATTTCATTCAAAATTAAATGTATCAAATTTGCAATCACACTATGTTCGTGCCATAAACGGCTCCCCTTACGAAAAAGTCAAGATAATAAAATATATTAAGCAAAGAAAGCAAAATTTTGTTTGTTTTATTGAAACCAAAAACCACGATACCTTTTTGTTCCATATTCATGTAACCGTCATTGTTATAGGGATGAAATTTTGTTCGTAATTATTGTGAAGAGACTCGAATATGTTTGTATACTTTAATGTCTCATTATCGTTGTTCAAGTATAAAGTTACTGTAACGAAAGCCTTGATAATTAGACATGTACCTAAATAAACATTTGTATGAAAGAGAAAAGTGAAGATAAATTACCCGAAAATATACCTGGAACAAATACGTGTTGTTGTAAATTAGGTTTGCAAATATTTATATTTGATTTTTAGATACCTAATTCAGTTGATAACATATTGTCTTCTATAGTTACGCCAACTGTCATATTTCCAATTCCTATTTAAGATTAACCTCTACGTAATAAAAAAAATTAATGATCAAATGCTATCAATGAATACAAAAAATAAAACAAAAATGTAAATGAAACAGTCCCTGAAATTAATGGATCCAATACGCGTTAATTTCACGCATTAACAATCATTTTCTGATCGAAAGCCAGGCTATTCCCAAGTGATATAGGCTATTTTTATTCACCTACGACTCGTGTGAAGCTGCGGGTACCTAATACTTAAGTACGATAATATATTATGGGCTTAGATATCATAATAGTCTAACATTTTATATCGCTGTACTAATGCAACAAGTTCAATAATGGTATAAGAGAAATATTTGCTACATACATTTCGTTGCTTTAATGTTGCATGTATGCATAAACAACTGAGCTACTCTAGAGAAACATATTGATTATTTTCAGCCCAACAGACTTCCGCTCTCAATTTTACCAGATTTTTTAACTTTGATGTCAATTTCGTAAAAAAAAATATTTTGCTGCAAATTATTGTCATTATTGCCATTTATTTTAAATACATGTTCCGCACTAGACTCCAAACGCTTAGTATCGCGGTAAACAAAGTATCAACGAGTACACACAGCCTCGGAAAAATACGATTACACAAAGTTTTGTCCCATTAGGAAATCAAATCTATGCACTCCGTCTGCGACACTGTGCCGTCAAATTTAATTCTCTAATTAAAAAGAAAAATACCTTTCTTAAAAAGACTGACAAGTGTACAATAAAGAGGTCTTAGTCTCTAGTTACTATATAGGTTAAGGGAGCTTTAAAACTATTGGGGTCAATACTTTTACTGCAGTATCCAGCGTTCAACTAGCTCTTCACGGCTCACATTGTTTTCTAAAAAAATACTTTCTAGCGCATTTTATCTGATCTAAAAGTTCTTGATAAATATTTTACTATAAAGATTAAATATACATGTATTTTTAGTATTATTATATTAGACATTTTTAGTATTATAAAAAAAGATAATAATTATCCTATTATAATATTATAAATGCGAAAGTTTGTGTGTGTGTGTGTAGTGTGTATTGATTGTTACCACTCAGCGCCTAAACGGCTAAACCGATTTTGATGAAAATTGGTATGTAGATAGATTCGGTGCACCTAGTTTATCATAAAAAATGTATCACTTCTATTTATACAATTGATAAAACATTCTACATTATATAAAATTTTAACCTTTACTGGGCATGCAGCAATGTCATGCTTCTTCTTTAAAATTCCATGTACAGAATCAAAACGCTTCAAAATCAACGCGCTACGTATTCGCAAACGCTTCGCAATATCATAAAAGGTCATATAACTGATCGAGTTACGAATGGGACCCATCGATTGCGGTTAATGAAAGGATATGACTAAACTGATCAACTGTGTGACGTCGAGTATCGCATAAATTCGGGATCGGCTCTTCTCCCCAACTAGAACCAGTAATTAAACTGTAAATTACCGCTAAGTGCAGATCCGGACTGAAGGTCGTTTCGGCACTCTCTCCCAAGAATATCAATGAACCTGAAACTGTAATCAAAAATTTATTTGGTAGCCTTCTACAGGGTCAATACACATCCACTAAAATACCCTGTAAAACTTTATATTCAACCCGCTTTCTACTCATCAAACTGTTTGCATTGTACTTTAATAGTAATTCCACTATTGAGTTTGCTCACTTAACGAAATTACATGCATCTTAATTAAACAACACAGTTATTTTATTATTTCAATACTTCAAATACAATAAACGAATTCATTTTAAAATAAAATAATTTGCAAACATTTTTAATTGACAAATTGACTTTGCTTTATATGAATATTTTCTGTGATTTTGTGACAGTGATGAATGGTATATCCGGCAGACGGTCCAACATTTCATACCATAATTTGTCATCTATTGCTGCCTTTACAAATTATTTGGTGTTTTATTTAGCATTATTAAACAATGCATGCATGATAAAATTAATAACATATGGCTTTCATAAGTTATGAGAACAAGAACTAATCTATAAATATAGATGTACATTTACTTTATGTTATAGCTTAGTATGTACGTAGTTTTAGAAATGGATCCAATTATGCGGGTCGTTTGATATACATTGCGAATACACAAACGCATATACCTACCCTTATAATCTCTAAAGGTTTAAGAATAATATTTTGGTGATTCAGTGAAACCTCAAATATAGTATGGAGAGATTATCATATCATTATGTAAGTAACTCCGCGTTGGCAAGCAATCTCATACATAATAATTTGAATTTGAGTATGTTTCAAATATATTCTTAACTCAGTTACCTGTGGCAAGGTAATGTTACATAGACGAATTCTTATATCTGACTCATGTTTATTCATTTAAAGTATCTCGTGATACATTTTAAAAGGAAAAAGATCTAAAATATCTTACACATGAAGTGCTCTTAATAAAATAGTACTTAAATAACATACCTAGTTACTGCTAAACGAAGTGGCGTCATTACCGCGAGTTTGGGAAGTTACACACGTTAAGCACAGATTGTGTGCTGTTGTCAGGGTACAATTAAGTCGGTTCAAAATGTTCTTTAAGATATTAGCAAACTTGTGACATAGAGAGCACCGCGATCCCATGACCGAACTTCTCCGTTGCCGTTTAGCTCGTAAAAGAACGTAACTGTCGTTGTGAATAGATAATAAGGATTTTATTAAAATTCCTCGTCCTTGTTTTGCCATTCGTAAGGTTCACTTCGGCGGACATCTTTTGTTCTGTGGCATGCGAGCCTGAAGCTTCGCCGAATTCCCCCAACGACGATATAGGCTCAATTTGTGACAACAGAACGCATTATATGTAATTGTAATAAAGCACTCTAACGAGTTGTTCAACATGACATTGGATAGTTTGGTTTTGACATTAATAACATTATTCTGTTTAGTTTTAATATTGCTGGATTACAGTTATGAATCGTAGTTAATATACAGTGGTTATGCTTTAACGCGTATAAATATAAATCAGTCTTATAAATTATGTATGAATTAAAACAATGGCCATTGCAGTAATAATTAATCTCTCTCTACGCGAAATAACAACGAGAATTCAATTTTCTGGTCAAATGGATGGATGCTACCAAACGTGCGGCCAGTGCCCGTGCTAGACTATTTTTTCTTCATTGATTCACTGTGCGAGTTGATGTATTCAGTTTTATGAAGTAAATTTAAATTGTAACTCTATAATGTCCTGTTTCTCTACAGAGATTTTTATACAGTCGAAGTTAAAGTAAACTTCTCTTGGGAATATGAAGCCGGTAGAGGTTCTTAACTGTTAAGCAATATTTCAGAACTGTGTGCTGCAGTTGATAGCACTGAATGTTTTCCATAAATCATCTCAGAAGGATTTGTTTATAGACTTGTCTCTCCCGTAGAAAGAAAAATATATACTTTCTCATTCTCATAGTTTCAGTGGTAGACGTTTTATTTATTTATGAATAATAACGTTCGTTATAAAAAGTATTCACGAAAAAATTGTGCGCTAACAAAATGTTCCAAAACTTTAAATTGGCGCTCTGTTTGTTGGTTTTATAAGATCTCAGCCCTGATTCGTTTAAAACATTTAAAATTTTCAACAACTACAATTTTTAATAAAAATCCTAAGTATATTGTTCTATGCTTCCTCGTTTTTGTAAAGAAAAAAGAAAAAGAAAAGTGTATGCCAGTATAAAGAAGTAGAACAGAGTCGAGCTAGATAGTTTTCTATTCGCACTATTCGCTCGAATTATAGCAACCTAGCCAGGAAAGTACCTTTTCCATTCAAAATCGTAACGGTACCAATAAGAAAGCTACTAGACAGTGTTGAATTCCTGTTTCGACAGCAGAAAAAATTGTGTGCTCGACTGTAAAGGTAAGTGTTTCTTTTGTTATTATGGTATCAGACAGGTACACAGCCAAATGAAAGGACATAGACTTGCAATCAATACAAAATAAATACATAATACTATATTCTACAAGCTTACATGTGCGTGGGATGTTCAACCCAAACCTTATAAATTTAATCAAATATCGATTATATTATTTTGGTCGTAATAACATGACTCGTTTCAAAGTATACGCAAATTGAATCACATAAATCTTTAATCTAGTTTACACTTATTATTCCAATGACATATTGGCAGTTCTATTATAAGCCTCAATATGCGTCTAAAATTCTGCCGAATGCCTTCTGGCATCGAGTCGTGGTCCCGTCACCTGTCACGATTCTACTTGACGGCGTATTTTCTCCCTTGATGTACTAAATATGCGTACTATGCGTAATTGCGTACCTTATATACGGAAAGTTTGGTTGAGTAAGTAATAAGGACAATGAGAATACTTGGAGCGTACTGAATGTTAACCGTAATGGCATAATTGGTACGTAATGAGAGTTTCAGAGTATGAATGTATTGACGGCTCCAATGGTTCTCATTGTTATGAAATTACATTAAATTTGGTCTTTTGGTTGTCTATAAGGAAAATAATGTTACTCGAGTTTAGTAAGTAGGTACTTCGTTAACATAATATGTTTATTATACATAGTTTCTCTTACACACGATATAAGGTGACTTTAGATTTATCAATTAGGCTCAATTTAAGCAATAACGTGATATGTATTAGTATAGTTTCTAACAGCTTTTATATTGTAGGATCTACCCGTAGACGGACACCATAAACAGTTACTTTAACAATGTATTGAACTTAATTTAACCCTGTATCCTTCCACGATAGAATTACTACTTGATCGATTTCTGAGTAGGTAGTATAATGAATAGAATTTGACATTTGGGCCTCTCCAGAACTATGTTATGAATAACCCCTAACTGTATTATGTTGAACAGTTGCTAAGTTTCAGATTAATCGATTACACTGCGGGTAAGATTGGGTAAGTTTAACTGCCGTTTCGGCATCCCAACTTACCCGATTTGTCTGTAACATGCTTGAGTTTACCCTTGACAAGAAGACTTTGACATGACCTTATCGATATAGCAGACAGGTCATCAAGATTACTTTGCTTAAACATAAATTTCGTGGCATGTTAATTTTAGTAAGTGTTTGACGAGATTTTATTGTGATGCAGAACTTATATGACATATTTATTCAAATATTAGATATTGAGTAAATTTGCACCACGTCACGTTTTAGGCAATGAATTGAACACAAGAGATACTTTGACTACAACACTATGTAAAATAAAAAAAATATATTCCAAAATGAAACATTTTGTATTAATTCTCTCGTTCATTAAAATACATTCAAATAATCCTTTTCTATTAAATTTAATCTGTATTGAACGAGTTTGCCTGCCGTCATTAATCTTCATAAATGAAAATGATATGTATTGCAGGAAATCAATTTTCCAGACGACTTCATTGCATCGAGCACTCGCTGGTCCGTGTTTGCCATTTGACATTTATTATTCCGCAATGAGAATGAACATTTATGCACAATCACCGTTTTTAGATGCCACAATGAGTTTTTATGCAAATTTAACTTTTGAGTGGTTATTTTATGCCTCAAGGCGGTAGAAAATTAGACTGTAATATTTTGAACAAGTAGTTGGCAATATTTGAATTTCTTTTAAAGTTAAAATTGCTTAGTTAATTTTAGTGCCACTCTTTTTCCTGGTATTTTTCTTGCTTGTCTTATTTGTTAAATCTGTTTCTGATAGAACTTTCTAAAAAAATCCTAGAAGAAATTTGTATTTGATAAATGGGGCAACTTCATTCAAATATTATAATTACTTTTTTGTACAAACTACTATGAACACTCTTGCACATTTTTACCTTTATTTAATGCCCATTTTATGTCCTATTTGCAGTTTCTCTTGTATGCCTGATTCTGACGCTTTTTATTTTTATCGTTTGACAATATTTCATACTTCTACGATTCTTTCATATTCACCACGTTTCCGTGTAAGTATACCATGCACTATTACACAACATGATTCCCTGATTACTCTGCCTTTTTGTTCCTTTATCAACATAAACTTGATACATAATATCAGTGGTTCGCAATTTCAGTGGCATAGATTCAGAATAATAGCCCTTAAAGTTTGTTTAGTACTAGCCATTAAACTGAAAATCGTAAGAGTAGGTCAGAACAATGGCATTAGTCTATATTAACTTCATATTCCTGTCCTCAACAACAGTACAAGCTACAGCAAATAGGAATATATGATAAGTAGTATTACGTAGGTAGTGAAGGTACCTAACAAGGTAGATAACAAGTTTAATTTCTATTGATTCCACTTATATTTAAATATTATCTACTTGATTTTTTTTCTTATTTAAACATCAAGGCTTGAATGTTCAGTCTTAAAAAACATAAAATTATAGAAGCCCGAAATTACCACGTCATGACTAAGGTAAAGTATTAAGTAGTTCGGTATTCTTACATCAAATTATTTTAGTGGTTAAAACATACAAAATTGCCGAGCGACTTAGATTGTTTTTTTATAACTGTTTGTATCACGCAAGGAAAATTGCGGCAAGTGTTATTTTTCTCGCCTAGCAGGTTAATAGTTCAAGTAGCTAATGTCTTTATCGTGTATATAAGTGATAAATAACATAGAAGCTTCACCTATGATGTACCTTTCAATCTATGTGGAAAGATTGGGGCGATAACTGGTCGTGACGGACGGATAGACACGGGACTGATTCTATAACAATTTCCATTTTTCAATATCCGTATAGTGCCCCAAAAAGAATCTGGAATGACGTGTACCAAGTGACAATTTTGAGTTTTACGCTTTACCAGTCAACATTGGTGTAAACAAATCACCTTCTGTGTAGATATTTTGCTGACTACAAAACAAAATAATAATATGTAGGTATTGTTCTTTGTTGTTCTTTTACATTGTCCTGTAGCATTGTAGTGTTTCCTCATATTTTTTTACAAATTATCGGCTTGATATTTAGTAGTTACCATACATTATAGTTAAATCATTATCTACTTGCCTATTCATAATACTATTTAGTGTTAATTATTGTGTATAACAATGTAGATACACACTCACAGAAAAAAAAACTGATTTAAATTAAGTATTAATCTACTATTATTCTATTAAGGTTTTAATAGAATTTTATGTAAAGAAAAATAACACAAAGTCTTTGTTCTTTAGATATGTGGATACGTGTTTCTAATTCAAGTAATATACCTAAACCTATAAAATCTTATGTGCCCACAAAGAGCGATCGTACGTTTTCGTAGACATTCTACGAAATCTATTTATGGACTGTCTAATAAAGGTCAAAATAAAGGGTATTGACATCGGTCGTGTTATTTTTGTATGGTAATGAAAACTTAAGTAATTTTCCTGTGGTATATCTTGCTTTATATATTTGATGATTTATACATACACTGGCACGTGTTATATATAATGTGAATGACCCGTGAGACTGATCAAAACGAAGGTCCTTTTATTATGTCATATTCATTTTCTTTCAGGTAAGTGCTACCAATCCTTTACATCAGAATTGACTAATAGGTATGTATAAATGAAAGTGTACCGTCGTTTTCCTTAACAGTCAATGTCACTTTTGGTGCGTGCTGTTAGTGCTTCTCTGTAAGCTATCAAGATCCGCACACTGTTCAAAACTAATTTAACTAGACCTGCTCTGTAATGGAGAAATGACTGGTGATTGAGACAAGCATCTATTACATCTATATTTGAACATGTTAGCCCGGAATTCGTATCATTATTTTATTATTAGGTATTTATTCTGTTTTACAGTACCTATCGACGTTTTAACTTGACAGGCCAGTAGGTATTGAATGTAGTGTACGACGATATTTAGAGTATCAAGTAGTAATTTATGTATGACACAACCGTATTAAATATTAGTTACAGTAATCAACTAAAACAATCTCTTACTATTAGTTTTTAGTTTTCTACAAGCAAATTAATTACAATATATCATTACAATATTAGTTTTCTAAAAGCAAATTCATTACTGAATCCGTCACTCGCTTGTAGACTGCGCTCTATTGTATTGGCGTGTCCTTAGGCGTCCACAGGGGACTATTTAAAAGCTGCATTCAGCTTAGCCTTGTATAAAATACTAAACGCAAGGAAATGAAACGTAAAATAGAACGAAATATACTTCCCTAGAGAGTTGTTCCAAATTCGTTCCTCTAATATTGGTTTTGCAAATCGAATCAACTTAAAACCGTCTGATATAAGCAAACAAGATAATAATAAAATAGCTTATGTACAGAAGCCGTCTATAAATAATCTTTTACATTATAGGGTCGACTTGTTCCCTAACGATCTTGAGAAGGGTTAGAAATGACAACATGCGATCGAGGTCGTCTTTTATCCTGCTTTCTAAAGGATTTACCCCATATTACTATTGAAGCCAATATAAATATCCCGATACAACACATATGAAAATCTGTGTAAAGTATTTTTTAATTTTGAAGTTGGGTGCCAAGTAAATACTCATTAACGAAATACTATAAGAAGCTTACTACAATAGCAAATTAAGATTAATAATACCTATAGGTACCTGGTTATTGTTTTAAATACTATATGAATCTTACTACAATAGCAAATTAAGATTGATAATACCTATAAGTACCTAGTTATTGTTTTACTTGGCACCAACTTCAAAATTAAATAATACTTATTTAATTATTTCTAATTAACTAAATCAAAATATGAATTACTTTGTGCTATGTAAATTTATATTTTACTTTTTAGTTTTCTTCCTGTTTGAAGTCGGTTTTCTTTTTGTTAAAAAATATTTTATTTTAAATTATCTGACAAAAATTACATGTTTAAACATAAGAATATCGATGATACTTATATTCGTGAAAACTTCTTGGATTTGTTTGACGTAAAAATATAGAAGACACAAATAATTATGGTACCTCATAAAACAGTGGTTTACTATCACGGGCACATTGTTGAAAGTAAGCTAAAACTAGTTTCAGTATTGAAGACAGTTTACAAGTACGCCAGTAACAAACTGTGTAAGTATATTTCGAAGTCATATTGAACTCGATTCTCTTCGGATATTAGTTTTACGTGTGTAAAGAATGTTTTATAACATAGTCTTATATTTATAGCTGTTTACTGAAAGTATATAAGCTTAGTATATAAAGACTACAATATATCTGCTTTATGTTTTGATATTTTTGAAAAATAATAGTGATAGGTATTATATGAAGCTGGGTCTTTTAAGTCGCACTTTGGAAACATCTCACTAAGCTGCCGTAGTTTGCCACAATGGCGATTGGCATATACAGAGTGTATACGACGGTATGATCTTAAATGCAATTACGTATGTGACATTATAAAGCGAGACAAAAAAAAACTAAATATCTTCAATAGTTTAGACATAGGACTACTTTTTTAATTTCTTTAATTCTAAACACTCTGTAAGTACGTCAAACGTTCACCGACTTAAGTCATAATCCACGTCGAAAGATAAACGTTGCCGATCATTACAGGTCAGTGAACTTGTCATAATAAATGGTGTATTACTTTGTTACTACTAAAATATTATTTATTTTGTTATACGGTAGTAACAGCTGCCTTTTCATTTAATATTAAACTGTCGTATACACTCTGTATGTATGCAGCACTGTGAACTTCACTGAATTCTTATCATCAAGCAGAGACAGTCATTTTGATGGGCTAATATAAAAGGCACAAAATGAAACTTCTATTTACATATTTATCCCAAACAAAAAAAAATCAAGCAGTGGTGGAATAAGGTAAGGTATAATTAATGAGCATATATCTCTGACGCTTATGTAATACACGCAACCTACATACTGGTCCATTCATTAATATTTTCTTGCTACTTATAGCCCCGCTATTTTTGTATCAAGCATAAGAATGTTATTAATTTTTATTCAGCCAGCCTTTCATAATCATGAAGTTTGGGTATCATATTATATGATATGCATTATACATTACACATTATATATTAATGTTTTAAACAAGTACCTATTCATTACTAAATATTTAGTAGGTAAGTATGTATATGTATGTATAAGTATGTATTATATTGTAGATATTCATTTTATTATACACACACACACATAATATATATTTATTTAAATATATTTTAGAAATACCTGTGCGCCTACCGATTAACTTCTAACTTCAGACCGCTCATTGTCACTACTTATCGTTCAATATTTTTAAATATCTAATGTAATTTACATATGATGTACAATAAAGCATATTCAATAAGCTATTCTATGAATGTACCTATCTTATACTTATATAATTCAGCTTTGTATGTGATTACGATTGTAGATACATACAATCGATTTTATAATATAAATAATAAATTTTCTGTCTTTGTCATAGATGAGCAAAGTTTTTCCTCCCGAGAAGTTCAGTTTTAATAAGATTCAATACTAAGCAAGTTTCAAATTAATTAACATGCTAATAACCTATATAATGTTAAGAATGACTGTACACTGTAATGTAGTGTCCTGTCTTATAAGGTATGAGTGTTGTGGAATAAAACAAAGTGTACTACGATGCGTCTATATATTTGGTATACCAATACAACACTAAAATAATTAATAATGATACATGCTTTTATACTCAGGTGGGCACATGACCACAGGGACATAGGTTATGTGCGTTATCGAGACCCACAGCACTGCAGGTAGCGATTATACCAACTGATATTAAACAGTTTCTATTTTAGCATCACATATTCAAAGCGTTCTAATATTCCAGTCTCTTTATGCGTGACCTACTTGTCCTTGAAAGGTTTTCTGTACTAAGTAAATACAGTGGTGAGGCAATTAGATCCCCGTACGTGAGGAACGCACACTCTCGACTATTAAGTCCTTAGTTCCTTGTTTGTATAGATTCCGATAAATATATGGTGAAACATAATACGATCTTAATATTGATAAAATATCTTTACTTTCGAGTAGGTAAATAAGAGTATTTGCGTCCCATTGACACCACGGACGCATTTCGATGAATTTAACCTACCTTGTGTTAAATTAAGACTTGTTTATTTATGTTGTTTACTAATACCGAAAATTTGTACATTTCTATTTATTGAACTACTTCTAATTCAGATTTGATTTTTCTAAGCACATTCGCTTTTCAACTTATCAGTAAAGTTGGGTGAGCATCAACAACGTTTTAGGTAGACACTCTAACAAATAACTTTGTTGTAGAGGATAAACGGACGGCGAGAACTTAGGAGCCCCCGAGGCCACTTAAAACTTATGTGGCTTCGTTAACCATAGTCCTATATTCCTACTGTTGTTAAGACCTTCCAGAATAATATAACAAGAGGCGTCTTCAAGTTTAAATTTACTGTTTCGTCTCGTCATTGTGGTTTCGTTAAATTTAATCAGTATATCACTGCGACCCAAGTTTATTTGTGCGGGTCGACTTAAACTACAGAGAACCGTAGAATGTTCAGCACAAACACAAGTCGAAACTCAAAAGAGCTTTGATAGACTTAGACGATTCAACGGGATTGGCGAAACAGATGCAGATGTTACTTTATGAAAATAGATAATATTTTTCCGATACGCTTCAGTTGAGAGTAAGTCGATACTGCTTACATAATAAGAACCTTGGTTTTAATGTTCCTAATACTGCTATTGATGTTAAAAGAAGTTCGAATGTCAAATGGAAACGACGTTACTAAAGCGATATAGGTACATATTGGCGTGCTTGTCTTCAATATTCTCTCTGAGTATTTTTAGTAGAATCGCCAACATATTTCTAATAATATTTTAAGCTACAAAGGTTAATGTTATTTTTAATCCATCCATCCATCCATAATTTAAGAGTTAGACTCTTGTCGGTGGAACTGATGCAATTCCTGCTACTTCTCCCTGTCCAGAGCCATCTCTTTAACCTCCTTATACGACATGGCACCAGCACTTTTCTTTATTTGACTCATATAGTTTATCCGTGGTCTTCCCCTACCTCGCTTTCCTTCTATTTTCCCTTCTATGATGTTTCTTATAAAGCTGTCATGTCGTATAATGTGGCCAATCATCTTTCCTCTTCTACTTTCTATTGTCCTTAGCAAGGTCCGCTTTTCTTTCACTCTTCTCAACACCTCTTCGTTTGTGATCCTCTCTGTCCAACTTATTTTCTCCAAGTTATTTCTGTCCAACTTATTTTTAATATCTACAGTCAATTCTTCAGATTTACGTCAGTAGGTAATTTTTTATTTTTTTTTTTTTATACGACTAAGGTGACAAACAAGCATAGGGCCTGCCTGATGGTAATTAGTTACCGTAGTCTATGGACGCTTGCAACACCAGGAGCATCACTAGCGCGTTGTCGACCCTGTTAAAAACCTTTTAACTCCTTTCTTGAAGAACTCCATGTTGTAGTCTCTCGGGAAAACCTCGACGGGGAGCTCATTCCACAACCTTATCGTACGAGGGAGAAAGTTTCTCTGAAACCTCACTGTACGGGACCTAAGAGGTTCTAAGGTGTGAGGATGAACTCCCAGCCGATGGCGGGAGGTGCGATGATAAAAAGTGGCCGTTGTCACCATCCTAAACAATTCCTCAGAACACAGCCCATTATACAGGCGATAGAATACACATAAGGAGGCAACGTCTCTCCTTAAGCCTAGTGATTCAATACCGCCTGTTAGCTTAGGATTGTCGACAACTCTTACAGCACGCCTTTGGACCGCGTCAAGCGGCCCAAGCTGGTATCCGGGTAATCTTTCAGTACCATATCAATTGAATAAAGTAGTACAGTAGCTCAGAGTTTATCTAACGAATGGGTGTACCTCTGAATAAATAGATAGAAATAGAATAGATACTGGTAATATTAATTACACTGTCTTCAACATTTCAGTAATGCTTAATATTTTCACTTGAAAATTACTGTTTTCTTCTTGTTTAAATCCTTTTGACTTAGAGCTTACCTTCGAAGTGGCTCTAAGAATTAGGTCTTTAATAGAAGGTACTTAATTACAACCGGATTAAAGTGTCGCCAGTTACATTTTAATTATACAAAATATCTCAATCAGTGTGATATACAAAATACACGTTTCCCAATTTGGATCTTGTGAGAATTACAGTTAATTATTGCTTAATGGTATTTTCATTTGCGCCCTTTTTCATCTGAATATGCGATATGTTTATTGTTTCGTTATTAAGTCTTTAATAGAGGGCAATTGACAACAATAGGCTGTATTGATTTATTTACTACGAGTGAGTTGCGCGCTTCAATTTAAACATTTACAAAACAATGCGTAGGTATTCAGTCAATCAAATCTATCAATAAATATCGTTTTGATAGACAATTCAGAAAGTTTAGTGAAATTTGCATATACTTATTTTGTCACTTTTATTTATAGTATCTTATGTAAAGCAGGCCTTTAATGCTTTTTAAAAATACGCACTAGGAATTTAATTATTAAGGATATCAAGGAATATTGTTTGTCTAGACGCCATATAACTGCTTTTGAATGTTTGTTCCCTACTTACATCATGCAAACTTTAGTCGACAAGTTTTATATTATACATATTATGAGGCAGATAAACAGTACGCGAGTCGTAAACAGGTCTTTTGGTTGAATTCACAATTGTATGCACAACAAAAACTTCTCGTTGCTTCATTCAAAGATAAGAAGTGAAATTATTTTTATAGATCTAATAACTGATTACCACTAGATAGTTTGTTTATCTGTTTACCAATACAGTCATATAAAAAACTGGAAACACATTTATATATGCTTATAGATCACTCACACGTACAAACAGACTAAGCGTAAAATCAATTTACAACTAATGTACTTATATCAATTGCTTAGTAAAAATAAGCCTACAAATTCATGCTACATACAAACGAGTTAGGAAACCGTCCATGACAATCGGTGCCTATCTATCTTATCAGGCCGTCTCAGGTGGCAGTAAGACTTATAATAATAGAATAATTATGATTTATGGGAACATCCCTTGTAGAAAGGTAAACCGGACATTTCGTTTGGACCAAAATAACGTGATGTATTATTCTGTTGACCAGAGAGCAAGAACATTTCAAATGTGTTGAATTTGAATTTTATATAGTGTGTCTTCTCTTCCACAATGGTGTGTACTTTTAACGTTGTATGAAAGTATTTAATTGTTTACGAAAACGGTGTACAGAAAAGATAGAGAGAAAATCGCTCCACTCATTTCACTTGCAAAATATCTTTAAAAATAAATACTAGAATTTTACTAGTATTTTCAAACTAATAAAATGAACTGAACGTTAAGTAAGCTTACCTACCTTTGAAAATACGAATTGCTCGAGTAGTGTGTTTTAGGCCTGAACAGTCTAAACATGTTTCAATAGTACCTACCTATCTTCGTAAAAGCATTTAACGGTAAGCGCACGTATATTCGAACATCCAACAAGAACAGGTGCTTATACCAGTGCAGAACAAGCCTTGCATATTTTAGACATTGGTATGCATCGACAATCGGTGCAGATTCCTCCGGGCCGAGTGCCGCGCAAATATAACTTCTGAACGTGGCTCGAATGTTTGTCTATTGATCGAAAGCTAACGAACTTACCAGTAACTTTACGTCTAATAGTTCCTACCAATAGATTTAACTCAATTGCAATAAAACAAATGTAATAATACATTTTATATAAAAAAAAAACAGCATAAAAATAAAATATTAGCAAATATACCTACGTCGTAAACGCAGTGGTATGAAATACACAATCATGAACAAAGAACGTGTAGAATTTATGTTACAAATGTACGAAATCCTTTCAAAAGAGGTCACTAGACTACCTACTATCTAGAAAATTTAAAACTCATTTCTATGTGTCTGCGCTATAGCGAGCTAAAAGCGGCTAAAGCAACAGACGCGTCGTGCATCGGCGAAATTAATTTGATGATTATTCTGTTAAGCTATTAAATTCATAGCAGTAAACAAAAAGATTAGCTAGTCTCAAGCACTATGCTATTTACTGGCAAGAAAACAACTATCCTTAGCACAAACTGCAAACATCTAAAGTCTATTCGGCACGTTTGGGTGTCCAATGTTCTCGATTTTGTTTTATCTTAACAAGCACGTGGGTACTTCAATGCTTTTTACGACATGAATTGTTAAAATCTCAGAACTTATCTACTATATTAATATGCAAGTATTATACCTATCTTACGGTAGTAGATCTACGCTGGTTTCAGCATGAATGGGTCAGATCGACCGGGGAAGTACTACCCTCTCATAGGCAATCGACGTAAGAGTAGTAGTATCCGTACTACTGCGTTTCAGTGAGTGAGTCTTTCCTCTTTCCTCACCTCCCTAATTCTCTTCCTCTTCCCCATTAATTCCCAGCCGCCATAGTGGAGACCACCATACCACCACTTTAAAACGATGGTTTATGGTATAATGGCCACTACTTCTTGATTCCACTGACTGCTTACCATCAGGCGGGGTGGAGCCACTTTGGTAGGCTAATAAAAAAACCTATACACATCTAGAAGAAATGCTTGGAACGATAGTGAAAACTGTATGTAATCTTGTTGCCTAGTTTAGAATAAGTTAGCGGAGAAAGAGGCACTACTTTACTTTATACTAACCAGAAATAAGTGCAAAAATATATATTTTTTTAAACAGTGTCTTAAATTTATTCTCTGTTGGTCGTCGTCTGACTGGTTACGTACTCATGAGATATTTACTTAAAAAGTTTTCTTGTTTCGTACTACATGTCTAAAAAGAGGCATAATAAGTTGTTTTAACATAATATAACTTAAGCAAACACGTATGTTATTTGAGTCCTTTGATTTCCCAAGCGGGGTAGGATAAAATTGTTCAAAGACTATGAATATATCAGATGAACAGAATAAACTAATAGGTACTTATATCGACCAACTGTTACTGTAAAAAAATACATTATTATAATTAATTTAAAACTATAACATTCGTGATAAGTAGGTTCTATTTAAATACTCCTCGCAAAAGCAAGTCGTACTTACTATATTACTTAAAACTTTTAACTACAGGTATGTCTGATCTAATGTAATATAAAATGTCTTACATTTATATTTAACTAGCTGTTGCCCGCAGCTCCGTCCGTGTAATGTTGATTATCGCGTAAAATTTTATTTCCTAATTATAAATACATTGCTATAACTGATTTATATATTGATGACTTTTCATACAATCTTTCATTTTTTCGCGAATAAAAATATGTTGTTTCCCGAGGTCTAGTCTATCTCTATACCAAATTTCATCAAAATCAGTTTAGTGGTTTACGCGTGAAAGCGTAACAGACAGACGAGAGTTACTTTCTCTGTAATAAGCCGTATGTAATTAAATACTTTACATCTAAAATTAATGACTCGGTAAGTAATTTAAAGCCTCAAAAGAATTTATTTCATGACACTAAGCTATAGCTTCTATAAAATAAATCCAACGAAAAGTAGTCCTGAAAGTAGTAAAGCCCTACCACAACCTCATATAGCAATCTTATTATAACCTTACTTTGTCTCTATCCTTGTTTAAAATGATACAAAAGAAAAAGACAAAACACAAAGTAACATTAAAATAATACTGCTATATGAGGTATTGGTAGGCTCCCTGAAAGCAAAGTTGCTTCAAAATATAGTTTTAACAGCTTTGACAGTAATATCCGCAATAAGGTGCAGCCACGCAACTATAAAGCAAGTTTCAATCTTAGATATTTCGTCTATTGGTTTATCGCTATTAATATCTTTAACGGTTAAGTTTAAGCTATTACTGACTTGGACTGAAGACGGCTTAGTGTAAATCAACAGAAAGGCTATTATTTAATTTTCGACGGAATTCTAAACGTAAATATCGAGTTTACTATTAGTTGGTTTCCAAATGTTGCGATTTTTGAATGTGTTACTCCTATTTGAATACCAGTTATTACTATGTCTTAATTATATGTTCAGAAAGTAAATAGATAGGAATTAAGTTTCAACGTATACATCATGTATATTTAGTGAATGAGAACTCTTTTGATGTATTAATAAACATAAATCTATGTTAATATAATTATAAGTGTAATATACTACAAATATTGAATTTTACGTTACTGCTAATAAGTGCTGTTAACATTGAATAAACTATCTATAAAAATAATAGTGAAAGGTCACTGACTCACTCATTACGATATTTCTGAAACTACAAGACAAGCCTTTTATGACGTAGGAGCTAAGACGGGATTTCGCGAAATTTACCCTAAGGGGGTAAAAAAGTTTGACAAAGTTTGTATGACAATTCTACAGATTTGATAGTAGGGTTTCCAAATTACTAAAAATTACTTATTATTTAAAGAAATTGAAATTTAGTTTAATTAAATTTATAAATAACCCTTACAAAGTGTTGAAATAGGCGGTGTAAGTTTGTATGGCAAATCTTTTATTTTTAAAGCTGTCGTCGTCTACTCCAAACTCACATAATAAATTATCCTCTTTACTAAAATTAGTTAGGCAACATTTTTTATATTTGGAAACTACCATTATTAAATTCGAATTTCCATTCCAGACAATATTTTAAGTATACATATTTTTTCATTATCGTTTTCTGTAGAAATATAGATTGTATTTTCGGAAACCTCCTTATGAAATCAAAAAGTCAAAGACCAAGATAATGACGAATAGCATTGAAAACAGGCTAAAGTTTAATGGTAAACAACTGCATTATATACATGAGTACATACTAAGTATTTTCAATTGGTCTTCTTCCAGGATCGACATTATAAGGAGGTCGAAAGACGCACCGAAAATGCCTGAGGTGGCTTTTAGGCACTAAAGGAGCAATTGAAAGGAGATCTCACCCTATTATCTGAGAATCATGGATATGTGCATTCTACCCATATTGACCTACGGAACTCAAACTTGGTCTTTGACAGACATTCACAGGCCCAAAAGCTCGGGGTTTATCAGCGTGCCATGAAGCGAAGTATATTATTATTTTTTATTTTATTACCGATAGTGGCAGACCAGCCAATAGTTCACCTGATGGTAAGTAAAGAAGTTTCGCTCATGAACTTCTTTAATGCCACGGACTTGCGAAATCGCTGCCTACTGTGAAGGAAGTAGGGTAGGTGAAGGGAATGAAAACGTATCGACATCGAGATAGACCAAAAAAAATATGGCGAGATGAGTTAAACAAAACGAATAGAACGTGGCCAACACTTGCCATCGATCGAAAAGAATGGAAGTCATAAGAGAAGGTCTTTTTTCCAGCAGTGAGATGATTTAGGCTAACAGTAACAGTAATAATCACAAACACTATATTTAAAAAAAATTTAATATGTGACGTCTTAGATTTAACAAATGAAAAACAATTAAACTTATTCTTCACGGCAGAGACAATAGATTGGTGCGTGTCAGTGAGACACAGCGGGCCTAAGATGTTTTTCAATATCCCCGTATATTCTGTCGTAGAGAAGATGATTATCAGATTAATAATAACATATCTCAACATATTAAAATTCTAGCTGTTTGTTGTCCCATAAAAAATCAAATAAAATAAAACTTGATCAAATTACAATAGAGCCTCTTAGAATAACAGTGTGAGACAGATTATAGTTATTATTACTGATCTTAAGTTGTACTATTGCCGTAAGATCAAGCAGGCAATTTTCTCATACATGCACACGTCTATACCTAATT
The DNA here is from genome assembly GCA_963082885.1 of Parascotia fuliginaria. NCBI lineage: Eukaryota > Metazoa > Arthropoda > Insecta > Lepidoptera > Erebidae > Parascotia > Parascotia fuliginaria. Next base: position 15,424,288 of record OY720172.1, read on the forward strand.
ATACGCGAACGAAGTCGCGGACACCTAACAGTAGGTGATATTAGTAAAGATAAATTATTATTTGCAATTCGTGTTCTAGAAACGTATCCAATCATGCAGCAATAATTATTATTATATAAATCTTCAAAAGGTAATTGTATAAAAAATACAATTGTTTTATTTGTCTCAGACAGATTTTCATGTCTTCTTCAACTTTTTAATTGTATCTAACAAGTATTTTTTTGCATTCTATTATATAGTCTTCAAAAATCTTTATTTAATTCGTAATTGTCGTAATCGTAATTGCTCCAACAAAGTTATTTAAATATTGAAAATAAAATAATTCAAATCGCTAGGTAGACAAACATTCTTCAGACGAAAGTGCCATAGACATTTTGGCTCTACTCTAATAGTTAACATTCAAATACTTAGCACTCGAATAACAGACAGTTAAACAATACAAAAGGTAAAATCTCAGAACACGTAACTCGAGAAAATTAGATGTTGGTAAAAATAATACTACTTTTTGACTTTTATAGCAATTTGCGGGATTATTTTTATTGTACAACTAATGGAACACTCGTCATATTTACGATTACGACTTATGTGGGGATAAGTATAAAATGTTAAAGCGTAAGTATGTGGTGTTAATGGCATCTCAACTGAAATGGGCTTTTATTTTTACCACTTCTTATTGTGTTGTAATTTTTTGTGTCCAGGTACGAAAATAAATTTTGATAGAAGTCGTTCACTGCTAGGCTAGATTCTAATATATTATATTTTGGCACGTTTTGCCATACTCGTCACGATGACAAGTGGATTGGCGATCACAGAGACATTCTTATCACAAGACGCAGTTGCCCGCCCTGCATTTTCATGTGATAGTTACATCATTATCATTTCGTTACTTGAATGCGCTTGAGAAGTATAAATCACAGCTAAATTGTATATTTTGCTTTGCTAGTGAGTGATGTTAGGTTCATCACTTTCTGACGCCTGAAAAATATCTCGTTACTGCTTCCAATGAAATTAATAATTTATCAAACGTATATAAAATAACATATTGTATGTAGGTGAAATTCCGGATGACATTTTCGTTCGCACATTCGAGCCGGTACTCGAAAGTTTAAAGCGATGATAAACGCTATAATAAGCTCGCGAATCGAGTCCATTACATGTGCCCGTAATTTATGTTGTATAACTTCAAACTACCCGCGTTCTACCCTGAGGATTAACGTGTCGACGTGTAGTTTAATTGTAAACAACTATAACTTGTTTGTGTTGACACTTTAATTAGAAAAACATTGAGAAAACTATTGACATTGGACTATTTAGGTCTTCGTAACGAGTCTCTTAAAACTATTTAGTCCAGTTTGTTTAGAAAGAGTACTTGCCAAGAGCTTAAAGATGTTTGTAATGATCTTATTTCGAGTTCTTTATCCACAAACGACGAACGTAAACGACACAATATTCTCTCAATATATAAGAAAGTTTGCATTTCATTTAGCTGCTACAGTTTTAATAGTTAAAGAAACTACATCATAAAGATGTACACGAAATGTTAATGAGCTTTCGTAAAGTTTTGCAGACTAACTCTTAAGCAAGTCAAGTATTTTTTATAACCATTCGTTAAAAAGCGAGTTAAGTAGTGCGCTCTACTTGAAGTTAGTTCAAAAATAAAAATAAAAATAACCGGCCAAGTGGAAGTTGGACTAGCGCACTGAGGCATCCGTGGCTCGAGTTAAGTCCAACAAAATGTTTACAGTTATAGTCGCAATATAGTTGTTTTGGAGCTGCTTGAAATAAAATATGTATAATTATTCTTCATTCGCTTAATTAGGCTAAAGACTTCTACTGCAGAACATAAGGCTCATCTTTTAAAGGAAGGAGTTTGTCATAGTCACTACAATTGACAGACGCGTTGGTAATCGTATAAGAGTGGTATTACGTTATCATATAAATATGATTTCATATCTGTCAAATTCTATGATCATAATTCGACGACTCTCAAACTATGATCATAGATGATCACATGTAGTTATTATACCGTCATCATATGTTCTTCATTTAAAAATGACTTACACATCTTTGATCATATTTCTATGATAGTCTAATAGCGGCCAAAGACCGACGAAATTTAAAAGTACACATTTTTTTAAAATACTCTACAATTTCAAATTAAGTATAGATAGATTTTATTTAGAAAACATACTTTTTTTATTGCCGACTGTGGCAGACGAGCAAACAGCCCGCCTGATAGTAAGTGGTAACTGTCGCTCATAGATGACTCAGACTCTCTGCTCCTGCTAATGCTAATACTTACGTTAAGCAAACGATAGTATCCTCTTATTTGGTTTATTCCTTGTCCCAAAAAATACAAAGCGTACGAAAATACATTATCTTACAAAAAATAGACTACAATAGTTAAAGAGAGTTACTCCACAGCTTCACCTATCACCTGACAGAGCACTTCCCAGCCGGCAATGACATTTCTTGGCTGATATGACATGGAGGGTTCCGAATTCAAGTCGGCGTAAGGAGAACATGCATAGATGGGGCTACAACTCGGAAACTGCTTGCTGTGTAGTGTCTTTTCTTGCCGTGTCGCATGGACCTTTACAACGCCACAGATGATGCACTATTAATGGCAGCGTATTAGTCCATACAAATTTGACTCGCCCGTGTCGACACGCTAGAAAGTATGGCTTTATTTCCATTCCACATTTTCGCTGAGTGAAGCCTGATTTAATAAACTAACATAGTTTATAAAAGCTTAACATTATCGTGATCCAACATGATTATTATAAAATCATCAACAATTTACAGATATAATCTTGAGCTCGAATCACGTTTTTTAAAGCGTACTCGTAGTATACTGACATTGTGGCTTAGCAGATTTTAAACGTTGAAGGATTTTTACGTCATGAATTTATGTAAGTACATTCCTATACTTATTTTATTAAACAAAAAGAAAAATAGGGAGTGACGAGGAAAATATAATTCTTAATTAGGTGTGCCCTTACTGATATAACTGATAGTTATCACATCCATAAATAAAACAAGTAACTATCAAGTCTAATTCTAATGGGACTTAATTATTTATCGAATATAGCCAGCTTTGGCTTTTATTGCATCGATTTTTTTTATTAAATATATATTAGGTTGGTATCACTTAAGCTTCCTGCTAAAACAGTCAATACGGCAGTAATATTTTCACAGTTTGATAACATAGGTAAGTGCAGAGAGAGTCTCGGTGAATATTAACGGGCTGCACCAGTGGCAGTTTGCTACGGACAAACACATAGAACGTTAGCAAATTCGTAACTCTCATAATGGATGCATATAATATCCAGGTTCCGATGTACCGACAACGTCGCATTATAGAATTTCAAAGCTGTTCGCAAAATGCTGCAAAGGATTTCCTTTGCAGCAGTAAAGGGAGGCGAACATTCTTTACGTGCATTATAATTTATGTCTTATTACTAAGCTTATAGAATAGGAAATAGTTTTTCTAGCATCAAGTTTGTACAGAATATGCAAAGAAATGTTTAATGGTTCTTCGTACTTTTTCTTGTGTGTATTCTTTTATCTGTTTGTGGTTTAAAGTAATTATTTGTGCATGATTCTTATAAACATTTCAATTTGATTGCATTTTGAAAACATGAATGCTCTCGCTAGGTACTTTGTGTTGAACTTAATACTTTGGTATATACACTTTCATTAAATTTTATCCTTATTAATTAAATGTTGCACGAGTACTATTAATTAACAAATGAAAAATAAATAAAGAAGAACACAGAAAATCCTTTCTGATTTTAAATGTTGCTGAGCTGAATTTCAAAACTGAAACAAATGAGTTCTCAAAGTATCTATTGCTTTCATGAATCTAATGACAATACGGTGCCAATATATTTAACTTTTTTTATTACCTACTTACTACACGACAATAAATTTAATCAGTAAAACTAAGTTTATTATGCTTTTAAAGGTATAAAAAATGTGTCTTATATAAGATATTTTGAAGGCAAAATTTCTAAAAAATATCGAGAAAATGTAAAAGTATGATTTCTTCTCTAAATAATGTGTTTCATCATCATCATTATCATCATATCAATCAAGACTCACTTTCAAATAGACACAAACGTAAAAGTCTCAAAGAAATTTCTCATACACACTACCTCAAAATTTATAAATGACTATAATCTAAATGTGTAAACAATAATTAGTTACCTATATATTATGAATTCTTGGTAAGGAACTTTCTAAAATTAAACATTTTACGTAGGCATCCCAATATTTCCATTTCTACTGAGTTCTTTATTACAATAATAAACATGTAACGTAAGAGGTTCAATCAAACTCCTTCGTTATAAGGAATAGCAACAAGTATCACGAACATTGCGTGAGATATAAAACGCCTACAGTTAACAAGATAGTAACACAACCAGTTTTATATGAACATTGCTATTGTATTGCTCTGTCTGTCTTTATTACATCTTAATTTGTTAGTATTGCTATTATTCCTAAAGGGAGGATTCCTTTATTCTTTAATGTGATCACTACCTACTCTGATCATATAATTTTCATCTACTGTAGATATATAGTGGGTCATTCATTTCTAATATACCTATGTACCTACAGTAGAGTTGCTGGTCGTTTGATTAACTTACGTGCAAATCTTTGGAGAGTTGATAAGTAGGCAAATACCTAGATGATATAATTTTATAACATTGTGGTGCACTGATACAATATAAACAAAATGTTTTACATTATGAGATGGACATAGGTCTGTAAAGCGATGTTTATCGTGCGTAAATAAAGTCGCTGCCCGTTTCCTTCAATTACTTACTAGGTATACGAAGTAATTACATATGCTATATCGCACGGTCAGTAAATATATAAGTTTTAATTAGAATTCTTTTTCGTTCTATTCAAATTTAACCATTGCTTTCTGCAGTTACCGCGACATAATCCTGCTCACAATTTATACAAAAGTTTCGTTTCTATTAGCACCATACCTAGGTTTAATATTGTTTTGCCAATTTTGCCGTCGGCGTGGCGCCCTAACGTAAGTCACTAACTAGATAGGTAGTTGAAAAGTAACAATGTTTTACTCCCATCGCGGTAACCAAATCTGGTTACATTTTAACTCTGAATACCGCTTGTACGTTCGGTTTTGTCGGCACAATACGGGTAAAACTTTATACTTGTATTGAAAATAGTAAAAATGGTAACTATTGTTTTCATAATATCTCTTGTTTTAAAAAGTAAGTTTAGGTTAACAAATTCCGTGAGAGGATAAATCTGATTTTCGAGCCCCTCAAAATTGTTTCGCATTCCGGGCATGTTTGTTCAGTGATTTTATTTTGTCTAATTTGCGTTATGCAAGTACCTATTCAAAGATACTTAACTATTGCCGTACTTTTAATTATAAAAACCATGAAATACTAACAATCAAATAATATTATGGCTCATTTATAGTATTCAGCCTAATACCTAAATTTATTTACATCTCTCATATTCGGTAAGTAGGTCCTTATTACCCCCAAATAGGGCTTGTAGGTGACCAATTAGCGCTCTAGGGTAATAATGTAGCTAGAAAAGACCTAGAGCAGTAATTAATTAAAAAAAAAAACACTTCACTCTTTCAAAAAGTTCGCGTACATCTAACCATCATACTGGCAATAGACATTATGCATTCAGCCCAATGACAAAAGAGGTCGCTTCGCTATTCAGCCTTGTCTTCGTATGATTATAATAGTCATCAATTTTAAATATCGAACGGCGAAGCTCAATTTCGTTCTTGAAAAAAATTAAAAAAAAAAAAAGAAAAGGCGGGAATAGAAACTTTTATTCCGGTTTTTTCTACTTACCTCACAATCGAGATGTAAAGCAGAGTAGTTAGCTCGGGTGTAAGCATCAATTGCACCCTCGAACTATAGGCGCCCTCGCTGCACTCGTGCGCCTAAATATCTCGGGCTACAATTGATGCCTTACAGCCCTTGGCTACTAATCTACTATTAGTCTAGTTTCGTCATGATTACTTACCTTCTTATTTTTCCTATTCATTCACACCTCATAATGATATTATTATCTGTCAGTTTATTAATCGAATTAAAAAGATTTTACCTAAGTACCTAAGTATAATATAAGATTTTCGCTCATCGAACATTTTATCATAAAATTTAAGTTAAAAATTTTATGTTAAGTTCAAAATTTACGATATTACTAAATCACTCCCAAGGAGTAACCCAGACTTTTGTTGCAATTTGCAGTTATTTATACTTACCGTATAAACTTTAAACTACAGTTTTATTGGACTATCATAGAAGAATCGCTTTGTGTAAAGATAGAGGTACGCACTCAATCCAGAAATGTTACCCATTGTAGATGTTAAATAATGATGTACCTACCTATAAACACTGCTTTCCTCTTAACATTAATTATTGTAAGGCAAGAGCTTGCCATACAATAATTAGTAATAACGTAGGTGGACGTCATTTATGACAATATTATGGACATTAATCTCGTTTATTTCAAGCAAAACATACTCGTTGAAGGTATTAACATTACCCACAATAATTGTAAGAGGCTTGTTTAAATTAACAATAATAAACGAGTACGTATTTAAATATATAAAGTAATTTTGACCTTACGCTTTTCTTTCTAAGAATGTTTATTGACAAAACGTTCGCGAGGGCTTGTTGTGTTCTAATTTCTGTAGCGTAAAACGCATGATAATAAACTACTTACTAGGCACGAGTCTAATATATTTTACATAATAACAAAATGGAAACATAAAATAAATACAGAACCAAGCTACCTAATGTTAAATATGAAATTCATCAAAGAAACTATTGATACGGAAGCAGGAATAAGGAAATCATTTCGAGAACACGTAATTAGATAATAACAACATCACTCAATGAGCCAATTAGGGAACGAACCCGTGGCTCAGCATAGAGGAATGGCGACCGCCAGCACTGACGAACAATAACTTAGTTACAACTTGCCGCACCCCCTCTTTCCCCTCTTCTAAATAAACAACAACATGGAAAACAAACAACTTTCAATTATCTATAGTCTCCGTTTCGTTCGACTTTATGATTTCCAAGTATTTTTTTTGTCCAAGACAAATTGTAAATTTATATTAAGTAAAAGATAAAAAAATATATATTATGTCGCTTTATCTTAACTTTCTGAAATTATGAAACTCCGTAGCGTTTTATGTTTGTTCTTTTGCAGAGATAATTGCGTTTCGTTGGTTTTTATTGATATTTCACTTCTGTGTTTAAATATTGAAAGTCTGGTAGTAAAAGTATCAAGTCATTTATTTGGTGACAACAAGAAACAAGTTGTAAAACCATTGTTGTAGGACAAGAAAATCTACTTTATGACTTTAAATAAAAAATTGTTAGTCAAGTCAAAATAGTTAAAATAGTTGATATTTTAATTTTTTTTATGTAGTCTGAACTGAAAGCTTCCTCCATGGGCTATTATACAAGCTACTAGCGGAAAATAGTATCTATTATTCCTATTATTATAAAAAAATTTAGAGTATCTGTAATAAAAATATTTTACCTACAATACAAGACAAAGAATACTTGCTTTAAACTTGAACGAATCAGGTAACTCTGGCAACAACAACACTATTCATTCAAAACGCGCTATGAATGTGCAGTACCTACAAAAAGATCGTAAGTGTAAAGTCTGAGTTGTCTTTTAGTGGATGCTGGATGCTCGCCAGGGGCAGACAATGTTGTTATGAGATTGTACTGGCTCGAAATTACCGTAACAACGCCAGTATATTTATGGTACACGAAATATTTCACGTGGAGACGCTTAATCTTCTACCAACCATGAATCTTTATTCTATTCGACTTTGTATGTCGTTGCGTTCTAGCTTTATTTGAAGTGTTTTAAAATTTTGATTTTACTATTTGTTTTGAAATCGAAATTGTGTAATATTTATGTTGATATTTATTTATTGAAGAACCTAATTTCTTAGTAAAGTGACCACTATTATTAAACTAAATAAAGTATCACTTAAAAAAATTCTGTACCTACCGTAAATCTATATTTAAGTGTATATCTACTATTATTAAAACATTTAACATTATTATCTAGTAGATAATATCATCATTTATAAACATGCTTATAGATATATAGGTAATAGCGAATTCCCCATCTAAACCACGATGGTAATCTTGAGCAATATGATTTTATATTGCTCATTGGTCACCCATGTTTTAACCTCGAAGCATATTATAGCATATTATATTGCGCTTACCTAGTAATATTATTTTATACTGTAGTATGTACTAAAATAATATTGTTTAATATATTCTTATGTGGTTTTCATGATAAAAGCATATATTTTAAGTGAGTGAAAGTTAAATGAATTTGTATCAAAAAATTTGAATACGTATGTAAATTTGTTGTCTGTGTCATAATTTTTACAAGTCACACATCCCAATCCATAAAAACATCGACCGGTTTTCCCGTAACTTTTTTTTGTAATACATTGACTTTGCCGACCAATTCGAATCCAATTTACATTTCAATCGGTAGCTTCATGTAAAAACATGAGCCTCACAGAGCATGCCGCTACTCGTCGAGGGCTTATGAAATAATGTTACATTGGCTTGCAAATACTACTCTGTGTATAATATTATTATACAGATAGATTAACATAAAGCTTGTGCGCATTCACCAAAAAATTCCTCATAATTCATGTGGAGACAAGAAAGGTGAGAGCCATAAATATTTCTCAGTGAAATTCTTGCTTCAGTGCCTTGAAACGAGTGCGCGTTTGATATGCTTATGCTCGTTCTTAAAAATTTCCTACGTGCAAACTTATCTGTTTGAATAATTGCCAGCTTTTAACATTTTTAACATGCCACTTCTTAAAGGATGCATGCTAAGCAAGGTGTATTTATAATGAGTTCAAATGAACAAAAATTACCAAGGACTTTGCTGTCCAGTTTAAACTTGATTGGCGAATATTATATTAGTTTTTCTTGCCAAAGTTTATGGGAAATCTGAAACTGTTTACGTAATGTTACATCCCTGGGCTTACATCTGCATCTACAAATATAATCGATTTTGCTGGTAGTACATACAGCGCGTCTCTTATGACTACTGAAACCTCTAACCATCAGAATAAATTTTGAATGTTCTCCTGAGACAGATTTTTAAGAAAATCGTACATAATTTGCGGTAAATATTAGTGATTCAATTACATTACGATCTTTACTGAAAGGCAGACACAATGTATTATTAATTTTTTATTGGTTAATACCACGCTTAAATGATACGATCTGAATACAAGTTGCCATCACGGCTGGATTCTTTTCACTTAAACATGTATAAAAGAAGATACGTCGCATCTTTCCTAGAAATATATTTTCTGCGCGCTTGAAGTATCGCATCGGTGCATCGGAGATTACAGGCTTGATGCTTACAAACTGAGAGATTTAAGACAAAACTTTTCGCGATTCTGGTACTTCTATTTCAGATTTTGATGCCTCATAGAAGCTCACGTCACGTTTAAATTACAATTGATATCTATATCTATCTATACTATTACATAAAGCAAAAGAGTTTATTTGTTTGTATGTTTGTTCGTTTGAACGGTCGGAGGAGTCGGATTTGAAAAATTCTTTTTGCGCATGATAGGCCAGTTCTCGAGGAAGTTATAGGCTATGTAACATTACGCTACTGGCGACGAGAGCAGAGCATTAAGCAGACGCGGGTAAAACCGTGCCGCGGAAGGCTAGTAGTAGTTGATAAAAATAAAATAGAGCGTCTGTATCATAAAAGTTAATATTATATTCAATACGCAGACGATAGGTACGTATAGTTGTTAAGTGTACAGCGGTATTACGGACACACAACTTGCTCTGAGACCGCGACATATCTGTCTCACAGATTTAAAGTCTCATAGCTTTAGGGGACAGCCTTGTTGCCAGTAGAGGCCTGTAGTTCATAGGTAGCCCTGAACAAAGATAAAGTTGCTAAGCGCGCGGCTCGAGTGCAGGTTGTAAACTAGTTTTATTCGGCCATAACAATGGTCTCGCGGGATGGCAGAGCATGTCTCGTATAGTCTCCGGCTTTACCACGTAGGTACTTCATTTTCGTGTAATTTGCTACGAAACATAGCTTTAGCTTTTCTATGATACAGACTTGTTGATATTAATGTTTATATTGTTTTGTTTAATGTTTCGTTATGTGAATAGCAGTAAGCGAACATGCTAAAGCCGTTTAGTTTTGAAGAAAGTCGATTTAATTTAATAGGTACCTATTAACTATATTGTATAGAGCGAAACTAAATTATTTTCTGATTTACAATCACACACCATCTATATCACACCAACTACACACATTATTATTACAATCATCATTCAAATATATATTATATCCTAGTTCTTTTATTGGTAAGTAAGACAAACTATAAGCAACAGATAATATATCATCAACTAACACATAGACGCCGCAAGCAGTTAAGCTAAGGATCTTACAAAGCCACCATCGAAAGCCTTATGTTAACAGTATGTGTGTGCAGCGGATGATAACCACCGCTACTACTTGACCAAAAAGTCTCCTAAATGAGATATTCCTACTTTGTTCCAAACCCCGCAATACTGTATGCTATTTAAAGCCGTCTATCGATTAGAAATGCCGAAGTCATACAAATTAGCATATGACCTTTTGTACAAATGTATGTATTACGGCGAATACATTGCCTACAATGTACTCATAGATACAATTTAACACAACGCCAGAAGGGTAGGTACCCTTTCTGGAGTAGGTACACAAACTTCGTAATGGGTTTCCACGTAGATACTTTATTGTGTTAGCCATGTATCCATATAATTACAAGAATGTTTGATGTAAACACAAAAAGTAACCGTATTGTTATTATTAAATCTGAGAGAACGTCAGATACCGTCGAGTTGGGTATATTTCAGGATTATGTTAATGTTGACCTCAAAATTAACATAATCTGTGAAATGATAAAATTTACACTAGCTTCTCGTAAATATTCACGGAGGGTTTATCACGTCAACACCCAAAGAAGCAGCAATGCGAGCACAAAGTCACACGGACTGTACTAATATTTGTTAGTTCGACGTTTCTATTTACACTCGTAAGAAATTGCGCTACACTAAAATGCGCTCTACAATGGAGGTTTTGTAAACGCAGTGCTAACGTCTATGCACTCCGACAATAATTTTAGTCTATTTTGTCGCAATACTTTGGTGAAGCGCTTGTAGTGCTCACTTGGTTGCATAATAAGCATAGTGCATATATTTGTAGAAATGTCATTAGTGTTTCCTATTTTAGAGGTAGAGTAAATAGTTCCGTGTTTTCTTTTCTGGAAAATGGTTATCTTTACATTTCATTTACGTTTATTGATATATAAACGACATGAATGCCATACTTTTGCCGTCAAAAATAGTTCACGTTTATTGTCTCAACTGCCATAAAAAGAGAAGTAAAATACCTTAAAATACTTAACTAGTTAACTTTTATAAAAAAATAACAACCAAATTATGCTAAAGCTAAGAAACCTACTACGCTAACATTAACTGTGTGAATGTGCCATGCTGAAATTGTGAGATAGCTTTTATACTACCTTTACCTGGCGTACCAAACGCAATATTAGCATCAATGCAGGGTTTAAAATAAGAACCACGGTAGCGAAGTGAAACGGTTACCTGAGATGCGCATAAATTTAGTAAGTACCTAGCTAGGTCGTTTTACTCGACTCTTGTCTCGTAACACAAGTCAATCATAAAAGTGAAATGAGACGCGGTATGAGGCCACTTCTCAATAACGTTCTATTTCTAGGTAAAATACTGACCGCGCGTCGAATGTCAAATAAGATGATGCGCGTGATCAGTTGAATTGACGCAAATGGTGATACGCCAAAATGATAAAGTTTTACTAAAATTATAAGTACAAATTGTATAAATTTTGGTGTGCATTAGATTTTCTTATTTTCATTCTTATTTCAAACATGTATTCTGTAAAGACAAATGGAATGTCTCCAAACGATATCAATAATTTAAATTTAGACGCAGACAAGGTTACGTTGAGCTGTTTGTTATTTTCAAATAAATACGTTATTCATTTGAATATTTTTGCAAGGTATTAAACTCTTCGTATTTTACAAAGTTTCTAGATTATATTACTGTGCAAAAGAGTAGGTTTTATATAGATACGTGTTGATTTATATTATTTAGTTATATGTCTGTTTTTATTTTTAAGTGACAATCTGTTTCTTATAAATTGTAGTTCTTCAGAGTATACATGACATTTTTTTAAAGATACTGATGAAAAATGTCACTTGCGTGCTACTTTATATGCGCTACTTGTATGTAAAACCCTCCGCAACACAGGGCTTGTTCGGGGTAAGTTTAATTTTATAGATACCAATACTAAGAGAGATCAACTAAATTCTAATGCACTTCTAAAATAGTAGATAATAAATTGTAGGCTTTTTATAAAAAACTAGGAGGAATTTACATTCTAAAAGTAAATGTAACAGATGGCATCAGTTATTATAACACTTCGATAGTTAGAAACTTTATACAAAGTGCCGCCTGACACACTTCTCAACATTAAGAGTTCTCAGCGCACTTCACTATAACAGATTAACTATTTTAATTAAACGATATTCGCCCAAAGTTAAATATTATGATTTTAATAACATTTATACGATTCCAGTATTATGTGGTGAGCTTAATAAAACCACTTTAATCAATTTTTTATGAACTCAATAAAAGCTGACGTCGATGTTCGTATTTGCAGTAAAATAGACTTTATCGTTTGATCCTAACGAATTGCTCGGGGTCTAACAGTTGGCTTTTTGAATATAAGACACGGTTCTGAAATACGGAAATTAGATGCGCATTGTGACAGTGATGACTAGCTCAAAATGAGATAATAATAATAATAATATTTTACCACATTCACACAGCGCCATCTAGCCCCAAATTAAGCAATTATATTTTCTTGTGTTATGGGTACTAAACAACTGATAAACTACCATACATATTTGGAAAATGCAACGTTCAAGGGAAGATGATGATTCGACCAACGACATTAATGATGTTCATCAGACTAGAGGATTATGGAATCTAATACCCGTAAGGCAGGCTTAGAGAGTTTTTGAGAAGAGGTAGTACTCTGAACATGGATATTAGACATCTTCACGCGGATGAAGATAATAAAGATTACTTAACAAAAACAGTGAATATAGTAAAATAATTCGATCAAGCTTTTTAACAAGAAAGCGCACAAATGTATTGTGAACAGTTTTCGGATAACCTAAAGAGTTTATAAACTGCGACCATTTAATCTGTAGAATATTATTTATATCATAAATATGAAGTGCAGCTACATAATAAACAAAAAGCAAAACTTCGTATCATAGTCTAGAAGCTACAGTCCGGAAAAATATTTTTTGTTGTTGTTATGTATTCTGTGTAGAAGCTTCCGAGATAAATAATCCTCTGGGTAGCTTGTAGGTATGCACAAAAAAGGTCATGTCTTCTAAAATGCTGGCATCCAAAATTTATACGCACGCAGGGTAGAGGTGCTTTGTTTTCACGTGTCTACTCGAGGAGCGCTTGAGAAGTTATTGTTTTCGCATGTCATGCGGGAGATATATCGTTCTTGCGAAGAAATGAAACTGCTACACTTGTACGACTTTGGATCTCAAATTTTCATCTACATGTTGATTTTATTTGCCGTGAATGTACACGTTTTGCGCTGATATGGAATATCAATGTGACAATTTATATGTATATGCTGAAATGCCATTCATATAAATCACGGTCCGAAGTTAACCTGTTTATTTTTCATGATTTATCTCGAAGAAAACTGGATTTATGTTTAAGTATACGATGAAGTTTAAGTAGATACACAAACTTCGTAATTATATAGTTTTACTTTGCATAGTACAATTTAGGTGGCAAACAGTAAGTGGTTATCGTAAGCAATAACATGTCTGTGTTCGAAAAAAATATGAAGTCTCTTTGCATTAAAAATGTAAATACTACCCAGATAGTTTTATGTAGCTGGTGGTACTTTTAAAGGAAAATCTTCGAAAAGCCTCCCACAATTTAATTATATTACAATAAGCTCCAGACGGGTTCAGAAATCCAAATTCAAGGTATTGAGTATATACCTAACCGTTGTTAAGCTTATAAATGCTGATTATATTGTAATAATGGCTTGTATCTACATACATAACAATATAAATAATTGTTCCATCTTAGTACAGTTAACATATATTAATGCAATTACACGTAGGTAATTCTGTTGCTTCGCGTGAAATGTTGCCTCCATTTGCCTCTGCAAATAATGACATTGCGTTTTGAATTTCAACGGTTGGTTCCAACTTTAACAGAATAACTCTCTGTTTGAACAACGGCTATACTTAGCTGTCGTGATGTCACAAATTATGTTATTACTACATAAATATTGAGAGAGACGACGCTGGGAAACTTTCTTGAAATGAAGTTTTAAGATTGACATTCTTCCTTCCAATTCACAGTAGTAGATCCACGCTGGTTTCAGCATGAATGGGTCGGATCGACCGGGGATGTACTACCCACTCATAGAAGATCGACGTAAGAGTAATAGTATCGGTACTATTGCATTTCATTCAGTGAGTGAGAGTGCCGGTGGCCTAATTTTCCCTTTCCTTTTTTCCCTCAATTCTTTCACCTGATCTACTCCCTTCACGGTAGGCAGCGGCTTTGCAGAGTCCCTGGCATTGCAGAAGCAGTGCTAGGGACTCTGAGTTGCCTATGAGCGACAGTTACCACTTACATCATGAGGGCTGTTTGCTCGTCTAACACTGTCGGCAATAAAAATAACATTTTCTTTTCCTTTGAGAAGATCATAATCTATTTTAAACAATAATAAACAAACTTATTAAAAAAGATATAATAATAATTAATATAGATACGAGTGAGCACGTCCTAACTAAACTCCATTCTCTTAGAGGTAGTCTTTTTCAGATGAAATTTTGTAAGTCTCTTATGCAATTTTCATTTTGTACCCATTAGCATTAAGGCTTAAATCACCAAGAAAGATTTTTCAGTTTATTTGTTTTTTCCACCAACGCCGACATTGCGACATCTTGTTCTTACCTATTTTATTTTTACGAAAATAATAATTTAATACTTATAAGACATATCTACATATCTGTGCTTATATTAGCTTAGACTGACTTTTAGACGATTTGTAGTTTCGGCAACTGACTTATAAATTTATGCAGCAAGCACCTAATTTATAGTCTTTT
Organism: Parascotia fuliginaria; assembly: GCA_963082885.1. NCBI lineage: Eukaryota > Metazoa > Arthropoda > Insecta > Lepidoptera > Erebidae > Parascotia > Parascotia fuliginaria. The sequence goes on from OY720172.1 coordinate 15,439,586, forward strand.
TAAACCAAAACATTAAATTAACCGAAGTAATGTGACCTGCCTGTAATAGATAAAGTACTCATGTGCACATTGTTTTAAATCTCTCTGTATATACAAGTTACATACCTATACAACCTACATCATATAATAGACGTGGTCTAATATCTACACTAATACCTAATATAATTATCCACGATGCTCATAAGATTCTCTAATTACTTTGGCAGCTCGATATTAAATTTTGCTAATGGGGCCACAAATTTTTCACCTCCATAAAATTTATTGGGGTAAAATATTATGAACGTGAAAGAATGGCCCCCTTAAATAAACATAATTTGGTAAAGAATTTATAATTGGATCAAATTAAAACACTGGGTATTACCATAGTCGGGTATCTAAACTTAAACTTACGAAGGCCTTACTTTTAAATTTGTTTATCCCTTGCTAAAAAACCAATCGCCAATTTTGATCTCCTGATAAAACACGACTTCAGTTTTCAATTATCTGCGCCCTTAATATAAATAAATACCTAATACCTACACATAACTCTAGACACTAACATTTTACAAATTTTCTTACACAAAAGAATATCCAGCTAAATGATTAATGGTAACCGAACATTCTAGAACAAAATTTGTTTATAAATTAAAAGCTGTTGGTATTGACTTTGTCTTGCGCTCTTGTACGTACGCTGTAACACTCGTTATTGCTACAGCATCGCTGTTTATGTCTCAGCGAATAACCGCCTCATAAATTTTACGAACTTGGGGTAATATTGTTTGCTTATTACAACGCGTTACGTCGGTATTAACCTCTCACTACCGAGCGCGAGAGTTATTTGCATAATTTTAATTTTGCTATGTATTATATTAAAATCACGTAGCTAACTGATTTAGAAACTCTACTTATACCTAATAAACCGCTCACAAGGTAGACTGATAAAATAATGATACCTAATTCGACATTATTGTAAACTAAGTAAAGTTAATATATCATATATGGTACCTATTCACATTTTCATACAAAAAGAACAAAGATAAGTACTAAACATTAAACAATATTCAAATCTTGGCCGCACAAACTGAACAAAAATATGACGAAATCACTAGGTAAAGATACAGCAATACAATAAAGAAAGTTAAAATATTCACGAAGAGTACGAATAACAAACAAGGACTCGAAATCGCAAACTTACGTAGGCTAGGTAGAGTAAACCGTCAGTTTCGGTGAAAATGGTCGGATCGTCTTGGCCACGAGCCAAACACACGTTTAGTGGCCACACGCGTATACAATAAAACTAGTCTAGTGTGGATTCCACTACGAAAACTGAAAATGAAACTAATATTACTCTTTTGTTACATTATGTTATAATGAATATTGAACGTGAGATGAAGACAGTGTTTATTTACTTATATTTTCTGATTATTGTTATTGTGTAATAAGTAAAACGTTTGTAGTAAGCAACTTACGAATAGATACCAATCTAACCACGGTTGTATGTTACTTTAATTTTGTGGCTATTTACACAAAATAAACATTTCCGAAGAGGCATATTTCGACTTACACCTCTTTTTCACCGAAAGTGCTATTTTGTCATTTATCTAGCAGGAGCTAACTCACAATACTCTATAATATCGAATATACTCGTATCAATATTACATCATGGTACACAAACACGCTAGGAGGAAATTCGTAAATTCCCAAGGTAATGATATAAATAAAAAACAAACAAATCTCCCATGGGATGCTAATGCATGGTGTTCTATTTCAACATCAAACATCACGAAAATGTAGATGCTACTGTTGGAAGCGATCTTTAGGGACCCAGACCCGTTCAACTTGCCATACATATACAGGACTCATTGCTTGTAATAACTCATCATTACATCATCAGCTTGGTAACGTCCATTACATAACACAATATAGCTTCCTTCAAAGGAAAGTGTTTGCCATAGTCAGGCAAATTAGTAAACGCAGCAAGGTAAAATTAGCATTCTAGTATCTTTGCTGTACGGTAATCCCTATATGGAAGGAAACCAAAGGAAAGACATGGGAAGTGGTTCCATATTCTACACCGGCCAAGTAGTCTAAGTGCTTATAAATAGAACAGTCCCAAAAGTTCAGACTAACAACCTGCAAATATACTGATTAATATTCAAGTAGTTGCAGTAGGCACGTATTTATCAATGCATCAACAAAGCCTATCTATGCTACGATACTAGTCCAAGGACGGGTATGATACTAGGTAAGGATGCCACTAATATTTAAACTTTAAGCGCAAGTCTGTACTTGCGCTTATAGTTATAGGGGTTGCGTCAATTTCTACTGGCTTTGGCTACTGTTAGCCAAGTAGGAATTGACGCAACCCCTATTTTGGCCCAACAATATTTTTTAGGAAATACAGGAATTCTTTGAAGTTGTTTTACAGTTTTTGCTATAATTACATTTTAAATGCAATAAACATAGGTGTTGCATGCTGTTGTAATTTCATTATTTCAATAACAAAGATGTTACTTTAAACACTAGACGTCCGCCCTCGCTTTGCTTCGGTATCAAAAGTTTCGATCGATCTATATATATATATTTATATCGATTTTTTTGACTGCCTCTGTTGTTCGGTGGTACTGTGTATGGACTGCCACACAGAGGTCGCGGGTTCGATTCTCGCTCAGTGCAAATAATTGTGTACATGAACATGTCTATTTGCATTGGTCTGGGTGTTTCTATCTATAATATGTATGTATTTAAAAAAAAAAGTATTTAAGTATGTGTATCCGCATTCTAGAACCCATAACACAAGCATATAATATGCTTACTTTGGGTCTAGATGGCGTTGTGTGTAGTTGTTGAAAATATTATATTATATATTATTTTATATCTCACGACAGACGCCTACACAAAATATCATTGAAATAGTGTCGCATTGCATCATTCAGATTTACAAAGGCGCTTTTAATATTTTAATTTTGAAAATGACTGAAGAAATATGTTAACCATAATAAAATATAGCCTATGTTACCCATCATATTTGTAGCTTTCTCAAGATGAAATAATTTTTTATATCAGTTACGTAGGTCTTGGGTTAATCGGAACATACAAACAAACATACAAAAAAAGAAATCTTTCTGTTTATAATATTAGTTTGATGAAATAAATACTTCACTTGAAATTTAGTCGTGTAAGAAATGACTATTTCATATCTTTTATTTTATTTTATGTTATTTTATACTGTACCAGCTAATTAATTAAACGAAAGTTATTCATAGTGAAATAATTATTAAAATTTATTCGTTCGTACTGGTTGAAAATGTAGTTTAGACAAAGCAAACCCCAAAAAAGGTTTGCCAGGTAAGTTTAAATGCTCTAATGCTCTAATGCCTTGTAAATGTTGTTAATTTTAATTTAATTAAATTTTTAAAAGCATGTTGTGTTTATCTATAATTACATATCTATTAGTTGTACAATAGGCTAAGTCTCAGCAATAATAATTAAGCATGAAATGTTGTAACAACTGTTTATAAACCTAATAAAATAAATAAATAAAATAGTTATAGTAAGTAAGATAATAATAGTAGTAAGTATAGTAATACGGTTTGGAAACCTACTCTTCATTTAAAATGACTCGTGTAAAACGTTTACAATGTTCAAAAACCTTGTTTGTTTCACCAAAAATTTAGCTATGTATTTATTTTTTGTATTCGTTTGCCGAGTTCTATAAGCGAGCTATCGTGACGTAGGTTGACATACAATTTCCTGTCTATGGCCGCTCTGACCGCTGCTCTTTCCCGCGAGATTTAGCCTCGTCTGACAACCTGGAAACGTTCACCGGATATAGGATGTCAAGCAACCAAACCTTTGCTCTAGGGAAACCGAAATTTCTTCTGACAAACGGCCATTTTACAACGTAATTCTTGTGCACTTCAAATGTAGGTTAAGATAGCATTGATGTAGTTAAGTCTAAGTACCTACTCACTGTGTTTAGTTCTAAACAGCTGTTAAGTACATGAGTACCAGATTTACTGTCTTCAAATAGTCGTCATCAAACAGTTAGAGGTTTGAGTAGCTTTGATTTGTTTGGTGACAAACAAAAGCAACTTAAAAATGCTGCTGTATTGAAATAAGTGGCACCCTGTTCTATAAATAGATTTGTAATACAAAAGACGTGCTTGCGAAAGGGTGCTTTCTCGACACCACTTATAAATTATACCCATAATGCATTTAACCAGTACGTTTTCCTACAAAATACAACTCTCATCGATTAATTGTGGTTTGAATAAAGCAACAAACTCAAAGAGCTACATTGAACAGTGAGCCCTAAAGGTAATGAAAATATGCTGAAAAGATGCAAAATTGCTTTGGCCCATAATTAAACTTTAACTTTTCACTTCGCGGTCGCGTCTTTGTGTTTGTACAAAGTGCACGAAGATGCCTGTTTATATACCGCAAGACATATCTTTTTGTTTTAGATGTGAGTAGATTCTTTCTATATTGTTTTAAGGATAAGAAGAAAGAAAGAGTAAAGATTCATTTTGTCACACTAGATAGATATAACTATTGGGCAATTATTTTGTGAAAAGAAAATATATTAAACTAGTTCAATCATAATATGCATGTAGTTCTCAGAGGTAGCCATCTCTCAAATCTCACCGTATATACAGGTTGTATAATCCAGCTAGCTTACATACGTCACGTAAAAGCACTAACCATAATAAAGCGAGGCTTTTATTGTACTCTGCAGTAGACCGAGAAGATGTATATTAGGTAGAGTATGAAAATCGTGGATATAATTCCATAAATAAACCGTCAAGGCATTACTAGCAAACTTATACACGTGAAACCGGCCAAGTGCGAGTCGGCCTCGCGTATGAAAGGTTCCGTAACATTAATCACGTTTATTGTGGGAGTCCACCTAAATATTTATTTTATTTGTTGTTATAGCAGCAACAAAAATACATCATCTGTGAAAATTTTAACTGTCTAACTATCACGGTTTATGAGATATAGCCTAGTGACAGACGGACAGACAGACAGACAGCAAAGTCTTAGTAATAAGGTCCTGTTTTACCCTAACGTTCTATGATCTTTAAAGATATAAAAAAAAATCGTAATCCACTTTATTTATAAATGGAAGCTATTTACTTCAATGAATTTTGCCGTGAATTGACACAGCATATTATATGCTATGAAACATACTCGTACTCAATCATCATCATCATGTGCAAAGACGTAAAACTTAAACGTTTCGGTAATTTTCGTTTTGTGACGATTACATTTCGCAAATATTTCATTACGCTATTTTATAACACGCGGTACATCCATATTTAGAAAATTCCCACTAAGACTACGAATGAAGTGATAAATTGACGTCAATTTCAATACATTCTCTACACACATTTATTAGAAAAACAATTATGTCAGCCAGTTAAGTACTTGAATATAAAATTGTTTTTTTAAGCCGACTGCCGCAGTCAAGGAGGGTAATGTTTTTCGTGTTTTTTGTTTGTTTTTTTGTTTGAACGCGCTTATCTCTAGAGCTACCAATCGGATTTGAAAAAATCTTTATGCGTATGATAGCCCAGTTCTCGAGGAAGGATAAAGGCTATGTAACATCACGCTACTGGCGACGGGAGCAGAGCAGTAAGCAAAAACGCGGGTAAAACCACGCTGCGAAAAGCAAGTAGGAAATATGAGTAGAATCGTCGAGTTCGTTGGAAGCATAAATTCATTTCTTTCAATCTATTAGGGGAATGGCGAAGTTCTGAAGCTAATAAGTTCTAGGTATGCTTTTTCTTTTGCTAACTTACTTACAGTAAGTTTGTAGACGTATTCACCGATATTATTTATATCCGTATATAAATATGTGTTTGGGTATAATCCATCGAGCTCTCTATTTAATAAGTTTTCAGAGTCGGAACTTCAAAGCATTTTAATTCTAAGCTGTACACAAAAAAAATATACCACTACTGGGATCAAGACCTTAATAAAATTACGGTATTTTAAATTAATAATTGAAAGCTATAGAATTATTAAGTTATTAACAACAAACAACGAATATTATTTTACTTTTACTAGTGACAGATGAGCCATCGTTTTGTCGGATATTAAGAGGCATAACGGTCATGGGCTTCGGTGTTCGTTTCTACCTATTGTTATAAGTTATTGCAAAGTAGCTATTCAGGCATAGAAATGTGACGACATACTTAATACTTGCAATGTTTATACAACCTAGCGGCGGTATAAACTACACTAGCGCTATCTGTCAACCTAATGGTTGCCGTAAACTTCGATGGAACCCACTATTTCCATTAGGTATTTCCATTGATGTAAATACTGGGACAGAGTCCTCCACTATCTCCATTGCGGGCGGCGCCGGCGCGGCGATTAAAAAACGCTACATCGCCTCTTATTGACGGCGTGCACATGGAAACTATATTTATTACCTCTGTAGATAAAACCTCTTTTGAACATAATGAGTGACAGCTGACATTATCATTGTAGTTCTATTAATGCACTATTGTGTTATTGATTCATTGACTAAATAAAAATAAAATAATTTTATTCATGGAGTTATAATTTGTATAAAACGCCTGTCCCACTTTTTCCATTTCGCATTTCCATGGAAATAGTGGGATACATCCATATACTTAAACATAGTAGGAGTAAGACAAATAAAAACGTGCCAGCCACCAGGGTAATCGCCAATCCGGCTGCCAAGCCTGGCGATTATGAGCAAATGTTTAGAAGAGCCTTTTGTTCAGCATTAGTAGTTTTTCGACTAAATCTAATACAAAGACATGTCCTTCTTGAAACGGGGATTAAAAAGAGCATTAATATCAGGGTAGACAGTAGCTTCGCGGAGCCCTTGGCATTACAGAAGTCTATTTTAGTCCAGTCACCATTTACCATCAGGTGGCCTGTTAGCTTGTCTGCCACTGCAGGAAATAAAAAGAGACTGACTCAAGATCTCTATTGAGTAGATAATACTAAGTTAAGCTATTATAATTTTGGAACACGGAAACAAAATAATCGTAGCTATCTTATTCTTTTCGGCCGTATTAATATGTCGACACTAAGTATGCGGTAAGGATGCTTCAAATGCTGGTAAATTTAAACCACTTTCATAAGTCATATTTTAATCTAAAAATGTATCGTATTACAAGGACATTACATGTTTAAGACTTTATTGTACTTGGCATTTTTAGATTTTTTATAATTCATAAAATTTCATTTAAAAACTTTGTTAGAAAATGTAGGTAATTAACCTTTATAAAATGGTTGCCATCATAATCACAGTCGTACGGTATCCCTCGCATCGTTGTCCATATAGATCGATTGAAAGCAACCGTCATTCAGCGTTGTCTGGTCGCCTATTTACCAGGCCGTCCATTTAGTTCGTGGTCTACATTTGAGAACTTTTCTACCCTATTAGTTCTGCCCACTGCCGCTTCTCCCCCGAGCTGAAAAGTGAGAGATTTGGTGAAATTTAAGTTCATATTGCTTCAACTGACTGATGATCCACCGAGCTGAAAGAAAGAGTGTCAAAAATAGAATTCAACAAATTCATATGCTACTCGTAGGGATCGACGGTAGCCTAGTGTTGTACAATGTATATGGACTCTGAATTATCTCTTACCACATTCATTAGGAGTCTACATAAGAGACAGGTCAATAGATCGGAGGAATGATATGTGGTACCCCTACAACTGGTTAGAGATTAACCACATGAGAAGTTATCGCGTTTGATTGTAGAGGTCAAACGCATTGGCGCGGCGCGTGGAGAAACTAATTTCAGTCGTATCTACTTGAATTAGATGTCGACCCCAATACGTTTGGTTATAACGAGTATAATAATAGTGTATCTCACATTTGGGTTAAGATAGCGTGCACTAAGAGCCACGGTAGATTATGAGGTCAGGACAAATTAGAAAAGTTCGTCTAGTTTAGCCTTCTTGTTGTCGGTGTTAGAAGATCTTAGGTAGGTACTTGTTTTAAAAAGCACATTTAAGTCTTTGTACCTTTGTTCATTTTCTCGTTGATATCTTGATTATTTTGAAGTCTTATGTTGTATTAAATATTAGGTTTTAAACATAATAAACACTCTCATAATTATGTCATTTTTTTCATATAATTAGGAGTCAAAAGTATATTAACTTGCTATTTATCACTATTAGTGCTGCAGTACCTACATAAATGCGTGTAAATTTGAGTAAAAATATAACAGCACAGTAACAAAATAACAATATGCAATGCTTTTCTTGTATCTCTATCGTTTCTCATACTTGTATCACATAATGTAAACTACACCTTACTATTTTTTTAAATAGACCAAATATAATGTAATCGCTACGCTTGCGGCCATTAGTATGAAGCCAAACAATAACTTTTATTATATTTCGTACCTAACATTTAAAGGTCAAGACTGGGTTTTAAGTCACGAGGTGTAATAACATTTCATTGCTGTTATCACGAAGACTGCGCTATGAAACCCACGGAAAAGCTAGCAGTCTAAGACATAAACAATAAAGTTCTCCTTCAGTTGTAGGTTTTTGTGGTATTTTAATTAATTTGTGCGTAAAACTTTATTTAAACCAAGAGAAAAGATAATTATAATTATACTAGACGTCGGCCCTCGCTTCGCTTCGGTATTGAAAGTTTAATTCGCTTCCACAACAATTGCTTTTCAATATAATAGCAATAGTGACGTATATACATATTTTGAAAATGACTGAATAAATGTTTTAAACATAATAAAATATAGGCTATGTAACCCGCACTATTTGTAGCTTTCTAAAGGTGAAAGAATTTTTTAAATCGGTTTTGTAGATCTTGAGTTAAATCGGAACAAACAAACAAACATAAAAAAAATCAAATCTTTTCTCTTTATAATATTAGTTTAGATAAAGAAAAAAACATGTTTTAGCACGAGCCTCTTAAACTTAATCAAAGTCTAAAAAAACTAATAAAATAATCTTTCAGTTTTTCCTTAAAGGGTGATCATTTCAGATGAAAGACGTCCACTGTGAGAAAAGCAGCAAAAATAAATTTGTTGGTGATGAGATCAGGTTTTCGAACGTTGAAGTCCTATTAGCTTACTTATTCACGAAATATTTTCGCAATTTTACGTGCTTATGGGTCCTGCAATTTGTGAAAGCGTTTGCAGTATTTAATATTGGTCGTTTACTTTTCATAAATGATGATTCATTTATTACATTCGTTATTAATCCGTATACAAACATTACTTCGATAAAATGTGTATTTATCGAAATTATGGCAAATATTTATTGGTATGTACATAGTAATAGTAGTAATATTTCCAATTCTGCACTTGAATACCTTCGTGTACAGAGCTGTATGTGTATGTTTATAAAACGATTTTTATGTTACATCGAACGTTTTCACTGTGAACGTTTGAGTTTTCAATAGGTGAACGCATTAGTAAAATGTCACATAAATAATTCATTGGGAATGTGATCAGATACTACAAGAGCCTGTTGCCTGCACACACACGATGTAAGCACAGGAGAGTATACTAAAATTACTTCCCTAATGATGCTATATCGACACCTGAATACCAATTTGTTGGTATTATTTCGAAGCTCTGATGGAATTGGAGTAAATGTACACATTCCCGTCGTCCTCGATATATCTGTAGTAATAACGGAGGTACATATGCATACAAAATTGAAATAACGGAGGGTGCTTCAAAAACATTATTCAGATTACGCGGCAATTTCACGGTTGTAACCAATCGAATGGCATATAATCTGTCCGCAAATTTGATAATTACCGCGTTCAAACTTGAAGTGCTGGACAAACGATAATTGCAGTTATTAAATAGTTCTGGTTTTAACATTAAGAGGTCTATGTAGTTCAACATTTGCTGAGAGTCAACGGATTTATAGGTTAGGTATTGAGGGAACAAAGATAACGGGATATCAAAGGTTAGGAAGAATCAGAAGTACCTATGTTTAAAATATAGATCTAGTTGCGTAATAAAATGCCGTCAATGACTTTAGGACTATCACAGAGGCGTAGTACCTATCACATAACCAAACAGAGAAAGAATATTATCTAAGTTTACCGTTTATTATTGAAACCCGGTAGCTGATGTAATAATAATATGCTGATGAAATATCTTAAAATATTGGCTAAGTTAACAGATATTACAAAATGAGGTTGGTAGGAGATCGAGAACAATGATAAAGTTGCATTAATCGCCGTCGATGTATTGCTAGAACCCTTTATCTAAAAAGTGTGGTTCTTGTCCCTAAAGCCTCTGTTGGCATCAACCTACTATCTGTACCTGTATAAAGATATAGATTCATAACTAAATAAAAACTAAGTAAATAAATAAATAAATAAATAAATAATAACTGAGCCTTATTACGTATTTTGTAATTAAACCGAACACACTATTCTCGTATAAATAAAATACACACAAACAGACAGTAAGTAAATACACATAGTAAAACCAAACAGTATTCTTTAAATAATCAAATTTTTCTTTTTCTGCCTTACATGAAATATATGCAATAATTAATATTTACAGAGCTGTATTTATAGTAAAGTAGTAAATTACAACATGCATTTATATTTGTATTTGTAGACACTTTGTAGTTAATAATTATGTGGATATTTTATTTGTGTCTTTACCGAGTTAAGTTGCTATAAAATATACTACATACTATATGCCTATTTTGGTACTTATGTGCCAAATTATTAAAGCAATACGAACAAAAAACTCAATGCCAATTATAAGTAAGCCAGAAGAAATGAGGGAGGGGAAGAAATAAGAATTGTATTAAGAAAGTAATTAAGCAGTAGTGTTGTGACTCACTTTTTTTCTTACCAAAGTGACTCAAAGTCGTAATGACCCAGGGGTGGAGACAACCGCTTCGTAAACACGAGATCGAGTGTTCAAACCGGGCAAGTACCAAAGTAATTTTTTTAAATCGTATTGACTTTCTAAGTTTATCTGGACATTGCTGACTGAAGTAAAACATTGAGGAAATCTGGACTTCTGAGGAAGTCTGAAATCGCCAATCCGCCTTGAGCAAGCGTGGCGATCAATGTTCAAAACTTCTCTGTATGAGAAGAGGCCTTTCTCTGCAGTGGGATAATTGTGGGTCGATATGACCTATCACTTTGCCTCATCAGGCACTTCACTAATTATTTATCATCATAAATAATTAGTGAAGTCAAAAACTGGTGGTCACCATTCCAAAAGCCATCTTAAAACTACTGAGTAGGTACTTTACGTCGGAGTTCTAAATAGGTAATACATTGACTGATCTGACCCACTCATACTAAAATCAGTGAGAACGTACTACTGTAAAACGATAAAAATCGATTGATTCTTGTTATTTTTGTAGTATATTTTAGTGTAAGCAATACTGCGGAAATTATAAGTTATCATATGTTTTTGTAATGATAACTATAACAATTATTTAATAAAAATAAATGTGTCATTAATTGTAGAGTCAATATACTAAAAATATGTGATAACGAAATCATACATCGTATCAGACCAGCAATAGTATAAGATTGACTGCATGTCGCGTTTTTAAAGCACACCAAATAGGTATTAAATAAATATAGTTCATTGTATGTAATACATCTGTCAATATGTAAACACAATTTCAAATTTTAAAATAAGAATTCAAAAATGTTAGGCAGAATATTTACTCTAGTCGACGTCTCTCGATTCAGTAGACATTTGAGATTACTAGAAATGTTCGAGTGTCAACTTGAAATTTAGGTGAGGCAAGCCGTTTCTACTTTAACCGGAGTCAACATATCTACTGAACATTTCAGTTATTTGCTTTTCAAAAGAACAAATCTGAAATAATACTATCTTTAGTTTTGTGCATTAATGTAAAACAAGGGTTATTAAATTTGAAAAAAAGTACCTACTACTTTTGTATTTATCTAAGAAGATATATACAAAAGAAGTAAACACCATGTTTATTTCATCATCAAACACATCAAACTCTGGATATACGTGTTTCCCAAACATCTCCAGTTTGACTGGTTTTCACTCATCGGTCCCATCACTACGTCGTTGCTCATGCCATGATATATTTGAATTAAGTAGTTTTATAATATATCACAAAAGCTGTTATACAATTAAGAATTACTAAGCTTAAAATAATTCTACTTACGTACCTAGAAAATGCATCATTTTCTTTTGTGACTCGAGAATTTCTTGTAATAATATATGAACTCTGATCTTGACAAAGGAGACCGCATAGATTACTTAACCTAATAACACGTTATATACGCTGTCTTGCCTACTATCACAGACAGGTTTTAATAATAGATAAAGGTCACATTTGTCATATTAAGATAACAATACAACATCGCAATACGCAAGACAGAATATTATTAACGCGTAATAGATTTTTTAATTATTTATCTACTCACACTAACTCGTTAAACAGAATCACAGTTATAAACATTAGGTAGGTATATTGATACCTATATATATATTGCACAAATATGCTCACAAATTGCTATGCATAAGTTTTGAAACACCTAATAAATGTCTAAATTGTTTAATAAATTAATTAACATATTGTTTAAGAGAGTGAGAAACTGATAAATCAGGATAAATTTTAAATTCTAGGTAAATGAACCGGGTTTACCGGTAAACTAATGATATACAATGACACTAAATCCCATTGATATTATAAATGCGAAAGTTTGTGTGTGTGTGTGTGCGCGTGTGTTTGTGTTGTTACCACTCAACGCCTAAACGGCTAAACCGATTTTAATGAAAATTGGTATGTAGATAGATTCGATGCCGGGGACGGACATAGGCTACTTTTAATCCCGGAAATAGGCATGGTTCCCGAGGGGTACAAACACAGTTTTAGCACGGGCGAAGCCGCGATGCGGGGCTAGAATTATATAATACCGACGATGCACTCAAATATAAACAAAGTAGCCAACTTTTATCTCTTTTAGTTTATTTTACTTCCTCTGTATGTAACATACGCGATTTGCATGGGTGAAGATAAACAATAGAAATTACGGCACAACCCGTACAAAACGGCCACTGGCGATTCTGAAAATACGTATATCGTTAATATGTCGAAAAGCAACACATTTAAAATAAAATGTTATGAAGCTAAGAATTATGTAGCACGAACTACTTTTCAATTGCAGTAAAAATAAACTTCTCGCCGTTGGAAAGGTGTTTCTGAAGCCAGGCGTAGCACGACCTTTTTTTTTTTGCAGCTAGCTTCCGTTTCTTTAGATTTTATAAAGAAAAGGAATCCTTGCAGTTTGTGCTTCAAAGAACAAGTAACTTTCTAGTTATTTTTATCTAATATTTTGACGGTCTTTACATTTTTTCGAATAAGTAATAACGGTAGTTTGTCAAATAGTGTTATTGTATAGCCAGTTTTCTTTGTTTTAGTCTTCGACCAAATAAAAGTAGATAATAAAAATAGTCTAAAGCTAACGCATTATATAGAGAAGGAAAATGTCAGTTTCCTTAAAGCTTATTTATAAGCTACTCAGCAGATAATCTGTCTATGTATTACAGTGAAAAGCCTTCATTATTTACTCTAACGTTTCTATTTTTACATTATAAGTAAAGTCTATTTGTTCAACGGATACAAAGCAAGCGTTCAAATCCTGTTCCTGATCCTTTCGAATACACATTTGGAAACGTTGTGACTCACATTCAGTCGCGCTTGAGTTAATCTGGCGAGCTTCGATGCGACAGTACCGAATTACATGACATATTCCCACTGTGTCGCGACCACATCCATTCTGTATAGACAGATCAGTCATACGAGCTTTATGTACTTATTGTAACTATCCAACTAACATTGCGTAGGAACCTTGCTTGTTTATTAACTTTAAATCACTCGTATGAAGTAGAATGTAATTTTGCATAAAGCTAATTGACAGATAGCTGAGAGTATGCAAGATTGATGTCTTATGTATGAGAAAACTGCCTAATAAGGATTGTGATCGTGACAACAATGCAGGTGGTGTGACAAGTATTATCTGTAAATACAATAAAAATATAAATAAATCAGAATATTCTGTATTCTGTAAATAATGAAAAATATCTAACAATAAGTATGAAATGGGCGGGCTTATTGCGATCGTTAAAATGATGAAGTTGTGGTGTATATTTTACATGTATGTGTCCTATATTCTGACATACTATAAATTTAATAAAATATACATTCGTTATTAAATCCTGTGACGAGACTGGATAAAATAACTAGTCACTATATCCACTAAGCCTCTTCAATCCGCGCGATTGGGAGCGCAATACCAATGCCAATATGCCGAAACTGTATTGTACAACTGAATTGTCAATTAACAAATTTTAGCCGAGCACATTTTAAATAGGATTTTACTTATAGTATATTAATAGAATAATGCAGTTGTATCTACATAATCCTAGATTCACGTGTCCGTACCTATTTAAAAATCCTTTCAGCCGAAATACAGACACTGCTCTAGCACTGAACATCTTTCATGAATCAGTAAGGCAATCAGACTCACTACTAGTGTTAGTTGATTTTAAAGAACAAATAAAATATTATTTGCGCTTTTTGAAACTATTGATTAAAAACAGATTACTTATTTATGTACAGACGTATAATTTAAGATATTTAAGAAGAGCTTTTATAGACAGAATACCTACCATTTCAAACAGCAATCAAGTTGGTTGGCATATGATTTCTAGAAACGAAAGTAAAATCGTGACCCGAATAGAAACGATCTGCGTAATCGAACTGGGTTTTTTAACTCGCATCCAATAGATTTTGTTTCTTTATTATGTTTGCACATGTTACCTTAAGTAATTGAGTCTCTCTATTTAAGTTTGATCGAAGTGCTACAAATTATATTCCAATTGAATAATCACCTTTATACTAACGGTATTGTGATGTTGAAAGAAAATACGTGTGTCACAATTTCTATTGTATAGGTACATCTCTCGTGCTACCTTATTTGAATTGCAAACTAAAATTTCTTACGAATTCAGAATAGAAGCTGAAACGATTTTTTTCCATCAGTAAGATCGGAACATCGTGTTCATGGCACTTAAAAAGTCATAAATTAACATTGGTCGGCCGCTAGCGAGTAAGGTGGGCTTTCACTTGAATAATGGCGCTAAAACAGTGCGCCAGAAATATTCGAGCACCATCTTAATTTTTTTTTAGCAACTCTAGAATTCTAAATACGACAACGGCATTAAATTACAAATGGTTTTCGTATTATAGGTGTTAAGCTATTCATTGATGATACGCTTAATACTTACATAATATAATATTCTACCACATTCACACAGCGCCATCTAGCCCCAAATTAAGCAATTATATTTGCTTGTGTTATGGGTACTAAACAACTGATATACTACTTAAATACATTTTTTTTTTTTGTAAATACATACATATTATAGATAAATTACACCCAGACACAGAACAAACAATCAAACAAACATACTTATAACTAGTAAAATTAACTATACACAACCAAGATGAATCAATTATAGGTATGTTCATAACTTTCAGTACATAATACTGTTCACAAAAGTCATATTTATCACAAATTCAATAAACAAAACAAGCTGTTGTAGACCTTGTATCTAAGTACATTGATGCTTTCGAGGTATCATTTTGACGCGTGTCTCGGTTTGTTTCTAGCTTTTGTCTAAATTGCCGCGGGGTTTCATGTCGGGGGCACTTAAAGGGCTATAAATTAGTGGTAGCTGCCCGCAAACGGCAAGGTGGGTGGTTTACCACGTGAATAATGGCCTCGGGGAGACCCGCCGACCTACTGAGTCTCGTAATGTTAAAAATTCGCAATGAATCCGTAAGTATTTTTCTATATATGCGGTCAAATTGCCACTTCTCTTACCATCGTGGTATATTTTCCATTTCAATTGAATAATGTAAACTTCGTTCATGTCGCTGTCAATCGACGACTGTTGGAACTTCGATTTAAATAGAAATACAATTGCCAGGCAGACAAGTTGACATTGTTTGCGCGACTGCAGTCATTTTATTGAACATTTAAAGTAGTCACATTCAGTGCTACGTTATTTAAGTACTTAGGTACTTAATATTGCATCTATAAATATAATACCTATGCATAGAATTCGCAGGTCAATACTTATTATATTATTTTATATAACATTAATATTTCTTACTACTACAACAAGGATGCATGCTGGACTTATTTAATTCTATGTTAATAAATTGAATTGGTATCGAATTGAAAGCGAGTGTGTCTTAATTATCACCTAACAAACGCATACCTATTTTCAAATCGACCATGAAGCGGTACAACTTG
This sequence comes from Parascotia fuliginaria, assembly GCA_963082885.1. Classification (NCBI taxonomy): domain Eukaryota; kingdom Metazoa; phylum Arthropoda; class Insecta; order Lepidoptera; family Erebidae; genus Parascotia; species Parascotia fuliginaria. The sequence continues at coordinate 15,455,888 of OY720172.1, forward strand.
TGATAACGTCGCAAGTTGTACACTTGTTACGTTTATGTGCCATGCTAAGCTATGCCTGCTGTAAATTCCAAATCCAAAATATAAGACAAGAAATAATCTCTTTAGGTGCCCAAACAGTGGTAGCATTGGAAAACATAGTCACTAACAGGCAAATACAGAAGAAATCTCACTCACCCCAAATACACTAAATATCGCAACCTCTCCTACCTAATGCAAATGCTGAATTCTTTAATAAATCTATACATATAATAAAAATGTAACCGATCGCTGTCTGTACATGGAAGATATATGAGAAAAAATACTATTGGGACCTATATCAACGCAAATAGAACCCAAAACAATGATTTTTAAAATTTTTGTCTGTTTGTCTGTTTGTCTGTTTGTCTGTGCGTTTGTGCACGCTAATCTCAGAAACGGCTTATCCGATTTAAATATGGTTTTCACTTATATATTGTGGTAAGCTTCACTTAACATTTAGTGTTTGTTTCATGTCAATCGGTTCATAAATAAAAAAGTTATGCCAATTTAAGGAATCACATCGAACATTCGTTAATTTACTACGAAATCTTATAGAAGCAGATATTTTAAAAGGTTGCGGAATAGCTGATAGTGTTTTCATTTCTCGGATTCCTGTCATTCTAAACAGTCTTTCATTTAGTTTTAAACGAGTCCAGTTTCCAGTGAGCCTATGTTTTGCGATGACTAATTAAAGTAATTAATTAATTAAGTAATTAAAGTAAAGGTAAGACACTAAAAGTTGTGGGTGTGGATCTAAGTATTAGCTGTTTGTCGGTCAGCTTTATGTGGCTCTATCACGTGTTAGCATTACTAGCAGCCTGTATGCTTTGATCCCTGATGGCTATACGTCTAATCCATATATCCATACATATTATAAAAGGCTTTGTCCTGACTGACTGACTGACTGACAGACAACGTAAAGCCTAAACCGCTGGTCGTAGCGACTTGAAATTTGGAGGGTGTGTTTGTCTTAATGTCTAGAAGTGTACAAAGAAAGGGTTATTAAAAATTCAACCCTTAAGTGTATGAAAAGGGATGAAATCGATTGTATGAAACGTCTTCATTTTTTAAGTTACAGCTTTGAAATTTTGTTTTGGAATACTTTTATTTAAATAAAAAATACGCTCATAATTTTTTTTTTACTGGGGTGGATTTATAGGAGTGAAATAAGGGATGAAATATTGTATGGAAAGATCTTTGCTTTTGAAGTTGGCGACTTGAAATTTGGAGGGAGGGGGAAGGGAGGGGGAGGAAGAGGAAAGGAAGGGAGAAGTGAGGGGAAAGTGCGGGGGTAGTGAGGGAGAAGTCAGGGGAAAGGGAGGGGAAAGTCAGGGGGAAATCGAGTTTCAAATTCACGCTAATCTCAAGAACGGCTTATCCGATTTAAATATGGTTTTCACTGACACATTGTGGTAAGCTTCACTTAACATTTAGTGTTTGTTTCATGTCTATCGGTTCATAAATAAAAAAGTTATGCCAATTTAAATAATCACGTCATACATGTGGTATGTATTTAGCTTAGGTTAGTGTGTTTTTAAGTTAGGTTAACACGTCTTATTTCTTTATTAAAATGTAAATACTTTATCAGTTAAAATGTAAATAAAAGTTAGATTTATATTTTTCTAGACTTATTTTATTTTTTATGATAAAAACATGTTAACACGTCTCATTACGGAATAGGTGGAATTATGTGAATTACGAAATAGTAGTAGTCGATTTACGCTGATTTCAGCATGAATGGGTCGGATCGACCAGGGAAGTACTACCCTCTCATAGAAGATCGTTGTAAGAGTAATAGTATCCATATTATTGCGTTTCGTTCGGTAAGTGCGAGAGCCGGAGGCCCAACTGATGTAGAGATGACAATCCTCGCAGCATGTGTGGGACCAGCTGAGTATCCGTGGAGTCATTGTGTGGGTGGTGTGGGTCAACCCGCTGGCCAGTAAGACCCGTATAAATGGTGGTGCCGCTGGACGCCCGCGGCATTGTACAGGGGCCCAATTAGACCTAACCGTAGTATTACGGTAGTAGATCCAAGCTGGTTTCAGCATGAATGGGCCGGATCGTCCGGGGAAGTACTACCCTCTCATAAAAGATTGACGTAAGAGTAGCAGTATTCATACTACTGCGTTTCGTTCGGTGAGTGAGAGTGCCAGGAGCCCAATTTCCCCCTTTCCTTTTTCCTCACTTCCCTCACTCCCCTAACCCCATTCCCAGCCACCATAGTGGAGGCCACCATACCAGCAGTTTAAAGCGATGGCTTTTTGTATGGTGGCCACCACTTCTGGATTCCACTGACTGCTTACCATCAGGCGGGATGGAGTCACTTTGGCAGGCTAATATATTTTAAAAAACCTTATAGCGTTTTTATTCCTCGGATTCCTCTCATTCCAAACCATTTCCCGTTTAGTTTTAAACGAGTTCAGTTTCCAGTGAGCCTATGTTTCGCGATGACAATTAATAAAGCCTAAGGTCAGACACTAAATGTTGTGACTGTGGATCTAAATATTAGCTGTTTTTTGCATGGTCAGCTTTATGTGGATTTGTCACGTGTAAGTAATCCTAGCAACCTGTATGGCTTTGATCCCCGATGTCTATACGTCTAAAATCGTATATAGAGAAGCATTTACTGTAAAGATTTTTCTTATTCACCTAAACGAAGATGTTTATAATTCAAAACAAACAAAAAGTTATATCCAAAAAATGCTGTCCAAAATCACTATTCCACGCGGACGAAGTCGCGGGCACAGCTAGTACAAAATATACTTCTATGACTCTTAAAAAAAATACTTATATAAATGATTCGTATTTTATACAATAAAATCTAAGCTAATAAGATTATATAATATTATAATTTATTTTATGAAGAAAATAGCTCGCAATGCTGGCGTAGGCACATTTGCTAATTAATTTGTTTTTGTTCCAGGTAAGCTTGTTTGGACACAGAGTTCTGTTTATACTACGCTCGAATTGGTTACACAGGTGCGTTATTACTGCAAGTCAGTATACGTATATAATTATTATTCTATTCACAAATGATGAAGATCACAATTTGTCCAACACATAGTAAAAATAAATAATCAATTTATTTTAAATCTTTTTACGTTAATGCGAAATTGCAAAATCATCAAACATATTATAAAGCATAATATTTTATGAAAAATGAATTGCCAAGCCTGAACCTTTTTCTATTTTTTAGATCGAATACGGGACACAGACGGTTATTTTGTGGTGATAAAAATTAAATAAGACATATGTTATTGTATGAAATAAAAAGTTAATATTGAGAAGGTATAAGATTCATAATTTCAGTGGACAGACATTTACTGTTAAACAAAAACTCCTCTAAGTATTTTTACTTTAGCTATGCCTGAGCTCTCCCGTGACATTTCCTGCCACTTTTACCAACAAAATATTACATTTTAATTCGTCGTAGTATATTCTTACATCTTCTTACTATATTGTTGAGTGTCTCATACAGAAATGGCACGAGTCACTACGCTTGTTTGATAGGCGACTAGGGACATATATATACCTATCGTTTAAATAAAATCTCCTCATAGGGTTTTTCTTCACCGTAAACCAGTAATGTTCCACATATAAACTTAGAAAGCAAATTTATGACGTTGACAACATTACATTTGTATTTCCCCGACTTCGAACTTATGATCTCGTGAACAGATATGAGATTATGCTTAAATCATGTTTGGCTATGGTATATAGTATTAATAATAATTTAGTCAGTACAATCAATCGTTCTAGATAGAACGATATAGGGTTATGTTTTCACCAAAACAATCGGCTTAATACCAAAACAAAGAGTCACATCTTGACGATAAATAATTAGGTCAGACGAGGGTCAAGTCTGGTCAGAAATGAGCAGATAACCCAGCACGCGTTATTGCGACGTCACATCTTATACCGAACACGTATCTATATTATTGAAGTTTATCTAAAACGCTAAACTATTCATAGGGTTGTGTTAGTACTTACTATGGATTGGGTTACAGAGGATCTACTTACATTGGCTAATATAGCTTATATCTAACAGCCCTTACGCGCAGTGCAACCTTCCATTACATAATATTAATAAAGTTACTCTTGAATAAGCTACCGTTATTAGATGCTACTTTAATGCAGGATTGCAGTTTAAAATAACTACTTAACGGTAACTTATAAAGTCCTAACTTGTATTTAGAAGACTTCGCTGAAGTAAATAATGCGTTGGTGTTTCTGAATTGCTACGACATATAATTGTTTGAACCTGGCTGCAAGACTACACTAAGTTCATAATAGAACCTTTGGTAAGTGGCGAACGTTCCAAAAGAACATAAGCCGCGAGTGTTATTTACCATCAGACGGGTCGTTGGCAGGCAATATAAACCTATCTATCGTCTGCTTACTGGTAAAACATGATAAATGCATTTTTTATCTAGAATGATGCATATGTATGCATACACCTGTAATTTCGATGCTTTATCTACTGGTAAAACAGAATAACTGCTAGGACCGTTTAATACAAAGATACCTTAATTAACAATATGGTAAACGACAATAAAATAGTAATAATCATTCAGATAAACAGAGGTAAATCGCCTTACCATCGAAATAAAACTAAACAGCACGAGTAAAGGACGATATATCACTTTACGATTCTTTCGATGTAGATGTGGTATTTACGTACCTATGAAGTTTAAGCTAAGCTAAAATAAGTTAAATTCATTTATTTATGTTTGTTGGCTAAAAATACAGGTAAAAAGATATAAATTTATTTAATGTTTTTTGTTGACAAACCCGTGCTAGATAATGGTAACTAGTAAAACATCATAAATGATAAAGACCAGCGAATGATGAAGATTCTTCTGAAGAATGAAAATCAATACTATGGATGATTTTCATACTTCAGAAGAATTTTTAGAACTAAATTTATTTGAATAAGAGCTTTATGATCGATATTACAATAAATACTGTCTAATTGTTTTAATAAATTGGTATTTTCATTTCAACATTTTAATAGTAAGTGCATAATGTGTTTAAATTCCTACAAGTAAAATGAGATAAATGCAGAATTTCACCCAATAATTCCATGAATTCATTCTATACGCACAACTTTTCTGATGTAATACCTAGCTTTTACCATTATCTTGTCGTTTCCATTCAAATGACTGAGCATTTATGGCAAATAAAGGTACTAAATCTGTGTTTTTCAATTACAAGTAAAACCAGTTAAGTGCATGCCCTAGGTCAATAATAACTGATTTACTGCCTAATTTTCTGAAAAATGTGTTGCTTTAATTTAATTGAGATACATTTGAATATTTTATCTATAATTTGGCATTAAAATATTTTAATGTTAGTTGTAAATCGATGAAACTTTCAAAGCTTAAATCTCAGTTCAAGGAAATGTGCAGTTAACATACTTTACCAGTAAGCAGACGCTATGTTCTATGTCCTAAGATCTGTTTTACGGCACATTAACTGACTATAGGACACAATTAGTAAGACGTCGAGAAAATGTACTTCATTAAAGAAGAATGTTCGCGAGTCAAGACTTTTCTGCAATGTTCTCGACTCAGAAAGTTCTCAGAACATTGTGAATTGAAAATTGAATAGTTCAATATTAAAGCTTTCTTTTGAGATCAAGATGAACTTTGCTACTACACTACTTAATTGACTAATGAAAATTTTATAACAATTTATCTGTAGGTATAATATTATGTTCTCGTGAAACATGCCGTCAGCAATTATTTATAATAGTTTTCATACAGTGCTGCTTTTGCAGAAACTTTACAAACAAACAAAAATTGTAGTGTGTTCGATACAAAAAGCTATGTCGCTAATTATGCGCTAATAAGTACTGGCGAGGTTTAACGTCATTTAAGTATCAAAAAGTTTACAGGCAAGGCATGACAATAAATGTGCCATGGTCTGGGGAGAGACACTACACAAGCAGGAAGTTTTCGAGCTGTAGCCCCATCTGTGCATCTTCTCCTTACTTCAGCCGACTTGAGTTTGCAGCCTATTTAATGACTTCCATGTGGGCCAAGCAATGTCAGTGGCATAGGTGACGCTGTACGAAATCTCTCATTTCAGAGTTTTAGTCTGGATTCAGCGGCATTTGTGTTCAAAGCGTCCACTTTTTTATGAAGCTATGGCGGCTCTATAATCTTTGGATAACCGAACCGATACATGGTTGTATAATGGTGTCGCGGATCAATTTCTATTTTAGACCTTCCAAGAGAAATGGCCACCAATGGCCAATGGCCAATGAACAATCGCGAGTTATTAGAAAGTTAAGAAATACTTACCAGTCCGTGTTTTTATTTTTGAAAATTATCAAAACGGTTTTTGTTTAAAACTACTACAGAACACACAACACTAGCATTAACTAAAGTTTAATGTAATAGTGAGCATACTTCTTTATTTGTTTTAGGATAGACTTTAGTTTGGCCAGATTCTTGTTACAAAATCTTATTGCAACAGATATTTTATAGTCTCATCCACAACTGTTGTGAATGAGACAATAAAATATCTATCTGTAAACGTATTACATTACACTGTTACAGTGTAATGTAATCATTGGCAAAAATATTTACCTACAAAACAGTATCTGTAATGCAAAGTGAATTTCAATGCGAAGATTAATTCTTACACCTAAGTCATTCCACATTTGACTTTCTATTTCCTTTGGATTGTGCATTGGTATCCTGCTGGATCTTCGTTGCGGTAAATGAGGAAACTTACTTCCTTGACTTTGTCTTTGTTAAGTGGGATACTCGCCGATTGAGAGTTCATTTCACGCCCGCGCTTAGTTCCAATATACGTCTGTGCGATAATAGACAATCTTGATTATTAGAACTTAATAAACGATATTTGATGTTAATCGATATGGGATTGGTTTGCTCTGGAACTTTCTATTATTGTAGGAAAGTTTAAATAGAATTTCATGTAACAAATGGATAACAATAGCTGTTGATATGAAATGGATAGTATGTAACTTTGCCTAGCAAGTTTATACATTATAGATGTTAATAAATTGATAAAGCCGTAAAATCTTTTAAGAACCCTGTCATAAAGTCTAAAATATGATAAAAGAAAACACTAAACTTCAGTATAAAAATTTAAAAAAATAAATTATGAATTTCTAAACACATGCTGTGTTTTATAAATAAACTTAATTACATTGGATACAAGCTCGAGACCACACGAAGAACTTGAAGTGCAATAAAGCTTATAAACAGCATTCTTCCAAGTTTACTTATGTAAAAAAACGAGTTCCGTAAACAACAACATTTTATAAGTCACTTTCCATCTAATAAGTTTCTTATTAGAAATACGCCACTATCAAACAAGGAGCAAATAAAACGTCTTTTATATGTTTTTATATTTAAAGTTACAATAGCGTATGTGTTGCGAGAAAAGCAATGTGTATGGTAGGTACCTGCTCAAAGAAAAATATTGCAATAGGTACCGTAGTCGCACAATTTTCCAACCATTGCTATTTCATATAGTGCATACTTCGTTCATTTGTTCCAGTTTTTGTAGACGGTTTCATAGCGTAAATATTCATGCTCAGCGGCTGTCATAAATATGTAAACACTTTTTACTTTTTAACCAGTACAAACACTGGCGGGTAGCATTTTTGGCCTATGAATCTTAGTTATCATCGGCAACAAATTTACGACGTATAAATATATACTTAGGTATGTAATATGACTTTAGTTAGTTCAGTGTTATAACCTTCGATGTTCATAATGTAACAATGTTGCGTAGTCCTATTATTATTACAGCGTTAACTGCTTATCATGTGTTTACATTATGTTTATAAATGATGAACCCTAAAAAAACATTATGATTGTAAACATAAACTTTAACAAGTCAACAAGGCCTCACAAAAACCTAATAATCATATGCAGTACCTACGTAACAAACAACAATACACATTAAAATCTGTGTTACGTCATACTCGTTTCTTTATCGCATAAAGAAGATTTAAGCGCGCCGAGTAACTTTAAAGAATGGAAGTTTGTGCATAAATTGAAAGTTTGGGAAATAGGACTGCGCAAACGGCAACTCTATCAGACCACCTGCGTCCAAGATCTGGGAATTTAGATTAGTGCATCACGAGTTGGCGTATTCGAGAAAAGGCAACCGTCTCTCAAAGTTTTCTCCCGCGGAAATCGTATAAATGTTAATGAAAGTCAGACGTCTCTAATGAGATTACCGCTCCCGTGAAATTGGATTCGCGTGGGACTTCTTTAATTTTCATTCAACGTGAAAATTAGGTAGATTCGAGCAACTGCCATCTGAATGATTCACATTGAATGTCTATAGGTTAATAATTGAATTAAAATATTTCTTTTATTTACGGCCTATTGTTTTTGCTATCTCGGAAAAATCTTGAACTTGTTGATGAATTACATTTAAATTCTCGATGAGTAATCTGCCAGCCCATGATAGATTGGCATTTATAAATCAACATTGTAAAACGATAACACAAATTACATATTTCCTTCAAACTGGCGTCTCGGTAAACATACCGAGACGCCAGTCAACATACATAGCGGTTCAATCAGTCAGAATCCACGGCACACGTCATGAATTTCACAGAGGTTCTGCAATATTCACCTTTATCATACGCTATACAAACTCACACAAACATATTTGCTTTCCAAACAAGTGTTACCTATATTTTAAATTCTTTTACTATGTATACCTACTATTTGTATTAACATATTAAGCATTTTATGACAAACAAAGCAACACTAACGTACAAGCAACACTAAGCGGAACAGTAGACTCCTATTTGGTCCAGAATGGAATAATGATTGAATAAAGATTTTGAATTTCGAATTTAGCATGTACAAGAGGCAAGGCTTGGCAGTTGGGTCTGTACACGCAAATTGAGAGGCGATCGGCTCAGTGCAAATTGAAAGCGCTTCCAAATTGCAGCAGACTAGTACCTTTGTATTTATAACCAGGCCCAGAGCGTCGAGAATCAATCAGGGTAATGGGGGTTTGTCCGAATCTACGAGGATTAGCCGCGGTGAATAGCCCTGGGTCACTACGGCAACAGACTTTCCAATCGCACAAAACCCTTTGTTGAATTGATTGAATAGCCTCTATCCACTCCCTTATTTGAATTTTGAATCGTGAGCATAATAGAAATCTGATAAACAAGTTTTGAATATTCTGCAAATATGCTACTGTATAAAATTATTTTAGAATTTACATTACAGTATTTAACATTGTCCACAAAGTTTCAAAGTGTAATTACATATTCAGTTCTGACTATGAAGTTATCGTCTACCTGATATTAGTCTGTGTTATAATGAAAATATATTTAGTTTACAGGGGATGCATACATTGCATTCTGTTTCTACTCATTTTAATGTACCTACTTAGATTCTAGTTAGGTATTTAATTTAGTAAGACTTGCATTGGCTCCGTACCACGATGTCGCTACGCTAAGGAAAGCGCTTTGAAGTGAGAAACCATAAGACAGAATAGCCTCAATGAAGTAGATAGCGTAGTACATGGACCTCAATACACTGTGAATCAAATAACAGGCGGTGGAGTCTAAATCTAAATGTTAATGTGGTTGATAGCTATAATGCACACAGTAGATATCATCAATATCAGTTTTGGATAGATATTGTTTGTGACTCCTACATTACAAACTACTTCATATTTTCTATTTTCTATCTCCTAGGTAGGTATAAATGTTATAGTTTCAAAGTGCAGCTTAGTAGCGCTTATGTCTACACAATAGTAGTACTGACCACGTAAGCCTATAACGTGACCTACACAAAGCATTTACAGATTGCGAGCGAGGCTGCGGTACGCCACAGCAGGGCACAAAGCTTTGGGAAATGTTCGTACCCACCGGGCCTAACAATTAGCGTAATAGACGTTTGACCGACCACCTAGCACTCTAGCCTCTAGGTACCATTGTAAATCACTACATACAACACAATATGCTCTATCAATTAGATTTTAGCTTACAAACATGTTTACCGTTTACTACCTTACTACTAATTTTAGCTAAATACATGTAGGTGATACAAAAAATACTTAGTAGGCAATCTTTTTGGAACATTTTGAACGAAGGCGTATTCAATGCAATTTTTTGTGAAATAAGCTCGGACAGGAATTACGTAAGTTGAGATAAAGTAGAAAGCGAGCTAACAATCTAAATGTTATAGCGAAGTAGATACATAATTGTGAGCTACATAGTAAAACTTTTCTTTGTCCGAAACAATTACTTTCAGTGCCGCTGCTTGCGTTTGTCTACACTAGGCTGGGGGCAATCGATATTGAGGACAGAGTAGTGTCGACATACGAAGGAAGAATGGTGTACAGTACTAAGCACAAGAGTGCTTATTTACAACACAACAACTACACAACGATATTTAGACCCAAAATAAGCTTATGATATAGATTGTGGTATGGGTTCTAGAATGCGGATAAACATACTTATATTTTTTTTTATAAGTATGTTTTTTATTGTAATGTCCCATTCTGGTACGCCCCCGGCCGGATCGCACCCAGATGTCTAATTTAAGTTGAACTCTTTTCAATATGGTCGACTATATTAAATAGGGACATCGCCCTTGCTTCGCTTCGGTATAAAAAGTTTCACTTGGTCTCACAGAAAACGCCTACATATAATATGGTTGCAATATCTACGTCTGCGAAAAATTCACTTTTGCTATCTTCTTTGTATTGCAGCTGTATCGAAGCGAGAGCGGACGTCGTTTAGTAATATACAACGTCCCTTGTTCACCATCAAGATGTAGGTACATCCAGATGTATTTTATCAGCAAGCTGGTTTCTATACATATAATATGGTCGCCATATAGTATAGAGAGTTTAACATAAATTGGACATGTGGGTGCGTCCTGGCTGGTGGCGTACCGGAATGGGATTCTAACGGCCGGTTCCACAATAGGGATCGATATTAACCTAACGATATTTTACTGTCAACAATCTGTGTATATTTTGTTTATTTTGTAGACTGAGAATCGCAACAAAATGAAGGAGAATCATTACAATAAATTATAATTTTCGTGAAATATTTATCCTTAAACATGTTTAGTAATGAAGTCAAAATGAACTCATAAAAACTTCGTTAATATGCGTCACAAGCCGTCGCTTTTTATAAAATCTAAATAAAAAATGCGATTTACAAGGAGATTTAAATGCGACAAAACAACAACACTAAGCTTACCCTCACTGCCATTATGAAGTCTGGGCGTCCCGCCTTTGAAATACATCGTTTGCAGAGTAACCATCCACTGGAGGTCCGCTTTTAAATTCACGATAGTTCTAACTAACGGGTGGCGCAAAAGTAAAGACCCTATTTGGTTCAGCTATAACATTTTTTCTAAATTAGAAAACTAGATTTAGATTTTTTTAAATGTATATTTGTGCCATTAAATTTCGTACCATTAGGATTTAAAGATGATGTCTTTTAAATGGTGACCTCCAGAGTTGATACACATTTGAGCCCTATTTATGACATTTTGCATAACTTGCCGTAACACTTCCTGCGATATGTTCGTTATTTCTTGACGAATGTTTTCTTTTAGAGCTGCGAGAGTCTGTGGCTTGTTCACATACACCCGAGATTTCAAAAAACCCCAAAGAAAGAAGTCTGGACTGGTCAGATCGGGTGATCTTGCAGGCCAAGGCAAATCGCCAAAACGAGAGATAACTCGGCCTGGAAAAGCGTCCCTCACTAAGTCCATAGTGTCGCGCGCTGTGTGTGCCGTAGCGCCGTCTTGTTGAAACCAGATGTGCTCCAGCCCCAATTCGTCCAAACTGGGTATCAAAAACTCACGTAACATGGTTCTGTAGCGTTCTCCAGTGACAGTAATCGCATTGCCTCCAGCGTCTTCGAAAAAATAGGGTCCGATCACTCTGTCAACACAGATGCCACACCATACAGTAACTTTTAGTGGGTGTAGAGGTGTTTCTTGAATAATGCGCGGATTATCAGTGCCCCAGAACCGAGTATTCTGCTTATTGACATGCCCTGAGAGATGGAAATGCGCTTCGTCACTCATAACCAATTTTGAAGGAAAATCATCCTCTTCAAGGTTGAGGTTTATGACGCGCTGGCAGTAATCTAGACGAGCTCGGTGGTCAGCAGGCAGCAGCTGATGAGTCATTTGAGTTTTATACGGGAACATCTTTAAGTCTTTCACCAAAATACGCTGCAGGGTCCGTCTGGAAATGCCCAATTGCGTGGCACGTCGCCTCGTTGATGTTTCTGGACACTCTTCCACATCTTCGCGCACAGCATCGATATTTTCAGCTGAACGGCCTGTTCTTGGTCTCCCAGACTTAGGTCTATCCAATGTTGAGCCAGTTGCTTCAAGGCGTGTGGCAAAGCGTCGAATTGTGCGACCAATCGGTGCCGGACGGTGGGGAAATCGTCGACGAAATTCACGTTGTGTTCTTATCACTGATGAATTATTCCGTAAGAACATTGACACAATTATTCCACGTTCTTGGGGAGTAAAACGGTCCATGTTTATTTTCAGTGTATTTTACATTTGTTCTCTACACAATTTTCAACAACAGAATGACAGAAAATGTCATATATAAAAAAAAAAGTATTTTCTTTAGTGCCAGTACTTTTGCGCCACCCAGTAAGTGTTAAGTGTTATATTAATGATTACTCCTCTGTAGATCTGTCTGATTTCATTTATAACAAGCTAGGTAGCAGGTTGCAGTTAATTAATAATGTATTATAAACGTGATATATTGTGAAATTTAGTTCTAAAGCTAAACTAAAACTCGCAGGATCTGGGTCTCCTTAGATGGCGTAAGGCTCAGTTAGAAATTGCGAGGAACTAATACAATTGCAACTGAAAACGACGACGGTCGGTGAAAGTTTATAATCAATTCAATCCAGTAATGTTACGTTGTTTGTTGAACTCGTTGTTTAGCAACAAGAAAAGTTTTCTGTTGACGTTTACGCTTCCCGCAAAAATGTTCGTAAATGTTTTTAATAAACAGTATGAGAGAACAAACTTCTAATTTAGCTCATTTGGGAAAATTATGGTTTGATGTGAATTCCGCTGGGTGCGAGTTATAAAATACGGAAACATGTAATAGATAAGTATAATTACTTTTGGTACGAAGTGTAAAGAAAGAATGAAAATGTTTTTTATTGATTATACTAAGTATATTCTAACATTATATAATTTAATACATATAGGTATATTTTTTTTTCAAAAAAATAAAGTTTCAAGAATGTCTGAAATTGTGATATCTATCTGTATCAAGATTTTAGAAATTTTAATATTTGTTAAAAAAAAACAATTTAGTAACAACTTCTAAGCATTGTAGTCCTTAAAATATTTTTAATTAGTTTAGTTTTATGTAGTTACTGCTTACCTTTATTTCAGTCGAAAAACGTTCATAGCTGGTTATAGGGTTCTCGAATCTTCTATATTTGATCGATTTTGACCTTACATTACCGTCCCGCGACCTTTAAAAGGTGAAAGAGAATAAAGGCGTCTGTCTTACTTGTGGGAATCTGCCTACGCTGCATCTTTTGGTTCATGGTCTTCAATGAAGCACACACTTCTTAAAACTGTTAAGTACTGTAAAAGTTCTTAAGAAAGTAGTGACTATCCTAACCTCGAGGATATGTTATTCGGTATTTATTTATTTTAAGCTATCATTTCACTGCAAAGCAATAGCTTCTTTAGAATCCTTCCAGTCTCTTTCTCTCTCTGTTCAAAAATGCCTGTGGTAAATCCTTCCAGTAACTTTGTAACTCAATCCAATTAGGTACTTTTTGGATCTTTTTTGAACTTCTAACGTTTTGTGGACTCCACTTAATAGTGCGCTTTCCCCGCAGCTTGACATGCGGCAACTTAAATGAGACCAGCTAAATACCTGGCTGGCGGCTTTCTAACTAACGTCCACGATTTAGATTTTGAAGCGCAGTACACTTATACATTATCGTCATACCAGCCCATTATTATCCCTCTTCTCATACAGAGAAAGCATAAACATTTAACCGCCACGCTTGCTCAACATGGATTGGAAGTTTTAGACATTTTGTTTCATACATCCGTAACTAAATTAATAATATATTGACATAATATTTATAACAATCTAGGCTACTTTTGTTCATCAGACATTGTATTGTCAAATTCGTGACGAATTTATTGATTGATTCCGTTAAGCCGAAACTAAACTCAATTTGTCCTTATCCCACACATTTTCTGTGTATTATTTAATGTATTTTGTTTGATAAGATTTTCTGATGCGTGTTGTACTTAGTGTCAATTCAGTATTCAGAATGAGTTTTGCGTTTGCGGTTTGGCGGTGGTTGACTTTAGTGAAATAAAAATTGTTAATTTTTGTTGATTATCGTTGCTATACGATACCGTACTTATCGACGGTAACCGACTTACCTATTAGCAAATATATTTTTTGCTAATAGGTAAGTCGGGCAATTTTAAATTTGACTTCATTTTACTTAGTTTCGTTATACTTTACTTTTTGCATTCTCGTTTATACAGTGAAAAGGAAATTGTTTCTGCACAAGAGAGTTCGTAGTTTTTACTATTTTGAAAATTTACTCGGTTTTCCCCACGGGTAGTCGTTAGAACTTCATATTTTTGCTCAAACTCGAGTGCTGAACAAAGGATTGTCATAACAAACACAGCTAGACCTTACGTTTTTGTGTAGCCTATCAGATTCCAATTGAACGGGATATTCTAAGTGTAGGTTGCTGTTGCTATACTTTTTTTTATTATTTAAAACAGATCAAAAGCAACAAGCTGTGCCACGCAAGAAAACATTGAAAAAATTTTACAAATTAGGTACACCTACAAATAATTGTGGACCACGGGTAATGCTCGCAATTAAATATCACAGCGTTTCCTGTATATTAAGAGTATAATTAGTTGCTTACTTACTTATTAATTATTTATTTTACGTACCGAATCCTGTAAAATTGGTACAGTAGCTACCAAGTTTCATCAATTTTCTTCATTTCTACTCCAATTAGATTTTTTCATATCCAATAAATACAGTAACATGAAGTGTTAATCAATTAATTAAGTTTTCAAAGTTGTTGAGGTATCACCCGGCGTAATGAGTTTATATCCTGCCAGTTTAATAGGAACTTACCTCACGGAACCTACCAATACAGACGACGTTTTGACAGTTGCTGTATACAAATTCTCATGCGGTCTCAGTTTCAATTTCAATCCTCTCCGGGTCGGTTAAAGTGATCTTGCTTAAAAAATCCCTGTACCTGTTAGCCCGGAGTTTGGAATTGTGTACAATAAATAATAATAATAATAATAAATGGTTAACATAGGTGGCGAAATCTATACATATAATAAAAATGGAGTGTCTGTTTGTAATATTGAAATAACCGTTTTTACTACATGTATATGAAATATAAATACGGTATAAAAATACATTATTTTAAATTTTTGCTGTCTGTCTGTCTGTCTGTCTGTTTGTTCCGGCTAATCTCTGAAATGGCTGGACCAATTTTGACAGGACTTTTATTGGCAGGTAGCTGATGTGATAAGGAGTAACTTAGGTTACGTTTATTTTAGAAAAATCTTTAATTTTAGAAAAATAAAGTAATGTTGATCGACTGTTAGGTGGTAAGTCCGCCGGGTCAGCTAGTCTAAGCTATGTACTGTGTATAACTGCCACGCTGAGGTCGCGTGTTCGATTCCCGCTCAGTGCAAATATTTGTGTGCATGAACATGTCTATTTGATCTGGGTGTTTCTATGTATAATAATATGTATATATTTACAAAAGAAAAAGTATTTAATTATGTATACCCGCATTCAAGAACCCATAACACAAGCTATATAAATATGCTTACTTTGAGTCTAGATGAATGAATGAAAGAATGAATGAAAGTGTTTATTCATGGTAAATACCTAACCTAAGTTTTACAATATTTTTACTTCTGCCAAACTGCAAAGCAGTTTGTTGGCAGACGTAGCTCCCGACATAATTGATTGCTTATACTATCAATGCACTTCATTATACACTTTCAAATAAAATAAAGAAAATAAAAATTACAAAAATATAAAGATTAAAATACATCAAATAATTAAAAAATCATAAAAAATTAAAGATAAAATCACAAAATAGAAAATTAAAAATACGAATTATGTACCTTTAATTAATTATAGGTATCCATAATTATATTAATATTTAACTTATGTATTTAATTAATATTTGAATTTAAATTATATTATTATTAAATCTAATAGGGAGAAACTTTGATGCTTTGGATTTAAATGCTGGTTTTGAAAGAGAATCATTATCGATGTCTGGGCGTTGTGTGTAGTAAAAAAAAACTAATATTGACTGTCTCTGTGGTACTGTGTACGAATTACCACGCAGAGGTCTCGGGTTCGTTCGATCCCCGGATCGGGTAAAGTGATATTGACTTTTCTGTCGAGAAATTCTCAGTATTAGCCCGGAGTCTAAAACTGTACCCGGTATATTTATGGCAACGGGCTACTTCTCCGTTTTTTTATAATGTTGTTGCCATAACTTTGTCTCTTTTCTGTGTGAATACAATTGAACCTATCACGTCGTTTATACTTTTCTCGGAGAAAAGATTAGATTTTTGTATGTTGGTTGCAATTTAACTCAAAATATACGAAACCGTTTTAAAAAAATCTTTTACATTTAGAAAGCTACAAATATGACGGGTAACATAGGCTATATTTTATTATGTTTAGCATATTTTTCAATCATTTGAAGAATTTTAATATTTAAAGCGTCTTTGTAAATCTGAATGATGCAATCAACACTATTGCAATGATATTTTCCGTGAAACGGAATGAAACTTTTAATACCGAAGCTAGGGCGAACCTCTAGTATTTTATATAAAACCTATTTATTATATAGCTTATTAATGTATACATGGCTGCCATTTACTTATGTTACGTGCTCTGCCTACACCAATTCCGCTGAATAGCGTGATGGCATATTTATTAATTATTATAATCGTCGGATATGTTGCAATGCCTAAATTGCTGAGTCCACGCCTCGTGCCGCAGCTGCCTCGTGCATCGTTATTACCTTATCTTGCTAAAACGACTCCTCGTGTCGTCAACGCCCAAAAGTGCTGATTTGGACTATTTAGTTAATTTAATTTAATTAGAAATAAAGATTGGTAACACACTTCGATTCTCACATCGGTCGAATATAGACTTAAATTAATTATAAGTTTAATTGTAATACAGTAATAAATCTTTTATTAAATTAAATTCGGTTTTTTTTAAGTCCTCCGGCTGTCACCTTCGTAATTGGCGCAGTCGGTAGGATAGTTCGAGGCAGTGCGCGACGCGTATAGATTTCCAAATATCGTTAATCTGCTCGATAGTCACTGTCGGTATTCTCAAATACATCATCGAACGTCCGAACTAAAGAAGACACAGCTGAGGACCAGTATCCAGCAATCGATACCTGAAGAACCGAGAAAAATATGTATATGTAAGTCCTTGAAATATTCTTTAAGTGTTGCTTCCTTGTCCTATCTTTCCATTTAATCATTCAAGATTTTTCACCCACGGAAATTTGGAGACCAGTCTGTCTCTTCCAGACAGACAAGTAGACATAAAGAAATAGATTCTAATAGAATATTAGACTCGGATAGTTTAGAATTAGATACTTTATTTAATAATTCTAAGATGGCTTATAATCCCGATATTATATATAAAGCATTACGACCAGTGCCGGAATTTGATGGCAATCCGAATGTTCTTACTCGTTTTATAAAAATTTGCGATCAAGTCGTATTACAATACGTGAAAAATGAGCCGGGCTACGAGTTAAGTAACTTAAGTGTAATTAATGGTATATTAAATAAAATAACAGGTTCCGCCGCACGTACAATCAACTCATATGGTATTCCAGAAAGTTGGTTAGGGATTCGAGATGCATTAATTAATAACTTTTCTGACCAAAGGGACGAGACCGCTCTTTACAATGATATGTCCTTATTAACTCAAGGAAGTAGCACTCCTCAGGAGTATTACGACAAATGCCAGACCCTTTTTAGTACCATAATGACTTATGTTACTCTACACGAGAATATTTCAACTACGATTGACGCCAAACGCGATCTTTATAGAAAATTAACGCTGCAATCATTTGTTAGAGGTCTTAAAGAGCCTTTAGGGTCCCGTATACGGTGCATGAGACCCGAGACGATAGAAAAGGCTCTGGAATTTGTTCAACAGGAGTTAAATGTCATGTATTTACAGCAACGTAATGCAAATATTCCCGAGCGACGTAACCCGACTACAAATCATTCGCAATTTAATGTAAAAATGCCACCCGCGGTCACTATGACCACGCCGAAACCTTTTAGTTTCCCTAGCCTAGGGCCTAGCTGGCATAAACCTATGCCTATGCCGCAGCAGCAGCAGCAATGGAGACCAGGTTTTCATCAGAATCAGGTACCGTACCGTGCTTCTAATTTGCCCAACCGTACTCAACAAATGTTTCGCGCGCCCCCGCCGAATTACAATCCCCAAAGCAACTTATTTAAATTACCTAATAGGAATATCCCAGTACAAAATAACGGACCGAAGCCGATGAGCGGTGTTAGTCACTTTACGCCTAAACCACTAGGGTTTCCAGGACACGATTGGCATAGATCCGGGAATCCGCCACCTACAAATTATTTTAAAACCCGTGAATTGAATTTTAATGAGATGACAGGTTATGACGAAAGTTATAATTACGGCTATTACTATGAGCAACCTGACTGTTCTTACACTTATGACTATAAAGACTTTTACGACTACAATTACAATGAACCTGACTATTTTTCGTACGAGCAAGACTGTGTTCAATATCAGACGTTTAACGACGCTAACTGTATTGAACCACCACAACCTTCCACTTCTACCAGTAAGGAAGAGAAGGAGAAGGATTTTCACATGGATCAGGATCAAAAAAGATTAAAATAGAATTAAATATATTATCTAAACGAGAGTTGCGTTATATACAAATTTCAGATCCGCCACTTAAGTTATTAGTCGATACTGGCGCTAATCAGTCCTTTATTAGCCCAGAAGCGGTGGAAAAATACTTTACACACATACCATTAAATTATGACCCTTTTGAGGTAACGAACGCGCGCACAACTAGTATGCACAAGCATTCTATTACTATACCAAATTTTCCTGAATTTAATAACCATTTAAATGTTAAATTTTTTATATATAAATTTCATAATCATTTTGACGGATTGTTAGGTTTAGATTTACTTGACGGAGCGCAAATTGATCTTAAAAATAATTACTTAATTACAGATTATACTACCATACCTATTCGTTTCTATCAGTGTAAAAGGCCCAGTTATAGAGAAACTATTCCAGCTAACTCGTCTAAATTAGTTAACGTACCTATTTACCGCCCTGACGGTGATGTTTCGATAATGCAACAATTATATTGTAATTGCGTGATTCACGAGTGTATTACTCGAGTTACAGATTGTACGGGCATTATAGAAATTGAAAACCTGACCGATCGCGATGTCTGTATCACATTTGAACGCCCTTTACAGGCCGAGTTATTTAATACTGAGTGCATGAGCACTAGACATGACCCGGAGCGTGTAAAAAATGTCATATCTAGATTACGTACTGATCACTTAAACGTTGAAGAAAAAATTAACTTAGAAACTTTATGTACTCGTTTTGCTGACGTGTTCTATGTTGAGGGAGAGCCCTTAACCTTCACTAATAAAGTAAAACACCGTATTAGGACAACTGATGAACTCCCCGTTTACACTAAAAGTTACCGGTACCCTTTTATTCACCGCCAAGAAGTAAGAGACCAAATCACTAAGATGTTAGACCAAGGTATCATTAGGCCCTCCGAATCTGCTTGGAGTTCACCTATATGGGTAGTCCCCAAGAAGGCGGATGCCTCAGGCAAGCAAAAATGGAGAATAGTTGTAGATTTTCGTAAATTAAATGACAAGACCATAGACGACAAATATCCGATTCCTAACATTAATGATATACTTGACAAGCTTGGTAAATGCCAGTACTTCAGTACCCTAGATCTTGCATCCGGATTCTACCAATGCGAGATGCATCCAGACGATATTCCGAAAACCGCTTTTAATGTTGAGCATGGCCACTTTGAATTTTTGCGTATGCCGATGGGATTAAAGAATTCCCCATCCACTTTTCAACGCGTTATGGATAATGTGCTTAGGGGCTTACAGAACGACATCTGTCTAGTATACCTTGATGACGTCATCATATTTAGCACGTCATTACAGGAACATATCATAAATTTAGAGAAAGTTTTTAAAAGATTGCAAGAATCTAACTTTAAAATTCAGATGGACAAGTCTGAGTTTCTAAGGAAGGAAACTGCATTCTTAGGACACATCATTACTGCTGAAGGCGTCAAGCCTAACCCTGAAAAAATAATAGCCATAGAGAAATACCCTTTGCCAAAAACGCCTAAAGAAATAAAACAGTTTCTTGGATTGTTAGGTTACTATAGAAAATTTATTCCGAATTTTGCTCGCATTACCAAGCCTATGACCAAATGTCTTAAGAAATCTAACAAAATCACATTTGACGCTGACTATATTGAATGTTTTAATAAATGTAAGACTCTATTGACAAATGACCCTATTTTACAGTACCCTGACTTTACCAAAGAATTTATTTTAACGACTGATGCATCGAATGTAGCTATCGGCGCTGTATTGTCACAAGGCACTATCGGCTCAGATAAACCCATTTGTTATGCATCCAGAACTTTAAATGACAGCGAAACTAACTACAGTACTATAGAGAAGGAACTTTTAGCCGTTGTGTGGGCAACAAAGTACTTCAGACCTTATCTGTTCGGTCGTAAATTTAAAATACTCACCGACCACAAACCATTACAATGGATAATGAATTTAAAAGATTGTAACTCCAGACTGACTAGATGGCGACTTAAACTTAGTGAATATGACTATTCAATCGTTTACAAGAAAGGAAAATACAATACCAATGCAGATGCTCTATCACGAGTCGAAATTAATAATGAAGAGTCAGAATCAATGTTGGCTAATCCTTCTGAAAGGCCAGTCTCTCCCACAGGTTCTACTACAGCCACTGTACATACAAATGCTGAAAATCCTATATTAGAAATTCCAATAACAGACGAACCTTTGAACAAGTTTCACAGACAAATATGTATTACCATAGTAGGCGATATTAAGCGTAGAACGACGGCCACCAAACCTTTCGATACGCATACACGTACATTTATTCAGGTTTCAGAATCTAATTTAGAGCAAGATGTAATTAACGCTGTAAAAGAATATATCAATCCCAAAGTAAAAACTGCTATAAAAATTACGCCTCCTTTAGGAATGTATTCAATTATTCCCATTATACAAAGTCACTTTAAAAATTCAGCTATGAACTTAGTGTTAGTCAAATCAGAATTAGAAGACGTTAAAGAATATTTACGGCAACAAGAAGTTATAAAACATTATCATGAAGGGAAGACTAATCACAGAGGTATAACCGAGTGTTATCTTTCCCTTTCAAGAAAATACTATTGGCCAAAGATGAAAGACGACATTTCGAAATACATTAATGAATGCACAATTTGCGGACAAACTAAGTACGATAGGAATCCGATTAGACCACAGTTTAATATAGTACCTCCAGCTACGAAACCTTTTGAATTAGTACATATGGACCTTTTTACAGCCCAAAATGAAAAGTATTTAACAGTAGTAGATGTATTCTCAAAGTATGGCCAAGCTTATTATATAAAAGATGGTACAGCAATAAGTATTTTACAGGCAGTTCTTAACTATTGTACACATCACGGCCTACCGCTTACTATCGTAACAGATAATGGTACGGAATTCACAAACCAATTATTTGCAGAATTTGTTAGACTACATAAAATTAACCATCATAGAACTTTAGCTCATTCCCCTAATGCGAATGGCATAGTTGAGCGATTCCATTCCACACTCTTAGAACATCTACGTATTTTACGATTACGTCAAAAGCAGGAACCTATAGTTAATCTCATGCCGTACGCAATATTAGCTTATAATAGTTCAGTTCATAGTTTTACGAAGTGTAGACCTCATGATCTGATAAGAGGACACTTAGACCCAAGAGACCCCCTTGACTTTAATATTTCTGAACATCTTCTGCAGCAATATATTTTAACACACCGAGACCAGATGAAAACTGTGTATGATCTTATTAATAATTCTACATTAGCCGATCGCACACATATAATGGAAAATAGGAATAAAAATAGAGAACCTGAAGTAGAATATCAACCCGAACAGCAAGTTTTTATTAAGAACCCAGTAGCTGATAGGCAGAAATTAGCACCTCGCTATACGCAAGATACGGTTTTAGCCGATCTCCCAGTTCATATATATACATCTAAAAAGAAAGGTCCCGTTGCAAAATCTCGACTGAAACGTGTACCTAAAGGTTCAAAATTGTTACAGGATACTTCTGGCAATACTCATTCACCCAATACTAATGCAGGAGATAAAACTTGAAAGCTTGGACAATGGACCTGGACTTTTACCATTCAAACTTGGACGAGCGAGACTTGTTACCCACTACCATACTTTCCTGCAATACATTGAACTAACTGACATTGAAGATAGACTAAATTCAGTAAAGACTCAACTTGACTATTTTGAGACTAAAGCAGACAATCATTCACATTCCTTATATGAATTTCAAATTGCGCATTTAACAAATAAATTAGATAAAATTAGTTCACAACTAAAAACCCTAGAACCCGGTCGTAGTAAAAGAGGTTTAGTTGACGGATTAGGTTCAATCATAAAAAGCATAACTGGTAATCTAGACCATACGGATGCCGAACTGTATAATAATGCAATTAAACTTTTAGAACATAATGATGATAAAATAATATCGGAATTAAATGATCATATTAGTCTCAATAAAGTTTGGATGTCCCGGTACAGCAATATTCTAACAAATATAGTCAATAATCAATAGAAAATTAATACTACGTTAGGAATACTTTTAGATGAGAATATTAATACTAAGAATGATCTGGTTAATTACGCAAAATTTGCCCAATTGATCGCTATAATTAGCGAAAACATAGATGACTTATTTTTAGAGATAACTAGGATAGAAAACACTTTAGCTTTTATACGTGCATCAAGCACACATCATAGTTCTTTAGATATAGTTTCGTTAAGTAATATGTTAAACAAATTAAATCTAGTGTATAGTCCAGAGCAAATACTAGAAGCCGATTTAAGAGAATATTATTCAATAATTAAACCAGGCTACTACTACTCAGGAAAAAGAATTACTATAATATTTAAAGTTCCCTTAGTTTCTCCAAATTATTTTGAATTATATAGGTTAGTAATGGTCCTAAATAAGCTAGGTCATATCCTTATTCCCCCATACCCTTTCATAGCAACCAATGAGAAAACTTTCAAGTACATGGAGGCTGAATGCCCGAAGTTTAACCAGTACCATCTCTGCGAAGAAGAAATCAATCATCAACCAGGAGGACGTATCGATTGCATACAGAAGCTTATTTACAACCAATCATTAGACAAGTCATGCAGATTGACTAAAGTCACGCTAACTAAAGAAGCAATGGAACAGTTAGACGACCGACGGTACGCGCTTATATTTCCACAACCTACTAGAACAAAATTGCAATGTGAACGACAAGAATCTATTACTCTACATGGAAGCTATCTTGCCACTATTCCTCATAACTGTATTCTAAAAACTGAAGAATTTACAATTTCAAACGTCAACGATCGTATCAAAGGGCAGCCATTAAAGATAACTGAAATACCCATGGATCTGGATTTCACCAAAACAGCAATCATACACCTAAAATTGAACCCGGTACATCTGAAAGATCTGCGTGAAATTGAAGACAAGATTCTTACACAGAAAACAGTACAGATTGATCACCCTAATATCGACAACTCGCTTTATCATACAACTATACCATTCTATGCTATAATATTCGGTGCCATTGTACTGTGCGTTACACTCACTATACGACGGTATAACATTTGCACTAAGAACAGAAAATCTCGAGAAGATAAACCTGAAAAGCATCACTATGAAGATATACTGGCGAATCAACCAAGACACAGAATCAGCTGCCAGCAACATTTTCACTGAACGTGCTCAAATAGTTGCTGTTCTAAGGGGGGAGGTGTTACGTGCTCTGCCTACACCAATTCCGCTGAATAGCGTGATGGCATATTTATTAATTATTATAATCGTCGGATATGTTGCAATGCCTAAATTGCTGAGTCCACGCCTCGTGCCGCAGCTGCCTCGTGCATCGTTATTACCTTATCTTGCTAAAACGACTCCTCGTGTCGTCAACGCCCAAAAGTGCTGATTTGGACTATTTAGTTAATTTAATTTAATTAGAAATAAAGATTGGTAACACACTTCGATTCTCACATCGGTCGAATATAGACTTAAATTAATTATAAGTTTAATTGTAATACAGTAATAAATCTTTTATTAAATTAAATTCGGTTTTTTTTAAGTCCTCCGGCTGTCACCTTCGTAATTCTTATATAAATATTAAGGTAAGTAAACAATAAGTATATTGTACATTCAACTTAAATTGTTATTATAGTACCTATCTAAATACTTTCAGTGTAACTTTTCAGACGTTTGTGAGTCTACACACTTATTATTCATAGCTCGTAGAAGTCTGAAATTAATTCTGCTTATATAAATTAGACACAAAAATATATTTTCATTTTGGATATAAAGTTATAGGATTCACATGTTCACAGAACATCCAATTTACCTTATAACTAATTAACTTTCAATATTTGTAAATTGTTTGTTTAAACTTCAGGCATTATAAAACGGTTTCAGTTTGACTTTCAATTAACATTGTAATATTTCTTGGAATATGGATAAAGCAATTTCGTTATTGATTTTTTTTGAGTGAGTGACATATAGGTATCATCCCGTTTCATTATAACCCTA
Organism: Parascotia fuliginaria; assembly: GCA_963082885.1. Classification (NCBI taxonomy): domain Eukaryota; kingdom Metazoa; phylum Arthropoda; class Insecta; order Lepidoptera; family Erebidae; genus Parascotia; species Parascotia fuliginaria. The sequence goes on from OY720172.1 coordinate 15,480,962, forward strand.
GTGCAATTTCGAGGCATCATCTTCCACAGATAAATTTGTAGGTACCTAATGATTGATCACCGCGCTGCTAAATAATGCTGCTCCAATAAAAGTTAATATTGGTAATAAAGCTAATAATAAATAATACCAGCCTATTTACTGTCCCACTGCAAGGCAAAGGCCTCTTCTCATATAGAGAAGGTATGAGCATTAATCACCACGCTTGCTCAAGGCGGATTGGCAATTTCAGACATTTAAGTCCAGGTTTCCTCACGATGTTTTCCTTCACCGTTAGTCAGAAATGTCCAAGATAAACTTAGAAAGTACATATGATTTGTAAAATCACATTGGTACTTGCCCGGATTCGAACCCACTACCTCGTATTTACGAAGTGGGTGCCTAATCCACTGGACCATTTCGACTTAATAAAGCTAGTATTTTAGTTATTACGGAATGGTTTTTTTAGTATCAATAATCTATACTATTAGATAAAACGGAAAAGTTTGTTTATTTGTTTGAACGCACTTATCTCTAGAACTACCAGTCGGATTCATATAATTCTTTTTGCGTATGATAGTCCCGATCTTAAAGAAGGTCGCTACTGGCAACGGACGCAAAGCAGTAATTAAAGATGAAACCGTGCTGGAGGGAAACTAGTGTTTAATAAATTGATAAAGGTGAAGTGATGTACCAATAAATGACTGCGGCTCAGGACCGGTTAAACTGGATTCCATTCTTTTCAAAGATAGCCAGCAGTCAGTCTTCAGGCTGATGATGTGATATAAAAATAAATCCTTACTACCTACACGACGAAAGACGCTTATGTAAAATGTTATGTTCAACGCCGCAGCTTTGCTTGCGTGATTTATTAAATTGCACAATATCTTTATAAATTATAGTTCATTTCTTATTCAAATGTATGAGTTATGTTATTGTAAAGTCTCATTAAAATCCATTTAGTAGTTTTGAGTGTTAGGTTCAATTAATATCTCGGAAATGTAGGAAGTGGACGTACATACATTGTACATATAGTTAGCAATAGGTTTTAATTAGCCAAACAACAAATAATAAACACTCGAGAATACATAGATCAATAACTTAATAGTCTTGAACACAAGCTAACGCTTCAATAGTCCACAAGTGGCTTCGTTATTAGCAGACTATTAAATTAGAAGATCATTTTATTATTCTCTTAATAAGAACTATTTAATGAAAAGACTAAAACAGGTAGGTAGGTAATTAGTAAATAGTCTCATTTCTGAAAAATGTCCAATGCGGGCATAGATAGCAATACCATCTTATGCTCGCGTAATAGATTGTAATGGTATAAATAATAAGTTAGATTTCTAGACTGTTGCGAATACTGACTTTACTTTTCTATTTATTTTCAAGTTACTCAGAGTACAAGCCAATAAACGTTTTTACTTCAGATAACCGTCGACTGTAAGGAGTGAAGCTTTGACCAGCTTACCGTTTATTTAACAATACTATTCTTTCACAATATACCTTTTAACTTCACATTAAATGTCCGATTGTTATAAGGAAGTATTGCACATCCAAAGAGGCGGACACCCAAACAGCGCATTTCACGTGGTGCTGGCTAATTTATTGTGGTTAAGTGCACACAATAAATTTCTCAAATGGCCCGTGCTTACACCGACGAAGGCTGTTCGCTATTTATTTCCTAAGTCCGTGGTTTATTGTCGAACCTGCGGACACATTGTACTAGACAATGGAGCTTAGATTTGTCGCGTGATGTGATAATAAAAACTACGTAATACGCTTTATTTGTCGCTGCAATATACCTTTTACGTTGTTTTTATGGACACGCGTAAACTTAAGTCACCGAGGACGAAATATAGGTATGTTTACCTTTGACCTTTTTAAATGAAAAGAATGGCTAAGGGATGGGAGTAGGGTTCATCAAATTACAAAGAACGTGGGCTTCAAATTCGAAATACGTAATTAACAAATAAGTTACTGAAGTGAAAATTTTGATTAAAAAACTAATTGTTTTGACATAAGAATCGATGAGCCGATTCAGTAAACAATTACAAGCGGTTATGGAAGTTCAATGAAAGTAAACAAGGCAGTCATTACAAACAACGGAGCTCGTTAGAGCTAAGGATTAAGCGCGGATATACGGCTATTCATTACCTTTTTTGAATGTATGATAATGTAGGGAAATCAAATTATTTAAAATAAGTATGTATGGTAGAGTACAATAATTTAGTATGTGAATATCTTGAAAAAGGCATGTTTGTATTTGATTATAAATGTAATTAATGTGTGCCTAAGTCTAACACGCACATAACAAAGTCAATCACAAAAATAATAAAGAACGTACTAACATTAATTTATAAAACCCACTAAAAGACAATTAAATAAATTTGTCTTTTAGTTTAAAAAGTTAATGTAGTAAATATATAAAAAGTAAAATAATAATGTATAATGGTTTTAAAATGTCTAAGCTAGCACTTATCGTCCTCTAAGTGTTTTTTTATAAAAACAAAGGCTTGTGGAGTTAGGTTATTTTCTTGTCATCTCTCTAAAAGAGCATGTCGAGATTTAGGACCTTTGAAATAGAATCAAAAGCCTTTGCTTTTTTACTTTTTTCCAAACCGTCTTTCTATGTTTTACTTTCTTCTGAGAGTAGGTGTGATCTTTTTAGTAGTACTTTAATCCAGAAGAGAGAACCAGCTAAACTTAAGTTAAATCAATACGAAATAGATAACTCTGTAAATGAGTTACATAGTTAACAACGGGAGCGAATAATGTTTATAAAACTTTATAAGAGTGCCTACCTACATTTTAGATGCATATAAAGTGTCTTAATATGCCAATGTTGAGTGTTACGAAAAATTCGGAATCATATGACATTAGTTAAAAGCTTTATTTTAAGTTTTATTCAGGAAACATCATGTTATACTGAAGTTGTACACACACAAGCATTTCACAGAAACTCTTCCTTTTAAAGGTAAACATACACTCTCACAAATAGTTATAGCTAGGTCTTATTATATTTGCATGTCTACCTTTACATTTGTTTAAATTGAATTGTTATGCACTAGGCACAAGCTGTGCCTGTGTATAGACACATTCGTGTGACTCGACGACGTTTTTGTCTTTGTCTCTTTTTTGACATTGACATTTGTATCTCTGATGTCTGTACCTAATCACCATAAATGGGTGTGCGTATGACGTGTGTAGGTATCTTATATAAGTATGTAGATTAGAGGAAGTTACCAAATAACTTTTCTTAGGACCTAGAATATACTTACTTTAGCTATTAGCTCCTCAGGTACGGTATTGACGAGCTCAGTTTTCTTATACTATGAACTCTTAACTATTTTTAATATTTACAGTCTTAATTATGTCAATTACATGTTTTATTTACAGTCTCACTTTGCATGCTACTTGAAATTGTAACTTACAAAATTGTAATAACCTGGCGATTAAAAAGAGTGGCCTGAGTTACTTGCCAGTTCTTCTCATGCCTTACCCTACGTCTGCGAACTGGCTGTAGGTTAATTCGCAGGCATTTTGTAATTTTTAACGTTCTTATGTGTTAATTTAATTACGTAATCTATATTAAGAAATAAATTTTCATTTTATTTTCATTTCATATTTTCATAATCACTAAATATAGGCTGTTTTGTACAAAGTTTTGAGTTTATAATGAAATACTTTGATACAATAAACTAAAGGATGCTGCCAAAGTCATTGTATTTTATGAAACAGTAAATAATTCAAAATTGTTATAAAACAACGAGAATTTCATTTAGATTACTTGCCATTCAGTGAAATTGTAACAAAACCAACCACTTTTACCTGCCAAAACCTGCCCTAAATAAACCAAAGCCAGCCCGGACAACAAAAAAAGGGGAAGAACAGAAATTGTCTGGTAAAAGTATTCTCATTAATTTTAAATATGCAGTTTCTTCTTATTACCTGTTTGTAATAAAAATAAGAGGGTTTTGCAAAGCGTTAATAGCCAGTGTTAACGTCGGTATTTATGCACCGGCACGTTAACTAGACAACATTACACTGCAGTGCAAACTTTGCGTCTCAAACTTTATAATTAATGCCCTGTTTTATAATTTGCCCACCGTGTGCAGTATTAAAGTTGTGAAGTGATATTTCGGCCACTCGGTGCACAGGGCGTACTAGATTAGACAAAAGTTTGCCAACAAGCTCGCCAGAAGTCTGGTCTAACAAAATCAATAATAAGCACGAAACGAAATACTAAAATAATTAAATAATGAACAATTATACATTATCAAAATGAGCTAATGATTTCTGCTGCCGTTGTTACTAAGTAGCTATTATAATTATGCAAATGACTCATTATCGATGCACCATTATTATTATTTATTGCGTTAACATAATCCGAAATAACTTAGTTTAGGTTATAATACTTATAGCTTGATGTTATAATGAAAAAGCTTATATTATAAGTACTTGAAAAACTGACTGTGCTTTATGCCGTTATTTAGAAATAACATTTAAAATAACGTAAATTTGTTGCCAGATAGACTTTTTTTACCTTAAACTCGTGTTTACCGCAGTTATTTCAAACAAATGGCCGATAAACATAAAAAAGTATTATCTACATTTTAGTATTGCCGAAAAAGCAGAGTTGTTCCTATACTTTCTAGTACTGAAAAAACAGCACTTCAATAAAATAAACAAAAGGCTTTTAAATTGGAAGTGTTAAGCTTTGAGCCGTTGAATTGGACCCAAACTGCCTGTAACGTGGCTTTGTTTTTTTGCGCAAACAAAACACAATGATACAACATTTAAAAGAGTTATTCCACCTGATGCAACTTTGTTACGTCTCTTTCTGATTTCGTACATACTTAGTCGAATCGTTCATTCAACCTTTGAAACAGATGTTTAATGAGTAGGAATTGAGTTTAAAGATCTGCCTACCTATTTTCTATTAATTTTGTTTCAAAAATGACGAAAGTCAACGAGGAGTTTAACGTAAATTGTGTTTAAGTACGAAATAAATCTGTCATTTCTCTATAAAAAACCTATAAAACCTATAAAAAAGTGCAAGGTCACTAACTCACTCATCACGAAATCTATACTGTAATATAAACGCGCTAATCTGTGAAACCACCAGTCGAAATTAAATAATTATTTTGCGTTTGATAGCGTTCTTGAGGAAGGCTATGATGTAACATCACGCTACTGGACTGGACTGGAGCAGAGTAGTAAGCAGAGACGCAGATGAAACCGCGCCGCGGCAAGCCAGTATTATATAAAAGCGCAGGTCACTCACCCACTTACTCATCACGAAATCTCAGAAACTACAAGTGTTAGGAGTCCCAGATGCATATGGTTTCAATGGTTTTGATAGAAGGGTCTTCAAATTACTACAAAATACTTAATATTTAACCCTCGGTCCGTCGCGCTTTTTATTTAACATGGTTCGTCGCGTGGGGTCCTTGAAGGCCCCAACACTTAATAGCATAAAGAAATTATAAGTATTAGCCCGAATATTGTACGCAATTATAACTTTCAAATCAATTTACAATAAAACTAAAGTAAACAATTCATGAATATTTATTTAATTACTGATTAAAATGACAATTTAATTATAGGAACATATCTTTTTCTTACAGCGTCCACTTTTTAAAAATTAAATGAAAGAAATACAAAGTAAATTATTTATTTTAGACTTTTTTTAGCATTATAAGGGAACAAACAACTTTATAACATAAAATACATTTTTAAAAACAAAAAAATTACAAACTGTTACAAATCCAAATTATCCTTAAATTTATTGTTATGTGTTAAATAATAGTAATAAAACGTTTATTACAAATAGTTTTAGCATGTAATCATACCTACACTCTAAATCTTATTCCTAATCTTTAAATTTTCTTTTGTTTTTGTGTCGTTTTGACCAGGTATACAGCGTTGCCAACCTCATCTTCACCACCTTCTTCATCATCAAAAATATCCTCTTCCAAACACTGCCTGCATTGGTTTTGGACCTTACTAGTTAGTCATAGTAATAACATTATCTTTATCAATGTCAAAAATTAATTATAATTTACAATTACATATGAAATTAAACAAATTATAAAAATAATAAGTACACTTTAATTTTACTTACGCGGTTCGTCGCGTGGGGTCTTTCAAAACCTCTGTGTTTAAAACATGTCCATATCCTTCAGGCTTTATGCACGACATGAAGTTAACTATTTTCCACGTAAACTATAACCATATTTAGAAAGGTAAATGAAGCTCTGAACTGGTGTAACAGTTTTGAGTACTAAATAAATTCTGCATTTTTGTAATAGACCCCACGCGACGGGTCGCGGGTTAAAGAAATAAATTTGATATTAAGTTAATTAGGGTGAAATAGGGGGTGTAAGTTTGTGTGGAAAATGTGATGATGTAGTGATACTATTCTTAAAAAAGTCACTGAAGACGACAGAGCACGCTATCTGCAAGACCATATAATGATATATAATGATCTAAAGGAAAATAGAAAAAGCCTGCAGAGTTCAGACCTCATTGAAATGTTGATCAGCAGAATACATAAAAAAATACTAAGTTTTGAAAGCTTAAATTTGCAAAATAGGCTAAATGCACCGAAAGCGGAGGCTAAGATAAGACTTCTAAAAACTTTATCTTATGATACCAAAGCGAAGAAAGGACGGGCACCTAGTTTATTAATATATCAAAGAATGTAATTACCTGAGTCTTATAAGTCTATTCATAGATAGTCAGATTTCTTTTAGCTATATAGATAGGTACTATCAAGTTGAGCTCTAGTTAGCCACTGTTGACAATTAAAAAGATAATTAATATACTTAGTAATTTATTACATTCTTGATAATAATTTAAATTTATAAACAGTTGAATTAATTAAAAAAGTAATTAACAAGATAATATTAATGTCCATAAGTAATTACCTCTTACATAGTCTAGTACCTAAAAGATATAAAAAGAAGCAAATATTATATTTTAATGTTGATTGACAATTATGCCGACATCGTGAATATTTATAATATAAAATTGACGAACTTACTGACATGATACAAATTACCTTCTGTCTGTTTGATGCCATATTTAAAAGCAGTCATGAGGAAAAATGGAAATTATTTTTAAATAAAATTATACCTTCCTACTAACTTCAAAACACACAAAGCAAACTTCAGAAATAAACTCAGACTTGAAAACCAAACTAATATTGATCAGACTAACTAGTACAAGCTAATAATACACATAAATAATAGCTAGAAAATAGAACTATTGTTTCAAAAATTTTGATATTTTTTTATTTATGCAAATACAAATAAATATAAACAAATCATTTCTAGCTCATTTACTTCAAAACTTTGTGTAAGTAAACTCATTTTTAACATTACTGGTAATATTATTTAAATAAGCCATTTTTCACAACGCCTAATGGTACGTGAGTGTACAATTTGTAAATCCTAATATCTGACGTCATGTGAAAGAACACTCCACTTTTTCAACATCAGTCGGATGCGAGGGTCTACCATTTATAGACCCGCGGGAGTCCTTTGGACGGCAAATTGCTCTAGATGACTATTCAATGCGGTCTGCCTCCGGCTTCAAATTGCCTGTCAGAAACTCTCATAAAGCTTACATTCCGTGCAAGTTGAAACCAACTTATGTAAGCTGAAACGTGTCTGAATTCCTATATCTCCCTAAAGCTAACTCTGTTTTAAACCAAATGGAAACTTATGCTAGATAATAACATCGTTGAATAATACTCGCTTTTACTGTACAACAAACTTCGGTATCCTAATTGTTTTAATTTATTGACTCTGAAAGTTTTATTTATTAAATAAATCAAATCATAACCAAACTGGCATTTTCACAAATTGCGTTGCTTTTCTAACAACTGCCGAATTTGCCAAGTAAATAACAACTTTTTATTTGATTCCCTTTATTGTTTTAAATCGATTAACTGGTATAAGTTTGGGACCATTAGCGACCACGACATTTTGTAAATGACTCTCAGTTACATGAAATACGCGCTAAGTTTTTGGATTCTAAATGGAAATCAACTATGTACGTAAAACAACAGCACTTATCCAATGTTCGGAAGTTTTGAACCACACTGCTTCGTAATTTATAAAACAATTTTTATTATTTTCTCATTAAGCCAGTAGTAGTCAACAACAACACGCGTTAGGCCAAAAAAAATAAGTTACCTACTGACTTTGAAATGTAAGTATTTGGTTATTCAAAGTATAAGTTTGTTTTCAGAGATTTAACGTTGAACCTACTTATCTAAATTACTTAACCAACTAGCTCACACTTAATTTTCTTAATTATTTTGAGAAAAACCAATATAAGTAGATAGTATGCTATCGAATTGGATCATTTTATCCTTTTGATTTGATGTTACTGCTTGAATTTTAACCTTATATTTCGAATATACTCACTATCCCCCGAACTCTCTCTTAGTACCTACTTATTCGTTGTAGGCGATTGTTTCGAAGTAATCAGCTGTTACACAAAAGCTAGAGCACATCGAGAAAATTCAATCCAATTAGCATAAAACATCTGGCAAAGAATTTAGAGTTGGCTAGTTACGATTGGGATTGGAGACAAATGAAGCGGGAACAGCACTCGAGTGGCTGGGTGCTACGCCCTCAGCTCACGGAGATTCACTGATGAAATTACACAAATGCTAATGAAAGTCGGGCTGCTCGGGTTAGATTAGCGTCGTCACTGTGAAATGGGACCTGTTTAGGGGCCAATTTCGTTCCAATGAGGGAATTTGTTTCAACGTTTTTATTTCAAGAAAAGTATGCTTTTGTAGTCCACACGTTCATACACATTCCTTTGTTTATTAGGTAACAGACTTGATAAAAAGAACTATTAAACTTTTGAATAGACTTGATAAAAAGTTATAATAAATAATATAGGTAGGTAACCTAATTCTTAACTTAAGCCCTAATAAGAGTACTGTGAAGTTGTAGTCCCTATTAATGTTGTTAACTGATTTAAAAAAGAAGGAGGTTCTCCATTTCTCAATTATTATAAACTGATTTGGATTTTTTTTTATTTGAAAGGGAATACTCTGAAATTGATCCCTCCTTTTTTTTAAAGATTGTTTGGATTTTAGTTTTTATATTTTATACTTTTTATTTTAAGATTGTAAGTACATGAAGGTATAGTTTTAAAGTCAGATTTTGTTTTTTGTCTACAAATTAATTTTATTATTAAACATAGAGTAATTATGTTTAATTTGGTCTTGCCGTCAACTAAGTTCTACATATCTACCCTTGTATATAACTACACGCTGAAACTAATAATTCCGTCAGCAAATAATAACTTTTAATTAGACAGACAGAGAAAGAGACGGTACTAAAGAACCAAAATAGAAAAAAATCTAAAATGTTTTACAAAGGGACTAAATAGCATCATGCATGCACTCACGCATGAGGTCTTGTTACAAATGTCAGGCGCTGACATTTACAACTAGTTTTTATTGCCCGTATCATCTGCTAACGCATTATACCTACATATACTTATAGATTATGTAGATTACACGTATTTGAAATGTCGGCAGACAAATGGCTTTCCCTGATGTGTATTAGCACTCATTATTAATACTTTGTCTTTGCTACTACCTTACTGTCGTCGTACTACAAAAATCTATAAGTATATAATTCAATTTAATATTTATGTGAATGTTGAACCCATCTCTTCGAGTAATAAATCAGAGATAGATACTTGATTAATGTTTAACAAGCACTCTGTTAAAAAGGTGAAATGTAATGTCACAACAATAATATTTATGTATATTGTAATTCAAAGTAATCAAACCGAATATCCATTAACTTCTTTCCGTTATAGCTTGGTAGTAGGCATTTGACGAACATCTTAGGAACATTCGCTCGGATAATACTGAGGCATTAATCAGTCCTGTTGCAGACGATACGATGTCTGTGAATCACAGCTCTAGCTCTATAGTAATGCTTTATTCCTCACGCAAAATTTAACATTTCGACGCATCTGAGTGTAAACGAGACACACAATCTGATGATACCCTGTCTAATCCTCCGTTCCGTCGCCTGCCTCCTAATCCACGTTCTATGAACGTTTATTTCATATTTATCTCCGCTGTCCTCCCTCGCGTTAATGAAACTTTTCTTCCCTTTGTTTTCATTATACTTGTATTTACCAATATTATAAAGATTAGAATTTATGTGGGTACATGTTAGTTGAGTTTCAGTATTGTACATTGGTGCTTCGATTAAAAGTTTTGCTTATTAGTGTGGGTGCGTGACTATACTACTAAGGGATTGTCCGAACTAAGGCGTAAAGCCAGCGCGTGCCGAAAGTCAGTTTTTACTAATGTATTTTGGTAAGGCGAGAGTTTTACCAATATATTGTTTTTCACATGTTTTGACAGGGTTCTGACCGGCTTATTGAATATACGATAGATGTAAACAATTCCTAAACGTTTGATATTGCGAAAAATTGTGGAACTGACACATAGCTAGGTTGCGCGTCCAATGTTTATTAAGTGACCCATTTATCTTTGATGGCTTTGCAATGTATTGTGCTGTAAAAAAGTGTTTATTACTAGAAACTAGCCGAATGTTTTTCTTTCATTTCCCATATATTGGTTTGGGTTTTTATACTGAAAGACAAAAAAAGTGCGAGGGACAATACAGAAAATAAAGAAAAGAGTGACAAAATTAAAAAAAAATAATAGGTAGGCATAGAAAATACGATTGACCATCTAATGTAGGTAACAGCTGTTGAAGACAATAGGTCGTAAAAAAAGAGATTGGCAAAACCTAGGTAAATAGTATTTACAAAACAAACCTAGGTGACAATTGTGATAGTCAAAACTGAAACTTATTTTAGAACAATATTCCACAACCAACATACGTATTTAATGCTATTTCTATTTCTCTATTAATTTAATAGCTCGATTAGGTAAGAATTAATTATTAGATATTTAATTTTAACTGTACCTACTCACTTTTAGCAGACGCAAAAACTTATCATCAAACTTTAAAATAGCCGCTGTTGAGAATACCTTAATAATTGAAACAAAATTAAATTTTCAATTGAAATTTACTTCAACTATTATAACATTTAATATAGCAAAGTGCGACATTTAAACATAATTGAGACTACAATACAGTATCGTGCTTCATTAATTTATTGAATTTAAATATTTTAGCATATTAAAATTGGAATTTTAAACAATTACTGAATTAAAAATAATACTCAAAACTTGTTAATTTGTAATATTTACGTGATAAAATAAATAGTTCACGTCTTTGAAGTTAATGCGAATAACACATAATTATGTTTACATTATAGGGCAATGTTCATATTATACGAAGATATAAAACATCAACTATGGCTCAATGAAGATCAAAATGTTATACTTGGCAGTGACGGATATAGCCACTAATTCTTCAAAGCTCAAATATTACAGTTTAATACTGCGCTTCTGAGCTCAAAACATAATCTACGAGTCCCTATGTTTCATTTATCTACACTTACTTCGTAAATACGAGGTAGTGGGTTCGAATCCGGAGAAGTACAAATGTGAATTTTCAAATCATATGTACTTTCTAAGTTTATCTTGGACTTTTCTGACTGATGGTGAAGGAAAACATCGTGAGGAAACCTGAACTTAAAAGTCTGAAATTGAAAATCCACCTTGAACAAGCGTGGCGATTAATGCTCATACCTTTTTTCTACATGAGAAGAGGCCTTTTCCCTGCAGTGGGACAGTAAAACATGCTAGTATTATTATATTATAATAAAAAGTTAAAATTGATTAATGCATAGAACTTTTGTACAATATAGCATTAACAAACGAAGAACTCTAATAAAAATATAAAATATAATTTTAGAAATAACAAAATTTGTAGTTTAACTTAAAAAAGTTGGTCGAATAGGTATTGAAGTTAGGACAAACAAAAAAAAGAGTGTGTGTACCCATGTACGCACGTAAGAAGTTATACTTCTTTGGCTTAACAATCCAAAAATACCAAATAATAACACAACGCATACATACATAAATATACATAAATAGCATGCAACAATAATGAAAAATCATAAAATATACATAATTAAAATAAAAGAAAACAAAAAAAAATATTTATTAGATAATAATGTAATAATTAATAATTTGCAATGTAAATAAATTATACATACCTACAGTTAACCTCAAATCTATAAATGCACTTAAAACAGTACATTAAAACCACTTTTACCACTAATATTCAAAATAAATATTTTTACTGATAAATGATCAATAAAAAATATCTATCACCGTCATAAATATAATTGAATTGATATAAACGCCAATATATTTTTATTTATTCACACTGATCATTTGTACTGATACGACACACAAAGGTTCGCAACTAACTTCAGGGTGTAAAAGGTTCGCAACTAACTTCAGGGTGTTGCTTTTTTTTGTCGGTGTGCGCGCGCATCATAAAAATTCACTCTCATCATTTTTCCCAATCTGGCGTGATTGGAAAAATGATGAGAATGAATTTTTAGTAAAAAAAAGAAGTATAACTTCAAAAAATAAGTTTTATTTTAGTTTTTCTAGTAGGTCTTGTTTACAAGTGCTTGAGCGATTTTCTCTAAATCCTCCCTGAAATATTACCATTGTCTCTTTATTCGCTATATTTATAGTATAAAAGGGAGTTCTTCAAGCTCGCATCATTTGATAATAACTTTTACTTCATTCACTAAACGGTTCAATGTAGCCATTAGCATTAACATCTGTTACGCATTCAGTCATTTGCAGTGGACTATTATTATTTACTTATCACTTTAACGAGAAAAGATTAACATTGCTATATCTAAGGTCAGTTAATCATTAGTCAAGCACTAGAGATCCGTCCCGGCTTGGCACAAGGATAAGTACAAACTAATACATTATTACGTCATTATTTTTAATTCTTCTGAACAACAATGAACACCGTATTGAAATCCGTTTCGTGGTTTAAAAGGTTAGCGTTGATACAGTCAAAAGAAAGGGCGTTAAGCGCGGCTTAAGGGGTAGGTACTATCGAACCAGCTGAATCATGACCCATTTTGCTAATATTTCGCTTAAAACTGTCAATCTTGTAAGATCCATCGTGGATAATGCACTTAGAGCGTTTTAAACACTAACATAAGAACAGTATTCTCAGTAAAATGTTTGAGTCTAATAAAATGATAACAAGCTCGTTACCAAGAAAATCTGTCTTCACACGAATTTCGACCTACTTGCATTGAGATGAATTGGCAAAATGAGCATAAGGTGAGTCATGATTCACTTAGTTCATTAACACCTTACAAAAAAAGTATATAACGTATGTTTATTCGCAGTCAGGAACCCATACCACGAGCTATACTTTGGGTCTAGATAACGTAGTGAACTACTATTTTTCTAATACTATCTACTAATTACTTTTTCCTCTCTAACTAATTATTTTTCTTCTTTATTTTAAATAGACAACGCCCGCACTAGGGATTAGGTCCTTGTGTCGCGAGAAACTTTATAAACATACAATTAAAGGACACAAAGAACACCCAGACTCGGAACAAATATTTATGGATCACACAAAGTTTTGTCCCATGTGGGGATCGAACCCACAACTTCGTGCACAGCACTCGATTGCGCTCCCACTGCACCATAGAGGCAGTAATTCGTTAGAGGCATAAGTCATGTTGTGATACTATATTACACTAGCGACCCGCCCTGGCTTCGCACAGGTATTATGCTGATACTAAATATACTACAGAATGTCTATATAAAAAAAGTTTTCTATAGAGGCCAGCGGCTTCCAGCCGGTATATACCGCCACAACCGCTATGTCTCTGCATTACATTAGAAACCTCTAAAATTACCAGTGTTTCTCTACTATATTTTGCACATATTATACATATAAACCTTCCTCTTGAATCAGAGTGATTCAGTGATCTATTAAAAAAAACCGCATCAAAATCCGTTGCGTAAATTTAAAGATCTAAGCATACACAGGGACAGACAGCGAGAAGCGACTTTGTTTCATATTATGTAGTGATAGTGATTTTACTTAGTAATCTAACTACAATGTATTTAAATTTAAACACATATCATGGATACTAAGAATGAAAGTGAATGTATGAATGTCAAGAGACACATATATTCTGTCTGTCAAGATAGCAAAGCTCATAGCAATAACTCGTTCACACGGTGGAGTTTATGCAAAGTAAGGTTTATAGTCTCTTGGTTTTACAGCCTATATCACTCAAGATTGAAAAGACGAGAGCTGTACTATGTCATACTCGAAGTAAAAGATAAAGGAAAGAATTGTGAAACTTGGATTGAGTAAAAATGCCCTTAAACTAAGATTATGGTACTTACCTACCTAATGCCCACTCGAGACAAATATTTGTTGTTTTTTTTCAACATTTTATATGTATAATGTGCCTGTGTAAGTTTGTGAAGTAGGTACCCCACGGTACAGAGTTTATTCCTAAAGTGAAGTTGTCAGAAAAGAGAAGAAAGATTGTTGATCTCAGGAATGAAATAAAGTTCTCCACGAAATAATCTAAGTATATTGTGTACCCCACAGTAAACTTTAAATCAAAAATTAAATTAAATTATTATATGCACGAAGTACCTAAAAAAATTGTTTGTAATACTTACCTACGGTACTTATAATATACTAGCTTCCCGCAGCGTCAAGTTACATTTGGTTACTGATCTGCTCTCTTCAACAATAGCGTGATGTTATAACCTATAACCTTTCTCAAGAATTGGGCTATTACACACAAGAATAATTATACAAATCCAACTGATAGTTCCGGAGATCCATCATATCAGCCAAAAGACGTCCACTGCTGCACATAGCCCCCCCCCCCCATTTTCGCCAACGTGGTTGGTCGTTCGCCGCCCTCATCCATCGGTTGCCCGCCAACCTTATAAGGTAGTCGGTCCACCTTGTGAGAGGTCTGCCCACGCTGCGTCCTTTGGTTCGTGGTCGCCACTCTAAAACCTTTCTGCCCCAGCGGCCGTCAGTTTTGCGAGCTGACTTCCAGATATGACTGAGTTCCAGAGATTAGCGAGTTCAAATAAAAAAAAATATAAATTAGTTTAGATTGTATTTATTTCTCGTTTTTAAGATGACGACAGTTGAAAAATAAATGTTGGATACGTTGAAATGAAAGAAAAGTAGAGAAAGACATACTACTCAGTGTAGATTAGCATCAACTCTTTATTCCAATAAGTACAAAAGCTCTAAAATATTCATAATGCAGCCAGAAAATAAACATGCAATCTATCTTTTTAACTTCATATGACTTTAAGTCGACTGAAGGAAAAATGTCTATAAACTACCCATTGTGCTCAGTTCTGTGCTTAGCGACCTGTCACTACTAGTACACTATATTTCGCAAGCCTTTCCTAGATGGGGTCTTGTAGACGACAACTTCGAATTTATATTACCAGCTGTACAGAAGGATCTTGTTCAATTCACATGTCTGTTGTTCGCAGTACGCGGCACTAGCTTGAACAAAAGTGTTAGTGTCGCACAAGCCACGACCGTGCCTGCAAACGCCCGGTTTACTGCCGTCGCCAAATAAAACTATACAATTTAAAAGACAAAGGGTATTGTTGTGTAGCTCGTTTTGTTATAAAGTTTGACTAAAAGATCTGTTTGTTTCATAAAATTTTAATGGATTTCGATTTGCTGGTAGATAGTTTTATGCGGAGATAAATTACTTTCCTATTGACTAATTCATTTGGGCATGGTAAATATCAATTAACGTTTATTACGCAACGTACCTATCTACTCTAAACAAAACCAAATTCGAAATTATTTTTATTATTTTTTATCAACGTAATTAGATACGTTTAAAATTCACAACGTGTCCAATTGAATACATTTGATAAGTAACGAAAGGTTAGTGGATTAAAATGAGTGTATTGACACTAAATCAGTCAAGTACACTGCACGATATTGCTCAATGGCCCATTGTCTTGATTTATTACAATTAGTGAAACTTTGTTTTCTAAAATAAGATAAAAATGTCATAACTCTCATATTTCAGTGTTATTGTCCAGCAACAAGGAACAGTTTTATCGACAAAACCTTATGTATTGCAAGTTACATACATAAATCGAAGCATAATGGTAGCATTATGCCTGTAATTAAAAATTAATAGTTTTCATAAATCATTTATAATGTGTATTTGTCGCGTTCGGTCTCGGTGCAAATAGGATGATTCAATAATGTAATTACAGGCGAACCAATATTTTTTTACGTTACCGTTTTATTGTCGGCATTTTATCTTATTATAACAATTGTTGCAAACATTATTGTTGCTAGGATGGAGAATCAGAAGCTTATTGAACATGGTTATATAAAAGACCACTCGAGCCAGTGTCCCGAAAACCGATTATAGTGAGAGGTCAAACATCCCTTTAAACTGTTTGTCATTATTAAAATGAGTAAACACTTACCTAGTACCTACCTACAGGGCAAGACAAATAAATTTTTTTGAGCCAACAAAGGGCGTCCAAGCTCAGCTAATGAAGAAGGACGTCTTGTTTAATTACCTTTTGTAATTTTTCTACTAAGCAGGCCAACGTATAAATTAATTTTCTTTCAGTGGGCGTCCATGAGCACCATTATGAGGTACTAAGTGAACCTTCTTTTGTTCTTCTATAACCAGGCTGACTTGTTGAAAACTCTTTAAAATCTTGCTAACAAGACCAATTTACGACGAAAATGCTTTTTTAAAATTTGTAAGTATAGTATAATGTTTTTAAATTTTCGTTATAAATTGTACAAGCGTGTTTTTATAACGCACCTGTGAATGCGCTAGGCCAGTACACTTGTTCTTTACACAGCAGTTATACTAAACTCGTTTCAATAAATGTCAACTGCTTTTTATCATAATTAATTATGATAAGAAAAGGAAAATAAAATATGTATGTAATTTGCAGCCTACCTGCCTTTATACCATAACCATTCCTGCAAAAATGGTGAAAGCAAGAATTACTGAGATACTGTATAGACAATTTTGTGTAAGCGCACTCTAACATACAAAAATTTACTGAAACATTATAGACTATTTAAAGAGCTTGCGGTGAAAACTTTTCCAATATTTTTTTCATCACGTTTGTCAACTTCCACGAGCCCGTATAACGTCAACAAACAAACAATATTTGTCGCAGTGATGCGACTTTTTCAAACTCATTTCCATTCAGGCGCGTGTCGCGTAGAATTTATTGGCACCAAAAACTTATCTCGAATATACAGAGTTAATCTTTTCAGAACTAGCACAAATGTGTCTGCTCTTTTGTCTTCGTTAGTGGCGCATCGCTTTCCATTAGCTATTAACTGTCACCAACCAACTTCTACATTCGTGGTAATGTCACTAGTTATCTAGAGACTTTATTAACTTATCTCTATAACTTTGTGTGTAGACATCGGAAGTATTTTCGATATGGCATCCCTTAGGAATATTTTATAAAGAGGAAAGAGTAATATAGTTACTTTTTATAATTATTTCAAAGATCAATGTGTCGGTCAGTAGCTAAAGTAGGAAGCGTCTCTGGTATCAAATGGATTTCTGCGCAGTAACTTATCTAACATAATGCGTTTAATCAGGTAAGTTAAAATTAAGTCGGTCAAATGTCCACTCGTTGGCTTGTAGAACGAGTGTCGACTATCGCCGGCGCATTCGATAGACACACAGATATAGATAGTTAGGTATACATTCCATAAATGGGTCGCGCGGACTCGTGCGTATCCGGAGGGGCGCTATCGGCAGATATTGTCGCTATTAGTGCATTAAACTGTTACTGTTATTGCACTCTTGCTATTAGAAAACCTTTATTAACACTAAACGGAGGACTCGATACCGATTGACTTTTATTGAATTCCCAATGAGGACGAGAATTCATGAACCTATCAAATGGTTTGCGTCATTAAAGTTATTATTATTAGAAAACGAATCATTGATACCGTAACTGGTTATAAACTGCGTCGTGTCCCAAATAGTTAAGAAGTAGCACATTTATTTCAAGTAAGTAATTTACGAGTAATGTCATTAATATTTTCAAGCGAATCTAATTACAATTTTAAACAAATTAAGCACCTACTAACGTTCTAAAGTCAATGTAAATAATGAAATCGTTTTAAACTTTTATCCGCTACGACGCTAACAATAAAATTAGAATTTTATCTACCATTTAAGGTTTCAACTTCGAACATTGCATATATATTTCAGAGGGAATAAAAGTCGACTTTCTGCAATGTTAGGGAGGTTTAATAGTTCTAAATCTTCTATTCGGAGGTCTGAGCAAATCTTTGGAGAGCAAGCGGAGAGGCCGACAGTGGCTGTCTGCCCTTAAAATATCAGTGCATACTGGATGTGACGGGTTCGCCCTTGTCGCTTATTGAGCGCATTCATTAATAATTCATTGTGGAAATGACAGCCGAACGATAATGTATGTATTATATCTTTGATCGCAATATTTTTTTTACATTTCAATTTCAATTTATTCTTTGCTGCATAGTGTTAGACTAATATTCAGAATTACACGCAGCTTTACTGCTACTTGATGTAAAATTTTATTTCAACATAAACGGCACAAATTATATGAAGTACCTACTTGACAACTTTTTCAAACTTACTGCATTTCGGTTGATTTGAAGTGTAGTGTGTTTAGGTTGAATTTCGTTATTTTACATTAAGACTATCAGACCTGAGGGCCTAGACAAGTGGCATAGATTTCTATTCTATTCATATTCATATAATGGATTGATATAAGCTAACGAGAATGTTGGCGTTAGCTTATGTCAATTCTATACATTTTATAATGTATTCTATGAATAGAATAGAAATCTATGCCACTTGTCTAGGGCCCTCTGTGCAACTTAACTTCTGGGCAATATTATAATTCGATGATAAGATGTAGGTAGTTTGTAAATGCCGCAGAATCATTAACTTATTGCTGTTATTATATTTATATATATACCAGATAGTTAGAGTACTATACAGATTCCTACCCGTTGGTCCGATTAAGTTAAGACGCTCACTGGTCCATACCCAAAGCCATAAAGACCGCCGAGGACAGAGACATATGAGGGAGCATAGTGCATCAAGAGATCAACAACACTTCTAACTAGACACGACCTTTATTATTGAAGATTACGACGATTATAGATAGAAGATAAGACACTTAGTCGGATTATGTAACTACTAATATGCACGTATTTATTGTAAGAAATCTAAAAGCTGGCGCAAGGCAGCCTTGAGAAAATATACCTGCAAATAGGTAAGGGAAAAGAGTATTATTTCTCTTATTATTGCGTCTGTCACTTCTAGTTAGCATAAACATCTACGTTTCTGTTTCCAGACGTTTTTATCTTAAACGTAAACTCCTAGCAATAACCGTAGCCAGTTTAAAGTAGGTATTGTGCGTAGGAATACCACCCCCTCTGTACTTCCTGAGTAGATATTATTATACGCAGTTTGTAACCGCTTACACAGATAAGATTTCTGTTACAAATTAACGAGGCAGTCAGTCAAGTATCATGTCCTCGAGCCTCATTGCCCGGCGTGACATTACATGTATGTGGCTGACACCAACCCTCCGTTTGATGGATATAAACACGACATTTGCGTCATACGTATAGAGTAGATTTAAGATTTGTATTAAAATAATTAACATTAAAGATCTCGTCATAGCAAGTTGGATAAATCTCGAGTAAACGATTATCATATATTTAGAGTGCGTGGCAACAAATTCGGTGTGGGCGGTAGGTGTTACTCTTTCATACATTTATTTTTATTATATCCGTCGAGTAATATTATGAAAGAATCGTGTAACTGCTTAAAAATGTTTCATACCGCCAAATTCAAAGTACCTTTTGGAAGTTATGTGTTTTTTCACACCATGCAATGCCCGACTAATTCTATATATCTGACATTAGTCAATACTTATAATGGTATTGTTATTTCCGAGTTATAATTTTGGACGAATATAGAGTCCTGACACCTGACCTCTCCGCTGCTGCGAGCAGGCACTTTATCAAACAGCTCTGAAAAATCGAATTTTAGACGATCTTCTACACGGTATAGGAATACCGAATGGGTCAGTTAAATATAAACGACAACATTTAAAATGCCTATCTACGCGTAAAACTATTTCAACTCTACGAGGCTGTTTTATATTTGATTTGCAACATAAAATATATAATAGTTTTGTATCGTATTTGGTATAACTAAAGGGAATTTCGTTCGGTAGGTAGTTATTTCCCTGATGCAATTTTTCTCCGCGGCGACGCCGCGCCGATACGCTATCTATCAGCTATTATTTAGACGCAGTAGAGACAGATGTTCATCCTGATGTTTATATTTATTACAGAATATAGACGCTATGACGGTATGTGTTATCATCAATTATCATTTTATGTATCAGTTTTTGTTGCGTTGTTAGATCGTTGTCGAACTTTGATCCTATATTCATACTTATTTGTTATTACGAGTATGATTTACGTGAGCTATCTTATTGTAATCATACGTAGATACTTATTAATGGTATTCTAGACCCATCATATTATTCTAAAACAATCAACTGTTTTAATAATAATTATGTGGGATAGAACAGATTTTATACTTACTTATATCTATACCGTGGATAACACTTACTATAATAATTTATACACAATACATACCTATGGCCTATCTGATAGTAAGCGGTTAATGTAGTAATGATTTAATAGTATTGTGAAAACAATGATATCAATATTCGTACTAGCAAATCATTGCCGAGCGTGTGAAAGCAATCAAGGAATAGAAGGAAAAAGTAGATATAACCGAGTGGCGCTCTGAGTCACCTAACAAAGAGCTATCCACGAATACGCATAAAACATACACACACAAAGTGTAATTTCAATAACATAATTGTTTTGTTTTTACTTGACATGTTATTTTTAATACTTAGTACTTACACTTTTTTACTTACGCGTAAAATATGTTTGTTGTACCCCTTGAGAACCAGACCGATTTTCAGGATAAAAAGTAGCTATGTCCGGCTCTGGTACCGAATCTATCTACATACTATTTTTTTTTAAATCGTTTTAGCCGGTTAGTTGCTGAATGGTAACAAACACACACACACACACATAAACACATAGAAACTTTCGCATTTATCATATTAATAGAATATAGCTACAATGTACTGCGTAGAGATCATTTCGTATACGCTCGCGTTTCTAGGGTGCTCGACTGTGAAGAGTTCCTCATTAACATAAGTGTTAACTTCTCATATACATGTACCTACTTAGTAGGCACTTACCGAGTAATTATTACAAGTAATAAAAATCAATGTAATTTCATATTTATAATCTAGTTAATTATCTTTAAATTTGAAGAATTTAGGTTCATTAGAAAATATTAATTTGATCCTGGATAATTAAATTATTTGAACTCTATTTAGATAAGAGTCTCAAGTCTCAATATAAATAACAAGATATAAATTTTTCGTAGAGAAATGAACAAGAGAACGAAAATGGACTCTTGATGGCAGGATTATTATGAGAGGCCAATAAACTACAAGAAAATAAATGCTAATTGAATATTTTGCAAGAAATTATATTGAGCGTTAATCAAAGAACTATGTACATAAGTCATTATTTATCGCCTGTTATAAAAATATTATAAAGTTTTGCAATATAGGTATGTAATGCTTCGATGAGTATGGTTGTGTATGCTGATATGAATGTCTGTAGTTCTGGATCAGAGATTATGGAGACTGTCTCTGTACTTCTTTATTAGCGAATGTGGTGGATTCGATTTCCATCTTTGACAAATATTTGTATAAATCAGAAATACAATAGAATGTTATCTGCAACTTAAGTATTGACACGAAGTGTACCTACGGTTGAAGTAGTGCACTGTTGCAACTCTATCATTAAGCTAAGTCTTGTGGTTTAGACTCCCAGCAGGGAGAAATAATTATGTAATTCAAAAATATGCATTTTATCACTGACTAGTTTAGTAACTTTGTTTTCTAATTGTGTCTCAAGCTGTTTTCCGCAAACTGGGTACATTACAAACATTGTAAAGTTCTCGGCGCCATGACAACTTACTCAAGCAAGAAAAAAACTTGTGGTCCACCTAATGGTCACCAGTTACCGTAACTTATGGACGCAATTACAAAATTTAATATAAAAATATTCTTATTCAACTTAGGTAGCACAAACATGCGGCCCATTCTGTTGGTAATTACAATTCAAGGACATGGCTATGTTTTCTAAGAATTGTACAGGAAACACAAATACTTATAGAAATGAGGCAAGATACAAGAAAAAACTGATGAGGAGAGAGGGTAGATAATTCTGCAATCGATCTGGCTCATTAATGAAAATAGCTAACCTAACCTAACCTAACCATCGTAAAATTGAGACAATATCCTTTACAATAAAGGATATACCTACGTACATAATAAATAAATGTATTACATCAAAATACACAAATAGTTATTAAAGTACATAACGATGTAGCTTTGAAGCAATACCTTTATAGATATAGTGAAAGTTAATAACGCAAACCATCAGTACCTACCCATTGCGCCGCGATCGACTTTGATAAATGACGTGTGAAATAAGTTTTCTTAAGTGACTGAAGAAACCTAGCAAAATAACTAAATCGGAAATGTTTGCCGTCATATTGTTGTCTAACTTAGGTTGTTGGCCCTGTTTTTATATCTTCTTCAAACGATGTTATAAAAGAAGTTCTGACTTTAGCGGCAGTGCCTAGGCCTCGTTCTTAAGTTATGCAGAGACCTAACTATTTTTATTTTTATACGTGGGAAATGCATTACGCATACGCACCCGCCCGGGCAAGGCGGGGGTTATGTCGGACTCTCCGACCGCACTCAAAGCGCGGCCAGCATACCGACTAAAACCCACGGTGTTCCTCCAGACGGCCAGAGTGTCGGGGTCACGGGAGTCGCCTGCGCATTCATCCGCGACCCCGACGGGCCATGGCCCGCTCACCGCGAGCGGGCCCCGTCCAATTTAGGGGCCTAGCCCCCCCTCCTTCGAGAGGCGCGTGCGGAACACGCGCACTGCCGTCTCGGGCCCGTGCTGTTCGGGCGGCGACTGCCCGATCGCCGCCCGCAGGCCAACTCGGCCGCAGAGGATAGGGAGAACGGCGCATCGCAATACCGACACTCCTCTTCCCCTGCGGCCCCACCGCGTCCGCAATCTGGCGGTTGCGGCCCCGCCGAGACCGCGGAAGGTAGGGAGAGCGGCGCACCGTTATACCGGCACTCCTCTCCCGCCGCGGCCCCGCCACTCCTCAGCCGCAGTGTCGCCGAAGCAACACTGCAGCCCGACCCAGTTGCGGTGCCGCCCAAACAGCACCGCAACCCACCAGAGCCGCTCCATCGTGGGCTTACTGGCAAAGCCCAGAGGAGCGGCGCCTCCTTGGGGTTCCTCTTGGTTCACCGTGGTCCATGGTAACCACGGCTACTAAGCCCCCCGCCGCGACAAGGCGAGAACCCCGTTGGGGGGGAGAGACCTAACTATGGATGGTTACAAAACAAGTCAAATCAAATCACAACATTAGTTAGCCTGCAGGCGAGTTCATTTATCATTCGAGGATTTATTTTTGCAATATGAAATCCACTCTTTGTCTTCTTCATTTTCATAATTTATAAAGAGATGATGATGATGAGCCGTCATTGATCCTCTGAAAGAATGAGGCGCCACGTGTACGAGGCTTCTCATATAATTTTTATGTGTACTTACTTCATCATGCGTCAATCTGAGCCGAAAACTTTAGAGGGTTTTCTGAGTTTAACGTTGTGATAAAGAAATATAGTATTAAGTTAGTATTTATTCATTTTAATTAATATTGGTAATTTCGCATAGGTTTTAAACATTATTTTCGCAGATTGATTCCAAACTTAATAAATAGGAAAGAGAGCTTACGTCTATCGAATGCAAGCTGGTGCTTATACGAACAGGCTGATAGAGCAGCGAGAGCTTTACTACCAAATAATCGATTCCCCGATTGCCTCAAGCGTGTAATTAACAAAACTAGCAAACGTTTTTGATTGAAACAGAAATGAACAATTCGTTATAATTATTTGCAGCGTTTAACAACCCACTCCACATATTCACGATATCATCGCCTTGTTTTTACAAACTTAGAATATATAGAATTTTATTTAAAATAAATTTAAAATTTTCAATGCACATTCTTTGTTTTTCGGCAGTTATCCTGTTACACATTTGAATTCAGTCAATATTGTCTAGTTGTATACAAAATTACGGCAATACTGGCAGTACAAGTTTGTCGTGAACGTCAACCACCAACCACTCCGTGTTAAACTCTGGACATTAGGGATAAATATTTTTATAGGGATAAACATTTTTATCATATCTTTATTTATACATACCTTTCTTGGCTGTTCTGGGCTCTGGTACGGTGTTTCTTTTCACAACAGCGATAAATATTATGCTTAATGTTTAAAAGCGTCACTATTTCGTTATTAACGTCTCCACGTCGTAGGAAGATTTTTACTATGACAATAGATACTGTATCTTTTAGCAAGATCGTTAAAATGAATATCCAAGACTACACAATTATTATTTAAAAATTACTTCTCAGTTGCTTTGACGAAGTCCAACATACAGATGCTGAGAGGTTAGAAAATGTAGTTAGATAATACTAATCATCAAATAAATTTACATTTTTCTATGCAGATTTCGTGTTACTTAGAAGTCTAGTTAGTTTTAATTAGAAATAATACGACTAATAAGAGTCTATTAATAAAGATTATTAATGTAGTTATAGATTCTGGATACAGAGTGTCTACAGCCAAGCTTACTTTATGCATCTGTAGTAAATTCCTTTAGGTGATATAGTCCGCTGCGACTCTGAAAGAAGACAAAGCGATGCGTGAACACGACAACTATTTCAGTTCGCATTGTCTATCTACAACGCTTCTCTACAACTGCAATAGACCAAAAAGAATCTACAAAAAGACTACAAAAAAGAATCTACATAATAGTTTTGAAATTGCGTTTACAATTTTAGCAGATTTTTTTCTAAGCAAAGCATGCCACTTTTTTCTAGTACCTAAATTGTCCTACATTAACCTTAGAAACTTATTTTGATCAGTTTCACGAACAAAATGTAAAGATTATAAGATAAGTAACTAATACAAGGTAAGAAAATATACCTACACATAAGAAGATAATTAAGTTCATTGGAAAGGAATGAACAGGTTGGACGATGGTCAGTTTGATACCTGCTACCTGACGCAATCCAGTCGCTGCTTTAGTAAGAACTGCGTTTACGCCAAGCTTTGAACAAATTGCATCTACAATAATTATGTCTAAAAGGCACGGCTGACTGATGTAATAACTCATTTATTGGTATCAGCTTGTATTTATAATTTTCACATAAACTTGCGTCATTCCATGAAAGTGCTTATTCTTGGAGATTTAGATTTGAGACCTGTTTTCAATGTTGATTTTCTATTTAATTAGATCTGTTGAAGCAAGTTAAAAGAAAAATGGACTTCGCATGTTTCGGTCAGGTAAAAATGTTATTGTTTTTGTCTTTCAACGATGTACAAATGCAGAATAAAAATGCCTTCATACAAATGCTCTATAAAATGGGAAAGTGACATTTATCTCGAAAGTAACTACTAGGATTACCCTGATCTTAATCAATAATGCTAACGATTAAATGTTTTCTAACCTCAATATTTATCGATAAAATTTAATAAATAGAACCAAGAATTTATTTTTACAAGTCTGGATAAACAACGTTTTTAATACATATATTAATGCCTATAAATTTTGATTACGACAGAACTTTAAAATACCTTGATTTCTTTGATATTATTTTAGTTTTATCGTAAAATTCGCGAGACATATTGTTACATAAAACTTGAAGATGAACTATTTTCAGAACGTTGTGTTTTAGATAGATGACCAGGTTAATAAAAATTATTCATCATCATACTCGTACAAATATAGAAATTATTAAACTTATTATTAACTCTATTTAAGTATGAGGTCACTATTTTCTTAGCCGCTAAGTTCCACGAAACAGACAGTTTCAGTTCATTGTACAAATGAACACAACTTTTCTTGTTATAATATTAGAGAAACTATTATGATGTTAGAAAACAACGTGTTAGTGCTGAACATGATATTGAACTATAATAACGTGTCCCTCAAAGAAATGCAGTTTGTTCATCTCATAACGTCTTTGAATAATAACAATCACACTATTATGAACTTAGTTTTGCGTTTGTATATGAGAACAATATTATGTTATTCCTTTGAGATTATAAATATAGGTACTCATATAATCTGACCTAAGTTTATTATGTACGTCTAGAACAAAATACTTAAATTTATCTTAGGGGTTTAAGTATATGAAGTTTCATCGTCATACACTTATCTATCATCCCATTTTCACGTCTTGACATAAAATGAACGTTAGTAAATAAGTGTTAAATAAAATAAACCAAAACATATTGTTATTCTTGGCATGTACGCAGTATAAGTGAACATTAAGTCAAGGTGAACTTTTCGGAGATTTAAACGAAGCAATGTCTATTCTTAATGGCGATACGCGTTCATTTTATAATATCTAATAGGCGATAAAGCATCGATTTTCACACAAAGAGAGGTTAGTGGCGCAACAGCCACCCCTTTTCAATAAAATTCACATTTTCTTTCACAAGTCGGTTGTTGGTGCCTGGGTAACATTCATGACGGAGTTTAGTGACTTCCGAAGTAGCAGGTTATCAGACGTGAGGGTAAGAGGTGCGGGCGGGTGAGGGACGGAGGGAAAAGCTGGATGCTGGTGGTGGATTCGCGCCCCCGCATTCAAGTCCCGGCGCTCGGCGCGCTCGCCCGCGCACCCCGTTCGCGACATTCGCTATTACCGATTACGAGTCTGCTTTTTATTTGTATTTACTTACGAACCGTCTGTTCGTCTTTTTCTATTACTTGTGACGGAGGTTTGTTGTGACTGTTTCAAGTGACGTTGTGAGTTTTACGGTTCCTTTTGTCACGGGTATAGTTTATTATTGGGATTTCTGTCTAGTTATATTAGATTTGTTTTGTATTAATAATAGTATGATTTTTATGAAAATGTTGATAAATTCGCTGATAATTGACAATTTGTGTGATAATAGCGAACTATTTTAACGGCGGTGTTAATTATATAAGCTATTAAGATAGCTAATTATGGTATTATTAATGGTTTATTTCTCATATGATTTTATCATAAGCATGTATGCAATTTTCTATAATTTGTTATTAGGTTTAAGTTGCTGTTAATAACATGTCTAGATCGCGTTTAGATAGAAACTTTAATCCGGCTGGGTCAGTCGACTCCAAGCAAAACGGTTACCTTAATCGATCGCTAGCTATTTATAAACTACAATTGATAAATAGTCATATGGAAAGTTCTTACGAAGTGGATTGACTACGTAAATACTGAAACAGAGCCTCTAATTTGTATTCAATACATGTCAGATGTCGACATCGATGTTCTCTAATCTATTTTACTTACAAGAAAATAAAATTGACTTAAATTATAAATTAAAATGAAACGGCGGGAATTTAAATAGAATGTATTCGATAAATGTAAATAATCAACTTAAAATTCTACATAACAAGCATGTGACAATATGGATTTTTTACAATTTAATGAATAATAAGAAAACAATAATACCTATCTACCATCTAACAAATAAATTATAATGTTTAGGCCAATAGGGAGTTCAATTAAAAAAAAACAATTACGATATTAATTATAGGTACGTTTAAGTAGTTTTAAGTACTAATTTTCAACCAGAATATAAAAAAGCTAAATTTAACTGTAAATAAGTAAATTCAAACATTCTTCATCATTCGCATATCAAATAAACAAAAAAAAAGCCAAGGTAACAAATTCATTTCCTTAAGTTGAAATGTGGGACGAGTTGATGGGAAGTGAATCGTATATCCCCGTCCTACTCTACTTGGCGGACACTCGCGCAATGTGGCCTCACACACAGAGTAAAAACGATAAAAGCGCGCTTTCGATCCGGGCCCGAGCGGGTTTCTATCTGGGATAATAACCGAGTACACTCGAGTGCGAAACCCAATGGCCCTTTACGACAGCCAATCTTAATTGAGAACGCACTTTTTTTCAAACATCGCTTCATAATTTTTCGGTCATAAAACACGACTACGCACAGCCTATGTTTTTAAATGAAATTACGTATTTTGAGGTTTACATGTAACTATTTTTTTAGTGATGGGTAGACCTAAATCTTATTTAGGTATTATTTTTATACACACTAAACATTTTGGCATATTATGAACTGTATGAAGTAAGCCCGACATGACTGCTGTTGAGGAATTCCCTCGACTGTCTATGGTCACCTGTAATAGCCCATATGGGAGCAAAGTTCTCATCATTAGAAATGAATTAAGTCCAAACACCAAATAATTGCTGTAAATCGTTGACGAGTTCCCTCGACTGTCTTTGTGCTCCATCATCAGATCGACTCCAAACCTTCACTAAATAGTAATGCCTTAAAATACTTAATGAAAAACGTAACAAATGCACCAGTCGTCAGTACGATTTTCAAAACTTCCTTTCCAATTCTCTGGGATCCCATCATCATATCCTGGTTTCCTTATCACGGTACCGCCCTTGGAATATCTCCTATCCAACAAAAAAAGAATCATCAAAATCAGTTCATAAACGACGAAGTTATCCGCGAACACACATAAAAAAAATGTATATATATATATATACATAAACGGTCAAATCGAGAAACCTCCTCCTTTTTTTGAAGTCGGTTAATAAAACGTACCGAAAAATAATATTTCTGTGATTGGATTTCTTAGTGACGTTCGGCATATTTACTACTTTAAAATTTATTGTATCAAATTTTTATTACCTCATACGATTTTTGTTCATACAAGTTTATTTGCTAATTTGCGGTCGTGGTAGCTTTTTAGGTAATTTTTGTATCGTTTGAGTAACAATAATCGAGTTGAACTACAGTAACTGTAGTAGCAAAGTTCATTCATGTTTTCAAATTTTATGTACTTTTATATTGGGAGAACTCGTTATCTCTAAAGTTGCCCATTTACGTAAGTCTTGTTAATGTTTACGGAACATCGGATGAAAACAACTTAATACCAACCTAAACTTAGGGAAAAGCCAAATTGTGTTTTATTTGCATAAACATTGGACACGTAAACAAAAAAAGCCATAAAAGTATCTTGGTTGTATCACTGGCTTTAACTTTTAGACAAAATGAGACAAGTTTTTATCAAACAAATTAAAAACCTAAATGCAGGCAATTACTTCAATATCTTATGCAAAAATACAAAGCTAATTATTTTTGTAATTAAAGGTGTTATCACAACAATAAATTAGGATTATCTCTGCCAGTAGGTACTGCAAACAGTATATCTATTCGTTATTCGCAACGTTATAATAAATTCAATAAATTTTATATGCGAGAAGGATATCATGTTTAAAAAGTGTTAATTCTTAAATCAAAGATTTTTGCTGAGTAAAGAGTAAAGTTATTTTAAAGTTTACGACGTGACAGAAATTATAAGTCGAACTTCTTAGGCTACAGAAACCGTTGATACAGTGGGTACTTTAATTTCACTTTAATTTGAATGAGAACATAAAAGATTCTTGTGAAATTTGATAAGACTTATAAAATTTTCATAATATGAAAGCACTGCTTAAAACTGTTGAATTGTTCATTAGTTTTGATGACGATGTTACTAATCCATCACACACAATATTTTATTCGCAAGAAAAGTGCTTCTACGAAATATGCGTTCACAGACTTAATCTAGATTGACAACTTTCTTAATACGTTCCAACACGCCTATAGCTCGTGACTAGATCGCTTGAATTGGAATCTATTACAGAAAATAACTAACAGTGGATAAAACTGGTGACGTTGAAAAATATTTTTAATAACTCCGACGGACTGCTTCTGATAAATCTCAATTAATATAAGACAATAATAAATATTCGTTTATAGTGTAACCTAGTTTGAGATTAAATTAACGCAACAATTGAATTCATTAAGCACCATGGCTTAAAGTATTCAATTATTTTAAAAATCTGCAATCACAAACTCATTGGACATAATTCCAATCAATTTTGATAAAAACCGTCAGTGATCGAATTTGGAAAACATTGATTTCCTCTAGCAATCAATACCATTTATTGCGAAATACGAAGTTACTGAGCAAATATTTATAATTTGCATGCATAAGAACTTCTATAAAATAAATTGGATTATTAATTATTTGTTCAGGTAAAACAGTTGTGGCAAAGAAAGATGAAATTTTAATTGGATTGGCTTCTGAGTTTATTATACCTATAAAAATACTGTTTTGCAAAAAAAAAAGTAACTGAATTTTTTTGCCTGAATCTTAACATTTTACTAGCAGCATTTAGGTTATTGAAAATATTTTTAACAAGGTCCAATATATTAGACTGGATTTTGCCCGCGACTTCGTTCGCGTAGAAGTCCAATAAGGTTCTAATGAGATTTTTAATTGTTTTACCTACGTTATTATTTTTTGTTATTATCCTATTAGTATTATAAATGCGAAAGTTTGTGTGTGTGTGTGTGTGTGTGTGTGTGTGTGTGTGTGTGTGTGTGTGTGTGTGTGTGTGTGTGTGTCTGTGTGTGTGTGTGTGTGTGTGTGTGTGTGTGTGTGTTTGTTACCACTCAGCGCCGTAACAGCCGAACCGATTTTGATGAAAATTTATATATACAGTCCATTCCAAATCTAATTTCGGACAATGTAAACAATCCTCCATATTGCCATTGTCTATGGTTTCATGAATTTACTAGTGATGGGGAAAAGGATGATGAAAATAAAATTAATGTCATCATACATAATTAAATAATAATTTCTCATTCTTTTTTTCTAACATTTTTAAATAATATTACGTTTACTAATACTCTATTTGCGTAATCGATTAATTCTATTTGATTTGTTATTTTTATTACTCCAAATACTTGTATTTATGTTAAATATGGTATTGTATTTTATTGTAACCGTTGACTTATAAACTATAAGATAATAAGACAAACAATTTACCTAATGTATAAATAAATGTAATTTAAATTAAGCATTGACCTCTAATTACAACTATTTGACCACGGACTGAAATGGAATACTGGGATACTTTTGAATATTTTCCCGCCTGATAAAAAATTGTGAAATATTGATTATATGGAATTTGTATGTATGTTACGATTTTATTATACTATATTACAATAAAACAAATGAACTCAGACTTGCGAGGGCAAATGACAAAATATTATGTACCTATGATATGTATTGGATAAACTTATTTCTTCTGATAAATTACAACATTGGTTTTCAAAGACAATATAGAGTACAGAAAAAATAAAATTGTCAATCATTTTGACGTCTTAATTCGACCGCAAAAAGTAATTCGTAATTTTATTAAATAAACTAGATTTGATTATTAATCATTAGTAGAAATAGTTGCAAAATGAAGTATATAGTGAACAGAATGTGTATAAACCCATGTGTCATCGTTTATGGAGTTTTTGATAGAAAAATATTGAAAAAACTGTTTGTTTACATTGTCCGAAAATGGATTTGGTCGATACTGTAGATAGATGCGGTGCCGGCGGTGCCGGAGGCAGATATAGGATACTTTTTATCCAGAAAATCGGTATGGTTCCCGAGGGATACAACAAAACATATTTTACGCTCGGGCGAAGCTGTGGGGCGTAGCTAGTAACATATAAATTATTGCATAACAATCTTTATTATAGTGTTGAGATTTAAAGGTTAAATATCAATATATAAAGCCGCCCCTAGCCCAGTATAACCACGGGTACATAGTGGTATACCCTAGTGCCACCAAAAAAATTACCTGTAGGACAAATTGGTAGGACCACGGGCCCTTACCCAATGTTAGCTAATTTGCTTTTCCTTCGGGTGCTAGAATTACCAGGCTACTCTGTGCGCTTACTCTGAGCATGCCACATACAACGGGCCGTGGGAGAAGCAGCCTTCCCTCAAGCTTACACCCGCTACCGTATGAGTTTGACCGTGAGCTTTGTTTATAGTCATTGCGAAGCGGACATACCTAATTAGCACGCCAAATCTCAATTTGGCTCATTTCCTTTATTTCCGTTGAGTCACACCAGAATGTGTAACACTGTTAACCAATAGGAAAAGAATCTCGAAAAGTACCTAACACTGTTACTTATTAAATAACATGCCTCTCCCCCTCCCCCATGTAAAGAAGGCGGCACCACCTTTTGAGCCAGCTGATTAGCATCAACGTCCTGTGTCTCTATCGCAACTTGCAAGTGTATATATAACTGTTCGTTCTAAACTGCGCCTGATTTTTCCTAATATAACTCAAACTTTCCGTCTTGATTTCTTTTCGCAAACACGTCGACTAAAAACTGGCTAAACAACAAATAAAAATAATTATAGCAAATGATTATCTTCTCCTTTCCTAATCATTGTAGGGTAACGGTAAGAATAAAAACTTGTAGCAGCATTTTTTTAAGCGGTTGTTTGGTCTTAGGATCGCACTGTAGAAATGAAGTATACATCCTCGCTGTAGCAAATAAAAGTGGTTACTGTAAGGCATCGTATGAGCAATGGATTTTACTTATTCGATGCAACAATTGTGTTATCATAACTCTTAATTTACAATATCCCGCTTAAAAAATTGCTATCCAACAATAACTACAGCAACTTCTTCTTCTTCTTCTCCTTTTTTTTGGCAACAGAGCCGACGATTGTGCCAGTTATTTCTGCCAGCGTCAAGTTTAGAATTATATTCTTGTTGATGATATTAATGGTATAATACAATAAAAAATAGAAAAATGTGGATGAAATTAAATGACAACCATCTTCCGTGAAAACAAAAGATGGACCACAGCAACTTCATTTGACGTATTTTGATTGAGTTTCAAACATGACATGTGTCAAAATAAAATGATTTTTAAATCAAAAACACTAAGGAGTATTAATATCAACTTTAAAGCAAATCATCCCAAAAATAACTTTCTACCCCTTTTTATCCCCTTTAGGGAATGAATTTCAATAAAATATGTAACACATCTTTCATCAATTTTGTAGAAAGTCTATGCAAAATTTTAAGTAGATTGGACCAAGGAATCACATTGTCCCATACAAACTTTGACCCTCTTTTTCACCTCCTTATAGGTCGAATTTTGAAAAATCCTTTCTTACGTCTACGTCTGTTGCCTACGTCATACAAAGAACACACCCTCCAAGTTTAAGGTCTCTACGATCAGCGGTTTAGACTGTGCGTTGATCCGTCAGTCATTCAGGACAAAGCATTTTATATATATAGATAATCAGAATTATGTTTCGTTTCGCATATAATTTTAACAACGATTATGACTTAACCTGAATGTGAAATAATTTGTGGTTAAGTTGGTTAGAAACTGAATCATTTGTTTTATTATGCGGATTCTAATTATTTCCACGAATAGTACAATAGCCGACACCGATTGACACATTAATCAGCAAAGTACTTAATACAGCGTGTACCTACATCGGTATTCATGGATTCTGACTCAGTATACGTTGCGGACAGAGCCACATAATTAAGACATGTAAATATATTATATTAAATGTAACTAACTTAGCTTTGGCAACATAGCGCTCCGTGATAAAACCGTCATTAACAACTTATCTGCAATATTTTTCTAAGTATAAGGCAGTATTTTATCATCAAATTGGCCATTACATTTCGCGTTTTTCCGTCGATAAACATTAAGTATTTACTTATTATTAATCTAAAATCCATATGTAAGGATAAGGAAATATTTATAACGTTTCTCGTCATAAAGTAAATACTCTTAACATCAGTGGTGATTTAATGTAATAACACTTTATACGAAATACGAATAAAAATTGAAAACTTCAGCTGCGATAAAACAAGAAAACCACGGATTAAGTACCAAAGAGTAAAAGCAATTTATTTTTGTTATTTATATTTTAACTTCGTCTCTGTGCCTTAAATGTTACGAGATAGGTCGTGAGTATTTCGAACTTTCGTCATTGAACGCAGGAGCTGCGATTTTAGTAATAACAATTGACTTTTAAGCAGTTTAGTTGACGGGTTCTACGCAGAATAGAATGGTAGAAAAATGTAAATAGTGTTACTAAGTAAACTGATTCATGGTTCGCAATAATATTACATGGAAAATTATAATATTCAAGCATTATGCTAACATTACTTTATTAACAAAGCTCCATCATTGAATATTTCAATAAAAGAGTAAACTTAAACTATGAATGAAATGTCCGTCCAATATGATAGCAGATGCAAATGGATGCACGAGGGATTTGCATATTGTAAAATGGATTGAATGGTGACCAATTGACCTCTGACCTGAAATTCTTATTTTAAACACATAAAATTAAAAGAAATTTAAATGAATATTGTTTACGTCATGTTAATTGTTTATGTAAGCCGTGGTAGGTCAATTTACACTTGTGTAATGTCTATTGTTTATCAATGATTTTACTACCGTCAAAGTGCGGTAGGCAAGTAATTTTACTTGCTATTCCAAATGTATCTACCTAATTTTGCTTTTTGTACGTGTTATTGTATATTTGTGAAAATCGCGTACTTAGTATGTAGTTACATTGATTTTAAAAACAAATGAAATGGCATTTCTAACTTGAATTATTATAAAACTGTGTTTGTTTAGTTACTTTACGGTAAAGACACTAGATACATTAGTCAAGAATTTTAAGTTTAAAGAATGTTCTCATAATGTTACATAATTATGAAGGTATGATATTTTCCTTTAAAAAACTGTCCTGTGTAAAGCAAATTTATCCGTTGTAACAGATTCAAATACCGTTAACGTGTAGAATGACGAATTCAACCAAGTAATACGATATCAAGTAGGGTTTTTCGTTTATTTTACATAAACCTTTTTTCGAATATCGCATGCGTTGTACAAAAGTAATGAATGTAATTTCCCTTCGTTCGGTTCGTTGGTACCACATTTACGTCCTTTTCCGCATTGAGAGCAAGATCAAAGACACGATTTGCAAATAGAAAATAGTTTTAATAATAGATGCATATTATATACCCGTACTAGTACCAATCTATTGATAGGTTATTTTTACCCTTTTAAACTTTAAGCCAATCTAGCATTTTTCATATAATTTTTCATTGAGCGTCTTTTCTGTTTCATTATTTAAATAGCCCACTCAACCGCCTACGACTCTTTGCACGACTTTTGGAAACTTCCCAGATTATAATAATATCAATATTCAAATAATTGGAAAAGAAGTTTTATATTACAATTAAAGTCAAATTTTCTCGCTCAAATATAATTTTCGGTTTTCAATGTTTCTAGGTAATATTGAGTCGACTGAAAATGACGTCCCAATTTCTATTCAGTCTTCTATTCAATGGAGATTTTAAGAGGCGTGGCTTCATCGAGACGGATGGGTGTGAATTTGACAGAGGTTGTTAATTATATGGTCGTCAGTGTCGATCGTGTGCTCCTTGCGGTCTCAAGGAAAATTACGACTCGCGTACATGCCTCGTTTAACACTTCACACCGTTTAATGAAGTCGTAAAAAAAGAAATTGAAAGGTCTGACTTCGGTAGATTTCTTTCTCTGCGTTAAATTTGTTCGTATTGCGCATGTATGTATCTAATTTGTGGGGGAAATGTGTTATGGTAATATATGGAGATTTATGAAGTACCTACCGTAACATTTTATTTAGTATGTTTCTTCCGACCATTTTGCTTTCAATATTTTTCTTTATACTTTGATGATAACATGCGATAACTTGGTACTAAAAGAAGTGCCGTTAGACTATTTTATACGGATTGCATTTGTTCTGCAATAAAATTCTTGTATTTTAAGTAAAATTTGTACTTACACTAAATATTAGATAGGTAGAATACCTAGTGTTTAGGTATTCTTTAATAACCAGATGCCAAGTGATAACCTATATTTGAAGTATATATTATTATCATTAAAAGGAGTTATAGGTAAAACAGAGATTTAATATATTCCTACTGCGAACCATTTGAATAAAAGTGAGTACAATGTCTAAAGAAACTTCACAGAATTTTTACACGAAACTTTAAATGAAAAAGTTTGGAAAGCGGTTAAAAGCGATTTTTCTTTTAATTTTGCACTTATTCTTCAAGTAGGTACATATAATATAGTTTGAGTTAATATCTTACAAAGTTTGAGTTAATGCGTTTTGTTTTAAACATTTTTCTAACACTTGCCTGCACTTTATTTGAAAAACAAGTTTAAAATGAGATGAAAAATTAGTTACTGAGAGTAATTAACAAAGTAGTAATTGTAATGTTCAATATTTTAATCGATTAACAGAACTGACTATCCATAGCAGTCGGCCATTATTCGTT
The DNA here is from genome assembly GCA_963082885.1 of Parascotia fuliginaria. Lineage (NCBI taxonomy): Eukaryota > Metazoa > Arthropoda > Insecta > Lepidoptera > Erebidae > Parascotia > Parascotia fuliginaria. Next base: position 15,517,436 of record OY720172.1, read on the forward strand.
CAATCAATTTCGTTTAGAAATCTCTCCCCGAACGTTGGGGAGAGTCCGAATGGAATAATGGCGCGGTGTAATTGACGGGTCCCTGAAGTTCGCGGTAATTAATTTTCGAATCGCTTCGATCTATCACGGTTTACGTGGAATTAATAAAGATTAGAAATGATATGTGTACCTTTTAGGTAAGGTTAGTAACCTACAAGTAGCAATTCTTGTAGGTAACGGAGTACTGATCGTAGGTGAACGTTCTCAGATCACGTTAATTTGCATGAAAATTTTCATTACGTAAAGCTTTAATACTCCATGATATTGGTAAACAAATTACTTAATCACAGGCTTTTATTATATTTTAACACGCAATACGGAACTGGTTGTTTGCTAGATTTATCATAAGCGTTTAATTAATTAATTAAATTATGAATAGGGCAATATTGGAGTTAAGTTATATTGAGTTTTTCTAAGAAATTAGTGTTAACGCGGAGTCAGAAATAGTGCTCGGTAAATGACCATAGGCTGGCTAAGTTATATGGGATCCGACAAAATATGATGGTTGTACACCTCTATTTCTTCGGGAAATAATATTACAGACTAATATCTATAGTACAGTACCGATATATTATTATGTACCTACAATTGAAGGTGTGCCATTAATAGGTTCTAACAATAATTGAACTGTTTTTTTCTCACCCAAATTATGTCTACGAGTAATTTCCTTTATCCTCGATTCATAATAATCTCGAAACGCCATAAATTACTTGATGGTTTAGTACTAAACCGTTTGCTTATTTCTACATTTTCTTTCATTATTTTGGATTCAGTATGGTAATAAAATGGAATCGTATCGCTATTATTTCAACTGTCTTACGTTTAATAACATTTCATACACGGAGCTTTTCATTTCTTTTTAATATCCCTTTAAGAAATGAGGGCATTAAAGTACTTCATACTCTATACATATCTAAATGTAGGTCTAGTTTATCATATAAATTGAAAGTCTAAAGTACAAATCACAGAAAAACTTAAGTAGGTATCTAAAAAAATGTCAAACAAAATATTGCTTATTGAGTTTAAAGTGCTAAAGCGCATATTCAAAGTACCAGAAGCTTATGAAAATCCTTAGAAAGTTTATTGAACACATTTGCTTCTGCTTGCGTAGTATTAGTCAATATGGTTTTAACTTAAAGATGTTTTGGGTTTATGTTGTAAAGAAAACGAGTTTATACCTATAAAGTATGATAAAACTAAAATTGTAATAGGTATTAGGTTTAAATGGTAAAGGCATTCATTTTATTTACGTGCCCCACAGAGAATAGATTTCGACTAGGTAATATGTTACATATTTCTAAAAAGTACCTATTTTATTTTTACATTGAGATACTAACAAAAATCACATTTTGCAATATGAGTTCGTAGTAGTTTTTCATAATCGATAGTTACACAAAATTCATAACTGAAATCGAATGACCACAAATAACAGCATTAGTAAGATATATTTCCATATTGAGTGTTCAACGGCTCTATTCATTTTAAAGAGACCAAATAAAACTCGAAAAACGAGATTTTATCGTGACATAAAATAAACTATTCCATACATGATCACTGACCCATATAGGGAAACCGGTAGAATCGTAAATAATTTGGCTCACGTGGCTCGTGGAATCACGACGTGAATGAAGAAATTTATTGCACTTAGAGAGAAAAATAAGTGCGAGCTTAGACAAAGAAATATAGTCAGGTTATTTGTTGATGAGATATTTTATTACGTGTTAAGATAGCCCATGCTAATAAATCAGAGAGAGAGTACCTTACTTTTATATTTTAAGATTCACAACAATTATTAGAAATTTTACCATATTCCGCTTGCTCTACACAAAATTACTGGAATGATGTGTAGCAAATACATCGATACTAATATAATAAATGCGAAAGTAACTCTGTCTGCCTGTCTGTTACGCTTTTACGTCTAAATCACTGAACCTGATTTTAATATTTTTTTTATTTAGTTAGGGAACAACATAGGCTATCCTTTATCACAAGAAATGGCTTAGCCCTTTAAGCCTTTGTAAGTTGAAATAGAGTATGAAAGTTTGTATGAAAAATCGTCAATGTATAAACAGAGATATAGCCGACATTCACGCGGGCAGAGCTGCGCGCAACAGCTAGTATATAACATCATAGCTACTGTTGAAGTCACTAGACTAAACTGCATTTGCAGTAGGCAATCTAGAATCTATTTGCTCTAACATTAAAGGCGCCAGGACCAAAATTGGCTATGATCCTAGATAGCGTAGCTTAAATAGCGGCATAGCGCCTTCACGTAGTGCCAACACAATGTAAAATAAAAACTAACCTTAAAAAAACTTTTAAACATCGGCAAACACGGAAGCCCTTTGCCAGTCGAGTTAATTTAGTTCATTTCGAAGCGAAAACCTTCTAAGAGAAATTTCGCCATTTCGCCTGTTTTGAATAAAAATGAATAATTTCAAAAGTTATTTCGCTTGAAATTTATTAATTAAACCTAATAAACATTTTTTCATCATCGAAAAGTCCTATGATATTACTGCTATAATACTTTTAAAAGTAATACGTTATAGAGGCAAAGGGTCGATGAGATTATCCCATTGTCTACCTGTTTTAATCCAGGTATTTCCCAATAGATTCATAATTTAACTTTTAACTTTATATACGTGTGTTTTCTCATTAATCTTTATCGCTTATGTCAAGTTATTGTTCAAAATAGTTTAATTAACTGATACATATTAATTACACATAGCTTCTTTAAAGGTAGACGTTTCGTCGACTCCAATTGCTCTTGCTTCATTAGTCGGCTTAGGGTATTCCAAAATTGATCTTATATGTTATGGTTCGGACTGTGCTAATACTCGAAAAGACCCTTTGGATTTACTCATTCTCTAGGCTCATTACTATCTATCACATCTATAAATGCTAGTATATTTTCTTGGGGTATTGTCTCAGCTCTACTAGTTGGTGTGCAAACTCTAAACGATTAATCCTAGTTGCAGGCAACAATTCGGATGCGATAGGTAAGCATTGTCTCATCTTCTTGTCTACAAGTTCTGTGGATTATTTGTGACACATTGATTATTCATATCATTCTTAAGAACATTCTTTTTAGACGTGTAGCCATTTATACCTTTTATAACTTCTACTCTCAGTAGATTTCTATGCTGTTTAGCTAACTTTCTTTTATATAATTGGTACACGTAATAAATCAAACAGATAACAAATTGTGCGTATGCCAAACGTAACAGGTGGATAAAACAATACTGACCGTGATGATATATATTTGCAATATATCTAAATTCCTAATTCCGGCACTATGCATTGCTGTATTGAACAATGAATAGTATTGGACAAGACAGCTTGTGCTTGGTTTATGTAATTTAGAAATGCACATATTTATTACGATATACCTGTTATTAAATAAAGCAAAACCGACATAAGTATGATAAATCTAGACATATCTATACCGATATTAAAAAGAGATTTTTTTTTGTATGTTTGTTACAGATAAACTCAAAATCTAAGATACCGATTTGAAAATTATTTCACCTGTAGAAAGCTACAATAGCAGGTAGCATAGATTATATTTTTTGTGGTTTACCTATCCACGCAAGCGAAGCCACTGGCAACAGCTAGTATTTTATACGTAGGAAATAAAACTATATTTTATTACGTTTCGTTGATACGCTATAGATATTTGACATATTACGTCGAATATATGAATTCCTTCGCGGCGAAATTCAATTATGAGTTGGGCGAAGTTCATTGACTTTTGGTTATGTGTTAGTTACTCACGTGGGATACTTAAAAAACAATAAAGGAACCGTAAAGATCACACACTCAAACGCATTTGTTTTGTGAAAATGCGTTTCTAGGTTCTTAAGTTCTTTGTTAAACCTTTTAGTGCGTTAGCTACAAAAATAAAAAACGAGTGGATAAAATACCGAGAAATGGCGCTGTCTTGGGTCATTTGCTTCGTAGCGCTAGCAGTAGTCGCGGATGCATCCCTCTACGACGACGACTACGACACATACACGAAGGCCTACGACTACAAAAATGCAGGTAATTCTTTCTAACAATAATTCATTCAATATTTGGGTTTTTTTATCCGAACAATTTGATTGTGACAGTTATGTCTTGAATCGAACCAAATGACGTCCTTCCAAATTGAGTTTTGTAACGAAGCCTTAAAGGCAATAGTCGTCAGACAGTCTAACTAAATTTCGCGCCGGCCTAAAGGGAATAGAGTTTTGAACAACGCCATATTCAGTTAGTTCTGCCTATCTTACAGTTTTGTTATATTTGTAAATGATATGTAAAGTGCTTTCGTACCTATTTCAAACTGAGAAATACCTATTTTAATTGAGAAATACGTTTATACTATGCGTCATTATAATAAATAGATACACATATACAAATAAAATATAGAAATTATAGTATACAAATAAAGTATAGAAACTATATATAATTATATAGTGCTTGTTGTTAATGCTTTGCGTAGTTTTTGCCCGACTGCCGAAGTCAAGAAGGGTAATATTTTTCGAGCGTATGTATGTATGTCTATTTCTTTGGCACGCTCTACAACCTGAATGGCTTGATGGATTTTAACGTATGAGATGTCATTTGATTTGTATTGATTGTGGGAGTGACATAGGGTATATAAAATTTTAATGTGGCGTCAGTATAAGAAAAAAATAATTTCTTTCTTTTCAATGTTTAAGACAGGCGGGCTTTTTCTTTTTTAATAATATATATTGCTTGGTATTGTGCCTAGTAAGTACCTACCCAAGTTATAACATAATTTATCACCAATATCAAAATATTTCTTGTAATATATGGATAATGGGGGTTTGCTCCGATTTATGAAAGGACAGTACGTAAAATTCGTAGGCGTATCGCGTCGTAGCACATAATATGACGCTCAAGTCATATAACCGTAGCTGCTGCCGTAGAGCGCTACGCATGTTGAAAACCGATCTCCAACTTTCATATAAGTTGCACGAACTCAATTTCACCTCAGATGGGTCAACAAGGTGTCGATAACAGCTTCTGTTTAGTTGTTTACTTTACTACGAGAGACAGAATAAGTTGTGTCGCAGTGTGTGAGTTAAGACCACCTAGAAAGTAACATATGCAAGAGCTCTCGAAAGCTCCTAGTTACGTCGGTAACGAATGCACTCATCGCCGTCGCCTGCAAGGCCCGGTAATACAATTTCCCGCTGCTGTGACGCTATTGCCATCTTGGGAACGATTTAGCCTAATGCTCGTGCACTTCGCGTTTGTAACGAACATTGTTTCAAATATATGGTACAATCGTTTTAAAAATTTCCATCTTATAAAATTTTTCATTCAAGTTACCAAGGGAGAAAATTCCTAACCGCAAAGGTACAAAAATTAACCTAGTTTGCAACAGTTCGGAAATGGGTACTGGCAACATAATGCCTACTATATACAAAACAAAAATTTGAGAGCGACGGAAAAAAAGGTACATAGTATTCCGAACTCGTTTTGAATACAGGCGAACATACAGTTTGTTAAAGCTCTTTTGAAACATAAAACCCTTTACCTTTATTCTTTTGAAGTTTGCTTGTAAGAATCCCGTGACATTATGGCTCTGGAGCAGAATTGAACAATCAATACTTAATGAGTATTCTGTCTATTGAGTGTTCTTTTATAGTTTCTAATAAAATTAAAGCTATTTAAAGGGCACACAGTTTATGGCTACAAAGGATTTCGTTATTAGTAGTCTATAAGTAGTCTTTGTTGTAAGTAAATTAAATTATTTTGATTATATATTATTATAATGATCGTTTGTTATAATAGATTAATATCTTAAATATTTTTAATGTGCATGTGTGACATGTATTTTAATGCAAACAGTTAACTTCAAAATTGATTTGAGCATAAAAGATAATAATAATAATATCTTTTATAGATAGGAATAGGTGATAATTCTGATCTGTTATGAAAAAGGTACTTATGACATGACAAGCTATTGGATAACCGTATCTAAGAATAGTAAGTTTAGATACATTTTCGCGAAGTTTGTGTCATATAGTTGTGCGCCTAACAAGGCGGGGAGGGTTAGAACAAAGGAATGCTGCATTTAGTTTTTTGTGAAAGTTACAGCGCAGTAAGTACGTATAAATAAATGCTACCAAGCCACAGGACACACGGATCGATGAACGATTGATGTTACTTTTTAAATCACTCCTGATTACTAGATTAAAAACACATAGCATAAAAGATTGGTTTATTATTTATCAGGACGTAATTACATACATTAAACGACGACATGGAAAACGTTTCAAGTGTAATAGGTATTGCATTCTCAACCCACTTCTCACTAATAGTCTGAGATTTGCACTCAAATCTACAAGTTCTATTTTTACATCAAGATTTAAGAAGTACAACACATTGCTGTCACGAAAACTAAACACTAGAAAATAGAAAGTGATTGAATGTGAACACGAGACGTCAATGAGGATTGAAGATAGGAAGCAATTTCGCGGACGACAATTTTTGTCGTCATTTCGCGTTACAGTGATTTCATTCTACGAGAAGACATAACCCGTCGAAGTAGCTTATCGGACGATCCCAGCTCCACGTATCTTCGATTTACCCACTCGTCTAGCAGCGAGGCTCAACGGGGGCGACATTTATAGCCTTTTCTCAAACCCGATTAGTGATTCACGTCTTTATCGGCCCTACAACAACTGCCTGCGTAAATTGAGTTGGACAGAACCGTTCGGCTAATAAGACCCTACCCTATAGATTAATTAAATGTGCACTGTCGAACGTCCTCTTTGTTCTCCAGTAACGACTTATATGAATACTTGTACAAAGGTTAATCAGCAAAATTAACTGCGATAATTGCCTATTAAATATGTTAGCCGTGTGTCGATTTAGTTTGCGCGTGAATTGCTTCAATCACACGCAAATAATACACGTCGTATTTTTTTTTATTAATAACATGTTATAAACATGTCAACAAAATAATGTAAGTAAACATACAAATTAGAACAGTGACTAAGTGGTTACTCCGCAACAACGTAATAGATTCAGTAGGAAATCTCACGTAAAACATTAATGAAAAAGTTGGCGAGATAAGCGAGCTTCAAGCAAGGATTGAAGCAGGACTGTTGAGAAGAAGCACTCATTAGCATTCCAGCGTGGAGAAGGCAATAATGTGGGTGTTACACGGTGAACGTTTCACTCGAGCAAATGGCCGCGCGCCCGAGGGATATGGGTATTCTGCTACGAATAGATGGAGAATGCTTCGGTTACCACTATCGTATAGGTACTAAGCTTCTCTATATACCTACGTACACATTTAATACACACCACTTCTATAACCACAAGCACAAAATGTTACATATTTTCTGTTCGGCTTTTATCTAAATTTTACTTCAATAAGATATCCAATTTGTAAATGACCTCTTCATTCTAAAAGTAATAACATAATAAAACATCCGAACAAAGAACACGTAAAAGTTGTAAGAAATATCATAAAAAGATATCACTAGGCTTAATAACTAATAATTTTATTAATCTACATATGTAGGTATACACAATTTATATAATTGACTTCATTCATTACACGTTCAAAAATATCACGTAGTTTTATATTATAATATTAAAACTTTAAAGAGCAGTACAAATTAAAATGAGTATACGTATGTAGTTGTACTACATAATGTTACCACATTATACCTAAAACTTTTTAGTTCACAATTAATACGCGAAAAAATTAATAGACACTATATATTTCAATAGGTCTCTTTATAAGTTTTTACACGAAGTGGTGTGCGAAATGGAGCTTTATATGATGAACAATCTCTAGTAGGTACACTTGAATTTATCGCGTGGGTAACAGTAAAAGGTGTACGTACTTTTGCGGGCCGATATTATTCGGCGGGGCTGCGTTTTGTTTACAAATTGGTTGGTGGCGCGTGCCGTCTCCCCGTTCGCCTCGAGATAAAGCGGCTGGTACCCACCGATAATTTTCTTAACCTTGTTTTATACGTACCTTGAACGGTGATTTCAGCTGTAAATAGATTGTACCAGTGTACTTTCCCTGGCAAAGGCGAATTAGAAGGTACCATAACGCAATATAATCAAATTTTTTTATGCGAAAATATTATTTTTTAAGTGAAAGATTTTTATACGATATTAGTGTTTTCATAAATCTCATTTGTATTTTTCATCCTAAGTTATGCCAAGTAGTCTAAACTATGCCTTCAACACATTACCGAAAAGGTTTAGTTAACTACACTTAGGTACATCTTATTCAATTTATATTAGTTGGACCACGAGCAAACAGAGCCTTTTTAGCAGGTCGAGAATTTACTGAGAACTACTTTCAAGAAAATTATTAATTACAAATATGTTTTCACAAAACATTCTTAAACAATAAACAATTTTATGCAATGGGAAATACCTTCTACAGTATTAAAACGCCGTAGTGTAGATAAGCACTTCGATACCTAATACGTTAGAAATGTTGTAGAGAGTGCAATGAGTGAAGGATAAAAGCTTAAGACAAATTTATTGACAAAGGTTAAGGTGCGTAGAAAAGTTAACCCGGGGGTTTCAAACCTTCATAAATATAGTGCGTACCTACCTACCTTCTATAAAGCTATATGATATAAGACACTTCCACATCACGTATATCTTAGTTCAATATAAGTGGAGATTAAAGACCCTCGACATCGTCAACATATTCACCGTCACATCTTCAAAATAAATTAAAAAGGAGTAAGTTTCTTCCAGGGATGTCACCACATTAAGTATAAGCTCTACAAGTGTATTCTTAAGGTTTACTTTACTTTAACGCTACAAGAATTCAAAAAATATTTATCAGCAAAATTGTGGTTGGTCGACGAGTAATGAAAAATTCACCCTTGACACGACCAGTGTAACTGTATATTGCAGTGTACTTTAACTTTGCCATCTATTTCTTTAGATACGCACTGTGGTAAAAACGCTTTTGTTTCTTTTTTGCAGAGAGCCGCACATGTACCGAGTCAGAATTTCGCTGCAAAACAGGAAGGTGTATACCACTCTCGTGGCACTGCGACAATGAAAAAGACTGTCCTGATGGTTCAGATGAAGAGTCCAGCACTTGCAGTATGTATCCATATTAATTCTTGGTTGTTCGTCTCAATATAAATAACCTTTTTTATCCTCAAAGCAGTAATCTCAAGATTAATTAAGCAGAATAGTTAAGTTCATTTATTTAAATCATAACGACAGAAAATTAATTCCGCTTAAAATATAAAATCATCGAAATATGAAAATGTTTATTTAAAATAAAAAGTAATTTGTACAAAATCCTAAATGTCTCAAAGTACTTTACCGATTGCTTTGAAAGGACGAAAAAATATGTATTTTAATTCGGTTTTATAATTTGGGTTCGTACGGGTATTATATTATAAATCACGTATATAATAGAAATAAACTGCGATATCACTGCATAGAAAATACAGTGTTTTAAAAAGCAAAATACAAAATGAATTCTAAAACTAAATATTATAAATTCTTCCCTATAGCATTAAATTAAACACAATGGGCTGGGCTGACCGCGTATTTAACCAAATTTGTGTGTCGAAAATAAGTAAACACTGTTATTTTGGCAAATTAACTTTGGGGTCGAGTTGGCAGTCAGTCGGTTATTGTTTAAACGTAGAACAATGAAAAAAAACAAGGTCACCAAATGACAAAGCCAAGCAAGGGCATGGACGACTGAAACTAGACGATCCTATAACACCAAGCCGAAAGTTACCCTTGTTGTTAGAAAGAGTAAAATTTTTTATCAACCCCAATTTTGATGTAACCCGCCATCGTAAACGAAGCAAAAAGCCGCCTGTCAAGCTTGGTGACTTTCGTAAACTCATTTCTTGTTGGGTGAGGCCTATGTTCAGCAGACAACATCTTCAGACTGATGATTAAATGAATAAATTTATTACAGTTTAAAACAAAGCTACATAAAAGCTAATACTTGATTCGATCAGGGTTTTCAGGATCTTTCTAGAAGAACCCTTGAATATTTATTTCTCGTTAAAAATCAATATAAATATGTCATTTTTAAATTTCACTGTAGTGCTTTAAATGCTATTAGGTACATATTTAAAACCAGACGGACATTGAACTCTTAAAACTTCTATTAAAAAAACTGAAACCATAAAAAATAATTATCTAACGATTTACGAGAAAAGTTTTGAAATACGCGTATTTTGTCCTTAACGGGACTTCTAACGCAGATTAAAATCTTAATTACGACCAAGTTTTCGGAATTAATCTTTATAATCTTTAAGCCTCACTTACCTAAAAACAAATGGTTTAAGCCATTAGGTATTTATTACTAGAGAAAACTTGCAGAACTAGATTGGTAAACCCTCAACAGCACAATGATTAAAATATCTAAACGAAGGAAAAATTCTGAGAGTTGTATATCAAGTGCATGGTAAAGGTATCATTCACATTTTTGCAATTTTTAAACATAATAAAGAAATCAAAGAATAAACCATAGAATCGCTGCCATTATAACGTGTATTCCTGTGGGAATAAAGATCTTTCCTACTGCAAATAGCCCATGTCACTCTTGAAGCCTTCGACTATCTTAACATAAAAAACAACATCAATCCGTGTCTCCGTTCCGACGTCAAAGAAGGACAAAGAAACGCACTTTTTCTTTTATAATATCAATATGGATAAAAGGTCTCGTACCTGTAATAATACTTAATATCATAAATGTGCACATGGTAAGTAAGTTGGTAAATGTAAGGTGAGAAATGTGAATTCACAAAGATAATAGATAGGTCGTCAATTGAATTTTTGCGAAGGCTGTGGTATTTAAATAAAACACGTAATACGAATTTAAACATTCCATGGGTCGCGTTAATTTATTTATGGTTGACACATGAAAAACGAATAAGAAAGAGAACGTATGGACACAAATTGGACTTGTTCGTGTCGAACGTAGTGACAATTTATTTTACTTACGTATTCAAAATTGCATTTGGAGATTCGATCGATGAGGCCACTATAGACCCATTTTCCGAGTGACGTAATTCACAAACAGTGCCGTAAATAGGGCGGTGCCACCGGTGCCCAGGCACAGGGCGTAGACTCTGGGGGGCGCAAGAATGGCCAGACCAGGCAGGACTATTATTTTTTCGGTTTGCTCCTGATAAGTTCCCGCTGCGCCCCTAGTGCTCGATTCCAACACATACGTACCTACATGCCAGTATCATCAAAAACGTCTATTAAATTGGACAAAACATCGCGCTCATTTTTTTGGCAGCGCACGAGCGTATTTGTGTTTAGTGTTTATCGGAGTTAAGCCGCCGGCCGGCTACACGATCGGTCGGAGACTAAGCGGCGGGCGGGTACGGGCGGGCGCTATAAAGATTTTTTTAATTATTATAGAAGTATGAAAACCAAATTAAATCTTAAGCATCAGGGTGGGCAACGCATTTGCACTAGTGAACTTGCGATTGAGTTTTAGTGAGTGAGACACAGTGGGTGGTATAATAGGCGAAGGGTCCACTTAACATCAGATGGCTCGTCTGCTTGTTTGCCCACATCAGTTCTTTAAAAAAAAAGATTTTTCTTCCAAAATCCTAGATAATTGGTCCACCAACACCAAGTTCCTTGTGCTTTATTTTATCACCCTGAATGAAATAAAGTAGGCCTATACATAGCATTGCTCTAGCCTCCTAAGGCTCAAGTAAAATATTGCTTGATTGAATTTATCGCCTAATGTTCTTATACAAGAACACATTGTGCTGCTAGGGTAACCGCCCAGACAAAAAAGTAAAAAAAAACAGTTACAGTTTTACATTTGATGGTATTTTTTTTCCTGATACTACTGTTATGACAAAGGACAGATCTAGGCTATCTAAGATAGGTTTTTTTTTGTTCATGTTTGAGGACATTGGGCCGTTATGACTTATATAAGGTTCTACCTTATGTTCTTTGTCATGGACATTGGATGGTAATCAATAAAAAATTGAAATATTGTTCTTTTTTATAAATTGTTTAATTTATAATTATAAATTTTAATTACATGTAATCCTAGTTCTGTTTACTTGTACATATCTCTTTTCTAGTTTACATCATCTTCTACACATATTCAGTCTCTTCACTGGCTTCTACGGATGACAGCAAAGTTACTGCTTTGTTATCGTACCACTTAGTCAAAGTTAACACTTAGTCTTACCATCTTGCCTAACCAGGACCTGACTGCTGCCCCTGCCGCAATATTTCAACTGTCTGTCATCTTCTACAATAAGTCTTGTTGCTGCTGGTATCCTATTTTTCATAACTGTGTCTGAGTTGGAGTAGGTTTCCAGTTTTGTGTAGTTCGTCAAGCAACTTGATTTGAATTTGATGATGATTTTGATTTGATGATTGTAATATTAATGCATAAATAAAATCTATGTAAGGTTAAATTTGGCTTTTACCTTGAAGCTTAACTGCAGACTGGTTAGTCTTTTCGACGACTAACTTTACCAAATCATCGTCTATGTACTGGCAGTACTCCATCCATATAATTTTGAAATACGAAGGTTCTGAACTGAATAACTCCTTTGGAGTGAATTTGCTGCAAATGTAATCGTTTGCTGATGGCACCACTGAAGGACTGTTTTTACCACGTTCTGGTATAACCCGGCCAGGTAAAACAGAGTTTCGATCATAGCGAGCTCCTCCTCTGCCTCAACCACGTCGTTCATGTTTGCAGTTGGTAGTGCTCGTGTTTGTGTGTGTTCGTCAAAATCAGTGTCACTGGAACTGGAACACCTGGTTTCTGGTCCTATGATAAAAGAGGGTCACCTGTGTCCTGATCGGAAGGCTGAAAGTCCTCCAAGTGAGAGATATTCAGTATATTTGTAATGTTTTCATTCCATAATCCTGTGAAAATTAAGAAGTCAATAATACTAACTGTTCTTCCACAAGAACATGTCATAAAGAGTAATTATTAGAATAACAGCCACCTGTTCTTGGACGAGAACACAGTTAATGATTGAGGAATAAAACTAAGTAAGAATTGATTATTGACATAAATTTTATCACAAAAACAATATTTATGATTTTACCATAGATTTTTATTTACTTATACACAAAAAAGACACTTGATTACGCTTATAATTAGCGATTTTACTAACCTGTACAGCACTCGAGCTCCATTTTTCTGTGTTCGGGGGCAAAATGGCGGTTAGCCTCTGATTGGTTGCGGTCGAATGATTGCAAAACTTGTCACTAATATATTCACCAATCAGGTAAGAGTGAATTAAACGTCAAAATACCGCGAAGTTTTAAAATATATTAGAAGAGATCGTGTGTTCTCACGTGGGAACAATGTGCCACTAGGAGTACAATATGCTAAATATGGCTGGGCGGATACCGGTCTTCTGTAAAGTCCTTGTATAAGAACGTTGGGGCTTAGGAGGCTAGGGTACCTATAATATCTAAAAAAAAAGGGCGCAATTATAGAAGCTCGCACAGGGCGCAAAAAAGGCTATTTACGGCACTGTTCACAAACTGTCATTGTCCTTTTCCTTGTCGTAAGTTTCAAGACGTTTGATCCAATGTGTAGAAAATCTGTTGTTAAGTGCTAACTAATTCAAAATTATTTACTAGCTTGTTACAAAATAAAACAATTGAAAACGTTTACTTTGATCCAAACTAAAGATATTTGTAATTTATAAACTGATAAATCAAGCAAGATGAAAATATTATTATATGCAAGATATTATGAGATACGACGCTGACATTTCGTTCTGCTGTCGTATAATAAAATTACCATATTTGGTATTTCAATTCTTTTTCTCATTAATGCAAAGCTCCTGAGCGGTTCAAAAATAGACAGGTATTAAAAAAAAACGAATGTACGAAATAAAAGACTACCCATCCTATTTATCAAATGTGAAACGAGTAGAAAATTAAACGTTTGCGCTATTTTTTCGTTTGTCGATGGGAGGGTCACGCAATAAATCGCGTTTTTTATCACAAACACTTTTCAATACAAGTGACCCGTAAAATTAACATGGCTTTTAGGTATTAAGTAGGCATACACATATTAATAATACATGTAGAAAAGTGTACCAATGTGTACCTATATTAATATATGTAGAAAAGTGTACCAATGTGTACCTATATTTTGTAGTCGAACGTAAAATCGTCCACGGTTTAAAACTGTTCGTCGATTATAACCGACGAACAGATAACTAGTCTTTGTTATAAAAGTATTAACCTAGTCTAATATTAAGCAGACAAAGCTAACTTAAAACTAGTTGTAAAGAGAGTTCATGGACAGACAAGCGACTTTTAATTCCTTGTTTTTCACAAACTGCAACGGTGTGTATAGAAGCTTGTGAGAGTTATCAAGGTTTTATTTCTGTGGAGGTGGGGTTATGGCAACCGCAAGCGGGTAACTTTGTACACTTAGAGCCACTGTAAGTCGTCCCACATAATGGAAAATCCTTTTTTATTTGTCAGGGACACGCAATGTTTTGTAGGCGACAATGTTAGAGGTGCTTATACTGGCCTTTGTGACCGTGTTGACAAATGTATTTATTACCACGGCTTTAACAGTGACGTTATTTACCAGTGTAAGTAAAGTTTATGACGCCATCATGCCCTTTGCAGACTGATATTTATGGGAGTGTTAGCTATTATGATGCATCTTTGTCGGGGAAGACAATATTTTTGTAAAGACAAACACTACAAAATGTAGTCATACTTACGTTTGATTAAAAAAAACAGATTTATTATTAAAGACGCGTAGAGCTAGCTACTTGATGCCCTTAATGTTCATCCTTTTCTAAGCTCTCTTCAAAGGCGCTTTGTATTCACGTCTTTGGTAAGATAATACTTACGTAGACATCAATGTTTTATAATATACATTACAGAGGATACTTTCCCTTTCATTATACCAAATATTAATACGAATGCCTTTATTTAATACCGATTTGGCAATAAAAGAAAGCTAAGTAAAATAAGACTTTCTTTATTACCAATTTTTGTACGGCACCCTAAAATCGAAAGTCTCTTTAAGCCACTCATAACCTTAATATGCATCTGACGGATTCTCAGTAAAAACTTTTCCGGAGGAGTTAGTAAAGCTTTCTCAATTTACGTCTGTTGAATTTCGTTAGCACTGTCGCAAAACAACATTACACTCTAATAAGGGGATTGTTTAGAATCATTAATTACGTCTCAGCCGACTCGTGCTTAGCATTAACATTTATTATTTTGCCAACGTACTCGAATAGCATTTTAAGCGTGTTTGCTTTGTCAACCTAAGTTGCTACTGATAGCCCTCCCTTGACTTCTAGTCAGTTCGTTTTCCAAAATTAATTTCATTAGCCGTAATTGTTTACACAACTGGCTCCAAATTCATTTGTATCTGATCGAAGATAGTTTTAATACTTTTTTTTTTGCAGTAAAAGTGAATTTTATGTAAAAGTCCAAGACAAAACAACATGGGTATTTAAACTAGTTGTCGCTCAGTAGTCCAACTTCGAGCATAAATAATTTAAATAGTAATATATATATATATACGTTAGTATATCCACGCTGGTTTCAGCATGAATGGGCCGCATCGTCCGGGGAAGTACTACCATCTCATAGAAGATCGATGTAAGAGTAGTAGTATCCGTACTACTGCGTTTCACTCGGTGAGTGAGAGCGCCGGAGGCCCGATTCCTCTCTTTCCTCATTCCCTTCCCCTAACCCCATTCCCAGCCGCCATAGTGGAGGCCACCATACCAGCAGCTTAATAAGATGGTATGTTGGCCACCACTTCTAGATTCCACTGACTGCTTACTATCAGGCGCGGTGGAGTCACTTTGGTAGGGTGATAAATTAGATTCAGTAATACTATAGACAAATAATATTAAAGGCAAACAATATTAATCTATTCTCAATTTGACCACAGACTTTAACAGTAAAAAAGTATATACCTACGCGTGTGGTTCAAATACATGGTAGTGTGTGTAATGTTTTTTTGATTGATTTAATGTTTTTTTGGGCATAATTTAAAAAAAAATTATCTTACTGCACTACTTTTCTATATAAACTATAAGTGTGCGAAATTTCATACTCCTCCGTCGGCGCAATTTTTGTAAAAAGGGGTACAAAGTTTTTGCTTCACGTATTAATAAGATAACTTGACCGTTCCGGTTAAAAGCAGCGTCAGATTCAAATTTAGATAAAAATATACAAAATAGATATCAATTGAAATTTCATACACAGCTACAGAAAGGCGTTGTCCAGAGCACAGATTCGTGTGCACCACAGGGCAGTGTATACCGCTCTCGTGGCATTGTGACGATACAGCCGATTGTGCTGACGGCTCAGATGAACACCAGTGTGGTAAGAATATGGCTTTGGTTACCAACAAAGCATGACAAGAGCAACTGGCATGTCGGTAAACACAACCTCAGCATTTTCAGGATCGTCAAAAAATTGGCATGCGAAATAAGGGCTTGCATATTACCTACTTGACATTTATAAATGTTCTAAGTCGTAATTTTTCTATTTTTATTTACGATACATGACACGACGACACGACGGTGTAAATTATGATACTGCATCAAATTTGCAACACCTACAAACATTTTAACCACGTTCGCAGATGAATAATTAAACTAATGTAATAAAAAACAAAAACATTTTAGGTACTACGAGACTACTTTAGGAAAAGATTTACAGAAGATCTCCAAATACTTAATTATTTTCGACAAGGACAATTCATGTAATTATTGTCCTAGTTTTGAAATTGTTTTCTTCAAAGACTTTTATAATAACGTAACTTAAAGTAGGTGGGCTTGTGGAAATTCGACGGATACCCCTGGGGATAAACACCGTTTATGTACCTCGTCAATTTATATTCGCATCGTACTTAGCATGAGCATGAATTGGGTTGGCAGAGGTGAAGTCTTGCGGCCCCGAGGAGTTCACCTGCAGAGGGAGAGACGGGGAGTGTGTGCCGCTCACCTGGATGTGCGACGACAATCCTGATTGCTCGGATGGATCCGACGAGAAAGCATGCAGTAAGGGTTTCATTTACTCATACCAGGGTCATTATGTAATATCAACGTTACGCAAACAGGTAGCAAACTTTGTAAGATCCCATCATTTGCCGTCTTTTTTATTTATTAAACGGATACCTGGCATGAACGAGACAACCAAAGATCTTGTTATAAACTCATGGTGAGAAGGCGGAATATTCGTTTTATATTAACATTTCAGTAGGATGACTTACAGAGTTTATTACGTGTTTCGTTTGCATAATTAGCCCTGTGTTGTTTATTCTGTCATGTTACACTTAACATTTTATACCTGGGTCAGCATTTGTGATGTTCATACTTCAAAGGTTACAAAATTATCATCAAGCTCTCATTACTTTATCAAAAATATTATTAGTATCTATTGTGTAATCAATTGTTTTAATTATATTGTGGAAATTGCATGATGCCGACCTAAATATATTATCTTAGTATTTTAAGTATAGATAACAGAGTACATAGAGCATATTTTGATTCATTCCTTACGCTCGGAGATATCGCCACTGCCCTGGTTACCTACTTAATTATTTCATTGACAATGTTATTGTTTCATTAACAGTGCTTTAGATAAGTTCAGTTTAGGTAAATTTATTACTATTTTAATAACAACATACATATTGTTACTCTCTCTTTAGTATCTACGGGCATTGAGTTTTTACTTCTCGGTATGGATGAATCAATCATAGGGTCGGGCGCTGAACTAGCCTGTGTGTATTCCATAAAGGCTCGGTCATCCATCTATAAATTCTTATCTGGCCCTACCGGATCCGCCCCGTAGCGTGAGCGATGACGTTGCGTGTGTATCCCAATACCCGGAATGCTTTTCTTACGCCCAACGAAAAGCTCATCACGCTTATCTTATTACTTTATTCTGCCCAAAATTCTAAAACAACTGGCAGACAAAAGTTTTGTTTTATAATTTGCAAATGTTGCTTCTTTTATTATAAATATAAATACCTACATTTAAAGAAATAAGGAGCGTATTGTGGTACAAAACATGGAAAGACTAATGCTGGGCTATAGGTATTTGTTGGGTAGGTGCCTACCTAGGTAGTAAGGTAATTACATAATAAATACCTACCTCGTAGATACCTACATCGAAAACATAAGTGAAATAAATATTATTTATCAAAACTATAATTCTAATATTTATATTGTTTATATAAAAATATACTACGTAGGTACCTATAATTATCTTTACCGAACGTATTATTAAACGTTTTATAATTTAAAATGCAATTTTATATGAACGATAAAGAGTTCTTTAAAAGGTGATTTATTTAGCTTTGTACCGAATAATTTCGACTACTTCATTAAATTTATTTGAATGTCTTGAACTATCGGAGTGGAATTTTAAATATACTTACATTATCATGCTATTCATTTTATAATAAAATGTGCTCTTGGTTCTCTTATAAAGCTTTTGTATATTTATATAATGAAATATTCGTGTGGTGGCAAATTGTAGATATTTTTTGTTGTAATTTAAGTTAATAGGTCTCTTTGTTTTCTAAATTTACCTACGTTGCCTTTAGGTGATTTATCAAATCGCTAAATAGATTAAAATAGTAATCAAATTGTAAATATTGTAAATAAACGTATTGCTAAATAATCGAATAAAAATTACGTTTATATTTCAATCTGCACAATGCATACGAGATTTTTTCTACATAATCTACAAAATTTTACATAATAGGTAGTTAGTTAATGTGGCATATCTATCTAAGTAGGAATGTTTTTTTTTGTTTTCAGATAAATATTTACACAATTACTTATTTACTTTTAAAGCTATACTAACTACAAAGATCAGAAATAACATATTAATTTAATTTTAGACGAAACCTGTCGTTCTGACGAGTTTACGTGCGGCAACGGCAAGTGCATCCAATTACGATGGGTGTGCGACGGCGACGACGACTGTGGAGACGACAGTGATGAGACCAAGTGTCCTGCACCTACTTGTCAGCCTAACACCCACTTCTCCTGCGCTAATGGACATTGTATATCTGCGTGGTGGCGTTGCGATGGCACTGAAGATTGTCCCGATGGAACAGATGAAGTGGTAGGTAGAGAGAAATGAGTTTTGTATTCAATAGGGATGATGACATAATATTGTTATCAACACAGTTACTCTATAAGAACTATTGGTTCGTGGTTTGCATAAAAAATCAAAATTACGACGTTATGGATTTAAAGAGAAAATGTCTTTCTTATTCGCAATTAATACAATTTTATATATATAAATAAATGGTCACATAATTACTCATCATATACGATGATGGCGATTTTTAACTCAAATGTTATTAGGTATGTATGTGGGCATAATATCATATTTAATTTTTAACCTAGACATCATCCTTATTTTATACATTGTCATACTACAGAAATAAGTATTTGAATACCTAATTATGCACAGTATTACAATTTTGATTTCGATTGAAATTTTGATTATTTGTTTTAAACAAAATTGACTGCCCCTGTGGTTTGGTGGTACTGTGTACGGATTACCACTAAGAGGTCTCGGGTTCGAACCCCGGGTCGGGTAAAGTGGTATTGGGTTTTCCTGTCGAGAAATTCTTAGTATTAGCCCGGAGTCTAGAATTGTGCCCGATATAGGGCAACAGGCTCGCCCCTTGTTACATGGGACCCAAAATTAAATAGCGAAACGTGGTTGCGTAAACGCCTCTGCCTACCCCTTCGGGGATAAAAGGCGTAAAGCTATGTATGTTTGTATGAAAATTTATAGATATAAAACCAGATAGATGACTCTGATTGACAATTCTGATAGACTATAGTTCTAAGTACTGTGTACATTGGCATATTATTATGTACAAATTAAAACAAGCAACAAAGAAAACCGTTATGGGCTTTCAAAAAGTAAAATTGGGAGAAAATATTCAAAAAAAAAACTTGTGACTATTGTTACAATTGTTTGATGAACACAGTAGAATATGTAATAAAATCATCGTTTAGGCTTATCATAAAACATTTTAGACTTCAATGTACGAAGACGAAATACTGTTGTCAAGTCTAAACAATATTTTTTAAATCCAAGTAGGTTTGACTTATGTTTAGTCAGTGCGTGCTAGAGACACGCTCAAATATTTTATAGCAGGTAGGTAAGGGTTTTATTATCATCACCATTTTCGAAAGACGTGCAATGTTAGACATAGGCCCAATTTAATAATAAATGTTTATATCTATATATTATTATCATAAATCCAGAAGCCCCAGCATGTGACTACAACGGAAATCGTTGGACATTGGAACTAGATAACAATTACTGTAGTACTACAGTGTAGTTTTTTAACGAAATTAATAGTAAAATAAAATATAGGTCATTGTTACGACCAAAACTCAAATTACTGCTAATTAAATCGATTTTGGTTTCAGGGCTGCGCAGCGACACCAAAAGTCAGATCACCGTGCATATCTTCAGAGTTTGAATGCAAAGATAGGATGACATGTGTCCACAAGGCGTGGGTCTGTGACGGTGATCGTGACTGCCCCGACGGAGGTGATGAAGATCCTCAACTGTGTCGCGGCAACATCACTTGCAGACTGGACCAGTTCCAGTGCAAGGATCACAGCTGTATACCTGGTGCATTGTACTGTAATGGCGATAAGGACTGTCCAGATGGCAGCGACGAGCTGAATTGCAGTAAGTTTGAGTTAATATATTTAATTGATAGTCTTTTACCAGGCATTTTGATAATGTCGGCCGGTAGACGCTATACGCAGGCTGCTTCCAACCGGTCACTTTAACATGCGTGGACGAATATGAAATCTATTTCTAAACATAAGGCCTTCATATGCATTTATAGCAATGGACGTCATCTATTTGCAGGGTCCTTTCTATTTAATTTCTGCATAATTTGACTAGTTTATTAAATTCTATTTAATAAACTAGTAAAATTATGCAGCATACGAGACTAAGAATCGATTTAATCAAGATGGTTGACAAATGAGTAATACCGTTGATATTGAAAGGCTTGTGGATAACGTTAATTAGATTGGATTGTTTTCCCTGGTTACTCTTTGTCAGTATAAAAATATCAAAACAGTAATTAAATTACAATTTATGCGATTTCCGACATTATTTAAAGCAGTAGGCTTAAGTAATTCTGATTAGAGTTAAAAATCTGATTTTGATTATGGTAATATCGTAATCGTCTTTTACGATAACGCTTTTCAGACTTATAGATAATATTAAAACTATTACGGAAAAAGCCTTATCATTATGAAAGAATTATATCAGTTTTAGCTACTCTCTATCGATAAACTCTTGCTTTGATAGGCTAGTGAATCATCATATCACGACTACTCGAAATAAGTTTGTCCAGAGCTAAACTAGTTATCTTATTTTGAGATTTATTTGGCTAGTAATGAAAAGTTTAGAGTGATAATACTGATCTTTTGTGATTTCATTACAGCTACGCTGAAGACAGTATGCGATAAGAGGACAGAATTCGACTGCGGCGCTGGAATGTGCATCCCTCTTTCGAAGGTGTGCGACAAGCATCCAGACTGTCCTAACTTTGAAGACGAGCCCAGAGACCGTTGCGGTGAGAATGAATGTGCGAAGAATAATGGAGGATGCACGCAGAAATGCGTCGACACGCCAGTTGGATACTACTGCGACTGTGACAAAGGATACAAGCTCGTTGATAACAGGACTTGTGAAGGTAATACTTATAGAAATAATTTAAAACTTCTTTCAAATACACCGAATACCAATTTTAGCAGTAACAGTGGGTAAAGCATAATATAGCCGCAGGAACCAATGCTTAATAGAAAAATCAATACTCTAGTATAATGAGTAAGTACAGTACAAAGATAGCTTAACACTTTTTTCGCCAAAAAGGATTTCAACCAAAATGGAAACGGATGAAAAAGGGAATTTACTTCGTAAACAAACAAGCAATACACAAAAAGTCGCTACATTGAATTAAATTTAAACTTCTTGTATAAAAAGAACAAAAAACGAAGTTCTTTCTAACTTTTATTTTAAAATTTCTTTGCCACTGCTTAAGATATTGGCATAAGTTCAATTGTCCGAAATGGAATCGGAAAACTCATTCTTAGCAATAATTCTAATACTTTTACTTAAAATAAAAGGACTTGATTTGATAAAATAATGGTATTGTTGCTGTATTCTGGAAGCTTTAGTTTAATGTTATTGTGATTTTTACTTAGTACGAAGAGAAAAGATGACAAGAACAAACAAAAACATCATAACATTTCATGCAGATGATAAGAAAGCGCATTCCATACATTTAATGGCTATAGACGACAAACAACGCATTTGTTAAAAGATATTAATTAATCAGCAGTTACAGAAAAGACTGAAGAATGACTTCAAGGTTCTACAAGTCTACATCGATGTAGAAATCCCATTAAATTGCCGAATGCTGATACCTCAACAGTAAAAAGTTTACATCTGAAAACAAAATGTTACGTTCATCACTGTTAAAACAGACGATTACTTATTTATATGCATATATTTTTACAGATGTCGATGAATGTTCGGATCCCGGAGCCTGCTCTCAACTGTGCATAAACGAAAAGGGCACATTCAAATGTGAATGTCATACAGGATATGCTCGCGATCCTAGAGATCGCACCAGATGCAAAGCTACTGAGGGCCACCCATCTCTACTGTTTGCTAGACGTTTTGACATCCGTAAGATCAGTCTCGACCACCATGAAATGGTCGCCATCGTCAATGACACAAAATCAGCTACCGCTTTAGACTATGTCTTTAGAACGGGTATGATATTCTGGAGTGATGTTACGGATGAAAAAATATACAAGTACGTTTAACTTAAAATAATAGTAGATAATGTTTGGTAAACCATGCAAATGTTTATCTATAGTATAGCCATTCTATGTACCTACTTAATATTAAATAGCATTTCAGCCGATAGGCGCCGAATCGATCATATATACTTAGCTCGTGCTTATCAAATCGGTAAATACGGGGTTATACCTAATACCTACAAGTGTAAGTAAGCAAAAAACGAAGCCTCTGTGTATTAATAAAATTTTAAGCAATCCATTTTTATTAGGGATTAGAACCCCTTTTACATTCATACCATGACCTCTGCTCCAAACACTCATCGTTCAACTTATCTAACCATAGCAATCGTTAACTTCTATCTCAACATTAATATTTCTATGATGCCATCTTCCTTTCTTCTTTGTCGAACATGACGAACCATAGAAGACATCAGGCCTTCATCATCATCATCATCATATCAGCCACAAGACGTTCACTGCTGGACATAGACGTTCCCCAATTTACGCTACCGTGGCTGGTCGTTGTTTAGACCTTAAAATTATTTTAATAAACAAATATTTGCATCTCGCATATTGAGAAATGCATAAAAGTTATTTTTAATTCGAAACACTTATTAACAACAACGATTATTGTTAGCAACCATGTTGCGTATTACTGCCCATTTTTGGTGTTCATATTTTGTAAGTATGTAAATTAAGTTTAATTGAATATAACAACATTACGCTTTTCTCCAAAAAGGTAGGCATAAATGGTAACGCCCACGTTTTGATGGTTATGTTCGATTCCAATTAACAGGAAGCGAGCCTCGGGTGATTTACCGAGGCCGATTCCAAATCTGGACCTGATACTTATCGATTTTCTCGGTAGAAAAATCTAATATCACTTTACCAGACTTAAAGATTAAGAACCTCTACCATGAAACCAGTACCATCGATCATCGAAGCTGTTAAAGAAAATTTAAACTGACATAAACTTTTGTTTTGTAGGGCACCAATAGATGAAGGTACTCAAAGGACAGTGGTGATTGGTGACCAGCTCATCACTTCGGATGGCTTAGCCGTTGATTGGATTTACAACCATTTGTACTGGACAGACACCGGCAAGAATCACATTGAGCTCTCAGACTTACAAGGCAACATGAGGAAGATTCTCATTAGAGATCAACTTGAAGAACCAAGAGCTATTGCACTCAATCCTTTAGACGGGTAAGATAGTTAAGAACTTATATAGTACAGTAAACGGGTGGATAGAAACGTGAAAAGAATGAAAATGGTAATGCTAATTCTCGATCAAAATACTTTACAACATACTTACCAGGTACTTAGTTTTAGCTATAAAGCTGTTTTGATCACGTGCAATATCTTATTACGGTCGAAATTAATGAAATACTTATTTTATATTGTTTAAATACCATGGCGTTGTAGGCAAATTTTCATTGACTAGGTAGATTGAAAAAAAGTCATAATAATTGAAAGGTGTGATAAAACTGATTATTTAATGAAGATAAACATGCGTAGGTACTTATTTTATTATTATAATTGATAATGTTATTGATTATAATTACTTAAAGGATTAAATTATAACAATTGGCACGGACGATGTCTGATAGCTGTGAAATAATTGACGCAGATTTATTATGATTTATTTGGCAGATATGGACATTTTAATGAAACTCAACATGGCCATGTTCTTAAACTTGGAATTTATTTATTTATACAATTTAATATACTTACTTAAGTAACTTATTAATATACCTAAATATTTACTAATCCAATCACTGTATACCAATCTACTATTGGACGAGACAAATAATTAAACGGGCTCAATCATCACAAGTGAAAACAAATTTAGCCAAAATCTCATTTAGTTGGCCCCTAGAATAGTTATTAGTTGGGTAAAGAAGTAAGTATTGAACTTGCGGTGGATCTAAATAAATAATAACCTTATATTTAATTAAACAGAAAGATTTTTTAATTATTAGTTCTACACACCAGAATTACTTTGCTTACCATTTGCCTGTACAAATAAATGTTGTATCAACATATAAATAATTAATACCAGAACAAGACTGTTTTTTGCTGCCTGTGCATCTCTTAAGCAATTAGAAATCTACACTATTATAAAAAGAAATAAATTGAATTTTTCTATGTTTGTTTGCAACGATTTAACTAAAAACTACGTTACGTTACGTTTTAAAAATTCTTAATTAGAAATCAATAAATTCAGCAGGTAACATAGGTTCTATTTTATTATCTATAGTCTATACTATTAATAAAGCGGCAAATAATGTTTGTTTTTTTGAACGCGCTAATCGCAGGAACTACCAGTCGAATTTGAATAATTCTACTTGCGTTTGATAGCCTAGTTCTTGAGGAAGGTTATAGGCTATATTACATCACGTTATTCGTGACGGGAGCAAAGCAGTAACCAAAGACGCGGCTGAAACTGCGCCGCGGCAAGCTAGTGTTTAACATACTATTTTCAGTCATTAACAGAATGTCAATAGTTTAAGCGCCTTCGTAAATTTAAATGATGCAATACGACACTATTGCTATGATACTTTCGGTAGGAGTTTGTTGTGAGATCAAATGAAACTTTTGATACCGAAGCAAAGCGTGGGCGGACCTCTAGTTATTTATAAAATACCAAAAAAAAGCCTAAATATCAATGAAAGCACATAGTACCGTTCTTCGTTTGCAACCTATAGTTGCTAAGAATCAATTTAATTTTGGTAGTCAACACAATTATATTTGTAGTTGACTACATAATTTAACAATGTAATTTAAACTATCAAAAATGTACCCGAAACTATTTTATACCATTCAAAGCATGACGGTTTTCTATAAACTTATTAACATTGATTGAAATAGGTACCTACTGTATCGAAAGACATATTTGATCAATTAAAGAAAAACGTGATCAATTAAAAAAATTGTGACAATTTTGGGTCGTCATCGTCTTACATACTGTAGATAAGTACTTATCAAAAGTTTATTGACGCAATAGTCACTTTAAAATAGTTCAGCTAAAAAAAAATTTTGCTGCAAATAAGTTAATAACTGATTTTTAAGTGAAAAATAAGTTTAAAGTAGAAATCATTTATTTAGGAATCAAATCATTTGGTTCCTAAATAAATCCCTTAAAAATCAGTTATTCACTTATTTGCAGCCCATTTTTTTTCTTTTTCGGGTAAAAAGAAAGTCCATATTATTTCTGAATATGAGTTCCGGTGATGATATGGCAAAACTGACTCATCAAACATTGCTTCAAATGCTTTTATTTCGAATGGGTTTGTTCGATTCTTGTCCCCTTTCTTATTTTGTCCAAAATTTAAGGTTCTCATAGCGTTCGAAGTGTTTTGCCCCCTTTTTTATATCCTTGCTTTTTATTTACATTCTGCCCACTTGTATTTGTCTGTAAAGCGTCATAACGACACAAAACGATTACGCGTTATGACATCAGTCTACGCAGAGTAATGGTTTTCCATAGCGTTTATAATTACTATAGATAACTTTTAGGAATGCATAATATGGAACAGAGCCGTCATTGATACGCGTAGTACCTAAATGGGTACAATCATAACAAATTAGTTTCAATGCACGCTGAACGATGCACCTTTTTTACAAAAATATTTGAACTTAATTTAAATTGTTTGCATGTGTTTTTATTAAAAAATTAAAACATTATTTTAATTTTTGTCAGAGAACACAATTCAACGACGAAATACATATTATTATGTATGAATACGACGACTAACGTCGAATGTTTTTACACTTTTCTATAAAACAAGAAGTGTTTGATTCTTACTTATTTACGTCACTATACATAGACAACTTCAATTAACTATGAATTTATACTTAAGGATAAAGCGTAAATAGTAGTTCAAAAGCATACTAAGCAAAACTCTCCATACTTTATTTTACGTTTTTCTTTAGCTGGATGTATTGGACCGACTGGGGTCAAGTACCGAAGATTGAACGCGCTGGCATGGACGGCTCACACCGACAAACCATTGTATCTTACGATGTCAAATGGCCCAATGGACTCACACTGGATCTCGTCCGGAAACGTGTTTATTGGGTGAGAAACAAAAATATATTAAAACGTATACAGAGATGTTTTCAGATTCAGTCTTATTTGCGTCATTCGCTTAATGTGTGGAAATTACCCGAATCTTGACGCAAATCATTTGCATGATTCTATTATACTTACATCACTTAGTGCATCGTACCATTCCCTTCATAAATTAGATTTATTAATTGAATATTTGAATAAAACTTTGCCGTTAAATAATAGTAAGTAGTTTTGTGGCACTCTTGATTCGGAAATGGTTTTTCATACCTACATATATATATATATATATATATATATATATTGGTACCTACCTATATAAATATAGAAAGAATACCACCAGACCATAATCACGTTTGATAAGATCAGAAGATATAAGAACAAATATATACATATTTCCTTTACACAAAATACATTAGACAAGGCAGAATAGATATATGAAATTAAATCATCTCAGGACAGTTAAATTGCGTTTTTATATTATTATTTATAAATCAACACGTTCCTGCTTACTAAAACTGAACCATTTTTATATAGGTGGATGCTAAAATGAACATGATATCTTCGTGTAACTACGACGGTACGGGCCGCCGTGTCATCTTATATTCGACGGACGTTCTTCGTCATCCATTCTCAATAACAACTTTCGAAGACTGGGTCTACTGGACCGACTGGGACAAAGCTGCCGTCTACCGCGCGAACAAGTTCAACGGCAAAGACATTGAAGCTATTACACCTACCCACAATGTAAGTCATACGTAAAATAATGTTAACATTGATAATGTGAATGAAAGCAGCATTATCGATATTTTAACATTTTCTATTTGATAAGATTAACCTTAATTTGTTAATCAAAATAACACAGGTGTTGATTACATTCAAACAAAAGTAAATAAGCTAACTTTTAAATAGAATTTTTACATTGAATGGAAATTCAATATAAATATTGTCAATAACACTTATTTGTGCGTAACCTCTTGAACACATTCGGCACATATGCTAATCATCAGACGAGTATCGATTGAGGTGTCAAATTATGCAAATACTAAAAGGTCTAAACGTAGTTAAACGTGAATTTACTTATTTTATTAAAGACCACGTGCGAAAACTAACTGTATTTGTTGTACGGATAATTGCGATGAATCATGTTGCACTATTGGATTAATAAAACCTGCTATAATTATCATAAATAAAGGGTTATTAATAAATGTTCACATATAAATACCAATATAAAATTAGTTTGCATATTGTTAAAGGATTCCAATTTTATAATTGATTAACACCTACTCTACTAACAGCAGATTTCTGCAGTAATAAATCATACGATTAAACATTTATGACGTGCAAAATAATCTGAAAATGCCTTTTTTAATAAAGATTGATTTGTTTGTTCCTGTGGTAATTCAGTTTTTTGTTGAAAATAGTAGGTACCTACTATTTGTTACTAATTTATACTATTTACACAAATAGCTGCAAAATCCGATGGTGATCCACGTGTACCATCCATACCGTCAACCAGACGGTGTGAACCACTGCGCCGCGGTCAACGGCCACTGCTCCCATCTTTGCCTGCCTGCCCCACGCATCGGTCCACATTCACCGCGTGTGTCCTGCGCCTGCCCCAACGGCCTACGGCTACTGCCTGACAACCAGATGTGCGTCGAAGACAGTAAGTACAAAATCCTTATCTTGGACATAACCTTCTCTAAGGGAAGAAGGATGTTAACAAATCCGAGGCTAATCTTTATTTACAGATAAATCTTATCTTAAATGTCGAACGATCGGTGGTTCAAGATATTGAGGTTCAAAGTCTAAAGTTCGCTAAAATATATTGTGAACGTTTTTTTTTTACTATAGTTGCTTCGTGTGATACGATTAAACCTCAATTCAAGTCGTGTCAATAAATTTCGGCGATGATTATAAGCTTGATCATGACAAGAATACATTATGCAACACAACTATTTAGCGGTGGTATTCAAACCACTAAGATGAAAATTTCACGTGTATAGGTACTTATATTAATGCTTAGTGTAAAAATATCGCATTGTAGTTAAAATGTTATGGATGGGATTTGTAATATACCACCAACTCTTAAACAGATTGGTCGCAGTGTTAAGTTGGACAAGAATTAATTTATAGTAAAAGATAGTATTTATTTTTTAAACTTATATACAGTAGCTTTACGAAAAAGACAGAAGTTTTGAAATCCACTAAATAATAACACGAATCGTTCCTGAAGAGAACTAATGCCACTGACATTATTATATTGCTATTTTCTGTACTTTTATCGTAAAGGTCATCATTAATATTATGTAACTTGATATTTCCTGGTATAAGACAATAATGGTGTTTAGTTTAGCAAAATGTTTACCGAAACAAGTTTATTGTTCGCGATTATCGCTAATTCGAGATGGCTTACACCAAAGTTGGTAGAAATCTGAGCTTAACAATAGTCAAAGCAAAATTATACCTGCTCTGCCGTTTGTTACATTTAGGTATTGTACCTACGAAAGTTTTATGAAACAAAAATAATTTCAAATGCGGACACTTAAATATGTTTTTGGTTGTATTTTAATTTTATTACTACAGTTTTCTTTTGGTACACTATTATAACTCAATTCTGGTAGGAAAACAATAAAATGGCTCTGTGAAACAATATATCGATTTGGCCGGTATTTGGAAGGTTTAATTTGACCATAAAATTTGCAAAAATTCGGTCTTTGAAACAAAATATAGAAACGTTATGTCATTACTCAGTAGGTACAGAGTATGGTTGTATTTAGCGCATTTAGCGCATCCATTTGCCTGCATTTGGGACGATTTCAAGGCAACAATTACGCGACCTTCTAGTTTCCTTGTTTCTAGTCCAAAACTGTCTAGTGGAAGATAATTAAATTAAAATATAGGAGATTATTTATACTAAAATTGATTGTTTTTTGTAAGATCGATTTAAAAAAAAATTATAACATGTAATTGAGTATTATTTAATAACTAGCTTTTCGTGGCGCAGTTTCACCTGCGTTTATTATTATATTTTATTACTGCTCTGCTCCTGTCGCCAGTAGCGTGATGTTACATAGCCTGTACAACCTTCCTCGAGAACTGGGCTATCATACGCAAAAAGATTTTTTCAAATCCGGCTGGTAGTTCCAAAATATAGCGCGTTCAAACAAACAAACACTTTTGCTTTATAATTATAATAGTATAGATTTAATAATGATAACAAAACGACATCTCAGGGTCCCATATCAAAACAATTATTTTATGTAGATTGGCATTTGATCAAGTATTTCAATAGTATCGTAGTTGAAAGTAGAGTTGAATTCGATGCGTGTATTAGTTAGTCAAAACATTGTATAACATCGTATTCACACACGAATAGCGTCATTAAGGCGATGTAAGCTTGGTAGCAAGGTTTCTTGAGAAACAAATAATACTTCGATTTCATTTAACGCTTCTATGGCTTGACTATCTACAGGGAATGAACGTTAGTCAACCGAAAAAAGGCCCGACGGTATAGAGAAAATTAGGTAACCCTTTGACACACCCTTTTCGGAACGTCCAATAATTTAATAAACATATAATTTATATAAAATGCAAGATCACTATTATTATTAGATATTGATTTTTGTCATCTGTTTAAAACTGACATTTACAGAAACCATCGGCAATTGTGCAAAAATATCAATTTTCAAAATCTATGTTTTAACAACATATTTCAAATATCGTGAGAATTGCTCTAATCTAGTTAGTTATGTAATTGGAACATGATTATGCGATATGTTCACATAATCATGAGCAAATTACATAAGTAACAATAATAACAAACATTTTCGCAACCCATAGAGTCGGTGAACTGTTTCCCAACAGAAAACTTATGCAGTCTAGAAACCTGGGGACGAGAATTAAAACATAACGTTACTATTGATAGTCGCAAAGATAGTAAGCTATGAAGAACTTAGTTCGATTTAAATTGCATGGGTATGCGTGAAAGACTTCTTAGTGTACTACTTATGAGTTGCTCTTAATATTTATGTCCATTTAGTAAAATATGGGTAGGTATTCTCTATAGAGCTGAGCAATATTTTAGGTGGATCTATCGATTTATCCGTTTTACAAGTCCATATGCTTGATAGCTCTCACTGATAACAGCTCGATTCCATTGACCCTTACAAAGCGAGCACATCGAATTATTTCTATTTCAATCTTACCGGGTAGACTGCATTTAATCGAATTGGTTAAATTTAGAATCTTAATTAAGACAACACAAAGAAAATATCAAGCGTCACCACAAATTTATTTATTCTATTAGTGACGATTAGATACTATAAGCGTATATTGCTTGAAGCAGGTGGACAAATTTTCTATAATCATACTAAGCACTTAATGATTATAATTGATAGCATTATTTGAATATTAATTGTGATTTCGGATAGATGAAACATAAGTAGATAGGTGCCTACGTGGTAAGAAAGCAAACAATTTTTTATTCAATCTTTGTGTACATATCTATACTTTTTCCTTAATTGACCACGTTAGTGTTGACGTCACAAACGATTGTTTGTCAAATACTAACTTGTGGTACGACTTGCCTGTGTCCAGCTACTATCGAACCAACTGAATCATGACCCATTTTGCTGATATTTCACTTAAAACTGTCAAACTTGTAAGCTAAGTGTAAAATGTACAAGACGTTTTTAATACTAACATAACAACAGTGTAATGAGTAAAATGTCAGTGTCTAATAAAATGATAACAAGCTCGTTGCCAAGGAAATCAGTCTTCAGACGAATTTCGACCTACTTGCATTTAGATGGATTGCCTAAAAGAGAGCTTATGGTGGGTCATGATTCACTTGGTTCGATAGTTCCTACATCAAATTGTATGGTTTATGAACCATGTAACCATGCACAGTCTGCAAATGTAACAAATTAACAAATGCAGTAAGAAGGTATTTTTTTTTTGGATTGTGGGCAGCAGAGTTAGGTTTAATTTTGCTAGCCGCTTGCATCTCGCCCGAGTCGTTCCTCAGTACCTGCTAATAACGCGGCAAGGACTGAATGTTTCGGTACCACTATGATATGATACCAAACATATGTCGGTATTTTTTAAATGCAGTAACAAGCCTTACATTGCAAGGGTTTCAAAGTTTTAAAAGCATGTACAGATAGTTTTGTCTTTTTATTCTACCTATGATTTTATTTTGCATAGGTAAACAAGACGTGTAGACTACGGTGAAGTCACGAGTAGGTATTAATAATGAGAATAGTTATAATTACTTGTTTACTGAATCTATTAACTGTCGGCATATAATTACCCGAATATGTTCAAAGATCTGTAATCATAAATCGTAGTAACGAACGTCGTATTATTGTACTCATTAGGTAAAATAAAGACCAAGTAATTTGAGTACCTATATATAGTTTAGGTGCTAGTTGAAAATAGGCATTAAGTATGTCAAACGCGTGCGAAACAAGTGAAAAAATTAGTAAACATTAATTTGCACTCACGTTTGCGCAATAATTACATGTAATTTTTATGTGGACAATTAGAATTCCCCAGATTTAAATAGATTAATAATTATATAGATTAAAAAAAAGATAGATAAAACTGTAATTGATGGTGAAATTATTACATGATTACAGTCAGCTTACTTATAGGTATACTATCTACGTATTTTAGTCGCGCGCTGTCGCCATTAATGCAAAATTCCTATTGATTATGATAAATAAGCAAACGCTCATCTGATGACTAGAAACCACCTGCTTATGGATTTTAGTAATATTCGATAACTACTTAGTTGTGCCTTTAACACTGATGCTTACTTACTTAAAGAATATGTAGATACAATATATCTACCGTAGAAATAAGAATTTGTGCAATCATAACAGGAAGACAACATTACCCAGATAGTGTAGACTTCTGTAGGTAGGAGGTATTACTTTCCTATCTTGGATGATACAATTTGAGCTAAATTTAACTGCAGCAGATCTAGCTAATACATAGCGAAAACTGCCGCCTATGCTGCCATAAACGTGAGATTTTTTGTCCTTCTTTTATTGCCGTAAAGGAACTATGTATTGACGTGATTTTTTGTAGAATACTTTGTAACTCAATAGGCTACATTATCCTGGAAAAACATGTTATTCCGGCGGGCAAATACGTGGTGTAACATGACATAACACGTAATTTCCCTCTACTAGACGACTGCTGCTTATAACTAGCTTTTTGCAGCGCGGTTTCACTCGCGTCTTTGCTTACTGCTCTGCTCACATCGCCAGTAGCGTGATGTTACATAGTCTATAACCTTCCTCAAGAACTGGGCTATCAAACACGAAAAGAATTATTCAAATCCGACAGTCAGTTCCAGAGATAATGCGTTCAAACGAACAAAACAAAAAAACAAACAAAAAAACAAACCAACAAACTCTTTCACTTTATATAATAATATAGATTATAGATTTCCCGTTGACCACGTGGACAAAACGAAAACAGCTAGCGCATCACTACTAGAATCAATGTTTATTAACCTTGAAAAGAAAACAATAGTATTTATTTTCTATAATCATTAGCAGTGGTTTAAAAGTAGTATTTGTAGGTACCTATATTTGTAAGGTGTATTCACACATTCCATAGTGGTTTTCTTATAAGGAAATATAATTATTTTCCGCGGATCAAACAAATAACATTCTTTATAAGCATGTTGAATGTAATGAATAATGTTAGGACTATCGATGTAATAACAATTTTAATATTCCTCCTTACACATAAAGATGTGGACATTGAAAGAGTATTATATCTTTTGCGTTGACAAACGAAAATCGCCAGATAGTTAATCAGTCAATAAGTGTCCATGGCAACAGTGCAAGAATTTCACTTGTATAAATGTTATTGCGCGTTTTTAATCTGCATTATCTTAAAGGAAAAAACATATCATAAAAACAATATCGACATTGCCACGGCCAAAACCGACACTTTGTGGTAGCGTTATTTCTTATATGCCGAAACACTTAAATTTACAAATCAAAACAATCAAACCTAAGTTTTTTCGTTCCTAAAATTCATAAAAAAGTGACATAGATTGTATGAGACCCAAATGCATCTTTAAATTGAGTGTTGTATTTGGGGGTTAGAAGACTTCTCGCTCAAATTGACATTTCAAGTAGCATCTTACGACCTACAGGCAACTACAGTAACAATTTCTAAATAGTAGGGCTTGTCAGTGTTATGTGAAATGCCATACTGTCAACAGAAAATATTATATAGGTACAACTACAAGAAACGCATGTTCCCATCTAACTTTGATCCTGTGTCTTTTAAGCGGGGCGTGAAAAAGCATCTCACTAAGTCGCCATAGCGGTGGCCACCATACCAGTAGTTTGGTTTTTGGAATCGTGTCCGCCACTTCTGGATTCCACTGACTGCTTTCCATCAGGCAGAGTGGAGTCAGTTATGTAGGTCAGTATAAAAAAACGCATCAGCGGGGGCTCTCAGCGCACAACTATGGCTCAAGTTGTTCATAAATGTGTGACAGGTGGGCATCCATTCTTATAGACCGCTGAATTGTTTGACTATTATTTCGCATATCGCTATACCCACCGACTTCTTTTGATTTAGCTTAGAGATTTAGAAGGCAATTTAAGAGTCAAGAACAATTTTTATAAGGAATAAATCTAAGCTTTAATTTACGCCACGCAATCAAAGTTCGCAAAATACTCTTATTTGTTATCAAAGAAGCATACTTATTAAATATAATACTCAATTTGTAAAATATACAGTATCAAATCAGTAACAAGTTGTTCGGCTCGTTAATTTAAACATTCTTTAGATCATTTGACAATTGAATGGGTCAATAAAAAGGCATATATGACGATTGGTTGTAAATAAAATTGATTGAACTGACATGATCAATCAACCAGCTGTGAGTACGAACTTGTACCTATAGAGAAGATACTTCCTATTTTGTAGGAGGAAGTTATTATATCACCTATTATAGAAATAACTACCGTCGTACCATATATGTATGTAGAAATTAATTTTCTCACGTCCACATGATTTAAAAAGACGATAAAAAAAAGTTCAAGGTCAAGAGAATTTGTACGCGTATTTGTAAAAAAGATAATAAGCATGTTTACGTTAAATTTTCGTGTGTAATTATAGTTTATATATAAATACGATAGCCTGAGAAAGCATCATAATATGTAAAGCTGCGATAGTGGGAGCTACCATTGTAGTAATGGGACGGTGACATGACAACAACTCCTAGATTCTACTGAAATCTTATCACAGATAGAGTGAAGTTGGTAGTTAATACAGTACGTAAAAAACAGTTCAGATTTTTATCCAAACTCAACATAACACCACCGTTACATTCCATAGGTAATACTTATCATATTTTTATCTAATTACGCTCAATTGGAATCACACCATAATGACGCCATAAAGGAAAAACACATAGAGCTCCAAAAAAATCCTTGTAGCAATTTTCGTAATAATATGAGACAAGGCCGTATGACCAACTAGTCGACGTGAATTTTAAAAATACCAGGCGTCTCAACATCATTCGAATGCCTCCACGTAACACAAAACGACACGTCATTCGATGACGACATATCGTACGATACTTTTATCACAGCAAAATTTTTGTATGACTGTTCTTTACGTAGAATTGTTTTGGGTGGAATATGCCGACAATTATCTGATGTAGTATTAATCAATTGTATTAATCGTAACAATTATAGGTATTACTCATTGTTTATAAGCATACCATTATCTTAAGAAATAGGTTTATGAATTCATATCACGAGTCTCGTCGGTAATGTTATTTATATTTAGTTGCATAAATCAGACCTCGGAAGTAGATTAGTGGATGTCGCGTGATTGCTAATATTATTACTGATAGGGTTAAGCTTGTTATATACTATGTTTTACTGGAAATACACACAAGTACTCGTAATAGTAACATGTAGTAGGAACCGAATCTAAAAAATGTAATGCAATTTAGATATTATTATGTACTAATAAAGAACTGTGCTATGGTATATTACACTGTATATGACCCTAGTGTAAGTAGCTATTTTAATAATGAATCATCTAAGTAGCTATTAATTTTTTTTACCTGTGAATGAGCCTCGCCCGGTGCGTATGCACTGGTAGGGCCTACATCACACACTCTGCTGTGATGAAAACACACGTCCAATAGTCAAACAGTTGGCGAATAACGCCACGTGACGTCACAACATCACGCCACCTTTTGTTTAGTGGTCTTACAAGCGATCCGGCACGCCGCATGCGCATGAACCAATGATGTTACCGCACACTGGGCTTGCATATTTAAATATTTATTTATACTTCTACCTTATAGTATATGTGAAACTCAATGATATTGGTGCATAATGAGAACTTCTGAATATATTGTAGATGTATATAACTTTACGATACTTATTACTTGTCAATATTAAATATATATTTTTGAAATGAATTGTTAAAATGTTAAGCTATATTTATTAAACAATTTGTTACATTAGTCATATGTATCTGTATTTGAATTATATACTGTACCTAATTGTCACAACCTTGATTACATGGGTTTAACTGTTGCATGTTTTGTAAGCGCGAGCCGAGCCGTATCGCGTTCAGTTAAACTGACTGAACGGATCGGTGGCGAAACGTCAATGGCGGTTCCACGCGACCGGTTTTTCGGCCCGTCTCATTCCGTTTCGGAACTCCGTCCGTGTCGCGTGTGCCGCGTGTTAATCTTAATATTTCCGTGTGTGATGATTTATAAAAGCCGATACCAAAAACAAAACCAAACAAGGATTTTATTCATATAGAAGAATTTTAAGTTGTATTTAATAAAATCTACAGATGCAATAAAACCTGATGTGGAGGTGCCTAATAAACCGACTATTGGTTCAAATGACACTATAGATACCGAGGATAAACCCATAACCAGTGAGTATTATGGTGCCAGACATTAAATTTTCGTTCAAGCCATTGCCCCTCTTAATCTGTCTCACTCAAATTTGTTACATATTCAATTTTGTGGCGTTTGTAACATGTTCATTGATCGACCACCGCGAACGCGAAATGAAAGTGAACGTGTGTGGTACCTAGACCTAACCTTGCTTTCAGTGATAGTTGTAATTTTAATTTAAACTATCAATTAAATATTTGATACAAACACCACAATCTTGATGAAAGATTGCTTCATGGATGGGTTAATCGTTTAATCACATCGTATGATAAGATAAAACAATTGTCAATTCATTATTCATATAAATAGGCTATTGGGCATCGAACATTACTAATACTTATCAAACCATTATACTAACAACAGTTCATTGTGAATGTTCAATCAATATCTGTGTGTCTTCAACTTGGGATTCCTTGACTGATTTGCAGGGCATGTCAATCTGCTAGTTCACAAACAGATGTATTACTATTTTGAATGTGAATGATTAACGGGAGCGCTTGACACATATGGTGAATCACGAAAGAGAAAGGCTAGGCCTTCTCTTGAAGTTGGGTCGATCGATCCTCAAAAACGTCGTAGATTCAACTGAAACACCAGAAGAAACTGAGGAACCTAACGCTTCGTCATCCGTGGAACCACAAGCTGAGCCAATGAAGGTGTACTGGGAAACTGATAAACAAGATCTGGAAAACAACAACCAACCGTTCATTGATCTGTTTCTGAAGGGAGTCGCTCTGGAAAGGATACCAGACGCGACTGAAAAGCCCGTCAAAGAATCTCAATATATTTTTGAAAAAAACAGTTTGGGTTATTTACCAGAAACATTGAAAAACTTAAATTTTGAGGGTAACGTATTATAAATTTATTTAAATTTTTGGTCAGGCAAACATGTTATTTGATGACGGGAAGACACACAGATTCATTACGAGCTGGGTGCATGTTGCATACATTTCGTATATACTAATATTAACATAATTATCTACAAACTTACCTATAACAAAAATATTTGAATTTACAAATTTGTTTACATGTGAAAACCTATACATAGAATTAATTAGCTATATTCAAACACTGTTTAAATACCAGTTTCATATGGTAACGTAGTTCCTAATGCTCAGGGCATTTCTGTTTATGCAAATATTGAAACCTATGTATACATACTACAGGATATTGAACACAATACCATTCCTGTATTTTATTACCTTACTTGTGTAACAATTAAAAGGATTTTTTATAGATATAATTCAAAGCAGGTTAAGATAATTTAGTTCACATAATTTTGTTGGCACGTCGTTTCATTGACGTTAGCTGCAAATAGAATGTCTAGAACGATCCGGTTAAACGCCTACATAAAGTTAAATTGACAATCAGATGTAAGAAAATTCAATTGGTACGCACAATGTGTGCACTGGATAGGTGGAAATGTACGGCGTCATATTTTATGACGTGTCGTCAAGCTGCTTCAAAGGTTTCTTATACAAGTGTTGACACCGAACCAGTCAATAAATAACAAATGAAAAACCGGCGCTCAGTAGATATTCAAACCAATATCGGATGTTTTATTAGCAAATATTTCATAACAAATCGTACATGTGTTACGAAATTTTATTACTTTTTAAACTATCGGTTAATTTCAATTCAAATTTCACTTTGTGTTTCACGTGTTTATTTACATTTTATGTTGCTTTTATTTAACAATTTCGCATCACTTTTCTAAACCGCTTATTTTGGTGGAGGTTTCATAATTCACTAAAACGCAACAAGCGTAAATAACTATTTCCTTGTTAATAATGTTGTCTGCTTTGCAACGTATTTCAGCAAAAAGCATATTTTAGTATATCAAGCCGATCCTTTTCTATCAATATAATTCTTCAAAGGTAACTTTCGTTTTAGGCGTGTTGCATACTAATGAATACGTTGCAAGGCTGTTATTAAGTTTGTTGTTTGGCATTGTCCTGATTGTTGTTTATTTTGTTTCTAGGCGTGCCAGAAACACCCAAGACAGGCACAGGAATCTCAAGCAGCGGTCGCGATGCCGGCATGGTCGCTGGCGTTGTAGTGGCAGTAATCTCTGGAGTCATTATATTGGCAGCACTGGTAAGTAATCGATACAGTGTCTAAACTATTCTAGTTTCGTACTAAGGTTTCCGTAATTTCAATATTAGGGTTAGCGCAGTAGCTTAATAATTATGGCCTAAAACCAACATTTCTTAATGGCGACAATTTGCTGCCGTAAAATAAATTGCCAGTTAATTGATAAAGTTGCCTAAGTCGATATGATATAACAGGTATATTATATTGGTGCGATAAGATAAAATTAATGGGTAAAAAATATAGGTAAGTACAGATATTTACATAAAGATCATAAGTCAATGAACAACCGGAACAGTGAACGGATATTAAGAAAATAATTACTACATAAATTAAAACATTAACCCGCTTAAAAATAATTCGCCAAGACATTAATCGGTTATAAAACTTATCTCTGGTGTTAGTTCATGGTACTAAAATAGCTAGACTGATCGATTATCGTGAATAACTACGGGCATGATTAGAACCTTCAAGAGCAGGTGTACATCGAATAATCGCTCTCGTTTCATCACTATACAAAGACCTCCACAGACGCAGATGCAAATGTAAAATTCAATTTTACAGTATCACCTTGATTTGTCTGTTGATTCAATTCGTAATTGCTAGTTTGTATAGTCTTAATGACATTAGATTGCATAATTACATTACCTACCACCTTAATACCTAAATGCCAATTGTTTTATTTTCTTTGCAGAACTGAATCTAAAATTTCTTTCTACTTGGTAACATTATAACATTGAATATTTATAAAAAAGTACAATAAAAATGATTTATAAAATTAATGATAACTACTCTTTTCAGATCGCAGTGGTTATGTACAGACATTACGTGCACCGTAATGTTACATCAATGAACTTTGACAACCCGGTGTATCGCAAAACTACGGAGGATCAGTTCGCGCTGGAGAAGAATGGCTACGCACCGGGCAGTAAGCTGTACCCGAGCACCGTGGGCGAAGAGGTGAGAGCGCTAACCGCTATGGAGTGCACGCTTAACATACAAAACAGTCTAAGATAAGTCGTACGAGGATACGCGCCCTAAGCAAAGCCAATTAACAAGTCGGTGCCACACAATACCGGCTTAGATCTTAATTTTCATATATTTTTACTGTAATCTAAGAACATTATTTTCAAAACATTCCAAATGCATAAGAATGTACAATTAATTACTTAATTATATCCCTTATAACATGGCCAAACGATGACATTGTAAATATCAAGGTGAAAACTAGTATTATTTTACTATAGTAAAATATTATATTAAGGTCTGCCTAAGACATTTTAAACTTGATGTATTTAGAGTTATTATATTTACTAGAAATTGTTTTAAGGATTTATAGAAAATATTTTTGTTTAGATTTAAATGGTTGTGGCAATTTATAACGTGCCAACATTTTTACCGCATCAGTATTGAATTATAGTTGCCAAATTATTGGCTTTAAGTGGTAGGTGTATAATGCTGTAAATAGTCCCTTTTAAATAGTAAATATGATTTTGTAATCTGCCTAATGCTTAACATAGACTTGACTAATAATGTTTTACTGCCGATATATTTATTTTTCATGCGTAAACATGCGAGGGCATTATTAATGGTAAGTTTGCAGTAGAAAAACACCGCTAACGTAAATTTGAAATTTTGCATTCCGTTGCACTTGAATTTAGATGATTAGTTCAGATTGCATATTATTCAAAATAATTTCTAATGTTGT
This sequence comes from Parascotia fuliginaria, assembly GCA_963082885.1. Lineage (NCBI taxonomy): Eukaryota > Metazoa > Arthropoda > Insecta > Lepidoptera > Erebidae > Parascotia > Parascotia fuliginaria. Next base: position 15,558,175 of record OY720172.1, read on the forward strand.
GTTTTCTCTTTGCAGGCCCAAGAACCACTTAACAAACCGGGTACAAATGATTTTGTATAGTGTACAAGCTGGAAGTAAATACAGTATAATGTCATTAAATGTGAAAAGAAAAAGAAGGACATGTGATACTTAAAATAGTGTTATCCAGTGAATGGGACTTAAGCTAACATTTTTGTAGTAAACTCTAAAAATAGTTAGCGTTAGTGCAGTGAAGTGAAGCTTATTGGAACCTAGTTCTGTTTGCTGACGAGCCTCGCGCCGAAATGGATCTCAAAATTATGATTAATTTCATCAGCTGTCATATCACAATTGTCGGCCATTCTGTACTATTCGTATAGTGCAGTGTAGACGAGATCTTGGTAATGCTTTTGTACTATTTGTATCACATTAGACATTAGAAGGGACATGTTTGCTCTAATTTTCTCTTAAACTGTGAATAGTATAAACATTCTAAATATTGCTTTATCAAATGCCTGGTGCATTGTAATTATTTATATAGGGTTTACAATTTTTTATTCCACGTTAGTTAATAATGTTTATATTTTACACCTATAATAGCAACGTACTGGACCCTAGTTTGCCACATTCAGAGAGAATAAAAGCTCATGTTTCATAATGAAATGTACCTATTTAGTGATTCATCATGTTTTCCTATTATATTAAAGAAGATTGAACTGATTCTATATATTGAATTATAGTGAATATCCAAGTAGGCATTGTGTAACTCGTTTTTTTAAATACCTAATTGGTTTATTTATCGAGGATACGCACTAGAGAATGTAGGCTATTATATACGTTGCAGTAAGTAGATATAATAATGTGCCAACGTTTTAGTGAAATTTACAATTGTCGCCAAATTTTATATTCTTGATGTTGAATTCTCATACAATATGTTTGTTGCGTCTTGTAATTTATTTGTATTATATAAAATTGTTATTATTAGCATAGTGCAGTTTTAATATTTATTATATTTTATATAACAGTTGATTTTGTACCATCAAACATTTCGTATTTATGTATTATATTTTATTAGCAATGAACGCATAGTATTTGGAATGTGACTTTGTCAAGCAAAATCCTGCCAAATCCTCTAAATATAAATTATTACTCTATTTCTAATGTAATTCAATTACATTAATACATACTTGATGCACATTTCATACAATATGCCTAGCTCAATAAGTGTGGTCACTAAATTAAATTATTGTGTAAATATTGTCAGTAAAATATATGTAAAAGGTGTTATATATTGCATTTTATTTCTAGAGTACCTCAAACTAAAACATCTGCAGGGATGCGTCAATATAATCTCGGATGGAGCTCGGAGAGAAACTATCTTACATAATAAAGATCACAAAATTTGTTTTCTTTTTTTAGATAAATCACTTGTGTTGGATGTCAACAGAATAGGACATTTTATAATACCAATTGTATGGAACAAATATTACTCGTCAAAGCTTCCTTACAAAATGTTTGTAAGGAAGTAGTTGATAGTTGATAGTTGTTTTGATAGTTATGGGTATCTAAAACCGGCGATTATGTATATATAATAAAACATAAATGCTGTAAAATAAAACAGCTCAAATCTTTAGGTAGTTCTTTCGAGCTCATTACTTTATGTTTAAGTCAGTACAGGAGGTACGTGACAAACGTGACATTTAAATTCTTTTTATAAAGTACGAAAGTAAATCTTTCGGTTACATGTAGATACTTACTAAACCACGGACTGGCGATTTTGACGTGAAGATAGTTCGTTCTGGTCACGATCTATCCAGTATGTAATTCATTTTAATTTATTGTCATTTAAACAAAATAAACTTACTGGGGAACGGCAGTCGTCGAAAACTCATAGTTTAACAGTGGTGTTGAAGCGACCACCTTGGAGTCACGACATTTATCAAAGGCGATTGTCCATACAAATAGCACAATTAGTATGGGACGCCGAAAACATTATTCTCGCAACGCAACGCACCGGCAGATCAACTTGTAATACAGTCGGCCATTGATTGGACATCGACAGCCACAATCGCCGGCGAGGTACCTACATAGCAAATATACGCAACAGAATGCTGTCCTTACGGTTTCGTAAGCAGACTAGGCGTAATGCCTAGCCTTAACCGTCTAATTTATTCTAGCAGATAAGGCTAATAAGTATGACGGGCGTTACGATCCGGGTCGATTACGTCCTATTTATTACGCCACAAGACATCGATTTTACGTGTGCGTCAAGATGAAGGGACCAAGTCTTGGATGTCTGTCATACATATACAAAAGATTAATACCATAAATCTACTATTTGCTACCTTTGCTATAATTTTAGCTACCTCTTCATTAGGCATATTATTTAACAAAATCTTTGGACCCTCCATTATGAGTTATGACGTCAAGTTGGAGGGACCAAAACGATAGACTGCTGATATACCTACTGCTCCCTGGATTGTTCTACCTAGTTAGTGTTTTAATACCTAAATCCTACCTTAATAATATTGATTTGGATTGAGCGTTATATACATAGTTTTGAAAATATCGACTAATACAAGTTGATTGTATGGCTCATCTTGGCACATCCACCATCGCAAACCGAAAATCTAATTATATGACGAATTAGTCGATAATTAGTAGACATTAAACACAAAATTTCAGGATTCTATGGCCCTCCGTTCAATAGTCATAGGGGATATTGGTAGCTATGTCAAACTGAGCGCTTAGGTTAGCACAACCACCTCTACATCTCGAAAACTATAGGTATAGCAAATATCTGATTATGCCCAGAGTTAGTCGGCAATTAGTCTAAATTAGTCTCAAAATTCCAGAATTGGTCAGTCCTTCTAAAGCGAGATATTTGAAATTCTTTTTTTCCATTACTTTAGCAATCCAAGTACAGTCGGCGCTATTGATTAATTGAATGAACAAAATAAGTGAAAATACAACATGTAACTGTATATTTTGAGTGTCTAATATCATTTTTTAGAATGACCTAATGTAGAAAATGATGAAAGGAGCGTATAACTTCGATACTATTACTTTTATTCAATACGTAAATCTGACTGTTGGTATACCTACTTTATTTCCATATGGCAGTAGGAACATGATTTTTAATGAATAGGATAGATTTTTAATCGATCAACAAAAAGTTAATCCATATAAATATCAAGATCAAAAATATGAAACAGAACATAATCTCCTCCTTTATGGAAATCGGTAATAAGATTATTTTCTATAATTCCATGATTTTTCATTTATTCTATAACTCTTGTTAAATAGTTTTTAATATCGATATAACAGATATTAATATGTATGTACGTCTCTCCGACTGTACATAACCTAATTGTATAAAAAAAAACTATTTCAAATATCTTGCTTCAAAAAGACCGACGAATTCTGAAATTTTGCGAGTAATATCGACTAATTACCGACTAATTCGTCATGTAATTAGATTTTCAGTTCGCGATGGTGGCTGTGTCAAGATGAGCTATACGACCAACTTGTAATAGTCGATATTTTTTTAACTATAAATGTATCGGTCAATCTAAATCAATATTATTAAGGTAGGATTTAGGTATTAAAACACTTACTAGGTAGAACAATCCAGGGAGCAGTAGGTATATCAGCAGTCTATCGTTTTGGTCCCTCCAACTTGACGTCATAATGGAGGGACCAAAGATTTTGTTAAATAATATGCCTAATGAAGAGGTAGCTAAACTTATAGCAAAGGTAGCAAATAGTAGATTAATGGTATTAATCTTTTGTATATGTATGACAGACATCCAAGACTTGGTCCCTTCATCTTGACGCACACGATTTTACAGAAGCAGATAGCAATCCTAGAGGCAAATATGTAAGTAAAAAGATCGTAAGTAATAAAGTTATTTTTATTATGTCTTAAAGACATGACGGTATAAAGGCGGCTTCACCTTTTGATACTACAAACAAAAATGTTTACAATAACTAGTAAACAAATACTTATGTACCTATCACATAATGCAAATTAAAAAAATAATTCACACATAAAAAATGTACATTGTATGTTTTATGCGGGGTTATTAACTTACTTTTAAACTGTTAGAAAATGTGTTACCTACGTAAATCTAGCAAAAACAATTTGTATATTTAAATAGGTAATAATAAGATAAATGTGAAAAACACTTGAGTATAAATTACAAAGTACTTAAATATACTAATAAATAAAAATGTAATGTAGACAGTGTTGTTGACTGGAATGAATAGATAAACAGAGGGTTAATAGAAACAAAGGGGCATCGCTAATCCTGAACTGACATACAAGGCGACTTCACAGCTAAGTTAAAGTAAAATTCATTTATTCATTTAGATCAGGGCTGTCAAGAACAGATATGATTGCGGGCCAATATCAAATTCCTAAATAGATTCGAGGCTGCACAAATTAAAAACACATTTATATAAAGAAAAGATTTGAAAGAGTTTTTTAGCCTGTAAGTACTTAGTGGTTTATAACTAGGTGCCAATTATATTTGAAAATGACAAAAAAATTTTTTTCCTTGTATTATTAAAAACACACTGCGGGCAGCACAAATTTAAACTGCGCGGCGCCGCATGCGGCCCGCGAGCTTGTTTTGGACAGCCCTGATTTAGATCATAAACATGATACATTGAGCGTCAACTCATAACCAAACAGATGTCAATTTGCCTAAACTCCTTCATTTGACACTACAAACACTTCAAGGCGTTCAAGAAACATCTTTTCCATTTTCAATTATTCTAAACTGTTTTTGTCCTTCACTTATTTATAATTATTCTACAAACAAACAATACGAGTACACTATTATAATAATTACAGGTCAAAGTTGCGACGCCTGTAATATTACCTTCTCATACACGTGCAAATAACAATAACCAAAATGTTTTCTTTCATCACTTTGATGAACACAAAAACTGTTTAGAAAAATATTTAGACGTTTTTAAGGTGAATACATAATAATGTGAATAGTATAAACAATCACGACAGTACTTACAGAAATACAACGCGATTATTGCCCATTTAACGTCAAAATATCGTATGCCATATACTTGACTGCATGCGATTGAAATGCATATCTATAAGTAATTTTACTTTATTTAAGTATACGACTAAGGTGACAAACAAGCATACGGCCCGATGGTAAGCAGTGTACCGTAGCCTATGTACACTTGCAACACAAGGAGCATCACTAACGCGTTGTTGACCATGATAAAAGCCTTTAACTCTAACAATTTGACAACACATAATACAGGCTATATTTGCACACTCGCAGATGTATGAAAACCCGAGACGAACGAATAATTTGATATGACCCTGTATCTACTTGACTAAAAAATATGCTTCATCACTTATCATATCATTCAAATTTATGGTTTTTATTTTATGTTTAAACGCAAATGCAATAACAATATCTTAATTATTGTAATCAATCACAGCAAGGTCTCCATACAAAAGGTTCTTCCGCATGTTGCCAAGGAAACTCTGTTTTTTAACTAAATGTAAAAACTAACTATAATTTTAAAAATAGTACTTATACAACTAAACAACTTTAACTACGATAAATAACTTAGAAGTCAACTTTAACTATTACAAATATATAGATATACATAGGTAAACAAATAAAAACATTAAGTAATAAGTAGATGCATACAAACAAAAACTGACTTACATTTTTTAAAATAGGTGACATTATTAAAACAAAATAACCAAAAACGCTTTAAGCCAAAAAAGGATTACAAATAATATTTGTGATTACAGTATTTTTTCTCACAAACTTGTCATTCATTATATCGCCCCATTATCATCTCACTGCAGGGAGGCACATAAGCCTCTTTTCATACAGCGAAAATATGAACATTAATCGCCACGCTTGCTCAAGGCGGATTGGCAATTTCAGACTTCCTCAGAAGTCCAGGTTTCCTCACGAAGTTTTTTTTCACCGTCAGTCAGTAATGTCCAGATAAACTTAGAAAGTACATACGAATTGAAAAATCACATTGGTACTTGGGTTTGAACCCGCGACCTCGTGTTTACGAAACGGGTGCCTTCACCACTAGGCCATTACGGCTTGTAACTTGTCATTGTCATCATAAAATACTTGTTAGTTTATCGCATTACTTTCATTACACATAAACACGTTTTCCATAAATAGATTAGTTAGATTTACTAATAATGTTGGTTGCCAAACGCTGTATAAAAAGTTCTAAGGAAATCGTTGATTTTACTACATAGTAAAAAACTATTTTTATTTCAGATGTAAATGTAAGCGAATTTGTAGTTACGGCTGTATAAAAATCGACAATACTACTATATCTTCAATATTCTAAGAAAAACCTTTGCACCAAAAGCTTTCCATTCATTGTAAAACTTGGCACTTCACATTTAGGGCTGCATACACGTGCGAATACGTAACACGTTCTAACACTTAAAGTTTCGAACGAAAGTTTGTATGTAAGTTTGACGTCAGTATGGGCCCATATGACTTCTAACAAGATATCTGATATTAGGGCGCTTAATCACCTACAATATATTAAAGATAAAGATGTATCTATGATTTTTTTATCATAATTAATAACAAAATTTATTTTTATTAAACTTCTTGGTACAATAATTTGCACTTTGCACTGGTATGAACTTTTATTCCCTTTATTCCGAAATACATGTCGATATTATGTTATCCCGGAGTAGGCAATTATTTATAACAAACTAGCTTTCCGCAGCGTGGTTACACCTGCGTCTTTGGTTACTGCTCTGCTCCCGTCGCCAGTAGCGTGCATAGCCTATAACCTTCCTCAAAAACTGGGCTACCATACGCAAAAAGAAATATTCAAATCCGACTAGTAGTGCCTGAGATAACCACGTTCAAACAAACAAACAAACTCTTTCGATTTATATCATATTATCTAATAGATTGTAAAGTGCTTTTTCTAATTTAATCTAGTATGTACGAATCTACATTACAAAGTACTACTTATTTCTAAATAATGACAATACGTTTAACTACATTATTACTAACAATTTCTTCGTCACTCACTTTGAGTTTCTTGGTCAATGATACTGCACCTTCCTTCGTATCACTTTCTGAACCATTGGCTGTTTGTGATAGTTTGTAAGCTTCATACTGTTTGGTTATGTGCTCCTTGTATAACTGGAAAGTGTTTGCTGCTATATGGTGTCGCGCATGTCTGAACAGTTGATCGAAGTGGTGAAGATTATGTCTGAAAGATAAATTATTTATTAGATCACTCTTGTTTATCTGACAAAAATGTTTAGGTTTGGAGCGATCCTGTGAATTACCTAATTAAATATGCTGCAAGTTAAAAGCCATACCCCCAGTTACAGCTTAGCTTAGCATAAATACGCCTGATCGACTGTCAATGTATGTATCAACCATCTCATACAATAGCGACGTAAAATAATAGCATGCATATGTACTTTTGCATTATGATGAATGAGACCGCCGACGCCGGTGGCATAACTACCGTTCCTTTTTCTCCTTGAGCCTCAATTCCTTATAGCACATGGTTGGCAACGGTCCTTTCGCTTACTTTACAATGTTTCAGCAGTGTATAGAGAACACAGCCTTTTTCCATAGTTTTAGGTAGCCGCTTAATTGTTTATTACAAGTTGAATACGAAAAAGTACCTAATTCAGTTTATGAAATTTTCACTTTCTTTTTTTTTCACTTAAATAAAAGTAAAATAGTGATAAAATAAGTCCTTAAAAGAGTTTTGTATTGGTAATGAAATAGTGATATTCGATAAATTGGCACTATTTGGTAAACGTAGGAAGGAAAGTAATAAATTTCAGATTAGTATAAAAATTACAATACCTATATTGAATCTTATTATGTGGGTAGTAAAGGTCAATTTACATAAATTGCTGATTTATAGATTTTTATTGTGTTGCTTTATATTATTCTATTAATACCGATAAAAACGTTCTACCTAATAATAAAATTGACAAATTTGATTAAAATACATTATAATACATAAAAAATAGACATAATATTTTTTTTTATTTTGTACTTAACGTACCTACTTACCTAATAATTATTATTAGTAAGTAAGTAGGTGGATATTTATTTCTTTTTGGTTAATTGTAATCACTATTCTGGGAACTATTCTAATAATAATAAAACAAAATTAATATTCTATTGTTCTTAAAATTTCACACGGCGGTAGGTATTTTTTCCTTTTGTAACACTTTTAGAAGCTTAAAAGACATGAATAGATACATAAATACTCTTGTTAATGAATAGTTCTATTCAAATATTCATCTTGACTATCATCTGTATACGGAATGATATGTAAATTTATTTGTAAAGCATTTTAGTATGTTTTTGTTTTATTTTGTCAGGTACATGAGTTTTACACAGTCTAATGCGTCAATCTCTAGAAACAAATATACTTACTAGTAGGATTTTTTAATTTTTTCATTTCATCCTTGAAACAGGATACGCTAAGACTTACCGGACAGAAGCAGTTATCAAAAACGTAACGCAGATAAAACCACTATAAGTATAAAAGTTTGGCTTTGTATGAAAACATGACGTAATGACGTCAAATGGCGCACACAGTCGCAATAAATTCAGTTTTACAAAATAGGTAAAATAGGTATGGTATAATTAAATAATTAAATAATTTTGTACGGTGATGGCGATTTTTGAAACATGTTGTTGTTATTTGACAGTAAATTCATATTTTATTTTAAGCACTGTCATCGTATCCATAATTAAAAAACACAGGTAGGTATGGCTTGAATGGACGGGTAGGTACAATTTTACTTGTGAGAACCAAACCAGTGCCGATTTTCGCCAATTTTCGGATATTTTTTTTGCATGTATTGTGTTTTCTAGAAGGTGATTGTGTGATATGCATTCTTTTTTATTTCATGAAGCAAAAGTATGATTATACGAACAAAGATAGACATTTGAATTTAAGGAATTCAGAAATTATTCGCTTGATGTCGCATATCAGTGCCAAAAATTGGATTAAATGTACCTACATACATAATTTTATTAAAATTTATTCCTATGATATTTTTCTTACTGACGTAAGCAATATAATTAAATACAAAACGCAGTTAATGGCATGTTTTTCACATCAGATAATATTATTTAAAATTGGTATCAGACCATTTAATCTGACTATTTTAATTAAATTACACACAAAATTAAAAATAAAACCGCTAGGTACAGTAACTTAATGACACAGCAAGTCTATTTTCAAGCTTATTAATATTATGACTTACGTGCGCTAAAAAGTAGATAGGTACCAAATTTAGTGATACCATCATGCTATATGAATCATCGTGGCAAGTAAGGACTTATGTAGGCAGGCTGCCGATATGCATACGTCTACGCCTACCACAAAACAGTTAAAATATTATTAAGCAAGATACAAAAGTTGTATTTAATATAAAAAAATCATTAAAATTTGTTCTTAATAATTGTCAGGGCAAGTTTCGTAGAATTTAGAAAAGCCCATAGGAAAAAATCACACAAGCAAAGCCGGACAAACAGCTTAGTAAAAAATACATACCTATAGGTAATTTTTATCGACGGACTAAACACAAAATCTTGAAACTATTAGACCTATGAAGTTAAACTTAGGCAAGCAGGTAGTTTAAGCGTTTCTGCCATACATATTACTGGAATCAGATATAGCTCACATAGGTCCCTTAATATTACTTGTCCTTGGTGCTCTCTTTTAAGAGGTCATAATCCTATACAGATTAAATTTGTCTCCCGCTTTGCAATGGAGGGAAGTGGACATTTTATTTCCAACTCCTCCTTTTATTTCTGATTAAATTCGTTCCGGGGTCCAAGACAGTAGGTTTAGCAGTCCCCGGGACTCCCGAGTGTCAAAGCTCGGTGTTTATTCTTGGATATCACTGTTAATCCTGGCTTACAGGAGTCACAGTGATGGTCATGTGGGTGGGATTGTCCCGATTAAAAAAAGCAAGTAATTTATAAGTAAGAGAAGTCTGATAAGAATTTTTATTACATCAGGGCCAAATTAAGAAAGTCACATGCCTAGTTAACGAAGTGTCACGCGAAGTCCTTTTAACGTAGGCAGTTCTCTTTTGTTATTTCTTATTAGTAAGACGTAACAAGCTAATTTCCTCTAAGGTACTTACGCCAATAAATAGTGCTAAAAAATTATACCTCTATTTCTGAAATATACGACTACACAGTAAAGTTACTCTTAGCATACTTATCGACCTAAATTACAATACCTAATTATAGTCAAGTGCCACCAATAATTAAAAAATAAACAAATGTATTATCTCATTGATTGAAATCGTATGAGTAGGTACATTCATACCTAATGATAAAAAAGATTTATGATGATTGAATAATTCATTACGTACTGTTGATAAGCGTTTATTTCGTAATTAATTAACTTATAATCTAGAGAGCATTTTATACGACCCTAAGTTCGTATAGTATTGTGGCGTCATCTATCTGGCTAATGGTGACGCACAGATATCAACCAAGTGAAGACCTATGACCTACGACGACTACGAGTTTACAGATGAGAAAGATCAACAATTCAGGCCACTTCTATACAAAATGTATGGAGGCCTGAATCGCCATATCAACATTCTCGCACCAACTCACTATATATACAAGTCCCAAGTACTAACTGTCGGGCAGCAGCCCGCCAGGCACTAGACTGGTCGGAGGATCCTCCCTTCGATGGAGGCATATGGTGTGATACCGTCACAGTATTACTCAAGTACCTAATGCATAAAAAAACATTCCTAAGCCGTTGCCAACCTTGAGAAACAAAGGATTAAAAATGAGCCAAAAGTGATAATTGGGTCCACGCTGCTGTCATTCACCGAACGAGAAGCAAATGCACAGAGAGATCGACACCTTTATGACGTGGGGTGCTCCGATTGGCCCACTCCAAGCTCTTAACCAATCAGAGAGCTAAACGCAGTAAACGTTTTAATCACGTGAACCTAAAAGCAACTTGCACTAGGCACCCCAAAGACGATAGATCCACTTGACTGCTAATACAGCGTACAAACGCTCGCCAAAGATAAGGCATTTAGCGCTTATATCAAACCGCGACAGAGTTTACTCATTTAGTTCCGACCAAGTGTCAGATCTGTGCGCACATGTCAATACGCTACATTCTTAGTTTTTTTACGAAAATGCCTTCCTGCTCTGGTAAACGGTGTGGAAAATCCACTAAAATATCAAGTTATAACAAGGATGGTACAACTTTTCACCGGTAAAGTACGATTTTAGTTGTGTTATGATAAATATTTATTGTGATTGCAGGGCTCAAGTGATATTGGTTGTTTGACGTAAATACGTCACCATCACAGTTTGTCTCTCTTTCTCGCGCGAGACGATTGTCAATAGTTCCGTCTCTTTTTGTTTTTTTCTGTCACAGTAGCGCTGAGACAAATCGGAAATAAAGTTGATATCGATAATTACTATTCATGATTCGGTTAACAATATTAATTAAAGATATTTTAAAATTAATTAATTATTCTAACATCTTAGTTTTTCGAAGAGCCCAGAAATAAAAGAAAACTGGATAAATGCTGTTAACAGACAAAATTGGTACCCTAGCAAATACAGCGTTATTTGTTCAAGGAATTTCACATTTGACACATTTGAACATTTGAAAATTTAAAAAACCGACGGCTTTTATTTAGTTCAGCAACGCCGACAATGTTTTTACCTGTTTTAGTACGCTTATAATTAACTTCATTATAAAATATTTAAAATTAATGTGAAAATAATAATTTTATTTTTGTCGAAATACGTAATTTTTGAAACTCTTATTAATAATAGCATTCTTAAATACTATATATATATATATATATATACAGTATTTAAGAATGCTATTATTAATAAGAGTTTAACCACGGTAATACTATCTATACAGTATTGTAACACGGCCAAATTTTTAAAAATAAATGCCTACATCCGCGCGGTACGTAAACATGCGATAGGGCGCCTCCAGCACTTTAATTACATTTGCCTACTTTGTTTTTCCATTTAGTTTTGTGATTGTAAATATACTTTTTTATATAAACAAACAAAATACTCTGAATTGAATAGAAAGTGTTCAATAAAAATGCGTGTTGTTTTTTGACTGGAATTACAAAATTAATTTTTTCTAGTATTATTTATACACACAGTACAATCAACAACTATTACTAATAATAAAATACCACGTATTTACTTGGTATTATACAAACTAAGAAAAAAAAATACACATGCCCCGAGGTTTTAACACAAGCGTACCTATCGTATCATGATTCATAAACCGCCTATAACTACCTATTTCACTCGTGTCAATCACTTTCCTTTACTCTATTCACTTTATTTATTAATCCAGACATATTTTTTTTCGAGAGGTAAAAGGAAATATTTATCCATTAAAAAGACACATTATGTACCTACCTACTAGTAAGTAAAATTATTTTATAGTTTTACCTTTCATTTATTGAAGACATTAAATCAATTGTAAAGATAAATGCAAATAAAATATTTATTTATTTATTATACTCATCAATTATGAATAACTTTTATAAATTCTACAATAAACCATTTACATACAAAAAATACGTATAATGTAAATTTATTAGTAAGACACAATAACCTCTTTCTATATTGTTTTCATATTGTTAAAATAATTCTGACATCCATGTATTCGGACATAGAATAAAAATTACTTTATCGATAACGATTTATTTTGGCACAATTATGTGGTACAACACTATGGGGCGGTGCAATATGATTGACATTGATGCATTAACCAATCACTGTCGCGATAATTTCTTCGTCCCCCGACCCGCAGTGATGAGTCCGCGTGTGTACTAGAAATCATATCATCGTCACTCAAGTGGTTATATACTCATTGAGGCACCCACATTCTATTACTTTACGTCGATATTATATATGACTATTCTTGGTCAATCAAGCCCATTCATTCATTCTAATCTGTTAAATACCTACTACAGTAAAACAGTATATTTATGACTCACATGCTCAACAAAACAGATGACAGCATCTCACGAGTGTTTAATAGATGACGAATGTACGCACGTGTGTGTTTTTTACATGCTAAACATTCGCAATCGGCTAGTATAGGTCTGAAATCTTCTTTATATCTGAAAGGAAATTTTAAAGTTTATTAAACAATGTCGCAGCACCGTGTGAGTTTAAACAGCGGCAGTGTTCTAAACATAAAATGTTCTGATGTTTCAAGCTTAAAAGACCCGGTAGAAATGTAGGTATAGTCGACAATAAAAATGCTTTACCACTCTTAGAGTAAATGTCGTTTGCATATTACAAAACAATAATGTCTATTTTTGCTTGCATGGTACCTCAGTTCAGTAACGGTCGTCACTGTCATAATGAGAATTATTGAATTTTAATTTTGATGGAATTTTTGTTTGAAGTGGTAAAGCAAATGTGGTCGTCTATGCAACTTTTGATAAAAATCATCATCATTACTTTAGCCGACGTCCACAGCTGAACATAGACCTTTTACAAACATCGCCACTTTGACCGCTCGTAGGCCTCCTACATCTGATTGCCTTACACCTTAATTAGTTCGTCGGCCTATCTTAAGAGAGATTATTTCATAATGTTCTTCTTTACCGTCCACTTCAGTTAATAATATCCTAGGTAAACTAAGATGTCGTCACATCTGTTTATGCCAGCACATTAAAATTTGCCCGGTTTCAAAATAAGTTGCCATTGAGTACGACTTATATAATCTAACTCTATTTAATTAATTTGAAATTTATATTTTGTAATACTAAATAGACCTATATTTAATTATCATCATCATCAAGTTTAAAGGGAATGAGCTAAGAACACAATTGTTTTGTCTTTTTCTTGGTGTCTTTGTACATATCACTAGCATTACAGGCATATTTCCGTTTCAAAAGCGAATCTCTTATATTATATTTTACAACGTAAATAATGGATTTTTAAATGAGGATTAAACATAATTATGTTATTTACAGCTAAATGATACATACATTGTCATTATCATATAACAGTAAACACTGTTGAATAAAAAATGCAAGTACCTACAAATTAATTTAATGGTCAACAGGTTTTTGTGCATCGAAGAGTGAAGATTAAGTGTTTTGTTAAGTTTATATTATAATTATTTAAAACTTATATTTATTTAATTAACTTTATTTTTAGAGTTTCGGACCTCTAAAGACTAAAAGACTCTTAAAGTATCACTTTGTTGTCATGGTATCTTTTTTTTATAGCTTACAGCTTACAGCAAAAAAATCAGTGCTCTATGTCAACGAAATTGAAGTAATATATGGGTACAGAACCCTCGATGTGCGAGTCCGACTCGCACTTGACCGGTTTTTTTGTGACTCCACTCTGCCTGAATGTAAGCAGTCAGTGGTAATTAATTTATTCTATTTCGAAGCTCAATATTTTAATAGCGTATTGTCAGTCCTTTACCTGTGCTGTGTCTGAGAATTATCATTCACATCGTGCTGCAGTTGTCACTCATAACTATCAATCAATAATCTCAATTTGCGTGATATACATACATATTTATGGTCCTTCGAGCTGGATATATTGAAATTCATTTTAACTACAATGATAGATGACGATCAGTTAGTTACTTTAGTGAAGTTTTGTAACTCATCATTATTATTATGGATGTACATAATAATAATGATGAGTGCATTCTAGAACACTCTTTGGGTCAAGATGGCGTTGTGTGTAGTTGTTGTGATTTTATATTATTTTATCCTTATAAATGCGAAAGTTTGTGTGTATTTGTGTTTGTTACCACTCAGTGCTTAAACGGCTAAACCGATTACCATGAAAATTGGTATGTAGATAGATTCGGTGCCGGCGACAGACTTAGGCTACTTTTTATCCCGCACATCGGTCTGATTCCCGAGGAATACAAAACATATTATACTTATATTATTATTTTAAAAGGCGACCACTGCTGTAGAAAACACAACCCAAACAATTTGACATGTCTTTTGCCTCAATCGCTTGATTGATAAATAAAACACAGTTACAGCAGCCATCACAGGATGTTGTTACCTATAATGCATTGGATAGTTTTCCCACCGACGTATGGAAGGATTCCAATGCTTTTATTAACTTGGCTTAAATTAAATAAGCTGCACTTCGATTTAACCTAAGGAGACTCGTGTAAATTAATGCATTAGCAGCAGGACTGCTAGGTATTACATAATCCGCTAGATCCTCAAGACTTATTGTACGTCATGCTCGTGAACAGGTGCTACTTGGGATGACTGGTCAATCTTGGCATGGCATACATTTAATACTTAATCCAGTATTACCTTGTCGTTTAATATGACCGGAAGATGCCTTTACTTTTTTAATTAAAATACGTAGTCAAATTACCATACTAGATGAAACTAAATAATTGAAATCCTCTTTTCTTTTTTTTAATCTTGGTAATTAAATTAATTGGTTGATTTGTAATAATTACTTTGTATGAATCTTTGGTTGCGTTGATATGTTAAAATTGTTAACTCATACAAAAAACTGTAATTATCTGCCGATTGAAAAGACTGGCGTGAGTTTCTTGCCAGTTCTTTTCACAGCTCTACCTCGTCAGCGAACTGGCTGTAGGTTAATTAGCTGATTTCATATAATTTTGACATTTCATAAGCATCATACTCTATAATTAAAATGAAATAAATGCTGTGAGTTTGAGTTTCGAGTTTACGTACTACTCATAATTATTACTTGCATAATTCTGTATTACGTACTACAAATTGTTTAGATGTTTATAATCTCAATACCTGATTATTTAATTACAATATGACAAAATAAATACCTATGCATAAATCAGTGCCTCATACGATAAAAGATTACATTACGTTTTACTTAGCATTTATTTTGTTCAACCGTTTAAACCTACTCCTTTGAATATCGATGGGATAAACCTATGCTCAGCAGTGAGTATCCTTTACAGATAAAATGATAATAAACTGAAGAAGTTATTAACTTACCCTTCATCATTTAGATCCAAAATACATAATTCACTATTTACTTGATTGGTATCAAAGTTTAATGCCAATGCATGGCCGGCGTTACTCAGTTTTAAGGGATATGAGCCGTCGAATATATCATAGCCCTGTTCTACTGCTGATAGTATGATAGCGGGGTTCCAACAACCTTCAACTATACGTAACAGATCTTTTGGTAACAACTCCTGAAATAAAAAAGTAAAACCTTTAATAGTCATTTAAAACTAAAAGTAATGTAATTCATGCTGTAAGGCAACTATGAAGGTATTATTAATTGTAATTGAGTAAAAAGAGTGTTCTTAAAGTTATAATCTATAATTACTAAATTTATATTATCTTAATTTAATTTAAAATAAATCTACTACTAGACAAGTCTTAAATTGCCAATCCGCCTTGAGCAAGCATGGTGATTGATGCTCGTGCCTTCTCTATATATGAGCCACTTTGACTTTTGTCCTGCAGTGTGACAGTAACAGGTTGGTATTATTATCATTATTAGGCATCTGTTAGCTTAGAGTAAATTCATGCTTAATCCACACACATCAAAGATTTAAAGAGTGCATCATTCATGCCCTTGAATTAATTTAAGAAATAAAGCATTACTGATTACTATCTCTGGAGTTAACCTTACAAATTAACCTTAACTTTAAATGCGAAAATTTGTGGCTTACAGTTGGCAAGTTTGAAAGCAGGTAGTATTGACAAATAAGCAATAGATTCACTAAGATGGTACAACCTACACGTCAAATTAAAATTAATATAATAATAATATCAACGCCACATAGACCCAAAGTAAGTCCAGAATGCGTACATACATACTTAAATCCTTTTTTATTGTAAATACCTACATATTATACATAGAAAGAGAATCATCCAGACCAATGCAAATGGTCATGTTCATCCACACAATTATTTGCACTGAGCAGGAATCTAACCCGCAACCTCTGCGTAACAGTCCGTACACAGTACCACCTAACCAACGAGGCAGTCAAAATTAATCTTAAAACATTCTTACACTGTGATTTACTTCACACAATAAATTACAACACATGATACTTGAAATACTTACACCAACACTTTTTAATATATCTTTTATTTTCTCATTGGCCACCTTATATGATGCTTCTGTACCATCTGTAAGCCCGGCCACAGCTACACCACTTAGAAACTCTTTATGTTTTAGTATGTGTTTTATGCACTCATCACATTTCTTTTGTATACCAGTGGCTACAATCACACCTGCAAATATAATATTTATAACATTATGTGCTTTAAGCAATACCAAAAGGCAAGGTCTCTGCAAGATATTGTCAAGTGTAGAAAATTCTAGACAACTTATGACCAGGCTAATAAAAGTAAGTACTTATGAGTACTTAGGACATTGGTACTAAGCCACTGAGGTACATATTTTATTACTAGTATTTCTTAGTTCCCATCCTTAAGATAAACCACTCATAGAAACATTTATTTTATGCATGTAGCATAAAAAGGATCAGGGATCCTTTTAGCCTGAAGATATACACTAAGGAACATAGCCTGTTCCAAAGCTAGGCTTTTATCAGGTAAATTAGGAACCACACTAAGTTGATATATTATTTAGTATGTAAGTAGCTCTCTTGTCCTTTACCTGGTTGATCAAAGAAGACTGGGTGATTCCATATTCTAGACTGGAGTAACCTACACCTTTTTGTACCATCATAGAACTGTTTATTGTTATAAAAAATAAAACGAATACATACCAATAAGAGCACTATTCTGAAGCAGTATAGAGCCCTTATATCGTTCCACACATTTGTCTAACAAACTGCAAGTTCTATCCACTGATTTAGAAATTCGTTTATGTCCTTCACTGAGTGATGTGCGGCTATCTGCAATCGCCAAAATTATGTCGGGTTTGTATACTCCCATTAGATTCATATATCTGAAATGTGTTTAATTTTAATTGAAAATTGTATATTATAATTGCTGGCCCTCACTTTGCTTCGCTATCAAGTCTTTCTTACAACAAACGCCTGGATAAAATATGATTGCAATATTACCAATACATCTGCTAAAATGTATTACTATACTGCAAATTTACTTTTGCTGTCTACTGTATTGCAAATTTACAAATATTGATTGCACTAAAATCAAATCTTTTCTTATTATAATATTAGTTTAGACTTAACGTCATACAAACAATATGTATTGGTGGACTCAATACCTGTGGCATTTCCTACCAGTCTAACATAGGGTGATGCAGAGATAATATGTTGAAGCAGGTTATTTATCTCATAATTATTAATAAATTAATTATTATTAGTGTGTCACATATACTTGATGGCATTAATTCATGGAAAGTTTTGTCATGTCATTTTCCAATGACATCGGTAGAATATTCATATCATCAAACAGTTAACAATATTTTTTTTTAATACATTGTTCTTAGTTCTTTATGTTTTACTTATTTTCAATCTGTCTAGTTGCATAATGATTAGGGCGACTTATGTGTAACTGTGGATCTCATATGACCGAGATGATTAAAATGATTCTCATCTTATTGTTGCAAGTCTCAATAATTAATTTATTAATAGATGTGAAGTACTTACCTAAAATCATGCTAAAAGCCTGGATAATTAGTTTAATTTGATCTAATTAGTTACTAACTAGATCAAATTAAACTAATTATTCATGCTTTATGAATTATTCATTCAGCAACCCAATTGGCACTTCACATGAGATATAACAAGTGATTAGTTAATTTTTTGTTGATCAGCCTTTCAGAAACTGGAGGTAAGTAAAGTAAAGTAAGCACTCTTTTACTTTGTGGGTCTCGACAAAACAAATTATGTCAAATAGATGTGTTCATGTGAATCTACCCTCACTTATGTACTTGAGCTACCTAGCAGCAATATATACTTACAATACATGTGTTTTTCATTGTTTAACTATACAAATGAAAATCACCACCACTAAATGCTTAAAGAAGAAGAGTGCAAGAAAAGTGTTTTTCTGCAGTAGGATGATAATGGTTGTTGGAAGTATGATATGATAGAAAAGAACAGCATCTTGGAGACAACTCCATCAAGCTATAATTTTGATCAAACATAGTTACTTACCTATTGGCAGTAATCATTTTCTTTCCATTCTTGGTCCACAGAGGTACTTTATCTAGCTCAAAATGTCCTGATGGTGTTATTTCACTGGCACTATGAGGTGTAATACATGTAATGTGCTCTGTTAATCCCGTAAATTTGTCCACCCCTTGCCCTTGAGCTCTCAAACCAGGTTCCAGCTGGTACGAGTTTGATAAAGGCACCCATAGTAGTTGCGGGGTAGTAAATACTTTTGATAAAACCTCTGCGGTGATATGTGTTACACTGCCACCCTGAAAATGTACAGCAAATAGTTTTTATTAGTATAATACACAGACACTACCACATTAGATTAAAGCTGAAACCAGTAGATACTTAACTTATTTTACTAAGTATTTATAATTAATTTACAATTTGTTTATTTGTGAATCAACTGGTAATAAAAAAGAATGGCCTAATTGTCTTGCTAATTCCTTTCATAGGTACTTATATCATTCTCAATGAGTAGATTGAAGGCAAATTAGTAGACATTTTTATTTATTAAAGGTTTTTGTTTATGCATTACTTTTGTATTAAATATATGATTACTAAAATTATATATGTGATCTTGACATTTTGTACCATTTGCATGACAGCAAAACTTACATCATTAAGAAAGTGAAACCAATTATGATACTTTGGAAGACAGAATTAACTAGATAGTGCAGTTTAAATTTGTGCATTTGCCATGTATGTAAATACTCCAATGAAACTTAGTGCAAGAGACATGATAACATACCTGTGTTAATAAAGCAGCAGTAGGGGTTTCAATAACAGTTTCCGGTGATTTTGCAAACCCCGTTAATGTGCCTAAGCGTTCACTGCCAGAGCTCGCTTGTTTGATAGAAAATCGCATTTTAAATTATTGTTCAGTATAAAATTTTAAACACGAGAAAAACGTTATTCTCTAGTCCTAATTTACTTTTTTTAATAATAATTATAAGAATTAAGCCGCGCACATAAAACACACATAACCCTAAAATTCAACTGTCAACTAGAGATGAGACGTATTTACGCTACCAGGTTTTAAAACCAGGATTTCCCTTCGAATTACGGCTCCCTGGTACGAGCAGACAATACTTGCAAGTATGAAAGTATGTGCTTTAAGGCGAACGATAGCATCATACAAAAATGATTCATATTTTAATGTAGATAAGAAACACACTCGTACTTTGTGAATAGTAAATACTTTTATCTTTAAAGTATTTTTTGTTTATTTTTTATTAGAATTTGTTCCTTACCTTACTAGGAATACAGGTTGAATTCCTATGCAAGTATTTTAGGTAAGGCGCTCGCGTTCAGCGTGGTAGGTGGGTCGGGAGTGGGTTGCCATACTCGAACCCGACCTTTAGCGGGTGGGACGACAAATACTTTCAAGTATTTTAAAACCTGATTTTCGACTCTCGTATTTTTACGTACTTGTACTTAGAAGCCCTGGTATTGAATTTTGCAAGTTTATCTCATCTCTACTGTCAACGTCAATAGCGTCAAATCAAAACAACAGGCTATTGAATACATCTTTTGTTTTTACGGAAGATGGATGTCATTTAATTTCATCTACATTTTTTCTATTTTATCACTGTAATATACCATTATTATCATCAACAAGAATATTATTCTACACTTGACGCTGGCAGAAATAGCTGACACAAATCGTCGGCTCTGTTGCCAAAAAAAAAGGAGAAGAAGAAGAACAGGCTATTATTCACAGTCACTAACAAATATATTAAACATGGTTCTATCTATGCAATAGATTCCATCTTTGTTTTCACGGAAGATGGATGTCATTTAATTTCATCCACATTTTTTCTATTTTATTATTGTAATATACCATTAGGTATCATCAACAAGAATATAATTCTACACTTGACGCTGACAGAAATAGCTGACACAATCGTCGGCTCTGTTGCCAAAAAAAAGGAGAAGAAGAAGAAGAACTATGCAATAGGAGTTGAATTTTTTGTTTTCACGGAAGATGGTTGTCATTTAATTTCATCCACATTTTTTATATTTTTTATAATTGTAATATTCCATTAATATGATCAACAAGAATATATTAAGTATTCTAAACTTGACGCTGGCAGAAATAGCTGACACAATTGTCGGCTCTGTTGCCAAAACAAAAGGAGAAGAAGAAGAACTATGCAATAGAATTGTATCCACATTTTTACTATTTTATCATTGTATTAAACCATTAATATCATCAACAAAAATTATTCTACACTTGACGCTGGCAGAAATAGCTGACACAATCGTCGGCTCTGTTGCCAAAAAAAAGGAGATGAAGAAGAAGAACTATGCACTACTAACTACCTAGTACTAACTAGTACTGGACATTGGACAAGACACCTTCGGCCGCGTAAGGCCCAGCGCACACCAGCGCGGCGAAGCGCATTCTCTTAAAACGGCTTTAGCCTTAGGCGGCGCCAAGAGCCCTAAAGAGCCTTCGAGCGGAGAGACCCACGGCGGCGCGCAGCTACTCCGAGCGCGAATCACACACTGTCGTCTAGTCCCAAGCTAAGCAGAGCTTGTGTTATGGGTACTAGATAACTGAAATATAATACATATACATACTTTTTTTTTGTAAATACATACTTATAATACATAGGAAACACCCAGACTAAAGACAAATACAAATGTTCATCATACAAATATTTGCCTTCCGCGGAAATCGAACCCACGACACCCGGCGTCGCAGTCAGTTACACTAACCACTAGACCAACCAGTCAAACGGTGCAGTCAACGGTATAGTCATTTTACATACAGTTTCCTTTATCAATAGGAAAGGATTTCATAACGTGTGTCAGTCATGGATAGAGCTGACATCAATAAACGTGACTCTCCTTCTTAAGTAGGTGTCTATTATTATTGTTATTGGTTAATTTACAGAGGAATAGGCTAAGAAACGTTTCTGCAATAGGTAGTTCCAGCCTGATTATTTCTGCCCAGTTCTTATTCTTACTAAGTATAAATAGATAAGGAACACGTACTAGTAAATATGTTGCTAAGTACCTATGTCAATTTCGAAAAGTTATGTAGGTAGGTAAGTAGGTAGGTACTTAGTAGGTTGGCAGGTATTAAAAATCATCAAATCAAATCAAAATCGTTTATTGCGAATATAGGTAAATATTATTCAGGTGTTATAGTAACTACATGTTTGCTGCTATATTCTGCCATTTGGCGTGCAATATTTTCTACAATAAATGTGAGTGGTTAACCAAAAAGGGACCTCAAAGCAAAATAATTGATTTCGAGTAAATCGCGTCTTTTTGTACCTGCACAAGAGACTTCGTTGTACCTACTAGAGATACACTTAGCCTTAAAAGTAAAATAAAACAATAAAACTGATTAGTGACTAAACTAGTGTGCGTTGTGTGTAAGGTGTAATTTTTCCAAAACTGCTTCGGCTCACAAAAAAAATATTTAAAAAACTACGGCACCTAAAATATTCTGGTTAGACCAAAACAAAGTACACAGATTCAAAAATTTAAATAAAAGGTTTCTAATCCCTCCAGGTTCCTTTTTGGTCAACCACTTTGTAAGTGGTTGACGGGAAATGAGAAAAAAAACTAAACCTACTAAACGAAGTTAAAATATAGGTACATAAAACTACTCATAAAATATTAATCTAACAAGTACTTATTAAGTAGGTACACTTTAACAAAAAAAAAAAATGATAGGTAATAAGTACAAGTTATATAAATAGGACGGTATTATTAATTTAATTCGTCATCCTCAAGGTAGGTACTCCTTGATGGTATAATATGGTTTATTAATGAGGAATGTTTTTAATTTTTTTGAGCATAGCCTTGTTAGAGCATTTTAGTATCAGCAACGGTAGGTGGTTGTAGATACGTGGTGCCATACTGAAGATGCTATTGCTAAATTGCGTTGTTTTAATAAATTGTTGGGCAAGCACTAGCTTGGCTAAAATACCGATATACTATATCGTTATTTTAGGTACTTAATCTTTAGATGCTCAAACATGGACATATATGTCATCATCAGCACAAAGGTTCCTTCACTCCCCAAGTATCAACCTTAACTGGTCATGAGCCACTCTCATTCATTTCCAGTTATTAAAGCTTAGTTTGTATGTGCGTTTTTATGTATTATGGTTTCTATTAAGTACTTACCTATAGTTAAGTATTAGGTACCTATTACAGTATCGCCTAATATGACACGTCATGCAACAATGTTTGCAAGAGGCCCTACCACAAGTCCACAACCTCAATCTGAAATCTTATTATAACCTTACTTTAAGTACCTATCTCTATCCTTGTTTTTAATGGTACAAAAGAAAAAGACAAAACTCAAAGTAACATAATGATACTGCTGAGAATATGAGGTGGTAGGAGGTAGGCTCGCAGTTGCTTCAACTGTTTCCGTGATAATTATTATTAGTAACAATAATCTTAGAGCATTAAACCAACCGGAGAGGCCACTGACAGGCGTACCCCTCTGCCAAAGGTACCAGCCCACCGGTCATACCCGTTTTATAAAACTAGTTGACGCGCGTTCCGCATCCTATGTCACCTATCAGTGCATGTGTAATAGCGTCTCAATAGAAATGCCGAAATGCAGTGTATTTTGGTGTAAAAAGCGTTCAGCGACATCAAGTCTACAAAAGGATAATATTACATTCCACCTGTAAGTATTATTTTGTTCTAATATTATTAAATATGGCATTAAATTAGCAATTTAACCAAATAAAATGCTAATCAACAAGTGTTGCCAGGCTTATCATCAATACTCCAATCTGGGGTAATATTTTAAGTTGAATTAACATAAAAACTAACCTTTCCTTTTTTATATCTCGCCTTGTTGACATATCTAATAAGTTTCATTTTGGATGTACATTATTGTGTCACCGTTCCCATATTTATTTATTTTTAATTAAAACCAATGTTTTTTTTACCAAGTAATGCACAAAATAATATTAAATGAACAAGTAAAATGAGATAATAAATCCAAATATACAAGATTAGTGCACTTTATTCCGAAAGATAATTGCTCATTTCTTACAAAAATAAGCGTATTTATTTTTAAGAAACTGGTCACACTTTAACATAATTAGAGATGAGACAGTTTAATCACGATATCGATATTGGTTTTCCAGTATTAAATTAATTTTTTTTTGTTTGTTTTAAATTTTCAAAAGAAGCAGCGCCTCGAGTCGCTTGGGTCCAATATTGTAGGAACCATATAAGTGGATTCCTAAGCGTACAAGTATCTGACTAACAGCTTAAAAGACAAAGCCTTCTGTGCTGCCAGCACTGCTACCTCCTCCCTACCCCCCAAGCGGCGGAGAGCTCAGTTTTTAGTAAGTAAACTCGCTGTGCGCTACCTCCTCTTATTGCATTACCTAGGATTAGTTAAACTAGATACAACTAGATTTATAAGGTTAATTTAAAAACAGTTTTTCATTATTTTATTATATCTACATAAATAAACACTCTGAAATATATTCTGTTGTTTTTTTGTTATCTGAACAGATAAAATATCTCTCTAATAAAAATCTACTCATACATTCTCATGTCAGTGTCTTGTTACTATGTAATCAGAACAAAATCCTCCAATTACAAGCTCTGCTTAGTTTGAACGAAATTTAATAGCAACAGACAATTAATTCAAAGTATTATTTGGTTTGAATATACATACATACTTAGGAATAATACACGTAAAATTGACACGTAATAATTAATTACAATCTTTAATCCACACTAGAACAAATTTCAACAGGTGGTGGTTATTGAACATACATCCTTGTGCGCAGTAGTAAAATAAAAAAAAAGAGTGGGTACCCATGTACGCACGTAAGAAGTTATACTTCTTTGGCATAACAATCCAAAAATACCAAATAATAATACAACGCATACATACATAAATATTTGAATTGATATAAACGCCAATATATTTTTTATTTATTCACACAGATTATTTGTACTGATACGACACACAAAGATCCGCAACTAACTTCAGTGTGTAAAAGGTTCGCAACTAACTTCAGGGTGTTGCTTTTTTCTGTCGGTGTGCGCGCGCATCGTAAAAATTCACTCTCATCATTTTTCCCAATCGCGCCAAAAAAAGTATATCTTCAAAAAAAAAACGGCTAAATGCCAGTAGGACTCGCGCGCCGAGGGTTCCGTACTATCAGGGATCGGAAGTATTGAATAAACATTAGTAAACATAGTAGGAGAGCCCGACCGCATAACCAGATTTGTTTGTCGAACAATGTTTAACAAATAAATTTAGCCCGACCGTATGACGGGCTTTTTTGATAATAATTACAAAAAAGTGTGCTAGTTAGAAACACTGTTTTATTCTTCCTGTAATATTGACATAAACATGAATTAACAGAATTACTTCTAGTTAATTCATGTTTATGAACTATTTACTTTACTTTCATCTATTTCAAAGTGCTTAAATAAAAAAAAAACCTTAAAATTATAATAGATTATTATTACCTAAAACTGTTCTATATAATATAAGATAATGCTCATTTTAATAAGCAAACATAATAATCATGAAAATAATTAAATCTTTCGCGTACTTATATGAAATCCTAAACATCGATACTAAATATCGACAGAGTCAAGCTCTAACTGTTTTACGCTAAGGAAGCGTAAACTGATAGATGTCCCTGTGTGTGAATGTGATTGTGTGTGTTTAGTTTAAGCTAGTGTGTAATAATTTTATTGTGTGCGTGTATAACGACGCGATTTAAAAATGCATTAGTAGTTAACATTGTAATTAGTGTGCGTTGCTCGCGTTACCCCGTCCCCCGCCGAAAGTGGCAGACTTTTGCGCAAGGGAAATAGAGCGCGTGTCCACTCTTGTTGGTTTAATGCTCTAAACAATAATGCATAGAGGTACTTATCGTGTTCAAGGAGCAAAGGCAAATGCTACAGGAAAATCTGTTTGAGGTCTTCGTTAGAGAAATGTCGTAAAATTCATACGAAGGTATTGGTAAATAAATATGGTACCTATTTTAAGGGTGGCAAGTAGGTAACCAATGGATGAGCGCGGCTCATGACCGGTAAAACTTGGCGGCCTTAGGTATGACTGAAGAAGACCATAGCTAATAACTAGATTATAAATGTAGTAAAGTAGGTGCGTTATGTATTTTTTTATAAGTATTATAGCCAGCTGACCCAGTGAACTTCGTACCGCCTAACAGCTTTTTGTCGTTTTTAGTATTTTCTTGCAATTTTTCCAATTTTTTCTTACTATTAAAAGTTTCCCTAAACTTTCACAAATATTTTAAGATCAAAATTAGCCAAATAGGTTTAGCCACTCTTTGAGTTTTTAGCAAGACAAACAAACAAAGCTAAGTACCTAAATATGTAGACACTTAGGCGGTTCACCCACTGAAGATGCGTCCCGCCGCGGTGCGCGGAGCGACGGATAACGCGCGCGGCGACGGCGACGGAGGCGCAGATCTGCCTTACTTAACGGTGTAATTTTCTCCCCCGCGCGGTGATGCAGATTGCGACGGCCTCGTGCTAAATAAACTCATTTATAAACGCGGCACGCCCCGCGCTCCCGCGCAGATTGGCAGAAATTGCGCGCGGGGCCTTCCCGCGCATTGCCGCGTCGGCAGTGTGTTGGGCTAGGCGTGATTTCTATATAAATTGAGATACTTGCATACAATGGTAAAATCTGCCATCCCGCGCTACGCGACGGGGCGCGGTGCAGTGGGTGGAGCGCCTTATATCAACTAGATGATGTACTTACTGTCTAGGTACCTACCTACGTCTTGCCGTACCTACATAATTATTATACTATTATAAAAATTCGCTAATTTCTGGAACTACCAGTCGAATTTGAATAATTTTAGCCCAGTTCTTGAGGAAGGTTAAATGTAAAGTAGATATAGTGTGTATGTAACATCACCCTACTGGCGATGGGAGCAGAGCAGTAACCAAAGATGTAACTTAGCGCAAGTGAAACTGCGCCGCGGAAAGCTAGTATTAATTATCCACACGTGGCTCGTACACTGGGTATAGTGATACATTTAGATGGGAACCTACCTACTTACTTACTCCTAAAGGGAACGCTACAAAACAGCTCAGAAACGTTACAGATTCACGCTACCGAGGTCCGTGAGCGGTAGGTACTTACTATCACTTACCTACCATCAGATGGACAGAAGAATCATTTGTCACTAGGCAGGCGAGACTAATTCATAATTATGTACCAACCCATTCATTGAATAGGCTTTCAGGAACCATTATTGTAAGTACCCTTCAGTAGGGTGGTTTGAAGGGCACCCACCCTTTTACGTCCCATTGTTTCAAAGAATGTTGCAAGATCTAATGGATATATTAATTAAGTTTGCTCATTTACGACTAAGGATACTACGTACTTTGTAACATTAATTATATCTGAACAGCCCCTTTGAATACGGGGCGGGGTGTATTTTTTAGGAAAGTCATGCGAAACTGCAGTTTAAGTCGTTTCGTATTCCATGCCTTCAGGCTTTTCATTATATATTAATTTTCATATCATTTATACTCTGTTGCATTTCGAAGGGTGTACTTTTAGCTTCGAGGAAATTTATTAAGAATTCTGAAGGGTAATTTACTCATCGCTTTTTATTGCTAAATAAATTTGACATGGAGTTTATTGCCCCAAGATTAACCACTGTTTTAAAAATACAGTAACTTGTATCCTTTACGTTTATAATCTAATATAGGAATACGTTTTTTTTATCAAAAGTGGCTCAGTTATCATTTTGTTTAATACCTAAGTAACTCAGTCAGTACCTACAAAAAGGTATTCAGACCTATTGAACTCTACAGACTTCAAATTTAATTTATTTATATATTTAATTTTTTTTTCTCCAGTTCCTTAAGTAGTAATGTTACTAGTTATAGTTTATACCTAGTGTAGACATTAGATAGATCGTGTTAAGTTTATGGTAATTAATGCAGATAAGACACGGCTTTCTAGTTCTCTGTGGATGTTCAATTTAATCGTAGGTAGATAGACTTTAGATTGTTAGAAAGTAGCTAACTACGGATTGAAAAAGATTGTTTCTAACTGTAGTGTGTATGCTGACTGTCTAGTAGGTACCTATATAGGTATATAACTAAGTAAGTCTTGTATTATTTTTCTACCTGCAATTTGCAATTCTTCATACTTGTGGGTAGGCATCCATACCTACGTATATGAATTGCGAAAAATCTATAGTCTTTATTAAAATGCCACACTATTGTTTCATACACACATAGGTACTCGTATTACGCACTAAATTCACTACCTGTAGGTAATTAATAAATATTTCCACTTCTAACTTTTCTTTGGCAGTGTAGATGCATCATTGCCTACTCTGAAGTTATTATTTATTTATTCATACCCTTTATTTAGAGTCGAAGCATTTTCAAACTTACGGCTACTATATTAATATTGAGTTCTAGGTTTAAGCAGCTGCTTTAAAGGTTCATTATTACCGTGGAATGCTTAAACTTATACAATATTTTGGTGTTTAAAGATTAGTTAGATAGCGTTTTAAGATTTTCTTTACCATGCAGGTTAGTATAAGTACCTATAGGTACCTATCTATATAATTTCGCTTTAATGTCGAGATTTTGAGTTCAGAAATCCAGTTTATTTAAAAAATGTAACTTATTTTATAGGAGTAAATTTTAATATTAATATTCAAGCTAATTTGTGTGAGTCACACTCGCGTTTTAATTTAGCCGAGAGTAGAAAAATCTAGTTTATGTTAAGAACGTTGGTAAAATGTTATTATAATAAGTTTCTAGTATGAGAAGGCGTGGTCATGCGCTCCCACGCGTTGGTGCATTAATGCCTTACAACTTACTTAATGCAAGCTCGCATGCCGACCTCTCGTGCCCATACCGAGTCTCGCAAAGAGTGATGAATTTGCGTTCAAAACTGTTTTTTACCTAACTACAAGATATTTCAGTAGATAAGTCAGTAGCAGTCCAATTTTGGTCATTTGATCTACAATGTTCGTATCTTTATTTAAGTACCTAAATGTAGGTATTTAAAACAACTTATCATATTCCTATCAGAAGTTTACAACATACCTACCAATTTAAATATTCTATCTGTGTACTTACTCAATCTAATTAAAAAACAGTAATGCGGATATCCAGAATATTTTATTTATTTAAAATGAAAGAAATAGGTAGGTAGTTATTAGTTAAATAGTTTAGTAGACAAAGATTGAGTAAAGATAAAGCTTTATTGATAAAGCTTGCTTTTGTACATCAATTCTGTGTCTGTATCTTCTTTCCTATGTATCTTTCTTTCTGTGTGTGTGCAATAAATAAATAAAATAAATAAAGGTGTCTACTAGCATTTTCATTAGGTACATTGTCTCGTCTGCGTTGTTTTTCCAAAATCGGTACTCTTTGGAAAACCGGTGGTTAAAAGTCTGAAAGCCTTTATGCCGCGCTGAAATCTAGGGCCACCATTGCATATACCCACCTTTACTTGTGCTTAAATTTTGGTAATACCTACCTAATGTAAAAATGAATTAATTTTACGAGATTAGGTACCTACCTAGATATTTGCGACTAGGTATAGATGAATTTGAAGCCTTTGTTTAGCAGTGGACATGCAGGTGATGATGCAGGTATAAAACAATTAATCTAGTCGTAAATATGGTTGTAACTGTAAAAATTGTTTTTGTTTTAAACAAATGGGTAGATACTTATAGACCGGTCGGTAATTTTTAGACACTTTAAAGGCGTGTAATATGCTGTATGTCTGCCATACCATGCCATAGACAGTTAAAGTAAAGGCTGATTTACATTGATACAGTAGCTGGCGCCAACATCAAGCTCTGGTGCAAACCATTCAAAGATTGACGTGACGTAGGTATTCTCACAAATAATTAGCGGAACTTCTATACCGAAAAACATATTTAATTACCCATCACCAACTATGAAGATTCTCGCTACAGTCTGTCAAGTATAATCAAACAAGACCTTGAGGCTTCGTGCTGAAATAGAACGCGCTTTAAATCAAGAGTAGATCAATCAGAACGCTTGCTGCCTCGGTACGCAGATAAAGGCACAGAAATGGCACTGATGGAATAGTTTTACAGTGAACTACAACTACAACAAGAAAAATGACAAAGTGTTTGTTTATATCTGTAAAGAAGCGTCAACGGCGCAACGTGGTCCTGTACCAGTCATAGATTTTTGTCATGTCAAACTCTTATTGTTTAATTTTAGACGAATTTGATGACGTCTCTTAAGTTAGTTAACAAGCTAACAAAGTACGAGTAACATGAGATCGTCATATGTAAATCTTTATATGTATGCATGAAATTACGAGTGCGATTTTTTTTATACGACTTTAGTGGCAAATAAGCTTATGGCCTACCTGATGGTAAGTGGCAACCGTAAACTATAGAGATGGCTGTGTTTTCTAAGCATTACACAAGTAGTAATTCTTACAAAACACAACCAAATCGTTGCCGACCACGGAGAAGGGGATATTCGAATTTCGCGTAGATGATAACAGGCTTGAAATAAATACCTATACATGAGCACAAACTTAGATTGGTAGGTATCTACGTCCTCAAGTAGGTTTATTGATAGATGGTATATGTTACGTGGTCAATCAGGTTGCTTGAATACGAGTGGGCAACTACCTCTCCTAATGTCTGCTATTTAATCTCATTTTGATAAAGAAATCATTTAAAACACAATTACTGGTAAAACAACAAGTGTAAAAGGATTAATGTATTATACAAATCAAAGACTTACATTGTTGACTATGCTAACAATGGGACTTGTCTCTAACAGCGTACTTACGTCATTGTCCAAGACAGCCATATTTGTTTACACAATGACGAACTGAGGCCGATCCCTTAGGACAACGTAATTCACCTCGGCTTCGCTTATTATGTTAGAGGCACAATATTCCTAAGGTAGTGCGTCTAAGTTGTCCCACATGACCTTTCTATATTCACTAATCATAACTGTCAAAACACGACTTATTATAGATACTACATTCAAGTACCTAACGCAGACAAGAATCTGCTTGGTTATGTCTATGTAACTCTATTAACATGCAAAATTGTCGTTTTATTTACAAATGTAATATTCAACGTTTCCCACGAGCTTGGTTCAGACGAAATATTTAAATTACTTCTCTCAAAGCGGGATTACGTTTAACTGAGGTTAAGAGGCAAAATTTCACTTAATACGCCCTCACATCTTGTAATTTCTTTAAGTTAACCGACATACATACCTACATAGTCGGCTTTGTGCTGCATTAATGTAAGTAACGTCGTATTAACTCAGGTTATATGACCCAGTTACTATGAGCCTTTGAAAAAAATATGTTGTCATTTACAACGTTTTAACTTTTCGGTTTTTGGTTGTTGAGATTTTATCATGTGCTTCCGTACTTATTCTTTATAATAATAATAATAACAGTTTATTTCAGACTTTACATGGTCCATATTGCACATTACATTGAAAATAAAAATAAAATAAAATTAAAAAAAATATTACACAAAATTTGAGCAGACATTAAGACAATAATTTAATAATATGTATCCATTTTGACATCAATGGACAATCCATGTCCATTCTAGATGCAATTAATTGCAGGAAACTGTTGGAGCTGCCACGAAACCGCCCAATCAGGGAAGTTGTCCGCTTACGCAATATAGCCGCAAAGCCATCCACGCAGGCATCCGCGAACGTACCTGACGCGCTAAAGTAGCGTGGCAGCCCCATCAGCGCCCTGAAACTATTATTGTATTGGATACGCAAGGCATTGTAAGCTGTTTGCGTATACTTGACCCATAGATTACACGTGTAGAAAGATTGGCAATAAGCTCTAAATAGCGTAATCTTTACTTCAGCGTTGCAACGTGTAAATCTACGGGCCAGCATATTTGACCTAACACACAATGCCCTGCGCTCCCTTGCTATATCCACATCATCTGTGAGATCCTCAGTTACCCAGTGACCCAGGTACTTTACTCGATCTACTTTCCTTAGAGTATTGCCGATAAAGTGATCGCTGGCATAGACCTGTATGTTTTAGTACCGGCTTTAAAAACCATCACTTCACTTTTTACAAGTTTTTATATTAACGTACAAATTTTCATAAGAAATATAGAGTAGCTCTATAATAATTACATAAAATTGTAAAAAGGCCTAAACTAAGAGCTTACATGTTAACTTATATGTGAGCCATATTTGATTTCGATAATTGTTTTGCAAAGACAGCTAATTGCACGATAATTCGCCTGAGTTTACACAAGATTCTCGTAATGTAGGCCTACACGGAACTTGAGTTGCGCACTGTTTACCATAGTGATGTGTGAGGGCAAATGCCTTAGATTAATAAATAGACTGCCAAAGGTAGGTAAGTGTTCTTGATTGTAGAAAATCTTAAAATCTCATAGAAAGGGTAACTAACCCGGGGTAAGGTGAACCGTAAACAGTTTCTAGCCATTTTCATGTCAACAGCTTCATTTCGAATAGAACAATGATATATGTACCTACATAGCCTCTATATATTTAATGTATCTATCCACATAAAAGGTATGTAACCACCTACCACTGAACACGTTACAGCCGTTACGTTATATCTATAATATAAAAATGAATCGCTGAATGTGTTGCTAAGCGCAAATCTTGAGACCAGCTGAACTGATTTCGCTAACTATTTTTTTATAATATTCCTTGAAGTACGAGGTTGGTTCTTACAGAGACAAACATTTTAGAAATTGCTGAAAAAAAATAACACTTCTATATTCCCATACAAAAGTATCTTTATTTATCCCAAAATTTAAAAAAAATGTCCACCTGTGCGAAGCCGGGGCGGGCCGCTAGTCTATAAATACTTTTCATGGCCTTATTGGATAAAAACCTCGAAAAAACTAAAGAATAAAAATAATATAAATATTTTGTTAAACTAATCATTTAATCTAATGATTTTAAGAATGCGCTAAATTTAAAACTCGTATTATTTACCTGGTAATAAAAAAGCTTCTCATCTCAATCACATAAGGCGAATTGGTATTACCCAGAATCTGCCTGAGGGTGTGACTAATTTGGTGATTATCAATAACATGATCTTAATAACTTTGACGTTGTTTTGCTTTCATATAAATCAAATCCTAAACGTTGGTTCCATCCAATTTGTGTAGATCCAAATAACGAAGTAAATGAATTATGTATACAGTAAGGATTAAAGATCTATTCTCTTGACTCAACTCATAATAAATTGGATAGTTAGGCTAAGCTTATAGTAGCTAGATAGCCAGACTAAAATAATATAAAGAAAATCCTACTTTTCGTAAAATCCGGACGGTTACTCTCTGTATTATAACATAAACATTTACGACAATGAGTTAATATTTTAAAGAGATCTCATTTACATGATGCTCTTGAAAGGTTGGAAGCGAGTATTTTGAAACATTTATTCTGTATTTTCGCGTCTTCAAATTTAGTTGGTAGGTATCTTACAAAATAGCAATCTACTGTTGTGAGCATTTAAGAGCAAGAGTTGCATACAAATTACTAAGATAATCTTTAAAACCTGTTTTGACCGACTGCCGCAGTCAAGGAGGGTAATGTTTTTCGAGCGTATGTATGTATGTGTGTAGGTATGTTTGTAATTGTATATATGTATGTGAGTATGTATATCTATTTCATTGGCACGCTCTACAGCTTTAATGTCTTAATGGATTTAAACGTATTAATATGAGGTGTCATTAGAGCTAGAAAATATAAATGCTAATATTTCAATTTTATGAGTTTTTTACACTATGATACTATAATGTAAGTAATGACTTTTTAATAATTAGTTAATTCATAATCAATTTTATACAATTATCTTATACCTATTATGTTTAACACACACAAACACACACACGCACGCACGCACGCACACACGCACGCACGCACGCACGCACGCACGCACGCACGCACGCACGCACGCACACACGCACGCACGCACGCACGCACGCACACACACACACACACACACACACACACACCTATGGGATCACTCCCACACTATCACTAATACACATACATGGGGTACATAATATTTTAACGTAGCGTCAGCACGAGGAAATAAAACGGATTTCTTTCTTTTTACTTTGTTTTAGGCAGTCAAGCTTTTTGTTTCTTAATAATATATATAGCTTGTTAGTCAGCGAAATAGGTAAGTATGTAACTTTTAATGCAGGGCTAGCCTAGGTTTATAGTCAAGTTGTCTTCCATCAGGCAACTTCATTATGAAGAGTGTAATAAAAGCTAACGGTATTAGGTATTATTTTGAATAAAATTTCTTTTATTTTCGTTGTCGTTGTTAAGTACAGCTACCGTACAAAATAGTGTTTCATACGATTGTGTTGTGAATAACATTACCTAGCTATACACTATACTTCATTAAACAAGAAGTGGCCGTAAAACTTTGTAAATCTACAGTAAACCTTCGACACAGAGGGGCTGAAATAAAAAGTTACGGTCGAAAATCCAACAATAGAACAAATTTCGTTCTCATAAAACAGAGGTCGAAGGACATTAGTATTAAAAATGTATGCGATGAAAAATATGTCGGCGAGATAAAACCAACCTCGGCTAAATATTTTATTCCCATTTATCACCGAGCGTGTTCCATAAACGTCAGAAAAAGCTTCAATGTGTAATACATTGGAGACATGTGATGTGACGGGTTGCCAGTCGACAGGACTACCAATCCTACGTCGGAATAAATCATATAATACTCGCTTAAGCCGCTCACACTAGTTGTGAAGTAAAAGTCAACGGGCCGTATATTATTGGCGTATATTCAAATCGCAATTACCTACATAAAATCTTTCTTTTCATGTATATTATTCTAATACTCACATTTTCACAAATTGTTTATTTGCAACACAAAATAAGAGTCAGAGCTTATCTCTACCAAAAATAAATTAGAGGATTACCGCCTTGTACATACAATGGGAGCCAATTTCTTTAAGAGGTTGGCGTCGAATGCGAATACAAACTCAAGATACTTTATGTACCCACTCATTTCATATGCCTAGGAAATGTGCCAAATGTCCTTCTTTACTGCTAGTCTTTGTGAAATCGCACTAAGTAGATGACTGGAGTATACATTTTGAATGTTATTTGTGCTCTTATACTCAAGTGTAGGTAAAATAAATGTTTACTCTTTGGTGTACTTTTATGATACTTATGTTACAAATTGTAAGAATATTTCATAAGAATAACAATATTTATGTAGAACACACATTACTGAATAATGTTATACAGTAATGTGTGTATATGTACTTGGTGAAAACATGTGTACATGTGTACATGCAGGTACCTATATTTTCTCTATTTCTTCGAATGGTGATTAGGCGGAGGTGGATTAGATTAGAGATATATTCAGTTAGTTACGTTCAGATTCTATGTAATAAGGAAAGAACGCAACAAAAATAAATGTAGGACAGATAAATATAGTATTTATTGAGTGATAATAAAAACATGTAACTATTTTCCCCGGGGCATTGGCGGATTTCTCGTGACAGACTTCAATGTAATGTGTACGTAAACACCTACTTTTGATCCTAGATAGGTATATCAAGTTACTGTTAACATGCATATACATATAGATTGAAAACAACCCCAAAGGAGCACACAAAAGTTTCTCGTAGCACATATTTTAGGCCAGGTGTTTCGTACCTCTGGATGAAGTCAGTTTTTTTTTCCTAAAAGATATTTTATTATGATACTTACTTATATAATCTTCGTATTAAAAAAGTTTTAAAATACGAATAAGAGCCATTTTATAACCAAAAAAATCCTTTGCTGTATGCAAAGGATTTTTTATTCGCTTATTCGCTATCCAATTTCGGAAATCAAAGCGATAATGTCTATAACGACGGCTCCTGATATAAAAAGGTAAATGGCGGTTTTGGAAGTGGGTCAGGATATGTGAATAAATCTAGATTGGACGGTAACGTGTGTCGACATTACCGTCTCAAGGGAGGTTACGTCTTACGTCTGCCAAGGATAACATGGATGCTACGTACCTTCTATCACATCGATAGAAAATCCTCCTTAATTAATGGTTAACCTAGGTCTTAGATTCGGGGTTTTTATCTTATCTTTTTATCTAAATGAGGCTGTTCTTAGAAAAAAGAAAAAGAACTATAAATATACCTCAATTGCTACTCAATCGACATCCACTAAAAAGAGTATTTAGTTTCAAATATCTGGGACATATTTTAACTCCTAGCCTCAAAGACGATGACGACATTGAAAGAGAGCGGAGGGCGTTGTCGGTGAGATGAGAGCGAACATGCTAGCTCGCAGGTTTGCACGATGCTCAAAAATGTTAAAATTACACTTTTTACAGCCTATTGTACATCATTTTGTACGTGCAGCCTGTGGGCCAGATATACTCAAAAATCCCTCTGTATCCAATTCAATAACGCGTTCAAGTGTTATTGGGACTACACCGCTTCTGCAGTGCGTCCGAGATGTTCGCAGAGGCGAGGGTGGATTTTTTTGCTACCATAATGCGCAAACGCAAACAGCATACTGGCTATGATTGCGAGTAGGTTGGACTGTAGATACATCAGTCACTCCTGTGCTGTCTCTCATGGAGTGCAGCCGTGATTTTGATGTGCCGACAGTACCGTACCTATTTTGTAACTGTGTCATTGTCAATTACTAACATAGGATAAGATTGCATGTGTCACTAACAACATGAGTCTTGCAATTTGAATAAATGATTATTATTTTTATTATTATTCTCTTTATTTATATTTTTTCTTATAAATTACATTTTTAAATAGGTACATATTTATATAAAACAAAAAATACACATTTAAAAATATAAAAAATAGATTAACACCGGCAACGAGATTAGAGTCCAAGCTACCGGCGGTTAGGGTTCCAGAGAGAGAAACCTCCTAACAATACGTGCCGTGTTGAGAAGCACGGTATTATTATTATTATTATTAACAGGCTAAAGGACGTTGACCCTTGTGAACTTTGGCGTTAGACGTTTGTTATAATTCAAGTTTACGCATGATGTATAATTGCGCATATGTTAAAAAAGTTACATTGCTGTTAGTTTTCAAACCCTCATCCTCATTTATATTTGGATTTAGGGTCACATATAATTCAGGTCATTGTGAAATGGATTATCAAAACCAAAAAAAACATGTAAAGATCGAAATTACTCCTTACTCGCAAGAGCAACTACTCTGACGTACCTACTTTTATATTAGCAGTAGGTAAGTAAGATAGGTTTGAAAATAATGCTCTTATTCTTTCATTTGAAATAATACGTAGGTACCTAGTAAAAATTGACTTTAACCTTTCTGCTAAAAAAATTTCATATAGGTAAGCACATTTTCACAAGCCCTTACAGAAAAAAAGTTAATTCATATGTTTCATAACTGATAGCTATATTATATCACCCAAGTTTTAAAACAATTTTAACAATAGTATGTAGGCATCTTAATACATTGTGAACCATTCATTTGTCACGCAATCAGTGCATTAAAGTTTGACATACATACCATATTGGCAATAAATTAATATCGCTGGATCGTCATGATGAAGGGCTTCTGCGACACGACAGGCCAACCAAGAGGTCATATCCGGACCATCCGTCAATGTAAATGTACTCGATTACACCGTACGTGCGATTTATAGCTTACAAAATCACATTAATCATTAAATAACTTTGAACTTTGACCTAGTTTGTGCTGTCATACGTTGCATTCTCTTTGTTAAATAAAACATGCCATATAAATTTTAATTTTGCTTTTTCATCATCATCATGCGTCATCGCCGCAGCTAATATTTTGGATATCTGAAAATGATAACGTGATTCAGGCAAGCTAGGCTAGGAGTAGGAGAAATAATTGAGTTATACTTAGTAATATAATCTTTAATGAAAATACTATATAAAATCTATGTTTTTTTTACCTTTTTTACGAAACCATGTAATTTAAACATGACAGAAAGAGTATTCTCTTATAAATAATACTGCTTTCTATAAATAGCTGCGCGAAATTGATTGTCCCGCATCCATAGTTTATTTGTACCTTGAAATTCTGAGATATTAGATTATTAAGATCGTCTTAGATTATTTTCTAACACTTGAAGTTTTTCTTGACTATAAAGACATAAATAGTATTGTTTGCTGTGTGATAAAATCTTTCAAAGAGAGGTTGCAGGCTACATTTTGTGTATTTTTCAGGTCAAGTGCTTTCTAGTCGAGCCGCCATGCTTTTACAATATGAGTGCACATGTGCAGATGTAAAAGAACGCGTAACTTCTTTTTCATATGAAAATCATCCTGTTATTTTATGTAAGAAGGTGTTAATAATGTTAAGCGTTTATGTATCTACACTAACTGAAAAAATAGGTACTAACATTCGATTTTTGTACTTGTCGACTCCTTAAAACTGTCTATTTCAATTATTAAGTTTAATTGTACGAGTTTTAAAGTCACAGTCTAGACGTATTTTGTTTACTCAAATCTATAAGTAGGTACTAAACACTAAGTACCTACGGGTAGTTATACGTACCTACTTTGTTGCTTTTGGTGTTAGAATGTTTACAAGTTCTCATAAAGCGGTTCACTAACTTCTTTCATGGTATATGTCTGCTTCGGCCACGTTTAGGAGTGCATTAGGTGGTGATTGAGCTAAGTGCGCGACGCATTAGCGATGCGACGCCGGCGGACGTCCGCCCGCGGCCGTGACGTCTCTTCACGGCTTGTAATGTAAACTTAATGCTAGCTTGGCTATTTGACGGTGTTTGTTTGGCGATGAAACGTGTGAAACAAAAATGCATCTAAAGTTTGTGATAAAATTAAAATAATGTTGTAGCCAACAAGGAATAAAGAAAGTTCAAGGTGTTATTAATTTAATAAAAATTTTACGATTTTCTCAGATCTGAAAACTTTCTTTCAAATTGAGATTAATTTTGACAGCTGCAATTAAACACAAATTTATCCAAAAACTAAAATAAACATCATGACATGTACCTACTTACATTTCTTTCAGACCATTCAACACAAAAAACGGCTCTAATGCGAAATCGAATGCAATTAATATTGCTTAGCGGCAAAACCACTAGTAATATCGAAAATATTGTGAAGAATATGAATGAAAAAGTTAATATGGAGGACCGCACGCGCGTGCGGCCGAGAAAAAAAGATGGATGTCCGTGAATAATGTTCGGTCGCGAACTCTAGTAATGGACAGCACTAAATATTGCACCAAGGGAAAATAAATTACACCACTTTTTCAGAAGCACAAAAAGAACTTTCGTTTTCTCTTTCAGAACGGTGAGTAGAAAAAGTTTAATATATCAGGGACGACGGACACTGATTACATAAACCGAAGATCTTTCAGGTTGTGTATGACCTATAATCGGTTTAGTTTTATGTGCTCTACTCTTATACATCAGTTTTTATTCAACAAATATGCGATATGCTATATCCATATTTTTAAAAAACACTGCTTTGCAAATTAATTTTCTTCCGTTAATTCGTCTTGCTGCATTTGCATACTAGAAGAGACAGGGCTATGGATGACAGACGGAGGTTGTGGTGGTTTCTGTGTAGGTAAATCCATTTAGTAATACGTGGTTACTTTGTCATGCCTTGGTGTGTTAAGCGACGTTTGCGTATAAACTGCTTTGTCCTGGTATGAGAAATCTTTAAGCTAAGAAAATTTGTATAAGATGATTTAAAAATGTAAGCTCCTATCTTATAGCTTAGTTTTTAAATTATATGTACTTAAAAAGATTTTTTTGCAACGATACATTTCTTCTTGTGAACCATTTAATTAAGTTCCAAATTAATAAAATCGGCAGTTGTAATTAAGTGCCGTATTATTAGTACGAACGCGATATTTATAAATTGTGTAGTCAAAAAAATTTTGCGATAATGAGGTTACAGACAGCTGCATGCGAGTGAGAAGTTTAAATTGGCGCACGACCATTGCCGCTTCGGTTTTTGTCCGAGGAATCAGCGGCCCCTTCAGCGCTAAATGGATTTATTACCGTGCACCGTTTCAGGTGTTCGTAATTACTCTTATTGTGCGCAACCAGATTGTTTATTGTTTGCTAGAGAAAATTGCAACATATTTTACGAATTGAAGTTTGAAATATTGCAGTTACAATTCGTTTTGCAGTTGTCTAGATTTTCTAGCGTTCTCAAATGGGTTTTTACAAAAGATTCGATAGAGATACAAAAATATATCCGTCCCACTTAAGTGGCTTAGAGTCCTTTCCTTTTTACACAAATAACTGTTCGGTTACAAGTTAGTATCCTGCAGTATCCCGCTTGTATTGAGCGAGAGTGAACACACACCTATCCTATTAAATAATAACTAATAACATACAAATTATTTCATGAACTCACGTCTTTCATTGGTCCTAATACCCAATATATGATTAATAGGTTATATTAATTACTAGAGGTCCGCCCTCATTTCACTTCGGTATTAAAAGTTTTATTTGATCTCACAATAAACTCCTACGGAAAATATCATAGCGATAGTGTCTAAGTATATTATGAACATTTCTACTCGTTTTTCCAAAAATTTATAACGAAAATCATATTCAGATTATATTACGTTCATTATCATTTCACCGCAACACCTCTCGAATGGCCTGAGCAATAAAATGCAATATATGTGGCTTTAAATAATAAATATTTAAATATTATGTTCAAAAAAGTTTCCAAGATCTCAAATTCACAACACTTTGAGAAAACTTGTTACCACTAAGCCGATATTTTAAATTAGAAAAAGCACTTCGGGGACATTGCCGGAAGCGCTTTTCCTTCAAAGTCCACGCCTTTTAATTAACAGCAAACTCGATTCCATATAAAATATTCACACAGCCGCGATGAACCAATCCCGTTCCCTTTACAAGGAAGATTTAATTGAACAAAGACGTTGATGTGTGCGTTTAATGTATCCCGGTGGACGGAACACATACTTTTAGAGGAAAATCCTCTCGTACCGGTTGCGCCAATTTAAATATCCTAATCCGCGTTGTAGTGGCGTTGCGGGCAGTAATCAGTCGGCAGTAACCGGCGTCCGGAGGGATTTAGTTTCAATCACGCCGTTGGCCGAGAGCTTGTGATTAATGCATACAAAACAGGCCACACACAGACGATTTCCAGATAATTTACTTTCCAATATAATCTTCTCATACGGTTCTCGTTTAAAGTTTTTCAGCTTCGCTACGAAGACGTGGTGAAACAATTTTAATTTTATTAAACTTGTTTTGATTGGTTTATTTTTAACCCACAGAGTTTATTTGACATAGGTTTATTATCATTTCAATTTATATGTATAAATTAAATTCAAAAAACAAACACCAACATTATAAGCGTTGCTTTAAATGGTTCGTACATAGTATCGATCGCTGAAATCATACAATATATAACAGTGAATTCATCAGATATCTACATTTATTTCTTTTCCTAAACCACAACAATTAAACTAAACCAATGTCTTGTTAGTTATTTTGTTTTCTAAACTCAAGTGGGCAAATAAAGCATTGTTGATGACAACTGACTGACTGGCGGGCAATTAGCGGAGCTGGGCAGGCCAAGAAAACAAAAGGGCCTCTTAGTTTCACTTAATTAAAAAAAGCTGGTGTGCGGCAGAGAAAAATAGCTGCAAAATAACGTAGTCCACGTTTCTCTGCGTTTGTGTGTACCAGTATTTTACGACAATATACGTATTTGTGTTTGGACTCCTTTACGTGTTATTTCCAGGATATATTATGTGTGTCTCACTCAAGTGTTAAGGAATGCAAAATAAGAACATTAATTGTATTAAATTCGGTTTATTTGACATATAGTGTAAATATCATTTTAATTTTCTCATTTGACAGGAAAGACGAGACAAATCTCACGATAAGTAACTACACCAAAACTTAAAGTTCCTGTTAGTATCAACTCTTAGTTGTTATCTATGTCGATAGACTCAAATCAGGAGTATAAGGGCTTTACCGACGTAAAAGAGTGCGAGTGAATAATAAAAGAGTTTGGAAGCATCAGACCGATCAGTTTGGTCGTAAAGCTATGCACTCACAATAATTTGTTCACAACAGTGGCAGTATATCGATAAATTTAAAAAACGAAACTTGGCGAAAATCCACATATAAAATTTAATATTAAAAATAGTGTAAATGAGTTACGAGTAGGTAAATACATTTAAACAAAATGTCATATCTCTCGGAATAATCCCGAGGCTGTTTAGAAACTTTGATAGTCAATTATAATAACGTACGTAAATACTTTTTTTAAATTTCTGTGCATGCAGTTTAAGATACAACCTTGCTTGCTGTAAATACTTAAATAAATTTAAGGAACACTGAAAACCTTTATTAGGCCTAAAATGCTATAAACCCTAGCATGAACACATTAGTGCTCAATTCGTGCTACTATTATCGTGGTCTTCTGTCAAAGGGAGGCTACTTACGTTATGGATGCTCCAATTTAAAGAAGATGCCTTTTAAGAAAAATGACGATGTGGCCTCAATAGCTCTACAATAGTTTTAAGATGGTTCGCCAAATATACCTAACCAATTATTACAAATACCTACATGAACTAGTGTTTATGCTAAAACAAATAAGTTGTCGTGAGTTAAAGCGCTAGTTTATAAATTGAAATTTTTACGACAACATAGAACAATCTAGCTGGTGCGCTGTAGAAATATAGTTTATAACAAGCAATGCAGCAAGTGTATTATGAGTGTGTGTGGGAGGAGGGGAGGGAGGGGAATCGTTAAAAATAATTCACACTTTTCTGTTCGCATGCAAAAAATCCGTCAGCGTTAAGTTTGCATCGTGTGAAAAACTAAATTGCTCGTTGCTAGTCGAGGCAACGCGCATGAATTTTTACCAAGTTTAGTTACTGTAATTTTCCGGAGTCTATGAGCGAAGCTCAACACAATGAGCCAACGCCTGCAGCCATAATTAAGGTGTATATACGACGCCCGCGCCGCGTCTTTCATTCTTATTTCCACTTCGCAAACTTTTCCATGTGAATGTAGGCGCATGAGTTCTGATAAAGACAGTTGATTTTCTACTCGGAAAAACAAACGAAATATGTCAGGTGTTTTCATTGTTGAGTTAGCTAAGACTAGATACGGAAAAGTCTCTCTAAGATACTTGTGTATGGCTTTCGTTAAGCTTAGCGTGTGCCTTATATACAATTTGGTATCGATGCTATTGATTAGAACGGTTTTAATTTACTTCGTTAATGTTTAAGCTAATGAATACTGTCTATATGGCAATGCTGGTTGCCGATTATAAACAAATTTAAAACTAAAACCTAAAAACTTGTTATTTTGCTTCCTAATTGTATTGATTCAATGAATGGTCTGAGGCGACGAGTTTGTTCTTAAGTTCGGTGAAAGCAAGAAGTTTCACCCATGTGGGAGTAGATATGTTAATAAATAAAGTATCGCTTCGAAATTTTAATTGTTACGTGTCTATCTATCGGTATTTGATACAAGTTTTAAAAGCTACTAACAGTTTTGGTGAAATAGTCCTATTTATTTTTTTTGCCTGACTGCCGCAGTCAAGGAGGATAATGTTTTTCGAGCATGTATGTAAGTATTTATGTATGTGTGTATGTGAGCATGTATGTCTATTTTTTTGACACGTTCTACAGCTTAAATGTTTCAAGGGTTTTTGACATATGACGTGTCATTAGATTTGTATTAATTGTGGGAGTGACATAGGGTACATTATATTTCAATGTAGCGTCAGTACGGAAGAACAATTGGGTTTCTTTCTTTTCACTTTGTTTTAGGCATGTGGGCATATATATATATATATATATATATATATATATATATATATATATATATATTATACCAAGTTGGCCTGAAAATAATTCCACAACCAGAAAATAAATTATTTCGAAATATTGCTTTTTATAGAGTCTAGAGGCTTTTTGCATAGATACAGATAGATACAGTAAATCTTCATAAATCAAAAAAAGAGCTTGTGCTTTATTTCTAGTATACTAAGTGTATTTAACTTAAACTCAAACACTCAAACAGAAAATCGCAAGGAGATAATAATATCAATGAAGGCTAAGACTCTTATTTGTTCTGGGTAAGCTAATTTTTGAGGGGTAAATTTACTGTTGTGTAATTAAAATAAGGCTGCGGCAGACTTCGAGTATATTTGCAGAAAGACCGCGTTGTTTCATTTTATTGTTATTGCAGAACGAGCGAATGAATCTTGGAAGCGATACGAACGCAACGTTGAAATGAAATTGAAATCAGCCATGTTTGCTTTTAAGTCAATGAACCTTTGTAAGATTGTTTATAATTATATTCATCTAATGTGTGAGATTCTGTGGAGT
This sequence comes from Parascotia fuliginaria, assembly GCA_963082885.1. Classification (NCBI taxonomy): domain Eukaryota; kingdom Metazoa; phylum Arthropoda; class Insecta; order Lepidoptera; family Erebidae; genus Parascotia; species Parascotia fuliginaria. Next base: position 15,602,694 of record OY720172.1, read on the forward strand.
ATGAGTATATAGAGGATGTAATTATATTAAAGTTTGGTGCAAGCGAAAATATGCTAATGAAAGACAAGTTTGCGTCATGTCTGATGCTAAGTATTAACCATGAACATTGCAGGTATTTGAATCGCCCGCGAAGTGGCATAGCGCCACGTCCTTAGGTAAGTAATTTTTATGTACAGTCGAAGTACTAAACCGGTAAAACTATTATGTGAGATAGTAGCAAAAAAATCATATATTGGATAGCAGAGAATCTGTTTTATGAGTTGTTTGAGGAAGAGCGTTCCGTGAGGAGCTCGAATGCGCGCTACGCTGATATTACGATGACTAAATCGGATCGGATCAGTAATATGTCTAGTGTGCCTATTTTCAGAGTACTTAATAACACCGATTCTTAACGTACCTATGACATTTGTTGACTGTATTAAGCCAATGATGTTAAAATATCCTGACTAATGTCACCCTACAAGAATCACTGCAGTTTCTACGTTCCAACGCTAAGTGATATTTGAAAAATTCTCTGGCATTATTATGTACTTGTAAATTTTTTGAAAATCTGTAATTACCGTATTATCAAAAAAGAATTTGATATGGCAATATAACATCGGCAAACAGTTGTTGTTCAAAGATACGAACACAATCCAATAGATAAATGAAAATATATAACAAAACATTGCTGACTCTATATTATATAATAATAAACAATGGCCTGCAGCGATACTCATCAAACTGAAGAGGCTATCAAAAGTTATAATATCAGTATGCATTAAATGAGCCGTGTGCGGATTCCAAGCCTCCGAAGAATTAAACGTGGAAGATTTTCGTGTCAACGGCGCTCCCTAGTCGAACAACCCCTGCAATTAAAACGCACCCGAAGGGTTGCATCGCTTTCCAAATTGCAAACACGTCCATTGTTTTAATCTACTCCTCGTCCAGAATCCTGGATATAACACTGAAGCGACGGGCTCTACTTTATCATGACCTCTCATCTTCCATCTTTGCGTACCACTAACTTCAATGAGAGGATTCCAATTATGTTGGTTAGAACGATAGCTGAAGGATTCACCGATGTATACTTGATTGAAATATTAATTTTGAGGTCTCCTATGAACAACTATTGAATAATAAAATATGACCTAATATTAAGTTAACACATTTCACTTATTGGTTGAGTGTAGATGGTTCATAATAACACAATAACTAATTATGTCATATACATTTTCCAATGAATATACAAGTAAGAATGTAATTAGTCTTTAAATGACAGAATAAAATTGGTTTGTAAGAAAGGTGTAATAGGAGTAAAATACATAATGATACGTCTTCAGAACAAATTCATATTTCATTTGTAGAAAATTAACCCTTTCTGACACTATAAAAAGAAATTGCGTGAACAATAGTAATGTATATTGAATGTCATTACCTTACAATCATGCCGACCGATCAGTCAAACAATCTTTTCGAACGCATTTTCTTCGTTTGCAAGATATTTGGAATATGGGGAGGAAGAACTCCTTCAAAATATTACAAGTACTATTCTTTCGCTTTCCTTTTTTTAACTTTTCACTGTTATAATATCCTGTTGACACTAAGTTTGATCTACACACCTCGAAAAATGGATTTAATACTTCGAGAAGTCATATTCTATTTCACTGGAATAGTAGTTGGAGCTAAAGTTTTCATGTTTATTATAATGCGTGATAAAATTATTGAAGTGCTTCAAATAATTGACAGTGATGAATTTTTGGGTGACTATGAAAACAATGATGGTCTCTTATGTAAAGCACATAAGAATTACAAATTTGGTTGTAATATATTTATTGTTTGCGGTCACATAGGGTATGTTAGTAAATTATTAGCTCCGCTTATCATAGATCTGATACGGAGAACCGAATCAGAATTGCCGATATGTAATTATTACTTTTTAAGTGATGAAAATCGCAAATCCTACTTCATGTTATGGTTTACATATCAAACATTTTGTATCTACGGACACATGCTGTACAATATATATGTGGACTGTTTTATGGCGGGATTGCTGTTAATCGCAATAATACAGTTGAGAATACTAAACGCTAACTTGAGTAACTTTAAAATGTCAGAAGAAGAAAGCAAACTTTCAAAGGAATCGCAAGAAAATATTTTAAAAGTTAAATTGAATAGCTATTTGCGACAATACGATACTATAATGAAGTAAGCTTTTTTAATATATTTTTAATAATATTAACATCTATCAATGTATACTTTTTTATTTATCATTATTTTGTTTTAGGTATTATAAAACAATTCAAGAGTTAATAGGCACAACAATCTTTATTCTGTTTAGTGTGTCATCTACATTGATTTGTGTAGTCATGTGTGGTTTTCTTATGGCAAGTAATTTAGTTTGTTCTTTTTACTACCTATTTTGCTATTACGACTGAACTCAGATAATTATAACAATTAATTCTTTACAACTTTTTGCCAGAGGGTGAGGTCGACTAAGCAAATCCATACATATTATAAAAAGCCTTTGTCCTGACTGACCGACTCTTTCGTTTTCAGAATTATTCAAAGGCGACATTAGGGTTTCAAGTGACATATCTCTTTATTGTGCTTATGCAAATATTCATTCCTGGATATTTGGGAACACAATTGAGTCATGAGGTACGTTTTATTGAAATTTTATTAGAAAATGATTTTTTTTAAATTAAGTACCTATAGAGATTGTTCTAAAGTATAAAATTACAGATCGACCTAATGTATTTAGCCCGCTGTGAATTCATTGCTCTTAGCGTTTCTCTAGGTGCTATTGTTCCAATCTGTTAAGTCTGAACTCTGCTAGTTTTCTTGTTTCAGAGCGAAGAAATCGTATTTGCAGCGTACAATGCCGAATGGATTACTAGATCAAAATCATTTAAAAAGAGTCTAATGCTTTTGATGCAGCGTGCTAAAACTCCTTTTAAAATAACCGGCTTAAACATGTTTACTCTTTCTGTAGCCACGTTCACTTCTGTAAGTTTTTTTTTATATTTTTTGTAGAATGTGCTATAATTACAAGTATTATTTGTGCCCGAAATTATAGCTTACCACCCTATAACTTGAAATGCAATATGATAAATAGCTGACAAACAGCGATTGTAACACTTCTCGCCTTAGGCTTTACGGATAACAACATGATGTTAATTAATAAAATATAGTATTTTTATGATACAGTAAATGCATTTGTTCACAGATTATGAAATCGGCATACTCATTCTTCGCGTTGATTAGAAATGTTCAAAAAGAATAGAATGAGAGAAAATATCTCTTGAAGCACTTCTGTAGTGTACCTATAAGAATTTCACGATATTACCCAAAGAAAAAGCTTTGTTCCCCAAACTACCTAACCTTCTTTGGACATAACGAGCATGAAGGTGTGTGGTATTTGTTTATTTGAAATAGTTGAAGTTCAATAAGAAAGAGCGAATAAGAAAAATAAATTTATATAATCATTAAATATAGGTACATTATACCTATCATCTGAAAATTTTCTAAAATAAATTGAATTGAATTGAGTATTAAATTATTAAGTTATTATAAGTTAATATAAGTTGAAACGACCTTGAAGCGAGAAATGTACTACTTGTAGCACAAAATAAAAAAAAATCAGCAACGGCTTACGTAGTTTTAATGTGTTTTTAATATGATAAAGATAAAGTTATTTAAGCCAGCCCTTAAGAAACAAGAATTCTTAGTTATGCCTCTGAACACTGAACATCAGTGTATTTATGAAACTATTGCCCATAATCACGATTAAGATTTCACGTATCGCTAATAGGTAGCGACACCTGTGTCAAGAACCAATTAGAAGAGAAATTTGGAATTTGATTGTCGTCTATTAAAGTTCCTAATGCGATTAAAATGCCAGTCACGTAGCTATTTAGGCATGAGGTATTGAAGAACATGTTGAAGGCGAGTCAAAAACCTATACCTAAAGATACGAAAAAGTCTTGATGCTGCTCCTTGAGACATTGCAGATCATCTTACAGTTTTATTATTATTTACTATGCCAGCCCTCATCAGTACTTTTGACTACGTATCGAACAAAGTATTGCCCATTTTTGATCTATACGCGGCAGCATCTCATGTAATTGGAGCTCGCTATAATTTTTGTATGGTGTCTACTACTTTTTTTTATTTTTTGAGTAATAAGTTTAGGAATTATGAACAATATTAGTAAGAATATGATTTCCTTTAAAGATAATATTTATTAAAATAATTGGAATTGTATGACTAAGTTATATCTGAAACAAAAACAACCTAAACTCTACCAGTCTTTAAGTAATAATTATTCAATATTGCAGTACGAATAAGTTCAAAATTTTTATTCCATTTTAATTTAACAGCTTAAAACCCATTTCAGTTTGACGATGTTTTATGGGCTTATAAAATTATTATAGGTCCGAGTTGCTTTTAGTATGCCTGACTAAAATTTTCAAACGAAGTATTTATTATAGAGCCTTGATTCTTTTGTTCTAGAAATTAGTAAATCGTTTTAAGGGTTATACGTATAGATTAAGACAAGTGATTTGTTTGGCCATCAATCAATCAATGAAAAGGCATCTTATAAAGCCGCAATATTGAATGTCACCATCATGGCTTGCATCATGCTTGAACTATTCGGCCGGTGGTTACAGTTTCTGGAGTTTACTGACTGTTTACCATAAGATGTGTGGAATCATTTAGTTAACTAATAAATGTGGATCACTTGTCATTTACACATAATCAATATTGTTAAACTTCAATCCAAAAAGAAGAGCTTTCTTTATCTTCTCTGAATCTAAACAGATGATTTATTTTGCTTGTATTTTTATGAGGAAGGATTTGTTTATCATATTGGACAAATCATTATTAGACTAAGTAAAATATATTTAATATATTTAGCAATATAAAACAACAAAACAACTTTTAAAATTCAAAATTTAAAACACTGCTGCACTGTTTTCAAAACATGGAAGAAAAACTACAATAGAAGCGTAACAATGAGTAAAGTTTGTGTATTTACATAGTTTCCATGCGGAGTTGGCACGTCGTCACTGGGATGCAACGTTAATGACTGAGCTCATTACACACTAACTACTAGAGAAAAGCTGTTGAAATATATAATTTTAAAATCACATCAAAAGTTAAGGTCCGACATATACGTAATATGTTTTCATTCGTTAAAATAGAAGACCAGTCAAACGAATATAATACAGACTTAGCACATTATTATTTTAGAAATTTTCATTTTAGATTTTTGTCATTATCGGTTGGGAGTTCATCCTCACACCTTAGAACCTCTTAGGTCCCGTACAGTGAGGTTTCAGAGAATCATTCTCCCTCGTACGATAAGGTTGTGGATTAAGCTCTCCGTTGAAGATTCTATATGATAATAGCTGGCTTCAAGGTAATGCCATACTTATGATGATAATTAATACCTTCTTAATATATAACTACCTATTTAAAGTTGTGAAAGCTATAGATATATCTTGACATTGCCTGACATTTACGCATGATTATAAATTGGCTAACGTTTAAGTACTCTAATCCAACGTAAATTTACTAACATTCACTTACTCCACACATTTTTCAGAATTTTAAGTATTCTGTTTTCACCGTCCATGTTTTCATTCTAGGAGTAGCACGATCGTAAAAGATTAATATCTTTAAAGTATATTTGCAAAAATCTTTGTTGATGTTTAAACACGGTATGTATATTGTAGGGGCTAGACAAGGGTACTCCAGTTAGTGCTAATGAGCTTGGTCATTACTGAGCGTGCGTGCCCCGGAAACAAGTTTCTGCAAGGAAACTTAAACACCTTCAGGAATAAGGTACGCCATGCGGAATAAACAGAACACCGTAAAGAATAACGTACGAGAAGCTTGATGAGAAATGATGAACGTTGTAATAGACACCAAGAATTAAAACATATTTTGAAATGGTGCGAAATTGAAATTCCTTCTTGTATTCAAAATATGCAGATCTGTATTTAAAAAAATATAATATTTATAGAATACATTAGATGTTCTTAAATAAATATCTAAAACTGAAATAAGCAAGTAATCACACTTGATTAGCGGGCACTTACTACCACTTTAGCCTCTTTAAAAAAGGAAAGATAGAATGGTGTTTTATTAAAACTATTGTAACTAAATATTTTATGCTAAATTATTTTAATTGTGTCGTAACCGTGTATATTTAATAAGCTATTTTAAGGTGAAGCGTAGGTAAAATAAGTAATAATTAATTTTATTTTGTTTGTAAATTCAACTTACTTTATTCAAGAAATTTATTTATTGTACTCATGTATCATAATGCATTATAAAGTTTGTATTGAAACTGTTTCTATTTAGTCAAAGCCGTCAAAGATACGGAAAGTACTTTCATTGTAGATACATACGCAGAACTTATTCGACTAAACACTCGAATACAAATAGTAGAAGTTTATTATATCGATGCTAATGATATCAAAACACTGCGATGGCAACGTTCGAATTACTTTGTTTAATTACACAACGTCAAACTTCGTTAGAGCACACACAACAAAATTGAATTCGGTGAATTTGTGAATTCAAACATTTGAATTATTATATTATTATACATTGGACCTTGATAGTGTTTACGAACGAGCCTGATTATGTAGAGAGCTTTTTAGAAGATTCCTTTAATTTTATTATTAAATAAATACTTGTATAATTTATTGGTATTTAGTAAACTGGCTGTGAGCAAATAACTGTTTTCTTATAACGTTCTTAAGTAACATATGATCAAAATGAAGGAGTCTAACTTTCACTCAACACACCATCAAACTTTAATCATAAATTGTATTAATATAAGTCCAATGTTGGCTTGTGTTGTTTGAAATGCAAACAACTCAATTTATTACGGTCACAAAATAAAGCCGGAACAAAAATAGTGTACTCAGTATTAATCTGGAGAATCACAAGCTTTCAAGTATAATTTAAACATTACAGTAAGATTCCCTGCCGGGCCGCGGATTAATCACTCACTGTTTAAAAATTCAAATTATCCGTTCTACGTAGCTACTTTCGAAATTCAGACGGAAAACGAGAATTAATATTTAAAATTTTAGACTATTAAACTTAGTTGAATGTATTTATGGATCTTGGAAGATTTATAGCTTACGTACCTGACTATAATTACATTTATTTAAAGGAGCAACCGTTAATGAATATTAAGCGACAAAAAATAGTATATACAACCTTTATACAGTTGTCATTAGGACTTTACCATTTTGCTTCATTTTTGCAAAAAAATCTTCAGATAATTGTAATATTTATACAAAACTAGAATAAGTGAACTCATTATTGCACGCCTAATTATTTATACACTAATTTTAATTAGCTAACTATGTACAATTGGTGGCTTCATCGTTAAAAGTGTTTTTTTAGGCAACCTTTGGATGGTTAGTAAAGAAAATGAACAAGAAAGTGAATAATTAACTAAGTCTTAAGGAATATAATATGTGAATAGTTATGGTTGCTTATGGAGAGGATTTTCCTTATAGTACAATTTATTAAGGGTATACCTAATACAACATTTGGTCGGAAGTTGTTATTGTATTAGGAAGGCAAGAGGAAAGTGGATGTACATTTACTTATTATTTTGAACCACAATCTTGTTAAGCTTTGTAACAAGATTGTCAATGACACAAGAACGACTTGACTCTGTTTTATCGAAGTTGGAAATTTCTGCTTTTTGGTTGGTTACTGTATGAACTTTTACAATAGCAAGGTATTATTTATATACTACCGAAATTGATATAATATTATAATATCTAACAACAGGCTTACCGGCGACCTTACAAACATTTCAGTGTGTGTTTATCCATTCATAATTCATTTGACACTATTTAAAACGAATTTTTACTAAACAAACATAACGTTGACTACTGTACACAGACAATTCTTTTCACAAGAAACAACAAATCAAAAGCGCGTTTTACACTTGAAACGAGGTACCCTTACAATGTTAGGTAAAACAATAGAAGCTTATAGACGGTAAAGAGCCTTCGGGAGTATGTGCACGTATAACGAACCACCCTGAGGCATACTATATCTGCTGAATAAAAATAGCGCACAGTACACAATCAGTTGATGCTACCTATAAACGTCTGCCGTCGGCGAATTGCTATTGTTTCGGATATTTCATACTTAACTAGACTTTTTGGGCCTAGGAGTTTTTGGATATACAAAATTAATAAATTTTGGTTCGTAATGACGCGGCCGGACGGAAAGACGAACGCTTACTCTTTAATTTAAATACTGATTTTTTTTGAGTTTGTTTTATATTTAGTACTTGTCTTAGATTTGCTATTAATTGTTTGATTTTTTTTATGCCTGCAAAATTTTGTGCATCTTTTGTATATTTCAACAAAAAGGTCTTTTATCATTTATATTTAAGTACCTACTTATTCACCGAGTTTTATTTTACTACGAGGTTTATGTTACTTATTATTTTTACTACATTTTTTATGTGAGCAAGCTTACAGCGAGATGTCTTTAAGCGCCTCACCTCTTTCCCTTTCTGAAGTACTTACATTATTTAAAGCAACAATCAAAGAAACAAAGCATCTATACACTGGGCCTACCTAGTGTTGCCATGGTTAGAATTTTTTTCTGTAGAATAAAAGTGTTAAACCTCAAACTGCCCTGTCAAACCTCAGGTGTAAATTTTGATGTCCCAAAAATACAGACTAACCGTCGTTACCTAGTTCTTTTTGGAAGAATTTTGGTCATCATGTTAAACTGAACTCGTCTACTGCTGGATTTAGGCCTCCCCCAATTTTCGCCACGTTGGCCGGTCGTGAGACGCTCTCATCCAGTGGTTGGAATTAAGTTTTACAACTCCAAAATGTAACCCAAACTGAATTGAGGAAAGATGAACTTTTGGAGGGGGGAGAGAGGAGGGTGACTTTTTGTTTGACTAGAGTTACCTGTTGACGCTATAGTCTATCATACGTGAAAACAACATTGTAACTTTCCTACTTTCCCTGCGCGACAATTTACACCTCAGTTATGTGGTATGCTGCAAAACACACTAAACTAATTTTACTGTTAAATAAATTTCGTATTTATAATTTTGTACAGAAAAATTAGATGAATAGTTATGTTGTCTTTAGAATAGGAGATGTTGTTGTGATAACCGAATTGGAAACTTAGATAACAAAATTTTGTTCATAATCAAATTTTTTATAGCTAATTCACTAACAATGGTGAGTCAAGTCACGAGATCCACTGGCAACTAGTTATTATCTTTTAGGATGGTGTTCTCCATTACTAGAGTGACTGACTGACTAGCACCGAATTCTGTTTATTTTCTTTTTAATCTAATTTAATGTTTCTTTTTAAAATTGAAAGCAGCTTAACAATCGCAAGTAAACACGTTTGATAAAACAGAGAAGGATCGGAGACTCCTGTATCCAATTTACGAATAAATATTTACATGAGAGACGGGCAGCCGGAGGCGATTGATTGCGAAGCGACGCGAACTTAGACAGAGCATAATATCAAAAAGAATATAAAATGTGGAGTTTCTTTTTTATAATCGAAAAATAATGACTAAATTCTCTTTATTACATAAGGCAAAACAGTTTGTATCAGAAGTAGGTAGGTATCTATTATATAGTCTATAGGTATATAAATCTCTATAACTATAATAAGTTGATTTCAATAAATTATCGATACAATACAAGTATCCCTGATTTCAATTTCGTCGTGTATCCTTGCCCATCTTTTCTTAATTTACCTTTACAACTTAATTTTACGTTTTCATTTAATTTGTAAATTTGTTATAAAATTTATTGCTATTTTATCATAATTTGAAGCACAGACATTTCGACTATACAAACTGTACTCGTAAATTTTTTATATTCTTTGCTTATTTTTAATCAAAAAAATTAAGTAATTGCTTATTAGGTAACACGAGGCAATATAAGAAACGGAGCAATAGAATCTAGAACAGCCAAAAATGAGATTTTCATTGATCATGTCTTTTTCCAATAAGCAATTTATTTGACTATAACTGTGTGCTATATAACTATAATTTGTTTCATTTGGATCATAATAGTAAGTATGGTGCTTATGAACGTCAAAATTACATGAAGTTAGCCAATTAACTTAAAGCCAGTTCGCTGACGAGGTAGAGTCGTGAGAAGAACTGACAAGAAACTCAGTCCACTCTTTTCAATAGCCAGATAATTACAGTTTTTTTGTATGAGTTATAATGTTAACATTCAACGCAACTAAAGAACCATACAAAGTAATAATTAAATTTAATCAACGAATATAATTACCAAGATTAAAAAAAGAAAAAGAGAGGATTTAAATTACTTAGTTTCATCTAGTATGGTAATTTGACTACTTATTTTAATTAAAATAGTATATAAATATTAAATCTAGGTATGGACAATCATCATCCACAGCCCACTGCAGGTATCCACTGCTGGGTATGGACAATAGTTTCCCTAAATATAGTAAGACCTTTCACCAACCATTATACCACTACTTATTTACCATTAATCTCTCTTATTAGAAACAATAGCATAAACTGAGTAAAATTAATTTAAAATATTTGAAATTCTCAGCTTTTATATTCTGCAATATGCCATCTACGCATACAAACCGTCCGAAAGAAATTTTATGAATGATATTTGAAATCTTATCTAAATCTATTGCATAGTTAAGAATTTAACGGAGAAACAAAAAAGACAAGCAAAATATATTAATAAAAAACAAAAAGCAAATTTTTCTTTCGAGCCCTCGCTACATTTCAATAATAGATATATACTCCATGTCACTCCCACGAATCTAATGACACTTTATATGATAAGATCTGTTAACCTATTTAGGCTATAGAGTGTGCCAAAAAAATACATACATACACACATACATACGCTCGATGAACATTCCCCTCTTAGTCGAACAAAAACAGCGACTTTATTTTACACTATAAAGGTTTGAATTGTTAACGAACTTTTAAATTGAAAGTATCAGTTTTTTTCGACATCGACAACTCTAATACTTAGTGATTAAAGCAACAAAAAGACCTTTTAAATATTTTTAGATTTTCTTTAACCAGCTCTGTTAATTAGAACGGAACTAGCTCCGGTTGGATGGACGAACGTCACCTTCGCTAATTGCATCTCATTTAAAGAAGTACGGAACCTGCAATTAACCTACATCCTTTCGAAACGGTCTCTGTTTAAATAAAGTACTGGGCACTTATTGTCATTTAAGCCTTGACAAATTACTCGAGAATTTTACATTCACTTTGAAGGTGTATCAATTGTATGGCCTATTAATTAAAAATGCTTTTTTTTTCTAGAAAAATGTAAATTAGAGCCCATGGTTAAAATAGAACAAAACCAATAGAGTGGGATTTAATATTTTTTTTTTTTATAATGTGTAAATATTATCACTGTTGGCTGACTTTAAAGTGATTCACGATACTCTGTAGATTATTTATACATTTAGATTAAATTAGAATATTGACTACTGAAAAGGCTTAAAAATCAGGAGTTATAATAGTAAAATCTGGGTAGTGTTTCTATTTGTTATGAGAACGCTACTTGCGTTTCTAAAGATACAGCTGTATTGACTGCAGTAGAGATTGTGTCATAAACAGAAAGTACAAATTTTCACTGTTTTAACGGAGGGGCGAGGCAAGATTCAGCCTCTTGTATAATATTATGATAAATACACAAATATTACAATACTTTTGAAAGCTTATTTCTCTACAAATTTGTAATTATATAGCACGAATAAAATTTTGTTAAATATATTATTCATTTTATATTACGCCGTTTTACAGCCTTCTCTTGGAATTGTTTATTATTTTCCAAGTTGACTTGACCTCGCCAAATTTTGTTTGTTAATTAACAAAATAGTCGCTGAACTTTTGACATTATGCTTGAAACTGTTTTCATAAACTAAGTGTTAATGACTAAACCCTTCCTTGAAAATACGGGATCACAACGACTTTGAAAACCGTTAATTTCTAGCCTATACAACACATACAACAGCTTTTACAGAAAAATGAAATAAATTAATAAAATAGTCTTATATAATAAGTATTAATATAGGTGCGCTATTCCTTTCAAACAACTTCACAGCTTTAAAAGTTTCTCTTTCTTTAAAATGTAGCACTTGTCAGGGTCCTAGACCAGACACGTACAAACACTTTCGTATCTTACTCTTTAGGTACTTGTTTAATGAAACAATCTGCTTAATGGAGGCGCATCAATTAGACTGTTTTAAAATAAACATGAGGTTTTGGAAATATCTTGGCATTTGGCCCGGTCATAGTCCTAATCATTATTACAAATATTATTCAATAGTATTTATTATTTGTTTTGTTATAATTTACAATTTGCTATTTACCGTGAATTTTTATTTTTTACCGAGACAATTGGATAATTTTATTGAAGAAATGCTATTTTATTTTACTACTTTGGCCGTGATGTCAAAGGTTTTGACTTTTATTTTTAAACGTAACAAAATTACTGCGTTGCTTAATATGTTGAAAAGTGAATTTTTTCAGCCGAATAACGCTGAGGAGATGGCTATAATAATAAGAGCTAAAAGATTTAACATGATGTACTGGAAAATTGTAGCTGCAGTTTCAGTTACTTCAAATCTAACTCATGTACTTTCGCCGATTTTGGTTCATGTAATTCAATCAGCCGATTTAGAACTACCAGTTTGTTCATATTCTTTTTTTACCGAGGAATTTAAAGAGACTCATAACTATCTTTTATATTTCTATCAAAGTATAGGAATGCACTTTCACATGTTGTTCCATGTGAATATTGATACATTCTTTTTGGGTCTCATGGTTTACATCATAGCACAATTAGAAATTCTTGATGGTAAATTAGAGAGAGTTACAGATATAGATGTAACTGGACCAGAAGAAAATGAATTGACTGCATCCACTGAAAAAGATGAAAATACTGAATGTGCTAAAAATTTAAACAAATGTATTGTACATTATACCGAAGTCAACAAGTGAGTATAAATTCACATACTTTATTTTTAAATATGAAACATAAAATCCTGATAAAATTATTGATTGTTAAACATATTTGTTTAAAAATTTCAAAGGTACTTTCAAAATGTAGCTATAACGTTCTTGGGAGAAGGGTTAAAGGAGAAAGTTAATGAGTAACGTGCATAATAGATACATAATATATTTTGTTGTTTTTAAGTTTATGCAGATTTTTAATGTAGTTGATTATAAGGTTTTATGTAATTTGTATTGTCATTACTGTTTGAACTGCCTCTGTAGTTCGGTGGTACTGTATACGGATTACCACGCAGAGGTCTCGCACTCGATCCCCGGGTCGGATAAAGTGATATCGGGTTTTTCTGTTGGAAAATTCTCAGTATTCTCAGCCCGTAGTCTGGAATTTTGCCCAATATATGGCAACAGGCTCGCCCTCTCTTACATGGGACCAAAAATTTAAAAACGGCGAAAAGCTGGTAGCTAAACACTTCTGTTTTACCCCTTCGGTGATAAAAGGCGTGAATCTATGTATGTATTTAAGTTTGTGTGTATGTATGTATTGTCATTACAGGTTTTGCAGTCTTATGGAAGACATCTTCAGCGTGACCATATTTATTCAGTTCAGTGTGGCATCTTGTACTATTTGCGTCTGCCTTTTCAGGTTTACTATGGTGAGTGAAATTTTTTATTTATATAATACTAGCTTTTATCTACATACCAATTTTCATTGAAATCGGTTCAGCCGTAGGCGCTGAGTAGTAACAAACACACACACACACACACACACACATACAAACTTTCGCATTTATATTATTATTAATAGGACTAACGCGCTGCATCTGACTTCGTCTTTAAACATAAGTATATTTTTTTGCAGGCCGCTCCATTTCAATACTATATATTTCTTGCAACATATTTGTTTGTTATGGTCATTCAAATTATGGTTCCCTGTTTTTTCGGGTCTAAAATAATGGATAAGGTAAACAAGTTTTCTTAACGATATTAATATGTATTGTCTATTTAATGAAACATGATTTTGTCGCGGTTTCACCCGCAACTTTGCTTTCTGCTCTGCTTCTGCCGTCAGTAGCGTTATGTTATATAGCCTATAACTTTCCCCGAGAACTGGGCTATCACACTCAAAAAGAATTAATCGGACTGGTAGTTTCAAAGATTAGCGCGTTCAAACAAACAAACAAACAAACAAACAAACTCTTCTGCTTTATTTAATAGTAAGATAGATAATGAAAAGCGCTCCTAGTATTTACTATGAGACCTAAATCACTAAATGATAATATTCTCTGTCAGGTGATAATGAAGTTTCAAGTAGGTAGCTACTTATTATTATATCTTTATTTCATTCTTACAGAGCAACCTACTTTCTTTTGCCACATACAAGTGTGACTGGACCACTAGATCGCGTCAGTTTAAAAGCAATTTTCGTCTCTTTGTAGAAAGAGCTAACAAGCCACTGTCTATAACTGGTGGAAAGATGTTCTGTCTCTCCCTAAACACTTTTACTTCAGTAAGTATACTCGCTTTAAGACGAAAAAACGGTTTAATGCAAAAGTTTCTTTGAATTTTATTTTTAAATGATTTCAAAAAGGAGGAGGTTATCAATTCGGGTCGTATGTTTTTTTTTGTATGTTTGTTACCTCATATCTCTGTCATTTATGAACGGATTTTAATTTTTTTTTTATTTGAAAGGATATACTCTGAAGTCAGGTCCCATATATTTTTTTTAAACATGGTTTAGTAGTTTGGCTTTAATTTTATATTTTGTAATAAAACGTATGCAAGGAGTGAAGACGTGTAAAGTTACGCGCCGATGTCTTTTGCGACAAATTTTCTGACATTGACATGTTCATGCTACAATTGTGAACCAATTTCCAATATTCTTGTTTTGTTAGAAAAAACGTGGCCGTGGATGGCTGACCATTTGTGTCATTTTATTTTGAGCGTCTTCATGCTTTAGAAGCAGTAGACTCTGGTTTCTGGTTATCACTATAATTTGGTAGCCAAGTTGGAGCTCTTATGATCGTGAGAAATTACAACAGCAGCGGGCGGCCATAAACCTGCCTTTACAGCACCACTGTTTATTTTTTGTATATCTGATGCGATTGCTCCGTCAGTTATTTTTGATGATTCCTTATTGTTGGTAGGTCATCACTTTTTTTGGGTTTGTGGTTTCAGAGATTCAGGGTTCAGCGATCAGCAATAGTGTTGATAAGGACTTTATATGTCTATTTACAATCTTCCCTCTCGTCACTACTTTCTTCAAAACGGCGCTGTCTTACTTGCGCAGCACGGTTACTAGGCTTGACTATATTAAATAACTAGCTTCACGCGGCGCCGTTTCACCCGTGTCTTTGCTTACTGTTCTGCTCCTGTCGCCAATAGCGTGATGTTATACAGGAATATAGAAAAGCGGTTTTATTTTCAGGTAATTTTTAATTTTTCTCTTCGTAAGAACCATCCTCGTACTTCATAGAATATTATAAAAAAAGAATTAGCGAAGTCGGTTCAGCTGCTCTCGAGATTTGCAAATAATTATATTAACAATACACAATTACTTTCCACTAAAAGTTTTAAAATAAAATTATTTTTTAGGAAAAATGAAAACTGACTTCAAAATAACTGATTATAAATTGTAAATAGTAAAGTAGTATAGGTATCAATGATAGAGTTGATTCCCCTTTAATGTTCTTTGCTATGAAGTAATTAAAATATTATTTTCTACTTTTTAGTTAAAGATTGAACATGTAGGTATTGATTTGAAGTCGGTTTTAATTTTTTCTAAAAAATCATTTTATTGATTAAAGTCTTAACTTTTTTATATGAAATTTTTGCAGTGACTACGCAGACTGATTAAAAGATTATTACCACTATAACAATTACTCGTTTAATCTATAACAATCACATCTCGTTTTACATCTGCAATTATTTAACCTATTATAAATAATTACTATTAGGTACTTAATTTAGCAAGAACCATGTGATTTTTCAAATCATATGTACTTTCTAAGTTTATCTGGGACATTTCTGACTAACGGTGAAGGAAAACATCGTGAGAAAACCTGGACTTTAAAAGTCTGAAATTGCCAATCCGATTTGAGCAAGCGTAGTGATTATTATGCCTTCTCTATATGAGAAGAGGCCTTTGCCCTGCGGACAATAAACAGACTGGTATTATTTATTTATTACTTAATTATTTATTATTGATCTTTGTTCTTTTTCAGATTATGAATTCTGCTTATTCGTTTTTCACACTACTCAAACATATGCAGTCTCGTGACTAAAATAATAAGGCACTCATCCTTATAGATGCATGTTATGCTAACAAAAAATAAAATTGTATAAAAAAATTAAAACATAAATAAATATTTGTTATATAACATAATAATATATATTATAAATACGATAATTGATTTAACGAAAACCTGCAGCTTGTTAGTGGTTTTTAAAGAATAATTTTCTGGATCATTTTGTGGCTGGATAAACCTCACTTTCATTAATTGCATCTCGTTTACAAACTACGGTCTGCAATTAACCTACATTCATTAGGATATTTAAATACCCATACGTATAATATATAATGTTAAAATTTAAACACGTCTTTGAAATATACTCTCAAATTAATTTCTTGAAGTTGTTAATTTACTTTGAACTAAAATTACTGTAGGATTAGGGATTTCACGACTACTAAGTAGAACGATGCATTATAATCACCTTCACTTACTAATTATCACAAATTTACTAGACAAACGTGTACGTTTAATTACAAGTTCGGTGTAGTCTTTGTAGAATGGAATTGGTATATAATACAGCGCAGTGTGTCCCATTATTCAAATTTCCTAATATTGCAGCATATCGAACGCGTTACAATCAAAACAAATAAAAATACAATTATGGCGTACCACCAAATTGATTGTTTTACAATACATATGACTATTCTCAGAATTATTGGTATTTGGCCAAGTGATAATCCCAGTCGATTTTACGTTTATTACTCAAAAATATATTTGCTTCTCACTGTCATTATCTTCATTATGTTATACACTGTCAATTTTTATTTTCTACCTCGAGAATTAGCGACTATCGCTGAGGAAATGATATTTTATATCATGGATCTGACAGTTTTGTCTAAAGTGCATGCATTTATTTCTACGCGGTCTATTGTTAAGAAAATGTTTGACATGTTGGAAAGTGACATATTTCAATCGGATAATCTAGAAGAAGCGGCGATTATTAATAAAGCCAAGCAAGATACCATATTATACTGGAAGATTACTGCTGCGATATCTGTAATTGCAAACATTGGAAATGTATATGCACCATTTATAACACATATAATATTTGGATTTGAACTGGAATTTCCCGTGTGCAGTTACTCTTTTATCCCTAAAGAGTATAAATCAAGCTTGTTCTATCCAGTATACTTGTATCAAAGTGTTTGTATTAGTTCTCACATGTGGTGCAACGTTAACTTAGATACCTTTCTTCTGGGAATTATGTTTCTTACTATATCACAGTTAGATATTCTTTGTATGAAATTGAGCAAAGTGACTGATGTTTGTATCAATGCTAATCCTCTGTGTTCAGTAGATGAGTTGGAAAATGAACGTAAAGCTGTCATCAAACTTAATAAGTGTATTGAACACCATAAAGAAATAATCAAGTAAGTATAGTTCCAATCTAATCTAACACCTATACAAAGTATTGTACTCATTAAATTTAATAAATTTATTCTCTGTTTACAGGTTTTTCAAATTAATTGAAGAAGCTTTTAGTGAAACATTATTCGTACAGTTTGGCTTGGGAGCCGCCAAAATTTGTGTTTGTCTCTTTCGATTGACTCTGGTAAATTAGTATATTTTTTAAAATATCTGTTTAGATTCCTGATACAGCATTTTTTATATGTATCTATCCTTATATATATTTATTATCTATATTATCACCGTGTTCTTATGTTTTAGCCTGCAACTTATAATTTTTTGATATTTCTTTCTATGTATCTTGTTGTGATAACTCTTCAAATATTGGTTCCATGTTGGTTTGGATCTCAACTTATTATCAGGGTGAGTATCATATTCCCATTTGTTTTCGAGACCAAGTCTTTCAGAATACCACAGCCAAATTACACTAACTGTGTAATGCTTATTATTACTGTAGTACATACGCAGGTATAGTCTGCAATACTCTGATCTCATTGCTATGAAGAACAACTGTATAATTTAGTCAGTCAGAACAATTTTTAGTTTTTTTTAGGTATTTTAGTATTCGTCATCTCAAGAATAAGCTAAGTTTAGGTGAAGCTTTATTCAATATTCAGATATGTTAGTTCCAATAACATTTAGTTTGTAATTTTTAATGCCAATTAAAAACTTGTTTAAAGTTAGTAAAGAATTAGACTTAGTTACAAACATACAATTTTACTTGGTGATGTTGATTATTTTTTGTTTATTTAGAGCGTTCAAGTACCGTTTGCAGTATATAATTGTGATTGGTCAACAAGAAGTCGCAAATTTAAGAGCAATTTCAAATTATTAGTCGAAAGAGCGAACAGACCTCTGACTATTAGCGGTGGTAAAATGTTTCTTCTTTCACTTCAAACATTCACAGGAGTAAGTATAACAAATTATGCTTGCCTTTTGTCTTTATCTTATGTATTTTTCATGTTTTTGATTTTTTGTGGCAATTTCTTTATAGAGATTATTTAATATTATTTTGTTTGTTTCAGATAATTAATTCTGCATATTCCTTTTTCACTTTATTATGTCATATGCAAGATCGTTAAGCGTTTTCAATATTTCTCGGTTTTAATATACATACAAAGTACATGTATTTATCTTTAGAGTTAAAATAACATTATAAAATAAAACTGAAGTTAAATTCATTCTCCTTTTTACAAGTTATTGGCAGGCTTTAGTTAATGATATTACGAAACAACGTAGATTTCGAAACAGAGGATGATATAAAAAAGGAAAACGAATATCGATGGTTTTAGAACTGTGTCTAGTAAAGATATCCAGAACATCTTTAAGCTGATAAACAAATATAATTGAATATTTTTTATTGCACACCACATAAGTGATAATGTCATAATAACAGTTATAACATATTATTAAGTGTCATAATTAAGTGTAATCATCTACTCGTCATTGTTACGGTATCCATATCTAATGCACGAACACTAGAATTAAAATCAATTTAATCAACAGTATTTATAAGATCTGCAATCTAATAGACGGTTTTGTACACAAATAAAAATTAATTATCTTAATTTTCCAAATAATTACTTGTATCTTTTCAATCTTTGAAAACAAGATGAATGTACTAACATCTGTAATGAAGCTTGAATACCTTTGAAAATTCGGTCAAATGAAACGTAATACATTTGAATAGCCTGTTTAATTATACTCGTTCTTAATATAAAAACACACAAAAAAAGTGTATTTGCATTGGTCTGGGTATTTCTATGTGTAATAAGTACGTAATTATAATTACAATAAAAAGTATTTAAGTATGTATATCTGCATTCTACAAACCATTACACAAGCTATATTATATGCTTACTTTGGGTCTAGATGGCTTTGTGTTTGGTTGAGATATTATTATTATATTGTTATAAGAAACAATTTTTAACGTGAGTTTGTTTTCCCTAAGTGAAAACCATACTTAAGTTTCCTCTTTATTTTTCACTGCTAGCAACAAAACAAACAGAGTATACACATGAATAAATAGCTGTTTCTTTACGAAGGAGTATAATTTTTTCTTGGTGTCTGCAAGGAACAAACGTCACACACAAGGCACGGGGACAATAGTCCCGTTCAACAGTTCATCTGTTAGCCGCTGGCGGTAATAAGGCGTGTTTTTGCTCGAACACATAACGAAAAAGGAAACAATGATTTTGCTCGTGACTATATAAATAAGATGTCCGGACGTGACGAGGGTACCATTACAGTTTTTATGGATTCTTTCAGTAGATATAGCAACCCAGTGTTACGGTTTTACCTGATTCCCTTTGTTAAGGTTTTTGAGTACATTGTTAATGGAAAAAAAAAAATTGTTTTCGATTAGCTCAATGCTTATAAATTTTTAAGCAGCAATGTAGGTAATATAACGTATAAAAAATAGTAATAGTAATTACGAAAGAAACGGCAATATATTCATTTGTTTCCATCGATGATAAATGGAAAAAAATTGCGTTCGCACACGTCCTTCCGCCGGCGTGCTGCCTGCAAACGATGATTTAGTGGCGATCCCTGGATTTATAGAGCGGCCCGCCCCGCCCAGCGACTTCAATGAATAATAAATTGAAGATCTTTTTCGATATTATTGATACTTCGGGTATCTTCGTGTGATGTATGTTCGGGTGAGAATTGAAACCCTTTTATTAAAACATATATTATAGAACACGTCCCGACGGTGACACTGAATAATACGCTCCTTGTTGCGACTATTCTTTGCGGGGCTCTCTCTTATTTCAGATTTTATTACTCTAGGATTATTTATAGCATTGTCTCTATAATATACTTTTGTATGAGACACTCTGACTCATAAATCCTTTGACTTTATTATGTTTAACTGATGTTCACACCAAATGGCATATTATATGAATATATATTATGTAAAAAACATACAACAATAGTTTATTTTTCTGTTGGTATAAATCTGAAAAAGTAGTAGTAGATACGAGTCCATTATTGTTCAACTGCGGGACAAACACATTTTCTTTGCATTCATATTTGCTTAAATTCGAAATAATATTGCTTTCACCACACACAATAACAATCAAATTTGCCAAAAGCATTAAAATTCGCTAAATGTATCTGTATTTGTGTGTGTTGTATATTTCTCTCATCTTACATTTATAACCAAGTTACACACACGACAAAAGATATAA
This sequence comes from Parascotia fuliginaria, assembly GCA_963082885.1. Classification (NCBI taxonomy): domain Eukaryota; kingdom Metazoa; phylum Arthropoda; class Insecta; order Lepidoptera; family Erebidae; genus Parascotia; species Parascotia fuliginaria. Next base: position 15,623,624 of record OY720172.1, read on the forward strand.
TAATTTAAACATGCTGCACTTTGAGTGCATTTAAAATTTCAGTGTTCTATATATCTTTTAGAGCTGTAATCAAGACTGTACGTTAACTTGTGACTTTCAATATTCTGACAACAGCTATCGTCGCTAGTTGTCAGCCGAACAAGTGGAGGAGTTGGATGTTTGAATTAGCTGAGCTAATTCCAAAGAGTGTACGTACCAGTTTGTCTTACCGAGTCGCGTTGTCGGGATCCGCTCCACAAGATGTACCCTCGACATCGGCAACGCAAACATATGGTAGTCGGGTTAAAACTTGCCCCGCATGTAAAATTAGTTAAATAACTCCCCGGGAATCTTCACTCCCTATATGGAAACACGTCTTTGCTCTAAACCCAAGCAAATTAGACTAGCGAACTTGCACACATTAAGCTCGCTTTCTAAATTAATCTACGTACTGTGGCTAATTAAGAAAAAACATTGTTGGTGAACTCAAATTTATGCTTGTTTGCTTTGCAAATTACTAAAGCTTTGTTATTGTTCAGTCTTTAGTCTGTGTCCAAATAATTTATTAAAGCAATATAACTCAAAAGATTACTTATACGCGCTGTATTTTTTGTTCAAATTATCTTTTTTATATTGCGTTTTAAAAGTCACAAGTAAGCTCACAGGCGATTTATTGGTTTCGATTTGCAAAACGAATTACTTTGTCCCCGAATGATGTAATAATGAGCGTTGTTACCGTAGAAAAAGTGCATTATTTACGGCAATTTGCAAGCACATTTAACAAAAAATAATACGCATTAATATACAAATTCAATCATTTACAGATAATGGAGCATAATTTCTGTAAGTGTTGCTGTAACGTTGAGTTATTTATGTTGCACATTTAGACGAGACATGACTGTGAGCTTTTGAGTGAATTACATTTGGTAGTGCATTATAGAAATAGATTAGATTGACAAAACATTTCGAAAACAGAACTGAGTAACACTGAATGTGAATTAGTATTGAAGATGACGAAGTATTTAATTTATCTTTAATATATAAATGTTACTTTTGCAGAAAACTTACTTTAAAAAGAAATTCACATTGGTAAATTTACACGTCAATGTGTTGAATGATAAGTTTGTAAACTTGATACAATATAATAAAATTACATTAAAATACAGAAGTAATTTGAATGAATAATATGGTTAGTTTAGAAAAGGTTTGGACAGATGGAACTATACCAGGAAATTTATATACGTTCTTGTTGAGCCACAAATAGACATTTAAGCGATTGAGCTCCAACAATTTGGATGTACGAACGACTAAATCTGGACGCTCAAAGCGTTTAAACACTTAAACAGTGTCTGCGCTTTTGTATCATTTGTGTGACTTAGTAGTACAAACATGTCACTAATTTTCTTATTAAGATATATATAAGATATAGTCCCTTGATTACTAAACAGTCCCCTAATTCTAAAAAAAGAGTGTGTGCACTTATGTACGCACGTAAGAAGCTATACTTCTTTAGCGTAACAATCCAAAAATACCAAATAATAACACAACGCATACATACATAACAGTTAACCTCAAATCTATAAATGCACTTAAAACAGTATATTAAAACCACTTTTACCACTAATATTCAAAATAAAAGTTTTTACTGATAAATGATCAATAAAAAATATCTATCACCGTCATAAATATAATTGAATTAATATAAACGCCAATATATTCTTTATTTATTCACACTGATTATTTGTACTGATACGACACACAAAGGTTCGCAACTAACTTCAGGGTGTAAAAGGTTCGCAACTAACTTCAGGGTGTTGCTTTTTTCTGTCGGTGTGCGCGCGCATCGTAAAAATTCACTCTCATTATTTTTCCCAATCGCGCCAAAAGAAGTATAACTTCAAAATTAATAATTATGAGCGCTAAAAGTTCTTATACTGCTGTGTAAGTTTTTATGATTTTTTAAGAAAAATATCAATTATTATTCTATAGTAATAAGTCTAAACTGAGAAAACATTATCACATCATCAGCCTGAAAATGTCCATGGCAGGACTGTTTGGTGCCCATAGATTTTTTGTGTAGGTACAATTATCGCGGCTGTTCGCTGGTATTATCACAGTCGCCTCTTACGACATCCAGGAGAAGAGATGTGGTTCCATATTTTATACTGAAAGAGATAATTCTTAATGTAATATTTTAAAAATATTACAAAAACAAAAATAATATTTAAGTATACTTTAAAAAAAAGAAAAATTGTAAGTAAACCTGAACTTAAAAATCTGAAATTACCAATCCGCCTTGAGCAAGCGTGGCGATGCCTTCTTTTTATGAGAAAAGGCCTTTGCCCTGCGGTGGGACAATAAACAGGCTGGTATTATTATTATACCTTATACTCGAATAAAACTATATAAACCAACCAGTCAGCTCACAATATACTTCGTTCTTTTGTTCGGTACTGCTAAACAGGATTTTTCCACAATCGCGACAAACATTAGTGCAGTGAGTAGCTGCGGTAGGCTTAACAGAGTCGGCGACTCTGTCGTCATGTGCAAACACTGATTAGTAGCGAGTGGCCACTGCGGTTGGACGCTGCGACGAGCTGCGCTACTCCGTTATCCTGGGTACATGGAAACTGCAAGCCATGAAGCGATTCAGTACATTTATTGCGTTTAACTGGGCACGTACACTTACTAAAATTTTATAAAAATATTTTAAGGTAAGCCGAATGTTGGAAAAGTTAGCCAACTACTGTTTCCAAGTTGTAAAAGACATTTAACTAGGTAACTACTGTATATGTGATCTCTTTGGTTGTAATATGTAGGTGGTAAATTAGTAATACTTGACAGGGGTGGCAGGCAACCGATATGGACCGGCCAAGATGGCATGAATTGGAGGAGGTCTATGTCCGATTACATTAAATGGTATACAAATATTTTACGTCGTCAATGAAAAATAGTTACGTTATCATCTTAAAGCTATAGCACACAGAACGTGCAATCTTTATTTGTATAGAAAACCGCCTAGCCGAATCTTATCATATAATCTTTAGAAAACCAATTATATCCATTCCAGCGCGGTTCTATCATCTGGGTCGCATTTATCGGGTCCAGTGATCGCGAGCTTGTTCGACTGAAGGGAATGAGTTTTCTATTTATCTAAAGAGTCAACTAAGCTCTGTTGGTTAGTTAGTAGTGCGCCAATAGCTGTTAGAGGACTTAATGTAATAGTTTTTATTGCTATCTAGATTGAAAAGCCAATTAGTGAAGCTTCTGGAATTTCTAAGCTTGTAATAAAATGAATGGATAACATTTAAATAGAATAAAGTAGTTTCTTTTTTGTTTTTTCCGTTACTTTCTTTTAAGCCACACAACAGTGTTTGATGCGGTTTCCTCATTGATTTAGAGAACTTATTTTAAAACATAAAAATAATATAATTTCAATACTACCTACGTCTGCAAATTATTATTGTTATTCTGCAAATTTACTTTGCAGTCTTTTGTTTTGTAAATATGAATATTGCTAAAAATATGTTTAAATAATATAATATTAGCCTATGTTGTCCGCTCCATTTATTTTTTGTTTCTTAAAGTAAAAGAATTTTTCAAATCTGTAACGTAGATTTATAGTTAAATCATTGCAAGCAAACATGCAAAAAATTAAATCTTTTCTCTTTATAATATTAGTTTTATTTATTACATGAATACCGAGAATTTCAAAGATTTGATCTTCAATTTTTTTTATACTACTTTAGTGGCAAACAAGCGCACGGCGGCCCACCTGATGGTAAGTGGCAACTGTAACCTATAGAGATGGCTGTGTTTTCCAAACATTACGAAAGTAATTATGACCAAATCGTTTCAAACCACGGAGAAGGTGATGGGGAAGGAAAGGGGAAAAGGATGGATCTACTATCGTTAAACTACTACTATACTTAACTTACTATTATACTATGTTAATGATAGAAAATATATTGTGCATTATTCTTTTGACTGCACGATTGCAAATAGTAAAATTCTCGACTTTTCACTTGTAGGTACAATATACATAATAAACTTTTTGGAAGAAAATTTAAACAATAGTGGAATAAAGCATACAATATTATATTAGATTGATATTAGTCGTAATGCTTGGGGTAAAAAAGATACGATTTATACACATTATCGCGACTACGTGATAGCTACAATGATGGTATTACATAAATTGCTACGATTCAAACAAACTTATTTGCTTTCTCGACATTCGTCAACTTCTTGAAGCATTTATGTTGGTTCCGGGTACTTTTAATTGGGCCCTTTTTAGCATACATGTAGGTATGTATACTGGATCTATGTATGTTTTCTACAGACATTTTTAATTAGATGTTCTCATATAAAATGTATATTTTTATATCCTTCGTGTTCTGTCATGACAATTTTTTTAAGTATTACACACAGAAAATAACATAAAATCTTATTTAAGAGACAAATAACTAATTATTTGGAACGTAAAAACAAAAGTAAACGGTAATTCGCCAGTGGTGATTGCTACTAGTAAGTATGCCAAACGGTGATAACTAACGGAATAAACTACGAGTAGATACTTGACTGCTTTGACACTGCAATGAGTGTATGCGAATGCTATGCACGCGAGTTCCACATGGAAGAATACATTGTGTGAATAAAAAATATTTATTCCAAGTTTGGATGTATTTTATATCCATTAAATGTTTTTGTAAAGTTTCCCGCAACACAACTTCAATGTGTAAAAGCGAAAGTAAACTATGAACACAATACTTTCAAAATAAGAATGAATATTTAAAACCGGCAACATACTTCATGTTACCGATAAGATGGTATTTTCTCGAGCAAACACTAATATAAAAGTCGTCGCGTTCAACATTCTTCCACAAAGCCATTGAACAACTCCATTTATTCAATGTTTTAAGGACGCATGGTCGAAGAAAAGCTTTGCGTTGATCCGTTCAACTAAAAGTTTTCAACAACAGTTCAAACACTTTGTGGTTCGACGTACAAGGTTCTCCTTTCAGTACGGCGGTCTTTGTGCCATACATTAGATCGATTGTTCCGTTTTCAATTGGTATAGTGTGTTCATCTTAAGAGTTGTTCTAATTTTGTACAAATGTACAAGATATAAATAAGGTAATGCAGTATTAGACTTTTGATAGTGAAATGAGTATGGATAAAGGCTTGCACTGTTACATGACTTGATTGAGCTCCGAAATCCAAGGTATCGATTTCTAACTATCACAAAACTCGGTTTTTCACGAACTGATAACCCAGTTCATAAAGTTAAAGGTAAATGTTAAGTGAAATTATAAAGATTTTGTATTGCAAAAAGTGTTTAATTTGAATACTCACTGTAACACATTTAATTTTAAGTAAATCAAACAGCACAGTATGCAGACAGTAAAGTAATTATAAGTTAGTAGTGTATTACCTTTTGATGCACGTAAAGCACTGAGCAACGACATGGAGTTGCGGAAAATATTGCAAAACCAAAACTACAGCTTACACTAAAAATTTTAATATTAAAAAGTAATTACAAAATTTACGTGGTATTTGTGTTGTGCTATTTTTCAGGTTGGTAGTGTAAAATGAATAAATAGTACTTCGCATTTAAAATTAATTATAATATAATCTACAATATAATATTTTTCAAAAACCAAAAATCATTATTGCTTTTAATTTTTAGTTAATTAATTGTTAATTCGATTACGTTTTAAAAATAGAAAATTTATTCATACTATCTTCTTTTTCTTAATATGCCTCTTCATTATTGAAGGTTAGACGTTCTCTCTGTCCAGTGCGAGATAGAACAGTCTTTCGACGATGGTAATTCCAGTCCACTCCCGGATACGCATACTATAGCTTATTCAAATGTAGGAATATTTTTACATAGGTCATGTTTATTTCGTATTAACTTTATAAGTGCATGCCAGTAATTGGTTATGCATTTATGTATTAAATTCTTGAAACATCATTCTGTACTTAATTATAAACTACCGCCTCTGCTTCGCACTTTTACTACCGCCGGTCCACCGGTTCGCCGGTACTTTAATTTTTTATACAACATAAATACAAATGGATGTTATATATTATATTGATTTATAAAACTACCGAGATAAAAACTGTAAGCGATAGAGAAAACCGTATCAAAAGCGGTTGCATAGTTTAGTAGATCTTAACAATAAAAAAACAAAAAACTGCACATTTACCGTATACTATTTCATTTAATTGGAACACTATGGGCCGAAACACAAATGTCGTTATGTGTTTCAGTGCTAATTGTGGCCAGTTTCACTCTCTTTGTTCAATGTTTAATAAAATATGCATGCTGCATTATAAACATACGTGTAACAGGAATGTCCGCGATTATATTCGTGGTGCATAGTCTGGTCGCCCGTAGATAGAAAGGGGTGACGTTTAATTTAGGAAACTTATCTACCTTTTACAACGGGTAAAGCATTATCCTTACTGATGTAATAAAAATAATTCCAGATAGGCTAGTCGTTTTAAAATTTTGACTACGTATTTAGAATAACATTGTTATGTTTGGAGTAAAACCGTAAAGCATCATAAAAAAGTGCAAAATAAAATTTTACAAAAGATTTTATACATAAACCATGCAGGCTGCAGCTTTTTATCTTTTCAAGAATTGCTTTTTATTTTGTAGTCATAGTCTATGTAGTTACTTACATTTGAATGTAGGTATCAGGGATGGGATGATCTCCCATGGGTTGCTTGATCTTAAGTGTAAAAGAATTTTATGAAGCCATACTATGGTTAAAAAATATGGTAGTGTAATATAATTAATAGCTTTTAACACTATACTACTAATAATTATAAACATAAATATATAGAATAATTTCAGTAATAAAACTCAGCCCTGAAGAAAGGTCAGCTTCATACTTTTAACGATCAAAATCCTTTCTAAGTACCCTTTACGCTAACAAACTGGCTTATATTTTTTGTGTCAAGGCCAGAAATAAGTATAAAATAAAATAAATAATCTCCAGTGCCGTTAGCAAAAACATTACGAACACCGTAAGGCGATTAGTAAACATCTAAAACGCCAATAACAATAAACAAATTATGTTTTTGCATAATTTAGTCTTGAAAATTAACTTTAATTATACCATAAATTCAAACGGACACCCCTCACATTATTAGCATTCACAACGTTACTACAGACGTAATAAAAGGGTTGAAATTCCAAATATTTCAGGTCAACTTAATTTGTACGAAAATAGCAAGTTTAATTTCTTCCTGTTAAGAGTCCATTTTCGTCTGTCCCGCTTCGGCTTTGTCCTCACAATTAATTTAGTATGAGGAAATCTCCATTCCGTGACAGTGTTACACCATTTACTTTTCTTACAGCCGTGACTTTCATTTATATTTCAAAAGGACGACCAGCTGTTCTAATGAAATTGTTTTAAAGACCAGCTTATGATTTATTTATTAACAAAGAATCCGTCTGAGTTATGTCGTTATAGCCGACTTAATTACGATTAAACAATCATGAAATAAAAGTGTACTGTTTTATTTTCTTTAAGTTGGTATCTCAAATATTTTGTTGCCTGTAATTTTGAATAGATATGAAACGTTATTTAATAAAAAGTTGTTTTTTTGTTTCGTTGAATAATTTGGCAAAATACTCGTTACAAAAAAAATGCCTACGTATATAATCCTCTTTACTAAATAATATATAGTGCGTTCTAAAATTAACGTAAAACTTTTAGTTGTGTTTTGAAATTAATTACATTTAGTTTATTTTATAAAGTGCACCCAATTTGAATTTCCTTATAAAATATACCTAACATTTATCTCTAAACAAAAAATTGCAGCTTAATTTCCAGTGCAATGTAAACAAAAACCTAAAAGCACTCTATTATTTTAATAGTGGATCATTTTTCCACACTCCCCTAGTTCATGTTTAAAGAAATAGCCTCTACTATATTATCGATAAAAAACTTACCCCGAGTTAGTTGACCTGTAGGGATGCTTTTTCAGTGGTTATACGACTGACACCACCCAAGGGAGTGATTCATCACAGTTCTGAGTAGCCAAGTCCAGAACTATTCCTCAAGATGGTGCAATGATATACTCGTACGATACTTGCTTTTATTTGAAACTGAACTTATCCAGTAAATAATGGATTACTTATTGTCCTGCGGTAAATATTTACGATATATTTTTTGATTTTATGCAAAGCATACAAGCTAAACTTAAGCCATAAAAATAAGATCTCAGTCGTAACAGCTTTTATCGACATTCAGCATAAATTTCTTCTATTATATAAACAGCGAATTTATTTCAATGAAAAAAGATCATTATTTGGCCTTGACTGAAATTAATTTCGATTTTCAGTTCATTTAGTCGAAGAGAAATCAACGAGATTTTTCTCATAACTGGATATATTAAATTATTTGTGTTTCGTCTTTATTTAACAAATGATTATCAAGGTTGGTAAACAAGCAATTAGTTCATCTGACGTATAATTGCTGTTCATGGACCTCAAGAGAAATTCATGTACGGTTGGCTGTACTGCTGGAATATTACTCTATTGCTGCCACTAGAATAAAGAACACTGTGCAGCAGAAGGAAGAAGGTTTTCTATTGTTATTAATGCTTTCTGTAGCACTGAAAACATTAATTATTTTTAAATTACATGGAAAAAATATAACATAGAAAGAAATATTCCAAACCCTAACACATTCCGTAGCGCTACGCTAAGGCCTACGGCGTAGATGGTGAAAGCGACTACGCCGTAGAGTGTTTCTATTGTACTACCTATGGCCTATTATTTATTTTAGTATATTTTAGTCTATTGAATGTAAAAAAGTTTTGAAATTAGAAAGGAATACACCAACTTCATAACTATATCAGGATTTTAGTAGACTACTTAGTTATTAAATTTAATATAAATGTTTTAATTTGCAATTAAATTATCACACAAATCGATTACATGTAAACAATAATAAATCCAATTGAAGTAAATTTTAAAGGCTTTCTCATGTAACGAAACGTGAATTTATTTAGGTTTAACTATTGATCTGTGAAATATGGCTGTAGTTGCAAGGGTATTTATCCATAGCATAGGGTAAGTATTGGGTATTATTGATGATAATATTGTATGAAGTTATCTAAATTTTGGAAATTCTATAGAAAATAAATTGACATAATGTTAGAATATAATTAATGGCAAAATGCAATTATGATTTTAACATGTAAATAGAAGAACGGGGTACAGCAGTGGACAAAATTTATACTAGGTTATTCCTGAACCGCTGTGAATATTGTAAACATTAAAATTATACACAGTGGAGTAAATAAAAAAAAAAATTATAACAAAAGAATAATTGTATAAGTACTGAACATTATACTAGTGCGACATAGATACATTTTTTAGAATAGCCTGAAACAAAATTTAAATCATAGCAAACAATTTAATTACATTTTTAAAACATAATATTTTAACCGTACCCTATTATTATATGACTCACGATTTTCTTTTTTTACAAGAAATATCGTGCGACTAAATGCAAAGCCAACACGAACGAAAAGTGTTTGCTCTAATGAAACGCGATTGTTTCCAGCCTTTTTCTTCGGTCCTTCCTCCAACAAAAGGACTTGTTCCCTGAGATATAAAAATGTTATTCTTTTTTTTAAATCAGAGTTGTGTGTTTTGTGATGAACTCGTAACGAGGTAGGCATCATGCACTATTGTATAGTTCCGTTTTTGAATTGTGTCTGTGTTTATATTTTGTATCTGTGTGGAAAACAAAGAACACATAATTATTTTTAATGAATAGTCTTGCCGATGATACGTGAAATGTTTTTTTGTTATAATGAAGAGAATAAGTTATCTACTATGTGTAAATATAGTAGGTGTACACATTATGTACGTGAGATTTGTTATATTTGTAATGTACTCATATTTGTATGAGAACGTCGATGCCGTACATAAACCTTCCTCAATAAAAGCTTGTTTGTAATAATTGCCACAGTTTTTAGGCGCCGATAATTATAATTAGCAATCCATATTATCCGTCATAATTATGTATCTTACCAAATGATGTAACAGTAGCTATTTTACCAATCAATAAGTATGAAACTGATTTAATACATACGTAAGCAGGCAAATAATACTGTTGTAATCACAACACGTTTCATTTAGTATTCTACATCTGCTAGTATAGTCAAACTAATTGGTAATACAAACAATTTCAGTTTTAGTTACCTAGCGATTTATTTGAAATGCACATACATAGTTTAATTAGATTGGCTCGGCAAAACTGAATACCAATTTGTGTATTCACGCACGTGGTGCAAATCTATCAAAATTGATGATGTTATATAAAATACATGCTGTTTTATTATTACGTTTATTTACATACGTACGTGTTTAGAAGAAAAGTGATGTATATAAATGAGATTTCGTAATTTTAAACTTAGTGATCACTTGGCATTGTCCAGTGTTCTCTAAGTTTAAAATTTATAATTGTTTAAAATTGCCTAATAAGCAATAAGTCTGTGTATTGCAGGGGACTGTAAAATATCAAAATAATTAATGCACTTGCCATGCAATTCAATGATAGAATTTTAAAGATATTAGTAAATTTTAATATTGAAAAATACACTGAAATATAAACAAAATAAAACACCAAAAATGGGATAAACGATACTTTCAATATATAACTCGGCTCGTCAAAGCATTCGTTTGACGAAACATTTATACCGAGCGGTCATTTAGGTATTCATTGGCCCAAAGTGCACATTTGATGTTCAATTTATTTATTTTTTATTGCTTAACGTAGTAGACGCGTAAACTACTGACCACTTATGGCCTTTAAAAAGTGTCATAGTATATTGTGTATAGTATATACTGCACCTTGTGCTACCAACAGAAAATAAGTGGCAAACTGTAGGTATTTGATGTCGACGGCACACACTCTTATGGTGCTCTCTCACCGCGAACATTCACCTGTAATGTAACATTCAAAATTCAAAATATTACACATTGTATTATCAATTTGTGTTTTGTTGTGTTTGGTTTGCCTCTCTTACCAATGCTCGGATCTGAAACATTATATTACAAGTGAATGCTCGCGGTCAGGGAGCACCTTTGTGTATTAAATATAGCGACATTACTAAAGTTTTTTATAAGGCTCATTAATAGTTTAGACGTGTACGAACATGGCGCATCACTAAGTGAATTTGATGTCTCATCACAGATATTATTTTATCCACCATGAAGTGAACAATATTTATTTTAGCAATGACATTCTATATTGAATCATACTTTAAATTTATTCACAAAAATATATTTAGCTCTTTGGATGCGTAATAAATCATAAATATAGTCCCGTACTACGGAGTAAACTACAATATTGTGTATACAACTGACATTACGAATTGAAATATTGATATCTCAATATGGGGGTTTATAATTTAGCTTATATATTATTATAATTAATGAGTCGATCGGTTATTTATATAGTAAACAGAAACTTGAACTAAGATCTGAAGGCAGATCGTTTGCATGTGACCGCCTCCAAGGAGCATTATCTTAGGAAGGAAGACGCTGAGACTTAGACAGTCGTTAGTGAATCCCCATTCCGTAATGAGCTCATAAGGGCCTTAATTTTCAACTACGTGCTCGTGAACTAGTTTGAAATTATCATGAAATTAATTTTGCGACAGAGGTTGAAACGTTTTAGTTAATATTGTATTATGAGATTGCGGTAAACAGTACGCAACACATCGGCAAGGTTGATTACTTATTCTACCCTTTGTATGGTAAATACAACTGGGTTTTTTGATAACAATAAGGACGATGACAACTGTGTCAATACGTTTATACTTATGAACTGTCAAAACGCTTAATGAAAGTACAAAATAGAGACGTCATACGTTTATTGGGTCAAAAAAAGTACTTATTCGCAATAAATTCAGTTTTATAAAATTAAATAGTCGCACAAAATGTTATAATATAATTCTGTACGATGATAGCGATGTTTAGATTAGTGGTTATTTGAACATAAATAGTTTTCTAAACTTATCGCCAGGCTTATTACGTTTTAGCACTAATTAACTGATCTTTATGTAAACATAGACTTGATTTTTTTTTTTTTTTTTTTTTTTTTATTTATTTATTAAAACAATATAATACAAAGGTGATAGTGACATACCACACAAACCATCGAGGGTTTAACAGTGATATGTTAGCCACAACATCTCGGTACATTAAACTTAAATACTACATTTTCAAGACTAAAAACTTAATAAATATTTTTTAAACTTGTTTTTACAATTTTGTGCATTCATGCCATCACAGACTTCTACGGGAAGACTATTCATGATGCAAGGCAGCATGTATTCCCACGTCCGCATCCCGTACACATTTTTAAACTTACCCTTCTTATAGACTGGTAAGTACGATAAACTACGTAATGATTTGGATCTAGCGTTTTTTTCTACTTTTTTAATGTTATCATATTCCTCGCTCAGCACACTCACTCGCACCTTATCGAATACACTTAACAGTTTGCAGTGATTAAATAGACCATGTTCATCATCTTTAAATTTTAATTTTATTTTATTGGGCACTATTGTTTTTAAAATGGATAACTGTAACTTATAAATATTCTGTAGATAGGTTTTGTACGTGCGCCCGTAGGTACTTAGACCATAACCAATCACGGAGTCTGCTAATGCTAAATACATTGTTCTAAGAGTTTTATAAGGTAGCTTGTTTCTGAGTATATATAATTTTGACAAGACGGATCTCAGTTTGCCACATACATGATCGATATGGGGTCCCCAGTGGAACTTATTGTCTATAATTAGACCCAGGTATGTATGCTCAGAAACTGTTTGTAAAGTTAGACAACTACATGAATTTACCGATTGGTGAAGGCACAGGTGTTCATGGCCAACAATGGCTGGCACACAGGGCGATGTGAGGAGCGGCGAATGAATGTGCATTAACTTTGTTTTTTTAGAGTTAATGACAAGACCTACATCGTGAGCCCACTTACACAGCAGATCAAAATTACCTTGCATGATCCTCTGGGCCTTAAGTAGGTCTTTATGCGCCACAACTAAACATGTATCATCAGCAAACTGGTATACAGAACCCTCGGAGAATATATTACACATATCGTTTACATAAAGTAAGTATTCAGTCGGGCCAAGAATTGAACCTTGAGCCGTGCCGTTTTCAGTAGAAATCATGTTACTCAAAGAGCCAGCTATACTCACAGCCGTGTATCGATTTTTATGATAATTTTTAAACCAATTTAACAACGGGCCCCGTATACCATTTTGCTGTAATTTCATAAATAGTGTATTGTAATTTAAAATATCAAATGCTTTGCTGAAATCAATGAAGACAACAAGCACGTGTTCCCGGTTATCCAGGTGCCTGTTGACTTCATTGCTAAAGTTCAGTAAAAGTTGCGATGTATTTTTATTTTTTTGAAAACCGTATTGTCTGTCATTAATTATGCAATTGGTTGTCAAAAATTTATTAATTTCCTGGCCTATATATCTCTCAATTATTTTATCAATACAAGATAATATGGTGATTGGTCTGTAGTTATTTACGTCTGTGTGCGAACCATTTTTATAAATAGGCCTAATCAATCCGATTTTCAACTGGTCAGGATATGCGGATGTGGCAATGCATCTGTTTAACAAGTGTGTAATAACAGGGGTGATATACTTAGCGATACATTTGATATCTTTGAATCTTATGTTGTCAAAACCTGGGCATTTTTTAACATTCATATTTTTTATTATAGACAGGATAACATCATTTGTAACTGGTTGCAGCCTCATAGATAAATTACATTTTTGTACATAGGTTTCGTCATTTAATATTGGTATGTTACAATTAATACATGTATTATTAACATTATTTCTGAACTCAGTGGCAAATTTGTTTGAAAGGACACCTGGCACTAATCTAAAGTATTTTATAATAATATCGTCAATAGATTTAGTTACTTTACCACATAAATTATTAATGATTGCCCACACTTTTTTTGAATTCTGAAAGTTTGTTTGGATCTGTTTCAAAAAATAATTATTTTTTACGTTATTAATGTGTTTATTAGTTTTATTTCTATATTTATTATATAATAATCTATTTTGCATATTACTTTGGTCCTTAATCCATATATCAAGTAGCATATCACGTTTTTTACACATATATATTATTCTATCACTTTTCCATAAACATGTCTGTCTTTTACTTTGTTTTATTTGTACATTATATTTGCATTTATCATATACGAAAGAATAATTATCTAATACAAAACGCAATATATCGTCTGGGTTGTCATAATCTAAAGCTAAACTCCAATTGATTTTACACAGTTCGTTACAAATTTTAATGTTATCAAGTTTTGTCACAGTTTTATAAAGACTTGTTTTGTTTACGTAGGTATTATCGACTAATGCGCAACCGGTTATGAAGTGGTCGGCCAGCGCATTGTTTATAACAGCTGTGTGCACGTCGCGGCAGTCGACACTACGTATAAATATATGGTCTATACATGATTTTGTAATGCGATCGCCTTTCTTATCTATCCTAGTAAACTGGTTAATTCCGATTTCTAGACCCAATTCACAGAGTGAATTAGTATATAAATTAGTTATAGACGAATGTTGTTTTAAATCAATGTTTATGTCACCTATTAGTACGAAGTTATATTTATTTGGATACTGTTTTATGAGAGACACTAACTCATCTATGAATTGAGCCCTATCTAAGTTAGGTGGTCTATACAAAGCACACAAACCTGTTATAGAACCATAGTTCGTTTTCAATTCACCTATTATGCACTCAAAATTCCGTGTACTCGCTGGTTTTCTTATGAAGCAAACACTTTTATGAGTATAAACAATAACTCCTCCTCCTTTCTTGTTGTTACGTAACTGACTATGCATATCATAATCCATGAGTTCGAATAACGATTTGCTTCCCTCAGAGATATTTGCTTCGGTGATAATGATTATGTGAATAATTTTCGGGCAAGTTGTAATAATGTATTCCAATTGTGAAAAATTTTTTAACATTGACCTTATGTTGACATGTAACATAATTGTTGAGTTGTATATATGTGGTACATCGTTTGTAAACTCATTCCAGTTATAGTAATTATTTTCAAGTATGTTATCGTATGTACTATCCATTTTTATTGTAATAAAGACTTATATAAGTATAGAAAATTAAACAAATGCCACGATCTTTAGCCCAATGTACCATTGTTGTTTTTAAACTCCGTGACTAATTTATTTATGTCTTTAGTAGATCTGATAATGTGTGTTTTACCGTTTTCGTTCCTTTTTACTAAAACTTGGCCGTTCTTACACCATACATATTTACACAGAGATGTTTCTTTTAGTTCCGTCTTAGTTGCCCATAGAAGGTATGCCGTGTTAGGTGAGAGACATTCCCTGACAAAGATTTTGCTGTCCTCGTCGCATCCTATATCCTTTCCAGTGATGGTGAGTGTCTTGGCGACTTGCAACCATGTTTCTCGACACCCTTCTTTGAGGGTCACGGCGATTACAGAGGCACGTTGACTTGTCTTGTTGTCGGATCGGTTCTTCTTCTTTCTATATGATTTAACGACATCTTCTGGCTTTTGATTTAATTTTATACACAATTTTTTTATCGCACTCTCTATGTTTTCATTTTGTTTTTCGGTAATTCCACATACTTCAATACAATTTGCTAATTGGTTTTGTTCTAATGAGTTCAATTTTTGTTCTATTACATCTTGTTTAAGTTCCATATTTTTGCATTTATTTTTTAGTTCTGTGTTTTGGTTTTCTACTGTTTTTAACTTATTCTCGTACAAATGAATTTTCTCCTCGTATTCATCTATTTTGTCAGAATAATACTGGAGGGTAGATTGCAGCTCCTCTCGAATGATATCACGTACCTCTCGTCTGATATCTTTTAGAATACGCTGTGTTATGTTGTTGTCTATTAACTCCATGTCTGTATTCTCCTCTTCATCAGCATCTGGTAAGATGCAAGATAGGCGCCTGGGTTTGGCATTGCCCGTACACGAACGGCATCTCCAATCCACGGCGTCCGTTGAATGCAGCGCAGATAACTGCTCTGCAGTTATGGAAGCACATAAGGAATGTAACCACTTATTACACTTCGAACACTGTATTCCTGGGTTTTTTTTGGTAACCATTTTCGTACACTTCGCACATTTTACCATTTTACAAGAATAAGGACGGTATCCCGAATGCAATAAATATAACGCACGCGTCAAACCAGTTTCGCACCGCGTTGATGACTGTTAATGACTGACTGACAATACCGGTATACAAACTTAACGAGGTGAATCTGAATAAGGTTATTCAAGATATTAATATTGAGTACACCCTTTATGAAAGATAAGTCGTGATGAATATATACACTTTTTAACCGACTTCAAAAAAAGGAGGAGGTTTCTCAATTCGACCGTATATATTTTTTTATATTTATAAAATTTTCTCATACATTTCAGTACTGCAGTCCTAAATATTACATCATCTGATCATGTTCAAACAGAAAAATATACGAACATGAATTTTACATTGTAATTTTTTGCATTGAATTGGGTCACACAGAAAATATTTAGTTATTTTCACATTCAGCATATTTTTCTGTCAAATGAAATATTTATCGAATTGAATAAAATAACAGGATTGGTTTTGAGTCAGGCGATACCCGTACGGCTATATTCTTTCCCCTACAATAAATTGTAGATAAAGGCAACGCACGCGGGTCACGCATAACATCTCATAGATTTATATCCCACACTTCTGTCCAAATTTAGATTTAGTGTTATGTTTACCAATAATTCAAACTACCACTTAGGGTTTTTACGAAATTGAGATAAAATGGTTTTGGGGTCAGTAATAATTAATATTATATATGATGCGTTGGTAAAATGAAAATTGTATTATTGCGTTGCATGCTTGCACTTTCACTTACATGACTTACAATTGGCAATTTTAGATATCATACATTTTAGATATACTATGTTACATAAATGTAATAAATATATCGATTTTACAAAAATACAATTAATTTACACAAATTATAGACTCTGAAACAAATATTTGTAGATCACATTAATAATTCGAGTAGGAATGGATGCTCTCCGCGCCGATACTCGGCGTAATGGCTTTGCGAGGGGATTGCCTTAATGGCTAGACCACACGTGCAGTCAATCATCATAACCAATTTCATCTTGTTGCTTTTTAATGTAACGAATACGAAAAATATTATAAATCCCGCAGGTTGAATAAAACGACAGACAGTTTAACCACACCTCTCTAGTCAAGTGGAATCCATATAAAATGCTGCGGATTCATATCAACTGCATAATATCCGCAATTACCCAGCTTTGCAGGCTGAGGTAGAGAGTTTAATGCATCCAGGGGTCGCCTGTAGTTATTCGTTGCTCAGACCGTCCGCTCACATATGAGTTTTACGTCATTTGGACAAATTTTTCAAAGCGGAACAATTTTTCCACGAAACGAACCCGCCAGCTCGGTTTAAATAACACTCGTTAACTTTTCCTCACAGTAACGGGCAACGCGATTATTTTCGAGAATGCGATTTTTTAACGGGTTGATTAAAACGAGCGTTTTTTCCTCTGAAGCGCAAGTAATTTTTCATGTTAATGCACGACAGGACGAAATAGGCACTTATTATGTAAACCTTGTTTACGGCGAGTTAAAAACTCGAAGTAATTAAGTTAAAAATATTGACGCAACAATTAAAAATACTTAGTCATGTTTTAAATTTTATTTGTAATATATTTATGCTTTTAAAAGGTTTTTCACAAGGTAAATATTATGAAACGTAACTTTGTATTACATCTATGTAAAGGATCAAATGTTGAATTAGTATTCAACGAAGTGTATATGGAAAGCTAGCCTATCTCGGGGATACAGTGCCCTCGGGAAGCTTCGGTATCATCACGTGGTTATGTGAAAAATTTAATTCATTGACAGCGAATTTATATGCATACCACGATTGCACTCCATTAAAAATGCACCGTTTGCCGTCGCTGAGCGCTAAAATAAAATGGCCAGCTTTATTTCATTCATCATACCGAACGAGGGTTAGATAAAAAATATTAAATCCGCTTTTCTTTTCGTTAGATTTATTGACGTTTTAAAGGTTTTCATTTTATTAAACTGGACTTGCACTAGAGAATTCGCTGTATAATATGGTAAACTTCACTAGGTGTGTGGTAGAACTATGTGGGCCACAAATGCAAACATTTTATTTGTTCTATATGTAAATGAAATCTTATGTTATGCTCGTGATACTGCCAAGAACTTAATTATTATTTACGCTAAATGACATCAACTACTGAGCATAAACCGTGGCCGCAGTGGGTGTTTGTCAAATTTACTATATAGAGCCTGAGAACCTGAGTACCTAACTGCTGAAGATACTCAAATGCTTTTTATGTTTATGTAGATCAAAAATATAGTCGTGGTATACGATATCTTATGTTGAAATATGTTGAACGTTCAGGTTAATTTTAACGATGACTTCTGTTTCAAATGATTTTGTTTACGTAATGAACATTCCAAAAAGCAACAACATCAGCCTACTGAAAGTCAATCACTTAATTTGAACCAAATGAAGCACTTAAGTACTGACTTTACACCAGTGAAGTTGTTTTATCCGATCTCTTAC
The DNA here is from genome assembly GCA_963082885.1 of Parascotia fuliginaria. NCBI lineage: Eukaryota > Metazoa > Arthropoda > Insecta > Lepidoptera > Erebidae > Parascotia > Parascotia fuliginaria. Next base: position 15,642,333 of record OY720172.1, read on the forward strand.
AAAGTAAACGTCGGGTCTCCATGAAATATGCATTAAATATTTACACAGCCCCGAGGCAGCCATTCCCTTGAAGTTGACTGAACCGAACAGATTTGCAATTCACCGAACATCCTTTAGGAAAAAAAGAGCCACCGAACAAAGGTCGGGAAGTCGAATCGAAATGAACCACTAAATATCACCCCACTAAGTGTTCGGTCGTCGAGAAATAGCTCATTGTAAAATCTTTTGTTTTTCACGATTGTTTTCTGTTATATACAGCCTTCGAAGTTGAGTAGGTTGACTGTGTTTATATGTATTTGTAAGGTCAGTTTAATACAACCATCATTTTAGTGTAGAGATTTTCTGTATAAAAGTTTGGCGTTATACGAGTAGCTTTATCATAATAAATTAATCAAATAAAATTAATAATATGAGCATGGTCAATAATACACAACCATAATTGTCATTATTCTCAGTCACAACTCTCTATTGACACACAGCTGAGCATTATATGACATATTAATTCATCTTTAAAGGAAAACCTTTACAAACTCAAGGACCTGAGCTACACTTACAGTACGAGTAAAATCTGCTTGTGATTTATTATGACACTTATCGTACCAAAATATTATTTAACTTCTTCCAATATCCTCCCTAAAACATATTAACCTTCGAAACTGACGTTGCAAAACCTACAAACCGTCAGGAGCGGACCTATTTTAGCGGGTAATAACTTTTGATTTTTCATATTAGATCGGGGAACGGCAAACGACGTCGAATCGTCGATTGTTGGGGACATTAAAGAATCGCTTGTCGACTGTTACGTACCCGCAGGCATTCTAATAGAGTTCACTACCGGCGAGATGTTGACGTAGAATCTCACTGAATAGGTCATAGCTTGCTTTATTAGATAGGTAATATGCATGGCTCTAAAAAAATGAAAAAAAGAACTCTATTAAGTGAGACATTCACGGTACTACCTATATACTATAGAATGATGGATATTATATTGTTTAATTTTACTACAAGCTAAATGTAACTAGTTCAAAAGCTAATAAGAATTTTAAATCGGTAATGAGTATAGCGTAAATAGTATAGACATTGGGTTTTTCATCCATCTGACTAAACTATTAACGCTTTTAGCCTGTCCTACAGATCCAACTAAAATATGCTATTAGGAATTAAATTACTGCATTAAGTTGTTCATGCAGTGTTTTAAATCCCTTAAATATAATAAAAGTTATTCAATAATAACTAAATTTTCAACATTTCTATATTCTACCAACAAAGTATTCATGAATGTACAAAAAATATACAAGATCAGATATCTTATACATTGAAAATCATTAAAACTGCTGAAAATACCTAGTAAATTACGTAAAGCAATACATCTTGCCGCATCCAGTGTCCTTCGATCCATTTAAGAAACGCTTCCGTTATTAAAGGCATCAATTCGAACCGTTCGCTGAGATAAGACGTGCACTCACGACCTGACGACAGTTATTGCCCTCTAATGTAACACCAGTTTGGCACATCTATTCAATTACCGCTTAACTGTTTGGTACTAAACTTTGTTAATGTGTATATTGTACCTATATACTGAAAGAACCGCATTGTGGCAATAGGTACCTATTTATTTGTTTGAGAATTTAGTTCTCAAATTCAATAGAGCTTTCTATTTATTTATTTCCTAGTCGCACTCCATCGCACCCCTTTCTCTTGGAAAAGGCGCTTGCTGGATTAGTGATTTTGTATATTTTATATTTTTATGGTTTTCTCGGTATGTTTTTCTTTCTAGTAAGTCAATAATATCCGATTAGATAATAGATTTTGAGGCAATAGATATGATCACTACGTTCCTTTCTTACTTTCAGTGCCTGTTATTATATGGTCCGTTACAAATTTATACGATGTGATTTAGCAATAATAGTAATTTTAATAATAGTAATCGATTTAAAAATAGCTGACTAGTTCGAACGACAAAATATCGTGTGGCTTATCGCTTAACAATATAAAATTTTGTTTGACATTTCAGTATATACTTAACCTTTGGCCAAGTTTTACAATCATAACGAATGGTAATGATTTAAGCTTCAAAATGTTTTTACGATAGAAGTAAGTTGCGTGTGAAAACTGCCACTCATGGACGTGAAAAGACTGTTCCGGTTTTATTATTTTTTACGATATTCGCTTACGCTAGAGTGCAGAAAGCTTTATAAATATAAACTTCAAGAACATTCTAAGTTCTATTCAATTTAAGCATATTCAAAATAATTGTATAAGTTTTAACGACTGATTTTATTTTATTGTTTTAAAAGTGGTACTGGTTAGAAATACAAAATAATTAAATTAAAAAGAAATACCAAATGGTACTAGAATGTGGTACTGGTTGGGAATAGATCGTTTAAATTTTGACTAAATATATTGTTAGTATTTAAATAAGGCCATTATACTTTAATGTGAGGATTTTTTTACACATAAATAAATGCCGTATTTAAAATTTAAATACACAGACATAAATGACGCAATAACTCGCGCGAATATTTGTCACAGGGTAAATTTGGATCCACAAGACGATCAAATGCCGTCATGCGGAACTTCACAATCTTAAACATTGTGCTCAACTAACACGTTCAAGTAAATGTTTCAATTTAGAAAATCTTAAAAATTAAGTCGCGCTCAAGTTTACCTACAGTTTAATTAAATAAAGTCGCTGGTTGGCGCTGAAAATATTCTATTAATTCTTAAGGTGACTTTTTTCGCTACTAAAAGTTGGACGGCATATAAAAAATTTCTAACCTGTCAATGGAATAATTTGTGCATCTTTTGAAATAAATCTTACCCATCGTAATAAGCTATGACAGTGAGTGTATATCCTGCTGCGGTAGTTTGAGATATTTAAATATTCCTGTTTGGTTGGTCTTCATCAGTTCTTGATGTTCAAACTTCTTAACCTTGCAGTAGTTAATCGATGTTGCTAATAGCGTGATATTTGTAGCTGAGTTCTGGGCTTTCGTTGAGTGAATCTATGCACATACCTACAAAGACGCCAAGTCTAAACACGGTAAGAAAAAGATAAAGAACTACGGGATAATTATACCAACATGGACATATTTTAATTATATTTTACTGTTACCGAGAAGAGTATTTAATTACTTAACTGCCTTAGTTTAGCCTACATCTACTATGTATATTGTACATACCTACATATTTACGTTTTTAGGGCAGTATCAAATGCGGTATTACTAAGTTTTTTGGCCTATCCTACATTGAAGTAGATAGCGGACACAAATTCGTAATCTATATACATGTAGGCAATACATTATCGCCGAATGAGTTATTACGGCGGTTATTCTTCCAAATAAAATATAGCTCAAGAGATGCCGCCTACGTAAAAAACATGTATTTTTTGTTTCTACTTTACTGGATGCTAGTATTTTCTATTCTATAAATAAATTTTCTCATCTCTGAATAATAGTTTCAGTAAAACATTAAGAAATAACTACTACAAAATGTTTATAATCAGCGTACCTAATTCATTTACCGACATTACTAATATATCTACACAATACGTACGGTAGATCATTGCTAGTTTCAACGTGAACGGGCTGGGTCGACTGGGCAAAAGTACTAGCCTCTCACGGAATATCAAAGTAAAGTATTCGTTTTTGTTCGACTGTTTTGTCCGACTATGTATGTATTTATGTGGGTACGTGTGTCTATTACTTTGGCACGCTCTACAGCCTACATGGCTTAATGGATTTGAACATATGGGGTGTCATTTAATTCGTAATTAATTGTGGGAGTGACATAAAGTACATAATATTTAAATGTAGCGTCAGCTTAGAAAAATGGGTTTCTTTCTTTTCACTTTGTTTTAGACAGACTTTTTTTAATAATATTATTATATTGTGTACTATTAAGCACGAGAGCGTCAGTAACCGAATATACCCAATAGGTCCAATAGGTCCTCTTTAATCTCTTTCTCCCTCGTCTATCCCTTTCTGGTGAGCAACGACATGGTTATATTAAATTAGCAGTCAGCTTACGTTAGGCGAGTGGTTTTGGCAAGTAAATATATTTTTTATGTGAGTTGTGTACACGGTGACATTTACAATTAAAATACCTAAAAATTCTAGTATAACTTCTTTGTATAAACGAATATTTGTGACAATTTTGGAAAGTAATAATTGGACCAAAATATAATTAAGTTCATTCACACATATCTGCTAAATAACGACATACATACAGATAAGAAGGCTCAAAAAGAATAGAGGATTAAAAGCTATTGGCCGACTGCCCATCCAATTTTCTTTGTTGACGTCTCTCGGGGCCACGCTAAGATTATCTTAACAAAGCAAAGGCGTCGGCCCTAAGTTTGGCTTTCTGAAACAATGTTATCCAACATCCAACAAAGGAAACAATTACAACTTTTTTACAGATAATTTATCACATTACTTTTGTGTCTAAAATACTATGTGTTTGTTGTAGTCTCGTGGTTCTATTTAGTATTTTTGGTTTTGTTATTTTTAACCTTTAAAATAAATTATATGAAATATATATTTAAACTTTACTTGTTTAATTTGAAAAATATGTAAATGCATTGCATCGACGCGACGGACGACGGCGACAGCGTAGTAGGAGAAACGAACAGCGCTCGTGGTTTTTACTTTGTAAAATAACTTGTCCACAACTATTTTATATTATCGTTAATTATCGCATCGTTGAGGCTACATACAACCTCAATCTTAAAAAATTAAATTCGATAGGAATGAAAGCAGCAAATATTAATTATTATTTTTGTTAACTTCGCTTGAAATACGTTTTTTTCTGTAATGACATTTATAAATCAATATTTTATGTTAATATTTTTCCCGTATCTTTCCTTCGACTCACACTCTGAACGTTTACACAAATATTCACATTGCAAGTAAAAGAAAGGGTAATAAATAAACTATCCCTCCCCATTGAATCACCTCGTGTGATTTTAATTTAATGCTGTTCACAAAGCTTCTAAAAAACGAGACCTAACCCCTCACGGGCTGGTAATGATCGGCCGAAAACCGAGGGTAATGCGACGGCTCTAACGACCGAAGGTCATTCCAATACTCGTAATGTCCATCTATAAGGAAGGGTCCACTATCTATACGGACTGTTTACGGGTTATATTGCTAAATATTAAGTGTAAGAACGTTAGTTTTTATCTAGTTTTATATCAGAAACCGTAGTAATGAGTAAGTAGATAAAACTGAACTATTATCTATGTACTATTAAACGAGTTTGTTTGTTTGTTTGAACGTGCTAATGTCTGAAACTACCAGTCGGATTTGAAAATTCTTTTTGCACATGATAGCCTAGTTCTTGAGGAAGGGTATAGGCTAACTAAGATCACGCTACTAGCGACGGGAGCAGTGCAGTAAGCAAAGACGCGGGTGAAACTGCGCCGAGGAAAGCTAGTAATGTTTATAATTTGGCATACAGGTTATATTTTAGTCTATGACATTATAATTGCTAGTGATTGACTTTAAGGTATACTTGCCCAGAGGAAGTATCAACCCTCTATAAAAATAAAATAAAATAGTAGTATCCATACTAATGCGTTTAGTTTCTCGGTTTGTTTAGTTATTGATTCTAAAAAGCTTAGAAAACATCTAGAACACCTCTATGTGTTTATGTGACTATATAAATTAAGTTCCAGTAACTATTCAACATCAGGCAGGCCGTGTGCTTGCTTGAAACCTTAACCCCTCGTATGCTACAATATCAGACACAATAGAAATATATAACATTGTGACTCTTGCCTGCATCTAAGCATATACGATGGGTTAATCAGCATGCGTTGTATAAATTGCTGTAGGTGTTCCTATCGTGAAGTGTTTGTTACAAATCACAACTAGCCAAGAAATTCATATTATTAATTGTCTTAGTATTAAGAGATTACAATATTAAGTCTAATAAATTGATAGTACTTTATGTTGAGAATTTCTCATTACATTTAATAGATAACTATTAAAATTTTAATGATCGAAGTATTTGCGGCCAATAAATATCGATTCGGAATAACGGCTTTGCAACGGATCATATCCTAATATTGATGTCCGCGATAAAGGCACTTCTTGTTTAATATAACCGTTGTGTGAGTAGACTGAACCCATAATTGATATTTTATTAAGACCATTTTACAGATGGAGTGTTGCGTTCTCAGGTTATTTTTAAATAACAAAACATTACCCTCCTTGACTTCGACAATCGGGCAAAAAGAGGAGACAAGTAAAAGTTTTGTGTCACAGGAATCTTACGCACGCAAAGAACCGCCGAGCTCATTACAATTATCTGTGGGTTACTACAAATTTAACTTGTGTGGGTCTCTAACTAATAAACTAATAGGTACCTACCTACCTGAATACATACAAATACGTCTTTTACACAAAGTTTATACGGTAGTAGATCCATGCTGGTCCCAGCATGAATAGGCCAGATCGTCCGGGGAAGTCCTAGCCTCTCATAGAAGATCGACGTAAGAGTAGCAGTATCCGTACTACTACGTTTTGTTCTGTGAGTTAGAGCGCTGGAGGCCCAATTTCCCCCCTTTCCTCTTTCCTCATCTCCCTAATTCCCTTCCCCTAACCCCATTCCCAGTCGCCATAGTGGAGCCCACCATACCAGCAGTTAAAGTCGATGACTTTTGGTATAGTGGCCACCACTTCTGGATTCCACTGACTGTTTAATATAAAAAAAAGTTAAATTTAAAACATTTTGTCGCTAAAATTCTTATTAAAACAGACAAGTGACATTTCAGTATTTGGGGCTGTAAAGGCTGATTTACATTGATTCAGTAGCTGGCGCCAGCATCACTGGCTTGCAAATTTTTACATTGATACACTAAATGCTGGACTGGATTGATACACTGCTGATCCAGTGCTGAAATCCTGTGGTGCTGGCGCCAGCTACTGTATCAATCCATGTGCTGCATTAATAAACTAACCTTAAATCTAAACTCAAGCGCTATACATTTCGTGCAAATAATATTAAATACTCGTAGTGATAGGTAATTTTCTCAGTCGAAATATAGTCATACAAAAAACTACTTACCAGAATTCCAGACAAAGTCGGTGCAAACAATTTTGACAAAAGAGATCGTATCAAGTGTCCATGTTTGTATTGTTAGGTCGGGTTCACAGATAATAAATGTATTGACATAGTACTCCTCGACAGCGTAGCGTGAACTCTGAACAAAATACGACAATACGAAGGCTTTACTGTGGACACTGAAAAGTTTAAAGCTGAAAACTAACAGAATGTTATTTAGGTATTGCTAGCTGTTTGACTAAGGTTAAGCTATTTAAGGGTTAGGTTTTATAAAATTAAGGAGCAAAACTATTGACCTAAACCTTTTTCTCTTCGGGATAGAAATCTGAGCATCATATTTACAGTAAGTTTGTTTTCACCATTGATTCATCCTATTTAATTGGCGATAGTAATGATGATCGATGTTCAATCAAGAGCTGTAAAACGGATAAAAACCTCTACGTAAAACTATTACATACAGGTACGAAACTATTACGAAGTTATGTAACGAAATTGATGTTACTTGTTGATAGGCTTGTTGTCCGCACCCTGACCAGATGTTTGGTCCATTGTTCGTGTTATGATGGCAAACGAAGAAAATTACTTGTACAAAAGTTAAATGAAATGCTCGCATTATCCTTCAACGAGACTTTTTGATATACGTTGCGATTGTAAATAAACACCCACTACGTCTTAAAACTAACATAATTTAATAAAACACTAAATATATATTACAAAATTATCTATACTCTATACTTACTATATAAAGCGAAAAAGTTTGTTTGTTTGTTTGAACGCGCTAATCTCTAGAACTACCAGTCGGATTTGAAAAATCTTTTTACGTATGATAGCCCAGTTCTCGAGGAAGGTTATATGCTATGTAAAATCACGCTACTGGCGACAAGAGCAGAGCAGTAAGGAAAGACACGGGTGAAACCGCGCCGCGGAAAGCTAGTAATTTTATAAAACACTAAATATATATTACCAAAATATACGTCATAATCCACAAAGCTCTTTTAATTATGATTCAGTAGTTACTTAGTTAAAATAGCTGGTCTAAGGCGTATTTTATGTCTATTAATTATGACGTAAATTTGATTAATGTTAGGTTTATTTGATCGTTGTACAGGCGCACATTGTCATTAGTAAATATTAATTTATCACAGACCTAATAATAACATCGCTGTCTTGTCGATGCACAGATGGCGAAGACACGTTGACCATAGCCGAGGACATTTTTGTATGATTAATTTTAGAACAAAGAGATTACTCTGTATTATACATTTTTCTTGTTGGGTATAAAGAGCGTCCGTCAAAAGTCATGTTTACTAACGTATTTGTAAAGAATGTTCAGGGAGTCCATCTTTTGTTTTCACGGAAGATGGTTGTCATTTAATTTCATCCACATTTTTTCTATTTTATCATTGTAATATACCATTAATATCATCAACAAGAATATTATTCTACACTTGACGCTGGCAGAAATAGCTGACATAATCGTCGGCTCTGTTGCCAAAAAAAAGGAGAAGAAGAAAGAATGTTCAGGTAACCGGTCCATCTTTTGTTTTCACGGAAGATGGTTGTCATTTAATTTCATCCACATTTTTCTATTTTTTATCATTGTATTATACCATTAATATCATCAACAAGAATATAATTCTAAACTTGACGCTGGCAGAAATAGCTTACACAATTGTCGGCTCTGTTGCCAAAAAAAAGGAGAAGAAGAAGAAGAAGAAGTTCAGGTAACCGAATGACATGATAGTATCTGTACAAAATGTTCAAATTTAAGAATATCATAAATACAGCACATCAAATAAATCTCCTTTAAGTAAAATCATTGAAAGTTAACGTTTAAGTTTAGTTTAGTTAGCCACGCTTTTACATTAAAATAATACTTCGTTAGGCACACGTACAGAAGTGAAATAAATAACTAGGTACATGACAACAGTTAAAGAAAAGACACCTTTCAGGTATCTAATTTCAGAAACGTTTGTCACTAAATTTGCGTGACATCGTCAGCTAGACAGAATTATTCTCATTTAAGTACTAGACCTTGATATTAACTGAACTGGATAAATCTAGTTTGAGTTGATAATTAGTTGCGAACCAATCACAGCACGTTGAGGTCTCACCAATTAACTAATCATATGTTAGTCGAGCAAATTCATCAGCTTGTATGAGTCCTTGTAGTGCCTTTGAAAATGTATTTACTAAAAGATATAGTTTTACGTTACGTTACGTTAATTGTAATTGTTATTATAACAGACATACTGTGGCAACCTAACAATATCAGTGAATAGTGTCAAAGTCAGACTTATTTATTCTGTTAGAAAATAAACGTGATTATAAACGTTATAAAACCATGTAATTTGCCTACAGCAAATTAGGCAAAGGGCTCGGTAGTGCGAAGAACTAGCGAGAAACTCAGATCACGCTTTTTAATTATTGGTTAATTACAATTTATGATCACACGCGTGTAACCGAAATATCATGCAAAATATAAAACATGAATTAGGTAAGTACTTTGTTTTAAAAAGAAGAAATCATACAGATACACCCCTAAAAATATTAGAAGCTTTCAATAGCGTCATAAATTGGTTATCAGATAGGTTCGCGAGTCTGACTAGCAATCCTCACCTTTGCTACATTGCGTCGAATATGACATTTAATGATCATGAAAATTCAATTGAACAGAAAATAAATTAGAGTTCTGGGTACAAGGTATTGTTCCTATAACTGTATTTTTTTGTATTTTTGTATAAGTAATTAATTACAATATAATGATTCTAAGTAGGAAATTAAGATTAAAACTTTATATAAATTATTACTTAGTCTTGTGTATTTTATTGTTGAATTAATTTTATAACGTGGTAGTACCTGCTAAACACAACATTGCAAACAAAATGTACAATTTATGTATTTCGTCCCTTAGAAAATAACCGTTTGCAGGGCTGCGGGCGACACATGGTGCACCCAACCCTTAGTTGTATGTCCCAGTTTTTCGAACAAACTTCACAAATATGCGTGTTGGAGAAGGGTACACCTGCATCAGGCTAATGGCATATTAGGGAGACAGGGTAACCGGGTACACACGGCCGGTGGGACCGTTACACCGGTGGTGAAAGGGTTATGTAACTAACTTGCGTTTTCAATTAGTGTTCTGTACATTCTTGATAATTTATTTGTTTACTTGTTTTAGTTTGGATGTACTTGACCAACGTTTTACGAAATTGTTACGCGTTAATGATACTAATAATTAAATTTGGAAAAATATTTTGTTCACACCTTCTTCAATGTAAGTAAGTCAGCAATGTACTTATTGAAATCTGGGGCTTGATTATAGGCAGAAATCAGAAGACAGACAGATCTTCTGTCAGTCAATAGTCTTAATTTTGGTGGCCTGTCTATCGGTGTGTGTTAAATAAAATTCATACCAAAGGTGCGAATACCTTCTCTATAAAAAAAAAGAAATAAGTGGTTTATCTTTTAAAATAAACATCAAAGGTTGCATTGCTGCTATCAATTTCGACACGCTTCATTTAACTAATTATATAACTATGTTTTAAACTTTATTAAACTCATGTCAGTGACTACGAGTATACACCGCATAATCAGACATTCAAGTTAAAATTATGTAGGAATCGAGCATGTAGTGAATTTCAAAGAAGTTACCGATCAAACTCCGTTTAGTGTTAAGTGGTTAGTTTCTTAATAAAGGGTTGATATTGCCAATAGAAATGACGTTTAAGTAATTAAGAAATTGAATTCAGTGTCGTGACTATCATGGGTACGAGATTATGTCATCCAGCTTAACTTATCGATCTCTGCAGGGAACATCATCATATCTATCTATTATTATACCACTGCAAGGGAAGGCCTCTTCTCGTACTGAGAAGGCGTGAGCATTGATTGCCACGCTTGCTCAAGGCGGTTTGGCGATTTCAGACTTACTCAGAAGTCCAGGTTTACTCACGATATTTTCCTCCACAGTCAGTCAGTAATGTCTAGATAAACTTAGAAAGTACATATGATTTGAAAAATTACATTTGTACTTGCCCGGATTCGAACCCCCGACCTCGTTTTTAAGAAGCGGGTACCTTCACCACTGGGATATTTCTACCTTTTTTGCAGGGCACATGACTTGTCTCAATTGCATCAATACATCATACATTCACGATAAAATCCGTGAATGTAGGCAGTTTCTTTTCTTTTCAAAGTCGGGTTTAATAGATTTAAAAATCAAATTTCCATTCTAAAATATAGTACTGATATGAATTTAATATAACTTTCATTTCTTTATAAGCAAAGGAAGCATTTGTTAGCTTCTTTGAAAGCTTTTGGTTTCTATTGAAGCTGGGCATGCACCGTATTAAATTTACATTTTAAGTTAACCTCTATATAGTTTGAGATGCAAGTTTGAGCAAAATTTTAACTGCTTAAATTTAAATTTTATTTTATACGATTTTTATAATATTTTATTCGAGCGACTTACAGATATAGTTGAAGGTGAACAGTAGTGAACTTTTATCGGCTGAAATTAAGGTCAAATCAAATATCGAGTGGTTAATGGTCAATCTAGTGTCAGGATTTGTTCAGGTTGCCTATAATTTGAAATGATGATGATGAATTTTATAAGTTGTATCAGTACTGTGATTTATAAAAAAACTAGCTGATCCGGCGAACTTTGTACCGCATAACAGTCTATTCTTTAATTTCTTTTTTTTTCAGACAATTTTTATTTTTTTTCTCTGTAAGAACAATCCTCGTACTTCAAGGAATATTATAAAAAACGAATTAGTGAAATCGGTTTAGCTGCTCTCGAGATTTGCACTTAGCAACACATTCAGCCATTCATTTTTATATTATAGAAAAAACAATGTAATTTATTACTGTGTGTTTCAGTGGTATTTTCTTGTTGTTTTATTTAAACAATATAAAAATGTATTTCATTGACGTTTTAATATACTTACATAAATATTACATTTAGGACTTAAACTTTGCATTAGGTACAGTAAATAAAGTCTATATCAAATCCTGAATTCCAAATAGATTTAACTAAACTGTAATAGATTCATTGTATAATATTTACAAATACAGACACAGGTGTGAGCGACGTCGTCCCTTCTAATTTGTTGGCTCTAACTGATCCCTTATCACGTGACGTCATCTGTTTTTAATTACAACAGCTATAACTATAGCGTACAACAATCTAATATTAAACTAACAATTAATTTGAAAGGTGCCAGAAAGTTTTGAGAACTGTTACTGTCCAAGACTTGATCCCCATAGATTTGAGTTGAGTTAACTTATTGCGGTAAGAATGTTGTTCTTAATATTTCAGTTGGCAAGTTATCTTGCCGATTCAGGGGTTGAATTAGGCACAGGGGGCATTAGGCGAATAAAACACAGGTTTTCGTTCCTCGGAATTATATAATACCATTGTGTAAATTTTTAAGAACTGTTGGCAAGTTATCTTGCCGATTCAGGGGTTAAATTAAGTAAATCAAGCACATGTCCACTAGTTGAGCACGCGAAGTCCACTCATCGACCACGCGGTGTACACTGGTTGACACGTAACCTCCAAACGTGGATCACCAGTCGTCAACAAGTGAACATCGAGGGATGAGGCGGTGCTGGTCGGGTGCCGGGTGGCTCTAATGAGCTATGACCTTAAAACACAGGTTTCCGTTGCTTGGAACATTGTATGCTTTTGTGAATTCATTGGATTCATCCGGAGTCTATAGATTTGCCCCCTGAAAATGGGATCCAATATAACTGGCATATTTAGTTGTTGTACACCTCCGCCTACTTCTAAAAAGGCGGCATTATGTTATGGTGCTGTTTTCGTAACACACGAAAAAATGACGACCTTGACTGTCATTAACATAAGACAATGTCAAGACAAGGCAGTACGCACAAGTGATTTAAATATCTATGTTGACAAGTGATGAAAACCCATTACGGAACAAGTAAAATACCTTCAAATGAATCGTTTCTATGTGTGTGTAACTGTGAGGATGGCTGTGTGTATTTTACTACTTTATATTTAAGAGTTGGACTCTTGTCGGTGTAGTAAACGCGGTTTTTCTCTAACTCGCTTGTCTTCAATATGTCCTTCTATTATTGTCTTCAATAGACCAGTGTGATATATATAAGATCTACTAGAATCTTAATTTTAAATATGCTTTTCATTATCTTGAGTACTTAATATTTAATAACAATATCATTTTCTTCATTTTCTTTCGTTTCTCACTGTAATCCACGTTATGTTTCAGGTAAATTGTAATTAAACTTTGACGCAGTTGACATAACTTCATTTAATAAAAAGTATTATTAAGCAAATTCATGAAATCTTCTTACTTGTATAAAATGTACGGAACGATGCCAAATAGATCGTTACTGGAAGTCGTTTTGCGGGAACAAATCTCATTTAACGCACGCGTTGCACTATCCGATATTACGGGCTCTTATACATTTTATGGCCAAACGATGATTACCCGTGGATATATATCTATCAAGACGTTTCAATCCTAATTTATTGATAGGGGATTGCTATAGTGGTCTAGTGGTAGGGGATACGGACTATTAGAGGTTTTAAGGAAATTGTAGTGTGATTAAATGTATTGTAAAGAATATAAATACCTCTGTTAATACATTCTGGAAGTGGTTTTGGTACTTGTGAATTACTAAGTGCATACAGAATACAGATGCGTAAATTTTTGTTGATAGAAGGAAAATCATGCAGTATTTAAATGTAACCTACGTCGTAAAGTGCCGGAATTTTCGAACGGCTGAAAAATACATTGTGCAATCTAATTTATTTTATTAGTTATTTATTTATACAATAACAGAAAAGTTTGTACAGAATTATAATATACTTTGGAGTTGTCTGTGAAGGTTTTAAATGTTTTGTATAAATCAAGAAACAAATATCAAACTTTAATGATTCTGTTGCCTTATTGATTTATTATTATTATTATTATTGACACTTACTTTCTTTGTTATTTATTCTTAAACTAATTAAAAGTTCAGACGAATAGCCTTTATGAGTTAATAATTTTTAGTATTGTAGTTATGATAGTATTTCAAAGTATTTCGGTTATTAAGTTTTAAGTTATTAAATTTAATTTTCTTTTGAAAATAGTCACGAGATATTTAAAGAGTAAAATTTCATTTTTAAACATTGCGTACTAAAAATTTAGTACCTACTTAATTTTTTTATCGAATACTTTATATTCACACAAATATCAACAAAAGATTTATTCGTAACTTAATCGTCATAAATTAAAATATCTAGGTTTACTTAATGTTTTTCTGTCTGTTTCTCCGCTTACTTCTTGTAAACCACGCAATGGATTTTGATACGGTTTCTACTATATGTTAGAGCATTTCTTCTAGAAAGTTTATATGTATGCATGTTGTAGTAAAGAAAAGCCGAAAATTTCAACGATTTGTTCTATCGTAAAAAGCATAAAAGTAGCAAAGCAGAGGCGGGTCACTAGTCTAAACTAATATTATAAAGTGAAAAGATTTGAATTTTTGTATGTTTGTTTATTTGCAACAATTTTACCAAAAAATTATATTACTTGAAAGTTCTTCACCTTTAAAAATCAATAAATTCAGCGGGTTACATAGGTTATTTTTACTATGTTTAACATATTATTTTCATTTTTACAATTTCAATATTTTAGGAGCTTTTGTTTATCTAAATGATGTAAGACGACACTATTGCTATAATATTTTCTGTAGGAGTTTGCTGTGAGATCAAAAGAAACTTTTGCTAGAGAATCAAGGGCGGACTTCTAGTAAATAATAAACCAAGTGTCAATATTCTACCCGTGTACAGTAAAGTACCCAGGCCGCTTCGTCCACGGCAGTAATTCCCAACAACTATTAATTAGGAGCCCCGGGTCATCATCCCGTTGTAAGACAGCTGTCTACCCGAATTGCAGACCCTCCCTTACGTGTTGCAAATGACGGGAGGTTTTTTTGGACGACTGTTAGTCCAATATAAGCTCGACTTCTTTGTATTTAAGATATTATTATTTGGAATGAATTTATATATAAATATTGAATTAAAGAATAGAATGCAGATAAGGATATTTAAAGACGACAAATTAGACGATTTCATTAATGATTTATCAGATATATTACTTAGGTTAAGATTGAATTAAAAGTTGTGAAACGTTAGGCAATTTTAAATTAATTTCTTCGTTATCTTCTTCTCTTAATTCTTCGTTTCAGAATAGATATTTCTGAATGCAATACAAGTCTCACACAGTTTTTTTTTGCTTTGGGCGAATGTGAGATAGCAAGAAACTTTGTTAACAACATTTGTATAGTAATACGCCAGGTTTTACTGGCTATTTATTAAATGTAGTTTATATTACGTTCTAACTATTTACGGCTAGCTCAAGTGACAAATTAATTGTAATAAATAAATGGGCCATTTCTCTAATTTTGTGTAACTTTGAAAGTCGTCTGGCAATTTAGTTATTTACAAATTGTTACTAAATTCTCTAGTTTAATGAATAAATGGGACAAATGGAACTTTGGGGCTAACTTTACAAAGATATTAAATTCATTGATATTTGACCAAAAAATAACTTAAATAAAGTATTTTCCTTTATAATACAGTTGGCAAATAAATGTATCATAATAATTATGATTTATCAATGAGAAAACCCATGACCTCTGTATCTAATAGAAATTGAAATCTGTAGCTAAGGTTTATGTATTGGTATATTTTTAAAGATAAGCCATATAAAACAATTTTTTGTCTAAAATAGCTCATAAACCTATGCATCTTGCGAGAAAAACAAATATCTACATCCAATTACCTATTATGTTCAATAAAACTGAGGAGCGGAGGTAAAATTCTATAAATAAAGGTAATATTGAGCAATGTTTTACGACTCGAAACAATGTCTCCTGATCCTATCCCCTATCACCTTTGATGCTCACAAATTCGCAAAAACATATAGACGGTATCAGACGTACGTGTTATGATGTGGGGTCTACTATCAAAATGATGCGAGCTGTGAGGCGAAGGTGAAATCGTAGGGTATCTATTACAGAATTGGCGTTGATTGTTGATAGCTACGTATTGATAGCGTTGGTATTCGCAATTTTTTGAAAGATAAGTTAAATTCCATTGTAGTAATTTACTGCTGTGCTGTTATTTTATAACTTATTTAAATATCTAAATAAATGTTAAAACAAACTAATAAATTACTATTTAATACCTAAAATAACTTATATTCAACCGATTTCTACCAATAACAAACTAATTTGCGAGATATAATAGATTCACATTAAATGTACTATTGATTACATCTTGTACAGATGTCTCAAATCACGCCAACGCCAACAATTATTCACTCAACACGTTCGTTGTCATGTTGCATTCAGTTAAACCCTTAGCTACGAACATGATTGTCATGTAACAAAAAAGAGAAATTTATCGAACGATGTCGGTATAGAGGCCGACGCGTCGTCAGCTCTCCCGATTTCGCGAGAATTGCTTGTTTAACATATTTTTTTCGTTTCTGTCTCGTTGACGTTTAAGGTAACGACTTCGCACGCGTTATGTATTTGAATTGGATGTTGGCCCATTGTGATTGCTACCTTTTTATAACAACGTCTTTTCATATAGATTTTGTGAGAACACTCATTTTTGTCAAGTAAATGTAAAGTTGACATTGTTTGTATACAACATAGCTTAATGTGTATTAATAATAATATTTTTGTATATTCATGTTGCGGGACTTTAAAATCGTGCAGATTTTTATGTGACTGACTGACTAACAGCTCTCCGTAAACTGTGGTCGAATTGAAACTTTATTTAAATCATATATAAGTAGGACCTAAAATAAAAGTGAAAAACCTAACAATAAATATATATTAGCCAACTAGCTGCGCCCTGCGGCTTCGCCCACGTGAAAATTGGTATGTGTTTAATAATGTATTTCGGGAACCAGACCGATTTTCGGCATAAAAAGTATCCTATGTCTGTCTCTGGCACCGTATCTATGTAAAATTGGTTCCGCCGTTTAGGCGCTAGTGGTAACAAACACACACAAAATATCGCATTTATAACTCGCTCTACTTGTCAGCTTATTAGACACATTTTTTATAGGCAGTCTATAAAATAATTAAGTATGATATATTGCAGTTATTCAATTAACAGTACCGGACTTAACAGTATATGGCAAGTAGCGCACGAGGTAAATCATATTCAGAACGATTATTCATGACGGTGATCGCATAAATTATACTAAACTTAAGCAACCAAAATTCAGGCAGTTCAATGCTTAAGCTAATGGATTAGGTACTTCTATCTAATCACGCCATAGCTAGATTAAACTAGAGTATGTTATTTAATCTAGGTCTAATGTCAAAGCTGCACTGTCTATCTTGTTGGCTAAATGCCTAATACGATTTCAAACAATACCATTCCGTGGCTCGCTTACTCCGTCTACCAGCTACTTTTGCTCTTTTATTTATTACTTGCACACTGAACGTGCTCAACGCGAATTTGTTTTCATAATATTTCTCACAGGCACCGCTTCAGCGTTATGTGTTTCTCCCTCAAACAATATTCGACTGTATCACGTTGATATAAACGTGCAAATAGACTAAATTACTTCCAAAGTATGTACATTTGCCTCTTTATTTACTTTATTGCGACGTTTTATAATATTTTACGTTTTGTGCGATAAGGAGCAAGACGCTCAACCGTTACAAAGTGCTCCTTGTTTGAAATCACAAAGAGTTTTGCGCACAAAGTTTCATTAAGAACCACTTTTTAAGTATAATTTTGTGTAACACGAAAGGTATTATGATAACTGGTAAGTTTAACTATTACTTACTTTATAAAACTTTCGTTTTGTTATTGTATTTAGTCCTTCTGTTAGTGGTGTAGTTGCCCGCAAAGACTACGTCTAATTTTATCTCTTTTACCCAGTACAATTGAGAGAATGAAACACAATACGTCAAATAGTTTACCCTTTTCTGGAATCCTGTATGGATAAAGTTTCAAAAGTGATTTTCTTAGAAGTAAGACGATAGAAACAATACCTCTGCAGGATTGATTCAATCAGCTTAGTTACATAAAATATGACTTTGTTGCCTGTTGTATTTATCAAAATAGTTTTATTGTGCTGTTGATGATTGACGGTTTAAAATATACCTACATAGAAACCTTTACCACAGTTCACATGTTGCCTTTACCTTTTCGTAGCAATACGCTAATTGAGGCAGCCTGTAAAGCACTTTACAACATATAAACATATTTTTTCTTTACAACATAGAAAGCTGTAATTAATTACCTAGAGTTAAGTGTATTGCCTGTGCCACTTTGTATGCTACTTGAAATTGTAACTTACAAAAATGAAAATAACCTGGCGGTTACAAAGAGTGACCTGAGTTTTTTGCCAGTTCTTCTCATAGCTCTACTTTATCAGCAAACTGGCTGTAGGTTAATTAGCCAATTAACCTACATTTTGTAAATTTTAACGTTCATAAGTGTTAATTAAATTAACCTATATGAATAAATACATTTTCATTTCATTTTATTTCAATCCTGATCATAATGATTTAGCCTCCATTGTGAAAATCATTATTTTTTTAAAACATCATACTTACATGCTTGTCATCCAGTACTAAATACTAAGGTACTTACCTTGCTTGCGCTTGTCACCCAAACCGTTACTGATACAGAAGTATATACAGGTAAATATATTATTTCATTGTACTCGTATTTGACATAAACAGGCAAAATGAAAATAAATTGTATTCAGAGAATGTTTTGGAAATATAAATGAATAATGGTTTATATTATTGTCTAGACGGACCTTAAACTTGCACCTGTCGTTTTCAACGATTCTCTTTGCAAAACTTTTCTTTTTCATTGAAAGTTTCCAAATCTTTGCGGCTATTATTGTTTCCGAATGCCAAAACTTCCCTTGTAAGTAATACAATAAAATTTTAACATTGGAAAGTATTGTTATGGTTCATTGCTTGATGTTTCTATTGTTTTTATTGTTGTGCGTAATATTATTATCGCGTCTCTAAGTTGTATAATATGTAATAGTGATTTCTCCTTTTTTGCGTGGAAAATGCATTTTGCATACACACCTGCCTGCTGCGGGTTAGCGGGCAGCAGTTATGTCGGGCTTGCCGACCGCACAGGCGGCCGGCATACCGACTAAAAACCACGGTGTTTCTCCAGACGCCCTGAGTGTCGAGGTCACAGGAGACGCTAGCCGTCCCTCATGAGAGCTGTCTCGAGCCTGTATTGTCGAGCGACGACTGCCCAATCGTCACCCAAAGGCCAGCACCCAGCAGCAAGAGCACGCTGGGCGCAGCTAGCCAGACCCTCCCGGCCATGTAATTTTTTATAGAGGTTTTGTTCTTCGCGGCCCTTCCCCCGAAAAGTTTATATGTAGATACATACTCGTATATGTATGATAAGCTGAGAATTTCAAATAATTGTATTCTTAAGATATGTGCAAAATAAAGATTAAGACAAAGCAGGTCATTAATGTATTATATCTGTGAGTTTGCTGGTCATATACATTCTAAACAAATTTCTTTTGAGAAAAAAAAATTTAGTACGTATTTCTAAAACGAATCAGTCATTTAATGAAAATGTGGCCTTTTTAATGGTTGCATAATCTCACTGATCTTTTAACAAGCACTTAATTCAATTATCTACGAAACATTATCAAAACGGTGTAACGTTTTCCTATTAACTTCATCTAACAATGAAAGGATTGGCAGGCGCGGTTGCCTAACAATAGAACTCAAACATCCAAAGGCTTATGTCGGTCGATTGCGTATGAATAATAATTTCGGGAATAAACACGAAATTATTTCAAAGAAGCTCAACGACAGTTCTCGAATTAAGCAATTCGATTTTAGATGTACCTTGTAAAAGTGCAGCTAAGTAATCAGTAATTGGTAAATAGGATGTACGGAGGTCCTTGAAGAACCCTTGGTTTGACTACAGTGGAGACTATGTTTCCTAGATCAGTTTACTTTATACAATGTAGCAAGACGCAAATAATGCTTCTTGTTGCATGCAAACATAGCTTATGATAATAATCGCTTTTGTCACCCAAAGAGCATGCTTGTTAACAGTGGCGTAGCGTGCCTTGGAAGTGCCCTGTATCAAAATTAGTAAGGAGGCCCAAATGAAAGATAAAGATTTCTCACAAAATAAAACACAAATGCTTGCATTAAATTTAAATAAATATTTATTGATTACAAGTTATCAATTTCTCTAGAAATTGGGATAGCCAAATAATTTAAATTAAATATACACTTTTCTTGCCTTTTTTTGTACTTTTTTGTTCTCTTGCTTGCCTCCGTAAGCAAGAGATTAAGTG
This sequence comes from Parascotia fuliginaria, assembly GCA_963082885.1. Classification (NCBI taxonomy): domain Eukaryota; kingdom Metazoa; phylum Arthropoda; class Insecta; order Lepidoptera; family Erebidae; genus Parascotia; species Parascotia fuliginaria. Next base: position 15,662,774 of record OY720172.1, read on the forward strand.
AAATTGTGGATAACATTTCACTAATTTTTGCTAAGTCGGTATCATTGATACGGCGGTAACTACGCCCCTGCTTGTTAACCACTTAAGTAGTACAAAGAATTAAATCACACCTAAATGAAGTAATCAACAAGCCCATAATAAACTAATTATAATAAAAATGGTAGATTATTTTTAAACTCAAACGTGCGTGTTAGCAATTTATTTTTTCATTAACACTATATAACTCAAAATACAATCTCAATCTTCTGTAAACAGCAAAAAATAAATTTAGTAGGATGACGGCCGAGCTGCTTACTTCCTATAAATTCCACTGAAAATATGAACGGTGTCGCAGTATTTCAAAAGGCTATTAGTTATTAAACAATTATGCACACAGTATGGAAGCTTTAGGTGGCTTAAGACCTCGTTTATGAAAAGAATTTAATAATAATGCGGCATTATTATTCTTGCGATATCGTTAGTTGGCTACAGTGGAGGCGTTATTTATACTGTTCTACTCTTTTATTAAGCTTAATAAAATGTTCTTTCACTGAGAATTTGTATGAATCACGTTCCAATTTTATAAAGAAATGCCAACCGGGCAAAGAACGGCGTCGACGTTTAGAAAATGTTTGCTCATTTAAGAGATCCAGTTTCGATGTACCAACACTGAACGCTCGCCAAGACAGCCCAAGACAACGTTGACGCGAAACTAAAACAACTTGAGCACAAACAAGAAACGGCCTTGCCAAAGATCCTTGTCAACTGGATTAATTCTGTTAAACAAACCCCGTCAAGTAAATGCTTGCAGGTTGAGGTAGATAAGGGCTCCGGAAATTGCCTTAGAGTAGAAACCGAGTGGCCATTGCCAGTGGCACAGGGCAAGTGGTTGATGGATGGCTTGCTCGCATGACCAAGTAATTGTTACTTGAGGTCCGCTTGCCGCCCCCTGTAGGCTCGCGTGCCAACACTCGCCTTTCTTTAAAACATAATCTGTGGACTTTTTATTGTAACAGCTTTAAGTGAGACTTAAAGTGACTGTTTACAGTCAAATGAAAGGAGGTGGAGACGTTTTAATAGGCCGTAATAATAGAAATTGGTTTGCATGTGGACACTAACAGTAGTTTTAATAACACAGTCGTGCAGAATTATATTTTTCTATTTGCTGTATCATAGGTATCAATGTAAAGGCACAAAATAGTGGTAATCAAATATAGTTCAGAGACAAATAGCAACACAAAATATGTTGCAACTTAGTATTATTCTCTTTATTTATATAATTTTCTTATTAATTACATTTTTAAACAGGTATATATTTATATAAAACAAAAAATACACATTTAAAAATATAAAAAATAGATTACCACCGGCAACGAGACTAGAGTCCAAGCTACCGGCGGTTAGGGTTTCAGAGAGAGGAACCTCCTAACAATACGTGCCGTGTCGAGAAGCACTGCCTTCTGGATCTGGCCCTTGACCCATCCACCTAATGCGAGCCTCTTTAGGTGTTGGTCGAGGCTCTTTGCTATTAAACCATTTACAGTAATGACTATCGGCACAATGACAGCAGAATCCACATCCCACATGTCAACAATCTCATGGGCTAAATCAAGATATTTTATTTGCTTGTCTTTCTCAGCCTTCATGAGATTCTCGTCATGAGGGACGGTAATATCAACTATCATTGCAAGGCGTTCAGATCGATCCACCACCACAATGTCAGGCTTGTTAGCTATAATAGTCCTGTCTGTGATGATGGAGCGATCCCAGTACAATGTCGCGCGACCATTCTCGAGAACTGGCTCTGGGTCGTACCTGTAGTACGGCACCTCGACATCCAAAAGATTGTATCGCAGAGCTATTTGCTGGTGGATGATCCTGGCTACTTGGTTATGTCTGTGCAAGTACACTCCGTTAGCAAGACGCGAACAGCCAGAAACAATATGCCTGAGGGATTCACCAGGGCGATGACATGCCCGACATATGTCAGTAGTGCCATCCCTCAAGATATATTTCCGGTAGTTGTTCGTCATGATAACTTCGTCAGCAATTGCACAAACAAACCCTTCGGTTTCTCCAAACACATCGCCGAAGCGTAGCCAGGCAACGGAGGCAGCATGGTCTATATCAGGCCCATGTAAGGCCCGATAGAACCGTCCGTGAAGCTCCTTGCTCTGCCATATCATTCTACGGTCGTCTATAGTGAGTACCACAGGCCTACGCCAGCTCTCCTTAGCCAGGGCTAGCGGAGTAAGTCCACTATCCACTGCAACCATATCACGATGCACACCCTCGCTCATCTTGAGAAAATAGTCTCTAAGGTTGCATATCTCACGATTGTGGAGGGTTTTGGCGTTTAGAAATCCACGGCCTCCACATTTTCGCGGGATATACAACCTCATAACGGATGAACGCGGATGGTGCATACGAAATACGGTTAACAATGTGCGGACTTGCCTATCCAGGGCATCCAATTCGGTCTGTGTCCACTTGAGTATGCCGAAGGAATACACAAGAAGAGGCATGACCCAACCATTACAGGCGCGCACCTTGTTGCCGCCTGACAAGTGACTTTTTAATACTTTTTTAAGGCGGCTGAAAAAGCGCTCCTGTAATGATTGTTTCATATCTGTCTCTTTAATGCCCAATGACTGCGACATACCCAAGTATTTATAGGCGTCAGCGATTAGAAGTGACCTAAGATGAGTAGAATCAGATAGTTGAATTCCATCAGATTCTACTACCCTGCCTCGCTTTACATGCATGATTGCACACTTGTCCACTCCGAAAGCCATGTTGATAGATTTACTAAAGTCTTCAGTTAACTTCAGTTACTCTTTCAGCTGGGGTTCAGTTGGCGCAAATAACTTAAGATCATCCATATATAGCAGGTGGGATATTATCTGATCACCTCTACGCAACCTATAACCTAACCCTGAACTCTCCAGTATTGAGCTAAGAGGGTTCAGTGCTAGGCAAAACCATAAGGGACTCAGACTGTCACCCTGGAAGATACCCCGCCTAATCCATAACGGTTCGCTAAAACCCGGGGTTTGTCGACATCCTGGATAGATAAGAACTGTTTTCCATTGCCGCATGCATGCCTCCAAGAAGGTGCGTATTGTAGGGTCTACTTTATATAACTCCAGCACCCTCAGGAGCCATGAATGCGGCACGGAATCAAATGCCTTCTTATAATCTATCCTTTCGGTTGCGGCGAACCTGCTGGCTAATGGTCGCATCGATAAGGAGGAGCTCCTTAGTACCATGGGCCCCTTTCCTACATCCATTCTGAAAGATAGACATAGCTGAATTAAATTCTAAATGCTTAGTAATTTTGGTTCGCAGAATGGACGTAAGAAGTTTATAGACCGATGGTAAACACGTAATCGGTCTATAATTACCGGGTTCCGTAGTACAACCTGTCTTATAGAGATAAGACAGGTTGTACTATATATATGTTATACTGTACAGATAAGATCTCTTAGTATTATTATTATTATATTATTAACAAAATACATAAATTTTAGTGATTAATCAAACATTTTGATTAAACCTGTGATACATTACTTAGTGGCGATTATTTTGGATGTATTTACTGAGCGAGTATAAGCTTGATAAATGTGCCAGCGTTATTCACAATAGTAGAAACACGAGAAACACAAATAGGCCGTCGATGTAGCGATTGTCAGTATAGTTTGTTTTTGATTTCACTCAACAAAGCGAACCGTGTTGGATGCGATGCGCGCCTGTCGCAGCATTTGTGACACATCGCTGCTTTTCTGTTGAGCTAATAAATTCTACGATAACTTCTAATTTATTATTCACAATTTCACTTATAAAAAACAATCAATGTCTCTCAAGTTAAAATTGATAAACTAAAGTGACGAGAAAGGGTTCGGTACCGTGAAGAAACCCAAAAGTTTTTAATTATTAATTATCGGCATATCTATTTTCTTTGACGTACTTTGTTTAACCTCTATAACTAAGTTAAAGACTGAAGTTCTAAATAAAGAAGTTAGAGTTATTGTTAGTTTCATTATAAAAATAATGAAGATTACTCGGTGCTTGACTGCCAAGTTCTTTAACTATGTCTATCAATAATATTTGTTAAATCATATATATATACCTACCTTTTTGAAACTTTGAAGAAACCATTTCTCTATTGTTATTAATTATTTTGTAACATTTCAGCCACTAAAATAAACGTTTTATTAGCACTCAGAGAAATATGTTTTAAAATTAAGTTATTTATTCGATAGTATTAATCTAAGTATCTCAAGAGCAATCAAAATCTGTCGTAGACATTTACAATACGACAAAATTAAATAAACAAATTAAAAATGAATGTTAAATCCGTCTCCACAGAATAACAGCTGAACGCTGCAGTGATTGCACACGATTACCTTTCGTCCAGTAGAGCTCATAGGCGAATGCTTAACAGTACGTAACCGATGTTTACACGATTATTGTGCATCACTGATTTAATGGGTTTTTATCCTACAGAATTTATTGGCAAATTTCCATTACTCTTTTAGCCATACATATTCTGATTGTTCAGAGTGGTTTGATACGTAATAACCAAACTCTATCGAAATCGTGTTCCTTAATTTTCTCTCGTAGTTTTGAATGTCAATTCTCTTCCCAACTTTGAATGTAAGTCGCATACAAAAACGCATTTTTTAAATTATTTATTTTACATAAATGTTAAACATTGTGATTACTTAATCGTAATTTTATAAACTAATACAGGTTAAGGTTTATGTGCAAGCAAATGATTATCCCTTTTAACGAGTTACCTTAAATGCAAGAACCCAGCAAGGATGTACTTTTTAACTAGATATAGGAGTTCTGCAACTCGGATAGAGAAATAATATTTTTGAATTTCATGGTGTACACGACGCACTCAGGTTTACCCTTTTCGTAGCCTGGGACATTGTCTCAATTGTATAAAGCATACCTACAATTTATATCTAGTCTATGTTAAAATGTAGTATTTTGAATACTAAAGAATAATATTAAGGGGAAATTAATATAAGCATAACAAAAGACGTGCCAATTACGTATTAATGCAATAGTCCCATTTTCTTAGTCCAGCATCTATAAACTTTCAATACAACTAAACAAAATTGAGAGATGTTGGCAGATTACTACTGGCGTCTCGTATGTTTTATTCATAGTTGTCTGTACGCATTACGAGAACCATATATCAAGGAATGACTTCCCCTTTTAGCAACAATATGTATGCTACGTAAGTTAGTTGTGATTATTTTGAACGGATAACATCTGATTTGTTTAACAGAATAATAACAAAATATTCTTAATAAGAATAAGAATACATTTAGTCTATAGTGAATTATACATTATAGAAATAAATATAATAACTACTATAACTTTCTATAGCTAACTGCCTATTGCCCGTTATTACTAACTAGCTTTCTGCGACGCGGTTTCACCCACGTCTTTGCTTACTGCTCTGCTCCCGTCGCCAGTAGCGTGATGTTATATAGCCTATAACTTTCCTCGAAAACTGAATTTTTAGATCCGACGGGTAGTTTCAGAGATTAGCGCGTTCAAACAAACAAACTCTTCCGTTTTATATAATAGCATAGATAAATAAAAATATTATTATTAGTAACCGAAAGAATCAATAAAATATGTACCTATTTGAAATAGCAAAAATAGGTTAATTCACTTGGTTTTTCGATAAAGATTTAGTAATAATTTACTCTACTACCGGGAAAGTGTGAGTTTGACTTGCGTACCTGTTTTCGTACAATCTTGAATAAATGTAGTTTGTCTACCTTGGGAATTCTTGAAGAATGGGGAAGTCAAGAAGATTTTTGTGCGGTTTTCCAAGTAGGTACTAATATAACTCTGACAAGAAGATAAACAACTCTGCAGTTTACAAAATGTTCTGGCATAGGTATATCCATGTACGACGGTATTGATTTTGTAACTGCGAAGGAACCCGTTGCTTTTTTAATTCTAAAAACCGGTCAAGTACTCGCACCACTGAAGGTTTCGTAGAAACTTGTAGTCACACATTGATTTTTCCAAAGCTATAAAAAGTTTACAAGAGTTTTCGGATAAATTTTAGGGCGTCTTCCACGCGTTACTGAGAAAATGATTGACAGTCAGACTTGCAGACAGATGGACAGAGAGACGGACAACAAAGTGATCCTATTAGGGTTCTATTTTGCCTCTTGAGGTAGCGATCCTTAAAAGTAAAGATGCCTACCATAAATACTAAAGATATCAATTGATTGTAGATAAACTTTTACTGTTACCCATGCTGGTATCAAAAAATAATAAAAATCTGTATAAAATAATAATTGTCAAATATAACGTTTTCCTCATCTTATTTCACTCATAAACTATTCCACTTATATAGGATAATTACCGCAAGCTTATCCAGGTTAAATGCTACTTTGCTTGTCCACATTATGGCTTAGATTAAGTGGTATTAGATTAAGACCTCAAAATGTAGGACTACAACTTTTTGCTTAAAAACAATAAAGCACCTTTTACAACTAATGCAAACTTAGCGTGAGACCAAAGCTTTTGTATTACATTTTTCATTGTGCAGTTTGCTGCAGGTAAAGATTGATATGAAAATATGTATAAAATGTTATGCAGTGATAAATGAGGAAGTTTCTTTAACAAAAGTAGCAAAAACACGATAAATACCTTACGCGAAACGTAAGAAAATGAGAAAGTCTGATAATATATAATAGAATTTCATGGTAACTTAAAGATATATTACCGTACCGTTACATAATTGCTCTGTTCTTAGAACGCACAATCAAATTTAAAATGTTCACTAAAAAGTAATACTTTCATCACTTTTTGTTTCTCACGGCTTCAGCGTAACTTTTTGTCTCAGACACCGCTTTGATCAGAACGCAATAATACAGAAGTACATCAAAAAAAAAACAATTTAAATCCGTATCGGCTTCCGCGGCACAACGATAAAGAAACCCGTATACAGCAGACTATCGTGCGATGTTTCTGTACGTATTAATCACAAGTTTGCGCCACGAGTGATAAATTAAACCAAAGCCTTATATTTAGGGTTGCGCAACCACAGATTTTCCTTAGCCCCATAATTTTTTCGTCTGATTAATTTTATTGTTGGCAACATAGTTCTCCGAGAGAACATGGAGTGTTTTTGTGATACGTTGGTGAAATATAATAGTAATGTTCGGTTCTTCTGGCATCTGAGAGAATCGTTGCTCGCGTTCGGTTGGTTGCTAATTTGGGTTAGAGGTTTAATGTTTTGTGTTTATGGTTTTATTGATTTCTATTTTCAATGCAATTGTTGCCATGTACGTCTTAAAGATAAAAGTAAAAAAGTAAATAAAGTATAATAGAAGTTATATCTATAGGCATGATCATGTCAACAAAAATATTGTACCTACCTATTCTAGCGTCGTGATAATGGAGGTAAGTAACTTAAATTTATTTTACGTATGAAAAAGCCCACTGCATACTTGTACCCCATTGTTTGGTGACCTAAAACATTTCCAAATATTTTGTCGCGGTACCTGCTAAAACATTCGAAATTTTATACGACATTTCAGATTGCAGTAAATCGTCCAGGTCTTTAATTAAAAAAAATGTGCTATAAAATATATTTTTTACAGCTTTTGGTATGACTTTAAAATTGGCACATAATAACCATACAACGGTTTACTGGATTACTTGCTGCCACTATAAATACAAACAAATGCAGTTTTCAAATCGTCATACCTACTACTGAAAATGCAACCAAAGAGATTTGATTTTGCCGTAGGCGCAATGTCCAAACCGCATCGAGAAACACAGCCTGTGTTCTAATTTTTGTTATTATGCTATTTAATTATTATAATTAAATCTGACCAATATTAAACGACAAAACACATGATCATGAACCTTTGAAAATTCACAAAGATCGTAAAATTACAACCCTATTTATATCACAAACGTGTGATCTAAACGCCGCGTTTTTGGTACGCCCGCTTAATAGCAGCGTTTTATCATCAATCAAGATGATACTGACTTCTATTTATTTTATTTTAACAATAAATAAAACAGTATTTGTCTTATTAATAATAATATTTGCGTATAATAATATTACCTATTTAGTTCATAAAATGTAGGGTCGGTTTAGGTTATACAAAAAGTATTATTGAGTTTTCTGCTAAGAAAAGCTTACATTACTTAAATTTAGAATAAGGCCCAGCACCTATAAGTATATATGTAGGTATATTTAATACTTTCTTAACTATGGAGCAAGCCTTCGGAGGTAAGGATGATACGAAGATTTTATCGCCTGTGGCAATCCACTGTGACTCTTTTTTACCAGTCATGGACATGGTTTTAATGGTGTTAACATTTTTAACAAAAAAAGTGCCACTCTTCGGTAAAGGATAGTTCAGATATGTATAGGCTAACGACTATCCCTGTCAGAAGTACATCATAAGTTATCAAAATATAAAACTAATTTATTGTGATAATGATGGCAATAATTCTCACTAACTTAAATAACATAAAATTGAAGTAAATATTTTTTATTACATTCACAATGCAGAGTCGTCAGCCGCCTGGTAGGTAGAGCCGCAGAATGGGATGAGACATTTTACGATAAACTTATTCATAAGTTATTTTATATTTTGTTTCTTAAAATAATTTACAAACTAAATAGATAAAAAAGTCGTAATGGTTTAGTAGATAAGTTACCCGTTTCGTAAACACGAGGTCGTGGGTTCAAAGCCGGGCTAGTACAATGTGACTATTCAAATCATTTATGTGCTTTCTAAGTTTATCTTGGACATTTCTGACTAACGGTGAAGAAAAACATCGTGAGGAAACCTGGATTTATAAGGAAGTCTGAAATCGCCAATCTGTCTTGAGCAAGCATGGCGATCAATGCTCATGCCTTCTCTGTATGGGAAGAGGCCTTTCCTTTTTCAGTGGGATATTAACGGGCCGATATGGTGAGATAAAATATAATATAATAATATAATAATAATATAATAATATTCTACCACATTCACACAGCGCCGTCTAGTCCCAAGTTAAGCAATTATATTTGCTTGTGTTATGGGATAAAATATATTTTTGAATTTTGAGCGTCTTCAAAAATACCCATTCTAAACGCAGTTCAGATTGCAGAAAATGGTCTCAGCAACCAAATACAATATTTTTCGTAAATAAAAATCTGAGCTACAAGTAATGTTTCTAATGTCAATAATAAGTAGCGAACTTTACTAACCGTTGTAAGTTGTAATTTCGTCTGAAATATCTGTACATAAATAAAATTTCAGCATTTCAACATATTTCATAATGAAGTTATTTATATTAGTTAACATTTGTTTGATTAATATTTTTCTCGATTTCAAAAGTAATTCAAGTGCATCTAAAACAATTCCATTCGTAATTAACATCAAAAGCTGTACCTACATGTGTGATTTTGCTAACCGAAAATAGAACAATATCCTATTCGTAACACAATCTGGAGTACAATAAGACAGGAACTGACCATTGGCTTGCACTTGCATCATCTGCCGCGGTATTGAAAATGTAATAAAGCAACCCAGATACACGTACCATACTCGTAAATCCCGTTGCAGCTGCTTGCTAGATAGATTGTTAAGTTCCTTTTGTGTTGGCTTATCTGTGTGTTTCATTTTTGAACTGTACAGTAATAAATTATTGTTATACGTCAGTGACTCGGGTTGATCTCCTTACGTTGTTCGCCTATCTCGGTCAGCATCAGGTAGCCTGACTGACTGACGCAAGAACGGCTATCATCGTAACATGTGAAGGGATAGCTGAGTGTCTGTGGAACCATTGCGTTAAGGATGTGGGCAGCGAGCCCTAAAAAAATAAAAAAAAACTGACGTAATACAATTCGTACTTACCTGCATTTCTATAGCTCGAGATGACGTGTTTTCTCATTGAAGATGGAGTAAGTTATTGAATGCTTCATCTTTTGGTGTCTTGGGTCAAATCTTCGTTTGTACTTTTGCTGCAGTTAATAAATGACAAATTAGAAAATGATTTGTTAATTTCTACAGGAAATAATTAAATTAAACAATTTATGAAGCAATCAAATTCAATACTGTGCGCAAGGAGTTATTCGGAGTCAATAACTTATCAATTTACGTTATGAACGACTTTGATCTTGAGTTACAATTAATTTAGATTATTTATTACTTGCATGATATTACTTATTTATTTAATTTTTTAATATAGTTGTTACTGCTTAGTAAACCTAAAAATGGAATAAATACTCAACGTCAGGTATAATATAATCGGATATGAGTGTGTCTAGATTATTTTGCACAATGAAACATTACCATTGTGTAGCAACCCCTATAACTACTATCGAAATAATCCATACTTTCATACTATATTACCATACTTTATCAAAAATTCTGTCTGTCTCCCTGTCTGTCTGTTACGCTTTCAACCACAGAACCGATTTTAATGAAATCTATATATAAGCATAGGGATAGACTAGACTTTGAGGAACAACATATGCGCTATTTATCGCGAAAAAATGGCTTGAAGGGGTTGAAATAAAGAATGAAACTTTGTATGAAAAACCGTCAATTCACAAATCGGTTATAGATATAGCAGTGTATTTTATATTAGCGATAAACCGAGATTCACGCGAGTGGAGCTGCGGGCAACAGCTAGTTTCTTATAATTTTACCAGGTTTTGTATGCGTGATCGTTTAGGTACTGTTGATATGAGAAGTAGTTTATGGTTTTCTTTGAGTGCAATTTAATGTAACATTTCTACGTTAGTAAATGAAAATAGGTACTTACTGTCATCATTAGTCTCATGATAACACAAATTAATTGTCCTAAATAGTAGGGATATTAACGACGGTCACCACTTACCATTTAGTACCTAATCCGCAGACTTGTCGGTCAGCATTAAAAGAACCTTACACATACTCTACCATCTTTTACACAAAGACGACTTTAACACTATAAACAGTAGAAATAATGCACTTATATAATTATTATAATAGAAATGCACTTAAGTTAATTGTACGTAAACTGCTACAGAAAACTATGACGTAATTTCACAGTAAGATAAAACCGAGTCCATTTCCAAAATGAAGAACATGCAGTTGTGTAATAGTGTTATCGTGTTAATGTAGCTTAATTGAAAAATAAAATACATGCACCCTCAAATGTCAGGAACCCTCGAAATATGCACGCCACCCGTCAACGTGTCATGTCACTCTAGCGATTTCAAAAATAAAGAATATTACTTTTATATGAGGTAACGTTCATACGTTCATTCTTTCGCAAATCTAATGCAATGCAATGGCAATGTGAAAATTATTAGTTACAAAGTAGTACTTATATTTAAATGCTACTATGTAACTGCTTTAAATGGTTCCTGGTAAATGGTAGCTATTTTATATTGAACATTGTTGTGTTGCTCGTACTTGAACTTCTTGTAATTGTTGATTTCTTGATAAGATTTTATAGAAATGTGAATAACTTTTATTAATTTTGAGAAATATTCAATCTTTTAAAATTTTTACAAATGGATGTTCAAAATTTTAAACTAGTTAAATGCTAATATTTTACAATTGCAGTACGAGTAGATAATAGTTCTGTAACTGAATACGTTGCTTTAAATAATGTTTTAACAATTTTAGTACGTGTCGAGGTTAAAAACTTTTTGAAGTTGAGTCTTCATTGAGATATTTTTTACATAGATAAGAACTGGCACAAGAATAGTTTATCTACAATATAAAACCTAAAGATTGCTATAAAAATAAGTATTACCTACTGACGATCATGGTTGGTAGGTAGCTTTTTCATTCGTCTAGCATGGTTCGCTTCCTGAGTCAATTTCTTAAACGTACATGTAAGCCAAAGACGATATACTCATTGAAGTAATCTCTTGAGTTCAAGAAAGGCATTGCAGCAGAAAATAATAATTATCTATTGCTGTTTTTATCGAGAGTCATGACATGTTCTTCTTCAAACGAGGTTAACTGCCACTAGCCTGTCTGCTACTGTAGGTAAAAAAAGAAAAGATTAAAATTCTGAGTAATAAAGAACAAAGAATAAAGTACTCAACAAAATAATATGAAATCAACCTATTCTTGAAATTGCACAGGTCAACGTTCTAAAATACAAAGCTCAACTAACCACTAATAATTTCTTGAAAACAATGACACCCATAATGTAATTTATTAACGAAGAACTCTGCACCTGTTTCTCGTTCAATTATTCATACTTCAATAGCTAAAAGTAATAGTATCGTATTAATTTGCTTTAATATTTAACTAATAGGAAGTAGGTACGCTTTGGAACGTGCACTATTAATAGTAAGGTATGTACTCGCGAACATAATTATTTAATACGTATGCAAATGACTTCATTGCCAAACAATGTTTAAAGTTGTACAGGCAAGCACAGTGCTATATGTAATTTGTATTAATAATGCTCTATATGAAGATTTTTGGTACTTTATTTTGTGTTTGTTATGTTGATAAAAAATTACAGGAATCGTTTATTGTCATCGCTAATTTAGTGTATTATTTATATTACAATTTACACTCTTCACTAGTGACTCACTCCGCCTGATTTGGTCCTGGTACTCAGAGTGCACAAGCCATTTTCAGCTGGTAAATGATTCCGCTCTGCCAGTGAGGTCCAGTAGCAGTGAATCGTTTTAAACTGCTTGCATGGTGGCTCCAACTATGGCAACTTTGCGAGTTTTCCCGCCCCGATCACACTTAGAAGGAATCACACATGTGTTGCTAAGGAGTTTCAGGTTTTAATTGTGCGACATGTGTGAAGTATTAAAACGTTTAGTTCGAGACCGTTGAGATTCCATTGTGAAAGGGTACTTTAGTCTCTCCATATAACATAGTTATTTTCTATATATCATATATCTTCTCTCTCTCTTCTCGTATATCTTCATTAAAATTGTATGTTAACTTTTCGGCAAACAAAGAGTAAAAGTCGGAGTTTATATTTTAGAAATATAGAAATTTATATTTTTGGAAAATTATGATGACGACTACACAATGAATAAGTTTTCTTTGTTTGTCATACCAATATATATAGCCGTCACTGTGCTACTTATGTTCTTGGGTGTACTCGTACAACAGTAAATCGCGTGCTATTCTCCCTCTCATGTAACACGGCGTTTACTTTCCGTGATACAAACAAAATATTGCAAAACGCAATAATTTGCATTACACTTGCCCAGGCAAGGGCGGAACGGGTCTTGTCATTAATAATAGAGTAAAGTTAGAGGGCGTTCCCGCCCTTACGCCGGGGTTAATAACCCTTGTTAAACAGAGGTAGTCTAGATTCATTTTCTGCTACAATGACTAGTGCATATTTACGTAAACTTTTTACATTACCAGGTAAGTGGCTTTCATATAAAATTACATATAAGCTTAAAGCGTTTCATGGTAGACGAAATGGGAGCAGTTTTATTTTATTTTGTACTCGTACTTTTCTGTGAAAGTAAGTAGTTTTTTATTCGTATCGTGGTACTTCAGCTTAACTCAATAACATAATAAGGTAAAGTATAATAGCAGAAAACCAGACATTAGGATAGATACTATTTAATTTTGTCCTAACGTTAAATTAACCTTAATAAGCACTACATTGAAAGCAGTAGCGACTGTGTTTTTCATATACTAGCTTCAAAATTTGTACAAAACATATGAGTTATACAGAAGTTCCTAATTAAAAGGAATCCTGCATTAAACTGAACTAATGAGTATTGTCTTCTCTGTATGAGAACAGGCCTTTCCCTGTAGTGAGATAATAACGGGCTGATATGAATGAGTAATAATAATTATAAAAGTCCCAGTCATGATCTAATTTATAAACGTTTGGGGATTCAAAACCGGACGAGTATTTTAAAATTCATCTTAAAAATTACTAACTTACTATGGAGGAACTGAATCTTCTCTGTATAAGAAGTTTTTACCCAGTAGAAATATATTTAGCTGCCACAATATCTGCTGCGAAAATATAAAACATTTTTGTCTGTATAAAACATATGTTTAACAGCAATCGTCAAGTAACTTCAAACTCAGATATATTACTTAAAACGTCCATTCGCTTCCGAGAGTTTTCTCTAATATCATTCGGACGAGAAACTCGTATTAAACCCAAGAAGAAATTAGTGATTGTGGGCTATAATTCATTTCAAGCTTGTTGGCGGCTGGCGGACAGTGGTCGCAGTCCGTGAAATTGGACGAACATTATTTTTAAAATATTCCGCCCATCAACACTCACCGTCATGTTAAGCTGCTTTTATTGGGATTTAGATAAAGGGTATGTATTTAATAATAAGTAAAGATAACAGGCAAAATATTTGAATAACAGCCAGTTGTTTAAACTAGGTACATACATTATATTCAGGTTGTTATTCCTAAAGGTAGGTAAGTAGGCAGAGGTGAATTATAAATACTCAACTCAACTCAGTTGGAGGTCTCATCATCATCATATCAGTCAAAAGTCGTCCACTGCTGGACATAGTCTTCCCCCAATTTTGCCACCTCGGCGGGTTGTTCACCGACCTCATCCATTGGATGCCCGCCATCCTTATAAGGTCGTCGGTCCATCTTGCAGGTACCATGTAACTGCCCATTATTCCTGTTAGGTAATAATCTCACAGTTTTCAGACATCTGTGTCTAAATCACGACGGGCTGGAAATGTTTACTATTATATAAAGCGGAAGAGTTAGTTTGTTTGAACTCGCTTATCTCTGGAACTACCTAAAAATTTTTTTTTGCTCATAATAGCCCAGTTCTCGAGAAAGGTTATATATAGGCTATGTAACATCACACTACTGTCGACGGGAGCAGCGTAGTAAGCAAATACCCGGGTGAAACCGCGCCGCAGAAGGCTAGTTAACAATAAAATTTAAGGGAATGCTATGAAGTAGATAGCATTACAAAACCGGGACTGAACAAATTTGTAAGCCGATTAGTTCAACCTAAACAACTGACAAAATTAATCTGAACAACATTACTGTTGACACGTGAAACGCATTAAACGAATAGCAAAAGTGTTCGTAAATAAAATGCTATCTACATCCAACCATTTGAAAGTAGAATAAGGATTTTATTTGTTTTGTAAAAACAATATAGCATCAATGTGTAAAATATAAAATCCTCAAACCAAACATTTTTCTAAACTCAAAGCTTATCTTTTTGTAACGTATCAAATAAAATTCAAATCCTATTAATATTATTAATGCGAATGTTTGTGTGTGTGTGTGTGTGTTTGTTACCACTCAGCGCCTAAACAGCTGAATCGATTTCGATGAAAATTGGTGTGAAGATAGATTCGGTGCCGGAGATGGACATAGGCTTTACTTACTTACTTTTTATGCCAAAAATTCGTCTGGTCCCCGACAACAAATATTTTACGCGCGCTTAGTTTATAGTAAAATGTTATGAAAATTAAACAAAAAAATATATAGCTAGAGGTAGTAGGTACATGTTATCTTAAACTGATTAAATTACGTGCTCTAAATAAATCGCTTTTTATGACAATGGGACTAAACCTTATACTCTTCTACTTTTCTATAGCTACTTATCACTATTCTCGTAGATGTAGTATAAAATAAAGAAGTTTGTCATTGTCTAAACTTAAATCAACTAAAATATTTAAAAAAGACAGCTAAATTTCATTGAAAATAATATTTTTTGCTATTTAGTTAACAATTTAGTTCTATTAATAATTGTCACGGCTCAATTATCAAGTAAAACCTTATTTTAATTTAGGGAAGTGCCAGACGGCGACTATTATGAAAGGAGGGTTGAATGGAAGTACCTTTTATTGTGTCTCGAACTTTGCTCACGGTCTATTAGGTCAAGTATAATATTATTACCTTTCCATCATTGATAGAAGTTTTGTAAATTGATTTTAAAATGCTTTAAAATTATTTGTTTATTTGCATTTATAAGATATTTTTTTTTTGTATCTTCAGTTTTGAAAAGTTTATTTAAAATAGGACGAGACGGCTGAAACTATTTTTTAATCTTATTTATCTGCTTCATGGTAAGCAGTCAGGATCCATAAGCCATCGTGATCAGCTGCTGGTGCAGTAGCCTCCACTGTGACGAATTTGGAGATACTTTCACGCCCCGCTTAAAAGACACACGATGAAAATTGAAAGGAGAGAGAAGGCAAAGATCCAGAAACTTCTGTTTTGAACCGGTACTTTGAAAGATCTGTTGTAAACCACAAACAGTTTACAGTTCGTACTAATACCCGTTCTGAGTTACAAAAGTTTCATAGTTATAACAATCTCTTTCAAAACTATCTTGAAAAGTATGAATAATAAAATCCAAATGACTACTTGATGTGACATGCTTAGCGCAGATAAGTTTTTATTACAGCTTTTGATGAGTTAAAAACATCCAACTTAAAATTCATATTTAAACTACGAACCGTGAGTCTTTCATACTTTAAAAATACATAATAAATCAAAACACAGGGTTCGTAATTTGGAGCACCTACACAATTTTATTATAAGCAGGCAATTAAAACTGGAAATGAACATGTGTTTTTCATGCGTCCCTTAATCAAATAGAACGACAAAATTAATCTGAGCGATTCACCGCTAGCGCTCCCTACCGTGTCCGGTCTCAGCCAATTTCATACAATAACACATCACTCTCACTCACGTAATTGTGCTGCCATAATGGAATCGTATTCACTTGTTTTGTTTGCCCTCGTTATTAACTCATGATATTCATAGAAAGGATATTCAAAGCATAACCGGCGATTTGATTGGATTTCACTAAAGGAACATTTTTATATCTCCATGTATACATACGAGTCTGATTCAATAACCGTTCAGAAATTCCTTTGATTATATTTCACGAACGAAATATTATTTCTGTACCCTTCGAATAGATATTTAATTTTCTCGGAGGCAGAATAAGTTATCTGAATTCCAAAGAAAGTAATATCCACGTGAATATAACATCAATTACTTTGTTTTACAAAACGAATTTCTTTTCTTTTATATAAGAAAAAGCG
Organism: Parascotia fuliginaria; assembly: GCA_963082885.1. Lineage (NCBI taxonomy): Eukaryota > Metazoa > Arthropoda > Insecta > Lepidoptera > Erebidae > Parascotia > Parascotia fuliginaria. The sequence goes on from OY720172.1 coordinate 15,679,797, forward strand.
GATAAGTCATTAAAAGTGTCGACGAAGCGTAAGAAAAGTGAGCCGAGCAAAAGTGGTCGAATTCAACCGGAGCCGCTTCTTATCGAAAACTTGAAACTAGTATGGTTCCTATCCGACGAACGCTTATTAAACTTTTCTTTACTTTAACGAGTCGAACGTCAAATTTCTAGAATAGTTACTGACTTCATATCTCGCTGTTACGCTCTACCATCTTTCTTTTTCATAGCGTTTAATTCAGTTAGTTCAATGAATATTAATGGATATTAAATTTAAATAATGCAATCACTTTTACAAACTTTGAAATCATTTATACCTTGTACTTACTCGCAGAAATTATAGAGTAGTGGAAGTTAGTAAGTACTTCGGCTGTACTAAGACTTTGGATGAGCCCAACCTTTGTTACGTGGAATATAATATACTCATAGTTAAGGGTCAAAGTATGGATAAAATAAAACCTACCGAAATTGAAAAGAAGAGATAGTTTATTTAGTATCTCTGATTGTAAAGCAACTTCCAATATGCCAAGCTGTTAATTTCATACTATGCAAAGATGAGCCGCTAGTTAATTTAGTAATGCCAAAAAATGAATACCTATAGGTAACATTTAACAACAATAGCAATTAAAATATTATTTATTCTTGTGAGATAATAAATTTAGAAGTCATCTAACTTATTATACATTTTGTCTTCAAAGGATATTATTCCATTGAAGTGTTTATTTCATTGAAAGTAAATAACATAGGTCTAAAGTTTCTCGTCTACACAAGCATCTTATGAACCCGTCCTTCAGCAATAACTAAATCCTGACCTGGCGTATATAGGTCAAGTTCGTTGTTTTTTCAATAAACAGCTTGGGGTTAAAGTCTTATCCAGTAGATAAAATCAGATTGGTCCAGTTTTTTGTTTGAGTGGGGCACGTAATGAGTCGTCTCGGTGCTTCGATTGACCGTCCCAATCTTCCCAGGCAATTCACTTCGCTTTTATATTCTTTTAAACCCTCCCATCTGCCTTTTAAAGAAAGCTGTTACCACCTCCTACTGAATGAGAAAATGGGATATTTTATGAGTTTGTCTTTGACGTGATGAGATATTTTCTTGATAGATTGTAATATAAACTGTAGAATGAAAGAATAATATTAGTGGTAAAAGTTTTTAGGCGTGTGTTTCTTACTTTATAACAAGTTAATTTGTCTTTTTGGGTGTTCTTTATACAATATAACAAAATTTATTATATACATACGTATTATTGACACAAGGTTTTTCAATAACGTAAAATTTTCATAAATGTTGAACTTCGGTAAAATTCATATGGCGACGTTAAACACGTGTAGGTATATAGCACATAATATTATATTAATAATAGTATAACATTCACACTATTATAATCCTAAAAAATAGCACAAATGTTAATAAAACGTCATAATCAAGTAGGTAATACAAGTTCTACAAGAATACAGTGCACTACCACAGTCTTATTAATACTGTGGCACTACGCTGTAGCTTCCACAATAGCACACATGAACAAACTTTGAATTAAACTCACACCTGTCTTCATTCACAGAATTTTGCCTCAACGAGACAGGACTTAATGTAACCTAGCTGTGTGTGAGATACCTGTTTTAGTTTTACAATGATAATATTATGGTTCAAATAAAACACCATAGGTATTTTAACTGTTAAAAATGATCGTTTAACACAAAAGTATTGAACAGTGAATAAATTCTCCAACTTATGCCCATGTGATGGTAGCGAAATATTTTTTTTTGGCGGAACGGGCAAGTCACATATTTTGACCAATCTGTAAAGGTTGTAAAATTAGGGCGTGTAGAAGTCCGGTTTTGCATGAGATCTGTTAACTTTTTGACATTTTAATGGTAGGATTATTGTAACTCGTTTCGTATATAATGTATAAGAGATATCTACATGTATAAGAGATATAACACAAAAGTATTGAACAGTGAATAAATTCTCCAACTTATGCCCATGTGATGGTAGCGAAATATTTTTTTTTGGCGGAACGGGCAAGCCACATATTTTGACCAAGCTGTAGAGGTTGTAAAATTAGGGCGTGTAGAAGCCCGGTTTTGCATGAGTTCTGTTAACTTTTTGACATTTTTATGGTGGGATTATTGTAACTCGTTTCGTATAAAATGTATAAGAGATATCTAGTACCAACTAAAATAGGAGTAAGTTTTATAACTTAACTATCGAAAAGCATCAATCTGATGACAGATTGGAACAGGCCAGACCACAGGCATCTATTTCAAGGTTAAAGTGTATCTGGTTCCGAATGCCAGTTCAAATGTATATTATTACCAATTAGCTCTAATCAACACACAGATTATTAATTGTTATAATCAATCACCTGCGTTTATTACAACGTAAATTATTAATTACTGATACATAATTACCTATATCTTATTCATTAAAGAAACAATTGAATCATTTACATCATCAGCAGAAAGACGTCCACACAATACAGGCACCTCTTAAAAGAAACTTTGTTTGATGACTACAAATCCGACCGCCAAACGTGATTATGGTTAAAAAATAAAGCTTTCTCTTCCTACAATTAGATTATAAAAAAATTAAGCACTAAAAACGCGTCGCCTTAACAATTTTTATAATAAGTCCTGTTATGTAAACATGGTACAGTAATTAAATTAGTCGGTTAAAATAAAAGGTAAGGCAAAAGGTTATTAACTATAACGGTTGCGACCCCTCTCTTAGTTAGTAAAGTTTTAATTCTGTTTTGTTTAATATAAAGTGCAGTAAATTATTACGCATTAAAGGGTAGGCTAATAACGCCAACTGCCTCGCTTATGGCTGCTGTAGAAATTAATAGCGCTGATAGTGAAGCGAAACATAATATTATCGACATTCTTAGTATAATTTTCCGTTTTCTACCAATGAATTGTTTTTCTAACTAATAAACCGATTTTGATCAAATTTGCTATTGAGATAGACTAGACTTTAGACATAGGTTATATTTTACTGTGAAAAATGACGTGAAGTGTTGAAATAGAGGATAAAAGTTTGCATGAAAAATCGTCAATGTAGGAGAACATTCACGCGGGCGGAGCTGCGGGCTACACATTTCATCATAAATTTAATACACTGATTAAGATCCCTTCCATTCTTTATTCTTATTGTCTATGCCTAGAATTCATATTCTAATTAGTCAAGCATAGTAAATAAATTCCTTACTTAGAAAAATATATTCTTGATTGACTAATTACATAGAAAAAGATTAACGATAGATAGTTCCTGTTTTTTTACAGAAAAACAAATTTCGTAATTAATACAACTAATTGCTGAGTCCCAAGAAAGAGAGATAGGCCGCAGACAGTTTTGTCGATGAAATAGAAGCCATGTCTTAATATGTACCTAATTAAAACCACAGCTGAAATATTTTTACCTAAGTAATAGATTTTTTTTGTTGATGCTTGCAAGTAGAGTTGTTTTCAAAACTCTGAGCATAAAATATAACGAATATGTAAATAAGCTGTAAAATATCGACTACCAAATTCATGTCAACACAACATCACTAAACGTTCTTTAGATACGTGCTAGGGCGTAGGTGGGGGATATCTGGCTCTCGGGTGGGTCGCTAATATAGCTATCCTCACTCGGGGCGATGTCGTCGTCCTAGCGCGAAACTCATTAAAATTATACACGAGCACAAAAGCATACGGTCTACAGACACTCAGAGTTGGCAAATACGGTCTTTGTCGTGTCAATTTGACACCTCACTTATTCCGTTTAAAGAGGAAACGAGCGTAGTAACTTCATATTTTCTTTAGAAACAGAAGTACTGTTTTGTTTTATCATAGTTTTATGTCCTGCCGGCCTATTTTGTGTGATCTTGTGATTATTTATCTTCATGTCTTTAGATATAAAAGAGGTAATTTTAAGTGGGTTATTTTTGTTTACGAACTTTAATAATAATAAAGACTGCCTCTGAAGCCTTATGTGCCGATAGCTTAAATTGTTAAGCTGAAGGAATAACAATCTATTTAAAAATAACAATGTGTATTTTTTATTTTAATTGTGTATTTAAAAAATAATACTAATTTTATACAGAAATTACTAGCATACAGTTTAACTGTGCTAGTATGTAATCGTGTCCAATTTTAAATTTATACAACATTCTCTTTTAAAAATTAGATGACAGTTTTTTTTACGAAGGTTTGCTCAACCGCAATAAACAATAAAGTTCAGGCAATCCCGAGAGTATTTCACGGCGTCTTGAACCTTGCAATGAATTCATTCAGAAGAAATTTTAAATATAGCATATCTAGGTACCCGTTATATAACTTCTACTGAGTCACAGATACGTCATAAATGTCTCCGTGTCTTAATAAGAGTTGAGTACAAAAATGCTTAATTGCGTTTCGTTTATGTTTTGCGCATTTATGCTTCTTAAAATTTATAAACATAATAATTATGATCTTAAAAATGTCTATTCGATAAACCTGAGTGTATATCTGTAAGTGTGTAGTAGTTTCAAAGAAAATCTCTGATTGATATGTCTATAACTACCTAACCAATTGGCAAAACTATTCAGCTCTGTTAAATCAGTGTTGTTCATCTTATATTAATAAATTATAGAGTAAGAACTAATATTTCATCATAAGTTACATTGTGTTTGTTTGATAGTGACGATCAGTGACGACGTAAAATTTTGTATGAAACATAAAAAATGTCTCTAGCGGTTACTATGAGAACTAGATAATTATACAATATCATGGAGTCTCATCCATGATATAGTATAATTATTTAGTTCTCAATAGACGTGTATCATGGTAGTACATAGCAAAGGCAAAAATATGGCTAAAATATGAATTGGATAAAATCTTGTTTATTAATAAATTAAAGTGCTTTCTCCAACAAATATAATATATAAAGACCCTCTTCTCCCCAAAGTCTGTGAATGGTTCCCTTGGGAATTAAGTTGGACGGAACTTTTTTAGTTTCAACTCTGTTTTGAATGACATTATGACAGCATATTTCCCTTTTTCATTTTTATGAGATTCAAATTGTATTAATGCCATTTTTCTACAAAAGTATATGTACTAATATAATTTATTTTGGTTTACCTTAGTATTGGTAGTAGCTCAAGCGTTGCTTCTTTTTAAGATATTATTAAATAAGTTAAATAAAGTTATAAAATTATTAGTTGTATAAGAATAAGTAGTGGCTGAAAACATTAAATATTCAATTTAATCGTGTCTACTCTTCATGAAATCTAAGAAAATATTTTGCGTCTTTATTTATTCTATTTTGGCTCTATGTTGTACATTGTTAGAAATGATTGGCATACATACATTTTACCATCGCGCACCTGCCGCCTACTGTCAGGTAATGGAACGAGCTTTCTGTCGTGGTGTTTTGCCGAGAGGCAGGGAAAAGGGTTGAAAAGATTTTTGTCTGTAAATAATTTGGAATCATGGTCCTCGTGTTGCTTGTACTAAAGGTGGAAGTACCTGCTTACCTTCAGTGTGTACGTTATGTTTATTTGTTGGCATAATAGTACAAAGTCTTTTAATATTTGTGTGGAATTATTAATCAGCCCAACCGATATTTTTCATCATCATAAATAACCATATAATAATCAAATTAATTTTACCACTGAGCAACCTTAGCACAAATATATTCCTTTCTCAACACGTAAAATAAAATAAAACGAGTAGAAGCACATGCTATATATGTTTTAGCGCAGACATCACAAATAACCTAAGCTGTAAATCAGAGTGACGTAAATCGCGACATCGAAAGGATGACATAATTAATGAGGTGCAATGCTCCTGACACTGGCAGAACATCATTTGGGCCATAATTAACATGTTCTGTTCGAGGCACAGCGGAACGTTCACAATAGGACAATATACTACTAGATAGCACTACTGTCCGCACACACAATCGACTGACAAATGTATGAACCTCAATGATCGTTCGAAATTACAAATTGGTAGGTATGTGAGTTATAGTCTACTTGCTTATTAGTCCGCCTTATCTTAGCACTGTTTAGTCTGATATTGAGAACTACATGATTAACCTCTATTTCCATCTATTATTAATAAAATAATAATTATGCAAAATATATAATTAAAGTTTGAAATCATACATAGGTATAGTACAACATCATAAAATTTATATTGATATTCAGAAATACCGGATGACCGTAATTTTATTATTTTAATCTTGAATAATACACTTAATCTTGAATATGCCATAAAATATATTCGTATCATTTATATTGTAAATTATTATTTTGTAAGAAGTATTTTACATAAATACTCAGTATAATCCTTTAAAATTCCAAAAGAAATGATTACTTTTTGTTCTGAAAATGAAGAACAAGAAAGAAAAAAGCACAGACATAAAAATATACACCCAGCAAAGACGTTCTTGTGATATAGACGAATTATTTAGAAATCAATTTGGGGCGTGCAGCGCTCCGCAATCGAATTGTCGGCCCGCAACGATATTGCGAACGTAATAAACTGCTCAAAGATTATTTCCACTTGAACCAGTACGTACAGATCCTACGAGAGTTCTCGGTCAGCGGTATGTGGATGTTAACACAACGAGGTTCGTGGTACCTACTTTACCCAGTGCATGCTCCACTGCTAGGGACAATCAACAAGCTTTCAATATTGTCCGCTCTTTAAACGTTGTAATTGACAATGGCTGAAGTATCTCTATATCCTTCCGATATTTATTTTTTAATGTTTGTGAATTCAAAATGTAAATTGTTATTTCTATTTCAACATACTAATTACCTATAAAGTAATAACTTTAGAAAGAACGAACCCACGTTCGAACATGGATTGGGCATTACCGTATCTTGTATACAAGGCCTACAGAGTAACCTAATTTATGAAAATTAATTCACCTCGTTCAAAACTGATGCTTTTAAATACATTCCTGTAATCAGCTTTACAAACTCGTCCGCTCCAACCTCTGTTATTCTTGAATTTCCATTATGATTAAAACGATGCAAAATTATAACAATCTAGTCTAAAGCACTGCTGTTACAATCACAATAATCCCGACGTATCGCCTGCCACACTGTCCTACATTTGCACATACGACTCAAAGGTTTCCCCGCTCCCTATCGTCACAATTTGAATATTTACAGCAGAAACGCGTCGTTATCATAATAGTGTATCGTGCAACGTCTATTTGTAAGATTATTTTAATACGGATTTGAACGGAAAATGGATAAAAAATGTAGAGGTTCTTTAAGTTTTCACAACAAAGATTGGCTTTAGTTGCTGTTGTTTAGAGCTCACCATTCAATTCCAATTAAAGACATTTCATTTAGTCTAAAAAGTAAAGAATGAAATAGGAACCACTTATGAAGAAAATAATCATTAATTTATGGAAGTGTCACTATACTCCTTGACAATAATTCTTTATTAATGTAACTCATTAGTGCAATTCATTGTAATTTTGTTACCGTACAGTAATTATTGCATATGTACATAAACTACTAAATAATATGAATTATTTTTGTTGTGAAAGTAACAAAAAAGTTTACCAATATTTGCAAAATCTATAAATATGATTTGGTGTGGTGTCGTATTACATCAAACCACTCAGTTTATTGCTATCAGAATACTATATGCTGCCTTTAATATCACCCTTTATAAATTCTTCATATCTATATCAAATATGCATTTGCTAGGAATATTCGGTATGAGAATAGTCCGCGGTTTCGTCCGTATTCAATGAGGCAGTCGCGATTCAAACTGAAGTATTTCATATTGTGCAATCTCTTTCAGTGCTCAGACAATGAGATACGCGCGGGAACGCATCACTCAACGTCACAGCTCAACGTGTATTTTTACATACTGACAATACTTGCGGGGGAATAATTTCTATTGTCAGTAAACAGTCGCTTTGAGTCACGATCACCAACTAGCTTCTGTTTATTTTTTACAGAGGTTTTTCTGGAATGTGCAATATTGTGGTTTGAAAAAGTTTTATTTTTATTTTATATATTTTTTAAATAAGTCCCGCTTTGTTATAATATTTATTGCTCTGTAAGCATTTATCTATTATTAGCGATTTTTTTAGTTATCTATTATTAGCGAGCCGCTCTGACATGACTTGACAATACTAATATGTTTTTACAACATGATTAGGTATAAAATCTTTGAAATTCTCTAGACGACATGACAGTAAAAGCCGTATGAAAATCCGTTGCTTAGAAATAGTTAGCGAAGAAACAGACAAAAAACAGCGATTTTGTTTTATACTATTTTGAGATTAGAGATATCATAAATAAATAAATAATATCACACCAACTACACATCATGCTACACATGACTGCACCGTTGGTCTAGTGGTTGGTGTAACTGACTGCGACGCCGGGTGTCGTGGGTTCGATTCCCGCGGAAGGCAAATATTTGTGTGATTTATTTATTTATTTATTTATGGAATAACAACAGCTGTTACAAATAAATTAGGTAACATAGTTCAAATAACGTAGTATAGCCAATTACAGTCATCCGCTAAATGTCTAACTAGTGGAACATGTGAAGGTACAAAAAAAAAAGAAATGTAGGCACAATATTAATATTAATATGAAATTTCCCTTACAGTTAAAAAAAGGTAAATGATGAACATTTGTATTTATCTTTAGTTTGGGTGTTTTCTATGTATTCTAAGTATGTATTTACAAAAAAAAAAGTACGTAAGTATATGTATTATATTTCAATTATCTAGTACCCATAACACAAGCTCTGCTTAGCTTGAGACTAGATGACGATGTGTGATAGTGTCCACATATTATTTATTATTATTTATTATTTATTATTTACATCGTTATCATGACCCAAAGTAAGCATATTATTATAGCTTATGGTATGGGTTCTAAAATGTATGATGGTTTTGTTTTCTCCAATATTATGTACTAGATTACCGCGGCGCGATTTCACCCGCGTCTTTGCTTACTGTTCTGCTCCCGTCGCCAGAACGTGATTTTATATAGCTTAAAACCTTCCTCGAGAACTAATGGGTTATCATACGCAAAAATAATTTTTCAAATACGACTGGGACTTTGATTAGCACTTTCAAACAAACAAAATAACTCCTCCGCTTTATAAAATAGTATAGATTGTGAATTTTCGTTTTGTGTAAAAAAATACTTTTTTATTCTGTTTTTAGTTTTTTGTCATAGTAACTCCTGTAAAAATGGCTTTCACCCGAATTAAACTAGTAAATTATTCATCGTGCGAATGATTCACGACAACATTGGAGTGCACATGCAATACTTTGCTGCAAAATATTTTAATTATCTATTTAAATGTGTCAACCAAATCCGATTTTGACACATACACATTACAGCAAACCTTTCAAATGCGAACTAACCGTTCAGTTTTCAAAATGAGTCCGTTTATGATCCAAATCATTAATCAGTTATCAGGGAACCATAGCTTAGCAGAAATAAAATATGGCAATTCGTAGTCCGCAGAACTGGGCTGTCAAGTCCGATGATGTATTTGAACGTTTTCATGGGAACCAACGAGCGCTTTGTCAACGTCTACCATTAGAGGTCATCGCTCATGGCTCAGAATAACCCCTACTCTTGGAGCCTGCTTTTCCTTAAGATTTATGAATATCGATTCACATAATTGTGTCATCAAAGTCGATGAGAAACAAAATGTAACAATTTGTTTGACACTCAGTATTTGATTAATTTTGTACATTAGAATACGTGGTAATAGGTAAAATATAAGTTGCCCTTTGAAGCATATTTCTTAATTATAATAAATCCTGAATATAGTAATATAATAAATGACTGTTGATTTCAGGGGATAATAGTTTTCTAGCGATCACCTAAAGGTTGATAATAATTGACTGTATGTTTTCAGTAATTTTAAATCCCTAGGTTCTTTTTGATAAAAGTTAATTGCATTTTCTAATAATTTTATATTTCTGCCCTCTGTTTGTGTAGGAAATTAAACTATTGTTTTTAATAAGAGATAATGTGCAAAGTTTAATATATAGATAAGAACAGCTTAGTACGTACCTTTTTACTTTTTGTATAGGTAAGGCAATTTCAGCACGCTATCTATTAAAAGTTTATTTCAGGTTTTATAGCAGTAAACTACACAAAATAAAACTGTTTTATCTCCCTACAAATCCCAAAGTCCTAAAACGACTTCAGAAAGATATTACCATAGTTAGGCACATAGTTCCATTTTATCACTTTGAATGTAGACGATAAATACAAACGGACGGTTGAGCGACGCTCATTACCGCTCCACCACTCGAAACTCCTCGTAAAGCCACAGAAGAGTGATGCAACTACTAGTAATGGACGGACAGGGAACGAGAGCTGGATTAAGCATTACTTCACTTTGAGCTCAGTGCCAACTAGATTAATTCCATTCGTTTATACTTTAATTCTTGGTAAAAAAAGCAAAATATCACAAAGATAAATTCTAAATCTGGCATACCTTTTCTTACTTATAATACAGCAGTAACTTCAATATTATTATCATCGCGTAGGAAATGAAAACTCGTCGCGCTTCGGTCGCACGCACGTCAGATGGCGGCGCGCACCTGGCGTTCACAACTTTCCTTTTCAATAATTTTAACAGACGTTCATGCGACACTGTTCTACCAGAACGTATTAAAATTATGATTTATATTCTGAAATATTAGTTGTAATAATAATGGAAGTTTGTGTACTTATTCCAAATGTTAATTAGAGGCCAAATGAAAACCCTGTAGACAATGTACCGTGTGTACCGGTGGTACGTATACGAACCACAGCATACAATAGAAAAGTTTATTACAGTACCCGCGGGTGAAGTCAGGTTTCTCGTTAAGAGGTAAATATTTGCAAAGGGAGAGAGAGAGAAGCAACGTGTGAGCACGAGTAAATAATGAAGCCTACATTTCGTAACGAGATGAATGTTTGCGGACTACCATCGAAAGTAATTAAGAGTTTAACAAGACTTACAGAATAAGACAATTTTGTCAAAAACTTGTGTCTGAAAAACTTCCAACGCCAAGTCATGTTTTGTTAACTTCTTTATTATGAATTGCTAATTGTATTATTTTATGAAAGCCGTCTCATTTTCATTTTAATAAGAAATGAGAATCAATATTTGTTTTATTAACATATTTAACAGTTTCACGAACATTATTCCTTGAAATGACATAAATACTTATTTAATAGTACTACATTTTTTAAGCCTTTTAGGATTTTACATTTAGTTATAGAATCATAAAAGCCTACAATTATTATAAAAATAAAAGCGTATTATAGTTTCGTTGCATTACTAGAATAAGCAAGATATTTACTAAAACTTGTATCAAAGAATACTTAATAATAAAATTAAAATTAAAATGCTAGCTCGTTATTGTCTAACTGTAGGATAAAGGTCTATTATATAAAGCGGAAGAGTTTGTTTGTTTGTTTGAACGCGCTAATCTCTAGAACTACCAGTCGGATTTAAAAAAATCCTTTTGCGTATGATAGCCCAGTTCTCGAGGAAAATTATAGGCTATGTAACATCACGCTACTGGTAACGGGAGTAGAGCAGTAAGCAAATACGCATGTGAAACCGCGCTGCGTAAAGCTTGTGTATTATAATTTTATTTTATTTGCATGCTATAAGTACACTTAAAGATTGATTCACTTGTAATATTGTAACTGTATTTTTGTTTAATATTGGCGTTCTATTTAGTTATTTAGTGTGACTGGCCTATTGCATTAATTTATCCATTACTTTATACACGATTTTGGATCTCTTTAGTTTTCAATATTAAGTCATATAAAGGTAGTAGCAAATCCATTGATGAGGATGGCTTAAGACCTGTTAGTCAATGGATACTCTGTCCAGCAGTTTAAAGCTGCCTTTCTACTGAAATAAAAAATTATGATAAATATTTCATTTTTTTAAAGATTCATTATAATATTACAATCAATAGCAAATATTAGGTAATTCATAGATGCTACATTAATGCCTAAGGCAATAACTACACCGATGTACGTATCTGCTGTAAGCTTTATAAAAAAATAAATATTTTCCTGCACAATTTACGCACCAACATCTTCCTCACTGTGTTACAAAATTGATCAAATTAAAAAATAGCTTTTAGCCCTAAAAACCCCAGCATTTATCTTAATAAAGCAACATGGCGGCGTGAAAGACGGACTGAGCCGATAAAGTAATCCGCAACGACCCGCACTTCGTCACTGTCCAGCCTTCGATGCCACCTATCTGGGATTAACGAACATGTACGAATTTAAGTATACAGGGTATGTGGTTACCGACCTAAACCAAAGCTTAATCCTCACCCTCGAACAAAAGGTTCAGCGTTAATTCTTAACAAGCGTTTGTCTTAATCCTGATCGTATAGAAATCCTATTAAAGTTTTAATGCTGTCGAAAAGTTTTTAAGGATTTCGATTTACGCGGGATTATTTAAGTGTTCTTTATGTTTAGGCTTTTTGTGTTGTTGGGATATCATTATCACCAGCTTAAAGACGTTTAGTACATAACATTAATAGACTCTTGCCAAAAGGAGGATGCCAATCTTGGCAGAGGAGGATGACCGCATAATAGTTTGTAACATAATTTAGACTTCCCACTAGGCACTTAGCTTTTGAGCCATCACGACGCGACACAACATTATATATGTTTAATAAGAAAAAAAAAGTGTGAGATAAGATGATCACCTTAATCTGTAAACTTTAGATACAATTACAATTCCGAACCGTAATTTAAAGGTCTCATTTTCTAAATTATTTTTCAACTGGAATTCCGAGAGCAAATATCCGGATCGCATCGGTCAATCCGTCGATCCATTTCAAGCCATCTTGGGATATCTCACATTTACGTGTTAAAATGTTTTTCTATTTGTCTTAATAAAGGCGAATCGGTTGGGTCCGGGTATCGGTTACTAATCCTGGCCACTCTTCAGTCAACGTCGACCAGCCAACCATCGCCGACCAATAGTCAATGGGATTAGCAGACACATGTTTGTGTTTGGTATACTCACTATGATAGTTAACACATACATACATTTGCATTTTAACTTGGTTTCTACATATATTCAACTTGGGTAAGTTTGATGAGGACCTTCATCTTCATCGACAGTAGACCGTATACAGGACTACGTAATACTTGTTAGATTTTGACATTATACCTGTGTTAAAACCCTAATAATAATTGATTTCTGCTTAGCTCTTTAATGAAATGAGTGTGATGCAATGTTAAGCCATTTAGTCAATTTTGGACGTACCTACATACGTGTAGAAAGTGTACTTTCTATTTCCAGTGTCTTGTTTGATGTAGGTTTTCGATCGCTTCGCCATTGTTTTATTGAATTGTAAGCGACGTAATTATTTCGTCAATTACTACAGTCGAGTTTATTACTTTATTTATTCCGATAATTAAATATGAAAGGTTCTATCGTAATAATTGAATTGAGATTGAATTTTAAACGATATGCTCGTTGAATAGTAATTTATGTAATTGTTTAATTAAGTTTTCAATACAATAGAATATTATTAACTAGGGCTTGTACCTAACAGGCTTGACTATCAATATATTTGAGAATTAAAGGCGTTTCTTGTAATATATGTATGTATGTATAATGTAAAACCGCTGCGTCCGTCGTGGCAACGATATTGGGTTTTAGTGTGAAATGCCGTTCACTTGTAATACGAGATAATTTCAATTTCAATCAGACAAAAAATTTATAAGTATATTTATATTATAATCTGTATATAAATAAATAAATAAAAACAATATTATTATTGTTTTTATTTATATACAATTTTAACTAATTTTACAAAATCTTACTATTGGGATTAAATATAGAAAAAAAAATTATCAAGGCTCCTGAAAATATCGCAATATGCAAAACAATTTAACACTATGGATTTAGTATTTTGGAATTTAAAAATTAAATTATACTTAAAAATAGTAGTTATTTAAATCCACTCTTATTCTATTTTAGAAAAATCAGAAAAACGATTCATGAAACTATAACATTTACGCAGTAGTCGTATAATTAATATCAAAACAGATTTTCCAACCGTGGTTGATTGACAAGACCACAATTAAACAAGTTCGCGTGACTACAAAATGGCGCTAGAACAGAACCTTTTTATTTTTAATAAAAACAGTTTTTATTTATACCGCAAAGTACGGAGTTTTCTGTGGAACGTTTCAGGAAAGGTCAACAGTGAGTTTGATAAAATTGTAAGTACGTGTGGCATGAAATAATATAATTTGTTTATTAAGGATCGTTGGCGCGTAGGAGCGTCGTGTCGAACTTCCGAGCGTAAGTAATGTAGAGGGCGAATATTTGTCCACCGACCGACTCCACGAAATTTTTTAGGCATGAAATTTAAATCGCGAATTTTTTAAGTTGCTATTCAAAAAATGTTTGTTTTGTTATTGATTCGTGTTCTGTTAGGTACCTACTTAACTAAACTCAATACTCCGTTTTATTTCTTGCAGAGTAGTGTGAAGGATTTGCCAGTACCATCATATCACACATATTAAACATTAATAATAGATACCATTACACATTACCTATACTTGTTATTTTACTTATAATAAATATGACGTCTAAATTTAAGCTTAAAAACAAAATATGGAAATCTATGTCACTGACTGTACAAAATTTAAATTAAAACCTAGTGAAGGTTTCGAAAAAACGTGAAAAGTTTTATTTTGTTTGTGTCTTGTCAAAAGCTCTTTGCCATGCATTTTAAAAGTAAAATATTAAAATAACTTTTAAAAAGCTACCGTAAGTTCTTGCTTAAGACAGCTTTTTACTACAGATAAACCTTAATGTATGTATCAGCGAAAAGATTGTAACTTCAAAAATAATTCTCCCTAGCTCAACAAATCAAAGCGAAATAGCGCAATAAAACGAAAGCAGCCAGGGGTGACTTCAAGATATAGCTTCTGCCTCAAAAGTTCACTTCATATCATGCACCTGGACACTAGCAGCCTGAAAGTAGAATTAGGAAGGAGAATGAAATAATTTGAACCATAAATTCAACTTTTATAACGGCGAACGTTACTGCGGTGAGGCGGACCCATTCTGACTTCTGAGACGGCACATCGACATAATTTAACTTTTTCCTATTATCTTTATGCTGACGTCGTTAAGTGCCTCACCCACATATTGCAGACTGAGCGTTTTTGTTATAATTTGGAATTTATTCTTGGCTCTTTCGTGCATTTTTAGAAAGTTTAATTTTATTCGAAAAAGGTAAGAAGCTAAAGTTTTGTCTCCAATTATTACTTTGGAATTAACTTACACAATATTAAATGAACAAGACAGTGAGTTTCTTAATGTTATTGATCGAGTAATACTTTTGTAGAAGTTATCGTTAAGCTTTGGTTTCGTTAGAATATGTTTTTGTCTTCATACATAAAAATATTTTTGTGGCGAAAATACTTTTATGCCTGACACGTTTTAGCTTTAGGCCTTTATATGGATGTTATATATGGCCTCTAGGCGTACGTTAGAATCCAACACTTTATGTTTGGGAACAATCTTTGGGATGTTTTGCATATAAGACGTAGGATGATGTCATAAAACGTGTCGACTTTTCACCCCGGAGGCGTAAAGAAGTGACTTTGAGCCACTTAATTGTTGAGCAGTTATGGTTTTAATTTCGAGAACGGCTTAAAACATAATAAGATGTGTACAGTACAATGATATGGAAACTTTGCTATACGAAGTTGAATATTGCCCGTATTTGCCACAATCATCATGAACGTGGGTTGGACCGATTTATTTTATATTAGCCTACCAAAGTGACTCCACCCCGCCTGATAGTAAGCAAGGCCTCCGACGCTCTAACTCACGGAACGAAATGCAGTAAGTACGGATACTACTACTCTTACGTCTATCGCGGATCGCGGTAGATATTATTATTTTAGGTACCCTACCCGTCCTGTGTTGAATGATTTTCGAATGAAGTTTTGCATTAGTGAAGCTTAAACAATCGCTAGGTTGCTGTTATGATAGTATTAAACGAATACATTTTATCGTAATGAAACTTTATTATAATTTTTTTACGTATAGGTAAGGGCGTGATTATTATTTACAACGGCAATGAAGCTATCACATAAATAATAAATTTAAATATATATCTTTGTATAAAGTAAGCAACGTGTCTAGTAAAATAATAAATATTGTACTAAATCAATCAAAGAACGGTGTGGTGCGACGTGTAATGTATTTAAGGTATATTGTTGAATATCTGTGTTACTTATTCAAATATTAGCCACCGCTAAATAATAAATACAAAATTCCATTTGTTTGTAATTTTAAAATAAACTCTGGCTAATGTAATATCTTCTACATATTTTTATGAAAAATAATAAACGTGCACTAAATTGATGCTTGCCTTGAAATAGAAAAGAAACTGTATGAACATTGTGTATGAACATGAAATGAATTCGAAGCGAATTCTTCGCACAACGGCTTCAAATCGATTCACGAACCATTCAGATAAATGCAAAATAGCAAGCGATACATTGAACATTTCCTTTAGCACGGAGCATTTAAGTACGAACCTAGAACGGCCCTCGGCGATAACGTTCACATCCGCATCTTACCATCTGAACATCGTTTTGCTCTCAAACACATCGTATCGCGACTCGACACCATTTCAACTAGCCAACTTCAAGTCAAAGTTCCCTCGGGCCAAATCTTTAAGAGTGTTTTGCCACATGATCGCTTTCACGATTTGCCAAGAAAATAAAGTAGAAACGAACAAGGAAACTACTTTCCACCACAAGTGAGTTGATAAAACTAGAAATCTCGCTAGGCCGCGAAGTTTGCCAGTGAATATGTTAGAGTTCCCAAGTATTGCTGAAATTTCAGTTAGTGCGATATAATACAAACTTTTATTGAATACTAGCTGTTTCCCGCGACTTCGTTCGTGTGAAAATTCAGATGTGTGCCTGTAAAATTGACGCCTGATCTTACTTCAATCGTACATTGTATCAGTACCTAATAATCAGAATAAGCCGTCTCTATGGCGAATCCCATTTATATCTATTTACCCGCTACCACTAAAACTGACGAAATTATACACAAACTTGCGATCTATGTTTTCCCACTTAAAAAAATAAAGTAAAGAGTATAATAAAATAAAGAATTTTTCAAATCGGTAACATAGATTTTTAGTTAAATCGTAACGAACAAAGAAACGTATAAAAAATCAATTTTTTCTCTTTATAATATTTGTTGAGATGACGCGGTCGACCCAACTATACAATTAGCCAATGTAAGTTTTTTACTAGTGTACGTAATTTGGTAAGAAAGACTTAATTAAAGTATCTTTGTCATTCATTTACCAACTATGGAGTTAAATTATCTACTACATTAGAAGCAGATAGTAAAAACTTTGATATGAATAAACCGAATATATTAGAACAGTCAGTTCTTTCAGAATTTGATCACACAATACTTAGCATTATAATATTCAAGTACGCCTTCAATGCCGGTTTAACGATTTTAGTGCAGGTGCTCTATTCATCATTTTCAGCCGTTCGAGAGTATATTGACGTGTACAAAATACCTTTATCCGTAGAATATGCTCTCGAAATGCATGGTAAGACGAAGAGCGACTGAATGATGGATGAAGGCGCTTCGTCTGTTCGGTAATGACGCCGGGATATACGGAACTAATGAATTTTTCATAGCTCTGTTAATGTAAGCTATCGGGTTTCTTTGGCGCAGTTTCAGTGATAGATGTCAGTTGGCATTATGTTGGGCGGGGCTAAAGATAGTTCGTCGACCTATATATTATTTTAAACATACATGTAATGCTCTTCTGTTATTTGTTTTGGTTGTGGTGTGCAATAACTCGCAATTAAGAATAATTTATTCTATTTACATATATAAATCATGATCAGTAGGCAATTGTTTTTATATAATATCAGCTATATGGTGAGTTAAGATACGTTATTCCCAGGGTACAGGGTGAGTAAATAATTTGTATTATGAGAAATAAATAGTGCCAGTGGCTGTTCACTTTACATAGGTAGATAATATATAAATATTTTAAGCTGTCTTTAATGATATTCCTTAATATTAGGTTACCAAACGTGATTTATCATATTTAAGCTTACGCGTTAATTGTCTAGACATTTGTAGCCTTTACAGATTTTAGCGAGCATGCCGAAAGCGGACGCTAATGAACCGTTCTATAAACATCATCATTACCATAATATCAGCCAATGGACATCATTTACATCACAGCTGGACTTAGTTAGCAAACATTGAGAAAGGCCTATAAACGTACGTGACAATAAATATTTAAGAACTCTTAATGTATTAAGTGAAAGTGGGAACCTAAATTGAGTCTTTCTATACATAATTATATTTAAAATTTCTTTTAAAAATTCAATGCAAGCTGGAGTAAAATTTCCCTAATCTAATCCGTAAATCGTATCTTCCCGTTTAATATTCTGTTCACAATCTCTCACAACGAAAACAAATGTATTATTTACAGCAAAATTTTGCTCTCGTTATCAGAACTAGGGGTGGTTGATTTACACGGCGCCTGATCGCGAGCCAAGCAACCGCTATCGTACCAACCAAAATAATCGCCGACGTTTATCTCTTAACTCACAAAGGAACAAAACAAAACACCCACAGAAACGATTCCGATAAAAAATCTTCTATTTTCATTTTTCAATGAGTACAATTTAATTTAGGCGAAAAACACCTTCTAAAAACACTGCAGGCAACTAATTATGAATGTTGATATAACTTTGTGAAACTGTCTTTCTCCATTAATCTTTCGCTACAGAAATTGAAAATCAAGGATGGCATGTTGCGGGAAAAAGTGAACGTTTTTTCAGGACGAATTAATTAGTGGGGCGTCGGGCTGTGCATTGAATTTCACAGTGGCCTTTCGATTCTTTACAACGCAATGTCGGTGAATCGGCTTTAAAGAGCATTGGGTGACATGACAATGTAGTTCCTTTTGTTGCTAACGTTTTCAAAATATCATTATATGAAAATAGATGGCAGCTGGTTTAGATCTATTGAATATTTTAAACTCACACGGTTTTTACACATAACTATATTTATAAAACGGGTCTACTCGTGTTAGAGAATTATTATAAGGTGTCATACCTCTTTACCCGACGTTTCGGTCGTATTACACCGACCATGGTCACGGGCTGACTGATGTAGCCAGGCGTCGTCTTCGCCTTGAAGCTCGGGATTCGGCAACTACCCTCACTTTGTCTGTTGTTACACTGTTTTGTAAAAAGTCAGTACTACGACACACAACACTCACGACGTCTTCACCTTGGCCTACTTTGTCATAACTGCGACGCTCACACCTGCTGATTACTGGATTCCAAGATGGAGATAAGCGGTATCCGTCTTCTCGGTTGAAATTTCGGTACTTTTTAATTTCAACCGCTTCTCGAGCTATCCTGGAGTAGTAATGCCGATCAGTGGAAAGCACTTGCGGCTTATGTTTGGATTGAGCTACATAAGCCGCAAGTTGCCGAATCCCGAGCTTCAAGGCGAAGACGACGCCTGGCTACATCAGTCAGCCCGTGACCATGGTCGGTGTAATTCGACCGAAACGTCGGGTAAAGAGGTATGACACCTTATAATAATTCTCTAACACGAGTAGACCCGTTTTATAAATATAGTTAGATCTATTGAGTATAAGAATCGAAAACTTTGCTCTAATTTTACATTTCACGCTATTGTTAGCTTTGTAAAATGTTTTAAATAAAATAAATTTGTAGGTTTAAAACAATTGATCGTAGAGGGAGAGGTTTGAATCCAGTGCTGGTGCAATTTTACAGTTGAACCTTAGTTTTTACTCATATAACAATGTCGACTAGTACAACGTCAAACAAAAACCAAATATAAATAAAGCGAAACAATATTTATCGTCCGTTAGGTGCGCGAAATTAATGTGTTGCGTTATCAGTACGTGTTTAGGGTTTCTGTCGGGCAGTCACATTCATCAATCAGGGAAGTGAACTCGTTACCGAGTTTTCCGTAACGGCAATGAGGCCCAATATGTTTGTAAAAACTTTTTAGATCATTCACTTTCGCTTGAAAAGGTTCGACTACGCTAACTTCGTAACTATCTACATAGATGCGTAACTACCATTGTACGTGACTTATATTCTTAGCGCTCGGCTGACTATTTATCCTAACAATTCTTCTTCTTCGGAAATGACATTTTGATTCGATTGCTGCTACTTCGAGTTTTAATCATGTTATGAAAATTCATTCAGGAATCATTATATCAAATTCAATCAAGAACTGTTTTTTTAAAGCAAGCTAAAAGACTTTTTGAAAACCAATATTCTTTATAAAGTGTAAAGTCACTAAAATTTTATTTCTATTTAAAAATTAAAATACAATAAATATAATCTCAATAATTTATTCAAGCTCTCGCTTGACTATAATTTCAATCAATTGCAAAACAAATATGAAAATCACAATAAATAACTTCGACACCAAACAAATTGGCTTCAAATTTACGGCGTATCCGGACCATTATTAACACGCTTCATTCTATAAACAAAAGGGATTATTTAATATAAATTTGAAACAGGAAGTTAATCAGAGTCGGCAACAGACGGGGAAACTACGGCATCAAATTAAATAGGTCAGTCGTACTCAAGACTACATCAAGGAAGCGAACCGTTTTAACATGGTCGTGCTTCCAATTGTTCCAGATTAGGTAAATAGTCGACCCTTGTTGAATTATCTTTTATTAGCACAAGATTTTCTCGACGGCTCGCTTATTTTAGTGTTTATCAGAGATATTTTTGTCAGCAATTTATTTGTTGTAAAACGCTAGAGCTTTCTCCAGTTTACACGCTCTTGTAAACAGCGTTGTTGTAATATTATACAGTGTAATTTATTATACAAATAAACTAGAAGTGTTCCCTGCAGCTGGACGTTTATGCGCTTGGGTTTATCTATTTATATAAAGCTGCTTCTCGCCGTTCAAGTATTAAACCTTATTACATTCTTTCAATATTTATTTCGTTGAAATAAGTAACTCCAAAAAAAATCAAAAATCCAAAACAAAGTGGCGAAATTAACCAATCAAATATTTTGAAGTGGGGTTGCAACGTAAAGCGTTGTAAGGAAATGGTGAACATGGCTAAAAAGAATCGTATATTTTAGTCACGGGCAGTGAGGCAGAATCAGAATTGCAATTTAATATACTTTTAGTGAGTAGCTTTGGATAAGCTGATGCCCGAAATCAATGCAAGGGGGTTTCCACACCTAAACCATTGTTTTAATTGTTATATTGCCTGGAAATTAACAGTAGCAAAAAGTGATGATAGCGATGACTGTATGGACATTATTACCAAAAACTAATGAATATAACACGAACGGTAGTAGGTTTTTTTTCGGAATAATCACACCTACATGTCCACCATGGTGACTCCTGTAGTCAGGATTAAGAGTGAAGAACCCAAGTGAAACACTGAACTTTGACGAATTAGGTGTGTAGGTGTAAACTCTGCTGCTTATTGTCCGGCCGTTTGACCGAGCCCCTTTACAAAAGCCACTTCGTCTCGAAAACTACTTACCACAAGGTTAGTTACAAAATAAATAAAAGTGTAGTAAGGTGATACCTATTCAGTACGCAGTTACCGCTGCTACCGTTTTTGGCATAGTAGTTAGTCATACTACGAGAAATGATTACAGTAGTTCTATATTTTAAACTAAAAATCATATTATACAGCCAAACAATTAGAGCCATACAATTAAACGTAATGCAATCAAAATATTTTGACTAGTGTTTGATAAAGTCGAAATTATTCTGAGTAATACAGACCTCTAAAGTCTCTTAAATCTGGTGTTGTTTATGTTTCATTCATTGTAGCAATTAATTAATTTCAATAATAATTATAGCAGTCGGTTTTATCAAAATGATATATTATTGTGGACAATATTTTTGCACTAGCTAGCTTAATTACGTATTCTGTTTACCAATAGCATGTTTGTAATTAATTTATTATTTTATTACGGTGAATTAATTAATGAGTAAAATTTATACGAAAGTCATTAAAATACTACCTATAATACCTAATAAAACAAATGATAAAAACAAGAATAATAAAATATTTAATGACAATAAAACTTAACATTAAGATCATGTTTCTGTCTGTTTTAATAACAAATAATCTTATTAATTTGAGCTTAGAACAAATTTAATTGTCGTGTTGACTATTTCTTTAGACGCAATAAAACTAGTCAGAACTACTCTGAAAAATTGGTCATAGTTCGATTTTTAGCTCCACGACGGTTCGAGACAGACTTAGCGGTGATAACAGTAGGGTACTAAAAAAAACTAGATTATACAGAGTGTATACGACGGTATGACATTAAATGCAATTACGTATAGTATGTGACATTATAAAGCGAGACAAAAAAAAATCTACTAAATATCTTCAATAGTTTAGACACAGGACAAATTTTTTAATTTCTTTAATTCTAAATTAACACTATGTAAGTACGTCAAACGGTCACTGACTTAAGTTATAGTCCACGTCGAAGGATAAACGTTGCCGTTCATTATAGTTCAGTGAACTTGTCATAATAAAATGGTGTATTACTTCGTTACTATTAAAATATTATTTATTTTGTTAGAAAATTTCAAATTTTTGTTTTTCGTCAAATTACATTTGTGATTAATTAGAAATCATTATATGGGCTAGTAACACCTGCCTTTTCATTTAATGTCAAACCGTCGTATACACTCTGTATAGTATCTTGTCTGTTCTCTCTAGATATCGACCATTATGTCTAGTTGCACGTATGCACACAAATCTTAAATTACATAAATCTAGCTCAAGAGAAACTATTAATTCTTAAATTTGTATTGTGAATGTAAACACGCATTAAAGTCACACGAACTAATTATATTCCTATAAATTATGGTAAACATGTTTCATCTTAAACATGATATAGCTAAGCACGTATTTTATCATAATTATGTAATCCGATGACGTGAACTTTCATGTCAAGTTATTTAGGAATCCGAAGTATTTCGTCTCATTAATAATACTCGCTGGATACCCGTGCGTGTGGGTATCCACCGACTTCTTATAAATTTATGATACCAATATAAATACTTGGAGAGTTCGTTATGATCGAGTACTGAACTCACCCTGAGGTAAAAGACATGTTATATCACTTAAGAGTATCGAAGTTTCGCCAGTAAATAATAAACGAACTCTTCAAATTATAGGTAGATATGCTGCTATTTATATTACGGGCAAGGTTATTTACTTACGCGTAGGAAGCGTTACTTATTTTGTAGGTTGAGCCGCAAAAATTATCCTAACTTGGTTAATAAATAATTTAGATTTTCGACTCTTTGGTTAATACTATTGATTATTTTAATAAATAAAACATAATTATAAGAAATGCTGCTGAAAGTTACATATAATAACTTTTACTAACAGATTTTTAGGCACACTACTTTTAGGCACGCGCTTGAAAATGGGTTACCATAGCATACACCTAGAGTAAAAATAGGTTTAGATAAAATATGGTAATATCATAGAATATGGCGTAGGTAACGTACATTATTGTATGGTATCAGCATTACAATAAACTTAAGCCCTGGCTATTACTACATTAATTTATGGCAAATATAGCAGCTATTTGACATCAGATAAACCCGCCTTGCGTGTTTGACTCCAAATACCGTCAGATATTTATCTTTTAGCAATCTATTTTTCTTGCGTCCGCATAAGCATATTGCATAAAGTCTATACAACAAATTGTAGGAACCAGGGTTTATATCCAGCCTTATATTTAAACGAACACTAATCTTCATCAGCATAGTATCCAGCAGTAAAGCAAAACGCTTTGTCATTGCTTGCTTACACTGAAGAGGCACAAACAATAGCAATAATCCCTTTCAATAAACAGCTAAGTATCGATCGTCTGCCGACGACTGAATCGAGCTGAGCGATGTCCATTGCAAGGCGGACACAATGCCGTTTCAGTGATCACTCGACCTAACCAAAGCTGCTTATGCGGTTGCAGTTTCGATAGCCTTAGGTACAGTTGACCAAATCTCAGTGTGTTTTAATAAATAGGTATAAATTTTGTAGCTTTTTTTGTTTGTTTTTATTTTTAAAATATTTTTTTTTACTGCCAGTGCCAGTTACTGAATTGTGCAAGTCAAAATTTTATAAATTCATATGTATGTACTTAAGTACCTACTTTACTAATATAATTTGAACATTACTGTCTTACAGTAACGAAAAACATAATAATTATGGAATCCTGGATAAAAAAGACAGTCTCGAATTGTCAGATTGTGTTGAATGCAGACTACTAAACATTAGAATAAAATTACAGTAGTTAAAAATATAAAGCAGATTTTCATAGCTTTTCTACATTTTATACATTACTATAATATCTGATATTAATCTACTAATCAGAATGGCTTACACACCACAAGCTATTAGTAGGTAGATTAGCTCTGTTATTAATGCTTAGCTAAATGCTCGTGTTCTTGATATAATCTGTTCACTCGCTCACATCCCTTAGCTGTCCAAAGGATTTTCAACCGATGTAATGCTTCATGATTACCTATAGTAAATGCTAATAATATTATAGTTTAATGGTTAAATGAAACTGTGTATGGATTGTCACGCAGAGATTTTTAGTTTGATTCTGAGATTTTCTACTGAGAATTTCTTAGGATTCTAGAATCTCATGCAAATTGAAACTTTTATATTGTAATAACACACTTTTGTGTGATAAGACTACAATCTACGATTTGATTTTATGATTTTAAAATTAAAACAATGGAAAAATAATTTTTACTGTTTATTATTCTTCTCAAGCTGCATAATGAATGCACCCATTACATTATTAACGACTCTGGTAAAGTTAACAAGAAAATATTTGAACGTAATAAATCCTATGACCCTCCCCTGTCTGTTCTCACTTACTTTGTCATTGTTTAGCTCGGCAAAGCCTTTCATTGGCAATATTTAAAATACACACCAAAAATTTATGAAACTGATATTTTGACGAAGTTAATAATGTATCTACATTTTGCAGTCATTTTGTGTTCATTTATTAAAGAGGAGCATTAAGTAGGCGCACTAATAACCATCTTGATTTGACAAGATCAAGGTTCGCATTATCCTTCGTAAAAATATTCAAAACTATTTATAAATTTATCATTTTCATTTTGAAGATTGAGAATTTTTTTTTTTTTTTGTAGTCCCATTCCATTAAAGCCTAATTAACTTGTAACTTATACACTGCTGTTACAGCTAGCCTTTAAAACATAGTAATACAGTAGCCATCGTATTCATAAAAATCTTATATGCCTCTATAGTTAAAATGTGGTAAGTCTCTTTCTTACTAGTACAAATGTCAATGTGACAGTTAAAAAAAACGAAATGTAAACCTATTTTAGCTAATAAAAGCTTGTAAGATGTTTATGAATTAGGGGGTATCATAAAAATACATCACCGCAACAGAAACAAGGCAAACAATTCTAGAGTTCCTAACATTTTGGATAATAAGCGAAATCTTATCTCACATTAAAATATTAGAAACATTGTTCAAAAAGGTTATCACAATAAAACATCTTTATGCAATAACTTTGTAGCAATATATTTACACGCAGAAGCATATAAAATAATAATAATGATACTATGCAAAACAAACAACCATTACCAATATTAGAACAAGAACGATTCGAAAACTCATTTAACAATTAGTTGAACAACAAATTGCTTTTATCACACGAATTATATAAAACAACGATATACGCGAATTGATTAAACGTAATAGAGACATAACTCAAAGAATGAAACAGAGCCCAAAGTATTCTTTATTAATTATCACCCCACGTTAAAGCGACGAAGACAAATATAAGGGCCTCTCGTAATGTATTTTTTCGGACCCAAGTTGGACAAAACAAATGTTAATCGGCAAAGAATGAAGTCAACATTAATGAGGTTTCATTAATTATAAGTTGCATTTGCGACATGGGCGGAACAATGTGGTTCAATGTGGTGACTATCTATCGTTATCACTTTAAATAAGAAGTAAGGGACAGAGATTGAGCGAACATCTGAGGGAGTGCCTGTCGTGTTCAGTATAGGTATGTATTGAGTTCTTTGTTTGGACAGGAAAACAGATTGTTGAGTGTCGTGCGGAAGCAAACAATTACTTACGATGGTGTCAGAAATTTTCTTTTCATTGTTGTTTAATTATATTGGATGTGCTTGACTAGGACTCATTTACTATTATATCTACAGTATCTACACTAATTAAATATATGCTTACTTGATATTAGTGTATACCTGGGACAAACAATTCGATTAGGTAAGTCCTATTTCGAGAAAGAGGTCACTCGTCGAAACCAACTCAGCTGGGCAGCGTTCAGGAAGCTATAACCATACTATTATCTTCTCGTCCGCACTACCACAGTCTCTCAAGACCAAGGTCTTTGACACGGTAATGATAATATTACCGTGTCTTTGACTAGTGTGTGTTGCCAGTGATGACATACGGAGCAGAGACGTAGTCGCTAACTATGGGTCTTGTCAGAACGGCCGTTGGGACAGGGAGATTCTAGAGTGGCAACTTCAAACCGAAAGACGCAGCGTGGGCAGACTCCTCACAAGGTAGACCGATGACCTTAGTCAATAGTCAATAGTAATGTCCAGCAGTGGACGTCTTTTGGCTGATAAGATGATGACGATGATAATAGTTATAAAACTAATTTCTAGGTATATTCAATTACTAGCCTAAGTATGCTGAGCACTACGAGCATTCTTAGCGCCATAGATTATAGAGTATATGCGGGTACTAAACACGTCATATAAGAATGTGTAGCTGAATCTAAGTCTATAGTTTCATACAATAAGCAAAATGTCAAAACAACTTATAGGTAACAAACACGGAACTAAATCTACAAGCGTTGAGCCAATTCTGGTCCGCGATAGGTAGGTACATAAAAAATGCTTTCACACTTTAATCGTGTCAAACCAATAATAGATTTTAGAAAATGTAGTATTTATTAGATGTTTAATGAGCTTACCCGGTTTAGTAAAGTATTTTTCAAAATAAGACGGAAGGTTTCTTCCGTCTTGTCCGTCAAACTTGATATTTATATAACAAAACTTGTAGTCTACATACCTAGTGCATAATTAGTCTTTTCGTAAACAAGAACTTAAATAACAGCAATTTACTATCAATTATATTGTTAGTATAATATTTTTGTAGTGA
This sequence comes from Parascotia fuliginaria, assembly GCA_963082885.1. Lineage (NCBI taxonomy): Eukaryota > Metazoa > Arthropoda > Insecta > Lepidoptera > Erebidae > Parascotia > Parascotia fuliginaria. The sequence goes on from OY720172.1 coordinate 15,707,083, forward strand.
AACAATAAAATAACAAATAAAATTGGGCTACACGTTTTCTGTGAATGAATACCTTTAGGTACCAATAACTTATAAAACTCCGTTCCAGTCGTTCCTGGAAAATTAATTTTACGAAAACGTTTAATTGAAAATTGATCGGTACTGTTACTGTAGGTACTGCATTATTCACTAAAGTATAATTTAGAAATCATTTAAGGACAATACGAAGATTGATTCAGTGTCCATTCCAATGTTGGTTAACAATAGCTTAGGCGTTAATCCTACGTTTCAGTTTTAAGGAATTGAATATAGATAAGAAACAAACACAATAAGATGTTCCTTGTTGCCGTCAGACTCATTCCCATTGGCCATCCATCACGGGGACTCCGCTATCGTCTATTGTAAACTTTTGTCACAGATTAGATACTGTTTTGAATTATAAATGCGATCTTACTGTTCTTGATAAAAGTTTTCATTTAAAATATTCACATCTTTTTAAATAAAATAATAAATATTTTGGAAAAGTCTTTCGTTCATTTTATATTTACTTTAGACACTATAAAATAATTATTATGATTAAACTGCAATCACGGAAATGGCCAATTCGCTTGCTGCATTATGCATTGCTTGAGAAAAATCTGTCTCACAATGGACGTTTTCCGACTGGAATAATAATGAAAGATGAATCACACACAACACACATTTATCGACTGTAATAAATGTAATATACATCAGCTGTTGAAACAAGTAGGGGCATGTAAGTTATTGCAACTTGTAAAGTACAGCAAGTACTTGGTAGACGCAATTGAAGTAATTATTATTAACTTCAATAGCTAACAAGCGCAGCCTCGCAAATATAATTGAAATAATTTTAAGCTTTGATTGACGATTCGCTATAATTAAGTAACATTGGATCACACAGATTGTACTAATTACCTAGTTCGACATGCGCCTGCTTATTAGTAAGCGGCATTGAGGCACGTTGTTATTGCGGTGCTGTTTTTGTAGGCGCTTTCAGAACATTCTATTGATTTTATAGTTAGCGATAATGAGCTAGGCTCTTGGATTCATTATCGTAAATTATTTTAAATGGTAATCGGAATACTTATTTACATATATTATTTATTGCGAATGTAGCAAATTGTAAGCTGGTACCTCAAGCAATACGGCAATAAACTTTTTTTTTATATATTTTGTGAGAAATCTTTAAAAGTAGGTAAATTATTTATTTGTTGAGTTTAGCTTTAAATACTACTATGATGCACGTTGTGTGTAGTGTGGAAGTATTAGTGTAATTTAAAAAAAAAATACAAAAGCTTTGCTCGTTAATTGCATCGTTCGTTTTAACTACTTAGGTATTAGGTATACCTACTAAATACCTGCGATATTAAACCATGTGATTCATATTTACTGATTTTATTTCGTGTAATTTTAAACAAATAATATTTAGTAGGTATGTTGTTGAAAGTGAACAATGTGTAGTAAAGCAAAGTCATGTCTACCCACGTACACGCATTATTTATTATTTTTTATTTAAATTCTCACAAAAGCGACGAAATTCCCACATGAACCGCCAAAAACACCATTTGTTTTTCCTAAGTCCAAGTCGTTAATTTCCTAATTACAGTTTCAAAATAAAAGCGTGTTTTTGTTCTGTCGGGTCGTCCCTTCCTGGCGCGCAGTACAATCCCGTCCGGAAGGTTAATGGAAGAAAAAATACGCTGTACAAATTTGCATAACATTTTTCTCTGTCTCCTACCGAAATTAAGTCCTCTGCCCCTGCATCTACGGCTTTGTTTAAATTACTCAAGTGAATTTCGTGATTTGGTTGTAATATTCAATTTTATGTTTGCTTCTCGCTGTTTTTACTTTTTTCTTGCTTTAGATTAATATATTTTTTTTTATAATAAGCTTGTGGTGAATTTATTTGCTTACCTCTGTTTATGGTTACATTTAGCGAAATAAACGCCAGTTTTATTTAAGTTTATTTTGTGGTAGATTTCTATTCATTATGTTTAAATTTAATGTTCTTACTTTGCCCGCTTATAAAAGTGTATAGCATATTTTAAAATTTTATTTAGTTTTGTTTGGTAGTTTTCATTGAAGCTTTAGTGTATTTATACTATTACCGACTATAATAATAATATTCTTGACGCGTTGCAAGGATAGCACTGGTGTTAAAACAAACGCAGTTGGAAATAACATGTACCGACTATGGAACCAAGCGAATCATGACACCCACCATATGCTCATTTTGCCGATCCATCTAAAAGCAAGTAAGTTGAAATTCGCCTGAAGACTGATTTCCTTGGCAACGAGCTTGTTATCATTTTGTTAGACACTGACATTTTACTGAGTACATACACTGTTGTTATGTTAGCATGAAAACGTCTGTGCGTTATTTACGATAGATCTTACAAGTTTGAGAGTTTTAAGTTAAATATCAGCTAAATGGGTCATAATTTAGCTGGTTTGATAGTACCTGTATACTTTATTTACATTTTATTATCGATACAATCTTCATTTAAAGTTTATATTTTGAAGTGCTGATGATAATAAATAACTAAGCGGGTGTCAGAGGAAGTTATCGATATAGTCTGGTAAGTTGAAACTGGCGTGAGCCCTATGGGAAATCTGCAATCTTGGCCTTCCGCTAACAAAGTTTTCATCTAAAATCCTATTGTGTTCTGTGTCGTGGGAGACTAGAGTTCATTAGTAATATGAACATTTGAAAGTTAATGGCAAACTGAGTTACCTGAAACGCTTCTATGAAAAGTTACCAAAGGTAAAGCTGACTAATTAGACTTAAAAATCTTAGCAACGTGTTAAATTACCACAGGTATAAAGATCCTGTTTAAACACTTCTGAAATTTCTGAACAGCGTTCTGTAATAAGGTTCATGTATTCATTCAAGGCATAAGAGGTGGTATTGCGGCAGGGAATATCCTGCCAACTCATCAACTCTGTAAAGATTAAAGTATTGTCTAAAGTGTAAAAAACAAATGAGGTTTTGTGAAAATGTCTGATGTTTGAATGAAGAGGGAGCAGTGAATGATACCTAAATGAATAGGGACTGTGAAAGAATAAAGCAAGGCGTTGGATAAAAAATTGTAATAAATGCAGGGAGATTTCATTTTTACAAGAGATAAGAGCTCTGTTAGTAATAGTAGAAACATCAAAGGGCTTGATGTAAATGGTAATATTATCCAACTGATAAAAAAACATTTTGCTATAGTCTGTCATATTTATTTGAATTTTAAATTGAAGCTCTTTGTGGTTTAGCATTTCATTTTTATATTTCAAAGACGCTATTATAATAATATATCCACATATTCAAGAGTCTTAGCATTTTTCTTGTTATGTTTAACACATACTATTTGATTTTTGAAAAGAAATACTTAAAAATATAACAGTATAAATGGGTTTATTTTTAATTTGTGTTTAATATTATGCGTGTATTATTGACAAGTAAAAATATTAAGACCGGACTTGAGTATCGTACAAGGTGTCTAAAGAATATTGAAAAATAGCTTTAGTCGCCGAGTACCTAAAACGACATCAATCATTTGAAATGTACCTGAAATATATAAATAGTTTCGTATCTTGCCAACTATATTTTATAGGTTTTATGAAGTAGGGGACTTCATAGAACCTAAAAAATATAGCTGACGAAGTATTACGGGTGTGCGATTAATGCTCTGGCCATGATATCGGAGAATATAGTGTTATTATAATGTATATTGTGTTTATTACCTAGTTTGAGATAAGCTTGTTTGTCGCTTAAATTACTTTACCATAAGTTACCTACCATTGTGCGGAGATAGAACGTAATTACCTCTCCAGCTATAAATAATACGCCGGCAGTAATTCCATATGACCTTTGTTTACCATTCTTTATTGCCTTTTCAAGAGATACGCGGTCGTCCCGAAGCGTACGCGATACCGAGATACGAATCGCGCCAAATCAAACGCTCCCTCGACGCTTTGTAAACGAAGTAGCGATTTGGCGAAACGAAAATATTGCAGTGATACGGAATACGTTTACAGTGCGTTGGGGAATTTTTCTTGTTACCAGTTCGAGATTATATCTCGCAAGATATGTAAGCAATTACGTTTTTCGTTTAAGGTTGTAGGGGAAATGTGGGTTGATGATGGGGTGAAATATTTATGCGTCATTGTAGAGTCTGTTTTATATTTTGGTTCTCACCTTTTGACTTATATTATGAGTTGAATATAAGAGATACATCCTGGTGACAGATGGACAGACAGACAGACGGACAGCGAAGTCTTAGTAGTAGGGTCCCATTTTACCCTTTGGGTACGGAACCCTAAAAACTGATTTATATTTCGAACCCCTACATATTTATTTTTTATGTACATTGCATATTGTATTTTTTGTAGCAATTAAATACATCTGAAAATATTTAATTAATGCCTCATCATCTTTTTTTTTATTGCATTGTCGTTTTATAGACAGAAGGTATTCAACCAGAAATGTGCGGTAAAGGGTTTTTAACTAAATAAATGCATATTCAACTATTAAGTAAGTTGACTACTTGTAGGTAATGTGTTATTTATCTTATTTGTACTTTGTGAAGGGAGAAATAAAATACAATATTATAATTGACTGAAATTGGTTGTAGGTAGGTAGGAATATGAACAGTATAAATTCTTACTTAGCATAATATATTATTTTGGAAGAGGACGACTCACGTTCGAAGTGATGACTGGCGAAGGCCTATATCTACTAGTGGGCGTTTTTCGGCTGAAATGTTGATATATTCGTATCATATAAGGTAATACTGGTTAATAAAAATACGGAAATATTTATAATAAACTATTAAATGACATTAAAAGTGTAAAGTATTAGATTTATAGTTTCCAGTTTACTCGTAGTTCTAAAGGTGAAATAATGATTCATTATAACATTTTTATTTCACAAGTGATTAGTTTAGCACTTATCCATAAATTATTCAGTGTTATATAACTAAAATTTATGCAAGTTTATCTGAATCTTGTTTGTGAATCAAAATAAATACGAGAGTAATAATAACGCTAGGCATTTTTTCAAACATAGATTCATGTGTTCTACGTAGATACTAAAAGCCTAAATTTATTTTTTGTATTGTTATCTGATAAAATAAAATTGAGCATCGGTACTCTTAGAGGGTCACTTTGTTGTATATTGTCTTCCACAATACTTGGTAAAAATAATAAATTTTAATTTAAAATTAGAACAAATGTAAACTGCACTGTATACCAACCGTAAATATGTTTTTTTTAATTTACTATTCCAAAAAAACACATAGCCTTTATAGATAAGTACTTAAAGTCTACAGAGTATTAGAGTAGATTTAGAGTAAATACAAACTATTTAGTGTAACTACGTCTATAAAGAGTATTATTCCAATAAAGTCACACCCCTGAAAGCTTAATGCCAACATTTGTAATCAGAGTCGTGTTCTAACATAGGTATTCTAATAACTAAAGTTGGCGATATACGTGCAAAATGAGTCCTCTGAACTGTAGCGTAAAGTTAGCGTATCTCATGACTACTAATATAATCGGCTAAATTATAATTCAGTGAATACATCGTTTTAACAAATAAATGAAAAACAAGTTCTGTGCTCCTTGTAATTTAATATGCTGGTTTTGCACGTCTTATATTATTGTGTTTTTTATTGCCTCCCGTGGCAGAAGAGTCTACAGCCTACCTGATGGTAAGTGGTGACTGTCGCTCATGAAATTCTGCAATGCCAGGGATTTTTTGCGAAGCTACTGCCCATGACTGTACGTGGTAATAGCGTTTATCATCTTTAGTACCTATGATGTCTACGTCAAAAATATTAATCATAAATCGTCGAACCACCTTTAGACACTTGTAATAATTGCTTATGCCTTGAAGAGGCCTGTTACCTGCAGTGGGAATACAATAAGCTAGGGACAATTAAACGTCAAAAGGCTATGATTGATTATCTACGTTTCTTTAAACGAAGTTTATATGAAAAAAGAACGAGTGGTCGCAGTGAGCTGGCTTTTAGACTGCTATCACAAGCATTGCAAAATAATTACGTTCTATTATTATGAGGAGCTTTAACAAATATATGTGTTAGATTATGACTACAGACATCTGAAAGGTTTTTTTAGTTTGTATTTACAAATTTTGCGAATAAAAAGTTTATAGAAAATAAAACAAAAAACCGTCAAACTATAAAAAAAACTTAAAGAACTTGAACAAACCAAAACATATAATTAGTGCATTATTTTATATTTATTTTGAGAGAAATCGTAAAAATATACGACACAAATGTCGTGGGTTCGATTCCCGCGAAAGGCAAATTTTTGTGTGATGAACATTTGTATTTGTCTTCAGTCTGGGTGTTTCTTATGTATTCTAAGTATGTATTTACAAAAAAAAAAAATTATATATATGTATTATATTTCAGTTATCTAGTACCCGTAACACAAGCTCTGCTTAGCTTGGGACTAGGTGACGGTGTGTGATAGTGTCCACATATTGTTATTATTAATAAATTGCAAACCTCCTCCTTTTTAAAGTCAGTTAAAAATTTTAGAGGTAAGGATATATGAAAATGATTTATCTACATATCTATGATTTCTTATGTCATCTACGTGAAGATGTCCTAAGTGTTATTTATGCAGGTGAGCTGGTGAGCGACTCGTTCTTTTTTCATATAAACTTCGTTTAAACTTAATTTTTGGTGACCAAAATAGAGTGATTCTATAATCTTAACCGGAGACCTCAAGGATATTTTCTTTCTATAGGTACCTACTTTATTTATCTCCAAATATTATGAGTTTTTGATGAACAATATATTATACATTATTTAATTTTGTCTTTGATATTACACTTCGTTATCAACTCTCGAGAGTCTGGTCATTAGTTTTTTCAAAGCTTATTGATTGCATTCGATTGATCTAAACTGATTGGATTAGGTTCAACTGAATTAAACTTGTAACATTTAAATTTTCAATCAAATGTCGCTAGACTATGGACGATTTCAATATATTTGAAATATTGATAGCCTTAAAAACTAGAGCATGTATAAATAGAATTCAATCGTTTTATCTACTTAATCTGAACATATATATTAATTTGAATACAAATGTAAAACATTCAAAATGTTTAGGCAGTAAAAGATTAAAACCTTAAAGTCTGCTAAACGGCCTAAACCTAAATTGACAAATATTGGCGTAATTGGATGATTGACAAATCTATACTATTATATAAAGCGAAACAGTTTGTTTGTTTGAACGTGTTAATCTGGAACTACCAGTTGGATTTGAAAAATTCTTTTGGCGTATGATAGCCCTGTTCTCAAGGAAGGTTATTGGCTATGTAACATCACGCTACTGGCTACGGGAGCAATAAGCAAAGACGCGGGTAAAACCACGCCGCGGAAAGCTGGTACCTAAATTAATAGATGTTATAAAATTATCAAATACTACCTACTACTTACGACAAACGCCTACGGAAAATATCCTTGCAATAGTGTCGTATTGCATTATTCGGATTTTCAAAGGCGCTTAAAATATTAAAATTCTGCAAATGACTAAAGAAATATGGCAAATAAAATATAGCGTTATCCGCTTCATTTATTGATTTCTAAAAGTGAAAGAATATTTTCAATTCGCTTACGTATATTTTTAGTTAAATAGTTGCAAAGAAACAAACGAACAAAAAACCAAAACTTTTCTCTTTGTAATACTTATTAGTTTAGATTAATATGATTGTAATTACACTAACCAATTGAGTTAATAATTGGCAATAAAATGATTTGACGAGTAATTTATGATTGTATAGCATAGTCATGTAGTTGGAATGTTAGTAAAATTACGTCAGACATAATTAACTTTTATAGAATGTTAGCGCCTTATGTTTTGGTTTGATTTGCGTCTAGTTTTGCTACGAGCAAAAATTGGTGTGTTATTTAAATTTGAAGCATCATTGTTATTTTTAGACAGAATAATTATTTTATTAATTTTTATTTATAAAGAGACTCCAATTAAATTAACACAGTATTTATAATAGGTGTGTCATATTTTAATTATTGTTCGACATTATCAATTTTTCGCAAATTAGCGTAATTTACAAGCACACAAGACCCGTTGTTATCTTCTAAGGAATTACCAAAATACACATTTGAATGATAATAGTTGAATGATGGATTAGGGTGACTCACAATCACTGATCTACCACTACGAGTATGTCCAGGAGTAGACAAACATGTTTCGGGTAAAATATAACAGTGATTATGTCATTATAGGTACTGTTATTCTCTCATGAAACAACAAGGATTTTATAAACATCATGTATACGCACTTTTCAATTTTCAATTTGTTAAAATGACATAAATGGGTATTCGTTGAAAATGTTATCTTTTTGTGGGTAGAACTAATTTACGTAATGATCTTGCACTGTATCCAAATACATTTAAATTCAAAGCATTTTGGAATACATATTTCATGTCTGCGGCATTTTTGATATATTATTTTATCCGCTTTGTTTTAGAATATCAGACTTATCCAACAGTTTAATATGGATATACATATGTCTGCTTATGCTATTATGATTTATAAGCAGATTACCGTCCATTCCCTTGAAGTTAAATATGACAAATAGTGACATTTTATAATGTTTGCGATAATAATTTAAACAATAGATATAAGTACCACGATTTTATCTCGTTCGCAGTAGACTATAAGAACCATATATGTTTCGAAACACAATAGATCAAAAATATATCAGGTTTGATAAAGTCTCAGAATGATGTCTGTACCCCAGTAGATTCTACGAAAACCTGAATGTCACAACGGTTACAAGTATTTCAGAAATTACTGATCAAATAGGTTAATAATCTATATTAATATAAAGTAGGTATGTAGATTGTTTACTTCATAAAATTCTTTAGCAATGATGGTTCTAGATATGAATATCTATTAAAGTTGTAACTATATGTAATGTCATATTGCAGTACTAGTGTCGGCATCCGTGAGTGACGCAACTGCAATAACCGTGCATCTAAATTGACATTAAATTTGTCTTTCCCTATAACTAGTGTTGAGTGTATTTGTAGTGTAATTCTTGTTTAATCTAATTATTATATCCAAATGTAACTAGTCATCATATTTATGCAAACTTCACTTCAGTGACTAGATAGCGACTACTGGATAAAGAGAAATTGAGAACAAATTGATTAATGAGATGCTTTCAGGGTTTTTGATATCCACAACACAAATAAGTTTATATTGTTGCGTCATTGCTCCTTGTGCCTCTGCAATGAAATCATTAAATTACAGAGAATTTTACAGAGACAGAACTTAGGGAAGTTACAATTCAATGAGGGGATTACGTTGATGTTATACTCTTAAACTAAGTTCGTAAAGACCTTCAACCATGCTAAAAAGAATTACGTTGAGGTTAAGACACCCCCATTAGGTCTTAGGGTTTAGTTTCGCCAGTAACGAAATTACAACTTGCTTTAAGTTGCCAGCAAAAGGTCACTATTCTACCAATAGCTAACATTCTGAAAAAATCGATTATATCATAATATTGCATTACACATTTCTGCATAATACTGGTTGACCGTAGATACGAAAGCGAAGCATTCCCAAACCGCCAGCAGATATCGTACCTACCAAAGGGGAACCACACACTAAAATATGATCGCATTTAGAATACAATCGCATTTCTGAATACGATCGCATTTAACACGCCGAATCGAGATTTTCTCTCACAAGAAAATATCAAGGCGATCTTTTACTTTAAAACAGATATAAGTTTTTTTTTTTCATTGCCTACAGTGGCAGACGAGCCAACAGTCCACCTGATGGTAAGTGGTAACTGTCGCTCATAGACTTCTGCAATGCCAGGGACTCTGCGAAGCCGCTGCCTACCGTGATATTAATGCTCTCTTTAAACCTCGTTTAAAAAGGACATGTCTTAGCGCTAAACTAAAGTTAAGTAAACTAATCTAATTCTTAAGTCTGGTTGGTTTTATTATAATTTTTTAGTAACCAGATACTAGAATATACATTAATATTATAATATAATATTTTTTATGAGAAGTTACTTAAATGGGCCAAATCTAATTCAAAATAAAGGTAAATTTTTAATTACAGTTACGATTTTTCTCTAATATTCTGTGCAAAATTTTCACGTAGGTATCAGTTACCAGTTAAAATGGAAACCAACAATCAGTTTAGCCGCGAACCACTAATAGTCGTATCCACACCACTAACAACACCCCGATGATTGTACGCAGCGGGCACGTCATCTCATTATCAGCTTCATGGTAATGTAAATACGAATAATTGATGTTCAGTATTACTGAACTATTCATGAAGTACGGTACACCGAACTAAGAGGACTTAGTCCAGTATCTGTAGACTAAGACGGCCGTAGGCGGTTGTCCCAAACGTCCCGAACAATTGTTCACTAATTGTTCCATGCTCCCGTCAGATTTGTTAACAAGGATGTAACAATAATTCTACTAATCTTAACGTACAATACATATTTGCTAAATTAATATTTGATATTTAAATCTATTTATTCGTACCTATATAAAATCATATAATTAAGAATCTATTAATGGTGATGTCTTTAAAAATTAAGATTATAATATATTGTATAAAAGTAAAGCACACTATGCATTATAACAAGCAAAGTTCCATAAAAACTATTTTTACTATTCCGCAAACAACTGCGGACTTGCAGTGCACTTACCATGGATTTTGCCTCGAGCTTCTGCATTTCCTATGAAAAAGGATAGATAGGAAACTTTTTATTGTATACCAGATACTTTACATTATTTTTATCCATATTAACAAATTATATCCCGTGTATATAATGAACGGGCGCATCCCTTAAAGCAATTTATTCTTTATTAAAATATTAAATACATTAGTCTGTATAAATGTTGTTTATTCCGTATATTATATAAAAAACCTAGAAAGTGGATGACAAATAAATACTACTTTTGTAACAGAGCTTGCTACAAAATAATGAATTATTTTAATATAGGTAGTGAAAGACTCTTAGATTGTTATACTGACTGGCCTGTTGGTCTAGTGGTTAGTGACCCTGACTGCTAAGCCGGAGGTCGTAGGTTCGATTCCCACCCATGACAAAACCTTTGTGTGATGAGCATGATTGTTTGTTCTGTGTCTGGGTGTAATTTATCTATATTGTATGTATTTACAAAAAGAAATGTATAGTAGTATATCAGTTGTTTAGTACCCATAACACAAGCAAATAGAATTGCTTAATTTGGGGCTAAATGGCGCTGTGTGCATGTGGTAGAATATTATTATTATTATTATAATTGTTCGCGTAATTCAAATAATAGGATTTCGTTAATTCGATAATTCGATAATTCGGTCGTAATCTACATATCTCGAAGATTGGGTTTTCTGGATTTACGTTTATTACAGGTAAATTAAACATTAACTATTAAGATATAAATTTGAAGGCATGAAACATTTAGTAGGTATTAAATATACCGGATATTGTACTAAATACGTTCGTTGATTACTATCTCATGGTATAGGGGATTTAATAGCAATTAGTTATGTATTTAATTATTATTATACACTACTAGCTGTTACCCGCGACTTCGATCGCGTGAACATTTAGATAATAATATGTGTGTCTACCCGATCTTACAGCAATCGTACATTGCATCAGTAATAATCAGTATAATACATCTCTATGACGAATCTTATTTAAATCTATTTACCCATTGCCACTAAAACTGACAAAATTTTACACATACTTGCGACTCCTAATTTTCCACTAAATAAGGTTATTTTCTAAAAATAAAAATATGGTGCCTAACTTATTTAATAATTAGTATAATTATAATAATATGAGTTTGGAGTCGATAGCTTTAAAACTTAAAAAAATCCATACAAACTTACTCCCTCTATTTCACCTCTTTATAAGGGTTGTTTAAAAAAATAATTAAGTATATTTCAATTTCTTTAAATAATGAGTATTTTTTAGTAATTGGAAAAGCATACTATCAAAACTATAGAAGTTTCATACATACTTTGCCCCCCTTCTCAACCCCTTAGGCCCGCCATACACGGACTGCTCGAGCAGATACCCAGTGATCTACATACACGGACAGCTCTCGCAGACAGAGTCAACAGCTTGAAGCTGCCAATGATAACTGTTCGAGCAGTTAGCTTAACTGCCCGAGAAGTTAACAGTTTCAATGTTAATTCAAGTTAGTAGCATCATGGATTTTGAGGAGGAAGCACTTCTACTGCTTTTGCTCATACGACGACGACGGCGGCGTAAAAATAGAAAATTGGAAGGGTGCGCGACGTGGAATGAACAACGCGGGGGCGGGGGTAACTGCGCGCGAGCAGTCGACAGCTCGAGCCGTCAGTGTATGGCTGGCGACTGCTTGACCGCATGATGAAATTTCAACGTGCTGTCAACCGCCTGAAGCAGTTGCAACTGCTTGAGCTGTTCGTGTATGTATGTACGTAGAAGTCTGTAGTTCACTTTGCAGTCGCAGCTAGAAGCTGCCGATCCTGACTGCTTCAAGCAGTCCGTGTATGGCGGGCCTTAGTGAGCACCTACGTCCTAAAAGAAACCACCATGGAAAATTTGAGACCCCTTAGCATTTGTAGTTTTTGAGATTTGGTGATGAGTGAGTGAGTGACCTTTCGCTTTTATATATAATATATATAGATATAGATTAAGATGATGGCAACCGATGGATTAGGTCAGCTTAAGACTTGTCAAAGTGAAGACGTCTGGCAATGAGTGACTTTTGGCTAAAATTATGATTGATGATGATACACTAATAATCCATACTATGTATAAATGCAAAAATAACTCTGTCTGTCTGTCTGTTACGCTTTCACGCCTAAACCACTGAACTAATTTTGATGAATATGGTATAGAGATAGATTTGATCTCGGGGAACAACAGTAGCGAAAAAATGGCTTCAAAGGGTTGAAATAGGGGTTAGTTTGTATGAAAAATCGTTAATGTAAACAGAAATATAACAGACTTTCACGCAGGCAGAGTTGCGGACAACAGTTAGTTAACTATGTTCGAAAAACATACATCTATAGATTAGTAAATAATTAAAATCAGTCACCTCACTTTTGGTCTCGCAAAACCAATCACTTAGGGTTCAAGTTCAGTACTTGCTTTCAGTCTATATCAGATACGACTATGTAATTTTCTAGGTATCTTGGTTTGCTATTTCAATGACATTGCACTACTAGTTACCAAGCTATGACTAGTAAACTGATCTTACGTTGATCAGGTTGCTCTCGGTATATAACATACGATGTAGATTAATGTGGTAAAATGTTTATTTTAATGTTAAAGTTTAATGCATAAATAAAACATAGCTATGATGTTCAAATCTATAAAAATATATTTAATTTGGTAATCTGTCAGTAGCAAAAGCTTGTAGGTTACTTTAAACAAGATTCAACTTAAAATACAATCTTTTATATCAAGCTGACATTTATTATAAATACTCTTTTTCTATTATCTATCGCACCTATCACCTTTAGCATCGAATACAGCTTTTTATGAAACACAAAAAAAGATATAATGTTTAGTGTACGAACTATTGTAATGAAATAAAACCTGTTCTTGTAGCGGATTATTGGGTCACGATTACAACAACAGTATTTAGAAGTTTTTGTATGTCATTCATCATCAATTGCCGTTTTATATTTTGAGATGTAATTATTTGTTAGTATGACATGACGCTAAAGATGTATCAGATAAATTTTAGTTTTGGTAATTTAATTACGAATGTCTACAAAAATGATACATTATAAGTACCTACTGTTGAATTAAATTAAATAAAATATTAAAAGTAAAAGAATATGTTATAAAATTGGCAAGTATTATGTACCTAGAACTTCTAGCGAGGCTATTATATATTAAGCTAACAATAATTTAGTAAAATGCAATTAGAAAAATATGAGATAATGTTCAGGCCATCACATAAGAAGGCGGCAGGAAAATTGTCTAACATATGACTATAATAAAATAGCTGCCTGTAATAACCAACGACGTCCTACCAAATTGATCTACCTGCTAAATTGGTTTATTACATAAATTATACAAGTGATTTTGCTTAAAATAACATTATCACGGTAGTAGATCCACGCTGCTGGTTTCAGCATGAATGGGCCGGATCGTCCGAGGAAGTACTACCCTGTAATAGAAGATCGACGTAAGAGTAGTAGTATCCGTACTACTGCGTTTCGTTCGGTGAGTGAGAGCGCCGGAGGCCCAATTTTCCCCCTTTCTTCTTTCCTCACCTCCCTCATTCCTTTCCCCTTACCCCATCCCAGCAGCCATAGTGGAGGCCCCCATACCAGCAGTTTAAGATGATGGTATGGTGGCCACTACTTCTGGATTCCACTGACTACTTAAGGAGGAGTCACTTAAGTAGTCACTTTGGTCGGCTAATATAAATAAAAAAAAAATATTATTATGTTATTTTTAGCAAAGAGGTCTTCGTTCGGTAGCGGATATCATTGACCTGAAATGAATGTGTGCACTTAAACTTAACAGGCACTATTAGGTAAGAACAAAAACTATAATTAAATGCACCAAATATTTACGACGCACAACCGTAAGCCTAATCAGCGTACCCATTGAAGAAATCAAAACGGTAGTGCCAACATAATAGGACATGTTCACAGTTGGCATGCTTGCAAGATCCCCGCCGGAACCGGATGCCGTGTTAATTGGATATGTCAGATGCCACTGGCTTTCACGCCCCGAGATAGTTTCCCTAGTTGTGCTTACAAGACATTAATTATTAGAATAGAAACTCTAAGTCTCTGTTCTGTCACTATGCAAAACGCGAATTTGTACGTTGCCTGCACATTAGAATTGTAATACGAAACAATAAAAAACTACGCTTAGAGGATTTTCTCGAGTGACTACGTGTTCAAGCAATAATATTTTGACGAAATAAATAAAATTTCAGACATTTTCTAATAATTCTTCAAGAATGAAATTTTTATTTAATACAGATATAGCTTATGCATTATAAAAAGATATGATCAATAACACTAAAAGAAGACGCTAAAGATATAAAGGTTCTAAGTCGCTTAATATTTTTTTCTACTGAGAGTGACGAGTAAGTAAATATCGTTGATTGTATGATTACCTATTATGCTTTGTAGTGGACACTTATCATATATGATAATAATATCATCTTCTAGCTGTTGATACACAGTTATGATCTTTGAACCTACATTGCAATTAAACTATCCGATGATATCGATGATGTATACTTATTTGTGTTAAACTCTGCTCTCAGCGTGTCCGAATTAAATCGAATTAAGTATAATATATTTTTAACTCTCAATAACTTAGAGTGTCATCGCTCAATTATGTGCAAAAAAAAACTTCAACAACATGACAGTAAATGTGAAGTATAAAAAGAACAAGATGTAGGTATATACATAAGCTTTATTACAAAGTAAGAAATGATCAATCGAACAAAGAATCATTCACAATCATGACTAGCGTTTAAATTATTCTCGAACATATTTTCAAAAATGCAAAGGAGGAAATTAGATTTAAGGAATTTCTTCTAAATGTCTATCAAGAAACGCCGTAAATTGAAGCTCTAAAGTAATATTTCAGCGCATATCGCGAGAAAAGATCTACTGATATACCTAAAAGTAATTCGGTCGCTTAAGAGTTGTGACTGACAAGATTGATTGATGGCTGGGTAACCGACAAATTCACTCGGTCTCTAAATACGAAACTTAAAGGAAAACTGGAAGCATATTTTACTTTACACATTTAAAGTTGAATATTTTTTTTACTTTTTGAGCCAGCTTTTAGTTTAGTATTACTTGTCTGCGGCAGATATTTACAAGCATATGTATACGATCTCGGTTTTAAGAATAATAATAAACTTTATTGAACTATACTTAGTTTAAAACCGAATTATACAGATCACTTGATCTGTCATCATGAGCAATCAAAAAAGTTTTTGGTTCCCAGAATTAGTATATTTTATTGTGTTGTTGTTCGAAAACTTCTGATATAAAGTTATTTTGTTTAAGGAAACCACACAAAGAAATATTTGTACATAACAAAGGGAATTACTTTTATCCGCTTATACTTACAAGAAATATTTAGTTGGGCTATTCTAAGCTGTCACAGTCATACGACTCATGTATCCGGCATGTCTATGTAAATTTTACTGTACACGTCACCGCCCACAATACGTAATGAATGACCTTAAACAAACGTCACTTTGTATGTAAAGGCAGCTGTATCAGTAGAATTTCTCTCCTATTTAGATTATAAATTTTCAACGAAGGAGTATACATGGATATACTAGGTACGTGTGTAAAATATTTTGTTACTTGCTATTTATGGATCAGGACTATTATGCCGTACATGAAATTAATGGTATCTGAGTATTATATATATTATTATCTTACTGCAATCATCAAGCAGTTTCTACAATTGGGAGATTGGAAGAAATTGGGAGAGAACTATATCCAAGTGGGGATGTGCAGGTTAATAATGTGTGGTATGTAATGCAGTAATTTGAACGCTTAACTAATTACATAATATTTTTTTACAGTCATTTTTAACCGTTTATTATTATTATGAGATTAAGTTATCGGGATGTAAAACATCTCATTTCTTACTTCTTCTACTACATTAGCGTGATGTAAAACGTACTATAGGCATAATTATGTCAGTCTAATAATACCAATTCTAGGCCCAGAGTTACAATGCATTTGGAGGTATGCCTCATGGAATGTAATAAAGTGCCTCGAAGAGCACGTACAATCGTCAGTCAAAATAAGACTTAAAGTGCTCACCTGTTTGCTGCATAACTGCAGTGCTGTAGCAGACTTTATTAAATATGCAGCTAATATTCTATAGTTATATTTTAAATATATTTCATTGTATAACATTATATTTTACATTAGAACATAAGTAAACATTATGGTAATCTACGACATGTTTAAATATCAAGAATATAGGTGTCTAAGAACAATTTATTAGTCATAGCTTGGTAATTACTCAGCACAATAGCATTTAAAATGGCAAGGTATTTTGAAAATTACATCTATTTAGGAACGAAAACATGATTCTATTGATTCCAAGTTGTTTTGTTGAAAAGACTTTCTAAGTGACAGATGCTTATTTCCTAATTTGTTCCTCCTATATCGGAATATTCTAGTCATAGTAGACATCACTTAATCGTAAATATTGTTTTATTTAATTTTAAATATTCCACGACAAGTATTACTATCATATTAAGACTCCATTTTGTATGAGACTGTTTAGTTCTGAGAATAAATACGAAAAGCGGTGCTGGTCAGTTTAAAAAATGACGGCGCCTGATGTTAATTTCGAGAATTAAAATTTTCTCATACAACAAAATGTTACGCTGTCGCACAGAGCACGTACTCTGCAGAATCTACATCACAAGGATATATCATAAAAGTGTTAGTTTTTAATTAAATTTTAAATAAATTGTGCACGTAAAACGAAAGACTAAAACGAAGATTAATGAATTATATGCTCAGAAGCAATATTAATAAAACGATTAGTGTTAATTTATGGATAGTGGTCCATGGATTGTAATTTCATTTGCGTTGACGATGGCTTCAGATTTTAGTTAAAGTTAAGTTATAGCCAATGTAATATTTTGTTATTATTATAGGATATTTTATATTATTGGAGACTTATATATACTTAGCTTTTAGGGTTGACAAATACTTTCGGATAGGGTCAATAAAGAAAATGAATTTAAATAAATTTTACACTTCGTCCTCTCAGTTGATGAATACGTGTACTTACTAACAATGCTTATTTAGAGGTTTAAGTACTATACTGCAAATTATTTTTTTACTTATACCAAAACCAATTCTGATAATATCTAATAAAATATACTTATTTCTTTATTTGGAGAGGAAAAATGGTTTTTACATATCACCCCACTCGAAAAAGCGAGACGGTTTGCTGTACCTACTTTCCTTAGGAGCTCTGGAAATAATAACTATTTAGCTGTCTTTAAGTTAGTTTAATAGTGTTCTAATTACAAATATTGAGCAGCAAGCATCAGATTCTGTAGTGCGACTATTTCTCACACTCAACCTTTTATGAATGGAATTGCCTTAGGTTTCTCAAATTCTATACTGACTTGAAACGTTGCTGTGCCTAATTAGACACGTAACAGATACCTCTCTTGGTTTTACTGAGAAGCTAATTCTAAAAATATATCTCAGTGGCGGTCGTGGCCACTATGTGACTGTACAAGAACATTCTAATGTGTTTCCCAGCCCAGTTTAGAGACAATAATCTATACTATTATATAAATCGGCAGAGTTTGTCAGTTTGTTTGTTTGAACGCGCTATCTCTGAAATTACCAGTCGGATTTGAAAAGTTCTTTTTGCGTATGATAGCCCAGTTTTTGAGGAAGTTTATAGGCTATGTAACATCACGCTTCTGGCGACGGGTGCAGAGCAGTAATCAAAGACGTGGGTGAAACCGCGCCACGGAAAGCTAGTGTTAACTAAATCAATCAAGTTTAAATCTGAAAAAATCTTACTAATTACTTTAATAAGTAAATACTGTTTCTATATCTGTAAAAGTAACATCAGAATCTTTTGTGTTTTACACATTGTCTACATTTTACTTTTATCTTTCGCTATCGGTCCTTGCCATATTATATCTGATATTCTTTATCAGGTCAAGTCGATCTTGTTAAAGGCCTGCCGATTCTGTTTCTTCTGGTTCAAGATCGTCATTTTAGAACTTTCTTACCCCAACAGTCTTGTGCGAACTATGTGTTTTGCTCAAGACCTGTGTGTCATTCTCTTTTTTATCTTTGCTTTAATTTTTTAATTTTAGTTAAAATACGTAGTCAAATTACCATACTAGATAAAACAAAATAATTGAAATTCTTTATTTTCTTAACTTTTTTTTTAATCTTTGTTATTAAATTATTATTTTTTTTATTTATAAATTGATTATTTTGTAATAATTACTTTGTATGGTTCTTTGGTTGCGTTAATGTGTTAAAATTGTTAACTCATACAAATAACTGATTACAGTTATTTGTCACTCTTTTCAATCGCCAGATAATTATATCTGGCGATTGAAAAGAGTGGCGTGAGTTTCTTGCCAGTTCTTCTCACAGCTCTACCTCGTCAGCAAACTGGCTGTAGGTTAATTAGCTGTCTCCATGTAATGTTGACTTTTCATAAGCATCATACTTTATGATCAAAATGAAATAAATGCTTTGACTTTGACTTCAGCGACCTTGATCTTTGATCCTGCGAATAACATGATTTAATAAGACACGTTGTGATTTAAAATTTTGTGAGATCGAAGTAAAGGTCTGTTTTCTTATATTTTTTTTTACTAGTTGCCCCACGGCTTTGCCCGGGCTTGAAATATGTTTTGTTACCTTTTAAGAACCAGACCGATTTTCGGGATAGTAGAAAGTAGCCTATGTCCGTCTCCGGCAACAAATCTATCTACATACCAATTTCTATCGAAATCGGTCCGACACACACACACACACACACAAACTTTCGCATTTATATTATTATAAAGTGGCTAAGATAAAATAAAAGGCAGGTAAAATTTACCAGTTTAAATTTACTGGGAAATTTTGCACGCATTTACAAGAATAGCATTATGCGCAAATGAAAAACTGGTAGATTATTATATGTTTACTTTAATATACTTTAAAATGAATGGTTCATAAATCACTCAGATTATAATAATGCTTTAGCACATAAAATTACGAATATTTTGCTAAATTTAGACTTTAATTTAAATATGTTATGTTTTTCTACAGGTGTGACATAAGATAGACGGTTTACTTTTTATTTGTATGTCTGATATCCATATCATGTTTTGATATTTTAGCTCATTCTATTAATAAACATAATTATTCTAACTTTATTTAAAAAAAATAATGGTCAAAATAAATATTTCACTGTATTTTTTGTTAAATTTTCTATCGCAAAATATTTATGTAGCCGTAGTCGTTAATTTTTAAAACTCTGGAACGATAGTAAATTGCTGCTACCGTTTTGAAAAGAAGCTCTGTACTCACAATTCATGGCACTGACTATCCTCCAAGTAGTACAACTTCAGTCACCAAGGAGAAGTCTATTTTCTTTTTCGTCTAATAACAAATATCATCTCAGTGAAAAGTCGAAAAAAGTTCATAGACGCACTCAATTTCAGTGAATATGTCTTTTAATATTTTACTAATATAATGAAAATGAAGTCTTCCTAGTCTAACTAATTTGTACTTAATACTTGAAGCATTGCAAGCATCTACTTATCATCAGTCGGTTCTTAAGCGTGTTTGTGGTTTGTGTCATAAGTGGCATAAAAAAGTTTACGAGATGTTTGGCTAAATAATTTCGACACAAGTAGAATAAAAGTACCTAGAATAGAATAAAAGAATGATAACATATTTGAATATTATTTCTAGTCTGCGCGTTCACCGCTAAGAAAGCTCCATTTGTAGATACTCCGCAATTCCAAGACACAGCCCTTACAACATCTGAAAGCCTTGAGATCCTTGGAATCGACATCTCCAGCTGCGTCCAGTTCGGCAGTCATCTGGAGGCTAAAGCCAAGTTGGCCTCCAAAAAGCTCGGTGTGCTCAACAGGGCGAAGCGGTACTTCAGTGCGGGGCAAAGACTATTGCTTTACAAAGCTCAAGTTCGTCCCCACATGGAGTACTGCTGCCATCTTTGGGCGGGAGCACCCGGATACCAGCTTGGGCCCCTTGACGCGGTCCAAAGACGTGCTGTAAGAGTTGTCGACAATCCCAGGCTAGCAGGCGGTATTGAATCACTAGGCTTAAGGAGAGACGTTGCCTCCTTATGTGTATTCTATCGCCTGTACAATGGGCTGTGTTCTGAGGAATTGTTTAGGATGGTGCCAACGGCCACTTTTTATCATCGCACCTCTCGCCATCGGCTGGGAGTTCATCCTTTGACGGTAGTAGATCCACGCTGGTTTCAGCATGAATGGGCCGGATCGTCCGGGGAAGTACTACCCTCTCATAGAAGATCGACTTAAGAGTAGTAATATCCTTACTACTGCTTTTCGTTCGGTGAGTGAGAGTACCGGAGGCCCAATTTCCCCCCTTTCCTCTTTCCTCACCTCCCTCATTCCCTTCCCCTAACCCCATTCCCAGCCGCCATAGTGGAGGCCACCATACCAGCAGTTTAAGACGATAGCTTTTGGTATGGTGGCCACCACTTCTGGATTCCACTGACTGCTTACCATCAGGCGGGGTGGAGTCACTTTGGTAGGCTATAAATAAAAAATAAAAAATCCTCACATCTTAGAACCTCTTAGGTCCCGTACAGTGAGGTTTCAGAGAAACTTTCTCCCTCGTACGATAAGGTTGTGGAATGAGCTCTCCGTCGAGGTTTTCCCGAGAGACTACAACATGGAGTTCTACAAGAAAGGAGTTAAAAGGTTTTTAACAGGGTCGGCAACGCGCTAGTGAGGCTCCTGGTGTTGCAAGCGTCTATAGGCTACGGTAACTGCTTACCATCGGGCGGGCCGTATGCTTGTTTGTCCCTTAGTAGTATAAAAAAAAAAAAGAAATGACGTGGAACACCTCAGAATTAAACACACTTTGTATAGTCGCACTAAAGATCGATCTTCCTAAAACGTACTAAAAGAAAGAATTAGCCTTAGAATAGAGTAATTAAGAAATGAATAATATAATGCAGTAATCTCTGCGAGTAGTCATCTAAACGCAGGCGAATTGCAATATACTTAGCACTGAATGTGATATTAATGCAGTGAACGTTGCATTCGTCTTTAGCATCACTACATTCCATCTAAACTAGTAGTTTGTTATTCTTAATCGTTTTACATAACTAATATAAAGAGAAACGGTGCACTTGCTTCATATGCTTATTTGAGAAACATTCTAGCTAAATTACATTACTTAAACATCAATTTTTTATTAAAATTTAATCAATTTTTATTACTTATAGAGCTAACTTGAAAAAGAATATGTGGAGTCTTAAAACACAATGTTAAAACGGAAAAACTGTAAGTATAGGATTAAGTGATTCCAGGTGTAAAAGGTACGCAATTATTTACATCTAAAAACTAATACAATACGAGTGAAATAAATTATAAACGTCATCAGATTATCAACCCTAAGACATTTTGTTAATAAGTTTTATATTTATATGAATTATTTTAATAACCGCGGCAAACAATCCCTTCAAACATTGTAGTCAATAGGCAAAATATAAATGTAAATAATAGTGCCAGACGAGACGACCTTAGTACTCGTAATATCAGTCCTATTATCAATACACTTTATTTGTTCATTGTCATTGTGTTTATCATTATTTGACGTTTCGCTGCTTTATTGGTCTAGAGGTCATCAAATACGTCGACTGATCGAGAGATTCGAAAATTGGATTGGGCTAAGAACGCAATCGAGCTTTTCTGTTAAGAAATTTCAATAGCAGCATATAATTGGGTTTGACAATATTTGCGTACAAAATCTGTAAGTTATTTCTGTGCCTGTTTTATTTCATGCCGTCACAAGCAAAATAATTATTAATTTATTAATATGTTTATTACTTACATCAATATCTGTGTTTTATAGTAATGATGTAATTATTCCATTCAAAAATTTTACATAATTATACAAATCTTATTAAATTAAGAATACAGTAGGTGCCTACTTTATGGACGAGTTTGAATTTTGCTTGTGACGTACGAGTAATGTACTTTATAAAATATATTGCAAACGAATGCTGTCAACATGACGTAGTAATCATGATAAATAGATTTTTAAGCGGTACTATAAATCAGTAAACTACATTTTAATTATTATTGAGTCGAGTTTAATTATGATATCGGCTTTAAAGTATTAGTTTTCAAACTAATGCGTTTCGTCCTGTACCTATGTACGAGTGCTGGAGGCCTAATAAGAATTTTATATCTTGTATTGCAGTGGACGACTTCAGTGTAATAAAAATAAGAATATAATAATAATACTCTATTACTAAAAGCTATAAATATATTTAAGCACATAAAAGTAGGTAACATCATCATCATATCAGCCAAAAAACGTCCACTGCTGGACATAGTCCTCCTCCAATTTTCTTCACCGCGGCCGGTCATTCGCCGCCCTCATCTATTGTTATTTGGTCGTCGGTCCACCTTGTGAGGGGTCTGCCCACGCTTAGTCTGCCGGTTCGTGGTTGCCACTCTAGAACCTTTCGACCCCAACAACTGTGAGCCCATTGCCACTTCAGAGACTCTACGTGCCACGTCAATTAACATGGTTCACCTGCGGATTTCTTCATTTCTCAAACGATCGCGCAGGGAGACGCCAAACATAGCCCACTCCATCGCTTTAAAGTAGGTATAATATGATCCAATTTTAAAAAGGCAATGTTTACGTGACGACATTTATCATTACTATACAGATTTATCCATTAGGTACCCTCTGTTTTATTCCATTCAACAATTTTACATAATTATACAAATCTTATTAAATTAAGAATACAATAGGTGCCTACTTTAAGGACAAGTTTGAAGATTAAAATTTAAAATATACGCCTTATTAGGTACACCGTGTCCGCCACAAGACCTATTAGCAACATACTTTACGATTTTTATTTAAGTCTATAATGAGGTTTTGGGCCTGTAGGTAATTTGCCATCTGATACACTAGTTTTGTCTGTCCAAGTGTTTACCTTGATTTGTCTTATCGTTGGCAGCTTAAAACATTTTATCCGTCCCTGCCTCAGAACAAGGTCCTTGTTCCGAGGTCCCTGCTAATATGCTGAGAACTATATTTTGTCATACAGTCATCGGTGACAAAGATTTAGGGTGGATAAAATTAAGAAAAGATTCGCAACATGAACTTTACTGATAGTCTCATCCACTAACCATAGACATCTTTAATAATTTTCACAAAGTCAATGTTCCAATAAAAAGCCAAAATACACACACAGAACATTCCGTGTGTGTGTTTCGGCTGTTTTTTTTCAAATAGTTTGGCTTTGAGGAGGTTCTCGATACCCAATATCGAAACTAAAATTTGTTCTCGCTGACATTATAAAAATAATTTTATTGCCTCGACTTTCGACGCTGTACGCCGGCAACCGATGACTAAAAAACGAATTTGGTGACCAAATCGTCTCAAAGCAATTTAATCTTAAGAGTCTCATACCCGGATACGAATACCCCAATCAGGGAAGCATTCAGGCTTGGAACGCGTGGGTTTTGTGCACTAAAATCATAAATCAAGCATTTATTTCGTGAAGCACGAAGCGTTGCGGCCACGGGACGTGCTTATCTGTTATTTGCAGCGAGAACGCAGAGCTGTACTAGCGGTTTTCGCCAACATGTTGATAAATATTGGGGTACACTAGATATAATGGCAGCGGTTTGTCGATTGTCCGATCGAGTTCGGTAAATCTAAGCCTAAGTGTGGTACAAACCGATGCAAATTATTGCTTAATCGACTGAATTTATGCATGTAGACGATAGTTTCGAACAAAGTTTATGTTGTGAAATGGAGACAAGAAATGATTGATGATACTCTAATAAAATATTATAAATTAAAATAAAACAAAGAGTAAACATTATCAAAATAAAAATGATTGGCTAAATTTATGTAGAATAGAGGTAGTGTATTGCTATTGTTGTCTTGAGATCCTTAAGAAAATTTATTTAATAATCTAGAGCCTAAATATTTTGTTAAAAACAAGTATATCAGTCCAGATTCGAGGACTCAAAACGACGGCAATAAAATGAACTTTTGGACTAAACAGAATAGAGTAAAGCTATGTACAAAAAATACAAGAAATATGTAAGAAGTTTCTAAAGATGACAACAGAACTAAGAAGAAAACCTTTGGGCACGGATGCTCAAAGCATATTCACATTCTGAAAATAAATATTTTTGGTTCATATCGCTTGTATTATTAGGTTAATAAATATTGAATAGTTTCCAATACCCGATACTACTAGTACTGTGATTACGTATTGTAACGATTGGAACGAGTCAATCATTCTATCAGCTAGAACAGTATATACAGAAAGTTATAAGATCTTCGGAACATAATTAGTTTTTGGAACTTTAAGAAGAATATTAAATAAAGTGTTAATGTAATTTAACCAGTGCTGACACTATGCCCTCGTTATAAACTAGGGAAAATAGGCAATGGGATGTATGGCTACGACAAACCTGTGCAAAATTCTAATTCAATTTAAAATCTTGGTTTTTTTATTAAAGTATTTTGAGGGTAAGGCAAATTTAAATTTTTTTTTAAAGGGGCAAGCTGTTGAACCTTCTTTTTTTATTATTAGCCTACCGAAGTGACTCTACTCTGCCTGATGGTAAGCAGTCAGTGGAATACAGAAGTGGTGGACACCATTCCAAAAGCCAAACTACTGGTATGGTGACCTCCAATATGGCGGCTTAATGAGATGCTTTTTCACTCTTTTTAACAAAGCTGACAAACAAGCATACATTCTACGTGAGGTTATTATTATAGACCGGAGATCATAAGATAAACTCCTAAACCCAACAGGTATTGCTCAAACTTATTTTGACATCCTTGACTAGTTTTTTAAGAATACAATGGCCCCATATATGTATAGAAAGGCAACAAACTTGAAAGATGTTGATTGAATTAACATGTTTAGTGGACAGATTCCGTTTACATTCATTGTAAACAGGATCTTTAGGATCGTAGGTTTTTAGAGCTTCAAAGAATGTAGTTCGATGGGTCGTTTGCTATTTATAAATCTATACTTATAATATAAAGAGAAATAATTTTGATGTTTGTATTTTTTTTGTTGTTTGTTGTGCCAGTTTTACTCAAGATCTACGTAACAGATTTAAAATAAAATCATCTTTAGAAAGCTACTTATAGGACGGGTAACATAGGCTATATTTTATTTTGCATAAAATTATTTTTTTGTCATTTTCAAAATTTCGATTGAAGCGTCTTTGTAAATCTAAAAAAAATTGTGAAAAAGTTGTTAATTATTTCCTTTGATTATTACCTTGTTGAACCAATAAATCAATTACGTAAATTGAAACGATCTTAATTAATAATTAATATTTGTTTATTAATTTTGTTTTGATGATAAGGCAATTTGGCGCCAGGAGAAACGGGCAATGATCTAACTGAAGAATTATGTTTGTGTAGTACATGCGTGATGTACTATTACACTGAAATCTTGCACGGGTTGTTTATTATTTATGTACAACCAATTTCAGTTTGAAATTTAAATTCAGTTAGGTTCATTAAGTAGTATTTGAATAATACTGAATTTAAATTTAAATTTAGAAAATAAAGTTTTTACTTGTTAAGCTCGAAATAATTGTCGCATATATCTTAAAACAAAGCAGTATATACTTTATTGCTTACAATCGATTTACGTAATAGGTATAGGTGGATATAAATTCTAAAACTGTACCTAACTAATTCCATTTACGTAGTAATTCAGGTTTAAAACCTAACATATGGCATTCCCACAAACAATGGGGTGACATCATTAAGGTTCCATGTTGCTATTGGGTGTGGACTTCTATTATATAATTTAAATAGAATACGAAATACAAATACACTGAAACTCATTATTAAACCTCATCTCAAGATATTGCCTAGTACGTGTAATGAATTTGGTAAATGACATTAACAAAAGTCAGTTGATGGATGCTTCTGATAATGCTATTATTGTGCCCGCGCTTTATAAAATCTTTGGCTACATACAAAATAAGAATCAGTTGAAACAACTTAGTAAACAAACTCCTTTTGTCACAATAGTGTGACAACCGCATACATTTACATAGCTCAGTTTAATCCAAAATCCCGTCACATGTTTGGATTCAATAATATGATTTTGGGCGACGTCTATAAGACCGAGGTGTTCAAACATGAGCAGCTTATACTAGTGTAAACACATAACGCATCCATCAACAAGGCTTAATGGCTTATCCAAATCAATTAGAAACTTGAAGCGTATGCTTAGTATACCTACATCTACATATATTTATGCATTATTGCTTTGCTTGTGAAGCAGACAAGTCTTTGTGTTTTCAGCAATCAATCAAGTCCTGTCAATGATCACTTACGAAAATCTTCTGTAAAAGCTGCAATGTTGCATCATTTTTAGATTGGGAATAATGATTCGCTGGAACGAAAATCCACGATGATTTTGGTAAGCTACAAATAAATAACAGTCAGCTAGTTTATTATTTCTCAAACTGTGATAGAAGAAGCTTTTAGCTCTAAGGTGAATTCCCTATCGTTCTTAATATTCATAGTTAATATCCTCCTCCTGAGAGAGAATGTACCTAATTTCCATTAAGATTATCTTTAGCTCGAAGACGTTCAGCGTTGCAGTTATTACGCTTAGTGGATCAGATAGAAAGCTGACATTTAGTAAACACCTAAAGCTGCTGCGAAATTACCTGATATTACCTTATTTGCATCTTACAATACCTACACGGAAGAAAAGTGGTGGTTGTTTATATAGTTTATCTATAACTTGACAAAGAACAAGCAAGATATAAATTATTTAAAAACAAAAGCCCTAGCCGTGCCTAAGACAAACATTCTTTTTTTTCATGCCTACTAATTCTTTTATAGTTTCATAAATCGAACAATTTAAACGTCTAATAAAAAAAAATGTACGATCTTTTTTGAAGTCGGTTAAAAAAAGAATATTGATATCGGTATGTGATATTTAGAACGTAAATCATAAATGTTCTGCTCTTTGTGAACTAACGCGACTTTGTAATAACCTATATGAATGTTATGAGTCCATCTTGTTATAGTTTCCTACATTTTTATGAGTCTCAAAACAAAAAGAAGTAACGTAAAATAAATGGGATCGTTTGTTACTCAGTCTGTCAGTGTTGCAAATAAAAAAAATATATTGAGCAGTTCTTCGAGAAATATAATCGTAGCAAAGGTTTTTTCGCCGAAATTTGCGATGCATGTATTTCTTACGAAAACATTACAATACAACAGAGACTGTAAAATACAAGCGAAATAAATATGGTTTATTTTGCGGTTTAAAATATTTGTTTCACAAAAAAACAATAATTTACTTAAATATGAGATTTACGAGAAAAATAAATTATGTCAGGTGGTGGTTATCATCAAAGAAACATATTTTCATGAATTAAAAAATAAATATAATATGAACTTTTATATACGGAAAGTGAAAACGTTCTAATGGCCTAAAATTGACATCCCATTAATATTATAAATGGGAAAGTTTGTTTGTGTGTATGTGTGTGTTTGTTACCGCTCAGCGCCTAAACCGACTGAACCGATTTTGATGAAAATTGGTATGTAGATAGATTCAGTGCCGCAGACTGACATAGGCTCCTTTACATCCCGAAAATCAGTCTGGTTCCCGAGGGATACAACAAAACATATTTTACAATCAAGCGAAGCCGTGAGGACGCAGATAGTTGGTTAATAAATATTCAATTTCATTTGATATTTACTAAGCAACGTCATGTACTATTGAGGCAGCTTTATTATATTCGAATTGTGGTCTGAACAAACAATGCGAGTGTAGCAATAGCTTATGCAGGCATCTGAGGCGTTTGAGGTAGCGCGTGAAACTACGATTGCACTATCCTATATTTCTGAACATCCATATTCTATACTATCTACTAAACCCTTACTGCGATATGCATGTATACGAAGTGCTTTGTTTACTTGTGCTCTATAAAATATACTAGCTTTCTGCGGTAGAGTTTCACCCGCGTCTTTGCTTAGTGCTCTGCTCCCGTCGCCAGTAGCGTGATGTTACAAATGCATAACCTTCCTCGAAAACTGGGCTAGCTTACACAAAAATATTTTTTGAAATCCGAATGGTAGTTTCGGAAGTTAGCGCGTTTAAACAAACAAGCGAACAAAAAAAACTCTTCCGCTTTATATAATAGTATAAATAGTACAATAAAATGTATTATATCTAAAACAAAATTATTTGTGCAGTAGAGAATTAGGTTAAAATTCATGAGATGAGATACCAACACTATAAGTTTGTTTCTTTCGTTAACCTATCCTGGTAGGCGTATGCCTTCCTGTTAAGCAAGTTTTCTACGTTTACCTCTCAAATATATACAGATTGTTACATATTTTAAGACGCTGAAAAGCTCGTCTCGACTATTGAAGATGTCTTAACGATTTCGCTTAACCTGAACTGCTTCCAGGCTTTATTACACACGTACGTGTAAACTGTGTAATGTGACCTACTGTGGTAGTATCCGAAAACTAGCAAAGTAATGTCATTAAAAAACAAACAGAAGATGCTCCAGAGTAAGCTGATGTAAAATGATCACTCTTATTTAAAATAAATAATAGTGTGTGTATATTAGGTAAGTTTACATTAAACCCTCGAGACACCTTTACTACTATGAATTTGGATGAATCGTATTATGACCTAATGAAAATTAAACTTCGCATACCCGAACTCATAACAAGCAAAACAAATGATTACAACAGAGCCACGAAATGCGAATTTAAATTAAGTAATAGAAGCTAATAAAACTAAATTATGAAAGTGGATCAATGGCGCTAACCTAAATACATAAAATAATACAAATAACAATATGGATCAAGATTATTTTTCATAAAACATTTGCAAATGTAACACAGCATTTTTCCACGAGTTTTTCCAGAATACTATCAATTTTTTTTTAGAATTTCTGTACATGAGGTTATGAGAGACTATTTGGAGACACTCTCTTATCTCATTGGATGTAAGTACATCAAAAATGAGAAGAAAACCAGTGGACCGCAAGTACAGCATTGCTGATGATATTAGTAGTAAAAAGATATGAATTTATATACTCTGCAAACGCCATTCACAGGTTTATTAAAAGTTTATATAATACCTACATAGAAACATTTACCACAGTTCACATGTTGCCTTTACCTTTTTGTAGCAATGTGCAAATTGAGGCAGCCTGTAAAGCACACATTTTCCTTTTTATTTTTTCTTTACAATATAAAAAGCTGTAATTAATTACATATAGAGTATTGCCTGTTGCACTTTGCATGCTACTTGAAATTGTAACTTAAAAAAATTGTAATAACCTAGCGATCAAAAAGAGTGGCCTGAGTTGCCAGTGGTCTTGCCAGTTCTTCTCATGGCTCTACTTTGTCAGCGAACTGGCAGTAGGTTAATTGGCTGACATTTTGTAAATTTTAACGATGAACGTTAAAATTTGAACGTTAAAGTGTTAATTTAATTACCCTACATGAATAAATATATTTTCATTTTCATTTGCATCATGAACATTATAGTCAAGAGGCGTTACCCACATATCGCCACTTTGACCGATCGGTTGCCACCTTTATTAGGTCGTCGGTCCACCTTATGGGAGGTCTACCCACATTTTGCTTCGAATTCGTGGTACAGTGTGAATTGATTCGCGATCAAAATGGTATAACACCAGTAGTAAAGATATCAATATTTTCATGTAGGTATATGCATTTACAGAGATTACAGTTTATTATAATTTTATGATTTTACCATATTAGGTATATCCAAACTTTTAAGATCGTCTGAAGAATATGTGGTAGTAAAAATACGGGTGTTAAAATCGTCACATTACTGAAATGAATGCCTTCTTATCATTTTGTGAGGATGTAAACGAATTTAATTCAATTTATAAGATATTGCACGATACCAGCTGCAAGTTTGTACAAAAAGGTAAAAGTATTTTAAGTCACATTGTTTGTTGTTTTAACATATAGGCGCTACAGAAATTTTTGTTCTAATTTAATAACTAAACTCAAAAGAAATTACAATAGACAGTTAGTTAATAAATCTATTAATCAACCTAAAAAATTATGGTCCACAATAAATGAGGTTACTCAATATAAACCACCCAAATCTAAAAATGTTGAACTTCTTAAAATAAAACCGCTACCACTACACTCTGTTAATCATGTTAACAGCTACTTTGTCAATATTGGGTCTAACTTGGCAGATCTCATTATTAAACAACCTAGAACCAACAACCATAGTACAAACACCTCACGTTGTAGCCATTTTCATCCCACCTCGTTTGTACTCCTGGAGACAGATCCTGTTGAAGTTGACATCATACTCATGGGCCTCAACTCTGGCAGCGCACCTGGTTCAGATGGTATTACCACTGCCTTTCTGAAACGTGCTAGAGACTTTGTTGTTCCTCACATTACTATGTTAGCGAATCTTTGTTTTAGTACAGGAGTTTTTCCTGCATCTCTTAAGCGATCTATAATAACACCTGTTTACAAAAGCGGCGACAGATCTGATGTTAATAATTATAGGCCAATCTCTGTGCTGACCTCAATTTCAAAAATAATAGAGAAACTTATTAATAATAGACTAACAAATTACTTAAATAAATACAAAATCCTTTCTAAATTTCAATACGGGTTTCGCAGAGGAATACGACTCAAGACGCAATTATTGATTTGGTCTCTACTATAACTGATGGAGTTGACAAGGGTAATAAATGCCTTACAGTATTTCTAGACCTTAAAAAAGCCTTTGACACGGTATCTGTCTCGGTTCTTGTAGACAGGCTTGAGAGCATTGGGATTAGGGGAGTCGCGCACTCTCTCTTTGCTAGCTATCTTTGTGATCGAACCCAAGCTGTAAAAATAGAAAATTACATTAGTGACGAATATATCATCAGATTCGGTGTTCCGCAAGGGAGTGTCCTAGGCCCGACTCTATTTTTAATCTACATCAATGAATTGTGTAATTTACAGAACGTCGGAGGTAGGATATTCTCCTACGCTGATGACACTGCTATCGTCTTTACGGCTAAGACCTGGAATTCCGTACATGAGATGGCCGCAAAAGGTTTAGCGCGTGTGTCAAATTGGCTTAGGGAAAACCTTTTAACTTTAAATATTGCAAAAACTAACTATATCTGTTTTTCCCCCTATTTATCATCGCAGCCATCAACTAATCTGTGTATCAAGATTCACAGCTGCCCAAACCCTGAAAACATTGTCTGTGACTGTCCCTTCATCAACAAAGTTACCCAAACGAAATACCTTGGAATCATTGTTGACCAAAGGTTAAGTTGGCACTCACAGCTAGAAGCTGTTACAAATCGTACCCGAAAACTAATGTGGGTGTTCAAGTCACTACGGTCTATCATGTCTAGCACTCTACTAAACAAAATTTATTTAGCCCTAGCTCAATCGATTATCTCTTACTGCATCCCCATATGGGGAGGTGCTAATAAGACCAATTTTCTAGACCTTGAAAGAGCTCAAAGATCTCTTATAAAGGTAATGTATTCCAAACCTTACAGATTCTCTACAAATAGCCTATATGAGATTAGTAAACTTCTATCTGTCCGAAAACTTTATGTACTTAACTTAACTCTAAGATGTCACAAATCCCTAACGTTCACAGAACCTCTTCAAAAAAAGAGAAGAAATTATACTGTTGCTTTTACACCTCGGGTACGGACAGTCTTTGCTAGAAGACAGTACCCATGCCAGTCTGCTTTTATATACAACAAGTTAAACAAAATACTCAATATTTATCCTAAGCAATTATATATGTGTAAACAATCTTTAACGCAATTTTTGGGTTCAATGACTTATAATGAGGTGGAAAATCTTCTAACAAGAATTGCCTGACATTTACTTCACCTCACCCACATTAATGTGACATTTATTCAAGACATTCCTACACTCCTGCGCAACCAAACACACCCACACACACACACACTAACAAACGCACCCTCGCACGCGCTCACACACGCACACATACACACACACATACACACACATACACACACATACACACACACACACCACACACACTCACACACACGCACACACACACACACACACACACACACACACACACGCACACGCACACGCACACGCACACTCACACACACTCACACACACTCATACACACACAAACACGCACACACAATCTTACACACAAACACGCACACACAATCTTACACACAAACACGCACACACATAACACACTTACAAACACACACACATGCACCACTATTTTTGTAATCTAACTGTATTCTTAAGGGAAGCAGCGGGTCATTCCCAACACGAGTATCTTGTGATTACTCACTGGGAAGTCTCAGCAATTTATTTGTAATAAGATTACTGAAATAAACATTTTTATTATTATATTATTATTATTGTTGTGACACAAAGTTGGATTTCATACAGGATATTTGAACTCATAAGACTAACTTTTTTTATTGCCTACAGTCGCAGTTGAGCCAATACCTGATGGTAAATGATAGCCATTAAATTTGTGTTATGGCAGGAGCACATCAAATTCACTGCGTATCGTAAAATTATTGTTCTTTAAACCTCGTTATACTTTCTAATCTTTAAAGAAAAATATCTTCACCATACACTATTGCTACCCATTTAATTACAACTGAGGTTTATGTAGTTGTAGTTATTCTACAATATAAGCTGTCGAATTTCATCTCTAGTCCTGATCGTTTGTAGTGTCCTTAGAATGTCTGTAACTGGATTGAAGTATAGTGACATTGCCCTGACGCCTAGACCTTAAAAAAAGCTGATTTGAGCTATATTAGTGTATTCCATAGGTATATTTACCAGATTTCGATATAAATAGTTCATTTCACTTTGACTCACCAAGACTAATCATTCATTTTGTTCATTTCAGTGCTTAAATAAATCAAAGAACAATAGTAACAATAGTTAATATTGTTACTCGTCTATAACTGTTCTGTAACAGAAGAAAGAGCAAAAGGTGAAAACAAGACAGCAGCTGCGACTAATTGCTATTTGATTGTCTAGAAAAACCGTAACGATTCAAATCCCTCAGTTAACTCTAAATCGATTAACAAAGGTTGCAAGCTGTTTCTCAATTAATTGCTAAAATAGACGGGGTGGGCTCAGATGATAATCAATTTATACTTTCTTTTGCAAATCGTTTACGCTCAATATCGTTTTTGTATTACTTTTTGTATTTCAGCTGCCTAAGGGCATTTTTGCTTTGGTAAATTTAGCTTGATAGATGGAATGCAGTGTTGTGTTGAGAATTCATTTATCATAATATAGATTGTTACAAATTATAAAACTAGAGAACTGCTTTACTCTGCTTATTACCGTAGATCAGATATTAAATAATATACCAAGCCTGTTCAGAACAAACTTACCCACTGAATTATTTTTAAATATTAATCCACGTCTTGTTAAGTTATAATTTGAAACTGTAAAGATTTATATGTCGCAGGCAAATTGTGTAAATCTACCGTTTACATTCAGCCTCGGCATTTTCTAAACACTCGCAGTTGTCGGCGTTATGTAATATGCCAAAGGCAGATTATTATATGTGCCATAAAGGAATTATTATATGTGTCGTCAAACTCATTCAAACATCCTCAATTAGGTATAAACATTGCATATTATATAGCACCTGTAACTGCGAGCGTTTATAAAATGCAGAGGCAGAATGTGAACGGCGGGTTCATACGATTTGCCTGCGATATATACAACAAGTGTTTCTCATTTACAAATTTGGGCAACCCTATAAATAAATAAACCTTCTTTATTATAATTTCAACTATATAACATTTCGTTAAATTTGACAAACGTATCCTGGATCAAACGATTAGCAGTTATATTTGTGTTCAATGCTAATAGGCAATCAGTTATACGATTAAATAATGTACGACATCAAGTCTTTCAATGATCATATACAATTTACTGCAGCGAAATGCACTGTAACCATTTAAAGCATATGCGTCATCAATATTTTCGTAAGTGACTTTGGAAATATGTGTTCCAAGGTGGGTAGGACTCCTTAGATGTCAATCCATATAACAAAACAAAGGAATTTAAATATTAACCAAAAAATATCAAAACATTAATGTAAACAGATCGGAATTTTGTCTACATTTCAACGCCTACGCTTGTGATGTTTGTTTTGAATGCTCCAGTTTTTAAGTATTTTTATTAGTTATTTGTTTATCGACTTCTACACTAATAAAACATAGTATTAAGCTATTAAATTTAACTTCTAAATGTTATTTGTGACGCCAGAGACAGGTAGTATCAGACAAAAACAACAATAATTTAGATCAAGATTAGGATTTGTTTCACAGCATTATAAGATTTACTTAAATTTTGCATTAATAAATACGAGTATATGTCGAAATGGTAAACACGAGGTAGTGGGTTCAAATCCGGGCAAGTACCAATGTGATTTTTCAAATCATATGTACTTTCTAAGTTTATCTTGGACATTTCTGACTGACGGTGACGGAAAATATCGTGAGGAAACCTGGACTTAAAAGTCTGAAATTGCCAATCCGCCTTAAGCAACCGTGGTGATTAATGCTCATACCTTCTCTATATGAGAAGAGGCCTTTGCCCTGCAGAGGGACAGTAAACATGCTGGTATTATTATTATTTATTTATAAATACGAGTAGATTGCCACTTAGGTGAAATATTTTAGGAATTACATTAAATTTTTAATAAATCTCGTAGTGATTAGTGTTAATTGGTTTATGATTCCATAGAATTTTACTCGATATAATGACGTCATATTAAATTAGACTTGTACAATTTCCGCATACTATCAATAATTGTTACGATCACAAAATGAATTAACATTCTTGGCGTGCATCATCTTAATAGGATACTAATATAACAATCGAACCAAATATAATGCTTACTAGTTGTAAAAAGTAACTAAAGGTTATTTATAAAGTTAAGGATTATTTTTGATAATTTACTTTTTTAGTCGTGGCTCGAGTCTGAGGTCATCGGATTTCGGCGGCCTTGCGCGGTCGCCGACCATCGATGACACCGCGACCCACGACATTTGCAATACGGCGTCTCATGTTACAAATTTATGTACTTCCAATTAATAATATAACTTAACTCTTAACATATAAGGCCGAATTTTGGATGGATATTGTGTTCATATATTTAAGACGTAGGATAACGCGATCTAATATTAATACGGAATACCTTAATACAAATTAGAGCAACGTTTTGTTAGCTTTGATTCTAGAATGTTATTTTTATATTGTTGGAATGTTGTTGATATTGTGAAGATGATATCTATTTACAATACCTATATGCGTATTTACTATGTCTACCATTAAGCATCTAAATACATAAATCATAAATGTATGTAGTGCTAGGTAATTGCTAAAATAAGGGGTTCTATTCAAAGGTTCTATTCAAAATCTACTACGGCTTATAAATTGGGTTACGAATAGCAAGTTATAAGTAGGTAAACAACATTCCATACTTTACAAAATTTGCGGTATTAGTAATTAATCTTTGTCAACAACGTCCTTGCCGTTAAAGTCTGATTTTCTTTACAAATAAACTGCCAAACCATACACGTGACAAAGACATATAATTATATTATAATTTATTATTCATTGTTCATTTTTAACGAACTTGAATCGTTATGTAACTCAAATGATTAGTTAATCAAATAGATAACTAGAAAATGGTGATTTCTTATGAACTTTTGAACAAATAGGATTTTTGGACATCCTACTTTAAAGGTTAATAGGCGCTGGTTATGTATGACACATAAACTCTGATTTTAAAATACTTTATTACTTTATACTTTGAGACTTAGTATTATTAGTATTTACCATATAGAATATTATTTATTACCTACCCACCCATACATAAGTATGACAGTAAAGTATGTAATTGATGTTGCCGCATACACTAGCTTTCTGCGGCGAGGTTTCACCCGCGTTTCTGCTCTGCTCTGATCCCGTCGCCAGTGGCGTGCGATTTCATAGCCTATAACCTTCCTCAAGAACTGGGCTATGATACGTAAAAAGAATTATTTAAATCCGACTGGTTGTTCCAGAGATTAACGCGTTTAAGTAAACAAACTAACTCGTCCGCTTTATATAGTATACATTTTATTTATTCAATTACTAACTCAATAAATTACGAGTAGTGTTAAAGAACAGTATAATTAACTAACAGGTTCTTCTTCATTACTTTAAGAAGAATACGAAAGCCTTGTGGTCTCTGGAATATGGATGCACTTTAAATCGCCCTGTGACTATCAATGTAGTGAGACCATGCAGCGCATTAAGTGAGGTAAGTGTGGATCCAAAAGAGTTATTTGCAGCATAAAAAAAAATCTAATCATAAGGGTTCTCAACCTAAATGGTAAACAGGATGATGCAACTAAATCACGTTAAAGGGTTCATTGGAACGCGTTGGTAATAACCCTAAATAAAGCTTGCCCTCTTTGGTTATAAATAAGATAATTAAAATATATTTATTTGCTGGAATTTTAGAGTAAAAGTTAATTGGAGAATCATACGAAATGGTTCATTAACTCGTTCTCTTTTACGTATTTAAATCGTAACGTATAAATTTATACATATATCCAGAATATCAAAATATTAGTATAGCCATCACACTTCGTCGATAAAGAAAAAAATTAAATTCCTTGGTAATTGATTGCCTCTGTGGTTCTGTGGTACTGTGTATGGATTGCCACGCAGAGGTCGCGGGTTCAATTTTCGCTCAGTGCAAATATTTGTGTTCATGAACATGTCTATTTGCATTAGTCTGGGTGATTATATGTATAATATGTATATATTTACAAAAAAAAGTATTCAAAAATGTATATCCGCATTCTAGAACTCATAACACAAGCTCAAGCTATAATAAATGCTTACTTTGCGTCTAGATATTATTATTATTATTATTAATTAGACCGTAGGCTCGAAAACAAACGAAAACATAGACGGGAAGAGTGACAGAGCATTCATATATATGGTATTGATCTGGATGGACATCAGAAGTAGCGTAGTACTGGGAATATGTACGTCTTTATTTTAGTTTTTTATTTGCAATTAATGAACAATAAAAACTTAACTCTATATGCTAGAATTTCTTTCCATTGAAATTCCTTTTTTGAAATTTCAGGATTTATTTTGAAACTCTTAACTTCTTTTTGGAATAAGCTATGTATGTCTGATATAATGACTCGCTCACACACCGAATCAAAACCGTACATAAGTATACCGTTACAAAACTATGGATACTGCTAGTATATTTTTTGTAGTAAATTTAAAGATAAATATAAAGATGCCTGACTAAAAGTTACAAAATTATTATTTTACTAGCTGCGGCCTGCGGCATCGCCCGCGCCGAAAAATGGTTTAATTATTGTAACTCGTGAACCAGACCTATGTTTGGAATAAAAAATCCTATGTTCGTCTCCGGTACCAAATCTATATATATACTAATTTTCATCGTAATCAGCTTAGCAGTCTGGGCGGTGAGTGGTAACAAACACAAACTTTTGCAATTATAATATTAGTAGGATTCACTAATCTCACTCTGCTCCATACTCCTCTAATGGTAAGCGTAATACCACTACTCACCATGGTAAGCAAAATGAATTGCTATGAAACATACATACATACATACATAGCTTCACGCCTTTTATC
Organism: Parascotia fuliginaria; assembly: GCA_963082885.1. Classification (NCBI taxonomy): domain Eukaryota; kingdom Metazoa; phylum Arthropoda; class Insecta; order Lepidoptera; family Erebidae; genus Parascotia; species Parascotia fuliginaria. Next base: position 15,745,609 of record OY720172.1, read on the forward strand.
CTAGAAGTGATAGACAGAGGTGGTCAACCACCCACTTTTCTTCATTTTTTTATTTTTGTTCCCATGTAACAGAGAGCGAGCCTGTTGCCATATATCTGGCACAATCCAGACTCCGGGCTAATACTAAAAATTTTTAACAGAAAAATCCAATATCACTCTACCTGACCCGGGGATCGAACCCGAGACCTCTGCGTGGTAATCCGTACACAATACTACCGAACCACAGAGGCAGTCTAATGCTGAAATCACTTGTTCCCATTTGGTTATTTTTGGTAACTGTTGACCTATGAGAGCACAATTTAAAGACACTAATACTAACCAATGAAGATCTGCAGGTTTTATATTTAAGTGTTCTTATTTAAAATAGTTATAATACAATTATATAAAATAATTTTAAACAAAAAACATAAATAAATTCTTTTATATTTCAAAAAACGACAGACACGGTAATCTTAATGGTTCACATTAAAAGATTCCTTTTTTAGTGACATTATGTTTTGATCAGCAAGTTCGTTTACAGCATTGTGGTTTTTGTTACATGGCTTAGTTTTTGAAGAAAATAGCCTGCGGTCTAATGACTTGATCTATAAGATAAAAATGCACTAGCTCATTGCAGATGATATTTATTTAACTGAGTTGACAAATTCATGCAGCTCCCCTCGGCTCAGTTATTCTGATACTTTATACGTACTCGCGAAAAGGAACGAATGGGTGCTGCTTTTATCCCAGAGGTCGAATGGGTACTCAAACCAAGAAAGAGTCAAATCTTTAGAGTCGAATGGGCTCGTAGAGTGGGCTACGAGCCTATAGTCTTGTGTAAAGGAAACAAATTTCAAATTTTGTAAAAATATTAAATGTTATTTTGACAAAAGCAATTTTATGTATAATTCATATAGATTAAAGCCAAAACCTGGCATGCATCGTATCGGAACATACAATAACTATAATTCGTAATTTCGATAAACCTACATGTTAATTAAACCATGATGATTATAGCTGATGAAGATTGAATGACTGAATCTGACATTGAACATCAATACACAGTCTAAACAGTAATCATTTTAATCAAAACATATTGTAATACAACTCACTTATGAATTGCAGTTTTGTCTGAATAGAATACAAAGAATTTTCTAACATTACAAACTATGCTTAAGATACAGCTAGTGATACTAGTAATAATTTGAAGGAGTTCACATGTTAAAAATAACACCTAAGAAAGTGAATAAATAAATTCAGCATGGAATTCACTTATCTTCTCTCAAATTCATAGATGATCAAGATTGTCATTTATTACAAGAATTCAATGTTTAATCTCAAGAAGGACGTAAAAACATAATTTAAGAAAATGTGACATCATTTCTTTTTTTAATTAAAACCATTAGTCACTGTATACTGATGCATTTTTAGTTGATGTTCTACTATAAAATTTTAATGTAAAAACTTTAGCTCAATTTGGCACATTAGCACATAACGGCAAATCCGAATGCATGCGTATCGATGTCAGTGTCTAAACACTTATTGCCACAACAGCACATCAATATTTTTTTCGACATCTGACACAGAATTCATGATTGATATTTCACTTACAAATTGACTCGTTCATACTTTATATTTGACCATAATTTAAAATGAATACGTTAATCAATGTTTACTGTTAAAGAAGGCTCAAAGCTTATAATTATCGCTCATTCAAATACAATGAAATAGAGATATCTATGATTGATATTTTAATTTCCGAAGCCTAACTGTTCACGGCGGTATTGACCCGAAGTGCCCAATTTTAGAGTAAATAAAGTCATATTTCAAACAATAGTGAATAGTTCGGCAGTTTTATGACAACAAATGATTAGTATATTATAAGCTATGCTCAAATATATTATGCATTTTATTTGTTTAACAGCAAAAACTATCCTATTGTTCAAGTAGACATGAATGATGGAGTCTCACCGTTAGATTTGTAATGGTGATTTAAGTATACTCGATCGTTGCCCACTCGAAGTGCTACACCGTTAACTGTTGTCGATTGTGTTCTAAAGGCCGTTTTCTTGACCTCAAGGCGGTGTTTCATATATAATTCAGCTGTTAAAATTCACACACCAACACCCTCCATGTGGTAATATAATTTTCAATAAAGTCATTAATTTTTTGAAGCTTGAAATTCATCCATATTCGAATAAAGCATCACAAACCCAAATTATGGGTCATTAAATTTGCTAAGTGAGGTTATGTAAAAATATCCACAAAACATGTCATATTTAAATAAATTCAGAAAATCACTTTTATATAGGAAATTTTAGCGCCGTGCGCGGATCCGGCTCGTATCTTAATAACAGCTCGATCTCAGAACATTACCAAGAACAAGAATTTGTTAAAATGTTCGGAATGTACCTGTTATTAATTTTATTTCGCGAATAATATGTCGCGAAGGCATTGGGCGCGGATGGCGTCGCGCGCAGGCGCCAGCCGCGTCGCGTCGCGTGCGCATAAATATTACGCGCTGCATCCCGCTTTAAGAATAAACAACATTATAACAAATTCGTAGACTGGCCATTTTTGCGTGACAAATAGGATAAAATATTCCACATTCCATCAAAATCGAACTGGTTCTGTAATTTGATCGCATTAATTCTAAAATTTGCATTTTTTGTTGGCATTGACTTAATTATTTTTATAATATTGTTAAACTTAATTAAAACGAATATCGCTTGTTATTAAACAGATGAAATATTTTAATACATTTAACTAGGTCTATATTTATGAGTATTCAATTATGTTGTATGTACTCGTCAGTGAATTTACTAGTTTAATTAGTCATTTTCGTATGTTTTACTCTCATATATTCTCAAAGTCTAACAGGAAATTTTGACTTCGGAAAACTACAGTGGGCAATCATAAAAATAAAGTTAAAAAGAACAAACACATTTGACTTTAAGAAAACATAATATTTTCCACTTACTTAAACCAGGAAATATTTCGCACAACACATCAATCTTGAATCCATATAAATAGCCCTACTATTAATTTAAATAACAAATTAACTAGCTATTTAATCATTTTTATTGGACGGCCCTTAAATTATCTCACTTATACAATAAAAAAATTATAATCAGCTGATATATTGACTTATAATCGAAACGAAAGATGCTATAATAAATCAATTACTCGAACAAATAGACAACCAGTAGTACTATTCTTAGAGAGGTCATTTATTTGTTATTACTTGAGTTATTCAAGTAACATTGAGACCTTACTGAGTTGACTCAGGAAGATGTACGTATACAAATCTTTTAAAAACTGACCTCGGCATGTCGGGATAAGCCCATTTCGAAGAAACCTTTACTTTGTGTTTTTGATAGAAATCAATAACGTAATTGTAACCACATATATTATGTTCGTACAACGCGGATGCGCACGAATTTAAGCAAAGGTTTACGAATTCAAAATGAAGAAAATAATCTTATTGTTGATAGCTCTGGTAAATTATATTAATGTAGAATATTATGTATCTATTTTGGTAATCGGCAAAGAGATGTAGGTAGTTTGTTCATTTAATATGTTTTAAATGTTAATATTTCTGGTTTTTGACCTAAAAATACATTGATAGCTTTGGATTCATAGGCTTGTTCTAAGTTATGCTGATACTTATTTGTTTTGATTTTTCTTTCCTTGTAGGTACATTTTGGAATAACAGTTTTACGACTTGCAAAATTATTATTTTTGACACTTCCTTGTTTACTTAACACTACTACTTTTGTTGAATAATAGCAATAAATTTTATTTACTTATTTATTGCTTCAACATCACTATCATTACAGGTTTCCCTAATGCAATAGTGTGTAATCTAATTATAATATATTAATAAAATAACAATTTAATATCATCACAGATAAAAGTTGCTTCTTCTGTTTTAGCTTTCTAGGTCACTAATTTATATTTTTTTATTTATACTTTAGAAGTCAGATTGATGCACAATAAATATGTTGTTTAATTTGTTATAAAAATAAAGCTATCGATCGTCGGAAAAACATTATTGTTAAAAATGGCAAATAACAGCAGGTGTCTTCATGATGGATAATTGTTTATCTTAAATCAGTTTTGTGATGTTAATATACAAAAATAACAATTAATGAATCAAGTGAACAAGAATATTATATGAATTGAAATATGTGATCCATAGTCAATTATATGTATATAAATTAACTACTGTTTATGCAAAATGTGGCGAATTTACAATAACCTCTTGCAAATTATAGTTAAGTCGTAGCAATTTTGATACCTCGATAAAATTGTTGACATGATTAATAGTGAAGAGAGAGATAGAGCTTTAATTGACTATGAATGATTTTATAAAGTAACTAATTTCAATGATAATCATCGAACTTTTATAGTTGGTAAAAGAACTGCAAATGAAAGAGGCGCCATAAAAGTTTTCTGCTCCACACTACAGTGGACAATTCATTTACTCGCAGCTGAAGTTCGATCACATGTTTTGATATTTTCATGACTAAGATCAAATTATAATAATTATGTACTTAGTAATGCAATAAACTCAAATATTCATGAATATTCTGTTTTGTTAATATTTCGAAATATCTTCATGAAATAGCGTATTGACGGCAAGTAAAATAAATAAAGTAAATTTTTAGTCTGTTTCATATTCAAAGCATTACTTTTTGGTATCCTAAATTTATACACACCTCGTATAATAATATAGAGCAAAAAGAGGAAGAGTTAAATAAATGTCATGGTTAGCGGGCGCGACACACGATGCCAAAATCTCGATCGGCCGCGAAGGTCGCATTCCAATACTTCTTTTACTTCCTTTTATCTAAATGCCGATGCACCCTAATAAAAGGCTGAGTTGAGGGGTCGATTACTTTTGGGTTCCAGTATCTTCTGCCGGAACCTGTCATTGCACCTGCCCGCATAATAAAAGTAATCATCCGCAATCAATAAAATACGTTAAGGTATTTTTAATTGCCTGCACTTGATTGATCTCAATTTAGAAGAAAATGTTTGTAAGTTGTGTAATACTATAATAATGTTTATTTGCACAAAAATGTGGTGTACAAAGATGTTATGTTATAATAATTTATGGGAAACATTATTTTACTGATATTTCAGATGTTAAAATATTGATTGTATTTAGCAATAACTACTTGTGCTACAATAATATTGTTATTTTAGACCCTTTCATATTGCAAAGTCATTATTTTAGTAGGTACTATTTTAGGATGATAGCGGTAAATTTTAAGATTATAAGTAATACAGGCAGTTCAATAACAGTGTGTTGCTACTTTACTAATATTGATAGTGAACCCTCAACCATAGAAATGGGATCCATATGGTTTTCGGTTTATGATTACACACACTAGCTTTCCGTGGCGCGGTTAAATCCAAGTCTTTGCTTACTTCTCTGCTCCCGTCGCCAGCAGCGTGATGTTACATAACTCTAACCTTCCACGAGAACTGGGCTATCATACGCAAAAAGAATTTTCCAAATCCGACTAGTAGTTCTAGAAATTAGCGCATACAAAGAAATAAACTCATCCGCTCCTTTTTTTATTTAATGCTTTTAGATTCTTACTAAAGTAATATTGGTAATAATTATACAAAATAACTTTTTATATAATTTTAACGTTGTGGCCCTTACACAAGACTAGCAATGCGTAGACATGATACGAGTACGTTAATAGTGACAATAATTTAATATATTCAGGTTAAAAGGTTTTAAAGTCATGAGGAGATAAATAATAATTCTGTGATGAATGAAGTGTAATCCATCATACTAATGCTTTATTAAGAGAAAACTTCTGTTTGTTGAACCCTCGCACGAATAAAGGTCGCCTGTTTAATTTGAAAACTTTTACGCTTAATGCAATAGGTTATTTTTACGTAAATTTTACATTTGAACTTATAATTCTAATAAACCTAACCAAACTTGTCATTGAAATAGGAAATTTACTTCTACTGACTTATTTAGAGCATTATAAAAATTATTTAGTTTTAGTTCAGAACAGATCTAAGCTTAAAGACATTAGCATTTATATTAAAAAAAATATTCAAACATTTCAATAACAGTAATTTTCAAGTAATAATTTATATATACCTATATTTTCTATTATATTCTATATTTGATTATTATGTCTACAAGATTTGATACACTTACCAAAAAACACATCGAACCTAAAATATAATTGTAAGTTTTATTATAGCGCTATAACAGCATTTAAACTGTTTCAAGTATTTATTTACCTTTAAACATTATTGACAAAGGTCTGTCAGGTAAGTAAGGTAAAAACAAATGAGTCTCGTCATCAAATTGTCAGCATCAATCGCAATCATCGGTTTGGATAAAGGCAAAGAGATGATCATGATACAGAATATGTCATCGTTATGTAAATATAAATATTGATTTAGGAAATTAAAACCACAACTTATAACGTTGTTGTTTGAAACGAAAATTGCATGAAGAGTTGTTCAAATTGTTTTGAAGTGTTAAAAAAAGCTTACAAACTATTTTTTTGGTGTGTTTAAAGTTGTGTTTGTATATTATTGTAAGATTACTAATTACTACACTTAGTTACTACAATAACATTGCTAAAAAAATCCAAAAAACATCAAACAAATTTTCTATTACATTGGTTGATGTTCTTCAACCCTATAAATACCATGGAAGCGAGGCAATAGAAAAGCTATTGTTTGGGAGTCCAGGACTTGACCAATGTTAAGAACTTGAGTAATCTTAGAAGTGTAGTGCTTACAATCATTGTCAGTGTTTCTGTTGGACACACCAAGATGTCTTTAAATCATTTGATGATTGCCCGGCATCTGCTATTTCATCCGTGATACGCCTGTAACATGCCACTATTACATGAAACTCAAAAAGATAAAGAACTCGGGCACCTATGCTCAAATACATGAACTTATTTCAACAATGCCATGAATTCAAGCAATAAAATAAAGGCGCCAAAGGAACGTTAAGTACTACAATATAACTTTCCAAGTATTTATGATCTTTCTGTCGTCACTTGAGGGTCACGTTGTGGTGTCACCTTCTCATCGACCTTTTACCACTATCGTATATTTAGCGACTTGTTAAACGTAGTTTATTGTTGGTACCGCAAGGAATAATGCTGTTGGTGCAATTTTCCTTTTCGGACATAGTTTTGAAGTTAATTTGTATGTAAAAAAGACAGACGCAAAATAGATTGCCGTGGTTTTTGAGATGAAAAGGCACAAACACAGTTTTAAAGTTTTGGACCACTGTGTAAATTAGGGCGTGCTTACTTTGCCATTTTTCTTATTTTTATTTTATTTATTTAAAATTAGTAAGCAATTTATACAAAATTTTTTTGTTTAACCCATTGGTCCCTAAAATTTGCACCCTAGCATTATACTCAAAATAAGTTAATGCTGGCTTTGACTTATGTTTGTTTGAAAACACACTATCTATAAAGTTGTGTTTCAAAATGTGAATCATGACAAATTTTCGGTCCACCTAATTGTAATGTCGAGGAGTTCGCGCCTGAAACTGTAATGATAGTAAGAAAAATCTATGTAAATAGGTTTTAAGCTATTTAATTCTGCACAAGAATATTTACTAATATAATCAAATTATAAATAATATGACGTGCCAAAAGGCAATTAATCCGGCAGTTCGGACGAAAGAACGGCAAGCAGTGGAACAACTCAGGCCACTGAAAAAATCTAATATAATTTTGCACTTTCTATTCTTTTACTTATTGGGTATTAATCTGGGATTTAAAGTAAGTCAATGTAACAATTAATAAAATTTATAGACCTCTAGGGTTAGTAGCTTAGTTTTATTTGGATTATGTACACAATAAAAATAAAATTAATGAAGTTGGTACTCCGAACAAAAAGGGTAAAAATAATTCTTTGTCTAATAAACATAAGTTTTCTGCTTAGCAATAAATATGATTAGTGTCGTATAAGGCTAGTTATAAGGAAAATACGGTAGAGGTGTAGTAAATGTAGGTAGAATAAAGAAGATTTGGACGTTTTTAACACATAACAATTCTTTCTTGGAACACTGGTTATACTTTTGAAGAAAAATTTAATTAAAAATAATTTTGATGAATAGTGAATGAATTAGACATTTTTTCTCAAGAAAAAAGACCATTTATAAATATTTTTTATGTAAACGCTATTTGTGCGCTAAAATTAATTTTATTGGGTGGAACGAAATTCTTGGGTTACAAATAACAAATATATGTATGAGTTCACATATGTCAAAGCTACAATTATTTTTTAAATCTGCTTTATTGTGGTTAAAATAATATTTATCAATTTTATTTTGGCTTACGGTAAATACCGTAAGGGTAACTGAATATAATAATAAAAACGATTTCGTAATACCAACTGGATTACATTTCATCCGAACAAACTGTCCAAACATATTACGAACGTACAAAAACTAAATTACCTTTTTCAAATATTATGTTGCACGATTATAAAAACTGGTTGATTCCACTAAAATCTCGAATATCGACCCTTAAGGTCAATGCACACTTTCATTGCATCCACATTTTGTAAACTAAACCTTTTTATTGGAACCTAAACATGACAAATTATATTAAACCCAAAAAGTATAAGTATTTTATTGTACATTTTGTTCAAGCACCCTCTCATTAGTGATTTTATGATTACTCAACCAGATAAAATTGAAAATGATTAAAAACCATTGTGATACAAAACGTTATTTTTGAAAGTCCTTTAAATTTTATGGTGTAAAATATTTTATTAGGTACGTATGTACATAAAGGTTTACGAACTCCTTAGGAGATCAGTAAGAGTTTATTTTGGATTAAATTTTACTTGTCAATTTCACATTTTTCATAGTTATTGTGTTATTTATTTATTACTATTGTTACTATTAGCGAATTGTCAATTAACTAAGGAAATGTATTTTAGAAGATAAAGATTTTAGCGGCTTATAGTGAAAATTGTTACACAGCAAAGTTAATCTCATGCGATGTGTGATTGAAATCTGTCTGACCTTGCAGTTTGTCTCAATGTATTCTCATTCATTTACCTTAAAAAAATTAAAGAAAGAACTACTTTAAAATACTAAATACTACTGTTGTAGGGTATCCTCTTAGCACCCTGTAACAGCGGACTCTGGATCGATGGTGATAACAATCTCATGGACCGACTTTAGCTTTTTATAGTGTTTCATAGAGAGTTCTTTCAGGAAATGTTTGACATAGTGTCATCGTCACCTATTAATATTAACTCGCCACGTTACAAGTTCATTCATATTACCTAGATACGATCTCGTGCAGTACTTACGCTTCGCAGTTAATTTCTTACACGGACATTTTCTGTTGTCTTTTTTGAGCGCTCTGAAACGGTTGTGTACACCTTTCAAACGAGGCATAAAGAAAAAACTACCTTCATGGTAGGTAGCTAGTTCACTGAACTCTTACAATGTAGGTACCATTCATTTGACTAGTGTACACTGTAGGTAGACAAAGAGTATAACCCGTGGTGATTGTGTTATTGTTCTAAATCATGACAACTTTTACAAAAAGATTAGGTACGCAACCTAATCTTATTTGTAAACAAGCTTGTTTGTTTAAAAACCTTTTTATTGTCAACTATATGCGTCTGATCTACTTCACATTATGACTATTATTACTGCGTTCATAATTTCAGGTGCGTCAAAACTTAAAATTTACATCAGAGTTTAATACTGCCATACCTATAAAAAATTCCATTTTTTCGAACATTATAATGTTGCAGGCTACATACAATAATTTGGTATTTTTGATAATCGAGGCCGCACTGAATATTCTATGGCTGGTCATAATAATTTTTATAACATAACCTTAGCACCTAATCTATACATATAATAAAACTGGAGTGTCTGTTTGTAATATTGAAATAACCGTTTTTACTACATGTATATGAATATATATACGGTACATACACTAAAATAACATTTTTTACAATTTTTGTCTGTCTGTCTGTATGTTTGTTTGTTCCGGCTAATCTCTGAAATGGCTGGACCGACTTTAACGGGGCTTTTATTGGCAGGTAGCTGATGTAATAAGGAGTAACTTAGGCTACGTTTATTTTAGAAAAATCTTTTATTGTAGAAAAATAAAGTAATGTTGATTGACTGTTAGGCGGAACGAAGTTCGCCGGGTTAGCTAGTATGAATATATATACGGTACATACACCAAAATAACATTTTTTACAATTTTTGTCTGTCTGTCTGTCTGTTTGTTTGTTCCGGCTAATCTCTGAAATGGCTAGACCGACTTTAACGTGGCTTTTATTGGTAGGTAACTGATGTAATAAGGAGTAACTTAGGCTACGTTAATTTTAGAAAAATTCTTTTATTTTAGAAAAATAAAGTAATGTTGATCGACTGTTAGGCGGAACGAAGTTCGCCGGGTCAGCTAGTTAATAATATAATTTATTTTAATAACCATATTCCAATAAAGTCGTAAAATGGTTAAAGTTGCTGACAGATTACTCATATGTCAATATTTTTTATAATGTTAGATAATGAATAAATTAATTATTAAGTTGACAAAAATTGCTAATTAAACATAAGTTATAGGATAATATCGATAATCATAAAATTTTAATCACTTTCCGATGTGCTAAGGCAGTATATAACGTTTACCTTTTTTATTGGTTTAATAAGTATTAAAGACAATTATAAATTTGTGTAAAGCATTTTACTATACATATAGCAATACAGTTTTAGTGAAATTGCGTTCTTCAGTAAACATTAATTAATATATTGCTGCATCACTTTTTTTCCACTAAGCGCGAAGTTCCGTAACTTATATATTTTCATACATAAAATAAGTAATAATAACAAAAACTCTTACATTTCTTGGCTAGGGAGAGTTCGAATAGTATGTCTGTGGTCTATTATTTAAAGCAGCGAATAAAACAACTCCATAAAAAGACACGCGCATAAAATTCCAAGAACGTTTCAACAAAAATGCCTTAGTTATAAAAAACATTTTTATGAGTATCTGAACTGAATCAGAACTGACACAGGCTTCTTAGGAAAGGTGTGTGCCATAATCACCACGCTAACCTGATTAGTGCCTTCGCCGTTTAAAACACCAAGGGATACGGAAAATTACGTTGTTTAAATACAACTTAATTGGTTTAATTAATGATCTGTCTCATAATAATTGCAAATTTCATAAATAACCTATTTTGTGACATCGATGTGACCTTTACTTGTCCGTATTGATTTAAAAACAAACTATTTAAGAATTTATAGAGTGACATTCGTAAATATTGACGATAATACTATTAAATTGAAAATCTGCTTTTATACAAAAAAAGAAGTAAGTGGTTTCAGCATAAATAGGCCGGATCGAACGTGGAAGTAGGTACTACCCTCTCATAGAAGTTAGACGTAAGAGAAATAGTATCCATCAGTAGCGAAGAGTCACTTTTCCGAGGAGAGAAGCCGATGGGACTAAAATACTTTAGAGTTTCGGAAGGCCAGTTAGACTTTGAGTAGATACTCAAGCAGTGATAGGTATAAGGAGAGCAGGGCATATTTTAAAAGGGAAGCCGGCAGGAATCGTGTTATATGGACGCTTCGGCACTGGTATCCATACTATTGCGTGTCGTTCGGTGAGTAAAAGCGCCCAATTTCTCCCTTTCCCTTTTTCTTCACCTCCCTCAATCCCTTCACCTACTCTCTCCCTTTACATTAGGCAGCGGCCTCGCAGAGTCACTGGCTTTACAGGAGCAATGCCTTCATCCATAAGCGACAGTTACCACCTACCACTAGGTGGGGTGTTTGCTCGTCTGCGACTATCGGCACTAAAAAAAGTACATATGTATTAAAGGAATATTTAGTAAATGGTTACTGTTTACGAGCTCTACTTTCTTAATTGTAATGTTAGAGACAAACGCCTCAATGCTAGGGTAACAAAAAATAGACAAATACTTAACAAATACTTTATAAATTTACCAAACCAGATAGTTTTTAAAATTCACAATTTATTCACACGCGAGACTTACCTTCCAATTTCATAGATGATTCGAATTAATCAATAGAATATACAAAAAAATTTACTGACATTGAAAAATAGTAACTTCACTTTTTTTAAGTAGAAAAGTAGTTATGGAAAACAAATGTAGTAGTTAAAATTCGTCGACTTTTCAGATCAATCCATAGATATTGTTCGGAAAAGTGAACGTGATCACTGTTACACGAAAAGGTTTCAATATGCAAACAACGGTCATTCATCCACAGGTTGATTGATCGATTCTTCAATAGATTTGGCCGGAAGCCGTTTAGGCACCACACGAGCTCTCTAAAACTCCACCGTATTTTCCGCGATCGGACTTTTGTAAACGTTTTAACCAAATTTGCGCTTCACGTTTTGTTGTCAATGACGGCTCGACTCGTAGCAATCTCTTATGCTGTAGTGTCAGTACTTTCTTAGTTTCTATCACAACTCATCAATTTAAAAAAAACGATATCACATGTGTGGCTATCAAGTGTGGCTATTATTATAGGTACTCACTATTAAGGTCTTCTGTAAGGTGAAGATCTTATCCCAATGAGGTTAATTAATTCAATTTAAACTAGAACTATCCTATGAGAATCTGCCCACAGAGTTCGCCTCTCTTTCTTTTCTCCTGCCTTGCTTTCCTCTTTCAGACTGTTTTTAATCAATCTCTTTTAAAAATGTCATACTGTAGTGACTAGCGTATAATATATCCTTGACTCCTAGATTATTGCCACTGATTTATAATCACTGGCAGTAATTAATCTATTACTGCTATTGAGTGTCGATTTCAGTTTTTGAATTTGAATCATTTACTATCTCAATAAAATTAAATAAATATTTATTTAAATTCTATAAATAGCAAATATTATAATAAAGTACCTACCAATGTGCGTGTCACAAGGTTAAATAACAAAAAAAAACTGTAATATTTTCGAAATACGAATATCTTAATCTTGATTTTAAATTCACATGCGTCTAAAATTAGTTCACGATGGTTATGCGTATTATCACAGTATTATGTAGCTGAAATAACTGATAAAATCATAAGATACTAATAATGATAGGTATAACACAAGATCGTTGGGAAAGAAAATTCTAGAACCATGAACCGGTAGACGCAGCACAGGCAGTAAAACGAACTCGTGAAGGTAGCGGGCAACCAATGGATATAGGCGAAAAGATTACAGGCATTTCCATTGCAATGAGCGCAGGCGGTTTATTTAAGTAATTTATATTAAAAATGTATCTACACTTCTATTATATGCAATATTCCGTTAAAATTTTAAACTGAAATGAAATAAGCTTAGAAGTGGTCAAAATATATTTTATAATATTGCAGAAGTCCTAAATTCGGGCAAGACTGTTTTTAACTAATTAATGTTGATGCAGATTATGCATTCAGCTTTAGAGTTTCTTTAATAAATAATATTGTAATTTAAAAACTTTAAATCTATAAATATTTCAAACTTCCGTAACTTTTTCAATAATCATAGTTGGCTATAGCATAGCGTACTCTAAATTAATAAGTTGACTATTTTATATATAGATCTCGGTAATATTATAAATGAATATATTCTTGTTGAACCGGAAAAATCGATTATTAGCATCAATTATTTTAAGATCGATAAATTTTTCAATATGCCATAATACTTTATCATTTAAGACTATTATGTTATATATAACCTAGTTGCTAACTCATATTAAGGAGTAGTTACAATAGTTTATTTGTTTATATATCACTACGGTAAAGTTATTTTCTACTATAGAATGATGCAGAAACTTAACGCAATAATACTTAAGTGTATATAATAAGTACTAACTTAATGCTATATTTAATATATTATTCTTAGTTTCAATAGTTGACTGGCCTGTTGGTCTAGTGGTTAGTGACCCTGACTGCTAAGCCGGAGGTCGTGGGTTCGATTCCCACCCAGGACAAATCTTTGTGTGATGAGCATGATTGTTTGTTCTGTGTCTGGGTGTAATTTATCTATAATATGTATGTATTTACAAAACAAAATGTATATATGTAGTATATCAGTTGTTTAGTACCCATAACACAAGCAAATATAGTTGCTTAATTTGGGGCTAAATAGCGCGGTGTGAATGTGGTAGAATATTATGATTATTATAATATTATTATAATAGTAAACATTGTTCAGAATTAAATTTATATTTTGTTGGCCCAGAGCGCGTGGCCACGTTGACTGCATTATTAAAAGCTGCCATTAAGCCCTTAAAAGTGCTGGTGTTAGCGCGAGCAGGGCAGGATAAAAAGGTGTAGGTACCTACTAAAGCAGTTGGTAGAAATACCCCTTCCCTCCAAAAGCTAGCTCCTCGGATTCAAGACTACTTTAAAAATTAAATTATTATTTTAATAAGTTGCAATTTATTATGTATGTATAAATAATAAACATTATTTATATATAAATATACAATAACTTATTAAAATAATAATTTAATTAAGAAATTAGTAGTCTTATCAATATCAATTTATATGATACAATATTGGATAAAAATATATATCAAGGTCCTATCGTTATATTAAGCAATTTATAATTTATTTATTATCTAAAAATAGTTCATTTAAATGCATTGAATTAAAATACAATTATGTTCCGATTTATTATCAATAGCCTGGTTTCCAATTTCAAGAAGAGAATACAAAGTTTCAATAAACATACTCCATCTGGCTCAATTAAATGCAAAACAAAAACCACTGTAGCTTGGGCGCCTAAGATGACATTTCACTTAATAAAAATAGTTCATTTAAATGCATTGAATTAAAATACAATTATGTTCCGATTTATTATCAATAGCCTGGTTTCCAATTTCAAGAAGAGAATACAAAGTTTCAATAAACATACTCCATCTGGCTCAATTAAATGCAAAACAAAAACCACTGTAGCTTGGGCGCCTAAGATGACATTTCACGTAATCGTTGAAAAACAAGTTAAATTAGTACAATGCTTATAATTAAAAAAATTAAACAAAATTTAAATTGCGTATAAAAATTCAGTCCTGATCTGATACGGCCCATTTGTCAGAAATTATAGTAATATTACCATTTCTCTAGGCGAACAGTACCTATATTTGTCAGCTAATATTGCCAGTTAAAAATAAACATGGTTATAAGGAGTGGCAAAATATTTCTGTTATTGTAGTAGGCATTTTGATTAATTATTTTGAAATTACGTATATAAATAAAATTATCATAACGACCTTGTGTATTTGTTGTAAACAAAAATCAATATTGTTTCATCAAGATTCGCTAATGTTCTACTACAAAATAAATTCTGAAGATGTGTTTTAATAAAAGTTGGTTAGAAAAGACGAATGGCGAAAGCTGCTAATTGATTTATTAGGTTACAAATAACCATATAATTTAAAATGCGATTTTTTATGCTTATAAAAATATACTTACACTAAAAATATCAATGGTTTGTTATGATGATTGTTACCTGTATAAGCTCTGTTTTAATAAAACAGCAGAATAGCTAAGTACAAATTTGAATCCTGGAATGGGTGAATTTGTAAAAAAGAAAATTGTATTGAAATATTATTTAACTAAGAAAACGACTACCTACTATTATCGTAACGAAGTATAATCGACCATAAAATTGTTTTAACACCCATAGAGTTAATAATTTGGCGTTTACTTATTTAAAAACAATAATGTCTATTTTTGCGTGCAGGAACTTGTTGTCACTGTCATATTAAGTCTTTCTATACTGTGAATTTTATTTTGAGGGATTTTTTGTTAAAAGTGATAAAGCAGATATGTGATCGACTATACAAATTGCCTCAATGACATGCGACGAAACGATGAGAAACAAAAGAGGTATTTCCAAAAAAAAAAACAATTTTAACGGATTATTACAATTTTTTAAAAAGTTTTGAGGGTTTCTATTAAACACGAACTCTTAACTTTCGTTAACAGAAAAAAGCACTTAAGATATTTTTATAACAGTTTTATTTGGGCAAGGCGAGGAAACGACTCGATTTATGATTTCGCTTGTAGGTGTAATTTATTATGCCAAATTATTATCTTTGTGCAATAACATGGTGCTATAATGTTGGATGTGAGTGTTAAGCTCTTTATTACATTTTATTGTTAGGATGACCCCCGCCTTTTAGAAAGTACTAACACGACTTTGATATCATTATGTGAATCTACTGTAATGCTAACCGTTTTGAATAATTAAAAAGGTGTTTTAATAGTAATTGATTTCTATTATAATCTCATTTGATTATTCTTTATTAAGATGAGACCAATATTGGGTTTGATATTAAGAATGCAGTATTGAGATAATATACAGTGTTCTAAATGTAATGCAATGCATGAACAATGAATACGATTGTAGAGGACATTGTAACAATAATTGTCTATTTTGTACTTACTACGGCAAACGAGCCAAAATGTTTGCATTGATACATATGATGTGTTGCCCTGTTTAATGTAAATTTTAATATTTTATACAGTTTAAACAACTCGATTAATAAGTTATTTAAACAATGCGTAGTTTGATCTCATAGATGTAATTGTAAGATATATGAAAATAGGATCAAATATGCCGACCATAAAATATCCGTCCACAAATTAAAACTAATCAACTAGATATTACATTGGTATCAAATAGAGGTTACTGCACCTCCACTTTGTCTTTTTAAGTATTTTGTGTGTACTTAATTATAATTTTATGGCTTGTTAAGATAATTTTAATATGGCCATGATTTTCAAAATTAATATTACTGAGGGCGTTACACGACCGTTACTGCGTCGATGTAAAACATCGTAAAAATAACTGTTCTAATAACGATAACCGAAGTTTTATAAGTTTATTTATATTTTTATTATAAAGTGCACGCCTTCCGATAAAAAAAGCTATTGAAACCAGATAACACTGATCGTGACGATGAATCTAGGATAGCTTCGAATATGTGCATTTTGAGATCTTAATAAATTGTTGTATATGCTGTTAAATTGCCCTAGCAATGAGTATTTTGCATTTATAGCTATTAAAGAGGTCAAAAATACGGAAGCACCCTATCTCTACCAGTAGATGTTGTAGGAGGAGGACAAGGGGATTTTCACCCGTCTTTCAATAGTCTCTGTAACGCTATTACATTGCTTGTTTATTAAAAAGCTCTTAAACATTTCTCTTCAAGTTGAAAATGTGAAATAAGTAATAAATGTTTATGTTTTATAATTATTATTTTTTTTTTTTTATATTAGCCTACCAAAGTGACTCCATCCCGCCTGATGGTAAGCAGTCAGTGGAATCCAGAAGTTGTGGTCACCATACCAAAAGCCATAGTCTTAAACTGCTGGTATGGTGGTCGCCACTATGGCGGCTGGGAATGGAGTTAGGGGAAGGGAATGAGGGAGGTGAGGAAAGAGGAAAGGGGGGAAATTGGGCCTCCGGCGCTCTCACTCACCGAACGAAACGCAGTAGTACGGATACTACTACTCTTAAGTCGATCTTCTATGAGAGGGTAGTACTTCCCCGGACGATCCGGCCCATTCATACTGAAATCAGCGTGGATCTACTACCGTAAAATTAATTAATTAACTAACTACCGTAAAAATTATTACGTGATATGGCCGAATCGATATCCAGCCCTGGTCAAATGCAGTTCATATTTGCTTTAAAATATTTTTTACGGTTTATTTAACCAGGGTGTGATTTTAATATGTAAAAAAAAACAAATCAAATTCTTCCTTAATAAAAATATAAGTGCACTAAAACTTATACGACTGGTCGAAAGCTCTGTATTGAGAATGAATATAAATTTGAGTATGAGCCTCGAACAACCTAAAGTGTAACTGATTTGTACATTCACGTAGGATTATAATGCGATTATGTGAATTTTAGTACTGCAACTTCGCATTTTGTCATTATGCTATGAAGGCCGAGGTGATACGAACGACTTGACTTTATGACTTGTCCATATACGCAAACAGTCATCCGAAGAAAATTTTTACATCTTTTATTGAAAACTGTAGATGTTTATGAGAGCAGGTAATTTGTTAATCCAAATTAAAAGGTGGTCTTGACGAGCTTTGACACAGCCAAGATACACTAATGTAAGTTACTAGTATTTTTCTAGATGCAAATAATGCGATTTCCTAGATACAAATAAAGATACTAAGATATTATTATAACATCACAAATTGATGTTTATGTTCTGTTCATTTGTGTAAATTTATACCCAGGCGAATTCGATGCAAAAGCACAGATTTTAAATATCTGTGCTTTTGCATCGAATTCGCCTATATACTCTTTATATATATTTTTATTTTCGTGTTTTCATCGGATTAATATTTATAATAACATTGAAATTAGCAATTCTTATTTTTCAGTGCCTTACGAGTACATAAATTATGTCCTTTTCTACATTTTCACTTTAATTATTGAAGTCTCAGTTCTCATAAAATATACTAGCAAAAAATATAACGTTTATTTAAGTTAAATACATTTATTTGTTATGAAAAAGGAACTATTGCTTAGTAAATTAATATTATTTTATAAAAGTACACAACCTTGGTAAAACTGATTCCTCGTTATCCAATTTGTCTTTGCCACATATTTTACAGTTTTGCACTAGCTTTCTGGGAATAAATTTATTAAGTTTTGTTTAAAAATCTGTCAATAGGTGTGTTGGGAGTCTTAAATTAATAAAACTATTTATATAAAGAGAGGCGAGAAAAGCGAAATTCAAAACACGAGGAGAAAAATAAAACACGACTTAAAAGACATCAGCTACTCAAAAATGTTTTAAATTTACAACTTATCCTAAAAGGATGCAAAAACACTTTTAGCGTTATTTTTAACTTCATTGTTTATGGTAAATATAATGTAAGCTGTTTTAATAATGATTGTTTAATTAAAAGCTTGAGAAGCAATAGCTTGATAAATATTCGCAAATTATTATTTTTTACTTCTTCTTAGCTAAATATTTTTGTTTTCAGCGAATCTTGAAAATTCATCACAGAATATTCTAGATTTAAAATAAAATGTGACTACAATCTGCAACAATATAAAGTCTTAGTTAACTACTGTCCTAATGAAGTGCAAAACTTTAATTCGTTCACATTTTATAGAGGGTCGTGAAAAGGGTTTATCAGCGGAAAATCTTTTAAACGTTTTAAGCACGTGGGTAACCGAAGCTATAGGTTTATGGCTATCATTTTATTATTTTTATTATACAATGAATTGATGACTTCACGAGGCATATTTTTTATAGTTAATTACCTTAATCTCGGTTATTCAAACCTTTTGATTCAATTAGTTAGAAGGCCCATTCTCATCGATGCGATTAGTCAGAAAGATCTTTTTAACAATATTATAAACCAATATTAGATTCAAGGAATTAATTTTATTCACTTATAAGGAAATAACAAAAATTGTTATAAAATTCCAAATAATTGCAACATTCAACGAATTCTTTAACCGTGAGTAATAATTCAAGATATTGTTCGGTGATTCATAATCTATTAGCAGAAGCTTTTACAAAGCCAATTATTGTAATTTGCATCAAAATGTATTAGGATAAAATCAATTTTATTTGCATAATTTTTAGTAAATGAAGTGCGTATACCAAATTATTATTGAGGTGGTGTTCCGAGATGGCAAAAAAAAATTGTCTTTCGGCTTGCCAGTATGGCAATTTCCTTTTTATATAATAGTAAGATTAAATACTAATTAATGTCAAAAAAGAAAACGGACTTGCTAATGACGTTGATAATATTCTTCCATAGATCAGGCAGTCAGTATAAATTTTAGCCATATGAATAAAAAACTTATAGGTTAGACTACCTACTGACTTACAACATAGGTCTAAAAATCTGCTCATTCTATCTGTTTTAGTTTCAAGCATAAAAGTCGATTTTGAATTAATACAAGTTTGTTTACTATTTATAATCAGATTCCGGGTACTTTATTTTTGACAGAAATCGATACAACGGTTTCTAGAGTTAATTTGTCAGGGACTTTCTATTTTTTTAGTTTATTAATTAATTATCGACGTAGGAATTTTATATTCATTATAATTATATGTTATTATTGTATTAGGCTCTCTGGGTGGTAGTCCAACATTTGGATATTAGCATTAATAGCAATAACAAACAGTAGCATTAACGGTAATAGCTTGTTTTTTGTTGTTTAGCCAATTTTATAACCTACCACATAACTATTAAAATTTCAACGTAATAATGTTGTAAATGTTATTTATGTTACAGGTTTTCTTTCTTTTGCGTTTTCAAAGTATAACTATCGAGGATGTCCTGTCCTGTCTAAAGTTAGTCAAAAATATCTCAATTTTTGGTATACAAATTACATTTTTAGTGAAATTAAGGCGCTTAAATTTTGTCGGTATCCATTAACTTTAAATTATTAGAGTAGTTTATAAGCATTTTTAGAGCACGTTTCTAGTAGTCTACGCCTATTAGACTTTGTTATGACTGGATATTACCAGTTTCTCAGAAAACATTAAGCTATAGAAATAGACTAACGATGGAAAGTTTGAAATTTCGTATGCCACTAACATTGATTTTTTAAATATATATTCGAGCAAACCAATGTACTTACAAGGCTATACGAAAGATACAGTTTTTTTAAATTAGGCACCTGGTTTTTCAAAACTTTTTTAATTTCAGGCAACTGTTCTCTGCCCACATATCGTCAGTTGAATTCGAAAATAATAGCAATAAGAAGCAGAAACATTAACTTTAATAACTTGTTTTTGTTATTGTAGACAATTTTATGATCTCCCACGTAACTATTAAATTTCTGGCTATTCTGCTACCATACCATCACATGCGGAAAATTTTATCCATAACTTACCGCTATTTTTTGAGCGAAATTCCAAACAGAACATATATTTTTTGGACCGAAAATCTCATAGATCTCTTCGGCAGTTTACTTTGACTACTTACGTACAGTAGAAACCGTATCGTATCGTGTATCGTATGGGTAATATAAACGGCAGTAGATTCTATTTGGTTTCAGCACAAATGGGTCGGTTCGACCAGAGGAAGTACTACCCTATCATAAAATATTTGTTACGACGTAATATATTAGATTCCATGCTATTATGTTTCGCTCGCAGACTGGGAGCGCCGACAGCCTAATTATACCCACTCGGTCCTCTTGCTCTTCCTTTCCCATCCCTTTCCCCTTTTTTATACATATGATACATATTTTCTAAACATAGTTCCTGCAATGCTTAAAAAATAATAGCCATGTCCATAGAGAACGGTTACTACTTACCATCAGATGGTGGTAAGTTGTTTACTACCAAAGTTGTTAAAAGTAAGTTATATTGATATCATGAATATAGTCACTAAGTAAAAGATGAGTCATAATTTTAATCAGTCAGAGCACCAAGAAGTTCAATAACCACTGGCTACGATGAATCAAGTGAATTTTAACCTCTACAATAAAATATTCGGTAAGGCAATTCTTAAACAAATAAAAATTAACTTAATTACTCAGAAATTAATGTTACTAAAGGTTTTAATGTTGGTTTTTGGTTTGGAATATGAAATTAATCGATGTTTTCCTTAGTTTTTTTTTGTAGTAAGAGACGTTTAAGAGTATACCAAGTATCGGGAGATGGTGTAAAATCTGCAATCACAAAATTAAAACTTAATAGCTCAATCGGCCCGGATAATATCCCACCTTGGTTTTTTAAAAGAAGGAAAGAAATTTCTTGCTCAACCCCTTAATCAAATCTTTAACTTAGCAATAAAAACCGGTAAATACCCACCGCAATGGAAATTATCACGTGTTATGCCTATTCCAAAAACAAGTAATAAATCACTTGTAGATGAGTACCGTCCTATAGCCATACTGTCATCAACAGCAAAAATCTTTGAGAATATCCTACACGAAAAAATTATAGACAAGTGAATCAACAACTCTGTAATGAACAGCATGGTTTTCGTACCAAAAGATCAGTTAACACTAATCTACTGACGCTTGTTGATTTTATTTCTTCTGCTTTTGATCGAGGTAGTCAAGTAGACGCGAGACGTAGTAGCGATAGGTATTGCTCCAAGGCTCCCTTGTCTTCTTGCGGACTATTTACGTGCTCGGCAGTAGTTCGTAAGACTGGGTCAATATGAGTCGCATGCCTACCATACGCGATCAGGGGTTAGTCAGGGGTCAGTACTTGGACCTCTTCTTTTTATCATGATGATAAATGACTTACCTGCAGTAGTCCAAAAAGCTAAATGCCTCCTATACGCTGACGACTTAAATCTGTATTATGAAGTTAAATCGGAAACTGACTCGGTATACAGGTGGAGTTGTAAAAATGAAATGGAGTTTAATACTACTAAATGCTATGTAATATCTTTCGGTCGAGTGCGACACCCAACCCACTTTACTTACAAACTAAATGGTAATACTGTCACAAGAACTGATTCTATAGTGAATTTGGGAGTTGCGTTTGACCAAAGGCTTACATTTCACGAACTATAATGTCCGTCTCCAAGGAGTCCTTTAGTCGCCTTGGTTTTGTTTTAAGAAACTGTCGTTATTTTGACAGCCCTCACGTTGTTAAACTGGTGTTTGGAGCATTGGTCCGAAGTAAACTCAAGTCAAATGTGATTTTTCAAATCATATGTACTTTCTAAGTTTATCTTAGACATTTCTGACTGACGGTGAAGGAAAACATCGTGAGGAAACCTGGACTTAAAAAGTCTGAAATTGCCAATCCGCCTTGAGCAAGCGTGGTGATTAATGCTCATACCTTCTCTAGAGAAGAGGCCTTTGCCCTGCAGTGGGATAGTAAACAGGCTGTTATTATTATTTATTATTATTAAACTCAAGTCTGGTATGTGTGTGTGGAATCCTTATGAAAAGAAATATGCTCTAATGTTAGAAAAGATTCAAAAAGCTTTTCTGCGTTATTTGTATAATAAGCTATATGGATATTACCCTTACCTATATCCTACACAGTTTTTGCTTGGATGTCTTGGTTTTAACTTATCAGAGGTGAGACGCTTGTGTGATCAGATGACTGTAACTTGTAAGATCCTAAATGGGATGATTGATGCGCCGGATCTTCACGATGAAACCTGCAGGCTGCTTGTGCCTGATAGCTATTGTCGTGGCAGGAGTCACAGATTGCTTACGGTTCCGTCGTGCCGAACCATTGCTCGCTCTAATTCTCCTCTACCGCGTTCACTAAAAGAGCTTAACGCTCTTCTGGACCTAAACCCAGAATGTGATTTATTTGCGGATGGCTGGAATGTTTTATTGTCGGAATGTATGAAGTACTGTGAAATGAAAGTGTGAGTAAAAAGTAGTTTTAGTTTTTGTATAATTATAAATACTTACAGTATTTATAATTATGTATCATTAAATAATGTAGTTGGTTAACACCGTTCTGTTTAATGTAAAATAAATAAATAAAATAAAATAAAAATAAATACAATCGGGCAGCAGCGTTATCTGTACTAAAATATCAGTTTACTGCGGCTATCAACTTGCCTGACAAACGTGCTGACTTTAACAAATACCCTCTGAGAGAGGTCTATGCGCTGCAGTGGACGTCGTCGATCATGAAGTCGCGTTGCGTCAATTTACTCGTCGCTTTTCATTGCTAAAGCTTTTAAGTAATTAAAAAATTAAAAGTTCTTCAAAATACAAACTCTGATTTTCTTTTAATTACGTTTCGTTAAATACAGTTGCAGATTCTTTGATACATGTGCGTATAAAAAAGTAATATACCTACAAAGGTATACGAGCAACAACAAACAACATTTTAATATAGACTAAAATGTTAATTATCACAATAATAAATGTGAGACAACGCCACTTAGCGTGAACATTAATTATTATTCGATAATTTGGACTTCAAAATATGATCATTAGGTTCAATCCAGTATGGGTCAAGAATCGTATTAAAATAAAATGTTATGACAAAAACCTCCGTTTATTAAATTATCAGAATAGTAGAAAGCTATTGTTTATTATAATGACTATAATTGATTAGTGATTAGCAATCAATGTCAAAGTTCATGAGAGGAGATAGAGGGACTTAAACTACCGTTAAAGATCTATTCACAATATCATTTCATTCAATCTTGTTTCTTAATCGACCTATATAATAATTCATTCATTTAAATATAATATTCCTAGTAATAAATTATTAGCATAGGTGCGTAATGAATAATGACCATATATGAACAATAGATAATACGTCACGTATTATTCAAAACCAGGAAATTAAAATACTAAACTGTAACTCGCTAATTAAAATATGATAATAAGCTAACAATTAAGTTGTCAAAAATAACTATATTAAAAAGCTGTTACTGTTACAAAATAATAATATAATAATTCATAATGACAAACTAAACTAATAAAACTATACATTTTAAGTAATACCTACCACTCACCATCTGTTACAAATTTAGAGTATTTGAATAAAGAATAATTAAATAAATTATGTATAAGCATAGAGAACTTTGGCGCCGAATTCATCGCGTCATCGGCGCCGACTGATAAATTTTTCCCATGAATGCTACACAATAATCATTAAATAATTAGGTATTTGGTGACAAACAAACATAGTTACTTCGAAGAAGTCAATATTTGTCTCAAGTATTATTATAAACCGGACACAAGTATACATGAATCAGTTCAATGACGTATGATACGATACGAGTTTTAGAGAATTTTAGTGACGTTTTATACTACACGGAATATATACCTTTGACCTCTTGATACTATTACCATGTGCATGAATAATATAAGTAGCATTTATCTGCTATAAGTTCGAGGTACTTTACAATAATTTGGATGTTTTCAAATTACGAAATGTATTGATTGTAAACATCATGTTTTTCTAACCTCGACCATAAGATTAGCACAATAGTTATGACTTTAATCTGCTTACAAAATGTCGATCATCAAAATGTTTAATTAATTTATTTTATTATAAATTAATTTTCCACTATTAAAATTTATGAAAAACGTTAATTTATATTTAATATACCATATTGATACCATTCATACGGGCATATATTCACGTATGTCTTCCATTAAAGGGATAGGTACGCAGACCGTATGCACGATCAAACTTACTATACAAACGTACCTCTTTTGCTTCTTTGAAATTACTTCTTCATGTACGCCCGTTGGATATCAATCTGATAACTGAAACCCGCTATTTGCTGTTCCCACCTGAAAAGAATGTTAATGCGAATTGTTCCTGTTCTATTAATATAACTATAAAATTTACGCTTTCTGCGTTGTGCACCTGGAAGGTACTACAAAACTATATAATCTTATTGGTCTGTTGCTAGGTATTTACTCTATCAGTGATGATAGGCAATTAAAAAAATGTTTTCTTTTAAAAAATTATTTAGCTTTTTTAATATTATATTAAGCGTCAGATGTCTATCTTAACAATTTATAGACTAACGTTGACCTAATCATTAAAGTATTATTTAAACAGTATAATTATTTTTTATAACTATTTTTTGTTTAATGATCACCAACTTTAGCTTAACATTTCATCTGGTATTTTTTTTTTACATAAATAACTGCACCAAAACGCCGTTAGATTTAAACTTGTGCAAATTAAATTTAGAATCTAATTAAATACTGCTACAAAATCTCGTACAGTTATGATATCCATCTATTTGTACAACTTAACAGATCTTTGTTTGTGTAACTTTTTTCGATTGCCGTATCATCATATTATATAGGTACTAACTTATATTAAAAGAAGCTTTGCTACGACGTCTATTACTAAGTGCTAAAATAATAAAAAGCCCCTGTAATACATATTTCTGTATATTTAAATATTCTATTCTATTATCTGAATCTGAGTCTCATAAAAAAAATTCAACAGCTTACAACCAAATAAACACGTATCTTCAAATATTTTTATAATTATTATAGTAGAATAACTTTGTATAAATAAGAATAGCAGCATGGGATACACTATAGAGACTATACTGATTTGTATTTTTAACCTGACAAAATTTCAAGTTGGAAGATAAACGATAAACTCATTTTTCAAATATAAATCATTTAATAGGGTATAAACACAAATGTAGAGCAGTAACAATTAAAATAAAACAGCAGATTAGTTGAAAGAATTATTTATTTTCGAATCTCTAGACTACAACACTAAAAAAAATTCCACAATAGATCTTAATCAATTCTACTTTAATTCATTATTTGTTTGAAACTTATTTCATTCGAATAAGGATTTGTACGAGCTTTTTTAACTTACCTACCTCAACAATGACGAACTCTCATTAATCAGCGAAACCAAACTTTTTACATTTACGTACAGTGCACCTATCTATTTTTATCTAAACAAGTAGGATTTTTATATAAATATATTTTCACCTTAAAAAAGGTAAAACGAGATTACACATATAATCATCTATCTAAAAGTTAAATGACGATAATTTATCAAATAATATACAAACACTAAATTAAAATATTTTTCTTACTAACTTTTACTCATAGAAAAAAGTGATGGGTAAACCCACTCCGCGACCTTGCGCGGTTGTAAATGTTAATGTAGACACTTAATAATGCGAAATTCTCTAAATGTAGGAATGCAGTTATAAAAAAAAATTTAGTCTAAATATCCTATTGAATTCTTTCAAATTAATCACGTTTATTTGATTCTTGGGTTTTTTTAAGAAGAAAGTGCGCTTTGGAATTACGTAGCATTCAATATATCTTTAACCAAGAATATGACCGAGATTTATAACTGGTTAAAGTAACAAATACTTATAAGGTCGGAGAGGTGTCAATAAACTCTGAACCCTAATGATTAAGTTGAACTTTCTAGTTATATTTTTTGTTACTGTCATACACAGAGATCATGACACGATAATGAGGATAGTAATGCCAAGTTCAATTAATGTTATAAGCTTTGGTAGGTATGCATTAAAATTCTAGCTACATAAAGTGCAATGAACGTATCTAACCTTATTCTAATTTAAAAGCATAAGTATTACAAATTTGAAATGTAAACATCTTGACGGATCAATCAGAGTACCAGGTATTTTTATAGTAAATTAAGACTTTAAAAATTACAAAAATAACATCATAAATTCAAAAAATTTGCAAATAACAAAAAAGTTTCATTGTTTTCAAAGCTCAGGATCAATAAATATGAGTTCAAAATAAACATAATAATATATTTAAATTTATTTTTATTGTTATGTGTATTACTCACATTTACATAGTAATCAGTGCATTTATGAAAAGCTACATCTAACAGATCATTTATCATAAACGTAATAACGTTATTAACATAATTATAAACATAATAAACTGTACGTCTAAGTCTATACTCACTTACCTTCTATTAGTCGAGATCCTTATTATTCATACTGCATAATTGTACATTAGAAATTAACCCCACTCCTAGATTAGCCAATAATGCAATCGTCGCCGTCGATGCATTTGCCACTTTGAATATCTTATATAAAAGATCGCACTGTTCACTAAGAAATCACACACATTTTTTCTTTTTTAACTATAATCTTGTAAGAAAAAAATATACAAAAATCAAAATAACACTTAGAATATACGTTTCAAAGATTAACATAAGAACCCACTTATATCTATTTACTCGCAATAAAATTCATAAATAAACATTAATATCAAGCGTCAAATTAAAAGTATAATATTTTTTGTTAAAATAGTAATTGCACAAGAATACAGATATGGTAGGGTTATGCGAGGACAACATAATATTCGTCCCTACAGAGGTGAAACACGTAATTTTACATCATTTTCTTCGTCATCCTATTGAACGAAACTGCCCGAGTCCTGATAAATATTATAGTAATTTTTCTTTCAGATTACTTTCCAAGAAAAATTCAAGATCATTGCCATTAGCTAAAGTGCTTTGAGAGGCGTCGTTGTCGAAGATAATTTTGTATATGACACCGATACCCTACAATAAAGTAACTGATCAACAATGGTATGCAAAGATGATAAAAAAAATGCGTGAGGTGTATGTGTGTGACGATTACGAGTGACGCACACGCGCGCTTATGTGTTTGTGCTCCTGCAGAAGAGATGAGTTGATGTTGCAAATGTATAAAAGCGAAGCGCTGATTTCGAAATCAACACAACGATTTGAAATTCTCTAAGGAGTGTACACGGGCAGAATAGTGACCGTGAATTTAATTTCCGCATTGTGATACAGCGTTTGGTTGCAGTGATCAAGTGGCCTGAAGAACTGTAACGTTTCAATCAAATTAAAATACTGGAGAAGCTCTCGTGAAGTGATATAGGATGTTTCCTTTAGAGGTACGAGTACATTTTTTATTCTTACGATGTTTTTTTACGTACCTACCATATTATTATATATTTATTATTTTGTACTCTATGCACATAATGAAAAAAATATATTTATTAAATATTTTCAAAGTTGTAAATGTTGAAAATAAAATTACTATAGTTTAGTTCGAATGAAATGAGTTAACGAAAATTTTATTTTCAGTTCGCACTTGTTGTAAGCCTCTGCATCCTAGCAGTCGTAAGTTCGCCCATTGAAGATGGTACATGGAATTCCTACAGATATGGAAACGATGGAAAGTAAGTAGCTGTTAATGCAATTTCTTGGTAATTATTTAGACAAATAACTTGCTCGCGCAATTTTACGTTAAAATGTTACAAATACCATCAATACCTATTATTATATTTGAAAACAGTTATGTTTATAAAGTAATAATTTAGTTAAACAAAAAATAAAATCATATTTTCTTAAACATAATTTTAATAAGAGTTTAACTTTAAGTTTCAAGTAGTTCAAAAATTTAAGCAATTCTTAATGACCCCACAAAATTTATTATAATGATGTCGATCAAAACATCTTATTTAAAAATAAAAATAAAACTTTTACTGGTTTATTTATAGCCCGAACTAGTTGTCGTAAAATTGTAAACAGAATGTTCTAACACATTAAAACCCGATGTTCAAATAAAAAGCTAATTAACAATAATACAGTTAAAAAGGTATCTAATATAATTTGATTTTTCAGATATATTCCGACTGATGAAGGAAAATACATCCACGTGCCAAATCCATACATTCATATCGACAACCCCTATGATGGTGGATTTGGACCATACGCCCATGACTATGAACCTTACGTAGGAGAGGCATCAGTAGACCAGTACAGACTAGTTCAGATCCCTCCTAAAGATATTCCATACTACAAGGATGGATACTACAAAAACAATGGAATTAAGATCATCAAGCAAAACCACAACTACAAGGAGGACAAATACGATTTTGAGTAAGTATTCGAAAGCTTTTCCATTTTTTTATAGATTTAACTCATCGTGTTCTTAGGAGCAAATCTACACGAGATACAATGATATTTCTGTTGTGTCTGATATTAGAGTAACGAGAGGTTGATAAATTTGAGTCCTACATCAATACATAAACTTATTTTTGAAACTAACGAGGTCATCAACAAAAGATCAAAAGTGGTCACAATTGTAAAGTTTGATAATTTAAAATTTCAAAATCTAAAGATAAATTAGCTCGAAACGAGTTGAATCTTTATAAGTTTTTGAACTAGCAAAAATATATTAAATATTATTAATTGAATAAAAGTCTAAAATACTAAACCAACTTTATACCAATACAATCAATGATAAGCTTTAATTGATTTATGGTTTTTAAAGTGTCAACTTATGCTAATGAAATATTAGCAGCAAATATGCAAATGTGTATATTTTCCGTTTGTAAAGAATTCAGCCTTGCATCTCTAAATGTCAGCCTTAGATGTATTTACATACGAAATTCTTCAGTCATTAGCTTATAATTAAAAACGTGATAATGTCAACGTTGTATGCAATGAAACCGCAGTAATCATAAACATTGGGCGTAACTAATAAAAGTATCATTCGATTCTCAGCATCCATAAATTAGTTCTACTCGTATTTGAAAACGGAAATAATTTTATTCACAACGATAAATCTAATCATCGACAAAGTAACATTTATATAAAAAGAGATACAATAAATTGTTTCAATGAAGCTTTTCAAAATAACACTTCATTAAATTGTAAAGAAGATATCATACGGTAGTTTAAATGGTATTGAAGCCTTTTCAAAGTTAGATTACAGACCTTGATAGTACATTTAGAATAAAGCAACCTAATATACCACTACAAACAAATACCTTGACTGACGCAGGCAAACTGAAGGCGCCCGCGGGTCATAGTTCGAAACTATTTAATAAAATCATTTACAACTAAATTGACATTATATAAGCTTGTTACAATACAAACCATTACGTATGAACAATTGGAATACATTTATAAAAATATTGTTAACACCAACATTGAATATATTCATCCATTGTTTATAATATCAGAAACTGATAGGTCAATGGCATTATATCAATTTTAATAAGGTATTCTTGAGCAATGGTAATTTAGATTCTAACATTTTTCGTCTTGTGTAGTTTCGAGACTGAAAACAAGATTCGTGCTGAAGAGAAAGCTGTTCTTAAGAATCCTAACACCATCGATGAAGGCATTGCTTCAAAAGGCTTCTACGAGTACATCGGACCTGACGGTTTCATGTACAGAGTTGACTACACCGCTGACGAAAAAGGATTCCGCCCCTCAGTTAAGAGGCTAGAAACCCCATACTCCGGCAAATGGATATACGAAAAAGTCAATTAATCACCTAAATCAGCTATCACATCATCCTTTCAATCAGTATTGAAATAAGTAGGCGATATTGTTTCCATTACTAACATTATTCATCTTCCGACTGACTGCAATTTATTTAACGACTCTCTTCATTAAGGTCACGATCAAAATATCGTTCACGAATATGACATTTCAATATAACTGACTTAGATTATCATATGTGCATTTTGATGAACAGATCAACCTTGATAAGTTTGTAATGATGTTCTCTTTCCGCAAGTTTTC
Source organism: Parascotia fuliginaria (assembly GCA_963082885.1). Classification (NCBI taxonomy): domain Eukaryota; kingdom Metazoa; phylum Arthropoda; class Insecta; order Lepidoptera; family Erebidae; genus Parascotia; species Parascotia fuliginaria. The sequence goes on from OY720172.1 coordinate 15,776,595, forward strand.
TAAAGTACAAAAGTGATGAGACGTCATATCAGAGAATGTCTGCTTAGATAAATGTAATTTATACGTTAGATATAGCTTAGACACATATTTTAAATTTAGATACTTATTTATGAAATGTGATAATAAATTTATATTGCAAAGTATTATGTTTTTTTACTTTACTCTTTGAGAACTTCGTTGAGGTTTAGGCCTCAAATATAGTTGACATTACAAGCCTACATCTACTTTGTATTCAATGCATAAACTTAGCTAAACCCACCTGATTCCCCGTCTTTATTAACAGCATTCCATATACAGTTTATTTATAAACAACATAATGCGATTCACTTGCAGACGTAACCACATACAAATGTTTCTAAATTACTTCGACAACACGTTAATTAATGCAAAATTTGCATCATTTGTAACTTTTTAATGTACGCTTTGATAGGTTTTCAAATTAACTCTATGGGGAAAATTAAAATTTACGGGACAATAGTATCATGTGGAATGCGTACATACCTACATAATGCAGGTACTATCCGAAATTTTAATTGAATGACTAAAGATTTGTTATATTAAAATGACATTGTAACATCCGTTGTTCTCTCTTCTGAAATATGTAATATCAGTGTGACGCTAAGCCGTAAATTAAATATTTTAAAATCAGTAATAATGCTTCAAAACTTAAAAAGCTGATCGAGCCGTCTAGAAGTTTAAATAAAGACCCTTACTGGTCTACCGTATTATGAATCATGGTAGGCTCCTTATTCCAAGTACGTATCGTTTAGGTGGGTGGGTGAACCATCTAAAACCATACATTATTAAGTTCGCAAACTTATGGTACTTACTGCAAGAAACATCGTATGTGTGACTACTTACTGTGTAAGAAGAATAGAACTAACTTCTATTCTCATAGGTAAATTCACACCATGCTTGTACAAGCACTATTTAACCACGGGACATGAGTCATGACACAAAAAATATTATATCTTTACTATGATATAAAACAGAAGAGTTTGTTTGATTGGTCGTTTGAGCCCAGTTATTGAGGAAGGTTATAGGCTAAGTAACTTCACGCTACTAGCGACGGGATCAGAGCAGTAAGCAAAGACGTGAAACCGCTCCGCGGCAAGCTAGTTATTATATAATACGTAGTACGCCATAGTGTAGATAATACAATCAATTTATATGTTTTGTTGTAATATATTTTCACACTTACTCGAGAATTATCTTATAAATGCGTTTACTGTTTGTCTATCGCCAAACGGAAGGTTACTCACTAAGAACCATAGGAAACATGTATGTACTAGACGGAAACAATAAAATAATTTGACCTCATGTTATCGAGGTCCCAAAGTCAACCCAAATCGCGTCGGCTTCACGAACGCTAGGAATCAATAAAATTTATAGATAGCATATTTTTGTGGGTCTGATTAATCGAAAGCGGTTCATAACTTAGGCAAGGTTAAATTTTCCACGGTTCAGAGCACATCATTGACGAAATGAGGGTGCGACGTAGAAATATTTACAATGTCGGCTTGAATAATGTAGTGTTAGTGGTATAAAGGAAACATATTATAGTATCGTTTCAAAAATATTTTAGTAGTTGAGTAATTTAAATAGATGTGACATTTTTGGGTAGTATTCATTAAAAAAATATTTATTTTATTTGAAATATGAAAATACTACTAGATGTCCAACTATAATTATAAATAAAAAATATTTAAATAAGAAATAATATATTTTTGATATTATTGGGTATCCAACTCCTTCTTTTTACTTCCGATTAAATGCGTTTTAAGAAATAATAAATAAAGTAGTAAGCGCGATAGGAGGTTTAGTAGTCTCCGGGACTCCGGAGTGTCAAAACTCGATGTTCGTTAATGTTTTTCAATGTTAGTCCTGGCTAGTTAGAAGTTATACTGAGGCACATGTGGCTTTGACATTTTTGTGCACCTAATATAATAGTAGTATATTATTGTTCTTATGACATACGAAACAAAAAATTAGGTACACTACTTGTTACCCACCGCTTGAAGTATGCCTATGTACACGTTAAAGTTGCAAAGCGACCACGAAGCGAAAGACGCAGTGTGAGCAAGCTTCACACAGTGTAGGTCGACGATCTGATCAGTCGATGGATGAAAGCGTCTCACGAACGTTCAAAGTGGTTCCGTTCCGTTCAAGTTTATGCTTGGGGAGACCTAAACCCAGCAGTAGAGATATGTAAAAACATCCTAAAATAAACGCAGACTCAATTAATATAAAGATTATTAGCCGAATTTTGTTTTCCATAAGTTTTGGTCACTTAAGTTAAAGCGTCTAATTCAGCGGTTCGGTAATGAACATCAGAATGTAAAAGCAGAATTTGATCTGATAATATTAATCCGTTTTATTTCAAACAGGTTATGGGCCCAGATAGCTCTAACACGTTGTTTTTGAAATTGTAAATAATATAATAATCGAACTAACGAAGTAAAAAAATAGTTTTGAAAAAACAAACGCGTACATAACCTCAAAAGTTACCGGCTCGCGAGATTTTCTGTTTTTCAGCTATTTCAGATTTATTTCAATATGAACAACACAACAATGTCAATTCCTAAACTGACGGGACGGGATAATTGGTCTACTTGGAGTTTTGCTGTAAAAGCTTACCTACAGCACGAAGATTTGTATGATTGCATATCGACAGAACCAAACCCCAATGATATAAAATCAGTGAAGAATGACGTTAAAGCTAAATCAAAACTAATATTATTAGTTGATCCAATCCTTTATGTTTACATCCAAGAAGCCGAAAATGCCAAACAAGTTTGGGATAACCTCACCAAAGCATTTGAAGACAGTGGACTAACCAGAAAAGTTGGCTTATTAAAGGACTTAATTAACACAACATTAGAGACGAGTGAAAGTGTAGAATCATATGTCAATAAAATAATGTCTTCCGCACACAAGTTGAGAAACATCAACTTTAATGTTGATGATGAGTGGCTGGGAACATTAATGTTGGCTGGTTTGCCGGAATCCTACAAACCGATGATTATGGGCATAGAAAGCTCTGGTGTAAAAATTAGTTCTGACTTGATCAAGACAAAATTACTCCAAGAAGTAAAAACAATTGATCCAAATACTACAGTACTTTACACAAAGCACAATGACTCAAAGCAGTCTCAGCAAACCCCAAAGAAAGGTCCGAGATGTTTTACTTGCAACAAATATGGACATTTAAGTAAAAATTGCAAATCAAAGAAAGTAAGACAAGACAAAAATAAAGAGTCTGGTTATATAGCTGTATTCTCTGCAACAACAAAATATGATGATGGGTTCTATATAGATTCAGGTGCTTCAATGCATCTTACCATGAGACAAGACTGGCTTTATGATGAAGTACCCCCTCCGATCACAAGTATTAAAATAGCAAATAATAAAATGCTTCCGGTGAAAAGTTGTGGCAAGATAGACTTGAATATTGTTGGAACAAATAGTGTGAAACAAACTATCAAAATTACAAATGTTCTCTATGTACCTGAATTAACAACTAATTTATTGTCTGTCAGTCAAATTATTAAAAATGGGTGCTCCATACAGTTTACAAGACAGGGCTGTAAAATATTCAACAAAATGAATACTGAAATAGCAGCTGCAAATCTCATAAATAAAATGTACCGGCTGAATACTGACACTATTACAGCATACAGTTGTAAAACAAATGAGACTGATTTCTTATTGTGGCATAAGAGGATGGCACATTTGAATTTCAATGATATGAATAAACTAAGTAACAGTACTAATGGAGTGAAATTGGTTGAAAATAAAAACAAAATGGTTTGTGAATCGTGTCAACAAGAAAAACAAACAAGGCAGCCGTTTCCTGCTAATGGTTCCAGAGCGAAGAAACCTCTGGAGTTGATACATTCGGATGTCTGTGGACCAATGGAGGTAAAATCACTTGGAGGGGCCAGGTATTTCCTCACATTCATAGATGATTATACAAGGAAAGTATATGTATATATTTTGCATAACAAATCAGATGTATTTTCAAAGTTTAAAGAATACAAAGCCTTAGTAGAGAATCAGCTTGATTCTAAATTAAATGCCTTCGTTCTGATAATGGTAGAGAGTACCTGAGTAATGATTTCTCCAATTACTTAAAGAAATCAGGAATAATTCATCAAACTTCTAATTCATACACACCTCAACAAAACGGTTTAGCTGAGCGTATGAATCGCACACTTATGGAAAGGGCACGCTGTATGCTAATTAACTCTGATTTACAGAAATGTTATTGGGCTGAAGCAGTATCCACAGCTGCTTATATCACCAACCGCTGCCCTACCCATGCACTGTCATATGCTACACCTGAGGAAATGTGGTCAGGGAAGAAACCTGATGTAAGTCATCTAAAAATCTTTGGATGTGAAGCTATGGTCAAAATACCAAAAGAGAAGCTTCAAAAACTGGATCCTAAGGCAAGTAAAATGATTTTTATTGGCTATAGTGACACTATTAAAGGCTACAAATTAATAGATCCAAAGACAAACAAAATAGTAATAAGCAGAGATGTTGTTTTTATGGAAAGTTCATTAACACAAAACCATATAGTTGTGCCCCTAACTACAGATGAAAATGAGGTTAATAAAATTGATCCGATAATGCTTAGTCCAGAGTTACAAGCAAATTCACTTGACAGTTCTGAACCAGATACTTCTGTAAGCTCCAGTATTGATGATACATTTCATTCTGATAATGATGATTCACTGTATATTCCTGAAACTGAAATTAACTTAGAACATGACAGTTATGTTACTACTAGATCTAAGGCAAGGAAACAAGATAATAATACTTATCTCTGTAAAGGTGAAAGTCCAGAAACAGATGTGCCAGAGACATACAATGAAGCGATATCATCAACAAATAAAGAAAAGTGGAAACAATCAATAAACGAGGAACTAAAAGCACATGAGAAAAGTGAAACATGGACCCTGGTGGAAAAACCCCCTGGAGTGAAGACAATTGGGTGCAGGTGGGTGTTTCGTATCAAAAATAATCCTTCTGGCATAATCTATAAGTCCAGACTTTGTGCTAAAGGGTGTTCACAGCAATATCAGATAGATTACACTGAAACATTTTCCCCAACAGTGAGATATGATTCAGTACGAATACTGCTCTCAGAAGCATGCCAACATGATTTAAAAATTATACAGTTTGATGTAAAAACAGCTTTTCTCTATGGAGATATTACTGAAAATATATATATGAATCCTCCTGAAGGAATAAAATCTCCACCAAACTTTGTCTGTAAGTTGAACAGATCCTTGTATGGGCTAAAACAAGCCCCACGATGTTGGAATAACAAATTCAAATCTGTACTAAATAAATTTGGTTTTGTAAACAGCCACTCCGACCAATGTGTGTTTACAGGTCATGTAAATGAAATAAAAATATATCTCCTATTATATGTTGATGATGGGTTGATAATATCAAAAGATACTGCTGCTAATAACAAAGTTATAAATGTTCTAAAAGAATATTTTGAAATAAAAACCATGGAACCTACAAATTTTGTGGGATTGCAGATGGAACGGTGCAATGGTAATATATTTATTCATCAAAAATATTGAAAAATTATTACTAAAATTTAATATGAGTGATGCAAATGGAAATAGTATTCCTGTAGATCCCCATACTAAACTGGAGAAGAAAAATACAGTACCTGAAGAAAAGATACCATACAGAGAAGCCGTGGGATCACTCATGCATCTAGCTATTGTGAGTAGACCGGATATTATGTTTGGAGTGAGTTTAGTAAGTCGTTATCTAGATTGTTACGATAATACTCATTGGGCTGCTGTAAAGAAGATTCTAAAGTACTTGAAAGAAACTAAAGAGATTGGCATACTATATTCTAAAATGAAGAACAATATAGTAGAGGGCTATAGTGACTCTGATTATGCAGCTGACAGTGACACAAGAAGATCTACTACTGGGTATGTTTTTATTAAGAATGGTGCAGCTATAACATGGGCTACTCAGCGACAGCAAAGCATAGCATTGTCTACAACAGAAGCAGAATTCATGGCCGCATGTTCTGCTACAAAAGAGGCATTATGGATTAAAAGACTACTACTTGATATTAGTGCATATAATCAGGACACTATCAGCATAAATGTGGACAATCAGAGTGCAATATCGGTAATTAAAAATATGGATTTTCATAAAAGGTGTAAGCATATTGATGTCAAATATAAGTTTATTCAAGACAAGTTTCAAGAGAAAGAAATATATGTGAAGTATTTATGTACTACCGAACAGTGTGCTGATATGTTTACAAAAGCTCTTGCTTGTGTGAGATTTCAATATCTTAGAGACAAAATTGGTATAACTTTAAATAAGTAGGTAATTGTTTTTATTTAATTCAATAACATATCAACATACTACTTTAAACAACTGTTTGATTTGTCATAGTGCATATGTTTAATTTGTGTGTTAGTAATGAGAAGGCTCTAATTTGGTGGGTGTGTTAAAAATAAATAAAAATTGCCGCCTTCTTAGTAGAATGTCATTCACATTCTATTGTTGTCTATGTTAACTTTAGATGGCATCTCGTAGACTTGGACTCTCTCTCTCTCTCGCACACACACTCTGTTTGCTCTCGTTGTTCTTGTTTCTGTGTTAAATTAAATCTCAACTAATTATATTAATCCGTTTTATTTCAAACAGATAATACGAGAAGTAAATACTAAAACGCCTCCAATTTCAATAAAAATATCACGAGTCGCAGCACCCAAAATAAACGAGTCCCACCGAGTGGAGAGAGAAACGGAAGAATCGTAAAATCATGCGTGTTAGGGCACTAGCAAGAAATTTGGCGAAATTGTTTTGGCTAAAGCTTGTGGAGGCTTTTATGGAGGCAGAGGACGTTGACCGAGAGCTGTGCCAAGTGCCCGGCGCCGCTCTGCCCGACGCACTGCGAACCTACCGATGCTGCACTGCGCACCGCCTTATCTTCGCCACGCTTCCTTCTCCAAATAATTTAAAATACACGATACACTGCCAAATAGGTCCTGTTCGGGATGTCTTTGTATTTCGCCTTATACCAACCGGATAAATGATTTGCTACATCTGCACCCAAGTGGAATGCCCTACCAAATATTTTGAACGAAGGACGTCTCAAGGCAAACGAAGAAATAAGAAAGATCTTTTTGTAATTATCTTTGAATGATATTTATATGGAAATACGACCGAGTTCGATTATTGTGTCTTGTACAGTCAGACATTTATAGCTACTTTGTTACGCGGGCTTTATTTCTTTGCAGCCTGTTTGACCGAGAATGTATAATAAGATGACGATTATTTTATAATTGGTATTAAATGTTATTAAGTCATTTGTATTGTAGTTAGTATAAGTTTTATCGCATAGTTTTTAAATAATATCATGTAAATACACGTACACAATAGAATTTCTGAGTTTTTTTTATCAAATAACTGGAGTATTGGCTCTGACTGCATCTGTCCCATGCAAATTGAAAGGGTCAAGAAACTCATGATATTTGTGGCCAGTGAGGCGCATACATCTTGCTATTACGATCTTTGAACTCAATTTACTTTTACAAGCTAAATGATGTAAGTACGCTCACTAGGTCAGTAGCCACGGTCCACGGTTAAGTAGAACGAGCTTTAATACAGATAGAGTATTCGTGTCAATATTAGTTTATCAGTGGCAATGGACAAGACACATAGCTCACAGAACTGATGGTCGTTGGGGCAGAAAGGTTCTAGAGTGGGGACCACGAACTGGAAGACGCAGAGTGGGAGACCCCTCGCAAGGTAGAGTGATGACCTTACAAGGGTGGCAGGAAACCGACGGATAACGGCGGCGAATGAGCGATCAAGGTGGCAAAAATTAACGGGGAAGTCTATGTCCAGCAGTGGACGTCTTTTGGCTGATATGATGATGATGATGAGTATTGGTATGGGAATATCATGCGATTAAGAGTTTACAGTTTCAAAGAAATAACAATTACCCACTTATTAGGTACTTTGAGATATTATCAGGGGTCTAAATACAGTAAAAACAGTACCTATGTTTACTTAGTTAATATTATTTTTAATTTTTGATACCTATTAAAACTTAGTTCCAATAAAGTTCGTCTATTTAAAAAAATACGAATGATCTTTTTAAGAATGGACTATACTTCAAAATCACATAAAGGTAACAATAAAAATAATAAAAATACTGAAACTAAACTTAGATTCAAAGTCTGACTTAATGACTAACCCAATGTTACATCGGTGCTCCGGTGACTCAAAAAAAAAATACTATTACTTCTGTTTCGGAGCATTCATCACGTAAAATATTAATTCTATCTAATCTAAAATCTCCATCGAATTTTCCATAATTTGTCACTAGAAATAAATCTTGTTTTGACATAAATTTTAAACATCTACAGATACAATCTATAAATTCCAGTCGTAACTAATAAATAAATCTACGAATTTAACCTAAAACAAAAAGTTTAGTGAACAGTTAACAGTTTCATATAATAAAGATTGGGCCAACGATTTGTCGGTTCACCACCGGAATGGTGTACGTTGGCGCCTGCTGGCTTAATTGGACCTCGACCAACTCGCCAAAAAGACACCCACGTACTCTTGATGTGGTTAAACAAAAAAAAGAATAGAGCTACATAATATTCGCTACTGTTTTAGGGTTACGTCTACTTTGGGAAGAAAATGATGGATTATTTTATTAATTATTTAAATGGTATACTTGTATACTATCAAAGTAACCAATTAATTAAATGTTGGCGGCAAAACCTCTACTTAATAAGGAAGCAGAAATAGCATCCAACATAGACTTGATGACAGTGTCCTGTGATGAGATTGCCGCTATTGTAACCTGCGATTATCGACTTAAAGAATAAAAAAATAGCAGTAATAGTTCCGCAGTTCGTTTTATATAAATTTTTTTTTAAATACAAATTATGTATAGTTTGTTTGTTTAGTTATTAGTACACAATGAAGTTCATTTTGGGGTCGCATTTTTATTTTTTTTGCTCGTAATACTATAACTTGTATATATAGCCTGTTTTACTAATCTGTTGTTTTGTTTTTAATTTGCCAACAATTTTTTTTTTATCACCTACTACCGTTCACTAGCAAGATTGGCGGGTGGCAGGCTCCTTTAGAAATCGAAGCGTACCTTTCTTAGTAGACATCTCGCGGCAGAGATGATACAAATTAATATTGGTGGTGGGTGCATAGATCACGACGGCGTAGGTGTAAAAAGTTGAGGGAGATCTGTATTTAGCACGACGTGGACATCTACCAGACGATGTTAAAATTCCCTAATTACAGTTTTCTAACGCTGAAATCCTTAGAGGAAAACATTGTGTTGTTTTTAAATGTGTAAAGTTTGATCCTGTGTGGTTAGTTATTCATTACCTTTCATTCACCTATCATAGGAATTAAATACACAAATAGTGCGTGGCCTAAAATAAATAAAATAAAAGTAATTGCAGACAATTTATCAAAAAAATGCCAGACAGCTTTAATGACATTCGTTCGTACAAATTTAGAAAAAAAGGCGTTTACGAGGTATATTCAAGTCTACTCATGTTTTAACACTTAATAGTCTGTAGGCTTTTTGAGTAAAGCTCAGTATTTAGTGAAAATGTCTAGTAATGCCTTCAGTGGAGCGTAGTATAGCTAAACGACCCATTTTTATTATCCGACGCTGAATCGTCAAACTTTCAGTGTTCACCGAGTGTATAACTTGTTATTCGTTTTTGGTTAAAAAGAACTCTATTTTTAAATTGTGTTTTCTGTGTATTATTTCTGAAATACTTAAATAACAGGTTTATAGGTTATTATTATCACTTACCATCAGGAGACCGTAAGCTTTTTTGTCGCCAAAGTTGTATAAAAAAAGCAAGAATTAAGTATCGTTTCAGTATTCTGAATTTAGGTACGCACCTTATACTCTTAACATACAGATAATGATTAAATTAATACTTTCTTATTTTATGATATTTCGTTGAATGTATTTATTCAGTAGGTATCAATACCAGTTCAGACTTACATAGTTCCAGATTAACGACTATATTACGAGATATACTTACAAGCTTTTATTTAAATTGCTTTGTTAGTATGGGTCAAGTCTTGCTTGCGATTAGGTTAAAATTTGTGTAACCTAAACATTTGTGAATAGTTTGGATTACAGTCAGCTAACTGGCGTCATTCTAAATCAAGCGTCATCAAAATATCGGATTCCCATAGCTTGCATAAATGAGCGTGTTAAAAAAATATTTACATTCAAATAAAAAAATTTAAAAGGTAATTAAGGTACTCGATTTAATAACGTAATGATTAGTGTATCTAGGCTAATCTTTTTATAACCAGTGAAGCACTTTTTAGAATAGAATTTTACTTTACAAATTATGTTTTCTTTTCATCCCAGTAGGGTTTAGTAGGTACAATTTCATTTCACTCTATTTTTACGTGAAATAATTTATCATAATATTTTTCAGATTATTTTTTCCTTTTATATAATAGCATCAAAATTTGCCTAACGTTTGGTAAAATAAGATATAAACATTTTTAGACATAGTATCTATTGTTTTATAAATAGTGTTCGGGTTATTGTACACTGTTAGAGTTTCTCTGTTCAAAATTACGATTAAGATACAAAAATTTATATTTTATAAATATCTATTAGGTACAGTATTATTTTATTCTGCTGAAATGTTTAACACATCTCGAGGTCGTGTGCATAAATTAAAAAAATGCTGTCAACAAATACCTACCTAAAATGGGTGTATAACCTCATTTAGATAATGAGCGATTTAAATTCGATCACTTAAATGTTAACATTTAAACATTAGGTAGGCGTGTTGGTTACTATGATAATTTTATTGTTTATTGTAAATTTAAAATTATACCTTATTTGCAATAGAAATGTGTATTCACATTTCATTTCATATGTATGTTTGTATGTGTATATATATATATACACATACAAACATACATATGAAATATATATATATATATATATATATATGTATCTGAGTATGTATGTCTATTTCTTTGGCACGCTCTACAGCCTAAATATCTTAATGGATTTAAACATAAATGAGGTGTCATTAGATTAGTATTAAATGTGGGAGTGACAAAATATTTACTTTAATAATACGAGGGGAGATCAAAAAGTATTGATAAACGGATATTTCTATAATAACAAAATTCTGAAAAATATTTTTTCTTTTCACTAATCCTTCACAACTTCTCAAAAAATGGTATAAATAGGACGTCACTTTTAAAAGATATATTCATTTGAATACTAGCAGTCGGAGTGATAACATAAACTGCGCGCAAATGTTCTGTTCCATCAAGACAATGTACTTTTGACAATGTAATGCACCTGCACACAAAGCTAAAGTTGCGATTCAAGAAACCGGCTTCCAGCTGCTGCTTGAACACCCACCCTATTCTCTAGATCTAGCCCCCAGCGACTTTTATTTGTTTCTTCGGCTCAAGGAACACCTCCAGGGCTAGAAATTTGAGGATAATGGCGAAGTGATGGCCACACATGGTTTAAAAAGAGATGGACTAACTGTATTTACCTATTAGGAGACTATGTAGAAAACTAAATTTTATTTTTAAGTATATTCTTATTTAAATATACCCATTCTCATTACTTTTTGATCACCCCTCGTATATTGCTTCTATAATATACCTAATAAGTACAGGATGAGAAAGAAATATCTCATTCATATACCAATGTTGGCTGCACTCCACAGCAGAGCTGAAATCTAAAATTGACAAGGGACATGACACATAGTATGACGAACAGGTGATCTATTGGATCGAAAAGTTCTTGGCAACGGTGAACTAGAAAACGTAGAAACAAAATAGAAAAACGAACTAATGAAGATGGCTGCAAGACGCTGATGATAGCACGCCCGTGTACAATTGTCAGGGTAGATTCAGCAGTAGAAGTCTATAACTTAATCAATTATATTGTTTAACGTTATCTGTCTAAAAATAATGTGCTACAATTTGTATTACTTTTAGTTCTGTAATCATGTAAATAAAGCGTAGGAGTATACACTAATTTGGGACTAGTTAGCTTTAATTTCGAAAAAGGGACGGCGCGTTAAGCATTAAACATAATGTCCTCTTCAATGCGAAGATTGCAAATCTTGAATACTCGTATAATTTGTATATTTCTGAAGACAAATGCCGTCATCTCTTTGCACATATAAGGTAATAATAGGTAATTCATATTATTACTTTTTTGGCAAAGTAAATAGTGATATTAAAAGCATAAGTAACTACTTCTGATTTTTATATAAATTGAAATAATATTTTTATAGCAGGGCAGTTACTTGTGAGTTATACTTAGAACTTAGTAAATAAGCAAACCCCAGAATATGAATTTTTTTGCTGTTATAAATAAATGTGCTTTAGCTACTTGAATAAGAGTATTATTTTGCTATTTTATCAAATGATTCATACCTATTTGACATATTAATATTTTAAATGTCAAAAATGTTAATTTACTACCACGGTGATGGGTTAAAGGATTAGATAAATAGGTTATTATATCTAGGTTATATGTGAACAGAGCTGTGAGGTTTAAGGTTAATGTGTTATTAGAACTTATAAATTTGAACACATTTTTAATAAATTATATATACGTCATCGCAACTATAATATTAAAATGTCAATCTTATAATGGATGTGATTATGTCTTCCACAAATCGTTTAGTTGCTAGGGCGTGGCTAATTAACAGAATACCTTAAATTAGTATTTTGTAGATTAATATAGAGTTGATAGTAGATTTGTATCACGTTTGTGTATTCTACATGGCACGGTATAAGTTCGTTTTTGTCTACTGAACTAGCTGACAGCACTTTATCAAAAACGTAGCTAATTATATTATTATAAATACAACATCATAAAAAAATTAAAACTGTCGTAAATATATTTGAGTAATCAAAGCGAGTTATTCCTTGGGTTTGGTCCAAAACCAAGTTTAATAACAAAGTAAGGGTTTATCGGATTGCAAATGCAATTCTTTTAGTTAAACCGCATTGAAATAACATAAAAGTTTGTCGGGTGATGCTGGACTGAAGCCAAATAAGGTGACTGTCGTGAACATCCGCTTCGGGCAACATTGAGAAACAAACTTAACATTACACTGTCATTGAACGTTACAACTATCGCATAAAGTTTAAAATTGATCGTTACCGAGTTCGTGTTGCACGGTTTTTGGTCAACTACTCGATTCCGGAGTCGCTGGCTACTTGTTCAGTTTTATTGGAAACGGATTGAATTTGTAGGTGATTATTACAAAGTTTCAGACCCAGTTTTAGTTCTTTGTTGAATTTCGCTATAATTTTTATCTGATCTAAAACACACTCCAGTTAAATTGATGCACATTTAGATGTTATATTATTTTCAACACAAGAGTTTAAAGCTCACAGAAAGTTGCATAGTGTTGCTACCAACGCTACCTACGCGCCGCGGAAAGCTAGTTATTAATAAAAACAAACTTCAATAAAATTTATAACTATAACAACTTAGTCAAGTATAAAAGCTTCTAACAGCAATGCATACTCGTAGTTTTTATGATTTTGAAAATCTAGCACCACAATGTTCTGGTTACAGGCAAATTCGATATCAATCCAACTATTCGATATTTAAAATGGTTTTCACTGTATACCTTTATCGACGGGTTTAAAACAGTCCATTAAAATATTTTGAATAATAGAGCTCTCCTCAAAGAGAGCACTGTATTTTTAAAAGCCATTAGCTGGCTAGCGGATGTTTTCAGCCTTTCATTTTTAAAACTTGATTGACTATTTACGATGGACTGTTTATTATCGTTACTTTAGTGACTTTTGCTAATATTCTATGTATATTAACAATTCAATTTGGACGTTTCACAGGGATTAGAGTACTTTGACTTGAATTTTATATGATTTGCGGTTATCAAATACCAATACTTGCGTGGATCTACTACCGTCAAATAATAATTTTTGACGGTAGTAGATCCACGCTGGTGTTAGCATGAATGGGCCGGATCGTCCGGGGAAGTACTACCCTCTCATAGAAGATCGACTTAAGAGTAGTAGTATCCTTACTACTGCGTTTCGTTCGGTGAGTGAGAGTGCCGGAGGCCCAATTTCCTCCCTTTCCTCTTTCCTCACCTCCCTCATTCCCTTCCTCTAACCCCATTCCCAGCCGCCATAGTGGAAGCCACCATACCAGCAATTTAAGACGATAGCTTTTGGTATGGTGGCCACCACTTCTGGATTCCACTGACTGCTTACCATCAGGCGGGGTGGAGTCACTTTGGTAGGCTAATATATAAAAAAAAAAATACTTATATAATATTTAGTCTATATTTAGTCGATCTTCTATGAGAGGGTAGTACTTCCCCGGACGATCCGGCCCATCCACACTGGTTTTAGCATGAATGGCCGGCCCATTCATGCTAAAACCAGTGTGGATGGGATATTCGTGTCAATATTAGTTTATCAGTGGCAATGGACAAGACACATAGCTCACAGAACTGATGGTCGTTGGGGCAGAAAGATTCTAGAGTGGCGACCACGAACTGGAAGACGCAGAGTGGGAGACCCCTCGCAAGGTAGAGTGATGACCTTACAAGGGTGGCAGGAAACCGACGGATAACGGCGGCGAATGAGCGATCAAGGTGGCAAAAATTAACGGGGAAGTCTATGTCCAGCAGTGGACGTCTTTTGGCTGATATGATGATGATGATGAGTATTGGTATGGGAATATCATGCGATTAAGAGTTTACAGTTTCAAAGAAATAACAATTACCCACTTATTAGGTACTTTGAGATATTATCAGGGGTCTAAATACTTACAGTACCTATGTTTACTTAGTTAATATTATTTTTAATTTTTGATACCTATTAAAACTTAGTTCCAATAAAGTTCGTCTATTTAAAAAAATACGAATGATCTTTTTAAGAATGGACTATACTTCAAAATCACATAAAGGTAACAATAAAAATAATAAAAATACTGAAACTAAACTTAGATTCAAAGTCTGACTTAAGGACTAACCCAATGTTACATCGGTGCTCCGGTGACTCAAAAAAAAATACTATTACTTCTGTTTCGGAGCATTCATCACGTAAAATATTAATTCTATCTAATCTAAAATCTCCATCGAATTTTCCATAATTTGTCACTAGAAATAAATCTTGTTTTGACATAAATTTTAAATTATAAAAATTATAAATTCCAGTCGTAACTAATAAATAAATCTACGAATTTAACCTAAAACAAAAAGTTTAGTGAACAGTTAACAGTTTCAAATAATAAAGATTGGGCCAACGATTTGTCGGTTCACCACCGGAATGGTGTACGTTGGCGCCTGCTGGCTTAATTGGACCTCGACCAACTCGCCAAAAAGACACCCACGTACTCTTGATGTGGTTAAACAAAAAAAAGAATAGAGCTACATAATATTCGCTACTGTTTTAGGGTTACGTCTACTTTGGGAAGAAAATGATGGATTATTTTATTAATTATTTAAATGGTATACTTGTATACTATCAAAGTAACCAATTAATTAAATGTTGGCGGCAAAACCTCTACTTAATAAGGAAGCAGAAATAGCATCCAACATAGACTTGACGACAGTGTCCTGTGATGAGATTGCCGCTATTGTAACCTGCGATTATCGACTTTAAGAATAAAAAAAAAATAGCAGTAATAGTTCCGCAGTTCGTTTTATATTAAAATAGTTTTTTTTTTAAATACAAATTATACATAGTTTGTTTGTTTAGTTATTAGTACACAATGAAGTTCATTTTGGGGTCGCATTTTTATTTTTTTTGCTCGTAATACTATAACTTGTATATATAGCCTGTTTTACTAATCTGTTGTTTTGTTTTTAATTTGCCAACAATTTTTTTTTATCGCCTACTACCGTTCACTAGCAAGATTGTCGGGCGGTGGCAGACTCCTTTAGAAATCGATGGAAGAAGCGTACCTTTCTTAGTAGACATCTCGCGGCAGTGATGATATAAATTAATATTGGTGGTGGGTGCATAGATCACGACGGCGTAGGTGTAAAAAGTTGAGGGAGATCTGTATTTAGCACGACGTGGACATCTACCAGACGATGTTGAAATTCCCTAATAACAGTTTTCTAACGCTGAAATCCTTAGAGGAAAACATTGTGTTGTTTTTAAATGTGTGAAGTTTGGTCCTGTGTAGTTAGTTAATAACATTCAATACCTTTCATTCACCTATCATCGGAATTAAATGCACAAAACGTGCGTGGCCTAAAATAAATAAAATAAAAGTAATTGCAGACAATTTATCAAAAAAATGCCAGACAGCTTTAATGACATTCGTACGTACAAATTTAGAAAAAAAGGCGTTTACGAGGTATATTCAAGTCTACTCATGTTTTAACACTTAATAGTCTGTAGGCTTTTTGAGTAAAGCTAAGTATTTAGTGAAAATGTCTAGTAATGCCTTCAGTGGAGCGTAGTATAGCTAAACGACCCATTTTTATTATCTGACGCTGAATCGTCAAACTTTCAGTGTTCAGCGAGTGTATACCTTGTTATTCGTTTTTCGTTAAAAAGAACTCTATTTTTAAATTGTGTTTTCTGTGTACCTATTATTTCTGAAATACTTAAATAACAGGTTAATAGGTTATGATTACCACTTACCATCAGGAAACCGTAAGCTTTTTTGTCGCCAAAGTTGTATAAAAAAAGTAAGAATTAAGTATCGTTTCAGTATTCTGAATTTAAGTACGCACCTTATACTCTTAATATACAGATTATGATTAAATTAATACTTTCTTATTAACCGACTTCAAAAAGGAGGAGGTTATCAATTCGGGTCGTATTTTTTGTATGTTTGTTACCTCATATCTTAGCCATTTATGATCCGATTTGAAAAATTATTTTTTTATTTGAAAGGGTATACTCTGAAATTGGTTCCATTTTTTTATTATAAGAAATGGTTCAGTAGTTGTTTGTTTGTTACAACAGAACTCGGTCATTTATAAACCAGTTTAGAAAATTCTTCTTTTATTTGAAAGGGTATACTCTGAAATCAGGTCTCATGTTTTGTTTATAAATAATGGTTTAGTGGTTTGGCTTCAATTTTATATTTTGTAACAAAATGTATGCAAGGAGTGAAGATGTGTAAAGCAACACGTCGATGTCTTTTGCGACGCATTTTCTGTCATTGACATGTCCATGCTACAAGTGCGAAGTGATTTTCAAAATTCATTTTTTGTTAGAAACGAAGTGGCCCTGGATGGGTGACCATTTGTGTCATTTCATTTTTAGCGTCTTCATTCTTTAGAAGCAGGAGACTTATGGATATCAAAATAATTTGGTAGTCGTTAAAGCCAAGTTAGAGGTCTTACGGTCGTGAGAAATTACAACAGCAACGGCCTGCCTTTACAGCACCACTGTTTATTTTTTGTAAATCTGTTATGCGATTGCTCGGTCAGTTAAATTATGATTTTTGATGATTCTTCATTGTTGGTAGATCATCACTTTTTTGTTATGATTTGTAGTTTATGGGATTCAGGGTTTAGCGATTAGCAAAAGTGTTGACAAGGACTTAATATCTCTATTTACAATCTTACCTCTCGTCTCTACTTTCTTTCAAACGGCACGGCACTGTCTCATTTGCGCAGCACGTTTAGTAGGTCTACCCATATTGAATATATTTATACACAATTAATTACCATTAAAAGTTTAAAAATAAAATTATTTTTAGAAAAAAAATGAAAACCGACTTCAAACAATACCTACATGTTCAACCCATAACTAAAAAGTAGAAAATAATATTTTAATTACTTCATAGCAAAGAACATTAAAGGGGAATCAACGCAATTCTTAAACCTATAATACTTTACTATTTATAGTTTTTAATCAGTTATTTTGGAGTCGGTGCCAGCCAAGAAGGATCATAATGACCTTCTAAAAAATAACCTATCACTAGCAAAAATAACCTACTTGACTAATCTATTAATATATGAATGAAAAATATAGATTTAATACAAGAAATCGAACGGAATCTGATAAGTGCGCGTCAAATTTTTATGTATGTACTAGCTGTTGCCCGCGACTTCGTTCGCGTGAAAATTCAGATGGGTGCCTCTATGAGAATATTGCGTGCCTGATTTTATGGCAATCGTACATTGTATCAGTATTATCCGTCTCTATGGCGAATCCAGTTTAAACCCGCTACCGCTAAAACTGACAAACCACTTTCACACAAACTTGCGACTCTTATTTGCCCATTTAATAAGGTTGGTTTCTGAATATTAAAATAAGAGTATTTTCTAGTAATTTGGTAATCCTACTATTAAAACTATAGAAATTTCATACAAACTTTGCCACCCTTTTATACCCCCTTAGGGGATGGATTTCGAAAAATTCCGTCTAAGTGCAGCATCTATATCCTAATAGGAACGACAATGCAACGTTTGAGATTCCTAGCACTTGTTGTTCCGAGTGAGTGACCTTTTGCTTTTATGTATATAGATAGCATTTTTATATTGTTTAAATACTGTTTTTCATACTATTATTAATCTCCCATTCATACAAATCCTCTTTCACCTACCTAAAGATATCCCTCGTAAAAACAATATACAATACACAAAAGCAAATTTTCACTACAATAACTTTTACCTTCCCCTTCTTCCCTATTGCACTTTTTCTCCATTCTCCACAGTTTCCTCTTTCCTCTCCTCTTCTCCCCCTTCTCCTCTTCATCTCCTTCAGCATCCCTTGCCCCTCCTCCAGCATCTCTTGCCCTTTCCTCCACTTCCCTCTACCTTGCCTCCTCGTTTTCCCCTCTCTGCCCCCTTCCTTTTCCTTTCTTTCCCTCCTTTCCTCTCCCTTCCTATCGCTTCCTATCCCTTCCCCTCCCTTTTTCCACCATTCGAGAACTCCTTTCTTTTCGCGTTCCTTCTCCCTCCCTTCCTCTACTGTCTCCCTCACCTCCCCCTCACGTTCCTCTCATTTTCCCCTCATTCACCCCTCACTTAACCCTCACTCCCCCCCGCTTCCCTTCACTCCCCCATCGCTTCCCTCTCACTTGCCCCTCACTGCCCCCTCACCCACCTCACTTCCCCCTCAATTTTCCCTCACTTCCCCCTCACTTCTCCGTTACTTCTCCGTCACTTCTCCTCACTTCCCCTCACTTTCCTCTTACTTTCCTCTAACATTCCCCTCACTTTCCCCTTACTTCTCCCTGTCTTTCCCCTGACTTTCCTCTGACTTCTTCCTGACTTTTCCCTCACTTCTCCCGCATTTCCCCCACACTTCCTCTTCACTTCCCTCTCACTCCCTCATCACTTACCTCTCACTTTCCCCTCCCTTCCTCCTTCTCCTCAATTCCTGCTTTTACCTCCCTCCTTTCCCTCCCTCCCCCTCCCTGTAAATTTCAAGTCGCTAGCTTCAAAAGCTAAAGATCTTTGTATAGAATATTTCATCCCTAATTTCACCCCTCTAAATCCACACCTAATTTATGCACCCCTATTTTAACATTAATATAAAATATATTTATTTATTATAAATATATTTTATATTAATGTTAAAATAAAATTATAAGGATATTTTTTATTTAAATAGAAGTATTCCAAAACAAAATTTCAAAACTGTAAGTTAAAAAATGAAGAAGATTCATACAATCGATTTCATCCTTTTTCACAAACTTAGGAATTAAATTTTAAAAAACCCTTTTTTTAACACCAACAACAAACGCAAACACACCCTCCAAATTTCAAGTCACTACGACCAGCAGTTTAGGCTGTGCGTTGTCTCAGTCAGTCAGGACAAAGCCTTATATAATATGTATGGGTGTATGGATGTATGGATTAGACGTATAGCCATCGGGGATCAAAGCATACAGGCTGCTAGGAATGCTAACACGTGATAGAGCCACATAAAGCTGACCGTGCGAAAAACAGCTAATACTTAGATCCACGCCCACAACTTTTAGTTGTGTCTGACCTTGGGCTTTATTAATTGTCATCGCGAAACATAGGCTCACTGGAAACTGGACTCATTTTAAACTAAACGGAAGATTGTTTAGAATGATAGGAATCCTAAAAATAAAAACGCCATCTCATCTCACGCCAACATATCTTTATTACGTGAAATAATTTATCATAATATTTTTCAGGTTATTTTTTTCCTTTTATAAAATAGCATCAAAATTTGCGTAACGTTTGGCAAAATCAGATATTAAAATTCTTGGACATAGTCATCATCTATTGTTTTATAAATATTGTTCCGGTTACTGTACAATGTTGGAGTTTCTCTGTTCAAAATTATGATTATGATACAAAAATTTATATTTTATAAATATGTATCAGGTATAGTATTATTTTATTCTGCTGAAATGTTTAACACATCTCGGGGTCGCATAAATTAAAAAAATGCTGTCAACAAATACCTACCTAAAATGGGTGTATAACCTCATTTAGATAATGAGCGATTTAAATTCGATCACTTAAATGTTAACATTTAAACATTAGGTAGGCGTGTTGGTTACTATGATAATTTTATTGTTTATTGTAAATTTAAATTTATACCTTATTTGCAATAGAAATATGTATTCACATTTCATTTCATATGTATGTTTGTATGTATATATATATATATATATATATATAGTCGTTAATCTGGAACTATGTAAGTCTGAACTGGTATTGATACCTACTGAATAAATACATTCAACGAAATATCATAAAATAAGAAAGTATTAATTTAATCATTATGTTATTTGCAATAGAAATATGTATTCACATTTCATTTCATATGTATGTTTGTATGTATATATATATATATATATATATGTATCTGAGTATGTATGTCTATTTCTTTGGCACGCTCTACAGCCTAAATATCTTTATGGATTTAAACATAAATGAGGTGTCATTAGATTAGTATTAAATGTGGGAGTGACAAAATATTTACTTTAATAATACGAGGGGAGATCAAAAAGTATTGATAAACGGATATTTCTATAATAACAAAATTCTGAAAAATATTTTTTCTTTTCACTAATCCTTCACAACTTCTCAAAAAATGGTATAAATAGGACGTCACTTTTAAAAGATATATTCATTTGAATACTAGCAGTCGGAGTGATAACATAAACTGCGCGCAAATGTTCTGTTCCATCAAGACAATGTACTTTTGACAATGTAATGCACCTGCACACAAAGCTAAAGTTGCGATTCAAGAAACCGGCTTCCAGCTGCTGCTTGAACACCCACCCTATTCTCTAGATCTAGCCCCCAGCGACTTTTATTTGTTTCTTCGGCTCAAGGAACACCTCCAGGGCTAGAAATTTGAGCATAATGGCGAAGTGATGGCCACACATGGTTTAAAAAGAGATGGACTAACTGTATTTACCTATTAGGAGACTATGTAGAAAACTAAATTTTATTTTTAAGTATATTCTTATTTAAATATACCCATTCTCATTACTTTTTGATCACCCCTCGTATATTGCTTCTATAATATACCTAATAAGTACAGGATGAGAAAGAAATATCTCATTCATATACCAATGTTGGCTGCACTCCACAGCAGAGCTGAAATCTAAAATTGACAAGGGACATGACACATAGTATGACGAACAGGTGATCTATTGGATCGAAAAGTTCTTGGCAACGGTGAACTAGAAAACGTAGAAACAAAATAGAAAAACGAACTAATGAAGATGGCTGCAAGACGCTGATGATAGCACGCCCGTGTACAATTGTCAGGGTAGATTCAGCAGTAGAAGTCTATAACTTAATCAATTATATTGTTTAACGTTATCTGTCTAAAAATAATGTGCTACAATTTGTATTACTTTTAGTTCTGTAATCATGTAAATAAAGCGTAGGAGTACACACTAATTTGGGACTAGTTAGCTTTAATTTCGAAAAAGGGACGGCGCGTTAAGCATTAAACATAATGTCCTCTTCAATGCGAAGATTGCAAATCTTGAATACTCGTATAATTTGTATATTTCTGAAGACAAATGCCGTCATCTCTTTGCACATATAAGGTAATATAGGTAATTCATATTATTACTTTTTTGGCAAAGTAAATAGTGATATTAAAAGCATAAGTAACTACTTCTGATTTTTATATAAATTGAAATAATATTTTTATAGCAGGGCAGTTACTTGTGAGTTATACTTAGAACTTAGTAAATAAGCAAACCCCAGAATATGAATTTTTTTGCTGTTATAAATAAATGTGCTTTAGCTACTTGAATAAGAGTATTATTTTGCTATTTTATCAAATGATGCATACCTATTTGACATATTAATATTTTAAATGTCAAAAATGTTAATTTACTACCACGGTGATGGGTTAAAGGATTAGATAAATAGGTTATTATATCTAGGTTATATGTGAACAGAGCTGTGAGGTTTAAGGTTAATGTGTTATTAGAACTTATAAATTTGAACACATTTTTAATAAATTATATATACGTCATCGCAACTATAATATTAAAATGTCAATCTTATAATGGATGTGATTATGTCTTCCGCAAATCGTTTAGTTGCTAGGGCGTGGCTAATTAACAGAATACCTTAAATTAGTATTTTGTAGATTAATATAGAGTTGATAGTAGATTTGTATCACGTTTGTGTATTCTACATGGCACGGTATAAGTTCGCTTTTGTCTACTGAACTAGCTGACAGCACTTTATCAAAAACGTAGGTAATTATATTATTATAAATACAACATCATAGAAAAATTAAAACTGTCGTAAATATATTTGAGTAATCAAAGCGAGTTATTCCTTGGGTTTGGTCCAAAACCAAGTTTAATAACAAAGTAAGGGTTTATCGGATTGCAAATGCAATTCTTTTAGTTAAACCGCATTGAAATAACATAAAAGTTTGTCGGGTGATGCTGGACTGAAGCCAAATAAGGTGACTGTCGTGAACATCCGCTTCGGGCAACATTGAGAAACAAACTTAACATTACACTGTCATTGAACCTTACAACTATCGCATAAAGTTTAAAATTGATCGTTACCGAGTTCGTGTTGCACGGTTTTTGGTCAACTACTCGATTCCGGAGTCGCTGGCTACTTGTTCAGTTTTATTGGAAACGGATTGAATTTGTAGGTGATTATTACAAAGTTTCAGACCCAGTTTTAGTTCTTTGTTGAATTTCGCTATAATTTTTATCTGATCTAAAACACACTCCAGTTAAATTGATGCACATTTAGATGTTATATTATTTTCAACACAAGAGTTTAAAGCTCACAGAAAGTTGCATAGTGTTGCTACCAACGCTACCTACGCGCCGCGGAAAGCTAGTTATTAATAAAAACAAACTTCAATAAAATTTATAACTATAACAACTTAGTCAAGTATAAAAGCTTCTAACAGCAATGCATACTCGTAGTTTTTATGATTTTGAAAATCTAGCACTACAATGTTCTGGTTACAGGCAAATTCGATATCAATCCAACTATTCGATATTTAAAATGGTTTTCACTGTATACCTTTATCGACGGGTTTAAAACAGTCCATTAAAATATTTTGAATAATAGAGCTCTCCTCAAAGAGAGCACTGTATTTTTAAAAGCCATTAGCTGGCTAGCGGATGTTTTCAGCCTTTCATTTTTAAAACTTGATTGACTATTTACGATGGACTGTTTATTATCGTTACTTTAGTGACTTTTGCTAATATTCTATGTATATTAACAATTCAATTTGGACGTTTCACAGGGATTAGAGTACTTTGACTTGAATTTTATATGATTTGCGGTTATCAAATACCAATACTTGCGTGGATCTACTACCGTCAAATAATAATTTTTGACGGTAGTAGATCCACGCTGGTGTTAGCATGAATGGGCCGGATCGTCCGGGGAAGTACTACCCTCTCATAGAAGATCGACTTAAGAGTAGTAGTATCCTTACTACTGCGTTTCGTTCGGTGAGTGAGAGTGCCGGAGGCCCAATTTCCTCCCTTTCCTCTTTCCTCACCTCCCTCATTCCCTTCCTCTAACCCCATTCCCAGCCGCCATAGTGGAAGCCACCATACCAGCAATTTAAGACGATAGCTTTTGGTATGGTGGCCACCACTTCTGGATTCCACTGACTGCTTACCATCAGGCGGGGTGGAGTCACTTTGGTAGGCTAATATATAAAAAAAAAAATACTTATATAATATTTAGTCTATATTTAGTCGATCTTCTATGAGAGGGTAGTACTTCCCCGGACGATCCGGCCCATCCACACTGGTTTTAGCATGAATGGCCGGCCCATTCATGCTAAAACCAGTGTGGATGGGCCGGATCGTCCGGGGAAGTACTACCCTCTCATAGAAGATCGACTTAAGAGTAGTAGTATCCTTACTACTGCGTTTCGTTCGGTGAGTGAGAGTGCCGGAGGCCCAATTTCCCCCCTTTCCTCTTTCCTCACCTCCCTCATTCCCTTCCTGTAACCCCATTCCCAGCCGCCATAGTGGAAGCCACCATACCAGCAGTTTAAGACGATAGCTTTTGTTATGGTGGCCACCACTTCTGGATTCCACTGACTGCTTACCATCAGGCGGGGTGGTGTCACTTTGGTAGGCTAATATATAAAAAAAAAAACTTATATAATATTTTAGATTTCATAATACCTGCAACGAAATGCCCGCACTTTTAACCAGAAAGAGGTAACGAGTTAGTATAGTTTTCTATTCAGGACGTTGACCAATTTTCTATAACATTTAAGTCCATGACAGACTATGAATACATCAACGAACCTCGTCACTTAAACTAAAACATTGCAGTACCTACATTTAGATCATTTACAATCCTACTAATATTATAATTGTATTATTATATTAGTAGGATGTAAATAATAGGATTGTTAATATTAAAGTTTGTTGTGTGTGTGTGTGTGTGTGTGTGTGTGTGTATGTGCGTGCGTGCGTGCGTGCTTGCGTGCGTGCGTGCGTGCGTGCGTGCGTGCGTATGTGTGTGTGTGGGTGTGTGTATGTGTTGTGTGTGTGTATGTGGTGTGTGTGTGTGTGTGTGTGTGTGTGTGTGTGTGTGAGTGTGTGTGTGTGTGTGTGTGTGTGTGTGTGTGTGTGTGTGTGTGTGTGTGTGTGTGTAGGTGTGTGTGTGTGTGTGTGTGTGTTTGTTATCACTCAGCGCCTAAACGGCTGAACCGATTTCGATACAAATGTAGATAGATTAGATAGACATAACCTACTTTCTATCCTAAAAATCGGTCTGGTTCCCGAGGGATACAACACGCGAGGGCAAAGCCGTTGGGCTCAGCTTGTAGGTAATAAAAGAGGTTGAGATGTTTATGTGATTTCTGAATAGGACTCATAATTTAATAATCGTACAAATTATTTATATGAATCACTAAAGTAAAAATCGACAATTATTTCGCCTCTAATACTAAAATTCGTTCGTAATTCACTTAACAGTCATCACAATAAGTATCAAATTCAATAAATTCGAGTCGGTAGTTCAAGGAAATGGCTCCCCTAAAACTACAATCGTAAAACGCTCGTAGTATTCTCGTCTCGGGAGTAACGTATGCTAAAAAATGCAAACAGGAAAATTTAATGGTTCGTGAAGTAAACCAGCTACGGGGAGCACCCCGGAATTGCCTTCCAAGTTCTACTTGTAGCCCTAACTATTGTTAAAGCTTGTTAATATCGACTCGATTTCGAAATTAACTTATTGGGTGAATTGAACAGTGTAACTTTGAATGGAAATTGTAATACGAATTCAGAAATGTTTCTGAATTCTTGACTTTTCAATTTTCAATTGTATATTAGTTTGCAGTTGTGATAATAAAAATGAAATTTAAATGAAATGAAATGTGAAGTTATAAAAAAAGATGCATATTCTGCAATAAAAAAATTATAAATGCTTTGATGTTACTATTAGGTATAACCTCAATTAAAACATCTACCTAATAAGTTTTTTGTGAGAAGTGTTATGTTGGCAATACACCACCCTTTTTGCTTCTTTTTTTATAATTTTGGGCGTTGTAAGAATTTATATCCTAGACAAGGTGGTTATTATAAATCCGATCTGAAACCTAAGATCATAATGAGTCTTTAAGAGTGATAATCGGACAGTGAGTTTTAAATACTACACTGATTTTCAAGCAGTAATATTTTTATCGCAGTAATAGCAAGCGAGTAAAATATGAGAACGTATAGTAACACTTAACAATATTGGGGATTCTTATGTGGAAATCCCCAATATTACTTACTATCGCTTATTATTCTAAGCTATTGACTTGAACATGAAAATTGCGTTTCGTTTTGTTTATGTTTGGGGAGAATATGTGGATACATGTCAAGAGAGATAAGATAATGTACATAAATACAGTTAGACAGGATTTTACCGACACGTCATATATTATTATAAATCTTTCAAATTGGGGTGAATTTTAATACGCGCTGTATCGAGTGTTTCCTATAGATATGATGTTGTATTTTATTACCCGTGTTGTTTTATGTATTTTGTGAAAGTAGGTTTTTACTGTTTTTATACGTTAAAATTGAAACAAAAAAAAATCTCATTTAACAAATTAGCAGTAACTTTGTGCAATTGTTACGTCTTTATAACTTTTGTGTGTGCGTAGAAATAAATAAATTAAAACTAAACTAAAAACAACATTATAATATTTAGAATAATAAAAAATATTCTTTATAGCACACCACGTAGTACAAAACAAATAATAGGACCGCACAACATTAGGTAGTTACAATAATTGGCAGTCTTATCCCTAAAAGCGATCTCTTCTTGACAACTTTTACTCCGATGCTTCTGGCTTTTTCTGGCTGGTCAAGTTAGAGATACTTGGAGTGGTCTATGTCTAGTAGTTGACTGTGGACATCTTTTCGTAGTGTCTTTTGAAGTGATGATGATAATATTTTTTAAAAAATAATGAAAAGTAGCTAAAGTAACTAAACGAAATAATAAAAAGTAACTAAAAGATGAGAAAGAGTAATCGATTTGTACGCATCTATAAGCATACAATTTAATTTCCAAATTGATTACTCTTTTCTTTTAATTGATTACCTATTTAATTAATATTGAAAAAAATTAAGATTACTCTCTCGAATCTCAGAACAGCGCCTCTGGAATTTACTTTAAAAACTAAATTTTCTCATGCTATTACGTTGTCATAAGAAAAACGATTAGAAAAAGGGTTAGAGTAGGTAAGTACGACAGGTACGATGCCCATAGACTTTCGTTATGTACTACCATTATATGTATGTACCACATAATAGATAACATTATCGTTACGTATAGGTAGAGACTAAAAATAAAACTATTAAAATATATACATAACCAAGCATAACTGTAAACCCGCGTATACTAAATTATAACAAATAGTTTACATTTTAACCCGAGCAGACCGCTAATATATAATAGTTAGGCAAATATATATGATGCCAAAATATATAATTGTATAGATAACAAAAAGCTACCCAAAACGCTAGTGTTAATAAGTGTTTATTTCGTATCTTTGTTTCACTTAGCGCCTACAATTGAGGTCATCCAAGACTTTCTCTGTTAATATAAAGTTTCCTTCTAACTAACTACCAACTAAGTACATTACCCTAAGAAATTTGGACAACACCGTTTTATTAATACGATCTAAATTACGCTAAATGTTGAGGTTATTAATTGTTTCCAAGAATAATATTATTATTTTCTTACATAAATATATCATTACGTACGACTGGCCTGTTGGTGTAGTGGTTAGTGACCCTGACTGCTAAGCCGGAGGTCGTGGGTTCGATTCCCACCCAGGAAAAATCTTTGTGTGATGAGCATGATTGTTTGTTCTGTGTCTGGGTGTAATTTATCTATAATATGTATGTATTTACAAAAAAAAAAGTATATAAGTAGTATATATCAGTTGTTTAGTACCCATAACACAAGCAAATATAATTGCTTAATTTGGGGCTAGATGGCGCTGTGTGAATGTGGTAGAATATTATTATTATTATTATTATTATTATTACGTCTTTTTTGCCCTCAGATCTAGAGATAATTCTGTCACAATATCAAACTCCAAGATAATGCTGAGAATTTCTCAGAAGAAAACCTTTATATCAGTTTACCAGACTCGAGGATCGAAGTCAAGACCACTGCTTAGCAGTCCGTAAACAGTACCGCGAAACTAAAGAGGTCGGCACTAGAAAGCCTTATGTTACCGTAACCTATAGAGATGGCTTTGTTTTCCAAGCATCGTAGAAGTAATAATGCTTAGAAAACACAACCAAGCCGTTGCCGACCACAGAGAAGGGGATGAGGAAGGAAAAGGGAAAAGGAACAGGACCGAGGGGGTATTTGGGCTACCGGCGTTCTCACCCACCGAGCGAAACACATTAGCATGAAAACTAATCTTCTTACCTTCTATGAGAGGGTAGTACTTCCGATGTCGATCCAGCCGATTCATGCTGAAATCAGCGTGAATCTACTACCTACTTTTATCGACAGAATCCAACTAGTAGTACAGATTCATAATAATTTTGTTCAAGAATGCTGAATCCTATAAAGACGCATGCATGCTTTGTTAATTCAATTGATTCTAAGTGGTATTTTACATCAGATATCATGATTTCATGATTAATAAGTTTTTTAAATTTTATCATGAACTTATGTTTGTGTATTTTTCTTTTTAACAGTGAGAACTTTCATAGCTTCACAAATATATATTTAGTTTAACACTACAAATAAAGGAGTATACACTCTATTTCAATAATTAAAAGGACCAAGTTTTACCACGATGTATATTTGAAGATATGAACATTATTGTACATCTAAGTAAAAACAGTAAGTTGCGAGCATCTAGTATAATTAATTAACAGTACGTAACAAGGTCCGTAGGCTACTTGTCGGACATGCCTTCGAGTGTCACTCCAGCATTTAATTAAACGAAACGCAAAGCGAAACTGAGAAGGTAGGGTAATTTGTCAAAATTAATTAAAAAGAAAACGAGAAAACTGAAGAATGACATAGATTTAACAAGATGATACTATACTGTACAATTTAGAGACTTTGTTTACTTAGTAGTTCTATATATTTATTTAAAGGTGATTAATAAAATGGTAAGAATTTCTGAAGGGCTGCTCAAGAATTTATATTGGATAGATTTGTAAGAAAATCTGTGATCAGATGAAGAAAGACAGTTGTACTTTGTTGTAGTTTTAAAAATTGTTGTTCACACTTTGGTAAGTTCTGATTAATTTTCTTTATTTTATTCTGACGGACAATGCCTAAAACAAGTAGTTTCCAAATTAACATAATGACCTTATACCAGCAGCTTATTTGTCAAGCGTAATTCGGCAATTAAATGCATTGTTTGTCGATTTGTTTGAATTTAGAAAGGAACACATACTTTTTACTCTAAATGCTTGTATTCAAGTATTGTTACGTGACTTGCTTACATAAAATATATGATGAGTAGGTAGTTGTCTTACAATTTTATTAGATTGTAATCAAATTTAAAATTTAACGAAATAAAATCCTATTTCTGCATGGTGACAAAATCACAATCATGTAGTTGCTGGAATCAATTGATTCTAATTGCAGCGTATTTCCCAAAATCTATTACTATCGAGTGCGCAACCACAAATTGAGAACATGTGCCTTTTATTTATTGAGTATACAGCAAACTAGCGGTCGGGTTAAAAGGATTTATATAGGTTCCTAGTTCAGTTTTAAGCAGTTCCTGTATAGATATGATTAATTCATAGGATTTGTAATGTTGATTAAAATAAATTAAGTATTCGTAGTGTATTTTTTTTTTTCGTTTCTTTATAGTCGTTTCACCCAAAGACGTCCGTTGCCGGATGCAGCGTCCAAGCGTCTACAGTTCTACCATTCAAGTCCCGCCTTCATGCATTCATTCATCGAGTGCCTGCTATGTTAATCAAATCGTTAGTCCTTATTGAAAGAGGTAATTTACGTACTTACTTTGTTTTTTTATAACCTGCACTGTCTCACCGCTTCAATTGATATCAACGATATACAGCTCTTATCGTAGGCATCCATGTCGTCTCGCCAACGGTTTTTGGGCCTGCCACGGCGACGACGTCCCTCCTCGGGCACCCATTCAGTCACCTTCTTCCATTTTTCGAGATGCATTCTGCTACTTTGTTTAACAATTTTAATGTTTTCTCATAATTATCATTATTATTTCTGCTGAAAGACATGCTACTTGTCTGTTTTGACTAATTCTAACTCTTTTTACTCATTCATTGAAAGAAAGAAAGAAAGAAAGAAAAAGTATTTATTTGTGCAAAACACGACGCACAATTTAAAAAATAAAAATTAAAAAGACATGCATAAAATATCTTATTTCTAAATACTTAATAAATAATGATAACAAAGAATGAAAGATCATTCTTAATTTTAATCAAAACTAAACACTCTTAATAATAATGCGTTTTTGAACGTACCAAAGCTGTCAAAAAGAGATGAGATGACTCAAGACTCATGTCTAGTTATTTGACGTGGCACCACGTGCTACTTTTACAAAAGAGTTTATGAAATGCGAAATTACAAAATAAGTGAGTACGCCGCGATTAAACACAAATTGGTTGGACACTCAGCAAATACTGGGTTAAGCAATTACTTACCCAACCCAGAACTGATTTTCAGTGCCAACCACAAGGAGTGTCACCCAGACGCAGACGCCGACATGACAATAACTTCTACATTAATTTTAACATAAATTACGGTTGGTATGCTTTTGTTTTCACGGAAGATGGATGTCATTTAATTTCATCCACATTTTTTCCATTCTATCATTGTAATATACCATTAATATCATCAACAAGAATACTATTCTACACTTGACGCTGGCAGAAATAGTATTTTTATGGTAAGTGTTGATAAACATAGGTACCTACTTACTTCATTTGTAATTAAAACTACAAATGCATTATTAACATAAAATTTGTTTTTGTTCAGATAGCTATACTTACTTAGTATTTTACTAACCTATTTACTATTTTAAAAAGTATAATAATTATATTTAACAATTCCCACAGACATGCAAATAATATGTACTTATCTAACTGTAACTGCTAAACTGTAACATTGCCCATTAATGCTATAAATAATAATAAACAAAACATCAAATTTCCTACCAATATATCAAATCGTAGCCCCAAACAAAATACATCAAAGTATCTGATCAGTTCTGACTTCAACGGGTTTAACAATGCCATTCACATAAAGTTGTTCGAAGCTACAATCGTACGAATGCGGTCTTTACATACAAAAGACTCAATTGGTTCCGCTGATTGAATTATCCAATGTAAATTCTTCAGGTCACTGCTTTTGAACATGATTATGTGGGATTTGTTTTAAATTAAAGTAGCTGTTTTATTGTTTAGCAACAATTGCGATGCTAACAAAAGTTTTGTTTATAACAAATAAAAAAAATATATAATTAGGTGTACTACTAGTTAAGGCTTACTGAATAATTGATTAGTGGTACTGAATAATTAATCTAAAATCTAAAATATGATATTTTTAAATTTCGTTGTTTCAAAGACCAATAAGTAGTAAGTAAGTCTAAAATTGCATAACAAATAAATGGCTATCCTTTAATAGCCATTTATTTGTTGATATTCTTTTAATCTTCGTATTTTTTACTTTTTATAATCGGGTAATTAACGGTTTAACCATAATTTTGAAGATTTTTGATATAAAAATCTATGATCAAATAATTAGGACAACTTACATTAAACCGCACTAAACTTGAGTTAGGCACTTGCGAACAATGTGAAATAAGCTTCTCACTTTTATATAAAATCAGTGATATTATAATGCTACTATGAATAGAATTTGTAGAAAAAGGAAGTGGGAAAATAGCAGCACATCCGATGCAATCCTTTATAAAACAAGTAATAAATACTTTACACGTCACCGCGATACAAAGACAGAGAATTTACGTATTTATGTTTCCTCGTAAACAAAAATCGATGTTATCCAAACGCTAGACAAAAAAATCCTTAATAAAAAGGAAACGAACTCGTCAGCAATGTGTCGACCGGGAGCCAATTGAATTTCAAAGCCGACAACGTCTACCACAAAATTTATTCAAAGAATAAATCTGAAAATTTGTAGATCTAAGGGCATAAAGGCAAAGTGGCGCCGACGCCTCGACAAAGGAATTTCTAAATTTCACGGCTTCCGCCTCGGTTGTTTGTAGTTATATGAAGGCGTTGTAAGAAATGACAAATGACTTTAGGGTAAAAACTGGTCGATAGTGAGACAGCCGACAGAGAAGGGTCACAACCGGCTCTATGGTGTCTACTTAGGCACAATATGCATACACTGACATGTAAAAGAAAAGACAATTACGGCTTAAATTGAATTTGTATCCAAACAATGATGCATCATTATATCTATACTCGCTGCTATTATAACCAGAACAAAGTTAGTGTGCATTGTGTGCTATTAAAGTATATATACCTTACATACCATATACCATACATTCCATACATTCACATAGTATATATACCATACATTCTTACCGTAACCTTTCGTAGCCCGAAAGACCTTTTCAGAATGACCTTTTCCCGACTAATACCTAATTGTACCAGATTGTTGATATCAAAAATGGAGATATTACTTTGCATACTAGTTTTAATGTTTAAAATAATTTACACACAGGCAGTGATGTTTTACCATTATCATATTCACATTTAAAACCCAAACAAAGCACACTCGTATAATATTTTTCTAGTGAAGCAGTACAGCCCTTGTCAGCAAAGTGCTTCAAGAGGCAAGTATTAACGAACGCAACCCATTGTTAACTAGCTCCTAGCAAGTGACAAGTTTGTTAGTGCACACTCTCGTCGTGTAGACACTTTACTTTGATGCTACCATGCAGAGTTGCTCAGTACCAAGTAGTTTTCAACTTACTCTTCAACTTTTTTCAGTGTTGAAAATGGGCACACTCCGCACACCACTGTAAATAAAGATTCAAGATTTACCTAAAAGCGAATCAAGAATTGTCAAATCAAGCATAAAATCAAATGAAATCGATCTGCTCACGCATAATTAATAATCTGATAAACAAAAAAATTGGCGGTGATTTTGAAACATTAGCATTTCTATCCGTGAATGATGAATTCGAAGTGACAAGACAGACAATACCAGAGCAGCAGCATGATTTACCAATCTGTATTTTTAGAAAGCATCTTATGTCCAGTAAGTACGTCTCCAGGTACGACAATAAAAATAAGTATATTGTGTCCTATAACCTACATTGAAAAACAAATTAAATAAATTATCATCATTACTTATTCTACGTACCCACAATTCAAAACTCTAAAACTACGTACCTACAGAAATTGTTTGTTAGGTAATTAGCAATTACTAAATGGCCTCTGAAATTGCCAGTGCTCCAGCCATGACCAAAAATTCTAAGTTGTTAAAGACTGCAATGTTTGTTCGTAGTTGTTGCAGTTTGTTTCTGTGTAGGCGCTTCGGTTTGCCGCAGTAATGTAAATACAAGCAGGCACATGTAAGTTTATTAAAACTAGGTTTTTGTTTGAGTTTTGATGTAAGATGTTTGTTTTGGTAAAATGAGGTGTAGCTTTAGGTATTATTTTTGTACAATAACCTTATTACCCATACGTCAATTTCTACGAAGAGTGGCTTAGGGATAAGTATGTAACTAGGCATATTTTCAACACCTATATACTTTTAATTTCTCATTGCTTTGTATCTTACCATATTATTACACTTTTCGATGAAGAGAGAAAAGAAGACTGAAAGTGTGAAGTTTAAGTTTATAATTATAATACTTTTACGTTACATATTATTCAATTAAAGATAAAATCCTTTTCATAAAAAGAGAAGGCATGAACAGGCAATTTCTGAATTGTTTCTTGGCAATGTTTTCCTTAATAAATATAGAATTCATTTATTCATTTTAACCGGTAAATATAAATTAGGTTTATGTAACAGCATAGCAGAAAGCAGAAGAAGAGAAATAAATTTTATTTATTTATTTCTCTTTTTCTGCCTGATCTGATTTCGATGTAGTGAAGATTTACTAACTAATGTATTTATAACATTAACTTAAATATACAACTTATTAACATGTGAACAATCAAAACAATTTAGTTAAACAATCTATAATTAAAAGAGAATAAGAGTAGTTAAATGCATAAAAAGCGCCTGGCTGTCTCCAAACATCATATAAACTTCATTTCGCGTAATTTGCTTTGTACAGTTTGTAGGCGTTCCTAATTTGGTAGGAAGGTTTAAGGCATTTATTAAATAAATCGCCTGTACGTCAAACTAATGAAATTTTATAAGTATCTACATGTAACAAGAAAGGCTTAAATATTTTTTTACGTTTATTCTTAAAACCTTATTTAGTATCTCTCAAATTATTTTCGATAATCTTTAGATAAGTGCCAACTTAAAAATTAAGTAAAATGATGTTTTATTTGTAAGAATTTTCTATAATTTTGTTAACCATTGTTTATGAAGAAAACAAAAAGCTAGAACATATTCTTTCAGTTCTTATTCATGTAAGTACACACTAACCTTTAAAAACCCGCAAAACTACTCTCGTACCTACTAATGAACTGCGATCTAAAACGGTATCCGGAACAAGTAACAAGCCCGAATGTTTTCCTCTATCGTCTAAATTTCCCACGATTCCTACATTTACATAGGTTTCCCGTATTTATGTCAACTGGAAGATTCTATTGTCGTTCATTCCTACCTGAGAATCGGATAAGAGCTTACTTCCGTGCGTAATAAGAATAAATAAGGGTCTGCCACTGTTTCTTAAGGTTTTTCTTAAAAGGTATTTTTGGTAGTAAAAAAGAATTGATTTTGAATTCAACATCTATTCTATATTTTTATACTGTACGTTGCTTATCTACTACATCCTGAGAAAACATTTGACTTGACTAACATCATGCAAATATTACGTTGCTATTTTGGTAGGACAATAAAATAGTAATGTTTAAAGGTTTCCTGATTACTATACGTGTTCACCGTTGATCTCGCAATCTTAACATTTAACGCTAGCAAAATTTTAAACCAAATTCCTTTTCTATTTTACTACTACTGATAAAAATTGTCCACGAACAGAGCAATCCAATTCGAAAAAAATATACATTCAACAGATTTTACATAAAAAGAAAATGGAATAACACAACCGATTTAAATCCTACGCGTACAGCTCTAAATAAAATGTTTCATAGGGTTGCCTGTAAACTTTTATGTGGGGATAAAGACTGGGTTGAAAATGGCAGTGTTATAGACCTGCCATCTGCCTTTTAAACTTCACTGTAACACTTACTCTTAAAGGAGTTTATAGCCTGCACAAAGCCAAGTTCTTCAATCAGGTTAACTTACATGAAAGGTGTCATCTAGCTTAGAACTTACGAGTAAAATTGAACTGGAACAAAAATAACTATTTATCTACCTATGGCAAGAAAAGCGTAGAATAAGGAGACTTTTCTATTAACCCTGTGAGCCCAACTTGAATTGACGGTATTCGTATAGGTACCAAGCTACTCGCAAAAAAGTAACGTAGGGCCAAAATCTTCACAGATCATCATTGAATAAAATAAGTAAAATTTTCCCAAATAAATGAAATTTTAGTCTCACTTCTGATGTTGAAATTTGGCAAAGCTATTTGGCAGGTATATAGGTACCTTGTATATGTTTTAAAATCATTTTATTCTTTTTAATCTTTATTTTCTGTTTTGAGCTAAACATAAATTATTGATATTCGACTACAGTTTATACGTGTTAAGACTTGAAAGTATGTTTGTTCTAGTGGTGTTTTAAAAAATAACATATCTTTATTAAGTTAGAACCTCACACAACCACGTACTTACACTATTCGAAAACGTTTTAAACACAACATTTTAGATATAGAAAAAGTTCTGCGTATCCTCATACTATTTCATATTTAGTTATTTTAAAAAATGACCTCAATTAGTTGGGTATATTATTTTCTGTTGCTCGTAGGCTAGAAAAAATACTAGTATTAATACTAGTAGCGTAGTTTATAGGTAGGTACTCTAGTTAAATCGGACCACATGAAAAACGTTTACGTGGTTTATTGTAACTAGCTACGAAATATGGTTAGTTGGGTATAATCCGATTTCATTTTCATCAGAATTATTCGATTGAAATGTGCGATAGGTATTTATATACACAAGGTTTGTTGTATCGCTTTATATTATTAGGTTTGTTGTTACGTTATATTAATCAAATATTAGCTAGCGTATTGTTATGCATTCTATTTTTTAAACCTTTAATTATATATATTTCATTGGAGCATAGGTCTACAAAATATAGTGTTATTATCTATACAATATAATAAAATTGGAGTGTCTGTTTGTAATGTTGAAATAACCGTTTTTTACTACATGTATATGAATATAAATATATACGGTACATGCACCAAAATAACATTTTTAAATTTTTGTCTCCTCTGTCTGTCTGTTTGTTCCGGCTAATCTCTGAAATGGCTGGACCAATTTTGACGGGCCTTTTATATTTGAAATATGTACGTTCAATACGAGTTATAAATATACAGGTTCAATATAAAAAATATAATCAATGTCTACCTTTAATTGTTTTTACCACTGATAGTTCCAAATACTTTTCCAAAAACTTTTAAATACAACAATTTTTACTTTTTTTTTATTTTGGACAATGTTATAATAATTAACATTGTAATTGTTTCACGTACCTAATCGTCATTAAAATTTCTGCTGATCCTGGCTCTCAGAATATCCATTTCCTTTCCACATATTCTGTAAAAGTTTATATTTATATAATATTATTTATTACGAAAATAGCTGGACTATTTTCATAGTCTGGAACACTTTAACACATAAGATCTTTTGTGCCATACCTATATTGGTATACCTCAAGAATATTGTATTCTTCTCCACAGTATTCTTAGTTTTTAAAGCGTATCTCGCATAGTTTTTTTTCTTATCGTTCATACCAGCGAACTTTCACTTCCCATACACTGTTCATTTAAATCTTAAAACACACATTTTCAAATACAACAGTAACAAACCAAAAGTAGAACTAAAGTCGTTCTGAAAATACGCTTCGTTTACATCCTGAGCACTTTTTGTTGGGAACGGGGCGGACTTAAGCTCATTTCACTCTTTATAAACACTTTTATCGTAGTAAAACAAATAAAACGAATGTCGACAACCTATTTTCAGCCCTAGGTGGTACAATAAAGTGACGTTGTTGGTTACTAAAGACTAGAGAAAGTCGCTTTGATGGTACAAAATGTTACATCTCTTTTAAAAGAAAGAAAATGCATTTGCAACAACACGAGAATAAAAAAAAAAAATTATAACCATGTATCATATTTCGATTAAGGGCTGCAACTTAAAGCAAACTACCGTTTGCGTATCTGTGCATGAATCTTATATTCTGAGAATAGTCTTCTGCTTAGCAGTTAACAATGATATTCTATTTAACAGATATGTTATGAACGCGTAATCGTGAAGACCCGAAATCGTCCTAACTGGGACGTATTGTCTTTAGTCTGCGTTACGCACAGCAACGAGTAGGTACACTATTGATGCAATTTTCAAATTTAATAATGCCATCTTGTGTGTTCCGTAAGTGCACCAATTATGATACAAAATTAAATAAAACACAAGGAATCTCATACCATATGTAAGTACGCAATACTCTTTGATTTAATAACATATTTTAATTATTTTCCTAATAATTCGAATATTTGGAGGTTAGAAAAAAGAAAGAAATGGAAAATACATTTTTGTGGTGCGTGTGACAAGGACGCGTGCATCCCGGACATAGAATAAAAATACAGATGCAAAAATCGTAGGCAGAAAAGTCATCGTTCTTCGCAGTTCGGTTTTCCTTTTTTCTAACCTTGTATTGTTTCATAATTTTGTTTTATGTAAAAATGCATATACTTAATTAGAAATAAATAAGTGTGTGTAAAAAATTTGAATATTACCAGATTATCAAAAATCATAAAATAAAGCTATTTCTAGTTTAACCCAACTACAGTAAAAGGAGGGTTATGTGTTCTTTTATCGTATTTTAAAATTTGGGTTACAGAATGTAACCCATATTAGGTTCGCTATTTTAGATTTAAATAATATTAATTATATATAATTGCATTGTCAACAGACCATAAGATGTGTAAAAAGTTTCAGTTCAATCGGCCGAAAATTGAGTTGCATGATTCCACCCGTTATAAATATAGTTACGTACAAAAAAGCTTGTAATTATGTCTATCGCAGTTTTTATTAAAAATGTTTTAATTTTTCTTTAAATAAATATTTATTTTCTTTCACATGTTTTATTTTTCTACCTTTAGTAGTTGTTATAGGTAGAAACTGCGGTACAAATTTTGTACCTTCTCTCGCGTTATATTTGTTATTATGTTGCTATGATACAGCATGCGGTGATTGGTAACTAGAGTAATGTTTGTTCAAATTCATACGCAATTGACAACACTAGCTGTCTCTTTTTTTCATATTTGTTTTCTCAAGTCATCCTTTTCTATCATTTTGACATGTAGTGAAATGTGAAATGAATGAAAAAGGTCTATGTGTGCAACGGGTACTGTGCGGAACACTTTTTCTGTTGTTTTGTGAGTGTATAACATATCTGTTAAATAGAATATCATTGGCAGTTAACCAATATTTACGTCGTTGCTGTCGTCAACGAGAGCAAACACATCACAAATGTAAATAATTTATGAATTCCTCATAAGTATAACCGCATCTCTAATCAAACAACATTACATTTCTCATTTCATAGTCTCATTGTGTAAGCCGTAAATCTACCAACCGGTTGCATAAATAAACAAAAGTGGCTCATAAAATGGAAGTCATCATTACAAACAAATCCGATCCATAACTTAAAACCATGTGTCAATGACTCATTATTTATAGATATTTGATAATGATTTTTAATACGTAGAGATAGCATCTAAAGTGATATAAATATAAATAGAATATAATAATATATAATGATAAATAGGGAATAGAATAGAAAAATATTTATTGTACACCAATTATTATTTTATATATTACTAGCGGCTCGCCCTGGCTTCGCACGGGTGGAATTTTTTTTAAACATTTTGGGATAAACAAAGATACTTTTGTATGAAACTATAAAAAAGAGTTTCTTTTTTTTTAGGCAATTTTTTATTTGTTTCTCTCCGTAAGAACTATACTTGTATTTCAAGGAGTATTATAAAAAAGAATTGGCGAAATGGGTTCAGCTGCTCTCGAGATTTGCGCTTAGCAACACATTCAGTGATTCATTTTTATATTAAATAGATTTATATATTTACACTTAGTTGTGTATAAAATTATTCGGCCTTATCGCAGCAATTTCTTGCTGGCCACTTTTGGATGGTTAGAAGCACTTCTACTTACTGCTGTATCTAGACACAATAAATGTCTTAATCTCAATGGAAAAGTGATTTTAAATTAAAATGAGGGTTGAGCAATTTTAAACTCTGTGGCACTAAGCAGAAGATATATAAATATGAGCACCCGTTTTTCGTTAAGTCCTCGTTTACTGAAAGAGTGATTATGATGGTGCTAATACTGTCCACACGTTTGGTCAAACAAGCCATATAGTCATCCTATTGTAACTGCATGCTATAATGTGTAAACGTAGTATTTTATCATTATGCTAAAACTAGTGATGCCAATTTATAAAATCCAAATAAAATATTATTTGAATACTTTAGGCTTCAAACTGTTATAGGTAATTAATATGTTTATTAAAAGTACATAATGAAGATGATGCTATTCATAATCAGGTTGCTACCAAATATCTTACAATATCCTCGTACAATTAATGATTTGATTGCGACATTAAGGTACAAAATCTGTTCTTTGCGTTTCTAGTGTTTTGGGTATCTTATGGCGAATCTGGTGTTTTGCGAGTTTGGTTATTTGCAAATCTGGTACCTATTTAGAGATTCTGGTATTTTGTTTCTGAACCAATGAAAAATATATAATCTTCATTTATGTCGAAATTAAGAAAACTAATATTTTGCATTTGATTCATAACTCAACAAAAGCCGTCAGTGATAAATATAAAAGCACAATAAAACGAAACGCCGCAATACCCCATATTTCCGTCAATCGCAATTCGCACCACTATCCACATTTCATCGGCACGCAGTACACACGGCCCTTTGCGTTTCAATAAATCAGAAGAAATGACGCCGAGTGCGTTAAGCAGTCATCGTCTCTCTGGGTGGTCGGCAAGCAGACGCCTTTACGCTTATTTCACACTGCACTGGGGTACAAATAAAATCAAACTTCGACACGGAAACACTCATACTAAAAGAGAACTAGGTTCGCAGTTAATGTATATATTATTATGTCTTACAATGCGTGAGGAGTGAAAATAAATTTAAGTGTCCTGAAAATGTGTTAAAGCATTATGTTATGTCTGAAGTCCTATTTCTTAGTAAAACCTTTAAGCTTTAAACATTTATTATTTTAGTCGCCGTATTTAGTATAATAAAATATACCTACTCTTCTATGTCTTTAAATGTGTAGCTTAGAAAACAGGCATTTATCTATAACAGGTTAAATAAGTATTTTTTTTTTAAATATAAATGTATAATTAGGTAGTAGATCCACGCTGATTTCAGCATGAATGGGCCGGATCGTCCGGGGAAGTACTACCCTCTCATAGAAGATCGACTTAAGAGTAGTAGTATCCGTACTACTGCGTTTCGTTCGGTGAGTGAGAGCGCCGGAGGCCCAATTTCCCCCCTTTCCTCTTTCCTCACTTCCCTCATTTCCTTCCCCTAACCCCATTCCCAGCCGCCATAGTGGAGGCCACCATACCAGCAGTTTAAAACGATAGCTTTGGTATAGTGGCCGCCACTTCTGGATTCCACTGACTGCTTACCATCAGGCGGGGTGGAGTCACTTTGGTAGGCTATACTATAAAAAAAAAAAATATATATAATTTGAAGGATTAATATTTTATATCACCAATGCATATTTTTTTATCTCTTGCCAATATTGTTAAAATGTTAGTTATATTAAATGACAGTTTAGTTATTTTAGTTAAAACTTTTTACTGGATGGCGCTTTTCACTTAAAAAAATGGCTGATAGAAGCTTGTGAGTCGCAAAAGCTCAGCATCAAAATATTTTATTTTTGACGTGATATCGTCCGATAAGTCGATGAACGCCGGCTGCACGCATGAAAAAATGTCACGTTCCGCGTGCAAGCGAGAGCGTTGCACAAGCTATAGAGAGGCACGATCGGTCTAAAGGTTCAGCTTGTGACGCAAACTCCTTTCTATTATACAAAATAATGATAAATCTTATTAATAAAAACACAATTCAATTAAGAAGTACACAATTTTTCATCAATGTTTTCGTATGACGTTATTACGTAAAATTATCGTCCGTAAATCGACTTTACAGACAAGAAACAGTTTTTTTTAATTAATAGTACCTACCTGCAATATCAGTTTATTTTTAGAAATGAGAGGTCAGGATTAATTTATATATTTGTTTCTAAAATTAAATACATAATAATATTTTTACTAAAAAAATTAGAAACTAGTCCGTCAAAGTATAGATAGTGTTCTATCTATCTATCTATACCTAGTTTAATTTGAGGTTCGTAAAATAAATGACCATCACGGCCTGTTTCCACTTTTAAAGTTCATTAAGTAATGAATAAAAGAACCAAGGTATTAGTTACTATCGAAAAATAACATTATTTAACTTGAACTATTTGTTTGAAGTTTGGAGTAAATCTGGTGCAAGATATTACTGTTTACTTAAAGTCCGCACAAACGGTGGACCGCATGTGGCCCGCGGTCCACCATTTGACGACCCTTGGTCTATAATTCTAGACTCACGTTGCAGTATTTAGTTGAGTTTTTTTAAAAGATAACTCCTACATCAGGGAATGAGCTCGATGCCGCAGATTTAGAAACACATACAATTAAGAATCACACCCGTACCTATTATTTTTGGTTTTGAACTTACATCTTGCCTTTGTTATGTACAATTCTATTTATATACTTTCTTTGTGTTTACCTTTCTGTGTGCAATAAAGAAATAAATAAAGAAATAAATTTTGCACAGCAGTCACATTATACTCCCAATGCGGCACTGAGGCGCTACAATATTAATCACGTCAATTTGGATGCTGAGTTCTAAAGCACTGAATCGTCGTTGTTAACACTGAAACGATTTAGCTCGTTTTTAGTTTATTACATTACTTTTGTGTGTTACCTCATATAATATAAGCACTTCTAGTAGAATTAAGTGAAAAGTATGTTATTGATAACTTGGTGATACTGTATAGAAAAGGATTATAACAGACAAATCGATTTTAGATTTCATCGAGTGGTTTAAATGCATTATTTATTGCACTGGACAATATATCTGTCGTTTATACTTACTCGGCTGGTTTCACATG
Organism: Parascotia fuliginaria; assembly: GCA_963082885.1. Lineage (NCBI taxonomy): Eukaryota > Metazoa > Arthropoda > Insecta > Lepidoptera > Erebidae > Parascotia > Parascotia fuliginaria. The sequence continues at coordinate 15,819,094 of OY720172.1, forward strand.
ATTGTAATTGTTGTAAGGTGTCATAATAATGAACGAGAACAGCAAGTTGTCGGCCTTTCTAGGGCTAGTACTTAGTTAATGCGTGATAGGTTTAGGACTTTGAGCTTTTTATTTATTATTTAGATAATAACATATTTTATATTATTATATTTTATATTGATAAGCAATATTAAGCATGCTAAGGGTTAGACAATAATGAAAATATCATCCTCCGTGGAAGTTTTGTATTCAAATATTGGCTATTTTAGTTTTTAATAGTGTGTTTTAAAATTACATGCCCAAAATTCCACTTAATAATAGCTACGAGTAGATGCTAAAGAAAAATACAAAGAGTAGTTGTGAAACATCTATTCTATTCTATCTTAATTTTTACCACCAAGATTTTGACTAGCACACCAATTCTTTCTTCCAGCTCGCTAGCGCTCCCATCTACTGTAAAAGTTTCACCCAGTTTATTCTAAAGTTGCAAATTATTAATTTTTTACTGTTATTATTTAAATGCCGTTTACCGCGAATATGAAGATCGCAATACTGAGGCTAGACGTGATAAAAAAAATTGCTGCACGATTTTTATTGCTTTACCTACTTTAAAACAGAATTGATGTACCGCCAATTAGGGAGGTATATACATGTTACAGAAATTGTAAAAGTTTGCTTTGTTCAACGAAAGCAAATTGAGCGTTATTGCAGTGTCAATTACTTCTTGTAATTGTGCGAACTTTAATTAAAATTGGCGTCTACTAAGTAAATTCGATTAACTACAAATAAATAAAAATAAACACAGACGCTGAAGAACTCGCGCTCACCTTCAACTGGAAACTTCGTTTACTTTCCAGTTGAAGCATAAAAGCAAGTTGGTAAAAAAACAATAACATTTTTAAGGTGAGCGAAACGAGAACACGACAGCTTAAAACAATTTGCTGGAGGTACCACTTAAAAGTGTTGAGTGAATTTGAAAATGTTAGCACTGGAGCAACGGGGTTGTCGTGTCTCGGGTGCTCAAATTGAGTCAAACAAACGAAACTCATCGACAAGATTCTATCATGCTGAGTTTAAGAGCAATTTTTCTCTTAAAGCCAAACAAATGAGGCGCCATTAGATGGAGTGAGAGAGCTTAATCTATTTCTGACGAGTTCAGTGACGCCGACAAAGACAAATCGACGTTAGCCTACCCACACGGCGCAAAGGCGTTCCACTTCTGTTTCAATTCCACTTTTATTTGCGGATTAACTTCTTATTAGTCATTGTGTTGGGACGGGCCCCGTGCCGCTATCACGAACTTTATGAATGGCTCAATTATTTTGCAGACTCAGTACGTAGCTTGGTGAATTTGAACTGAATAAACGGTAAGCGTGAATTATTTAAGGCGAATCCAGTATCTGTCGAAACCCTCTCCGCCCTGAAGCTTAAGTATTAGCGATAATAATAAACACGTTAATCATTAAAAAAATTATATAAAAAGTAACCGTTTGTTTAACATGTGCAGGTCTTTAGTAGCTCATGTAACACCAGTATTAATAAAGTGACAACATATTTATGCTCACCCTACGACAGAAATAATGAGCGCAATAAATTTTATGTGATTATTCACGACTGAACTAAATATTTTATTGTAAATGTTTTATTTATCCCTTGTTCTGTAACGTAGCTAATCACTTCTATTGTTTTTCAAAGATATTATAATATGTTGAACAAATTAGTCTCGTAACCCGTATCGGTCACATTAGCGTGTTTAAGAATTAGATTTAAACTGACTTTTGTCTGTTCTTATTAACCCGTCGTATTATGTACAAATAGCCGCGTAGCCGTTGCGATTGTTTATTGTTAAAGCAATTTAAATTCTACACTTAAAACAATAAGACTTATAGTTCTATTTCTGAAATAGATGATTCAAACGGTGACGAGCTAAAATAAATATAAAAGGGAGAAGCGGTGCGTATTTCAGAAACGACAAGTTGAAGAATGTCGAAATGTGTCATCTGTCAGTCGGTATTTAAAACGATATGTTATTCTGAAGTGTCGGCTGAAGTGTCCGCGTTCGTCGTGTATCTAAATAGTTAAGCAGCTGTCTCGTTATAAAAACTATATAGTTTTCTTAGAAACCAATGAAAATTCCTACGTCTTAATGCGTTTTTCTACTTAGAGTGAAGCATAAATTATTAAAAAATAGTGTGATCCGCATCATGCTTAAAGTGATTTTAAAATGTCTCTTTTAATTGATGAGTATCCTATTATAGCCACTGCCACCGCACATGGTGAATACGTAAATAAACATTGTAATGTATGGCTTATTTAGGTCATTTTTTATAGACTAGAACTCTCCAGGGCGGATAATAGTGGTGTATTTGAATGCTTACAACATTCTTTCTAACTTCAAACGACAATGAATATAAAACATATACATAGCTACATTTCAAAACAACATAACATTGCAGACGATATTCTATCTAAAGTAGACTATTCTTATCTTTATTTCCGCAAAAGTCTTTACAGTGGAAGACAAAGACAGTACTGAATTGATACCGCCACAAAATAATAGTCAATGGAATTGCAAAACTGTAAAATGCATCCTCGGTGTTCCCTCGGAAATGTCCCAATATTTCTTCACTTTGTAAATATATTGTTTTTGCAAAGCGAAGTCGCGCTCAAAGTGACCACTTCCACCTTCAATGGAAAGTATAATGTTGCACGCTCAGCAGTTGTGCACTTGAAATACCAAGGCTGCTTACATGTTAAGAAAAGCAGCGATCAAACTGGTAACTGAAATAAAAGTTTGTTTAGATAAACGTTACACAATAGGTATAACGCTTTTACTAAATAGATACTTCTATTTAGTAAAAGCGTATTATGCCTATTATGATGTAATTATGACATTAATGTTTTAAGTGTTGGCAAGTTTACAACCTTATTGGCGATAATGCATACTTTTCCGACTGTTACAGAGTATTTTAGACACAAAAATTCAATACCGCTTTTCTTAAAATTAAATTAAAAAACCATTAAATTTAAGCCATAATGTTTCAACATTAGCAGCATATAGACTAAATAATTCTGCTGTCACAATTTTGCCAGAAGTAATTAGGCAAACACGACTAGTATGTACCACGAAGTGATCTATTTACATAATACACTATACATTTTCACAAAATAATCTTATGTTGTGGAATATTTGCAAAATTGCGATGTAATTTTTATAATAAATCTTATGTATATAAATCAATGTTTGTATGTTTTGTCCTCGATGCGAGCCGAAACTAATAATTGTGATGAAAGTTTTCGAAAGTATTCTGGTGACGCCCGAGACGCTTCCTAGTTGTAACTTCCTAATGTATTTATTAGGTACATGGCATTGCAACGTATGATGGGTGTAGCAACCATATTATAAAAACAATAATAATAATTAAAAGCACGTAAAATATAGGAGCACACATATTTGTGCCACCTTCACTCAATATCCAACAAGAAAACCTGAGCTAAACGAATTTTCTTTTAAATTTTTGTACTATGACCACAACCTAAGGCAGTGAGCAATAACGATTTTCCGCAAACTCCGTCAGGTAATAGCTGTTGCAATGTTATATCGAGTGCATCGTGATTCCACCTTGTTATGTTCACTGGCGAGACTAAAAAATAGTTATTATTTAAATATCTTTGTTTTATTTTAACATTTCAATTTAAGGGTTTGATTTTGTGTAAGTGTTGTGTTATTTAGGCTTACATTATTGTACAGAGATATTACTAGTTATACTATCATATTTTTTGTAAGGCTACGCTTTGAAAACAAACAGTGTTGGCTATATATTACTTTCAATCCTTTGAATAAGATAGAAAACAGAAAAGCTATTAACTGGGAGCTATTAGTGAGTAAGCATAATACTCTGGCAGTATTAATTTTATATTAATTTTATGCGAAGACTAAAGGATCCTTGATTGAAATTATTATGATCGTTGAGTAAAAGCTCCTAAAAATTTTAAGCTGTAAAAAGATGAGTCATGGTTACCACGATGAAACCGACTAATGAAAGTTTCAATCAAACTTAAGATTTCTTGAACTCCTCAGTTTTAAGGTTATAATTTAAATGAAGTACCTATCTATATCTATACTATTTTAAAAAGCGGAAGAGTTTATTTGTTTGTTTGTTTGAATGCGCTAATCTCTGAAACTACTAGTCGTATTTGATTTGTTTTTGCGTGTGATGATAGCCCAGTTCTCGAGAAAGGTTATAGACTATGTAACATCACGCCACTGGCGACGAGAGCAGAGCAGTAAGCAAAGACGCAGGTGAAACCGCGCCGCGGAAAGTGTACTATATTTACGTGTAGCTTTATCATTAGTTATGTGTACTTATATTATTTAGGGTAAAAAACAAAGAGATGTAAGTAAATACTGCAGCTAAGAAGTGACAACAGTGCTTTTTCCTCTGTCTGTCGGTCTATTTGTCTGTTACAAAATTGTATCTTGTAATATTAGGTACTTATGTACGGTGCTAAGAAACCTTTTATGAACGAGGTCGACTCGCACTTAGCCAAACATTTTTAAGTAAATTCGGTTTCTTTTTATAAATTTGTATGAAAGCGTTTACATACATAAGTATAATCAAGAGCCGACTTGTCAAGCTGAAGACAGGGGACAGCAGGATCATCTATCTCGTTTTAGCCAGGGGTTTTAGAGGAGGTCCAGAGGTTTTACGGACAGTTATACATGACACAATAGGCACATGTAAGCTCCCTAACATCAAATCCAAGAGCTAGGTTAACTCGACATTACACCCAGATATTCAGGACATCAGCCTGTGCGAGATTGGTAAGGCACTCATTCATTGACGAGTACATATACCTGCGTAAAAATAGTCCGATTAGGTAAGTCCGTTGATCAAAACTGGTACACCACATTTTTGACCGACTAGTACGTTATTTGTGTGCAAATCGATTACAAAAATGTATAAGAAAGGTCTGAACAGAATGAACAGACGAAAATGAATATATTTTCTATTACAATATTGTTCTAAATAAGGATGAAAGTATGTAACAATAAATATTTAATAGGTAATTATGTCGAGTTTCAAGTTATCTAATGAAAGTGGAAACAACTTAGAGGCGAAATGCTTCAAGTTCAACAAAGGTCTGACAAGGGTCTGTCGGTAAGTTTTAAAGATTACGGAACCCTTCTTAAAGTTCACGTTAATAAGACGTTTTAATTGTAATGTTTAAGCAAATATATAAATATATTAGTAGTAAACACAAAATTAATAGGTATTATAATACCTACTGCCGACCTCTTCTGTGATCCAATCTTCAAGAAGATATGAATTTCATCGCTACGCTAATTCTGTACAATATTCCGCTAAAAACAGTTAGTAAAAGCTTGTAGTGAAAACCATATTTGCTTGGTTTTTAAATGTAAATAAATGTAAAATTTATACTACTATTCACTGAGTAAAAAGCTATATAATTTACTACCTATTTGTCTCTAGCTATAATAGTTTACAGCGTTTATTCAATCAATATTTTCAATTTTCAAAACAACATAAAACTTTCCTGGTCTTTGAAAACAGAGAGCTTATAAATACTAATGATTACTATATTTTCTTGCATATGAAAACAATGAATTTGTGCAGTTCAGCGGTTTAGGTGCTGAGAGGTAACAAACACACACACACACACAAACTTTTGCATTTATAATATTAATAAGATTTTAGTGGATGAATATTATTGAAAAGTTAGTTAAACTAATATGCGCAACTCTTCAGATTTGAATTTATCAATCTTGGAAAAAAATATTATCCAAATTGTTGGCATGTAGTAATTTAACCTTCTTCTTGGTAATGGTAGAAACGCTATTCCTATTTAGTATTGTCACTAGAATTATTTCTGAATGTTACCTACTTATTAGTACATCATAGTTCAAAGCAAGTTAAACATTATCTAAGACAGCGTAACAAACTACAATTGGCCTTAATCCCCTTTTGAAAAGCAATAAAAACTTTTATTCGTATCCGATTAAGTACATAAGACGAGGGAGCTATGTCTAAGTCCTATCGGACTCGATGTCAGTGGTCGAAGTTCAGGATTTCAGCTATTTATTGCAATCCCAGAGGATCCGTGAATTTACGCGTCTATCGATAAAAGTGGCGCAGTTTTATAGGGATATGTTAGTTCGTATCACATAGGGCAACTAACTCCATTGTATGCTGAATTTTTTCGTAGCTATTAGATTTATATATTGTAAAATGCACGTAAAGTTTAATAGGTTCACACCATCATATTTTAATTTATTCAATTGTTTTCGAATGTTAAATGTTCCTTTTGTAAAATTATATCGGATTATCTTTATCTAAGAAGTGAGCCAAGGAAGTAGTAAAGGTGGCGGGCAACTAATAGTAAGGCTTCATCATATCGACCACTGCAGGGAAAGGCCTCTTCTCATACTAAAAAGGTATGAGTATTGATCGCCCCCCTTGCAGAAGGCGGATTGGCGATTTCAGACTACCTCAGAAGTCCAGGTTTCCTCACGATGTTTACATGCCATTACGACTTTTTTGCATGGTAATGCTTGCTCCAAAATAATGATGATGATTATTATTTACAAATGTAGAACAATTTCCGTGGTACTATCGCTTAATAACAAAAACGCGTATTTATATGCTTCAGAAGAAAATACAGTAACTAAGTTTGATTAAGAACTTAGTTCCATACCAGATCTTCTTATAAGTTCTCAGAGATTTATGTACATACAATCATGTTATTACATACATAGATTTTACATTCCGGAATAGGAAGGCAACGGTGTGTGTCGCCAGCTATATTAAGTCCCATGTAATAGGGGGCGAACCTATTTCCATATTGCCGGCGCAATTCAACTGGATTGATGTATTTTCTCAACATAATTATCTTTAGTCGACTTATCCGTACAGCTATGTCGATTACTCTGCTAGATGATAATAGTCAATGGAATTCAGGTGTCACAGAATGTAACCAGTGGGGATATATCAGTAGGGATAAATGAAATAGAAGAAAATATGAACACCGCTCCTAGTGTTTACTGAACTTAGTGTGAGAACTTAGTTTTCTCTTACAATACGCTGCGCTGTCATCGGTGAGAAAACTCGAAATAGATTTCCCATACAATAGAGTAAAAAAATATTTACCCTAGGAGACTTGTATAGTAAAATTATTGTTTTACCCCAAACAATAAATACGTCCGGCTCACCCTAATCTGGCTGCCAGGCATGATAATTATGTGAATGTATCACATAGATATACAACGTCTTAGTTATTTATGTTGCTGGTGAACTACTGAGATTACCATCCATTTATTGATTGCACATGTTGAAGATTGGAACGGGTGGATTTAAATAATAATAAAAATAAATGTGATTAAGTACGTAAGGGATATTTACACTGTTAATAGTAAGCTGTCAACACGTTCATATAGTAGCAGCTAGAATAACACAATTAAGAATATAATATCGTGGTTTTGTGATGTAGTCATGATGGCCTGGACATTAAGGCATATACACAAGAATGTAAAGTGGAAACCGGACATGTACCAATGTGACATTTTAAAATTCTGATACCTAAAACCTTTTACGTTGAAAGTTGATGAAGGAAACTGTGAAAAATGTAAGCTTATTATTGTTATAACAAACCTTGAGCAATAATAGTAAAGGCCTTTAACTACAAACCCGAGCGATATTCGCTACCGCTTACGGTAGAGAAAACCGAGTGAGTATGCAGTAATATTATTATTCTACCGACTTTACGCTCTAGCCGCGTCACCTCATACTAAATAACTTACGAAATCCATACGTATGTACCTCTACTCATAGCGGTAGTGAATACCGCTTATGTTTGAATATGCCTTATCAGTTCTCATCTTAAGCCTTCTCTGTATGAAAAGAGGTTGTCCACCGTGTAGTGTGAACTGTTGCAACGCCAATAGTTTTCAGAACATATTTTGTGCCAAATTTGTTGAGAAAATGGTGAGTTAAGTGTTAGATGACTGGGATAAATAATAGTGTACTAGTCTTGAATCATTACTTTTATTAATAACCAGTTCGGTGACGAAGTAGGGCTCTGAGAAGAACTGGCAAGAAGCTCAGGCCACTCTTTTAAATCGCCGAATAACTACAATTTATGATTCGAGTTACTATTCTAGCATTCAACATAAACTATACAAGTTAATAAAATATAACCTCACTTCAATTGGTTTTTTTTTTTGTTTGACTTCATTGGCCGCTGATGGCCTTGATAGCTTTACGCGGGCAGTTGGTGAGGGCTGATGGCCCTCGACCGGTTTAAACCTAAAAACTAGCAACGTTGACCCTAGGGCACCCGCTAGGGTACGACCTCGGCTTGGGGCGTTGCGACTACTACATCTACGGCCCTACCTAAGGATGGAGAGAGATTCTGAGCGACTCATCGCGTATTCCGCCCTCGACGGCGAGGGCGAAACCACGGACGTTTCTGTATAGCTGCGCGAGCTGCGTAAGCTTTGTTCTGAGCGATGGTTATCTCGTCGTCAGGTTCGTTGATTATATGCCTAGGCGTTCGGATCTTGCTGATCGTGGAAGGAGTGTATTCTACCGCTGCAACCAATAAGGGGTTGGGGTGTGTCGAAGCAGAGTCAAAGTAGCTAAGAGAGCACTCTTTCATGTACTGCCTGATGGTCGGCAGCTCGAGATCAATGTGGAGATCCACATTGCGCACATAAAAGGGTGCTCCCGTAGCCCGGCGCATACATCGATTCTGAAGTGTCTGTAGCCTATCGACCCTGTTTTCCTTAACGTGAGCAAATACTACGCTAGCGTATGTCATGATTGGCCTGATACAAGATGTGTAGATCCTAACTTTGTTCCTAAGCGAAAGTTTTGAATTTGCATTCAAAAGGCTATGGAGACGAGCCCCGCTTGCTTGTGCAACTGACATATTTATACTAAGCCCGGAGTGAGGGGAGTTCGACAAACATCAAGTGCGCGCGCAGGTGCGGCGCACGTGTTGTTATTTTGCACAAACAAATAGGTGTAAACAAAATATAACAATTTAGATATAATATATGTATGTAGTACATCATTTTATAGTATTTATTTATATTTGGTACAACTGAAGCTAACATAAGTTAAGCTATAACCAATACTGTATGAATCAAGTGTCAACAAACTTTGATAGTGTAAGTCAGTGACATTTAGTCTGAAAAGCAATATGATAAATGGGTCACTTTGCTGTACTAGTCGGCTACGCACATTATTACCCAACTTAGCGTTATGGAAACAATTGATTCGCATTCCATTCTGGGAATACACGTGACCCAACCGCGATTCACCACCTTACTTTGCGCTTAATTAATGCGATCATTAAAACTTATTTATTGCCTCCACATTACTACCCTCACAGGTTATTATCACAATACTGTAATGTGGTCGTTAATATTCCTTCATAACACTACTCAATATATTCAAAGAATAAAGCAACCTCAAACCTAAAACATATGAAAATATCTAAACTTTCAAGCATTTAATTTAGACCAATTCGGGTAATTGGAGATTTTGCCAAGAAATTATATTACTACTCTGCTAAAGACATAGCAGCCGTAATCTAAAACATTCTTGCTTACGAATTTCATTTATTGAGCTTTTTGTATGAACACACTCTTATTACATGAATATAAAATAAAATAAGCTAGTATATTAAATAACTTGTTTACACGGTAAATAAAAATATTTTAAAAACAACTGAGGATACTAACAATGAAAAACAGGGTGTTTATTCTGTCGATGAGCATACAAAGGGCTAACCACAGCGGCTAATAAATGTTGTGTCGGATACGCACCCGTCTCGCTACAATAGGGTTGTGCTGTGGCTAATATCGAGATCACTAAAACCAAAACAAATATATACCAAGTTTAATTTGCGGTTCTTAATAATATGGTATGGCCTTGTTGCAGCCGATTTGTCATGATAGTATTTTAGATAAAGCTTGCCACTTCTGAAGTCTACTGACTGCTTATCAAAAGACACAGTGGCGTCATAGCAAAATAGTAATAATAAGTTAGAGCGAAAAACTGTAAAACAATTTATACAATTGTTCTGTAATAATTAAATTATTTAAACGAAAAACCTCCTTCGAACAAACACTGTAAGGTGCTTTAATAGCTTTAAGTATCAATACCTGGTATATATTGTATAATCATCATCATAAAAATATCAGCCGAATATAGCGATTTTACGCATTCGTTATGCGTAAAAACGCTAAAATAACATAAACTTCACACAAAACGCCCCTGACTAAGCTTTTATGGAACCCTTAGGAAATAATAACACCATTCTCATCAGTGATCACGAGTCAGTGTGTGACGGTATATGCAACAAAGCTTCACCCCAAACGCGTGATTAATTTATATGTAATTAACTCTACTGCCAACCCTACTGTTTATACGTAACAATAGATGAAACGTTACAATTTTAGCAACGTTGGTACGCATAGGACAATGGCCTTTATGAGAATGATAATATGTAACTACTGCATAATTTTGTTTCTGTATACATTGGAAATCAATTTAGTTAGTAAAAATATTGACCAACAGTCTTCATTATTAAGATATGTCGTAAGTATTCTTTGTATAAATTTACATCCTATTAATATTATAAATGCGGAAGTTTGTGTGTGTGTGCGTGTGCGTGTGCATGTGCGTGTGCGAGTTCGTGTGCATCTGCGTGTGCGTGTGTGTGTGTGTTTGTGTTTGTTAGCACTCAGCGCCTAAACGGTGAACCAATTTCGATGAAAATTGATAAATAGATACATTCGGTGCCCGAAAATCGGTCTGATTCCTGAAGGATACAACAAAACATATTTTACGCGCAGGCGAAGCCGTGGGGCATAGCTAGTTAGTAATAATAAAACAAATTACATTTTCTCTGATTTTTTTTTGCTAGTGATTAGAAGCTTAAGAGCGCCTTTAGAAAGCGTTTCCCTTTATTCTCTTATGTTTTGCTTTACAAAAAAGAAAACTTTTTATAGTTTTTTTTCACGTACAGTATTTTAGAAAATACGCCTCTACTAAGCTACTAGTCAATTGATATGTGAGCGGAGGAAGTGACTTGTGAAGAAAGCGTAATAAAAATGAGCGATTGTTCGCGTTACATCGCGCATCAAACTTGCAGGTTCTTAGTCAAACGTACCATCATGTCTGGGTGATTTAAGCACAGTCAAAAATAAATTTTATAAAACAACTAGATTTTCTATCGGTTGCGGTGAAATCGAAATTCATTATACTTATTATTGTGGCAGTATTATAATTATAATGTATGGTCCATGAGTATTAGGTAATTTGTTCCGAATTTGATAGTACGCGTAATCAATATTCGTCTTTTACAAAGCTCTTTAATTTTAAAAATGCAATTATTTCAGATTAAATCCATAGTACTAATCAAATAATAATAAATAGTCAGCATATCTATCAATAATCAACAATCAAATAATACAATAAAAGAGAATTTGAATTTAAAATAGGATAGGTTATAATTTTATTATTTACATGTATATTTTTTATTTCAATGACTAATAAATATTCGAACTTACAAACACTAAAGTAAAAGTTTACAGGAAGACAATCACATACTCTCAGTTACAGTATACGATGTTTGTTCAGCATTTATGGAAAATTATACAATATACCTCCGATGGAAAAGTTATTTAAGTTTTTTTTTTTTTAAATTATATTGGGCACAAAATATACATGTTCCAACACTTATGTTTTTCTTTTAATAATATAATAATAATATTAATTTTTTCAGAAAATTACATGAATTTCAACAATTTTAGTTTTATACAATAATTAGTTGACCACTGGTGCCCAAAGGAAGATTTAACTTGTGGTATTTATTTCATGTGGTTGTTATTCATTTATTTGTGCTAGGTAATAAGTTGGAAAGTGTAGTGTATCAAAGGTAATTATAGGTAAAAATAACCTGTTTATACACATTTCTAATATAATAAATATATATCGAATTTTGTATGTATATTTATTTTCTTCCAATAATAGTGTGAACTTACAACATAAAAGTGTTATAAATATATTATGTCAACAGGGTGACTAATTCAGGTACTAAAGTGTGTACGTAACATTTAAGTGCATGTATTAGTATAGAATAATTGTTACATATAAACCTAAACAACAGACAAGACACCGCTGTGTTTGTATGTTGACATAAAAGTGTTATAAATATATTATGTCAACAGGGTGACTAATTCAGGTACTAAAGTGTGTACGTAACATTTAAGTGCATGTATTAGTATAGAATAATTGTTACATATAAACCTAAACAACAGACAAGACACCGCTGTGTTTGTATGTTGCAAATTATATTTGCAGTTAAACAGCACAATTGCTCCCAGGTTGCTTAAATTACCGAGGTATTTGGTTTTCAATGGCAAGTTTTAGGTATTAGCTTTCTTTTTTATAAATACACTTATTGTGACAACGGTTCCTTTCTTCTTCTTTATGAAACTACATTAATTTCATAAAGAAGAAGAAAGGTCGCGCTATTTTTACAGTAAGTATTCTACATAATCATGACTATCGTAAATATACTAAATTTAAAAGCTACATACATTATAATATGTAAATTTGTTTGTGAACACAACAGGGCTCTTGGGTCTACAAAAGCTTTACAAAATTACTATTTAATTAAAATACTGTTTAAAATTCAAAACTTTTTCATGCAAATTCTTTTTTAAAATGCAAAGGCATTAAAACTAAATTGTAGTCTATTAGTAGCACTTAATATTAGCAATATACATCAAAATGTCAGTAAACGTAAAAATAAAGAATATTTTAACAAAATCATTAACATATTTTTAAATTAGTAAGTACATTTTGCATAAATATAATAAAATGGACATTGTCATCTTTTGATCTCAAATAATGCAACATGTACTCTATGTAATGGTGTTAAATTTGCATTTTGACTATGAAAGATTTTAATTTTAGATAGCTTAGTTTTAAACGTCAGAGTGCTTATAAATTTTAACATAATACCTATACTTAGAGATTGGTAACCTACAGGCAGGTATAAAAATGTTACTTCGATTTAAATTAAGTGCATGTTAGGTTTAGTATTCAGAGAATAATAGTGATAGTATGATTAGAATATATCCATAGATACTAATAATTATTATAAATCCGAAAGTAACTCTGTTTGTCTATCTGTTTGTTACTCTTTCACACCTTAACCACTAAGATCATTTTGACGAAATTTGAAAACAACTTTATGGGGTTGCAATAGGGGATGAAAGTTTTCTGAAAAATGCGATAACCGACTTTTACGCGGGCGGAGCTGTGAGCAACAGCTAGTTTTTGATATGCATTCCTACTCATATATTATGTGTAAGTACTTTTTTTTGTAAAGAGGTGACTAAAGGAATACTAAAAATCGATAGCAGCATTGCCTGTGTACTAAAATATCAACCCATTGCGGTCACAACTTCGTCTGTCAATTTTTACCTATTTATTTATTTACATTATTTAACGCGGTTATACTAATTACAAATAACAATTCAGGCAAAAAAATAAACACTAATTTACGACAATTTTACTCCTACTTACTATTATTATTATTTAGAGGACTATTGCAGGCTTGAATAGACCTTGAGCACTACGACCTATAAGATCTATTGTGCTCGCCCGGTTCTACAGTTCACTGCCAATTCCAGTCAGAGACAGGAATTTTAAGATGTCCCTGGCAGCCATATCCTTTATCTCCTCGGGATAAATAGTTTATTATCCAAAGAGGATGCATCGTTTGTGGACTTGGCGTTTCCTCTTCTTCATGGCAGAATCTGCACAGCTTTGTTAAGCTTAGGCCTAGGTTGGCCATATGCTTGTTAACCTTGCAGTGACCAGTGAGGGCCCTTATCATCATGCAAATATTGGTTTTACTTAAGAATAGTAATTTCTTGGCGTAACAATGTGAATAGCCCTTGATGAGGGCTTTCGAGTGGTTTAACCCTGGAGTTTTATTCTAGCCGTTAATTGCTTCTTCAGCACTTATTTGCTTGAGTTTCCCGACTTTCAGGCTACAAGGCACGCCGCAAAAAGGCTCGGGACCTAATTAGACTACTTACTATACTCATACGTTCCTCTCACAGTACCCCAAGCATTCTGACTGATGAAGATCACTTTCCATACATCTGCAAACACATCACATTGAGGTCTTTGGTCCAGAAGAGCGTTAAACGCAGCCAGCGTTTGCGGGGTTAGGGAATTACCTCGAGCCATAGTCCTGCAGCTTGGAACAATAAACAATCCTTCTAATAAAGATTCCTGTCTCGGTAATAGTTGTCCGGAACAAACAAGAAACACACTCTGGGATGCCTATTCTTCCTCTGAGGATCTTGAACGCAACGATAGACTGATTGTTAGATCTTCTTACCTCTAATGAATAAAAGCAAAGCCCAAGCCTTTCAAGAGGAACCTCGTCGTATACAAGAATATATAGTACTTACGCTTGTACAGGTATCTTAAGAAAGCCTTCTGAACCTTCTCTAGTAGAAGTGCACAGGTACTTTCTTGAGAAAGCCCAAAGTTGTTTAAGCACCAAAACCTGCCATTAGGCACCTACTACTTTTCTAAAATTCATTCAAGGCCTCACTAAGTATGAAAGCAATTGTATAAAATAATGTACCAAAATAATATAAAGTACCAAAAATTATTTTGTAATAACATAGATAACTTAATACTGTGTATTCGTTAAATAAAATATCACGATGCTTTGTAAAAGCTAAACGAGGTACAAATAAAATCAATACAAAATTGTCAGCAATTTGTTTTGCTTTCAAACACACGGATTTACTTTGATGAACTTTTATTTTTGATCACAAATTACTGAAGTAGAAGGATTAGCCTTGTAAGCGACACGCAACAGTACAAAAAGGACATTAAAATGTGGTAGACCGTCGGCTGAGACAAATAAAGTATGAGAGAACAATGCTCGTCGACTCAGTGAATAATTTTAGCTCGCCGTGCCATCGGCGAGCCACGGCTGCTGCTTGCATAGATGTAAAATGCATGGAAGTGCTATTAGAATAGATATAGTTTTACGACAATGGTTGGCACTGTCATAATGCATAATCTCAAGAGATTCTACTAGCTCTCCGAGTTATTATTCTGTTGAATTATTGTACTGCAACAAAGAAGTATTAAATTAGTTAACAACTCCAAGTAGTTACGTATTCCCGCAGCTGCTGCTCTAATTATAATATAAACATAATCTGAAAATAAACTTCCGATCCAAGGTGTGGTTGCTCGACATTTTAGTTCGAGGTTCGAATACTCACAGTGTTTGTCAGTTTATGCGTGTGGCAGTGCTTCTTTTTCCATCAATCTTATACCGCATGGATATCACATATGATAACGCCTTTCAATATTAGCGGAATGCCTGTTTAAGTGTTTCTATTAATTAAAATGGTTGACTGGGGACATGGCCTCTCATAGGTCAAATTTCCTGAGGTGCTTATTGAAATCCTGCTTTCCTTCTCACCGTCATTTTGTTAGATCCTGGATAAACAGATCTTAACTATAATATAAATGTATAGCCTTCAATAAGACCCCTATCAACGAAGTTAACATACGGATACCTATAGACCATACCCTTCCCCACCATACAAATTGTAAAACCCTTTATTAAAAATTCAACGATTCCAGTAAATTTTTCACGTGCATGTGGACCGCTATCTTTACCGCCCTCGAGGGAAATAACCTACTGTCACGCAGAATATACTGGTCCGCACCACAATTAGAGATCGCCAGAAATTGCGTAATTAGAGCCCATTAATCGATCTTACATAGTCTCCACTACTTCCCTCTTTGTTAGTAGCGGGTTCTGTACGACAAATTAGTTTGATATATTGTTCTAGCATTACATAGAACTCTTGTTACTGTTTTATGGTTAATAAATTTAGATGATATAGGATTTCTAGGTTTTGAATAAATTGTTGCAGCATATCTTGCTAGTTAGTTTTAGTAAAAGTTATGTACTGATTTAGCAATGTATATCATGTTACTTATTAAAAAACGGTAGCTTGGTGAGCAGTTGAGCACTATGCCCATCTGAGATCGATTTTCTGCTGAATAAACATATATTATGATATCGATTACTGTGCTCAAGTTTTCAAGCCTTGCACCCAGTTTCTGAAAGGTTGATCAACGAAAAACTAACTAATCATTTGTTAATTGTTAAATCTCATATGAAGTACCAATTGGGTTGCTAATAGCATGAATAATTAGTTTAATTTGATCTAATTATTAACTAATTCGATCAAATTAAATTAATTATACATTAATTAAATTAGTAACATTCAGGAACTGAGTGTCAATGTTTATAAGTATTTATTTTTTGAACAAAAACGTCTGAAATAATGTATAAAATTGTGTTGCTATTTAATTCATAAATAACTGCTTAAATTTTATTCAAATAATGTTAAGAAAGTATAAAATTTGTACAATAGCTATAATAGACACTTTACTGCTGAATCGAACAGACTTATATTCAATACGATTAAAGGTTGACACTTCACAGAAAATTGCAGAGTCAGACCTTTTCCTTTTACTCCCTAATTTTTATAAGTACACCAATTTCAATCGTCGTACAATAACTACCATATCCGGATGTTTCAATAGCGTCAGACAGAAATAGTTTACCAGAAAATTCTTTAGACATATTCCTGTGATGTACTTTTTGTAAGGTCACCCTACGGTTGCGACATTAGGTGATCGTGATCATGGGGAAGAGTAATGATGGTAAATGGCAGGAAATTACTGTGGCACCTTATCGTCCGATTCAATAACCCCATTGGTCTAGGGGAGGTAATAATGAAACTGCACGTACAGGCCATTCGGTTGTCGTTTGAGAGAACACGGTAGATCGTTTTGAATGGTCACTAATTGAAATCATGGGATGGTTGAAGATGTACATATCGAAAATTTATTACCTATTACAGTTTAACTTGATAATAGTTTATATGATTATTATTATAATTTCTTCAATGAAAGTATAATTTATATATTGTATTTTAAAATTTTATGTACTGGATGGGTACACATAGAAGGGCTTAATGCCGAATAGTATTTTTTACTTGCCAACTGTGATGCAAAGATGAACCTAGTAGGTGCACATTTAACCACACGACTACCATACCCTCGTAAATAAAATTTGCATACACTAAAATGATATTATTATACACTATACGTATAAACTAAGTACTCACTTATAATATAGATAAATAAAAATATACAAAATAATAAATATATAAGTTAATGATGTGAAGAATAATAAACTATGGTTCAAAAATATTTTTAATACAACGTACGTTACCATTGCCTAAAGATATGAGTGTTTTCTATATGAAGAAACTATGCTGCGAAAAAACATCCAAGTCATTGTTTGTAAACGGTCAGTACCCATACAATACTCATTTCTACTATAATACTATTTGAACTGTAGATCCACGCGGGTTTCAGCATGAATGGGTCGCATCGACCGGGGAAGTACTACCCTCTCATAGAAGATCGATTTGTGAGTAGATACTATTTCGTTTCGTTCAGTGAGTGAGAGCGCCGGTAGCCCAGATACCCTTCCTTTCTTTGCCCTTTACGTTCCCCATTCCCTTCTCCGTGGTCGGCAACGGCTACAAAATAAAAATAAAAATGTCTTGACTATAGAGGTATGCCATGACGTAGTTACCAAAGAATATATTACAACATAAGTTCTAAGAGAATCTAGATTGGAACAGTGACATTACACAATACCAATTTCACAACCAAACAGTTGAATGAATAGAAAAATGTCTGTTACCACATTTTGATTGGGGTCAATCGATAGGTTGCTATTCATCTACAATAGCTTCAATAGATGTAATTGCCACATTAAGGACTTACTAGCGGACAATGTGACGTATTGACACGTTTCTTTCTACAATTTCATACAATACTTGCCACCCTCGTCTTGCTTTTGCGCTTGCTCAGCTTGTTTCACTAATATCGTTGTAGCTTTGCTCCTATAGATGATAGGCTAATTATTCATTAAGTATATCTTACCTTTAAACAAAATGGTGAATATAATAGTAAAAACCACATCGAAACGCATTGAGTAGTTTTCATCGTTCTTGAGATTATGATTTCAATAGACAGGCGTATTTTCAGCACCTTCCATTATAACGATGTACAATTAAATATAATTATACATAAATGATTATTATAGGTATAAATTTTCCGCTTCTGTAGCTCAAGGTAATTATCCAAAAACTGTTGAATATTTAACTATAATAATAATAGTTTTTATTGTTCCTTTAATACAATTTATTTAGACATATTTCAAGTTTACAATGAAATATTGTTTAGTGCAAAATCTCCTGATCCTTTTAAACTACCCTAGATTCTGTATTTTGAATAGACAGACAGTGTTAGCCTTGGGGTTTTATACAAGTTATGACACATCATAGTAGTTAAATGCTCTGTGGTTATGACATGCGTGGGTTGCATAACACTGCTTATACTAATACCTCTCTAGCTAGGATTATTTAGGAATAATTACTATATAATAATTAACACTGTTTGAACTTATTTTTAAACTATTTACTCTATTAAATTTAAATTCGCTGTAAGTTTGTGAATAACCGGACTTATCCTAATCATTTTAGCTCAAAGACGTCCAGTGTTGGCATAGGTAAGATTACCTCAAACATCTCCACAATTGCAAATTCTGAGCTGCCGAATCTTACTCTTTATTTTGTCTTTATTTTGTAAATAATGTAGTACTACTACATTATTTACAGACAAAATAAGAAGACAACGATCAAAAAATAAAATATATATATATACACGTTTAAGTATGTAGTATCTACGTTATGTAATAAAAATCAATATTTAATCTAGACTTAGTAAATAAAGAACCAAATGTACCAAACATTTTCAAATATAAATCTGCCTTGCTATTTTCAGCGCATAAACTTAAAGTTCTTTATAGTGTATGAAATTTCTAAATACTGAAAACCGTTCTCTGTTACATACAACTAAAAGAACCGAACTATTCTATTTCATGAATTCTACTTGCAATTTGAAAAGAATATAGACCAAACCTTACACTAGCATCTTTATGAATTGGATAAACTCTTTCGCATGAACCCGTTACACACCTACTTTATTACCAAATAAAACCGTCCACGTTATAATATTACAACAGATAAGAAAATAAAAAGGTATCTTTATATTCTTTGCTAAATTGTAGTCCTAGAACAATAATCCAGATGTTTGAATATACAAGTCGGTAAACGTATAAAAGTCGATATACGGTTGCCCTGGATTCAACCACTAATAAAACGTGCGTCACATAAGTTAAGTCGAATCTTGAGGGAGCATTTGCTCAGTGAAACGCGTGACAAAATTGTAGCCGAACCTACGTTTTTCGATCACTCTCACCCCTAACACTTAGCCTTCCCTTTTTACCAATTTCAAGAGCTTTTTTCACACATCAATCTCGTTGAATGCGGGAGTAATATGATGTAAAAGCGTCATACCGAGCGAATGTCGGCCTTCTGCGTTGCTGCGAGTTTGTTAAAATATATTGACGAGGATTTTCTGAGTGAATTTTTAACGAAGACCATTTTTGAAGTTGAACTGAGATTTTAAGTGTTTATTACATGAGGCTACATTTTTGGTTAGAGACTCAGGCAATATTTGCCGTTCACGTAAATGAAATAGAATAGGTAGGCAGATCATTCAAAAAGAATTCATAGAAAATATTCAAATTTCAAAACAAGATGTTTAATATTGGTTAGATAGTAGATTATAGTAAAGTTAGTAATGTAGTATGCAATGGGTATTTAGTTTCTCGAAATTTCTAACGAGTGATAAAACTTTGAAGATACTCTTTTCTTTGAACATATTATAAATTGTGCTCTAGACTAAGAAAATATTATGCGGTATCCAATAAAAGAGTAAAGATATAATAAAGCTAGATCAATAAATTATAATAACAAATCAATTACCGAACTCAGTTTATTAAAAAAACAAAGACAAGTTAACTGTAGTCAGAATCATAATATTAGGATATATTATAATATTAGGCGATCGGGCAGTCGCCGCCCGAATAGCACGGGCCTGAGACAGCAGTGCGCGTGTTCTGCACGCGCCTCTCGAAGGAGGGGGGGCTAGGCCCCTAAATCAGACGGGGCCCGCTCGCGGTGAGCGGGCCATGGCCCGTCAGGATCGCGGATGAATGCGCAAGCGACTCCCGTGACCCCGACACTCTGGCCGTCTGGAGGAACACCGTGGGTTTTAGTCGGTATGCTGGCCGCGCTTTGAGTGCGGTCGGAGAGTCCGACATAACCCCCGCCTTGCCCGGGCGGGTGCGTATGCGTAATGCATTTCCCACGTAAAAAAAAAAAAAAAAAAAAAACCTTACGGCGACGCGACGTTAATGGATCGCGAGTGCTATATTCGCAGTTATGTTATATCTAGTAACCTTATTCATTGCAATCTTTTTTTTGTTCAAGGAATTATTTTAAATTTGGTTTTGCACGTAAAGAGCATCGTTGCAGTTTTTTTTTTCGACTTTTTGTTTAAGCTTTTAGAGTAAAGCTTTGTCAATAATGGAAACGAGAGCACAGGTTTGTAGTTTTTCTCTGGTGTTGAAACAGTCGAATAAAAGCTAAAAGAATATTTTTGGGAGCTGAATTCTTTGAATATTTGATATCAGTAACAGTTTTTTCACTGAAAGCTGAAATTATGATGCAAACTGACACGGTAAATAACTTTGCAGTACAGGTGTCCTTCTTTGATTGCATTGAGTTATTCGTGTTGTGTTGTATTTAATCCATAACATATCCTAATCCAAGCCAGCTATAGGTGATATACAATCTTATTTTATAAATAGCTGCTAATATCAATATAATTATCTGCAAAGTAAGATGTAATTGTCGCAATAGATCTCCGTTGATTCTTTCTCTAAAACGCATTTAAAACATAATACCGTGGTTCACATATTCCGTGCCTTGGAATGCCTCATGCAATGCCATCGAAGATCGATATTGCGTAGTAATTAAACTATTGAAATCAGTCGCGGCAGTAATATAATGCATATTCACTTATTTAACTGTAACCGGCTTGACTTGAAGTCGACAGTACAATTCATGAAATATAATTAATATATCATAGCTTCAAACTGGGTAGAATTTATGAACATAATACCTATTTATTCCGTTTTTTTTTGGGATTCAACTCAAAAGGTCTAAATCTAAAAATGCATAAATCCTTCTTATATATTATACCAGTCCATCAAACTAAATGGTAACATTTAACCAGTAATTACTGCAACATCTTTATTTGTTAGCTATATATTAATGTTATCTACTCTCACCAAACACATTAACCCAATGTAAGTTGGCGTGTGTGGAAAAAGTTACTGCGTCGCTTGATTAGGTCGGGATGAAAACGGTCGTATGCGCTATAAACATTTTTGGGTAAACGTAATATTGAGCAGTTAGGATAATAGAATGGACCACAACACATTCACTATAGCAGTTAGGGCGGTATCGGCCGATTTACTTCATGTAAACTGACAGATAAAGAAATATAACCCTTGTAGTGAGTTCAGTGACAGAGAATATACGACTTTATCGTATACTTAGGACTCCGAGACATATCTAAGGGTCGTGTCAAGCCTAAGGTTTTGTAGGTTTTCAAAGGAAAACCAGTTCATTGCATTGAATATGTTTAACCAAATAATAGGTAAGGAAATGTTATTATAGTACAATATAGATTCACGCTTTCTTGACCGAGGGAGTCTGGAGATCTGTTATTTGCTTGGACGACAAGTGATTTTGTTAATTGAGATTCTACTTTATTAAATGCTCAGTATACTAATTACAGAAACCTGCGGCATCTTTATTGGAAAATATAAGTAAAATTCAGTCATATTTAAATTTTGTGACGATTAACATATCATTGAAATTTATGTAGGGATATATTTTGTCATACGATCATCCACTAAAAACGATAAGGTTCTTTCATACCTTAATACAACAACTGGAGAAACAAGAAATCTTTACTACAATATATACCCACTTATTCGAGTTTGTCTGTTCGATATGTTTTGTACCAGCTTTCCAAAATGTCCCAGAACCAAGATTGCTAATATAAAAAATCTAAAAATAAATATTGCAAATTAACAGAATTCATGATCGATCTCAAACCTAAGCGCCAACTTATACTATATTACAAGACCAAGTTTCATTGGTCTTTATCGGTCAATACACTTAACATAAGTTTTAGTTAGACCGCGTTATTGTCAATATGAAAACAACCTGCGTCTAGGCGGTTTAATGGCTAGCATAGCTTGACATAAATATTTGAGTTCCGTTATGCTTTATATCTATTAATTAAGTGTTCTCTACTACTACTGCTGTAACATAAATTAACATCAAACCTTTTTCGGATATAGGGTAGGTAGAGATGTATAAAATCTACTTACAACTTGCCAGTTATTAGTATCATGTAACATGAGGAAGTGTTTGTTGCCACTGAGGTTTGTCGTTTTATAAAAGAAAATTTGGTATATTCACAAGTGAAGCTGCAAATAAAGGATGTCTTATTCGGAAACTTGTCGTTATCTTATTACATAACTGATAAAATGTTCACAATTACATTGACCTTTGATATAAACGTGGCAGATCTTTGACGACGGTATCTGTGCTCAAGGGACCTGTTATGTCAGAACTTAACATAATTTTATCAAGATACTCTATTGTTATGTAGCCGGAACTTTCTTTTGTATATTACTATTGTAAAAGGAATTAGTCTTGCTATACGCCGACTTTTTTAAATTTTTGTTTTCCTTAACACTTTCCTTGTGATATCATCTGTTAAATTTTGCTGTCCATCATGATACTTTTCACTTGGGATTTTAGTCTTGTGTAGATTTGATGTTATTTTTTTTTGCGCTTGTCATATCGACCAGACTGACAAATTTGATACAGAGCAATTTATGACATGAAAATCTTGCCAGGTTTACACGTATAGGATATGACCGAATCGTAAACATTACGGACTGGACCGTTCGATCTCTCAATTGAATCACCGTAAAAGTTACATATAAACAAAAATGTTGCTCATTGTGTTCCCAAACATACTTAGAAATACTAAAAGTACTACACAGTTCACATAAATCATATTGCGATTGTATTTCTTAGACAACATTTTATTTTTACTGCGCATTGGGAAAACTAAGTAACTGTTTACAGTCCTTCGAAGTTGCATGAAAGGACTGTTTCAATGTTGCTTAAGCGAGCCTAGCACTAAACTTGCAATACCAATGAAAAGCTCTTAAATCGCACTTCTTAGTATAACTTTTCCAATTTATTTAAAAGTAAATGTAATATGTGAGAGACTGTTTATATTGGTTCGTCTTAAATTAAATCGATTACATTCACGCGATTTTGTGAAAGCGAGTTAACTATAGAATACCTAACCAAACCCAGACCCTGCG
Organism: Parascotia fuliginaria; assembly: GCA_963082885.1. Classification (NCBI taxonomy): domain Eukaryota; kingdom Metazoa; phylum Arthropoda; class Insecta; order Lepidoptera; family Erebidae; genus Parascotia; species Parascotia fuliginaria. The sequence goes on from OY720172.1 coordinate 15,842,632, forward strand.
ATAAATACACTTCTCAACATGATTTTAATAAAGGACTATCTATGCTACTATATTGTATGTTATTTCTGTATTTTTACTATTTTTCTTGTTTTTTGTATGTCGCCTCTGGGCAGAACAAATACTTTTCTTTTTCCTATATCAAATTATACTTTATATGAAATAAGTTCTGCTTACCCCTTCGAGGATAAGAGGCGTGAAGCTATGTAGGTATGTAAATGCGTTTTGGTGTTGAGAAGTGAGAACTTTACCGTTTACTAACTAAGTATTATATCTAAAATCTAAATTAGGTACTTCAATCAGTCAACCGAATGACGATGGTCAAACTATCATTAAGATAACGCTGTAGGAAAATTATTCAACACAAAACAGCCAACATGTCCTGTGATAAGACGATGCAATCGCCAATCCGCCCGATAATCGTGGCGATTATGACAAGACGTCCCAAAACGTAACATTTAAGGGAGCTTTTTATCTAGCATTGAATAAGTTATGGCTGAAATAATGATGACATTGATGACAGAATAGATATTTGGAGTGGTTTAAAACATAGGTTAAATTGAGTACGCCTAGATAGTGTCCTTTGTCTGTTTGAAAATTATTTAATCAAAAGTATGAAATTTAATTGATTTGATTCTGCAAAGTTAGTTTAAACGCTGAGTAAGTAAAAAGTAAATGCTAATTTATTCAATATGAATATCAAATGAAATCTCTTCGAAACGTTCATAACTAATGAAACCAATCTCGAGCTCAACTACGTAGTAAATGCGACACTTCGAAACTGAGCTTTACACATATACGATAGTTTAAAATTACAAAGTTGCACTCCAGCGAATAAAACTATAAAATGATATAATGCCACTCAGGCGAGTTACGTTAAAGTATCCAGCCATGTTGTTGCGATAGTCATGGGTTTATCAGATCTGAACATCTAAATTGAATCCTGGAGGGGAGTATGGTCCGTAAAATACCCCTAGAAACGTAACGTATCAAAAAGAGCTTTATCTCCCAGAAGATCTTAGATTAGGACATTTGGGAGAATAAGGAACTTTTACGGTTATTTTTCGGGTACCCAAATATTATTTCACGGGGTGAAATGGCTTTTATGCTGATTTTAACATTTATATTGAAATGGAAAATGCTACTTATTATTCTTGGACTTTTAGTTTAGTTATTATTAGTTGCAGGGAATTGCCGTGCTTAGATATAATAATATTTCATTCTTTTTCTTATAAGAGAGACACAGGTATTTGGTATAGATACTTCTCACGAAACCTGTGCATATTAAACCAAATATAACAAGCTTGTCTATCTTTTTCAAGAATGCTCGTTATTTATCCAAAACAAAACTGTCCACATACACACATCAGCTTTTTTCCTGGTTCTTAATCTACCTAAATCCTAACATAAGTACTTAATACTATTTTACTGCAAAGAAAAACAACTTACAACGAATAATAGATTAAAATGTATGAACGAGTCTCAGATGGGTTTAGGCCGGGACATTACAACTGTCAATATGGGAGTAATTTAAAGAGCCTTTAGACACGGATAATGTATTTTGTGACCTTAAATTCGTTGTACGTCGTAGTTTAGTATCCAAGCCGCAACACTGGGGACAATAGAGATAATTGAGACTTAATATTTATGTCGTCTTCCGTATTTGTAAAGTGGGATAAACATATTGTACAAATAGTTTTGCCGTTATATGTTCTGGCTACAAAATTTCTAGACTTTATATGTATACATATAAATGTGTGTGCATCACTAGCGCGCAGGAACTGCGTAGAAAAACGTTGTGCGCTTCCATTGCTGACAGTTATTAAATAATTAACGTGAGTCTTAATAATACGACATGCTTTATTTATCTACAAACATGTATTATTTGTAAAAGTATTGTTAAATGATTTTATCATAGTTTCTAATAATATTAATTATGTTAGTGCCTTTAACGCCTGTGGCACAGGTTTACCCTAGTACAGGCACCCTATTTTGTTACCTACATTTAATTTAAGAATTTTATATATTAGTACAATTTATACAAAATAAATGATTTGATTTGATTGTGACTCGTGTAACATTTTCTGAAGAACGTTAGTTTAAATCCGCTATAGGATTGAAAGATTTTTTTATACCTATTAGTTAATAAAATCCAGGCATTAAAGACACTATTCCAACTGATGTCAATTGCCAAATTTCTAACGAGGTAGCCGTACTACTTTATTTAATATCATAAACAACATGGCATCCAAATTAAAAGGAAATATATGCGCTGACCAACTATGTCTTGTCAAAAACTACTGATCTCTAACTTACAAATAAGTCTTCATTCTATATATCACACCGTGACGTCACACAAAATAAAAATAAATTACCTAAGTGAAAAGTCGCATTGAGTTGCATCAGCTTCCCCTGATCATTTGTTACAGTCAGCGCGTAAGATGAAAGCCTCGATACAAAACGTCTAGTTCACGAGCCACTAGCCAAGCGAACCCGATGGACCACATACTGCATTTATATGTGCAGAGAATTTAGTTGAGATATATTTTTATTATGAAAATGTTATGTATTCATTCCTGTTCATATTTGTTGAAGCAATGCTACCTGCTACAGACGTCCTAGAAAAGTAGTTAGTTACCAAACACTTTTATCTTTTTTTCTTTCTCTGTGATTCTAGAATAAAAGTTCAATATTAATCAAGCTTTAAGCACTGCACTATTTTCTTTAAAGAATATTTTTACACATCGATAAATTAAGTTTAGCTTTATCATTTTTTTTATTTTGACTGGCCTGTTGGTCTAGTGGATAATGACCCTGACTGCTAAGCCGGAGGTCGTGGGTTCGATTCCCACCAGGACAAACCTTTGTGTGATGAGCATGATTGTTTGTTCTGTGTCTGGGTGTAATATATCTATAATATATATGTATTTACAAAAAAAAAAATGTATATAAGTAGTTTATCAGTTGTTTAGTACCCATAACACAAGCAAATATAATTGCTTAATTTGGGACAAGATGGCGCTGTGTGAATGTGGTAGAATACTATTATTATCATCTATCCCATTATATAAAACGGAAGAGTTTGTTTGTTTGTTTGTTTGTTTGAACGCATTAATCTCTGAAACTAACAGTCGGATTTGCATATGATTACCCAGTTCTCGAGGAAGGTTATAGGCTATGTAATATCACGCTACTGGCGACGGGAGCAGAGCAGTAAGCAAAGATGCGGCTTAAACCGTGCCGTGGAAAGCTACTGTTTAAATAAAACGGTTATGAATTTTCAGTTTTCTTTTGTTTCAAATTTAAATTTATGTATTTCATACTGTGGAATGTAAAACAACTAATCAATATAATAAATATATATATATATATATATATACGGAACATCGGAAGGCCGGGCTGTTGTTTCCACGTGTACGTTAGTTACCTCATTACCACAATAGTCCATGTTGGGCGTTGGACTTCAGGAAAGTGTGGAAATAATAATGCGGTAGTGTTTACTTGTCACTACTATATTTGTTCAGACGCGTAGCGTGCTTAAATAAAAGGTGATTACAGAAATAATAATTAATAAAACAGAGCCAATGGGTTTGCGGTTGTCCACGACGTGCGTTCGCTGTCAAAATCACCACAGCAACCAGAAACACCACAGACTAGACGTTCGCCGGCTATGGCAAACGCAACTCCATTCGGTGTAAACCCCTCTGAATTAAAATTACAACTTAATTGAACATAAAGCGATTAATCGTTATTAAGATATGAAAATATATTTATAACTTCTTAAAGTGACACGCGCCGTTATATATATATATAGGCCTTTTTCGTCTATTGCAGACAATCTGTGGCGTGTCCGCCTGTGGAGCAATTCTTTTGGTGACTGTACAGACCGATGCTAGAGCGACTCCGCCTACCGCAGGCTCGACAAGAGAAATCAACGTTGGTTGGTGCCAATCCGCCTATGAGACGTTTCTGTCTCATAACGGCAAGTGTTTGAAGCCAGGCGTCATCGCAATACTTGCGCCCCTCTACCACACGCTTGTTTCAATCCGTTCTTTTTTCTGCGAGCTTTTCCCAGTTCTGGTAATCGATTTTAAAAGTAGCCATGTCGCGCTTGGCGCAATAAAATAAAATATAAAAAATATAATAAAACACTAATCAATAATTATAATAAATGCAATGCCAATGTCCGAATAAGTGTGTAGTCTTATTTTATCCTATCCGCCACAGTTACAATAATACTCTCAATAAACTCTATCAGAAAATCTTTCTAGGATTTCATCACTATAGCAAATCAAAAATTATTTATATTTTATAATACAGTAAAAAGAAAAATATAAATCAGCAAAGAAAGTCCACAATAAAAGGCATCAATTAATAAGATATCGTCCATTTATACGAACCACTTAACCAAAGTCAGTGATCCAAAATAAATGTGTTTATTTTCCCCTAAATTCCTAACATTCTCTGTATTATTGTCCCGCTAGTTTATCGAGGTACGACGATATCCGTTCCATTATTGTACAGATGAAACTTTGATTCGATACAATATAACTTGTGACAGAGACTTTATTTGCAACTTTATAGCAGCTACGATTTTTATGTCTCTTTGATTGATTTTATGATACATTGTCATTTTGTAGAACTTATAACAGGATTTACTTTACAAGAAGGGTCACATATAATTTTATAATCTAATCTTTTATCGGTAACATTATTTGCCATAATACCTATACCTAGGTATTATGGCAAATCATGAAAAATGCCAGCAGACAGAGTGACCTCCACTTTAGTCAGTCCACCCAAAAAAAATTACATCTTAAATTTGAGTTAAGCTCACCTTTGTTACATGTTGTTTATTTCAAACTGGGTTAATTGTATTTCAATTGTGTACAGTAAAAAAAAATGTAATGAAAATTGTGATTCAGTCATTTTTAAACGTTGTGGCAGTGAACAAATGGGAAACATTCCGAAAGAGCATATATTATTATAATTTCAGCATCACAATGTCAGTGGTTTCCAAGAATAACGCTCAGTATACTATGACTAAAGAAGTTGCTTCTGACTAGACCTGTGTTGAACCTTCAAATTCTTCGATATAAATCATCAAGATACTTTTGTATAACTAGCAAAGAAACGAAGAAGATGCATCTATTATTAGTCTAGACATTTTGTTACTCCTGCAAGGTTATTCCTGTATTTTTTAATTTTGAATTCTTAGACGGTTCACAAGATAAATAATAATCACTCCCTTTAGAAAACCAATCTGATATTCATCTAAGAACACAATCATTTCTTATGGAATCCTTAGCAAAAAATAGGGGTGGCTTATTCAAACCGAAAGTTTTGCTCCCCTACGATGATATACTGAAGAATTTCATGTAGGTACATCTGAGATCTAAAGATTGGTATTTTTTTTTAAAGAAGTCTGTTTAGACTTCGATATTCATATTATTATAACTCTTAAAAATTATCTGCTTTTCTCTACTATGATATGCCTCAATTATACAAAAAAATCTCTACCTGATAGTAAAAACTGTATCAAAATGCGTTGCGTAGTTTAGTAGATAAATATTAGCAGACGAATAAACAGAAAACAAGCAATACAATATATTATTAAACAAGCAATTTAAATTATTAAAAAACAATAAACCTGCCTAAACAAAATGAAAAAAATTTTTTTCTCGTGCTGACGCTACATTGAAATATTAAATGTACCCTATGTTACCCTCACAATCAATACGAATATAATGACACCTCATACGTTTAAATCTATCAAGCCATTTAGGCTGTAGAGCGTGCCAAAGAAATAGAGATACATACATACATACACTCAAAAAACATTATTCTCCTTGACTGCGGCAGTCGGGCAAAAACAGCGTATTCGTATGCTTTATATCTATAATTTTTTGCACATATTTGTATGGAAGAGATTGTTAGTTTCGTATAGTTCCAGCATACACGTATAATATTTTGCAAACGAATTAAGTATTGTAGCAACTTCAAATAAGTTCAAACTAGTCATAAGGCGTTTTATAAATACACGTGCCGTTTGATTGATGAGCTGAAAGTTTCGAGCTACAGGTTTTGTTCCATAGACTTGATTATTACAACGTGTGGCGAACGTGAGCGGAGTTTTAAGTTAGTTTGTTGTTCATCTTATGAGTTAGAAAGGTATGTATAGCTATAACAGCCAGTACTATATTTTACGTGTACAAATTTGAGCCGGGCGTTATTTTCTTTTCTTAGATTAATCCAACGTGCCTGGTTTAACTTGAATAAATTTATTTATTTACACGAAACGATGGATGTATCGGTTTAAGGATTTAAGTCTTTCTCTGTAGGCACCAATTTTTTCAGCACCTATGGTTTGTGCATTTAAGCTATTCCATTTACAGCACCAATATTAGCGTGGTCCTCAATGTGACGTCACAGAAATTTCGTAACATATTTTAAATCTCTTACAATGTTTGAGAACTTCTGCAGACAAATATAGAAAAGAATTTAATAATATTAAATTTGTAAAATTGCTTATCCCGGCTATTATGAGCAGACACTTTTATTGCGAAACATTTATGTACTTACAAATAAAATTCGTCCTCTTAAATGTGAATTTTATGTGACTATGCAGATAGTAATATATTCTCATTAAAGCATATTTTTGGCACAGTCAGAGTGATAAAAACTAAGTAGAAATATTATTCCTTTTTGTATTATTTTATTTATTCATATATTTCCTTTTTGTTTATTCAGGACTATCCGAGCGTTATATATCTTCTGTGATTTATATTTTGGCAACGAGTTCCAGAAACAGAGCAAAAGAATAAAACTAGTACGAAAACTTTATTTATTAGGGAGTGTTGAACATGATTGACGCAAAAGGTAGAGGTATAGCAAAGAATTATTACTTACATTTTAGCAGTGTTAAAGAAAAAGGAATGTATGTAATATTATTGGAATGAAAACAGTTATCTAACACAGTTATACACTTTTTTTTTATAAGCGTACTCAAAATAAATTCAAGTTTATTATCCGTTTCGATTTTGTAAATGATATTTAGCAATATAACTAACTAGCTTTTCGCGGCGCGTCTTTGCGTAATACCCGGCTCCTGTCGCCTGTAGCATGATGTAACATAGCCCTTCTTCTTCTAACCTTCCTCAAGAACTGAACTATTATGCGAAAAAATGATTTTTCAAATCCGATTGGTAGTTCCAGAATTTAGCACATTCAAACAAACAAACAAACTCTTCTGCTTTATATAATAGTATATATAACCAATACTTAAAATAACTAATCTGGAGACACTCACTACTAGACAAGACCTTTTTTAAAAAGGAGCAATTTCCTACTTCTTCTACATTGTCCATGGGGTCCTTCATCAATTCACACCACTAGCTCTTGAATAGACATTCGTCGATTCATAGCACTGGTCCGAAACAGCGAATTCAAGAGGGGTTCTTGTGATACACCGTAGTCTGAACAGCTCATGGTGTGAATCGACGAAGGACCCTATCCATTGAAAGAGAAGGTGCAATCTATCTCATAAACCCAAAACTAAAAGGTCACATAATAACTAATAGGTAAATTAAATTCATTAGTCTAATATACACTTGTTTATGTAAATTGTGGCGAGCATGGAGTTGAAACCATATTATTTACTCTATCGCCCTTTACCACTATTTTAATTTAAGTAAGATATTCAAAGAGAGTAAGTAAACAAGCAATTATCAAGTTTTTAAATCAACAAACTTTAAATTTTCGAATAAACATTATCAAATATCTTATTTATTAAAACTCGTATTAGCTACCAGTGAGTAGAATTAGCTTTGACATAATAAAATTAGATAATTATAATCTGACATATTACAGGAATATGGACTGCATTTTTTAAACATGCTTGTGTCGCGTGAGAGTGTACAACCAGATTCAAAACAAATACAAATACAGTTCAGTTTTTCTGTGTGATAATAAGACCAGCAATTTTGCATGTACATCTGTGTCACCGAAGCAATCCGTCCATTCACAAACATATCAATGCGTTCAACATATTTATGAAGAAAAAAAAAGTAAAGTATGTTGCAAAGGTAAATCTTATGAAACAAAATACAGGTCTATTTACAAAAATGTAGTAGACGTAACAAAAGCAAAACTTTTGCTCCCAAACAGACGACCTGAAACAATAGCATCGTATATTAAATGAAATACGCCATCAGCGCTTCCCGTCCGATATGAGATCAACATTATTTGCTAGCTTTGTTACCTAGTAGAGACCGTGTTTTATAGACATTGGAGAAAGGGAAGGAATGGAATCGAATTTGCGGAATACAGTTCAACTCGGTTTCCTTATTAGGGTTATGTTCTACTTAGCGAACTATTTGTTTCGAACTCATATAGAATAATAATATCTACTTAGACACACTATTCTTATGTAGTTAGTTTTTTTAGTTTACATTACATAATGTACTTACCTAAATGATTTTATGCAAGTTGCTTAATTCTATCAACACTACAGGTTTACAATTTGCACCGACACATAAAGTTTTTCATTGTTTCTCAATTTTGCACCTAGCTAGAAAGTTGTACACAAACTTTATATTAATTAATAGACATTACGTCTATAAATTCTTGCGATATTTTGTCACAGAATATCAGATCTCTTATGCAGATATTTACTGTGAGGCAAATACCACTCTTAATGGGCGGTGTTTGTCATATTCATTTCATTAGTCGCCTCTTGTAACACTGACAGGAAGAGTTGCGATAGTTGTTTTATAGACTCCAGGCCAGAAACGTGTATTTTTAGAAAATCCAGCTAATTTTACTAAGCGTTCGATGAGCAACAAACTGTTCGTCTTACCTGAACAAGCGCTAAAGTTCAGGTTCGTGATAGGTGCGTCTCTAGTGCCATAACGCCCCGTCCCGCAGGAAATAAGACATGTCTAAGGTCCCCGATCATGCGGTCCCTTAACATTCACCGTTTTATTATTATACTATTATTTCGTTTTTGTTCACGTGATTTGATTTTTTGTTCTTTTTCGTTTATACTCTTTGTTCTGTTGATATGGATTGTAAGCTTACTGTTTTCGTCTTAAGGGGTATCAATAATGATATTGAAGCCATACTTGTGTTGTTCCAACAACATTACAATGCTATTCCATGTTCTTCTGATTCTCTTTTAATTACGGTAACTGAATGCCATGCCACTTTCTTATTTCTGCGAGTGTGCAAATGTGAATTAATCTCCTTATTTTAATGTTATTCATAATATTAAAGAAAACAATTGGATGATACAGTTTAAAATATTTTGTTTTGTTATATATATATCTTCTGTCGAATAGTTTCGTATCTCTATGTAGTAGACATAAAGATACAAAACTATTCGACAGAAGATATTACTTTTAATTAGCTAGGTATTTAAAGTTTAGTAGGTATCTACTTATTTATTACTTTTCATTTTGGTTTTAGATAGGCCCGCAAATAACATTTGTTTCTAATACGAGGTATCTAACATCCCTCTATGATTTAAATATTCCTTACATTAACATTTTGTTTTAACATTTCTCAATATAAGTTAACTCATTCAAAGTTATCACTATTGACACTGAACCTTTATGTTTTTAAATCTATTTGATGAAGTAGCTTTATTTTATTAAACGATATTTGAAATAAATATCAGAACGCAGGCAGACTCATCAATTCAAAACTGCACATTTTACTCTAAAAATATTCTCACTATAGAATTCATTCATAACACGAAGGCCGCATCTCAAAAAGAATTTGAGGTTATTTTTCTCATTTCAAATTCTATGTACGGCGAGTGGAATCGTAAAAAGCGGATTATAGTCGGTGAGCTCGCGTGGCAGATAGAATTCGTGAGAATAAGCCGAGTCGGCAATATGGGCTGCTTTATTTACCCGTAGCCACTAAGCTGCATATAATGAAAACGCACTGTCGCGGGGCGTCAAACGACGACGGAACAAGTAAAAATGTCTAGTCATCGCAGTATAAGACGTCTTGATACTTTATTAATTTGTCTTGACAGTGGTAATATTTATGAAAAACATAAATACACATTTTTAACTAGTGACATATAAGATTGTTGCAATAAAGTTTATTACTAAAACCCAGTATTTAATTATTTAAATGATGAACCTTTGATGGTTATAAAATATTACAAGGAACTATAAAAAAAAATATATAGGAAAGAGTCATTAAAGGTATTGATACTTACAGTTTATCAATCAATATGATATGTGAATTAAAAAAAAAATCTACATTTTAAACAAATCTTATTATGCAATAAAATTAATTTTAAATCTAACAATGCAGACAAGAGACAGAGTAATTAATACTAGGTACTTAGTAGTCAAGGTTTATTCATTTATAAGGTTAAAGAATGTGGCTAAAAGTTGTTACTTTAATTTACAGGTACAATGATAGAACTAACACGATGACTGAAAAAAAGTGTAATAGCTACAAAGTAAATTTAATCAACATAACTAACACCTGTTTGACCGACAAAGCTTGTAACAGAAGTAAAACATTAATGTTATTTACAGATTAATAACGCATATAACAAACACAATCAAATTTATTTTACGAAGCCTCGTTACGACCACAAAACACGTAGTTTACGTAATGCATAATTCCCTATAGACATGCAATTGCAACCGCTCCAGTTATTTAACTCCATGATACCATGATTTGTAATTACATGGTGGTATAGTAACAGGTTCCTTTAGTAACGTATTATTTATAGCAGGTGATAATGAAAACTGTAATTAGTATGCTATGTTAAACTCCGTGTGTTGTAATTTTTTTTTTAATTCTAGCGTGTTATTAGCATATTGTTAAATGAAATTTATTTGTTCTTTTTAGGATCTAAAAAGAAAATAAAGCTTTTTATAAAGGCAAGTTATAATAAAAGCCTCATAAAAGTGGATACTGTTGCTTATGGATGTGCCTATGTTCTACGAGCATAGCAGAAACAATGCAGAAAATTTATGTGTACAATAAATCATATGCTATCGGGATTATTTATCTATTTTGTAACATCTAATCTTCCTACCTACATACATACATACATTACTTCAAGCCGTCGCCCATTAATGAGGGATCCAGAGGCTATAAACCGCCATTTGCTGCAATCCAAACATACCTCCTTTACCTCTTCAACATTTATTAATCTTTTCATACAAACACGTCGGTTACGTATTACCACTTCTCAAGCTCAATAATACGTTAAAATTTCGCCTTCACATAATACTATATATAAACTTCTAAAAGATCAAGATGACACTATCGTCGTACTTGCCAGACTCGCGGTTGCTTATCCGTACACGTCGCGAGACTTGTCACTTGTCGCACGCTACGTCGCCTCCCCACTATTGCGATACTGAAACCCTATAGGGGTTTTCCTGCCCGCTATTCAAAATGTCTTCTAAAGCTAATTGGACGAAATTGTCTTACAAACTGACTAGTTACAATTGAGAAGTCGTAATTGCCTCAGACAAGTTTCTTGTAGTTTAATTTCTTTACAGGAAACTGTATTGAACTGAAAGGTTTGTGTTTATATATTGTTAGCTAACTGCTAATGCGTTCATTTCTAAGAAAGAAAGAAACAATTAATTGAGACAAAGAATAATTTTATTAAAATACAGACAACAGGAAAAAATACGAACTACATAATAATAACACCACTATCAATCATTTGTAACGCTGATTTTATTCTAAGACCTAAGAATGTAGTCATGGTTACAAGAATAATCTTAAACAGTTTTAAAGTATAAATAAATAATGATTATAAAAGCATAAAATAAATATAATGATCGCATTATAGAGGATTAAGCAATGTGGTATCTTTCAACTATAACATGAGAATAGGAAATGGCAAAGAAAATTGGAGTGGAGTGGTATTTTATTACTATCGCTAGCGATAGTGTTTCCAAATGTTTACTGCTATACTAACTAAAATCATTGTCTTTGTGTTAGGTTAATTGTTTTATATATATATATATATATACATATATATATAGGTATAAAAAATTTACTGAAAACTCATATTAGGCAATACTATTTTCATCCAAATTGTTTTTGTCATATATTTTTATATTAGGCTGGAACTAGGTATGTGTCTGCATATTAAATAATATCTAGGTTATGTTAGTATAAAGCTATCATTGCTTTAAACTATTATTATTATTGTAATAATACATGTACAGATTTGCGACATACAACAATGGTTAGGTACATTATTCAGATAATTTAGTAGTTCTAATGTCGAACATGTTTTATTATAGATTAAAATATAAAAAAGAGTGTGTGTACTCATGTACGCACGTAAGAAGTTATACTTCTTTGGCGTAACAATCCAAAAATACCAAATAATAACACAACGCATACATACATAAATATACATAATGCATGCAACAATAATAAAAAATCATAAAATATAATTAAAATAAAAGAAAACAAAAAAATGTAATAATTTATAATTTGCAATGTAAATAAATTATACATACCGACAGTTAACCTCAAATCTATAAATGCACTTAAAACAGTATATTAAAACCACTTTTACCACTAATATTGAAACGAATATATTTTTACTGATAAATGATCAATAAAAAATATCTATCACCGTCTTAAATATAATTGAATTGATATAATCGCCAATATTTTTTTTATTTATTCACACTGATTCTGATATTACTGATATGCATAAGACTATGAGTTCTAATAGGTTATATCTTGTGTAAAAATATAATTTAGGCATTACATTGCGTGTTTATCCTTAGAGTTGTTTCCGAAAACTCATCGACCAGATTTTCCGTAACTAAACAAAAATTGTTGTGTAGCAATAAGCGATAACACAACGAACAGTCTGGCAATACAATTTTATATTCGTCATATCACTTCCCATAAAAATGTTTTATGTTAGTGGCTAATAAATGACGTCGGCAAATTCAGTAAGACAATATGAGGAGAGGCTGTGCATCCGTTTCTTTTATTCCCTCCCCTAGTAATCATTGTTTTGGCGTAGGGGCGCCGCGCTGTCGACAGCTATAGCTAATATTCTGTTGTTCTACCAAACACCACAAATGTATGCCCTGTATTACGAGTAGCTATGTTTAATTAGAATCGTTTGAACGAATATTGGACTTTAAAATTTTATTAACTTGTGTAAATTAAAAGATACTGTATTGGTTTTTATTTCAAATCGAGTTTTTGTGTTTCTGATATTTTTAGTTTTGTGTATCTGATACTAAAAAGTAACGTTGTAGGCCGTGTCTAATTTGATTACCTATACATTCAATGTACCTTACTGTTTGTAATATCTCAATAAATTTTTGCAGGGCTACTTCAGTATATTGTTTGACAAAAGAAAGTGTAGCTACAGAAATGTACAAGATTCTTTTATTACAACCACCTCTGTCTCATATCTTTAATGCCGATTTAGGTGACGGGCAGCAATCAGCCTGCCAAGCGTGATGGTTAGGTATGGCAAAAACTTCCATTTGGGAAAAGCCCATGTCCTGCAGTGTATCTTCAGTCTGATGATGTGATGTGGTATAAACATTTGCCTACTAGTAATCGCACTCAAATCATAAAGCAGAAACAATTCAACATCAAGAAATAATTATAACAATATATTATTGCTCTAATATGACTGTCATAAACAACTTTTGCATTGAAAGATTGCTATCTTCCAATAACGTAAGCTGCAACAACGTTGTAAGTATGAAGTATGCAGTGGGAACTTATTAATCTTACTTCAAGTCTTGTCATTCTTACATTAGTCAGTTAACTTGTCAGTCTGACGTGCTTAAAACATCATAAGTACCTACCTAATTGCATGAATTTTTTCATTCTCTCAATTCTCAGTATTACCTGAATCTAGGATCTAGAATTATGACCGATAAATGACAAAAACTCTGCAATATGGAATGCAAGTGAAAGGTCTCACCGTGATAATTCACCCTTAATGTAAGGTTTAAAAATTGGATTTTCAGCATTACATTATAAACTGCCTTCCTCACTGCAGCATTCGCTTGTAATGATACTTTCCAGATTCAAAATATTACACATTGCATCATCTAGTTGTTCACTGTAATGCTCGTTTCGCTTCTATCATGAATGTAATGGATCTGTAACGTTACATTACAGCGTATGCTCGCGGTTAGGGAGCACCTTTAGTATTTTTCACCTCTACCTTCTTGAAGAAAGGTTTGATGCTATGTAATAAATAAACGTTTTTTTTTTATAAAACTTTAAGCGCATTTAGTGATTCCATACATTACTGAGTCCACAACATGCATACTCATATTTAATGTACATCTAATACTTGCAAAATATTCTAATGAAATTTTAGTTAGTAAAATATTTGTAGGAAAAGTTTGTCGAGTTCAAATATACGAATATAATAATATAATGAAGTAAATTCCACGGCTATTGTTAAGTGTTGTGACAACAAGTTTTCGTTTGTCTAACTTTTACATTTACTTTGTTAGTTATCTAGTTCGCATCACTAGATTTAATCTAATTGCCGCATCAACCTTAGTAAGTTTATCCATACATAAAAAGGCCTTGTCCTGACTGACTGACAGACAACGCACAGCCTAAACCGCTGGTCGTAGCGACTTGAAATTTGGAGAATGTGTTTGTCTTAATGTATAAAGGCGGACTAAGAAAGGTTTCATAAAATTCAATCCCTAAGTGTGTGAAAAGGGATAAAAACGATTGAATTAATCTTTTTCGTTTTAAGCTTATAACTTTGTAAATATGTATTGGGTAAATGTATGTGCGAAAAATGATATCTAAAACTAAAACTGAAACTAAATTTAAAATTTTAAACAGTTCTATTTGAAAAGATCATATATGTAAAGGTACGATATATATATAAACGGCGCGCAAACACGCGAGCCGAGCCTTTCTCCGCTCGTGTTTCAGCGCGCCACGCGCTGTTTAAACAACTACGCTCGGCGCGGCTCGGCAAAGTTCGCACGATCCATCACTTGTCGGTTTTTTCCGACACGGATCAAAGGCGCGCGCGCCATCTTCGGCTCGGCTTGTGTTAATTCGCGCCGTCTAAACAGATGGTACGATGGTAGAGCACGCGAAAGTGAAGTCAAGTTCAACAAGCGGGAGTGGTACGAATGAAGTGTTTAAATTATTTATTAACCACCGAGCAAAATAACAGTAGCTGCTGCTGCAGCAAGGCGTTTTCATTCATCCATATTGCAGAACGAACAAGCGGACAGCGCGGTTCAACAGCGCGATGTGTGCTGCATCTCCACGGAAGGCTCTGCTCGCGTAGGATCGTGCTACCCCGCGTCGTTTGAACGAGCAGGCTTGCGTCCGAATTAAGCCGAGCCGCGCCTACATGGACGGTGCAGCGCGGTGCGGCTCGAGTTACAGCAGGCCGTTTAACCGCACCTTAAGTTGCTAAAATAATCTGTTTAAAGTGATTTTGAATCTTTCGTATTGCCAATCGGCCTCAGAAACGTCAATGTTACACATGTTCGAGAATATCGCAGATACTTTTTTTGGATATAGCAACTTGTCTGCCTACCTTTGTTTGGAGACAGTTATAATTTGCTTTAAAATATTTACAAGATTGAAAAGAAAAACGTAAACCCATCTCTCCTCGTCCCCTCCCTTTTCTTCTTTTCTCTCAATTTCTTTTCCATCGTCGGTTGGCAACAACTTAGGTATGCCACTGATATTGCATTTAAAATATCTGCAACACTGATTTATGTGAAATTTAGTACGCATGATTAACAACTTTGAACCTCGGCAACGACATAGGCTACCCCGAATAAAGCAAAACTCGTATATTTATTCATCGAGATAGTTTTAAATAATTTATTAACAGCACGTGTAAGGCAAGGTAAATATATATCAAATATAAAGCAAACTGGGCGAACTAGTTAATAGTCTAGTAGCGTATATTGATCGCAATATGCGATTAAACATCGTTGGTGCAGTGTTCTTAGATGTTACACTTCTATGTTCAGAACTACCGTTACAGGCACTTGGTTAGATTAGCATAAAGTACCGTTTTATTGGAATTGAAACTAGCCGTTAAACCCGTACTTAGCCGATGAGCTCCTTGTCTGAAATGTAGGGACGCGGTATGTAATAAAACTATGTATACATTTTATCATTAAGACTGAGTTAAAGAAATTTTTTGTATTTATTTTATTTAATATCCACTTTTACCAAAACAGACGTCAATAACATTTAAGAAAAACGAACGGTGAAATTTTAAACACCATCTTTCTGTAGGTAACACTTCGTATATTCTTGTATTTATTGAAGTTACATGCAAAGCTATCAGTTTAGGAACTGTCTATTAAAATCATGGAGGCTATTGCGAAACATAGCGTGAAACCGCTTTGTGTGAGCTCGGCAAACATTTATGATATGTTACAATAGTAAGCTAGCCGGCACCCTGTTCTAAAACTATTAATATTCTGTTCAAAGGACTTAGTGTGTTGTATGTAACGTGTAAAGGAAATTTAAATCTTGCAAATTAATGTAATAATAATATGAAGCATATAGCGAACTGGCTGTAGGTTAATTAGCTCACTTCATGTAATTTGACTTTTCATAAGTATCATTCTATATGATCAAAATGAAATAAATACTTTGACTTTGACTTAAGGTTACATAATATTAGAAGAACTTTTCACGGTTTTGATGTTAGGAACTGTTTTTTTAATCTGTTGTATTTATATTAAAAATATGGTTGATCAATTAAATTTCGGTATTCGTCTCAGTATTAAGAGCAATTACATAATTTTACACTTTATTTGTAGAACATTGCCGGCCACGTAATATTTAGATAGACGGCCTCTCCACTGCCGCCATTAGTACTCAGATTTTAAGTAAAAATACGTTTGAATAATTTGATTTTGTTCAAGAATTCAATTTAAATTTTGGTCCATCAAAGTTTTCGTTAAGCTTACAAATAGTTAATACAATAAGACTAATCTATTACCTCGAAGTTTTCTAAAATAAATTTGAACAAAGAAAACTAACATTGTATTAACATAATGGTTCTATCGAATAAGTGAATTCATTTGCTCGCTTTACCAAAGATCAAAAGCGCAATGACATTTAAAGCTTGATTTTTACAAGAAAATCAGAATATTTTTTTAAGTTAGTAATTGATTATTGTCTTAACTATTTAAAATGAAAGCATAATATTTTGTCAATATTTGATTTCGCCTCAAGTCTGATCTCAATCTGAGTATGACCAAATATTTATTGCTGTTTTTGCCCGACTACCTAAGTCAAAGAGGGCAATGTATTTTGAGTGTATGTACACATGTGGGTATGTATGTCTATTTTTTTGGCACGCTCTACAACATAAATGGCTTGATGGATTTTAACATAATTATTTATGAGATGTCATTAGATTCGTTATGATTGTGCGAGAGCCCCTTGGCATATAAAATGTCAATGCAGCGTCGGCACTAACAAAAATGCGTTTCTTTTTTTTCTAAATAAAAAAACTTTTTCTAAATAAAAAAACTTTATTTGTATTTAAATTTATTAACTATCGTCTTAGAAATGTTCAAATGGTGAAATAAACAAAAAATTAAAAACCTAAGATAGCCATGTTAATCTTAATTTAAATTACCGAGTTATTAGGATTCAAACCCAGTCTTAGACCAAACGCAAACTTATAGTAGGTAGGTGTTTGAAAAACGTCTATGCCTAAACACTTGCATGACGACGTAACGGTCAGTCTCAATACGGTACTATTTTAAACTGCAACGTTGCCCCAAATAGGAGAAAGAAACGATCAATCGTATTTTACCATACCATATACATTTAGCACAACTCCCATACAAACTGTTTAAATCATAAAGATTAATTGAATAGCCTATCGCAGCTGAAGCGAGAAAGGGGTAATATTTCTTCCAAACTGACTACGTCCCTTTTATCTGACACGTGAAAACAAAGTTTGTATGATTCAGGCAGTTTGTCATATCCGACTCCATTGTTAAACCCCTCTTAGCTACATTGAGATTGGTTTTACTCTTTTGCACCTAAAGTTATTGTTCTTCGGCCACGTGTCATTATTCAATGTCATATATTACTCAAAGGCGAGGGGACCGAAAGTGTTTTCCATTAAAGATCGATTCGCACTTGTAATATTTTAGAGATGTGTTGATAGTATGTATTGTCGACTGCTTCAAAATTTATATTATATTGCAAGTTTGTTAGAATTTATATGTCTAGCCACAATTTCCACCAGACAACTTCAATTGATTGATCAAAACATTTTTCTGCCTAAGTACTAGTTGATATTTAAATTGGAGGAGGACGATAAAAATAACAAATAAAGACCGATTTATTAGTCAAAATATAATACGATGAGATGCTAACATTTTTATGTACTTATGATATTTCTCTATTTCTGAACCAGATATCGATATATACTTATTTAATAGATACATCCCTTATGAAACATTACAAAAAGAAAACATTTTCTAAGAAAATCAGTTAACTTAACTTAATGAATGAATCGAATATAATACCGATCTCCATACAAAATAAAAAAAAAGTACGTATACTATTCATGAAGTCCGTAAAAAAAGAATGTGAAACCTAATATCGTCGTCGTTGGTACACAGTTGTTATATTAAAGGTACTACGTGATAAAAATTCAGTGCACATGACGAAAAAATCTCTGAGTGAGAAAATATCCGAGATTCCATCCCCAATGTTTGTTCTTGGTGGTTAAGCTGCATCTAATGAAATCCCTGTCAGGATATCCTTGCACCATATCTTAATACGCTCGTGTAGTTTTGATATTTGAGAGAAAACTATTTCTTCTTTTATTAGGACTTTGAATAGAAGCAGATTAAAATAATATTTTGACTTTAGTATGTCCATTTCGACTATTATTGAAACTATTCGTGATTCCTATAGCAACAAATTGTATAAGAAAACTGTCGCATTCAGAACATGAACATCTAAAGAAAAATAATAATCAATTAAATAACTTGAAATAAACTATCATTCAACACTTTTTGTTTAAAAATTTCTTTTTTAGGAGACTCTTGTTTCATTTTAGAACTTTGCTATAATTTGTATTATTTTCTTAATTTAACTTTTACTTTTATAATTTTTAATTTTGATCATCTAAACATTATTTTAGATAGAAAAATAATTCCAACTATCAAGATTATTCGCTCCACCAAAATAAACACGTGGACACAAAGTATTTTCAGTGATGCTACGTTTGATCTTCTATTTTGGTATGTTATTCCAAACACATCGACACTAATCTTCTGTTTTCAATAAATATCTATTAACAATAATAATTATTAGAATTATTATTTTAATAATACAATGATTGTTATTAGATGAACAGCCTGTGCCAGTACTGTATTTGTAAACGCGGATGTAGATTATGATACGGCACTTGATGCCTAGAATAGTAGTTGAACGCTTATGTAAGATAATTATATAAAGCGAATGAGTTTGTTGAACGCGCTAATCTCTGAAACTACCAGTCAAAATGAATAATTAATTATTTTTGCATTAGCTGCGATAGCCCAGCTCCTGAGGCAAGTTATAGGCTATGTAACATCACGCTACTGGCGACGGGAGCAGAGCAGTAAGCAAAAGGGTGAAACCGCACCGTGGACAGCTCGTGTAAGATAAAACACTCAGTAGCAGTATGGATTATATTATTAAACTGTCATACCTGTTTTATTTAATGGTACTTTCTATATTTTGTTTCTTTGTTACTCCCACTTACTTAGATATGTAAATTCAATAACGTGGGTAACGTATGTTGTGGTTGTGGAGATGGTTTTTTAATTAAATAATAGAAGTTTGAGATCGTAGAAATATTAAGTACAGAGTCGTATAAAGTTTGTTGTACAAGAAAGGTACGTTATCGGTTTTGTATACATTCATACATAACATTTTGCTGATATCATCAAGGCTATAGCTAACTGAATCTTTGGCAAGTCGTTCTCAAAAAATATTTATGCAGATTCTTTGCTGAGTAAAGTTTTATTGCCATGGAAAACAGGGTGAGTGATTGGTTTCATGGACTTAGATAAGAAAAAATAAGCTAGTATTGTAAAACTTATTTGAAAATATGAATGTTAAAGAAGTTAGAAATAAAGTTCTGTTGAATCATAGAAGATCGACTTAAGAGTAGTAGTATCCGTACTACTGCGTTTCGTTCGGTGAGTGAGAGCGCCGGATGCCCAATTTCCCCCCTTTCCTCTTTCCTCACCTCTCTCATTCCCTTCCCCTAACCCCATTCCCAGCCGCCATAGTGGAGGCCACCATACCAGCAGTTTAAGAAGATGGCTTTTGGTATGGTGGCCGCCACTTTTGGATTCCACTGACTGCTTACCATCAGGCGGAGTGGAGTCACTTTGGTGACCTATAATATAAAAAAAAAAAAAAAAAAAATCCAAAAAGATAGATAAATTGCGTTAAAAATGACATATAAAAAAACAAGAGAAAAGAATGACGCGGACGCTTAAATATCTTTATTGAGTTGATGGTCGAAAATCAGATATTGAAGACAGCAAATCTTTAAACCATCGTTGTTTTGTAAATCTATAAATAAGATTGACTGTATTAACAAAATAAAAGCTACGGGTCTAATTCAATCAAGGCTGGCAATTGGAACTTTTGTGTGGCTAAGGGTGCTTCCTAAGAAATCTTCAGGCGTAGCCAACTGTACATATCTTTGAATAAAGCTCCCTCTTCAATTGAACAATGGGCCGGTTCAGCCTAGTGGACATATAACGCTTGACCAATTTTCTTTTGTGCGAATGCCTACGATTGGAGAATATCAAACGGGGTGCTCAGACAGTGTGCTGATTGAGCCTCTTTTTTTGTTGAAAAACCATTGATTTTGTCAAATTCAGTGAACAATGTTACAGTTTAACAGCTACTTTGGGCATTCCAATGCGTAATATGTGCACCACTTGCAGGCTGAAAATAAAAAGTACTGGAAAGAGTCAACCTGTGTAATAAAAGTAAAATTACAAAAAAAATGTACAGTGATTGCGTCATTTAAAGGAGTAACTATGTGTAATTTGGATTTATACTCTTCAAATGAAGTTTATTATTCGAATTCATTTTGAGTTATATTATCCTATCAGGCGAGATACGTCTGCTGCTGAACATAAGCCGCCGTCGATTTAAATTATTGTTTAATTTAATAATAAGCTTACGTCTTTGTCTGTTGTCTGAAATAATGATTATAATTGCAAACAAATTCATAACACCATTTGTTTTCAAAATATTTGTATATTTCAATCTTGTTTTACACAATAAGATACATATTTATTGACAAAATAATAAAAATACAAGATCTTAGAACTGTCATAGATATTTAAGGTAAACTTTAATCCAGATGTTAATCAACAAAAATAAAGGAATTAGGGATCAGTGTTGATCTCACTGGCATCATGTAATAGGCTCGTAATTATATATGATATCCTGCCCCTCAGCGATGAGGGAATGCTAAGCCTCGGCTTTTCGACGATGCCAAATGATTTTGTTCACTTTTATGGGCAGCTTGCTTCAGCTGGTGGCGAAATTCCCATCTTGTCGGCAACCGCTTGGCTTTATAAAAACAAAATATAAAATCACACGATAAATTTGCTGAAAATTTAAAAAAGTGTTTTGGTTTTAAAAAATTTTTTTTTTAATTCAGAGTCAGTTCAGAGTGTCATTTTTAAAAGGTTTGTGGACTATGACTTATATCATTCATATATGATTTATGGGAGTGATATACACACGTGCCACTATTAGTTATCCATCTTAGTTAACCACAAAATTGACAGTAAAAAACAAGTTTATAACAAATAGCCTTTAGCAACTACAATTAATTTTCAAATGAAACAATCTTTCGCCAACAAAATAGACTTGACAGCCTACTTTCCAAGAATTCGATAATTTATTGTTTCAAATAGAATATAACCGGTTCGTCGCTGAAACATCTAATTTTTAACATTGTTCTGCCATGTATTTATTTCCGTGGGCTTTGTTCTTCTATCCGCGAATTAAGCTGGATCCGCCATGCGCCGAATGATTTATACAAGCCACGCTCATCCCGCTTTATTTACGACTACCATTCTACAGAATAATTACAGGCTGGTACAAAACTTCGCAGATGTAAAAAGGGATTACTCTTTAATGATTACAGTGTAATTGCGCAAAGAAAAAAAAAATTAAAACCTTTATTCGACGATCGTTCGAATTAAACTCATCATACCATACCCACAATTAGGCTAATGAAAATTTATTTTCTCAGTGTTCGGTTCGACTCTACGAATCTCTTGTTTCTTACTAATCTGTATTGAAATTATGTTAGAACAATAAACCAATTTAATATTGCCGCACCAAAGCTCACAGAGCGCCCGAAAATATAAACATTTTCTACATGCGTTAACAAAAACAATGAAAGAGCGAAACCCAAACATTTCTGTTTATGTTTTCGACAAAAGATAAAAAAAAAACTTTAGGTACCCGGTTGGCCGCATTCAGTTGGGTTGGCTGGCATTGTTAGCGCGATCAGGGTCTATTCATGCCTGTCCGGGTAAACGGAAAGCTTGAAAACATTCAAATTAGTCCATTGTGATTTATTGCCATCACTGAATAATACGCTAACATTTACAAAGGTCAATGTCATGAATTAGGTTTCGGTTATCATTATTTTTATACAAAAGCTCAGTTTTGTATTGAATTTTATTAGAATGCTATACCTTAACTTTCCTTCTTCAAACGAGGCTTAAAGAGAGCATTAATATTACGGTAGGCAGCGGCTTCGCAGAGCCCCTGGCATTGCAGAAGTCTATGAGTGACAGTTACCACTTACCATCAGGTGGGCTGTTGGCTCGTCTGCCACTGTAAGCAATAAAAATAAAGGCGGTTAACAGATAACCGAAAAAAAAAATAGCTCTAATTGAAATGTATTATTTGTTTTTTGTACATAAAATGTTTTATTTTTAATCACCCCCTAAGGCAGATTCATTGATCTATTGTCGGTGAATTATAGCTTCGGAACCTTACCGGTAGTCCATCACGCCAATTTAATATAACATTGTACTTCAGCCTGAAATATGTTTTCTTTGAGAAATTAAAATTTTACCTCAGTCGTTTTACTTTTAACGTTATGTTCCCTATAGGTTAAACAATTTAAAAAAACGAAGTCGATTTTTTAACATCAATTGGATATAAAAAAGTAAAAATAAATTTATATTCAAACACAGGTACCATTAGAAATAAAATAAAATAGATTCTCGTATAAAATATACCAAAAATCTTTTACAAAAATACCTATAACATTGGGTTTAAAATGCTAAAGTTCAAGCGAATTCACTCCGAAAATCCTGCAGATAGTAGTAGAAATACATTTTAAAATAAACATTTAGGCAAGCAAAATTCATTGCTTATTTCTATCTATTGAAAGAAATTCCGTCGCAGTTTGAAATTCATAGGCGGGCGTCGAGTGCATTAGCTACCGCAGCGCGACGCGGGCATGTAATCGTATTTGCATTATAAATTTGTTCGTACACCTAATGGCCTCTGCAACTGAGGGTAAACAAGCCGCGAGCGCATTGGAAACACTTGCGGTATTGGGAGTGATAGAACTTTTCCGTATAACAACCGCTATCGTTTGACTACAGTATTCTGCACAAACTTTGGTCGGTTGGTTTAGCCAATTATTTGGCTGACAATGCAATTATAACTTAGTAGTTTACAGATAGGGACGGATATAACTTTCTTGTCTTTAATAATTCACTACGATGGTCAATCTGCATGCTAAGCGTGTCGATTACCACCTTATTTGAGGTGGCCTATATTTTACGTGCTTCTGATTTTTTTAAACACTGAATATTGGCTTACGTGGCTTCTCATAAATATATTATTTTTATCTCGAACATTTCTGTCAAATTATTAAATATATTATTTAGTCTGAACAGTAAAAATAAAAATAAGAGTTGTGTCTATTAAAGTGATTATTAATAACTGAATTCAAATTTTAAAAGTTACTTAGTTGTAACCTAATATCTATATCAGACTTGATCTTCAAAAAATTGGACAGTCATAGTAGAAATGAATAAATCTGCTAACTTTGATCATGCGATGAAATTTAAATTCAAAGTGGATACCTAGATCAGATAAAAAAGGTTTGATATACTTGCTGAATCGAATCCTAATGAAATGTGTAACTTCTAACACGGTGAATGTGTTTAAAATAAATATATTTTCCAAAATATTGTGATTTTCCAACAATAAATATTGGTAAAAGATTACTCCTGTAGAAGCATTGGTCCTTTTACTAATTATAAATACGTAGCAACGTCTATTTAAACCTAAGCCTAGACTTGCCTAAAGTATAGTAATATATATTTATAATGAGACATTTTGTTTATAAGAGTTTCATTGTGACAAACAACGTAGATTGATGAGCAGTAATAAATGATTGAATGGTATAGAATGGAGTAAAGGTTATAGAACTGAAGTGGAATAAAATTCAAAATAGATCGTGAGAACGAACGACACTTGATTTTCGATGAATGTAAAATGGTCACGCACTTAATAATGTAGTAGTATAAAAAACAAATTATTAGTCTTGTCACGTCGTAAAGTGGTGTCGCCTGTTTATATCGGCTAACGAAAGAATCCTGTTGTAGGTCGGCGGTTCTAGCTGGGTGATTAAATAGGTAGACGTCTGCAGCTCTTAACATGCTGAAGAGGGATGCTTCGAACTGCAGGCTAACGTTAAGTCGAAACAGCCTAAGAGTTTATTAGAGGTACGTGGACGATGCAGGCCGTACCTATATCAAACATTCAAAGTAAGCCAACCAAAGTTCTTGCATGCAGAAAACAAATCGTTCAGTATATTTGCTTAGCACCGGTGCAGAAGGTATACAAAAGAAAACTATAGGTAATAGAATTGGATGATTTTGCTCTCGCGTTACCAATATTATCATTGATGGTTTGCTCGCTATTATTCGGTTCACTGGCTGCAGTAGAGAACCTATACACCACCGCTATATTGTATATGCCATCGCTAGGTTGCATATATACTTTGCTAGTAAGTGGTAAGATGGTACTCCACACACAAAAAAGTGCTGTTGGACCTAGGCCTGTCCTAAGCACTTTCGCAAAATAATCAATTGTTCCTAAAAATCATCTGCTTATGTAGGTATACCTAATTTTTTCATCAATAAAACAAAAATTCAAATACCTAATATCTCAAAAATACCTTGATGTAAAGTCACGTATAATACCGTCTTTAGAACGAGCTAAGATTCCTCACGAATATAATAATAAGATATTTATAGACATGGCTGTTAGTAGTTAAGCGATGCCATTCGCATAGCTGAGAATGTTGGCACAGGACGGCTGCGGTCAGCCCTAACTCCGCAGCAATTTTACAAGTGGTTGTTACGGTGTTATCCTCAGAATGTTGGACTGTGTATCCTATAATTAATAATCCTCGGAATACTTCAGTGTTACAAAATATTATTATTCAATCTCTATCAACTGCGTAACTGTATCGTATGACAGACCCCTCACAAGTTGGACCGATGTCCTGATAAGGGTGGCGAGTGAGTGGTAGATGAAGACGGTTCATGGTCTTTTGAATAGCAAAACTTGGAGGAGACTGAGGGACTGACTGATGGACGATTCCAGTAACAGACCGATTTGATGATGATAATAATGTATCGTATAATATTTTACATTTTTATGATCAAAATACATGCACTACAATGCACATACGTGTTTAATTTTATACAGCTTATTATAATAAAAGAATACGTGCGTAATACGAAGCAAAAACCAAATAACATAAGAAATACCTCATCATAATCCGTAACACTTACATAAATAACAGTAATTTATTTAAGAATAACAGGTGTTCACTACACCTGAACATTACTGCCATCATTCATACATTACACGCCAGATATATTACTTCAAAAGAAAAATTCCAACAAACGTTATATGAAAACTTGTTGGGACAAAAAGTAAGCAAAACAGTGTCCAAGTGTGTACTTGTAGGGAGAAAGAAGCTAGGTCATTAATGCACCCTTACGGCACCCCAACATTCAGATAAGTAAGTAAAACAACTTTATTTGATGTTCGCGTCAGTGGCCGACGCGTCATGACACTGGGGGCTGACACGAGACGTGATAAAATACCTCGGGTACTTACACAAAATTATGGAATCCCGTATTTGCGTGCTAGACATCGTATGTTTTTTTCTTCTTAGGGGAATCTATGAGATTTGACTTGCATCACCTTTGATGTAAAGTTTATGAAGTCTAATAAAATTTAAATTCATTTTATTATGTAGGTAATTCTGTAATGCACTTTAGTTAAATGTGTTTTTGTTTTACACTTACATCTTAGCTTTTTTTTTTCCTTCTTATAAAGTTTAGAAGATTATTTAGTAGTAGACAGATGACATTACTATACGCTACTGCCGTTAGTTAAGTGTTTTTTAGGACACCCATCGATAGAGACCGTGAGAGCTTTGAGAGTTGACCGTGTGGAAAATAAATTTATCCTATTTCTTAAAGGTGACTATGGATAGGGGAACAGGTAAAGGCAGACAATGTGACCTGTGTACTAAGTACAGCTACCTTTGTGGTTGCTATGATAAACCCCTTTGTTTCGGAAACCTTTGTGTCACAGTAAACTTTATATATATATATATTTTATACCGGATTTTACATGATAAAAATATCACTGTATTACATCATCAATCCACCCATGAAGTATATAGCAGTAGGTTAGAGACCTACGTCTTTAAGCTGATGATAGTGATAATGACAAAAACGTTCTTACAGGTAAGTAACATTTTAATGCAGACTCTAAGGTACTAGGTACTCTAAGGTACCTCTTAACATTCTAAACTGACAGACTATTTTCTGACTAAAAGTAGAATGGTTTTAACAAAAGAACTCAACTAGACTTCAACTTAAAACACTTCACAAATATTAATTACCAACATATTGTATGTACTTTTCAAATACAACCGTTTCTGTACATTACGAGAAATATGAACAACAATAAAGATCTCTCTTACTCCAGCAAATGGATCGCTAGCTCGATAGCCTATTTCCATACAAACCGAAACGCTCTGCATAGAGACAATAGTTCTTAAAGCGGCACTCACTTAAAACGTTCCATTTAGCTCCACAAAGGAACTTTTACGATTGCACTTTCTACATTATGGGTTTGTGACTTGTCATTTAATAAATTCTTTAAAGTTAGAAAGAGTGAACATTGTCATGAAAGTGAGTGACTTTAAAACGATGCATGTCAATGTAAAACTGTAACTACTGTTGTCGACCATTTCTGTGAACTAGGTTACGACAAGTCGGTAAAAACATTAAGTGTTGCCGAGACAGAATAGTTAGATACAAACTAGGACATTACTGACTTACAGTAAAGAAACATAATCGTAAGAAAACCTGAATTTATAAAAAAGGTATGTCTAATATCACCGATATTCCTTGAACAAGCGTCCTTAGTATCGAGTTACTAATTTATCATGATATGAGTTACTCAAATTCTGAACCCTATTACCATCTACTCGTATATATAACACAAATATTATTGCAAACAACGAAACTCCTCGAAACGAAAGCCCTCGATATGCCTATACTAAACTTTGATAATACAATAGTCAGTCGTAAACGATATTTATGACCTACAATTCAAATAATAAAAAATGTTTCAATCTAACTTTGCATGTAAACTGTCAGCACAATCTAAAGCTCATCTGAAAAACGTCAAAAAAAGCGAGGAAACGTTTTGAATGCACGATTGGAATAGACACATGAATTACATAATTTACACGCGGATGTCAGTGTAGCGTCCCAATCACTTTTCAACAAGGGCCACCGCGTGCGGCCGCCAGATGGCGCTCCGAAATCCGCGGTAATCCCGAATTTATTATCTGTTTGCAACCATTTGCCGTTGCGATGCAATCCGACGAATGCCACGGCGGCGGCGCGGAATGAATGTGAGCGAATTCGTACCGATACTGCATTGAATAGCGGTTAAAATCCCACAGAATATAGAACAAGATACCAAAATATTTGGTCTAGGGAAATTGCAACGCCGTTTAAACCCAAATTGAGCACATTTTTGCCGTTTTATCGTCACCGAACAGAGATCAAAGTGATATCTTAAAACTCAGTTTCTCTGAATAAAAAGTGATTTTACATAGACTACAATAACTTATTTCCTTCAAAAAAAATGTAATGAATACACAAACATTTTTATTTTATATCTTTGCTCTTTAGCCGTTCGATATTTTATTTGATAGTGACAAAATAATATAATGCAACATATTTATAATGTAATAAATTTATTCAAATTATACGCCTTTGTCTATTCAATATTTGTATTTATATTTTGTATTTGTACCTATACTGAATAAATTAATAGTGCGACTATCTATCAGCATAAACTTTTACAGATCGATATCAGCGAAAACTTCTTTAAATTGTTTAATTAATTTAATTGTACTAAAACCATCCCTAACCTGTCATTTATTAGTAACCTTCAACGGTATATATGCCAAGTGAGGTTTTAATGACCTGCATTGGGCCTGACGCAGATGTGGCTGCAAATCCGCGGTAAGCCAGGACTTAGTTCACACTGTTCATGTAATCACGCCGGTTGAATTATCGTTTGTTTTAAATACAATTGTTGCATGTTGTAATACGGCTTTAGACAATCTCTGTAAGCGATGTATGAATATCATTGTTTACTATGGCCTACATTCAGCGGTAGTACATTTAATTTTAAAGCTTTTTGCAGAATTATCATTACTACACAGTTTTACTATATAAAATGAATACTATTAAAATGGATTACATAGCGTACTGAATACACAGCTGAAGCTCCTAAGGGTTTTCTTTTAGGATATTGTTGCCACATGGTGCTGCTGTCGCTTATCATTAAGTCTTTAGTTTATTTTTAAGTGCGCGTCGAACAAACTCCCAGAGGCATTGCGTTATTTGAATAATAGGGATACTTACCGAGCGGTAGTGCTACATCTTCAACACTTTAAATACAGTGGGCGTTTAGTAATTTGACGAAGATAAAAAATAAATGAAGTGTGGACAGTATTTTAATAATGATTCTAATTAAAAATAGTGTTGTAAATTAGCTTTATGATAAACGCTCATGCCTTCCGTGATTTAAAAGTAGTTGTTGCTCTGCGGTATACCTTAAAGCTGCTATTACTATTCTTATCTGGCAGTATAGAGCACCGAATACTAAGAATCAAAGTGAAATACTGGATGTTAGGTTAAGTTACGGTCACCATTTATGAATTTGTTACGAAAAGGGTTTGCTAGCTCGAAGAGATCTTTCCACGGGATATTCTAGGGCTTTATTTGAAATTAAAATAAATCAACTAAAATAACTAAACTTAGTCCAATTTTAAACTTTCTCGAGAAACAGAAATAGTGTGTACTTCATCGCGAAGGCGCAACATAAGTCAGTTTCAAAGGAAGGTTTGATTTAGGGGGCGTACTGGTACCCACATTATCTGGCATTCCCTTAGTCGCTTCTCATAACACCCACGTTAGATGACACAATAATTTGATAGATTCACATTCTAGAGCGGAGACTACACCTAATTAACTACATAATATTTCTATTCCACGTGCTTTAAATATTTGAGGTCCCATTAATCATAGAACATACCTATATAAATGTAAGGGGTACCTATTATATAAAGCATTTATAAAGGGACAACAAATATAAGGGAAGATACCGGTGTATACGGCAATAAATCTAATTGTGTACAAGGAATGATTTATATAGCTACTTTTGAAATGTCTTCTACTAAAAGCCAATACGTCCCTGAAGATAAATAGTGACGTAGTGCTCCTAAAATCAGTCTGACGCTGTACGCGTACATTAAATTATATTTGTAGAAAGTCTTTGTGAAATTCGATGAACAACATTACTTTTTTGTTTAGACTAAGCTTTCAAATCATTAAAACTTGGTTGAATCAAAGAGGAAACTTTTAACCTGAATAAAGACCACAGAAACGTTTACGAAACCAAGAAAAAGGCTATTGATGTTAAAGTAAAGACACGAAAAACGATGTCGGTCTATGCAGGCCCTAGGAATAACTCACTAGTTTTGAGAGCAAAATGTTGATAATTTATTTTTCTAATGGCACATGAGCAAGCGAACGGTATTTAAGATAATCCTCTCCTCTCTCACCTTAGAAGCGATGGAAGCGCAATTCTATTGATAGGTCTTCTAGCTCGGTAGTACCTATTGTGTTCTTTTTAGTGGTTTCTAAACAAATCACATTGGCATTTAAAGAGATTGTACGTTTTGAGCGAGACAACAATATTTGTATTATTGTTCTTCAACCTTTAGATGACTCTGTAGCAAAAGTAATGAAATATCGCCTGTTTTTAGTTTATAATATACGTATTTGATTAAAATTTTACATGATTAATATTAGGAGATTGAATTATAACTTTTTGTTTTTCTTAGAACAAAGATGAGGTTAGATGTATAGAATCTGTGTGAACAAATATTAATTTATGTTTCAAGTTAGTCATTAAAAACAAGATAAACCAAAACTGTTTCGAATGTTTTCATATTTCGAAATTTATTGGAAGCGGTGGACTATTTAAAATTTTTAATCAACTGTTATTTACGTTCGGTTATTATCTTTATTAAAATATCGGCATGGCGTTATAGATGCGATGCATCTGCTCTTCTCTTATACCCGATATTACCTACCTGCAGAGATGCAGTAATCCAACACCTGAGACCGTCCTGGGATTAAAACGAAGCGGCATGAACTTTGTTGCCACAAATACGTAGTGACTGCATACTAAATTGGTTTCAGTAAAATTGTTATAATACTGATTCTCAAAGTCAAAACAACTTATTCAGTTAGAAATCATACTAGCGATCTTTAACTTCGCACGTACTAATACATATGTTTACGTTATAATTATAATTTTTTGAAAATCTCGGCATTTCTTTACTACAATATGTCTGTATCTATATATTATTATATAAAAGCGAAAGGTCACTCAGTCACTCATCATGAAATCTCATAAACTACAAGTCTGAAATTATGCATAGGGGTTCCTTTTAGTACCTACATAAATTTTAATTTGTAACTAGTGGTAACAACAATCTTATCCATTCTACAATCCTGTTATATTGTCATTAAGTTATTATAATTATTACATAGGTGCTCACTAAGACGGAATTTTGCAAAGTTCGTCCATTAAGGAGATAAAAAGGGGTGGCAAAGTTTGTATGAAACTTCTATAGTTTTTCCAAATAACTAGAAAATATTTATTTAAAGAAATTAAAATTCAGTTAGTTCGTTTTTTAAACAGCCCTTACAAAGGGGTGAAATAGGGGATGTAAGTTTGAATGGAAAATCTTTTATTTTTAAAACTATCGACTCCAAACTCAGATAATCATACTCTTTACTAATAGTAGTTAGGCACCATTCCTTATATTTAAAAACTACTGTTATTAAGTTGGAAAATAGAAGTCGCAAGTATGTGTGAAATTTTATTACAGGCATACATAATATGAATTTTCACGCGAATATAGTAGCGCGTAAAGCTAGTATATACATAAAGATGTACCTACCAACTCGTAAGCGGTGACACAGACAGAAAAAAACATTGACTTTTCCTTAAACAATTTGAAAAAAAAAATTGATATCTATGAACACATAATAATATATCAACCAGAGACGACTTTACTGCACAAAATCCTTCTCTAATTAAGGATGCACATGCATATTGACAATCGCAGTAGCGGCAATTTATCACAGTACTCTGCCACCTATTCTTTTTGGACGATGCTGATTTTTCTCCGTCTTTTTATGTGATGGTTTGTCCGTCATCATTCGGCTGACTAATTGTGATTGTAGAAGATATTATCATCGCTAGGTTTTATACACTTTACTATTGCTAGCTCAACATTGGAAACTAGAATAAAATAATTTACCTTCGATCTAGTTCGATGACCAAAATTGATCTATAATATAAAATGAATTAGGTGTGAAAACTGCTTACATATTTTCCTAAACTAAAGAAGGGATGAGCATTGTTCACCACGCTTGCTTAAGACTGACTTGCGACTACAGTTTTTTTTGTATTGTGTACATTTCAGGTTTCCTAAAGATGTTTTCCTTAACCGTAAGTTGGAAAGTCCAAGGTTAAAGACTATGAAAAAGTCACACTGGCACTTGTCCAGTTTCAAACTTACGTCGTGAATTGGAGGTCGTTAGGTCATCACGGCTATTAACCAAGAATATTTATACCTACAATGTAAATCTGCGATAAATTAATGTATGTAATGTATTCATATATGCTAATGAATGCACCTTAAAAAATGTTCAATAAAGTTTGATCGTAAAGAAATTTAAGTGCAAACATGTCAGGAATATCAAAAATTGTATGAAAATAAAGTATGAAAGCGTTTGATTTTTGCTCGATCATGTTTTGTTATTATAGCTAGCATTGTACTCCTTCAGTACTATTAAGTTGTCGACTGAATTTAAATAGGTTGCTGAACAAGGCATCGATTTTCCAACAAGGTTGAATGTCACGGTCGCAATATTTACTCAATGCCACTTAACTACTTGTTTTCATATAATTTCAGTAAAGCATAAATTATACCCCTTACTGTTAATTCATTGTCATGAATAATACTAAGCCTGAAAACTTTTTTAGAAATATAGAAAACGGTTGAAGTAAGTAATGTTTTAATTGAAATAAACCATAACAACGAATAAAAAAAATTAAACGATGGCAGTTCGAATAAAAATAAGGTTTTATTAGACGGCGTAATTATAATGTATACCTTTTTACAATTTTTACTCAATTAGTTATCTACCGATTTATTTGGCAGTACCTAATGTCTTGCGTAAACTTAATATCAATTAAACACTGTCGCCGTTTATTTGGTATTTAGCAATGCTACGTGTTGCGTTCACATACTTTTATCAGATTTTGCTGTCCAAATACCTACACATTTTGTTATAATGAATACAGGGGGCTTACTCCGAAAATCGAACGTCGAACTTTCGACTGACGGATCGTACACCTACCTACCACGAAATGTTTCGAATCCGAAGATCGAATCGAAGATCGCGAATTGACGTTTTGGCTTTCGTTGACGCTACTCCGAAATGATTTTTGACGTGTACCTATCGTTGTTTGACAATACTTTGATCGTGAATTTAACCTCTAATTTTACGATAACAACTTAGCTTTCGTTTCACTATCGTAAAAAGATTTTGCGTTTAATTTTATGAACGAAAATGGCACGTTTTGGCTCTATGAGGAGGTTTTAGACGAAGAAAGACAAGAGCGCTGTCGGAGGCGTGTATTTAATTACCTACATATATGTGTTTGTTTCAGATAACTTGTGTTGGGATTTTTTTTTATTTTTTTAATAATAAACACTTTTTTACATATATACATACATTTATAAATAAGTTTATTTAAGGTTAATTTATGAAGCTGGCCGAAGATGACTACCAGCACTTCTTTCTTCTCCTCCTCGAGGCGAATCACTCAATTACGGAGGTTTGGTTGCGCAGCACGCAAACGTCGTCGAATTCGCCTCAAGGCTGTTAAATTAAAATAGAAAATTAGAGACACAAATTAGAAACACAATTAGGGACAGCACTTAATTTATTTTAGCCATCCTATACATAATTATATGTTAATATATAAGCCTATGATGGTTGAGAGCCTTCTGCTCACCGACAGTCCGCGTAAGGTTGTGAAAGCCATCAGAGGCTAACAACCCACACCACACAACAAAAAAATAAGCCTAGAACCATTGCTGTACAAAAGCCTGTTACAAATTAGGGTAAGACAGTGATTGGAATTAGATCAATACATTTTTGTAAATCCGCACTATATTTTTCAACAGAGATCTCTAAACTTTCTATATGTAATTAAATATTTTAAACTCACACAATTTTTACACATAACTATATTTATAAAACGGGTCTACTCGTGTTAGAGAATTATTATAAGGTATCCAGTAATCAGCAGGTGTGAGCGTCGCAGTTATGACAAAGTAGGCCAAGGTGAAGACGTCGTGAGTGTTGTGTGTCGTAGTACTGACTTTTTACAAAACAGTGTAACAACAGACAAAGTGAGGGTAGTTGCCGAATCCCGAGCTTCAAGGCGAAGACGACGCCTGGCTACATCAGTCAGCCCGTGACCATGGTCGGTGTAATTCGACCGAAACGTCGGGTAAAGAGGTATGACACCTTATAATAATTCTCTAACACGAGTAGACCCGTTTTATAAATATAGTTATTTCTATATGTAGTTGGAATAATATAAGTACTTACTTGCTATACTATCTTGAAGTAAAAGGTGAATATTAGTTAAGGAATATTATGAGAAATCATTAGTATAATAATACATACCTTATTCGACTGTTGCACCGTTTTAACAGCACCCCCAATGCTGTTTAACTGCGCAGTCAGGGATTCCAACAGTCTTTTTGCTGTTGCCTGCCCCTCTATGCTGTGTATGAGGCCACGGGCTAGGTCTGAATGCTCAGACATAAATTGTAATACAGCCTTCACTTATGTACCTGTGGCCGTCATTTTACTGTGAGAAAACGAAATTGCATTATTCAGAAAGTCGTAAAATTACAGATTGTTCATATCAAGAATACGAAACAAACTACAGAACAAATACATGACGAATATATTATACAAAAGATACAAGGGCTAATACAATAAAGATCTTTATACTTACGAAATGAAATTATATCCTTTTTTGAAATTTCTAAGACTTTAAACTTGTCCGCGAGCCGCGAATCCACGATTTTGAAATACTGCCACAGAATAATAAGAAAGCAACGATATAAGGTTTTTTTAATGTCATCACTTTAAAATAAGTCTCATTTTCAAGCAGATTAATTAGTTTTACGTATAAATTATTAGAATAATAACAAAACATTTAATTTAAGATACACCAATAGCTTTCTTATTAAAAAAACATAATATTATTGATTTGTCGGCTTTTTACCGGTTTTATATTTGCCTTTAATAAAAGACCCAATTTGACATTTAATAGTGTTTCAAACTGTTCATTCAATTGGTTGTCTATAGATTCGAAACGACAGCCGAACGCAATAGTCGTATCCGAAGTAACTTGGTAGTAGGGTAATTGTTCGACGTTCGGCTTTACTACGTTTCGATTCGAAACTTCGACGTTCGATTTTCGGAGTAGGCCTCATGTTAATTCCACGAACCTACGTCAGCGTGACAGAAACTCGGCGTAACATAGATAATAACAATAGGCATTTAAGATCCCGAGTCCGGGTCCACCTCAATATTTCTCAGTTTTATTCACATAATTTTCCACCTAAAAATGTTTGCTTGACTTGAATAGTAAAAAAATGTGTAACAAGGCTTTAAAAGGACCTCCTAAAGAAAACATGGAATATCTTTGACCTTCCAAATTTCAAAATTATTCCCACAAAAAAAAAGATGAAAAGAAAAATTGAATTACTATACCAAGTTTGAGATCTCTGTGATGTTTGTTTGTGGCAATAGAAAAAGTGAATGCATTAGATTTCCCACCCCTTAAAAAGGTGTCTCACATACAAAGGTGAAATTCCTGGACCCTCCGCTTGCACTACTCATGAATATTTTAGTGACGTTCTTGCGATACGAAAAGTGTATATGCTCTCAAGATAATATCGCGCGTTTTTGCGAACTGACGTACACATCCTGGATATGAGGTTTGAATACCTATTCAACGAAACCAAATAAGCCCTCCGCTTACGACTGCCAACGTATTTGTATATGAAAAGAATACTGAATAACGTTACAGTAAATGTACACGTACATGTTTTAGAGAGATTTTACTTTATTAACGTTACGTTTGTTGCATACAATAGAAATAATTGATAGAATTTGGTACTTAATTTAAATTAATAATATATATTGCATGTGAGTTTAGCAGCATATTAAATACCCCTAATTGTGCAGATTGTGTCGGATCATTCAGTAAACTTAAAAGATATTTCTGCCTACTAATTAATTATAATATTTATTTTACATAAACACTCACACTTTAATTAACATTAACATTATCTGAAAATTGTCACAGTGTCACAGATAGCTCGAGATAAGTCTCAGTCAGTTGAGTCTCGCACTACACCGTGCGATATAGAAGCAACGTGATGCAATGCCACCGAATAGATCCTTGATAAAACAAAATTTAGTTTAATGCCCGGCTATTTATCAATTTTTGCCCGACTGCCGAAGTCAAGTACGATAATATTTTTCGAGCGTGTTTTTGTAAGTATTTTATGTACCTATGTATTTATTTATGTATGTGGGTATGTGGGTATGTGGGTATGTACACACACTTTGGTTTTGGCACACTCTACCGCCAATGGCTTTATGAATTTTAACATGTGTTAACTGTACTCATAGTATGAGGTGTCATTAGATTCGTATTGATTGTGGGAGTGACATAGGGTACCTATATAACATTATAATGTAGGATCGTCGGCGTCGGTATGAAAAAAATTTGTTTTTTTTTTCTTTTAAGGCAAACGGTTTTATTATTTTTTTAAATATATTTTGCTTGTATTTTAAGTACCTAAGAAAAACATCATCAACATTCCAGTCATATGACATTAACTGCGATTTAAAGTAAAGAGCCGACGCAGTTTGTGTTAAGAGCTTGCAGTCGCCTTTATCAGTTCGTCTGCTCATCTTGTTAGTAGACGTTATTAGTATTACGCTTTCCAGTTCGTGGTCTCCATTCAAGAGATTTGATTTTAGCTAGAAGCCTTTCTACATATTCCAATACACTTAATCCCCGTATTTGCTAAAAGATTGTCTTGCAAAGTAACTTGAGCCTTAATAAGTGGGTTAACTATATCGGATTTTCATTCTTATGCAAATAATGTTAGCTACATACACATGTTCTACAGATATGTTCAAGGAAACTGTTCAAATATAGATAGGGTAAGGAGATATATGTAGTTACGTACTGTACAAGTACTCGTATCAAAGAGGTTTAGATACCATTTCTATTTACGGTTGTTTTTGCCACGTATAATTCGGTAGCGACGTGAACTTTTATAATTGTGCCTAAATATATACTGTAGGTGTAGATTAACCTTGTCTCCTTTTAATGACATTTTTATAAATAGAATTTCTCTCCAATACCTATACATAGAACGAGATACTCGCGTCTCCAAAAACTTTCTTCATTATATTTACTAAAAAATATCTCTGGCTGTGAAATAGACTCTTTACAAAAGTTTTAACCTTTCTCGAAAGTGCAAACATACTATTACCGATCACAAAACACAACCAAACTGCCAAATTAAATATTTATGGATCACTTCAATGTTTGTTTACGGTGGAAATCCACGACTAAATTAATTAAAGAGATCAATATCTTTTCTTATCTATACTTCTATACGATTATGTAAAGCGAACGAGTTTGTTTGTTTCTTTGAACGCGCTAATCCCTAAAATTATCAGTCGGTTTTGAATAATTCTGTCCGTGTAAGATAGCTCAGTTCTTGAGGAATGTTAAAGGCCAATATCACGCTTCTGGTGACGAGAGCAGAGCAGTAATCATCATTAATAACATTGTATATGGATCTTTCGCAAAGTCTATACAAAAAAATTGCTACTTTAGTCGGTCAGGATCAGACGTTATCCGTCTAATTCCTGCCAAATTTATCAGGTCTTCGGTCAACCTTGTGAGAGATTTACTTACGTTGCATCTTCAAATTTGTGGTTGTCACTCTAGAATTTATTTAATACTTAATTGGTTATAAATATTTCCATGTGAAAATACGGTATCAAGTTTAAAACTTTTGCCTTAATAAATCGTCTTAGCCATTAACGCTGATAAATGAATCGCGGTTTCTGTAAAACAGACTGTCAAAAAGCGGTGGTCAAACAAAATCGTATTTGGTAACATTTGATTAATATCTGTGTAGCTCAGTTTACACTAAACACGTGTAACACGTTTCAAAATTCAAAGTTGCAAATTTCTAAAGATAATAGTATATTGTTCTGTACTTGTGTGAATTATTTAATTTATGTACTAAACTAAGTTCTGCATTTGCTTTACTAAATACTTATTTTTTTTATACTGGATAATAAGTACAATAGACGACGCCGCGACGTTCGAACCAGAAAAACTCTATCTTGGTACTCATAACAAAATATGAGTTATTCCAGTCGGATGCTTGAGACCTAACAACAATGTAACGAATCTCTGTCTACCCCTACAGGGGCAAAAGGTCTGATTCTGTTATAATAAAAAAAGCTATTATTGTTGCTCTATCTATGTTAATGGACGGCAATAGTATAAGACTTGTAAACAACACCTAATAGGTTTTAAGCAAGCCTGATCTAGTTGCTATGACTTACTCATCAACTCGACCTCGAAAAATTCGTCCACGTAATCGAATTAGGAAGATTTATAGTACCGAAGTGTTTCTATACTGCATTAGTGCGATATACGACATCCATTTTTATAGAGCACGATTATGTGTTATAAAACTAAAGTAGCAAAGTACGTGGCTAACCGCTCATATTGCAAGATTACGTAGTACCTATATTTGGTCTCAAAGCGCATGTCAATTTTCTAAAATTAAACCTACAAACATACGAGCATGTATCAGGGATATCAACATTATAGATTATCAATTATCAACAATAATTATAGATTAAAAAATATAAAAATAATAGACTCGTCTTCGACTACCGTGCCTTCAGATTCCACAACATAACATAGCATCATGCTCTTTTGTTTCTCTTTTTTTAGGTTGAAAATATTTGCGTTTTATCAGCTAGGTAAGTAACATTCAGTGTAACACGATTTAAGGTGAACACAGACGCTTGCCGGCGAACGACCGGCCACGGTGGCGAAAATTGGGGAAGGCCTATGTCCAGCTGTGAACGTCTTTTGGCTGATATGATGAGACGACACTTGCGCACGCACTGCAAGTCGCCGTATTCGAATTCTTTATTAAGTTCTGTGCAACCTAACACACCTACCCGCACCGCAGTCGTCGCAGTGCCAGTACAAAAAAGCAACTGCGGTGTGTGCGGTGCGGCTGGATCTACGTTCACCTTTACTCCACAGTAGGTATAAGCTTATGGTGTAAAATTAACTAACACTAACCGGATAGCATTTAAGCCTAAAGAACGGGCTCTACTCTTCGAGAATTTGTTGGAATTATCACGTTAATTGTCTTAATTTCGTATATATTTAGTCTATGTAGTAGTATTTATTTATATATATG
This sequence comes from Parascotia fuliginaria, assembly GCA_963082885.1. Classification (NCBI taxonomy): domain Eukaryota; kingdom Metazoa; phylum Arthropoda; class Insecta; order Lepidoptera; family Erebidae; genus Parascotia; species Parascotia fuliginaria. The sequence goes on from OY720172.1 coordinate 15,881,990, forward strand.
TTATATTATGTATATAATTTTATTTATTATAATATTTTTGTGTGGTTTTACAACCTTTACATTTCTTTTTAACATAATTTCTTATCATGATTTTTGTACTGCACCTACTTCGTTATTTCGATTTCGATTTCTTATTGAAATCTAATAATTTAATTAAATAAATAAAAAAAGCTAAAAAGTGTTTGGCCAACAGCATTTAATCTTCGTTTGTAATACTTCATACTAAGCCTAGTAAGTTAGCTTTTGCTAACTGCGTTCTTGTTTAGAATCCATTACAGCATGTTTTACCGAGGTAGTTGCACCAGAAATAGTATTTATAATATTTGAATTGAAGATTTGTGTCTTAATAATATTCATATTTTTAATAATAAATAGAGATTTCCGGATTTGTCATCAAATATAAGAAAATTATAAATAAAATACATCCTAATTAAGAGAGATAAGCTTGGCAAACATTGACTGAGGTCGATGATTATCAGACATTGTCAATTACATTAATAACTAAATTAATACTTAGATTAATTACATTTTAGAAAGTTTTACATATATTTATAACCTACTTGTTATATTTTTAAAATTCCTTCTCATCCAGACGACCTTTAATACAAAGTTTGTCGATTAATTTTAATTTCAGTACGTACTTAGTTTTCTATCGCGCACAGAACACACATGCCGTAGTCCGTAATTAATTAACTACACAAACAGCCTTAGTCGGTCTTTGTAAAAAAATTTAACGTACCCAGCTTAATTTGATTGCAAGGTGCGACTACTAATAAACTTAACTAAGGTATCTACATAATTATGATGCCTTTACGAAATTTTACTTGTACTTTGAACACCACGCTCAGCGGAAAATTTTGCAGCAATGGACATAGAAGACAAACACAGCAATGGACATAGAAGACATAGAAATGAACATACTCCAAGAAAGTATTATACCTGTGTTGGATTAACAACACAACCAGTAAGTATTACGGCCTCCGTCAAAAAACTATGTTGCTACTAAAAAGTAGATGTTTCAGTGCTTTGATGAGAAACTCTAAAAGTAGCTGAAAAGAATCTGGTTATGATGACCATGAATGCCATTTACTACAATCAGCAAGGTCAATAAAAAGCTACTATTATTTAAAATCTATAGGTATCTACTACTATATAAAGCGGAAGAGTTTGTTTGTTTGTTTGAACACAATAATCTCAGGATTTGAATAATAAAAATATCGGTCGGATTTGAATAACTCTTTTCCAGTTCTAGAGAAAAGCTAGGTAACATCACGCTATTGGCGACGGGAGCAGAGCAGAGCCCCCTAGCCCCCGCTCCCCTAGATCCTCCACTGCTGCCAGCTTACCTTTTTAACTGCTTTACCCTGCCCAAAGATGTAACTAAACGCGGGTGTAACTGCGCTGCGGGAAGTTAGTATTTATGTATAAAGATACGTGGAAGTAAATAAATGTTACCAACATGCAAGAGTTTTAGTCTGATTTACATATAGAATAAAAACTAATTATTTATTTACATCAAAGTGAAAGAACAGCATAACGATCACACACGTTAATTTAGTTCACTATAGGGGCCTGTTTAATTATTCATCTCATTAGAGAAGTTCTAGCGCTCCTTTATATGTAGTTGGATCGGGTGCACCGTCGATAGCCTAGTTTCCAGCAAACTCGGAAGTTTGAGAATATGTGTCGTGCCGAACTTTATGTCTTCCAATTAAGAGTCAAAGATAATATATTCTGAGAATTGGAAGTACGCATTGTTCTTGTTTATTGTCTAGAGAGTAGGTATTTGTTAGGTCTGTGAATTAATCGAAACCTAATTGGCTTGAAGCTTGCCGAGCGTGTGCCTTTGAAAGTTCATGAATATGATAAAATCGTTGTTAGTAATGATATCGATGTTAGTGTCGTATTTTATTATATGTTGAAAATGTTCGCGTATATATATCTATAACTTTTACAGTTTAAAGCAATAGAAAGAACGGAACGCACTTTCTTTATAATTTTAGTTACTTAAAATACCTAAGATATAAATTTTGATTGATTGAGCACCCGACTTACATGGGATGGTGTCCTAAGTACACCTCTAGTGTCGCTCTAAAAATTGCTACTCAAAATGCAGCTCCTAAATGACACATACTGAGAACAAAACAAAAACAGATATTAAAATGCGTGACTAATGGCCGATATTCGAAAAATAAAAGGCATTAATATCTATTACTTCTTAAAACCAAAGACGTTCAAATAGATCAACCTAGAACGTGATCTTAAGACGCCAGAGTCTCTATGATGGGTCTGTACGCACATTGTCCTCAGGAATACAATAGCAAAGCAAATGTTGATAAACAATTGACTGGATAAGACTGTTCCTTATAACACTCGAACTGTTAGGGGAACACATTAGTCTTCAGACATGAGAACAGTTATTTGTAAAACTTTTTTATGCCTTCTTATAACGTGATATGATGATGACTTTATCCAAATTTCGAATTATATTTATTTTGCATTAAGTACAAATTGAATCAAATAAATAAAAAACTAGTTCTAATACATATAACCAGATAAGCTCTAAACCTTTATATTCGTTATCTTAAAATGCAAATACCTAGATCACAATGAAAACATCACGTGTTCTATGCAACCTTCAATCAATTTAAGCGGCGGCGGCGGCGTCAGAGTTCAGGCGGGCATAACATATCGTCCGTCGGGGACAGACAGACGGACGAATGGACGGTAGTAGCGTGACGAGGGGAACGTCACGAACATAACAGTCAATTCTGTTTATAGCACTTCATTTATTGTATCTATAATGTCGTGACGTGTTGACTTATTGTTCTGTAACTAAATAGGAAAATTATAATATTAAAGTGCTTATGAAGTCATGACATATTATTAAGTTAATTTGACTCCTTGATGAGACGTAAATACTGACCAATAGCATTAATATTTCCAAATAAAACTAGATAATTTTATTTAACCTTTAATGTTAATTATTAGAAGAAAATATACAGTTTAATTAATTATCGTGTCCCTTTAGTTTGCATGAGAATGCATAACAAAACTTAAATGGGCATGCAACGGAAGCTTCTTGCTTTGCATTCCTAATTATTTTTGTTCAGACCAAAAATTTATTAGCGCATAAATTGAGAAGAAGCAAAATTTTATATTTAAGAAGCACAATAAATTAAACCCTTTCAAAGATCTTTTGTATTATTATCTACAATAAAAGGATTTATCGAATGTGCTATAATTACAGTCAAAGCAGCCTTGTCGTAGTCGCACAAAAGGAGCTACTCGGAACATTAATCTTAGAACATTGAAGAGTGCACTGTTCAAGCCTTTGCATACTTCACGAAATCATAAACCAATGTAGCGTGAAACAGGGGAAGGAGTCGACAGGTCGTCGGGACAAAAGCAAACAAGTTCAATATTGTAGAAAGAACAATAGGGCTGCAAAGTGACAAATGATGTGCAGGTGTCACGGGCGTGTTATCGGCACGCCGCAGCCGCACACGTCGTGATTGCGAATACACGTTCTCTATGATTAAACGTATACAGCTAAAACTTACGTGTGTTCCAATTTAATACAAAATTTTGTTAGCTTCAATCAGAGTAAACCAAAATATCTAACAAGACACGTGTGACAAACTATGGCGGGTGTCAGAACATATTATTGGAAACCTGCAGGTGTGCTCCTGTTAGTGATGTGACGTGATTAAAGAAAAATACGGCTAAAATTTTCACCGTCAAAAATGCTAAATCCGTCGATATTTTCACGTATTCCCAAAAATTGCGGTGCGTGGCTTTTGCTGTTAAAAAAGTGTCAGATTACGTAAAACAACAAAAACTCTGAGCTCTGATATACAAAAATTAAATCATCATCTCGTGGCCTTTTTGTAAGCGGCAGAAAGCCTTTGAATTTTGTTATTTTTAAAATGTGTTAACACACGAGTTATCAACGTTATAAGTAATGGAAGCCCATACAATCATATATGTCCAAAAAAATAGTTTTTTTTTTTATATTATAGCCTATCAAAGTGACTCCACCCCGCCTGATGGTAAGCAGTCAGTGGAATCCAGAAGTGGCGGCCACTATACTAAAAGCCATCGTCTTAAACTGCTGGTATGGTGGTCTCCACTATGGCGGCTGGGAATGGGGTTAGGGAAAGGGAATGAGGGAGGTGAGGATCTTTCCTCTTGGAAAGGGGGGAAATTAGGCCTCTGGCGCTCTCACTCACCGAACGAAACGCTGTAGTACGGATACTACTACTCTTAAGTCGACCTTCTCCGAGAGGGTAGTACTTCCCCGGACGATCCGGCCCATTCATGCTGAAATCAGCGTGGATCTACTACCGTAAAAAGTAAAAAAAAAATTATAATATTGTAACCGTATCAAAATATTTATAATATTGTGTATTTGTAGAACTAAATTCAGTTTATTGATATTTTAGTCTGTAGGCAGCGTTTTAGTAACATAATTTAGAGATATTTTCAGTATAAAAGTAGGAGAAATGTGTGAAATACAAATTAAAAATGCGCAGTCACCGATAATACACAGTTTGGTTTGATTTCAAGAAGAAAAAGAAGATTTGAAATCAAAATATTCTACTGTATCGCTGGAGACATCCAAAACTTGCAAATTTATCCGATGACTAGAACAAATGACATTATCAAAGGCTTGTAGTTCATGAATTAACTATTTTCTGAATTATAACATGTACCTACATACAATTTGTGAAAACCCATAAATCATTAACCACAGATCATCTCAAAAGTGTACAGATACCACAGTTTTGCGCACAGCCGCGGGCAACGTGACAAGTGTCATGCGGGTGACTTTCAGCGACAAGTTGCTTATCAGTACTGAACTGTACCGCTTCCTTGTTTGTGATATGTCTGTTATGAAAACAACAGTGACTTGTGAAGATATGGTGTAATTTATGATAATAATGTGATGTTATTATTTGGGTGTAGCACTAGATGCTGGTAACCGAAACCGTTACAACTAATACTATACCTACTTTTTCAATGTTGAACCTATTTAATTTAAACTAGTCGTTTGTTTATTTAGTTGAAGTATTGTTGTAATGCAAAACACTCTTTAATATCAGATATTAGTTGATCTGCTAATGTCTCTACACGTGGACAGTGGTGTCCCCCCAATAGTGAATACTCGAAATGAACATCACGAAAAAGAACACCAAACTTTACAAATATTAAATTTAAACTTTAGACTACAAATTAATAAAACTTGTGATATTGTGTATACTTAATATTCTTGATCTACAAATTTAATGAAGATAATAACTATTAAGTCATTAAGTTTGTTTTAGTACACGATCAACTTTCATTAGCATAATATTTCGCTTTTAATAGTTAGGTAGGTACTAGAAACTATTGTTCACACGGTGCATATTATATTAATAAAAGTGCTCATTATGTACTAAAGAAGGATCTTGCATTAACTTATGAAGGTATAGTTAATATCTGTAATGCCTGTTCTTACCTTCCTTTCCACATATCTAATATCTTTTATGTCTTAGACGATGCACTTCACAGTTGCGAAATAAAATATTAAAGTTACTCGTAAAACATCAAGGCAAAAATTGTGCTACAAAGGATGTTCTTGTACCTGACGTAGCTATTTTATTTTTGACACACATAAATTTTCTTGTGAAACAAATCACGTTTCTTCCCTGTTCTTATCAGTCTGTGGCGAGATAAAACTTTACAGACGTTTGTGTGCCACGTTTAGGATAAATTAAATTCCTTCTCGTTGAAGGAATAGTCAAATCGGCGCGCGGTGCACCGACACTGCTTCGAGAGAATTTTCTACATGTATTTTATCTACGTCTTGGTTGTATCTTGAGTAATATATTTTAGAAAAGGGAATAAAATTTGTTCATTTATTTATAAAAAAATATGGCTTCTATTTAATAGTCAGAGTATAGAACTATGATATCTGTTGTAGTGAATGACATAAGGCTACAAAAGGTCATATCAATCGTGACGACTATGGCGAATCTTTTCTTTTGGGATACCTATTTTCAGCTCCGGCTGAAGATGTGATGGATGAAAAAGCTTACTCTAAAAGAATTAGGTACTTGAATATAGATAACGCATATATGCATGTACAGATTAAGTATAGATTAAGAGTATGCAATATGTATAGATTAAGAGTAATAAAAAAACGTAAAAAATGCCTAAAGCATTCTCTAACAAGAGAGCCTCAGGCATTTCTTTTCTTAGTATGCCTTTTCGATTGATGCAGAAATGACAAAAAAGAATATTAGTGTTGAATTTACACCAAACCGTAGATGCTTTACGTTTCTTACATTATCTTCTACTATTGACCATTAGTAATCCCGACATTTTCACCACAAGCAGTTCTAAACCACTTGAATCTAGCGCGTGGCTTTGGCTAAACGTCAGTTCATTTAGTGGAACGCTGAAACACGGTCGAGTATCGCTCTAATGAAATATACCAAAATAGCGCTTGATTAATATTCATGTTATTTAAAAAAGGTAAAAGCATTTTGACCCCAAAACTCTAATGGTTTAATATTAGAGTCGTGGTTAATTGAATAGAAAATCTGAATAATGTTGTCAAAAAACTCAGCTACGTAGGTCTCATGAATACACCATCTCTTCCTATGAATGAAGCAACTAAAGAAATACATACGTGTAAAATGTATCTAATGTTCTTGAAGTTACTTATTTCTAGCTTTTGTAGTAGTAGTGTGGGGACTATTGTATTATGGCAAGTTTTGAAACGGTTTTAACAAATGTAGTGTTAAACGCAACTACGTAAAAAAAAAACAAAAATGTAAATTGAAGTTGTAATTCGAAAGTCAAGAGCGTTGGCTTCCGTTTATCATTTCAATCGATCTCGCACAATTTTTTACATACTTTAAGTATATTTTACACATGTCAAATAGATGTTTAATATTGGCTTTCTAACTCTTCTAAATAAAGCGAATACAACTGTCACGTCTATAATCCCCGAAGGGCTTACTGAGAGATGTAGTTTCGTTATATTGACAGTTTGTCTGTGAAACAGTAAGAATAACAAACGACAAGCTGATATTGATATTGGTTATTTTAAAATATATCAACAAAGTAATATGTATATAAATATTTAGTCTAACAAGAATCAAAATCATATATACAGAGTCTCTTTGCATCCACTTTGTTTAGTAAATTTTATAGTTATTTTGAATCTAAGACTATTTTGTGGTAATTAAAGTTAATTAGTATGCTTATAACTAGCTACCATATCGTTGCATTACTATAAACTCATTTACGTAAACAGCTATACTAAATGAAACCAAAATAAATCATAAAGTAAATTGTTTTCACATTTCTGAGAAAAAGTCGGTTGCAGCTATTTCTATTAACCGGAGCGTATAACAGGGTTGACATTGCTACGAACTAGAGTAATACTAGAATAAGAAAACATGTCCCACTTCCATATTTCTACTTAGCTTTTTAAAAAAAGTTGTTTAACAAAGTTTCAGATGTAGATAGCGCATAATCTATACTTTTATTATAAAGCGGAAGAGTTTGTTTGTTTTAACACGCTAGTCTCTGTAACTACTAGTCGGATTTGAACATTTATTTTTGTGTATGATAGCCCAGTACTTGAGCAAGCTACAGGCGTCAGGAGCAGAACAGTAAGTAAAGATGCGTGTAAAACCGCGCCGCGAAATGATATATGTAATAAAGGTTGTCGGCTTTGGCATAAATAAAAGAGAGGAACGAAAAACTATACTAATATTAATGGCTAAAGCTCAACAAAACGCCAAAGTTAACATTGATTGAATTTGTATTTTCATGATTTTTTTGAAATTTATACATACCAATGTAAAAGTCTAACTAAATATATCTTTCATTTAAATTTTATCAGTAATATGCTAAAATTGAAATAATAGGCTAAAATGAAACGGTAACTATAATACTCAGTAATCCCTTAACGGTCATAAAGTCCGTAACAAAACGTAAATATTATTCACATGTCATTGTACCACATACTATATCAAGTGGTGACTGAAACAACAGTTTAGCGATATCTGTGACAGCCACTCGTTTTGTTATATTTAAGCCTTTTTTATACAGCATGACATATATCACGTAACATGTTGCGTGTAACACAGCGTTGTAGTTTAGCGCGTTTATAAAGAGGATGATACACCGAGTAACACGTTGCTAGTACTATTATGATTCAGCGTGTCGCAGAGTAATGGTGGTACATTTACTAGTAATGTGAACGTTTTCAACTCATTATGTTTACAATAACAAATTACATTACCGTGACACTGTTGTTAAATTAGAAGAACCTCATTTCAGTTATAAATAGTGAACTACATAACCATTAAGGACTAAATTTCAAATCATATTTTCTAAATGTATACTATTGTTGTCACACGAATAGGTAGCATTAATTTAATGAGATTTTTTATTACTTAAATCTAAAATTTCACTTACTAAATGTATCTTTTGTATGAAGTATATTAAATCTGTTAAATATTTATTTGGTCTTAAGCAATATTCTGCTCAATGGTGTATAAATAGTAAATGCTTGAAGATGATTATTAACGCTATACAATGTATAGGTAGAGCAATTAGGTGTGATTTGTTTTAAATGCATGTTGCAATGCATTAATGTTCTCTAATAAATTTACGCCTTTACAATACTATAGTATATTAATGCTGGATGTGTATTTAACTATGTGAAGGTGCAAGATAATGTGGTTGTTTTTCGTACATTTTGTAGGTATGATTTTTGCGCAGTGTTAGGATAACACTGCCTGCATTTTCTCAAAAAGATAGAGAGATATTTCTCACACAAATTTCAAAGCTAGTATAGACTAACTCTTTCAAACATTTAAAATATAATAATATATGTAAGATGTTACCTGCATTCATGGATCATGTCAGAGAAAATAAATATTTTTTATTACTTCGTTTATTAAAACAGCTACATTCTTATTTGATCGCGTCCCTTTCTATGTTACCATAAATTGTAACGCATACCAAATTGTAATTATCTAGTGATTAAAAAGAGCGGTTTGAGTTTCTGGCCAGTTGTTTCCGAACCTTTACCCGTGCAAGCGAATTAGCCGTAGGCAAATTGGCAATTATCTTTTGGTTTATGACGTTTATAAGTATGATGCATAAGATTTATATGAAACCGTTTTATTTACGACTTAATTACGTGTTTTTATTAGCAGAGTGATTTAATGCATGTGTATTTATAATAGTAGATAGAACAATATATACATAGTTTTATATGGTTACTACGAGTGCATATAATTTTATAATAAAATTTTAATAAACACAAAGAACTTAAACAACAAAGCCATCTCAGACTTAGATGAAACGTATAAATACAATACATAATTCTATATTAAGTGTTAATATCTGTATTGTAAGTATTATTAGTCTCTACTCTATTATTCTTCAAATGCACCTTCATTGTTTCTCTCTGCACCACCAGCTGTACTGGTTGACTGGTAGATAATGCCTGAGGCATAAAGTCCGCCAATATACTCTTTATGTATATGAAGTTTTAATAAATATATAAATAATACAAACTAAATTGTACCACGAAACTTTAAATGGCATATACTGACACAAGTCGCCACTTTAAATCATTTACAAGTAAATTTTCTATTGATTCGATAAATCGCTAATATAATGAAAGTGCAAACAACCGACCACTAAAATAATACACAGCAGAGCTAATACAGCTTCACACGACTTGTTATATGCCTCTCACGTAGTACGTAAGTAACGGCGTCTTCGCACCGAGCATGTGACACCTAGCGTTAGGTGCCGTGAAAAATGGTCCATTTCCCGACGCGCGGATAAATTTATCTTCGCGAGGACTATTGCGACGCGCCGCGATATTCCTCTGTTAATATTCATTGTAGCACAACAACGTGACTTTCCAGATCTGATCTCCCCTCTTGAGTTATCACCACGAACGATTCAACACTCTATATAATATACAAATACGTCACTTAATTCTTCTCGTTTGCAATTCATATTTACTATGCAACGTTTTAACTCGTTACCCGACTATTTTATTTATTCGTTATTTAATTCGAAAAATGGCCTCGCGAAATTTTAAACCGGTGACAAAGGCAATGCACCGAAAATGTCACGCGACCGCAACGCCAAACCAATTAAGCGTATATCTGGCTATAATTTGTCTCCACATTTTGGTGGGGTAGCGCAGAACGAGGAGGAAATATGACAAAAATTGCTTTGATACCAGACGACATTAATTCAATAGTCACTGGACAGAACGGATCAGCATTAGACAGATCAACGTGAAATCTGATATTTGGCGGGGACGGACAATTTCCTTACTCCGCTAATGGATTGTGAGGGGTCGACTTATGGGATTATTCATACATACCATTGTCACATGTGCGAATATTTCGTATATATAAATCCACATCTGGTTTATCGTCGAGTGTATTGTAGAATTCATTATTTATAGAGCGTTATGGTTCGTGAAATTTCGCAATAATACGCAGACTAGGTAGAACAAAGAACGCAGACACAAAGTATTCCCGTAATTACTATTCGATCGTCTCTTAATTGCATTCTCATTAACTCAAAATTTTGCAGTTGATTTTAATTTAACTTATCATCGACCACTCATAATTGAAGTTGAATTTTATTGTAGCGTTATTTTAACGAACTTACTGATATTTATATTCGTGGGTCTTTTTGCGCGCACACACGCGAATGATTGTAGGAAGTGACTATTAAGTACTAATAAATTGGAGCTTTTAAGCATTCAAGCACCAAATTATACAAAAATACTACCAAGTGCGAGATACTTAGTGAAACTGCAAACTTTACAGAACAAAGCTCCATTACTTTGCCAGCATTCAACCGCGAGCTTAAACTTATACCCAACATTAATTTTATTCAACGAGTTTTTAAATTACATAGGAAGTTAAGCACAACAGCTTTATGTATAGTTTGCTAAAAGAACTACCTAACAGTAACACAAACATAATTTTATCGATTAGTTTTTCGATTTACTCGATATACATATCGATACGATATCGCAATTGCTAACTGTCAAACGTCAGCTGTCAAAAGAAATGCCTGCTTGGAGGGTTCGTTGTACACAGCACGGCAAGTGTTTGTGACATTTAACGATATAGTCCGGTTACCCGACGCGTGCAAATTGAGTTTTCTGCTTGCTAGCATCACACTGATGCCGATTGACAAGTGAACAAGCCCCTTTATTAATTAATATGGATATTGGGGACGGGCTTTATCAATTATGTAGGGGTGCATTTTTTAAAAGTTAACCAAAAAGTAAAAGAATATGTTTTGAGGATATATCGTTTTATTCCAAAGCCAAAAATATAATATTGTTTCAAAAGAACCAAACTAACTGATTAAAATTGGTAAAGTTACTAGTTACTTACAGTCAGGTTTTATTCACCTACTACAGAACAAGGGCCTCTTCAAATACAGGGAAGAAATGAACATGGCTATACGTTTGTGAAGTACTGTAAGAGGCTAGGCACTTATAGGGACTGCACGTCAAGTATAGAGCATTTTAATGTATCTTTTTATTTGTTTAAGACATGTTTGATGAGTCTGAGAATGCTTAAAGACGAAGAGTTGAAACAGTAGGCAGTCTACTGGTACTAAAGTTCACCGTATGTGAAATATTGATATTTAGTCATACCCGGCTAGATCGACAGTCGACCTCAATATATTTAGGATAAAGCGCGAAGGATGATGATATAAGCCGTAAATCCTAGAACAACAAGATATACTGCAGATATGAAATTTACTTAGGACATGTTTGCTTAGGCACCACCTCAAACAGACTATTATTAACATACGAAGGTTTAGTTACTTAATGATACACAAACAAATATATATTTTTGTAACAATAATTTAGTGTCCACAAAAGATTTTACTTATTTATCCAAAAAACGCCTTAAAATATAAATTAAATATGTCATGTATACAATCGTATGAAGGCGGTCATGCAACACAAGATGGGTAGAAGCGAGATTGACATCACTCTGCGATTGTCAGTCCGCATGCAGTGACAAATAGCAAAAGTCCTCCAAATGTATTCCCTGCAGGGATCTTTTGTAGCAGTGAATTTTTTTTTTTTTTAAACACTTATACAGCGATTACAGCCATTTAGCCCCAAATTAAGCAATTATATTTGCTTGTATTATGGATAAACAACTGATATACTAATAATATACTTTTTTTTTGTAAATACATACATATTAAAGATAAATTACACCCAGACACAGAACAAACAATCATGCTCATCACACAAAGGTTTGTCCTGGGTGGGAATCGAACCCACGACCTCTGGCTTAGCATTCAGGGTCACTAACCACTAGACCAACAGGCCATTCTAAAAATTTTAAATATTATGAAAATGTCTATAATATTTTAGAAATATAACGGCAAAAAAGACTGCAAACATATTTACCTTTGTAAATTAAATCTTCATGAACTTACTTTGTGGATTTTTCCTTCCTTTGAACACAATAATTGATATAATTTAAATATTATGCAGTAACATAAAATTCACTGAGCCGACAAATATAATTTTTGTATTCTTTATAAAATATAATTTGGGTTTAAATTTATATTATTATATTTATATTTTTGGAGTAAATGTTTGGAGTAATTTACTATATGTCGTGTGTTCATTCTGATTATTTTAAAAACTAGTAAAAATGGCTGGTAAGTGTCTATAACCTGTCCTTAGTCCCAACAAATTAAATGGTCAATTAATAACCACTTTGAAGTTGCTTGAAAGTCAAAACGAAATTTCTATAGTGTCTGCCTTATCTCTCTTCTACATAATTTTCTTTGTGTAGTCTGCAACGAGTAACTCTTTAACTAACCAGATTCTGTTCCAAAGTATTTCAGTTTCATTAAAATGTTTGGTAGTTATGAAACTTTTAATCAGCTTGATATTGTGAATGTTTGACAGCTTCAGTTCTTGATAACTCAACCGTATCGCAATCTCACCGCTACAGCAACGATAAGAAGATCAATTCTGTATTGTCTGTCAAAATCTAAAGAAATATTATTATATTTGCTGCTTTGTTGGCCGCTATTGTTGAAGTCTTCTACTACGTGCACTCTCAAAGATACAGAAATTACTAAAATTATTATATACCTGCGATGTAGAACGTATAAATATGTAACTTCAAATTGAATTAGTTGTAGTAGTATTTAGAAGGCGAAGGACTACCTGGAATGTCTTGGGAGGTACCTTTGCGTAACTGTTCGGGCTATGTGACTAGAATATACTCGTAGAATAATTTAGGGCTAACGTAACCTTCGTAAGAAAAAAACCTTACGATCTTTATTATCTACATTCTAAAGAAATAAATAAATGCTTATTGTAAACAATTGTTTGAAACAATAATTATTATAAAAAGGTAAAATATTATAGGTCTAAATACAAAAGTAGATGTTTATCATATCAAAGACTTTTCTTGAAATTGAAGAAACATTAATACTAACTTTAATTTACGATATTTCTGCTTCTCTGCTTCAATGTTGGCGTGTGTCTCGATTGTATTGAATACAAACTTTGATATTATTGCTCCGATGAAATTAATAATGTATACAGATATTTCGCTCACTTCATCAGAATTTTGATCATTAGTGCGCAGTTCCTTGTTTACAATTACAGCTTTGTTTGAGATAACATTTCCAATATTATTGGGAAACCTCACACTATTTGTAGTATCGAAGAAACCTATCCACAAATCGATATTGTAATATTTGAATTTATATCGGACTTAGAACTAATGGTGCCGTGACCTTGTGATTAGGACACCTTTCTTGTTTACTTGAACACGAGGTAACCAACGCAAATAGCTCTTGAAATTTAAATTATAAAAATCTATAACTAATTTCGAAATCTCATTAACCCACTAGTAAAAGAAAAATCTAAGTAGGTGGTACACATTTCTAAAAGCCAACAAAATTTGAGTGTGCATAATTAATGGCTGAGCTCAACTATTAGTGAAATTCTGTGAAGTTAATGAAGTAAACTCAGGTGGATTAGTTTAAGTGTTAACATAAGCGGTGTAAATATTTACTTTGAGTAAATTATAGATTACAGATATCTTTGAGGTACACGCAGATGTTAAATAAACTATATTTAATAGAAATTTATATTCAGAAAAAAGTAAATAGAAGAGTAGATCAAACTAGTTATTGGAAAAATAGGTACACAGTATAAACTGATAAATGTTTTATAATAGATGGTTGCAATTAAAAAACTCAGCTTATTATAATGTTAATGTTAATAATATTGCTCCTAATCTGACTTTTTGAATACATGTTTTATAGAACTTTAGGTACGCACTCATTAAAAATTCAAATTCATATATCATATCACTAAAGCCACAACTTTGTTTTAAACAAATTATGTTTAGCCAAGCAAATTCAATAATGATAGGATGACAACTATTATATACTACAGCAGATACATACATAACTTCACGCCTGTTTCCCATTAATGGTGTAAGCAGAGACTATAGAACGCCATTTACTGCGATCTAAACATACCTTCTTTGTCTCTATAACAGGAGATATAATCTTAAATTTCAAGAAATAGATCGATCTAGACAATATAAATGCAAATACTGCAGCAGAACTGCTGCTATATTTAAAATGGGTGCTAACAATAGAGGTTGCAGACATTGTATTCGTAGCTGTAAATAGTTTAAACAAGATCGCTTCTAGAGATGTAATCTTGTTAGCTAACAACCTGCACAGAAAGGGCTCTCGAGGCAAAGTTAGGGCAATTCCCTTTACTTAGAACGCAAGTTTCTCCAGCGAATACCTGTCTTGGATTCTAGGCGTGCTTGTTTGTGTACTAGAGTTAAAGATATGGATTTAGTGTAGCTGTATGCAACAATACTGAATATGCATGTTACTAGACTTAATGCGAAAGTTGTAGATTGTGCCTTATATTGAAACTGCGTGAGAATGTCTCGTGTTTGTAGAGATCTTTATAAAACCACCGTGTTGATTGATGATTAGCTTGAGGATACAATAATATGAGAAAAATAGCAAATTAGAGATAGAAGCTATTAGACAAATTTGTTGATTTCAGATTTTGTTTTGTAACAAAGGCTATATATTTACTTGTATAGTTGAATTAAGTCTAGAGTGTGTAATTTTTAAAGTTAAATTCACTTTGTTAGGGTTAGAAATAATGTTATTAGTAATAGCGTAACCAAATATAAGAAAAAGTTTTACATGTCTCTGTCTCCTAGACACTAAACTATTTGAAAACTATGCCTGTGTGTATTAGCGAGATGCGTAGAACAAATATTTAGGCTATCATTGGTTCGTAAATAACAGTCTAGCTTATATTAGTTAATCTAATTATGAAATTCTTATAATGATGCGAAAGAAGAAAAGTCCATATGACTTTTATTGTTTCATTGCTGGATACACTTCTCATCTCTCCTGATGATATCTACCATACTCAGAGTGCGGATCTAATTTGCATACACTTTTGATGACTGAAGTATGGTATTGATTTATACTCGTACTATTACGTTCTTAACGCAATAGTAACTCTTGATAGTTAATTTATTGGTGTGAATGTTGTTTTTAAAAAGAATTAAGTACCTACAATTGAGATTTCTTCGCAACCCGCAATCACAACATTGCCTTCATAAATTTAACCTTTATCACTTTTACTACTGCAAACGCACATCAACGTTAGGGTAATTTTCTTTTTTGCAGAGGTTTTTATTTCTTGTAAAAGAACTTAATTTAAATTTAAGCCTAAAAATAAAATTTGAGCCACATTTACTAGAACAACAGATTTTATTTTAAAAATAGAATTTGATGCTTATAAGATACTACGCATGAATAGAATAGAACGCACACCACGAACGAAGATATTTCATCGAACTGATATTGTAATTTAATATTATATTTAATTAAATTACTATAGCATAGACAAATTGAACATTTTATACTAACAGACAATATTTCAAGTTAGCAAGATATGCAAGCCAGTAGATTACGTGGTTGGCGCTACGTGCAAGTGTCAAAAGTATTCTGGCATACGTCCAGCCAAACTGCAATGAACAAGTTTTTATGAATTTAGGACACTGAATTTAAAACGATCTTACTTCATCGCAACGCGAAAGATTAGGTAATATTGTAGCATCTGAAACTCTTACAAGAGTTACCGTGAAACAGCTGAGTATGGCTTTTTCTCTTTATTTGTGTGGTACAGAACCTTTATAACATAAATTAGATGTAATGGGAATACCGCCATTATTGAACAATGTAATGACCGTAACAAATCTTTTATTATGAAATATTTATTACAAATTGATATCAATTTAGAGAAAATTACTCGTTGCAATGGTCGTGAAAAGCCATGTGGTATTTAATTTTAATTGTGTGTAAAATACAATTTGAAAATTTTCATTTATTGCCAGTAGTTCCATGTAGCAAGTCTCTATAAGTAAGTTTTTAAAATTTACCCTTTCCTCTTTTCTCTCACCTCCTTCATTCCCTTCCCCTAACCCCATTCCCAGCCGCCATAGTGGAGGCCACCATACCAGCAGTTTAAAACGATGGCTTTTGGTATAGTTGCCGCCACTTCTGGATTCCACTGACTGCTAACCATCAGGGGGGGGTGGAATCACTTTGGTAGGCTATAAAATAAAAAAAAATTAAAAAAAATTTAGGAAATAAATATTCTGGTAAAATTATTTTGATCGAATGGATCACCTTTATGCAAGGAATAATATAACAATTCAATACATAACTAATTACACTAGTGCTGTTGACTCCTGAAGCAATCAACAAAAATAATGTTTTTTAGTAGAGTACTGTGGGATAAAGCGACATTTTTAAAATACTTTTTGCTGAAACTAGAACTCTTATAAAGTTGCCCCTTATGATTATTTAGTGTTCCTACTAATAAATAGTATATATAGTTACAGTACTTCTAAGAAAAGTAGTGTATTGTGCGCCAAGCGTAACAAACCTCGCAATATTTTTTAAAGTCCAGCAAGGACGTCTTCAAGCTGAAATGTATATACACATAATATACTTTTGATATTTAAAATATAAACTAGCTGCGCCCTGCAGTTTCACCCGTACGGAAATTGATATGTTTAATTAATGTATCTCGAGAACCAGATCGATTTTCGGAATAAAAAGTAGCCTAAGTACGTCGCCGGCACCAAATCTACATACATACCAATTTTCATCGTAAACTATTTAGCCGTTTAGGCGCTGAGTGGTAACAAACAAACACACACACTCACACACAAACTTTCGAATTTATAATTTTAGTAGGATTACTTTTCAGTAGATTAAAATAAATACTAGAGTACCTACAATAGTTTTAATAAGAGATGTTAAACGTCAGTGTTTTAGAATGACAGCGACAACGTGACCTGACTCATAGCGGCTGTTTGTCTCCCACTCTATTTGGATACAACGAATATTAGCATTATATATTTTTGTTTCCTGCCTCTCATATACCTTATCTAGTACCAATATAAATATATGCCAGAGAATCGTGTAGTTGCTTGTAAGATGAACCTCTATCTGTTAGTGTTAGTATACCTATTAACAATTCAGGTTTTTTTTTTTTTTTTTTTTTTTATATTATAGCCTACCAAAGTGACTCCACCCCGCCTGATGGTAAGCAGTCAGTGGAATCCAGAAGTGGCGGCCACTATACCAAAAGCCATCGTCCTAAACTGCTGGTATGGTGGCCTCCACTATGGCGGCTGGGAATGGGGTTAGAGGAAGGGAATGAGGGAGGTGAGGAAAGAGGAAAGGGGGGAAATTGGGCCTCCGGCGCTCTCACTCACCGAACGAAACGCAGTAGTACGGATACTACTACTCTTAAGTCGATCTTCTATGAGAGGGTAGTACTTCCCGGGTCGATCCGGCCCATTCATGCTGAAATCAGCGTGGATCTACTACCGTATAGGTGCATCTAGCTCTAAATTTTTTTTACTTAATAATTACTTGATTTTAGTTACAACTAGACACTAAAGACAAAAGGCAACTAAACTTTATTTGCAGAGTATTTAATATGTAAGAGATAACAATTTAAATGTCAAGCTTTATAAATATTACTGTACCTATCGCAATAAACACAGTTGGCAGTGCACTCACCCAAAACAAAATATATGGAGCTATAAGAACAAAACCATACACAAATCGCCAAGTAACATTTGTTACAAATTCTGTTCACATTTTCTGGACTTCAGCACGTTGCCAACTATTGGTCTTTGACCCGAACAACCAAGCTCGTTTCATACACTTTTATTACTTAAGAAGAAAATTATCAAGTTCTTTTCCTTGATTGAAATGAACCTAATTTAATAGTATAGTACAATAAATGTATAGATATAGAAGTAAGTATCAATTTAAATAGGTGACTTTAAGATTTGACACTTAGCTTTTATGTTGTGGATATATTTATAAGTATTTTATTACATTCTAATTACTGATGATCCAAACCAATACAAAGTTCGTTACTGGCACAAACAAGACTTTTAATACTGTAAAATTTATTTGTCTTAAAGATATCTAGGTTAATGTGAATCACATCTTTAAAATTACGAGTGATATGTGTTCATAATCGCTGTGATAATAATATCAAAGAAAAAAATACACACATAGATACTACGTAAACAACCAAAACTATCACGTAATACATCAAACGTACGAAATAAAAGCATTTGTAAAAGCATATTTCAATTAAAACGTACCTAAAAAGTGCGGCTGGCTCACGTCACTCAGCCCAGTTGTAACAACATATTACAGTGCAGTAAAACTTTTCAATTGGCATAAAGTTGCGCGTGCCGGGTGCCTGATCAAATTATTACCATGTTGCGGCTCCGACTACTGCGTCAGACTTGCACACGGCATACCCAAAGAGTCCTATATGCATGACTGATGTGCCACTTCCAACCCTCCAGCCGCACCCTCACTTACAAAACGTCCTAACTACAAAAAGTTTTGTCACACTGCAAGACCTTTTGGATTTTCGTACGTTATAATTTGCGTCTTCTCTTAATTGACAGGAATGATTACAGACTGTGTGTGGCAACTTCATAATAAGTCCTCACAACATTTGCATCGGCGACGGAGGTTCCTCCGCTGAAATGTACACCAACTTTATTCTTGAATCTTAGAGTTTGTGTCTCTAAACTTTCCAGCAAGTGTCGAAGCGATAAAGAATGTAGGTAAGCACAGACTTTTATTATTATTTACTTTATTCACGCATTTTTGGTGTAAACCAAGTGCCGAACAAAGCTAATAAAAAGTATATCAGCTATTGTGTTGTTGAGAAAGTTTTCCAACTGTAAAAGGCAGTTTGGAAGTTCAATGTGCGCTTAACAGCAGGAAGTGACAAAATATATTTTCATAAGACTTTCATACGTTTTGGCTAGTGATCAAATAGCATATTATGTACATGTTTTTACGGAAAATATTTTTATTTTATGGACCGATTTTTATACTAGTGGAAAATAACTTTAGGAATGGAGTTTATGAATAGTTACATATTGCAAAAAGCGCATATGCTACGCAGATAATAAGCTTATTGAGTTTTTACTAATATACCTACTTTATTTTAATTTGCTAAATAAAATAAACAAACACTATCTAAAACAAAATATTATCTATAGTATATATGATCACTCAGAACCCAATATTTGGGGTTGCCGCTAGTAATGTTATTATTATAATTTTCCACTACTACTACTACTGCATACTTTTATTTCAAATCCTATTAATTATTAATATTATAAATGTGAAAGTTTCTGTGTGTGTATGTGTGTGAGTATGTGTGTGTGTGTTTGTTACCACTCAGCGCCTAAACGACTGAACTGATATCGATGAAAATTGGTATGTAGATAGATTGGGTGCGTTGACGGACATTTGCTACTTTTTATCCCGAAAATTGGTCTGATTGCCAAGGGATACAACAAACCATAATATAAGCGCGGGCGAAGCCGGAGGGTGCAGCTATTATTGCATAAGTATTGTACACACTTCTACTTATATTTTTTATGACTCCCTCTCTACATTCATACCGAAGATTTCTAATGATACATTTATTACAATGTTCTTAATACAATATGCATATATCACCAGCGCTTCTAGTAAGCGCGCAATTTTATTGTGATCGCACATTGAAGACCTAGTTCAATCGATACATTTATCTTCAGATCTCCTAAGCGCCAACTTGTGGCTGCTTGTAATATACCTACATAGGCACTCCATAATATGGTAGTATTGAGAGCGTCAACGAACCCTAAATGCTTTATACTATCAGTCTGTAGTATGGATGTCTGAGATCAAGTTAGTAACCAGGTGTGACACTGGCCAAATGTAATTTATGATGCATACGTTGATCGAATAGTTGCTGCAATCGTGGAAGATATGCCAACATTAATTCTATACAATGACAGATAATAATAAAAATATAATATTATAAATATTTAATAATATTATATCCACGCTGGTTTCAGCATGAATGGGCCGGATCATTCGGGGAAGAACTACCCTCTCATAGAAGATCGACGTAAAAGTAGTAGTACTACTGCGTTTCGTTCGGTGAGTGAGAGCGCCGGAGGCCCAATTTTTCCCCTTTCCTATTACCTCACCTCTCTCATTCTCTTCCCTAACCCCATTCCCAGCCGCCATAGTGGAGGCCACCATATTATTATAGCAGTTTAAGACGATGGCTTTGGTATAGTGGCCACCACTTCTGGATTCAACTGACTGCTTACCATCAGGCGGGGTGGAGGAATCACTTTAGTAGGCTAATATAAAAAAAATATATTGTTTGTTTATATAAGTTATGGTAACTAATCACCATCAAGCGAACCGTTGAGCTTGTTTGTCATTTAAAAAATAATATTTCCAGCAATTTTGTGCACAAAATATTTTCTGACAAGACCATAAAACTGTTACTGTTCTTGTAGGTTCAAAATAATTACGTGGGACGTTTACTTACGTCGTCTAGCGAATTTTCAAACAACAATATGTTTGCACATAACCATTTTGTTTCACGACTGCTGTTACTTTCTGTGCTCGTCGCAACATTGTGTAGGTATCTACTGCGTCAACGTTACTGCGAAATTGTTTTGCTTATCTATTTTTTATGGCTAATCATATAAAATGTAGCTTACAGTACTAGGATAAAATTAGGTCACGTAATCAGGTATAATATCTTTATCGTGTACGTTCAAAAAACGAATACGGTGTGACCTTTTTCAAACTTTTAAAGAAAGTACTACTTATTTCTTACCTGAGGCCCTAGACAAGTGTCAAAGATTTCTATTCTATTCGTAGAATAGATACAAAAATGTATGAGATTGACATAAGCGTTGGCGTTAGCTTATGTCAATCCAATACATTTTTTAATCTATTCTATGAATAGAATAGAAATCTTTGCCACTTGTCTCGGGCCTCTGGTGGTAAGACGTAGAAAGGCCATTGAATTATCACATGTAAAAATTGTGTGACTAGAAATAAAATGATTTTATCTAACTTTTTATCTAAAATGTAAAATATTTTAATACGAAAAACTTTATATTTAAACTTGGGTAAAAATCTAATTAACCAAAATATATTTATAGCACATTTATGTTTACTCGATCATATCCAACCATTGTGTCTCGAACAAAATCACGAAGATAAAAGTTATGACTTGAATAGCGGTGTTAGTGAACTTTTTGTTTTATCGTGCGAGAACAATCGAGTTTCTCTGTCCGACCACCAGTCATCAGTCACACAGAGTGGCCACTAGACTGCACAGACAAGAGAATTGTGGCCTTCTGTGCACTTTTACTTTATGAATTTATAGTCCGCCACTATTCGCTAACCCCGTCGTTTGTCATTTAATATCATTTTAAAGCATGTTATATTCCTAGTATTCTTACAATTGGTAGCTTCATTTATAATATTTTTAGCGCGTGCGCAATAACTAGAGGTTAATGTTTTTGTCTTGTTTATGTTACTTGTATCTTTTACTGTGATTACGTATAAGATCGCGAAGATAAAAAGAGAGACTGAACCAGGCCTGGAAATAAGTTCTTATTACGATGCTTAACTTAACCTTTTCATGTACACTACTGTAGACATAATAGATAATTATTATCATCACGGCCATATCCATTTACTGTCTCGGCAAGTGTTAATAATAGCAATCAATTTTGCTTGTTAATCTTAGTTTCATAATATATCATCATTCATAAATCTGACTGACCCTGTAAAGAAATATAATTACACCGAGTATTAGATATGAAAAAATCTAGATGAATTTTATATTTTGATTAAAATTAAGATAAGTAGCATTTTATGAATCTGAATTAATCACAGTCATACGTACTGAGATTGACTTATAATGTAGAATATATATTATATTATTACCAATGCAATGTTAGATTCTGGCATACAATTTTTTTTAAGTAATTATATAAATTCTATCTGGTTATGCAAATTGAAGAACGCTTCTGGGTTCCTGTAATTTATACTTTATAACAATAAACATGTTTATAAAAAGAAGTTTTTATCCTGGTAGGACAAAACATCTTTTGCTGAATAATATCTTCCCCAAGAATCAAACAGCGGTCCAAAACATTATGGTATAATTGTTATTATAAAAAAAACCTTTATTGATCAGTAAACGTAAACCTAACTTATCAAAAAATATAGGTATAAAATTGTAAAGTATTATATATAACTTCCGTAGAAAATGAAAAAGAAAATATATTTGTTCTTAAAGGTTAATTAAATTAACACTTGTGAACGTCAAAATTTACAAACTGTCAGCCAGTTTACTGATGAAGTAGAGCCATGAGAAGAACAGAGGCCCGAGACAAGTGTCAAAGATTTAATTTTCTATTCTATTCATAGAATAGATAAAAAAATGTATGAGATTGACATAAGCGTTGGCGTTAGCTTATGTCAAACCATTACATTTTTAATCTATTCTATGAATAGAATAGAAATCTTTGACACTTGTCTCGGGCCTCAGGCAAGATACTCAGGCCAGTATTTTTCAGTTCAGTTCAGTCCGGTTTTAATTCAGTTCAGTTCAGTTCAGTTTTAATCGCTAGGTTTTCTCAATTTTTGTAAGTTACAATTTCAAGTAACATGCAAAGTGACACAGTCAATACACTTAGCTCTAGAATCTCTAGAATCCTTTAACCGCTTCCTAAAAAGTTTACTCACTTTCTTTTTTTTTTATACGACCCCTCTGTTATGTGGTAAGTGTGTTTTTGTAAGTAACCTTTAGAGATGGATGTGTTTTCCAAGTATCGCAGTAGTAATAATGCTTATAAAACAGAAACACGCCGTTGCCGACCACGGAGAAGGGGATGAGGAAGGAAAAGGGAATAGTCGGTCCTAACAACAGTAGCAACTAATATTCTTACGTCGATCGATAATATTTCTATTAAATTTATAAACAAAGTAGTTTTTTACAGCGCGGTTTCACCCGCATTAAGTTACATCTTTGGTTACTGCTTCCTGTAGGTCCTGGCTTAATGCTATATAGCTTCTAACTTTCCTCAAGAGTTGGGCTATCAAACGCAAAAATAAATATTCAAACCCGACCAGTAGTTCTGGAGGTGAGCGCGTTCAAACAAACAAACTCTTCCACTTTATATAATATCAGTTTAAAATAATATACGGCTTCAAAATAATAAATTAAGTTATGAAAAAATATTTGTGATTTTATTCAAAGAATAAAATTAAATAACATTGTGTATCTAAGACATGAGAATCCTGCCTTCGCAAGAGTGGAGTTAGAAGTCCGTCATCAGTCAACCGAAGTGTCTACGCTTCGTCGCGTTGACAAAGAGATGGTGAAATTCATTTCAGTGCAGTCCCGTGCGGTCTTGTGAGATATGATTTTCTTTATTGCACTACACAGTTTCATTTGAAGTTCTTTCTTAGTATATTATGGTTTAATAGTGTGGAATGATAGTTTAAAACAGTGGGGGAGGTTATGAAAAATATTGCAGTTGGATTTACTTTTTAGAGCAGCTTTGTACAAGTTTTATTAGACATCTGTCGTAAAAGGCTGGCATTACAAGATCCCGTGTGTCAAACAATCCACGACTCGTCATTATATAGTTGGAATTGCCGAGGTCAGCATTCAAATATTATAAAACAATGTATTTAAAATAATTATTGCGGTTGACGCATTGAGTGATACCATAAAATACCTTCAGATTAACTTCAATTCTTAGCTTTAATATAATCTTATTCATGCATTAGTGTCACATGACAGCGTATAAATAATATTAAAAAAATCTGTTCCTTCTCAAGGTAGATACTAGTGGAGCTGTACATTTTTCATATAAATGTCACCGGTGATATAAGCGCACATTAACTTATGTTAGAGCTATTTGGCTTTTCAGGAACATTAGTATTAGTTACTTATAGAATTTCAAAGGTGTCTAGGTAAAATTAAGAATTATTTTTAAATACACATTTAAAAAAATTGGGCTAGGTATTTCTATCATTGCTTTTTCTAGGTTCTTCATTATAATCAATCGTAAATCACCCATGGGTTACGGTAACCATTACAGTAACAGTTACTCAGGAAGCAAACCTCTTTGTGAGAGTCCTGCTAACGCAGCGTCATACTGGTCGTGGTCGAATTCATTTCGACATTACAAAAAAAAAAAATTCAAATCGGTTCATAAATGACCGAGATATGAGGTAACAAACATACAAAAACATACGACCCAAATTGATAACCTCCTCCTTTTTGAAGTCGGTTAACAAAATAATATCTGCTCGGTATATTATTACCATACCAACTCTTCAAAATATTTGTCGTAACCAGTCAATAAAGTGAATCACTCGTAAAAAACATACACGAATGTAGCTTTATGTCAAACTGTCACCACATCAACGTTACAATAAAGCACGAAATCATAGCAGACACATTTAAACTGGCTCTGAATTACACTCGGCACCATAAACACGTAGTGACATAAACCGCTCAGTATTCGCATTATTATTACAGTGTGTCGCCGTACCATTCGCAAAGCAAATGTTCCAATTATCATATCTAATGCCCCGAAGAGATGGCGAACAGTACGCCTGCAAGGAAACAACCGTCTTTAACATATTCCTACAGCTTTTTGTTAATACGCTCTTCATGTGTTTTGTTCCGAAATTACATATGGAATTTGCTCGGATGAGATTACAATGGTTAAGAAATGATAGGAGAACTTCTCGGCTCGTTTCAAATTGCCTAATTTGTTTTGAATGTGTTCTGATTAAAAGTATTACACAAGTAAGGGAAAGGGTTATACGATAAAGACAGTAACTATTATTTAAGGCAAATATTTATAACCATATAGCTATTAGTTTATATACTCTTTATACAACTAAAGTAGCTAACAAGAATATGGCCCGTCTCATTAAATAGGACAATAACCGTCTCACAATAACCTGTGAACGCTTTCAACACTAGGAACACGTACGTTTTGTACGGTAATAGATCTACACTGGTTTTAGCATAATCGCCCGGATCGACCGGGGAATTACTACCCTCTCATAGAAGATCGACGTAACAGTAGTAGTATCCGTATTATTGCGTTTAGTTCGGTGAGTGAGAGCACCGGAGGCCCAATTATCCTTCTTTCCTTTTTCCCCACTTCCATCAATCCCTTCACCTACCCCACTCCCTTCACGGTAGGCAGCGGCTCCGCAGAGTATATGAACATTATTGAGATAGGTATAATAAATACCTAAATTACATAACTCTCTGAGGATTGAAGTGGAACTAAGAAACATAGGCCATAAGAAAATAAATCAAGAATATAAAAAATGATTTTGAAACCAAAAATATAATAGTACCAGTTTTTATAAAAGTTATCCTTCACTTAAACTCAATTTCAATCCATCACTAACAGTTGTAGTCAAAATTTATGTTTATTCAATAAAATAGAACACTTTAAATGGATTACCTATTTGCGACTGTACGACAATATATTTTACTTCAAGAATTCTATTTATTTCTATAGACAACTTCTCAAATTCAGCTAGTTTTTACATGATTATATGACAGACGCATTACAGTGTTTTATATGCATGTATCATTATATTGTCAACAGCAATACTTTCACTTTAATAGCATTATAACTTTTCTTTATACTTTTTTTGTGAGTGACAACTTTATTCTAATGCTATTTATGTATTTATGCGTAAGATTTTAGCATTAAATGTTATATTTCCACAAATCAAACTTAGTATGCTTTACATAAATAACATGGTTGCCATTTCAACACTATCTGTACTAGTCAATAGCGCGCAGATAATAAACGAGAGGAATGTACCTACTGAAAGTTTATTCTTCTTCAAAACCACACAATAGATTTTTATACGGTCAGAGAATATTCTGGATGGTTTATATATTATTATGTATAATACATGCATATGCGATAAAATAAGTAAAAGCCGAGAATTTTAAAGATTTGTAATGTTTGTTTTAAAAAATATATTAGGTAGTACTCTCATGCGAAGCCTGGGCCGCTGGTATTAAATAAATATCGCGATAGGAATCGTCTGGTTTCGTTATCTACCGTAATTACACATATTATGTTGAAGAAACAACATTTAATGCATGTATCTGACGAAGTATTTCTAAGAAAATAATGCTGAAGCTTTTTGTTCTATAAATATTTTAACTTTACTTTAGTAGGGTAAGTATGTTACCTCGTACCTAATCAGCAGGCTAAGAAACGGATTTCGCAGTACATCGATTCTTAAAATCCCTTACAGGCCTGAATTTAGACAAACCGTTTATCTTACTACTAGGACGTTGAATTAAGTTTAACTGCTTCTGAATAAAGATGTCCTTCTAAGATAAAAATATCGGATGGTTGAAAGAATTTTCTAGTTTTCTTCGGAACGTCTCAGAGGCAGAGGGTTCGACGGACGGCGACGAGTGACAATAAAATTAGATAAGTACAGGATAGCCCCGATCCGCTCCGGCCCGTCTTGCGGACGGAATCAATCGCAGTAAAACATGGTATAGAGGGACCAAGAATGTTACCGTTTAAATAATAGAGCACATTGCATTTTCAACTTTAAGCCTTCTATTCAGAGTATGAAAAGACTTGGGATAAGAAAAAATACGTTTGCCAATGTGTATATCAGTCCGCTTTTCAGTAATGACACGAAACGAATAGACTTTGAACAAAACGAAGATATCAGAATGGATTACAGAAATCTCTCTGAGAAGCGGTGTTACGAAAAATTTACTGGGTGGTTTAAATTTAAAATGATTTGAATCTGTTCGGTTGAACTTTTTAACAGAAATTCTCATAAACTTATCTTTTGGATATAAAATATTCAAGCTTTTTTAATAAATCACTTTTGTCTAGAGTGTTTCCTATTTACTGTTGCCCAATTTACTGACATATCAATATGTTCTTACTCATAATAAGGTGTATACCTACCTAGTATTAGCCTAAGTCTGAAATACATGAACTCACAAAATTCGCACTCTCTCATTTTTGTTTAAAAGTAAATATCTATCTACTACTACTCTACTCTCTAATCCTATTACAAAGTATCGATTACACAATTTATTATTTCGCCATCGTACTAAAATTCCATGTAGACTTAAACACAATACCTCTAGTCTAACGATTTGATTTCAGAAACGGAATGCGGTTGTCAAAGATTAGATTGCTTGATTATACTAAACACAGTAATTGAAACTCGTATCGAATAGTGATAAGTTTAAAGTAAGTCAATATACAAGTTTATACATTTGAAGAATGCTATTGATTGCGGTAATAATGATACCTACTTGTTAATAATTACAACCGTCACATTTTGCATCATCACCATCATCATACCAGCCAAGACGCTCACTGCTGGACATAGATCTCGCCACCGTGGCCGATCGTGAGCCACTCTTATCCATTGGTTGCCTCCCCTCACTTATAAGGTCGTCAGTCCACCCTAGGTCTGCGCAAGCTGCGCCTTCCGGTTCGTGGTCGCCACTCTAGAACCTTTAGAAAACAGTTATAAATTTTTAATTGCAGTTAAGGATTTTCTCCCTTCCGCTGTTGAATCGACTCTTAGAGTCGATAGTCGTAAATCAAAAACAGTATGAGATCAAACTGTTAAACAAAGGACGCAAAATTGAATTAGTAAATATATCTATAATACCTAATACTACATAACGTAACTGTACTAGAGTCAAAGGTCACGTATTTATTAAAAATACAACCGCAATACCGCAGTCCGTCAGGCATTATACAGTTACAGGAACACTACACTTTATATCTTTAAAGTTCATTCCATTTCAATGATTGCCCGCTCGGATAAGACCAGGAATATATTCTACTAACTATCAAGAGAACACTTGTATGCTGTATACACGTACTTATTGTAATGCTTTACCGTAATTTCACTAGTTTTAGTGTTTATTTTGGTTTAATAACAATGATCTAAGTAGAACATTTTTAGGCTTTTTAAATTGGTTAGATTTAGTTGATAATGATATTTATTATCTAAGAGTAAAAAAATAGTACACATACATACCTACTTATTTTTATATTCCGGTAAAACTTCCATAATTATTTAAAACGAATTATTTCTCATTCTGTATAATTTCGAAGACTTATCAGACTCGTGCCCTCTGCTTTTAAAAAACATCAAAGAGAAATCTAAAACCATAAAATCGTTTACTTTTATTTTCATTTCCATGACAGTAACAATACCCTTTACGTCACCAAAAAGTCATTAATAAATACTTAGTGTTTATAGCATATTTACAAAGTACTAAACATAAATAAACTCTATTTAATAGGCACCAAGGAAGTGTGGTTTCAATCGCCATAACGTTAATACACGAAAAATGAAATTGATTTTGCCCTCACTTCCGTCTGCGTGCCGTATCGCCACGCTATGAGTGGATGGGGGTCGCGCTAATAACTAGCTAGGGATGCTTCACGAGATGTTTATTTAATGGCGTACGCCGCATAACCATAGTCGCTCTAATGGGGATCCGCACTGCCGTTGTACTTGTACTCTCTAGTACCCACCTTTACCCGCCTTATCCCGCGTATCTCTTGCCGCAAGGCAGTACAGTGAAAATTCTTTTACAATGTGTTGTGATTCTTGCGTGCGAGTATAACACGATAAGGGCTGCATGTTTGTGCTTGCTTATAAAAATAAGGCAGTTTCGTAAATTTGTGTGCGGTTAGATGTGTGTCTAAGATAAATAATATTTATGGGATGACATGAAAATTATATCAAACAAAAATACGCCAGTTTTGTTCTCTACAAGTATCAAAATTCGGTAAGGTATTGTATGATTTAATTAAATGTAATTTTATTTTATTTACATTCGTTGGTTCATAGGTTTCATATCGTTTATCCGACTACCTATATTATTGCTGCTAACAAGCTATGAAAAATTATCACAATAGGAATAAATTTGAAACTTAACAAATAGAGATAAAATAATATGTATTTATATTATTAATTCGTTTGTTTTGCATGAGTTACATTCGTCGAAGGGGCGGATTCGCTGTTAATCGACAGCACCCAATTTAAATCGACTATAGATGTCAATGACACCACCAGTTACGTAACCAAAGACTTTTGGTTACGTAACTGACGTGACTTTTGGTTTTTGAAAAAAATTTAAACATTGTAAGTATTAAATTGTAACCATGTGTATATCTTTTAGTAATGAGGGAGGAAGCAAATAGTTCTATAGCATATTAAACTCATTTCCAAATGAACGTATACATGTAACAGTTAGTAGTTTAAAAACATGAAACAAATTATTCCTATTTCCATCCCGTCAATTTGACTCAGATTAAGGAAGTACAGTATTCATACATAGCTATTTAACTGTGCACATTCGCCTATATTAACGTAACAAAACGTCAGGTAACACGTTTAAATCAAGCTAATGTGACGTTTCTGGCGTCTCGGCCCGCTCTGCCCTCCACGAATAAAACTGACAACACAATGACGTTACAATACCTCGGTTATTTCAGAAAAGTAAAGTTATGTTGATAGTGTTCTTTTAAAATTAGTCATTTAAAAAAAATAAGAAATATAAGGTATGTTCAAACGAGTATTTAATTTTGCCATTATTTACAACATTTTAAAACACTGCACTGCTTCAAGGTGTTTAGAAAACTAATTATTTGAATTCTCTCATCTCTTAACGCAAGATCTTCAAGTAGTTACCATCAAGAAATTTATAATAAGATCAAAATAAAAACTTACAAACACACACATATTAAATTACTCAATCATAACGTGTACTGCACATGATAGAATAATGAGTAAGAGTATCAGCTAAGTTACTTAGCACAAACATCTGTTAAACATACTCCATTGTCTTTAAATAAACTTACAACACGTAGTCAAACTAATGTAGAAGTGTTGCGCCGCAGTCTGTCACAACTAAACACATTAAAACTAATGCAACCATGACGTCTTAAACGTCATTACTACGTCGCGTATGCTAAATGTGTTCGCAGTTTAATTCGCAAAGCGTATGGCCAGATTATCATTTGAATGTGTCCTCAGACGATTGTCGGTTTTCGTGACAGCCGTACAATGGGGAGGCTGGCCCGAAGCTAAATATTTTTACCGAATAAAAACCCGTGTATTTTTGTACCTATACGAGGAAATTACGTTTTTATCACCAGTCACATTTTACATCTTCCTGTTATCTTTCACTTTCGTGTTCGCATCAAGATTTTTGTTCTTTTGTTTTTAGTTGTTTTAATTTATATAAAGTTCAATGACCGACCTTTCATTGCAGAAAATGATGTTTCTTATCATACTTATTTACTTGCAGGGTTTTCAATAAAATTCATATTATGGCTGCGATTATGTTAATGAATTTATGCTAAAGAAGAATTAAAATGTTTTTAGTATACAAATTATTTTACGTCAAAGATCACGTAGATTCCTGATTCAGACCATGATTTGATCTTGGGGTAAAACAGCCAATTCAAAGATCGTTCAGCGATTCACCCCACGGGCCAAATATATCATGGTGTGAAAGAGGAACGACCCGTACCATGCGATCTGTAATAGACTAAAAAAGATTACAATAGCAAAGTGCTGTTCATAGAACTAATGTGATATCTCATATCACACCTGGGGCCTAAGTCTGCTATCACAAAAGTGTCAGAATGGTTGATCATTGATCTCTTATTGATTAATTTTGACACGTTTCAACCAATAAGTGATCAATAATCGACCATTTTGACTGATTTGACTGGCCAACCAATTGACTGGCCTGTTGGTCTAGTGGTTAGTAACCCTGACTGCTAAGCCGGAGGTCGCGGGTTCGATTCCCACCCAGGACAAACCTTTGTGTGATGAGCATGATTGTTTGTTCTGTGTCTGGGTGTAATTTATCTATAATATGTATGTATTTACAAAAAAAAAAAAGTATATCAGTTGTTTAGTACCCATAACACAAGCAAATATAATTGCTTAATTTGGGGCTAAATGGCGCTGTGTGCATGTGGTAGAATATTATTATTATTATTATTATTGTGACACTATTGTGATAGCAGAATAAGGCCCCTGCTAGGCAAATGCCCTCTACTGAGGGAACCTTTTGTTTAGCAGTAGGCAACCAACTGATCAGTGATATTATAACAATATATAAACCGTTTATCTCAATATTATTTTTTTTATTTGACGCTATACTTAATTACGTCATAATATTTTCACGTACATACTAAACACCCCTACCAATCAGCTAATGCATTCCAAATTAAAGTACGTCCAGTTTTATATGTTGTCACTAGCCACTGTTGTTTGTTCATGATCTCCCTGGGGCTCAAGGTCCATAACTTCCCGAGTTGAGGAACGATAAACAGTAAGTTAAACGTGCTTCTCACGCGATACACATAATCTATTTAACACATTGCGTTGTAATATATACAATTACTAGCGAGCCGCCCTTGTTTCGATTTAGTATCTACAGTTGTGGTTCCCAGCTTGGTTCACTAATAACGATGTCGTTCAACTCCTGTAGGTGATAGCTTCATTAAGCAATCGTTTTTTAAGGAGGAATTTCGTATATAATAAATTTCTAATAACATATTTATATTTATTTATTTATACATATAATATATTTATCAAAACCCTTCTCGAAAAAAAGGACAGTAAGTAAAGTCAGAATTGTATCCAAACCCATTTAGCGGTTCCTGAGGTTAGCGATTATATACAGACAGTCAGACCTGTCATCTGTTGTCAGACGATTTTCAGTGACTTTCTTTTTATACTATGTATAACAATCTTTGTATTCCGCATTAGTATCAATAATATATGTATAGTATAAATTAACCAATGAGATCTAATAAATAATAAATAAATAATAGTAATAAATCTAGATTGACTTTCAGCAGTCCTAATATGACTATTTAGATTAAATAACATAATAAGTATAATTGTCAATAAGCCTATAGTATAAATTGCTGCACGCCTTTGGGTAACGCAAACTTGAAGATTGAAATGAAATATTAAATCTTTATCCTATTTTGATTTACCTGAATGCAGATTTACTCAATAAATATGACCGTCTTCTCAATAACTGCATTCGATTCATATTTAACCTTGGTAAGTATGATCATGTGTCTACTTATCGTTCTGAACTCTATTGGTTACCTATTCGTCAACGCCGTAGCTTGCGTGCTCTCACTACACTTTATTCTATTCTTAACTCGCCTTCTCCTCCTACTTACCTAACTCCTTTCTTCCAGTATTTATGCTCCACTCATGCCAGAAACCTTCGTTCTTCAAATAATCTTCTCCTTGCGTGTCCTTCCCATTCAACTGAATTTGTATCCATTCTTCATTTGTAATCCAGGCTGTTCTTCTCTGGAATGACCTACCTCTAGAAATCAGGATGGCCACAAACCGGTTAACTTTTAAGCTGAAAGTACGGGCTCTACTCTTCAAGAAACTGTTGGAATTATCACGTTGATTGTCTTGTTTTTGTACATATTTACTGTATGTAGTAGTATTTATATATTATATGTTACGTATGTATAATAATTGTTAATCAGTAAGTACCTATAATAATTATTAATATTTACGTATTGTATTATGTTTTTATGTTGTATTACAACCTATACATTTATTTTTTTGTATTACAACCTATACATTTCTTTTTTTTTATATATTTTCATATCATAATTTATTTACTGCACCTACTTCGTTTATCTCTGCACCACCTAAGGTTGACTGGTAGAGAATGCTTATAGCATTAAGTCCGCCTATGTACCTGTGTGCATTAAGTTTAAATAAATAAATAAATTTTGTTAGGGTATATTAAATTCCTTTAATCGATCTGACGCATTCAGTTCTACCAAACGTAAGTAATATAAAATTATTAAAAAAAAAATGAAAACCGACTTCAAACAATACCTACATGTTCAACCCTTAACTAAAAAGTAGAAAATAATATTTTAATTACTTCATAGCAAAGAATATTAAAGGGGAATCAACGCAATCCTTGATACCTATAATACTTTACTATTTATAGTTTTTAATCAGTTATTTTGGAGTGCCAGCTAAGACGAGAGGTAAAATTGTAAATAGAGATATAAAGTCCTTGTCAACACTTTTGCTGATCGATAAACCCTGAATCCCAGAAACCACAAATCAAAACTAAAAAGTGATGATCTACCAACAATAAAGAATTATCAAAAATCATAATTTAACTGACTGAGCAATCGCTTAATAGGTATACCAAAAATAAGCAGTGGTGCTGTAAAGGCAGCTTTAAAGGCAGCCCGTTGCTGTTGTAATTTTTCACGACCCTAAGACCGCCAACTTGGCTTAACGACTACCAAATTATAGTGATAACCATAGTCCACTGCTTCTAAAGAATGAAGACGCTGAAAAGGAAATGACACAAATGGTCACCCATCCAGGGTCACTTCGTTTTTATCAAAAAAATTATTTTGAAAATAACTTCGCACTTGTAGTATGGACATGTCAATGTCAGAAAGACATCGACGTATTGCTTTACATGTCTTCACTCCTTGCATACGTTTTGTTACAAAATGTAAAGTTAAAGCCAAACCACTAAACCATTCTTTATAAAAAAAACATAGGACCCGATTTCAGAATATACCCTTTCAAATAAAAGAAGAATTTTCCAAATTGGTTTATAAATGACCGAGTTCTGTTGTAACAAACATACAACTACTGAACCATTTCTTATAAAAAAAGGGACCAATTTCAGAGTATACCATTTCAAATAAAAAAAGATTTGTTCAAATCGGTATAAAAAAAAAAGAAATTAATTTTATTACTTAATTAATTTCCCGGCGTCGTCGATTGGAATGTCCATTCAAAATGTATGCTCAACTAAAGTATGTAACTTTACTAGCGCGATCATTTACCTAAACGATGATGGTCATCACAGGTGGCAGAAATACCACTCAATACAAGACGGACATCAGCGTCCTCTGAATACTGCTGAACAACTTTTGATCTTAGGGTAGACACATTTCCACCTATAATTATCGATCGTAGATATTTGGAGTTGTACTATTATTCTGTTTTTACCTAACCTTTTTAATCAAATCAATTCGTGCATGGGTGAGGGACCAGTTTTCAGTCAAACATAATTCCTTCTCTGACATGTGTACTCTATTATTTTGCTCCAAAATTCGCAACACAACATGCAATAAAGGCTCCGCAAGCCCATAAAGGGGACGTACCAACTATGTAAATGCTATATTGCTACCTTTGATGCATGCATACGCATGTACACGATGGGATTACAAATTTCTGATTAAAACCACTATCAGTAATTGTTGGTTGTCGCTATGTGGGGATAAATATATAGATAAATAAGATGAAGAAAGTCATGGAATACTTAATGGAGATACATGAAACGTTTAATTCAAAATCTTGGACTAAAATTTAAGCATCGTTGAAGAAATGTCTTTATTATAAAGTAGAAATATTATGTAATGTATGCCAATAATATGTAATTCCGAATATCAAAAAGATTATTATAAACGTTTTTCAGTCTTGATATCTAATTTTAATCCCAAAAAAAAAGCTTTGGCACTTTATATCCTATTATGAGCCTACAGATAATATTAATATTTAACAGTACGATTAGTATGCTTTCAACAGTAACGATATACAATTGAATACGATAGTGCCTTTACTTTCACAATCTAAATTTTACACTGAAATACAATTTTGCAATTATTTATTTAGTAACATTGACTGATCCAACATTAAATTCCGACAAATTTGAATAAAATCACAGATAAAATTAAACATCTAATAAAAATGTACAAAAATATTTTCACAAGTCACCAGCAATCATTATAATGGTTCGTAAGACGGCCATTTTACATAAAACAAACTGGAATGATAAAGCACGAAATATGGAAGCAGAAAATTAGATTTAAAAGCAATTAAATGACTTGGTACTTTTAAAAATAAAAATATCTCTCCGGGTCAGTTCGTTCAATGAAGAGAAAGAATACTGTTTGCCGTGAGAATTACAAATTTGTATATCATCTTTAAAATTCGACTGTTTAACTTGTAATGTATAAAGTCGTTAGAATTTAAGACTTTTGGGATGTACTTAGAAATTAATAGTATATACTGGTATTCTAAATGCTTTATATTTTGAAATATAGCGTAAATGCAAAAATATTTATAAATCAGCGTGATAATGCAATGATAAATATTTGAGTTTGAAGCTGGAGTTCTAGACAATATCCACCATGGAAATCGATCCTCAAAGATTTATGTTAGTATTTTACAAGTACGAAGATAACGTTTATCGTTATCTTTGAACTCCGAAAATAATGAAAAATTTTACTTGGCAGTTGAAAATTGTTTGCTCATAAATCACTTTACGTAAAATTTTATTTACAGTGTTTTTGAATATTCATAAAATTCTTTCGTGTGTACTAGGTTTTAATAATGTTATAAAATAAATTATGTATAAATACCTATTTCCAATACAATACATGAGTACGAATATTAATTCTACAGTATTTATAATAAGTGGTTGTGATACGGTTGAACAAAAGAGTTTTTAAGTCAGCAGCAGTGAGTGCAGAGAGCAGAACAGTGACAATTTAATTGACTATACCTACTTCTACAGCATTACGTATCATGACACGCTTTTTCAATAATATTAAAGGCAGCTTTTAATCTAACCGATTGCGGCTAAATGTTATCACCACTTTACATGAAGCTATTTCAACGTGCACAAGCCCAATTACTGGACTACAGCGATATTCGATGATTAGAATGTTTGTCATAGTATGACATTGCTCCGAGACACGACGATCACCCATCTACAATCTGACTGATATAACTTTTAAACAGAACGCCCTACGTACGTACTTTTGTATATTATTATTCATGTAGTAAAACGCAAATAGATTTGCTCATCATCAGAACTCGATCTAACCTTCAAAATCAGCGTCAATTTCGCTACATAACATTTTCGCTTTTGTGTAACTTATACCTACCTCTCTGATGCGTAATATCTAAACTAGTCGACACTATCAGATTCTTTGGTACACATACGAATCTCACGTGTCACGAAAACGAAGTTATGATAAGTAGGCCTTATCGATTGAATAACCAAACTTGAGTGCTATACAAAACCGTTACTGTATAAACGGTACCTTTTTGCTATTATGTGACTTGCATGCAGTATTTTAGTCAGTTCCAAAGGTCCTCGGTGACAAGAAATTATGCTAAACAATTTTGAACCGTAACTCATTTGAACAGCGATGTAATTTTGTCCAGGTAAATCATGACCATGCCTCGTCTATCACATCGATGACTACAATTCAGCAGCACAATTCGAAATTAGTTTTTATTTTCATTTGTAATCAGTTGAATCTTGTTGTAGTACCAATTAAATGAATTGTAATGTTCATGTTGCAAATTTTTTGGAGGTGTAACACTTCATTGATGTGTTTGTCATAATATGTATCTTAAGGGTGTAGTGTGACTACTAAATGGGCAAACATACCTAACTACGTAATACCTATATGTATTGTATATTAGTTTGTCAATAGTGCTAGGTTTCTTAGAAGATTTACTCGAGTTTGGAAGAAACAATTATATCTCTACCTGGGCGGTGTTATATTCTTGCAAATGTGTATAGATCTTTAGCGTATCTAAAGACAACAAAATCGAGATCGATAACAGTCATGAAATGTAGAAATCATAAATGAAATAAAAAAATGAAGTATTAGATTGAGGTTATATTAGATTCTTGTATCTTTGTATAACTTTTGAATTTAAAGTATTAGTATTTTTAAAATGATTCGCACATTTTTTGATATTTAAAACATTGATCGTCCGATTTTTATTAAGTCAAACAACGGTTAACTTGTCAAAAGCGAACATCTTTTTAATTGTTTAATAAAAATTTCATCACTTAAAAATGTGTATGATTTTTCATAAACTCGGTCATATCAGTTCATATCCATTTGTTAGAAGCTTAATTTTTTAAATCTGCTTAGTTAGTCTGTCTGTTTTCATGTATACCTTTATACTATACGCACATAAATGAAAACAGTATAGATGCTGAGCAGACCTTTTAAAATTAAAATATCTATTAATTACATGATGTGTTACATAAAACAAAAGACTGTACTTACAGTCCCTGACAAACACTCTATTTTTAAAATAAAATGTTCCAACATTTCAAAATAAAGCAAAATTAATATTCCATAGGTATATGAGCGAGTAAACCTACAGATACGTACCAAAAGGTCCTCGAATTGAAGGTAGATGAGAAACAACCGGCCGGCCGCATCGGTCTGCGGTTGGTGAATTCATTTTACCTAAATTTATTACATTTCGATAATCTGTTATTTTTATCCGGCTCAACTGAATTTCAATGATGGCTATTGGCTTGGAGATACGCAGTTATTCATAGATAAAAATCAATCATTTTTATTGTTGTTCGATGTAGTGTTACAAACTTTTAAAATAAAACCATTGGTTCGTACACCAGCTGCAAATGAAACTTTGTTATAACGCTATTATGATAAAATAAAACAACGTTATTGACTGTAATCGCGACTGTCAAATATTACATTCTGGACTTGTTACTTAAGTAACTAGTAATGCTACTGGAATTGTTACTTAAATAACTACAGTTTGCAACAGTGGCTTTCGTAATCAACATTAGTAAAATAAACAAAATTGCTGCAGCAAAATTCTGCTTTGACACAGTTTAGTTTGTCGACTTGCTAAGAAGAATGTAACTCCAGTTCAATTGCCTTTAAATGAAGAGAAATCAAATCACTACATAGTATGAAACAAAGTCGCTTCTCGCTGTCTGTCCCTATGTATGCTTAGATCTATAAAACTACGCAACGGATTTTGATGCGTTTTTTTTAATAGATAGAGTGATTCAAGAGGAAGGTTTATATGTATAATACGTGCAAAATATAGTAGAGACTCACTGGTAATTTTAGAGGTTTCTAATGTAATGCAGGGAAATAGCGGTTGCGGCGGTACCGGCTGGGAGCCGCCGCCTCTAAAGAAAGCATGTTTGTATTGTCTAATGACGAAAAAGCTGTAAACGTTGTTTAAAAACACATTCTGTAGTATATTTAGTATCAGCATAATACCTGTGCGAAGCCGAGGCGGGTCGCTAGTGCAACTATAAGTGAATCTGGTCATTAACATATTATTATGTAATGTAAAACCGAAAGTAAAATTATTAACTCTTTGATTTACAGTAACTATAGCAATTAGTTTCCACTTCTAGGTATAAAGACTGTTATTGTTCGAGTTATTTGCATAGCAACAGCATAGATTTGACCACATAGTGCACTAAAATGTATGTTTGTGTGTCGATCTTTGAAAGCAACAAAATTCTTAAACATGTTTGACAAAGCTTGAATGAAGAGATTGAAATATTACATGGGCCACAAGCATCCAAGGGCGAGATATTGGTTTAAGGCATGTGGTTGCACTGGTTACTGTATCTGGTGCTCCGTTATATATTTCAGTCCATATATTAACAAAACATTGTGAGATGTCACTAGAAATTCGATTGAAATAGCAGTCAATGCGCAAAACCAACAGATACGTGCTATTGCAGACTTAACAGGTATTTCGAATTCGAGCTATTAGCTAAATTACCTAATGTTCATTGTGTATAAACTTAAGTTTATAAAGTATACGACATTTATTGAGATTCCTATATCTATGATATTACTGCAGGTAAGTCTCATGCATTTCACATACAAGTGTTTACACAATGTATTGACCTATATTTGTTTCTTATTTTGGTAAACTTCAAAACCAATAGACTTAATAGATAATACAGTTATAGAAAAAGACAACGAAACGCAAAACTAAGAAGTAGAAATTCGTTTATGTACACAGATAAATAATTGAATAGAATTGTATACATACATAAACTTACCAAAACTAGCTGGTACAATTAATTTACATCGTAATCAAAGTGATAAAGGAACGAATGAACATGAAACAAATGAACTAAATGCAAATGGTATTGTCAAGCATCTATCCAAAGGGGATAAGTGAGGGCTTAAACCAACAATTGACTGAGATCTAAGCCATTGACCGACATTCCGATATTTTCCTATGTAAATCGTTGAATAAAGCCAGGATTACACTGTGGAGTTTGAAACGTACATTTTGTTTAAATATAAACGAAACAGTTGGAACGAGTCTGAATTTCAATAGGTAGATTTTATTAAAATTTAATTCTTTTGAAAACAAGGCCATGTGTAGTCTGACGTTCTAACATTTTAAAACGATTGATTATGAATATACCGTCGATACCAGAAGTACTGCCCACCATATTTATCTATCTGTTGATAGTCCAAGAGTCAAAAAAATACTTTTAATGAAACATCGTCAATTTAGGTTGACTTTTTCTTCATACGCTCTATTTACAGCCATATTCACTAGCACAAATATAACTTATCATATAAATAGTGCTCTTTCGACAACTATTCTGCAAAAAAGGGTTTTTTCAAGTTGGGTCTTTCAATTTTAGCTAATTTCCGCCGAGGAATTTCTGTACCACCTTTATAAAATTATTTTATCGAACATGTTATTTTAAATTCTTTGCGTTGAGCGTATCCTATGAAACCAGTTTATGTATTGTATTTTATGATTTCTAGCGATATAACGTGAACGTTATTTGTACCGTATTTTCATTGTTTTTTTTTGTGTTTTCTAGTAATACTTACGATCAAATTGGATTTTATTTAGTTGATTTAAATGCTATAATTTGTTAAGGTTTAAACAAAGTTGTGTAGCTTTACGTTAATAGTGACTGTTAGTATGTGTGAATATAAAATCGTAGTATCTTAAGCTTTCTTTTACAACTTATTATTTTTAATAAGCTTAAATTTCATTTTTACATTCAAATTTGGATACAATTTTGAAAATAAACATTGCATCATCTTAGCAAAATAAACAGCATCAAAAAGGCGACAATTTCAAACTGAAATATCTATTGAACTTGTAAATAAAGCGACAAAACTCAATACAAGGAGCGGAGACAACGTTCCAGTTTACGGCTCGGCTAACTTTGCATAGAATCAGCGAAATACATCGAACAGCGTCCGCGCTCGACTCTACATGTAAACAATTTCTCATACCGATAAGATAATATTGTTCGCAGAAATCATGAATTATTCTGACACCGAGCGCTGAAGTGTAGAAATATTTTCTACGTTCTTAATCTATGGTAGTAAGCGGATCACGTCAGCTTA
Source organism: Parascotia fuliginaria (assembly GCA_963082885.1). Taxonomy (NCBI): domain Eukaryota; kingdom Metazoa; phylum Arthropoda; class Insecta; order Lepidoptera; family Erebidae; genus Parascotia; species Parascotia fuliginaria. The sequence continues at coordinate 15,922,831 of OY720172.1, forward strand.
TTTGTGTTTGTTATGAGATCAGAGCCCCCGGCGCCTTCGGTGCAGTCTTGCATTCGCCCTTCTATTGTGCAAATTGAACTAGTTTGTAAGGGCGAGTGTTCACTGATTGGAACGCAAGTCAATATCGGTCGAGTAAACTAAGTTTTCTATTTGAGTATATGTGTCGATGTTTTATTTTATTACGTTATGCGTATTCCGAAACAAAGGAATGAATTTGTATGATAGAAATGTACTACTTCACGGGAAGGGGTTGGCAGACATGTAATTTTTCAAAATGGCCGCGACAGAGTAGAGGACATAAGACAACACCATATAACAGCCATGGCGACGCAAAAATATTAAATTAACGACACAATTAGAAATATTTACAATAATATTCATCAAAATTTTGGCTGCAAAATTGTAACGCGCTTAAGGAAGCGATATTATGCAAGTAAGTACCTCAAAAACGTGCTTTACTGAGTTTGCTTCTTAAGGTTGGTGTGTCTTGCATTAGTAGCAACAGTGTACCACTCCCATAACATCTACCTAGACTGCTGTCGGAACAGTATAGTAATTTATGTGCCAGTCTCAGAAGTAATGATAAATCTAACAAGCTGTTGAATAGTAACGCACCACGATAATTTGAAAGTGGGTGACCAATAGTGTATTACAGGAGTAATAACGGTAATACTATTGTGGTTTATAGCTGCAGCATTGTGTGAGCTCTGTGCAAGTTTATTAGCTCAGTTTATGATTGCTCCAATATTTATTATGTTAGATAGTGGCTAGTCAATGTATCAATACTGATATAACTGTTTAAGTTAAATAAATGAAAATAAACTTTTAAAGCACAGAATAGTTTTAATTGAAACGAATTGATGGTATTGACAGAATGTATCCTCACATGTCGCGGGCAAATTGTAATTGTAATTACAATCTGTCCCGACATATTACAAAACTCCGGATATTGTTACCAGCAATGTTTATATCTAATTGAGGATGTTTGAAATAGTTGGACAACAAATAGAAATCATTTTTAGCTGGTGGTCACTTTTTTTGCGTGGAAAATGCATTACTGCATAAACACCCGCCCGGGTGGTTATGTCGGGCTTTTCAACTGCACGTAACAGGTGGCTGGCATACCGCCTAAAAACCACGGTGTTCCTCCAGACGGCCGGTGTGTCAGGGACACGGGAGACGCTCGTGCATTCATCCGCAACTCCGACGGGCCATGGTCCGCTACATCCTGGCGGACCCCGTCCGATTTGGAGGACGAAGCCCTCCCTCACGAGAAGTGCACGTGGAACACGTGCGCGTCGCCGTATCGAGCCTGTATTGTCGGGCGACGACTGCCCAATCGCCAGCACCCAGCGGCAAAAGCACGCTGGAAAGATTTTCTTCCTCGTGCCCTTCCCCCTAAAGGTGGCGGCCCTCATCACTGACATAGGTATGGTTTATGAGTTGTAGGGTTTAGCAGCAAGCCATACCCTTCCCTCCTCGTAAGTTTTTATAGAGGTTTTCTTCCTCGCAGCCCTTCCCTGAAAGGTGGCGGTCCTCGTTCTTAATATGAGTCGGGTTTAGGAGTTGGAGGGTCTAGCAGCAAGCCAGACTTTTCTCTCCTCAAAGTTCTTAAAGAGATTTTCTTCCTCGCAGACCCTACCCCGGAGGGAGAGGGGTCACTGTTCTAACCTAACGGCTTATACAATTTGCCTGCGACATACATAACAAATGTTTATAAATCATACAAAGTTTCGATTCCGTGTCAGAGTTAACAAAATTTACCACAATTTTCTGCACGGAATTTGCAGGTATTGTCACTGGGCCACCGAAACAATCAGCAGTTATTCTTATTTAAGTAAGAAGTTCTTATTTAAGTAAGAAGTCGACTGGCCTGTTGGTCTAGTGGTTAGTGACCGCTAAGCCGGAGGTCGTGGGTTCGATTCCCACCCAGGACAAACCTTTGTGTGATGAGCATGATTGTTTGTTCTGTGTCTGGGTGTAATTTATCTATAATATGCATGTATTTACAAAAAAAAAATGTATATAAGTAGTATATCAGTTGTTTAGTACCCATAACACAAGCAAATATAAGTGCTTAATTTGGGGCTAGATGGCGTTGTGTGAATGTGGTAGAATATTATTATTATATTAAGTGCCACTTCCGTGACGATATAAGCAATGTCTATGCTTGAAATTACATTTTTGACCTAATCATTTTTTTTGTAATAAAAATATTGTTTTGCATACGTTTCACTTAGATTTTTCACTCAATACATTTCGTGCAAAAAAGCTTAAAATTGTTTCCGTTTGACGGTTCGATCTTTTTTGCCAAAAAATAAAATGGTTTTAGAGCCACTATATTATACGCGCGTTTTAGAAGTCTTCAGTAATTTAATCGTAAGGTATGTTTGTTTTAAAATTCACCGTTATTGTGGTTAGGAATATTTAGTCATTTTAAATTGCATTAATTACTTCTATGAAGCTTAAACTATCATTTATTAGAAGCATATTTATCTAGTTGTAATAATTGTGACATAAATGCCGTTATAAAAAATTAGCATACCAAATATATTTAATTGCAAGTTTCATATTGACCAAATTTATGATATATTTACCTCTGAATAAAATGTCTAGCTACATCATGCGAGGATAAAACCGAGAACCTTTTCGAAATAAACTATGACATTCCACAAAAATATAACAACAAAACACGACACCGTTCGCAAACCCCAGAGCAATAAACAAGAAAATTGCTCGTAGACAATAAGTTTAGTATCATGTGGGCAGTACAAAACAGAGGGCGGTAACGTATTCAAGTCACACATACAATGTTAAATTTATTCAATGTAAGTGTTGTACACTCACTTGGCGTCAAAGTTGTTTTAGGTATGTACTATAACTTAGTACTGACTGTCTTGCATTTTCAATTGAATAGATCAATGATCATTGTCACTGAAATACATAGGTAAATTCATATTGGAATACAACGGTTTGATATACTAAAGTCACTGGTTATGTCTTCAACAAGCAATTTTCGAGTGTATGTGAAAAAGTGTAAGTGTACTGTACAGAATCATTTTGTTGCCCTCATCGAAATTATCATAATCGACATTGATTAGTTTTGAAGTACATTTTAAAAATAACTAAATGTATCTTTTAAAAACGCTCTTAAAATCAGAAAGCGATTGAGCGGGCTGTTAGCTGTCCCCTTGCGGCATCGTTTTTAAAAAGTAGAGAACGGCCAATTTTGCAGGACAGGAAAGTGTCGGAAATAGTTTATAGTATAACTAGCTTTTGCCCGCGACTTCGTTCGCGTAGAAGTAAGGTTCTAATGAGATTATTAATTGTTTTACCTACATTATTAATTTTTGTTATTATCCTATTAACATTATAAATGCGAAAGTTTCTGTGTGTTTGTTTACACTCAGCGCGTAAACGGCGAAACCGATTTTGATGAAAATTAATATATAGATAGATGCGGTGCCGGAGGCGGACATGGGATACTTTTTATCCCGAAAATCGGTATGAGTCCCGAGGGATACAACAAAACATATTTTACGCTCGGGCGAAGCTGTGAGCCGTAGCTTGTAATGTATAAATTATCACATCATCATCATCATCATCATCATCATATCAGTCAAAAGACGTCCACTGCTGGACATAGGCCTCCCCCAATTTTCGCCACCGTGGCCGGTCGTTAAAATAAAAAAAATATTACTTAACAATCTTTATTTTAGATTTAAAGGTTAAATATCAATATATAAATCCGCCCCTAGCCCAGTAAAACCACGGGTAGGTACATAGTGGTATACCCTAGTGCCACCAAACAAATTACTTGTAGGACAAATTGGCAAGACCACGGGCCCTTTTTTTTTTATTTTTTTTTTTAATATTAGCCTACCAAAGTGACTCCACTCTGCCTAATGGTAAGCAGTAAGTGGAATCCAGAAGCGGCGGACACCATTCCAAAAGCCAAACTACTGGTATGGTGGCCTCCACTATGGCGGCTTAGTGAGATGCTTTTTCACGCCCCGCTTAAAAGACCCAGGATCAAAATTAGGTGGGAACACATGTGCTCGCAAAGAGTTCCAGACTTCAATTGAGCGACAAAAGTATGAAGTGCTGAACCGTTTGGTTCGAGACCCTTTAGATTCCACTGTGAAAGGGTGGCACTTTAGTCCCGCACGTGTCGTTCTGGATAAAAAGGGAGAGGGTGGGATTAATTCAAAGACCTCTTCAGAACACTCTCCATGGTAAAGGCGATAGAAGACGGCCATTGAGGCGATGTCTCTTCGCAGCTGTAAGGGCTCAAGTGTCTTAGTAGCCTCCGGGCTTCCGATGGTACGGACTGCTCGCCGCTGCAACCTATCGAGTGCATCCAGTAAGTACTGTGCGGAGCCATCCCAAAAATGAGAGCAGTACTCCACGCAGGAACGAACCTGTCTTCTTTATAAGAAGACAGAGCTGCTGCAAAAGCAGCGTACAACAAAGCCACTAGGGCTTTGTTGTACGCTGCTTTTAGGCGATCCAAGCTAGGGTCGCGCTGTGCTCGGGCCCTGATCCAAGCGCGGTACGCCGATTCTTTTTGTTTAACAGTATCGGCGCACTCACGGTTGAACCAGGGACGCGTTTTGCCGGCACTGGTGACATCTGAGGATGGAATGTAATATTCCATACCTAACAAGATTTCACCAGTGACAGCACTAGCACTTTGCGACGGTTCCCTTTCGTCTTTAAAGCAGCGTAATGCCCATGGGACGGAAGCAATTTAATCCCACATACCGTCCCAGTCTGCTGACGAGTAGTGATATAGTCGTCGCTTTACCTCCGCACGTCGTGGGGGAGCAACAAGAGGCACTGAGGCGCAGACCAAACAGTGGTCGGAATTTCCCAGTGGGGCGTGGACCGAAACACTGTATTGGGCTGGGTGACTCGTCAGCAGTAGGTCTAGTAAAGAGAGCGCTTGACCTGGAATATCTGGTATCCTGGTGGGATGGATTACCAGTTGCGTCAGGTCATGCGTGAGAGCGATTTCATGGGCGGCTCGTCCCGCATGGTCTGTTCTGAGAGAACCCAACCAGGTCTCGTGGTGGGCGTTAAAGTCTCCCAGGAACACCAGTTCCGCGTTCGGAAACCGCTCCTGCGCTAAGTCTGCCGCTTGACTCAGATGGTCAAAGAGTCGAGTTGTCTCCAAATCTCCGGAATGGGAACGGTAAAGGCAAGCGTAGACCCGGCTCAGAGAACCAAGATTAACGTGAAGCCAAAGGAAGGGGTAGGATGGGTCCTCTAGGCAGCGCAGACGGCGAACGCAAACATCCGCCCTGACGAATGCGCATACTCCGGCCTTAGCGCGAAAGCGCTCAAGGCCCTCAAGCCCTCACCCAATGTTAGGTTAATAAATACCAGGCATACAACGGGCCGTTGGAGAAGCAGCTTTAAAGAAAGAAAGAAAAGAAAATAAAGAAAATATATTTATTTGACACAGACAAGAAAGGACACAAATTCTTACAAGGTCAACACAAATACAAATAAATAATTATAATAACACAATTATAAGTTTAAAGTTAGCTTTCCCCGCTACCGTATGAGTTTGAACTTGAGCTTTGTTTATGGTCATTGCGAAGCAGACTTTGATAGGAAGCTGCACTCTCTTGAATTCGAAGGGGTATTTGATGGTGTTAGGGGAATCCTTTGAATAAATATCTACAGAATCTCCTCGAGAGCAACCGGTCAGTATAGTTGCCTCGATTAGCTACATACATTGCAATGTTTTCACTTCAAATCAGGTTCCATTGCATAATTTTGGTGGATTTACTTATATTGCGCAGCAACATACCTAATTAGCACGCCAAATCTCAATTTGGCTCATTTCCTTTATTTCCGTTGAGTCACACCATAATGTGTAACACTGTTAACCAATAGGAAAAGAATCTCGAAAAGTACCTAACACTGTTACTTATTAAATAGCGTGCTTCTCCCCTCCCCCATTTAAAGAGGGCAGCACCACCTTTTGAGCTAGCTGATTAGCATCAACGTCCTGTGTCCCTATCGCATCTTGCAAGTGTATATATAACTGTTCGTTCTAAACTGCGCCTGATTTTTCCCTAATATAACTCAAAATTTCCGTCTTGATTTCTTTTCGCAAACATGTCGACTAAAACTGGCTAAACAACAAATAAAAATAGTTATAGCAGATGATTATCTTCTGCTTTCCTAATCATTGTACGGTAACGGTAAGAATAAAAACTTGTAGCAGATACCATTTTTTTAAGCGGTTGTTTGGTCTTAGGATCGCACTGGGGTGTAGAAATAAAGTATCCATCCTCGCTGTAGCAAAACAAAAGTGGTTACTGTAATGCATCGTATGAGCGATGGATTTGACTTATTCAATGCAATAATTGTGTTATCATAACTCTTAATTTACAATATCCCGCTTAAAAAACTGCTATCCAACAATAGCTACAGCAACTTCATTTGACGTATTTTGATTGAGTTTCAAACATGACATAGGTCAAAATAAAATGTTTTTAAATCAACAGCACCAAGGAGTATTAATATCAATTTCAAAGCAAATTATCCCAAAAATAACTTTCTACCCCTTTTTATCTCCTTTAGGGAATGAATTTCAATAAAATATGAAACACATCTTTCATCAATTCTGTTAGAGAATGTCTATGCAAAATTTTAAGTAGATTGGACCAAGGAATCACATTATCCTATACAAACTTTGCCCTCCTTTTTCACCCCCTTATAGGTCGAATTTCGGAAAATCCTTTCTTATCGGATGCCTACGTCATACAAAGAACACACCCTTCAAGTTTAAGGTCTCTACGATCAGCAGTTTAGGCTGTGCGTTGATCCGTCAGTCATTCAGGACAAAGTATTTTACATATATAGATGATAGCTTCGGTAAACTATTTGGTTTAGTTACCTACAACATTTTGTCTTCTCTAGCTTTTTAATTTAAATAAACATTTCATTTACTGTTAAATATTATGTAATAAAAATAAAATTTTGTGTATCTATTTTGTTGACACAATCTCAAAAACAAGGTAAGGTGCTATACAATTTAAATACTTCAAGTATTAGACTATTCAACAAATTATAATGTTTGTTGTCATCACACAAAACATTAACATTTACAAAATTATATTCATACACATATTAAAAGGTCCTATCTATGAGTAATAGTCTACGTCATCTACGTATAAATCTAAAAAACATAAAATCTTAAATATAAAGGGGTATATAAATTGAGAAAAATATAACACAAATATCACTTCAAAGTTAAACCAACTTGCATAGAACCAATTCAAAATGTAGTTATTTAAAAATCGTATGCAAACTAAAAGTTGTCGGCATACGGCACAAATGGCGACTAATACAGGTAATGGATTGGTTCAGAAATATGCAAATTGTGCAATTTTGCCATTATTAAAACGTTCCATAAAAGAAAGATCATTATTCCTATAGTGTTTTGTTGGTAGGGTTGAACGATTATTAGAATAATTTTTTTGTAATAAATTTTAGAGCACTTTCGAATGTAATATTTTTTGCCGTTTCTAATGCTGGCAGATAAGCAAATACCTATTTAATATACCGATATAAATGATGAAAAATTTGCACCACTTAAAGTAGGTACAAAAGGAGTAGTAGTACTTTTAGTATCTCAGTCTGCAGCTTATAGAAAAAGGCACACAACTTCGGTTACCACTATAGTAATCATTGGTTTTATGTATTTCCCAAGGTTTAAGAAGTATGTAAATTAGCATCATTGTCTATTACTACTCCATCTATATTTTCATGCCTTTCTTACAATAAATAAATTGACACCATATAAAAACATTATTGTTTGCATTCACCAACACGCCAGATAGCAAACTCGCAACAGTCAATCATAACAGAGTTACGCATTTATTAAATCAAACTAAATGTAAACTTGAAACAATTAGTGGTGGGCAGCCCTAGTTGTTGGCGGCGTGTAAACACAAGTCGCTAACGAACCGAACAGCCCCCTGCACAAATTTGCAATTTCGATTGCTACTGTTTGCATGTACCTGGCCCGCGTGTGTTGCCGAAAAATTCGAAGAAAACTATCACAGCTACGTTGTGTTCTATTGGTGTTGTAACAGGGTTCGCAAGTGATTCGTGAAATATTCAGGTGCATGTCAGATTCATTGCATTGTCAAGAAATAGATGTTTCTACAAAATTGACAAATAATTTAGACTACAGTGATGGATAAAAGCATTATTTTTTAAATAATGTATGTATTTTGTAACAGTTGAATTCCGTACAAACAAATCTAAACAAATCAACTCCTTTCTTAAAATAAAAATAAAACTAAGCTAATCAAGATCTGCTTTGCTAAAAAACTAAAAAACACATGCTACAGTAAACACCTCCATGATTATAAACTCTTCATAAGTTATTGTAAAACTAGTCTTATGTAGATACGTAAAAATTCTTCAGAAAGGCAAGAAAATATTAATTATTATTCTTATACTAACACTCATTTCAATAATCCACCTAACAAACCAATATTATATTGTCCTTTTTATTACAAGAATCAGTTTCTGTTAATTGAATTAAAACATTAAACCATTTCATTATTTTGTTTTCTAAATAGAAAATAAACAAATTAGTATTTTCTACAGTTTGCGTGTCGTGTAACTAACCATAAAAGTGTAAATCTAGGAACGCAAAGAACTGCCGCAGTAATTTTTAAAGCTGTTGAATTGTATAATTAAATAGCTTAACATTTGCATGTGTTGTGTGTTTTATTTGAGTGAATGTATGATTAAATTGCCTGTGTTTACAATAACACTGGTGCAGAAATTCTGTACATAATTATGAAATAAATTTTGCAGCTTTAAGTACTTTGATACTCATTTTATTCAAAAAAGTAATTTGATACCAACAAAACTTTGTAGTGTGAAAACGGCTTTATTGATTTTTAGATAATCATAGGAAATATAGTTTACCTCCCCGCAATCTATATGTTTGCAGCTACGATATTATAAAAAAAAACAAATTTAAAATACAGGCTGTACATAATGTTTTATATTAGCCAAAAAAAATTAGTCCACTGTTGGTATGCGGTCATTGGGGTCCAAAAGTGGTTGACATCATTCCAAAAGTCAAACTGCTGACATTATATAAAATTTTCTATTTGGCAAACTAGGTACTATACGGTTCAACTAGTATTTTACTAAAAGTCGAAATATTTAACGTCATGGCTATAAAACTAAACAGTGCTAAACAAATAGCTCTTATAGCAGATTTTGGTTGTTAAATGTTAATTAAACGATTACTTGACTTGGAAACAAATGAAGACGCGAAGCAAAATACTTAATAAAGTGCCCACCTACTCATTAACCAATATTTATTTTCGATATTAAACAATTTTAGTACAATCATTGACACTGCTTCTTCTTCGCTCGAATGTGCGGTTTTTAAATATTTTGCATATTGGAAGCATTTAACTTAGGACAGTGACTCTATGATAAGACGGCGTCTTCGTCATATGTTTTCCAACATGATTGTTTGACCACCATTCAGGTTTACTGATTACGTTAAATAAAGTATTATAATCGCAAATTTTAATATGTCAAATATTAAGTAATAAAAGATTCTAAAGTTAGAAACTATAGCATTGCATCATACGTTGAATCAACAGAATACTCAAACAAACCACGTTGCAGACAGTTTTTATGTACATTTTATTCATAAAACTGTGAGCAGGGCAGGTCTCTTTGATAGAATCGTAAAATCATTTTTATGTGATTTGAAACATGTCTGTGCCCATGGGATTTTTGTCACAATGTTATATTTACGATTGGAATGTAAAATGGAGATAGGGAAACTTTTCTTTTTTTAATTCCTTGAGAAAACTATTCGATACAGCATTTCAATTCTAGAATCAAATCGATTACTTACATATAGGAAATTACAGTAAGAAGTGGCTACAGAGTTTTCTTAAATCTAGCAGTTTATCAGCAATATTAGGTAGGTAAAATAACAACTACATTTCATATGAGAAATAATCAATCAGCTTTTTGACTGACTTGTGTTTAGGTACGTAACATATCAGCTAATTTGTCGAGAAGTGATAAGTTGATGACAAATAATATTATAACATATCATTAATCAGAAAATCTGTATTCAATAATTACCATTAACTCAGTGTTTTACCATAATTTATAATTTACCATGTATTAAAAACAAATATACCGTAAATTTCTATTGTAATTCACATAACAATGTTGCAGTTTGATCTGCACTGTTACAAGCACGACCGAAGGCTTTACGTGCTTTTCAAAGGAGTGTAAACATCGTAAACTAACAAAACATAGAAGTGCCGCTGAAAATGCAGAATAGAAGATTATAATGCCGTCTGCTCTATCAAGTCAATAATAACCCTTACGCAAGTAAATAAGGCATAATAAATTTAAAAAAGGTGGTCACGGTTGAAAACCATGAGAATGCTATGTCACAAATCGATAGCTGTATACCGATTCGCTTTGCAGGACAACGAGCAACGCTAACCACTCGGTCGTTTTGCAAGCTTAACAATATTTCAGCTTCGCTGTCATACGAGCAAGCCAGTTTTATTTTATTGCCGATGCACGATCGACTGTCATCGTTTTGTTTTCCATAACGCTATTTCAGAACACGTACAAATAGTCCACTGTATTTTTTATAAAGAACCGTCACGCTGAGCTCTTTTGAGTTTTTAAAAGAACTAAAAATGTCACTTCATTATATCAGCCAAAGCCACTGCTGGACATATTTCGCCAATTTTGGCCACCGTGGCCGGTCATTCGCCGCCCTCATCCATCGGTTGCTCGCCATCCTTATAAGGTCGTCGGCCCACCTTGTGAGGGGTCTGGCCACGCTGCGTCTTCCGGTTCGTGGTCGCCACTCTAGAACCTTTCTGTCCCGATGGCCATCAGTTCTGCGAGCTATGTGTCCTACCCATTGCCACTTCAGAGAAGCAACTCTGCGAGCTACGTTAGTTACTTTGGTTCGCCTGTGGATTTCTTCGTTTCTCAAACGATCGCGCAGGGAGACGCCTAATATAGCCCGCTCTATCGCCCTCTGAGCGACTTTGAGCCTTCGGATAAGACCCATAGTCAGCGACCACGTCTCTGCTCCGTATGTCATCACTGGCAACACACTGGTCAAAGACCTTGGTCTTGATACACTGATATGTGTAGCTTTCCAAACGCTACCACTTAAATTACAATAAAAAAATTTGTATTTGTTAATAAGAGTTTCAGTTTCTTTCAGTATGAGACGCATAAGTATCGAGTGCTAAACATTAGATTCAATGTGAATCGCAAAGTTATGCACGTCCTAAGCTTATCTTTAAATTTATCAACATGCGGTGAAGAAAAACATAGTGTGAAAACCTCAAAGATTAGATAGTGCTCGAGGCAATTAAAACGATCTCGTAACAATATAGTGACTACTCCTTGGTACGTCGGTACGTTTCTGATCCATATATCATTCATACACAATAAAATTGAAAGCGTTATATTTTATTAGAGGAAGTATTAATAACTGCTTTGTGAACAAAAACAACGAAAAAGTTATTTTCTCAATTTCATGTCAAATAAAACTTGAAAAGGACAATAAGGTTTTCGAAAGGAAACTAGTCAAACTAGTATCTAACTAAGAAATATACCCTACTAGTTCATCTATTAAGTACGACATTAGTTCCTTATTGTAATAGGAAGCTACCCTATCCATAGCCCTTCTAACTAAACTAATTACTCTTAAACTAATCGCTAAAGTTGAATGGGATACTATTGGAATGGCAAGCTTCTTGATAGATAGATAGTTTTAACTACTCTGAGCTTAATCTATTAATGACTATTCGCGACTTTTTACAGATTAGTAGATATAGAAAATATATTCCAGAAAATGCTAAAAAGACAATCCTAAAAGAACATTTTTATTTTATATAAGATTATTGCTGATTTAGGGCTTAAGATATTCTGTATTCTGCAACTCCAATATGAGATTACTCGTACGTGCGTCTATTTCAATGATGAGCGTAATAATATTGGTATGAAAAATAAACAGCGCCCCAAGTATTTACTTTCATAATTAAATTTTGACATAACGGTCAACCGCTATAAAGATGAGAGAATTTAAAACGAAAAGTGTGCAATGAATGAAGTTGCATCTAGATTAAAGGTTTATGCACTTGATTACATAAGGATTATACTATTTTTGAAATAGTTATCAACATAATCATCATCGATTTCAAAAGCGCATGAGCCACAGTTGATTTTGCCATACAAATCTCCACTGCTGCTACTGTAAAAAAGCACTTGAAGTTATGAAACTGCTTTTCTTTAACAGTAGTATTATTAATAATTATAGAGATTAGCATTTAGCTCGCAACGCGCAAAGACGTGCTCAAAGCAATAAACAATATTTAATTAATAACGACAAGTAAATAGTGACCTAGTTGCATTTTTGCGTAGTGTGTAGTTTAGTATAATATAATGTATAGCCAACAAGTTTTATGAGTTTTGTGATAAATATTTAACAATATGGATAGTCCCATGAAATCGCCTGTTAAACCACTCGATTGTATTTCGATCGAAGTGGTGCCCACGCCTGAGATTCAGAAATGGATGTCGACCATTGAACAGTATTTGAATGAAGTCTGCTCTATTGCCTCAGAAGGCAAGCTCAATTCGGACCAGAAGATGAAAATCTCCAACCTGTGCCGTAAAATTGGACATAATTCTTCGCAAATGGCCGTTCTATACCAATCCTTGAAGCAAAAAGCAGTTCAAGCGTCTAACTCGATGGCAGTTCTTAAGGAGCAATGCACCCTGTCGGAACACCTATCGGACCTCAAGCAGTCTATTAAAGAGTCCTGCACTGTAAGGATACCTTCATTTGCTGATAAGGTGAAAATGGGCTCTAGTAGTTATGTTCAGCCTGCCAACCTAAGCTCCGTTGTTATTTATCCCAAAGATAAATTAAAATCTAGCGATGAAACTAGACACTTAGTTCAGAAAATAATACGCCATGACCAAATGAAACTTCAAGTACGTGGAGTTCGAAAAACGAGAAATGGTGGAGTAATTATCAGCACTGAGAATAAACAAGATATATAGAAGTTAAAGAGCGCAGTTCAAGGCTCGACATCTGCTCTAATTGCTGACGAACCACACAAACGTAAGCCACGACTTGTTGTGGTAGTGTGCCCGCTTCTATGGCAGAGCATGAGGTCTTTAAATGTATTTATGAACAAAATCTAGCTATGCCTGTCAATATCTCTGGAGTCTTTTTTGGCACTTATAAAATTAAGTCATAAATCTGGCAAGAAGGATGCAGCGTCCTGTAATTACATCGTAAAAGTACCAGCCCACATAAGAAAATCCCTAATTTGCCAAACTAGACTATTTATAAATTGGACCTCCTGTCCGGTTAGAGACTTTACTTTAGTGACCAGGTGCTACAAATCCCATCAGTATGGTCACGCGGCGAAGTCTTGCAGAGAAGCAATCCCTACATGTGTACACTGTGGGGAGACAGGGCACTCAATATCAGAATGCATGAAGAAAACTGACCTGCCGAAATGTGCAACATGCACACGTTTTAATAAACCTAATCAGCATAAAACAGGAGCCGTTGAGTGTCCGGCTGGAAAAGTCGCAGAACAGAGGTACATCAACTCTGTTGACTATGAGTGTTCCTAGAACTGTGTATTTTGTTTTATTTCATAGTTAATTCAGTTAGTTGTTAAATAGCATAGTTTTATACAAAACTAAAATGTGTTTTATACATAAGATCATATTATTAAATATTTATCTTACTCTTAAGTACATATTACTAGCTTGTCATCGGAATTTATTAAAATACCTTTCTTAATTCATTGTTTGTCAGCTTAATCACTGCAACATGAATGTTGTAGCAAACAATGACTGGCCTCCAAACTGTTATTATAGAAACCTAGTTAATTCTGCTGATGCTTATATTTATTTTCTGATTATTAGTACCTAGTTATTAAACTGCAACGTATACCTATTTATTACACAATATTGTTTATTAAATATCTTTAGTCCAATTTTATACAAATTAATTTTATATAAGTACTTAAAATTTGATCTACTTTTATTTTACATAATTTTAAAGAAAATATTTTATTTTATACCTATCATAACACTATTACTAGCACTTATACCGCCTGTCATACAAGATTTTCTTAGTTCAGGCACACAACATTCTAGCATTGTATTTTGTTAAGATTGACCTATGTATTTATTTTACCACATGTAAATTGAATAAATGATTTGATTTGATTTGATTTGAGAATAATTATTATCCTGATTAAATACAAATTAATCAGGATAATAATTAGCTATATTGATCAACCTTCGAGTGGATAAAGAAGACGTCGAATCAAGTCGAAAGATCTGCCTAATAATTATAGAGAATAATTATTATCCTGATTAAATACAAATTAATCAGAATAATAATTAGCTATATTGATCAACCTTTGAGTGGATAAAGAAGACGTCGAATCGAGTCGAAAGATCTGCCTAATTCTGTCTCTATTTATAAGACTAACATAATGTAAGAACAAAGCGAAATTATCAAATTAAGACAATAAAGCGCAATAGTCTCACGAATACTCACGATGGTGCACTTTATTATGATCTTCAAGGATTGATATAGATATGTATATATATCAATACACTACATAATTAATTATGAATATTCATGTACATCTATATGGTAGCATATCCTTGCTGGTTTCCGTATGAATGGGCTGCATCGATCGGGGTAGTTACCTCCGTAAGGTATTAACGTGAAGTAATAGTATCCATACTTTTGCGCTCGCTTAGTAAGAGATCGTCGAAGGCTCCATGACCTACTCGTCACCTTCTTTTTTCCTCATTGCCTTTTTGCTTACTTTTAGACTTAAGTACCTAGGTATATTGTCCATAGATAAGTACCTACGTAATTGATATGACCACCATAACACTATATAGTGACGTTTCACGTCCGCATATCAAACGTGCAGGCGGTGTCTCTGATGTCAGCATTAAGCTTACCTAGCTTAAATAGGAGTAGCCGGAACACGTGTCTCGAATGTATTCTAAACGCTGGTCACAAGTCGTCACTCAGTACCCTCTCAGGGATCCCCCTAAAGACGATCCCTTCAATCTAGTATACCACAATGTTTTCGAGTATCACATTAATAAGCATAGCGCATCACAAGTTTATTACTTAAATTATAATAACAAAAAACATAAATTAAACACCGCTGAGGAAGAGTATATTAATAAATCTAATGACGGTTACCACAATAACCATTGACAACGACAGCATAGTTCATCGATTAGCCGACGCGGCTGCGACCTGCGATACTGTTAATTAAAATCCAATATTGTCTAACCAAAATTGATTGCCAGAAACCACGCTCGATAGACCAGCATAATATACGTTTATTGTGAAGTAACAAGGTGGAGGAACCAAATTATTAATGGCAAACATTTGCTCGAACACAATTTTGTTAAGTGCCAAAATGTTCTTTGAGAAAATACGTTACGTGGCTATAAATGAATTTTATATTATTCAATTTTGATTCACGGTCGAAGATAAACACGATTTTATAAGCATTATTTTTTAGGTCATAACTCATAATATACAGCTTTCATGTTAGAAATCCGGGATGGAATATAAAATAGAATAAAATGAATGTATTTTTTAATATCGATAATTAAAATTTAGCAGTTAAAACATAAATTACAATATTATTAATAAAAGCAGTTCATTAACCAATCTAAAAATGGTTAAATAGTTTTCGAAATTTCGTATTTGAAGCTGAAATTTGTCGAGTAGCTATAAAATAGGTAGAAAACAAAATTAAATATATAAATAGGTAGTAGATCCACGCTGGTTTCTGCATGAATGGGCCGGATCTTCCTGGAAAGTACTGCCCTCGGCGTAAGAGTAGTAGTATCCGTACTACTGCGTCTCGATCGGTCAATGAGAGCGTCGGAGGCCCAATTTTCCCCTTTCCTCTTTCCTCATCTCCCTCATTCCCTTCCCTTAAACCCATTCCCAGCCGCCATAGTGGAGGCCACCATACCAGCAGTTTAAGACGATGGCTTTTGGTATGGTGGCCAGCACTTCTGGATTCCACTGACTGCTTACCATCAGGCTGAGTGGAGTCACTTTGGCGTACTAAAATAAAAAAAATATCAGCTAAGAAAGGATTTTAGTACAGTCAAATATTTTTTTTTTTTTTATTTAAACCGTTATTATCCCTCCCTACTCTTAAAAATTAATATAAATAAAATTGGTATAGACCTAAAGAAGTATGCTAGGAAAAAAAAAATGAGTGCATTGCATCAGATAAAATTCAATAGCATGTGAAGCATACATTAGGTCATCTTGCACTAAAATTAATACTATCCGCCAAATCGTTTACAATAAATTCTATGCAGCTCGTAAACGTCTAGGTAGTAGTAAGCTTCTGTATACCAGAATTAAGGAATGCGCTCTTCGTGGCACTACGATAAATAGCGCTAACATCATTAAACTGGAATTGTCAGCGACATGATAAGTGTTATATTGATTATGCCTCGAGTAGTGTTGATGATTATAAGGGGTAAATCGACGATTCCTACAAAAACTGGTGCAAGTGTAAAAACACAACTTTACGGTAGAGTGATTTAAAAGTGCCAAAGCTTGTAACTTTAATATTTTAAAGTTACAAGCAGTAGAACCTTCAGAGCGCACTCCTCAACCCGTCGATTTGCATGACATGATAAGTCTTATATTGATCATGCCTCGAGTAGTGTTGACGTTTGTGTGGGACAAATCAAAGTGCAAAAAAGTGCAAAAACACAACTTACTAGTATACCTACGTAAGACCCACTGAAATAGAATACAATCATCATCTGAGCCGTTATTTCTAGTATTACCCGTACATGACGTTTGAAAGATATAATTTTTTTGATGTCATATTATCACAAAATGAGCTCACACTAATGATAAGTAGAGAGGTCTGAGTGGAATGGAAGATATCTTCTTGATTGATAGCACTTCATGATAGCCAGTATGGCGTCTTTATGAGAATTTCTTTTGAGTTGTATCACTTTTGCTAAAAGTTTTTGTTAGATATTATTATCTAGCGTAATCATTTATAAGGCCTCAAAAATAAAAATTTTATTTTAAGAATCGGTATCATTATAGGCCCAATAGGCATACTGGCCATACACGTACCTATTTCTGTCTGTGCAATTGTACAAAAAAGATATATAAATAATAAAACGAAACAAATGCACAATCCTATCCAGGCTCCAGTTTCATTACTCAATTGTTTTACCTAAACGAAGATAAATTTACTAAGATTACAATTTATTATGTCAGGTAAATATTAAGTTTCCATCTTACGTGTAATATATGCTTAATCTAAGCTTATCATGACTGAAAATCAAGAACGCGATATTGTTAATAAAGAGAAATAAACACCATAAAAATAAACAATTGCTTTTACAACTCTCAGGGTAAATATAATCAAAAACTATAATTAAGTATCTAAGAATATACCGGGGATTATGTCGAGCTCTCTGACCGCACTGAAAACGCAGGCGGCATACCAACTAAACCCCACGGTGTTCCTCGAGATGGCCAGAGTGTCGGGGTCACGGAAGACGCTCGCGCATTCATCCGCGATCCCGACGGACCATGGCCCGCTCACCGCGAGCGGGCCTCATCTGATTTGGGAGGCATAGCCCCTCTTCCTCCATCGAGAGGTGTTCGTGGAACACGTAGGTACGCCGCCTTCTCGGGCCTGTGCTGTTCGGCCCGCAGACTCCTATGGTAATATGGTCTATGAATAAACTTGATTAGGTAAGATATATACCTAAAAAGTTATTAACTTTAAAGAATTCAGATATATTTTTTTATTTTTACAAAAAATATTTTTTAACAATGTTTATATGTTATATTAAAAAAAAAAGACTGATATTGCCAATCCAACTAGAGCAAGTAGTATTGAACAATGCGCTCTGCTCTATATGAGACTTCTTCTTACCGTAATAGGTTTATACGAATTGCCTAACTGATAAAAATAAAATAAGTAAATCATTATACAATGCTAGCAAAATTAATAAATAATGATTTAATATTTATTCCTATTCACTTCATCAGAAATTGTTATTGCACTTTGATCCCAGCATTACATTTCTTAATTGAAAATTCATGAGACCAGCAGGCCCGAACCACTAAACCTCATCATCATTTTAGCTGGTAGACAACTGACAACGCTCTGTGGAAAAAATCTTCCCCTACAAATAAATCATAATTTAAAAATTACGATTTATTATTTAATTACTTAACTATAGTCTTAAATTATAATATCTTACCATACCTACATATTTATGCTATGCTTCATAAAAATATATTTATACTGCCACTTAATGTGACATTATTTATTTGTATTACCGATATGCTCATAGTCATAACATATTTACGCTTCTGACTGTATGTGTATGTGCTACATTACTTAAAGGATAAGGAAGAAGATGGCGTTTAATATACATAACATTATATTCGAAAAGTCTTTTCCGTCTATCGATCTCTTATTACAAAAAGCAATATATCACACTGTTTATGTACAATAAAACTTGACCAACTCCCATCCATCGATACGTTGGCAATTTGCAAGCGTTCGAGCGACTGCGATACGACCACCTTGCGAGATTTACGGCGTAACATGGTTTACTGGCGAGCCCTAAAGGCTTACTTACAATGTGAACGTAGCTCACAGCGGGCAAGATGCTTAAACATGTATTGAACTGAATTTATCTGAAGCACGCGGCACAGTATTCAACGACAAGCCCTTGTTACATTACTCAGAGAAAGTTAGGCATAATAATGTACAAGAAATTATGTACCAGTTATAATTAAAGCAGGTGGGACTCCACGCCTGACAATATGATTTATCCATTGAGAGAGATTGTTGTGATAATTCAAAATTAATAATGCACCTGTGATAAAAATTATGAAAAGCATCAACTACCGTTCGTATAATAAATTCAATTTACGATTTCTATCAATCTGCTACAATCCGAGTGGCCCAGCCAATTGTTCTTTGATATCGTAGGCATTGAATCGGCGGCTCGATTGCGCTGACACCGGACAGCAAATTAATCCAGCAGACAATGATAGTCGTGACGCCGCGCCGCGCCATGTTTGTGCAGACAATAACAAATTATTCATACTCGGTGATGGAATGTAAACAGAATATGATTGGCTATTAGCATGTGGGGTGTTGAGGCCCTACTGACTCTCGAGAGACTGAGGGACCACGCGCGGTTGCTCGGACCGAGGCGGGGGATCATCCCCTTGGCTATTAACAAGTCGCCGGTAGCCACATCCAACTTTGTTTCTAACGTATTCCGAACTTAATTTAATTAATTACGACCCTCACATCGTACTGATCCATTTCGCTAAATATTATTTCTGAAGTTAAGGGGACTAAATAACTAAGATCAAACAAAATCATAAGTATAACTCACGCGGTCATGTTTTAACGAAGAAAGCAAAATGAAATTAAGTATATCATATGTTTTCCAGGCGCGTTATTAAGCTGTTGGGGATTATACGCGGTCGCGTTTGGTTGGATTTTATTGATCATTATTCATTATAAATGACGACGTAACTGGACGTTGCATGTTGTATTAAGTTGTTAAAAGGGTTTATGGCTTGAAAAAATAGAATATTTTTTTACATTACATACGTTGTTATGTGTATTACGTGTATTTTTTATAACAAAAATGTTTTAGTTATTGCTATAAACAAATTGAACAATAACAATTCAAAAGCAGAGTTCACATGCGATTGTTCTCAATGAGAACAATAAATTATACCTAGATATTGCGCTACAAACTAGATGACATCCAATAAGATCACCGCAAAACCAATAAATATTTTATAGCCATTATTATGAGCGATAAATCGAGAATACCAGCTTTCCATACATGTTTAGAATGTCTAAATATTGTGTACATATTGTTAGAAGTATAAGTTATTTATTGTCACTGTCAGGGCGCCAACATTAACTTAAAGTTATTTCCATCTTTCTGATACTTATTATATAAGCCGTTTCTAATTATATCGTTGTGATAATTAAAAACGTATTACAACAATCATAATAGGTAAGTTTCTAATACGTATTCTGTTTGTGACAAAAAATTAAATAATAATAATATAATAATATCACAACAGCTACACAACGCCATTTAGACCCAAAGTAAGCATTTTTATATAGCTTGTGTCATTGGTTCTAGAATGCGGATATACATACTTAAATACTTTTTTTTCTAAATACATGCATGATATACATAGTTACACCCAGAACAATGCAAATAGACATGTTCATGCACACAAATATTTGCACTGAGCGGGAATCGAACCGCGCCATAAAGGTCGTCAATAAATAAGCCTGTAATATAATTTGCTTAATTTTAAGTAATATTTTTATTATTATATTATGCTTTTTATTCTATTAATGCGTAAACATACATACTTATTTAATAGTCTAAAAACCCTCTTAAAAATAAAAAAATTACAAATTCTATAATGTACATAATTAATTTTCCGTTCAGAAGCACATCAATACTTTTATTATTTTTTTACCACTATATTCGTATCGGTCACATAAAGTCACGAAACTGCAATGCCTATTTACTTTTTTGCCAATGCAATGTAACGACAATCTTGTTAATACGAACTCGCATAGTTAACGAAGCAATGTTGCTCAAATTTGCAATTTTGATTGGCGCTCTACAGTTCTATCTGTATTTTGGTCGTCTGTTAGAGCTGATTGGCAAATTATAATTTAATCGACGTATATTTCAATGAAAACAATGCATTTTATTGACGCGGTTTGTATGATAAAGTGATTAATATCCGCGAATGGACTGTCTATGTTCATGTTACTGTGTAACATTATTTTTCACGCGGTGAGTTATTTATTTATTATTATTTTTAATTTTCGATGTTTAATCTCAGATTAAGATATAAACAATACAATACTAAACAAAGTCTCAAACCGCTGGTTCCAATACTCCGTTTTTTTAATGGTGAAGGAAGTGCAAGCACTAAAGTAATAAGCTTGAGTATAACTGTTTACACATTTCCATTTTGCGTACACAGACTACAAGACACAAAAACATGGTTATCAAGAGTTTTTCTAGGTAAACCTAGAAGATTTGTGTGTACTGGAAGCTTAAATTGTAATTATTACTTCCAAATGTTGCCTTAATATGGTAGCAAACTAACAAAATAGGTACGTTTTTATTTCTACACAGTATTGACGCACAATATTTATTAATGCCTCGCTGATAATAGCCACAAAAGAAATCAATATACATAATATTATTAGTGTCTGTACTAGTAGGTACATTTTCCTTAAATCGGGTACAGAAAACGAAACGAAGAAAATATTCGCCCATTCAACGATTATACTATAAGGAAAAAAGAATCCTATCCTCAAGCAATAAATGTATGTTGAATAAACATATATATCAATAAAGACCTAATAAATATACGGACGATAGAACGACATCAAACATCCGAATAATTGGCAACTAAATATTTACGAAACACCGAAATTTCCACTCCTCAATTCTGCTTACCTACGTTCGATTTTTACATAAAAGAGCGAACTGAATTTTTCCTTGAAGTTGTCAATCAGTCTTGAGCAGGTAAGGTAATCAATGCTCATGTCCTTGCTTTGTGAGAAGACACCTTCAGCTTCAGCGTACGGTTGAAATATAATGGGCTGAGACGGCAATCGTAGTCACTATCCTAAAACTTTTTACACCTAGTTAAAAGCAATATATATTATTAAAAAACAATAAGCCTCGTCTGCCTAAAACAAAGCTAAAACAAAAATACCATTTTTTTCTCGTGCTGACGCTTTAGATTGTAGATTTAGACATTTAGACTATAGAGCGTGCCAAAGAAATAGACATTCATACTCACATACTTAAACACATATATAAATACATACATACATGCGTTCGAAAAACATTACTCTCCTTGACTGCGGCAGTGGGGCAAAAAAAGTCGCTTATATATGCCCTGAAAAATAAATCAGATTAGGCAAATTTGACTACATTAATAACAAAAAAAAACATTTGCCTACAACGAGTATTTGAATACGCGGCTAGAGTCTGGCCGAACCTCGGCTACTGAAGTCGCAGTTTCATTCGATTTATTTTATAGCTCGTAAACAAAGCTGTCAACTTCTGCCACTCTCGTTTGACAGTTTATGGTAAATAAGATTTTACGGTAACGCGAATTTCCAATACCACCTCTTCTATAACATTTTCTCTTTACATGCAAATGATAGTAAACATAAAGAGTATTGTACTTGAACTACAATTGCTCAACAGACAATATAAATGTTGGTTTCTAAGAATCCAAACATTATTTACTGTAAATCGAAAATGACAATCTTTTCGTAGTTTTATGTTTATGTAAAAGCAATAGGTACTACATTAATAATCGCTACCAGTTTCACCGTGTTTTCGCCAATAATTAGATTTTGTGAAGTTTGGAAACATAAAAAAACGACCGACAGCAGTAGAACTTTTACTGCGGTTCATGAAATCGAAGTCCTCGACTCGGTACCACGACACCGTTTTTAATAACCGCGTCCGCTCAATGTTCGAATTCTAATCGAGTTTTAAATTGCAGCTATTCTTGCCTGGCGCGCTCACGCCTCTCTTTCCCGGCGTCGGCTGAACTTTCATCTCTCATCTACGGTTCTATTCCTCGTTAGCTTCTCCTTAAAACTTGGACGGTGACTTCGAGGTCGAAGTTTTTTAACTTCACTGGAACTCGCTTCTCATGATTAATTAATTCGATTGTGCGTGAGCTATTTGCGACGTGATCGCTTGTTGTGGTGTCCATTATTTCACGATTTGGGTCGAGGGGTGCCTCTATAGTAGGGGTTGATTCTGCTCGGTCACTGCACTAAACGGTCTTGTTACATTCCGTCTTTACAGTTTCGCCTTTTTATACAAAAAGTTGAAAGGGAGGTTGTTCCTTATAAAACGGGGACAGCTCAATTTGGGCTATAATGTTCAAAAGCATATTGTGGATGTAAAAAAGGGGCCACTTTTAACAAAATGCATTTACTGAAACATTTTTATTTCAATTATATTTCCTAGAAAATAATAATTCGTTTTAAAGTTTGTTAATAAGCAAATTTTACGAGTTATTCCATTCGGATTATCTGTATCTGATCCCCTGGGGGATCTTACATTGGACAATGTCGAAAACAGGTAAAACGCGACAGAAAAAAACGAGCTGTAAAAAAATAACGTCAAAGTAAATCATTTTAATTTTCACACGGTATTAAGGACATAATCCGGTATATTTTAATAAATTTAACTACTCATAAAAACATGAACAGCGCACGTTACACGTTCAGTGAACGTTTGCGGCTTTCGAAGCACGCGATGTAATTTAATTAAAAGCGACGTATAAAACATCGGTGTGCGTTCGTACTTAAGACGGCATTAATTCACCGAGGTCTTGATGAACTTACCATGTGTAGCACGCCGCTAATGGTCGCATTATTCAGGCGGCGACGTTTTGATCATGTATGCGGATTCGCGGTTATGTTGTGACTATACATATTGATAACCATTACGTAAGATAAATAAAGGCCGAGTCAATACAACGAAGCCGACTGATATTGGCGACCTCTATCAGTTGAAATTGGCAGTTCGATCTCTAAGTAAACATGGTCTTAACGAATGGTGGGATTTTCATGTTGATGTAGGATGAACAAGAAAAACAATCCTTTTTTTATTCAATATCAGCTAATATTATGAATGTACCATGTATTTGATATTTTTATTATTATTACATCAAAGAAATGTAAAGAAAATTAAATTAAATTTAGTATGTTAACAAATGTGATTCTGTAACACCATGCAAGGAGGACTAGAACTGAACTAAAATTACTAAGTAATATTAGCAGATTATGGGACTGCTGCTATGTGCTGCTATATTATGTACAGCTAGAACTGTTTCTTTGCTGGTCGATTTTTATAATAATTACAACGTCTGTAATACAATAGCTGATCAGACTGGACAAATAAGTCCACGACATCAATCAACCTCGTAAAATATTAGTTTCCGCGACATTGTGGTATGTGGTAAAGAACTTTCTGAATTAAATAACTTAATTAAGAAAAATACTTAATTTATTTCTCCAAGACCATCATAATGACGTTATAGGCTTTAATTTATATGTAATTAAAAGCAATAATATAAAAGGTATAAATACAAAGCGCTTACATTTCCCAAAAAATAAAGTACTTATGAATCTGCAGGTACATTGATATTTTTCTCTTTTATGAAACATTTACGATGGTTTTCGCCGCGTTTTATTCAATAAAGGCCTTTCAATAACATCCCTCCAGTCTTATTAAAATTATAAAATTGAAGGGTTTTTTATTAATGCCGTCACTTGGAAACAAATTACTTTCATTTTCACATTTAAGGCGTGTTTTTAAAAATTCACTTGGAGGAGCAATAATAATATCTTCACCTGTTGTTTCTCAAAGAGCGAAGATTTGACAATTATTTTTAAAACTTGTAGGGAACTGAGGAAAATTGATTTATCACTCTTTAAACAGATTTTTAAATTAATTTAAGGTACTCTTAAATCTTAAGCACCAGATTTTGATTTCGATACCGATGAATTTGACTTTTCTTAGGCCTATGTACTTTCTAGGGTTGCTTTAATCTCCTTTCTCACTGTCACCACCTACTGTCATCAATTCCCTTTAGCTTTTACTAGCTTCACGCAGCGCGGTTATATCCACGACTTTGCTTACTGCTCTGCTCCCGTCGCCAGTAGCGTGATGTTACATAATAATAATATTACAACAACTACACACAACGCCATCTAGACCCAAAGTAAGCTTAAATTATATAGCTTGTGTTATGGGTTCTAGATAAGTATATACTTAATACATAATTATTTTTTTTTAAATATATGCATATTATACATAGAAACGCCTAAACCATTTGCATTGGTTTGTATTGTAGACATGTTCATGCAAATATTTGTACTGAGCGAGAACAGAACCCGCGACCTCTGCGTGGCAGTCCATACACATTACCACCGAACCACAGAGGTTGTCACATAACCTATAACTTTCCTCAAGAACTGGGCTATCATACACAAAAAGAATAGTTCCAGAAATTAGCGCCTTCAAACAAACAAACAAACTATTTCACTTTATATAATAATAGTATAGATCATATGAAATATAAGACTAAAATAGTTATATACACGCATGAAAAGCAAAATCACTTTTATAGAAAGATGTCCACTGCAAGTAAGCCAGTAGCATTTTTTCTTCAAGCAGGCCTAAGCTTTCACATCCACCACTTGCTTCGTAAAATCAATTAAAATTATACATTAGCTACTTGCAGAAAGATAAAATCGAAGAAAACGTCACCATAAATTGCAGATATCAAGAAAAACAAACCAATAAAAAACACATCGAGTCCTATTCGACTGTATAATTAAACAAACGATGTCGTACAGTCGCGGGTACATAAATAAAAGATGCTTTATCGATGGACAAGAAGCGAGGGGACAATTAATTAAATTAAGACTGAATAAAGTTTGCTATCTTTTCTTTCATCCCGGCAACGCCATGGGGATAACGCGAGACTTCTTCGAAACAATTAAAATTTTACTTTAATTATACCAAACTTTGATATTACGTATTTAAAATATCACGAGTATAAACGACCGATTTTGAAATGTTTTACTTAAGATTTTATGCATGCAAATTATAACTTTTGCATGAAAAATTTGGACACGTACCTAATATGCATTAACTATTCTAATACTAAATTGATTAGGAAATGATGCAGTAGTTAAATTTCTATGGTAAAATTCTTTCTGTGCTCCTTTTAATTTTATCTTTTGATCACATTTACATAATATACCTAACATAGTTAAAGCAGATCGATTCCCACTTAATTTTTAAGTAAACAAACAAACTTGTTTAATCCTTCCTTGCTAGGCAAATGAAACTCAAGAAAACCTAGTATTAAGAAACACTGGCACGCTTTGGTCCGGCTATTGATGTTGGTATGTGGAGGTAATCATTAGTTAGGAAGCCTCTGTTTTGTTTGCGAACAAGAGCGAGTGTAGGCTGTAGATATAAGGAATGTGTGTAATCAGTAATCAGGTCGCATTAATTTGATTTGATTTTAGTACTGGTATGCATTGATAATTTACTATTTATAATTAATTTTAATAATAAACTAAGATGATATTTTGTATCGAAACCATTTAACGTTGCATCACTAATAAACCGTCTCAAAAGAAGTATTGATAAGCCGTTCATATTTTTTAAATACACAAAACAAGCGTGTGATGATATCTATCTATATATATTATATAAAGTAAAAGAGTTTGTTTGTTTGAACGCGCTAATCTCTGGCACTACCAGTCGAATAAGAAATATTCTTTTCGTGAATGATAAGCCCAGTTTTCGAGGAAGGTTATAACTCATAAAACATCATGCTACTGGTGACGGGAGCAGTGCAGTAAGCAAAAACGCGGGTGAAACCGCTAGTCGATTAATAAAAATCAAAGGAAAATCAAAGGATTATTGATATCGATATCGCGTATCGATACTCATACTATACGTGACGATTGATATTGTACATTTTTGATCATACCTAATATCATTGTCATACATTCTAAAGGTTACCTTTGATACCAAATAAACATTACAACAAGCGCGTATGATTTGCCTGAATATATAAAGCAATACTATTGTGTAGGGACCAGTCCCTAGCGGCCTAGCTCCCCTTGAAGCCAGATCCATCAAAATTTGTATTGATTTACATGTTATTACACATTACAGCTTATTTACATTTTGCACTGTAACAGTTGTAGGCGGGAAACCACAAGCGAAAGTGAAATATACTAATTTTGTACGACTGACATGGCACGTAACATTGTCGGTAAAAATATGCATCTTTATGAAAGATTTTTCTAGAATAATCATTATTAGATTTAGTATGAGTTTGTTATGTTAACATTATCTACAAGCTTATTGTCTGTATGCTCTTCTATGAATGTAACTTAAAAATAAATATATTTTCTTAGGAAACACCTACAAAAACGGTAAGTATTTGATTTTTAGTAGGTAAGTATAATACAAAATATTTTCCTGTTATATATTCTTAGAAACGGGGGTTAAGAATGTAGATACAACTAATATTATAATTGTTATATAATAAGGTTTTTTACTTATGATAATGCGTGACAGTTTGCGAATAAAAAAAACTTTTTGTGGCGTCAAGCATGATTTTATCCAGAGCAATTGATGCATTTATTCAAGCAAGTACTTAATCCTGGATGGGCGAATCTAAACTAGTCAAACTGCATTTCTCATTTTACATCACTATTTTACTGATCATGAGTAATATTATAATATGTAGTACGGTACTAACACTTTTTAAAAAAACTTACGGCAGAACAATATCACTGAAAACAGATACTCGGAAACGATACGCAATTCTATCTGTTTTTGTTTCTCCTAATAAACGAGCAAAGTTTTCCCAAAAGACCGAGAACCAACAATAAACCAAATAAGATAAGCATTCGTATTATATGAGTATAGAGTACCTAAACTGATGTCAAAACTCAAGAAGGGTTTGCCTAAGGCGCGGTCACATTTGTAATTTACTATTATATATAATATGCTATGTTTATACATATTCGACGCAGATATTGATGATTTGTCTATTTTATTGGCGGGTACACATGGGTACAGTTAGACAAATATTCATTGAATGACCACCCAAATTACCTAATTTATTTAAAGTGTTATTCATGATAACATTCATCTTAAAGTATCATCTCAAATATCGTTCTTAAGCTTCACCTCGTTTTAGTTATATTTATTTAAAGAAATTTTCGTAATGGAAGTATCAGTTAAAGGTATTTCCTTAAAATTAGCGGTACAGCTACAAACATGCACTTGCACACATAACTACTAATTTTTCAATTTGTCAATACTCGTATTAAATACAGAATGAGGGAACCGTTATGACTTTGATTCTTTATGCGTGTTTCATTCTATGGTTTTCCATTGAGAATAGGTATTTTGAGTAATCGAGAACAGAGTTTAAGTTTCTATGATATCACCGCTCAACCCTAGAGGATTCTAGTTTCTACAATACGAAACCTACTTCAAACGAGTTTTAAAGACAGTACAGTCTTTAGAGATTACACTTCACTAAGCCTTTGGTGTTGCCAAAGCTCATGTAAGACGGTTATCATTTATCACCAAGTGTGTTGTTAGCTCGTCTGCCAAAGTAAATAATAAAAAGTCCATTTAAGTACTTGTGATATAATACTTTTTTAGTTTGGTAAGTTCTTTGTTACCCTAAAAAATATACTAAAAAAATAAAAGTGAATTGCTGTAGTAGGTATCCCATCAAAAATAGATGAAAATCAGTACGCGCAGTATTCGACAGTGGCCTTTGCAGCGACGTACATCTTTTTATATTCTGGTTCACCAAAGCCCATTGTACGATTTTTGATGGACATGACATACGATAGTTGATTAAAAGTGGTATTCGTTGAATCAGGGAGGCATAAAGATGATAGAAAACACTACTGACAGTTATCGATTTTTTGCAATCCGACAAATTGGCATAGAGTTCATTATATCCTATGTGTTTAGTACAGTTTATAATTAACTTTCACTTACCTTGATATATTCTGTCTCCTTTAAGGTAAGAATGCTTGAGTTTTTTGCTTCTTAACATACCGTTACCTCTATGTACTGCAGTAGATATCAGATGACCCATCTTCATCTAATAAGTTTAATTTAAGCATAAAGTGTCGTTTGGCCCGACGCCAGTATTACTGCCAAATAGATATGTTTTATTCAGTAAAGCTCAAACTTTTCTCAGCATAAATTTCCCAACTAGTGGGAGCCTTCATGAAAATGTAATGAGGAAGAACTATTTATGGCTAATCCTTTCGAAATATACTGCACAAAACGTTGTCTGTTTCAGTTCTACGCATGGACGGTGCAAGAAAGTGTCTAGTAGCATTGCAGAATATCTTTGGCTTAAAAGCAGTGTTGAAGGAAAAGGATAGTTATAGCTTTTCACGCTTGTGTAAAAGAGAAAGTTAGGCTAAAAACAGACGAATGAGCTGGAAGGCTGAGTGAATTTTTGAATTGCAAATAGGGGAAATGAAACCGCCGCCGCCGCCTTGGTCGACTATGCCACCCTCAGACCTCTTCCGGCGTTATAATCATCGTTAATAACAGCGGAGTACTTTAATGAATTTGTGTAGCGATCAAAGTAAGAAGCTAACTTGAGGAAAGTTGACGTACACACGTACGTAACAGTTTAAGAGTTATTGTTTAATCCACTTTCCTGTTTCTGGAAATATTAACACATTTATAAACTACTTACTTTCTTTTATAGAATTGGGAATACCAATTCTATAAAAGTAAGTAAGTTGTTTATGAATTATGCTATCCTCCTGTAAACGTTGACATAAGGTTGAAATTGTCATTTTAACGGTAGACACGCTCTCGTGATCGTGACCCACTGATCGTGATCTATACCTTTAGGCTCTCAATTTAAAAAGAAATAAAAAGGAAACAAAACTTGTGAAAAAGTTATTCTAGTTTAAGGATTGTAGCAGTTAAGAATTATTTTTTGCTTCTAATATGCGTTTTTGTTATTAAGATTATTGTAATAACATAAAGACATTATATACAAAAATTAAAACATCTTATTAAGACCATTTAACATTCTTTTTCTAAAACAGGAGACACAGATAACAAATTGGCGTACCTATTTAATTATAAACATGACTCGACGCTTATTTGATCTTGCTAAAATAATTATGGCACAAATGCAGCCAAGTTCCTTAATTATTTTTTTAAGATAAAATAAAATAAAGTTTCGACAAAACATGTAAATAATTGGATAATGGATGATGGTAAATATTTTCCAGTTTACTTAAACAAAAAAAACATCTATGACTGGTGGCGGTTAACCGATAACCGATGAACGACTATGCCCAGCAATGGACAATATTGGGCTGATGATACATAAATACGTATAAAATTTTATATAATTATTTATATTACAAATGAGATGTCACACCAAACAAGCAGTACCTTTTGTAAATAAAATGATTTTATTTGTAGTAGTACCTATTCAAACTAAAAGTAAATATAAGCATTTTTCTGAAAACAACAAATAACAAAAATAAAAATCATATTTGTTTCAAACAATAAACACAAAACAGATTCGCATAATTCTTGTGTTAAAATTATTTACTAGCCTAATAATTGCCGCACATCAACATCACTGAGCTACATCATTGCATTATCATAAAACTCATATTTACATAGCCGCTGTTAAGAACTTGACTGATGCACTGCCGAGTGCGCGGGTAGCTAAAATTTAATTCTGCGAGGGAGCATTCCGCCGCAGATTGCATTCCTTTCCCGACTATGCCACAGCTCGCACTTGACGCGCCTTGATGGAACTTTAAGTGTTCATACGTTCTGGTAATTTCATTTTTGGATGATATAATGTACATTTACGCTATACCATGCGTAATATTTACAGTTAGAACAAAGATTAAGCGGATTAAGTAAGAAGCGATCATAGTGATGGTCTATAACATTTGTCGTGATAGGTAGCAAAGATTTGTGACCATCTTCTATGCGCTTAACTGACTGTTTGTTAGGCAGACTAGAGTATTTTTTTTTTGGCGACATTGTATGACGATCAAACAGCCCATGTACTGTCGCTCATGGACGACTCACTGGGACTCTGCGAAGCCGCTGCCTACCGTGAAAGGAGTGGGGTAAGTGAAGAGATTGGAGGGACTCCGGCGCTCTCACTCACTAAACGAAACGCAATAGTATGGATACTAGGTACTACTCTTACGTCGATCTTCTATGAGAGTGTAGTACTTCCCCGTTCGCTCCGGTCCATTCATACCTGAAACCAAATTGTGACTAAATTATAAACTTGTGCTAACTAACTAGATATTATTATATTTTTTTTATATTTTAGTAGCTTGGAAACGCAGTGAATCTTAAAACAAATAATTAAAAATAACTGAGACTGTTACCGCAATCATGCAGCACAGCAATACCTACTATAGAAATACAGCAATGTCTTGTCTACATGGGTTTATATCTAATGTACTCGCGATATAATATTAAGACTATAAATACAATTTCAGTCAACTAGTGAATCTCAAACAATAGGTTTACTATTCTGCCGTTCGGAGAAATAATGCCACATTTTGTTTAAACAAGCTACGGAAAAAACGTCTCTAAAGTATCTATCATTAGATAAGCTTTCCTAAATCGTATGACATGCAATTATGCCGCAGTTATATTTATAATGTTCAAAATGTTAAAAAACTTATGAGTTAAATCGTTGAAAGTATTCTGGCAGTCTAGTATGCGGCAGGAAAACTTCAATTAAGGAATTCGAGGCAACTATCTTTCCCTCGAGAACTTTCATCCAAGTGAAGACAACAATGTTACTGTATGCAGAATAAGAATTTAATTAATTAACATACCTTGATTAATTTTAGTTATTTGTTCTTTACATTAATTCTTTTTGAGATGAGACAAACTATGAAACGTACTATTTTAATGTTTTAAAGTACAGATCTCACGTGCAAAGTTTAGACAGTGTCTACAAAAAACGTTGAGCTGTACTTAACTATCGAAAATTTAGAAAGGATAACCAAAAACACCATGGTACGTCTGATGCGAAGTTTGGTCTTTCCCATTTATCTCTACGGCGCTGAGACGTGGACCATGAGACTGAAGGAAATGACGAAAATCGATGCTCTGGCGATGTGGTGCTGGTGACGTTTGCTTCGTATTCCACGGACTGCCCATCGTACTAATGTGTCGATCTTAAAAGAACTTTACATTACAGAAAGATTGTCGTCGACTGTGCAATTACGAATACTCAAGTTCTTTGACCATGTAGCCCGAAATGAAGACTCGATGGAGCGACTTGTAGTTCAAGGCAGAGTAAAGGGCAAGAGACCTCCTGGTTGCTCGCCAACCAGATGGGCTGACCTAATTAAGTCCCTCACTAACACCACCATGTTAGACTGCTCTCACAACGCTTTAAATAGATCCGAATGGAGACGCATAGCAAGGAGCGCCATTCGTGTAGACCCACCCATAACGACGATCTGTCAAGAGTGCACGACTAAGAGAACCTACTTAACTAAAAAGTTTATAAAAAGACGTGAGTACCTACGTGTTTCGGTATATTTAAACTTAGCTTCAACTAATATATTTAAATATTAAATTATTTTACAAATTAAAGTGGTTCAAATAAATATTACATAAACCTGTGATATGTACTCGTATGTATCTTCATCGTGTACGATTGATAAATCCATTACCATCAACGATTGAATTTAATTTGATGACATCACTACTATAACAAACAGTCGGAGCACTGTAGTCTGATGACATAAATCTCTCACGGCATAGAATTCTCCGATCAGTTGTATGCCGTACATTCGCAATGAGTGTATACGCTTCGGACATTCGTGTAAACATTCATTAAATTTGCCCCTAACTGTCTAATCTAAACTGCCACTCATTGGAAATGAGCGATCAGAGTTATATGCATTTTAATTATGCTTTTAATGTGATGTAAACTGCAATAGCGAAAAGTCACCTAACTCAAAGAATGAAATGAAAAAATACGTTTTAAACCTGTATAGTGCCTATGTAAAAAAAAGTAAAGAACACTAAATTAAATGTATTTTGTTACGATATATTTTTATAAAGTCAAAATGGCCCTGTGGATAAGGCACCCGATTCGTAAACACGAGGTAGTGGGTTCTAATCCAGGCAAGTACCAATGTGATTTTTCAGATCATATGTACCTACTTTCTAAGTTTATCTTACTGACTTCTGACTGACGGTGAAGAAAAACATCGTAAGGAAATCTAGACTCAAAAGTCTGAAACTGCTAATCCGCCTTGAGCAAGCGTGGTGATTAATGCTCACGCCTTCTCTCTAACAGAAGAGTTCTTTGCCCTGCATTGGTATAGTAAATTAGGCTGATATTATTATTATTATTTATATTTTATAGCACCACAACCACGCTATTTGGCAGACCGTGAAAAAAAGGTAATGAGGAAGAAGAAAAAAGAATGAAACGGCGCGGCGGTTCTGTTTCTTTTTTTTATTCAGATCTCCGTTGCTCTTACACACAGGACGAAACGGCAATAGTATGAGTCATGTGTACCATTACTTTACGTTGTTGTAGTCTACTAACTGTAAATATGCACAATAAATACTGACACTATACTTTTAGGTCCTCAACATACACACAGAGATTTCTCTGAGTGACTCAATATCAGGAATTATATCAGCTTTATAGCAGGCCATTGCTAGTTGTTGCAGAAAAGTACTCAGTTATTCGATAAGGTAAGGTTTCGGAAATTTAAAACTTAAAAGCGCTGTTTTGGCGTCAAGTTGGGCTTTTCTATTAGATTGTAATCGCAGTAATTTTCAGTGACATAGCCATGACATAGCAGAAAGTAATACGTCAATGTATCGTCCTATATTCTTCATCAATTGCTTACTAAGATAGCCGTAATGCGTATTTTAAACTTTCCTAGCATAAAAAAAAACAGTATTTTCGTAAACAAAAGAACGCCTTGTACGCGTTCTTCTGTTTCTAAAAATACTATTTTTTAAAGGCAGCAGTCATGGTGAAAACTAAATAATCTTGTTTGGTTTGGTAGTTCATACAATATCTTAGTCAATTAAAATTTAGCAGCAATTATCGATTTATGTATTTTAAATTTAGCGCGTAAAATACTTTTTACAAAGCCTTTATATTATATTGAGGGTTACAAAAGTAATTCACTATATAGCACTTGGAATGGTGACCACACTTCAGGACTACACGGACTGTTTACCATCTCAGTTAGAAAGGAGTTATTTTATTAGACTATATAAGAATAAGAATAAGAATAATTTATTGACATATTTCTTTTTACAAAAAGTGTACAATTCTCTGGTCCCCGAACTAGTATCAACTGTATTTCAGGGGCCAGTGTCTTCGCCTATAAATGTAAGTACCAAAAATGCGTAGTATGTCAAAAACTAAGTACTAGAAATTATACAGAAAACAGAAATTAAAAATAATAAAAAGAACTGCGTGAACAAATGGGTGTGTATCTTTGTGTGTGGGTGTGTGTGTGTGTTGTGCGCGCGCGTGCGTGTAAGTCTGTGTGTGTGTGTGCGTGTGAGTGTATGTGTGTGTGCGTGTGATTGTGTGTGTAAGAGAGAGTGTGGATGCGTCATTTTAGATTTGTTTGAGTAGCATATTTTCAATATCGTGATAGGTTAAGTCATTTAGCCAGCCCATTACTATCGAGTGAAACTTAAAATTGTTATACTTTTTCAATCTTTATGTATGCTGTTACTGTGTACTAGTTTGTTGTAAAGAGATGGAGCAATATTATAGAAGTGTCTCTGAGAAAAGGTGGTATGTACACGAGGAACAGGGCAACGGTCAACGCGTTTGCTTGAAGCCGGTAAGTCCAGGACTGTTTTATTGTGATA
Source organism: Parascotia fuliginaria (assembly GCA_963082885.1). Classification (NCBI taxonomy): domain Eukaryota; kingdom Metazoa; phylum Arthropoda; class Insecta; order Lepidoptera; family Erebidae; genus Parascotia; species Parascotia fuliginaria. The sequence goes on from OY720172.1 coordinate 15,957,529, forward strand.
CCTTAACAAAACCTGGTGGACGAACAACTTTCTCACAGACAGTATATGTATATTATATACCTTTATAAGAATTTATGAAAGGTACTTACCAATCGCTTAGACCTCATTTAAATCATTCCACAAATACAATTTTAATATTAACATTCTAATACAAGTAACGACCCAGGCTTTATGGTTCCATTTTTTAAGATAAATTTCAGTTATATTTATATCCTTATTTTATAATTTCGAAGTAATTTCTTTGAAGGCTATTTCTTTGACCTTTTCATTCCGAAATAGTTATAGAAATATTTCAAATATTACACCGTGCTGACATTCAAACGCCTGAAATTATTTCGTAGAAAACGGCTTGGAACTAAAATAATGAAGTTAGAGAATTTCACTAATATACGTGTACACTGAACCCTAGTACTTAACTCAGGTAGTCGACTATTTGTACGTCTGTTGATTAAAATAATAATTACGCAGGTCCTCGGAGCTTGTTGTCATTAAAGCACTACTCTAAACATTTTAAAACACTGTAATTTGCAGCAATACGTTACAGACTCGGCATAAAGTAGTGAGTGAATACTTAAAATTCTTTAGCTGAAAACAAAATCGTGAAAGTAAATGAAATTCTCTATATTATTTTTGTTTAGTTTTATTCAGTGTTTTAATTGTGAGTTATGCATATCGTCAATGTTCATGATATAATACAAGTTGCTTTGATACCCAAAATTTCGATGATACCACACCAGTTACACATTATAAATAACACTATACTAAAATGTCATCATTATAATTTCAGCTGCAAGATGTCCACATAGGCCTTCTCTAGGTTTGGCCACATCCGCCAGTCATGAGGTTGCCCGCTATCTCTATCAGGTCGCTGGTCCACCTTGTGAGAAGAATAGGCATCATGTTGGAGAATGATGCGTGAGCATAATTGTGATGATTTCATTTATATAATTATTAAACCTCATGCACATAGGTACACAGTCGCACTTAATGCTAAAAGCATTCTCTACCAGTCAACCTTAGGTTATGCAGAGGTAAACGAAGTAGGTGCAGTAAATGAAGCAGAAAAAGAGCTAAGATTGTGATTTATATTTAAAATAAAAGTATAAAAGAATATAGGAAATAAACGGTAAATACTTAAATGATTTATTAAAAATATATATACTAATCAAGGTAAATACATACGTAAATATATAAATACAATGCAACTTAAAAATTAACGATAATTTTGTTTTATGTGTTTAAACTGAACAATGAGCTTAGGTTTATCTAATTCAAATTCATAAATCTACTCATTTCCTTCAACAAAAGTTATACCTTTTTCCATTTTATTTCCGTCTATCCAAACTCACGGACACTGTAGGTAAATCTTATTCAAATACGCAAAATAAAGGCAAGAGGCGAAGCGATTGTTTCAAAGGGACAACACTCAAGGCGCCCTCCATTCGAGTGCATGCAAATTGATATCTCTTGCCATCGGTACAGAGTCGAGGACTGTGGAGAGACCTGTATAAACTTCGATAGTATTGTGTAAAAATACTAACATCATTTTTATAGTTACTATAGTTTTTTTTAAATGTATTATCGTCATCATTTCAAACAAAGGACGATCACAGCAGGACATTAATTTGTCCCAAATATCGCCATAATAATAATAGTAATAATAATAATCTTTATTGTCTTGTGTGTGTCTCTGTGTGTGTGTGTGCGTGCGTGCGTGCGTGCGCGCGTGCGTGTGTGTGTGTGTGTGTGTGTGGGTGGGTGTGTGTGTGTTTGTGTGTGCGTGTGTGTGTGTGTGTGTGTGCGTGTGTGTGTGCGTGTGTGCGTGTGCGTGTGCGTGCGCGTGCGCGTGATGTGTATTAGTGTTGTCTATGCGAGTGTGAATGTGTGTGTTTATTTCTATTGTCATGACATGAAAGTCAGTAATTCCTCAGTCTGACTATAACCCAACTGTTTGAACTGTTTGAGTCGTCGGGCCACCACCACTGTCCACCAGTAATTATTCAGTAGAGGAGTACAACAGTGGTGGACACCATACCAAAGCTATCGTATCCAACCACTGATATGGTGGCTCTAATTATGTATAGTAGGTATATAAGTCCTGTGATAGCGACATTTTGAGAAACATTTCAGAGCCTGCTTAAATAGTAAATTGCTTGGAAAGCTGACAATATTAGGTGAAAATAATAGGTAGGTATTTACCACATAACGCAACACGTGGTAACGTGATTATAACGTTATGTACAAACAATTAATTGATTATTGGAAACAGTGTTGTAACTCTGAATACGTATGTTGGAAACAAAAGCGTGTTTGCTATGCCACATTACGTTAATGTACGTACCTACTTTAATGTACATTTTGTAAGTATTTATTTTATATTAATTTGAGTCTATATTCATATTGTAATTAGTATTAACTGCGTTTACTACGTTTATCTTGTATTATCTAAGGTTGACTGGTAGAGAACACTTAAAGTATTAAGTTCGCCTCTGTACTTATGTGCATGAAGTTGAATAAATATATTCGCTTTTATTCTCATGGCACCAACCAGACAGTTTATTTTTATTGTATATTTTTCCAGCTATAAATAGTAGTAGTTATTTCAAGGGAATTTGGCTTGCTAGGTATAGCGCGACTAAAAATATTGGTATTATATAATTTTCAGGTTCTGCACATTTCGAGCTATCAAGCACAACAAAAGAGGTGGTAAATGCTTTACTGTCCGTGTTGTTTTTCTTTATATTAGCCTACTAAAGTGACTCCATTCTGACTGGTGTGGCAGTCAGTTGGGTCCCGGAGCAATGGACACCATGCCAAACTGGTGGTATGGTGGCTTTCAGTATGGCGGCTGTATAAGATGCTTTTCCACGCCCTGCTTTGAAGAACCAGGTGCAAAATTATAAGTCAACATATCATACTCGTAACCAGAGCCACATAAGTCAAATACTGACGAATAACGGTGAGCAATTAGATTCGATATACTTTGTTATTAATTTCAAAATAAACTGACAAAATATATTATTTTATTTTCGTTGTAGTTGGTAAGGCGACTATCAAAATCGTGGCTCTTGGAGTAGATTAAGCCTCTGTAACAGCCGAGATTAATAACACCAGAAACGAAAAGCTACTCTTGTTGAATATCTTATAACATTATTAGTTTAATAAATCACTCGGTGGATTAATTTTGTATAGGTATAATGCTTGAAAAGATTTGACAATCTTATTTTCTTTTTTATACAGAACCCGCACTACGGTACATGTTCTGCATCGTTTAATGTCAATGATCGTATCTTTTGCATCTAGACTGGTGAACATGAGATCCATTCGTTGCTCGTCATTCTTCACAAGTCGTCGATCCACATACTGCATCTTCTAATTCATGACAAACAATAACACAATATAATATAAAATATGTTTTTCAAAAATCTACTATATTGGGCGCCGAGCTTTTTATATTAACTGTAATCGATAAGTAAGATACGTAACTAAAAATAAAATTAATTCGTGTACCTATTTACTCTGTACTCCTAATATATGAATACCTAGTAACGTAACATTTGGTAAAATAATACTCACGGCTTTCACTACAATATTCAATTAAATTTATCAAAGAACCTGTGATATTTAGAAATGTTGTACATCAACAAAATTGAACAAAGGGGTAAAGTTTGCCTTGAAGCCTGACGGTTAATTAGAACTAAGTGTCAACGTTATGTCTGATATAGCTTTTTGAGGTGCCTACGCTTGTCTTCATTCAAATGTTAGACTGTCTTATCAACCACTAACTTATCAAGTACTATAATCTTGACGAAGTTGTGGTTATAAATCAATGTCTAAGTACCGTGATTATGTTAAAATTCTCAATGTACAGTACGAAGTCTCAAATAAGAAATATAAAAAAGAAATGTCGCGATAACCTTTTATATGCGAACTAGAAGTCTACCCTTACTTCGCTTCGCTTCAGTATTAAAATTTCATTCAACCGCACAACAAACTTCTACAGAAAATACCATAGCAATAGTGTCGTATTGCATCATTCAGATTTACGAAGGCGCTTAAAATATTGAAATGCTAAAAATGACTTAAAATAATGTGTTAAATATAATTAAATATAGCCTATGCTACCCGCTCAATTTATTGATTTATGAAGATAAAAGAATTTTCAATATTTTTTTAGTTTTTTAGTTAAAACGGTGTGAACAAACAAACATACAAAAAATCAAATCTTTTCTCTATATAAAATTTGTATACATACGTTCTTGAAAAATCTGGACTTCATAATAACGCTGTAATGATGGGTTCGAGCCGAATAAAATTAAAGATGAGACATACCACTTAAAATGCTTTAATCAAACACTTCTTAACCATGAGGTTGTTAATAATATAACAATACTACACCTATTATAACTTAACCTATGTGTAATGCAGCCTGGTGGTGACTAATAGACGTTAGGACTTTGAATGTACCTTATAAACATAATATTATATTATGCTAAGCAGTAATAAACTATTATTTTTGTAGAACAACAGGATAGAGGTGATTAACTTTTACGATCACGGTTCCAAATTAAACGCAGGACATGTAATTTTCTAGAACTCCAAAGGTTATGACGAACTATGGCGAGTGTGCGGAACAAGTTTTCTTAAGCATAGGTACTACCTCCGAGACATGAATCCCTTTCTATATACTGCAACGTAAGGGCGTTTCCGCAAGCTGAGAACAAAGCATAAGTAACAATCAGTGCTTGCGAAAACCTCCCTGGTCATTAAAATAAAAGTTAGACATATACACTTACCCCGTGATCAGCCGTTCTTGCACACACTATTTACTTAAGCAACAAGGACTGATAATAACATAAATTACCAAATATTAATTTCCAGTATTTAACAAATTGATAATTTTACAAGATTCTCAATAATTACGTAGCACAAAGTCACGACCTTTTTTTCTATACGTTATCACTCACCCGCCTACTTTTTTTTTTTCCGTTCACCCTCACTTTTATAACATTTCGAATGATGTTCTAATGTTCATTTTGAGACTGGTAACGCCATCTTGTGTGATGATCAAAAACCAAATATTTTAATCATTACAATATCCTCTCTCCTCAAAAGAATCCAACCGGATTCATATCAAACGTTTAATATCACTAGAATGCCATTTTCCTAAATCCTTACCTCTAAGGCTTTTTAATTTGTAAACATCGCTTGAAATTTTTTCATCTACAACGGCTTTCTCAAACTTAGGGCCCAATTTAGACATAAAGGTTTTATCAGCATTGGAAAGTAGTTTAGTGCGTTTCCAAACAACATCACCTACTTTGTAGTCACATATACGATGCCTTTTATTATAGTGTTTACTATTGGTCTCATGTGCTTGCTGAATTCTCTTGCAAACATCGTCATACACCTTGTTTCTGAACACAATATTTTCTTAAAATTTAGCCTTGTCGAAATTGATTGAACTATCCAGATCGAAACTGTAAGGTTTCATGCCATGGACTGCTGTTTCTCTTCCAAAGAACAAAAACGACGCTGTCTTACCCGTCACTTCATGGACCGACGTCCTGATGGCATGTCCTATGTGAGGTATATATTTGTCCCATTCTTTATGGTTATTTTCAACGTAAGACGCTATAGCCGAACCTATGACTTTGTTTACACGTTCAGTGGGATTAGCTTGTGGATGATAATAAGGTGTATACCAAAGCTTTACCCCGTAACTTGACACCATGTCCTTGAACTGATTAGAAACAAATTGCTTACCATTATCGCAAACTATTACGTTAGGAGTACCAAACATCAAAAATAATTGTTCTTCCATTATTTGCGTTATTGCCGATGATTTTCCATTTCTGAGTGGGTAAAGAAAGCAAAATTTGCTGAACCAACAGGATATAACCAGTAGCATTGTGTTCCCATGCTTCGATTTTGGAAAAGGGCTCATAAGATCAACAGAGATAATTTGAAATGGCTCTGTCACTTCTCGCTGCTTGCCCATTAAGCCAGATGGTTTCATTTGTGAGTGCTTGTACTTCGCGCATACTTCACATTTACGCACATAGTTCTTTATTTCCTTTATCATTGTTGGCCAATAATAACGTTGTCTCATTCTATTAACAGATTTTTTAATACCCAAGTGGCCAGAGGTTGGATCGTCATGGCATTCTTTTAATACCTCCATACGAAGTTTTTCTGGTATCACCAGTTTCCAACAATCATTTTCATTCGGAAATTGCTTTAATTTTATGTATTTCCACAATTGCCCCTGACTAATTTCCCAATCAGGATCATTTCTTCCAGCCAATACCTTGCCTTCTTTTGCTTTATACCAATCATCTTTATGTTCTGGTTTTATTTCAAAAATGTTTACCTCTTCCATAATTGCTCTTGATAAGGCATCAGGTACAGTGTTATACTTTCCTTTGCGATGAACTATTTCATAGTCAAACTGTTGTAACCTCATAGCCCATCTAGCCAAACGTCCGTGCGGGTCTTTATTACGGTGTAGCCATTGAAGGGCACTATGGTCAGTAATAACCTTAAAATGACTTCCTTCAATATAAGGACGAAACTGTTCTACTGCATGGAGAACACTAAGCAGTTCTCGCTCTGAAGCAGAATATTTGCATTCCCTTTCGGATAGCTTTTTGCTCGTGTACGCGATGGGAATTTCCATACCGTCGACATTTTGGATTAACACACCACCAGTACCTCTGTTAGAAGCGTCACATTGAATAGAAAACGGTTTCGTGAAATCTGGCACTCTTAACACTGGCGTGGTAGTCAAGGCGGTCTTTAAATTAATAAAAGATTCTTCCGCTTCCGCGTTCCACACAATGCGTTTCGCCTTTTTTCCACCTTTAGTTAGTTCATGTAAAGGTCCTGCCACCATGGCAAAATTTTTAACAAATCGCCTATACCAACTGGACAACTCAATAAATCGCTTTAACTCAGTGTAAGTCATCGGTTTGAGGTAATCGAGGATGGCTTTAACTTTCTCCGGGTCAGTACGCAACCCTTCCTTGTCTACGATGTAGCCTAAGTATTTCAAAGATGGTCTCGCAAACACACATTTCTCTAGGTTTATTGTGAGGCCCGCTTTTTGTAGTTGGTTTTTTACATGTGTCAGTGACAATATGTGGTCTTCAAAGCTTGGGTTTCTAATTACTATATCGTCTAAATAAGTGAATACCTTTCCTTCGAACTCTGGCGTAAACAAGCGATCCATTAACCTTTGTTGTGTTTGGGATGCATTGCTTAAGCCAAAGGGCATAACTTTGAACTGAAAAAGTCCCATTCCTGGTAGACCGAACGCAGTTTTCTCATTACTGGACTCCTCTAACGGTATTTGCCAAAATGCCGATCGCAAATCTATAGTAGACAGAAATTGAGCATTTTTTAAACTGTCTAAGATAGTAGTCACTCTAGGTAATGGATAAGAATCCTTCACAGTTATCTTATTCAACTGACGGCTATCAAGGCACAGTCGATTTTTTCCTGAAGCTTTCTTTACCAGTAATACAGGAGAATGCCATGAGCTAACTGAGGGCTCTATCACATAATTATCGTAGTCTGCCGTAGTGAATGCACGCTTATCGTGATATTATTGGCAAATTCCTGCGAAATTACTGAGGCAGTAGCTCCGGAGTCCAGTAATCCAACAAAAGCCTGATTTAGAATTTTTATTTCTACATAATAACGATTGTCTAAAGCATTTCTATTTATATTACATAACTCGCCTGTTTTAAAAAATCTCGAGATAGTACGTAGCCATTGTTGCCAGTCATCAGGATTAAAATGACCTACTTGTTCAGAGTTCGATCGGCTAGCATCGACTCTGACTGCTCGTTTCCCTTACCAGTATTTTTGCAAGAGCATTTCTGGGTAGTTCTGCCGAACTGTCCACACCTATAACAGAAAAGTCTTTGCTTTGGCAATTTACAATGTCTAAAACCATGCCCTGGGTTTCTACAATTCCAGCATTTCATTTCACTAGCATTAATAGCTGCTAGCTCATTCGTGTTTACGCTTTCTTGCATTTTTAAATTGCCACCCTTATATGCTAAGTCACGCTCCATAAATACGTCGTTTTGATTTGGTTCTTTAAAATTGTCACAATTTAACTTGGTACGCTCAATAACTCTTAAGACAGTAGTTAATTCACTCATTGATACAAAAGTGTCACGGCAGATAGCTCTCTGATAGTAGGGTTGTAAATTTTTTCTAATTATCACCAATTTTTGTATATCCGGAATAGGAGTCGGTAAGCGATTAAACATATTCTGCATTATAGCCATATATATGAGAACGCTTTCTCGGTTGCTTTGCGTTCTTCGCTTTATCTCCTTCAGTAGTTCTTCTTGGTAATAAGGTGATTGAAATGCGTCTAGAAGGAGTTGCACCAATTCAGACCAATCTGTCACAGTATCCTTATTTGCCCTAAACCATATTAGAGCGTCCTCTTCAAAAAGGTCTATTGCGTATCTAAATAAGTCTTCATCCGTAGTATTTCGTGCTTCTTTGAGTTCCTCTATTCTTTCCAAAAAGGCGTTAATGCTTAAGGTACCTTTGCCACTAAACTTGATAGCCCAGTCTTTAATGGGCACCAACTTCCTTTTATGTAAACCGCTATCAAATGTGGAAGACCTCTGTAAGCCAGGGTAACGAAATGAAGGACCAGGTCTGTCTATGGTTGAAGGTGACATGCGTCCTTTGGGCCTATTGAAAACGGTGTCATGGTCCCTCTCTTGCATTAACTCTTTCCTGTCAAGTTGCTGGCTTTTCATTAATTGTTCCATAATTTGTCCAGCTTCGTCACCCAAAGATTTCTGTAGAACATCCTTATCATGCTCTGAAATTACCTCATCTTCCTCATCTTCTTGTTCTAGATTCCGTAGTGATGACATGGTATCTTGAATATTTTTTAGTAACGCTAAATGTTTATCAATATCTATTGTTTCAGTGGGAATGATGAGTTTAGTGCGATTTGCCAAATGCATCAAACGAGAGTGCATACGTTTAATAAAGGAATGGTCTGGACAATGTGATACCTCTGCTATAAGTGCGACTATGACCGATAATTTATTTTCACAAATAAGAATTCCATTACCCGGATTATCTATGCACGGTGTAGGAACTTTAAAAGAAATAGTTGACTGATCACTAGCCTCCCTAGCTAAAATTTCTCGTAAAAATTTTCGCATAGTCGCCACAGTTTTACAATCAGATACGCCTCGGCAAGCCAATTCAAACTCAAGTTCATCCTTATACAATGCATTTACATCCATGACAACCATGTCTTAAAAACAATCTTAAAATTAACCGTTTAAGATTTAGATGTTCAAAAATAAAAACCAAAAAGTCTTATGTTCGTTACAAACAAAGCAAACATACACATAAACATAAAACATACATAGGTAGGTATATCAAAAATCAATTTAAGTTTAAAATCACCAGTAGGACAGTATTTAAGTTTACTTGCATCTGATGAATAAAAAGAAAATGGTACAAAATAATTCTTGAATGTTATTGTGTTCTAACAATATAAATAATTGTGTAGTACAAATATGTCATAGTATCATACTTAACATATATTATTTTGTATGCTCATGTTGCAAACAGTTTACCCGTTAGGCGCCAATGTAATGATGGGTTCGAGCCGAATAAAATTAAAGATGAGACATACCACTTAAAATGCTTTAATCAAACACTTCTTAACCATGAGGTTGTTAATAATATAACAATACTACACCTATTATAACTTAACCTATGTGTAATGCAGCCTGGTGGTGACTAATAGACGTTAGGACTTTGAATGTACCTTATAAACATAATATTATATTATGCTAAGCAGTAATAAACTATTATTTTTGTAGAACAACAGGATAGAGGTGATTAACTTTTACGATCACGGTTCCAAATTAAACGCAGGACATGTAATTTTCAAGAACTCCAAAGGTTATGACGAACTATGGCGAGTGTGCGGAACAAGTTTTCTTAAGCATAGGTACTACCTCCGAGACATGAATCCCTTTCTATATACTGCAACGTAAGGGCGTTTCCGCAAGCTGAGAACAAAGCATAAGTAACAATCAGTGCTTGCGAAAACCTCCCTGGTCATTAAAATAAAAGTTAGACATATACACTTACCCCGTGACCAGCCGTTCTTGCACACACTATTTACTTAAGCAACAAGGACTGATAATAACATAAATTACCAAATATTAATTTCCAGTATTTAACAAATTGATAATTTTACAAGATTCTCAATAATTACGTAGCACAAAGTCACGACCTCTTTTTCTATACGTTATCACTCACCCGCCTACTTTTTTTTTTTTCCGTTCACCCTCACTTTTATAACATTTCGAATGATGTTCTAATGTTCATTTTGAGACTGGTAACGCCATCTTGTGTGATGATCAAAAACCAAATATTTTAATCATTACAACGTGTATAAAATCTGCAATGGCACTAATGGCGCCATAATGGACATGAACTTTGTCTTTGTATACATAATATGAAACAATATAAAAATATGGAATTTACATCTGGAAAGCGCTGATATTAAACTTGCAAAAATTATTTCATTTGACCTTTTTGTAAGTCATTTTTAATGGATTTTATGTTTTGCTTTTAAAGCCTGTATAAAATCACATTCGTCTCGTAGATCTGTTGCTCGGTGGTTGGTCTGTTTAAAGCTCAAGTAAGTATGTGTTTTTTATAGTAGAGCAGCAGTGGTCTGTAAAGCTATGGAGCTTTTAGCTTGAATTAACAAACATAGGCTTAATTAGGTTAAGTTGAATTAGGTTAAAAAATATTTTGCCTCGAGAAATCGAGGAGCAGCGGTCCCAGCTCCGCACAGTCCTAGTGGCGGAGTGGAAGGCGCGACTTGCGCGACCAACAGCAGGGCACGCCACGGTGGTGGCGGTAAGTCCCATCCTCGAGGAGTGGCTAGAGAGGAGGCACGGCGTCCTCACGTTGCGGCTGACACAGGTACTCACCGGTCACGGGTGCTTAAGCTCGTACCTGTGTCTCATAGGCAGGGAGCAGACGTCCGTCTGCCACCATTGTGGGGTCTGCCCGCGCGACACGGCGCTCCACACGCTCGTGGAGTGTCCGGCGTGGGCGGACCAGCACCGCGACCTAGTTGCGGCGCTCGCGTCGGTCCAGCTCACGCTGCCGACCGTGGTTCTGTCCATGATCCGCAGCGAGAGGGCTTGGGAGGGAGTCACCTCCTTTTGCGAGCAGGTAATGCTCGCCAAGGAGGCGACCGAGCGGGAGAGGGAGCTGACCACCTTGCTCCCCGCCCTTCGCGCCCGCCGCGGACGTCACCGTGGGGCGCTCCGGGATCTCCAGCCACCATAGGAGGATGCCTGCGGGCGGCGAATGGGCAATCGCCGCTCGAACAGCACAGGCCCGAGAAGGCGGCGTACGTGTTCGCCTCTCGATGGAGGAAGGGGGGCTAGCCCCCCAAATCAGACGGGGCCCGCTCAACGTGAGCGGGCCGTGGCCCGTCGGGGTCGCGGATGAATGCGCGAGCGTCTCCCGTGACCCCGACACTTTGGCCGTCTGGAGGAACACCGTGGGTTTCAGTCGGTATGCCGGCCGCTGTCTCATTGTGGCCGGAGAGTCCGACCTCGCCCAGGCGTAAAACGCGTAAAGCGTTTCCCACGAAAAAAAAAAAAAAGGTTAAAATATTTTGTCATTGAATTTTTCTCAAGAACTGTGTTTGTTTGTTGCAACTTATTTGTCTTTGCCTACATTTGACACTAGGCATTTTAAGTCGGCATTCACTATTTTTATACGCCATTTCAAACACTAACCCTCAGTTTCTGAAAGGCTGATCAACGAAAAATTAACTAATCACCTGTTAAATCTCATGTGAAGTAACTCATGTGTAGTAAAGTGATAAGTTAATTTTTCATTGATCAGCCTTTCAGAAACTGGGGGTTAGTTAATGATGATAGTCTAAAAAGCCCCAGAAACGTGTAAAACATTTTGCTTTAGGTACTAAGCCTCATATAGCACACAATCTTGTTTTCTATCAATTAATTCTTCTTCTTTAATCTTTAAGAAAAGGGATAACTAATATAAGGAAAGAAAGTAGACCTTATGATTGCTTTCATAGTAATTAGATTTAAAACAAAGTGTTAGACACACGGTAGCAATGGTTATTCTCACATAATGAAATAGCCTTTAGGGTTAATTTGGCAAATTTTAGCGTTGGCTTATTAAAGCGTAATGCTGATGGAATTTTGCTGTCACGGGCCTTTGCTCTCGTATAGACGACAGGTGATGCTTAAGCAGCTTATTTTAGTAATTTATTAATTGGTAATTTGTTAGAAAATTAGTAGGGGAAAGTTGTTGTTATGTGAGTAGTGTACTAAAGATTCTATAGGGTTCTGTGTAATACACGAAATTAATTATTCAATTAGGAAAATTTGTTTCAATCTTTTTGAGGATGACATTTTGCGGTTCGTATAGTAATACTTGCCTGTTGCTGTCCCACAAAGTAAAGGCCTCTTCTCATATAGAGAAGGCTCATGCCTTTTTTGTATGAGAAGATCAAACGTGGCAATCAATGCTCATGCATCGATCGCCACGCTCGCTCGAGGCGGTTTGGTAATTTCTGACATATTTCATTAGTCCTGGTTCCCTCACGATGTTTTCTTTCACCGCAAGTCTGTTAACTAAGATAAATTTATAAAGTACATATTATGAATTTGATTAATTTCCGTTATTATAAGCATATAATTCAAGTTTCGAATAAGCATGAAACAACGCGTTTCTTTCCTCTCTCATGTCTTATTATAATATTATTTCTAGAATGCCTAAACCATGTCTCTAGACTATGGTAACTAATCACCATTTAGTGACACATGCTAGATTGCCAAATAAATTTGATAAAAAAAATTTATAGTGACTATAAACAGGCATAGAGGACATATTAGTATCTCTAATATTTTATGCGCAAAACATTAATACACTTTATATCAATATAAATAACGTCGTGTCCTAATAATATAAGAGGCGTATAGCAATAACGGTTATTTGATAAAGTGCATAAATATATAATGACATGTCACTAACCCGCAGTCGATAAAATACTAGTTAGCCCATTTTCCCTCCACGTTCAACATTCGCAAAATAATGTAAACAATCATTTAAACGTGTAGGTATAGTCTCAACCTATATTAATTTGAGAAACAGTGATACAAATAAAATGCTTAACCTTTATTTACCTGAAAAACCTATGTCGAAGTTAAAATATCAGCGTTTACCAGCGCTTTTTATTTCGCGATACATTTGACAGTCTATCTGACAGTAACTTTTTTTTAATAGCGCCATTTTAAAACAGAGATAAAAGAATAACCGCTGCAGCCACAAAAATATCCGACATTTACACAGGCTTGTCAGCTCGTCATTGTCAGAACTCGCCTTTTACGGCAAGGATTAAAAAAATAATTTATCTGAATAAATCTACCGTCTCTGGAGACAACCGGAACCTCGTTTAAGTAAATTTAATTAACATTGTAATTCCGATAGAAAATTCAGTCAGTATCCATCCTGAATTCCATCCAGATTACTCTTAAAATTAGACTGAGATACTATAAATTAAAGACGCAAACTGGAACTACAAGCTATAAAATTATTAAGTAAAGCTGTAGTCGACAGAAAAAAAGCATTTAATAGCTGCACAGAAGTTTGTAAACGCTGGCCAAAAAGCATTAGCGGGATATATTGTTTGTAGTGTAGTGTTGCTTTGTAAATATCGTTTCGTTGCGGAGAAGTTAAATTGTATCTCATTGTTGGAGGACATTAACAACGGATTGTAAATTTCCCGGTGTCCTGCCGGTCGGTTTCGACGCGGGGCTATGGCGTGCGGCGTGCATGTGGCCGATGTGTCTGTGAATACGTTTACAAATTTTCACAGTCGTTTGTTATTTGTTTTTGCTGGGTTACCTAAATCATTTTATTTTTGTAGTAACTTAAATTACTTTGTTGTGGTTGTTACAATGTTAACACACCAGTGTTTTATGTTTATTTACTGATAAAATAGCCCTTGTTCTGAAAAGAGTAGTACCTATTGTTTTCAATGATTGTGTTTAAGGTCAATTTTGTTTTTTTTCTAGGAATACTTGTAAACAAAGGTACAATTTTAAGTACTTACTTTACATAAAACAAATACACAACAAACAACAACAACAATAATTAACAATTAATTAAAAGCTACGTAATGTTGCTATGACTGCAGTCTGTAAGATGAAGACATTTCTTCTCGCGGTGCTCTACTTGTTAAAAGTTGTCATTGACGCGGATTAATCTATAATTTAAAGGAGTGAAAAACAGTATTTTAAAGACATAATTGAATACTAAATCAAAACTGCTAATCAGAGTAACTTGAAACATTGAGAAACTTTAAGTACCCATAAACTTGGTACGCCAAGTCATGGCGATATCAAATTTTATCGTAAATTAATCTGCGACTAGCAATATTTTACGCCGTAAAATTTTGTGAGACCATTATTCCAACTAACGATATTAATCCAGGGATTACATGGCAAACAGACGCGTGCGAACTCCAGATGTTTTCTTGAATACTACTTATAGAATAAATGAAAAGACTATTATAACAGGTCACGAACCAAAAATACACAAAATATTCAATTAAGCATCTCAAGGCAAAACGTCGTTGAATGAACTTGATAAATTTCCCTCTATAATGGAAAATGTAATAAGAAATCGTAATTTATTTCTTATTGAAATGAGGATAATAGACGCCCAGCCGCCCTAAGAAGTACCCAAATTGTTCTCCGTAGCGGGGGCACCCTGAAATCATGATATTAACATTATAATCCAATTTGTGGTATGAACCGAGGTGAAACTCATTAACAAACTTCCTGCATTATTGCATCTAGCATAAGACCTGCCAACGTCTAATTTATGTCTCTGAAATGCATTTTATATCAGATGACTGTCAGTTAAATAGCTTTGGTTCAGGGGGAAAGGATAATAAGATTTTGTATTTCGTTGCTAAATTAAATAACTTTTGCAATTGAAAATTAGACTAAAAATAATTGTATACTGTGTATGGAAGAGGTTTTACTCTTATAACTACGGGGTATTTCGAACTTTACTTACTTTTAGTAATATTGTTTAAAAATATCGATCTTACGGTTTTAATGGCTTGAAAACAAAGCGAATCAGGTTTTAATTTTTTATTGGAGCAGCATTTTTAAGGTAACTTAAGTGTTTCATTCTGCCGTCTTTGACAGGCGATAAAAATAAGTTAGTTAAATTCTACCACCTACTGAACTTACTCATTATTATAATAATAATACCAGCCTGTTTACTGTCCCACTGCAGGGCAAAGGCCTCTTCTCATATAGAGAAGGCATGAGCATTAATCACCACGCTTGCTCAAGGCGGATTGGCTATTTCAGACTTTTAAGTCCAGGTTTCCTCACGATGTTTTCCTTCACCGTCGGTCAGAAATGTTCAAGATAAACTTAGAAAGTACATATGATTTGAAATATCACATTGGTACTTGCCCGGATTCGAACCCACTACCTCGTGTTTACGAAGCGAGTGCCTTATCCACTGGACCATTTCGACTCAACACGACTTCGCATTATTATAAGTTACACATTATTATAAGTAACTACTCCTTACGCAGAAGCATAATTGTCTCACAATTCCGTTTTATTTGTAATCTCTTTCGTCTTTGAACAAGGCACCCTTTAATTCTATTTCTAATGCTTCCACAAGAGAATGAAGGGATTATGTACGGGTTAGAAATAATGTGATATTGCCAGCACTGTAATTTATTTGTTGTGTGTTGTACACCAAGCTAGTATAGTTTAAATATAATCTAGTTATAGAGTTACCAATCCTATTCGTAATTGAAAATTGAGTGCCATTTAAATGTAGAACGGTAATAACGGGTGGCGCAAAAGTAAAGACCCTATTTGGTTCAGCTATAACATTTTTTCTAAATTAGAAAACTAGATTTAGATTTTTTTAAATGTATATTTGTGCCATTAAATTTCGTACCATTAGGATTTAAAGATGATATCTTTTAAATGGTGACCTCCAGAGTTGATACACATTTGAGCCCTATTTATGACATTTTGCATAACTTGCCGTAACACTTCCTGCGATATGTTCGTTATTTCTTGACGAATGTTTTCTTTTAGAGCTGCGAGAGTCTGTGGCTTGTTCACATACACCCGAGATTTCAAAAAACCCCAAAGAAAGAAGTCTGGACTGGTCAGATCGGGTGATCTTGCAGGCCAAGGCAAATCGCCAAAACGAGAGATAACTCGGCCTGGAAAAGCGTCCCTCACTAAGTCCATAGTGTCGCGCGCTGTGTGTGCCGTAGCGCCGTCTTGTTGAAACCAGATGTGCTCCAGCCCCAATTCGTCCAAACTGGGTATCAAAAACTCACGTAACATGGTTCTGTAGCGTTCTCCAGTGACAGTAATCGCATTGCCTCCAGCGTCTTCGAAAAAATAGGGTCCGATCACTCTGTCAACACAGATGCCACACCATACAGTAACTTTTAGTGGGTGTAGAGGTGTTTCTTGAATAATGCGCGGATTATCAGTGCCCCAGAACCGAGTATTCTGCTTATTGACATGCCCTGAGAGATGGAAATGGAAACGCAGGAAGTGTTACGGCAAGTTATGCAAAATGTCATAAATAGGGCTCAAATGTGTATCAACTCTGGAGGTCACCATTTAAAAGACATCATCTTTAAATCCTAATGGTACGAAATTTAATGGCACAAATATACATTTAAAAAAATCTAAATCTAGTTTTCTAATTTAGAAAAAATGTTATAGCTGAACCAAATAGGGTCTTTACTTTTGCGCCACCCAGTACATATAAAATTTATACTCGTAATACTCAAACAAATATATTACATTATAGGTAATTAGTAGAAAATAATAATAGGTACTATTACAAATAACGTCATAATACAACAATGCATTCATGTTTATGTCTCGTCAAATTTTAATCTCTGTACATAATTAATTGGTTCGGGTGCTCGAGGCATGTTGCACAGGTGTGCTGTAATTGCTTTAATAATTTACTAAACGATTATAGAAAATAATAATATTAGCTACTACTTAACTCTATTTATTAATACGTGAGGCAAAAACTTTTACCCCTTTTTACGAAAATTGCGAAGCAAAGGAGTTTGAAATTTTGTCACAAAGTTTACATAGAGGAGGAGTGTAAAATGCTATTTTTTTTATAATTTATGCATAAATAAAAAAAAATGGTCGTATTTCGACCACTCGGCGACCACTAGTATGTATTATTACTAATACTGACTAGTATTATTATCGACATATTATTATGTTATTTAGTTAGGATTCCAAATTCAAGTTTCAAATTTTATAATATACCAATGACAGGACAAAATTAAAATTAAAAAAAAAATTGTAAAATAATGCTTGCTTAAAATGATCCAAAAACATATTTAACAAATTATCTTCTGGACGATTCGTTCATATATTCTTCAACTATCTGTTGCACGCAGCTCCACCCGCGTGAATGTCGATTATATAGGTACATACAAACTTTCATCTCCCATTTTAACCCCTTTAAAACATTTTTTCGCGATAAAAGATAGCTTATGTTATTCCCCAAGGTCTAAAAAAGTGGTTGAGGCGTAACAGACAGACAGACAGATAGACAGAGTTACTTTCGCTTTTATAATATTAGTATTGATTCGTCATTTAAACTGTTCAAATCAAGGAGTTTTTGCATTTCAATCGGCTAAAACACATACCTAAGGTACGCGTCGTTAAAAGTCACGCAACAGTTGAAAATTTTACTACACTTTTTGATTATGGAATCCTAATTGGGTATTTAATTTTGCGACACTACATTACTTCATTTTGGATTATTTCAAATGTTTAGTGTTGCGTTTGCTATGTATAGTTTTAAAGAGATGTATATTAGTAAATTGGCAAATGCTACAATCTCGATATTCTTTTCCTTTTAATTATTTGGCAACTGAGGTAACACATTGTTAGGACACTCAAATGAATATGATCCTGTGAACTTTAAATTAACACTTGAATATCATTTAATATGACATGGCTACAATTTTAATAAAAAGAATCAATCTAATCGACAATCTAAATCCATATAGGTACGCTGTTTTCCATGCTGAGTCATACATATTGAAATCCCTAGCTACTTTTTAAAGCAGACACTACTTAAGTAGAAATATATTTACAGTAACAACACTCCTCCCTAGAAAATCGCATAAATTAAATGTTCCTTCAACAAATTTATCTTTTTCCACCATCGGCATACTAATATCGGGGGTCGGGCTCCGTCTATCCTTCGGCTTTCGCATCAATAAAATTAACATTGTAATCCACTTACAGTTACGAAAAAATTACAACTAAAGTCAGTTCATTTTTCTTGCGGGTTACGTTAATCATAAATATTTCAACAGAAATTATAGTAATATTTTTAATTTAAAAGGCAGTTTCTCTAAATTTCCTCTAAACAGTTACTTTTTTTTATAATAATAATAATAATATAGACAAACAGATGAAATATCTCGATTTAGCCCATGAGATTGTCGACATGTGGGATGTGGATTCAGCTGTCATTGTACCAATAGTTGTTACCGTAAATGGCTTAATAGCAAAGAGCCTCGACCAACACCTAAAGAGGCTCGCATTAGATGGATGGGTCAAGAGCCAGATCCAGAAGGCAGTGCTGCTCGACACGGCGCGCATTGTGAGGAGGTTTCTATCTTTTTAGCCCTAACCGCCGGTAGCTTGGTCCCTGTACCCGATGCCGGTAGATCTACAATTTTTATATTTTTAAATATATGTTTTTTTATATATTTATATTTAAAAATGTAATTTTTGAAAAATTATTTCAACAAAGGAAAATAATGATAATATGTGGACACTATCACACACCGTCATCTAGTCCCAAGCTAAGCAGAGCTTGTGTTATGGGTACCAGATAACTGAAATATAATACATATACATACTTTTTTTTGTAAATAAATACTTAGAATACATAGGAAACACCCAGACTAAAGACAAATACAAATGTTCACCACACAAATATTTGCCTTCCGCGGAAATCGAACCCACGACACTTGGCGTCGCAGTCAGTTACACTAAACGCTAGATCAACGGTGCAGTTATATTATATGTAAGTACTTTCTAAGTTTATCAGGCCATTTCTGACTAAAGGTGAAGGAAAAAATTTATGAGAAAACGTGAACTTCTGAGGCAGTCTGAAATCGCCAATCCGCATTGAGAAAGCGTGGCGATTAATGCTCATACGTTTTCTGAATGAGAAGAAGCCTTTGTCTGCAGTGAGATAATAACGGGCTGATATGATGAACAGACATTTTAATGGCATTAATTTTATTTTAAACGATGATTTTTCATATTATTATAGTACATTCTAGTAAAATAATAGCACTTTTTACATCTCTTTTTGATAAGAAATTTCATGTCTGTCGGTTTTATTTTTTGGTAGTAGATCCACGCTGGTTTCAGCATGAATAGGCCAGATTGACCGAGGAAATTATAATCCCTCATAGAAGATTGACCTAAGAATAGTAGTATCCGTACCAATACGTTTCGTTCGGTGAGTAAGAGCGTCGGCAGCCCAATTTCCTCCCTTCCTCTTTCGTCACCTCCCTCATTGCCTTCCTTACCCCATTCCCCGCCGCCATAGTGAAGGCCACCATACTAGCGGTTTAAGACGATGGCTTTTGGTATGGTGGCCACCACTTCTGGATTCCACTGATTGCTTACCATCAGACGGGGTGGAGTTCTTTTGGTAGGCTAAAAAAATATATTTAGTAATATTGTGCCTACGTAGGTATCTACTAAATAATGGTCTACGATGACCAGACGATGTCCAACAGTGGAGATTAATGAATCCATCTAATCAAGTGAACCTTTTTATAAAATCCTCCTCCTTTTTTTGAAGTCTGTTATAAAAGTTTTAAAACCGGCGGCACCAGTTAGTAACTGCCGATATCGAATTACGATTCAATAGTGTGTAACGCTGTTTTTAGATGGATTACCTACCCATCACAAACAAATCCGTAACAGTTTGAAACTCTTTAGAGATAAGTACAATAGAATTTTTTACCACTTTTAATACGCGATAAAGTACTTAGTACTTTAGGTAAGTGCCCTTTAAATTAAATTTTCTTTTTGTTGTCTGAAAAACATTTGTTTATTGTTCATTTATTAATAGCGGCCGACAAGCAAGTGAACCACCTATTGGTAAGTGGTAACTGTTGTATCTAATATATATATATCTTTAAACTGCTGCTACCATATACAAAACAAA
Source organism: Parascotia fuliginaria (assembly GCA_963082885.1). Classification (NCBI taxonomy): domain Eukaryota; kingdom Metazoa; phylum Arthropoda; class Insecta; order Lepidoptera; family Erebidae; genus Parascotia; species Parascotia fuliginaria. The sequence continues at coordinate 15,977,893 of OY720172.1, forward strand.
AAGCTTTAGATAATGACGGCCTTTCATTAACATCATCATCAGTCAGCAATGTTTGCTACAATCATAACGCATCACCCTTTCGGACAGCCAATGTGTATGAATCACATACCAAATCCAATCTTTAGGATTAGTCTAATAAATTATTGCGCCTAGTAATTTAAGATAATCCTACAAAACAGATACACAGAATTTACTTTTAAACTTTCGCGTTGCATGATTTAATAGTCCCGTATATTTAGTTATATTAGATACACAGAACATATTTACGAAGGATATAAATTAGCACTTGCCCTGCTATTTAGGTTAAACAAAGAAAAGGTTGTTACCGTAATCAAACAGGTAAATCAACCCGTGTGAGTGTACTAACAAATTAATATTCATTTGTACAATGTTAAATAAGCCTTTATTCTGCTCAGTCATATTTTGATAAAAATCTGAATTAAACTCGTTTTTCGGATCCTAAAGCAACAAAGATAAGTTAAGTTAATTATCAAAATTTTAATTAGGTAGCTAATTAATTAAAATATGGAATCGCACGCGGTATATTTTAGGAGTGGGTTACATACATATATTGTTTATTGTTTTGCAATATCGTTTTAATTTTTTTGAGATACTAATAGATTACGTAAGAGGTATGATAGGGTTTGCGTATCCATGAGAAATAACAATCCCTTACTACTAAAAAGAAAAAGTAGATTTAACTACCACCATTAAGATCTATAGGTATTTTACATTCACACTCGTTTAAAACAGGAATGCGTTAAGCTTGAAATCAGCAATGCAGTCCGTACACACTACCACCGAACCACAGAGGCAGTATTAACTGGGTGTGGGCCTATCTCCAGCAGTGGACGTCTTTCGGCTGATGTGATATTGATGATATAAACCAGAGATTTGTGATGCGTCAGAGACCTGACACAGTAAAACAAAAATCATCGTTTTAAAGTACCAACAATGTTTCTCGAAAATATGAAATATTTTTTCAAATAAAATAAAATTAGTAACAGTCTCTTTTTAAATTACCGAAACTGCAAACAGAATGTAGCCTAAAACAGGTATTATCTACAAAGTATTAGTTCACTGAAATCCTATAACTCTTTGAAGCTTTATCATTGTGAGCCAAGCAACTACAGCAGCCCGTTCTGATCCAACGCTGAAAGCTTAAAACACGCTCGCATTTTTCTTCGTGCATTTAAACAACGAAGCTGGGAAATATCAATTGTTTCCATCGCCTTAACATTAAAATCGCGTTTATATTGGAGAGGAAAAATTAAATTAATTTTAACTTAAAGGGGTTCGACCAATGTTTTCATTGTTTTCTTGGGTATATTGAAAACATAAGAAAAAGCAGTTACATATTTTTTACAGATAAAACACGACTTAATATATTTGTACAAAAATGGTAGTCATTGAATATTATTAAGTGGTGTTACCATTCCTGCTAAACGTAACTTCTTATCTATCTATACATACATAATAAAAATGTAACCGATCGCTGTCTGTACATGGAAGATATATGAAAAAAAATACTATTGGGACCTATATCAACGCAAATAGAACCCAAAACAATGATTTTTAAAATTTTTGTCTGTTTGTCTTTTTGTCTGTTTGTCTGTTTGTCTGTGCGTTTGTGCACGCTAATCTCAGAAACGGCTTATCCGATTTAAATATGGTTTTCACTAATATATTGTGGTAAGCTTCACTTAACATTTAGTGTTTGTTTCATGTCAATCGGTTCATAAATAAAAAAGTTATGCCAATTTAAAGAATCACATCGAACATTCGTTAATTTACTACGAAATCTTATAGAAGCAGATATTTTAACAGGTTGCGGAATAGCTGATAGTGTTTTTATTCCTCGGATTCCTGTCATTCTAAACAGTCTTTCATTTAGTTTTAAACGAGTCCAGTTTCCAGTGAGCCTATGTTTTGCGATGACTAATTAAAGTAATTAATTAATTAAGTAATTAAAGTAAAGGTAAGACACTAAAAGTTGTGGGTGTGGATCTAAGTATTAGCTGTTTTTCGGTCAGCTTTATGTGGCTCTATCACGTGTTAGCATTACTAGCAGCCTGTATGCTTTGATCCCTGATGGCTATACGTCTAATCCATACATCCATACATATTATAAAAGGCTTTGTCCTGACTGACTGACTGACTGACTGACAGACAACGTAAAGCCTAAACCGCTGGTCGTAGCGACTTGAAATTTGGAGGGTGTGTTTGTCTTAATGTCTAGAAGTGTACAAAGAAAGGGTTATTAAAAATTCAACCCTTAAGTGTATGAAAAGGGATGAAATCGATTGTATGGAACGTCTTCATTTTTTAAGTTACAGCTTTGAAATTTTGTTTTGGAACACTTTTATTTAAATAAAAAATACGCTCATAATTTTTTTTTACTGGGGTGGATTTATAGGAGTGAAATAAGGGATGAAATATTGTATGGAAAGATCTTTGCTTTTGAAGTTGGCGACTTGAATTTTGGAGGGAGGGGGAAGGGAGGGGGAGGAAGAGGGAAGGAAGGGAGAAGTGAGAGGAAAGTGCGGGGTTAGTGAGGGAGAAGTCAGGGGAAAGGGAGGGGAAAGTCAGGGGGAAATCGAGTTCAAATTCACGCTAATCTCAAAAACGGCTTATCCGATTTAAATATGGTTTTCACTGATACATTGTGGTAAGCTTCACTTAACATTTAGTGTTTGTTTCATGTCAATCGGTTCATAAATAAAAACGTTATGCCAATTTAAATAATTACGTCATACATGTGGTATGTATTTAGCTTAGGTTAGTGTGTTTTTAAGTTAGGTTAACACGTCTTATTTCTTTATAAAAATGTAAATACTTTATCAGTTAAAATGTAAATAAAAGTTAGATTTATATTTTTCTGGACTTATTTTATTTTTTATGGTAAAAACATGTTAACACGTCTCATTACGGAATAGGAATTAAGTAATAAGTTTAATTAAGTCGATGAGTCGTGAGTATTAAGTTTAATTAAGTCGATTTACGCTGATTTCAGCATGAATGGGTCGGATCGACCAGGGAAGTACTACCCTCTCATAGAAGATCGTTGTAAGAGTAATAGTATCCATATTATTGCGTTTCGTTCGGTAAGTGCGAGAGCCGGAGGCCCAACTGATGCAGAGATGACAATCCTCGCAGCATGTGTGGGACCAGCTGAGTATCTGTGGAGTCATTGTGTGGGTGGTGTGGGTCAACCCGCCGGCCAGTAAGACCCGTATAAGTGGTGGTGCCGCTGGACGCCCGCGGCATTGTACAGGGGCCCAATTAGACCTAACCGTAGTATTACGGTAGTAGATCCAAGCTGGTTTCAGCATGAATGGGCCGATATAAAAGATCGACGTAAGAGTAGCAGTATTCGTACTACTGCGTTTCGTTCGGTGAGTGAGAGTGCCAGGAGCCCAATTTCCCCCTTTCCTTTTTCCTCACTTCCCTCACTCCCCTAACCCCATTCCCAGCCACCATAGTGGAGGCCACCATACCAGCAGTTTAAAACGATGGCTTTTTGTATGGTGGCCACCACTTCTGGATTCCACTGACTGCTTACCATCAGGCGGGATGGAGTCACTTTGGCAGGCTAATATATTTTAAAAAACCTTATAGCGTTTTTATTCCTCGGATTCCTCTCATTCCAAACCATGTCCCGTTTAGTTTTAAACGAGTTCAGTTCCAGTGAGCCTATGTTTCGCGATGACAATTAATAAAGCCTAAGGTCAGACACTAAATGTTGTGACTGTGGATCTAAATATTAGCTGTTTTTTGCATGGTCTGCTTTATGTGGATTTGTCACGTGTAAGTAATCCTAGCAACCTGTATGGCTTTGATCCCCGATGGCTATACGTCTAAAATCGTATATAGAGAAGCATTTACTGTAAAGATTTTTCTTATTCACCTAAACGAAGATGTTTATAATTCAAAACAAACCAAAAGATATATCCAAAAAATGCTGTCCAAAATCACTATTCCACGCGGACGAAGTCGCGGGCACAGCTAGTTAATATATATAAACAAAAATATGCAGTGTTAGATTACATTATATCCGGTATCACACATTCTACAACATTTTTATGTTCAGTTAAGTACATAAGTTTGACTGTGTGTGTGTGTGTCTGTCTGTAGCATCGTACTTGCCAAACGAATGAACCGATTTAGAATATGTTTTTTTTTGTTTGAACTGTGAATTAATTGGGAGTGTTCTTAGCAACGTTTGATGAAAATCGGTCCAAGATGGCTGCCGCCACGAAATGGCGGATTGCATATTTTTTACAACTCCTACAATATGGGTATCAAACTCGAAATGAGATGGCCGCTACCACAAAATGGCGAATTACTACTAGTACTGCTACTAATAATAAAAATAGTATTTCCATTTATTACATACTATATAGGTACCTAACACTAGGCTGTGCATGCTTTGACATACATCTAACCGATAATTTTCATTTTTATTAGTCCATAGCGCGACGGAATATAACATTTAATGAACCTAAACAATATAATATACTTTTAATTGCCTGCGGTAACGGTCGAACCCTTAACCTGATTTCAAGCAATAAACGCCCATAGACTTTCACGTACTAGTTATTCAGTTTAGGTGTTTTAAAGTCTGTCGTTGGTTTCCAAGAAGCAGCATCAGTATTAAATGGATATGTCATAATTGAGCATTGTTCATTTATCCCATAGTTTTCAAGATATTGACAGTCCTCTGTGCAGAGAAAAATAGTGTCTGCGAAGGGTCTAGTTCATAAACCGTTATAGGGTAAAGTTGTTCAAGTCGTACCTACCCCGTCAATATGTCGCCTCATACTTTTAAATTACACCTTCAGGTAGCATTAAATTAAACTATTTAGGCAACGAGTACACAGAAATAACAGGAGGGCTGGCCGATCACGTGAAGCTAAAATAATAAAAAAGTTAAATTTTTGAGTCATTTGTAAGCTTTTTATTGTAAAAATGTGACAATTACCTTTTTATTTGTTGACACCTGTTTGTATCTATATGTATGTGTAATATATGTGGCAATTATTTTAACATACAAGAGAAAGTACAATTGTTGAAAGTTGGAGGATATGGATGAAGCATTACAGGAACATCGGAATGAACAAATTGGATTTTGGTCTTGCTGCTTCGGAATATTCATCACTGAATTCAATTGTCAATAAAGTATATTTCCTAAGTACGACGTAGGCTATAATCAAAGGTATATTTTAGAAAATCGACAAAAGTAGGTACCTATTTTAATAAAAGAGTTTCAAGTTTATATTATGTTTGTTAATTACAACTAAATAAAGATTTAGTAAATACAGAATAGTTTGTTTTATTTCAATTGTTGTGAATCTTACAGCAATATTCCCTTAGGGGATACGAATATGGCAACCTTGTTCTATTGCAGGAATTAAGAAAACAACTTCCTTTTTTTCAAGATAACCGTTTTAAAGGCTCTGCTTAACCCATTAGTGGGAGACAGGCGTGAAGTTAGGTATGTGCTTCTACTTTCACTACTTTTTGCTTTTATAAACTAACAATAAGTAGGTACCTTGTAAACATTTCAGATGCTTCAGTGACATTCGAAATGTTAATAAGACATTAAAACTCATCGTCCAATAAGCGAAATGGAGTTGCAAAATCATTATCATATTATTATTATAAAACTGGATTTATTTGCTGGGAATCTGAGTTTATTATGATGATACATTTTGAACAGATTGAATGCGTTTTAAGCGTAGGGTATTATGATTAATACTATCAAATATTCAATAAGACTAGTCGATATATATCATTCAAATAAGTTTACACAAACAGTGCACACACAGGCTAACCGTTTAACTTGCTGTCCGAGTCTCAATTACGGCTCTCCGTAGGGAGCAAATTTATTCATAAACCATAAAATTAAATCGACTTTCTGCCTCTGTTTGCCCTGCTAGCCAAATACAACCCTTCAAGTTATATAAGATTCTGAACCTATGATGAAAAATTATGCTTGCTTGTTTTGCTTTGTGTGCTATTGTGGGGAGAGCAAATATGGAAATTGGATGGTAGGCAGTACGCATTGTAAAAAAAGAATATTTTATTTTCATACATTGTTTTTGTATTTTATAATGTTATATCACATCGGTCCAAAAGTAAACTAGGCCTACGGATTACAAAATGTATTTACAGGTTGAATCACGACGTCTTTAAATTTAAATATTTATGTTAGGCTATGTCATTTACTTATAACTTTATGTATTAATTAAACATGATTTTAAGAAAATATTAATAGTTTTTTTTAAAATAAGTAATATAAAACATAATACTTATATTTGTAACCTCGTATATGATAGAAATAATTGTCAAAGGAACACTGAATTCGGTGCTATTAAATACTTAGGTACTAAACCCAGAACTAAATATTTCCAAACCAAATTTAAAAATTGATATAGGTAGAGGTTAAAATACAACAGATATTCTGTTCCTTCCTATTAAAATATGAATGAAGGTTGATCATAGTTGTTCGATAATATACGTTTGCGATAAAATTAAATAGTTCATTATCATATTATAATGACTTTTTTATAAACAAAGTTTGCCGCAGAAACCACTTATGAAACGAAAACATTAACTTTATAATATACAACATCACTAAAGTAGCTACTTAAAATAAACGACTTGTAACATTTAAGTCAATGTTATAAATACACGACTCCAGAATTACACTCTTAATGTATATAACATGACAACAAATTACAAGGCGCAGTTATTTTAAATAAGTTTACCCATTCCTGCTTATATTTTCATAGGTACATATATTATAGACGGTGGGCAATACACCCCTGCATAACGCTCGCGTCATTAGGGGAGTGACAATCGTAAAGCATTCCCGTAATGGATTTTATCTTGAACTATAAAATTTATTTACACATCTACTGAAATATTGAGTACCATAATGTACACTGAAAATCGTTATTTATGAAGCCAACTTGTTAATTATGAGGTCACAAATTGAAGTCGATACTTTTATGCGAATTCGGTCGTATGCAAGGTTTTGTATCTATAATAAACACGGCTTTGATAACATACATTTAATGCTTCGTTTATTATTGCCATTCAAAGGGCTCTTATGGGCTATAAAGATGAAAAAGTAATGAAGCGGCTAAGCCATCTGATTTTCTTCTTTATTCAAGATCATTGCTGTAACCGATGAACGCTAACAATACGTCGTTTATGCTGCGCGATCCTTAACGTCTAACAGATTTCAGTGTATTAAGCACATACATACGTATGTATCTATTTGAAAAATAAATAAAATATAGTGTAATAGCTTATTTGAATCTTCAAAAGCAATCGACTTCAGAATAAACAGTTACGTCGCCACTAATCAATTTGATTCAATTGAATGTAGACACACGTTTTCAATTCACGTACCCATTGTACATGAAACAATCAATCCGAGTTCGTTAATCATCACAATACAACAATTCGATTACGCTATCGAACATCAGTTGCTTTACAACTTTACGGCGTCGAATTTAATTAACAAGAACAGAACGAAACTCGAACGTCCCAATTCCCACACACAATCCACAAAATACGCTTCTGATCTCCCGATCTGTGGTCATATAATACGGGAATGGTACAGTCCCCACCTCAGGGCCGGACTGACGACGGCAAGAATTCTGGGCAACTGAAATTTTAAATAGTTTGTCATCCAAATATTATCAATAAACTTTTGTATGTACTTACATCATAGAGAAACTCGTTTTATTTCATCGAGAAAATTATTTATTTTAATATCTGTTTTGGATTCTTCTAAGTTGGTCTATTTATCTCTAATTAATTATGTTGAGATAAATTTGGTATAATGTTTTTGAGTAAATAGCTGCTAGTTATATATACAAAAGCTTAGTACACATAGTCGTAAAAGAATGCATTTTAAAAATAAAGAGCATTCTTAAAAAAAAACTAAATTACAAAGATGTTTATGTCAGATTGCTAAAAACAGATGTTTTACTTGACGTGAAATACCTATTAGGTAGTGGACATCTTAGTTCCTGAAGGAATGCAGTTTAACTTTAGTTCCTAGATTAAGAGTTACTATAAATTTAATACTGAGTTAGAAAGGGTAATAAAAATGTCAATGAATCATCTGATGTTAGTAATAAATATTATAAAACTTCTACAATCAACATTCCTTAGGCAATAATTATAATCCACAAAAAGAAAGACGCCATTAAACTCAACATAAAAACTATTCTATCTACTCTATTCATAACTTGAATGTTACAAATCATAATAGAAAAAATATAAAAATCATAAAAAAAGTATGTCGCTTTCGCATCAACACTGTAGCTCCCATTGTTGAGACATTGTCAAGACGGCGTAGATCCGGCTCTGTTCCCCACTGTGTTGCAGGCTGCATTCTACTATCGTCCCTTTGGTGCCATAACGAGTACTGTCGTGAAATAAATCTTGCCACCCTAGCTGTAACGCTGCCGTTTCAGCCGCCTTTCAGGACGGGGATAAAAGGTCTTTATTTTTTCTCATTGATGCCCCTTTATGTGCCATGTTTTGATTGGTTCTATTTTATTGAGATTCGATTGGCTTTCTGTTTGATAATACTTCTATCAATTCTTTAATTTAAGTACTTGTTATTTGTGATTTGTCTTTATTTGACATAAGAAGATTGGAAATTATATTAATTAGTTTTCAGGATTTTAATTGTTATTACGAATTAAAGTGGTTGGATAAATATTAAATAAATATCACGCAATAGGAAAAAAAATAATTACAAGTTATTTTTGAAAATTAAAATTGTGACGTTATCAAAAAGTAGGTATATAAGAAATAATGTACAAAATAAAAAAACTCGTTATTCTTTATTTTGTAGAATTACAATTTATATATTTTTTTTAAGTTTATACGATTTTTATACAAATTTTATTTAATTTCAGTCTATATAATGTTATTGTTAAGTTAACCCTACAAATTACTTACCGAGCTCATATCCATTATACAACACAAGCACTATATTAATATGATTTAAAAAAAAAAAGCCCGCCTGCCTAAAACAAAGTGAAAAGTAAGAAATCCATTTTTTTGCTCGTGTTGACGCTATATTGAAATATTATGTACCCTATGTCACTTAAATATACGAATCTAAAGACATCTCATATGTTTAAATCCATTAAACATATGAGATATCTTTAGAGCGTGCCAAAGAAATAAACATACATTCATACATACGCTCGAAAAACATTACTCTCCTTGACTTCGGCATAATGGCACACACACATGAATTAAAAGTCAATAAATTGCACGTCGAATGGGATTTGTTGTAAAAATGGAATGGCCTTAACATTACGTAGAATACAGGTCTCTGAAATTTATGCAACAGTTCGACTCTCTTAGTCCGAGTCCATTAAAACTGTCAGTCTATTCGTTGGCAGATTTAAACCAAACGTTTGGGTGGCACGAATGTAAAAAGCATGTATCACTCTCGATTTTCCACCGTAGCCCACGGGCAAGGAGCGTGTTGCCGATGTATTTTTCATTGAATGTTGTTAAGTAAACCCGAACGAGCAAACTTTATAGGTTTACGGCACTGTAATTCGGATAAGAATTTATGTTTTAATAGATACCGTCGCTTCAGTGGATTAGCGAGTTTACGCTGTCGGTTTTAGTACCCGCATTAATATTTGGTCTGGACTTTTATCGCTTGAATCGTAAATAAAACATGTTTATTTTCGATTGAACCTACCATTATTTTCTCGTAAATTATATCTATTGAGAAAATTTAAATGTCATCTGAAAGGTTCAAGCAATCAAGGTAATGTATGTTAAATCGAAAGTTCGATTTTTCTCTATAATATACTTAATTAATTATAACTTAGCGCATAGCCGACCATGTACGAAGATTGTCATGAGGCAGAAAAGGCGGGAAAAAGAAGAATCGACGTTTAACTGGGCCTCCGGTACTCTGACGTGCACATGCATTATTAGTACGAAACTAATACATACTTTTTACTATTTCCATGAGAAGGTAGTTATTCCTCGGTCGGTCCAGTCCATTTATGCTAATCTTTACTACCGTACAAAAATCTAAACTAATTGAGTGTTGAAATTGACGTACTGGTTAATCTGTCCTTACATTGTAACTTGTTAACCTTTAACCTGTTATGAGTAAAGTCAAATAGATCTGACAGTTATTGTTCTACTTTAATGTGTTATAAGCATGGCAGAATTGTGTTAACTGATTTTTCATAACAGTATCACACCTTTTTGCTAAATAGGTAGTAAAGAATAACAGGCATGGTTTGACAATAGCCTAAAAGACGAGAGACGTCGTTTGCAAGACATTAACCTACAAAATATAAATAATGAATTTGAATTTGCCTATTTGAAAGATATTTGCTACAAGTACCATGCTGGGCAGACGGACTGTTGACAGCAAGCAACGCTGCTGTGCGTTACCTGGTATGGTATTAGTTGCCCCTTACGACAACCACGGCCAGTGACGATAGGACTAGGTACCTAGTCTTTATTCTACACCAGAGACCATACGGTTCAATTTATTACATCAACTCTCAAACGTTATGTTAAACGTTAACGTGTTTTTATTAAATTTCAAATCATCTATATAAATTGCTTTGTCCTGAATGACTGACTGATATGCTTCTATTATTAGCTAAACTTCAGTATAATAATAATTTATTACCTAGAGACCGAGTCGTCAACTTGTTAGCTCTAAATTAATTGGTGGTTATTAGCATTGTTTAAAAATAAGTTGTATTAGCACTGCAAAGTATTCATGTGTTAGCTTTTGACGGTAGTAGATCCACGCTGGTTTCAGCATGAATGGGCCGGATCGTCCGGGGAAGTACTACCCTCTCATAGAAGATCGACTTAAGAGTAGTAGTATCCGTACTACTGCGTTTCGTTCGGTGAGTGAGAGTGCCGGAGGCCCAATTTCCCCCCTATCCTCTTTCCTCACCTCCCTCATTCCCTTCCTCTAACCCCATTCCCAGCCGCCATAGTGGAGGCCACTATACCAGCAGTTTAAGACGATAGCTTTTGGTATGGTGGCCACCACTTCTGGATTCCACTGACTGCTTACCATCAGGCGGGGTGGAGTCACTTTGGTAGGCTAACATAAAAAAAAAAAAAAAAAAAAAAAAAAAAAAGAACAGGCTAACTTTATATAGGTAAACTATTTCAAAATAAATTCTACACAATTTTGTCCACAATTTTGCATTAACTACGAGACACTAGCTTTTTGTTCTCTTACTAAAATTTTGCTTAGTATTTTGGCCTCGTACAGGAAATAAAAACTTAGAAAAGCAGCTGTTATTTTCTGACTCACTAGGGAGGAATTTACGAAACAAATTTCGTACATAGTATAATGGGTCCATTCACTTCCTAATTTTGTCGTGTCACCATTTTTAAACGCATTATGTGATTAAGCTGCATCCTAATGAGCTTTGCGTGTTTACACTTTTTCCTTCTCTAGCCTTTTTAGCTCACACGATACATGTGACATGTCATTTATAAAGTCGTATCTGTGAACTCGTCCACGGAAAAAAGACCACTTTTGCCGCCACGTTTAATGACAGGGAATGGAGATAGCTTAAACGTGAGCTAATTGAGATACAAATGTCCAACACGCTTACTCCATTATATGAGAGTAACCCGTGCAATTTTACTTATAAGGGTTGCTGGGTGGCTATTTGAGTGCTTTGACATTCATTTATCTCCATTATAGATCTGTGAAGCTAACGGGTCCCAGTGGTGTGCTCTTATAAGATAAAATGAGACGAGCCAACTTGGACACTGGGCTTAATGTTCCGTATTTATGTTGAATATTTAGTCAACTTAGTTTTACATGAGCTTTTGTTAGTACGTATAACTTTTGTTGCTGGCTTGTTTATCTATGTATGCTGAATGAAAAGAAATTAGTAACAAAGCCTGATAGTTCTGTGTGATTATGAGTAAATAAATTAAACTAAATTTGAAGCTTGATGTATAAATAAGCGTAATCTTTCCTTTCTTTTTTTCTCAATTAATTAGGAGTTAACTGCATTTTTGACATTTCAACTTAATTTTAATCTACATTAATATACTAGCTTTCCGCGGCGCGGTTTCACCCATGTCTTTGCTTACTGTTCTGCTGTCATCGCCAATAGCGTGATGCTACATACCTTCTTCAAGAACTGGGCTATCATACACAAAAAGAATTTTCTAATCCGATTGGCTTTCAAACGAACAAACAAACAAACTCTTCCGCTTTATATAATAGTATATATGGTAACACTAGGTGACTCAGACACCGCGCATAAGGTCCTCCCCTCCTATACTTATCATTGTTAATATTCTTATTGAGTAATGTGTGATGCTGACAGATACGCGATTCTTGGCGCTTGTCATAGACCCGATGATATATTATACTTAGCAATGTACCGAAACGCACAACTAAAGAACACTCTAGGCTGTTCCGAATTCCGAACTGCCGAGTTCTAGGTATTAGTATTAATGATATAATGTAAATTTAAATATAATAAACCAAAAAAAGGAAGATTCTTTTCCTATCTTAAGCATATTTTTGTTCATGCCTTCCATACAAAGATTATCAAAATACCTAAACTCCCGTTTTAATGGCAATTTTCAGAGATCAGCAGTACTAACCAGTTTCAGAGCAGAATTTTGTAACGGAGAATTTAATATCAAAAGTTTCATTTTATGGTCGGTAAAACAACTGCTATTACATGCCCACAAAATATTTCATTCTGAACAAATTGTGAGTAGTTTTATACTTTTTAATGATCTTGAAATTTAAGTTATAATCAGTTAAGAAAAGTTCTTTCAATACAAAGGGATGTTTCGACCAGGTTAAGAAAACTTGTAGTAGTTAAACCTCGATAGTTAATAGTGGAGCGTTGTGAAGGAATTTATCGTGTAAACTTCTATGGCAACTCAGTTTTGTTAAGTCATTGTTAGTTCTAATGTTGCACGTCATGACGCTAGTAGCATGTGACGTCATCAAGTGTGACCTTGTAGCGCTATGTAGGTATTACGATGCAAATTATGAAGGATGTTTGAAAATTGAACATTTTGCATGCCTGCACTTGGCATGAACTGTTTAAAAATGGTCTTGTTTAGTTTTTCTATTAGTAGTTTCATTAGTGGGTATAGAAGAAACCCCATTAAAAAGTAACTTGAGTAATCTTTACACTTAATCAATAATAATTTAATTATATTGCAAACTTATTGTTTCATTCTTTAGATCGAGCACTATAACACATTAAGAAACATAACAACGCTATATACCAAACAGGAAAGCACCCCTTTCATCCAGCAAGTCAAATTGCTTCCATTTCACAGAAACTCATGTGAAATTCCACACATAGGACCGTTTAACGTTCAACTGATAGGTAATTGTGCATGATAAAAAGGCACTCAATAGCATTTTTCACGCACTCCCTCGTTGGCCGTCAAATGACTGTCATACATCGATATTGACCGAACAAAATGACTTTATTATAATCAACTTGTTGCCAGCGCTTGATATTCATTAACAACCACATTATACATTTTAGATTTAAATGTGTTGTATATTAAAAGTGATTAAACCAATGATTGTGGAGCATTGAGGTAATTGAATTTCATTTATTTGTGACGTATTGTTTGATAGTCATTTTTGTTCTGTAACGCCGTAATTATACTGTTGTTACACAAACTAAGATCTACAATTTTTAATTGTTAGTTAAAATTTGAAAAGATCGTAAACGAAGATTGATGTCACTTGCATCATAAAAAATCTGTCCAAGGTCTCTGCTAACGCCGTCAAGTCAAAATTACATGTTGGTATTATTGGTAATTCAATCGATGAAGGTTTTACTATGTTGAAAAAAGTCGTGATAGCCCGGTGATGAAGACGGGTGCCTCGTACTCACAAGGTTGTAAATTTCAAACTTACGATATTAATTAGAATTAGCTTGAAAACAAATAAAAAGCGTCCTTGATATAATCTGACCTGGAACACTTCTCCATCTCAAGTCTGTTTAAAAACTGTTTATTCTATCGTAAAATTAATTGGACTTGTTTTAAGTTTAACGGTCAAACTGTTTTATGGTTTCGTTAAGCATAAATTTGATCTTTTATAAGAAGTATTTAAATTCCCGATTTGGTTGTGTAATAAAATTTAACTATTGACTATGTACAGAATTGGTAATGTTCAGAATTTGTTCCCCGAGGAGCGGTTTTGGTGATAAATGTAGCGGTTTCAACACAAAGCGTGGAATATAAATGCCTCGTTGGTAGTAGATAAAGATGCTTTCTCCAAATATTGGGAGTACTTTATGACTATTATGTGTAAGTAAGATAATATAATTATGTTTCAATTTATCAATCTTTCATCACTTCAGACTAAACCCACTGCTGAAAACATCTTTACTTTGACCACATTTGTAGATTCCCTGCTCCCTGTCTTCCATTTATATAGCGATGAACAGAACTTTACTATTAGGTAGGTACTACTACTATGTTATTGACGTGCGAGCTGGTGAAGTTCTCAATCAGAATTTATACTTATAGTCGCCTCACCATTACGGTTAGTTGCACCAATATCGTAGGTTCGATTCTAACTCAAGATAAAAAACTGAAATAATTTGTTGTACATTTGCAAAGTCTTCTGAGACACAGTTGTTTCCCTAGTGTGAAATTTGCCTTTTAGTTTTGAAATTTATAACAGTCATGTCGATTTCAATTTTCAATAATTGATATTTGAAGTTTTGTTAAATAATCACTTAATTTTAAGATGGCATCGACTGATTGAGTATTCTCAGCACTGCTTTCGTGCAAACCTAAAATTTACTGACTGGTAGTAGCTAAGCTGGTAAATCTGAAATCAACAGATTATGTTTGCAACGGAGAAAACTTTTTCTTACCACAACATAAAGTTCCAAGATCAGCTAAGAGCAGAATCAATTACCTCAATATAGTGTTCGCTCTCATGCTTATCGAAGAAAGCTACGATTACTTTAATGTACGTTATACAAAACAAATGTATACTTAGTACTTATACTTACACTGTCTCTGTATCGTTCATACATCACTCACTGTTTTGTTCTAGGATTAAACGACATTTTTTTGAGCTGCTTTACTTAGGAGGAACTACGCGAAAACTCTCTACTAATGTTTTAAATATTTTCTAAATTATGTCTATTGACAATAATGTGCTGATGACTAGATATGTTAAATCAAAAATCACATATGTGGGGATCACTACTACTAATCTGTGTTATTTTTATAGGTACGAGAAACTATATTTTGCTTCGCATGGCCTAGCCTTTTCGAAAAGAAAAGGTGATATCGCTTAATATAGACAAGAAATCTAATAAAAACCACAGTGTTGTTTACGAACAAGTATAATCCAAAAAACTAGCCAGTTGCTTTATAAATCTTGATAATGTTAATTATCATTTTTTTAAGCGATGCCAAAAAACTTTAGACCGTCTATAAAGCTTTGGCAACATGTTTGCTGTTAATCACATCATGAAAAGGAGTTCATACTTACATACCTTACGCGTTGCTTCCTCAGATACTGGGTATTATAATCTTTATCTATCATCTTCATCTCATAATAATGTATAATATTATGTCTGTTTTGTAATTTACTTCTCTTAATACGATGTTATAATAAATTATAATAATAACCATGACCAAGCTCTTCAAAAATTGGTAAATTATTGCAAAGGTGACTGAAAATATCATTTATGCATTCACATTTATATGTAAACACTATTACGATTCGACCATAATTGAATGTATTATGAGTAGAAGATAATTACATCTATATTAAGTACGTTTGTAGGCATATCGATATTGCCCTTTTTATAGCGCACTCCAATTATGAGCACCATAATAATTGGAATGCGCCGTAATTTCTCGTTTCAATTAAAATGCAATTAATATTTTTTAATTGTTTATTTGTCGTTTGTTTTAATGCATTATATATTTAAATAAGTTTTCATAACAAAAGGATTTCTTTATGTAGTATGTATAAATAGCCTTACACTATCAATATGACTGTAGGTATCGACTGAGTAGGTTAGTGGTGGTTATGAAGCAGATATAAGTCTTTATAAAGTTCATACTAGATATTCTTTATATGTATAAAAATGATTATAACTGCAGTGATTATTTAAGCTAGAACTCTAATTGTTCGCTCTAAAAGTTCCCTTTAGATATGTTAAGACAACTCTGACGATACAAATAGACAGTCGTTTTCTTATTCGTTAACATTTATTGAAAACAAAATAATAGTGTAGATCTTATTAAATTAGACTAAAATTAAAATACAAACTTTAAACATCAAACAATATTAAAAGTACTCTTCAATTTTAATATTCATTGTAACTTGAAGGGCACTTAAATTTCTTTGTACAATTCTCAATATGTATGCTAAAAAGTTACGCTCCAAAATGAGTTCAGTAATCTTAACAATATCTGAAACAGAAAACTTTTAAAACCAGCAATCACGTATTCTCTAAGTACAAAAATATTAATTTCAGAATATCTATTAACATAATCTTATTAAAATAAATTTTATTGAAATCATTTTGTTAGCCAATAAAACTGTATTTGTACCCCTTACCATCAGAGCAACTGGTTTATTGTATATAATACTATGTATGTAGATAGGTAATCATGTTCTAAGCATATAATTTACTGTGAAAAGGTTTCCTCTCTAAATACAACTAATAAGTATACTATAACAATACCGAATAAAAATTAACGACATAACATCTCAAATTATTCTATATTGCTCATATTTGTACAAAGTTTTCATCAAGTATTGGTGTTTTCAATTCTGAAAAATATATAATGTATATTATATAATTACACATTATGAATATAATATTCATTTATTATTGAACATCTTAGAGAATTTTACAAGCGCTTAACAATATTTGAATAGGTACCCATATGATTGAGGAACTAGTAAACAAAACAACTGAACGTCAATTCTACAGGTGAAATGACAATCAATATTAGGTATAAACATGACTAAATGAGTAAGTACAAAATCGAGAATACCTATAAAGTAATGTCTTTATCTGCACTGAATAATATATTTACACGTCTATATACAAAGCTATCACATATTACATTTTATTCATATCACTATATACATTATTGCGAATTCAAAGTTCTTCGTCATTTTGACGACAGTACACAACTTCGTTCGTATAACTTAGCAAAGAAAATATACCTGCGATATTGTCCTTTGCGCACAACTTATGTTAGACGTACACTATATGTGGTTTCTCTGGCGTTCTGTGATGAGGGATCGTCTCGTACGCAAACTGCTGATAAATGTGTTCCTCACTGTCCTCCTGGTAATAAGGATTTTTGTCCACACTGTGCCAGGGAGGGTTCAGGGAATGGAAATTGTTACTCACAGACGAACCAATCATTAAATATCGATCTACATCTCTTTTATTTTCTTGCTCTCTACCCCTCGTTGAGTACCCTAACCCGTTCCCTAATTTTGACACGTCACCGTTTAACATGACACTTGTCATCACTTGCTTTGATTTGTCCCCTTTACACTTCTTCAGAGGTCCCATGAAGTATAAAACACCACCCACCACGCTTATCACGATACTCACAGTCAGCACCACAACCGCTACTATCACCCATCCACTCGAGCACCCAAATTCCGATTCCGGAATCTGTACAAAGAGGACACCGTTCAAATGTGCAGGCGCTGCACACTTTACGTCCTCATAATCTATTTTTAAAATGGAACTAGCGTTCCCAGACTTTTTGTTACTAATTTCACTTTCTCTGCCAAGTTTCCATAACCATAGTATGGAACAATTGCAAACGAACGGGTTACCTGAAATCTCTAGTTCCTGCAACCTATCTATAGGGAAATGAGACGCTTCGAGAGCTACCAGGGCATTGTTCCTCATGTATATGTGAGTTAGCTTCGGGTTACCATGAAACAATCTCGGGGGAACTTCGTTCACTTTAATGTTTTCATTCATCCAAATTTTTTGTAAATTTATATTGTCAACAAAAGCTCTTGAATCAACTTTTTCGAGTTCGTAAAGTCTGCTCAAGTGTAAATGTTTTAAATGGAACAAACTCTGAAAAGAAAGCGCCGTAACGTTCTGAAAAAAGTTTCCACTTAGATACAAATGGGATAAGTTTGATAGTTTGGACAGAGCTGACGTCGGAATCGATGTCATATTATTGTCACTCAGATCCAGGTGACGTAATGAAGGCAGGTTGTGAAACCCTAATTGATCTACGCTTTCGATTAAATTATTATTTAAATCTAAATGCTTCAATTCCTGTAAATTCGGTACACCTTGTCTGGTAACTTGCTCTATTAAGTTTTCTGACAGATCCAATAACTCTAAGTGAATAATATAAGCAAGATTAGGAGATGGTATGTCTAATATAGAATTATTCTTGAGCGATAGTATCTTCAGTGATGTCAACGGTTTGAAAGTTTCTGGTACAAACTTCACTAGTTTATTGTTAGACATATCGAGCCTCTCTAGTGCAGACAAATCTTTGAACGTCTGCACGTGTATACTTGATATTTCATTGTTTGATAAATTTAAATCGACAAGATTCTTTAGTCCTATAAATGTATCCTTATCTAAGCGCTTCAGATAATTGTTGCTCAAATTCAAATGAGTCATTTCTATATTGTTCTCGAAATTTTTACTACCTAAATCTAAAATTTTGTTGTAGGAAATATCGAGGACAGTGAGCTGCGTGTAGAAGCCGAAAGTATAAAGAAGATTGTCGATGGCATTGTGTGTAAGGTTGATGTGGGTGGCTTCTGGATTGAGCTGTATGGGAACGATCTCTAGGCTGGCGTTGGCACACGAGGCGGCGCGTAGGGCGTCGTCGCACGCGCAACGCGCTGGGCACAGCGTGCGCGCCGTCGCGCCCCACGCCCATGCCACCACTACCACCCACCAGCGCCACTTCGCTACGCAGGAGCCCATAACATCTCATGTATATACCACAGAAGACCTGGAACAAAAATAAAGAAAGTTTTAGTTACTTGCATTCAGTAATGTGTATAAAATTTTCCTAATTAAAATTGCCTTCTTTGCGACAATAATTATGTATTATGAAATTATATCGTAAAGCATTGGCTTTACGATACACATATTTAACTTTATAAAGGGTTCATCTTGTTTTGTTTGTTTTAGTCCTGAAAATATCTTATTATTACCGATCTCGGCAAAATTATGAGTTCTTTATCTACAAATTTATCTTTATCCAAAAAAGAAAGTCTCATTGCTAATTTATTGTTCGCGTAATTTATTGTTATCATAAAATCGAAAGGCTCCCTTAAGATGCATCGCCCTAGACCACAAAGAGGAAAGTAAAAAATATACAACATTATCGCAGGACAAAATCTTAATATAATTTCCACCAAAAACTGCAGATAATAAATGTGCCTTTCCGCAATTTGTATGGAGGGAGGAGAATTGTTTGATCCAAATTAGGCCGATAAGAGACGTGCCGCGCCGGCGGGATGGTAGCCTCGCCACAAAAACTTTTTTATTATCCAGCGTTATGGCGCCGCATAGACCAGAATGCTCCATTTGAGCATATTGCACAAACGCTGTTTACGTTCGTGATTTGTTATTCAATATAGCATTATGAGAACGACTTGTCATTTGTGCCGCGGGCGGGATGTGCCGACACGTGGCGAGGGTTAATGCGCTTCACGCCACGCGGCCAGCAGCGCACACCCGGGACCATCTCGCTCGCTTACTATACCATATTGCACACCTTTATTTATCGTCCTGAATTTTCCGCAAGACGAATGTTCTTCGTAAACGGGAACTAGCGGGCAGCACTCGTGCCTCTAATCCGCCGGCGCTCGAGCGCTTCCTCAACAATACCGCCCAAAATGCTCGACGATTTAACAAAGGAGCGTTCGGTAGGTACTTTAAATTAAATGTTCGGCTTTACAATTCGACGGAATGTATAATGAATAGCACCGTAACATCTGTTAACGAAGGCGAACGATCTAGAAAGTTTTCACGCGCGGGAATAACTAATTGCGAAGGTTGGAATTCAATTTATGGTTTCTAGTGCGCCTCCCGAGAGATCACGGCATGTTGAAGTATTAATAATGCAAAACAGTGTCACGGAAAGTTTTTGATTCGAAATGCAAATTGAATTAGGAAACAAAGTTGTGAGCGTTAAACTTTCGCTTTGTCATCATTATCGGCTGTATTACGATTAACATCAATTCCAATAATTAACGTAAAATGCATAACATTTTTGCAAAAACTTTTGTGTTATCATATTCATATTATATCATAGGTATATGGACAACAGGGGGCTTGTCAAGTTTAGTTTTTTTATGTAAATAAATCAAATACATAGAAACCTAATTTATTCAATTAATTCATTAAAATCTTAGATATCCATATCAAATTGTTTGATGAATAGATAGTAACACTATAGAGTCCTTACAAAGATCCGAGAAAACGGCATCTAGTCTCCCCTTAGAAACACGATATCGCTCGATACAAATGGATTACGCCAGCCTGCCTGAATTACAGAAACCATACGTAATACTTGATACATTAAGGATCACCGTATTAAGATGGATTAATTCTAATACATTCCAAATGTATTCGACGTCACGTTAATCTAAAAGATTGCAAGTTTAACGGATTCATTTTAATAAGAGGGTTCAAAAGCGTCGAGTGATGAAAGCTTTACTAATTATTTTTATTCTAATTAACTTGCATCTTCAATATATTTTCCTATTGAAATTTTGGCACCAATGAAAGATACCAGTTCGATGTTGCTCTGTTTGGATCTGTGCAAAATTTAATAAGAATTGATAAATTAAGCTGAAATAATTCATAGGATATTTAAGTACACTAGTATATTTACGCCTTTTAAGAAAAAAGGGATGATACCAACTAAATACACGACAGGCATGCTTTTTAATATTCACGCGAAGGTGGTTGCGGTTTGGCGCCGATGAAAAAACGCAGAGGGTAGGGCACGCCCTCCATTTCCGAGTCTAAACTGCCCTGGCCGCCACTCTTTTGTCTTTTAATTTCCTGTCCGGCAGAGTGCGCTCCCATCGTGAATTTTGCTTTCGTGAGCTTCTTTAACTTATATCGCCCTTTGTTGTTGCCTATTGAACTTTTCCATTATCGACTTCATCGATTGAAACCGCTAAATTCGTTGGAAAATTCTTGTCGCACAACTTACCGCTCCCTTTAAAAACAATATGAACAGCGACTCAATTCTCGTTTTCCTTTTATAAATCGAGTATGTTTTCAAGTTTTTGTTTTGTTTTCACTTCGTCGGAAGTTCTTGAAATGGAAATTAAATATTTCCTTATTGAAAAGTTTGAGTGTTATAGCATTTAGATGCAGGATTTTAATAATTGTAACAGACTTTCTGTTACGCTTCTGACTGACTGTAAATGAGAATTTTGAGTAAAGTTTATTCAGTTATTTTCTTTTATGAAAATGGAATTTGAAACTCGAAAAAGTTAGAAGTCACAGTAATTAATTTATGTCACGTATCAGAGTTTATTAGCGGCCTTTAATATTCATGTACCACGCTATAATGAACCCGTTGTACAATTTAAGTTAATATTAATTTTATTCTGTCGTTCCCTGTCCCACTTCTAAAACGGGTGTTTAGTATTAGTTTCACATTTAGAGAATATTCACCCCGCATTTTATTTTTGTAAAGCGGTTACGACTGCGCGGTAGGTACTCGACCCGGAGAACTGGCGACCTTCCTAATTACACCATAACATCTAAACACCATTTAGGCTGTGCCGCTAAGGGATGCTCGCTATTTATTACATATACAGTTTCCGTTTATCTCGAAATTCAATATCAAAGGGTATGAAATCTCCCTCCGTATTAATAGCACTGAACACCATCGCCACCGTTTAAATTATAATCAAAACTATCCGCTTACCTCAGCCTAATTGCGTCGACGCCGAGCCAATCGAACTCGTCGTAGCAAACGGTCCCCACTAAAGTTATCACGGTGTTAATACAACTTGAGACGTTACTAACACAAAGGACTCTTTACGAGGGGCGCAAAGACAATAAAACCAGTGTAAAAGTCGGCTAACCACTCCTCTCGCCTACCCCAAGAAAATATCTTAGCCCTCTGCACTTTTAAGAGTTGCTTAAGTCGTGCTCTGCCATTTTTAAAATAGTCTCCCGGATTAAAGCCGAAAACTTTTGCCCTCGACGTATTGAAATAAAAGAATATGGTTTAGTTTGAGCGTACGTTACTATTCCGTGGAGTATATTGTTAATTATGATTGTGTTGCAGCCGGGGATCTTCGGAAGTGCGTATACGTGGCAACGTGTTTGACGATCGTAAGTAAGTGTGAGTGAGGCACTAACGGCTATAATGAGAAAACTTGGCCGGTCGGTTCGGAAGAGAATGCAGCCAGTAGTTACTCACAACGGGCGAGATCTAGAGCGACTAACGTACGTTCAATTCGTTCCTGCAACTCCCACTAACTTCTATTAGAACAACTACAGCATACACAAGTAGGGGAGTAGATGCTTTAGCTAAAGCGAATGCAGTTAAAACAAAAACAATAAAATAGTAAACTAATCTAACAGATTGCAAACTAAATGACTGTTTAATGTCAAAGAATTGAAAAAGTTTTAACTGAAAAACAAATTAAAACATTTTTTGATACAACTAGCTGCGACTTCGTTCACGTGAAAATTCAGATGAGTACCTGATCTTATTTCGGCAATCAATAATAATCAGTATAATCCGTCTCTATGTCGAAATTACACCCAGACACAGAACAAACAATCATGCTCATCACACAAAGGTTTGTCCTGGGTGGGAATCGAACCCACGACCTCCGGCTTAGCAGTCAGGGTCACTAACCACTAGACCATTATAATGAATAGGTAAGTACCTAGTTTCTAGTGATTTGGAAATCCTACTATCAAAACTATAGAAGTTTCATACAAACTTTGCCACCTCCTTTTAGCTTTTTAGGGGATGAATTTCGCAAAATCCCGTCTTAGTAAGCGCTTATGTTCTAAAAGGCCCCATGCACATTTTGAGACTCCGAGCACTTGTAGTTTCTGAGATTTCGTGGTGAGTGAGTGACCTTTTATATATATAGATAGATTAAAATGCATTCATTATAGCGCATTACTAATTAAAAGAGTTTTAAATTAAAAAGTTTGGAAGACAAGTCGCCGAAATGTGTTCCCATTAATTGCTATTTAAGTGAAAATCTTGAGAGTGCAGAGCGTTAAGGTGTTAAAGGTAACTTTTAATTCGATCTCAGAATTTGAACGTCCTTGACACGAAAGTGTCCAACTTAGCACGTCTTGGTGCACTTCTCTGTTAAGTTTTCGTTTTAATCTATGCAGCTTTAGGTAGTATCGAAGACTAAGACTAGCTTTGTATATTAGCAAAGACTAGTTATACCTACCTAAAAACTTAAACCTAACAGAAAATAATAAATATGACAGGCGTCAATATACATTTATATTTTACATCCAGATAATGACAATTAGAACTTTGCAATTTAATTGATCAGCACCAATCAAAGCAACAAACCAATTTGATCAAAGGTACATCGAAATAGCGTAGATAAACGTTCATTAGCCGCGTGTTCGCGTCCTAATCGCCACTGGCTAACAAATTTTAATATCAGCGGGTAGCACACCTGCCGATAGTTGCACGCTCTGACGATATTGATTTTGCAATCAAAGCCCCGTTAGAGCCACGCCACTTTCCCGCGATTATTACCAGATTTAATAATTTATGACTACACCGCAATACCGCGCTCTCTTAGTACACAGGAAGCAAGTTTTTTACAAGCATGCTCGCATCGCAACCACATTTTTATAAAGCTCAATTTTCTAACTCCTAACTAGGATTTCCTGTCCTGTAAAAACTAGCCTCGACATAGCTTGGTACAGCACGAATAAAAAGTGAGCTACTTTGTTGAAGCACAAAATAAAGTGACCTATGTGGAAAAGGACGAGATAAATTTATTTTCCCCTATTACTTCAATGTTTAACGTTAAATAAAGAATAAGAGAAACGTCACGTCGTTACGTTCACAATGCAAAATTTTGTCACAAAATATCCACGTTCAGACATGCCTGTGACGATGGCTTAAGCTAAAGAATAAAAAAGTAACTTTGGCGAACAAAAAGTCCACACAATTCCGTTTTCTCTTTCACCAACAGAGCGAGTCTTAGTGAATCAGGCTCCTGTATGAGCGCCTTTATAAACGCAATAATGAGGAGTGCTAAGGCGGTATTCAAGCGTGCACCCTAACGAGAGGTGCCGATGAATCGCCCATGAGCCGAGGACAAAACTTGCCACTTGGGGCGGTAATGGCAAGCGGCAACAGCTGCCGCACGCGACTCTACCGCCGCCTCGACGCTTCGCCAAAGGGCTTTTAGCGAGCACCAACTTGCTTTCGCTTTGACTTTCATTGCTGAGCGAGGATTAGGCGAGCCCCGACGCGATTGGATGCGGCCTACGGATGAATAGTCAATGAATTTAGGCCAAGTAACGCCGGCGCAAATTAAAAGCGCGCTTTTTTACATTTAACTCTATTTCAAAAAGTGCCCCGATTTGCACTTGGCAAATATGTCGTGTCGTAAATTGAACTAGATTGAACTGTTGTTCATTCAAACGTTTATTTTTTAATTCCATGTGTTTTCACTTCTTTCATTCGGTATGTAGAAATAAAGCTTGGCTTTATTCCAGAGTGTTTTCAAAGATATAGGTTTTCCTTTGTAGGTACACAGGATTGTATCATGCCACTGTGTACGCCGTAAGTCAGATCGTACACGTTTAGAAACTCTAACTCCAACTTCCGCAAGAGTAAAAAATGACATCCATGAATTGTTTGACTGTTATTAAAACTTTTCCTTTGAAAACGCGTAGTCTATAACAATATTTAAAAGTTATCATTAGCATGACCGCTAAAATTTAACAGGCGAGAAGGTTAATAAACATTCCCGGTTTTAGTAGGAAGTTGCAAATGATGTCTTTACGTGGTAGATACCGAGCGGATCATTCTCTAAGCCCGCAAAATGTTCTCGGTCTAAATGAAGGCGCGACGCGACGCTCATCTAAAGCATACTGCAAAATTAGTCAATCCTATCGCTGCCATCTTTAACGGAGTCGGTGGGCCTGAATAATGAAATAGCTCGTTGAGAAGGTGGATAGTCGATATCGAACCTATTGGAACGCGATAGCGCGACCCAGCACAAGCGAAAATCCCACGGATTCCGTGTGAGATATCTGGCGCCTCTTTTAGGGTTATTAAGTGAAGTGGGTTTTAGGGAAATGAGTCGGCGAATAAATCTACTCTCCCTTGGAAAATGGAATAATCTGTGTTTTGCGTAAATAAAGAAGTCCATGAAATAAATTAGACAGGCACATATATCGTCTTCATCGAGGAGGCGGCAGTGATGCAGGGCGGTAGAATTTCTGCAGCAAAAATGTACGTTCGTATGGCTGAATTGGAATAAGGAGAATGAAAGTAGAAAGTTATCACTGATAGAACCGTTGTTCTTTGTTTATACGAATAGGAGGCGATAATATAGCAATTGTAAATAAAAATTGGATTTCAAATACAACAATGATATCTATATTGTTAAAATCGTTGCATTATAAGTTGAATGCGATGAGAGCGCCATGACGTCCCGTTAGCACGTATTGTGAGAAAACTTAGCGATTGTGTGACTTTAATTATATATTTAATTGCTTAATTCTTTGAGAAACGTTTCTAACCGTTGTCTATAATGAGAATCCTAACAATACGTTACATATGAATAAGAATGGTAAATACATAATATTATGCATATTTAGCTAACATCAAATTACGAGTTTTAACGATAATTGGTTGGAGCTTTAATAATTATAAGGTTAAAAATAACATTGTTTGCACACTTTAGCCTGCGGGTTAAATTCACGAGTAACGAAATTATAATCTTTAGATAATTTTCATCTACTTTAGGGGAAGAATGGTATAAAAGAAACCGGAGTGTGTGTTGACAGAAAATAGAAAAAAAACTTACATTAACCCCAAGTAAAAGCAGGCTAGAGCAGTAAAAATAAAGTTGTGTGATCCACAAACATTTCTTTCGAAACTGCAGTGTACTATGTGATATAACTGTAACGTAGTACGTGGCGCAACACTAAACATAAAAAATGTAGACTTATAAGTATAACATTAATTAAGATCTAACTTCAAACTCAGGTATTCTTATCAAATGAAGCCAAGTTCTTGTGAATAACAATATTGCAAATGCTTTCAACAGACAAGGGTATTGTTTTACGTAGCGATATTAATATTTCGTATATTTGAGTGAACTCTACAAACTAAATTGTTAATATTTAGATATATTGTATAAATTTTTGCACAAATTGGATTGTTCTTAACATTATAATAAATAGGTCTCTAGGCGCTTTTTACATTAGGTATTTTTATTATTGTAAATGTACCTACCTAATTGATTTACATAGGTACGTATTTTCTTTTTTATACAAACACCACACAGGGCACCTGTCCAAAGAGCACCTGCGAGATGAACACAGTAGCCTAGCCTACGTTGAGCATTTACAATAAATAATAATCACATCATTTTGCAATAAGTCATTTTTTTTCATTATATAAGAAAGTAATCTTGTAGCATCGATTTATAATACTTTTATTAATGAATCTGTTTTAGCAACTCATAAAACCTAAAACAAAATAGACTAAATATATATTACTGTAATAAAAATACTGATTTCAACATCGATTGGCGCATTGGTGTTGTTTTGATGAATTCTTATACCCGCATTGTTTAGAAAGTCGCCATGTAGAAACTGATATATTCATTCCTTTTCTTCGGTTTTATTAAAGGCGAATACAAAACGCGGCAGGCTCGCCCGAGCGGGCACAAAGCTCGGTGCACACCCAGGAGCTAAGCTTACCCGGCACTCCACAAACGTAACTTGCAACAAAATCCCGCGCGTTCACGTTTCCATCCCATACTGCAATGTACTGAGAATCTCCTGTAACGTATTCCGCGTTTGCAACCGAGACGGTGGGGTTAGAGCGCGCGGCGAATGTAATGCGTTTTATGAATGAATGAACGAATGAATAGAAGGATTTCACTTCCAACTAACCGTTGGTTTGAGTAAAAGCGCATCCGACGCACCAGTAAGATTTTAAGGATTTAACTGAAACCTTCTTCCATTTGATTCAAATAATAAATTTTGAATAGTTTCGCTATAACTTGCTTGGAAAATCGGTGTAAGACAAATATTGGTTCAATATCAAATTCGATGTGTCGTAGTACCGGTGCAGTTTATGACACAGTGCATAAAGTTTGTAACGACTTAGCGAGCGAGTTCGACACTTGACTGGAGACAGCGTAAAGACGAGTAGGTGATTTAGTGAACACGTCTTGGGACAGCATTCTTGGATTAAACGAGCGGCGCACATAAATTTTGACTTAACACGCCACTCAAAATATACTCTAACAATAAAACCCTCATGTATAAAACGTTCGCTTATTTAATCAAATACTCGAAAATGCTCACTGACACCATCGATCTTAAATAAATATTTCCTAATATTTCAATAGGAAATAAGTTCTAAACGTCTGAGTAGGTACCACAAAGTTAAACAATAAAATAATGTTAAGAAAAGTTTTCTATTAGCATTCAAGAGTTCGTAAAAAAAGAAAACATTTTTCATTTAGGTTGCGTGAACTTTGAAAATAACTTTCTTTGCGCGGAGTTTGTAGCATATTTATAGTAATATAGCTGGTAATAGTATTGTAATAGGACTTAAAAGTGTACCATCGTCCGATATAGTAGGAAAAGCTAACGAGGCTAGGTATGTCTTAATCAAGGCACCTGCAAACGGTTGACGACACTCAGAGGGCAGATGAGTCGATTAATTCAATTTTCCAATTGAACGCTTTGATTGCGATTGCGACGACCGAAACTGTTT
Source organism: Parascotia fuliginaria (assembly GCA_963082885.1). Lineage (NCBI taxonomy): Eukaryota > Metazoa > Arthropoda > Insecta > Lepidoptera > Erebidae > Parascotia > Parascotia fuliginaria. The sequence continues at coordinate 16,005,931 of OY720172.1, forward strand.
TATATCAACCCACAGTGATTGTACAAGTCTAGATGATAAAAGTAGTTAGATTTATGTTCTAGAAGCTGAAATAAAACTTGATAAATTTAAAAGTACACAAATATTCGATATCGTAGCAAATTTTCCTTTTAGGTAAGGGTAAAAACTATTTTAAATAGTTTAAATAAAAAGATATTTATTTAAGATGCAGTTCTTTAAATGCTTTGTATCATGAAAGGTTGGATTTCACCTTCCTTCACGCTTTTAAATTAGAATGAAAGTAATAAATCATCTTCATTGTTTACGTATTTAGCTTGTTTATGTCAGTCAAAGAGTTCAAATAAAACTTCGACTTTAGTGCAATATAGAAAAGAAACACCAACAAAAGACACGTACTTAAATTTTCATATCGTATTCAAAATGCCCACCACGTAAGTCGCAGTTTTTGCATACGATGAACAATGTGGTATTGTTATAGCCTGACTAACAGCCGATGTATTTAAACGTAAAAGACATTAAGTCACAAAATGTGCAGACAGTTTTTCAAGAAAGGATATAAAGTAGTCTCAATTTTACAAAAGAATGGTCACCGAAGTTTTGAAAATAATACGTCAATATTCTCGTACGTAATCGTTATATCAATGAAAGGATATTGATTTAATCATTACCTTTCAATCACTCAATGAAATTACTTCTTTAACATTTTTCATAAGTAGTCGTTAACGAGGTCTGTGACCTAACATTAATACACAAGTTTGAAATTGACAACCGGTTATCATTTCCACTGCATTACAAGCGACAGCCGGTAATACAAGGTAATAACTGCACTTTTATAAAATTCTGTATTATAGGTTTACTATATCAAGCGGAAGAGTTTGTTTGTTTCTTTGAACGCACTAATCTCTGGAACCACCAGTCGGTTTTGAATGATTATTTTTGCATATGATAGCCCGGTTTTTCAGAAAGGTTATAGGCTATGTAACATTAACCATTAACAGAGCAGTAACCAAAGACGCTTTTGAAACCGCGCTGCGGAAAGCTAGTAGGTTTATATTTCTAAGTTGTCTTGTTACTTGAATGAAGACAAATGTTTATTTCGAAAATCGTAATTGAATTCAATATAATTTTCCAATTTACGTCCTTTTTCTACAAAGAAAATACAAAACTTAACAAATTCACTATACCGTAAACTGATCAAGGTTTGTTATGATATGAGAATGCATAAAAATGTCCCATAGAAAGTAGACCTCTCATTTCATAAAAAAAGTTTAAACGAAATGCTTTCTATGAAAAATTCTAACAACACATCTAAATTCCAAAGCCTCGCACGCGTCCTGTACTGGTGGTGATTATAAAAAAAAACATGGTTGCGCAAACGCATCTACCGTTATCAGGGTTCACACATAAAAATACTTACCCGTTATATTTATATTTATTTTTATAATCAATTGACGTTTTAGTTAATTGAGTAATATAAATATTAAATATGTCGCGAAAAGCTAGTTTCCGCGGCGCGGCTTCATCCGCGTTATTGTTCACTGGTCTGCTCCCGTCGCCATTAACGTGATATTACATGACCTATAACCTTTCTCGAGACCTGGGCTATCATACACAAAAAGATTTTTTTAAATCCGTCTGGTAGTTTCAGAGATTAGCGCGTTCAAACAAACAAACTAACAAACTCTTCCGCTTGATATAATAGTATGGATTTTTAGCAGTTCTAATCTAGGCACTAGCTATATGTGTTAATAGGTACTTTTAAATTTTAATTATAAAAATATTTAAATATTTATGTTTATAAGAAACATAAATTATATTCGCAAAGAATATCACGCTGGCCTATTCTCTTAACAACCTCAAAAAAAACTCATTTCAGTAGCGTTACAATTTGCTCTAAAACTTTGTGGTATGTTTAGGTTATTTTTAGTGGCGATAATTTATTATTTGATGAGGGCAGCCCTACAGTAAGCTATAGGGCCGTTTTACAACCTGTCTCGGTGACAGCTGCTTCCTTTCCATTTAGTTAGATCGACGGGCGAAATGTTACAAATACTAACAAAAATAATGTCAGTCATCACTTAATAAATTTTACTATCACTTGTTATAATGTGGTTACTTAGAAGTCTTGTTTGTCCTTTAAAGTTCAAACTCTATTGTGGCATTCCATAGTTCAAATACCATTAAAAAGTTATTGTGCTGTAGGTAAAAGGTCCTTAACCTAACAATAATGTCAAAATTAAATATCATACAAAAAAAATTAACTCATTTGTCTGTCAGAATAAGGTTCTCAACAAATTGGTGCCGAACTAGGAATACTCCCTAAAAAAAAGTAAGAAAACAAAAGTCTGAATAATAAGTAAATCACAACGCACATGCTATCCATATATCGAATGTACAATAATCATTAATTATTTATAAGTAATATATTTTAATGTCACCGAAGTACTAAGAATATGTAATTTAAAATATAACTCAGTGAAAAAATTATTTGAATAGTTAGAAAGGTGATAAGGCTGTGTCTAATTTACATTTTTATAAAATGGGGTGGCTGTAAAGGGATACAGAATACCCCAGGAACGGAACTGCGGGCAAAAAGTCAGTATTTCAAATATAACGTTTATCAAGCATGTTCAAAAGTTGAAAGCATTATGTTTGTAATGATTGTAATTAAGATTATAGCTCCATAAGAATCATAACGACGTATAAAAATGCCGAGTTAGCTGCAATGAATCATTTTATAGCTTCATAGAAATCGGAGAAGCGATTCTAGCCTTTCAAAGCAAATTTATACCAAAATAAATAGTCACAAAGTATACAGAGATCTTTATAAAGAATTCGACAAGCATTAAAATTTTTACATTAGAAATATTGTAATAGCTAATACGAGATGAGCTATGAACTACATGTAAAGGACGTTAATGGCCAGATTAAAATATTAAAAAATGAACTGACTTTGGACCTTATGACCTGCGACAATAATATTAATAAACAAATTTGATCATGTTTATATTTCGACTGAACTATGTCGAACTATAAGTGTTCCGTGACTATAAATATGCTGTAAAACTTTTTAAAACGATCAGAACGTTGTCTGCGTGTGAAAAAGAAACTTTGTTCCCATGATACAATATTAAACGTCAGAACTACATGCATATAGGTGATTCTAAACGGTCTCTCACGAAATGTTATGGCCTACCTCAGTGGCGGTGGTGGCCGTTATTCGGGGTATCTATGTTTTACGTTACACAATACAGTGCTGTATCGAATATCGCTGCGACCAACTCGCGCATTCAAAAATGAACATTGACGTAGGATTATGGACCGTGAAACCGCAGTTTTTCGGTCCGTGTGAAGATCCTAAACAAAATAGCGGGACCGAAAAAAAGACAGTAAGAATAAATAGATAGAAAGAAGTAAAAAATCTGTCCTTTTAACTTTTAGTTTTATATATGACTGTTCTCCAACTTGCGTAACTTTTAATTGAATAGAAAGAAAAGTCTCGGTAAACTCATTAATATAAAAGTGTTCACTAGGTACTGAACTAATTAACATCATTTTTAAAATCAAAGTGGGCTTAAGAATGTTTAAATACAAAGGTCAACTAGACAGTGATTAGTTACGTCGCCAAGTCCTATTACACTAAATTGAAAGTCTGGCGTAACAGATTTATTATCAAAGAAGCAAAAATATTAAAAATCTAGAACACTATTCACTGCATACTCCATAAAACAAGTCAATAACCCTCGTTTAGACGTGCAGCTGAAATAACAATAAGAACAGTCTCTTTCTATTATTTATGAAGTATATCCTACTTAACTGAAACATGACACCAAACAACAACTACCACAATTTGTAGACCATCAAATCAAAAACGTCAAAGTTTCACGTAAAACATTGACACCTAAATAAAATATTCAAAGACAAGTAACCCGACGTTGTGGTATAAAAAAACCACGAACGTGTTCCGTTCAGTATCAAATGTAGATTAACAAAATTCTAAAAGTTCTCACAGTCTCGCTCCACTGCCCGTGAATGTAATGTCTTCAAAACTTCCATAATTATTTTTCTAGTGAACCAATACAACAATTATTCAATTCGTCACGATCTGTGTGATTTGATCCTATATATTACGAGCAGTAAAAACTATTACAAATTCTTTATAATTGTTAAAAACAGTTTAGTTTTAGTTTCATATGGCGTGAAGTGAAAACAAAAATGTTTTAGAAAATTGATACCTGGTTGTTAATTCGCGTTTAATTATAGCTTGCTATTAATTATTATGTGTACTAGTGATGTGTACGACCGTAGAGAATTGCTATATATCATAGAATTCAAATTTATGAGGACGTAAAATGGGTGGAAACAGCGGAGAAAGCATAAATGTTATAAAAACTTCGGCTGAGTGCTTTGACATAATTAAAAATATTTATAGTTAGTATGTTTATATATAGTTTACAGCATTACGTTAATTATTGTTATTTATTTACAAGCTCGTGTTTGTCATACACTTTAAATCTATATGTATAGAAAAGGTTAGAGATTATACTCATATACTTAATCGGAAATCTTGAAAACTCGATAAGATAGGCAGCTGAAATTTGGCAGATAGACAGTTTGTAAATTGTGCGATATGCGATCGCCAAAAACATACATACACCGGCCAAATAGCGGTTGCGTTGTCTAAGCTAATTTACAAGCACTCGTAATCGACTAGCATGAATGAAGAGATTAATGTGAAAGAAGCGAATGAGCTAAGTTTGCAACGTTGTAAATGTCATTATAAAGCCTATGCTTGTACAGTAATGAGTGTACGAAATTAGCTTATATAATAAGATAAGCTTATTTCGTATCTAATAACCTAGAAACTTATTTATCATTATTACCTTTCCAGGCCAATTACTTGAATATTGGTCCTTTCCTCTCTAACCGGTCCCAATCTTGTGATATAAATCATCACACAAAACAACTTAAAATTGCAAAAAACAGACAAGATTCCCTATACGACAACTACACTTGTTTAGGTGTAAACACGATAGCGTAGCAATGACGTGCTCAGAAAATTCAACAACACATTTACTTTATAAGGCATCAGCTAAACTGTTATACGTATAACATATCGGATCTTTCAGTCGTTCAGTGTCCCTATTCGAATTCACGTCAAGTATTCCGTATTTGTAATTCAACACGGAGTCCCGGCAGTACGTATTGTTTCAGTCGGTACTGCTTAAGGCGACGTTCACGTATATTGATAGAAGGCATTCAGTATGTACAAATTAATTTGAACTTTGATGTTCAAGTTGTGAGGCGCATTTTTAAGCTGTAATTGTCGGTAAGACGAATTGGTTTATATATTGTTTATTTAAAGTTAGTAAGTACAGTATATGAATTTATAAAGACGAAGAGGTTTAGGTTGTTTGTTTTTCATTGTCACTTGTATCAATTTTATTATTTATTGTGTCATTTACAAATATTTTTTGAGAATGTGGGTTAACTGTATTTTTAGAAAATTCTCCGAGGCAAAGTCGTACTCGTTTTCTTTAGCGTAAGAGCGGTATTTCTATAAAATAAAAATAATTTTGAAATACGAATAATTATTTTTATTATTGTGGGTCATGGGTAGGTACATACGGCAAACATAAAAGACAGGACAAACCTAATCTGAAGTGAACTCTTAAGTGCTAAAAACAAGAACATATTTAAAAATGATGTGAGTTGTATAATCGTAGCAAAAGTATATTATTTTCCTAGCAAAGGTATAAACTAAAAGAACGACCCCTTAAAACGATAAATTTTCTTCAACAAAAGATGACAAGGAACTGAAGATTGAACACACACATTCACATCTAACATACACAAACATATAACAGTATAATAATAAAAGACCGATTTATATAGTTCGTTATCGGATCCAATCAGAGTAATTAAAATAAACGTAATCGTTAGGATAATAGCCAATAATAGTACTGAATTGACTACCCGAGGAGTATCCACTATGATTACAGACTCCCATGTATTTCCACTAACTATGGCACAGAGCGGTTAATTTGATATAACGTAGGTAAATTGCTATTGGGCGCCTTTACCTAACTAGAAACAATAAAAATTAAATACTACAATATAGGAAAATGGTAACTTTTATTATTAATTGTACGAGGTGTTAATAATAACGCTAGTTAGTTTTACTAATTGAGCTTTCACTGAGGTTATTTAGTTATAAATTTATTTTAGAAACTACAAACAAAATTGTGAATTAATTTTCATTGTTTCGGTGTGAGCGGATATTGTTGTAATCAACTATTATTATCTCAATGAATTGTTATTTTGTTAATGTAATAGTCAGTTTATAGGCATTTTAGATAACTTTTAGTGTTCATTAGCGCGAGTTTGGGTATTGAAGGTAACTTTTATTTATTAATTTAGAACAACCACTGTTATTACATTGTAGTTATCATAAATATGAAATACATTTATATTAATACTACTTTTGTTTACCTAAACACTTTAGTAAACATTTTACTAATAATATCATTTAATTCATTTTTACGTTTATCGCGTGTATAGAGATAAAAAATATATAAATAGTAACAATGCTTACTACATTGTGTAGGTCATTGGAAGACACTGGACAGCGGCCGATTTCAACTGGTCCCTTTGGAAATCAAGATAAGAGACCTATTATATTCAGCAATGGATAGCTACGTACGTATGAGTCTATCCCGACTCGTTACGATTATGGTGACAAATCGGGACTAGTTGTATGAACAAATATACTGGTGACGAATTAGAATCGTGAATAAGGGACGGACCCGTACGTATGACTGCGAATTAGGTGGTTCCTATGTTCGAGATGATGATAGTTACAATGAAAACAGTTTAAATTTTTGTGTTGTGTTTTCTGCAAAAATTATAATTGGTAAAAATAAACACTTAACAGTAATTTAATAATTACCTGTGTAGTATTCTCTAACTACCTATCAATATAATGCACTTCAGCTATTCAAACTTTACGACAGTAGGTAGTGAATTTTCATTGCACTTTTACGACTATAGGCTCAACATTCCCACATCCATCAGCCTATGCATTAACTTATATAGCCAAGCAAAAGGTAGTAAATTGCGCATCAACCTTGCTTCGAAAACTACGGCAACAGAAGAAAGTGTTCGGACATAGAGATAAGTAACCCTCTTCTCCTTTAGTACTACAATACCCATAAAGTTTATGTTATCATTGTAATAAAATGCGTTAGTTTCGCCTGTTGATAAGTTTTATCAAAGTTTATTTATGTGAAACCTTTTAATACACACTTCATTTATGTTGATTACAAATTCTTTGATATTTTTATTATGTTCTTGGTTAAAGGAGACGGTGGATACAATTTGTCGTTCTGCACCGAAACAGTAACATCTATTCGAGTTAATTTAGAGCAGAAACTAATTTCATCGTGTATGTAAAGACCACGTAAACCGATGTGGAGATGACGGACGCGGGCTTCCGTCCGAGATGCTCCTCTTCATTAAGAGCAAGGGCGGGCCGCGGGGCGAGGCGAGAGCGATGGCTTTATGGGACAATTTGCATTTACACGAGCTCCGGCACAGATTACGGCCGCACTTATCCGCCTGTCGAAATGAGGCTCTCGCCACCCTCGCGCACCGACAACCTACGACCAAACAAGCCTTTGTTTATATTTCCTTGTATTTTTCACCCACCATTTGTTTTGACGGCCCATTTCTAAAACATGGAGGTTTTGAAGCCCCAAAAATACTTTACGACGGGAGTACTATGGGAACATTTGATTTTTCATGACCGCTCTTTTATGGTCCTTGCGTTGACCAATCGGATATCCCTAAAACAATCTGTATGAGCCGCTAAAAACGTCCATATTTTATTCTTTTATCGCTCTGAATGCTTTTGCATATACAATAATATGAAAATTTATTAAAAAATCCGATTCACCATAAGTCACTCCTAAAACTAATAAGACCTTATAATACTGTTCTAGATTCATCAATAGTGCACGGCAATTGAAAGTTGTATAATAACAGAATACATACACAAAATAGCTGTTGACGCGCCAACCAAAAGGTCCAACAAAGAGAAATCCACAATAGCTGCAAAGCATATAACTGAATATACTGAACGCAAATCCCAGCTGACCCACTTACGGACAACCACCTTTGAATTGCTCTGACAAAAGCATGTCGATGCAAGAACATAATGTCCGATTGACCGTCGAAGCCTCAATTTAGAACCCGCATGAACCTATCTAGAGATCACGTGGAACGATGAACCAAGCCCAGAAATCTACATACTAAAGGCTACGCCTATCGAATCAGTTCCAATGTATACATAAATGTAGGGACTACAAAGATAAACGATAGCCGGTACAAACCGTAAAATTTTATCACGTAGTTTTGATTCGAAATTCGTAAGTGGTATTTGTTTAGCTTTATTAAAAACACAGGTTAGAAAATTGCGCTACAAGTAATGAGTTATTCTTTGGTCGCTTACACAAACAATTAATTTTAATGTATAAAGTTAATGTAAATTGTATTTACATTAGACATCATAAAAATAAGTTCTGATTACTTTTACAAATGTAAAGAATACCTAGTTTCTCTCAGAACCATTTTAAGTATTCATTAGTAGTCGTATACTTTGACAACTGAATGCAGTATTTCAGCAAAGTTATTAAAATTATGTTCTCTCAGGGAAAGGAGGACAGCTATGCAACGATGCTTTCGTTTTACCGTATTTAATATAATCCTAAAAATATCTTCACTCTCGCACCGTGAAAAGACTAAAATTTACGGCCATCCTTTATGTAAAAGCGTCGAAAATATACTTTGCCTTGACCCAATTTTCTCATAATTAAAATACTGTTACAGCATCTCATTTGAAAACAAAATAAGAACTGCGAATTAATATTTCCAATGGCATTCATTCTCTTCATTTGATAGGGAAAAATTGGAACAACATTAACTTTATTTTTATGGACGAACGAGCTTTCGAGCGAAATTAATATAGGTAAATATAAATTTTATTGTTCTTTAGGAATAAAAATTAATATTGCCAAATGAAATTGGTCTATTAGATATTAACCTATCGAAAAATAACGAAGAATCTGTACTCATACATACATAACCTTATGCTATTGACAGAGTAAGCAGAGGCTATAAATGGTCTTTAGTCGTTTCTTACAAATTCTAAGAATATCAAATTTTAGATAAATCAAGTCAAATATATCGATAACTATAACTACATACTTCATCCCGAAACAGATTTGTGTGCGTATAAATATTCATTGAGAAGTACACGATCGGGCTATTTGCCAGTCTGTCGCCACCGCCCAGATATAGAACACCCTTAATCACGCAAATAACTAAGTAATACAAAGGTAATACAAGTAAAATTTGTATGATAATGTAACAGGGGACCGAAGTTTGCATAGCTTCCACGGTGATTTAGCATCGTTGAAGTATAACATTAAAGATAAAAATCCGATGATGGATACATAATTTATTAAGTCAAAAGGGATTTTTGTACTACAGAGATATCATCACATCATATCAGCAGATAACGACGTCCACTGTGAGACAGAGATCTTTTCCAAAAGGAGGTGTTTGAAAGAAAGAAAGAAACAAACAAAACAAAGCAAAATGAAATTCTTAGCTATTTTCAAATTAAGTATTAAACAAAATATGACATTTAAAACCCTAATCTGACTTAAAAGCTATTGCCAAAACGATTTAAAATAATAATAATTTTAGTTAAGCCGCAAATACTATTATACAGTTTACGTTTTTAAAAATGTATTCTAATATCAACATCTAATAATTGCTTTTAATGATTATAAACCTATATGGTAGGTACTTAAAGTTATTATTTAATAACAGTTAGGTTGAGGTTCAACAGTAATAGCCATAGTTTCTCCACGGTAATTGCAAGAGTTAAGTCTAGGCTATTCTTGGAAGGCGTACAATTATAATTGTGTATTTCTCATAGCAATATTTACAGCCTAGCAGTAATATAATATTGCACTAGAGTAATCAGTTAACTGAATAATAGTTAAACCATGACATGAATCACAATCATTCAACACAGAGCGGGCAGCAGCATCCTGTTACAAGAATTTGTCTGTCAAGCGTGACGATTATGACAAATATTATGAATATTGACGTGCTAAATACGTAATTGCACTGCTTTATGTAGCTTATTTTTAAACAGAGCTTACTAAAACAAATACTCGTAATTATTTCTATAATAGCAATATCGTTCAAACCCATATAAATAATTCCACCAATATCTCTAACAATATCCGTCAATCGCCACCGTTCATTTAAGTTCGGTCATTCGTGTGATTGACACATTGGAAATACGCTCGTCAACCAAACACAACGCTTTAAAACTGTCTAAAGGGGCCTTTGAAAAATGATTGCTCATATATTCCGAGTGACGTATATGTGAAGCCTAAGCACAAAAGTTTGAATGAAAGGAAAAATATGTTTTATAGTCCTATAAGTGATAGTAATTTATTAGAACCAATTGTAGTTGATCTATTCGGTTCTTTTGTTGAATCGAGTCAGGAATGCCTTTAAGTTTTTTTTGTGTAAGCTAGTGTAATCTTATATATTGAAGCTATAATGCTTGAGTGATAAAAAACGCCGGCATTAGGTCCGCCAGTATATTTATTATTTTTGTATAATTATGAAGTTTTAATAATATTATTATGTATCCAAATACTGCATGGTACAATCTTCTCTCGGATCTATATACAATATGTGATTAAGTGTACAGTTAAAATCCGCGCGACCACACTCGCGTTGCACCAAAGTAATTAATTTTGCACATATCAGTAATTAAGTTTTATTTAGACATGCACATATTTCTTGCACCGCTGAATAGCTTAAACAAAACACGTGCAGTAATAGCATCCGTGATGTCTGGCCTATTATGACAAGCTTATATCTATGCCTATGTAAATAGAGTTTATACTTAATTAACAAGGGCCGCCTCCACCTTTGTACAAATATTCTTAGCTGATCTACTTGACAAATTTCAGATTAATACTTTAAGTACTTATTTAATGACCTTGCGTTTCAATTTGCAATAAGAAACGAAAATTTTACTAAAACTATTTATATTAAACTACACCTAAACTAAAAATTGGCACTCTTCACTTGCAAAAATGATGGAAGATCTAGATATTTATAGCAATTTTAAACCTTATTTAAATTAACTTAAGTTAAAATTTGATATTTTTAGATAATATCCTCATCTCACGGCTTTTATTTACAGAGGAGACCGTGCGAAGTGTTTACATTATGGACTCAAACAAAAAGTTCTCGGTGACAAATAAAGACAGTTATACACTACACAACTATCTGTTGCGACTGAGAAGCAAAACAGTTTTTCAATTCCGCTACAAATGGCGTAACATTTACAAAGCCTTAAGCTTAGAGGGAGCACAAATGGCCGAGCACAGGTGTTGCTTTATTGAAAAAAAGATACAAATTACCCCTTTCTGCGTGATTTGATGGAGGATTGATGCCGTTCACAAGGAAAAGTTGGGTAAACGTTACGCAAATTGTTTCTTATTTTGTCTTTCTCGCTTTTCTGTTGATACAGGCGGGTACTTGCAAAAATAATTTTAATCATATATATAATGTTATACTTTTGTTGCTTACTTAATAGTGAGTTGGCTTGATGTTATAACGCTACAGTACTTGGGCTCATCTGCTTGTGGCAAAAAGAAGAAATCCTGAAACAAAAGACAAATATTATTACTAAAAACGCTCATTTACATCTGTAATGCACTTAGCCTACAAAGTTTATTATCTTGCCGGATAGCCGTTACATCATAAAGCATCGATAAGGAAGTATATCCCTCAGGGCCCTATAAAAACAGACCTTCATAAACAAGCAATATCTTTTATATATTCTCATAATTCGTTTTCTCTCTCATCTTCTGTGAATATGATAGAAAAGATCGAGTAATTTATACTATAAAAACATTACATATTCCGGATAAATTATTTTTGATAGTGAGCTAAATTGGGTCAGACACAAATTGAAGCAAAAACTACTAAAATAAGCTTACGTAGTCCAAATTTCAAGAGAAAATCGCTGATGAAATAAAACGAAATACATCGCAGTGAAATTTCGTTTCTGTCGGAAAAGTCAAACGATGCCCGCATCGCCGGTCCTCAGCGATAAAACTTCGACCGGGTAACGTTCAGAATTCCAAAACAAAGCGCACCGAAAAGTCGGCGCACAGATGGCGCAGGTGTCCTCGGCGACTCGCACGTCCTCTAATCAAGCGGAAATGTGTGCTCGAACGACCGTCCGCCGGACGACCGAGGCGGACCGGCGACCGCCTGACCGGTCTCTCCGGGCGCCGGCGTCACCACACTACACCTGAACGCTACAACCCTGAGCCCCGATGGAATTTGAATCGAGTTCACATTCGGTCAATTTTAACAGGCAATTTGGATTCCGTTTTGAGCTATATTTCTGTTTATTCACCTGAGGCGTTCCACAAATGCTTTTAACATCTTTACTGTTGTTACTTACAGCAATGAAACCGCTGTACGGCTGGTAATGAAAAGGTTTTACGATAACACAGTGAGTACAATCAATTTAACAATTCCAAACGGGTTTATATCAAAGACTTAAATTAATGTGGCCAGACAAAGAGCGCAGTTGCCGCTTATCTCAGAGAAAGCCGGTTGTCAGCTATCAGTGGGCCGAACTGCATCATGCATCAATCTCTACGGATGTACACGCAGCAAGTATAAGGTTTCCGAAATGAAATATCTTACACTTCACTGCTCAAAAAGCCATAATTATAAATACTTACATTCTTTTTACATTGTCAAGTCGTTTATAAGATTTACTGTAGCGCGACAAAATCAATTTCAAACACACTAGAACTCGTATAGAGTTATGTATCAAATTGCTAGGGTCAATTGGATATATAACTCGTTATTGTGTTGTTTATAGGACGGTGGCCGCAGTTATTTCATTTCCTTTATATCGAGACTTTCAAACGTAACATTCTTTCAGTTTCAGAAATCGCTCTTCATATAGCGATATCCGTAAACCTTTTGGCATTTCAGTAAAAGGTTCATTTCGACTGATTAATGTTGAAATTTCATCGTTTACGAATAAAAACACAACAACGTGTGTTCAGTGCTTGTAAAAAAAAATTAAGAGAATGTATCTGGACCATGTGAAACGGCCAAATGTGTTCATATTTTCATATGTAAATTTTCGAAAGTGTTGCTTAGCTTTAGTATAGACGTAACATAAGGACACATGTATATATATTATCATGTTATTTTTATACCGCATTTTAATTACTTTTCATTATAATAAAAAACTAATTGTATGTTCAGTTCGAGCTTAATTTGTTTACAGTGGCGATTCTGTTGAATCTATTTGCGTCAAACAAATAATCATATTTTATTGCTATTGAATATAACAATAAATAATAGTAGTATACAAGTATAATATCAAAAGAGAGGTTCAACGACTTCTAAACTAAGTAAAAAGTTTTGAGCCAAAAGTGAACGTTTCAATTTCGTCGCTCAAACACGTTCGGATACATTTCCCAGAAGACTGTTCCGCAACGCATTGTCATGCAGAACATCGCAGCAAACTTCTACATGCATAAATTATGTTATTTTGTCGTTTATTATTACAAGCGTCAACTTAAATAGAGACATTTCGACTTGATTATAAAGACAGCTGAATGAAATAATAATGAAGTAGTTATAACGAAAAATGCTCGGACAGCAAGAAAGCTCATTTTTTCTAAGACCACCCATATTCATGTATTTAATAGAATCAGGGTAATACGTCCCGCCCGCTACAGCTGCTCGAATCGATAGTGAGATAAGCACACCTTGTTTAGGGAACCAACTACGAGCCTTTATGTCTTTATTGCCCAATAAGAACGATATAAATCGCACTGCGGGGTTACTTGACTGATAGACGTGGGCTAAAAAAGAAATATCATGCTCATAAATAACATAATTTTCCTATTCAGATATCAAAAGAATATAGAGTTTATCAGCTGCTTATCTAGTTAAAGTAATATAACATAATAAAGTTATTCACGTTTGATACACTATCAAATATTTCTGAAATGGTACAATTTAAATTCTAATAAGGAATTTCTATTCTGTTATATCTCTTTGAAAAGTCAGTATCATATAAGTGATTCTATTATTGTTATAAGGTGCATGCAAGATTTGAGTTTATCTATGAAATAACTAAATATAGCTAGATATAAAAATACCAACGATGTACTTCACGTTAATAAAGTTTGCAGAAAACTAAACACAGCCACCTGCCACAAAGGAGCGTCGAGCGAGAGCTAACAATCTAGCTCATTAGCAGAGGGAATAATGTTTATAAAAAAAAAACGTAGATTAATTTGAGTTTTACGTTTGTAAGGTTTTTGTTGCGCCAGTTATTAAGGTAACTCGTGACTAACAAAGTTAGGTGATGCAGCTTCAGCAGCGCTTTCTGAACCTCGGCCGTAGCGCGCCTTAATTTTCTTTTGAAACTCTTTAAATTTTCCATTGCCGTTAAGATTCGTGACTTGAGACTCGGACGGGCAAACTATACCGATAGTGCTGACGCGGACGTAGTGAAGGATGAATTTATAAATGATATTTTTATGAAGCTTTTCATGTAAAGGAGATTCTTAATTAGAGGTATTGAAATCTTTGAACTTACAATCATTACTCACAGTAATAGTAATATGTTAGCTTAATCACCTTTAAGCTCGGATTCATGTATGTAGATATAATTATACAAGACCGTAAAAATGTTTACCTACAATCATGTAGGTACAATGCGTTAACTGGCCATAAAGTTTAGTGATATTAATAATTAATTTTAAGTATAAATTTAACTATAAAATAGGTATTAATGCAGCATTCCCAGTTCCAAATTACAGGTTTAGGAAACCTTATTGAAATAGCTTTAAAAATTTATCAAATATCATAAGTACTGGACCATTTATGGTGCTTTACTCAGCTCATAATCTGATTATAGAACATAAAATTTAAGAAAGGCAAGCTTATCGAGTTACTTCACAGATTCTTATACGCAAATAATGTTTAAACATTTATATCACTAAACTTTATGGCCAGTTAACGCATTGTACATGATTGTAGGTAAACATTTTTACGGTCTTGTATATTTTATAGATTGATCCCATCGCTGTATTAACTGTTTTGTAAGCGTAGGACGCTGTTAACTTGGCGTGGGCAGTCTATATATTCATATGCATTGTGTTGCGCCCCTTTGTGGCATGTGCATACACTTCACTATGTAAGTAAGACAGTTTTTCATTGATTATGTCGTGGTACGAGCCATTTATTCAAGAATTCCTTCGGCTGCAGTAAATATAAATATCTATTGCCTGTTCTACAGTATCGTTTTATTGTAGTGTGTCGGTAAATGGAACATTCTGGTAGCGTTTATTAACTTCTTTAGTTACGATATTGCTACTTTTTGAACGTATAATAAACTACTATGTTGTATTTATACTGAATGAAACGTCAAAGTTATTTGAAAGTAATATTCATATTTTACTGTACTGCTATAATATCTATGGAAACATTATTTTTTACAGTGTTATTTTGATGTTGTTGTTTGACTGTAGGTTAAAAAAATTCAGTTCAGAACCAAAACAAATTTGTACATATTCATTAACATTCATAATTATATATTTATTTTTATTCATAAAAATAAGAGTGAATACATAAATATGATTTTAATACTACTTTTCAGTCAAAAGACGTCCATTGGGCATACTAACTCTCTCCACTTTGACCGCACGTGAGCCGCCCTCATCTATCAGTGACCCGCTACCTTTATCAGGTCGTCGGTCAACCTTGTGAGTAGCCAACCCACACTGCGTTTTCTTCTTTCTTTTAGATAAGAAAAAACAATTTTTTATTTTAAGTAACATCAGAAAATGTATAAATATAAACTGAGTCTTATCCGTTGTGACAACGCACAATGTTAACTACAACAATAAAAATAAAATATACTATAATTAACATAGGGTAGGAAAAAAACTCTGAGTTAAGTACAGTCTTAGATAAAATCGCAGCAGGAAACAAATTCCCAACAATAACTTGCAAAATTTAATAGTTCATAAAATCAGACGTTTTCAAGAAAACATAACATAAACCAAGATCTAAGTATACTCTTATCTTATTAACACTACGGCTACCGCAATTATTTCACCTGCGCTCACTATAAACGTTGAGCAAGACTTATTAGTGTCAACTTCCACTAGAGCGTTATTATTATGAAACAGAGAACAGGCGCGTTTTACGTCCATTTGTAGTAGGTTACGCTGGGGCAACCGCAGAAAGTTTTTGTTAAATTAGAAAAAAAAACAATGGTTAACCAGTTATTTCCTTTTTTAAGAGCCATTTTTTATTTGGTTATTCTAAAATCTCATTTTGTAATTTTTCTTTATCTGCCTTTTGTAGCTTAGTCTCGTTTTTATCATTTACCAAAACCATATTAACTTCAACATCTTACCAATATAAAACGGCCGTTATCTTATTATTATTTACTGTAATATTTAAATAATATTTAAAATACATTCACTTTTCTTATCATGCGACATTCAACTTATAACGCTTCAACAAGTTTACTTTAGTGAACGGTAGGCTTTAAAACCAGTACCAAGTTACATATCTTTACATCTAATATAATATGTCATAAGCAGGTGGAACATAGATGTAGTCATGATTGCTTAAGTTCAATATAATGTTTAAGACTTCTGACTATTAGACAGGTGAGCAAGGTTAGTTTTTATAGAGCAACTATTAGGTATTGTTAATGTAAAGTACTTGAACCACTACCAGTACTGCTGCAAGCTGCATTCCTTTATATAAGATAAATTTACTTTTTATTTATGTTGGTAGAGCTTGGAACTAATTAAAACTTTATTTATATCTACACATAGAATAGAATCGCACGTTTTGCTTGGAATAGGGTAGATAGAGAACTATGATAAATAAAAAGTCGTTAAAATTGGATTTTCTCTATATTCCAATTAGCAAAAAGCCTCTCAAGCTATAACTCTTTTCTATTAAGAGTACCATAGGTATGTCGGTCGATGTTAAAATCATACAACATCAAACAATAAAATACTCGAATACACAAGACAGACAGACATATTTGTTGCATTTAATTTTACGAGGCCGCAATATGACGGCGAGCTAAAACAATTTATATTATTGTACAACACACCGTTATATTTTGATACAAGTAGTTATAAATGCGCCTTATTATATGTAGCCGCGAGTTATTGAAATTATTCCGCTCCATTTGTCACTTTCTAAATAGCCTCCAGTTTTCTATTTTAAATTATAAATAGCTTATTTGTTTTACTAGAATGTGTTACAAATAATCACCTTTTTGATTTACTATCTGTTTATTTTTACTTTAAAATATATTTTTGTATGAGGCGCACTAGTAATACAATAAGGATTGAAGAAATAATGCGTTGAACAGAAAGACATGGAAATGCATAGGTACCTAGTATTTACGTTTGTGATAAGTAAGGATTTGAGCTAAAAACCTTAATAACAATCGGATTTAAGTATAATACTGAAGGTATTGTAGCTACGTTTACGTTTTACTTACTAATAGCTGCAATACTAAACAAAACGTAATTTTCTTCTTCTAATATTAGGTCAAAAGTACAATTGGGATTTTCGATATGAACTGAATTGAATCGTTGAGGACAGCTGGATTTTTGCCAGAGATACAAAGATAAACTCGCCGAGTGTCGTGTACTAAGCATTGATATTGGCGTAAAAGAGTTCAATAAATGCCTCTGATTAACCTTATCGCCCATGTAGAATATAAATATTATCAAACTTTGCGTTTTTGA
Organism: Parascotia fuliginaria; assembly: GCA_963082885.1. Classification (NCBI taxonomy): domain Eukaryota; kingdom Metazoa; phylum Arthropoda; class Insecta; order Lepidoptera; family Erebidae; genus Parascotia; species Parascotia fuliginaria. The sequence continues at coordinate 16,023,843 of OY720172.1, forward strand.
TACCAATCCTGATCTCGCCCTGTATGCATTCGTATGGTTTATTTTTATTGGATCAATGTATTTAATAGTACATATTCTTTCACAGTTAGATATTAAAGTCTAGATTGGAATAGTCAAGTGATAGTCTCAATTCAAGCTATTTCATCGTTTACATTTAAACCAAAATAGAAAAGATTAAATGTTAAAAAATATTATTTTACCATATTCTAAGAACTGGTCTTCTAAATTTGAAAACAGGTGAAAAGTACAATATATAAAGTAATAAGAATGGTCTAAAACGCATTATTCAGCGGTGAAGTGACTGGCATTCGCTGCCGTGAATTGTAATAACGCGGTAATATTACGTAGACAAGCGTTATACCACACCTTCCTATGCACCGCACACGCGAATGGGTGACAAAGTACTAGCGAGTGCACTAAATATTTTTAATATTTTATATCATGATAAATAACTTTTCTTTGTTTGTTTATTGTTTGTTTCACCGATATCAATAAAAATTATAACAGCGCCTGTAGTGTTCATTCTGAGAACAAAATTACCACTACCAATCGGATTTGAATAAATCTTTTTGCGCATGATAGCCCAGTTCTCGATATCTCAAATGTAACATCACGCTACTGGCAACGGCAGCAGAACAGTAAGCAAAAACGCGGGTAAAACCGCGCCGCGGAAACCTAGTTTAACATACCTATGTATAAATATTTTACATTGTCCTGGGTGTTACAAAGGCACGCTTAATTCATGACAGGACTACAAATTACAAGCGTTAAATGTGTTAGAGCGATACGTTTACGCCCATCTTAAATATTGACTCATAGACTACTGATTATTATGAATGTTGTTTCTACATGACAAACCAAAAACTGCTTTTATTTCTTATGATTTATATTAACGTTGTAAACACGTGTGGAGTATGAAGTCAACACAAATCAAATTTATAAAAAGTACCCTCTAGAAATATAAAACATTTTTATCTCAAAAATAAAGCACTTTAACAACAAGTAATAGGTCCCAACAGTTATTTACATAAAAAAAATTATAAAAACTTCGTATAAGTACCTCCGTGCCTACCATTACTTTAAAAAAAATATTATTAATTACATTCACTGACGGCATGCGGTGTTCATAGCTGGTGAAAAAATGCAAAATATACATTTAATTTCGACCCTCGTGGGGAAAGCACCCCGTACTAATTAATTAGATGCCCACCTGCTGTAAAACACCCTGTATTTGTGGTTGGCGGTTACATAAAAATCTATTATAAACGACCGTTATTGGATTAATATTTGTTGGTATAGTATTAACTGTTAAGCGAGTTCTCAGTATTATCATCATTTGCTAACATAACAAATCTTATAGACAACAGAATTGTGAAGCTTTAACAGACCAAATAAATCTTTTGACGATTATTAAAGACAATCAGAAAATTCATAAACTAGGTATTATGTATATTTGTTTTGTGCTCTGAATTTTAAAAAAACACACAGAGAAGATATAGAGCTATATTGAATTCCAATTCACTGGAGTAGCAACCCTGGTACACAAATAAAACAATGCATCATTGCATGTTGTCGCCTATTCCCAGCGGTTGGCGGGTCTCAGGCGATATTTCCTTGAAAAATTGCCGCCGGCGTAGCTCGCTACGGTAGATGGGCGAATTTGTAAGTAATATTTATGAGGGCACGAGGCGAAATAATGATATGTATATTATTTGGGCCTCAGTGCGAGCGTCGAGGGAGCGCGAGGTAACAGCAGCATTTGTCAATGCCCGCCCAGGTGGGCTGGCCGTGATCCTGTTATTACTTTATTTTTTGGTCCATTTCAATAACCTACGCAGCTACTTATAAGCACACGATCGTGAAGGTATTCGATGCTCCAGACTCGTGTGTGTGGTCTCAATTTATAGCAATTCATATAATGTTTGTATCTTGAATATAAATCAAAATATTGTTGTCAATTTAAGTTAATTCAAAAACTCTAAGGATCCCGATGAGTGGACACGTCAATTATTGTAAAGTTGATATTTTCATTCACTTGAGTATGCTCTGTTATTCCGACAATTTAATAAATGAGCATTAATACCCGACAGTCAATGACCGGATCATAACCGAAAATCTTCAGTAAGTCAGTGAGAGGGCTCACAGTGCGCGACGTGAAAAACGACGTCCATTAAGGAAGTGAATACATTTAAAATAATCGGCTTAGGCGTCCGACGTTGACGTATATTCGTACTTATCTCACGGAGATACCAGCACAGATATCCCGACTAATCCCTTACACAAACATCTGAAAAAGACTCGGCATTCCTTGTATGGCCGATCCGTAATTGAATGGGCCGCGAGTAGCTCTTTGACTTGAACAAAAGTGTCTAATAATTTATGCCTATAATCTGACGTACGGTGCACTCTGTTCAACTTTTATTCGTGTTTCGTATCGAGACTGTATTTCCTTTGTGGGATTCAGATATTAACTGCACTATGCCGGCGACAGTCACAATATTACCCGCATGCAGGTTCTTTATCCAATTCTTTAGTGGCTGTCACGCTTCGGCGCGGATATTTATATACTGTTGGGTTATAAAAATATAAACAAGAACTTTAACACTGAAAGGAAATGCAAAGTTATAAGGGAGATTAAATCGTAAAGATGTCCACGTCAACAAAAATAGGATCTTTAGAGTAATCAGGATGTCTCCATTAATTTTTAAGGACTTCCTTTGAGTGGCGCCGTGTTTACTTCGAAAACAAGGAAACTTTTAATGAAGTTACAATTCGTTGACCCTCAAACACCGTTCTGAAAGTAAGTTCTGGCTTCTGACACCGCTTTGACGAGTTGTGTTTAAACTACGATCACCTTTCGTTTATATTCATTAGTAAGATAAACTAAGGACACCAATTAAAAAATCTCTTAATTTGTTCTCAAAAGTTTATCAGCTGCTCAAATCATTATCTTTAGATTATGCTATGATATTTTGTCCAACACCAATCCAAGGTATAATTTCCGCAGCGTATCTGTATGCATTAAGTAGCCGCGAACATAACACCTAATTACTACCGAGCAGACAGTTAGTTCACCTATCAGAACATAATTATCGTCCCACACCTGGCTGTGAGCGACGTCCAAACTGTGTAGGATTATACACAATGCAAATTCTATTAATTAAGTATATGTATACCAAACTGTAGGTAGAGTTGAAACGCGGTACAAAATAGCGAACTTGTTGGATATTTCCACGTCGTGCAATCAAACACGACTTATCGATTTCAGAGTTAAAACTGTAACCATGTCTCTAATTATATACGCCGAAGGAATATACAATATCGCTACAGTTGTCACTTTGCAATGTATTTTCGACACATAACGTAATCATATTCATATTTATTTTTCGTATTGACAATCATATATGATATGCTCTGATTTCATCGTTAACGTATTTGTGATATAAGTTTACTAATAACCAATTTTACGGTCGCGGAACAAAGCTTTTCATCGTTTCCTAAACATGTGAATTGAGATGAAATATATAAATCGTGAACATCATCATTGTCATCAATTTAACGAGGCAAGCTTTTGTAGACGAAGTAAACATATTGACTGCTATTTCATTTAATTATTCAGTCGTGTTATTTTACGGCGGCATCGAGAAGTGAGGTCCACACCGCCCACTGGTGAGGTGTACAACCTAGCGATCGTACTCGTATAATATACATCACTAGTGCAATCAGTCAATGGAATGATGGTGGTCAAACACGCACAAAAAGGAGTCAGAAAAATTATTGAACACCGGACATGAAGTAATTTTAAGATTACACTAACTACAGATGCATATGCCAAGTTTTCAGTTACAGTTTTTACAAAATTGATAACGTATTAATTTTGTCAAAATTATACATTTTCAGTTATTAAATTTTGTACAAAATAAATAACATGTTATTAACAAGCATAACATCGTCGAAACAGTTGTAGTGTGGGGAGTCTTATAAAAATAACGCAGAGGTGACTCCTACTGACACTTAACAAGAAGTGAAGTGGCTTCTATCGAAGCGACACGACGGGGTATGAATTATTATGAGGAGGCGACTATCTAAACTTGAAGTAGTGTTTCGAAGCACATCTCGTCGCCCCACCACGAGTGTGTACAAATAATTATGACAGTTCTCATAGGAATGGCGCTTGAAGCACCTGTCGAGGGCCTTAAGAATTTATAGACTTTATAATGAGATGCGTTATACTGGAATTTATATATGTTATTAATGTGTTCTTGATGACAGCGGCTCATCAACTAAGAGAGCCAAATTTTATTAATATTAATTGATGTGGTGTGAATTGCTTTCATACTTTATCTTATTTTATTGTTGCATGTTTTCAAGTTCCTTTACTACATTATATCTATTTAAAAATAAGAATAAGTACTTATTTTTATCTTTGATGGTATGAGGATATCATCTTCTTTTCAAACGTTGACGACCGTCTCAATGATCATTTGGACAGCTTGATTAATGTTTATCGCGGTTAGCAGTCAATTAGACTCGGGCTCTCAAGTCAAGTAATTACTGATGAACACAAATCGTTCAACAGGCGCACTTTGAAAGCAGCGCAGTGGCGAGAAGCTGTCACAACTTCATCCTCATTCCGCGCATTAACAGCACGTTTCCTCGGCGCCTGCATATGTACAGTTGTTTTAAAATCCTCGTCTCGTCTTGTAGACTCTGACGAATTAAGTTATTAACGCGCTCCCAACCAGCTGCTCGACACAAATCAAAGTGCCTACACCCAAACAGTCAAAAAGCACGACCGTCACTCTTCATGGGTTTACGACCGTTTTATGAGTCCTTTCATATTCAACTTTCAGTCACAACGTTCTTAAGTGAGGGCGGAGCGACGAAACGATTGTTGCTAAGACAAAATAAATTAATGCGGGCGACTCGTAAACATGTTTATTTTACGCTTTGTCTCGTGGTTATTGTTCTATGAAGTCAGTAGCAAAGCTATACCGTTCGGCACCTTTGATGTCGTCAATAGTGCCGACTATCTAATAAAGCTGCCTGTCGCACTCGCCATCCATGAATCATATTCACATTTGTTAGTCCGTGCGTAAATTTATTTAGGCGGCATTATTATTAATACGAATATATCTTTGATGTGTTCCTGTGGCAACGATAGCGTAATTATTGAGCAAGGGAAACAGTTACCTTACAGTTGGTACATCGTCAGCATTAATTTCACTTAGCAGTGTATTTGTAGCAATATCGCCACTCAGCCTCGTCTTGTCATCGCGTCGCTAGAAACATCGTAAAACGAGGCGGTTATAAATTATTTACAGTTTCTACGCAAACGCCGTGTATTTGTCACCCCAGGCCAAGGTGGGTATTAAGATATTGCTTGGTATTCCTGTGGGTCTCATTACCGACCGGGGCGGGGCTCGACACCTCTAATATTTCATCCTTAGCAGGGACTGCGACGACGATACTTGGCGAAACAGCTTTTTTTATAAAATTTTACACAAATGATAGCTACGTAACTGAAATTTTCTCATTTTCACAAATTATGTATGTACTTGCTTCTATTTACGTGCATTTATTTTTTAATTTCATTAGGAGCAAACGTTCCGTGGGAATAACCGAGAACGATTTGCTAAAAAGGTTGTTTTGATGGTAGTTACATTAAGGTAATTGGTGTATGGCTGCAAAACATTTTTATAGCCTATAGCACCGGTCGTTTGAGGCTGTGCTAGCCCAATCATTGTCAATCTTTGCCGCCGCCGGCCGAATTTAATACGGGCTTCGATGCTAATGGAACGAATTTAAGTATCAGCCGGATAAATTGCTTCTCAAGATTTATAGAACAACAAATATAAAAGTGATGCGCTCAATCTAATTTACAACTAATTGTCAAATATCCGTTACAATGTTGGCATGTAAAGCGGGCATGATATTAAACTAATATTTATAACTATTAATCATTCGGTTGTTTGACTAGTCTATCGTATCCGCCAGTTGAAAAATGAAGTCGTTCCATTAAATTTGTATAATTGCGACCGTGCCTCGCAGTGGCGCACAGATCAATTTACTCTCACAATGACCTTAATATAAAGTCATCTCGGCACAATGAATAGGGACTGCGGAGTAGTAATTTCATGTGAGTATTAAAGAAATTCTATGTCGATGTTATCTGAAGCGTGAGTCGCGTGTGCGAGAGGAAACTGAGAGGCGACGTTATTAAAAAAGCACATGTGGCCCGAGATGCGTATCGCAGCGTCTGTTAATTACTTTTGACACGCAGCATATGATTCAATTATCATATGATTTATTCGGCGCGAAGGGTCGCGACTGCCAGGCGCGACGAGGCCCAGGTTTGGCGCTTTATTTAAGCGTTAACTATCGCATTAATTTCAGTCATTGATCACGTTCCTGGAACAGATGGTAAGCAAAATCAAGACAGTAGCTTTTTGTTACACAAAGCGCTGTCACGCTATCAGTTTGTGTGGCCCGGAGGACACACTAAAATATTCTGAATACGCGAATTATTCGAGTATAAGCCTTCAAATAAAGCAATATTGTTGGGAACATGGAGGTACATAACCATTATGATACCAATCTACAGCACCTATGCATACACACCATAAATTCCATGATTATCGTATGCCACATCTAGTAGTCGACCCTGTTCACATAAAAAGAGCTTTAATTGCTTAACTCATCCGTCCCGTAACCACATAATTCACATTAAACCGCTTTCACACCCAAAGATCGCTCCGAGACGCGAGACGCACGTGAACCACGCGGTAATAAATACTAATTACTAGTAAAATAACAAATGATAACATCGCGGCCGAAATTTTCTACATTATAATGCGCCATCGGTAAAAAAAACAGTCGTTACCATACATAGTAAATCTTGCGTGACGCGTAATGGTCTTAAGGAGTTTATTTATCGTCGTCAGTCGTTTCAAGTGAACCGTTTAATAAATATTATCACACTTTAAGTCGTCAACAAACGTGAGAAGATAGCCGTTGACACGGTTCGTGATATTTGTTTCATTTCGAGGATTAAAAGTGATCGGTGCCGAATAGCAACGCCTTCTGTTTGTACAATCTGTCTTTACAATAAACATCGTGGGTTGGTTTACGCGCGCTTTTCGTACTAACCTCTTGTATAATTAGAAACGGTTCAAAATGGCTTTGCTATTCGAGTGTTCTCGAATGACAAAAGAGGACTTACAACAGACTGTAAAGAAGGGATCTTTACTTAATTTTAAAGATGGTTCAATGACATCTGAAACGTTACTGCACCTAAGAAAGTAATGTTTTTTAAATTCGTATCCGGTTCTACTTAAAAGCTTTTTAGAGAATATAATAGCAAAAAAAGATGGGTCTGCACGTGCGCTTCTTAAAAGAACTAAGTGCACTTGACAGAAAATATCCATTCTAATCAAATAGCTACCAGGAAACATGTCTTATTTGAGAGTAAAATATTTAATTGAAAATGTTTATGATTGTAAATGCTAAATAAAAAATAACCGAGCGTATACAATAAATGTAACTCTATTTCTGAAACACACTCATTTATAACAACACAACAATGAAGTAACAAAATCGTTAGTAGGACAACATCTTGGCGGGGTTCCCACATTTGCCACCACATGGCTCGCATTGAAACATATCTCCTATACTGCAGCCTACTTTCAATAAATCCGGATTATCATTTATTTAAGCATACCCAAGCACATACAGTGGCTAATGGCTATTTAAAAATGTTTTATACGACTGTGTGACAAGGTTTATAATACAATAAAAGTGGTAACAAATGTGCAACCACGCTCCTCTGCCGTGCTTCCAGATTGTAGGAAGTGCGTGTTATTGCAGCTTATGTTTCGTAGTCGCCCGCTGAGATATTCGAGGCACCCGTCCGTTTTTTGTGACAGACCAACCGAGTGCCATAAATAATAGGTAGGGGTTCCCGAACCAAAGAGCTTTGTAATAAATTCGATGCTCTTTTTGGTAGCAAAGGAACGGGCCACGATTGAATTATGGTGATGCGTTAAGCCAGCAAACTCGGCTGGCATTCTACGTTTTTATTTTCTTTACATTTCGCGCTAAGCCCCGCTTGCTGCATTCGTGTCATTACATTCATATTCCTCGAAATCTTTGTTCAGTCAATACAAAAGTTTATTTTGATACACACTCACTCATCCTGTGTGTATCTCGTATTAAGTTACTACTCTGGCAAGAACCGACCATTTGAAAAAGTCAACACACAGATGGTACCTACATCCGTATTAGCTTTCTCTTAAAACAGAAGACATTTAAATCACATGGGACCGTCGATATTTCCTTCCCTTAGTAAAACAAAGGCATTTGTCCAAGGCGGTTCGCTCTAAACTAAGATAGATTAGTGTTAGTCGCTGTGGACGACGCGACACAAAACGACCGACTTTGACCATGTCGGTGATTTATTCTGTTTACTTGCTTTTAACTATTAATTCCTCAACGTATATTCTAATTGGACTTGAAAAGTGATCAAACAGAATGCTGTGTATTAGATACCAGTTACCGATAGGAACTGTTTATTATATTTTTGAATGAACTGGACTGGACAACTTTTATGAAGCACATGAGATATTAAAGATATGATATCCAACAACGTTTTACATATCCAACCGAATTATGAATTCCGAGATATATGTATCAGAAATATTAAAACGACCTTTCACTTTATGATACCTGTCAGTGTTTGAGTTGTGTTTGTCGCCGGAGCAACGGTGCAATATAGAGTTACCGCACTTATCGGTGACTGAGTTGGTGGCGAGGGAGCGGGCGGCCGGCGAGCGGCGAGCGCATCGCGAGAGCCTCTCAAGTTACCCCCGGATAAGTCAATCATTGGAACGTTCACATTTACCTAAAATAAAACACCGTCAAATGTTACGTGTGGCATTCCGACATAATGCGAAGCGACAGCCGACATGTTTTGTGCGAGAAAATAAAAATGATGGCGAGCGACCGCCGCAAATAGATTACTATTCGAGCTTTAGTTAAACTCCTTTGTCTATTTTATAACTGGTGGCATCCCATAACTCTTGTGTTCTTCTTTTAGTTTCGTGTAGCGTATTAGTTTTTCCGACAACTATTCACGTCACACGGAAATTGCTCTGTCACACTTGTTTACGATCAAACGCGCGTGGCCCCTTATTAAAACGAGTGCTCGTATTTAACAGTTAAACTGTTGAAAGGAAGTAATTGGACAAGTGTTAGCGTAGTCTTAACCGGACGGCGAGGTCCAATTTCCTGCTCCAGCCGCAGTCTTCGGCGAGCAAATAGCTCTTTGCAAATCAAACAAGGGACCGTCTGGCGAATCCACATATCAACTTCGCATTGTTTCTCTCCCATCATTCGGGCTAACCAGAGGCGTTTTCGATTATCCGCCCTACAGAGAACAAAGCTTGCGACCGCAGAACCAAGTCAATTACATAGTTCAACAACTCAGCCCTTATAACTTTCATGGGCTACCACCGGAATACAGAAAAGGGTATCAGTTTTCAATACACTGGCCGAACGATACGATTGACCCTTTCGAGTGTCCGCATTGACTTTTAAATTACTAATCCCGCGAGGGCAAACAGAAAAAGCGCCTCCGGGTTGGCTTGTTTACACAGTCGAGTGTACTTGCATATCTTCATTAACTGGTGTAACTCCAGCTCGTGCTTGCTCAACACTCAACCGCGGCCGTCTGGCTGCTCACTATCTGGGAACTCTTATTACGATTCTTTCGCTTCTAAACGCCACTCGAATTTTGATGACACCATTAAATTGATGACTCCCTGTGGATATAAATTACCTTATCACCATTAAATTACATAAACAGCGCATTATGCATACATATGCGCACTAATTTGATGTGTATCTTAACAAAACATACGCATAATGAATTTAACATTCTTTCACATCGGTTCGACTGGGGCGAACGACGCATAACTCGTTATCCGGAAATAATTTAACTTGCCACCCGCCATTTTAAATAAGTGCCTATAGAATGGGGAATGTTTTAGGGACTTATTAATGTTTATCTAAACATCAGAATGAGAATGCTTCGGATGGGAGAGTGAGCGATGCCCGCCCGTGGGGAAGCAACCATGCGCGCCCATTTCGACTGATGCCTGTACTCCCGGTCTTTTTCTACGTCAGATACAAACACTCCACCCTTTCAACCCGAATGAATTACTTAATTTTTCCTATGTTGGGTCTGAACCCTGCAATACTCCATGTCAAAATATATTAGCGTTATCTATTGTTATATCTAAAGAAGCCATGAATTGGATTGTTTGGTGGTGCGGTTAGTGAACCGGGATACCGTTATATCACAAACGTTTGCTAACATTACCTATTTAATAAAGCTTTGAAGCATAAAAATAATTAATGTTTTTAATGATAGAAATCGTGCGAGAAACATTACACAAAGCCGCAAGGTTAATCACCGCGCTAATGAAGAGCATCATATCAGTTAGAAATTTTATAATAGTTGGCACTGATGCAACAGCGGCATATGATCTGAATAAAACATTAAACATTATTAATGCGAGCGTTACCATCGAATGTAATTCGAGTGCGCCGCTCTCAAATGTATTCTCTTTCGCTCCAGTGCTTATTAATGAGATGAAATTGTTAATAACGGCTATGGGCATAAAGTAAAAAGTAATGATTGACTGTGTTAAACTAGCGTAACCTATTGGAATTCGACGCGGTTCTACTTGCTATTGTGTCCCCAATAACACAAACTGTTTATGTTTGGGTTGTTTTTTTTTTTCTATATAAAAAAGGTTTAATAATAATCATCACGTTTACCTGGCCCGGTGAACCATCAATCATGTGGTAATAACGAGAAATTATTGTTCGCTTTATTATCCTTCTAGGAATAAACGTTCCCCAAACGAAGGCTGAACGTCTTTATTTGCAAACATTGTAAGCAAAAATTAATAGAATTGACTCATCTTTTTTTTTCATTTTGGCTATAAAGCGGAGAGATAGTAAAGCTACCATAGTGTTGAATTTTTTATTTAAACTATAGATGCCTTTTGTGTTCATGATAGCATGAATACTTTTTATATATCTACCTATAAAATATATTAACACTCATCATCATCACTGCCTGGCTCAAAACTGAGAACAAAGCACGCGACAACGAAATTCAAACCATGATTTTTATGAACTAAAATCGAATAGACTTTATAACGATGTGCGTAAAGTTTAGATTGGAATGATCGGTTATCTTATGGATATAATGTTTGTAGGTCCAATATGTAGATTAGTGGATGGATAGTTGTCCACGCCGCCCAACGTTTCGATTCACAGAACATACGTGGGCCCTGTTGAAATTATCATTGTTTAGCTTGTACACTACTCCGGCGAGATGATTGTACAAGGGATGAACCGAAGCAAACATTTACTTTATTAACATAAAGATTTACATTGCATAAATTTAGAGGTACACGCAGTAAATTTACTAATTTAAATATCGCTTTACATAAATAATACCTAATGTTGGTATTAATTCTAAATACATATTTATCATAAATCAACATTATTGATCGCGATAGATGTATAATTATATATAACAGTTCTTACAAGACCTTGTTTATATTACTTTTTTATATTCTTGATGAGTTGGGCAATAAAGGAAGTTCTAACCAGGATGATATAAACTTCTAACTAGAAAATCCAGTCTGCAAGAACATCTTAACACTTATCAGACACTTAAAAATACATAAAATATCATTATAAAACTAGTAATTTATAGCCGATCTAGTTTGTTAGTTTACACGAACTACATGTTTATAGAAATTTACGGTAGATTATAAAAAGTATATAGGTATGAATGAAATAGCAAGTTTAAAATTTAAAGAAATGAAACATTGTTTTTATTTTGATAATACGTTTAACCACTTGCACTAGGATGACCAAAATAGTCTCATTAACAACACACAAAAACTAAAGTAAGACTACGTCGAAACCAAAAACAAAACACAATCTACCACACGATCACGAACACATTTGCACCACCTCATTACCGTACAAGGGAAGCGCACGCCATCCCATAAGTTGACAAAATAAACACAATAATATAAAGTACGTATGTTAAGTAACTGTAATAAACTCAACAGTATAAACAAGTTGAACAAGATTCTTATCGCTGGCACTGTGCCAGATTCAAATGAAATTTTTACTCTAAACCGTGAGTGCCAAATAAATATATGGAAACAAACGGTTTTAAAACTGCCTGCTGCAAGTCTGATTATAAAAGTATTGACTGTTAGAGTTTATTAGGTCACTGTTACGGAAGAATTGACACCTACATTCAATTCCTTTCGATATTAGTATGGGTAGCTAGCAAAATTGATTTGTTGGAATACAGACTGGAGGAAGAACTCTTTACTTGATGTAAGTTTGGAGAATTTCTTACTCAACTAAGAAAACAGAACAGCCTTGAAGCTTTTTCTGCAAAATTTGTGCCCTGAAAATATACTATTAAATAAATAAATATGGAAACGTGAATAACTATTTAATCTATAAATATTGTGAGAGCTCATGTAGATATCTACGATCATGACTTCATGAGGCACACTGACAACATAGGTAGTAAAATGATTTTACGTAAATGTCTTAGCTACATAACATTAAAGTTATCTGTGTACTCAAATATTTTTATGTAAGTAACAATGAAAACAGTATCACACATGTTTTGCGTTGCTTCCACACTTTAACACAGTTGTAGGTAGCCACTAGCATCAGTATTGAATAAAATAAAACCTACTAACATTACAAAATAAAAACACCTCACATCCTGTTATTTACAAAGCTCCACTACTATCAATTAAATCAACAAGTTGTATAGTATCAACACCTATGTATAAAATGTTTTACATTAACTTTTAAATAAATGTGCATATCATTAGGGCAACGAGAGAAACAAGCGAGTGTGTGGTCCCGCTAACATATTCCACGTAGAGTCATCCTTTTTTCATTCGAAAACATTTTACTTATTCGTATTAAATCAATGGACTACACCTCAGCGCGTGTGGAGCATTTAAGTCATTAAAGTCGTTAGAGGAAGGCTCCAAACTTGGTGCGGTACCTTTAATTAATTAATAGCTATCAACCAAATGATAGTTATTAACCAGATTGTTTAAGGACAGCCGTGCCTTACCCAAACGGTGTTATAATACGACCATTACGTTAAAAACCTATAAAAGTTATTAGTTTCGTAATATAGTTTAAATTGTGGTATTCAAAAGTTTGTAGGACTACGACTATTTAATTAAATCAAACTTTTAAGTTAGTTTAAAAACACCGAACAACGTACAGATCTTATCATGCTTAAGTTTAAAAACAATAAAATGAAATGATTAAATTTCGTGCTTGTAATAAGATACTAAAGAATACTCCAAAATGAACAACAAAAACAAAGATTAACAAACGGTATGCGTCTTGTATAACGATTCAACGCTGAGAAATTAGCAAAAATTACTAGCTACATCAAGCATTCATGAATTTTCTTATTCTCTTTCTTCGTTCTCGTTTCTTCGACGTTCAAACTAATTAGAGTAAAAGAGATGGATACATGAAATACACTCGAAGTTTTGTTCGTAACAACGCCTCCGCATTTCCTTTCGACTCAATGTTGTCTAGTGATTTAAATTCATTTGTTTTTCTTTGAAGCATGCTAACAATAAAACTAGGTACATCGTAACGTGATGACTTGGCATAATCAAGGATCTCTTACAAGATTAAAATAACTATTGTTTATTTTGTTCTTTTTGAACACATGGTGTAGAGGAATTCGTCTTTCAACTTTCATATTTAAATGTCTTTATAGGTATTCAAATGTATTTCCGTCTTGTAAAAATAAAATCCACATAAAGTTAAATATAAATCAGTTTATTTAATTTCAAAAATAAATGTCAAGAAAACAGGTCTTGAAATTTCAGACTAAATAATTCGAAGAGAATATGAAATCACAAGCTATATAGGAGTGTTAACAAACGATTGTCCATCCATAATATTCTATTTAGAATTCATATAGGTACTTTACATACCAGGCTTAGCAATCTCAATTTGACTTGCTATAGATACGAGTATAATTACAAGCAAGGCACTATGCTAATGTGACTATAATGGAATAGAAAACAATACTCGAATATGCACTTAATAGAATTCCTAAGTAATATCGAGCGGCTCTCCATCAATCATCCAAGATATCGGATATGATCTTATCTGAAATGAAACTCATCATTTATAGATCTGTCCGTCGGCACTGGCCGAATGTTATTAATAGATTTATATCTGGTCATCAACTGAATCTGGTAACGGTAATAATAACCCCGGTTATTTTGTCGGTTACGTTACTATCGGTAACAAATTATTACTCTTCGTCATTGCTACGTATCATAATGATACTTGCATGTGAAGCGGACGTTGCTGTTAAATAAAAAATATTGACTTTACTACAACAGTACTATCCGTCTTTTGATTATTTTACTTTAAGAATCTTATAAAGATATAGAGCTTAATATACACAGTTTCTTTTATTATTATTTGTTTAAATTATCAATAACTATAATTGTATTAAACGTGTGACAATATAATAAATTAGTCTATTAAGCTTATAAGATCATCCATGTTACGCGTTAAAGTGATTATACTAAAAATTTTAACAACAAATAAAATTATCATATTTATTTTAATACACGCAGCCACGGTAAAGCATGTCAACTATTAATAACACACCAATAAAACAGCTATAAAACTTATTAGGCATAAAATTTTATCTCGATAAGAGAATAAAGGAAAAAGTAGCAGGGTACGTACGCTTTTAGATAACAAAATACCGGTATAATAGGATAAGGCTGAGGTAATTTGAGCTTTGGTCCTAAGTGGTTCGGTTGTAAACCTGTAAAACGTTACGACTGTGCATTAACAGCAAATAATTCGTCTAGTGACGATTTCGAAACATCACCGCGGACATTCCACGAGATGTTAGATTAGTGTTACTGACAGCAACGATAACTTTAGAAACTTTATTCTTGTATTACGATAATCGCATCGACGAGAGGATGGAAGTGCGGCGTAGATGGGAGCAAAAGATAAATAATCTTGTCAATATCATTATACTTGTACTAACATGGATTTACTTAACAAGATTGTACGTTCGTTCGTATAATGGTTTTGTTTTATTGGTTCTATAAGTCTTACATGAATTTAAGTTGTATCTTATTGATTTAATGATAGGATAGATGTTCTGTTTAATGGTGTCATCAGAAATCTTTCGTTTATATTCCGGATACATTACCATTGAATATTAAATTTAATTTATTTTCATCTTTTGTTATTCTCTGTACCTAATTGCTATTACAATATTTTGTATTATAATAAACATTTCTATGATTTATTGTTTTTATACAACTCATTTGCTTCATTCCAACTGCGTATCCCCTATCCATAAATAAAATATAAAAACAACTTTGGGTCCGATCTCATTTAATGGTTCGCAAAAAAGACCTTTTATGCCTTTAATATGTCGAATCATTACTCTATTGTATAGTTGACTATAGTTTAGATCCTTTCAACCAAATTTAAAATAAATTTTATAACTTTGAGGTTTATTTCAATTCGAAACATTTATTCCTTTTTATTTTATGGCTGCTGATATTGGCATTATTTTGCTTTTATAATTTTTATTATGTTCTATATTAGATATTATCACCATATCAGCCGAATTACGTCCACTACTGGACATAGGCCACTCCCAATTTTCGTCATCTTGGCCGGTCGCGATCCGTCCTCATCTATCGGTTGCCCGCCACCCTTATAAGGTCGTCAGGTCGTCGTCAGGTCGTCGTCAGTCGTTTGAAGGGTCTGTCCACGCTGCGTCTGCCGGTTCGTGGATACTACTAGATTTATAAATGTTTAATTTCTATCATATTTCCATTGTAGGGTGAATGCCATTTCTCAAATAGAGAAGTCATGAGCATTGAAATCACGCTTGCGGAAGTTCGATTGGTGCTTTTAGATTTATATTTTGTATCAAGTTCAACTAAGAAACTACTGTTGCTTTTAAAGAGTTTAAAAAAATTATATTAGTACTTGTCCGATTCTGAACACAACCTTGTGTACAGCGAGCGCTTGAACTATTTGCCCATTACGACATATCTATCAATAATACTTATTTACATATATCATGAAATGGGACAAACTTCAAACCGACGTTTGACTCACCCTACAGAATAACCAATAGCTTTATATAATCTAATTTTAAATATACAAAGTAGCAACAATAACGAGTCACGCTATTCTCAGGAGTTGTCACATTATCCCTCACGATTTACATAACACCTAGCGCATCATACAGGACTGCCCATATTAATAGGTTTACACAGTCAAATGCACCCTATTGAGCATTCTCAAACACGCCTTGCGGACTAACGCTTAACCAAATATATTCAGCAGGTGTCCACGTATTTACATACAATTTACAACATACATACGATAAGTTGGTATTTAGCATTGGATCCGGTGTGATCGGTTACCATTCTCACTGGTTTATTGCGCTGTGAACTTGCATTATTATAAGTAATAGCATAAGTACTTGGAATATAAGTTATTATTAGGTCAGGGAATGAATTTAAATTATGATACAATTGAATATTTTGTTCTTAATTTATTAAAATATAATTATTCTTTTTAGATTAAGTTTAAATTAAATATTATTTAAAAGATATAGGTAGGTGATTTTTATTGCCTTTATTAAATTTGTTCTGTAATGACAGTCCAATGTTTAAAACATTGATTTTTACTTCCTTATGACATAATATCAATATCATCTAAAAAATTTATGATTAGGTAAGTTCGAGTAGGTATATTAAAGAAACTTCACTCGCATGCGCGTTAAGAACACAATTCCGCGATATCATATTTAAATGACGAATAAGAACAGTTAAAATAAACTGTATGCACAGAGACAAATTGAATATGTCAACGTCCATATTAAAGACCATTTTAAGAAAAACCAACATCGTTCATTTAATATTCTCTGCCTTTTATTCAAATTCACGCGTTTGCGATTCGAACAATGTTTTATTTCTCTGTGACAATAAGTACTTACGCTAAAATATGAACCACCATCTACTTATGTTGATTACGAAGTATATACGGGTCATATTTTTCTAGAATTTCATTCTTTATTGAAAATCGGTGCTTCAAGTTTCCCTATTTTCATTAGTAAGGTAAGTACAAGACAAGAGTAGATAGACACAAGCCTATACATAATGATGAAAGGTCACTAACTAAACACGAAATCTTGAAAACTACTTGTTCTATAGAGCTAGAATTTGTCAGATAGACAGTTTACAGGCTTTTCAAACAGGGCTCAAGTAACTGACAAAGTTGGAGATGGTCTTTTAAACCTCTAAATCTCATTAAAGAGAGTATTAAAACGTAATCGTACCTATAATGTGCTATCGCAGTAAAAATTGACTCTTCTCGATTGCAGCACAAGATTTGCATAAACATCACTAATCGTTGAAGTGAACCTCGTAACAGGAAACGTTAGGCAAACAAAGCACAATGAATTGTGGGCCACCCTCAGACGAGCCGCGCCCGCGAGCGGTCGTGACGGTAACTGCCTACTGCATCGTGTAAAGGTGCAGTGTGTGTTGTAGCGAAATAGGGAAAATAGACAAATGGTGAAATGTATTATCGACTATTTTGAAACTAATCGATATCAATATACTACGAGAAAATTCCTGGGAAGGTCTATGACCAGCAGTAGATGCATTTCGCTTGAAATGCTGATGAGGATAAAATAGCCCACATTTATTTTATGTATACAATATGCGTTGAGATGTTTAAAATTAACAAATACGAGTTTATGGTGAATATAAAATAATAGCAACATATAACGTAATAAATTGCCTATTTTGAAGAGAAAATCCTATAAAATTTTACTTAAAAATTTCTATCATTGCTTTAACATCAGAATTATTTATTTTGTCAAGGAGCCAGTAAAAATAAAAATTTACATATGAAGAATAACTGTAAACAATTCAAATAATCACACTGAACATGTGAAACTAAAATATTACCTAATTAAATATAAATAATATATAATATTGAACTATCTATTGAATATTGTGGGGTTACACCTCAGCTTATTGCATCACAAGTAAGCGACGTTACATCACAATCTAGCAGTGGATATAATTATGACGGCAACGCAAGATAGATGAATACGAGTAATAACAATTGTAATTGTGACGTTAAGTAAGTTCAAGCCAGGAGTTTTACTTTAGCGTCAGGTCTTTTGTCCCCAAAGTACAAACAAATATTAATACTCATACCACAAGAACATTTGTCAGCTGTATTAGTTAAATTCTACAGAATAGAAGGTGACTCTTGTCGACATTAGCGGTCACAGCTCCGAACTATTAGTCACTCACTACAAAACTAAATACAAGTCTTCGATTTACAAATTGCATGACTACTCCATTAACGAAGGAATTTTTTTTACATAAAACAAATGAAACTCAAACAAAGGAGAGTACAGTAGGTAGGTGTATATTCCAGATTCTCTGTAATACTACCAAATATAAAATATCTATTTTTATTCCCAAACAGTAATGGCCAAACATTAATTAGTAATAAAACTCTAATAACCGATTTTGTATGTATATCTTAACATCAGATCTTGTTCTTATCAAACACTTGCATTAACTTCGTGGTTTTCAATAAAAAATTAAGTAGGTAATAAAACGAGAGCCCATTTTGTAAATAAATTCAATGATTAGAGAACATGGTGAATAAGAGAATTTACGAACATAATTTAAAAGCAATTGTCGATTAATATTACCGTAAGCAAACACACCTCCGCAGCTCACTTGTTTGTAATCAAGTCCCTTTAGTTAGGTTTGCTTTGTGCCTAAAGCAAATCGCTGTCACTCGCGACTTAACTTATATTCACGTAAAGTTTTATACCCACCCGCTGATATCTCGTCGATGTACTGGGAATATCAATAAGAGGCGCAAACTACAAATGAAATACCGCATTTCAAGTGAATTGTTCGCTTTCCGTTGTTTCAATAAATTACTGGAATCAGTTCCTCATATCGCATTAGACGGCTGCCTTTCTGTTGACACAGAATACTAAATTGCATATTATTTGAATAGTTATATTAATAATTTGCCTATGTAAAGTTATGCTTGATTATGTTTTTCGTTTACAAAAACAACGAAAGGTTACGTTGGCGTTCTCTATCATAGTTATTAGTTTTATTCCTGTTTTATTATTGCGGGAAAGACGCCTTTATTGTGCTGTAAATATTTTATTCGACGATAAGCGCTATCCAGAGATAGAGCAAATTGATCGGGGAATAGAGACTAGAGTTTTGGTGAGTTTACGAGATAAGTGGGCGGGTTTAATTGATACCGTGAGATTGTGCGAACGACGCCACACATAAATTAATATTTAATGTCTCTGTTTAGAGGGCTAATGCATAATTATACAGATAAGCCTTCATGCGTGTCGGCCACAATGAAAACTTATACATTATAACTCTCATTTGAATCCGCGGCGCAGGGAGTCTGCGGGCGTGGCACACAAACATCACAAAATCTTATAGATCTTATAGATAGACGCAACACATTATTAAAACTTACAGTAATAATATATTTAATAGTGTATCTTCTTCTAATTTTGATCCTAGATCTGTAAAGCCGTAAAGCATTAGGGCGTAAAAACATTTTGTGGAGTTTCCCCAGTGACACCATACTACCAGAATGTGTCGTGATATCAATTTCTATTTTTCATCACTTCTGAACAAACTGCTAAATAAAATTGAATCATTTATATAGACGGGACAATAAAAAAAACAGCTACCTAGTATATTTACTAGTATATCTCATCTGATACTATCCCATTTCCCTACATATTAGTCTTATCGCTACGTAGCCCAGAGCACTTCCTCTCTTGAATTTGTTACAGACATAAAACATAATATAAAGACGCCATATTTCCCTTTATCTAAACATTAAGTATTCCCCCTATGTTATGAGTATACAACGTACGCGTCTTTTTATTAAGATTTAATTAGGTATTCGTTAACGGGGTGTATTATTCGCTCGTGCGTAAGATTATGTACGATGCCACAATATTTACTTTAACTTGATCCATATTGTGCGGTAATAGAAAGCCGTATTAAGTGTGCTTTAACTGTAGTAGTGGGTTATCGAGCATCTGATGTTTTATTCAGTAGAGATTAGCGGCGGGCGCGCCTCGCTAGGACGCGAGCTTTCTAGGATTTTTCTTAATGTTAATACCTTCTATAGTATTTCAATATTAAAATCAACTCATATTCGAACACAGCAGGGTAGCCGTTGCCAGCTCCTCAGCAAATCGTTAAAACAAAATGACTATTAAAGTGTCTGATGTCGATTAATTAATCATAGAATTGATTTCGGGCGCCCTGTGAGTTTGTTTATTACACCGTTGTAGAACAATTAGAAAATTGTTTACAATATTGTTAGTAATAAGATAAAGTTCTCCAATAGGTCTAAGTGGCATCAAATAACACGCAATAAAACAAAAATTTTGATGATTTCGAATGAAATAGGTACAACTCAATAGATGATATTCAACAAACCGCAATTTATTAAGTCGAAGTTACAGTTGCTGAACAGAATCATATGCAACCTCAAACCTCAAATGTTATTTGAGTGATAACAATAATGGCAAAAATAGATGCAAATTAAAACAGCAACAAAAGTAAACAAACAACCATATAATTAATTGCAATTTGCTTTTGCAGTCTCGAACTATGTCTGCAATAAAATGAAGACCAATTTTACAAACATGACCTAGTTATAAGTACCAGTAGTCTACTTAGTCCCAGTAGTCTACTTAGTCAGTTTAAGTTAGAAAAGTAAAAATAAATACCTACCACTATATAGACAAAACTTATTAGTAATATTAAAAATAATATTATGCGTCTGGTCATATTTCTGGAATTCGAAATTACAAAAGGACAACGAGTCCGGTTCGAATCGATGCTCGCTTGACGGGCAGCTGCAGAATAAAATTATGAGCATTTTTATTTCTCGGCGCACCGTAGCCTACACGGTACACCTGCCCGGTGCCTGCTTGCCTCGGCCGCGATTGACACCTACCCCATTATTCCACGATCCACGCACGCACACAAAAAATAATCGAACAATAGTCTTCGATCGCAGCCGCATGAGAACTTATTATTAGCCCTTTATAACGCAGGCCATTCATTTTTACATCTTCATACAATCCTGACCATTAGCCGAGGCGTGTGGGCAGTGGGCTCGTAGCTAAATAAAACTATTGTTACGCCAAACAAAACCAAGTGAACATCTTCATAGGACGACATCTCAGTCGCTCTATTGTTACGAAAGGTTGAGTTCCAGCGACGGGACGATATTTTAGAGGGGAATTTATTGCCAATTTCAGAAAATGTTTACCGAAAAGTGAGTGAATGGTAGGCGAGTGAATTACTTATTGTAATGAAATAAAGGAGGGCCAGATTGAAAGCGTCCGATGAAAGCCGACATCGCCGTCCAGAATACTGTTTGATGGTAATGATTTATGATGATAGCACGACACGATTTTAGCGCGTTAATGCTGAGAAAGATAAATGTTTAGTCGCCATTGTAAAGCTTGTGAAAAATAAATGTTTTCATTATAAAGTCACAATAGCTATGTGACAGAGTCCTTAATGCGAGTAGGGCTTTTAAGCGCCACCTAAACAAATATGCCTAAGTTTTACAAACATAATTATATTAGGACGCAGCGTAGAGCTTACGCGCTGAGATCTCTTAACTGGACTCGACCGCAGGTGTGAACAAAAACGAGCAGCCGCAGAAAATCCGAACAAACCACAGGCTTGTCCACGGCACAATCATCTCGGTGCGCGTTCTATATTTAGATGATCGATCAGTTAAGACTGGATCAACAGCGGCGCAAGGTGCGACGTGTTTGTCGTGGATCATGGCGCTCACACGCGACACATTACTCATATTACTTACTGGAAACGACAAATTACAAACTAAGTATCACAAACGAGTTCAAAGAAATCTTGAAGTATCCCAACACGCAACTTAATTAGTACATAATCTGAAATGTACAATGACGATCATTATTAAAAAGAAGGATATTAAATATAGACACCGAATGTTCTGTGCACGACAGCACCAAGTTAATGATCGCAAAGCGTCGTGTATTCGGGGGCGAAACTGAACCTTCCGGTTATGAGGCGGCGCTCTCGGTCTCGAGGTTCGGGACGAGCGACTTCGTTAGCCGCCACTCCTGTAATGACTCGCTTAATTCGAGATAATTACGCTTCCAGCAAACGTAAACGTGGGCTACGGAAATTTATCGAGACTAGTCGCTGAGGCAGAAGTTCTATGTTCACTTACTCAAGTCGACTACGTGTAGGCAGTTTACATTCAGTAACAA
This sequence comes from Parascotia fuliginaria, assembly GCA_963082885.1. Lineage (NCBI taxonomy): Eukaryota > Metazoa > Arthropoda > Insecta > Lepidoptera > Erebidae > Parascotia > Parascotia fuliginaria. Next base: position 16,046,362 of record OY720172.1, read on the forward strand.
GATGTAATAAATCAGCAATGTAAAAAAGTAAAATCTCGACTAAATACTGCATTTATTCTATTTTAAATGCGAAACCTAATTTGTATGCACGCAATAAACGAGCCCTTCCTATCACGAAGTTAAAATTTCCGTCCATATTTTAATAAACAACATTGTTCCTTGGAATCACGTGCGCATCAGTCATCCTGTCCAAAATCACTTCTCTTTAATCAGAAGCGAGTCGAGCGGTTAATATTCGCGATCCGGCAGCGACTCGGCACGACTCCGGAGACATCCTGCCGTTTTAATATTCCTTGCCAAACAAAGATTCTCTTTATTCGAAACTTTTCCCCTTTAGGTAGCTAACTTATTGTTTTTTTTATTTTGAGTGTCACTTAGACATTCTGTCAGTCATTTTGGAATAATTCAGATTAAATACACCTACCGCGCGTGGCCGGTCTGTGAATGTTAAGGAGTGGCGCCGCACTCACTGGAATTGGAAATGAGTGCACTTCATGTTTTGTTTTAATAAACTCACACACATCCCCACAAAGTGAGAGCGTTTTATTTGATTGCACTTCCGTAGCGAATGAGTTCCAGTTATGACTATTACGGTTCACATTAACTTAGTCACTGACAAAAAAATGAATTCGGTCGTTCGGTCGTCGTCTGTTAGCATTCGTTAGTATATTAAAGTGCTGGAATAGTTAGTAATATTTTCTCGAGTAAATACGAAAAAGGTTTAATGGTTTCAACTATAAGGTTGAGTTTTGATTGCCTCGATGGCGCAGTAAGATTGCTTACGACTGATGTGCAATTTTTATTTGAATGACCATAACATTTATTTTTTGCAATTCATAAATAGTAATTCCAAATCTGGATTTATTTTATGCCCGTGTTTAAAGTCCTTAAAATTATCTACGACAGTGCCTGTTTCTAGTACATCGTCTTAAAAAACTTTATAATGCATAAGACATTGAACATTAGACAACGAAGTGGTGGGCGCTAGACACTCGATAATAGCGCGTTTGAAATTGTATTATAATGTCTGCATATTGCTTAAAAATATTACGTCTAGACTGTAGGAACGTAGCGAGAGCAAAACAAGTCAAGATACCCCGGACTATGCAGCTCTAACCGGCCTATTGTTAGCGTGATGTGCCGCTGTAAATCTCCAACGCCTCTGGCGAATCACTGCACTATAATTACTTTATATAATTATGCTACAAACAGCCTAAGCTTTCGTGAATATGCATATTAATCCTGATTTGTGTTCTAGGGAACGGCATTTAAACTCTCACGTTATTTGAGCATGTATTACTAATGACAAATTCTGTTTAAACACGTAGACACGGCTTCTTAATTAAATTGAAATGGATTAATTTGAACTCTATTTTTTTTACAATTATCTGTTTCAATTTCCTAATGAAAGTCTTCAAAGTAAGTTTGCTCCATCGCAGACTATCCTTGTAGACTGAAAGTGATGAGGCATTCCGTTCTTCTTATTATTTATGGACTCAATAGCAAAGTATTTTTCGCTTAATGTCAGACCAATAAAAATAGATACAAAGCCTTGAAATATTATGAGGCAAAGAACTTACAAATATTCTTTATCGAAGTCAGTCCCAGTAGGAAATAAAAGCATGTGGAATACAGTATCAGTGCGTGGGATTTAAACATCACAATAGCGCCCAGTTGACAGCTTCGCGATCATAAAGATGAAGATCATAGTAAAATATTACTCACATATTTTAATATGGTCAGAACTCGTTTATGACAATAACTAGTTGCTAAATAGCTCTGCTTAAAACTGGCTAGAATGTTAACAAATTCAGTCCCAATTATGTGATTTGAAGGCTTAGAATAAAGTTCGCTTAGTTGTTCTTAATGTATAAGAATTATTTTGGTAAGAATACCGATGTATTACTAGCGTACACGCGTCCCTTCGACAACGTTACATTTAATCCTGTTCCCTTTCACGTAGTATAAAGGTACTTACGTTAAGCCTCAACACTTTATTTATTTACGTTTGTGCACGTGTTGAACTCCAATTGCCACTATTTCTAACACAAAGCAAATGTACTCGGCTTTAAGTTATTGATTGTCTCGAGGGAACGTTTATAATTAAATAATTATATGGTGTGTTCGCTGGTAAGTTCTGACGCGCCGTAGTTACGATTTAATTAAGACGTATTGTTCATCGAGCCGAAGCGTGACTTTGCTTTTAAAAAGTCCGCCTCAAGTCTCGCCGCATTCACGTCACTCCATTAAACATGCGTAGGTAAAGGTACGGCATTCTCTTGCTTAGATAACGTAATCTATATTTGAACCTATTAACTTCTGTATGCCTCTAATTAATCTACATATTATTATAAGAAATTAATTAATGCAAAAGCTACTTACGTTTGATTAAAATAACCCTCTTTGTTAAATTCAGAAGAGTTTTTTACTCAAGCTAAGACATTTAATTAACTCAGGCGGTATAGTTTATGCGAAAATAAGTAATGATTGACTTAGTAAAGTTTCTTGATAGTTGCCCTATTTGTAAGCATCCTATCATTTTAACTTTTACTATTACCGTGAACTAAGTTATCATGCGCCAGGAAGAGTACAATAATAAATCAGTTAGATTAAAAATATAGTGTACCGTTATTCTCCGAATGAGATTGTCTGTACACGTTTTTTATTGATTTGATGTTGTGATATTGCGACCCGTTGGGATGCCTATTAATTCTACACAACAATGACTAAGCCCCCAAGCAGTGCCATGTTCTCCATCTCGCACTCTATATTGTTGTTCATAATTGATTTTTTATTTGTCGAAGAGATCGTACGATTAGCTCTGAACACAACACGAAAGAATGTTAAAAAAGGGAAGCAAAATCCAATCTTAACTCCAAAGTAAACACCGCGAAAGGCGCCCGAGACGAACCGTAGACAGAAGAAAAACAAAACTCTGAGAACGCGATCAATGCTACCAAGGGGCGAATGCAAGTGAAAAATCAAAACTGAAAAAAGGATGGGAATATCCCATAAATTACACCTGCCTCGATGAAATATAAAGCGGAGATATTGTTTTAAAAGTAAGTCCCGAGCGGGTGATTACGACCGCCAGCTAACCCAGACTTCAAATTCCGATAGTTTTTGCGCCAGTAAAAACTGATATTTCGTTCGGCCGCGTTCCGTCCGTCGTATATTGAGTTAATATCGGTCGTGATTGTGCGGCCGTCCCTTTTAGTTGGACGAGTGTGAGTGAGATGAAGCTTTGTTTCAACAGGGTTGGTTCGAATCGCATTTTATGGTAAGTTGGCGAGACGGGCAGGTGCATCGCGTACACCTGCGGCGCGGTCGAGCGAGATGCGATCACAAGGACGTCGACCCGTAGCAACTCGGACGAGTATCTGAACATAGATAACACCGGCCACATAATTCTGTACAGAAAGCAACATAAATTAACTAATGATACGTGGTGAAGAAACGAGCTCTGGATAACGACGTATACCAACGTTTCGAATGCTAGATCTACACTTGAGATAATGGTACTCGCGGCGGCTGCGCAATGAGATGCAAAATTGTGCCTGTCAGCAAATATCAACAGATAACTATGCCTATTCAATGTAAGTCTAAAAACGGCAATATGGTAATTAATTTAGATGCCAATACCTAAGATAAATTTTAGTTTACCGGTAATATTAGCAGTATAGTAAAAATAGTTATTTTGTATCTGTATTTACTTAATATCGTAAGCGATTTGTTTATGTAGAGGAGTGACTCTACAAATGAATTTCAATTTAAACACACCTACAAATACAGTTTTTAATATGCCTGGTTATTTTTTTTGGTGAAATTCAAACACATTAACTTAACTGCTGTATTTTTTTCACATTATAGATGTATATATTTTAATATTTCTGCTATAAAGACCTATACGGATTTACAAGTTTTATAATTTAATTGTGAATAAATTTCTGTTTACTGTTTTCACACTAACAGAAGTTTGTATATTACGATTACGAGAAAATCATGGACTCTACGTACGTAATCAAACTTCGTACTAATTTTATTAACTAGATGTAGTTTGTCTGGAAAGTTTAGAATCGATTTACAGAATTAATTAATCTACTCTTGTATTCTACGCCATCATAACTAAATAAATACTCATGCGTGTAATTTTAATCTCGCTAACAACATTATAATATTATGTATATTATTCTGAATATAATAAATAATGGTCATACTAAAAGAAATAAGATACTTTTTACTTATATTACTGGCGGTTATAGATACACATATTTGTAAAAGCAGGTTATTTATTATGAACTTGTAAAAGATGCAAGTTCACTAAGTATTTTTAAACAAAAGTTGTTTGCTCATATTTCTAACGACGCATCATTTCTCTGACCAAGTCTTGTTTTATTATTATTTATTATTGCTTTGTATATTATTACAGTTAAAATCAACATAAAAATAAAAATATAACAAAGTTATTATTATTAATAATAATTATTATTTTTAATAAACAATAAATCTATCATAAATAATGGGAAGCCTAAATTTAAACTATTATGTAAGCTATTTTTTAACAACGCTTTCAAAAACTTAATAAGATAGTAACTTGGACCATAACAAACCTTAGTAATGTGAAGCAAAAAAACTACCTACTAGTATAGAAATGAAATAATCGTTTTTGTTTTGTTAACTTTTTTTATTTATTTTTTACTTCTACCCGCACTGTGTTACTGATAATGATAAACAATATATTTTTGTTATTTTCATGTAAGTGACAAATTGTCTGAATGAAAATAAAGTTCTTTATACCGAACTTAATTAATAAGACAAATTTTTTGTAACTTTTGGCTACATGTTGTAGGTAAAAAAAAACTACAAACTCGCGTCATGTTTGAATCATCTCGATTGGTTTGAAAGTAATCAAATGAATTACCGATCTTCAGATCTTTTGGTGTTAGTTGCTGACTGCTCCAGCAGCAATCTACCGATGTGATTAGGAAACCACTATTGTACCTTTCTGAAGTTTCCAACACCATTAGCAACCTAAAGTGATGAACAATAATATTTTGTTTAAAACTAGATAAATTCTTTTTGTAACAAATCTATACACAATCACATTAAAAGCGTAGGTATCTCACCAAAACGTTCATAAACTCACCGAAGTCAAATTCCTTAATATATTACACCAGAGACGTTTTTAACGCACCTGCAACAAAACAAAACACGTTAAAACAAACAAGCTTAATAATTCTGCAAATTGGTTAAAGCAAATACGTACAAAGCTTCCTGGAAAACGCATTATTATTTGCCACGACATAGTCTAGAATATTAATTGATGATCATTGATCATCAACCAACGCACACACAAACCTCATGTTGCATAATATCTTCACTTTTTTTGCATAATGTGAATAAAAATTAATGAAGACTCCTGGAAGCTAATTCTAATTTCGATTTGCTAAGTAAAAGTAAGAAATAATTGCGTTTACAGTTCATATAATATATCAATGTAATATATTTTAAATTTCAGTTGCGTTATTTTTATAGTAAAAATAACTGTAAGCATTATGGTTACTTACTTTCTATACAGCTTTCACCTAATTCTAGCATATAGACAGAACATATTTTTAAATTATATCCCTGATTAAGTGATAAAAATTGAAAACCACGAAATATATATGACAGTAAATTGCGTCGTTGTCACTCATGACGCGTAAACTCTCTTAATTAAACAAAAATCCGAGTTATTATCGAGTTAATGCCATATATATGTTGACCTAAAAAAATTAAAATACCGCGACAGCAGTTTATTATGCACAAGTTATAAAAGTCAACTGCGGGAAACGGGTTACGGTTTTACCCTTAGATGATGGGCTTGCAACATGCTACTACTTATGCACTGTTACGATCTATAAACCTTACATTGTTATTGCCGGACGTGGCTATGGAATATAAAACATAGTGCGGGTATTACGCATAGCAATGTAAAAATGGGGGACCCTGTCACATTCGACGCATTTCAAACTAACGTATAATATATTCTAAACAGGCAGAATTTACTGATGTATTTATATTCGACTTTCAGGCTGTAGAACTCTTAAGCAGTCATACTCTTGCCTATAAAGAAGCAGGAATGAATATCTCGATGGTAAAACATGAACATGACAAACAATCAATGTTACCACCATGGTAGTACCGTGTGCCGTGAGACCATAACTACAACAATTTGCTTGCATGTTGCCACACCGTAAAAAAATAATAAAATATATTGGCAACCTTGGAGATAAAATCCTTTTTTGCTGACAGAGGGACACCTTTTTTGTTGATCTATATTCACTAACCCACCAACAAGAACAATTAAATAACAGAGCTGAGTAATTTAGCTACTGTCATTTAGTGAAAGTGTTTCTCTAATCGAGCTGTACAAAAACTAGATATCTCGTCGTGCCCTACCTCTCTTGAGTACTACAGATAACAGTATACAGCTTATTTAAGAAGGTAAGCTATGATAGTTGTACACAGTCAAGTCGATAACAAATGCATTATTTCTTAATCTTTTAACTTATTTGTCGTTTGTTACTTGGAAGGTTACAAAATGGGACTTAACTTTCTCTTTAAGATTATACTCATTTATATTACGAAATAACACAATAGAGTTTTATTGGACGAGCTTAAACATAATAAATTGTATTACAGTATAAAATTTAAAATGTTTTTATTTAAACTAGGTACTATTTTATGAAAATTTTTATTAAATTTGTGCGTATGCTTGGTGTATCATTAAAATAAATATAAAGATTTTCTTAAAAAGACTCCTTACAAAGCGGTCTTGAACCCTTTGATAACTGCGTACAAAGTTGCTAATCTAAAAATAGTTTTCGCCATGCGGGCTTAAACAGTTTTCATCATCTTATACTTTAATACATAGGTACTTTATTTAGTAAAACATTAAGTATGTAGATTATACTTTCATTAAAAAAACAATACGAAACAGTTTTTGTTAGTATTTAGTTTTTGCGATCGTAAACTATCACATCTGTTTATCTATGTCAGCTTAAATAATAAAATGTATAACAATATAAGTCGTTATTATACCACTGAGGGGTAATGATCTCTTCTCGTACAGAGAACGCATGAGCATATATCATTACGTTTGCTTAAGGCGGATTAGCAATTTCAAACTTATTTGTTAACTTCATGTTTTCTCATAATTATTTATATAATTGTATGTCAGTTATGTCTAAGATAAACTTGATGATGTCATTCTTCGTCGTCAGATGTACAAACTTAGTAAGCATCCATAGAAATTTAGAAAATAACATTGGTTCTTACTTTGTTTAAAATGGCTCTAATATGTAGGTAAACACGGCTTTTTAATTTTAATATTATTTTCTTGATATTGCTTTATTCTTTTATTTATTTTATGTAAAATTAAACAGAATCGTTTCTTTGCAACGTTTTTAATAGGAAAGTTACAACAGTTAAAACACACAAGGGACACGTATGAAGTCATGTTATGCTTTTATACACTGTCATAATAACTACCGATATAATCAACATTTTAGTAGCTGGCTCTTAAATTCATTTCTCTTGCGTAAATACAAACACAAAATGCATTTTCATTGTGATTTCTCCCTACGCAAGCATGACGATTCTAGTTTTTGATTGTAAAGATAAATACTCTTAAGATTGTCAATATTATCGTGATGACTGTACATGCCACTATAAAGAACGGTACATATTTTTCAAGTCATTATAGTAAGGCTGTCTTGGTAGTTAAGTGGTAGATATTGTGTACGGACTTACGCAAAGATCTCGGGTTCGATTTCAGGGTGAAGTAAAGAAATATTAGTTTTTTTCTCAAAGAATAAGTAGAATAAAAAATATATTAATTAAGAAACTTAGCTAATAAAATGTGGGTGTTACACACTTCTGCATTCCCCTTCTGAGCAACAACATAAGGATGATCTTATGTAAGCAAACGAATTTAGCAGCAGCAGAATAATTTTATTAACGTAGCTAAAACTCTAAGTAATTTTAACGACTTAATAAATCTCTACCTTCTGTTTGAAAATGAAGTATTACCTACGGTTTTGTTTAGGAATGGCAACTAAAGGCATTATGTAAGATGAGAGCAATAATAATCCATCATGAACTTAAAAACAGGTAATTATGTAATTTATCAAAACCGGGCAAGTACTAATGTGGCCTTTTCAAATTCATATCAATATGTAATTTCTAAGTTTATCTTAAACATGACTGAATTATCAGTGAAGAAAAACATCGTGAGGAAACCTGAATAAATAACCAAATGACTGAATTTGCCGTCTTAAGCAAGCATGACAATTAATGCTCAATGCCTTAGTAAGGCAAGTGGTCTTTTCCAGCGGTGAGACAGTAATGATGTGTATCATAACAACTACACACAAAACGTCATCTAGACGCAAAGTAAGCTTATATTATATCTTGCGTTATGTGTTCTAGAAAGAGATATACGTGCCTAAATATAGGTATTTAGACAGAAAAGAAGTAGGCTTCTTTTCTGTAAATACATACATATTATAATACATAGAAACACCCAGACCAATGCAATTAGACATTTCATCACACAAATATTTGCACAAATATGATTATAATGATGTAATTATTGTTACAATATACCTACATTATCGGAAAGAAGAGGTGCATTGTTAGACATAAGCGAATGTAGTGTAAAGAGAATGTTTTGATATAGTGACCACGCTTGACGAGCGGATTAGTGACCGTTAAGATAATATTAGGTGTGCAGGTAATACCTGGTACTCCCTTTTTACCTTACTCACGTCTTTAGGTACATACCTATCAAAAGTAGCTATTATGGATAACATGTGGAACGTATCCTTATTTTCACTTAATTTTACAGCGCAGATAAATCCGGTTGTGTAACTAGTCGGTACATCCGGAATATCCGGCGATCGGAAGAGGCGAATTCTGGCCGGATATTGAATATTGATCGTACACCCTTAACCCTGACGTATCGCTGGCCCTCGGAACCGATAAAGGGATATTTGGCTATTATTCAATTGTGATAAAAATACTATAATAGAACGGTTAATAAATGTTTGTTGCTCACTTGCCAAAGTTTCTTACAATGATATTCCGCTTATTGTAAAGGAATTACTTTTCCGTCTCTATTGTGTGTAAAGCTTTGTATATGTAGGTATAATATCACATAATATTGTTATTTTGTCCATCCGGCCCTTACCAGCAAGAATATCATAGAATATTTAGTTTGACATACAAATTAAATGAAAATGCTTATAGTTAATTTTTTTTTCTCGTAACTTATTTAATAATGAAATTATCTAGCGATCAAAAAGTATGACAATTGAGTTTCAGGCTTTTGCTAGTTTTCTCATCTCCTACTTTCAAAGCAAAGCTTCTTTTCCTGACATATTACGAGTATTATCGGTATCATTCAGATACTAATTGATAAAGTCAATATAATAAAAAAGCTCTTTTTTTCTGTTGTAAAATTGTCTATACGTTGTTCGAGAAAATTCTCTCATAAGTTTATAACATTTTCTTACTGAATCCTCAAACAGTAGTAGAGAATGTGATTCAAAATAATTAAACTTAAGGGAATTATAGAGATGGAGCTCAATGCAGGTAGCAACTTAATAAGCTGAGTAACCCATATATTTATAGGCATGCCCTTACGGACTCCAACCCGAGGTCTATAATTACACTTACATGAGTATTATAGCCATATTATAAGCCTCTTTACATGATGTATCTATAGGAGTTTAAATATATTGAATTCAGTACAGTCAGTTGATATACAGGTTTAGAATGCAATATGGCGGCGTTTTATATTAGCTGCGAAGAGCAACTGTCATTTGTCTGTAGATGATGTAAAGACGTGTAGATGTGTAAGAAAACAGTTTAAAAATCGAAGTAAGACCTTGAATAGCATAGTTATTAATGCACCTAAGCTTTGGTACCGATTTTACTGACTTTTTCAATGGACTAAGACAGAGACTAACTACGTTTATAGTCTAATTCCAAAATGAAAATTACGTCTTAAGGTGACAATTGGGGGAAAACTCGGTTATTTTATTACATTATATTCTCATTAAGTGATGACGAACAATGCTTGTATTATTTTGTTGGGTAAAGATCTATTTATTTAATAACCTTATTTATCAATTTAGAGTACGTAGAGTCGAAATTGTCCAGTGGATAGGGCATCCGCTTTGTAAACACGAGGTAGTGGATTCGAATCCAGGCAAGTACCAATGTGATTTTTCAAATCATATGTACTTTCTAAGTTTATCTATGACATTTCTGACTGACGGTGAAGGAAAACATTGTGAGGAAACCTGGACTATGTCTGAAATTGCCAATCCGCCTTGAGCAAGCGTGGTGATTAATGCTCATACCTTCTCTGTATGAGAAGAGGCCTTTGCCCTGCAGTGGGACAGTAAACAGGCTGGTATTAGGTATTATATTTTTCAATGTAAATCAAATTCTATTTACTTTAACAGGTTTTATTGACATAACAGTCTGCCCACATAGAATACAAAATGACAATTAAACGTAGTGCTACGCCCTTACATGGTAATCGTTTTATTCCTCTCATACATTCGGTAATCAACAGTTTTAGACATTTCAGGTAAATTTTTACGACCAAAGTTAACCAAACGGTGTCCAGTAACCATCAAAATATGCAAAATATGGAGATCCACGTCGTAAAACTGTTATCTTTAATATTTAATGATGAAACACGAGACTAATAGGTTATCCTGATATTACTTGATATACGACTTTCTTAACGAGATGTGACAGTAACATGTTGGAATGAAGATTTCGTCATATTTTAAGTTTCAGAATGCAACTCGTAAGTCATCGACTAGAATAACAAATATAATTTTGAACTAAGTACTTTGTATGGCATTTATCATCAGCTTTTGCCTTTTTTAATTATTCACCATACTTGCATGCTTAACAGTGGGTTCACAACCACATTAAGCTGATATTAGGTGTGCAGGTTACGCTGCTATCTTTACCTGAAATACCCTTAGATATTACAATTATATTAGTGGTATTATGACTTAGTTCTTAATTAAATTTCTTCTTTACTAATACTATTTTTATAATTAATATTCAATGAGAATCCACCAAAATCAGCGAACTATGAGTCCATTTAACTAAACAGCTACTAAACAACCACTAAACAACCATTAGTCTTCAAATATCAGAACACTCGTGTAGCAGTTTCATTTCATTCAATCAACTGTAACACAACCACTTCGTTAACTTCATTCCGACTCTTTCTACACCCATATTAATAAAAGAAACTGAAGAAAATATACAGAATACACGTTTAGATTTAACTTCTTTTCTTTGTCGATATTGACATCTAATCATACGAACACAAATCAACACGGGATCCTCTAAAGTTAAGTCTTTTGTGACTATGCAACGAATTTAAACAGAATTAAATAAAAGAACAATAAAAAATTCGGACGGAATAAAAATCTATATAAAGAAGGCATCACGGTTTGAATAACCATAAAAAAACAGTTTAATAATACATACTCGTAGGTAAGTACACATAACCGTCCAATCTCGTAGCTAGTCATGTTAGTTCATACAAAAATACCATTGCAAGCCAGTAAACGGTACTTGCAATCCGTTTCCCTTTAGTTATATCCCGTACGTTTTGCCAAAGGATATACTACTTTCATAGCATGTAATGGATAGATTGCTGGCCACCTCTATTAGTTGTTTAAAATTGACAAATTGGAGAATGTAATAGTTTAAACAATACCTTTATTTACATCAAATCATACTTAAAAGTCTTATGTTCATAATTTAGATCTTACGTAATCATTATACCTACCTATTTTCATACCATTTGCGATGTATGGAAGGGAAACCATGTTGCGGTGACCCTAAAGATTGGGAAAAGGACGAGACGATGATGAGGTCGACCCAAAAAGGTTGAGTCAACAAAATTATGTAAATTAAACTACATAAAGCCGTATCTATTCAAAGTAAGCTTCTACACTATCAAGTAAACCTTGGTCTAATTCACTCTTATAAAATCTACGAAAAGCCTGCAAACGGTAACAGTTGTAGCTTTAAAAACGTGAAATAACCTATTAAAATATAATAGGCAGTAAGTGTAGGCCGCAGTGGCCTAGTCTAGGCCTGTAACGTTTTACTTATTCATATCGACCGTGTTCATACCCCTATGAACGTGAGTTGTGTGCGAATCATGAAATATACGACATGTTTTGGTACTGTTATCCAATTCCCCTTTCAGTTGATATTTGTAGTAACAAATATTTTATTTGAAAAATATGTATTAAATACGATAAGACTTATTGTTTGCCGATGGTGTAAGTAGATTTATATGTAAATGAAGATATGTATGCATAATGCATATTGTGATGTTTTGTGAATCAAAAGTACGAGGCCAATTTTAATTTGTTAACTATCTCTCTCAATATTTTACTTTAATAAATATTTTGCTTTGACTATGTGTGAGGTGCCTCACTGTACTCTTCACATAACGAGTATGTCGCATCTCAGCTGCAAAAAATCGATAGATTGGATCTAAAGTCAATTAACATAACAGTTAAAATTCTGTAGCGTTACTTCTAAACCTGAGAAGGTTTCTTTATTCCAGTAAGATTACGATAGTTATAAACTTATATTTAAATCAGAAGAGTAAACATTAAAAAGTAAATCCAATGGATTTTAAAATTGTAATAGCTCATCAAATAACTTCCAAGGCGTAAGTTACAAAAATAAAACGTTAACAAAACATTCGATGTTTGTGCTCAATATTCAAAAACCGGCGTTTTGAATGTAAAATAGCAGGTGTTACAGTATCCGCGACACTCGCAACTCGAAAAGTAAAATGTTTATGAATGTAAGAAGAAAGTTTGTTGGGTGGCAAAACTTTTAACGCTTCGCGTGGAGCTGGGATTACACGGGAACTGCGTTAGGTCAACCTCTCATTCACCGTCCGATAATGGAATAAAATTGTGAACTTTCTCATCGCCTTAATAGGGAATACGAATAATCTCTGAGTCAATAAACTTTGACCTTACATAACAAAGCTTATTATGATCGCTTAAAATTCATGACTAAAATTGTTGTATAGTGCATGTGCTGGGTACCTATTGATATTCGATGTGTCAATATACGTTAATGGAAAAGTACTAACAATTTATTCAAAGACATTTATGTTAAGTGCGGATGCAACATTGATACATAATATTTATAATCAACATCATGATTTAATACTTCTAATAATACAGTGGTACTCTTCTAAGATATATAATTTGTACATTGGCATCCATAGATACTTCCGTGCCACCGTTAAGTGTACTTCTGTTTAAAACTACGCTATTAACCGTCAAAGCGTGTAATTTTCTCCCAAAAATTACCTATATAGAAATAGTCCGTGGGTTGTAAGTGCCGGAGGCGACGTCTCATATATTAGACTATTTCCTACGGTTATAACTATCCGAAATAAGAATAAAGGCATTGACTAGTTCTCAATTAATCGTAATAATTGGTAGTGAACATAGCTATGTATTGGGATATACGTACCTATTTATTTTAACCACACCTGGTGCTTATTGCCGCCGGGGCATGTTCAGACCGCTTGTATTCACAACCGCCATTCTTCTGGTAAATAATGAATGAATATGTTCGCTTCGTGCAATAAACTTTAATACTTTAGTAACAGTCTGCATATATGGAGCGTTTTAACTTGTTATGAGCCAACTTTAAAAGGTTGATTGTAGGTTAATTAGAAATAAATAAAAAACTTGTCAGTAGGCCGGTATTTTGGAGAGTTGTGTGTATTGTGAAATATTGCATAAGGAATTTAATTGAAATTTCTAATCAATCAGTAGATTCTACATGCTGTCTAATTTATATCTGCACTAGCAGCTTTATTACATTAAAAGTGATATACGAGTAGATTAGGTATACTTACTGCATTTTTACAATTTTAAGTAAAGCACAAATTACCCTTTATATTAAGTTTTACATAGATTAATTACCTACTTGAACAGATAAAATATATTGTATTTAATACCTCTGCCGTACATTCTCATTATTTATAGTTATAGGTTGTATAATGTTATTTCTTAAGTTATAAATTTTATGAACCACTTGTTGTACTTTCGAATCAAACATTACTTCATATTGGACAGTAAACGAACCCAATTAAAGCACAATTTATACCTAGTTTGTCTTCAATTCCCGAATAAACTACCAATAAACAATCTATAGAGACGAACGAAATTGAACGCGATTGATGGCTACCACTATCAAAACCTTTGAGCGTACAAATAAAACATCGTCTTCAGGGCGGTCGGATCAATTTTCTGTTTACAACCAACTACCATCAAAGAAAACCGTTCGGTATACTAATTAACGGTAATAGTACACTTATAAACCACCTTAGTTAGTTTATAACTTGAAACCAACTTTTTATATGCAAGTATTAAAGTTAATTAGGACGAAATGAAGGTTCCTTTTAGTGTTTAATTTAGATTTTTTGTTATATATTGATAGTATAGTCCGTTCGGTATTTATAGCGGCCGTAATAAAAATGAAAAGCACTTCGCTGCTGTTGGCATATTATGGTTATAAAAAGAGGCACTAGTTATGCATAATGGGAGCTATTTGTCCACTTTTGCTGTAAGTAATGCATGATGAACGTAATTTCAACTAGGTCATGTTACAAAGTAGTTATTATGCTGACATACTTTCATGCAAACGCGTAATCTCGTCTCCTTAGTCAAGTGCAGACATGTTATTATTAAGTTAATTTCCATCCTCGACTATCTGAGAAATGGTTAAAAGAGTCGTGTCATCCTCGACAAGTTAGCATTAGTTGACACATAGTCAACTAATGGGAGTTTTCTGTTCCTTTTGCCATTATTATGTACTCACGTAGGACTGTGAACATGTTCTCGGCCGTGACAAAAATAATGTACGCCATGTAAAGGAAAACGCTGACAAAAATAATACATTAGAACTAGTATTGCATTATATGTACCTATAGGTACATAATGTAATGCTTGTACATGCAAAAATAATGCTACAAATGAGCTTAAAAAGGACACTAAATTTAGGGTTGTGTATGTGCTGGATAGGTTTCTTATCTATTAATATAGATATTAAAATATATATATATTCTTAAAATTTCGCGTCATTAGAGAATCATATCAATGCACAACAGCATTTTGACAAACATTTATAAACATATTATTATTATTATTATTATTATTATTTAGGTATGATTCTTTTGATTTCTTGCTTGATTACGGGTAACATTTTTACTTCAACAATCGGTCAACAATTTAAAGCTAGTTCATCAATACATCTTACGCTTAATATCGCAGCCACAAATAAGTAGTTATCATGTCCTAATTGAAATACGTTTAGGGGTATTAAGCCGAACATTATTGATTCGGTTCGGCGTTCTATTTGAGATAAAATTTTATGATAGGTACCTAACATGTTTATTAAACATTTATACCTATCACATTTCGTCACTTACAAATAGCAAGTTTATAAAATTCTATTTTCCAATAATAATTAGTAACGTAGTACCTCTATAAACACTGCCTCAGTGGCTTAGTGGTATCATATACAAACTATCAGGCTAAAGTCTCGGATCGACCGATTGAGTTTTTCTGTCGAGAAATTTTAAGCATTAGCTAGAGTCTCGAATTATGGAAACAGGCCTTATTGCGTGGAACCCAATATAGCTGGCGAAACGTAGATTTTATAGGTACACCTCTGTCTATTTTTTTAGAAAAAAAAGGTGAACGAGTACTCGTTAAACAACTTTTATTATTTCTGTTTAGCTACTGAATAAATGTCTAAATATTAAACAGCGAGATAAAGTACTTTTACCTATTAGGCTATCGTTGATTGAGTTTTAAAAACGTTTGAATATTTAATATTCCTAAAGCAGTCGCTAACAGAAACTTTTAGTTTCCAATTTGTAATGACTAGTAATGAGTAAGCAACTTTATCGATAACAAACTTTGGCAATGTGTTGAAACGCAACACACGTCTAAACGCACTTAATTTTCTAGCTGAGTGTACTAATTGAGTTTACCAAACTAGTTTTAACCATTATGCTATATTATTTTTAGTCATGTGAAATTCAACACCTATTTTATATTATTTGTAAAGATTATTTGATAACCAACAGCGGTAAACAAGACGATGCTCCTGGAGGCCTCTCAGAGACTCTCAGAGACTTTTTTGAAGAAGGACATGTCATGCACTCGGGAAACATTACAACAGTTCACACAGCTTATAAGTATATAAGATTTATTATGTAATAAAATCGACTGTGAGAGCACAGTTCTAGCCTGATAGCCTGGCATATTGTAGCCTCCGTTAGAGTGGAAGTCACCACATGGATCAGTGTAACTGAAGGTACCAGAGCTTAAATCACTTTTACGCATCTATTTTTCATAATCAATAATAGTAACAAAATAACTACACTATTAAATACTTGTACTTCAAACAGATAGGAACCTAATAAAAAGCTCATCAAGAGCCAATTATTTGTAATACCTGATCACCATAGGGTTGATACTTAATTACCAAAAATATTACCTTTATTAATCATACCGTCCCCACAATATATCTTAAAAAATAATTTTATTGTATGTATTATTTACAATAAAATTTAAGTATTAAATAAAATTAAATTTAAAAGATTTGACATTATATAAGTACTAGACTAATCTTATAAGTAATCTTCTAATTTTATTAAAATTTTATTGTGACAGTTTCTATTCTAAATAAATATAGCATAAAAGTAAATGCGAAATGTATAAAAACGTTATTCAAAGATATTTTTGAAAGAAGTCCTTTGGTTTCATAAAAACCATTCGAATGAAAACTCATACCATTACGTCTAATTCTATTGAAACGTTTATGAACAAGGCTGAACAAAATCACTAGGAGCCTGCCATAGAACAGGATAAAAAGTTAAATTCAAATTTGGATTTAGAATAATCCAATCTTTATTACCAGTATTACCAGTGCACAAATAGTTTTTCCTATTTACCCATAATTTTATACGGCGGAATATTTTATTGTAGGTTTAGGGGAGGTTGTATGGCTAACATAAAAACTACTTGAAGCAATAACAAACCGACTAGAGATATTCGTTTCCTACGATTTTTTGCTTCAGAAATGTCGAACGGCAGTTGTAAGTATACAAAATATACGTATATGTTGCCAGTTTATGCAGTATGGAGCTTAAACTTGTATGGATTTTAGATCGAAAACGGTTACTGCCTAAATATTTGAATAAAATTTGTGGTCTACTTTTAATTTTGTAAAATTAGGTGCTCGGTTTTTGAAGAGATTGCGTTACAAGTTTTAATTAACGTTTGTAATTGGGAGCTATGCTTGTTTTAAATTACTACTTTAGTTATTGTTTTCATGTTTGTTGACAGTTATAAAACAGTTATTTTATGTAAAATACCAATTTGTAGATAGGTAGTAAAATATAATGCTTATATTTTTTGCCTATAATGGTGTCAATTTTATAGGCATAATACTCTGGCTGAGAGAAGGCAAGATAGTCTTCTGCCTGGTAATCACCATTAGATATCATCATTAACCATAATAAGAGATTTATTACAGATTATGAGGGTTGCCATATTTTTATTTAACAATAGCTGACCCGGAGAACTTTGTACCGCCTAACAACATAGGTATTCAACAATTTTTCTTCCCTGAACTTCTATAAATATTTTAAGATAAAAATAAGCCAAATCGGTCCAGCTATTCTCGACAAACGAACAACAATTAATTTTTATATGCATAGGTCATAGGAAGGTAGGTCAAATCCTACTTTTATCAAATACAATGGTATCCGCATTATCTTTACCGACGGCGATTTAACACCAGTATTTTATTCGGAGGTACTATTTTGAATCTCTACAACCTAATCACTTGCCAATACTGAAGTCAGAACAGTAATCAGTTTTCTTTTGCTTCTGCCCGTAACGGTTGTCTTAAATATTAGTATAATACCTATTTGGGATTGATAACTTAACGTGTTCTCTGAAGCACGGAGAGTATTTAATGTGTTTAAAAAAACTGTTATTCATCTATGAACAAGATTTGTTTTCTAACAAAAACATTACGAACAAATACCTCCTAGCTACAATTCATGAAGGCTTTTATAACTACGAAATGATAACAAAAACATATTCAAGCAATGATATAGAAACCAGCTATAATGTCGCAATTAACTAAGCTTACACTCAAAGCAAAGCACACTTGAATATTTCTCCTCTCTAACGTTTAACAAGTCGAAATTCCTTGTGTGTACCTGTAAACGTTACTGACCGAGAAACTCGTATAATGCAAAAGACTCGCCATTAAATAAATAGTAGCCCACGCGCTCTCTTTGATAACGTAATATCGTCAAGCTAAATATGTAACGAGAATTTAAATAGCTACCGAATTAAAAATAAAAAGGTCTTACTCAACCCAGGCCACTTATAAATATTTAAAATACGAAAAGAAAACATTCTTTTAGTGGCAGTTTAGCTGAAATTTCGAATTGTTATTGAAAATTATTTTATTCATAGTAAATTTAACAATACTTTGAATAGATACCTAATTAGTTATAGGTACGGATATCGATGAAACTTAACTTAACTTACCAAAATATCAACAAAACGTAACTGAGAGAAATATTCAAGTTACAGTACTTCCACGGTTCAAACTTCAAATGTGGGTCTTATAAATTTATAATACTTATCAAGCACATTTATAATAACATTACTAAAACAGAATATACTGGAGAAATCAAACAGAAGAGAAAGGAATAATGATAAAACATAACAAATAGCGCACAAAGACTCCTCTTATCAAAACCAATAATTCATTATTATTTGATGTCTGGACTACTTAATACATACAATGTATCATTTGTATAGCTTGTTATCTCACTGAATATTAAACAACTTGTAATTAACTCGATAAATTATTGTATTATAAAACTAGGCTGTTTCTAAATAAACATTTTTTATTCATAACTAATGAAAGCAGCATCATTAGTTCCTTCTAAGCGGCGGTCATATCTTTCATACAACATTTCCGTGTTTACGAAAGTGTCATATTTATGTGACAGTCATAGCCTTTTTATTATCAGTAAATATTTTTTAATCAGATACTTAGTAGATATAATTATTATGCATAGTCTTAGTTTGTGTTGTGGGAAATGTCAAAAGCGTGTGAGTATTTTTTTTCTTACTACTTTCGTATGAGTTATTGATAACAGACTTCTACTTTTAAGCGTGTTGTTGTGAATAACAATAAACGTTTTTCCATTATTTTGCTAAGATTACAGAATCTATATATTGCATCCAAATCGTATAATAAACACAAAAAAATTATAACAAATTTAATAATGGATGAAAAAGCCAATAACTTCGTTTGCATGGTGTTAAAGAACTTAACACCTAATTATTTATAGTAAAAGTCACGATAACAGTACAACTAATTATAAAAAATATTAACTGACATTGTTGTGGATATTGTTAGTGCCGGCAACCTACTATTAGCGCCGTATCACTTAATTACAGCTTGCACTTACCAAGAAAGGCCTTTATACATTTACATTAAAAATTACTGTAATTACTTCACCTACCTTATATCCTAGAAATGTAAAAAATATTCAATAAATGTCCATTCACACCAAAGCTGCTGTTATTAAATAATCATACAGTCACTGAAAATCAGCAAAATATGTTGATAGTCCATAAGGTTGCACAGGGCACGATCAAATCCAGTTCGAGGCACACAACACACCAGAAATGCTCTATTAATTAATTTCAATTTATGTTAATTACGGAATCGGGTACGATGCGATAGCGAGAGAGGAAGACAGGGACGCGTGCGCTCAGTTCGCGCGCCAAGCGTGGACTGCCGGCTGGTGGATAGAAGCATTTCTAAATATACACCCCCCGACCGTTTCCCGCGCACCCTATGGGCGCAACGCGTGTACCATGCAATTTTCTATAAATTTTCGCATAAGCTCCGAAGCCGCGCTGTCAAAAGCTGTTTTTACTGGAGCTCGCCCCCAAACGCTTTGTGTGCACACGTTTTAATTGAATTAAGTGTAATGTGGGATTTTTAGAAGTAACTTCAGCACACGCTCACGTTATATCAACCTGTGCTGAATATAAATTGTCTTCCGAATCGCTAAACATTGAACATAATTTTATTTTAAATTAACCGTTTCGGAAAATCAGTTAACATTAAAGGCATTCTGAATGACAAATTACTTGCGTTAAGCTTTGAATTATGGTAATGATCGTTAATTTGGTACTGGTAAATTGCTACATTATTCGAGCTAATATCATGGCCGGGAGCGTAACGCAGTTTTTTTGTAGATTCGCCAGCAATTATTTTCAAATTCCCAACAGTCGTTACATAGAATTCATTCGTTGAACTTAGCCCACCAAGCGAATGAAAAATCGCCAAGTATCTTTGGCTCTTTATTTTAATTTTATAAGTTTGGTTGACTGTTTGCTTTTTGATAAAGGGTAATATGTAGTTACCGTAGCTAATGATCAATTGTATAACTTGGCGAAAAACAATGTTATGAGTACGCCAAAAACTTCAGCATTGCATATGAGTACGCCAAAAACTTCAACATTGCATATTCTCCTTCTCATACTCTTAATATAATAATATTTAAAACAAGACATCAAAATCACTAGTGAAAATATAACAACTGGCAGTATTACGATGATAGGCAATTGCTGTAAAGTTAGAACCTGCAAATATTTACCAGCACGTGTTTTCTTTTTTAATTTAGTGTTGATCCTTAGTCCTTTAAACGGGGTATGAAAGATACATTATGTAGCAATCAATCATCATATCACAATTGGAATGGTATTCGTCGCGCCTCAATTCGATGAACTAACTGTTTACCATCAGACAGAGTCAGACATTAGTACGATATATAAAAATAAATTAAATAATTATAACTTTACATTTTGGTACCAAAATATAAAATACGTAAACAAATAAAACTTTTTTGATAAAGAATAAGAGAGGAAGAACGCAAAAGAGATTTGTATCAACAACCTGCATAGGCCATTACCTACTGCCGAGTAAGTATAACGTAGCTATAAGAACTAGCTAGAGCTATATTCCTCCTGGCCAGTAGTAATCACTGTTCCTTAAAGTTCCAGTGTTTTATAAAGAAGGGCTGACTTACCAGTACAGTTACCTACTGTACACAGTACAGTAGGTTGGCCTGTTTTTTTTTTAATATAATAATTGCGCGGCAAAGAAAGGGGTTCCTAAGTTGAAGGCCAACAATGTCATGATTTTTGCCAAAATTTCTTGGTTAGAGAATCTGATCAAGGAGTCACAGAACTTTAGTTTGATGAAGGTGCCATACAGTTTATGAGATCATGTTGTGAAATCTCTCAGCAATAAACTTTTAATAATGTACCGTATACTCGTATTTGCCAGCAAGACTGCACCTGGTCACAAAGCAAGAATTACCCAAGCCTGGCTCAAAGCCAATGTCCGAGACTTTATAAAAGGTGACTGGACCTCGTCTGATCTGAACCAATTATCAATTTTAAAAGACACAGCCTGCTTAAAATGTCACGACACATTAAGTCTCTTGACAAATGAAGCAATGTGCAATAAATATACAAACTAGATTATAGTCCTATTTTTAGTTGACTACAATGTCTTTCAAGTCGTTTCATCTACCCAGACAAAAAAAAATATTTTACGCCTGATTACAACACAAAAACTTTGCCTCTAAATCAAAATACCGACTCTTACAAAATTTATGACATTGCCTTGAGACAAAGAAACTCTATATTGTTTTATATAAAATCACTTCGCCATAATAACTCGTTATAGTTAGACGAAAAAGCGATTTGATATCTTCACTTGTTGCTCTTTTGATCAGAGAAATAATCTTAGCATTACAATATTATTCTATTACAGCAAGATGGAGAGACGACCTGAAAATGGCGGTCAGAAAACGTTGGATGCAGGCTGATTCCAATCGGTCTTGTTGACGATCGATGGAGAAGGCTACGTCTGACGGCTGAGAGGATGAAAAGTCACACCTTGATTTAATCAAAAAAATAATATTAATTTTAGACAAAAAACAAAAACCGACTTCAAAACTATCTCGTCACAAAAACAAAAAAGCTTTGTTTTACATCTCATTACTCCCTATAAACGTTTTTACAAAATATAAAACTAAAACCAAACTAGAAAACCATTTTTTTTTTTTTTTTTTATTGCCTGTAGTGGCAGACGAGCCAACAGCCCACCCGATGGTAAGTGGAAACTGTCGCTCATAGACTTCTGCAATGCCAGGGGCTCTGCGAAGCCGCTGCCTACCGTGATATTAATGCTCTCTTTAAACCTCGTTTGAAGAAGGACATGTCATAGCGCTCGGGAAACACCGCAGCTGGTAGTCCGTTCCAGAGCCATTTCTTATAAAAAAAAATATAGGCCAATTTCAAAATCGTTATCATTCAAACAAAAATAAAATTCCAAATCGGTTTACAAATGACCAAATTTTGCAGTAACACACATGCAAAAAAATACGACCTGCATTGAGAACCTTCACCTTTTTCAAATCGGTTAAACACATAATATATTGAGTAATTATTTTCTAATAAATTTCCGATACAAGGCTCTTCAATGTTCGCAATCGCATAATAAAATTTTGTTACTATGAATTCGTGAACATTTTCCATACGGCTGTTACATAAATATTTAATACAAAATATTTTTTAATTTTGTTTGTCCTAAAATCATAATATATTCAATGTTCTCTGATAGATTTTTAACATCAATATCACCTGCAATGCTTATTGCTTTTGTGATGTTTTTTATATCGATTATATTGGTCGGGAAGTCATAAAATACGCGCAAACGACGGTGTCCCGTGATCAAAACTGTTTTATACGAGGCCATTTAATTAAAAAGACATAAAATTTACACGTATGGAGATGGGTATGTAGAAAATGTCTCTATTAATAAATTGTGTTTGGCACTTCAGTTTTTGCATAAATATGTTGTTTTAATGAACATTGTAAATGATTTGTAAAATTTGATACTTCCTATTAATAATTATTGTAAATACGAAAGTTTGTGTGTGTGTGTGTGTATGTGTGTTTGTTACCACTCAGTGCCTAAACGGCTGAACCGATTTCAATGAAAATTGGTATGCAGATAGATTAGGGAATGAGACGAACTTTCATTAATGTCTCTAAAAGAGCATATATTATAAGAAACGAGTAAGGTCGCCTCACTAAGAACAAAATACTAAGGACAAGGCACGTAGTTGACAGAGCTGATGGCGATATAGGCAAAATGGCAGGATAGCGACTACGAACCGGCAGATGCAGTGTGACCAGACTTCTTAGATAGTGGACGACGGCATAACGATGAATAAGTGTGGCACAGGAATTGTTGAAGTAGAGTAATTTGTGAAATGCAAAAGTTCTATGTGTCTAGAAGTAGACGACTTTTGGCTAAAATTATGCAAATATATAGATCCTCCTTTATTCTTACTTTATATTATATCACAAAATAGTAAACATGAGTTATAGTTTTATATTTTCTGACAATTTACAAAAATGTTCACGTGAAATTGTGCTTAATTTTGAGAATCGATGGATTTCAAGCAAAAATCCTATGGATATATCTTCACCTCTCGTTACCTTGGAAGTCACATTAAATCCAGGTTTCGTCTGCAATACAAATACACAAAATCTAAACCTAAACTAATATTATGAAGAGAAAAGTTTTTGTGTGTTTGTTTGTTTGTTCCGATTTAACTCAAGATATACGTAACTGATTTAAAAAAAATCTTTCATCTTTAGAAAGCTACAAATAGGACGGGTAACATAGGCTATTTTTTATTATGTTTAACATTTTTTTCATACATTTTCAATATTTCAATATTATAAGCGCCTTTTTAAATCTGAATGATGCAATATGACACTATTGCAATGATTTTTCCGTAGGCGTTTGTTGTGAGAACGAATGAAATTTTTGATAACAATAGTTATCAAAAATTTATAATAATTGATCATTTTTGATGGAATTCTTAAGGGCGGACGACTAGAACCTAATCAACACGTAAGATACAAAGTCGTCAAGAATTTGAATAATGTTTATCTATAGAACATCGCCGTTCTAACAATTGAATTGTGAAGACATACGCTTTATGTAAAATACTGACGCCTAGTTGCAACTAGTTACACTGGGAGGCTATACAATTGTTCAATGGTGCAGTGTTTAATGATGATACTTAGACTATCTGTCAGTCTAACATTTACTCGTAATGGTATTTAGAATAATGAACCTAGCTCGTAGTAGTACCATAGATCACATACGCACGCTGCGGCAGGTTATACATAAGTCCACAGAGTATAACTGGCACCTATGCTTAGCGTTTGTGGACTATGAGAAAGCCTTTGATTCGATCGAGACCTAGGCCGTGCTGCAGTCTCTCCAACAGTGCCATATTGACTATCGATATATCGAAGTGCTGAAGTGTTTGTATGAGAACGCCACCATGTCAGTACGAATTAATGGTCAGAGCTCAAGGCATATCCAGTTGCAGCGAGGAGTACGACAGGGAAATGTTATATCTCCGAAACTATTCACCGCTGCACTGGAGGACCTGATCAAGCTTCTGAACTGGAATGGACTTGGCATCAACATAAACGGCGAGTACATCACTCACCTTCGATTCGAGGACGATATCGTGGTCATGGCTGAGACCGTGGAGGACCTCAGTGCAATGCTCGATGACCTGCACATGGAAAAGACTAAAGTCATGACCAATGTCCATGTTACACCCACTCCTATTACGGTCGGAGGCTCGATGCTCGAATTCGTTGACAAGTACATATACCTGGGACAAACAGTCCGATTAGGTAAGTCCCATTTCGAGAAAGAGGTCACTCGTTGAATCCAACTCGGCTAGGCAGCGTTAAGGTAAGCTACAACATATCTTCTCGTCCGCACTACCGCAGTGTCTCAAGACCAAGGTCTTTGACCAGTGAGTGTTGCCAGTGATGACATACGGAGCAGAGACGTGGTCGCTAACTATGGGTCTTATCCGAAGGCTCAAAGTCGCTCAGAGGGCTATGGAGCGGGCTATGTTAGGCGTCTCCCTGCGAGATCGTTTGAGAAACGAAGAAATCCGCAGGTGAACCTAAGTAATGCGGACAAAGCCGTAGGGCGCAGCTAGTAAGATATAAGCACGCACTAAACTTCCTGTGCATTTTAAAATTTACTATAAGATCTTTGCTATGGCAGATGAATTTTTACCACTTTTTAACCAACTGTACATGTAAGTGTGTATGCAAACCTCTATGCACGTTTTAAACTCACACTTTTTTACCACTTTTTGATATAGTAATAATAATAATATTCGACCACATTCACACAGCTCCATCTAGCTTCAAAATAAGCAATTATATTTGCTTGTGTTATGGGTACTAAGCAACTGATAAACTACTTATATACATTAGTAGTAGACAATAAATAGATACAATACTGCTAAGGCTGTAACTTACACCCCTGTCTTCACAGGCAAACATAAACCCTATCTGTGTCACTTTACACGCAATAAAGTTAGCCAGCTAAGAGTTCTACCAAGAAAGTTAAGCTACAGTTAACATAGCATCACGGCTTTTTTCCCCGAAGGTGTCGCCAGTGGTATGTAACACCCACGTTTATCCAGATATGTTAAGTATCTTGTAACAAGAGACAAGCCGTTTTCTATTAAAGGGCACAATTTCAGTCTCCAGACTCTTGACTAGTACTGAGAATTTCTCGAGAGAAAATCATATTTCACTCTTGATCTGGGAAAATTGACCCGATACTTCTGAGTGACAATCCGTACGCAATATCAATAAAGAAATTTAGTATTATACTAAATTTTGCTGTTAACCGAATAATTAGCGATCTTAAGTTTAGTGTTTTAATACGAGTATATGTGATGTATACCAAATTACTTTTTTTGAACAACAGACAGCTAAAAACTCATGAAAAGTAAAAACATAAATGACTGACGTATGAACCTTTTATTTAATATTGCTATTATCTAATTCTGTTGAAACTCGAGGCGAAATTAAACTGTAATTTATTTTCTTTATTTACATAAAAATGAAATGAACCAACTTTTGCAATTACACCATCCGTGGGTAATTTTCAAATTTTCGCATTCTTAAACAAAAACAATGGATTGCACGATAAACGAAAAGTTAGATTGGAAACGAACTTGTTACAAGTTTGTTAAAGAATATTATTCAGTCTGTGACAATACTAGGAAACAGAAATACTTTTTCTACCTGCTATTACGATATTTAAAAAAATACTGAAAAAAAACTGTCTTATGCTTTTTTTATTGCCTCCACTGGCAGAGGAGCCAACAGCCTACTCGCCGAAGCTGCAGCCTACCGTGATACGAGTATATAAACTCTCTTATAACCTTGCTTGGAAAAGGATATGTCATAGTGCTTGGGAAACACCGCATCTGGTAGTTCGATCCAGAGCCTTCACGTACGTTGGAGAAATAAACGCTGGTAACGAACGTCCTCTTCCTTTTCTTTGTCCTACTTTATTCCTTACCCACCTGACAAATCAAATTCATGTACCCAGTACAGAATCTTTTTCGTATCTCGTTGTGCAATTTTAATGAAGTTCATGGAGGCCGTCCCTATTACATGTCAGTAACCATACAATGGCAACATAATATATACATAATAGTAATAATATGTACAGTACGTGTGACCAATATAGATACGCGCTCTATGACAGCTTACATTGAGTCTTCATTTTCTATTTTGAGTTAATACAACGGAGGCGAAAAATAGATTCAATAGATACTTTGACAGCCAATTTTTGTGCTAAATGGCTGATTCATTTTCCTTTTATCCAATTTCAATATGAAAATT
Organism: Parascotia fuliginaria; assembly: GCA_963082885.1. NCBI lineage: Eukaryota > Metazoa > Arthropoda > Insecta > Lepidoptera > Erebidae > Parascotia > Parascotia fuliginaria. The sequence continues at coordinate 16,073,379 of OY720172.1, forward strand.
ATCTTTTATCTGTAGCAATTTCTCATTCGTTTATACCTACGCAGCTTCATAAGATTTTTTTTTTAATTTTAAATTGTTCAATAATATTTTGTAATAAAGTGATCATGGACCTATGAATAATTAAGAAGAAGAAAGAAATTAAAGTTTATTTTATTGTTAAATAATAATGATTATAATGGTTATTATCAGAAACAGTAATTAAATTTCAACACATTAGTGTTGAATTGATTCTGATAAGTGCCTGAAGGAGTATAGGTTTTTGCAGCTTGTACAAATCTTTAACAAAAGTGAAGCTACGCCATCTGGGGAAGAGTGTCGTAGACATTATTTCGCTAGCTTTGTTTTGTTCCAAATAACCGACGAGAGTAGTTATGAGTATTGACGGTAGAGGGCATAGCATAGCAAATGTAAGGTTTTATGTAGTGTTTGTAGGTAGATTCTATTTGATATACAATTTATTATCATTGGAATTACATTGATAAACGTGTAAAATGAAGCAAGAGAGAGGCGAACTTTGAAACAAAAGACATCTATCTAAAGCTGATCTGCAGCCATTTTTATCGTATTTTGTCTGCTCTATTTTACCTAAATATATAATGTAGATTATTGGGTTAAATCCAAAGGCGTTTCGATAAACTAGAAACTTTGCCTAGAAATTTATAATATGTTCAGTTTAGAGCTTTTTTTTTCATTTTAGAATTATCAATGATCAAATCAAATCGAATCAAATCAAATCATTTATTTGGTATAAATTGTACAAATATATAAAAATTCTTAAATTAAATGTAGGTAACAAAATAGGATGCCTGTACTAGGATAAACCTGTGCCACAGGCGTTAAAGGCACTAACATAATATTATTAGAAACTATGATAAAAACATTTAACAATACTTGTACAAATAATACATGTTTGTAGATAAATAAAGCATGTCGTATTATTAAGACTCACGTAAATTATTTAATAACTGTCAGCAATTCTTCGGTTTTTTTCATAATTCAAAGTTTGCAAATATTGATAGACTCGTACTTTAGATCTAGCGTAATTTAGGTCATATATTGAAGTTTGTTTGTTTATTTTATTATATAAAAAAGGACCTGAAAATACGAAAAATCTATTGGTAAAAACAAACCTTGATTCAGATGTTGAAGCACAGACAATATCTTTCCGTCTCTTAGTGTTAGTGAGGTTGCTATTATACGAAAGCGTTGCATGCTGTTTTAGTACAGTATACATTACAAAAAGTTGACGAACTGTTAGCACATTACAAAATTCATACAAGAGGGATGTAGGAAAACGGAAAGGTCGATGAGTTGATACTTTTTAAAGGGCTCTTTGCGCTTGCTCTATAGTAAGCATGACTGTTTTTCCAGTGCCGTCCCAAGACGTAATACAGTACTGAATTATAGACTGACACAATGCCTTGTAGATTTGTAAGATTAATTTCTGATCTGCGATAGTACGCAGTTTTTTGAAAACAAATAATAGTTTACGTAGTCTAGCTGTTAAAGCTGTTACATGTTGTGTAAAGGACAAGGTGTGTGACAATGATGTTAAACTATGAAGCGGCCAATCTGATGGCAAATGGTAGCCACCAGTCAAGATTCTTAAAAGAGCTAGGAGTACAAACAACTATGTCCATAGTACATCTCCACAAGTCGCTGCCACAAAGAAAGGAACTAATATGCTGGCAATCGTAGACACAATCCACAAGTAATACATTACTGAGACGCGTTGGAAACCGCCAGCAGGACACAACACAACCAAGGCAGCATGGCTTTAGCCTTATAGAAGTAAGCGCGCAGCCAGGCTCCTTCAATTTATTCTTTTACATTGATCAGTGAATGACAATCAACTAGGTATGATTGTCGCACAGCTGGAAAATATAGTGTTATCAAATTTCGTTTAAAACTCAAAAGTAGAAGATTTCAAGGTCACTGTATATTATCAAAAGATAATTATCAATAATGCGACATTGACCGATAATTCAAATAAACTATATTATAACTATCAAAGGCATCCAAACAATCGAGGCTAAACGTTTAATGGGCAGGATGTATGTGTATGGATCGCAATATTTTTAAGGAGATACAGAGGGTCTAGACAAGTGGTTTCTATTCTATTCATAGAATAGATTAAAAAATATATGGGATTGACAATTGACATAAGCTAACGCCAACATTGTCGTTAGCTTGTCGATTCTAGGTCCTCAGGTAAGCTGGATAGATCATGTCAGTGTGACTGTTACTCATCATTTAAAACTCAAATTTGTATAATCTATAGAAACCTGACAAGTATACTGTTGAATAAGAGAAAGTGCTTTTCGATCACTCTTTACCAGTGTCATGCAACGTTTTTGGACGAAGAACTGTTTTATTATCAGACTAGAGACGCCCACTGCTTGCTTATTGAAGTGACTATATATTATAGAACGAAGATCACACAGCTTGTTATTTATATTCATAGAAAATATTTCAACGGCAACAAAAAAGGGCATCTGTTACAATTGGCCCCAAATTAGCATACAACAATATTTGATGAATGTCCAAACTAAGTACATGTAACTACACAAGGGGCGTCTATAACGAAGTAAACGAACTTCACAACCAATTAGAGGCAGCTGTATAAGGTGTAAATCGTAAGCTTTTCTCACGGGTGTACAACACATTTATTATACCATTCGTTTTCTATTTCAGTTCCCCTTTTCTTTTTTGCAGTTTTTGTTTTAGGCATGTCACATATATTTGTTGATTAGTGCTTGACATATTATTATTAATAAATGAATAAAATGAAATGTAATGCTGCACTGTAACTTATTGACACTTTAATAAATTCATATTTTTTCCTCTTTTATGGTCTTTTCATCATTATATTATTAGAGACTGCTGAAATAGACGTCAAATTCAAAGTCGTTCATTAGTGTTAATTCATTTGGGTTAAATGAAATAACACTAATGAACGTTAATTTTTTTATTAATTAGCTAACATAAACAAAATGTTAGCTAATTAAGCTACAGCCAGTTCGCTGACGAGATAGAGCCATGAGAAGAACTGGCAAGAAACTTAGGCCACTCTGTTAATCGCCAGATTGTTACAATTTTAAGTAGCATGCAAAGTGACGCAGGCAATACAGATCTCCTAAACATCACCACTTTTGTCGGCCTATAGTTAGCGACCAGGTTTTATTGCAATATACCATCACTAGCAACACACAATAGTCAATAAAACGTTGAATTTGGGACGTTAATAGAGATATCAAGATTTGTTCTATATTTTCTAACTGGATTATTTTATTATACTAAACCGGTGGTGATTTAGAGAATTATCCAGGAACTTAACTTGTTAATTTCAATTTCAGGAGATTATATTTTAGACGAAACCTTATTACTTATTGTATCTAAATATATAAAAAAGTACTTAATACAGTAAAATCCAATAGATAGGTACTACGAAAGTAAAGCTTTCGTGTCACGGTGATAGGTACCTACCTATAAGATCAAGAGTCCCTAAGCTGTTTGTTTGAATTAAATAATAATATTTGTTTATGGAACTGTTTTCTTATTTTTATTAATATTGAATTAAATCCAGCTCTACATAACAACACATTTATCAATCGTGCAATTTTTCTTTCAAAATAATAGGTACTTATCGTATTAACTAGGTATTTACTAATCTGTTAACCGGAAACGGCACTACGACAAACAGATCATAAACGTATTTCATACATAGTTCTTATATCATGACATTAGTAAATGATAAATACTTTTCAGAAATAAAGTAAATTAAAAATAAAAGACAAATGTTATCTTAATATTGATTAAAATTGTCTTTCTAAGACTTGATAGTAATAAGCCTTTAAACAGATAATAGGCACCAACAAAACTACAATTATTCTGAAATAGCGACCCTCCACGGCTTTGCCTTTTTTATACATGTCGCCATGATAGTCAAGCAGCAAAAGCTTTTTATTAATTTTAGAATTATTTTAGTGAATAGATAAATAATAATAATCTCCTGATACAATAACTAACTTTAAGAAATTCATTGCAATAGAATTCGTATTTAGTTATCTTTTAAACATTGTATAAACGAACGTTGAATCTTCATGACCAAATAGAGATTCAACGTTATAAGCTTTTAAAGATATTAATCCGACTTTTATACGTTGAAGAAAAAGAGTGACAATAGTTTAAAGTGCACAAGTCGCAATAGCTTGAAGTGGCTAAATAAAATTAATCATAAATGAATAACATAGACACTAACCGTACCTCTCTTTTTAACGAAAATGGCCGACTTTTTCGCACATCTCAACTAATTATTGTAAACTTTACGCAGCAGTCAGTTGTTTCTTAGTTTTCAAGAAAGCAAAAAGTGTGCAATGGTTCAAATCATCTTTAAATTGGAGAATGGTGATGTAATACTGTCCTTTAATACGACTATTTATATTTTTATAACTCTTAATCTATATATTAGTTTGAAACTAGTCTAACTACACGAAAATCTCTATTAGAGTAGACATGAAAAACTTTTATTTCTTTTAATTAAATTTATTAAATTAGGTCGCCTTGTTTTTTGAAAATAAAAGTAAAAGAAATGAAAGTTCTACTCATAACATAGGAGTAGTTTTTCAGTAATACTCTTAAACAATTGAAGTTTTTTCTCAAAATTTAACTAACAAGTTACAATCAGTATCAATGAAATATATCAAACAGTTCTTAATTTTATTCATCATCTGATTGAATCACGCATATCACTTTTAATACGATAATCACAATCAAATCTTTATATCTGTGTTCGTGAAGTGGCGTTTATCAATTAATCATAACTTACTGATTAGTACTCAGTTGTCAACGTTCAAATAATAACGTGTGTTGTGTTATATTTGTTTTGTTATTTTGTGATGACTGTGTTATTTTATCAAATATGGTGATGGTGAGTGATTTTAATGACTGCATTTTTCACAAGTGACTTTGTCTGTTCTATCACATAATATACTGTTTTTACAGGAGAGCTAAGTCATTAAAAGTTTAAATTTTTATTGTGCTATGATGTCAATAGAGATTATGAATATAATTTGATTAATGTGTTTTTGATTCTTATTCAGACTTTCATAGCTTGGTGATATTACCTACCTATTGTTTAGTAAATAGTAATAATTTGTATTGGATAGGCTTTAACGTTGTTATTATTGTTTACAATTAATACTTAAAACGGATAATGCGATTAATCATTTTTTTTTGAAAAATGAAATGAAAAATTATATTTCAAACAGTGAGAAACCTAAGATTTTTTTCAAAAATATCAATAGCAGACGACTCGTCTAAGAATATAATAGCTTATATCACTTATTTAAAACATAAATTGTAAATGTAGAGTTAAAACTAATTACTTAATTACCTTTAACAAAATGTAATATTTTATTTTAAACAATATTTGGAATAAAATTATTAGGTAATAGCAATAATTATTATTGCTATAATAAATTATTTTATTATTCAGAATATTGTTTAATATTATTTCACAAAGCTTACAAAAAAACAAAATTTGGCTTTTCGAAGTATGAGAAGAATAACACTAAAAGTTGCTAATCACAAACTATCTGCGTTTAATAAATTGTCAATATATTTAAAAACGGTAGGTACAAATTCCATTAGAAATTTCATAATAATTAAATTGATTTGTCAGTTTTTGACACGTGTGTACTGTAGCGTGTTATTTTCAATAACACGTTATCAATAAGAGGATATCTCTGGTAGTGCGTGATAGCGGAATCAGTTGATATTTATCTGGACTTACTGTTTTATTTCATTTCTATTATATTAAACCTATATCTGATAAGGCTGATTGAAATAAATGAAAGCTACTACCGTACTCAAACATATACAGCAAATATATAATGCCATTGTGTTTGACTAAACATGGCAAACTTAAGGTTGATGTGAAGATTTTATGTCTTTGGTTGACTATTACAGACAAAGGCGACAAAACGAGACAAACTTGATCATTACTCCTTCTCTACTTCATGTTGTAAACGTTTAAGAATATCTATACACTTCGAAATTTTTAATTTTAAAGTATTTTTCTCTTTATGAGAAATAATCTAAAAATATATTATTGAGATAGATCAGGCAAAAAGCAGTTGGAAAACGTTAAATTTAGTTCATAAAAACCAAACAAAATTTTAAAATTCAACACAAATGTTTCAGTTTTTTAATCTGTATTATAACACCATACTTAGTAGTGCTATTACGTCATACGGCTACGTAGAAGTGTCAACTTAATTTGTGTCATAATCGCCATGTAATTACCTCTTACTGTCAAATATCGCGACCAGCCTTTTTGTCAAAATGCATTTTTATGGCACTTAACAAATTTTGTGAATTAGCACTATAGAATCTAACTGAGACACTTTTTAAAAATGGTTGTATCCTATTGATTCCTTGAATGCCGGTCTTAAGATTTCCTTCTTTACGAGAATAATCTAAATTGATTCACTAATGTATATTGATTGCGTCACAAGACTCTAAATAGTCATTGTTTAATGAAGTGAATAAAGTTCTATGATGCATTAATAATATTACTTACCTACTTCAAAATGAAATAATTTATAGCGTATTCACTGTAGGTACTTATTACGTTTCACGGTCGGGTTACTGTTCCGTCCATTGCACCTAATTGAATTTTATTTTTAAACTATTACGTACCGATGATATAAATAACGACAGCTGATTAGATGGATAAAGGGTTATTTTTTTAATATTAGCCTACAAAAGTGACTCCACCCCGCCTGATGGTAAGCCTAAGCAGTCAGTTGAATCCAGAAGTGGTGGCCATCATACCAAAAGTCATCGTCTTAAACTGCAGATATGGTGGCCTCCATTATGGCGGTTGGGAATGGGGTAGGGGAAGGGAATGGGGGAAGTAAAGAAAGAGAAAAGAGGAGAAATTGGTCCTCCGGCGCTCTCATTCACCAAACGAAACGCAGTAGTACGGATAGTACTACTCTTACGTCGATCTTCTATGAGAGAGTAGTACCTACTTCCCCGGTTGATCCGGCTCATTAATTCTGAAACCAGCTTAAATCTACTACTATTTAAAAAAGTTTTATTCTATGTTTTATTTTGCATACAAATAATCATGTCTCGCGAAACGCTTGCGTCCGTTGTTTGCACTTACCTATTCTAAAGACTAGCTGGAAACCATGATATTCACGCCGTTCTTCTACCAGACTCCATAAAATTGCATGTATGATGTTGCCCAGCCGCAGAATTGCAGCATGATGTATCTTATGCATTGTGCACTGATATATTCCAACATGGACTATAATTATAAAAACGTTTTGACCTAGTTTTACGGTCAAACAATTATCGGTATAGTCCGGCGACATCTGAAATTGTGCCCAGTTAATGACAACTGGCGCGTTCTGTTACATGGAACCCGTCACAGCTCGCAAAGTGGGTGCCATCACCTATGCCTATCCCTTTGGTGAAAAAGGCGTGACAAAAAGAACATTGATTAAAACTTCAAATCTACAATTATAGGTATCCATATTCCAAAATTCAAAAGATTTAATCTAGGTATAGATTTTATTTTTCAATATTCTGACTGGACCGGGATCCATTTTCCATTTATACCGTGCATGGTCCGGCTAGAGCTGGTATGCCGTTACATATTTATCTCGGCGAATACTGATTTTATATTTCAGGATAAAATAACATATTGAAGTTTTCCGCTCAAAATACGTGGCTGTACAAAACGTGCATTTCGTTCACAAAATAAATCCATCCAAACTGTTTTAGATTTCTTTGTTCGTTTACCAAGCATGGAGATTATGGCAAACTCCTTCCATCGAAGAGGCTTGTGTCTAGTAGTGGACGTCTTCTGATAGTAGATATTATTTTCTATGATCTGAATTTTTACAGTTTGATATTTTTGGCTAAATAGATCGTAGATACATTTTCTATCAAGAAGAATCGCTCTCCTTCGAGTATAGCCACTTTGACTGGTCGTGATCTGCTCTTATCCATCGGTTGCCCGCCACCCGACATAGAACGAACTGATGAGAGAAACACGCATTGTGGCTAGAAGCCCACGATGCGTGATTCGGTTCGTAATTGCCTTTCAGAATACGTTTATGTCAATTTCTTTTATGATATTAAAATAATATCATTATAGAATTTGACATAAAAATAGTCCCAAACTCATTCAGAGATGTTAGTTTTCACGCGCAAACCGCATGCAGATTTTTCATTGATACATTATGATATACGTAAATAAAATCTAATTCATAATATTTTTGATCAATATCGTACGTTGTTTTAAAATATTTGTAAGATTTGGAACAATTTAAGTAGATAATTACATACGTGAACATTGTGATAATGTTTATTATTATGATAAACAACGTCTCAATCAGGTCATATTGTGTACGTAAGACTTAACCAATGAGAAAAGACGACAATCATCTAATAAAGGCCGATTTATCGAAAACAGATGGATGCAGACCGTAAGGACGCATTTCAGCTCAAATAATGCCAATGATAAACCAATTGAACTCTATGACATTTTGTTAAAAATATTTTCTATGACATGTTCTTTATCAAACAAAAGGTAAAGGTATAATTTACTTCACGGTAGGCAACAGTATCGCTGAGCTCAGGAAGTAGATGTTTATGAGCGACAGTAACTACTTACCACATTAGCTAATTTTCAACCTACAAACAAAAACCGACTTCAAAACTATACCTATATGTACAAACTTAAACAAAAACTGAAAGTAGAATTCCTTAATATAACCTGAACAAACCAAAACATCATATATGTATGTATTATTAAATATTTTGCTAAACCAATTCCTACCATCGAATTGACCTAACTCACAAAGAAAGAATCATTAAAATTCATTCATTATTTGCGAAGAAAACGCGAAACAAACATACAAAAATAAATACGACCCGAAAGTAGGTTAAAAAGAGAATTATTTAACCACGCAGTCTTTTCGCAGATCATTTAGTACTCAGTTGTTACTTAGGTACGAGCCTCTATCAAATCAAAATGTAAAAGAGTAGGCTTAGAATATTAAACTTTATGCTAACATACTTAAGGCTTTTATTATCAGATAGCTTTGACCTGGAAATGAACCAAGTGTCTACAGGTATACCTAGGTACCTGAGAGGTATACCTAGTACGACAACTAGATATGACAAAAAGAACTTTATTTCACAGCAGAACGAGAACTCGGTTACTCGGACCATGGGGTCGGTGGTACTACAGGTTGGTGCTTTAGAGCTTCTAGCGAGATACTCTATGAATTCTGCTAGAGCCACCAGCCTATTGTCGTCACTGCATGAGTTTAGAACACAAGAAGTCGAAATGGTCGGAGGCAAACAGTGGAATTGGAAATATTTAAGGGTGAGAGTATGATTTACTTTTTTTTTTTTTTTTTTTTTTCTCTTTATTTAAGGACTTTTGTTAAAAAACATGTCAGTCCTATAGTATCAAAAACATAACTATCTTCAAAATATAACTATAATTCTAATAAATATAAACATAATGATTTACTTATTACTAAATATATATTCAAAAATTTTGTATGAAATATTAACAGCGCTTCTAGATTTCACTCTGAGAACTAAATTGTCTTGATTGTCTTTCTGTCAGCAAATTGGCAGTTAAAATTATATTTGAAGATAGAATATTATTCCAACATATGAAAGGCAATGCGAATAGCTATACTCTTGGCATAATGTGTCACCAGACCAAGCAGGTCGTAAGCTTAATTGTAATAATTGTCTCTTTATTATTCTTTACTGAATTGTACATTTATCCAAATCTCTTTCGAAGCAAGAATTAAAGAAATTTGAAAATTATTAGAATTAGATATGTAACAGTGATATGAGGTACTTAATAATGTTGTGGAGTCACTAATAACGTGATATAACAATCCATGCCTATTACAAAAGAATTTGAATATTTCAATAGATTACGTTATCTCACTGAAAACAAATTAAAGTGCACGTGTGATTTGGTTAAGAAAATTAAAAATAATCTGTTTCCTATTGTTTCAGGATCAATTCGACCAGAAAGATTTAGAAGGGTTATATAGAAAATACGACGATAAATTAAGAGAGACTCTAATTTATATTTATTTATCATTGTTGGTATTATTTTCTACTGTTCACATAGTGCTAGTTGTTGCTACTACAATTAGTGAGGTAATTTTATGATTTCTAACCCTTTCATATTAAATATTTAAAAGAAAATGTAAGAGCAACTTTGGCATAGCTAGAATCAAAAATAGGCAAAATAATTCTTTGATTGAATTCTAAACCAATAATTTATTAAATATAATCTTTATCATTTATCTTTTGCACAACTATTTAACTTTTCCATTAGTTTATGTAACTACAAGCTGCGCCCTACGGCTTCGCACGCGTGTAAAATAAATTTTGTCAGCCTCGGGAACTAGACCGATTTCCGGGACAAAAAGTAGCCTGTGTCCGTCTTCGGCACCGATTTTGTCTACGTACCAATTTTCATTGAAGTCGATTCAGCCGTTTAGGCGCTGAGTAACAAACACACACACAAACTTTCGCATTTATAATATTTATTAGTAGAATTTAATCATAGGAAGATAGCAACCTTTTCATGCTACTGGGATCGCATAAATTCTCAGTGTACATTGTTTTCAACTAAATTCGGAATTTTTTGTTAGTTTTCAATAAAATTTAATCATATGATATCATGGAATTCTAATTTTCAGCAACTCCAGTCAGTTTCAACTTATCTAACAATGGGAATGTACATTTTAAGAATAGCAATACCTGTGATATGTCTATGGAAGCCGTTGTATTATTCACTCAGAGAAAAATGGTTCTGGATGCCAATACTCGTTAGTTTTATCATCATTTTGGATCTTGTCATCACAGGTATAATAAAAGTTATCTTTACAATACTTACGCATAACAGAAGTTGTTGTGATATTATTATTATGAAGTATTTACCATCGAACCAACTGATTCATGACCCATGATATTTCGCTTAAAACTGTCAAACTTGTAAGATCTATCGTGTTTAATGCACTTAGACCGTTTTTAATACTAACATAAGAACAGTGTACTCAGTAAAGTGTCAGTGTCTAATAAAATGATAACAAGCTCGTTGCCAAGGAAATCTGTCTTTAGGTGAATTTCGACCTACTTGCATTTAGATGAATTGGCAAAATGAGCTTAAGGTGGGTCATTGTTCACTTGGTTTTATAATACATAAAGTTCAAATTTGTTGTTTCTGCAACGTATATGTAATTTTTTCCTATATTTTTAATGATGAAAACATTTTCAATCTTATAACATAGTAGGCCTCTAATGCAACCTCTTCTGTTTCAGATGTAGTCATCAGCATTTACAGTTCCTTTGAAGGCATTGCCTTAAGGCCTGCATATGCAACAATGGCCTTACTCTCGACTTATATATTTCTTCCGATGAGGAACAACTTCTTGGCTATCGTTCTCGGCATCTTCGTCAGTACTGTTTACGTCTTGATCTACGCTTTTTTCACGTATGAACAAACACCACAGATTGGTGCCGTGGTAAGTGAATGAAAAGAATGAACTTTTATTTTATTTTGCACTTTCTTATTAATTTTATTATTTAACCACTTTTATAAGCATCCAATTAAATTCGAAATTATTTTAATGTTAATCTTCTTCTGCCTGCCTTGATATTATTATCTTTTCTTCTATTCTCTTCTATCAGCTTTATTTCATGCCATTCTTCACTAGTCTTCCCCTCCGTCTCCATCACTTTATACTAAATTCTTACTACTTTTTTACTTTTTGTTTTTTATTTAGTTTACTGCACGCATTTAAATACTAATTTTATTATAATATTCTAAATTTTCATAAGTTTCAGGTGTCGTCGGACATAATATATTTGGTTGGAGTAAATCTAATGGGTATTTATTTTAGACTGATGAATGAAATAGTGACGAGGCGCTCGTTCTTAGATCGAAGGGCCTGTGTTGAGAGTACTTTAAGACTGAAGTTTGTTAAGGAACAAGAGGTAAGGTTCTTTCTTAAAATGATAGTTAAAAGCTAGTATCACATTGACATCGACTCGTGAAGTCAAATCTGAGCAAATAAAAATGGTATTACATCACCACGCCACATCCCATTTAGGTTTTTTCCCTTCGCACGATAACACATCAATATAGTACAATCAACAGATATATCAACTACAATTAAAACAATATTAATAGTTCTGTTTAATTTTTATTTTAAACAAATAGGTAAACGATTGAAATTGTAATCGCTTTTTATCCGATTAGCACTGTTATCTGTATTGAATCAAATGTTTGCTGGTTTTGCACAAATTCGCTTATAATCAAAGAGTCAATTATAGGAATAGTGCATATAAATATTATACAATTTTATAATGGTTACGGCTGCAATCCCTTGTGACCTAATTATTAATTATTAAGTAAGAAAATCATATTTTCTAATGGATTTAGCCAATAAGGTATACAAGTTCAAAAGTTTATAATAGTTTGATTTGATACTTACACTTACCTAAGCAATCCTTCATTCAGGTCTAGACTAGTATGTGTTCTAATTCTTCGCGGTATTAGCACAATGTTCATTGTTCTCTTATAATGATTTGACAAAAAACTTAACATCACTACAGGAACACTTAACCACACACTAAAATATACATTATTTTTTTCCAGGAACGTCTTATGATGAGTATACTGCCCGAACACATTGTGTCGAAAGTACGCCACGATATCCGAAATATGTTTTTGGGTCTGGATGCACAGCCTATAAATCATAACGTAAAGTCGTTCAAGTAAGTTACCATTCTATGATTGCATATATAATAAATAATGAAAAAGTTTATATGCGTTTTGATCTTTCACTTTTAAATTATCTTATTCTTTACGTCTATAATATGTGGTTCCTGCCCTTTAAAAAGTTTTTAACACTGGTTGTAGTCGTTGGTACGATTCTACATAGGAATTTAAATTCAAAATTATTTTATATGACATATAAATAATCAAAACGGATATATTATATACTATTTTTATAAATGATCCATTTAATCCAACAGCTATTTATAAACAACGTTCAGGTATCAATAGCTGTTTGATTTTTCTTTTGATATCGTTGTTTATGTGACCATGGAAAAATGCGCGTTATTTTCAAACATGAGCAGTTAATATCAGCGACGCATACAGACTTATGTAGTTTTTGGTTTGCTCTAATGTGTTTTGGGAATTTTGATCTCAACATGGAGCTCCATAGTGACGATGGTCGATAACAATTAGAAGGAGAATCATCTTCAAACACGTCAGAATTAGTCTACAATAACAAAATGATACAAGATTCATTTACGTCAAAACCCGGTAGGTACCTACCACACACACGTACTCACTAAACAACAAATATCGCCATATGTTATTCTGAATCGGATTGTCTCTTACGACGAAAAATGTACACAGATAGCTCAATGTTTATAGCAATTGAAAATGTCCATTGCATTGGATAAATGCATGGGATGCCAATCAAACCGTAACCCAAGCGCAAATTGACTGAGAGTATATGGTGCACCTGTGGCGACGCAAATAACGTTGCTACAGGTTTTTTAACGCATTTATTTATGCATCTATACATACCGTAATTCATTCGAATGCGAGATGGATGTGAAACGCGACGGTTTAGCACCGAAATACTAAAAAATAAATATAAACCAACTGTAAAATTTGTAACCTTCACAAGGTATTATCATATCGGCCCGTTATAGCAATAGGTATATCCGTAAAAAATGTGCTTGTATTTTAGGTAATTCCTTAATAAAAATATATAAATTCTATGGCATTGAAGAAGGACTATTGGATATATTACAATAGGGAGAAAAACTATTTAATTAAACAAATGTTTCACTATTTAATTAACACTACTGATACCTAGGTGTTTTCACAGTAGATTACTTTGGTGAAGGTACATTTTTTGATTGGCTAAAAAGAATGTTCTTATTAACTATACAGGTTATATAAAATGATAAATATAATACAATAGAATGAATGATATAAATACATATGTTATGTAGTCATTTAAACGGTTTGTAATTTAATAGGCCACATATTTACTTTACCTACCACTTGTAATAAAAAATCATTAAAAATTAAATTTAATAATACTCAATTTGGCAGTGATAACTGTCACTGTAGGTACTGAGTTCACTTGTAAATAGAAATAGACATTACCTATTATTTTGTGATGCAAACAATATTAACTCAGGGTGATAAAGCAATTTTAATGCTTTTATCAACGTCGTGATGACCAATAATTGCAACAATTCTTGGCTCATATGCACGGGTTGAAGTCTTAAAATCTGAAAAGTACCAGTTCTAAGTTTACCTGAACTACTAAAATTTGATAAAGGAAAACCTGTTTTAAAAAATAAACACAAACGATCTTAGAGCCGAGTGGTATTAAGGATAGTCTGAGTCATTAGATAAGATATTGTCAAATCACACCGATATTTAGCTTCTCGTGTTTGTTGTAATGATAACAATAAATAGCGTAAAAAATGTTTTTCCAATATAACTTTGTTTGCGCTGCGCTGTGTAGTACTAACTGGATTATATTATACTAGCTTTCACCCGCGTCTTTGCTTACTGCTCTGCACCCATCGTCAGTAGCGTTATTTTACATAGCCTATACCTAACCTACCTCGAAAACTGGACTATAACACGCAAAAAGAATTTTTTAATCCGACTGGTAGTTCCAGAGATTAGCGCGTTCATCAAACAAACAAACAAACAAATTCTTCCGCTTTATATAATCGTTTAGATGAGATCTAATAGGTGCAGAAAATTTACTGCCATTTAGAATAAAATTATCCATTTTTCATATGGGTGTCGTAATCTAAATGCAAAACAATAACATTTTCTTGATCGAGTTTGGCTTTTGGAATGGTGTTCACCACTTCTGGATTCCATTGACTGCTTACCATCAGGCAGAGTAAAGTCACTTTGGTATGCAAGTATAAAAAAAATACTTTAAGGAAGTATATCCAGCAAAGACAGTCTCTCTGCGTTAACGATTTCTAAAGCAAAAAGCAATCATATAATTACGTTTACCTAGTCATTTAGAATACTGGAATAATAGTAGGTACCTTTAAGGCCGGTATTACATTATCATATTTAAATCATATAAATATGATTTCACATCTGTCAAATTCTACGATCATAGTTATATGATGACGTTCTTCATTTTTACATATTACACCTATTGATCATATAAACGTCATATACCACCAAGCCGTGAATTCCGTTGATATGGGTACTACGTTTACGCTTTAGTGTCACAGACTAGGTATATCCTTTTTGACAGTTAGCGTACAAGTAGGTTCATATCAACACACTAGTTGAGTCTATTTACATACAGACTGTGCTAGTGTGTTGAATATGATCCTACTTGTACGCTAGCTGTCAAAAAGGATCCTCTAACTATGATCATAGACGATTTGAATCACACGTAGTTATTACACCGTCATACGTTCTTCATATAAAAATGACTCTCACATCTATGATCTTATCTATGATAGTGTAATAGCGGTCTAATAAATTCAATAGCAACTTATATGCTAACTATTTATGTAAGACATTTTGAAATTAGAATTACCTATAATTAAATTAAAAGTTAACACTGTTCTGTATTTATTTTCAGCCAGTTATATGTCGAAGAACATGACAATGTGAGCATTCTATACGCCGATGTGGTGAACTACACGATGATATCAACCACATTGTCGCCTATGAGAATGGTGGAGCTACTCAATGAACTATTTGGAAGATTCGATGAAGCGTCAGAGGTACTATTCAAGTTTAGACCAAGAATACATATAAACGTATTTATTTATATATATACTCGTAGCTTTAGGTCCTAAAACTAATAAAAATAAAATTTGTTTACACATTAGGGCTTTGTCATAACCAATGCACTGTAGGTACTTACATCTAAGTAAATTTATAAAGTCTACCACGATTACAGTGATAATTATGCATTAAAATTTAACAAAACAATATATTATGCGTTATTTTCGCAAATCAATCTAGGTATTCATATATTAACAAATAAATTTATTTTATATAGGTATACACCTAGATATTGCAATTATTTTAAGAAATCCAAAACTAACTCACTTTTAAATTTCAGGAACACGATGTATTAAGAATAAAATTCTTAGGTGATTGCTATTACTGCGTGAGTGGCGTACCAAAGCCGTCTGACCAACACGCGAAGAATTGCGTCGATCTTGGTCTTGAAATGATCCATATTATTAAAGATGTGAGGTATATAAAAAAGTATCTTTTAAATATCTTGAAATTTTATTTTATACATCAAAATAACAAAGAATCACCTTAAATTAATGTCTTGTTCAAATAAATAAGTAACGCATTTTCTACATCTATTATTGCTTACATATGACACTGACTTAATTTTGTAATCTTCAGTGGTCGACATTTTAGTGTACCTATTCAAAATAATGTTTCGTAAAGTGCTGTAACACTACTTAAACGAAATTTTGTAAGGTACACCTACTAAAGAACGTCACATTTGCATGTAACTACGGCAATACGAGTACCTAATGCTCCTAAAATGCATAACATTGATGAACTTTCCCAAAATTAGTGTCATGTAACTACGTTCTTTTGATTATCGAAGCTGTTGAAACCTTTCGCATAAATTTACAGAGAAAAACGATCACTAAACATAGACATGAGAATAGGAGTTCATTCGGGTAAAATTCTAAGTGGACTAATCGGTATCAGAAAATGGCAGTACGACATTTGGTCTAAAGACGTCACGATCGCAAATAAAATGGAGTCTACGGGTAAAGCTGGGTAAGGAACAATAATAGACAGTATATACTTTAATTAATTTCAATTTAAAAAGTTAAATGATAAAGAAGACAAGAATAAAGCAAATACTAAGAATGTTGCAAATGCTAGTTGTAAAGAAGAATAAATAAAATTCTCATGCTAACAAAACTTATGAAAAATATATTATTTTTATATTTTTAGTTTATTTAACTAAGTATTTGAACATTGTATTTCAGAAAAGTGCACGTGACCAAGCAAACGTTAGAATTACTTCTAGATTACGCCAGAGAATACATCATAGAGCCAAATTTTGAATCTCAAAATGATCCGTTTATAATGAAAAACAAACTAGAAACGTATCTATTGTCGAGGCCATCAAGGGTAAAATATTTAATAATAATCGAATATAATTATATATTTACAAGTAACGATAATAATAAAAATACTGTTTTCAGCCGCTTGACTATAAACCTTTTCGTCGAGCTTCCGTTGGATTCAACAAAATAATAACAAAAAGTAGTGCCACTAGAGTAAGTGTGATTTCTTTTCTTGAACATCTTATCTTTGACCGTTAATATTTAGACTACACGGATTAAGATTAACAAGCTTAAATCTATGCATTCACATTATTCAGCACTTTGGCAAATATATATTTAATATATCTACAAACAAAACCTACGAACAATTTTAATAAAGACGTCTTCAACCAATAATTTGCTATATTATTCGTGTGTTTCTAGTAGCGATCGGAAAATAGAAATTCGAACAATTTTCGAAGGACAACAACATTTATGGATGAAAATTTAGTAGAATATCAACAGATGCTCAAAGCTGCAGACGCACAAATGGCTAAGGAAATTGAAGACATGACTAATGGCAAGTAAGTGGAAATTTGATTTCAAATTTAATTGAATATTAATTCAATGCTTTTTAGAAACGGTTCTGAACAAAGGGTGTTAAAGTCCCTAAAATATATTGTAGATATAACTTTAGGGAAATCAAAAAATTTGTTCTGACGAATATCGGAAAGTAATGAATTTAAAATTGATGTCAATTTACGGTCAATATTTGTTTCAGAGAACATTTTAAAAATGAATCTAAGCTGAACAGGTTCACTTTGATGTACAAAAACACCGCAATGGAGAAAACATTTCTGCTACTGCCAGATCCACTTTTCAAGTATTATATTACTTGCTGTCTTATAATCTTAGCTCTAATAATACTAATTAATGGACTGACTACAAATTGGTACGAAATTTTATTACTACACGGGACTTTATGAGATTGCATTGTCATCAATACAAATCCCGAAGAAAATTGACGAACATAAATTGGTTTTTAATGCTTTCTTTCAGGTTACACGATTTTCAATGGTACACCTGGATTATATTTGGGAGTCTTGTGCTGGCACTTATTTTTCTGCAGCCCTTTACTTGGTTTCAATTTCTTTGGACTAATTACAAAGGTTTCGAAGAGCCTAAAAATCCACGATTGCGCCAAATTTATGACATATCTGCACGAATTATAAGATCAGCTAAGATAAGGACCGCACTTTATGTACTTATTAGCATCGGACTTGCTGCTACATCTGTTGTCACAGTAGTTGGATGTACAGAAGTTGAAGTACCAGCTGCAGAAACTATTTTGTCGAACTGTGTCTCGTCGTGGGTAATCACATTTTTTATACCCTTTTTTTTTCTTTTAACTCGTATCAATTCTAACTATACATGTTTTTTCAGCATGTCACACAATGTTGGGGCTTAGCTTTGCTATTAAACTTTTTGTTCAGTAGAGTATTCTTCATCTTCAAGTGGGTCGTGGCCGCAGGCATGACTATCTTCTACTTATGGGTGGTCTGGGAAATCAAGACGTCGTTTTTCTTCACAGACACTACTTGGAATGTCGGTTTGGATCCCAGAATATCACACACTTTATCCGTAATCATTATAACGATCACTTTGTATTGGATCGATAGAACAACTGAATACAGGAATAGACTGGATCATTTATGGCAACTGCAACTGAGCGAAGAACAAAAAGAAGCAGAAACTATGTTGAAAGTTAATAATATGCTTTTGGAAAATATTCTGCCTGCACATGTAGGTTAGTAAGTAAAAGCTAATGAGACAGCATCTTTTGATAAAAATACTAACAAATTATAAATTTTCAGTTCAAGTATACCTAAATCTAAATAGATCTTTGGATGAGTTGTATTATGAAAAATACGATAATGTGGCAGTAATGTTTGCATCATTGACTGATTACAAACTGGGACTGGAAGGTGACGCTGATATGAATGATAAATTTCTGTTGAGTATATTGGATGAAATCATATCAGACTTTGATAGAGTAGGTATTCTATTCTTTGATTTTAAAAATACTTTTAAAATTCTAAATTAAATATAATAATAATATGACACTTTAATTTTGCAGCTGTTACTAGCTGGAACATCAGATCATAAAGTGGAAAAAATAAAAATGGCTGGTTGGACGTATATGGCTGCGTGTGGTTTGGATCCGAGCAGAAGAGAATCTTTGGACTCTATTTCAAACAACTTTTCCGTTACTCAAAATAGTCCGTACAATAGAGCTGTAGTGTTGACGATGGTTGAATTTGCAGCAGCTATGATGATGCAACTACAAGCCTTTAATCGAGGGTCATTTCAAAGTTTTGAGGGACTTAATCTTAGAATTGGTAAGAAACATTTGTATTTTTTCTAACAATTAAATATATTAATTAATACGTTGAACTTGATTATTTTTATTATTTTTGAAGGTATTTCACATGGAGAGGTGGCAGCTGGAGTAGTAGGATCTCAGAAACCACTTTACGATATTTGGGGGCATGCTGTAAACATGGCGTCTAGGATGGATTCAACTGGAGAAACCAGTAAAATACAGGTACTTAACTAATAAATTTCCTAAATGACTGGTAAAGCAAATTGCATGAAAATCAACTTTAATATATTGTTTCCTAAACAGGTAACTGAAAACACAGCGATCATTTTAGACGAATGTGATATCCTAACAACGTGTCGAGGTGAAACCTTCGTGAAAGGAGCAGGCTACATCAAAACATATTTCGTTCCACTTGATGAAAATTTTCACTTAATCAAGAAAGATAGGTGCATGGACTTTTACAGAACAGAAGACAGAGCTCGCTACTACGAAATGCGATCAAGTATCTACAGTAACCTTTCGAACGAAAGGGGATATAGCTTTAGTTCGTCTTATGACATAAGGAAGATATCGTTGGAAAGCGATGGCAACTATAGTAGTGTTACGGAGGCTGGGACCATAACACCTTCAGAATGGAAACAATCTGTGAGCAGTGAAGCTAGTGCCAGCGTCGCGTATGAACCTAGAACTGTGACTCCTATAGACAGTGTTAGTTTAACATCAGACGAATGGGACGTTAAAGAAGTTAAAGAAACTCGTTGCTGACAGTCAACTTATACAAATAGTAATATTAAGAATATTTAAAAATACCACCAACTAACACAGAAATGACCATTTATAATAGTCCGTATAGAAAGCCTAAACCCGAATCTGTATGTACATTCTTATATATTAGAAAATACTAAACAAACAACTGTTTAAATCTAGTTATAAATAACTTAGAATTTAAGTATAAAATAAATAATATATAAATATATTTATTTTTCTTCTTTATTTAAATTTACTTTCACTTTGTAATATTTTTGCCCGTTTCCTGTCATTTTTGAAAACTGCCATGTAGCATTTCTCTGTTACGTAATTTACAAACTACTCTTTATTGTCTAATTTGAATACACCTTCAAAGATATATGCATAACGACTAAAATATAATAGAAGCGATGAATCCTTACAAGTTACAGGGATCGTCAACATGTGACACATAATTCCTTTATCAATAGGTACCTAAATGTATTGCAGAAATAAATAATAAAGCAGTCTTTGTTGTACCTGTAGTACAACTAATATTATGTAAAAACACAATAGACAATAACAAAATTATGATATTTTCTGTCTATATTGTAACTCACAACACAATTATGTTTTGATTCTGCGATAGTATTTTATTAGAAGCACTGGAAACGAGGCAAAACACAACACTACCTACCTTCATGTTACCTTGGCTTCAGTCTTCTGTAGAATGAGGCTACACCTCCAGTCAGGCTGTTTCAAATCCAACGAGAACACTTTCGAGCGAGAGAAATCTCGCTGCGCTAGCTCTGTTATGGATTTCTATTGGATGGAAGGGATATACTTTCGAAATAAACAGACTAGATGATAGTATTAGTCACTTAAGGTTTAATGCGCTGAACTGCATAAGTAAGTCGTGCATAGATCCTAAAGTACTAGTTATAATTCAGATAACAATAATATTTTTCAACAGATTCTAGTCAATTTGTAAAATAGAAATATTAACATGTGAAGGTCTGGTTAATAACGCACTCATAATCTAAACCCAGCTAGCTACGAAACATTCAGTGGCAATTAAAATGCATAGCTTCAGACTTACTTACTTAGTTCAGACTACTTCAGACTGCAAAGCATTTTATTGTTGATAGAGATAAGTCAAGGCATGCTTTTATTGGTGATGCATGTCACCTTGAACGTAAACGTACTTAGATTAAGTGAAATCATAAAGCTTTACTTATTAAATGAGTACGTACTAAAGCTTTAAGTGCTTTGTGTCGATCCGGGCTGTTACAATGTTGATAACAGTCGTTGGGTCAAGCCGGATGCCTCTATAATAAATTATAGGCGACCTGAGCAAATCCTGACACTAGGTTGACTACTAACTACACAGTGCTCTGTGGGCGAGTAACCATAAAAATGATATTAGGTACTCGAGTTAAAACTGAAAGCATCACCTATTAAAGACAATAAAAATATATAAATGTAAAACAATCAAAATGTTATGCCCACCTGCAACAAAACAGTGCAGATTAAACAGTAAGGCTTCCTTCTAGAGCCGCAAGTTACTTAGCCGCTGCCCACCCCAGTGTCCACTCACGATTCTAATGGATACCTCGCAACTAAATTAAACATTCAGTGTAAAAAAAACCTTCAAATTTTCAGGTATACTTTATGTAAGTATAAATTTAAATTATTTTCTTTTGTATCCGTCTTCAATATACAAATAATCCATAAATTGTCATCGTCATTTTTTTTAACGGCGATTTTGGTTTTAAATGTTTCAGAATTTATTATTTAAGTGTAGGAAGTCAATCGCGCGTAGACATGCCTCATTCATTGCATTTGGCCTGTAGTAGTCTCACCATTTTTTAACTTCATTTGTTTTTCAGCAAAAAAACTTCATCAAAATGGCTGACGAGCCAGAATGTCAACTGCGCCGTCGACGAACATTAGCAAACCCCAACCTCCCCTTGCATCTCGACGTAGAATACTCGATAAACGAAGGCGACCCTAACTATGGAACACCTTCGCCAAGCTGTATAAAGCGCCTAGTGAAAACTAAGCAAAAATCTTCGTCCTCGTCACTTCTTGACTTCAAAAATAAGCAGCAGTCGTTTGATATACAAGTTTGTATTATTTGTATTTATTTTATGAATACCAACTCTGATGATCGTCAAAATAGCCACTGTCGTTAGCCTGCATCATGAAAGTAATGTCGGTGGAACTAGTGAGAATTACCCATCATTCCAATTGGCTGTGTAAAGACTATAGCCAAAGTGGACTGATAAGAAAATTATTTTTAAAACACTTCATAATTTCGGCAATTGTTTGTATAAACGAATAGATACTACAGTACAGATTAATTTAATAATATAATTTAATTATATTTGCAGGTGGAAGAATGTGAAGAAGAAGAAATAATAATAGAAAGTGAGGAAGAGATAGATGAGGGCGATGAGGCATCGTCAGAAAGCCGTCCCATTACGCCCACGCCTATACAAGACTTTGCTGCCAACACACTTCACACTGAAGGTAGGTAATCTTCTAAAAATGTCAAAGAACTTAATCGAAAATCCAACAATCTCTTGCAGTTCGTGTCCGTCTATTGAAACGAAAACCTGATTCTCGGTTAATTGATAAAATACGTAGCTACCTATTAAAAAAAATTACATTCACGAGCAAAGACTTGAAAGTTTTATTGTAATAACACTAAAAAGCACACGAAATTGAATGTGGTATATTTTGCTACTAGGGTTGATATTGCCCCCACGACACACCTATAGTGTCAAAGTCCAGCACTATTAATACTGTCAAATATTGAACCTACCGTAGTCATTGTAGGTACCTACTCAAGCCTCGCAACCCCGAATAACTGCATTCTACCCGACTAGCTGATTGGCCAGTCATTGTGACTACCCCTTTTGCTAGTCTGCCGAAACTTGTGCTATCAAACAAATCACAAATCTAACGTATAACAATGCGAAGGCTATTTAAATAAACGATAAAGTGAAACCTCGCGTAAATCTGCAAACATACTCGTAGCACCGAACCTTACAAGACATTTGTCACCTACTTAATAAGAATTTACGCCCAAGTTGTCTTAGCTTAGTTCAAACGAAGGTCATGTTCATATAATTTAATTTGAAAACAGCTACAAGGCTACCTTGTGTGATGGTTAGCCGTAATCCTATTATGCAACTATTCGTGAAAGAAAATGTGAGTCATTTAGAAAGAACTTAGCCGTCTATTATAAATCTTGAGATATTTTAATACCTAACAAAGAAATGATAAAAAGATTTAGTGTGGCTTTATTATTGAAAAAGAAATCTTTAAAAGATTCATGATTATAATCGGCAACTTAATATTTTTGAAGCTTCTCAATTCCATTAAGCCACAATACCCGCCTTATTAGGCAAGCCTCGTCATACTTTTAATCTGCTACAACGGCCACTTTTTATCATCGCACCTTCCGCCATCAACAGCTGAAAGTTCATGCTCACACTTAAGAACCTCTTATATCCCATACAGTGAAGTTTCAGAGAAACTTTCTCTTTCGTACGATAAGGTTGTGGGATGAGCTCTAAGTCGAGTTTTTCGCGAGAGACTAGAAGATGGAAGTTCTATAAGGATTAAAAGGTTTTTATTAGGTTCGTAAACGCGCAAGTGATCCTCCTGGTGTAGGAAGCGTCCATAGGCTACGGCGTATCCATAAGCTGTTACCCTTACCATTAAACTGACCGCATGCTTGTTTGTCACCTTACGTTACAGGCGTGATGACTGAGTATTTTTTTGGACATTGCCTGACATTGCCATTAATTCCAGATGTCATCACCGTACCCCAGTATACAAAGCAATTGCCTTAATTAGGTACTACGCCATCACCAATTCAAAAGGGTCTTTTTAAAGTTAAGTTCTATTAGCTTTTTTTAATTCTTGAATTATTCTTTAAACATGGACCTCCTGTTAAAAGAAATATACCCACGAGTATCTGACCGTGCACACATCTCTGTCTACCCCTCATGAGTCAAAGTTAAATAGATTTATTCATTTGGGTTAATTGAATTAACACGTATGAACGTTAAAAATTACTAAATGTCAGCCAATTAACCTACAGCTATATTTTTGTTACAGCTCCGCAAACGGACTTTTTGAGGGTAAAAGCGATTGAAAATGATTGTTACACCGACGTCTCAGACGCTGAAGACGAAGAAGAGGAATAATTAAAATAATAATCACTGAATTATAATTATTGTATGCAAATTATAATTTATAATAATGCTTTTGTAAAAGTACACGAACAGTTATGTATTTCACTTTAATATATTTTGTGGGTAGGCGATGACCAGCGTACATAATTACCCTCTAATAGATACCGTAATATCATTTATTTGTTCCGAATCGAGCTCACAAAAATAAGGGGAGGGACGGAATGCGCCGTACGTATAAGCCGTACTGTAATTGGCTATTGTAGGGCCAAGATTCGAATGTATAGTCGACCGTAAAATTGTTTTACAACCCTTAGAAGTTCGTTTGCATATCACAAAACAATAACGTCTATTTTTGCTTGCAAGTTATCTCAGTACAGTGACAGTTGTCACTGTCATAATGAGTCATAATTGAATTTTAATTTTAATGTTTTTTTTATGTTAAATGTGGTAAAGCAAATATGTAGTCGGCTATACTAAAATGCACCAATAGTAGTGTCCGCAATCAGTACTTATGCTAGCAAAGGCCGGTATGAGTTGTACGCGTATGTTGCTCTGTAAGCGGCATAAATTAAGGGGTTATCTGCGTAGTGCCACTGTCGGGCGTTTGAATTTGTAAAATAAAGAGTTATATTACCAGTACACATGAATAAATAAAAAATATTTTTTATTTTAATTTTACTATATTTTCAAAATCTTTTGATTCACATTAAATTTCTTCTATACACACAATAATACAATAAAATAAATTTACATACTTATTCCATTTGTATTTGATGTTTATTGCAATCTGTATTTGAATATAATTTGAATTAAAAACAATATAGATACAAAGCTATATACTATGGGTAGAATATAGACATCAAACATTTAGTATAGCAATTGGCCACCACTCCTGCAATCGAAGACTGCTTACCATCAGGCAGAGTGGAGTCGCTATAATGATCAAATAGACCAGTAGTGGTCGCACATATACATAAAATTACTCATATTATTATCTGTGACTAAAATGACTATAAAGATTAAATTAATTTGATGTATACAAAATACATTAAACCTATACTAGCTTAATAATAGGAAAGTGTCTGTGTACTGAGAAGTCAAATTCAGGAGGTGTAGTCGAATCACGTTTGTGGCCTCCAGCTAATAACTTTAACACTATGAAATTCGTTTTAGTTACCTTTAGAAGATCTTGTACCTAAAAAACACAAATTAAACTTTATTAGACCCATGTTGTAATTATATTACTCATCTAAACTAATATTATATTTTATATTTACTGGCCTGTTGGTCTAGTGGTTAGTGACCCTGACTGCTAAGCCGGAGGTCGTGGGTTCGATTCTCACCCAGGACAAACCTTTGTGTGATGAGCATGATTGTTTGTTCTGTGTCTGGGTATAATTTATCTATAATATGTATGTATTTACAAAAAAAAAAAAGAAGTATTTAAGTATGTATATCCGTATTCTAGAACCCATAACACAAGCATATAATATGCTTACTTTGGGTCTAGATGGCGTTGTGTGTAGTTGTTTAAATATTATATTATTATTATTATTATATCAGTTGTTTAGTACCCTTAACACAAGCAAATATAATTGCTTAATTTGGGGCTAGATGGCGCTGTGTGAATGTGGTAGAATATATTATATTATATTTTGTAGTACATAAACTTAATATCCACATTACCAGTTTGAAAAAAAAATGGCCATTCACACATTATCTTTTACACTTTGCCTACTTATAGACCTACCTATACTTGCCCTTCAAGGATCGAATTAGATTATACTCTCATCTATTGGATATCCATAAGTAGTTAATTTTGACACAAATAAATTAAGCAGTTTCGATTAAAAAGTAACATGATAGTAGATAAAACTAGCTTAATGATTAAGAGTGTTTACGCCTCATAAGTGGTAAAGTAAAGTGTCATATGTCGTGGTTTTGAATTTTCATCATTTAATCTTAGCTATATAATGATATATCATTGCGTTTAGTTTTATTTATATGCAAATAAACATGAAACTTAAGTTGCGTTATTTTCATAGTAAAATAACTGTAAGCATTATGGTTACTTGCTTTTTGTACAGCTTTCACCTAATTCTAGCATATTAGCAGAACATATTTTTAAAATATAGCTAAGATTAAATGAAAAAATTGAAACCACGAATTATGACACTAAATTCCGACGTTGCCTCTCATGTCGCGTAAACGCTCTTAGAGAAACTTTTTTTACGCTTAAGTGGCCTGATATCAGCATATTTATCGAATAATAAGATAATACACTTACTTCCTGATCAGGAGTCGTGACAGTTTCTAATAGAGATCGAGCTTGCTGGAAGTGTTTACAGCCACCGAGGTACAATATCACAGGATTTTCATATCTAAATAAAAATTAAATTAATAAATAATCGCGGCTGAATGTTAGCTTTCTATAGCTTGACAAATTTGAATGTGACACTCGCAAGGTACGCGGGCAACGGGGGACGTTAACCAGCAGGAGTTATATGTGCGCGCAGGACGGAGGCGGGGCCACCTGACAGGAGCGTCAATGAGGGTGTTTAAGAAAAATTTTCACCACCAGTTGGCACCACTTTCACTTTTGAGCCAATCAGGGATTAACTTTTTAAAAGCGGTTGACAGCTAGACCTCACGCACCGGTGCTGCCATCTCGTGGACGCCATTTTAGAAAACTCTCTCAGCATTTTTCTTTTGTCCTTAAGCACGTAAATTATCCATTTTGTAAATTAAACTTAAAATTTTCGAAAGAACACTGAAAAATATATTTGTTTTGATCACGCTGTCAAAACAGAATACCTTTTACCAAAGTGGCGCCACAAAACTGGTGGCGAAAATTTTCCTAAACGCCCTCTTTCGACGTCATCGCTCCTGCGACGTTTATTGGAAGCATACATCTAAACTAATATCATAAAGAGAAACGACTTGATTTTTTGTATATTTATTGCGATTTAACTCAAGATCTACGTAACCGATTAAAAAAATTACAAATATTATGTCGGTTAACATAGGCTATATTTTAATAATTAAACATACTTTTGCAGTCATTTTCTAAATTTTTATATTTTAAGCGCCTTTGTAAATCTGAATGATGCAATACGACACTATTGCAATGATATTTTCCATAGACGTCGTGAGGCCGAATGAAACTTTAGATACCGAAGCGAAGCGAGTGCGGACGTCTAGGTTATTATTTTATGATTGGTAGTAACTTTCCCCGCCACCCGCGCGGAACCCACTCGGACCATGGGAGTGTCACAACGAATTTGCAAAGCTATATAACAACTTACTGCAAAGGCTGTGTCATCTCGCAGAACTCGTGGTAGTGTACTTGAGGCGGGGTAAGCACAGATAGAGGTGCGAAGCGATGCTTGTATCGTACCGCCTCGTTGTCAAATTCAGCTTGCGGCTGCCTTATCTTGCCTTGGAGCTTGAACGCGACTAGAGCCTGATTAATAAAGATATCGTAAGAACCTTAATCAATCGGCCGAAGGCGGCAGAAAAATCTTCCTTCGGAGAAAGAACAGCAGCGTCCTATGATAAGACTGTGATCGCGAGCCAAGTGTGGCGATTGTGATAAAACACTCTTAATATGTTTGAGCGACACCAAACGTGTCGCTCTAAGAGTGGATGTCTTTCTTCATAAATAATTTTAGAGCAATACCGAAATTTGATTGTTGACTAGAGCCTGATTAATAAAGATATCGTAAGAACCTTAATCAATCGGCCGAAGGCGGCAGAAAAATCTTCCTTCGGAGAAAGAATAGCAGCGTCCTATGATAAGACTGTGATCGCGAGCCAAGTGTGGCGATTGTGATAAAACACTCTTAATATGTTTGAGCGACACCAAACGTGTCGCTCTAAGAGTGGATGTCTTTCTTCATAAATAATTTTAGAGCAATACCGAAATTTGATTGTTGACTCTTACAGTTTACTTCCCTACTATAGAGTAGGGAAGTAAGAGTTAGAGCTTTCGGTGATGAATGGGATCGAGTACTCAATCTGCATTTAATCGCTAATGTCTCAGCTATTTTCGGTATTTTCGTTCACGTTCCGTCATTCTCGGACTGACTGCCACATGCAAGTTTATCTTTGTGTGTGTGTGTGTGAATAATAACTCACTATTATTTAACTAACAACTATACGATCTAATAATAAAGTATTTTTAAAACTGGTGGTAAATATTAGCTCACCTTATAATATCCTCCGCACATATTCTGCATAACCTGACACAGCAATCCTTCCCTCGCGTACGGCCGCACTCGTTTCTTCGACTTTCGTTTCCTTGCGTCACGTCCCTCTCGTCGTGACGCGTCGTTTGCCAAACTATCAGCACGGCCTAGTGCGGACACTAGCCAGCCGTATAGAAACTCGTATAGGTACCTAATGTAACATAGTACATTTAGTATTAGAGAACTGACTGGCCTGTTGGCCTAGTGGTTAGCGATCCTGACTGCTAAGCCGAAGGTCGTGGGTTCGATTCCCACCCAGGACAAACCTTTGTGTGATGAGCATGATTGTTTGTTCTGTGTCTGGGTGTAATTTATCTATAATATGTATGTATTTACAAAAAAACAATGTATAAAGTAGTATATCAGTTGTTTAGTACCCTTAACACAAGCAAATATAATTGCTTAATTTGGGACTAGATGGCGCTGTGTAAATGTAAAAAAAAAATTTTAGTCTACCAAAATTACTTCAATCCTTGGTTACTATAAAAGTCATCGGGTCAAACTGCTTTCATTGGTTGCTATGGCAACAAGAGCGGCAGAAATACGATTGAGGTACTTGGTTCGAGACTCTCTTCCACTGTGCAAGAATGGTACCCTATTTATTACCATACTGATTAGAAGCAAGGCCTTTGCTCATACGGAAAAGATATGAGCGTTGGTCACCACACCTAAGGCAAATAGATAATGATGTTTTTTTAAAAGTTTCCGTCACCAGTCGTCTAAGATTAACTTAGAAAGTACATAATGAATTAGAATTTCTATCTCAGTTATAGATTATGCCCTAATAAATACAGCATTAACATTTATTTGTTGCGACTGGAGATTACAAAAATATGCGCACGAGAATGCACAGAATGTAAAAGCTGCACTGTGATTGGCTATTTCAAGGTCAAGCATTCGAACGCGCACCAATCGTAGTGTACGTAGTCAGTTCTTATGCTTACATATACCAGTATGAGTTTTGTGTATGTTGTTTTGGCGACCTACTACCATCTCATAAAGCAGTATTATTTTATTCTTACTTTGCGTTTTGTCTTTTTCTTTTGTACCATTAAGACAAGAATAGAGACAAAGTAAGGTAGGGCCCCTATACGCGAAATCTATTATAGGGTACAGGGGCCCTACCATGTGGTCTTAGATTAGTCTTAGATGAGTAGTATAAAAATAAAACTTACCAGAATATATAATGATACTCGTGTACACTGTATAGCTCGAGCTCTAGTCCTGACAGTAGGTAAGCGATCATGATCCGCAGCACGTGGTACAACACCCAAGTGCCGAAGCAGGCGCGCGGGCCCGTGCCCGCCGCCCCCGACACTACCGCGTCCACGCTCTCTGCCTAACACCACTTATATTATGATATAGTTGTAACATAATGATGATGATAAGTATATAGAATTATTAAGGGCGTTATAATTACATGGGCTATAATTGGCATAGCCGTACTTAAGGCGGTTTGCACACGGCACCAAGCACTGCCGTAAAGCGTAAGCTGTGAAGCGGATCTCATGTCAGATTGGTCTCTAAGAAATCCGTTGACGCCAAACATCATGCAGTCGGAGGTGTACGTGTATACTACGCGTAGGGCGGAATAGGAAAAAGTATAATTCGGTTAATATCTTAAAAAATAACTACCTCTTCCTGCAGCGCGGCGAACTCATCCAATAAAAGAGCAAGCTTGTCCCGCTGTCGCGCGCGGTTGTGTCCGCATACCTGCAGCAACACTGCGAATGGACGGACGCAACGAGCCAGAAAGTTTTCTACGAACTCACGCGCCTGAAGTCAAAAAACAATAAATACTAAAATTATCAGGTCTTGAACCTGTGTTCAGGTTGTAACTGTATACCCTAATAGACCCGCAAAACTTATACCGGCATTCGCTAACTAACTACGATTGGTCTGTAGCCTATGTCCTATTCTTATGTATAAGCTATATCACTGTAAAATTTAATTAAATCCAAACAAACTTTATAATATACTTTTTAATATTACAACAACTTTACAAACATTTATAATGTTAGTAACGTTACCTGAGGCGTAGTAATAGGCGACTTGGGCGTCAAAGCGGGCGGGTTAACAAAATGTTTGACGGAGTCTCGCAGTATCTCTAAGAAGGCGTGTTGCGGTCGCGGGGCGTTGGCGGGCGCGCTCAGAGCGCTCTGAGCCATCGACGCGGTGCTCGCGGGCGACGGACTGAGGTACAGCAGCTGTAGTGCGGAGCGGGAGAGAATACAGGCGCGCTGGCGACTGAAGTCCATGAAGAAATCCTGGTAACAAATTATATTCAACTCATTGCACAATTTAATGTCTCTTCAGCTGCCTGTTCCTTTTTTTTATTGCCGACAGTTGCAGACTAGCAAGCAACCCACGTGATGGTGATGGTAACTGTTATGAACGACTAACCCCCAGTTTCTGAAAGGCTGATCAACGAAAAATTAACTAATCACCTGTTAAATCTTATGTGAAATACTAAAAGCATGCTAAAAGCATGCATAATTCGTTTAATTTGATCTAGTTAGTTACTAATTCGATCAAATTAAACTAAATATTAATGCTTTTAGCAACGCAATTGGTACTTCACATGAGATTTAACAGGTGATTAGTTAATTTTTCGTTGATCAGCCTTTTAGAAACTGCGGGTCAGTCTCTGGCATTGCTCCTGCATTGCCAGGGACTCTGCGAAGCCGCTGCCTACCGTGAAGGGAGTAAGGTAGGTGAAAGGATTGCGAGAGGTGAGAAAAAAGGAAAGGGGGTAAATTGGATCTTTCTGAGTAGTAAACAGTAGCAGATCCTGATCCTCCAGATGACTTCACCGGTATAGGTTCTATCAAAGTAAACACTACAAACACAAACTTTTTTGAGCGAGCAGTTGCGTTTGTGGGGAGCGGACGACTTGAGCCCCTTATCCCTCTCCAACTGGAGCCGCTACTGGTGGTAAGTAACTACCGCTCGTGAACCTCAAAAACATTAAAAGCACAGCTACCGCGGTATTCCACTATTTGACGAGCTGGTTGATCATCGTTTACAATATACATACCAGTGCAGTATGAAAGCTAGTGCACGACGTGATCTTCCATGCGTGTCGTAGTCGCGCGACCTGCTCGTCGAAGTACTGCAGCGCCTCGGACCGCGGCTTAATGCGAGTGTACCGCGGGAACGTGGGCGGTAGCAAGCGCTGGTTGATCATCGGCTCGAAACCCATCGGATTCGGAGAGTCCGCTGTTAGATATTGCAAACACATGGAATGTTATATATACCTGTGTTAAAAATGTTGAAATTAATATCAGAATTCAACATAAAACATAAAACCTATAACTAAAAAATAAATAACTAAAATAAAATCTCATGATTGTCTCTCATTATCTAAAAGAGGTTACAAAATAACTCACAGTTCTCCACAGGTTGTGTTCCTTTCCCCGACGTTCGTATAATGACCTTCATCATTTCAGAACAACCGTTCAGTAACGCAACGCAATCGGCTCCCGACTGAGAGTCTCTCTTAGTGATTAACAGAAGTGCTTGATAGAACATTCTGGTGAAACGGATACGCGCCGCTAGAGCTGCCCATAAGTTATCCTAGAATATTATTTTATTTTATAACAACTCTTGAACCAAGGAATTGCAATGTCACCTCCAGTGAAATACTATGTATAATATAAGTTAAATATACACTTCAAGAAAATTCTAATATTTGGATTGGATTTTGCCATTTGTGGGCACCAACCAACTTTGCCACCAAAGCAATCAATTCAAAATAACATAATAAGTATATTTAAAATTGTATTATGTGGTGTACTATAAAGAATATTCTATTCTATTTACTTTTCTTTCTGATTACTAGTAACATACCTCATCTCCAGTACTTCTAGCTTTCTTATTAAGCTCCTCTTCCTGTTCTCTGAGCATAGCAATACACTTCTGTTCACTAACATCATGGGTTGCGTCGTAGTTGTTATTACCAGCTTGGGGGTTCGAACCCAGACGATAACCATAACCCATCGGTTGGAAATCTTCTTCTTCAAACACTTGGGCCCTAGAAAATTTTTAATTAGCGGGCATTTAAATCAGTAAATTAATTATTACATAAATTATTGTTTTCATAATTTAATGTATTAAATAAAATGTCTAAAGAAACACAAAAATAATCATAAAAATCAAACTTATCAGAACTTAAAGTAGCATACTACTGAATACAATGTCTGCCGTAATAGCTGGCAAATACTGGATCATATATCTAGAATTTACCAATCATTAGAGCATGCTGAGTAGGCCATCAAAATGATTCTACTTTGCCTGATGGTAAACAGTGAGTAGTGGACAACATTATAATTGTCATTGCTCCATATCTTTTTCGGATACTGATTGGCATCCCACTTATAAGACGCTTGCAATGCCTTGTATAATAAATTATTGGTGACTGTAACAAATACAAATTCTGATACTAGGTCAACCACTAACCACTCAATAACAAAAAGAAGATTCATAGCTAATTAATTTCAAACTTACTTGTTAATACAATCCCTGATGCAATCCAACAGTTTATACACAGCAACACAATAAGCTCTTAAAGTCTTATTTATAATAGAATGTGGTTGGTGCAAGTATATGTTTGTAAACACAGTCTGGGCTAATGAATGACCTTCCAGCCATGAGACTATGCAGGCCATTGTTGCATCTATGATGCCTATAAGCTCAGCTGGTTCAAGGTCATCTATTTTTAGTTTGCCAGCCTAAAATAACACAAAGATTCATTATCATCAGTATTGTCAATTATTATTTTATAATTTCAACCAAAAGATGTCCACTACAAAACACAGGCTTTAATAATATTAATTAAAAATATATTTTTTTAATATTGGATGAATAATAAAAAAATACTCTCTTAAAAGATGGTAAAGATTTTAGCTTTTAAAATGTTTTTATAATTATACATATATGCCAATTAATATATAATATAAAATTCATTATTATTAAACACTTCTAAAACAATACTAATGCAATTCTAAAGACATGAGTTATTTATTGTGAATCAAAATCAACCTATCAATGCTTGATTATTAGGTGTAAAACTAAAACATTCAGCAATTCTTATTATTTACTGTATTGATTGATGCATATCAATAAGCAAGTAATGTACTTTTAATATGATGAACTATATGTGCTGCCATACACTTCTTAGCTAACTTTCAAATAAAATACTTACTGCAACAGCTTGTTGAAAGTTTAATGGTTTAGGATTGCCACGATTGCAGAGCATGCCCGCATCCATCTTCGGGTCCATCATCTCAATGGCTGACATGGCTTCGCAGAGACCAAACAGGTGACCATCATGTAATAACTCTCCAATTTTAAGATCTGAAGTATGTACAATAATAGATTATTTAAGATTATTTAATTTAAGGAATGTAAAACTGAATTTCTAACATGCAAGGTATAATAACAAGTAAACATTTTTAATCTGGCATTGTGTAAAAACAAAACTATTCCCTTCTAAAGAATTTCAACCAATATTCTTTGGTTCTATTGTGAGAGTTTTCTTTAGAAAGAAATAGTTTTGTTTTTACACAATGCCAGATTAAAAATTTGTGTTTCCTATGTTGTAGGGGAAATTACAAACATACATTAACTATTGTACAAATTTTTATTTTGGTTTTGTACAAACACAATGTCTTCCACAGCATTCGCACATATTGTTACGAAGGCAGTCAAAGGCTTAACTAAATATTAAATGAATTTTTATATATAGGGGAAGAACATAAATCAATTATTGTCAAGTGATTGATTAAGCTAGCTCACTAGCAACTCAAAAATCAAATACGATAAGTTGTTTTTACCTTGAATGTGGTTAAAGAAATCTTGTGTTATATCAACCCAGTTATAGGTGACTTCAGTGGTATTCCCCAAAGAATCCATTGTCCTATTATGTAAAAATATTATTAATATTAACTATATAGAGGTTCGGTTCAAAGCAAAGCAAATCACAGACTGATAGAGGCAAAGTTTATCTGCTGTGGTCTATTAGTGGATGAATAACATCTTTCTGAAAATACATTGAGACCTTTTCATGCAAAGAGTACCTACTAAGAAGGTCGTAACAAGACCTATGACAAGTCTCCTAGAGTGGCGACACAGTCATGAGTCCTCATTAGGTTTCCATATCATGAGTGCAGATTCATGAATAAATCCATCAATGTTAAAAGTATTAGACTGGAAATAATTTCTGAATTTTATAAATTTATTCATTAATCTGCATTCCTAATATAAATTTAGAGTCTGGATGTGTGCAGCCATGCTAAGTTTGACTATTGGTTAAACCATTAAAATATTGATCTTGCCCAGTGAGTACTTGGGTTTTAGTATTGAGATTTATAACCTCAAGAAATCCAATAATGCATTTATGTCTTCAGATTGCCTTTCTGAATGAATATGACGATTTTAAATATGATAATATACGTTTCATTTGCGTAATTTAATTAATAAATTAAGTATTTAAAAACATTTTGTAACAATTATTATATTGACATCTCCACTTGAAGTTTGAAAATAATATTCATATCTGCAAAGATTTAGAATGGAGAGATTATAATAAAAAGCACATACAACACCAAATTAGACATAAAATTATACATTAAAATCATGAAAAAAAAACAGTAAATTCACCATTTACTCATGCTTTACAATGACTATTATGGAATGCACAGAACACAAAATGAAATGTCTGTTACGCCGGTCTACAATACCTGTATATTTTAACATTTACTTACGCACAAGCAGCTGCAATAAAGATGCATTGAACACCAGCATATAATACACTTAAATTCACCAACAACTAATAGATCATACATACATAAAAATAATATCAAAACACTAACCAACATGCAAACTATACTAACCCGTCACCGTCATAATAATCATCAATATCACCCATTTTAAAGATCACTTCAATTTCTATGAAAGAGAAATTAAATTACCATTGATTTTGATGTTAGACTCTCTTACATTTACAATAAATTCCGAATACACTAAAATAATTTTAAACCTAAATTCTCCACACTGACATTGGCACTGGCTTAGTGATGGGCGACAGGCGACTCGAGTTAGAAACCCGGGTAGAGATGGGCGTTTCTAAAATAACGTTGTTGAGCACCGATGTCAGTATTCGTTGACGGCATGCGGCATCCGATGTCAAAACATCGAGCAACGGATGCTGGCAACAACGGCCATTCTTATAACATAGAAGGCACACCGTCACCAGCAACGGTATCGACACCAACCACCACAGTGTCAAAACTCAAAACTGGCAACGGAACGACACGTATCACGAACGATGGCGAGTATCACCGGCACCGACCGATTGTCCACTTTGTGCGTTGATTCAATACGATATGGCGGCCGGTTGGTTGATTGCTCAGAATAATACACAGACAGAATATTAGTAATATATCTGTAGAATAATAACTGAATGTGAAATAAAAACTAAACTATTAACAAAGACGGGTAGACGGAGAGATAAATTAGAACAATGCATTTCCTAAAATCAAATTGTTTTTATTGTATTAGATTAACGTCACAAAAAATTCTCGATGTTTATGTATTGTTCAACTAATAACGATGCGATTCGTCATCGATGTCGGCAACGCCCATCCAGTGCACCGTAACAACCTAGAATACCACAACTCTATAGTCTATACCGGTGGCCGGCACCGGTGACAAAATCAACGGTGTCGGCAACGAATGCCGGTTGAACGACACCGGTGCGCATCGATGACAAAAAATAACGAAAACGCCCATAGCTGAACCCGGGTCAAACCGGGCTGTTATCCAACCCGTTAGCCCGAGTTGATATTTGCCTTCCACGGGTTGACTCGGTATGACGCCGCAGGCACCCGACACTGACGACCTGGCCAACCCGACCTGCTGCGTCGGCCGCCCGCCTGTACTAAATACGTAACCTAGCGAGTTCGACTCGAGTTGATTGTCGGGTTGGACAATCAACTCGTGAGTTCGCGACCGACACGACACTCACCCGGTGAACGGGTGAATCACGCACACGCACTCTCGGGCCAGCCCGGACAGCCCGGACCGTGCATGTGATGTTTGTTCGCGAACGGGCAAGGTAAACTCGACTCAAGTCAAACCGTGTTGCAACCCGGGTTAGCTTTTAAATTTCTTCCGCAGACTTTAGTACAAACAAAATTTCTTCCGTCTATCTTCGGTTAGGGATAACGATCTGAGTGGATCTGAGATCGATGATAAGAAGCATCGATTTTTGATTTTTGGCTCAAAAAATCGATTTTTTTAATCACTACTGCAGTGAATCGATATTTAAACCTTGAAAATCGCCATTCGATTTTTTTGTATTATTAAACCATAAATATTATAAGATTAAATTACAATTGAGTTTAAGTTGAATGTATTCGTAACATTACGGTGATGCCGGTTAATTATAAATGAAAAACTCGCGAGACGATCTTTTTTTAGAGAATCGATTCATCAGCAGATCATGTAATTTTAAGAATCGATCGTTTCGTAAAGAATTGCCATAAAACTTACGAGATGGTGCATTTTTGTTTTTTTTTTTTGGATTTTTATTTACATGCAACCTTAGAAAAATTTCAAATATCAAAGATCTCGATTTTTTGTGAATCAATTCATCAGCCTTAAAATTGGAATAAATTAAATAAATCGATATTTTTGGAAGGAATCGCCATCCCGTTCTTCGGTTCGGGCACTGTCAAAGTCAAATTTTTTGTGGTCAAACTTTACATTTTAGTCGACTGACCTGCTAAATATTATGAGTACCAAATAAACAAGACAAGTCATCATCGTCTTCTTCCTCTTCTAATAAAAGATATAAAAAAATACTTAGATTTAATTACCAAAAACTTCTTCTTTTTAATGTGCCGTCTCCTTGCGAAGGTTGGCAATCAATACGACAATTTCCACCTTGGATACCGCTGCTCTAAACAGGGAACGCGTACTTTTGCCAAACCATTGTCGCAGATTTTTGAGCCATGATGTCCTTCTGCGGCCAGGCCTTCTTCAACCTGCCACTTTATCCTGCATTATAAGTTGAAGGAGCGCATACATTTTGGTGTTACGCATCACGTGAACATAATATGCAAACTTTCTTCTTTGATTGTTTTGAGCACTTCAAGATCCTTTCCCATTCTCTGAAGCGACTTTTGTACGACTTAAGTAGCATGGGCGCATCTGACGATTTAACAGTCTCACTGCCAACATGGAAAGTAGAAACTTGCCCCCGGCCAAAAGTGTTTTTTATTTAGTCCAAAGAAAAAAAACCGACCAACTTATCAAAAAAAATTAAAAAAGAAAAAGTTCGGTATTGCAAGCGCAGTGCCACTACAAAAACAAAGTCTCTCCCCCGATGCCGACATCGCACTGAGTGTAGGAAATATATAGGAAATAGCCCGCACCTGTGCCTGGCGGGCACCCCGGCCACACTCCCTTCCTCGCACCGGTGTGTGCTCGGCAGTGAAGCTGTAGTCTCTGCTTTCAACTGTTTTTTTTATTTCACTGAGTATGTTTAAAAAAAACCTGTTGAAATTTCTGGTTCTGGGCTTGAAATACCGGGGTTTTCTCGCGTCTTGTTCTGGTTGGCAAATTTTATAGATGGCAACCCTAGCTGAAGGTGTAGGTCACAGCATTCAATTGACACTATATATGATCATCTCTATGTCTTTCTCTTTTTCAGTTTATTCACCTAAAATGTAGGTAAACACCATATATCTAGTTATGTATACACCTCACCCCTCAGCCTTAGAGTAAACATAGAATATAGTTTTTGTATGCATTTGCATAGTTTCTTAGTAATAAAAATGCGAACTCAGCCGTCTGTTGCACCGGACGAGCCTCGCCTGATGTCTGGGACGATTCAATATTAAATCACCTCCAAATCGGTGAACATGTATTTTTATTTTCTCTAATTTTAATTTATAGTTTTTAAGTTATAGTTTTTAAAAACCTCTACATACGTGCCGACATCAAAAGTAACTGTTGAGTTTTTATTTACTGAAGTGATCCTTACAATCACTTTACTACAAAATGAATACTAATCTTCTACTTAAATCGAATAAGAAAATTTGTAACATAGTTACATCCCTTCCCTAAATTAGTGCTTCGTCTTTGGTTCGCAAATTTTATTTACCAATAGAGTACATTATTTAAACTGAGATATTTACCTATTGAATTAGCTTTGTACAACTTAAGTATTACTTAACGATGTTTAAAATGATTTTAATACCTAAGCTGCCTACGTCAAACTAGAAATTGGATTGGATTCGAGTCTTGCGTTTAAAATGGACGAAGATAACATCAATCGATGCGGTTGGCTGTCGAAAGAACCATTGTACATACGATATCATGATGAAGAATGGGGTAAACCAGAACATGACAGTTTACGTTTATTCGAGATGTTATGTTTAGGAGGACAACAGGCTGGTCTATCATGGTTCACCATATTAAAAAAAAGAGAACAATATCGACAGAAATTTTGCAATTTTAATCCTTTTAAAATTGCAAAACTGACAGATAGAGATCTAAAAAAGATAATACATGACCCTGGAATCATAAGAAATAGAGTAAAATTGGAGTCGATTATAAATAATGCTAGATGCTATGTGCAAATGGAAAATGAGGGTGAAGATTTCTCAAATTTTATATGGAGTTTCGTCAATCATAAACCTATTGTAAATAGCTGGAAAAATAAAAAAGAAATGCCGCCTGAAACAACGACATCTTTAGCATTATCAAAAGCTCTAAAGAAAAGGGGTTTTAAATTTGTTGGTGCCACAATTTGTTATGCTTTTATGCAAACATGTGGTCTAGTTAATGATCATATTGAAACTTGTTTTTGTAAATCTGAGACATTTAAGTGAATTCAAGAATCAATAAAGATATAATATTACTATAGGAGTGTAAATTGAAAGAGTGCCTAGTGAATGTTTAATAGTTACCTATTTGCTGTTTGTTTGTGTGTTTGTTTCTGTATTTATAACAAGCACATTATGCCGATAAATTAATTACATTTTAAAATATTAGATTCAACTAAAAGGTCAAGTTATCTATTGATAAAAAAATAAAATTGAATTTCTGCTTAACTTACTAATATATTTGCGAGAGTCCTTGCGTCTCGTTGTGATCCAGTAGGTAATACTTACTAGATTTAATTGTAAATGATAAGTGCCAAAAATTTAAAATGCTCTTGTGAGACGATTGTGTCTTGTAACTTCCTAAAACTTTTTGAAAAGTTTACGGTTACCTTGCACGTAACTAGTTATTTTTATGTGAGATAAAAATAAGAATGCAATCTTCTTTATACTCTGTGGTCCTTACCACAGAGTTCTTTAGTCAACGCCTTCGTTGGCTAAAGAACATTAATAATGTATTTTATGCGATTTAAATTGTTGTTATTTGTCCCCATTTTCAAAACTGTACATATTATTGGAGTATATCTGATAAATCACTATTAGATAATAAACAACATTGGGCCCAATACACTCCCTTGTGGCACACCATATTTAATATGTATACATAATTAATGTACCTATATTTCCTCTTTTTCATGACAAATTTAACTAATGAAAAAATAATAATAGACAAATTAATTAATAAATTAAATATATTTAACACTATTATTAAATAAAGGAATTTGTGTTTCGGATATTTTAGTATTTTCTGTCACTGGGTCGTAAACATCGGCGTTTACTTGTGGTGGTTCTGTTGCACTGCTGTTGTCAAATGAACCTTGGTGGGTGGTACCTGGCTTCGTAATGGTTACACCGCCGAGCCCCATGTTCATACAGTCAAAGTGTAATATCTGTAAGTACACAAATTTACTTAGGTATAGGCTAGTAATTGCATAAATGGCGTAGTGCCTAAAATAAAACGGACACTGGAACATTAATCTAAACTGTGATCTAAACATTCTGGTAAGTATACTGTATTAACTTCATTTTAGATTCGGTATCTATCTTGCAGATCCGGTACTTTTTGGTAGGTACCTACCTATCAGGCCTGGTAATTAACGGCTATTTTTGTAACCAAAATTAAACAAAGCACTTTCTGTACTACAACTTCGGTTGCAAGCAATCACAAATCCCACATGATGGTAAGTGGTAACCGTAACCTATAGCTAAGTTCTATATGGTGATAAATAATAATAATAATAATAATCAATTAATCTCCATCAACATCTCGCGAGGCTCGCGTTAGGTGGCTGGATCGTGAGCTTGATGCAAAGGCTGTGCTCCAATTGATACGGATTGTGAGGCGGTTCCCATCTCTGGAGCCCTAACCACCGGTAGCTTGGTCCCTGTAACCGATATCGGTGGGTCTCCATATTTTTATATTTTTAAATGTATAATTCTATTATTTTTTATATATATTTAAAAATGTAATTTTGTGTGTATATAATTAAATAAAGAGAATAATAATAATAATATAATAATATTCTACTACATTCACACAGCGCCATCTAGTCCCAAATTAAGCAATTATATTTGCTTGTGTTATTGGTACTAAACAACGGATATACTACTTATATACATTTTTTTTTGTAAATACATGCATATTATAGATAAATTACACCCAGACACAGAACAAACAATCATGCTCATCACACAAAGGTTTGTCCTTGGTGGGAATCGAACGCACGACCTCCGGCGTAGCACTAACCACTAGGCCAACAGGCCAGTCAAAAATAAATGTCTCGTATACCTAAGTTTAATCAAAGCTAAGAGACCATATTTAGTATCTATTAAATATTACTTACCACCACTGGTGTTTTGTCTACTCTAGTGTCCCAATCCATGCAGACATGCATTTTGTCCCAATTAAGCGTGATATCAAACAATCTGATGCACATATCGAGCAATGGAATGGGTATTCCCGGTATCGGGATGGGTATGCAGAACGGTGGTGGGTTCCTTGCTGAAAATTTACAAATATTTAATCTATACATATAATTAAATTGGAGTATCTGTTTGTAATATTGAAATAACCGTTTTTAAATATACGGTACATACACCAAAATAACATTTATAAAAAATTTTGTCTGTCTCTCTGTCTATCTGTCTGTCTGTTTGTTCCGGCTAGTCTCTGAAATGGCTGGACTGATTTTGTCAGGACTTTTATTGGCAGGTAGCTTTTGTAATAAGGAGTAACTTAGGCTACGTTTATTTTAGAAAATAAAGTAATGTTGATCGACTGTTAGGCGGAACGAAGTTCGCCGGTTCAGCTAGTATTAAATAAAGAGGAAGAGTTTGTTAATTTGTGTGTTTGAATGCGCTAATCTTTGGAACTACCAGTCGAATTTGAATAATTCTTTTTGCGTATGATAGCCCAGTGCTTGAGGAAGGTTACAGGCTATGTAACATCACGCTACTGGTCACGGGAGCAGAGGAGTAAGCAAAAACGCGGGTGAAACCACGCCGCTGAAATCTAGTAGACTTAAAAACTTCGAGCTTGTAAAGAAAAATGTACTTTAATTTGTTTACTAGAAATATGAAGTGGATCGGTATAATAATAACGTAAATGTTACCTGAATACGTTTTGTTCAATACTGTCTCGTTACTCATTCTCACTTCCAATCCCAGTGCACCTTCATTGGGCTCGAAAGAAATTATCGCACATGCTGGAAACAAAAGCAAAAGATTATTGCAAAAATCTTAAAGTTACAAGTGACATGGTGCTGAAGTGGTCCATATGTATATTTTAGATTAGATAAAACAAGTAAAGCTTCTATCATCGATATTTTTAAATATACTCGTACTATTATATGTTTTGAATTATGTAGTCTTCTTAAGACAACAGGGTTAGCCGATGGATAGCCACTGAACACAATGCAGAAACATTGAACAGGCAATCGGTAGCAGGGCCGCGCCGCCCCTGTGTGCGAAGTGTGCGGCGCACACAGGCGCCAAGACAATAGGGGCGCCGCTATCGAAATTATTTTTGTTACATTTACACAACAACGTAATTATTTCTTTGTAGTGGAGTATCGATAAGTAAGTAGGTATAAGGGGACAGGGCTATGATAATGGATCAAATATGCGCTGTAAGAATAATGGTCTTCAAAAAAGATTGCTGGATCTAAATCCCCACGCTTTCTACGCTACCCATCTCAATTATCATACGACTGGATTCTTTAGTAATGTGCAAGAATTATATAAATATTTTTGTCATCTACCAAAAGATGGGACTTTTGGATGGGAGATTTTTATTTGCTAAGACACATAAGAGTCATAAATCTGACCTTAAAACCATTGTCTGAAATAAGATGGTCAAGCAGAATAGATGCTACCAAACCGTCGTTTACAAATTTATCAGAAATTTATGATGCATTGTATGAAATATCAAATGGTGTATTATGTGGTCAGAAGACAAAATATGAAACTAAATGTCTAGCAGAGAAAATATGCTCCTTTTCATTCTTTTGTTCACTAAATATATGGCATAAACTTAATATTCACAAAAGTAAATTTTGTGAGCAAAATTCTGTAGTCTATCGATATGAATATGCAAAGTTGCTTTAGAAATTAGATGCTTTTAACGGAGATAAAGAAGTTTTTGATAAAAATCAGAACCGACGCAAATTTTGAAGAAATTGTCAATGATGCCATGAAAATTGCCGGAAAATTAGATGTCGAGGCTGAATTTGAAACTTCCAGATCCAGACTTCAAAGAGTTTTGATTATAAACACGAAGACCACAATATAAATGATACGAAAATCGCTTTTATTTCTAAATAGTAACTAATTAGATCAAATTAAACTAGTTATCCATACTTTTAGCATGCTTTTAGGTACTTTACATGTGATTTAACAGGTGATTA
The DNA here is from genome assembly GCA_963082885.1 of Parascotia fuliginaria. Lineage (NCBI taxonomy): Eukaryota > Metazoa > Arthropoda > Insecta > Lepidoptera > Erebidae > Parascotia > Parascotia fuliginaria. The sequence goes on from OY720172.1 coordinate 16,116,975, forward strand.
GTTAATTTTTCGTTGATCAGTCTTTCAGAAACTGAGGGTAAGATTCGTGAAAAAAGGGGCGCTTCATAGGTTTCGCACACAGGCGCTGTGGGGGTTCGGCGCGGCCCTGATCGGTAGGTAAGTCCAACGTTACGGAATGGTCTCAAAAACGCTCTCAGTTCCGATTGGCATATTCAATCTCGAGGTGCATCTCTAAACACAAACTAACCGCTGCCCCGATGCCCGCGCTGTGCCTGATATCAACTTTTCTCTATGAAGCTCAGAGTTAAGATAAATTGAAAATGTGAAAGAGCTTTAAGAATTCGTTCGGAAGACTCATCAGATAAAATCTTAATATGATGCGAAGGAGGTTCCATAACCTTCATGTATAGGTCACAAAAATTACCTAAATAAAAGTAATTCCACTACGTAAGTGCTTACTCATGTCCTTACCTAGGTACTTAACGTGCACACAATTATATTCTAAACTTGTAAGTATATTACTAGGTATAATAAAAAAAATCTTCGTATCTACTGACTTTGCTTATCGAAACCCAATTGCTGTACTCGCATACCGGAACAGCAGTCGCACTTGTAGGTCTCACAATTGCAACTACCACCCTTAAAAGGAAGACGTAATCGCCAGCCAGGTTGGTACCAAGGACGAGGCATCATCTTTCTTATTGTCTGAAAAAGTAAAACATTTTTTGTTATTTAAATTATATTTTCCAAATAACTGTTAGGGAAATGAAGTCTGGTAGTAATTTTAGTGCTGAATTAAGATATTGTTAAAGTTCCAAATATATATGACTTTAAGGAGAAGTTTTTTTCAGCTCTCTGTTCAACATAGTGATTGACTACGACGATTACCTATGGATAGAAAAGTAGTATAGTGTAAAAATAATGTCTAGGAAACAACCAAGCCGTTGTCTACTATGTAGGGAGGAGGGAATGAGGAAGGAAACGAGGGAAATAAAAAGTACCGAGAAGGTAATTGGACTGCCGACGCTCTCACAACACATTAGCATGCAAACTAATATTTTACGTCGATATGATCGATGGTTTGTCTTTAACAAAAGGAAATTTATCGGCAAGTCATGTTTACTTATTATAATGTTTGTACATAATCACACAATACAGAAAGACGCTCATTAAAAATCGAAAGTGAAATTTACTCTTGGTCCCAAAACTTGGTTCCGTTAACTAGTTTCATGATGGGACTACTGAGATTTATGTCTGGAACTGTAATATTAATTTCAAATCATAAATCAAGACCTATTGGTTCCATTACATTCTATTTATGAATTCGATTTTGGACACATAATGAGCAAGCCTTTATCAACAAACCAGGAATGCGGAACTTTATGATGAAACTTAAGAAAACAAACATATCAAACTATGATCGCTTTCTATACATACCAAAGAAACGAATTAATTTCTTGATTGCATAGTAATATCTACTGGGTGTTAGGCCGTTATTAAAACAGACTTCTTCTAATACAGAAAAGGCATGAGAATCAACTACTAAATTTTTTGGTAATATCAGACTTACATTTACTAAGTTTAGGTAAGTTCCTTAAAGGTAAACTCTAGAAGTAGACACTCATGACTTTGGAAAAATAAATAAGTACTTGCCCAATTTTGAACCCACAATTCGTTTTGAAAGACATATCCCTTAATAACTTAACCACTACTACCAACTTAGATTGCTACAATATATTAATATAATTAAATAGAATTACTTACAGCATTTGTATTAACATCATAATATATAGAGAAATCAGTCACATCCATAGAATCGTCTTCACTCGCATCGTCTTTTCGACGCCTGTTTGCATGTCCTGTAATAGTTATTTTCATTAAATTAATCACAATTATCTCAGCTGTATTTTCAACCAAAAATTCAAAATAAGTAGTATGGAATTCTAACATATTTTCTTTTGTAAAGTAAGTACTTAGATTAAGCATAACACAACATCGTAGATAATCTAGAATTAATTTTTAAAAGCTATTTGAATTAATTATGTAATAGTTCATAAACTAGATGAGACGTGAAATATCTTAGAAATATCTTTACCCATTTAACAAACTATTCATACAATCATAGCAAGTACCGGTATAATTAATCGTAACAAAATTACTCACCTGATTCGAATTGAATCAAAACACACAATAAAACAAAAAGCGCAACTGTTTTCATTTTCATTTCAATAGAGTTCGTTCAACTTAACACCGCCTTCTCTAGGGACAAAATTCAAATGATCGGATTCCGATAACCTATGTCTATACTTCCAAAGGTAACGAAATATTTGTATGCAAGGTATGCGATGCTCGAGCGCAACTGACTTGCGGTACTTTCTAGAGAGAAACTCCTGCGCATCGGATCGATGCGATACCACCACTGTTCGGGTAATGGCTAGATATTTCCACAGCATATATATTTTCACGCAAGTTTATAACTATTGAAAGAATAATACCGCATGACAAATACCGTTAAATCTGTTCCTAATACCATACAACTTATGCGAGGCAAATGTGACCTTTGTACGTACAGACAATCTATCTGCACCATGCACTATGCAAACTAGTAATAGTTAATAATACCTACATAATAAACCTTTGGATATTTAATTTTGAATGCCGTAAGACTGCAGTATCGTAAAAAGTTAATGGACCGTTTTATGTGTTTGCAAATAGAATATGTGTGCCTTTACATAAATGCCATATCACAGCGATGTTGTTTCAAAGCGGTTACTTGTTCAAAACTACGATATTAGGTGTAAATATCGGCATTTACATCTTCGGCAGTAAGAACTGCTTTTTATCGCTTAGAAGTATGAATAAAAACCATCAATTAAAATGAAATGATATTTTAAGATATCAAATTAATTTAAAAGAAAGTAAGACGGCAAAGAATAATATTAGTTTTGCTGCTTAAATTGCCGTCAAAATTAATATATATTAAATAATAGTTAATTAACACTTTGCCAGGCTATATTTATCTAATGTATTATCTAGTGTGTGTTTCCTAAATATTTTGGACTCGCGTGGCGTTTTTGGCCCCGAGTAAGCGATTCTAATGAATTTGTGAGGCGAGTCCTTAGCAAGGAAAGGGTTAAAGAGAAGTCATTTAAAATATTGCAGAGTCAGAGTCTATTAAATATGACTTTTTTACTATCGTTATTATGATTGCTAATTAGGTATGCCTCATAAGAAAACCTTAACCTTAACCTCACGTTGTTTTTGTAAGGTGATCAGGAGCACTTAGTTAAAAGTTTTGTACAAACTAAACGTTTTTTATCCAAATAATTTATACCTCATTGTTACCTAATAATCAATCAAACTTAGTTAAAGTCTTGATGATTGTAATGTGTGTGGTTCTCCTTTATTTAACATCTTGTTTAACAGCGCAAATAAATAGCAATTTCATAATTGGTTTTAAAAGCGCAACTACACTAGGCGACATGTCGTGGCGACATATTATCCAAAGTTTACGTGCTATGTATTTGTTACTTTGTAGGACAATGTCGCTCGCCATTTGGCTTGTTCACACTACCCAGTGGTAAATCATTTCCACTAGGGGACAAATCGCGGAGACAAATCGCCCAACATAAACGTAGTTTTCTTAGCAACTTTGTGGGGCAATGTCCCTCGACATATGACTTGTTTACACTAGTAGCGATCAGTATGTCATCCGAGGAAGTCCGCAATCTGTGAATGTCGTAAGCGACGTCAGGTGACATCGCACGGGACACATAAATTTCGTATCGGGTGATTGTCCAAGGACATAATCAGAAGGCTTTGTGTTCCAGGGCTTTGTTGCTCGGGAGTTTGGGTTGTGTGAATAAGGCAAATGTCAAGCGACATTGTCCTACAAATTTGCAAAAACATAGCACATAAATTTTGGGTAAAATGTCGCCTAGTGTACCCACCTTAAGAATAATACATTCTTCTGTGTTAATTTTTGCCGCTTTTGTTTTAGTTTCTTAGTACCATGAAAGAGACTCTTGAAAAATTTAACTAGCTTAAGTTTTGCTTGAGTGTTATGGCGTAAATTGGGGGAGGCCTATGTCCGGGAGTGGACTGCGATCTGCAGTAGACTTTCAGTTCGAATCCGGACAAGTATCAATGTAACTTTTCAAATCATATAAACTGTCTAAATTTATCTTGGTCATTTCTGACTAACGGTGACGGAAAAACATCGTGAGGAAACCTGGACTTAAAGTCTGAAATTGCCAATCCGGCTTGAGCAAGCGTGCTGATCAATGCTCATGCGTTGTCTGTATGAGAAAAAGCTTTTGTACTACAGTGAGACTGTCACAGGCCGGTATTTTTAAGTTTTGTTTATTATACATAGGTATATGTTTTTCTTTTATTTTACTACTTATTAGGTGTGTGCTGCCAGTAAAACGTGGTCACTAACTATGAGTCTTGTCAGAAGGCTCAAAGTCGCACAGAGGGCGATGGAGCGGGCTATGTTAGGCGTTTCCCTGCACGATCGTTAGAGAAACCAAGAAATCCGCATGCGAACCAAAGCTCACATCTCGCAGAGTTGCGTCTTTGAAGTGGCAATGGTCAGGACACATAGCTCGCAGACCTGACAGCCGTTGGAGCAGAAAGGTTCTAGAATGGCGATGGTGACCATGAACCGATAGACGTGGTGTGGGCAGACCCTTCACAAGATGAACCCACGTCCTTACTTTTAAGGACGTGGTTCCACCTTTCACCACCCGTTCACCCTTAGATGGTGAGCAACCGTTTTTTTTTTTCATCGCTGACAGTGGCAGACAAGCAAACAGCACACGTAGTGGTAACTGTCGCTCATGGACGACTCAGAGTATTAAACCGCTGCCTAAAGTGAAGAGGGTGGGGTATCTACCCCATCCCTTCATCTGAAGGGATTGAGTGAGGTGAATAAATGGAAGGGAGGAGGAGGGGTAAATTAAGCATCCGGCGCTCTCTTGTAAGCAGATATTAAATACCTAAATAATAACTCATTACGAAGATAGCTGTTAACTGGCTGTAGAAATACCTGTTATATTAATCTTCGAATTATTACAATCAATTGGGCACGAAAATAAAACTCAGGTTAGTAGGTGAAAAATAAGTAAAACAATAAATATATTTTGTTTAAATAAGTTATTCATTCTACCCCTATACATAGTACCCATAACACAAGCTCTGCTTAGCTTGGGACTAGATGACATATTATTATTATTATTATTACATAATATTATATCAAAGTCTATAAACTAACGATCAAACAGATCACCAAAAAGCGATTTAACAACGTTTTCGTCATAATCTTCAATGTCCTCCTCTCCTGCATCGACTACAGCATCCACACCGCCCAGTGGATTTGCTATCGGAAGGCCACCATTGTCGTTGGGGCTCACCATAGTTATACCATTTGCACCCATCCTGGAGGATAAAGAGATCAAACACATTTTTCAAAGTCTTAATAAAATAGGAACATTTAATTTTGTTTATTTTAGCCATTATTCCATTATCCTATTAATATTATAAAAGCGAAAATTAATGGGTAACTGGGACCACAAGGAACTTGGACCGCAGTCCGAGTCACCCAATAACATTTTTAAATGTGTCGACTGGGACCACCAACAATGTGACGTAAAAAAAAAAAATGTACCGTCGCTAGAAAAAACTGGTGCAAAATTAATCTTTATAGTAATTACTTATATTTAGTAACAGTTAAATACGTACGTACCAGTTTAAGTAAGTACATACGAAAATACCAAAATTACACAAATCGCATCGCAATTACGAAAATATAGAGAGCCCGCGCGAATTTTATGGTCAAGGGGTCTTTTATTTTAGAACAGGTAGTTGAATCGCCTGATAACTTGACCAATCACTGTTCACAAGCTTATCAGAGGGGTATGAATATCCAGAGGGCCATTAGCATTTGCAATACTTGAATCATAGATTGCGACGTGAGTAAAAACGCAATAAGTATTATTATGTATTGTGTTTCAATTAAATTTATTAGTAATCTTTAAGGCTGCTAGCTGCAATACATTAAGTAAATGTTTGAAATTTATACTTCTCATAGTTTAAAAAATATTTTGAGTTTTTTTATGCAAGTCTAAATTAAAAAGATAGAGTGATATTTGTTCAAATAGTTTAATTTCTTGTTATTATTATATCGATCAGTAAATATGATATATTACGTGCGGTACCCACTTATTTATATAAGTAAATATCGCACGAGGCACTTTTTTAGCTTCTGTCGAATAGGTCCAGATCCACAGAGCACATTAGCTTTACTTTAATGAAAAAATCTACTTTAAACCAAAAATATTATGTTTCATAATAGAATATGCCTATATGGCTATAGACCCACATCCACAGATTTTGAAAATAAAGTCCAAGTCCAAGTGCGGTCTGTGAATCTGGCCTTAGTCCCGGTCTCGCTCTATGCGATACTTAATAAATGATGAATGATACGAAAAAATAAATAATTTAATACCAATCTTTGAGTTTAATTTCGCATGCTTTTGCTGCTGACTGCACAAGGATTGTATTTTGACTGGCCTGTTGGTCTAGTGGTTAGTGACCCTGACTGCTAAGCCGGAGGTCGTGGGTTCGATTCCCACCCAGGACAAATCTTTGTGTGAGCAAATGAGCATGAATGTTTGTTCTGTGTCTGGGTGTAATTTATCTATAATATGTATGTATTTACAAAAAAAAATGTATATAAGTAGTATATCAGTTGTTTAGTACCCATAACACAAGCAAATATAATTGCTTAATTTGGGGCTAGATGGCGTTGTGTGAATGTGGTAGAATATTATTATATTATTATTATTATTTTAACAATACATTTTTTAATCATATTTTAAGTGGTGCCAGTCGCCCAAAGAATATTAATAAGACTATACGATTGGGTAACTGACACCGCGGTCCCACTTTTAGTATGGGTCCAGGTGCCTCCTTACCCAAATTAATATGTGTGTATGTGTGTGTATGTGGTGTGGCCTAAACGGCTGAACCGATTTCGATAAAAATTTATCGCAGCTGACATAGATAAAGTCTTAGAAGATAATGTAAAAATAACATCTTGAATTTCGATATTATATACGAGTTTTATGTCCTCGCAAACGATAGATGGAAGCAACTTATGAGACCCTAACCATAATACATTCTTTATTACTATTTTTTTCATTATCCCTTTGGAAAGGCAAAGCCTTACTGCATATCCAATGTGTATACGACTTCTTCAAGTTGATGGATGAGAAGAACTTTCCATCCCCCTTATCTAGGGTAAGTAGTACCTAAACACTAATGTGATTTCAACTTTTATACGTCAATCTTTTACGATTTTATTCATTTAAACGATGTTCATTAAATAAGCATAGTTTCATACAGCTATCACCTATTACATTTTTTTTATATAATTTATGCACTTTATTAGCTTGTACTAAAAATATAATTATGCACGTAGCGTTTTTTTAACGAAAATTATTATAATATTAATGTTAAAACAATAATATAAAGTTGAAAAAGTATGCGTTTTATCGGAAAATGTAAATTTAATTAAACTAATAAATTATGAATAATTGACATTTATAATAAGCGGTAAAATAAAAATATCATTTCCGCAAATTTAAAATAATAATTAATAAGTAAATTAAAATCACAGTTTGTTATATACTCGTAGATAAGTAAAAAGTTAGGAAGATAAAGTTATTTTGTCGATTGAAGATAACAACCTGGCAATAAGCAATTTCTTAACAGAGTTAGTATAAAACTGATTTCAAAAATTTTAATTTTCTAAATATTTATTTAAACTTACACTGTATTTCAGATATTTGTAATTAAATTCATGCATTTTCACGACATTTGTGCAAATATTTAAATATCTAATATTTTCGTGATCATTACCGTCGTTGACAATTTCTTATGGGACTCTAATAGTAGTAGAAAGTATTAATCATATATAAATTGTAGAAAGTATTATTATAATAAAAAATAACTGTCATACGTACCGGAGGCAATCAAAAGCGAAATTGAAGAGTTCCAAAGCTCGCCAATGTCCTGTCATAGCCAAACAAAAGTGAAAGTTCCTTCCTGGGAAGAATACGTTATAAAACTTCGCGCACACTTTTAAATTGCTTATTCTTGGTGGACTTATACATATTGGACGTGGATTTTTTCCTAAAAAACAAATATTTATGTTAAATAGTATGTTTATAAATACTAAATTTAACAATGAATGTTAATGCTATATCAGCAAGAGAGACAATTTAACTTTTAATAATGATGGTAATGACTGGCATAAGTATTTTCAAGCACTAGACTTATTTATGGTCCTCTTGTCCTGACCTACTCTTAAAAACAACCCTAAGTCCGTCTTTTCTTATTCTATCATATCTGAAGATTAGTAAATTGTAAACACAATTTTGCTTTCACCATTTCTATTAACACTCGATTTATAGACTTGCTTAGTTCTTTAATATTCATATTTTTTATTTTTAGTTTTAGTAGTTCTTTAATATTAATATTTTTTATTTTTTTATTAAATTATTATTTATTTGGTATTAAATTTTATCCTTAAACATCTCAAAGTACTTTTACTGTACTGTCCTACCCAACATTCACTACCATAAATCTAACTAGGAGAATCCTTTATCGTCATCGTCTTTTTTCATATTTATGTTTATTAATTGTGTAGAAAATGAGAGCAACTTACCTGACAAGGAATTTTCGTAGAGTACCCTATTATTCAGTGACATAACTACATCAAATGCAAAATCTCCAGGATGATACGTCACTCGCATACAAGCTTTTTGGTTTAACAAATCCATTACGTATCCTGTACAGCATTTGCAGACACCCAAATGACAAACACATCGTCTATCACTGTCTTCTGATGAGCTGCTTGTTGAATTTGTACTTTGTTTTCCTCTATTCTGTCTCAAGAGCGACGATGAAGTGGCCACTGAAGAATTACTTTGTAACTCATCTATCATTAACAAAAAGCTATCGGGAACCTCAATTTTATTAATAGAACTGCCAAGTTGTGTTTTGTTCACATGTTTGTCAAGTGATACCTACTGCAATAAGATTACTTTCACTGCTTATTTTGTAATAAAATGATTTTTTTCTTTGATATATACAGTTGATATTCTTACCTCCTTGAACATGTTGACGAAGACACAGAGTTGCAAACAACCAAATCACAGAACACATTTTCTAAAACTATTTTGTTGCTCGAATCTGCGTGCGCGTTTATCGTCAGAACTAGACCGACACTCCAATTCACATGCACAACAGTGAACCGGTTCAACATGGACAGAGAAAGATCTCTTTATGTTTTTATCCACTTTCACGTTAATTCACTAAGCTTGGAATTGAATATAAACTCAGTAGACGTAAAATAGGTACTTTATTACAAACAATAAATAAAACTAATTACAATTTATTTGATTGGTGTTACAGCCTAGTTATTCCCACAAACATATCACTAAATATTAAAAATACTGTCAGGTATTTAAATAAATAAAGGTTACTAAATTTATTTATATCTCTCCATCTAAAAAGCCTCCTAACGCATCACCAATGTCACCAAAAGGTCCATCCTCACCAGAGCCTCCACCTCCACCAAGAGCACCATCTCCGAACACACCGCCGTCACCATCGTCATCGCTGTTATTGTTACCAAAGAGACTAACGGGTTTTGGACCTGTCGATTGTGTAGGCCGTGGTTTTAGTTCTGTTTTTACACCGGATGAACCGACACTGAAAAACAATATTTTGCTAAGCATATCTCTAACAAAACAAAATTGTTGGGATAACAAAAATTAAAATTGGGATACTAGATATTACTGCTTAAATTTATTTATAAAATTTTATAGATAATATATTATTATAACCATACCTGAAACACCTGAACGGAGCATTGTAAACGTTAAAGCCACCAATATCTGCATTAATCTCAAAACAGGCGTGAGCGTTATTATTCCTTACTTGAATATTTGAGATTTCGGCGCAGATATGTACAAATGGGGCTCTTCGAGGATTGAAGCATATCGGCGGTGGGTCGCTGGCTGAAATGACTTTCTATTAGTACCTTTGTGTTATACTATTGTTACAAAAACACTTACAAATTCATTGCACATGTGCCTTATTACATATTCCGAGCGTTACGTTTCATTACAAAAGAGAAGTCACTTTCTTAAACAGAGATTAATAAATGATCCTCACCTGAAACTCTTTGTCGTATAACAGTGTTATTGTTTACACTCAATTTAACATCAAACACAAAATCTTCCGGAATAAATGTTATGTTACCACATGTTTTAGTCCCAAATCGTTGCATGATCGTCCCAGTACAGCAACCACATTGTCCATCACGGCAGTCACAAGGGAATCTTAAAACTTGACCAAGAACAGGTGGTGCTTCTGTAACTACTTCATCTTGTAAAGGTGCGCTTGTTGTCACTACAGGAGAAGGTGAAGCATCACTTACTGCAGGTATTGGATCTTCAAGAACTTGTGTTGCGTTGGTATTCAATTCTTGTACTCCATCGTCTGCCAAAACCTCATTTTCAATTTCACTGCTAATATCTTGAACGCTTACTGGCACAGTGACTGTTACGGGAGATTTTAGAACAGGAGTCGGGTGTAATGCTTGCTGCCATATAACTTGAGGGATTTTAAAATTTATAACTTTATACGCCTTGTCTCCTGTAAAATTAAAATTAATTATATGTTATATAATCTTATATAGTATAGAAATCTCTAGTAAAATGCTTACCATAACCGGAATGGTATATAGATAATACAAATAATAAAATAAGTTTTCTGTTACTAATCATTTTCTGGATTAAAAGTTGATCAGTTAACTCTGACTCCTCATTACAAACAGTTGTGGAAACAAGTTACGTGGAGTATTTAACGGCTGACCACTAACAACTGATGTTTATTTTAGCTATACACTCAACGAAAGGAACAAGTTTTAAATTTTAATGACAGGAGAAAGTTGGAATTTATTTTGTTAGGTTTATTATGTAGCAGACTTTCAATACGTGAAGTGCATTCGTATTATTAAATTGAATAAAATAATAATTTTTATTTAAGTGGTACATTGGACATAACGATTACAAGTAGTGTAATTATTATTGACACGATTGAGTACAAGAATATTATTATATTATAATAACTAATTATTTGTTAATCAATTCTGTCATCATAACTGCAATGGGCGGTTCTTGAGGCTGCCGGTTAGATTCCCTTACTGTCCGAAATTTTACGTTGTTTTTAAATTTACTATTAGTTCACGCAGCTCAAAAATGGTCTATTCAGTTTTGTTTTTAATACCTAAAACGAACGTCATTAAATATATTTGGACGAACAACATTATAGGTAGTTTAATAATATGCAGTTATGCGCTAGTGTACTATATCGAATTATATACGAATTATTGAAACTAGACTTTCTGCCACTTCATGCCATCTTAGTTTTAGTCTTTAGTTAAGGCAATTCGCTGTCATGAGTTTTGCTCGCATATGTACGAACGTCGTTATTCCTTTAGGCGTTACTAAATATAATACAATTTCTATTGCTATTTATGTTGCATCATGTAGTAATAGCCTAGGTGCTTTAAAGTGTATTTTAATTATATTTAAGGCGCTCATATCGCTCGTTGCGCTCATTGATCGGTAAACGATTAGCAAGTCAAGCGACTCAGAGTGCAGCTGGCCCATGGATGGGTGACCGCATAGTGATATTTGACTTAGGCATATCCGTACTTTGGAAGGCACGTTAAAAGTCGGTCTCGGTTGTTACCAAGTTGATAAAAGTCGGATGCCTCTTTAACCCTGACACTAGGTTGACCACTAACCACTCGATATTTGATATATGATTTTGAGTGTAATTATTAAGTAATTACCTACCAGTCCCTGTTTTGCACGTGGATATTGATATGTTTTACAACATGATTACAAAGCATTGAAATTCTCAGCTTTTCTCTACTTTGCTTGTATTATAAACTACTTATAAATCTTCTGAAAGATGCTCTAAATGATAATAGAAATCGTCCGTTCGAGTTTAAAATCTGTGCTGTGCCGATATTTGATTATAAGAAGAAACAGACAGAAAACAGAGACTTCGCTTTATACTATTTTGAGAGTTAATGTATGACATGATTATACACGCAGATATTAATATTCTTTTTGTAAACATTACAATATTCTATTGCTGTAGATATTGTGTACCTAGTTAATAAACCTAAGTACCTAATGAAATATAATTATATATTTGTATTATCGCCATTATTGAAGAATGCAATACAATCTTATTTAAAAATAAAATTATTGTTAATTAGATTTTAGTCAGCTATTAGTCTATTATTTACTAATTGTGGTTTAATAATACCAGCCTGTTTACTGTCCCACTGCAGGGCAAAGGCCTCTTCTCATATAGAAAAGGTATGAGCATTAATCACAACGCTTGCTCAAGACGGATTGGCAATTTCAGACTTTCAATTCCAGGTTTCCTCACGATGTTTTCCTTCACCGTCAGTCAGAAATGTCCAAGATAAACTTAGAAAGTACATATAATTTGAAAAATCACATTGGTGTTTGCCCGGATTCGAACCCACTACCTCGTGTTTACGAATCGGGTGCCATATACACAGGGCCACTTCGACTTTTTAATTGTAGTTTGACGACTAATTGTAGTTTGGAAGGCGCTAAATTATAAAATTTTAATAAAGGATGGCAACACTCATGATCTCTTTAAAATGGGCAAATAAATCAACAAACGTGATTCAAAATCTTTACTAATCATTCATGCAAATAAATAATCTCGTACAATTTTTGCTATTTACAACACACAATAATTAATTAATAATTTAAGTATAAAAATAAATAAATAGTTTTTAATACTACTTAGAACTACTGTGACTATGACGCGATAGGTTGACTTGACCATTCCCCACGCATCATTTTATTCTGTCTTCTTCGGTCCTTTTTATTTTTATTGCCTTTGTCAGATTTTCTCATCATTAATGTGTGACCAATAGCATCGACAAGATCATCGTAGTCATCCGTATGTTCTTTTTCACCCTGTACTTTCGTATTCTTATTATCCCTGTGTTTTCTATTTTTGCCAAATATGCCCAACTCATCCCCTAAACTAGCACCAATCCTGTGTAAATCAAGAACGTCAAAATCATCAAGTGTCAATTGTCTATTTTTATGCTTTTTGGGCACGGTTAGGACTCCATAATAACTATCCTCATCAGGAAAACCAGCATTATATTCATGACCACGCGTTTCGTCCACTAAGATTGGTTCCATTTCTGTAACTGATTCTTCCGATTCAAGTGTTTGAACTATCTGAACCATATCATCATTAGCTTTCTCCACAGATGAAGGAACAAATGCTACAGTAGATGGCGTTTTTGGTGTAATTGTCTGTATTTTTTCGTAATTAGGTAGTACCTGTTCCTTGTCTACTATGGTTGATTCTTTAGCTTGGTCTGATATCATTGGAGTTACTGGCATTGCAGATAGCTGACCAGTAATATGCGCTAACGACATCTCTAAACCTGGATCTTCAAAATCTGTCACGCTTTTAGAAGTAGTAACTGGTAGTACTACCATTGACGGATTTTCATCAATAACTGAAGCTGGAGCAAAATGTTGTTCTGCAATAGTATTTATGACTTGCATTTGTTCCGTCGTGTGTACAGGAGCTGTGACTGGACTGGGTACAGGTTTTGGTGTAGTCGTTGTTAAAATGAATGTGGATGTACTTTCAGTTGTTGGTTTTCGGGTAGGTCTTCTAGTTGGCCTGCGTGTTGGTCGCCTACTCACAGGCGGTCTAGACCTAACGGTAGTAGTACGTGTTGGACGCGATGTAGTTATTCTAGTACTTGGTTTTCTTGATGGTCTTCGAGTAGGTCTTGGTCGTCTAGTTGTCGTGGTCGTAGTTGTAGAAACTGGTGCCTGTTTTTTCTTATTATTTTTCTTTGGTTTTGGTTTTTTATTACCTCCTGTTGAACCAAACAGGTCTCCTAATAAATTTTCACCGAGAAGACTGAAACCTGCATAATCGGTGCTATCAACATCGTTGACAGCGTCTAGTTCACCTGGAACAGTCATAATAATTTTATTTAGAAGAACTCTGTACTCAAAATAGCATCTATTGCAAACTGAAACTCATTTTTGACTACTCTATCGACAGTATATTTATATTCTTATTTCATTATGAAGTTTTTTTCATATACGTAAAGAGTTTTAAATAGAGCATAGTTCTCTAATTGTTCTTACCTAAATCATCGTCATCATCTCCTCCAAGACCGAAGGCATCATCGTCGTCATCATCATAGTCATCGTCATCATCATCGTCATCATCATCTTCTTCATTTTTCTCATCTTGTGGCACTAATGGCAATGGGTCAGCTGGTTCTGAACTCACGCCGCGAGGACCAAACTTAAAGCAGGACACTCTTACAGCAGCTTCTACTGTTTTCTTTGACTGAAGTTCTAAACCCAGACAGGCTCTAAATTCTTCACCGGCTCTAGCAATATTATATACTCGTCCGCAAAACTTTGATAGTCCACCGGGCAATGGCATACATACGGGAGTAGGTTTGCGACCTATTAAAATAAAATATATTCTACATTACTAAATAAAATTATAATTAATCATTTTAAGATCAAAAGTGAAAAGAGGAACTTACTTGAAAGAGTCCGGTTTGTGATGACCTTGTTTCCAAAACTCAACGACACGGACATTTTATCGCCATTGAGATACATCAATGACGCACATCCTGGAAAACAAAATCCATTACATTAATAAATCTAAAGAAAACAAATAACTTCCAGAAACAAAATCAATATAAATTACAGTCATGTAAATTAAATTGTTTAACAATAATGTTAATCCTTGCCATATATACCACAGCTCAAAATTAAAAACCTAAAAAATATTGCGACGTTGATCTATGTATTTGCAACATTTTATATATTTTATAAGTTGTATCATGCTACCTTTTTTGTCAAGATGAAAAACAAATGTTTAATTGGAGTCGCGGATATCATAAGTTAACCTAAATTAATACTGACATCCTGGTTGCATATTGCCATAACTTTAAAGTGTTAGTCACTTCGTTGCAATCGTTTTTACCTTACGAGTGTATGATCTCATTTGCTTTCCATGATAACAGGATGTTTGCGAGCCAAGAAAGTATCGACTATACCCACTTGTATTAACAAACATTTTAACTTGATAAACATGCAAAAGATAATGGAAATGATAAATTAGAATTTACTATGAAAAGTAACTTTGTATTTTATCAAGACCAACTCACGCCGTATTTTATCAAGACCAAAAATGTTGGTATTTATGTCACCGAATTTTTGATTAGCCTCGTCTTAGATGCTCAAGAATGTGAATGTAAAAGTGACATTCATGAATATGCATTAAAATTGCTATGCGTGTTCATTAGTCTTCAATACAATTACAATGCAAAGACTACATTATTTCATTTTATACAGGTGTTTCATGTATACCTGGTGGTACCTACAACTTTTTGCGTTTAAGAGGCCAGCTCTTGAGGAACATCACGCTATGACCGAAGGGCGCAGACCAGTAATCAAAGATATTAAATACAAAACCACTGTTGTCATACCATACAAAGTTTTAAAACGATATTGTTACTTTTTTTTGTTACGATTTTCGTGTTTGTTTTATATTTCAAACACAAATCTTTATTAGTTAGTAATTTTTACAAAGTTTTAAACTTTTTTAATTTTCGATATCTATAAAACGTGGCGCATGACTATGACCTGCTTTACTTAACCAGTTCAAAAGTCAATTAATTAAATTTTATTAGAATTTCTTTTTTATGGTAATAGACGAGTTTCATTTGGTTTGAGAAATACCAGATTGTCTTTTCTATTGTGAATCTTTTGAATCTAGAATATCTAAAAGACATAGTGTCTTTGACCTGCCTCCCTAGACAAGTAACAAAATAGAAAACATTCTATTCTACTAAATATCAAAAATGTATGGGTATTGACAGGGAGCGAGTATTGGCGGTTCAATAATTAATTATAAACTTTGTCAGTAAACAAAGTAAGGCAAAACAACATTAAAAAATAACAACAACTACACACAACGCTATCTATACCCAAAGAAAGCATATGTTATAGCTTGTGGTAAAGATTCTTGAATGCGAATAAACATATTATATATATATACCGCTGGATGGATTCTGCCACCAAAGCCACGCAATCCACTATCACACAATGTGCTCGCAATGCAACGAGTAGCTGCCACAATTGGAGCGACATCGCGCGCCGTGCTACTCACTTAAAAAAAGAAGAATAAATATATATATTTACCTGGTCCATTTAATTCAACAACAGGCAACCGAAAGGCTCTACAACAGTTGCAGTACGTCTCCACGCACTTGCAATATTTGTTGATGCTGTTCTCCTCAATCTTGTCGCCTTCATTACTATTGTTTATACTGCTGTCGTCGCGATTATAACTTATTTTCTTGATGTTGTGCTTTTCTTTTTCTAAAATATAAAAAATAATGTTTTAGTAAAATAAATTATACATTGACACACCATCACGAAGCGTAAGATTAAACATATCGGTCTTATGCTAAGGTACGTAAGGTACAAAATGAACATAGTAATGATTGATGAGCTTGAAGAAGTCTTTGCTGTAAAACATCAAGAACTACTTAAGGATCAACTCTGAAAGTTCTTATCTCGTATAAGTAAACGAGAACGCAGTCAGCGGTCAGCATATGCAACAAAAGAAAAATAATTTGCAAAGTGGTGATGATTGTGATAACAGAATGACTTTAAAATAACATATTTTATACTCGTACCAGCAGTACAATGTAGTGGCAAAGCTATTACTGTATATAAATATTGGAAAACTACATTAGTAAATTTAAGTTTTTACAAAAATACGTTTTGACCAATTATTAATTTGCAAAAAACCTTGTGCAATGAATTTGTAAAAAACACGATATGATAGTGATACGACTGTCAGAAATATGAATTGTTGATTTACACGAGTGATAGCACAAAAAATATCAATATCAACATGCCACACGATTATTAAAGAACGTTAATTCAATGCAACTGAATGACAATGCCACGAACTATAAGCTTTCACTGTTTTTTAAAGATTCTGTTTGATTTAATATAACTATTACTTTGCGTAAAATAAATAACTCAACAACCACACAATGTTACCTGGACCTAAATAATAATAATAATAATAATATTTCAACAACTACACACAACGCCATCTAGACCCAAAGTAAGCATATTATATGCTTGTATTAAGGGCTCTAGAATACGGATATACATACTTAAATACTTCTTTTTTTTTTGTAAATACATACATATTATAGATAAATTACACCCAAATAAAATAAATAAAAGTAAAGTTCTATTATAGCTGGGTTCTAGAATGCAGATAAGCATACTTAAATACATTTTCTTTGTAAATACAAACATGTTATATATAGAAACACCCAGTCCAATAAATAGTCATGTTCGTCCACACGGATATTTGAACTGGGTGGGAATCGAACCCTCGACATCTGCGTCGCAGTCTGTATCAGTTCGATTTAAACCTACATACGTTTAAGAGCGGGATGCATTCAATCATTACGAATTTGTTATACATTATCGTTTATGAATTTACTTTCTCAACAGAGTGTTTACTATCAGCTTAAATAGTAATAATTAATTTATTGTTAAGTTAAATTGATACTTACTGACACTCTTAGAAGCAGCGAACGCTAAGAGTATAAATATAAGAAGCAACTCGAATACCAGGGAGAGCTTCATCCTGAAAGCTGGCTCCCTGTCTGTAAACAAAACGGTATTATTGAATTATAATATAAATTTATTTATTTACTAAATACTCATTTAATTTGAATTAAAATTACTAAAATTACAGACAAAATACGACAATGTATATATCGCCTAAAGTTTTATTGAACCCAGAACTAGTATAGTCCAATGTTAAGTGACGAGCCTATTGATCTACCACACTTTTCTTGCAACTCATAGCAAGTCTTTCTCTTCTCGTTCCTTTCGCTCCTAATGTCATCTAGACCTTGGTCGTGTCTCCATACCCTTCTGCAATAGTTAGGAAACACTACCATTTCCATAAGTCACTTTATCACCATGTACTATGAGTTAACGAAGATTTTTCTTTTAACACCGTAAAATATTTGCATGTAAAAATAGTGCCCCAATATATTAATAGCGCCCCTAGTATTTACTCCAAGAACTAAAGTTTTTCATACAAATATTTGACGTTGTCACCGTGAGAAAAACGCACGCTTTATGTGTGCTCTATGATTGTTTGCTACTAAAGTTGTATAAAAAGTATATCTATGTACATATTTTACACTTGTAACACATAATTGGCAAGAAATCATTTTTTAGTATAATTACATACACTTCACAATTTTGCGCGCGTTGATGTCTTTTACATTGCGCATTGAAACTGCACGTAACTTGTGCACGCTTATCGACATGCAAGTAGAAAAATGTATTTATTATTTTTCTAGTATCTTCTGGTTCTAAATAAGCAAAAAACGTCTTAATCCTAGGGTTCTTTTACATTATATTTTTGTTATAATGTCTGATTTCTCTACAAATATTAATATTAGGGTAGTCGTAAATCAAAATTTGAAAATACAATATTCTTACCTCGTAGTAAAAAACTTCAATGTTTTTTTAAAATAAATAAACAATCACTCTGAATCTTTATTTACAAAACAACACCTCGTTCACGTTCTAATAAATATAATTTACTTTGGGTACACTGAACGATTCTAAAAACGCAGACGACACCGTAGTAACATCGACACTGATTTGTTGTAAACTTGTAAGCGTTGAGTCGCACCGGGAGAAATGTGCAGTGACGTATAACAGTGGATGAGAAAGGAAAACTGCCTGTCGGACCTCTCGCTCACACTCTAACAAACAGTGAAGGATAGGTGAAAGCAAAGAGACGCAGTTGGTCGGCTATGTAGAATTTAGTGTCAAGTTGATACGTATTATAAGTCTAGAGCGATAGGAAATGGTCATATTGATCATTAACATATGAGGCTTTAATGTATCAGATGCACATACATCAGGTTCAATATTTGTTATCTATACTTATTATAAAGCGGGAGAGTTTGTTTGTTTGTTTGAACGCTCTAATCTCTGGAACTACCAGTAGGATTAAAAAAATCTTAATATGTATGATATCTCAGTTCTCGAGGAAGGTTATAGGCTATGTAACATCACGCTACTGGCGACGGGAGCAGAGCAGTAAGCAAGCTAGTAGTTAAGATTTATTTACGATCTTTTCCTTCGAGTTTGTATGGTACATTTAGTACCGAGTTGAAAAACTCACATTGATTCTTACCCAGTTCTGAAGTCACCACCTTATACTTAGATATTTATGGAAATAGATGTCAAGCTATATCATTCCAGGTATCTTTCGCGAGGGACTTTATAAACATACAGTTAATGGACAAAAAAAACCAAACTTAGAATAAAACTTAAAGATCACACAAAAAATTTTGTCTCGTGTAGGGATCGAACCCACAACCTCGTGCACAGCAGTCGCTTGCATTCCTACTGCGCCACAAAAGCTAAAATCTATAGACAAGGAAACCTCTCTCAATCCTTTACCTACCCCATTCCCTTCAGCAGCAGCTTCGCAGAATCCCAGGTATTGCAGGAGCAATGTTAAGGACTCTGAGTTGTCCATGAGCAACAGTTACCACTTACCATCACGGGGGCTGTTTGCTCGTCTGCCACTGTAGGAAAAAAAAAATAAGATAAAAACAAAGTCCTTTCATTTGTTATAGATACTCAGCAGTTAAATACAATAGTGTCAAAAACTAGTAATATCTTTTGGGTCCTCTATCCGGTAATGTTAGTTCCGAGGTTATTGATGTGGCAATTCGAACTATTGTCACTACGGTATTTATAAATATTTAATAAATATTTCAATAATAAATACCGTAGTGACTATAGCTAACTCTGTGTGTCGCTACAGCTTATAACAAACAATGGATTTCAAGTAGATAAGGTCTAGTACTAGAATAAAGTTTTACTCATCATCATCATATCGGCCTATTATTATCCCACTGCAGAGAAAGGCCTCGTCTCATATAGAGAAGGCATGAACATTGATCGCCACGCTTACTTAAGGCGGATTGGTGATTTCAGACTTCCTCAGAAGTCCAGGTTTCCTCACGATGTTTTCTTTCATCGTCAATCAGTAATGTCCAGATAAACTTAGAAAGTACTTATTTACGGTTTGAAAAATCACATTGGTACTTGCCCGGATTCGAACCCCCGACCTAGTGCTCACGAAGCGGATGCCTTCACCACTGAGTCATTACGACTTACTACCGTTTTACTATTTACCTTAAATTGCGCCTTTAAGATCATTATATCATCAAAACGTAGAGAATACAATACAATACAGAGAATACTTTTTTACTTTAAAAGTGCAAGTATAAGTATTTGAATAAATGTAAAAAAGCAAAAATAATAAATATATATTAATATTATTAATAGGCCTTCAGGCTAATGATATTATTGATAATTACTTAAAACCTTCTAGAACTATAAAAGTTATATAATCTTATTACACTTACTTTCGTATTAAATAATTGATTCTTTATTGATAGTGAATGTAATACTCTTATATAATACAAACAAAATATCATTGAAGCATTTAAACGAACACTAAGATTATATCTCCGAAAGCCATTTCTTTTCTCCGTAACTTCCAGAAACATCGTACAGTACACGCTCTCAAATATAGTACGCTTACTGCGAATTGGCGTAATTTATGTTAAAATGCTATTACTCTGCTTATTTCGTTATTATATAAAAATCCATGTGCATGTCTTTCGACTAAAATGATCATGATAGTAAAAACCCATTTAAAAAATATTTTTTTTTTGCGTAATCTTTAATCTAATTTTTCACTTTATATTATTATTAAAGCAAGTACCTACTCGTTAGGAAACTACTACACAACGAGACACTCTACATACACAAACCTACATCTTGGTTTGCGGAGTTACAGCGGTCAATATATGTAGAAAGTAGTGCTTGGCGCTATGGTGACCTAACACTTCTTTTTCCTATGTATAAGGTAAAGTGTCTTTAGTAAAAGTTAAAGTCAGTTTTATAGAAACTATTTATATATTAAGAAACTATAACACTGTATACAAAATGGTAATAAATAGTAAACTACACTACTAAACTACGTATGGTTAACTTATTGGTGAAGTTATGGTAAATAAAATGGTATTGGTTATTGGTTAGAGTACGTGATGCCTCGAAGGAGACGTAAACGCAAACTGAACTACATTTAGGTAAAACGAGCGAATGTGCATATTTGTATACGATGCATTTACCGCATATTCGCTGCGTGTTCGATCATAACTCGAACAATATAGAATAAGTCTTTATTTCTTCGCCTCTAAATAGTATAAAATGTTTTTTTTTCCCCTGTGTGTCTCCGCTAACCTCTTCTAAAATACGCCACGAATTTTGAAACGGTTTGCCGGTTTCCACTATCGCCTACAGCATTTCTTCTATAAGATTTATAAATAAAATACATCTACTATTTAAAAAAGCCAAGTATTTCAACGATTTGTAAAATGTGTAAAAGTTATACTTGCATGCTAAGCAGTGGTGAGTCGTTTATTCTTTATAAGTCAAATTGTATCCGTGGGAGTCAATATTTATTACATATATTTACAGATTTCGAAACTCGCAACTAACCAAAACAATATAACAAGAAAGATGAACAACAATATATCAACAAAGTAGAACAACAATATAACATTAAAATTAAAATAAAAAGGCATCACAAATTTACGGTGATAAATAATACAATCTTTAATTTATTTATCTTAAAAAGAAATAAGTAGACTTTAAATAGTTTATATTTTTGTATTACTTACAAGATCCCGACTGTGATATGACTAGTTTTCTGCCAACTATGGTTACCTAGCCAACTGGTTTCTCAGTTAAAAAGAAAATAGTTTTGTGTCTACATTCTGGCAACAAAGATCAGCACATCGGCACTAGCACAGCCGTAACACACACGCACACACACGCACGCACACACACATAAACAAACTTTCGCATTTATAATATTAGTAGGATTATGAATTATGAAGTTAAAGATATACAATGTAAAACACCATGAACAAACTCTACTAATTTCTTTAAATAAAAACTCAAACACTTACAAAATAATAAAAAAATATATATGGTCAATGCACTTGATACCAACTACATCTTTGCCGGGTCAATCACCAATCTTGTTCATAAGTGGTCACTTTCCCGTGGTGAAAGTGGTCGGGTTCATTCTGACCAGTGTTTGAACAACTTGTACGTTTACATTTCAATTGGAGACCGTTAGCAACTCTTCACTTACGTGCTGTAATATTTATATGATTATTATTATGTATTGTTATGTTTGAAACATGAAATAATTTGCTATTTGAATGTGTACATTTTACTTACATGCTATTTAAATTCATTAGTTAAGCCAGTGGCCTACATAATATTTATATTACATTAAATTTTGTAGATTGTTTTAGTGTTATAAAAATAATGGATTCTCGCTCTTATTTCTTTGTTTAAGGACTAATGGTGTCCTAGGAAACAAACTGCGGGGTACTTTACAAAGTAACGTATTAACGGACACAAAGTAAAGGCGCTGAGCTTATACTAAGATTTTCTCAAAAGAAAAGTCCAAAATTTAAATTACATTGTAGCTGGGGTTAAAACCATGAGCCTCTGTATGGTACTTTTCGTACATAGTACCACTGAACTACCGAGGCCGTATATAATATTTATTCATACATACAAAGTTGCATCGATAGCTATTATATTTTATTTAATATTTTCTATTTGAGTTGCCCACTTAAATAGTTAAAATATTTTTTCTCTATCACAAGGTTGACTAGCAGAAAATATAGTGAATACAATAGAGTGTTAAAAATAAGTTCATTAGTTATGACAAAACTTTAAAGGAATTAAAAATTAAACAAACTGAATAAAACATACAGTTTGTTTAATCAAACAGAACTAAAGTGTGCCTCACAAACATTGTTTAACTTGCTAACAATTTTCACTATTTTTTGCGTTATTTTAAGCATGTAGCGAAATTAGCAAGTTGTTTAAAAAAACTGTATAAAAAGTAAATACGTTAATTGAGGCGGAATTAAAGTTAACATTGTACCGTGTGCGAGCGTGCTCCAATCTTTATTAGCTTGCCGCGGCGCGGTTTCACCCGCGTCTTTGCTTACTGCCCTGCTCCCGTCGTCAGTAGCGTGATGTTACATAGCCTTCAACCTTTCTCGAGAACTGGGCTGTCATACGCAAAAATAATTTTTCAAATCCGGCTGATAGTTCAAGAGATTAGCACGTTCAAACAAACAAACATACTCTTCCACTTTATATTATTATAGTATAAATTATCATAGTTGTTATTAGATAGTTGTTAGTCGATCAATGTACCGCTTTTATTTTCTTTGATACAGAAGTGAACTGTGGATTTGTCTACCTGTGTTCAATAGAGGCAGATTAACTAACAGATTGATAGCTTATCATATCTAATCAATGTCCTTTTTAATGGAATGTGTACTTTCCAAGTTTATTTTGGACTTTACCGCTATAAAAAAAAGAACATTTTTTGAGATAACTTGGACTAATAATTAATTTTTGTTACGTTTTACGTTTTCAGAGGTTGGGTTAAATTTAATCAAGAAACTTTTAAATCACTGCTCTCTCTTAGAAAAGCATAACCACAAAATAAAAGACAAAAGGATCAGTTTTTTAGGGTTGCGTACCCAAAGGGTAAAACGGGACCCTATTACCCCTGTCCCTCCGTCTGCTTATCTGTTGATAGTTACATAGTTAAATTTTCCCTTATGATGTTTTTCTGTGGCCGCTATAACAACAAATGCTAAAAATAGAATTAAATAAATATATAAGGGGCTTCCATACCACAAAAGTGATTTGTTTGCTCTTTTTTACACGATATTGATAACGGCAACAGGTAGACGCTTGAAATATTCACAGAATATTTGGTTTTTATATTCACTTTATAAATTAATAATTAACTCTTTCATGGACACTACTGTAGACACAATAGATGTTTTATTGTCATCGCAGCTATACCCGTTTACTGTCCCTGAAAGTTTTAGATTAAAATAAAACAAATATTTAAGAAGGACCCTATTCAAAAGAAATGTTTTTTTTTGCCGTTTTTATAGATAATGGTACAGCACCCTTCGTACGCGATTTTTTTATAATTATTATTCACAACCAACTGCTGAATACAGGTTATAAATAAATTGTTATTTGTTCTTCGTGTGTATCTTATATATGTTTTCTTTACATTGTTTTTTAATTGCTTTGAGAGCAGAGCGTTGGCTATAGGTAACCAACTACCACCAAGTACGCTGTATGCTTGCTTGCCACCTAAGTTATAAAAATAAACTATGTTTCTTGTACTATTTAATAAAACGCTATCGTCAGTTCTATCACGTAACGTGGCCCACAAAGCAGGTACAATGACCCTCAAGTGGGGCACTGGCGCGATGTGCACTTGTGCTCAGTGCTTAGACATACATGTAGACAAACGAGAAATAACTAGCTTTCCATAAGCCTATATATGCCTATAGGTGACAGCACGAAAATCAACAATTTTTATTTACATACTATAAAATAGTACGCTATTTAAATTTTATGAAAATAAGGAAAACATCGTGAGGAAACCTGGACTTAAAAGTCTGAAATTGCCAATCCGCATTGAGCAAGCACGGTGATCAATGCTCATACCTTCTCTATATGAGAAGAGGCCTTTGCCCTGCAGTGGGACAGTAAAACAGGCTGGTACGCTATTATATATTTCCAGAATAAATATTAATGTTAAACCGAAAAGTGGTACTGAGTTTTTCGGTGGAGAAATATAACAATATACAAGCCCGTAAATAATAAGCACACAGTCTTAATAGTATACTATTTGGTGAAATTTAATAGAAGATTTATTTAAATATAGTGCAAAAGGAAATAGTGACCACAATAAGGAAATTTTACACTACCTCCGTGAAGTACTGGGAGCACTAGCGACTGTGTCCGATGCCCACGGGATGCACACGGGACATAACTATGTGCGATTCTTAAATATTTGTCCCGTGACTGAGTGTACTTTTTGCCTATCAATTGTATGTTTATAAAGTCCCCGCGATTGTTCCTTGTCATTAATTGACTTACTTGTTATTGCATGAGATTTGATTTCATTGGCGAAAAGGTATGTTACACCGCTGCGTTGTCTACACTTTCGGGCAAGCGAAATGCTACAAAACAAAAATAATTTTAAACATCAATTTTCATCATGCTCAGACTTTAATGATTTGTTTGTTCGACAAAACGTCGTCAAAGCAAAGCAACACATTACATTGAATGTGAGAGAGATTGAAAAATGTACTAGTATTTTACGAATTTCATATATTTCTTGCACAGTTTCTCCTTTCTTTAACTAGCGTAAAATTTTTAATGCCTTTGCCCTGAAGTAGAAGATAGGCTGGCTTTAATTCCAGTCTGTTACTGCTCCGCTATTATTATGTTAAATAATTAATGAGTCAGTAAATTATGTAACTTAAATTATTTATTATGTAACTTACATTAATTTTATTTGATGGTAAAATATTTAGTTATTTCCATTACCAGACAACAACGGTTTTTACAATAAAACATACAAAAACAGCCTTAAATCTACACAATTTATCTACTAACAAGACTTGAACCGTGCAAGTTAAACTTGTATTTAAGTGCTGTATTATTATGTATTTATATCCACAGTTCCAACACAGGCTCTGTATCGTTAGCGGAACTGGTTACACTAGTTTCTATTCTGATGAAAAACATTCTTATTAACTCAAGTACCTACTGTGAAATGGAAGTCTCTAAAGAGACACAGAAATAATCTGTGCAGATAGAGTTTATCACATGACGGGTACCATCAGTGCGATTGTAGTCTACTCTTGCAATCTATGGCTCATATTGTCTCACGTAACCTCATTTTTCTACATTCAGGGCCGCGTGAATCCCTTAAATAATATTAATAAGTACAGAGTAAATAAAATACAGGAAGAGAGAGTGAAGTGTCTGCAATAATTGAAAAAGAACGGAAAAATAATTATACACTTAATAGTAAAATAAGGCTGTAAAACACGAATAAATAAAACATAAATTAGCAGAAGTTAATATATATTTTCAGAGGTTAGTATATAAAAATGTCATAATAAAATTCGGTATTTGATTAATACGTTCCAATTAATAATGTTATGCTTCACAAGTTACTTATTACCATAACATATTAGTAGCAATAAATTTCTTCAAAGATTGTCAGCATGACGTTCCATGTGAAAAGCAGATTAGTTATTAATAACTGTTATTTTAGAACTTATATATCTTATTAAATAGGTGAAAGCTAAAATAGATTTTAAATAATAATCATCATAGAATTAATGTAAACAAAGCAAAACAAATAATTTAGAGATTGACGTTGTTAAAAACAAACATGGGTAAGGCTCAATTAGGGGAGCGGTGGCAGGCCACTTTCTCGATGCATCTCACTGATGCATGTCTTTATATTACTGTGTTATGCTTTATTTAAATTTCACCTTCTATTGTGAGCGAGGTGAAACGGCCGGAGCGAGATCTGAGGAAAGGAGCAGTGTACGGCCGGCGGTTGCGACGATCGCCTCCTCCAAGCTTACACGCGAGCCTAGCTCCTTTATAAAACGCGACATAAAAATACATTTCAAATTTTTCCGTCGTGTTTTCTACATCCGTGACAGTGACAGCTGATTGACATGTCGGTCAAACACACGCTTACTTTGTTCCTCGCAGCACTGGCGATAGCTCATAGTGCAAACATTTTAGGTAAGTACTTTAAGCTTGTGTACGCTTAATTAGAAAGTACTGGCATTACGTACGCATATTAGGATAACAATTGCTTCGTAGTGATTAATTTAAGCATGACTGACAATCATGTGTGACGGCAGGAAGCTATTAAGGTTGCGTCTAATGAATAACAGATGTAGTGTGACTGAACATTACATTCAACAATGTTTTGTTGTGATACAACGAAGTATGAAAGTTTGCGATATTAATTCATGCTTTAACTGGTTTTTTTTATATCGTTGTCGCTTTTCGTGTGAGAAGTTTAGTGAACCAATATTATATGTTAACATTTTTTAATCCACTATTGTTATATCGCCTAATTTGAACTCTTTAATACAATTTTTAGTCATAGTTTAGAAAGGTATACATCCGAACGATATTATGTCTTATGAAACTATTTTTAGAGTGTGACTACGTTAACTTAAAAAGTAATTTAGTTTATATTTAGAATAATAAATAATAGACATGATGAAGTCCAAAAACAAGTGCTCAATTTAAAAATTGTGGTTAATATCAACTGTTCTATATTATATTTACTTATCAAGACAACCAGTAGTTGTTACATTATTACGAGTAGTTAACGTTAAATATACCTATTATATAATTATATTATATATAAATATAATATAATTATATTATGGTCTTTATGATTGCCATAGTTATTCTACATATATTATAAATGCGAAAGTTTGTGTGTGTGAACCAATTTCAATGAAAATTGGTGTGCAGATATATGGTGCCTATGATGGTTGACTATGATTTTTTATCCTGGAAATCAATCTAGTTCCCGAAGGAGTCAAACTCATTATACACGCGGGCGAAGCCGCCAAGCGCAGCTAGTTTAATATAATTAATTAGTTACAACCAGTAAAGTTTTATTTTTCTGATTAATATTTTGAACTAAAATAATAATTAATACATTATGGAGCTATTATTTTTGTTATTATTATTAGCCTACGTCAGTCCGATGTCCATTTTATTATATTCATCTCCAAATTTTTAAATACAGTATGTAACAATATATATTTGCACTGAGCGGGAATTGAACCCGTAACCTCTGCTTGGCTGTCCGACATAACCTAACCGAACCATAGAGGCAGTCTTTTCCTCTTCTATCCCCCTCAACTATACGGTCGGAAACGTGATTGCGAACAAACCTCATTTTTTAGCAATGTTTCTGCAGTACTTACGTAACCTCATAATACTAAAATGCACACTGCAATTGTGTGCCTACAAAAAACATAATTATTCATTTTTTATTTTGCTATACAAAATAAAAAATGAATAATAATGTTTTTTTGATAGAAAATGTTTCGTATAAGAAAAATTGCATTTTAAAATTATATAAAATTTAACATTTATTTATGGTATTTTTCAACTATCTTCAATTTCGTAATTATATCATAATAATATTTGACAACTACATCAATTTAATAATTATTATATTAATAAAATATATCTAACACTACTGTATATATTATAGAGTAAACTTCTCTTTAAAATATAAAAGAAAAAAATCTTAGCGGCTATAGCAATTATTATACCCAATTACAAAATTATAATTAAGAATATAATAGTACCTACTTACTATTAATTAATATAAATTTATTTTAACTGTAGTAATACTGTAACTTCATATTATTCACTTATTTCGGTCACTTGAAAATAAAATAAAATATTATTACAAATATTGTTAGCAGAGCATGTAAGTGGCGTATACTTAATTCAGTACATAAACTCAATTCTTGATCCAGTATTACCTTGTCGTTCAATATGACCAGGAGTTGCCATTTTAATTAAAATACGTAGTCAATTTACCATACTAGATGAAACTAAATAATTGAAATCCTCTCTTTTCTTTCAAATCTTGGTAATTATATTAGTTGGTTGATTTGTATTAATTACTTTGTATGGTTCTTTGGTTGCGTTGAGTGGTTAAATTATTGTAACTCATAGAAAAAACTATAATTATCTGGCGATTGATAAGAGCGGCGTGAGTTTCTTGCCTGTTCTTCTCACAGCTCTACCTCGTCATCGAACTGGCTGTAGGTTAATTAATTGACTTCATGTAATTTTGACTTTTCATAATGCCCGCCATGCTACCAACTATGCACAAAATAATGTTCTTACACGCATTGCTCGAACACATAACACCACTTTTAGGGACATTGATATCTTTTCATGTTCTAAACAAACTTTTAAATCACAAATATTATGTACTTTGACTGGCAAATGATGAAATTGTATGTATTTTATGCCTATGTATATTTTTAATATATACATAGACATATAATAAATATATAAATATATATTTGTTTTTAAAAAAATCTTAGTATATATAAAAAGCTATATTAAGTTATTTACTTGGATTGAAACTTAATTTTGTTTTTATTTTTATTTTTCTTTCTTTGTTACTTATCCGTTCAACCGATGTTTAATATACTGTAATACCTATATTAAGGAAAACCTGTAATTAGCCTTACTTTTTAGTTATACTTACAAGTTATTACTTTATTGTAACGCTGTTGGTTTTTTTTCAATAAATAAATAAATAAACAAATAAGCTTCAGACTTTAGGATCTAAAAAAATAAATGTTATAAGTTTGAGTTTATAAAATATACGCGTATATATTTTTTTAATCATATGACCTATCTATGTACAAAGTTTTATTTAAATCCGTTTCAGTTATACTTTTATAATAATAGGATTATGAGCGTTTACTTCATCAATAGATCGTGAAGAACATAATTAAATACTAGATATAATGATATTATCGTATTTTTGCATTTACTACTTAGGCCCCTTATCCTTAGCACTCATATTTTTGAGACTTTTTAGTTTTCTTCACCATAATATATCACCTTTAAAACTAAACCAGTAATTAAAAACAGCTCTTAATCAAAACTTCATGCAGAATAGGTTACATAACATGTAACACAACACAATATTGAGTACTTCATAACAAAAGTTTTACGCAACTTAAAACTTTAGTAGATAAACAAAACCCACGTATGAAATAGAGAAAGCAAACTTAAACGGTCTTATCTATAACAATGAATACAAAATATGGTAATACACCTATTAAAATATGAATACACAAAACACCATAACAGTAGCGAATCAAATGAAGCCAGTATTATGTAATGTAAGCACTTCTTAATCATTGTTCTTTACGACCACGACAGCGGCTCATGAAATAATCACACATTAGTGAAAGTGTGAAAGTGTCTACAGTGTGTGGACACGAATTGTTTGACAAATATTTCTACGTGCCTAGTCAATATTGACATATTATCCTCATTTACTTTACGGAAATGAACAAATGAACACTCTAGGAAATCTTTTGGACATAAGAAGCTTAACTACCACAGTAAGAATAGCTACCTATGTTTATATCTAATCACAATCTTTATATAGCCCACTTTCCTCGTAAGGCCAGAAAGCGTAACAGTGCAATACAAATAAATCTCTCGTAACAATCTGATTACCTCAGAAACCGGGAATAAAACGCATTATAAAGTATCGTTTTGTTCTAAAAAATGTTATTCTTCATTGAAATTTAACTTTAATTATGAAATAGTATTTCAAAAACGGACGATTTCATATAAGTATCAAAATCAGTTTCATGTTTATGAGTGCGAGCTGTGTGTAATTTATACATATAATAAAATTGGAGTGTCTGTTTGTCATATTGAAATAACCGTTTTTCACTACATGTATATGAATATACATGTAGTGAAAAACGGTACATACACCAAAATAACATTCTGTACAAATTTTATCTGTCTGTTTTTTTCGGCTAATCTCTGAAATGGCTGGACTGATTTTGACGGGACTTTTATAGGCAGGTAGCTGATGTAATAAGGAGTAACTTAGGCTACGTTTATTTTAGAAAACATTTTTATTTTAGAAAAATAAAATAATGTTGATCGACTGTTAGGCGGAACGAAGTTCGCCGGGTCAGCTAGTTGAATACATAAATTACGTACTAACATAGTTTTAATTTTATCTCCGTACTATATTTTCAACATCTGATTTTGTTTTTAAAGATAATGAAAGTTGTCGATATCATTTACATTTAATTCTACATAAATTCTAATTAATAATTAACTTACACCTATTTGTTTCTAGATTTACTCAACTGGGAGGATGGCAAGAAGTTACTTGAAGTTATACAGCCTCAGGAAAAAGCAGAAATACGTAATGACATAAACTGCAAGTGGAAGTGCAAGGGGCCCGCGTGTGCATGTTGTATCGATACCAACATTACCTCTTATGATCCGACAGAAGCGAGTACGTATTAACTTTTTAAACCTACTTCTCGGAAGTAATTGCTTTTGTCGATTTCGTGCCAAATTATAAAACATTGAATACAAAAATTTTAAGTTATTATGACTTGCCAAACACGCAACGTTTAGTGCCGTGCATTCATCAAAATTCGTGTATAAACCAAAACAGTAGCAAGTTCATTGTACTAACATTTAATTCTTAAATCATTTGAGAACATGTAACGTAGCAGCTCAGCATTTCTGTGCTTTAACTCTTGGTAAAGCTACTGCTGAGCAAGTCAAGTGAATACGAGAATATGCAGAAATATATTGATTATATATGTTGTTTCATTACAGAATGCATTCACATGAGATACATGTCGAAAGATGAAGGGTTCTTCGTACAAATCTCATATGGAAAGAAAGTAGACTATGACAAAATTCAAAGTAAGTATTATTTGTATTATACCACTAAAAGAAATCTGGCGTCAAAACTAAATAAACAATATCTCAGCAACTACACAGACACTATACATAAACAATTAAAAATTACAGCAATATACACGATTAATCCAGTTGTTAATTTAACAAGAAAGAAACGCGTAACCATCGATTCTTTCCACTAAACATTTATTTTATATGTTATGATTCTGCGTAAATTAACTCAAGATTAACTTACGGTAATTAAATATCTACATATATTGGAACTGGAGCTTCCAAATACCATCTCTAATAACTCTATCTTCTCAAAGCGAGGAATCCAAACAGTGCGTGGGTGATCTCAAACATCATAATCAGCAGAAAGACGTCCGCTGCTGGATATAGGCCTCCCCAATATTCGCCACCTTGGTCGGTCGTAAGCCGCTCTCATCCATCGGTTGCTCGCCACTATTATAAGATCGTCGGTCAACCTTGTGAGGAGTCTTCATGTGTTTGTACCTAGTAGATTACTATAGTATGCAGTTTTCAAGCATTTCTTGTAACTCATATTTTGAGACAACAGAATTATTTACGTACTTCTTACCCAACTCAAACATAATATTAAACTAATAGAAAACCAATATTAAATTGACTAACTTAAATTACGCGTACGTACTTCATTTAATGTGGTTTACGAATAGAAATTTCAAGGCACCTGCATTTCTAAAGAAAGTTGTTCCGCTAATATGGCAGTTGCAATAGCCAGTATTTGCATCTAGAAGTTTCTCGAACAACGTGAAAGTTAAATGTAACTAAACTGTTACATTTCCAGTCTTATTACTTGACACTTTGAAAATATTCGAGAGCATTGCCTGATCGCAATTTTTTTTTATAACCATGCTATTGTATAGAGAATCAAACTGGAAACTTTAGACTCGTTCAATTATTAAATCACATATACACACATGACATAAGGTGGTTTGGGGATTTTAGATTAGATTATCTGTTTTCTCTTTGTTGTAACTTGAATGCAAGTAGAAGGTAACGATAGTTCTCACTCTTAGTGAATTGAGGAGTGTCCATATCTTTTCAAATATACTTGATGTCACGGCAGTTAGCGATTTATCTTTTATTAATAACCTACAACACGGATATGAAAATAGAAAGATCGATAAGTAGAAAACGATTGAATTGATAATTATAGGAAGATAATGATCTGCGGCTTTCTTTATAGTAATACAAATAAAGCCGCAAAGCTAAAAAAACAATATTTTTATTTCAAATACAATTTTATCATTTTCAGTGACAAACCCAGGCCCCATATGCTTAGTAACAAGTGTGATGTTCCAAATGTGTGCTGTCTTTAGTCAGATGGCTCCCACCACCGATGGTCTGCGAGGCTGCGTGCATCTTGAACCAGGCACAATATTCTCGTCCCAGAGCAAAATACCTCTGGGATGCTTCAAAGCAAATGATGCTGGAATGGAAATGATGGATCCACCAAAAGATTTGTAAGCATGTTTAAATAGTCTTTTATTTACCTTTATATGCCACATTCAATAGTCAATCACTATAGTTTGGGGCCAAAGGTGATAAAATTGTAAGCTTGACAAAAATTGCAATTTATTTGTTCACTGATAATATAATTAATTAATTTTATATAATTTTGGAATCCGCATTATTATATAAATCAAGTTTATTTTCTATTTGATTGTACTTTTTAACGTATTTCAAATCTTCACATCGGTGTACGTCATTATTATCTATCGGACTGCATCAAATTAATATACTATGAACATTTAATTAACCTTTAGATAATAATGGTCTACACCTAAAATATATCCGCAGCCTTGAATTAATACTTATCGACCGATAACATTATCTACCTAAAAGGAGTATTAAATACGATAATATGCATTTATAATAACAAATATGAAATATCACGATATCATTATAATATCAAAATTATTTTCAGACTTGTAGTAGAAGAAGAAAATACTGAAGAAAGTAGCAATGGTGAAGATGATAGTGAAGGTGACGTTGAATTTGATCCAAATAAGTTCTTCGCGGGAGTGTATCAAACTGCCCAACAGAGCATTGCTTTACTTAGCTCTCTTTTAGAAACACCAAGTAATTCTACTAATTCAGCTACTTCTACAGAAGCTATTAGCTCAGAACAAGTACAAGAAGCTCCAACAGAGACAACACAAAAACGGGGTCCTAAGAACTTAAAACATCCAAATCAACTGTGATAACACTTTATTCCTCAGCTTACGTTTAATACAAAACAATGCATTTGTTAGGAGATAGCATAAACTTATCTCATGTTTATCAGTGTCCTATTTATTGCTTTAAACTTTATAATGCAAGTGATTAGTTATAATAAAACAATTTTGAGTATTTGTTTGCATTTTTAACCCTGTGAGAAGGGCGGCGAAGAATTTGTTTCCAGTCTATATGTACCCGAATTCCTGCAACAAAAATAAGTATAAATTAATAACAATAACAATTGACTGGCCTGTTGGTCTAGTGGTTAATGACCCTGACTGCTAAGCCGGAGCTCGTGGGTTCGATTTCCACCCAGGACAAATCTTTGTGTGATGAGCATGATTGTTTGTTTTGTGTCTGGGTGTAATTTATCTATAATGTGTATGTATTTACAAAAAAAATGTATGTATGTAGTATATCAGTTGTTTAGTACCCATAACACAAGCAATTATAATTGCTTAATTTGGGACTAGATGGCGCTGTTTGAATGTGGTAGAATATTATTATTATTATTTTGCAATTTTTCGTTTTGAAAGCTGAGACAAGTAACAACATAGTGAGATGTCCCATAAAAGGACTTATAAATTGGTATACCCGGGTTAAGGAAGTACTGACACCCAGTGGAAAAATTCGTAGGTTTGTGTCACCAGCGCAATAGTATTTAATGGTTACTTAATATAATACTTAAAGATACATAAACACTTTATACGGTTCTGAGAAAGTTGTATATCGATCTAAATCTATCACAAACTTACCCGTTCTTAGGTCTAAGTCCACCCATCTGCAATCTGCCAGGCAAGAGGTTGCATGACGTAGTAACAGCAGAGACGTAGTTCAGGCATTGTCGTCCAGTGAATCCTCCAGTTAGAACAGATTCGGCGAAGTAGTGATAGCTTCTATCGTGATCGCAAGAATTAGTCTCGCATCCAGGCATAACAAGACCGCCATTAGGATAAAAGTCAACTTGGCCAAGATCAGCAATATAACCGTTTACGCCATAATTAGTATGAATTACTTCTGTATATTGTCCGTCCTGTGGGTGGAAGCGATCAGCGTGGCCTAACCAACCAATATAAGCAGGATCCAAACCTGAAATAGTTGACATATTTTAATTTTAATTGCAGTTAATAAAGAAAAACAAATAATTTAATATTTTAATTTAGTATCAAATATTTGAAGTTTATTTAAAAAAAAAAAATATTATTATCATTTTATCCTATAGTCAAAGAGACAACAATCTGGCTTTAATGTATTTTTTTTTAAATTTCAAATACTTAAGTAATGACCTGTGATATATGCTACATTTCCTTGAACGTGTCTGCCAACAATACCAGCCTGGTGACCTCCAAATCCAAAGCCTATAATATGGTACATAACAGCGCTAGACGCAGTTTCCCCGTTAACCCAATTGATGAACTCTGCTACAGCCTGGCCTGAAGCGATCGAGTTTGCCACGACAGTTGCGTAGTTCAAGGAACCGGCTCCAGCGCTCCAGTCAACCGCGATGATATTAACATCTTCAGCATTTAGAAGACCTAAAAAAGTAATGTAGACTTAAATATGATGTTCATTGTTTTCTTTTTTCTTTGCGTGTATATATTTGAATTTCTAAATTGTTGTTATACGCACAATACTAAATAAAACTCGTTTGGATAGTTAATCACACTTATTTTTATTACTGACTATTAGGGATTAGTGACAGCTTGTACACAAGCATCTATAATGATCTCTTGAAGAAACTAAAAATTCTTTAATTCTCACTTAGGTAAGCGACAAATATCCGTCTTGTATAGTAGTTATTTAGACCAAGCAAACTGCATTAGTTGAAGTTTGTGAAGAAAAGTGTATAATAGTTAGATGCTTGGGTCAATATGCTTTACTAGTTGATAAAGTTACGTTAAGAAAATACTTTTCTAATTATTTTAATATTGTATCACGATTAACTTTGATATCAAACAAACGGAAACTTTTAATTTACTTACTAGGGATAAGGACAGCGATGAAATTAGAAGTCCCAACAGATTCTTGCCGGTTATGAATTAGAACTATAGTGCGCCTATTGTTCTGGTAGTTTGTCATCTGAAGAAGACCGGGGATGTTCAACAGGAGTGGTTGACTAACTACAGGATTTTCCCTAGAAATCAAAAAAGAAAATAGAAACGTATACATTGTAGTTATATTTACTGAAATAGCGCTTATTCAAACCGACATTTATTATGATGAGTTTAGCATCAGATTATTCTTCATCATCATTATTATCATATCAATCCAAAAGACGTCCACTGCTGGACATAGGCCTACCCTAATTTACGCCAACTTGGCTAGTCGTGAACCCTCATCTATCGGTTGTCCGTCACCCTTATCAGGTCATCAGGTCACCTTGTGAGGGAATAGGAAAAGATATCAGGATCAGATAATTGCTTTTATAAAATACAAGTGTTGTTATAGCTTCATTTGTCAATTAAATTCGATCAATCAACTCTGTGCAAAATCGTGTTAACTCATAGTGACTTTCATTTTCATATAAAAATGAATGAAATAAATACATACATAACTTTACGCCTGTCTCACATTAAGGGGATAAGCAAAGACGTTATTATACCAAGAACGCCATTTGCTACGATTCTAACATACTTCCCTTGCTTCTTCAACGTTCGTTAATCTTTTCATACACAGAAGTCAGTTACGCTTGCTCGTAATTTTGCCCTTTGCAATACATCTTCTATTTGGTCAGTGTATACCCATCTAAGGGGACCTATACCGACTTTATCAGGTATTTCCACTGTTTCACTATTTCTTTAATTATTCTACTTCCATCCATTCTTTCTACATGTTTAAACCATCTTAAATAGTGAGGCAGTTCTTAGAGAGACTATGATTGTGCTTGTACTGTGGGACATAATTCCCAAAATTACCTTGTGAACAAATGATAGTGATTCGATCTAACAGGGTCATATCGCGCCGCCTCCTGAACAGTCTCTGCCGTCATCCATGAGTCAACCAGCTCTGGTTTTCCTCTTGAGTTTCTTTCATACTGGTAACGTAGCTCTGACC
The DNA here is from genome assembly GCA_963082885.1 of Parascotia fuliginaria. Lineage (NCBI taxonomy): Eukaryota > Metazoa > Arthropoda > Insecta > Lepidoptera > Erebidae > Parascotia > Parascotia fuliginaria. The sequence goes on from OY720172.1 coordinate 16,153,991, forward strand.
CTAACTTGGATATCACCGGGTTTGGCAGGGCTAGAATAAAAACAAAGATTAAAGGACACAGGCAGCAAAAATATTTTTTATTTGGATACAGTGTGTTAACAGTGATATCTACCTAACGTGTACAAATAGTATGAGTTTGTTAAAAAACATATACCTTGCACCAATGTAATATTAAAGAAAATATAAAATGTATACAAATCATGCTATTTCTTTACATTATATTTAAAGAAATAGGAAGAAAGAGTTACGAGTGATTTCAAATCCTAAAACTGTTATTTCAAAAAACTTTAAGCCGCTGCTATTTTGAATTTAAGCGAACTATATTGCCTGCGGAAACAAGACACAAAAGGTGATATACGACGAAATTTGCTTGACGAGTGAAAATCATAATCATAGAATTTTTGGCATAATATAGGCTAACATGCAATTATTATTTAATGTAATAAGTTAAAACAAAATTTACTTACCATTACCAAAACCCCATGCACACAAACAAAAAAGAGCTGTTAATTTGTTCATGGTCGAGTAAATAATGTGCAAATGTAAAATAATTTCGACAATAGATCAAAATAATTAGTGTGATAATTGAACACCTGACAATTATCTACTTATTTACGACACGATTGCTTACGTATTCTACTATCGTTTCGTCTTTGACAGATTTGGAGGAATTAACCTCACACTGTCTCTAATCAAGATTCTTTAAATGCTTATTGTTAAAATATGCTACAGTAGATTACAGCCGGTTTGCCGGTAGAATTCAGCCCGTTTCAAAATAAATTTAACAATGGATTTTTTTTATACTTGGAAACTAAGTAATTTATTCTGACAAGGTGAAGACCAGTAAAAGTGACGATATATGAAAGAGACTTTCGTCCAACAGTGGACATGATGATAATGATGATTATAACAATTAATTTTATCAGTAAATCTACTCAAAGCGCTATTATACGTAGGTTAAAGTCGAAAACTTAGTCACATTTCTTTTTTGTATTAGGGTTTGAAAATATCGTGATAATACCTCAATTAAAGTTGTTAAATAAAATAAATAATCAAATAATATATGTGTCAATTTATTCTTTTTTATAGTTATTTTAAAATCATATTTATCTTGCCATATAATTTCGAACTCTATCTACCCAAATATCGTAACTAGTTACTAAGCTCCAGTTTCGTACGCGGCCATAAGGAATTTATTAGCTTAATATTTATATTTTCACGTAGACACGGTGAGTGACGTGTCAACGTGTGAGAAATGAAGGACTTCATTAAACAATGTAACAGGAAGTCAGGAAGTGAGATTATTGCTATTCAACGAGCACAATGTCAATGTCAAAATACTCTAGGCTGATACTAAGAATTTCTCAAAAGGAAAAGAACAATACATTACTAAGTACCTACCTAATTTTGAATAGAATTAAATAATAGGTCATATTTGTACATTGTATACTAATCATATCAAGATCTCGATATGTAATGGATGAAAAATTATTTTAGGAAATAAGATAGTATTAGAAATAGATATTGCATGTTTCTATGCAATACATTTTTTTTATTTAAGCTCCCAAAATTGACTCCACTCTGTCTAATCGTAAATAGTCAGTGGAATTCCAAATTATTGTCTCAAACTGCTGGTATGGTGTCCTCAACTGTGGCGGCTGGGAATGAAGGAGTTAAGGAAAGAGGAAAGGGGGAATTGGTCTTCTACTCTTATGTTGATCTCTATGAGAGAGAGGTACTTCCCCGGTCGATCCGGCCTATTCATGCTGAAACCATCGAGGACCTAACTTTGATTTTAATATTTAGGAGCTGTGTAAGACGGCCTCTTACGCTGTGCACCGACGAGCTGTTGAATGCGGTACCTACAATCATATCGAGGTAGATAGGAATGATTGGATGCATACGAATCATCAATTTTATTTCAATATTTTTGTTTGAAATAAACATACAGTTGTTCACGAAATCATATTGATCGCAATAAAAATAAACTATGCTGGGTGCATTTATACCTATAATTTTATGTCAACAATCCAAAATGTTTTTTTGAATAAAAACCCAAAGCCAAACTATCTAATACTAAAAGTAATTTCTAAAAATTACTAGAAACATTATACTTCGTTATCCAATAAATGGGCGAAGACACTAAAATCTTACAGCTGAGACTAGATCAGTTCTAGCTAACGATATTGTCATGTGGATTTATGTATTGTTTTGTTTTTACATCAATAAAGTTATTATTATTATTATTATTATTAGATGCCAGAGGATTAGTATGTCAATATAGAAAATATTTGGCCTTGAAAAGTTAGTAACGAAAAAAGAATGTTTTGATTTTAACTATGAATATTTAATGCTAATATTTTTAATGTAATTTAAAGATTGTCTTACAATCTGATTAGATTAAGTGGAAAACCCACAAATTCAATTAACCGAAATACAAGATTTGTTAAACTGAAATTAGTTATACAGAATGTCTTAAAAATGGACGACAATATTAATTAAATTACATTACCTTTTTCTTACTTTTCTTCCTAACTTCGGTGACAAAAAAGCTTAAGGTCCAAGTGATGGTAAGAGAGAACTGTAGCCTGTAGACATGGCTAAGTTGTCAAAGCATGAAGAACCAAGTCGTTGTAGACTTTTTATGAAGAAGTAAATTAATGAGCAAAAGCACAGGAAGAAGGGGGAAATCAGGTTTTAGTTACCGGGTTAAACGCATATCGCGTAGGTACACATAAATACAATAACCCGTACACTAAGAATCGGGTTGTCCAGCAAGAATCTAAGTACTGCCAATTACAGTTATCATTCTATGACTACTACGGCGGTGTATTATCAGGTGGGTGCAGTACCTTTCTTTAAAGGTAAATATTTCCACCAACATTTATATTTTATCTCACTTTTCGGCAGCAGTTCGTATCGTTTGGTATTAACATGGATCTAGAGATTTATTTTCATTCTAGGTATATTTCTTATATTCATTCAGTCATTTTTCAGTCATTTTCTGATTGCATGTCATTTGATTAGATTAATTGTAGAAATCCAGAAATTAAGACGGAAATGATTACACACACAAAACACTTCTTACATACAAAAACACAAGACTATATATGGCTTAGTGGGAATGCGTACGACTTTTCCGCACAGGACAAATTTTTGTAACCGATAAATATTTACATTACATTACAGTACATTCTTCCTTCTTTATTCAATCTATCTTACTCTGGAATGCGCTCCCTCTTGAAGTCAGGACGGTTACGGACCGCTATAAATTCAAACTGAAGGTACGGGATATACTCTTCGACAGATTGGCAGAATCATCACATTAATAGTATAAGTATATATATATATTTATATATCAGTATTTGTGTATGTATTGTAAATGTATTTATGTATATATATATATATGTATATAATATATATAATCTATATATATTGTTAGTATAATTATGTGTATTGAGTATATATTTATTTACGTATATTACTTATTTCAAGCAATAATCTTTTGTTGTTAACTTGCACCTACTTCGTTTATCTCTGCATCACCCAAAGGTTGGCTGGTAGAAAATGCCTTTGGCATTAAGCCCACCCATGTACGATTTGTGCATAAAGTTTATAAATAAATAAATTAATAAATATTTGCTCCAACTCTGGAAGTACTTTGTGTTCATTAATAATAATGCTTTTAAAGTCTCTGCGTTACAAGACTACTGCAATAACGTACGGCTGCACCGATTTCGATGAAAATTGGTTTGTAGATAGATTTGGTGCCGGAGACGGACATAGGCTACTTTTTATCCCGAAACTCGATCTGGTTCCCGAGGGATACAAAACATATTTTATGCGCGCGCCAGGCCGTGGGGCGCAGCTAGTGTTAAATAAATTCAATCGCGTCGTACTACTACCTCTTTTATAAAAACCGCCGATACTATGCCGCCAGCGGTTTATCACCAATATCTTTAAACTGAACGAAAACAGACCGTATCAGTAGATATTAACAGAAGTCTTCACTTATCTCCATTTGGATTATATTCTTAGAATCTTTGATAACTTATTATAATATAAAATCTAGTGCTCATTTAGTACAATCATTCATTGGTCAAAAATGTTCGCTGTGAAGTGTGTTGTGAGTTTGTGCTTGGTGGCCGCAGGTACTTATCACTTTATTTAAAAAACAGTAACCTATAATCTGTTTTGATGGTGCATTAGAAGTGCATACGATTGCTATGATGAACAAGATTTAAATATAGATAAGCTTTGCATAACCAAAAATAATAATATTTATGTCGAGTCTAGGCGTACTTTGTGTATATCTAAATGTTATGTTTAAAATAATTCAAGAGTGGAGCTTATGTGGAAGTTTACCAAAGTAACTACGCTTAAAAGATGTATTGATGATCACAATAAAATACAAATACCTAACAACAATAAATATTACGTGTGCAACAAAAAAAAATCAAAATATATTTTATTTGTTATCTAAAGTTCTTTACACACAACGCTATTACTTTGCTTCAAGTTCATTAAATAATAGATAAATAAACCTACATTTACGTGGCTTATTCCACAAATCCTCCCTGAGCAAATCTCCCTTAGGGGGGAAAACTGAGTTATCTAACATTTTTTTGGCAATTAACAACTACATAATATATCTTTTTACGCGATTAGATAGAATAGCTGCAGCCCCTGAGCTGTGTAGTCTAAGTCAACAGACAAGGGGGACGCTATCTTTGATTTAGGCCGGTATTAGACTTTCATAGAAATATGATCAAAGATGTGTTAGTCATTTTCAAATGAAAAACATATGACGGTATAATAACTACATGTGATTATCTATGATCATAGTTTGAGGGTCGTCAAACTATGATCATAGAATTTGATAGATATGAAATCATATTTATATGATATAAATATCATAATGTAATACCGGCCTAAAAGCCATTTATTATTTACTGCTACTGGTCAAACTTACAAAAACATCAATGTGTTTTTGTTGGTATCAATGCCATTTTGTTATTAGAGCATTTTACTAAATTAAAATTGATAATATTTATTCATCAATTCGATTCTCGAAAATATACAAAATTTAAATGGAAAGGTACTAAGTACTGTAGACTTCCCACTGGTGGTAACATCGAGTTATACAAAGTATAACAGTGCGTGTATTTCGCTTCTCCATGTTCTTACACTTATGGCAACGGCTATATCGTATCGTCCTACCGTATATTTTTTGTATAGTTCTTCTATCGTATATTGACGCAGAATTGCAGAAAAAGGCGACATTTTTTAAACATGCATGACTTTAGTTTAATTAATAATAATGTCTAATGTATATTAATATACATTGAATATAGTTTAAGTAACAGTAACAAAAATCTTAAACAGTAAACTTTATGAGAATAATTTTATGTTTGTATATATTTCAGTGGTCAGCTTTGATTTGGGAGCCCAAGATGTCATCTTTCACTTGTATACCAGGTATTATAACTACATTCTTAATAATGGGAGATTTTAAAAATATGAAATGTGCGTCGTCCGATTATGCGTGACACATGACTCCATGACTCAAAGACGGAAGTACCTACATTAAATGAACAATATAGAATTTAAATAAAGACTAGGTAAACATCTATAAATCACAATATATCCAATCGCGAATAATATCAAATTTGAGAAGCTAATGATATAAAAGAAATGCTCTAATTAAAGATTATGGTAAAGAAAGATAATTAAAACATACAATGTAATATTATTATTTAATATTTTTATTTCTAAATGAAACAAAAATGATCTTAAAAGTTTGGTTAACCAAGTAATTACCTCCTTATATTTAGAGATTGCACAGATGTACGGCTGTGGCCTTCTGTAGTAGATTTTTTTTTCTATAAATTATATTATATATTTTTTTTATTTCTGAATATAATAAATGACAGAAAAATAAACATAATTTCAATAATTATAACATAACATTCAAATTGTTTACAGAGGTAACCCGCAAGTTAGTCAGCCACTGCTGCCTTCTGCCAACTCCATCATGACATCAAGCTTCTCTCTACAACGACGCACTATTATCACAGTACACAGCGACGGCGAGGGTGTCGGCGGCAACTTCAACGCTTTTGTTGTACCCCGTAGGTGTATAATACCTAACTATTATTATATCAGTAGCAATTACACCGTGACTAAATTTAATACCAGCTAATCCTTCAGTAGGGCAAACATCTCTTCTCATACAGGAACGGCAGGAGCATTCATCTTAACACATATTCAAAGCCGATTAACCATATCAAGTTTATATTTATTAAAACCAGTTTTCATCTCATAAAAGGTATTTTTCTTAGCGATTCTTTCGAATACGAATAATGTAACACGATGTGGTACATCCTTAGAATCTTATTCCTTACTTATTTTACTTTCAGCTCATTTAGCTGCGGAAGATGTAAACATTCTTGCTGTCGACTGGAGCCCTGGATCTCACCAATACAGCCAAGGTCTTGGAAACGCGCCTCAGTGCGGTCAAGTCATCGCTCAATTCGTCAACATTCTCACCACCCAGTTCTCGTACAATGTCAACCTGGTCCGTATCGTCGGTGTAGGTCTCGGCGGGCATATTGCTGGTATAGCCGCCAGAGCAATTAATGGAAACGTTCCTCACATTATCGGTAGGTACTCAAGCTTATGACCAATAGCAGTCGGTGCCTACTAAGAAAATTATAAAAAATGGTTAAAAACTAACAGCGTCTTTTATGTTTATTTTATGAATTCAATTTGTGGCTAGTTCTACTTTTGTTAACCATTTTTTATATTTAACCTTATGAAGACTTTTCTTATTAATATGACACTAGTTAAACACACGCTGGGTCTATAGTAATTTTGTATCAATAACATTTGTATTATTTCCAAGCTCTGGATCCGTCTTTGGTTGGCTGGACTCACCACCCGCACCGTCTGAGTTCTGACGCTGCTAACATTGTTGAGGTTCTCCACACTAATGCTGGACACTTGGGCTACGACTACCCCTTGGGACACCTTGATTTTTACGCCAACGGTGGCGCCGCACAACCTGGATGCGCTAGCAGCGAATGTTCCCTTGACTTCTCTTATGTATTCTACGCTGAGTCAATCGCAGCTGATGATAATGGAGGCAATCGTTTTGTTGGTACTCACTGCGATAACTATGAGCTAGCCACCGAAATGCAATGTTCTGGACCTAGAGATGCAATCTTTGGTGGTCAAGAGAATAAGGAGGGGTAAGTTGAAATTAATTAATCAAATATATGAAAAGTGTATTCAAAATTAGCTTATGACATTAGCCTTCTACGTTCTCAGCGACGAAAACTTGTAATTGTTCTCTACTGTGCATGTTAACTAACACGCACACGACAGATGGAGACGAACCACTTTCAATTTTATTTTTCAATAAATTATAGCATTTACAGGAATACACAGTCTGTGTACCTAATACGATTCTAGAGGTATACTTACAGATGGACTGAAGAGACTGATGAGCTAAGACTTATTTGTCTATGGCCATCCTTTGTAGACGGAATCCTAATATTTTCTATTGTGTAGCACTATTACCGATTACCTGTTTTGTGTACCTTTATCTGCTGCTGTGGTAAATGTCTTTATTTCTGACTTTAATAGTCTTGGGTTGGTTTAGATTCAAATACTATTACTTAAATGCTAATAATACTCTCTTTTTGTCCACATTCAAAGTAACATTTAAATACATCGTAATTTTATTGTTTCCAGTGGATCCGGTATTTACACCTTCTGGACGAACTTCCAGCAGCCATTCGCCATGGGTTAAATCATTAAATTCAACGATGTGAACATTTCCAATAAAATGTATCTAGAAAAATTGCATTGCAGTTTCTTTACCTTTTTTTGATTTAAATATTAATCAGCGTAGAAAATGTAAAACCTTTAAAAAATACGAATGATGATAATTGTATCAATCGATTACTCTTTGAAGAATGTCTTTATATTAATAACAATTGAAGATCTGTTGAAACACCTGAGCGTTGCTAATTAGGAAAAGTGAGTGACTGGTCAATCTTGGCATGGCACACATTTAATACTTAATCCAGTATTACCTTGTCGTTTAATATGACCAAAAGATGCATTTACTATTTTAATTAAAATACGTATCGAAATTACCATACTAGATGAAACTAAATAATTGAAATCCTCTCTTTTTTTTTAAATCTTGGTAATGAAAGTAATTGATTTGTAATAATTACTTTGTATGGTTTTTTGATTGCGTTGAGTATTAAAATTGTAACTCATACAAAAATCTGTAATTATCTGGCGATTGAAAAGAGTGGCGTGAGTTTCTTGCCAGTTCTTCTCACTGCTTTACCTCGTCAGCGAACTGGCTATAGATTAATTAGCTGACTTCATGTACTTTTGACTTTTCATAAGCATCATACTTAATGATCAAAAGTAAATAAATGCTTTGAATTTGAGTTTGAGAGACGTTTCTCTCTGGTAATGTAATATTAGGCTTTTCTTTCTATGAATACAATAACAATATTACCCCAGAATTCTCATCCCTTGTTACATGTTTCCCGGTGGGCTTCTCTAACATGTTTATTCCAGACCATAATGTTACCACTTTTGCTCTTACATTGGGGTTTTTAAAAGTCGCTATAGCGGCTCTCTCATTATTTTGATATTTTTTTTGTTATAAACAATCAATAACTAAGAGGTATTCTAAATACTTTAATGGAAAAGGACAATTTAATACAATTTTAAATCATTAACCGACTTCAAAAAGGAAGAGGTTATCAATTCGGGTCGTATGTTTTTTTTTTCGTCGCTACTTTGTGTTTATTAGTAAGATTATAAGTCTGCATTATACTACAGAAATATGTCGTCGTTAAATTGTGTTGTCTGACGGAAATCAAGTCAAATAAAAACCGTTCCAAAATATTAGAAGAGGTTTTTTATTTATAATTATAGTCTAGACGCAAACACAATTTTTTTTGTATGTTCGACTCCAAAATAACTTATTAAAAACTATAAATAGTAAAGTATTATAGGTATCAAGGACTGCGTTGATTCCCCTTTAATGTTCTTTGCTATGAAGTAATTAAAATATTATTTTCTACTTTTTAGTTAAGGATTTGAACATGTAGGTGTTGTTTGAAGTCGGTTTTTATTTTTTTTTCTAAAAATAATTTTATTATGACACAATTCCTTATATTATTTTCCCCTCACTATTTTGTCACAATTATTATTAACAGCGTAATGTTTTGATGTTATGACATTTAAATCACAAATACTAAATAACGAAGAAGAATCAGACCATGTTACATCATACATAATATGGACTCCCATCAGAGAATTAAATGCAGCTTCCGTGACCACACAGTGGTCCAGCCATATTACACAACCGTATGCCACCACTTAGAAACGCATAGGCATTAAAGTTTGCACCGAGCATTTGCATGTCGGCGCAATTCTGTTCTATACAAAAATCATGTAATCCTTTACCGAATAACTCATTTAGGTGTAAAGCAAAGTCACCTAGATATATGAAAATTCTACTTGTTGGTCCTCAATAACAGCGTTAATTCGACTTAAACAGTTTGTGTACTCACTCAGATTCTCTGCATAAATTAGTTGGCTTATAAACACTGAACACTAATATTTCTTTATCGCATAACACTATTTTAACGGCCAATAAACGCTCAATTAGAATCTATCACTGTTACCGTCAGGAAGAAGCTTTTTCTCCTCAGCAAGGCTACTCCTCCATATGGCCTGCCTTGTAGCAAGCCGGCCGCAGAGTCTACAGCCGTCGCGATGAATGCAAACTCTTCATCAACAGTACCAAGGAACGTCAAGTCATGACACATGAGCCATGTTTTCTGCAAAGCGATGATATCTGCTGACCGTCATAGTATCTTAACGCTATCGATAGATCTTTTGATAGACTTTATTTATTTATTTATTTATTTGTACAATAGAGTGTTACAAGTATAAGGTACAACAATATTTATGTATACATAGTTTAAATACCTTTTTTTGTACGGCTGGTACTTAAAATAGGAAAACCTGAGCTATAAGTACCTACCTACCTATAAGTAAGACTTACAATTAAAACTAACCATTGTAAATTGATTTTATTATTCGTAGTAGCTTTATTCATTAGTAGCTGCGCCCCACGGCTTTGCCCGCGCCTAAAATGTGGTTTGTCTCCCTCGAGTACCAGACCGATTTCCAGGGCAAAAGTATATATCCGTCTACGGCACCAAATCTATCTACATACCAAATTTCATCGAAATCGGTTCAGCCATTTAGGCGCTAAGTGGTGACAAACACACACACATTCACACACACTTTCGCTTTTATAATATTAGTAAGGTTATTTTGCCGTTGAGTCACCGATTCTATATCTATATCAGATATAGATTATCGGTGACTCATGTATACTATTATATTATAATTTATCTATACTATTAGGTATATCAACGTAAAATATTCGTTTCCATGCTAATGTTCCGTTTTACCCTTTGGGTACGGAATCCTAAAAACAAATATTTTTCAGCAACCCACGCGTTTGAAGTTGCTGGTAAAAGCTAGTTAATTATAGAAAAAAATATTAAGTTTCTTACGATAATAATTTAATTATCTTTCATTTGACTGTTTAAGCATGATGATGCACGATGCAAATAAAAGTTATTGTAAATACCTTTCTTTGTGAATGTGTATGTGTCATTGTTTTGTAAATCACCACAATCACTGCAAGATTTACATAGTATTCCTATATTGTTAAATTTTATATATAGTTCTTTTCTCTCTAAGGTTAATAAGAAAAGAAATATATGAATATATAGGCTTTTGGAGAGACACCTCACAAGGTGGACCGACGACGTGATGAAGGTGAAGGCAACTCACGACCGGCCCCGATGGCAAAATTGGGGTAGGGGTATGACCAGCAGTAGACGTCTTTCAGCTTACACCATGATGATGATGATGATGAGGTTTTCTATACTAATGTATAAAGTGGAAGAGTTTGTTTGTTTGTTTGTTAACCGCATTAATTTTTAGAACTACCAGTATGATTTGAATAATTCTTTTTGCGTATGATAGCTGAGTTCTTGAGGAACGTTATAGGGTATGTATCATCACGCTACTGGTTATGGAAGCAGAGCAGTATGAAAAGACGCGGTTAAAACCGTGCTGCAGAAAGCTAGTACTTTTATATAAAGCGCCAGAGTTTGTTTGTTTGATCGCGCTAATCTCTGAAACTACCAATCAGATTTGAAAAACTTTTTTGCACAATATAGCCTAGGTTTCGAGTAAGGTTATAGGCTATGGAGCATCACGTTATTGGCAACGGGAGCAGAGCAGTAACCAAAGACGCGGGTGAAAACCGTGCCGCGGGAAGCTATTTACAAATAATAATATGATGATGATAGGCAATTATTTTTTAGTTATTATTTGCTTCGGTTTCCACGTGATATGAAGTACGGAACTGTTTTCTTCGAGATCTTTTAGATTTCAACATAAATTAAAAAGCTGATAAACTGACAGTTTTATAGAATACGTGTGTAGGCAAAAGAAATGATCGCAAGGCGAAATACGTTCATTAAAAGTAAGAAATATTCTATTAAAATGTCAAGGTATTTGATGTTGTTGGTTTTTGTAATGACAGAGTAGATACATGCTTTTACGAGTGGGCTATGGTCTACTTACAAAGGCGTATATTAAAAATAAAAAAAACCTGTGGCACTCGGGGACTGCCGCGGTAAAGCTATTGCATAGTATTTTTTATCAACTTATGCAATTATAATTATTTATTTATTTTTTATTTATGCAGTATTTTTTTTCTTCGATATTAATTCAAGTTTTTCTTTGATATTAATTCAATTTACACTTTTTGAGCGTGGTGACCGATAAGAAAACATTTTTTATTCTTTTATTGAATAAATGGGAAGTTAATATCGTTAAAAAAAAATATTATCTTACAATACATGTAGATTATTCAGGAAATTTTATCATCCTTATAAGAATTTTACTCCGAAAAAGAATAAAACTGGGATATTACATTACATTGATGCATTATTACACGTTATTAAAATCTTAGTTTCATTTCTATAGTTCTACCAGATAAAATTTATCGCAAATGTGACAAAATATTGTGTGGTAAAAATTAGCGCCACTAATGTTTATCCTGAGAAATAAATTTTTCATACACGTTAAGCGAACGCTCGGCCGAGCTACATGGTAGGCGGAGTGGAGGGTGTTAGGTTTTATTCTCGTTACGGAATTACTTGATTCGGTTGCCGCGCTCAAAGCCCGCGATAAAAGCTATGCAATAGCTTAATAATGCTTTTATACGCAAATAACTCTATCAACTAAAAATTTCTTAAAACAAGACTTTTCTGTGTTTAGAATAATCACATTAAACAACCTGTAAAAACGCGCAATATTCTCAATGATAGCGTAAAATGAAAGACAATTTAGTTCTCAGATTAAACACCAAGGAGACGATATTTCATTTTCCATATAAAGTACCTATTTTACGCTAAATGTAATAAAATTTAAAAACTGTCTTTTATAAATACTTGTCAAATTAAATAAACATACAGAACTCTTTGCGTCCACTATTTGTATATCGCAATTACGAAGCATAACATATTACGTATATTACGTTAATTATGATAAAAAAACAATAATAAATACTCCCGTCGACTTCTTAAAGCTGCTCATCAAACTGGACTTTAGCCATGAAGCTTCTAATAGTGCTGGCTGCCGTGACGGCTTGTGAGTTTATACAATTTGTACACAGAATTGTTTTTTAATTTAAACTTAAAATAAAGTTATATATTTCATACAATATATTAATTTCCAGTATGCGCTGGTAGCGCAATCCCGACGGTTCCCGGTGACAACAGTCATTATGTGGAGGGTGAAAGCCGGTATATCTGGATGCCCGATGGCGATGGTGTTTCTCAACTGGTAGACTTACAAGAACCTGTTGATGAGCAGTTGTTGTTAACGAGAAATGGTGCCAATAACCAATACTGGCTCTACACAAGGTATACAAACACACCTTTTTCTTTTTGTCCAGCGCCTCTATCATTAGTTAATGTGCGCATCTCACTGGTGCATGGCAGGTTTAAATATTGCAATACGAATGAAAAGTGCCTGTAGTAGTTACTTTGTTAACAATTTATTTTCAAATACATCATAACTCATGATTCTACTGACTCTTTCTCTTTATTTATTTATTTTGCTGACATTTTGTTTTAGACAAAACCGCTACAACCCTCAAGTCATCGTAAATGGCAACGCCAACACTATCTGGAACTCCAACTACCATAGCGGTCGTCCTCTGAAAGTTATCGTACACGGAAGGAACATGGACGGAAACTCAGGCATGAACCCAGCAATCACTTCTGCTTTTCTTGATACCCAGGATTGTAATGTAATCGTGGTCGACTGGAGAGAGTTGGCCAAAAGTGCCTACGGCACCAGTGCCAACAGTGTTCCTAGCGTTGGCCAATTCCTCGGAAATTTCCTCGTGTGGCTCATCAACACTGCTGGTGGCAACTGGAACAACGTGCATTTGATTGGCTTCAGCTTGGGTGCTCACGTTGTTGGCATCGCTGGTCGTCAAACTGGTGGTCGCCCATCCCGTATTACTGGTACGTAATGTATCTTTTCAAAGTTTCATAAGTAAGAAAATATTTTAATTAAAAAAAAACTTAATTTAATATAAAAACAAACATGATATGATGTTGATTACAGGTTTGGATCCTGCTGGCCTAAATTGGAATGGAAACTTGCAGGCTCTGAACAGTAACGATGGACAATACGTTGAGGCAATCCACACTGACGGGGGTATTATCGGCATTTTCGACCGTATCGCTGACTGTGATTTCTATCCCAACGGAGGCAGAAACCCACAGCCTGGATGCTATTTTAGTATTTGCTCTCACAACCGTGCACACGAACTGTTCGCTTCTAGTGTTCGCTCTAACCACTTCTATAGTAGACAGTGTTCAAACATCAATCAAGTTTCTAACCCTAGCCAATGCAATGGTGCTGGCCTCAACATGGGTAACGGCATCGTTAGCAAAAGAGGGTAAGTAGTAACTAAATTTTTCAGTACAATAAGAATAATATGTTGACAAAGCAAATTGCATTCTTTCTCAACTAAGTTCGGATCCCTTCCTCAACTAAATGTATGTTAGAATGTAGTTAAAAAGATCACTTGAAGAATCTCTTATCCAACCATTTTGATGTTTTGGGTGGTAGTGAATATTTACACTCATAGTTAGTTCTTATTTAAAACGATTTGCACACAACGTAAATAAAAACATCTAAGAGACGGACCTGATTTGACTGGGTACTAAATTAATGTTATAAATAAAGTTCAGATTGGGATTGCTTTTTCAATGATTTAAATTATACTATTTTGTCAAATAATACGTCATCTGGGGTCATTGAGAATGAAATAATTTGAAAAAAAAACGATAACCGTCTTCAATACAATACCAACATGTTCAATCCTTGACTAAAAAGTAGAAAATAAGTATTAAATTACTTCAAAGCAAAGACCATTAAAGGGTAATTAACGAGATCATTGATACCTACATAGTACTTCACTATTTACAATTTATAATCAGTTATTTTGAATTCGGTGCAAGCCAATAAGGTACTTTAATTGATTGTGCCTTTGCAACAAACTTTCAAAATGCACGGGACGGCAATGGCACGCGCGGGGATATGCCTGAATGCACTACCCGAACGCGGTCAGACGCGTGAAGGCAGCTGTCATTGATAGTTGTGTCTAAATACATAATAAAAATATTATTTAAATAAAAAAAACCGACTTCAAAACAATACCTACATATTTAATCCTTAACTAAATAGTAGAAAACAATAATTTAATTACTTCAAAGCAATGAACATTGAAGGGGAATCAAAGAAATCATTAATACTTACCTATATAAAGCTATATTATTTACAATTTATAATTAGTTATTTTGGAGTCGGTGCCAGCCAAGAAAGATCTATAATTCTACCTTTGCAACAAACTTTTGAAATGCACGGGGCGGCAATGGCAAGCGCGGGGAACTACCCGTACGTGGTCAGACGCGTGAAGGCAGACATCATTGAAAGTTGTGTCTAAATACTTAAAAAACTGATGCGCACTTATCAGCCTTCGTTCGATTTCCAGTATTATTATAATATACATTCTTTATTGTACATTCATATATTAATAGATAAATCAATTAGGTTATTTTTGCTAGTAGGATATATTTATTAAGGTCATTATGATTCTGCTTGACTGGCACCGACTTCAAAATAACTGATTATAAATTGTAAATATTAAAGTATTTTAAAGGTATGAATGATATCGTTTATCAATATTTTTTATAACATATACAATAACACATTACATAATTATTAATGTACGTTTTTTGTTCACAGAGCTCATGGCATCTACGCACTTTACACTGGAGGATCATGGCCTTTCTAAATGACAACGATTATTATTTATAAATAAATTATTGATATTTGTAATTTATTATTTGTAGTTAAAATCTCATCATCATCATTATATTAGCTAAAGGACGTCCACCGTCTTTGACGATCAAAAGCACTCAAATCTATCGGTTGCCAGCCACCCGTACCAAGTCGTCAATCCACCTATCAAAATAACAAACAACTGTCAACAAAATTTCTAACGTCATCTGACAGTAAGTTATTAAATTAAACAACATTCTTGGTAACCATTAACTCCACAGCCAGCGGATTATTTTACCTTCCTACCTTCGCTTAGGTATGAAAAGTTCCATATGGTCTCATTAAAAACGCATTCAAAAAATATCATTGCAATAGTGTCGTACTGCTTCATTCAGATTTCCAAAGCCGCTTAAAATATTGAAATTGAAAATGATTGAATGTGAAACATAATAAAATATATTGTTAAATCAGAACATACAAACAAACATACAAAAAATCAAATCTTTTCTCTTTACTAATATTAGTTTAGATAAAAACAAAGTCTCTTTTGATAAAAATTATATTTGACTCTCTAAACAAGATACGACGCAAAAAAAAGCGAATGAAAATTCCTTCGTGTGTGCCGCGCCGCGACACCCGCAACGTTCTACGGCGACGACGTCGTACCGTGGTGATGTGGACAGGCCCTTAGATTCAAATACTAACACTACTCGCTTTCTGCCTACATTCTAAGTACCTTTTAGATACATCGTAATTTTATTTTTTGCAGTGGATCCGGTATTTACACCGTCTGGACGACATTTCAGCAGCCATTAACCATGTGTTAAATCATGGAATTCAAAGATGTGAACATTTCGAATAAAATGTTTTTAGAAAAATTGCATTAGTTTTTTACCTCGTCTAGTATTGAATATCTAAAATCAGCGTAGAAAATGTAAAATCTTTAAATATATGGATGATGACAAGAATTAAATAATAATAATAATCCTAGGGGATTAGATCTGGGGGATCAGACCGGAATAACTCATGGTATCAATCCATTGCTGTTTGAAGAATGTCTTCACCTCAATAATATCAATTGAAGATCTGTTGCAAAACACCTAAGCGTTGCTAAATAGGAAAAGTGAGTGAGATTTTTCTCTGGTAATGTAATATTAGACTTTTCTTTCTATGAATATAATAATAATATTACTCTGGAATTCTCATCTCCTGTTACGTTTCCCGATGGGCTTCTCTTACATGTTTATTTCAGCCCACAATGTAGTCACTTTTACTCTTACATTACAGTTTTTGAAAAGTTGTTTATTTCAAAAATTTTTTTATATAAACAATCACTAAGCGGTGTTCTAAATTAATACAATATTTATCGCAACACTTTCGACATTCCTCGGGCAATTCAATTTAATTATAAATTATTATTACACAATTAATTATATTATTTTCTCCACGCTATTTTTTACAATAATTATTAACAGTACCTATAATGTTTAGATGTTATGACATTTAAATCACAACCAATAAATAACGAAGAATAATCAGACCATGTTACATCATACATATTATGGACCCTAGTCAGAGAGTTAAATGCAGCTTTCGTGACCACGCAGTGGTCCAGCCATCTAACACAACAGTGTGCTTACCTTAGAAAGTTGCAAATCCAATTCTGTTCTACATAAAAATCATGTAATTTTTTACCGAATAACTCGTTTGGATTTGAATTTAGTCACCTAGTATATATGAAAATTCTAACTGTCGGTCCTCAATAACAGCGTTAATTCGACTTACAACACTATTTTAACGGCCAATAAACGCGCACAATTACAATCTATCACTTTTACCGTCAAGAATAAGCTTTTCTCCTTAGCAAGACTACTCCTCCATATGGTCTGCCTTGCGGCAAGCCGGTCGCAAAATGTACGGCTGAAGTCCCGGTGTATGCAAATTCTTTATCGACAGTACCAAGGAACGTCAAGTCATGACTTATGAGCTATGTTGCTTACAAAGCGATGATTTCTGCTGACCTACATAGTGTCATAACGCTATCGATAGGTCTTTTGATAGACTTACAATTAGGTAAAAGTAACCATTGTAGATTGATCTTTATTATTCGTAGTAGCTTTATTCATTAATAGTTGCGCCCCACGACTTCGCCCGCGCCTATAATGTGTTTTAGTCACCCTCGAGAACCAGACCGATTTTCGGGATAGAAAGTCTATGTCCGTAGACTATGTCTACGGCACCAAATTTATCTACATACTAATTTTTATCGAGATCGGTTCAGCCGTTTAGGTGCTGAGTGGTAACAAACACATATACACAAACTTTAACACTTATAATATTAGTAAGATTATTTTGCCGTTGAGTCACCGATTCTATATCAGATATATATTATCAGTGACTCATGTAAGTATACTATTATATTATAATTTATCTATACTATAATATCAAAGTAAAATTTTAATATTTGATACCATGCTAATGTCCCGTTTTACCCTTTGGGTACGGCACACTAAAATTTTTTTTTCATATTTTTCAGCAACCCACGTGGACGAAGTCGCTGGCAAAAGCTAGTTGATTATAGAAAAAAAAAGATTTACATAGTTTTCCTACAATGTTAAATTTTATAAGGTTAAAGAGAAAAGAAATACATTAATATATAGGTCTATTTACAAAGGCGTATATTAATAATAAATAATGTTTTTTAAGCAAATAACTCTCTCTATCAACTGAAAATTTCTCAAATCAAGACTTTTCTGTGTTTTGAATAACCACATTAAAGAACCTGTAAAAACGCGCATTTTCTCAATGATAGCGTAAAATAAAAGACAATTTATTTCTCAGATTAAACACCAAGAAGACGATATTTCATTTTCCATGTAAAGTACCTACTTTACGCTCAATATAATGCAATTTAAAAACTGTCTGATAAAAATACTTGTCAAATTAAATAAACATACAGAACTCTGCGTCCACTATTTGTATATCGCAATTACGAAGCATAACATATTACGTATAATACGTTAATTATGATAAAAAAAACAATAAATAAATACTCCCGTCGACTTCTTAAAGCTGCTCATTAAACTGGACTTTAGCCATGAAGCTTCTAATAGTGCTGGCTGCCGTGACGGCTTGTGAGTTTATACAGTTTATACACAGAATTGTTTTTAATTTAAACTTAAAATAAAGTTATATATTTCATACAAAATATTAATTTCCAGTATGCGCTGGTAGCGCAATCCCGACGGTTCCTGGTGACAACAGTCACTATGTGGAGGGTGAAAGCCGGTATATCTGGATGCCCGATGGCGACGGTGTTCCTCACCTGGTAGACTTACAAGAACCTGTTGATGAGCAGTTGTTGTTGACGAGAAATGGTGCCAATAACCAATACTGGCTCTACACAAGGTACACAAACACAACTTTTTCTTTTCGTCCAGCGCCTCTATCATTAGTTAACGTGTGCATCTCACTGATGCATGGCAGGTTTAAATATTGCAATACGAATGAAAAGTGCCTGTGGTAGTTACTTTGATAACAATTTGTTTTCAAATACATGTTAACTCATGGTTCTACTGAATCTTTCCCTTTCTTTATTTATTTTGCTGACCACACGATTTTATTTTAGACAAAACCGCTACAACCCTCAAGTCATCGTAAATAGCAACGCCAACACTATCTGGAACTCCAACTACCATAGCGGTCGTCCTCTGAAAGTTATTGTTCACGGATGGAGCATGGACGGAAACTCAGGCATGAACCCAGCAATCACTTCTGCTTTTCTTGATACTCAGGATTGTAATGTAATCGTGGTGGACTGGAGAGAGCTGGCCAAAAGTGCCTACGCAACCGCTGCCAACGGTGTTCCTGGCGTTGGTCAATTCCTTGGTAACTTCCTCGTATGGCTCATCAACACTGCTGGAGGCAACTGGAACAACGTGCATTTGATTGGCTTCAGCTTGGGTGCTCACGTTGTTGGCAACGCTGGTCGTCAAACTGGTGGTCGCCCATCCCGTATAACTGGTACGTAGAGTATTTCTTTAAATTTTCGTGTTAAGAATAACAACTTTAATTAAAAAAAAACTATATTTAATATATATATAATAAAACAAACATTTTATGATAATTGATTACAGGTTTAGATCCTGCTGGCCTAAATTGGAATGGAAACTTGCAGGCTCTGAACAGTAACGATGGACAATACGTTGAGACAATCCACACTGACGGGGGCAGTATCGGCATTTTCGACCGTATCGCTGACTGTGATTTCTATCCCAACGGAGGCAGAAACCCACAGCCTGGATGCTATTTTAGTACTTGCTCTCACAACCGTGCACACGAACTGTTCGCTTCTAGTGTTCGCTCTAACCACTTCTATGGTAGACAGTGTTCAAACATCAATCAAGTTTCTAACCCTAGCCAATGCAATGGTGCTGGCCTCAATATGGGTAATGGCATCGTTAGCAAAAGAGGGTAAGTAGTGACCAATCTTTTCAGTAGAATAAGAATAATATGTTGGCAAAGCAAATTGCATTCTTTCTCAACTAAGTTCGGATCTCTTTCTCAACTAAATGTATGTTAGAATGTAGTTAAAAAGTTCACTTGGAGTATCTCTTAATCAACCATTTTGATGTTTTGGGTGGTAGTGAATATTTACACTCATAGTTAGTTCTTATATAAAACGATTTGCACACAACGTAAATAAAAACATCTAAGAGACGGACCTGATTTAACTGGGTACTAAATTAATGTTATAAATAAAGTTCAGATTGGGATTGTTTTTTTAATGATTTAAATGATACTATTTCACCCAATTTGTTAAATAATACATCATCTGGGCTTGAGAATAAAATTATTTGAAAAGAAAAACTAAAACCGTTTTCAATACAATTCCTACATGTTCAATCCTTGACTAAAAAGTAGAAAATAATATTTAAATTACTTGAAAGCAAAGAACATTAAAGGGTAATCAACGAGACCATTGATACCTATATAGTACTTTACTATTTACAATTTATAATCAGTTATTTTGGAGTCAGTGCAATCCAATAAGGATCTTTAATTGATTGTGCCTTTGCAACAAACTTTCGAAAAGCACGGAGCGGCAATGGCACGCGCGGGGATATGCCTGAGTGCACTACCCGAATGCGGTCAGACGCGTGAAGGCAGACGTCATTGATAGTGTCTAAATACACAATAAAAATATTTTTTTGAAAAAAAAACCGACTTCAAAACAATACCTACATGTTTAATCCTAAAATAATAATTTAATTACTTTAAAGCAATGAACATTGAAGGGAATCAAAGAAATCATTAATAGCTATATAAAACTATTATATATACTATAGACTATATTATACTATAGACTTCAAAATAACTGATTATAAATTATAAATAGTAAGGTATCAATGATCTCGTTTATTTATATTAAATTACATAATTATTAATGTACGTTTTTGTTCACAGAGCTCATGGCATCTACGCACTTTACACTGGAGGATCATGGCCTTTCTAAATGACAACGATTATTATCTTTTATACATATAATAAAATTGGAGTGTCTGTTTGTAATATTGAAATAACCATTTTTTACTACATGTATATGAATATATATACGGTACATACACCAAAATAATATTTTCACAATTTTTGTCTCTCTGTCTGTCTGTCTGTCTGTTTGTTCCAGCTAATCTCTGAAATGGCTGGACCGATTTTGACGGGACTTTTATTGGCAGGTAGCTGATGTAATAAGGAGTAACTTAGGCTACGTTTTTTTTAGAAAAAAAAAGTAATGTTGAGCAACTGTTAGGCGGAACGAAGTTCGCCGGGTAAACTAGTTTATAAATAAATTTTTGATATTTATAATTTATTATCTGTAATTAAAACCTCATCATCATCATCATCATCATTATATAAGCTGAAAGACGTCCTTTGACGATCGTGAGGCGCTCAAATTCATTGGCTGCCAGCTACCCTTATCAAGTCGTCAGTGGCCCTAGACAAGTGGCAAAGATTTCTATTCTATTCATAGAATAGATTAAAAAATGTATTGGATTGACATAAGCTAACGCCAATGCTTATGTCAATCTTGTAATCCAATTCAAATATCTCGGAAGCCTTATTGTACAAGATGCTAGATGTATACAAGACATAAAAACCAGAATAGCAATAGCAAAACAAACATTTCATAAAAACAGAAATATATTTACATCTAAAATATCAAAACAAGTGAAAAAGAAATTTATAAAAACTTATGTTTGGAGCATAGCACTGTATGGGTGTGAAACGTGGACAATGACACAAAGAGAAAGGGATATGTTGGAGGCATTTGAGATGTGGTGCTGGAGGAGGATGGAGAAAATAAGTTGGACAGAGAGGATCACAAACGAAGATGTGTTGAGAAGAGTGAAAGAAAAGCGGACCTTGCTCAGGACAATAGAAAGTAGAAGAGGAAAGATAATTGGCCACATTATACGATATGACAGCTTTATAAGAAACATCATAGAAGGGAAAATAGAAGGAAAGCGAGGTAGGGGAAGACCACGGATAAACTATATGAGTCAAATAAAGAAAAGTGCTGGTGCCATGTCGTATAAGGAGGTTAAAGAGATGGCTCTGGACAGGGAGAAGTGGCAGGAATTGCATCAGTTCCACCGACAAGATTCTAACTCTTAAATTATGGATGGATGGTCGTGGATTGGAATAGTAAAAAATGGGTAAACATTACAAAATTTTAATTGTAATATTTAAACGCAATTACAATATTTTTAAATTTCTTAATCATAAAAGTATATTTTACAAAAGTTTTTTTTTATTTCTTTAATACAAAAAAAATTTGGGCAACATTTTGTCGCTCCCTAAAATCTGCCGCTCTAAGCTCCAGTCTACTCAGCCTGCTAGTAAATCCGTCACTGGCTGAAATATTAATGATGATGAAAAGGAGTCATCACAAAGGAGAAAATAATATATATAAGAATATTAGCAGCTGTTTTGTCAACATTATCCGTTTTCAGCTTAGTATTTGTTTTGTTATTGACAAAATTTTTAGACGTCCGGCTAATACCTACCGAGCATACCTCATGCCACCGAGGTAATGCATGACTTTACAACATTCCATTTTGTCGACCAATAAAAACGTGCCTAAAAGTACAACATATTGATAGGTGGTGATAGTATGATACATTATCTTCACTAAACCTTTCGATATCTGGATAAAAAGTGCTTGATCAAACTGACATTATCTAAATTTAATTTAATGAAGTTCCATAATTTTTATAATAAAACCATAGTTTTTAAATACGAAATTTCTTCTTTTTAATTTAAGAGCTCAGCTCTTGTCAGTGGAGCATACGCCATTGTTCTTTATTCCTTACTTTGTTATGACCTCTTGATACGACTCTACTTTCAAGTTTTCTTTAATTTGTAGTATGAAACTCCGTCTTGGTCTTCTTCTTCCTCGTTTATCTTCAATTATTTCTTCTAAAATGGTCTTTATAAAGTTATTGTTTCGTATCAAGTGAACAATCAACTTTCCTCTTCTATTAACTACAGTTCTTAACAAATGTCTTTTCTTTTTAACTATTTCTAGTATTTTCTTATTTATTATTTTCTCTGTCCAACTGGTTCTTTCCATCCTTCTCCAACAGCACATCTCAAATGCTTCCAGCTTTTCTCTCTCTCTCTCTTTGGATAAGTTGGTATATTTCCTCAAAATCATCCACAAAAGATGTTTTTTGACAAAAATATCGAATTGAAGACATGAATAGACGGTAGTAGATCCACGCTAGTTTCAGCATGAATGGGCCGAATCGTCCAAGGAAGTACTACCCTCTCATAGAAGATCGACTTAAGAGTAGTAGTATCCTTACTACTGCGTTTCGTTCGGTGAGTGAAAGTGCCGGAGGCCCAATTTTCTCTTTCCTCACCTCCCTCATTCCCTCCCTCTAACCCATTCCCAGCCGCCATAGTGGAGGCCACCATACCAGCAGTTTAAGACGATAGCTTTTGGTATGGTGGCCACCACTTCTGGATTCCACTGACTGCTTACCATCAGGCGGGGTGGAGTCACTTTGGTAGGCTAATATATATATATATAAAAAAAGAATATATGATATGCAGAGGTCGGAATTAGGTAGAGTTATTTATGTACTTATATCGAAATGTTGATATTAATATGGATCTTCCCGGGATTTCTAATAGAAAATCCCGTGTGGTCAACAATATTACAAATAAAAAATAATAAAAACCTCAGAGATAGATAAGACAAATAAAACAAAGATTAGTAAGTTGCTTTTATTAATTAAAATTAATAAAAGCAACGTCATCCCAATTGGCCCTTGGTCTCGGGCATCATATCGGACCATTAACCCGGCTCCAGAGGCCAAAGCCAAATCCACATGACCGATACCAACGGTAACTAAATAGTTAAGCTCAGTACTTAGCAAAGAAGGTAAAATCGATAATGATGTTATTCACAGAACCACAACTGGATGGCTGAAGTGGAGACAACTCGCAGGTGTAATGTGCAACAGAAAATACCTCTGAAGATCAAAGGGCACATATACAAGACAGCTATATGACCTGCTGTCCTATACGGATCAGAATGTTGGGTGACAAATAAGTACTATTTAAACAAATCGCTCACAACAGAAATGCGCATGTTACGCTGGTCAGCAGATGTCACTCTAATAAACAAAATCCAAAATGAGTATATAAGAAAAAGTTTCAAAGTTACCTCGATAGTCGACGAAGTCAAGGAGAAACGCTTGCGATGGTTCGGTCACATACAAAGACGCCCAGACGACCATATGGTAAAGCTTGCCCTACATTTGCCAACAAAGAAGCGTACGCGTGGACAACCACCCGCCACCTGGTTGACGACGGTCCAAGAAGGTCCCTAGAGACAGCGTAAAATTTGAGAAATAATAATATTATTATTATTATTAATTAACCTCTCGATACCAGAGACTTCTATGTGAGTAGAATAATCACATTAAACAACCTTTAAGTAGCTGTGCGAGTACAAGCGATTTAATTTTTTCGTAAAGAGACAGCGTAACATTTGAGACAATTTAGTTCTCATAATAAACACCAAAAGCGCTGTTTCATTTTAAATACAGAGATAAATGATTAACTAAATCAAAATACGAATTACTTTGTGTTATGTAAATTTATTTTTTACTTTTTAGTTTTTTTAGTTTCCTTCCTGTTTGAAGTCGGTTTTCTTTTTGTTAAAAATTATTTTATTTTACAATTTTTAGTGATGGGTAGGTAGACCTAAATCTTACTTAGGTAGGTATTATTTTTGTACACACTAAACATTTTGGCATATTAAACCGTATGAAGTAAGCCTGACATGACTGCTGTTGAGAAATTCCCTCGACTGTCTATGGTTACCTGTAATGGCACTTATAACCCATATAGGAGCAAAGTTCTCATCATTAGAAATGGATTAAGTCCAAACACCAAGTAATTGCTGTAAATCGTTGGGGAGTTCCCTCGACTGTCTTTGTGCTCCATCATCAGATCGATTCCAAACTTTCACTAAATAGTAGTGCCTTAAAATACTTAATGAAAAACATAACACATGTACTAGTTGTCAGTACGATTTTCGAAAGTTTCCCTCGATTTCTCTGGGATGCCATCGTCAGATGCTGGTTTCCTTATCGGTACCATGATAAGGAAACCAGCATCTGGAACCACCCTTGGAATATCTCCTTTCCAACAAAAGAAGAATCATCAAAATCGGTTCATAAGCGACGGAGTTATCCGCGAACACACATAAAAAAAAAATATATATATATGTGCGGTCTTGCGAATTGAGAAACCTCTTCCTTTTTTTGAAGTCGGTTAATTAAAATAGAAATCTGTTGAAAATACTTGTCAAAATAAAAAATAACATACAGAACTCTTTGCATCCACTATTTACATATCACAATTAGGAAGCATTACATATTACGTATATAATTACTTAATTATGATAATAAAGCAATCATAAATACTCCTGTCGACTTCATCAAACTGCTCATTAAACTGGACTTTAGATATGAAGCTTTTAATAGTGCTGGCTGCCGTGACGACTTGTTAGTTTATACAGTTTTTATATAGAATTGTTTTTAATTTACGCTAACTATATAAAGTTAAATATCTCATTTAAAATATTAATTTCCAGTATGCGCTGGTAGCGCAATCCCAACGGTTCCCGGTGACAACAGTCATTATGTGGAGGGTGAAAGCCGGTATATCTGGATGCCCGATGGCGACGGTGTTCCTCACCTGGTAGACTTACAAGAACCTGTTGATGAGCAGTTGTTGTTGACGAGAAATGGTGCCAATAACCAATACTGGCTCTACACAAGGTACACAAACACTCTTTTTCTTATTTATTCCGTACCTATATTTATGTTAAGTGCGTTTCTCACTAGTGCATGGAAGGTTAATATATAGTTATACAATAAACATTGCATTACAAATGAAAAGTGCCTCTGGTAATTACTTTGAGAACTATTTTTTACTTATTTTCTTATAAAAAGCGGAAGAGTTGGTTTGTTTAAACAGGCTACCAGCCGGAACTACCAGCCGGATTTGAATAATTCTTTTTGCGTTTGATACTCCAGTTCTTGAGAAAGTTAGGCTATGTAACATCACGCTACTGGTAATGGCAGCTCAGCAGTAACCAAAGATGTAATATAACGCGGGTTAAGTCGCGCTGCGGGAAACTAGAATAAACTCACTTTACAAGTACACTTTAACTCTCTGTACAATCAAATACATCGGTACAATCTCATCCACATGCCCATCACTGTAACTCCTGTAAGCCAGGATTGACAGTGATATCCAAAAAGAAGAAACACCGAGCTTTGACACTCGGGAGTCCCGGGGACTGCTAAACCTACAAAAGTCCCGGGGACTGCTAAATCAGAAGTAAAAGGAGGAGTTGGAAATAAAATGTCCACTTCCCTCAATTGCAAAGCGGGAGACAAATTTAATCTGTATAGGATTATGACCTATTAAAAGAGAGCACCACGTACAAGTAAAATAAGGGACCTATGTGAGCTATATCTGATTCCAGTAATATGTATGGCAGAAACGCTTAAACGCACGGAAATTCATCCTAGATGACACAAGATCCTCATAATAAACTGGTCCTGATGTAACTTGTAAACTATTTAACATTATGTCGCGGTCTTAACGCTAAAGACTACACTCCCAAAGAATGTGATGAGCAGACTGTTCTTGATTGGAACACTGACAACTCGGAGAATTAACTAACTTAAACGAAAATAGTTTGCCCTTAAAGTTACCATGATCCGTAAGAAATTGGGCGACACAGTGATCTACCTCTTACCATGTTCTTTCCAACCGCTTTACAACTGATGAAAAAAACTGGTAAACGTGGCGCCCCTTAGTTGAAGTACATGTTAACTCATAGTACTACTGGCTCTTTCTGTTTTCATTCATTTTGCTGACCCTACTATTTTATTTTAGGCAAAACCGACACAACGCCCAAGTCATCGTAAATGGCAACGCTAACACCATCTGGAATTCCAACTACCATAGCGGTCGCCATCTGAAAGTTATCGTACACGGATGGAACAGTGACGGAAACTCAGGCATGAACCCAGCAATCACTTCGGCTTTTCTCGATACCCAGGATTGTAATGTGATCGTGGTGGACTGGAGAGCTTTGGCCAATAGTGCTTACACAACCGCTGCCAACGGTGTTCCTAGCGTTGGTCAATTCCTCGGTAACTTCCTCGTGTGGCTAATCAACACTGCTGGAGGCAACTGGAACAACGTGCACTTGATTGGCTTCAGCTTGGGTGCTCACGTTGTTGGCAACGCTGGTCGTCAAACTGGTAGTCGCCCATCCCGTATTACTGGTACGTACATTGAATTTTCGTGTTAAGAACAATTACATAAAAAAAAATTAAATAAATATTATTATTTTATTACAGGTTTGGATCCCGCTGGACCAAATTGGAGTGGAAACTGGCAGGCTCTGAACGGTAACGATGGACAATACGTTGAGACAATCCACACTGACGGTGGTCTCCTCGGCATCTTTAACCAGATCGCTAACTGTGATTTCTATCCCAACGGAGGTAGAAACCCACAGCCTGGATGCTGGATCAGTACTTGCTCTCACAGCCGTGCTCATGAACTGTTCGCTTCTAGTGTTCGCTCCAACCACTTCCATGGTAGACAGTGTTCAAACATCAACCAAGTCTCTAACCCTAGCCAATGCAATGGTGCCGGCCTCAACATGGGTAATGGCATCGTTAACAAAAGAGGGTACGTAGTGATCATATTTTAGTATAATAATAAATAAGATGTAAATTTAACAAAGCTAATCTCATGCATTCATTCTCCACTAAGGTTTTAGTTTAAGTTTTATAATTCGTTTGAACTACTTATCTATTTAACTACCCATTTGAGATGTCGAGTGGTAAAAAATACTTACACTTAGAGTTTTTGTTTATTAAGTTACTTATTATAAAAACATCTGAAATACAGGTCTGATATTAGTTAGGAGCTACCAAAGCAATACTACATAAAGTTCAGATTGTGTTAGATTTATTTAAAACTAACTAGTGCAAACAATCGGTCTCTTAGCTTTCTTATTTATAATTGTTTTGTGATATAATATTGTGTTATGGTATTAATAATGTATGTTTTTGTTCGCAGACAACATGGTATCTACGCGCTGTACACTGGAGGCTCATGGCCTTTCTAAATGACTGCTCAACGATTATTATTATTTGGAAATAAATTATTGATATTTTTTAATATTATGTATTATTCAAACTTGATGACCTAAATAACAAACGACTTTTAACATTTTCGTATGTCATTTGTCATGTTGAAAAGTTTGCATTCTGGCTCAGTCTAAATAGCTGAGCAAACTGTTACTGTCTACTTTCATTACACATGTGAGTCTTTAGTCTAAGCAAATAAATCAGAAGCAATACATGAAAGGAAGTTACAAAGTGGTGAGCAAAATAAATCTAAATAAAACTATCTTTAGAAGTGGAGCAGCGGTAGAAGAAGATAGTAGTAAAAACACAGATATTATGAGGTCTGTGGATGATAAATTGCAGTAGGTAATACGTTTGACAAAACTTTCAAACAATTTTAATTTAACCCTTTGATTTCCTCAAATCAAGTATGTGTTATTGAACAGATTAGTATACTAATATAAATATCATAAATTATATGTGATTAAACTAGTAGGTATCCTATCTAAATTATTATATACAAATATATTTTTAAATAAATTTTCCCTAAACTTTGCAAATTAAATATTATGCACTGTATACCCACCCACTATCATATCTACGAATGTATTGCCGATTTTAATTGTATCCAAAAACAGTAGTTAATACCCTTGCACAATCACACATATGTATTTATACATACAAATAAGTATGATAAATAACTATATTATACAATATTCTCACTTAACTCTAAATATTGATAATAAATTAAGAGTGGAATGAAACGCATTTCGGCATAATAAAACTTTAGTCTTCCTAAAATATACCAACAACCTGAGTAAAGCCTACCTGAAAACCTCCTGTAGATATACAAAATATGAATTAACTGACGTTTGTCCCTCAAGCAGAAACGCTCAATGATGACAGCGCAGTCAAGCGGCACTACGATGACTGCGTACAATATAATTTGATAATTTAGTTCTCAGAATTCATACTAGGATCGCTGTTAATTTTTATAGAAATAATTTACAAAGAAAATTTAAGAATTTAAGTTTTGTATTTATTATTTACTAGCGACCCGCCCCGGCTTCGCACAGGCATTATGCTGATACTAAATATACTACTGAATGTCTTTTTAAGCAACGTTCACAGTTTTTTTGTCATTAGACAATACGAAGCCTGCATTACTCTCATTATATATATCTCTGCATTACATTAGAAACCTCTAAAATTACGAGTGTTTTACTACTATATTTTGCACGTATAATACATATAAACCTTCGTCTTGAATCAGTCTATCTATTAAAAAAAACTGCATCGAAATCCGTTGCGTAGTTTTTGTTTTATACTATGTAGTGATGGCAAGTAAATTATTTTTTTACTATGTGTTGTACATTAATGCGTAGTAGAGCTTCAGTCATAATCATAAATATTTGAGAGAGAGACTTAATGTTAAAACATAGATGGATAAAGATTTTTAAGATTTTAGTAGAGCTTTTGATTATACGTGACACCAACAAATGTATCTCTTAGGGCCGTATTAATAAACCGATCTCAGTTTCGTATTCGCTTTTAAGTACACACACAAGATACTGAACTACATAATAAACTAATCTTAAGAAGCCATTTAAGCACTCGTTACCGTATGATTTAATAAACCGATCTCGATTCTCAAGGTTTGGTGAGGTTTGGTTTGAGATGCCGTTTTCTGAGTGCAGTCGATTCCTGACTTAAGAACATGATATTGTTAGCGGGCAATATGGATTTTAAAGATATTATTGCTGAAATCGTCTACCACGATGTATTTGACTATTACAATGATATTTTACACTTTACCTACTTAGTATCATTACTATAAAAAAAATAAAAAGTGGAAGGGCTTTCTTGTCACACGGGTCTTCCAGTCGCTCCAGAAATAGCTGTTTAATTAACCCTAAGGCATACCTAATGTAGCTGCGTCCTTTCAGGTAAGCTTTTACTCGTATGTATTTTACTACAATCTACAGTCATTACACATTACAGTATATACAGTAGTATTACAGTACATTTATACGTATAAATTATTATTATAAACTCACCTAATTTGACTGTCTCTGAGGTTCGTTCGGTGGTCCTGTGTAAAAGTGTAAAAATAACAAAACTTCGACCAAATGTTATCATTAGTAATGTAATATTCGTTCAGTGTGACGTAACCCACTATCAAGATCAGACAAACCAGACTCTCAACATGACGTAATTTAAGGGTCTGGTCTTGATATCGATATCATTTGAGATACTGTCGATACGTTTTTATTAAATAGCGGCGATCTTAGGACGATGATCTCATCTTGAGAGCGTATCAGCTGATAATTTGCTTGAGACTGAGATTGAGTTCGGTTTATTAATACGGCCCTCAACTATAAGTTTGTGTACTCGAGACTTCATATAAGTACGTACAGATGTGATACACTGTAGATACTAGAAGCATAAGAAACTTATTACTATATCCTTATACTACACACAGCTACCACCAGCTGGGTTATATTTTCCTACCTCACATATTAAGCCATTTAGATAATTTTAGATATCATTTATAAGACAATCAATAATATAATTATAATCGATAAACATTTCACGATGTCATCAATCATTCTCAACGTTTATTTATTATTTATCAAACATTTTAAATAATACTAATAATAATTTTGTTGAATTTTTTTACGAAATTCAACAAAATGCTACTATTTTTCTACTACATAATACTACTTATGTAATTTAATGCTTACATATACAATATAATGCTTGCTAATATGATAAAACTGAATAGTTTGTTTAAACACCTTAATCTTTGGAACTGTCAGTTGAAGTTTATAGCTAAATTCTTTTCATGCACGCAACTACGACCGGCACTGCAATAACCAAAGGCGTACCTTAATGCTGCGTACACCGAGTTTTTTATATAACTTGATTTTACTGAAGACTAGTCATGTTTCGTCTTGCTCGTTCCCTCACTGCCGAGGATCGTGGCTCTTATTGAATCTTATCGACCAGCTGTCGATCGTCATAAGTTTCATTTCGTCGCGTGGTGAAATTTGGTGGGGACAGTAATCTTTACTTAGTCAGTTATTTGTTCCAAAAATCGCATGGGGTTTCAGGTCTTTTACCCTCTATCTGCCCGGTCACCAGTGGCGTGCACTCCATATAGGCAGAAAGGCACTGCCTACCTTAATAATTGCTTGAAATTACAGTTTTAACAAAATATTCAAATAATGCCATCAGTCTCTCTAACAGAAGACAGACTTTGAGTATTCTCCAGCTTCTTTCTTCAGTACAGAGACGTTTGTATGGTAGGCTGTCCAAGGTATTCTTATCAGATGACGCCAGCACCACATTTTAAAGTCATCAACTCTTTGTCTGTCAGCTGCCTTAAGTGTCCATGACTCTGCCATATAGGCGATAGATATTACAAGTAGTCTTACCCTCAAATGTAAAACAGTTAATAAATAATTAAAGAGAATTATATAAATGCTGTCAGCACAAATAATCTACACTTATTTTATTCTACAGAGACGTCTAATATAGGAAGTGACTTGACAAAAGGGTAAAGCTCCTTAACCTCCGTTTTTACAGTGCAGCTAATATTTTAAATTAAAATGCTTCAAACATCATCCTTCTTTACATGTCACTGTTTCAAAAGCATTAAAGCTTGTGCAGCTGTACTAATATCAGATTGATTGAAAATACAAATTGATAGTCATCGAAACATGGCGCGCTTACGTTTGACGATAACCCATATCTAATACGTAAGTAGAAAATATTTTCAATAACAAATACCTTTATTATCGCAGTTGTGATTTGGGAAACGAAAATAATTCGTCAAAGAGATGATCTTATCGTACTGAAATCAAATGCAATTAATACTATGATATCCCATGTGGAGTTCAGCAAATTGCCTATTCACTACCGAGAATGATTTTAAGTTGATAAAGATTCTATATTCGATAACTACTACATTACAGCTTCATCAGTATTCCTTCATTAGCTGATACGCTGGAGTTACAGTTTTCTGATGTAACTAAGAATTTTAATGTTGTTCATATCAATGCCCAAAGCATCCCAGCACATTTTCCAGATATGCTGGCAAACTTTGATTGTAAGAATTTACACGCAATACTTATATCTGAGTCTTGGCTAAAACCATGTCTCCCGTCCACTTTGTACTCCCTCCCAGGATTCCACCTCATTAGAAATGATCGCGCGGCTGGCGTCGGCGGTGGTGTGGCCATTTATCTCCGTACACACATCTCCTACAATGTCATTAATGTATCATCGCAGCCGCCTCCTGTACATGCTGGCGAACATCTTTTCATAGAGGTGGAACTCCATCATACGAAAATCCTACTCGGTGTTTACTATTGCCCTTCCCTGCGTATTGATTTCTTCCGCTCCTTTGAAAATCTATTAGAAAACCTTATCCCTTCCTATAGCCATACGATAGTCATGGGTGATTTTAATACCTGTCTACTCAAAAATGATTATCGCTCCAAATCCCTTTCCTCAGTGGCGGAGTCCTGTAATCTACATTTCCTTCCTCTCAATGCAACTTATCACTTTCCCCATTCTGTCCCTTCACTTTTAGACCTTATAATGGTTTCGTCAAGAGAACACGTGGGTAAGCATGGTCAGTGCTCAGCCGACGTGTTCTCTTATCATGATTTACTTTTCCTTTCCTATAAAATTCGTCCACCGAAGGCTAAATCCAAACTCCTCATGCAGCGTAATTTTAGTGGCATGAATCTCGATAACCTTCGTAAAGATGCACGCAACATAGACTGGACGCCACTTTTTAGTGACACATCTATTGATGGAAAATTAGATCTATTTAAAACGTCTATTACTTTATTGTACGACAAACATGCGCCGATTCGCCCAGTGAAACTAAAACATGCTCCTGCACCTTGGCTCACGGATAACATCAAGACGATCATGGCAAGAAAGGCTGCAGCAAAGTTTAAATATAAGTGTAAACCTAATGAAGCAAATCTACAAAAGTATATATCAATCCGAAATCATTGCAACAAGGTGTGTAGAGACGCACAACGCCAGCACATTCACGACTCGGTTCAGAACGGAAACCCTGCTAAAATCTGGAAGTTTCTGAAAAATTTGGGAGTTGGAAAAACTACTTACAGTAACTTTCCTAAATATTTAAAGGTTGATTTACTCAATCAACATTTCTCAGCTTCGTCTAACTTTGATAGGACAACTAAACTTAGCACGATAAATTCCCTTTCATCAATTCCAACTCCCAAGTATGATCCATTTAGTTTCTCTCCATTTACCGATTGTGATGTTAGGAATAGCATTAAGTCAATCACTACGAACGCTGTTGGAATCGATGGTGTCAGCCGTAATATGATCCTTCCCATCCTTGATGAAATCCTGCCCGTTATCAGTCACATCCTTAATTATTCCTTATCCAGTGGTTCATTCCCGACTATGTGGAAAGACGCTGAAATCACTCCTATTCCTAAAAAATCCAACCCGACATCTTATCCTGATTATCGCCCAATATCTATCCTTCCCTTTTTATCCAAAGTCATTGAACGACTGGTCCACAAACAACTGAGTACCTTCCTTATAAAAAATAATGTCCTTAATCCTTTCCAGTCTGGCTTCCATCCTGGTCACAGTACTGTCACTTCCCTGGTGAATATTACGGATGATATAAGATTTGGCATGGAGAATCGAAATCTCACTGTCCTTGCTCTTCTTGATTTCTCCAATGCATTTAACACCGTGGATTTCGACGTTTTGATTGAGATACTTCGCTCTCTTAACATATCTCCAATGGTAATTGATTGGTTTCGCAGTTACCTGTATGGCCGCCGACAATGTGTACGTGTAGGGGATGTCCTTTCCTCATGGTGTAATATACATATTGGTGTGCCCCAGGGTGGCGTTCTATCACCCCTACTCTTCACAATATTTATAAATAACATCTCTGATAAACTTATTTCTGCCTACCACCTTTATGCAGATGATCTTCAGATATACTCTCAAGCTTCATTAGGTAACTTGTCAGCGGCAATAAATAACATAAATAATGACCTAATCACTATAAGTGATTGGAGTAATTCACATGGGTCCTTAAGGAGATTGCGTAACTTCCTGCCAACTGCCACTAAAATTGCGCTAGCAAACTCCCTCTTACTTCCTATACTTGATTATGCCGACGCCAGCTATCCAGATCTCACCGAGGACCAACTGAATAAACTTGAGCGACTTCAAAATGTCTGTATAAGATTTATATTTGGTTTGCGCAAATATGATCATGTTTCTGAATTTCGCAAAAAGCTCAAGTGGTTACCGATACGACTTCGCCGGAATGCTCACATTTTCTCTATTATACAATATACTGTTTAGCCCGTCAACACCTATCTATCTTAAAGAACGTTTCCAGTTTCTTCATGATACACATTCAAGATTTTTACGTTCATCAGAAAATCTAAAGCTAAAAATGCCGTCGCATGCCACAACCTTCTATGATAATTCCTTTACAGTAACAGCTACACGTTTGTGGAATGCATTACCTTTACAAATTAGACGTGCTCCAACGCTTGCTTCTTTTAAAGCTATGGTAACAAAATTTTATTTAAATTTATAATTTACTTTTACTTTATAATTTTACTGATAATGTACTTTTCCTAAATTGCAATATCATCATAAACATTATTTTTTGTTCATTATGTTTTTGTCACCACTATAAATATGTTATATACTAATATTTTAAACAAGTTTCTATTCATTACTAAATATTTAGTAGGTAAGTAGGTATGTTTATGTATGTATAAGTATGTATTATATTGTAGATATTCATTTTATTATACACACATATATATTATATATAATATATATATTTATTTAAATATATTTTAGAAATACCTGTGCGCCATTAACTACCGATTAACTTCTAACTTCATGTCCATCCAAAGGTTGTCTGGAAGAGATCGCTTTTAGCGATAAGACCGCCCATTGTCACTATTTATTGTTAAATATTTTTAAATATCTAATGTAAGTTACATATGGTGTACAATAAAGCATATTCTATTCTATTCTATTCTATTCTACATGCAGATATTCTAAATCAGTATAGGCATGCAAATAATTAGGGTGTTTATAAGATTAAATATATGCAGTTGATTTCTCTGAACGTTATTTTCTTGTCGTGACTCTCTTTCAAGAGATTTTCCTAAAAGTGGTATTTTTAGCTACAGTTCATCATACAGCAAACTCGGTCAGTCCATTCCTACTTAGGCTTCGCGGCTTTGTGAGCTACATCTGTGTTCTGCATAAAGGAGCGTAGGTATCAAGGATTCATGCCTTGTATTGAAAAAGTGGCTGGCAATCGCTCAAAGTTTTAAAATCCTTCCCTGTCTACGTTCTCAATGTCTACGTTCAATAGTCTACTTACATCTTTTGACTAAGTAATAATACATCACGTTTGAAAAGACCTTTATCTTTTACCTACAGAACCATTCACCTTCAATACGATTAAATCATTGGATTGTGGGGTGTTAGAGAAGTAATTATGATAAAAAATAAATATAAATACTCGCAAACCTATTAAATAATTTAGGTGTTCTTCATAGTGACAATCAGTCATGAAGTTCCTTATTGTGTTGGTCGCTTTAACAGCGTGTAAGTAAATCAATCATAAATATATGATTTGTCATAATATAAATATTTATGCAATAATCGAAATTAACGGAACCTTCCTTCATGTACATAGTGACAAACTTTATATTTGTTGTGTGATCAAACGCAATAAGAAAAAAGTGGACGAGCGTTTTTTCTTTTAACTCTATTATATCTTGCAATTTACAGTATGCGCTGTCAGCGCAATCCCAGCCATTCCTGGCGACAACAGTCACTATGTGGAAGGCGAAAGCCGCTACATCTGGATGCCTGATGGCGATGGTATGCCGCACCTGGTAGACCTGCAAGCACCTGTTAACGAAACCTTACTGCAGGCTGCTAGCAGGAATGGTGCTAACAATGAATACTGGCTTTTCACCAGGTATGACACTTGTATTATTTTTCATTGTGCCTTTCTCTATGTACTCGTAGAATCGCAAATTTATAATATGTTCCAATTTTATTTTAGACAAAACCCAACCAACCGTCAAGTCATTGTCAACGGCAACGCTAATACTATCTGGAACTCCAACTACCATAGCGGTCGTCCTCTGAAAGTTATCGTTCACGGATGGAACAGTGACGGCAACTCAGGCATGAACCCACAAATCACTTCGGCTTTCCTAGCAGTTCAAGATTGTAATGTCATTGTGGTTGACTGGAATAGACTGGCTAACGGTCTGTACACACTAGCTGCCAACGGCGTGCCCGGCGTAGGCCAGTTCCTCGGTAACTTCCTCGTATGGCTCATCAACACTGCTGGTGGCAACTGGAACAACGTGCACTTGGTTGGTTTCAGCTTGGGTGCTCATGTTGTTGGCAATGCTGGTCGCCAAACTGGTAATCGCCCTGCTCGTATCACAGGTATGCATTTGTCTATTATAAAACCCTTTTACCTCATAAATATTATCCTAATATCTTCATGTTGTTCTTAAATTTGATTATATATATACATGTGTTCAGACGAATAAATACTAATATCTTTATCAGATTAACCGCAGTGACAAGGTGACCGCCTTAACCTTAATCCAAACCACCATAAATTATCATGATCATGATGTTGTGAAACGTTGTATTTTATTTCGATATTTTATTACAGGTTTGGACCCTGCTGGTCCTCAATGGGGCGGCAACTCCCAGCGTCTCCGGCCTAGTGATGGACAATACGTAGAAAGCATCCACACCGATGGCGGTCTTCTCGGTGTCTTCGACAGCATTTCTAACGCTGATTTCTACCCTAATGGAGGCAGAAATCCACAGCCTGGCTGCTGGATCAGTACATGCTCTCACAGCCGTGCGCCCGAGCTATTTGCCTCTAGTGTCCGCACCAACCACTTCACTGGCAGACAATGTGGCAACATCAACCAAGTTTCCAACGCTAATCAATGTACTGGCAACGTACTTATGATGGGCAACGGCATCGTCAGCAAACGAGGGTAAGCATTGCTAGTATATTTAATTATACTTACATTTTATTATACTTATTTAGAATGCATGGTTGATTAACCTTTTCTTTAACCAATAGACAGGCGATCGTTTTCTAAAACACATTGAGAGTATTCTATGCGTCAACGACCAAATTACTTGAGAAGTCTGAACTGGTTGTGTAAACAACTGAAACAGTTGCAACGGGTCAGGCTGTAAACTGATCCTCATATACTTGGAGTAAAGATGAGATGATGTGAGTTATTTTTATTTTAATGTGTTAATTTTTCTATTTGCAGATCTGGTATCTACGCTCTCACCACCGGAAATTCTTGGCCTTTCTAAAACTGTACCAAACCTTAATAAATAAACATTATTTAATTTTATTAATTTGTTACTTTACTTTATTAATACCTACAGTATTAGCATAAATACCTAACCATCTCTCACTCTTGGAAAAGAATGATAATAATAGGAACAGAATATTTCGATATACCTAATAATGATTGTCACATTGTAAAACCTTAATATATGTTAAGTATACATAGACCTTTTCCACTGATTTCCACCATAACCAATCCTGAGCCGCTTCTATTAATCAAAAACATTAATTTGTCAATTCTTATGTCTCTGGTCTAGAATATGGCAAAACTTCATCACTTTCTGAAATGTCGTAAGAGACTAGCAGTAGCTATTTGCGCACAACTACTAAATCAAATCGGTTTTGGCGTTTAGAAATACGAAGTTATAAAAGAATACACAATTAAGACACTCACCTGTCTACATACACTAACAGTAAAAGCTGTTTTATAATTATTAATCGACTTCAAAAAGAAGGAAGTTCTCAATTCGGGTCGTATGTTTTTTTTTTCTTATTAATCATTTCAGCCGAAAGACGTCCACTATTAGACATAATTATAATTAATTACATGTCTGTTAAACATAATAAAATATAGCCTATGTTACCCGCTGATTTCTAATGCTGAAAGAATTTTTCAAATTGGTAACGAAGAGTTTTAGTTAAATCGTTGCAAACAAAAAACATGTAAAAAAAATTATCTTTTTCTTTATAATATTAGTTTAGATAAGAAGCGACGTACGACAAAATACAACTAAACAATTTATTAATAGTAGATTACTACCACCTAGACATATGAATAATAATAATGTACGACATTTTAATTAGAGCGAGTCATGTATTATCGTAAACAAAATTAGAACAATGATCTATTAGCACAAAGATAGCTTACCTCAAATAAATGAAGTTCAATTTATTTTATGCAAAACGGCATACTGATTTAAATACAATCATGAATATTATTTTTACTTTAATTGCCAAGTTATTTATGTTATAAATATACAAATTACCAAACAAGTACATATACTTGGTACTCTTTCAGTTGCAACTAACGAAAGTAGGTGTAAAATAAAGGAATTTAAGCTTGAACGGTAATACAGTTAAAACTAACTAATAGTAAACTGAAAACAATATAACAGACTATAAACAAACACTAACACACAACCTAAAATAATATCAAGCACCTCGCAATATATGAATAACTAGCTGTTGCCCGCGACTTCGTTCGCGTGAAAATTCAGATGGGCTCTATGAGAATATTGCGTGCCTGATTTTATGGCAATCGTACATTGTATCAGTATTATCCGTCTCTATGGCGAATCCAGTTTAAATCCGCTACCGCTAAAACTGACAAACCACTTTCCCACAAACTTGCGACTCTTATTTGCTCATTTAATAAGAGTGGTTTCTTAATATTAAAAAAAGAGTATTTCTAGGAATTTGGTAATCCTACTATAAAAACTATAGAAGTTTCATACAAACTTTGCCATCCCTTTATACCCCCTTAGGGGATGGATTTCGCAAAATTCCGTCTAAGTGAGCACCTATATCCTAATAGGAATGACAATGCAAAGTTTGAGATTCCTAGCACTTGTTGTTTCTGAGATTTCGTGATAAGTGAGTGAGTGACCTTTTGCTTTTATGTATATAGATAGCTTTTGCCCGCGGTTTCGTTCGAATCCTAATAGGAATGACAATGCAAAGTTTGAGATTCCTAGCACTTGTTGTTTCTGAGATTTCGTGATAAGTGAGTGAGTGACCTTTTGCTTTTATGTATATAGATAGCTTTTGCCCGCGGTTTCGTTCGCGTGAATGTCGTTTTTTCCAATAGACATTTTTATATTGTTTAAATACTGTTTTTCATACTATTTTTAATCTCCCATTCATACAAATCCTCTTTCACCTACCTAAAGATATCCCTCGTAAAAACAATATACAATACACAAAGGCAAATTTTCACTACAATAACTTTCCCCTTTCCCTTCTTCCCTATTGCACTTTTTCTCTACTCTCCACAGTTTCCTCCTTCCTCCCCTCCCCTCCCCCTTCTCCTCTTCACCTCCTTCAGCATCCCTTGCCCCTCCTCCAGCATCTCTTGCCCTTTCCTCCACTTCCCTCTACCTTGCCTCCTCGCTTTCTCCTCTCTTCCCCCTTCCTTCTCCTTCCTTTTCCTCCTTTCCTCTCCCTTTCTATCGCTTCCTATCCTTTCCCCCTCCATTTTTCCACCATTCGAGAACTCCTTTCTTCCCGCGTTTCTTTCCCTCCCTTCCTCTACCATCTCCCTCACTTCCCCCTCACTTTCCTCTCATTTTCCCCTCATTTACACCTCACTTCCCCTCACTCCCCCTCACTCCCCCTCACTCCCCCTCACTCCCCCTCACTCCCCCTCACTTCCTCTCACTCCCCCCTCACTTCCCTCTCACTTCCCCCCCCTCTCCCTCACTTCCCCCTCAATTTCCCCTCACTTCCCCTTCACTTCCCCGTTACTTCTCCGTCACTTTACCCTCACTTCCCCTCACTTTTCTCTTTCTTTCCTCTAACATTCCCCTCACTTTCCCCTCACTTCTCCCTCACTTCTCCCTGGCTTTCCCCTGACTTCCCTCTGACTTCTCTCTGACTTTCCCTTCACTTCGCCCGCATTTCCCCCACATTTCCTGTTCACATCCCCCTCACTTTCCCATCACTTACCTCTCACTTCCCCATCACTTCCCTCTCACTTTCCCCTCCCTACCTCCTTCTCCTCAATTCCTCCTTTTCCTCCCTCCTTTCCCTCCCTCCCCCTCCCTGTAAATTTCAAGTCGCTAGCTTCAAAGGCTAAAGATCTTTGTATAGAATATTTCATCCCTAATTTCACCCCTCTAAATCCACCCCTGTTAAAATAAAATTATAAGGATGTTTTTTATTTAAATAGAAGTATTGCAAAACAAAATTTCAAAACTGTAAGTTAAAAAATGAAGAAGATTCATACAATCGATTTCATCCCTTTTCACACACTTATGAATTAAATTTTAAAAAACCCTTTTTTAGTACAACCTCTAGACATTTAGAAAAACACACCCTCCAAATTTCAAGTCACTACGACCAGCAGTTTAGGCTGTGCGTTGTCTGTTAGTCAGTCAGTCAGTCAGTCAGGACAAAGCCTTATAAAATATGTATGGGTGTATGGATGTATGGATTAGACGTATAGCCATCGGGGATCAAAGCCTACAGGCTGCTAGGAATGCTAACACGTGATAGAGTCACATAAAGCTGACCGTGCGAAACACAGCTAATACTTAGATCCACGCCCACAACTTTTAGTTGTGTCTGACCTTGGGCTTTATTAATTGTCATCGCGAAACATAGGCTCACTGGAAACTGGACTCATTTAAAACTAAATGGAACATTGTTTAGAATGAGAGGAATCCGAAAAATAAAAACGCTATCAGCTATTCCGTAACGTGTTAAAGTCTCTGTTTCTATCAGATTTCGTAGTAAATTAACAAATGTTCGACGTGATTCTTTAAATTGGCATAACTTTTTTTATTTATGAACCGATTGACATAAAACAAACACTAAATGTTAAGTGAAGCTTACCACAATGTATTAGTGAAAACTATATCTAAATCGGATAAGTCGTTTCTGAGATTAGCGTGAACAAACGCACAGACAAACAGACAAAAATTTTAACAATCATTGTTTTGGGTTCTATTTGCGTTGATAAAGGCTCCAATAATTTTTTTTCTCATATATCTTCCATGTACAGACAGCGATCGGTTACGTTTTTATTATATGTATAGATTATAGTAAATACAATTTGCATTCATTATTTTTATCTCAAAACTAGTGGCCCGCCTCGGCTTCGCACGGGTGGACATTTTTTAAACATTTTGGGATAAATATAGATACTTTTGTATGGGAACATAGAAAAGTGTTTTTATTTTTTTCAGACAATTTTATTTTCTCACTGTAAGAACCATCCTCGTACTTCAAGGAATATTATAAAAATAGAATTAGCGAAAACGGTTAAGCTGCTCTCGAGATTTGCGCTTAGCAACACATTCAGCGATTCATTTTTATAATATAGATTACTTAATTTTGTTAGGCAACCAATAAATTTGCTTCTTCTTTCATCGTGCAGAGTTAGCTATAAAGCTACGATATCCAAGTAATATGTATACATACAGAACCATTTTGATTAAAATGAGTCATAATTTGGAAGCCCATTGTTTTTCCGGAAAATAATATTTAAGATTACAACTATAAACAAATATTATTGTCTGCGTATAACATACGCAGACAATAATATATGTAGTCCTTAAAATGGCATATAAAGTTTAAAGTATTGGCTATTGTTACTGCATGTAAGTTTTTATTTTTTAATTTGAACATAACATAATTTGACTTCTCATTTACCCGTACTAAAACTATCTAATTGGTTTTACAGTTTGCTCCGATATCACAATTCTTGTGATACCCGAAGATGACAGTCATTAGCCTTCCATAGAAGGCGAGAGCCGCTACATATGGATGCCCGATGGTGAAGGTGTTCTGTTCATCTGGTAGACTTGCCAGTGCCTGTTAACCTGTTAACCAGCATCTGGTTCTGAAACTACCGTAACGACAAACCTTTAAAACTCGTGCTTCATGCAATGTTAATGGAAACTCAGCGTTGATCAGACAAATCGCTGTAGCATTTCTCGCTAATCAAGACTGTAATGTAATAATTGTGGATTGGAGTAAAGCGGCGTGCGCTCCATACACGGCCGCCGTCAGTGACATTCCTAGGATCTGTCAAGTCATGGGCAACTTTTTGACATGGCTTCTAAACACTACTGGAGGCAACTGGAACAATGTGCACTTAGTTGGTCCTACTTTGGGGACGCACGTTATCAGCATCATTGGTCGTGAAACAAGTAGTCGAGAAGCCCGAATCACAGGTACTAATTTTCATTACTACTATCAATTTTTATTATTACCATTGGTACTTAGATATATTTTTCTTGAGTTGAGTTACTGCTATTAATTTATTTCTATAAATATGTATAATTACTGAGTGAATATGATAGGTAGTGATAAGGTAGTAGTTTTCAAAAATATTTACTACTAGCTTGCCGCAGCGCGGTTTCACTCGCGTCTTTGCTTACTACTCTGCACCCGTCGCTAGTAGCGTGATGTTACACAGGTTGTGTGCTAGTGTTAGTTATTGATATAGATGAATGATAAACTAGAAGTCATCTAGTAGTTGAAATTGCATTGAACATAAAAGTGTCAACGTTATTGAAGTTATTGTCTATCGGCCTAACAGGTGTTCCTTATACTACATAGATTTTCAATTGTTTTGCTAGAATGAAGGTTAAAAGTGTTACCCATATCTTTATGACGAATACTATCAATTTATCTACTAATTTATATCGATATGGCAGAATTTGTAGCTCTGTATCGTCGTCAATGCGCACTTGTCTCATAAATTGATGAGAACAAAGTATATTTAGTTCTCAGAGCCAATACCAGTAGCGCTGTTCTGTTTTCTTATTAATTGTATCATCATATCGGCCCATTATTATCGCAATGCAGGGAAAGGCCTCTTCTCATACAGAGAAGGCATGACTATTAATTGCCATGCTTGCTCAAGGTGGATTGGCGAATTCAGACTTCATCAGAAATCCAGGTTTCCTCACGATGTTTTTCTTCACCATC
The DNA here is from genome assembly GCA_963082885.1 of Parascotia fuliginaria. Taxonomy (NCBI): domain Eukaryota; kingdom Metazoa; phylum Arthropoda; class Insecta; order Lepidoptera; family Erebidae; genus Parascotia; species Parascotia fuliginaria. Next base: position 16,197,338 of record OY720172.1, read on the forward strand.
AGTCAGAAACTTAGAAAGTATCTATCTACATAATATATGATTTGAAAAATCACATTGGTACTTAACCTGATTCGAAACTCCGACCTCGCGATAACGAAGCGGCACCACTAGGCCATTACGACTTATAACTATTATTTTATTAATATTTGTTATTATTGTAATATTGCTAGTAATAAAATATTATACGTTTGTGATAATTATGAAAACAATACTGAAAATATTGAGGAGATTTTTAATTAATACATTTTTAATCCGTTTATTCTGTTTTAGGTTTAGACCCCTCTGTGGACTATTAACCTAAACGCTTTGAACTCTAACGATGGACAATACGTTCGGTACGGTGCTTCGTGGCCCTACTAGAATAATATGGTAGGGAATTCTGTCAGCATTAAGTCCGCCTTTATATAACCTGTATTTGTAAAAAGTTCAAAAATAAATAAATAAAATAAAAATAATCTTAATGATTGTATACAATAATTGATTGTTTAGCACTAATTTATTTGTTTAAAATTGAAAGAACCTGCACTTGACTTCAAGACTAATCGAGACAGAAGTTTTCTACGTTTATTCCGATTATTATTGCGTAAATGGATAAGAATATTAAAAGTCTGAATGATTAACATAAAAACAAACTGTAAATATTTTCTATTAATTACCTATGTAGGTACCCCAAAATAAAAATCTAACTTCACAACGGGTGGTTTTCTAGAACGTCGACGACGATATCAATTTGCTGTGATCTGGACTATCAAAGTACAGATTTACAAAGGACAAATACTTGTAGTCGCTTTCTTTCCTCTTCAAAGGCTTTATCAGATCATATTAAACCTACGCATGCTGAATCATCATCGCGCGATTTATAGTAAATAAGTATACTATTTATACAATATCATTATACTATATGATTATTTTAGATTCATTGTTTGATTTTTTATAGATTATATGCGTACATCTAAAACACAGTTTAAACAAAATTCAATGAGCTAAGTATATTTTATCATTTCAGCCGAAAGCTACAAAACTACTCGATATACTCCAGATCGTGAACTGGCCTCGTTGGTCTACCTTGTCTGCCTTCGTGGTCGTCACCCCATAACATATCTGCCCTAACGGCCAATAGTTCTACGAGAGTGTCCTGCCTATAGCCACTTTAATAAGACAACTCTACGAGCTAGGTACGCCTCGCACTATCTAAACAGGTGGGACGATATGGAATGTGCTTATGTTATGACGTCAATAAAATCATTATCAAAAGTATTCACATAATAATGAATAAATTTCCAAACTAATCGTTTCAATATCTACAAAGAGCAAAAGCCCATTTAGATATTAACAAAAATCAATCATTGATTTATCTAACAATTAAATCAGTGGCATATATAGTAATTATTTTAGCCAAATTTATTAAAGTTGCGAAATAGAAAAGCTTCTAAAGACGTGGTCTGTCGGCTGAAATAATAGTTCTGCATTTATCATATCCGAATCTCCCGCCTCGTACTGATTGACCATCATGCATATACAATACTTAAAAGAAACATCAAACTTAGTCAAATTAAAAGTTTAAAAAATGTAATCAAACAAGTAATGATTAAAGGTTTAACGAAATCTTAGAGTCAGTTTTTCAACGATAAACGGTAGACTGCCGATATTTAAACTTTTAATATCAGGTAGATCAATATTCTACAAGGTGTAGGTCTGAATAGAGCATCAGAATACCTAGAGTTGATGTAAGCAATCAAAGCCGTACCGTGTCTTTTAAAATATCTGTTCTTCTGGTTCTGTAATCTGTGCCTCTACTATGGCGGCTTTATGAGAGGACTGGTATGTATTAGACTTTTTTTAATAATAGTCTACCAAAATGACTCCACTCTGCCTGATGGTAAGCAGTAAGTGTTGGCCGCCATTCGCCATTAAAAGACCTCGGATCAAAATTAGATGGAAACACATGCACTGGTAAAGAGTTCCAGGCTTGAATTGAGCGACTAAAATTGATTCTTATCTAATTTACACCAGCAGCGTTCCTACAAGCACCTGTGTGTTTTTTACTATCAATCAATCTTGATTAGTGAAATTGATTGCAATTAGTAGATAAAGATAATGTATTGTTTTTTTTTTCATTTTAATGAATGATAAGACGGAAGACAATAAGTCAAATATAAATGTAAATACACAGATAAGCTGTATCATGTTTTTTTTTTATATTAGCCTACCAAAGTGACTCCACTCTGCCTGATGGTAAGCAGGCAGTGGAATTCAGAAGTGGTGGACACCATTCCAAAAGCCAAACTTACATTAGTATTGGTCGTATTTGCTATTTTTACTTTTATTAGTGGGATCCAGAAGTAGACGGGTCTCGACCCAAAACTTTGTAATCAAAATAAGATGCACATGCGTTAGTAAATAATTGAGAGTTTTAATAGCCTCACATATTACTATCAGGTAAACGTTATTATAACAATTCAAAGAACTCAGGAGTCTACAACAAAACAATAACAGCGACCCAAAATATGCTACTTACCTGCCTACCTAGAATATTTTTAGAGATCCGTAGATTAAATCTGTAATTAATAGCATTTTTATTTACATATTTAAGTTTATACAATGAATGTCATTTATAAAATAGTACAAATATATAAAGCTTTTAAAGTCAAGGAGTACCTACCCAAAAAAACAACAGATTGAGTTAAAAAGCGATTTTTGATAAAACTCTATGAAAATATAGTAGAAAATAATTAAAACCATTACATTTGTGTGTGGTTGTTGTGAAATTATATTATTATCATTGTCTGCATACGTATTTCTGTTAAAAGGGTAAAACGGGACCCTATTACTGAGACTCCGCTGTCCGTCCGTCTGGCTGTCTGTCTGTCCGTCTGTCACCAGGCTGTATCTCTTGAACCATGATAGTTAGATAGTTAAAATTTTCACAGATGATGTACGACTATAATAACTTTTAACAGCATAAAATTAATATTTATAGGATTCCCATACAACAAACTGATGTTTTTGCTTGTTTATGCTTGATATTGATAAAGACAACAGGTAGAAGCTTGAAATATTCATAGAATATTTAGTTAAATATTCACTTTAAAAATAAATATACCGACTCGGAGTTGGCCGGTTTTTTAATATTTACGTCTACAACTGATTTTACGATTAAAAAAGTTGCGCTAGTAATAACTTTAGGCTGCTATTTGAAATTATTTTTAACATGTATCGAGCTAGAGAACCCTTTCGATATATTTTTTTTCTTTTTAAATTTTGGAAAATACCCATTGGTAATTGTTATACTTATCTATCATCAAACAAAATAATAAGTAATTAACTGATATAGTATTAAAAGCACTGATTGAAATTTGCGTACTTGTTAGTATTAAATTATCGATAAACAATAAATAGGTATACAGGCATAAATATGTATACTAGTAAGTTTACATACATTATATCAAAGACAGTTAAAATACAACCAATATTTATAATTATACCTATAATTTTAAGGACTAACTACGTTTGCGTTGGCTTTTTAGCTAGATACCTGTCTTAATAGATAGACCTCTATCTTAAAGGCTCAAAGACGTTTACCAAAATCACCTTATTTGATTGGCGGAATGTAGACCGCGTAGTTAGGTAATTTTTAGTACACAAATACATACTGTCTTAGTTATTTCTTACCGTGCTTCTTACGGTATACGGAAGATATACGTAAGAAGAATAAAATGATGCCATTTACAGTATAATTATACTAGATCGAAGACTAAAGTAAATTTACGGAGCGCTAATATTATTTTGTAAAATAACACTACTATATTAGTTATAACTTGTAACATTGCTACAATTACTATGATTTCACACAAAGGCATGCTAGACTACACTTTATGCTGTCAGATAAAGCCATGCCCTGTGAATCTTCTTAGTCAAGGTCAACAGTGAAGGACCCTTACGAACGCCGAGCTATGACTTTTGGGAGTTACAAAGACTATCATAAACACACAATGAATTTAATCAGAAGTTAAAAATATACGTTTGAAATAAACACTTGTGCACAGTCATGAACTTTAATAGAAAACTCATAGATTTGCCGATAATATAACAATATCGTCTGATATTATCGGACAGATCTATGATGGATTTGAAAATAATCTATTAGTAAACACCTTACATTAATATATATATATCATCAGGCTGTTGACTTATACATACGGTATTGAACTCTGGCATTATGAAGTGCTTGTTACTTCTGGTCATCGCTATAGCAGGTAAATTGTGTATATGTTAGTGTAGCTTAGTGATTAAAGTATTTTAGTTTCCCATAAACTAATAGTACGCTAAGTATTGTATTTTCGTGGTTTCAATAGGCTAGGAGATAAATATTTGTAATACAAAGTGTAAGTCCCTTGTTGCCTAACCAGTCTTGATTTTGTGATAGAAGTGCTTCAGTTAAAGTGGAAAGATTTGTATTCAGCAGTGGATGTTCTTAGATGATGATGATATAACATATCTATTCATATGAGTAGTATACCCGTTACCCTGTTTTTGAATGTATGTTATTACATAATATATCTACATAATAATATATGAATAATTTATAACAACATAAGTCATTATACCTAAACAACATAGATGAGTCAGATATCAATGGCTATTGTTGAAGTCACTGACAGATGCTACTTGTTTGGTCTACAAGGTGTCCTTCAAGAAAGGGGTTAAAATATTTCGTACAGGATTGACAACACATGTCATGAATATACGTGTGTTACAAGTGTCCATAGACTACCTACTATATATCTGCTTACTACCAAGCACGCCTTATTCTTGAAAATCTAATATTTTCTTCCACATTTCTCCACATTTTGCGTCTCATTAATGTATATTCACGAGTTTTAATTACAAAACTAACTCTGCCTTCCAGCGTGTGCTGCAAGCGTACTCAAAGACCCAATTCAGGGTTACAAGGAAGGTGACAGGTACTTCTACTTTGCGGGTGACGACAACATTGTTCATCTCGTCGATGCTGAAGAACCGATTGACTTCACTTATATTGAGCAGTATACAAGGAACCCCGATAATAATGCCTACTGGCTATTTACTCGGTGAGTACTACAATTATAGCTTTTCACAACTTTAGTTTATACATTTGCCTCCCAATCAATCCTTTGTAATTAAAGTACCCGCCTACTAAACGTAAGCTTGGGTTTTGAAACCAGGCAAACACCAATATGAATTTTTAAAGTCATTACTGACTTACTACTGGCCTTGAGCAAGCGTGGTGATTAATGCTTATGAATTATCTGTACAAGAAGAGACATTTCTTGCAGTGCAGTGGTAATATAATAGACTATAATATTTGTAAAGTCGTTCGTGTCACAGAACTTGTTATTTATAAGCTAAGATAATTAAAAAAAAGAAAAAAAATTGGGACAGAAACTTAGTGCATATAAAAAAAAAATCTACATCAAAATCTAAACGTGTAATACAATTTATATTTTTTATATTACAGAGCTAATCCTACGACATCTCAAATCTTATTCCATGGAAACCTAGAATCCATTCACAATTCAAACTATGATCGTTCGAAAGTGACTATTTTCCTTGCTCATGGATGGAACGGCCACGGTGGAAATGATATGAACAGACTTTTGACAGAAGGTAAGTAACTAATCTCACTTTTAAACCTAACAAGGCTGTCAAACATGACTCGATTGAATTTGTTAGACTTAGGTTATGACCACTCTTCATATGAATGTTAATGAGTAGGTATATCAAAGTAGCAATCTGTCCAAAGTGTGCGTAAAGAAAAAAAAATATCAGACTGAGCTGCCACTTACAATATTTTGATAGAAATCTCAATATAAAACAAATAAATTGAGTTTATCTTAAACATTATAAAGTATATATCTTAAACATAGTAAAGTAACTCAGCGCACCGCGAGAAAACCGAAACTATCAAATAAAGCGAGAAGCTTAAATCATAAGACACAACCTATTACACGGGCTGTTAATGACTCAAACAAAAGCTACTGAGTGACAAGCGTTATAAAATCACTTTCACGATTGAAAAAGTTTAGAAGACTTATGATTTTATTTTGATAACAGCTTTCCTCATCAACGGTGATGTAAACGTCATCGTTCTCGATTGGAGTCAGCTGGCCAACAGAAGTTACAACACAGCTAAGGGTGGCACTGGCGCTGTCGGCAGAGGTCTCGGACAGTTCATCAACTGGTTCGTCGGAAATGGATTCTCATCACCTCATTTGATCCATTTAGTCGGCTTTAGTCTTGGAGGTCATCTTGTTGGATCTGCCGGCAGGGAAACTGGATCTTCTGTAGCTAGAATTACAGGTAGTGTATTTGTTTATATAAAGCAATCCTCATCACTAACTAAAGTATTTAATTCAAATTTCAACATATTAGACTAATTTTCTTTGATTAAGGCACCAAAGCCATAAATTTATTACCTACTTTTGTCTGTATCAAGAAGACATTAATTTTCCTGTGGCCGACTTTTTTATATTACTTATAAAAATGTGGATCATCAAATGTGGAAAATCAAGGGATACATCGATCAACTACTTCTTGTAAAATACAGACAGTTACAGAAGACAGTTATGCTGTTACGACAAAAAAGCTGTCTAGTAATATTTAAACCTCAGTTAAATGTGTAGATGACACGAAGTTAATAATTTAAAAGGAATAAAACCACCCAAGATGCATTTGAAATAGCATAACGCGATCACGTCTTGCTTGAATTTTGCTTTTATATGTTATTATAGTGCTTTCAAACACCATTTGATGATTTTGTCGGCAACAACCTTTGACTACTCTCTATTTACCTATTAACCAATTTTTTTGTATCATAAACTTTAAAATCCTTTTATTTATTTTAGCTTTGGATCCCGCTGGTCCTCTGTGGGGATCGGACAGAGATCGTGTCGTTCCTACTGACGGTCATTACGTGGAGATCATGCACACAAACACTGGTCTCCTTGGGTTCACTGATCCCTGCGGCGATGCTGATTTTTATCCCAACGGTGGCACTAACATGCCCGGCTGTTGGCTCAGTACTTGCTCACATAGCAAGTCTTACGAGTATATGGCTAGCAGTGTGAAACATAATCATTTATTAGCTAACGAATGTGAAACCTATAGAGATGCAACTCGGAACAGATGTACGGGACCTCTCAATCCTATGGGCAATAGCGAGCTCTACAAATATAGGTAAGATCACATTGCTTCATATATCATCAACTATTTTTTTTTATAACAATTGTTACTGGGATTGTGAAAGCATGGAACTCTTTAATTAGAAAATTTGAATTGAGAAATGTTCGTATTAGCAGCTATGTCCTATGCCCTGTTCAATTATATGTATGTAAGTATAATTGAATTTGACGGATAATAAAATAGAGAAAATGTGTCACCCAAGTTGGGTGAGATTCATGCTACTGAAGACCAACAACACTAACTAGATAGTATTTCAGTGCTTTTAACAATTAACTGGTTACAAATAGTCTTAGAATAGAACACTCTTTGTATTCGAAGTAGTAGTTTGTTTACAAAACGAACACTAGGGGCGCTGTTAATTTTTTCGTCAGATTTTATTTTATGCTGTCACGTATTATTATATACAAACGCACAAATTCATGATAGTACTACTTAACTTTGTCTTGAAATTGTTAAAATATGCTGTTTTTTTACAGGCGCGGTATATTCAGAGTGAATACAGGAAGAAACTACCCATTTTAAATGCAATCATCAACAACCGTCTTCTATGGATTTAATATAAATATTGTAATTAAATGAATCTATTAATTATATTTTACATAATAAATAAAGAATTCTTATTCATCAAATCAGAAGTGTGTTTAATTGTAACTTATCAGCAGCAATGGTAAAGATTTTCAAAACTCTTAGTTACAGTTGATGATATAAAAATCTGATTGACGACAATGAACACAGAAATGATGGTTATGAGGGAAGAAAAGTTCTAGAGTGGCCACCACGAACTGACTAACTCTCACAAGACTGACCGACGACTTAAAAAGTTACCGGACAACCAATTGATAGCTTAGGATTAGTTAAGGCGTCTAACAGTGGACGTCTTTTAGCCAAAATTGTGATGAGGATGATTGCATTGGCCTTAGTTTATATCATGAATGCATGCAGTGTGTATTTACAGTCTTCTATCTAAGGTAAGGTAACAACGATTTTATACATCATCACTGCTCCGTGCCCATGCCTCCTAGCGTGTTTTTTAACAGCCAAGAAGTAGATTATCAAATGCAAAAAAAAAATCTGCTTGGTAGTTTCATAAATCAGCGCGTTTAAACAAACAAACAAACTCTCTTCCACTTTATATATAAATAAAAAAATCAATTTATACGTTTAGGTTTTTAAACTTCGTAGAGTAGTTTTTTACTGGCCTAGCCAGTTTTATTATATCGCATTAAACATTTTGTGAAAACATAGTGTTTATTTACGCTAATCCAATTTTGCTACGTACGTTATTCATAAGTAATATTATTTTCTAAAATGAAGAATCATTCAGTCTTTCACACATATTAAAATAAAAAACATATATAAATATCAAATGTACTTCAAACATCGGTCGAGCTACACATAAACTTCTCTAGCTATCTCTTAAAACTTAGCAAATTATCCTTACACTTACATCAAAACGTACAATATCTATTTGCAGAAATCATCGCAGCAACAAAATAATACCTACTTCCATAGTTATTAAATAGATAATACAATATCTGCGATAAATATGTAATAATCCTATACAAGCAAAGTATATCACTTATAAATATAATTGCAAAACAAATAATAGAACTAGATAGAGTGATACTATTGCGAAATGAAGTGCCTGTTTCTCCTCTTTGTTGCTATAGCAGGTAACTATTATTTGTCTATTATTTAAATAACCAGTAACTCTTTCAATGATTCTTAGATCAAAGCATATTAATAAGTCTATTTATTAATACGTGAAGAAAAACTTTGTGGTCCTTTTTACGAAAGTTGCGCGTACAGAGGAGTATGAAATTTCGCACACTTATCCATACTAATTTTATAAATGCGAAAGTAACTCTATCTGTCTATCTGTTACGCTTTCACGCCTTAACCACAGAACTACTTTTGATGAAATTTAGTATAGAAATAGATTAGACCTCGGGGAACAACATAGGTTATCTTTTATCGCAAAAATGTCTTGAAGGGGTTTAAATCGGGGATGAAAGTTTATAATACAGAGAAGGAATGCAGAACGCTAATATTTTTTTTAAATTATGCATAACATTTAAAATAATAATAATAATATTAAGATTGAATTGCACAAATAAATGCACAATATTCGACGATGTTGCATGCACTGTATTTCTGCAGTGCTAGGTAAAACAAAATAAGACAAAACCACTTGAGAATAAACTTTTGGTCGTATTTTACATTAAAATTGCCTAATTCATTATAACTCAAAAAAAACAATTGACGATCGTAATTGAAAACAATAGTTATCATAAACTGCAAGCAACCAATCTAAACTTAACTGTTTTTGTGCTATTGCAAAAAAACTTGATGGCCCCCGGATGGAACTTGATTGTTTTGAGTAATATATAAATAGCTGAGATTTTGAACAATTTGTAATCATATCGTAAAACATATTAATATGTGCAAAACAGGGGCAGATTGTATATCACGATGATTGGTAGATATTGAATTAATTTTAACAAATCTTCTATTACATCCGTGTGTATGTACTTAGTCATTTTGCTATCTCTATCTGTAGATTATAAAGCATTTAATGCACTTAAAAATAATAATGGATTAAATGTTGATAATTAGGTGATAATTAAATGGGGGGTTCGTAAATAAGTACCACGCTCTTTGATAGATATGTTAAATTAAGAGTATCTACTTGATACGGCCAATTTACACCTTTCTAACTAGAACCCGAGCCTGTTAGATTAGCGCACAAGCATCTATATCAAAGATAATTTACAAAGAATCAGAAGCCTATGAAATCTATGCATCGAACATCGATGTCGTTAAGTTTTTGGATTAGAAAGATCAAAGGCCCTCGACAATTCTATTCTATTCTTAGAATAGATTAAAAAATGTATGGGATTGACATAAGCTAATGCCAACATAGTTATTTAAAGCGAAAGAGTTTATTTGTTTAAACGCGCTAACCTCTGGCACAACCTGTCAGGTTTGAATAATTCTTTTTACGTATAATAAGCCCAGTTCTTGAGGAAGGTTATAGGCTATGTAACATCGCGCTACTAGCGACGGAAGCAGAGCAGTAAGCAAAGACTAGCAGCTAGTCTAAACTAATATTATAAAAAGAAAAGATGTTTATCATGGATAAACTCAAAACCTACGTAAACAAATATTCTTTAACATATAGAAAGCTACAATATCAGTAACATAGGCTATATTTTTTGTGGTATGCCGACCCACGCGGGTGAAGCTGCTAGCAACGGCTAGTAGTTGATAAAAGGAGCGGAGTATGAAGATTTACCTAAATATATATGTATGTTTATGGTTTATGAAAATTTTATGACCACTACTGCACTAAAAGCCACTTTTCATAAATAGGTACGAATTAATGTTAATCACCACGATTGCTTAAAATGAATTAGAACATTTATTTTAGTCATTAGGCCACTAATTAATGTTTCTTCGTCACCGACGTTCTTCACCGTAATTATGTGTTAGTAGTTTTTAAAATAAACTTGACAATAAACATGACTATAAGAAGCACTTGTCCTTATTCTAAGCCCTCGTGCACAAGAAGTGGATGCATTATCAACTAGGTCATCATGACATGGATAAGTCACACCTATATACGTGTGCCTACTGCCTACTGTAAGACTACTGCTATTACAAAATTATTTATGAATACAACGTTAATCTTTACGCCTTAAGCAAGCGAGGTGATCAATCTCATAAGGAGAAAAGGCCTTTGCCCTACCGTGGTAAAACAGACTGATATTATTTAATTAAGTTTTATTAACTTAAAACTTTAGACTATAGAGTAAGATGAATTGGTTGGTTAAAAGTTTCAGTCTTACATTTACAGTACGAAAATACAATTTATATGTTTATATATTTTTTAAATACCTAATTTATTTTTGTACTTTCAGTATGTGCTGCAAGCGTACTCAAAGCACCGGTAGAAGTTTATAAGGAAGGTGACAGGTATATCCATTACATTGGAGATGACGGCGTCATGCACGTCATTGACCTTGAAGAGCCAGCCGATACAGCGTTCATAGAAGAATATACTAGGAATCCAGATAACAATGCATATTGGCTCTTTACTAGGTACCTACTTTATTCATTGTATTTACAACTTTATTGCTTAAAATTTATGATTTATTATTAGATAAATTAATTTTATCATTTATTATACTTACTTTTGTTCAGTAAATTTTTTAATTCATTTTTGTTTATTTTTCAGATCAAATCGTCATTCACCGCAACATCTTCATATTTATAATATTAATTCCGTCCATCATTCAAACTTTGTAGCATCGAAAATTACTGTATTCCTCGCTCACGGATGGAACGGAAATGGTGGAAATTCTATGAACAATCAACTTGTTGACGGTAAAACTAAGAAAATTTTATTGTAGATAGTGTCATTTGAGTATATAAAAATATAGACTCCTTTTAACTCCAGAACTTCTTATAATTGACTTCTTTCTGTAGTGGAGGGTAATTGATGTATAGAGATTACTCTTTGATCCATAAATATTTTTTTGGAGTACTTTACGTCAGTTAATTGTATTTTTATAAACATCTTTGCAACTTTAAACTTACGTGATATTTCAAATGTCCTATATACCTATTAATTTTCCGTATAATATACCTACTATTAAATAAAAGCCACTGAAATCGGCCTATCCATTTGGACGAGATGTACAAAGATTTCAGTTATTAAACACCAATTCTTCCTGAGCATTACACAAATGTGCTAAATTTTATGAGGTCTGACTAATCAGTGCATCATTTCAGCTTTTCTATTCAACGCTGATGTCAACGTCATTGTACTGGACTGGAGTGCTCTGGCCAATAGAAGTTATACTACAGCAAAAGGCGGTACTCCGGCAGTAGGCAAAGGTCTTGGACAATTCGTAAACTGGCTAGCCAATTCCGGCTTAGTATCTTACAACAGAATCCACTTAGTAGGCTTTAGCCTTGGTGGACATCTTGTTGGTAATGCTGGTAGAGAAACTGGATCTCGAATCCAAAGGGTTACAGGTAATGTTGAATTATTCATTTTTAACACTACTTATATAAATTTAAAATGAAATTCTTAAAGCTACAAGAGAAAATCAAATGCACTTACGTAAAAAAGTACTTACGCCAAACAACACCTCGAACGCTAGATATAAATCAACTTTGCATTTTATTATGCAAACTAAATTTATAATCTCTGTAAGAGCAAGAAAAAAGCATTTATAGTAAACTTAAGTAAATAATTATGTCTAGATGGCGTTGTGTGAAGTTGTTGTGATATTATTATAATTATGTTTTCAGCTCTGGATCCCGCGGGACCTCTATGGGGCAGGGATAGTGAACGTCTCATACCTACTGACGCTCGATATGTAGAAGTGATCCACACAGACACTGGTACCTTCGGTTACACCGATCCATGTGGTGACGCAGACTTTTATCCTAATGGAGGCTACAATATGCCTGGTTGTTGGGCCAGCACGTGTTCACACAGTCGATCCTATGAGTACATGGCTAGCACTGTGAGATACAATCATCTTCAAGCAAATGAGTGTGAAAGTGTAAGAGAAGCTACTCGAGATAGATGTACAGGATCGCTGTATCATATGGGTAACAGCGATATCAACAAGTCTAGGTAAGAAATCTAAACTAAATATAATAATCATACTATCTAAGGGGCTCATACTATCTGGTATTGACGGCGTTTTTTTTTTTAATAGATTGAGCGTTTCATAAAGGTATAATTTGCTCGAAGAATGATCCAATTTAATTAGAGCTGTGTTGATGGCATAGAAAATTTGATTATTAGAAGAACAAAGTATTAAATTTCGTATAGTTGAAAGCAGCTATTTCAAAAAGCAGATTCGATGAAAACATATTTTTGTTCGTCTCTGACTGCAATGAATAGAATAGAATAGAAAAACGTTAATTTAATTTAGATCATGAATCTCAAAATCTTATTAATATAAAAATATTTTATGAAATAATAAATAAATAATATTTATTGCCAACAAGTTTTAATAATAATAATCTTTTTTATTTTACAGAGGAGGCATATTCAGAGTAAATACAGGCAGAAATTGGCCTTTCTAATTGTAAACATCAAAAACAGTCAAGAAAATACGAACAACTTTGATCACTAAAGAAGCTTATATTATTTTAGTAAAATAATATTAATATTGTTTTTTTTTATTTTTCATTGAAAATTTTCATTTATTACTTATAACAAATTTTGGTAGCAACTGTTAATGTAGCCAGTAAGTTTCTTTACCTCTCTTCAAAGATTCAAGAAAATGTGATAACTAAGAGTCACGAATTTCAATTTACATAAACATACAATCCCTAAAGATGCCTCGTCGAAACTTTGAGCACGAGATAATACCAAATTATTAAATGTATTTCATAATATCAACACTTCAATATTTTTAATTCAATAATTAATTATTGTCAAAGATTTACAACCTTCTTTTTATTCTTCTAAACGCACTTAGCAAAAGTAGATGCACTAGAGTATAGAAAAGAAATCAAAATAAATAAAATTAATTCTAGTAAAAAATACAATAAATTAAAAGAAACAAAGTAGTTCGATATAATTGATTTAATTTCAAAATATTATGTAGGCATGAGCAATAAATTTGTTAAATTATTTTTATCACCACGTACAGTCATATCTACTCGAAACATTTACAAATCTTCGATACTGGAATTTTCGCCGAGTTGATAATAAATCGTTATTATTTTTCAGAATACCATTTATATTCACTCTGAACACACCAGATCTGAAAATAACTTATTTTAAGATAAAATACAATTTGCAACCTAATGTAAAATATCTATATATAAAAATATCTATGTATACTTAAGTCCAGATTAGACCTACAAAGACTATAATTGAGTGCTACTAATACCATGCGGTAATCTTTCTTTCTCCCAATGACATAAGTGTGAAAAAATTAGTTCTCAAAAATTACCAGAAACGCTGTTTATTCGGGTTTCGTACCCAAAGGGTAAAACGAGACAATATTTCTGAGAGTCCGCTGTCCGTCCGTCTGTTTGTCTGTCACCAGGCTGTAACTCATGAACCGTGATAGTTAGACAGTTGAAATTTGTACAGATTATTTTTTTCTGTTACCGCTATAACAACAAAAATACTAAAAACACCTTCATGCCCAAGTCCGACTCGCACTTGACCGGCTTATTTCTTACATACAAAGACTTTTTGGCTTTCACTGGTGAGAAATCAGGTTTATAGAAATCATACCTATAAAATAGCAGTTTCTTCTTTATTTCAATTTGTAAAGTAAACTATTGTAGATAATATTATTAGTTTACGAGTCTAACAATTCGTTATAATTCTACTACAATTTTTATTTCGTAGTTTAAAACATGGTTCTCTGTTATTTTATTTAAACTTGTAAAAATATAACTACTGCTTGTATATAAAAATATTATATAAAAAATTAAATTTATTGAGAATTATCAAATAAATATTACCTTGTTTTCGACAAGTCACTATTTCCCATCAAATATGGCTCTCCTTCACAAATTTCCAATTGAACTTTATCTATATTCTCACATGGTAGAGCATACATTCGATTATATTTTACTGAATGTGCCATATAATAGTACGAGGCACTATGGGAACAAACACTGCTAATACATCCAGGCATTACATTGCCTCCATTTGGAAAGAAATCAGCATCACCGTTGAGGTTTTTATATCCCAAACATTTAGCATTTGTATGAATTATTTCCACGTATTGAGCATCAGACTTAGTTAGGCGATAAGGAGATTTTTCCCATAGAGGTCCCGCAGGATCCAAACCTAAAATATGTTAAAGCAATATACGAAATGCAGTATTTACTAATAAAATTTAACTGTAATTTCTAAATAAGTGTGGGTAGGTACATTTTAAGATTAATCATTAAATTGCATATGCTCAAACATTTTTCGAAATGTCTTAAACAGTTAGCTTCCGCACTAGGAAACCTACTATCTGTTGTTCACAAACATATAATTAACTAACACAGGTTCGGATTAAATATGTGTATTTCACCTAAAGTTTTCCAGTCAGTCACTTTCACGATGTCATTTATCACCTCAGCCACCTAAACACATCGACACAGCGGTAATAAGACTCTTTATATGGCAATATAACTGACGCATAACAAACATTTCATACACACCAGTTATTCTTTTGACTTTCGATTTCGTTTCTCTTCCCGCATGGCCGGCAACATGTGCTCCAAGACTATGGCCGACTAAATGTATTTTATTTAAAGAAACTCCAAAAGTTGTAAGCCACAAAATAAACTTGCCAACATGATGACCCACAGCAGGTACGGATGCAATTGTAGTGAAATAATTACGAAGACAAGCAGTTTCGCACCAATCAACTACTATCACATTGACGTCATCATCCTGTAAGAAAGCTTCAACAAAAAATAATTAAGAACTTGTGATAATCAGTCTTAGAGGATTAAACTAGAAAGATGCCTTTTAATGTTTGACGCGAAGTTAGCCTGCCGCTTTTTGAGAAGGGCGGGATACAATTAAATCTACCGCTGTCAGAGCGCCTTCCATCTGAAAATGGCATTGCTTGGCCGACATGGAAATCTTTAAACAGGCTTCGAACTCAAGTTGGCCGAAGTAAGGAGAACATGAACAGATGGGGTTCCAGCTCGGCAACTGCTTGTTTGTGTGGTGCTCTTTAGACCATGGCACATTTATTATCCAGGCCAGCGTGCCCTGACTGTACTCACATGGACCTGTACAACGCTACAAACAAGACACTGTTAGTGTAAGCGTACAGGTCCACACGGATCTGACCCGAGAGGTCGACACGATAAGAAAGGAGAAAAAGAAGAAATGAATTTACAGCACATGACAACACCAACACACACTTTAAAACAATGTCGTGCCACGTCACATGCTCACAAAATCTAATCTATCTCAGTTACATAAAAACACACAAAGAAGAAGGCAATATTAACATTCTTACGGAGCAAGGATTACTCGCATAGGCATCTCCCTAATTTATGCTTTAAATAATCTAGTAAGAATTGCTCAAACTTTCAACGTGACTTTTAATTATCATGCTTACCTTCAGTTAATAAAGTATTGACAGTGCTACTACGATTACCAAACCACCCGTGTATGATAAATACAGTGACCTTGTCTCGATCAAAATTTGATGTATCTATACTTTCCGCGTCATTATATACTAGTATATCAGCATCGTGAGGGTTGACTCTAAAAACATTTAAGGTTAGGTATAACATAAGCATTTATGCGTTAGGTAATTTGTGATTGTTTTCTTAGTTACTCTTCTTTGAGCAAATTGCTAAATCAGTCTTAAAAATCAGAAAGCTGTACGGTGAAGAAAACTATCGTGAGGATACCTGAACTTACAAAAAATGTGAGTGTGATATCACCAACCCGTTTTGCCGTTTTTGCTTTTTTTGCTTTACAAAGTGGGTTTTAACTAATAATTAGGTTGTTCCCGTTTAGACTATAAAGAGTTCATGAACATATGAACTTTACAATTACAAGGACTTGGATCAGGAGATTTTACTTACCTGGTGTAAAGACAATAAACGTTACGACTTCTATCACTTACAGTTCTGGAAACTTTTTCATCCCCTTTCTCTGAATTATAAACTCGTCGCATATTGTTGTGGTCATCAGCAACATAGATATATCCATATGATTTAAATTCATATAAACTATGAACAATTGTAATAAGTGATGCTAAAAACATATTTGATCTATTATTGTCAATGGAGTAGACGATCAAATAGCTCACTTGATGATATGTGGTAACCAGCGCTTACTTAGTCACTAAGCTTTCAAGTAAATCGTACTATCACTTAGGACATGCTAGGAAGTTTTGTGATATGATAGAATAAAAGAAGAAAGAGGGAAATGCTCTACTTCGTCAGCGAACTGGCTGTAGGTTAATTTGCTAACATTTTGTAAACTTTGACGTTCATAAGTGTTAATTTAATTAACCAACATGAATAAACATTTATTTTCATTTTCATTTTCAAGACACGATCTCTACTTGTATCAATGCAGCGCTTAAGAATACTGTGATTAGTTCTAAGAGCGCTAAATAAACATTCAACAACAAGAACGCAACTGCACTTACCTAAATTGAGTTGCTGAGAATGATATATTTTTTTTGATTGCCGACAGAGGCAGACGAGCAAACATTATGGACATCTAGGCGTCTCTAGGACTATCTAGGAGTCCCTGGCATTGTTATTGAAATGCCAGGGACTCTACGAAGCGCTGCCTACCGTGAAGGGAGTGGGGTTGGTGAAAGGATTGAGAAATTTAATATAAAGAAAGGTAAAATTTTGTTTTTTACAAAAACAACAACAGTTTTTTTCTGTTAGACAGATTCAATTAGAGCGAAATTATTGAGCAATAAGGAAAAAGGAAAGGGAGGAAATTGGGCCTTTTAGAGAAACAAGGCTCGTTTCCAGTTGGGCAGATTAAATAAGAGTTATTATTTTAAACACCTATCTCTATTCTATATAACTTCGTGTGTAAAATATTTACAATGTCTTTTTTTTGCTTAACATGAAAGCAGTGATAGAGGATGCACCATTATAATAAATACCTATTATTCTAGTGTTAATGAAGCTCAAGAGCGGCTACTATCAAATTAACCACTTACCCATTTTGACACTAGTAACAATAAAAGCACATTCGAATGAACTAATAATATCAAATAGTAACTTCAAATACCAACCAGTAGTAACACAATATACTAACAATTTAGTAAATGGCATCATAACTACAGAAAGTAATAAACCAACACGTCACGATTTAAATCACAGATCAAAAGTACATAAATGTTTTTTACTCCTATGTAATTTTATTCATGTTAATGTGTCTTTTACGTACATCAGAATATTTCGCTTTTTTTGCCTATTTCATTTGCTAATTACATAATTAGCAAAACTTTATCAGCAGAGTAAATGTGATTTGTTTTATTTATGTAATTATTTCAAGTTGCCTAATTGCGTGCCTAATTTAATATTATACTGAACATTGCAGTTCTGAAGCATTAAGTGTGCTTAACCACACGTTTTTGTTGAAATTATTTAAAAACGAACTATTTTTACTATTAGTATTAGAAAAAAAGTCGTCTTAGATATTTTCACTGCAGAGTGGAGCCTCTCCACCATCACTTTTCAATTTCACATATTTAAAACTTTGCATATTTCGCCGTAAATATAATTTACCTAAATTGTAAAAAAAATATGTTAGGTACTTATATAAAAAAATTAAGTAAATTTTGCATAAACAAAATAAAACAAAAATTATGATTAACACATATTTCGTTAGCTTTTTTTTTCAGAACACATCTCTATAATTATCGTTTGAAATTATCAACGTATTTCCACTGGTAAAAAAATATTGCAGGTAGGTAGGTATGAAACATCATATTTCAATTTTCTTCAAAGGCAATTGGTAATTCTGAAACAAGTTAAAAAGGCTTTTACTTATTGGTAGATTAAAAAGAAAACATTTCATATTTTACAATATTTGTTTTTGGTAAGATTTTTTTTAAATTCACTTTAAAGATCAAATTATTTATACTTTGATTAAAATATGTCAAGTTCTTAGGTTACTAACCCTGTACAAATATTATTTCATAATATCAGGGATACAACAAAAAAACACAAATTTTAAGTATCTGTGACTTCCGCGAACAGTGGAAGCGCAAGCGACTGCTGTGCACGAGGTTCTGGGTTGATCTCTACACGGGACAAAACTTTGTGTGATCCATAAATATTTGTGCCGAATCTGAGTCTGTTTTGTGTTCGTTAATTGAATGTTTGTAAAGTCCCCCGCGAAACACAGTTTGTTCTCTAGTGCAGGAGTTGACTTTAAAAAAAAACAATTTTATTTCATAATTGACCTTTTAACTTACCCGTCTTCTCTCCAAAAACTTCCTCAGAAATGGTGCAAACAAACGTTGATCATAACGCGGTTTATTTGATTTTCTCAAACTGACAAGACAGGCGACAATCACACTGATTACGGCTCCAAAGAAAGTGAACCATAAATACGAAATTCGGTACAAATAAAAGACGTCACTGAAAAAAAATAGAAAGAAAACTTTAAAACATCGACAATGAAACTTAATATAAATAAACAATTATCATACGCATGGGTAAATTAATTTTAATACAATCAATTATGACAATATTTTGTCAACGTGAAAGTTAAAAATAAAGTAAGTAGTAAACTTCTGAAGACAGTCGAAGTCATAAGCAAAACAAAAACCTGGTCTCAATGATATTTTAAATAGAATATCAATACCTGGTCTAGAAGGCGCCATATTGAATTTAGCAAGTACTAACCTACCAGTGTTATTCTCAATATGCTCAACTTGATTAAACTCAAAAGTGCAGTTGTTCGTAAATCTGTCTTTTTGTTCAAACTTCAACAGTCCATTTGCTTGAGCTAACTGTGAATGTAGTGCCAGCCACCACGCTGATGTCAAAGCTATTATACCACCAGATAATGCACTCTGAAAGTAGTAAAGTGAATGATGAGTGAAGTTAATTATGAAAATAAATGAATCCATATCAATTAGACAGCTTTATAAGGTTTCTTTTTTTACTATTTGTTTATCAGTTTCATTTTCATCATTTACTTTAAATTTGTCAGTAAAAACATATCTCGTCTCGCAAAATAAAAGCAGCAGATGTAAAAGTCAAAACTTATTTTAAGCTAATCTAAACAAAATTCGAAAACTAGTCCTGGTTAGTTTAATTTGGAACAGTATTAAAATTAGGTACCTATATACATGTACAAAATTGACCTTTTATATTCTTTTTTCGGCCTAAAAAACGGTTTAACAAGGCAATATTAATGACTCCTTGGACAATTGAAACCCTAAATTGGTATTAAATAAGTAATTTTATAAATATTACTAACCGTA
Source organism: Parascotia fuliginaria (assembly GCA_963082885.1). Classification (NCBI taxonomy): domain Eukaryota; kingdom Metazoa; phylum Arthropoda; class Insecta; order Lepidoptera; family Erebidae; genus Parascotia; species Parascotia fuliginaria. Next base: position 16,217,539 of record OY720172.1, read on the forward strand.
GAATCAATGAATGGTATAAACATTCCCATAAGAAATACTCCAGTCAGTGGTCCCAGCGATGCAGAAGACAAACTCATTGTTAATTGTAAAACTGATCCCAACATTTCAACAACGTACACTAGACCTGAACAGTAACAAAATTAAATAAAAATAGAAGATTGCAACTAACGTAACCCAAACACCAATAATAGACTTTAATAGCCTCGTTAATACAAGAAGATAGACAAGATAGTTAAGCAAGTTATCACTGCATAACAACTATTTAACTAACTATATAAATGTTTCCTGAGTACACAAAATTTACGTTTCGATCCAGCGCTGACCCAAAATTTTGGAATTTTGTTACATTTCTGTTTCCTTAATGTGTATTATAAGTCTAAATAAACAAATATTTTATACACACCAACACATATAACACCAAGAACTACTACTACACCACGAATCATCAACAGAGTTTGTTTATGAGATAACTCTTTAAAAAATGGTTTCCAGAAATCTTCCAATACAACAGCAGCCATAGAATTCAGTCCAGTTGATAAAGAACTGAAAAAGAACAAATTTTATGTTAAAATATCAAATAAATTAGCTAATTATAAATGAAAATTTGTTGTCGAAATAAATTAAAACGTAACAATGAAAATTGTGTTAGTACTTATACATATATCTATTTTAATTTTTTTTTTTATATTACATGAAGTCATTAATTAACATTATAAATAAAAGTTGAATTTTGGTAACAGTCACTATTTAAAGCACATATTATTGTCCTGATAACACTTACCTAAGAGCAGCACTAAATACACCGGCAACAAATATACCTGGCATTCCACTCCAATCTCCCAGAACATCCATGACCAACAAAGGCAGCAACTGATCTTTTGCTAAAGCCAGTTGTGAATCCAAAGGATCGCAGTCGTGATATCTAGCATATGCTACTAAACCACTGTAGCCACAAATGCATACTATAAACGTTATTCCACCTAAAAATCCCCATATAGCTCTAGAAAGGAAAAACATAACAAAAAAACATTAAGTAAAGGTAGGTAATAAGGTAGGTAAAAAAGTCGAAGTATTCAAACCTTTTTGATGATTTCAATTCCGATAAAGACAGGAATCTTTGCATCATGGACTGGTTCACAGCAATATTGCCAATCCAGTAAAATGTAGACCCGATAGTAACAGATGTAATGGAATGTCTCTCAGTTGGATCGACGCTTAAGCTAAAATATTTATAAAAATGAATAAAACTTATTGTCTGAAAGAGTAATGTATCATACATGGCTATTGATATTTACATTGGAAATTCAAATCTCCCGGTATCCCAATTTCTTCTAATTACTTCATTAAAACCTCCAACCATGTAAGTAGCTTTAACTACTACTATTAACATAGCAATTATCATTACTACAGTTTGAATCACATCCGTCCATACAACAGCTTTTAAACCACCCTGAAAAATATAATAATTTTATGTCATATTCAGAGATATAGTTTGTGCTAAAATAACAATATTACAAAAAATCTTACCAAAGACGTGTAAAATATGCAGACAAGACAAACTATAGGTGTAATAATGTGTACATTTGCACCCGTTACTGAAAACATTACATTCAAAATAAATTATACGGTATATATATAATAATTTATACGGTAGTAGATCCACGCTGATTTCAGCATGAATGGGTCGGATCGTCCGGGGAAGTACTACCCTCTCATAGAAGATCGACTTAAGAGTAGTAGTATCTGTACTACTGCGTTTCGTTCGGTGAGTGAGAGCGCCGGAAGCCCAATTTCCTCCCTTCCTCTTTCCTCACCTCCCTCATTCCCTTCCCCTAACCCCATTCCCAGCCGCCATAGTGGAGGCCACAATACCAGCAGTTTAAGACGATTGCTTCTGGTATAGTAGCCGCCACTTCTGGATTCCACTGACTGCTTACCATTAGGCGGGGTGGAGTCACTTTGGTAGGCTATAATATATAAAAAAAAATAAAAAAAAATAAAAATTTCAACCATAACAACAATAAAAATCAAAATAATGTTTTTACTAACCCTGATTGAAAGCTAAAGCAGGCACGTAAATAACGATAGGCAGCCACGCCATCTAAAACGATTATAGTTTCAATGCTAGTAATAGTAAACACGAAACTGTTGCTAAAATTATAAAATAACTCACCAATGCAACACTAAAACTTACAGAACCAAACACCCTAAGGCGTTTGTCAAACCGTAGCTCCAGATACTGAAAATTATAACATCTGTAATATACAAAATATAGTAAGTACTTAACATTAGTAGCATTGCAAAACATAAGAAAATCACTATTATTAATATGTCCCATCATAGTTACCTCATAAGCAGAAGTTAATTTTAGTTCATGTAATATCGGTATAAATGTATAAGAAATTAATATTGACATCAGTAAAGCACCGACCAACATAAATAAATATGATGTTCCATGTATATAAAACTCTGTAGGAATACCTAGTAGTGAAATGCCTGAAATGAAGCTGAAAAAAAAATAGATAATCATATAAAATAAAAGAACTTAAAAAGACTATGAAGAGTTGATACTCAATCTACGATAGTGAAAAACTGACTAGTAAAAGATTGATATGAACTTTCATTAAATTTGATCCAGCCAATCCAAATTATCATAAATTTTATTTTTTATATTAAAACTTAAGTACTAATCATAATGCAAATAATTACCTAGCAACTAAAGACGTGATTACTGGCAATAATTTCATATTTCTTCCTCCCATCAAGTAATCTTGAGTTGAACGTTGTTTATCCACGAAACCAAAATAAAGACCGATTCCACTACAAATCGCTAACATGATTATAAACAATAAATAGTCAAACCAACTGAAATGTTGGTACGATAGTCTAACTGCCGACACGTGTAATCTTTCTTCAGTCATTTTTTGAGGCAGCAAATTTTTGCCTTAAGTTACGTGTTCTTATAGATCAACCTCACAATCAACTGTGTCAATGTCGATGTATGAATGAGTTTACAAGTAATTTTACAATTGAGACGCCCGCGATTTTCTAAATTGCTTTCAAGCTATTTTTGTATCAATTGATATATCCTCTTCAGGCTTGAAATAGAAGGTGATATCTGGTTAATGTTCATGCTTAGATAAGGATCTATTGAACACGGTCATAAGTACTTTTTTATTATTATCCTATATTTAAATTTTTATCAATATCACTAAATATTATGACATCATCTTCTGTGCTTTCAAAACAAAAACCATAATATCATCGCTAGAGTGAAACAACCATAATATGAGTTGTGCGAGAAAAACCGTTCAAACTAGAAGTACCTTTTTATTATTATCCTGCTTCTTATATTTTATCAATATCACTGAAAATCATGGCATCATCAATCATGACTTAAGAAAGATCAAAAAAAGCGAAAATGCAAATTAAGAAGAATTTCTGTGTTTCATAAACCATAATAAACATGGCTAGAGTAAAATTAACAAAATATGCGTTAAAAGTATCGTGAAAAGTCATTTAACTAGTTGTAAATATCAAATAAACGACTAAAGAAATCTTTATAGTATTTTTCATCATAGCATTTATTAATTCGATTGATCCTGAATCATTGTTATAGAACAACAAATAAATAATATAAAATTAAATTCGAAATAATTTTATTACTTATATATATAGAACCGTGAAAGTTAAAATCAGCTAACTGGCTCACACACTGAAATAGGCTTCATGTTTATTGAGGTAGGATTCACTTGGCAGGCTTCCTGTAAAAGTAATATTTTAAAATTATTGAAACAGGTCTGAGGCCCTAGACAAGTGGCAAAGATTTCTATTCTATTCATAGAATAGATGAAAAAATGTATGAGATTGACATAAGCTTTGGCGGTAGCTAATGTCAACCCCATAAATTTTTTAATCTAATCTATGAATAGAATAGAAATCTTTGACACTTGTCTAGAGCCTCATATTAGCTTACAGGATTGTCTAAGAAGAACGAAAATTTCAAAATCAAAATTCTAATTTTGAATAGGTATAAAACCGTAATATAATTGTTATTGAATCAAGCTCAGCATTTACTTGACTTTACCATGCAACTGTTTTAAACACTGATAGGTCTCTGGCCCTCACCGACTGCTAACGAGAGTATTATTTTGGTACACAATTATAAAAAGACAGTCACCTTATTCTGTCCATATGCTCTAATATAGGTTTCATCCGTCGGATGTGGAGGTTCTTTATAAAATCTCCTCAGCTGTGGCGCCAGCAGCCTCGGTGACGGCGGTACGTATGGTACGCCTCTTGCCCGGTTGATTCTGGACACCACTGCACCGACGCAGATGCTCACCAGCATACCAGCTAAGGTATACCACATGTATGATACACGAAGTAGAGGGTTTGCTTCCTCACTGTGAAAAATCAAAAGACCGTCTTAATGCAGAATATTGAAAAAAACTGACATTGTTATCAGATTATTTTAAAGAAATTTGGATCATAATGGTTCAGGGATACTATAAATGAACTGCCACGCATAGGTCTTACTTTTAATTCACGGTGTCTAAAGTGACATGCGTTTCCTGTCTTCCAGAAATTCTCAGTATTAGCCTGGCATCGGAATTGATAAATGGTAATAAACCTAACATAGCCGGCGACACTAAAAACTCCTTCGTGAAAAAGTAATTTTACGTTTTTTTTTTAATTTCCTTTGATAAGAACAAAACATAAATAACTTACCAAATCTACTATTGTTGCTGTATTGCTCTAGGCAAATTTATATAATCATCTAATAATTACCTGATAACTGAATCATCGGCAATATCAACCAATGTGAAATTATACTGACAGCCTGCAGTAGTCAAAGGTTTATGTGGATGTACAATTTCACCACGAGCTATGGCCATCTGTGAGGTTAAACACCATCCACACATCACAACTATACCGCTTAAGCCTCCTACTAATGCACCCTGAAAAAAGGAATTATTAATGACACTTACTATTGTTTCATATCGGCTTGAAATAGTGGTAGTATCAATGTTATTGCGTTTGGTTAAGTAAGTGAAGAGCGCCGGAGACACAATTACCTTCTAGTGTTCGCAGTCGGCAACGCCATATGTTTATATTTCTAGAACACTTACCACCAGATGAGCCGTATACTTCTTTACCACTTTTGTATAAAGTATTATTATTCTTACAATGAAGCTGCAATTTCTACTTACTGTAGCGTCAACCCACGGTAGAAGTATTCCCATTGTGAAAACGCCTAGCTGCGGGCCCATTGTCATTGATTCTAGCGTCATCGTCAACTGTAGAATAGTGCCCAACTTCTCCACGACGATTACTAGACCTAAGGATAAAAAGAATTAATCAGTTTTAATGTCTATTATCTAATAATAATATTGACCGCACGTATGTGGCCACAGCGACTAGGATCTGAATCTGTGTCTGAATGATTTGTGTAAGAGTACAGAATATGTACCTGAATATTTGTAGCCCATGTAACATAAATAATAAATGTAACAGCAGCAAATTAATCGACCAAAAGTTGGCTGATAGAAAATGACATTACTCCATCTTTAAATGATTCATAAATAAAAACAATTAAATTAAGCTTAGCTAGGTACATACATCTTTTTGTTTGTCGTCTGATCCGCTTTTTAGCGAAAAAAGATACATATTTATTTAGTTTTTAACGCCTGCATTTTAATTCGGATTTCAAATGCGCCTTCGCTTGAAATTGCGTTTACGTTTTGTTGGACCAAAGGTTTAGCAGTCTTGAAGATGATTAAATACAGTAAATTAGCTTTCCGCGGCGCGGTTTCACCCGCGTCTTTGCTTACTGCTCTGCTCACGTCGCCAGTAACGTGAACGTGAACTGAGCTATCATGCGTAAAGAATTACTTAAATCCGTTTAGTAGTTCCAAATATTAGCTTTATAAAATAGTATAGAAGTATTTACCTACACTGAGACTGCCTAAGACTATGACGACACCTCTCATTAGCCAAGTTGACTGTTTGTCAGATAGTTGCTTGCTATTATAGGGCTTATAGAAGTCTTCTAGTACCACAGCTGACATTGAGTTCAAACTTGTTGAGAGCGAACTGAAAAAGTTAAATTATGATACCAATCAACCATATTAGTACAGTTTAAGATTGTTTGAAGGTCAGGATAGACAGTGAGTGAAGCAGCGACGGCGAGGCGACTCTAAGTAATCGGTTGTACTAAGCATGGATACACATTTGGCACAAACGCACGCTTTGATAACCCTCGTTTTATGAATAAAGAGTTCTGCTACTACTAAGCAGTTGACATAAAATCTCTCCAACAACATCTCGACAACCGTTGTGTTCTATTTAAGCTAGAACAATAAAACTACTTATCGCTGTCTATTCCTACCTTTATAATCATACTACTAACATGTTTGTAATTTAATTTAGGCCAGAGTAACATTTTACCTTAATGCTGCACTAAAGATTCCAGCTACAAAGACGCCTGGTAAGCCTGGGATATCACCAAGTACATCCATTACAAGAAGAGGAAGAAGTTGATCCTTTGCTTTGGCTAGCTGAAAAAATAACTCAACTTATTACAATTTTATAGTGTAATAAAATAAATAATAATAATTTACAACCCTGCAGTGCGATAATATCGCGCTGCTGGTATTTAATATACTACGACAAAAGTCGCTAGATGCAACTGTTCCCCAATTGTAAAATACCTTAGTCTGTAGAGGATCGCAGTCGTGGAATCTAGCGTAAATCAGTAGTCCGCAATACAAGCAGAAACAATACAGGCCAGATATTCCAATGCAGAATAGAAAGACAGACCTGAACACACAAAATAAAACTTTATAGGTCAATACATTGATTGAACTTATAAAAAGAGGCTATAACCGCTCTTCGTATTCTCTTTTTATATGTTCTCCTACTAAAATTACTCCACTCTGATGGTAAACAGTCAGTAAAGTGAAGAATCAAAATCTTGCAATTGAGTTATTTCAATATCACTCAACGTTGGACGATAAATACAGCCGCGGTAAATGCAAGCAGCGTCAGTCTAATTTTCTATCTAGCATTCTAATAAATAACTTACCACTTTGCTCCACGCAGAGTCGGTAAAGCAAGATATCTTTGCACCATGGTTTGATTCACAGCGTTGGCTTGAAGCCAGTAGACCGTACCGCCTATCACAAGACTCCAAATTGTGTGTCGGGTTAAAGGATTTGGATCCCAACTAAAATAAAAAATAGGTACATCAGACATGTAGTATGAGTGTGTTCATTTTCTTCTTTATCACAATGATCATAATAGGTATCGAGACAATAGGTATGTATTTTCTTTTTATATGATGAATTCTGCACTGACGGTCTTAATTATTTGAAGTAAATGTTCATTGTTGATCACGTCATTAACTTTTTGCATTGTGTGAGCATCAAGTCTATAACAGAACAGCAAGAACTGAGTCACCCAGGCAGTCCATTACTACATCTGCATTAAGATTTGAAATAAAAAAAATAACTTTAAAATATTTATTAAATGAATAAAACTAGGTACCTAAGTGTGTAATTTACCGAAGAAATCAATTACTTAGCACTTTTTGTGTACCTATACATACATTGGCAATTCAATTCTTCCGCTGTCCATATTCCTCTGCCAAACAACGCCAATGCCACCAACGTCTAAAGTCCCTTTTATTGCGACCAAGGCCATTGCGCCAAACATTGCTGTAATTTGAATTACATCCGTCCAAACTACCGCTTGAAGTCCACCCTAGAAACAGTCACTCGTGCTTAACGCGCGCTATGTATCAATTACCAGTCACTCGTGTAACTGGTTGACTAACCTCTTAATTGTATCTAAGGAAAGTTTGTGTAAGTCACCTATCTATGTATATACCCACGATTAAGCGTACTAAACAGTACCTATCTAATTTGTAAGAAAGTAGGATTTGCCTAAATTAATATTATTAATAACCTCATAATATTGCATGTCATATTCTTACTCGTATGTTATAATATATTCTGGACATAAGATTAAGTAATTAATCAACTATCTTGTCGGCGCAGTTGTTACGACCTTTGAATTGATACCTGTTTATTATTCTAATTAAATTCACATACACAAATTCTTGCTTATTTAAAAAACTAAGTAATTTAAATTAAATTTGTAACTTTAAGATTAATTAAACAAATAAAAACTTACAGCGCTTGTGTAAAATATGCAAACCAAACAAACTACTGGTGTGATGATGTGAATATCCACTCCAGTAACTGAAATGAAACGATTCTCATAATATTTACTTATATAGTGCTGACTGGTAAAAAGTTTCAATCTATCAATACACATTAGGTTCCTACTTGGTTTACGGCTTTTCACTCGATTTTTTTTAATAACCCTTCGATTAATCTAATACTTACTTAATTTATCTAAACGTACCTTGATTAAATGCTAATGCTGGAACATATATAACTATGGGTAACCAACCTATCTGAAAAATAATAACGACTCCATTTATTTGATTTTAATTGAATGCCAATAGTATGTTACTAATTTAACTTACTTACCAAAGTAATGGTAAATAGAATCGATCCAAATAATCTCACCCTGTTGTCGAACCTTATTGATAAATACTGAAAAGAAACAATAAAATAATACAGCATTATCATGACATTTGTAGGTATTATAAACATACTAAAGTGTAACTGAGGAACGGGCTCCAAAATACCTCCTTGGGGTAACCAAGTAGAACAAACGAAACTAAAATGTTTAACTTTATATAAGTACCTTTTATAAGAGTGGCTCCAGAATACTTCCTTGGGGTAACGAAATGGTTTGATTGAATCATTAACACGCAAAGGCATGAAACTATGTTTTTAAACACTTTTTATAACGCATGCTTTATTTTATTATTAACTAGCTGCGCCCTGCGGCTTCGCCCGCGGGGAAAATTGTTTAGTTAATGTTATATGGTTCCCGAATAACTATATACCTACATACCAATTTTCATCGAAACTGGTTTAGCTGTTTAGGCGCCGAGTGCACGCACGCACGCACGCACGCACGCACGCACGCACGCACGCACGCACGCACACACACACACACACACACACTCACACACAGACTCACACACACACACACACATACACACGCACAAACTTTCGCATTGATTGATTATCGAAATACAAAGATATCAAAAGTGTTGCATAATTATAAAATATAATTTTCTTCATAAAACCTTACCTCGTAATTCGAAGTTATATTGAGTTGATGAAAAACAGGCAAATATACTTGTGTCATTAAAATCGACATTAAAAATATGGCTATCATGATAAACGCATACTGCGTTCCGTGCATGTACACTTCTGTGGGTGATCCGAGCAGGGTTATACCTGATACGAAACTGGAATGAAAAATACGAAAATTCAGACTAGATTTAGATGTGGCGATGTATTAGCGAAGAGAAACAAGGCCACGCAATAAAAGCCATATTAATATATTAATCAGACCACCGCGCACCGCCAACCGAGAATATAAAAGCCCATGGGAGTCATGAGGCGAAAAAATTTACTGTGTATCCCATGGGAGCGGCGTCGTGGGATCCTAGTGTCCGGAGCGAACCACACCTATGTAAGTATGTCTTAAATTTACTGTGGATCCCATGGGAGCGGCGTCGTGGGATCCTAGTGTCCGGAGCGAACCACACCTATGTAAGTATGTCTTTCGATGGGTATTGCAAAGATGACAAAGAAAATACCAGATAACGGACAGTAAGCAGCGTTATTTGCGTAGTACCTAGGTACTTTACCTTACTGTGGTAACCAACTCGACTGCTAAGAATAGTGACTATGAAATATAACTTCATTTGAAGTCTAGAAAAAAGTTAAATAACTTCTTATTTCTAAAATAATTTGATTCATGACAAACACAACTTGGGCCTCAGTACCATTATTTATAAAAATACAGATAAACTAAAACAATCTGCCTGATTAAGTATCTACACGAAGTCGATGAAGGAATTTAAGTTTTCATAGGATTAGTAATTTTAGCTCGTGACCTTGTCAATCATTAGTTAGGTATTACAGATTAGAAACTGTAAAAAAAAGTTTGTAAATCCTTTAATTATTTAATTCATTAGTAAAAGTCACTCAAACTTATAGCGTAGCATAGCACAGCATTACGCATTTTTCTAGATGGGGTAGGCAGAGCAACTGTCATGTTAGTCCAGCTATGTTAAGTCCCATACAACAAAGACCTCTGCGACGCAGTGATTACGCAGTACCTACTATCGAATCACCAAGACAGTTATTTAAAATTGTTATCACATTTAGATTAGTAACTAAGTATCTTACCTTGCTACTAAAGACATAGACACCGGTATCACTTTCATATTTCTTCCTCCGAGCAAATAATCATTTTGCGTGGTCTGTTTCTTCATAAACCCCCAGTAAACGCCCACAAATGCACTTATAGCTAACATGAACACAAACACAACATAGTCCACCCATGAGAACCTTTGCATCAGCCGCGTTATCTCTGTAACATCCCCGTGCATTTCATGCATGATGATGACTAACGTTAGCAAACTACAAAATCATAACAAAATCTCCTTCTGTTGTATCACTTTTGTTAGCACGTGTTCTAGTAAAAAAAGCGTGAAGGCGCAATACTGATAGGTAGCATTATACAAATATGCGTTACGTTAAAGGCACCCAACATTCAAATGCATGAGTCTGCCGAGACGTAAGCGCAATCTGTTACAATGAAACAATTACGATAACTCGCAATTTAACAGAGGATGTTGCGAGATCGCCCCCTAATGGTAGGTTGACTGGTCCACGAGCTAAACTGACTACTACTTCAAATGTGTAGATTACCCAATGTGAACACTTCCTCATGCTACTATGAATTTTAATTTTGTCTACTTTATTATTATTTAAATTACTTGAACTGTTTTCAGAAGTGAATGATGTAGACGACATTACTATAAAGCAATGATAATTTAATTACCATGTCGGTAGTTTGCTTTCTGTTCACAGAGACTCAAGGTTGGAAACTATTATTCTACATACAAATTTATTTAGAACCGTAAAATCCAATATTTATATTAGGTGAACAATGGCTATTAGATTCCGAAATTTGAACGGGTTTGATGCAGAAGGCTGGTTCTTAACACGGTGTGCATTGTGAAGAGTTTTCTATATCTGAACTAACGGTATCACCGGTACCGGCATTGCCAGTGAGCGTTGTGCCGCGCCCGCGCTCTAAGGTGGACGTGTAATACGTACTTGTGATTAGTTTTACCTACTTTTTAGGGCGGCACAACCCGACGCTCGTAATTAATCGCCATGTGTAACCAACTCGTGACTAATGAGCTGCTGACGTTTATGCAGCAACCCATGCATGCATTAGATAACCCAATTCTTGGAGAAGGTTTAACTACGTATTCAATATCATGCTAACTTCCACTGCAATAAGTGCAATAACGCATACGGCTTATCTACTCTGTGGCATAGGTAGGTAAGTAGAAATATGGCTATTAACAAACAGAAGACAAAAAATGCACATATCATTAAAGTAGGTATAGAATAAAACAAAATATTTTGAAATAAACTGCTAATTTATGCACGTAAAGGTAAAATAGTTGTCGAAATATTGTAGGGTTTTTCACAATTTATACGTAGTTTTCCGCGGCGCGGTTTCACCCGCGTCTTTGCTTACTGCTCTGGTTAAAAGAATTTTTCAAACAAACAAACTAACTCTTCCGCTTTATATAATATGTAGTAAGTATAGATAATGCAAACATTTGAAATGGGTAAGTACTTACAAGGTCTCGGTCAGATTTACGGTAAACGTTTATTTAATTTTCTAAGCAGTAGGTAATATTATTCGTTATAATTATTTTAATACGGACAACAATATTTAACTCTGTAGACAAATTCTAAATAAAATTTAGAGAGATGAATACTGCAGCTAGTTACTAGTTAGGTACCTAACTGTCAGCGCTACTATCAGTGTCTCACAAAAGGTACCTACCTATTTGCTGTAACTGCAGTCCTCTCTAGGGACTATTGCGCACGAAGTAAATAAGAGCACTATATTGAGACTAAGTATTAATAGTGAGTTCCAACTCACTATTGGTATAAGTATTTAAGACGTGTAAATTGCCGTAAACTCCATATACGTCTATCTATTTATCAAAGGGATTCTGTACAGCAAACGTATGGACATCCTCTTCCAAATCCAGGATTTAGCCCGCTGAGAGTCAGGTGACATTTATTACGCAGGTTGTAGGTAGGTACGAGTAATTCTTATTTCGGCTCGTATTAAATTTATATTTTTCGGAGATTACTTGGTATTTTTTATTAGCCGCTTCTTACGACATCCACGACAAAAACCCATCTTTTTATATTTTAATGTTTTAGACTGGACATTACATAGTAGTAATTTTTTTGTTGCAATAAGCCGAATTAATTGAACTGCAATATACCTACTACAAAATAAAATAATAATAATAAAAGGTGATTGTAGTTACAAACTAACGTTCAATATAGGTTGTACAAGTTATTTCATGATACAATCCAGTGGGTGAAGTTCTCTTACCCTTGATAGGTTAGTTTTAACCTGTAGTAAGGAATAACAGTCTTTTCCCTTGATACAAGTATATGATAACTATAATGGTCCTTTATAGAGATTACATTTTCTTAAATATAAACTTCTAACATATTTTCAATTTGTGTGTGTGTGTGCTGCTTCATTTTTGTGTAAATATATAGTGTGTATTACGTAAAATAAGTTTTAGGTATTACCCGTGGACGTAAACGGTTAATTAAATTTTATTTTAATTAAAAAAATAAACAACCAACAATATAGGAACTATGTATTGATATAAAAATAATGCTAAAATAAAAATTTAAGCTGAAACGGAACGCAAATTATTTGTTGACATGAGCATGACATTTTGGCTGTGCAATTTGGCAAACCCGCTGTCAAACAAACGAGACTGCAAAAAACAAACAATTAATTTCTTGTCATCATACTCATCATTCCTAATTTATTTCAATACAATAAAACGTATTTCGTAATGGCTGGACTTTTACTTAGTCCCACAGAGAAAATATTTATAGTTCATGGCGTGCAAGTAAGTATTTAATTATAACCTCTAAGCAATTATAAACTCTGTCTCTTCTTAGCTATTAAGTAAAGTTTAATGTTTTGAATATTTACAATCGCTTTAACAGAACCTTGATAACCGGCAATGAGGTATTTCTGAACATTGCTATGATAATACTTTTTTTGTAGGATGACTATCGTTCAGACGGCCGATCGAACATCGACTACCGGCCAATGGAGTTGGAGACAGACGTTGTGAGCCATGCTAGCGGCTCAGCACGTCTTCGCCTTGCGAACACAGACATACTTGTGGGGGTCAAAACAGAGATTGATGTACCAAACCTGGATAAACCAAATGAGGGAAAAATCGAGTTTTTTGTTGATTGGTAATTAATAATTATGATAAAAAAAAACTGTTGTGACACACTCCCTACAATATATTATAATAGTATGGATTGTGAGTAATTGCTCTCCATAAAGTATGTTTACATTTCAAGCCGAAAAACTTACCCAGCACCAAGAATCACAAATGTTTGTCTTAGGTCTGAGTGTTTTGTGTATGTGTAATTGTTTTGTTTGTAGAACTTGCTGCAATTTAGATAATGTTTCCTAGTGAAGTAAAAATCTAGGTTTTAAAGCACTCTTGTATTTTTAAAGTTGTAAGTATAATAATAAAAGAAAATTATAAAAAAGGGTATTCAGCGTTTGGCTTAGGCATGAAGTTACTACAGTTTTAAAAGCACAACATTTAAATTAGCATAAAAAGTAATGGCTATAGTTTGTACTGTCTACTACTAATTATGCGTATTTATTTCCAGCTCAGCAAATGCAACTCCTGAGTTTGAAGGCAGAGGTGGCGAACAGTTATCCATAGGTATTTCAAACTTAATGCAAAGAGCATACCACTCTGCACAGACTTTCAATTTGAAACAGTTATGTATATTTGAGGGCAAACAATGCTGGAAACTTTATGTTGATATATTGGTAAGTACTTAAGAAATTGAGAAAACAGAATTAGCCTAGATAATGTCTATTAGATCACTTTGTATCTGCATATCAGCCTAATACTTTCATAATTACCAGCTTCTGTATAAAATGTAAGTTTGGAATTTATTTCTTATTTCTGTTAATTACATTAGAGCATAAAATGATTAGACCAAAAAATAGTTATCTTTCAATATGCAGTTATGACAATAACTTCTTTCAAATCAGACTCATTCACTATTCACCCTTCTCTTTCAGATATTAGAATGTGGAGGCAACCTCTGTGATGCTGTGTCCCTGGCTGTGAAAGCTGCTCTGTTTAACACTAGAATACCATTTGTAAAGGCAGCTCTCATGGATGGAGGCAATGTTGACTTGCAACTGTCTGATGATCCATATGATAGTAAACTACTTGAAGTGGGTTCAGCACCATTATTGGTAAGATTATGCATATAACAGGACTGATATTTTATAATTTGTACTAAGCAAGCTATAATTATGTGTAACCCAGGTAATCATATTCCTATTTTAAAAATCAAGAGTTACAGTTTTACAAACCAATAATGTAAGCAAGCATTTATAGTTAACTAGTGGACCCGACAGACATTGTCCTGTCTTAATTATTATCTAATTTTTCGCAGAACCTTCTCCTGACAATAACAAACACAACAAAAAAAGAATTAACGGAATCGGTCCAGTCGTTCACGCGTGATGCCGTGACCAAGGGAAATAGGGATTTATTTTTATATAAATAGATATTTCTAATCTCTAATCTCCCATTCTACAAAACCTCTTTCACCTACCTACAGATATCCCCCGTAAACTTTTCACTACTTTCCCCTATTCCCCTCTCCCTTCTTCCCCACTCCTCCCATTCCGCTTCTTCCCTCCCTCCCCCTCCCCTACCTCCCCTCTCCTTTCCCCGTCATTTCATTCTCCCTTTCCCTGGCTTCTCCCTCATTTCCCCCTTGCTTCCCCCTCACTTACATCTCCTTCCCCTACCTTGCCCCATACTGCCCACTCACTTCCTTCTCATCTTTCTCTCATTTTCCCCTCACTTCCCCCTCGCTTTACCCTCACTTCCTCCGCACTTCCCCTCACTTCTTCTTCCCTACCCCTCACTTCTCTTTCAGCCCCTCCCTTCCCCCTCTTTTCAATTTTCAAGTCGCTAACTTCAAAAGCAAATATCTTTCCATATAATATTTCATCCCTAATTCCGTCCCTCTAAATCCACCCCAATAAAAAAAATTAGAAGTATTCGAAAACAAAATTTCAAAACTATGAAGAAGTTTCATACAATCGTTTTCATCCCTTTTCAGACCACCCTTAACATTTAGGGGGATGAAAAATAGATGTCCGATTCTCAACCCTAGCCGATATGCATACAAAATTTCACTATTTCAAACACTATTACAAAATTTCACGAAAACCGGTCGAGCCGTTTTGGAGGAGTTCAATAACGTACACCGTGACACGAGAATTTTATAATAATATATTAGATAATAATAATAATAATATTTCAATGACTACACACAATAATATTTCAATGACTACACACAACGCTAGTTACCTGCTTATCCTATTTAAACCTGAGCCGTATTTGCTGCCGCTGTTTAATACCGCGCGGGTTTCGCTTAAAATGTCGCTCAATTTATTGTGACAGTAGTATTATCGTTTATCGCATACCCACTCTGTTTAGTCTTCTGCAGATGATAGTGAATATCGCTCAAGTTTAAAAAGGCCTTAAGTTTATTTACATTACTAACAGTAAATATAGTATAGACCATTATTTATAAATTTTAAGATAAAGTTATGGCACTGGCCAGAGATATTTACCACACATTTGTGAAGCCTTAACACACTTTGGGGAACCATTGGTAAAAAGTCTTAACCTAATGCAGCCAAATCAGTAGCGCATAGCTTATATTATTCTCGATCTTTCTAGAAAAAGCGAGGCTAGTGTTTTACAAAAGACTAATTCATCTACGATATTTATTTTTCTTTGTGTCCAGGTAACTTTATGTAAAATAGGTGAAAAATGTGTGGTAGACCCATCTGCTGAAGAAGAAAGTTGCAGTGTTATATCAGTAGTAGTAGGAATCACAGGCAATGCCAACAATTACATAGAAAATGATAAAAATAAGTCGGAGACGGCAACTGATGGAAAATTCACAACTATTGATATGAGTGGACCAGGTAGTTTAGCACCTAAGACGTTAAAAAATGCTATCAATCAGGGAATGTGAGTATCAAAATTGTATAAATAGTTTTCCACTTCTTGACCTTATTGTGGCATAATTCTTAGATATGGTCTTGGACTTCAATGAGCTTTGTCTGGATTTCGCACTGTAATTTCTGATGACATTCTAAAATTATTTATTTCGAAAACAGATAGTTGACTACATTTTTTTAAAAATCTCGGGTTTCTCTGGTTGGGACTACAGCTATGATCCAGAGACTAAACTTTAATGTTGTTAAATGAATAATTGTAAATAATTTAAATGTCAGGTAGTGTACTTAGATCTTGTTTGAATGTTTTTTTTTTGTTTACAGAGTCGCAGCTAAGTTACTGGACAAATCTTTAGGAAAAGCACTATTAAGAGAAAGACAAGAAAATGTTACTTTAAAAAAACATTCATATGGATTTTTAAAATAAAAACAATGCATCCATTTTATTGTTTATTAATATAACCATTACATCAAGAGTTAGTTATAACTACTAAAGAAGTAAACATTAAATCACTAATGCTCTTCTCAAGTCAGCCAAATATCACATTTTTACCCTTTCAAATTACCACTCCGTGAACTACATAATATTATGACATAATAAAGTGCAGACAATATTAATATTTACTGAAACATTGGAATGTGGAATAACTGCAGTTTTTAGTGGATCAATGACATCTAAATTGAAACTTTTCCCCAGTACTACGTAATTAGGTCATGTAAGATAATATAATTAGCCCATTATTGTTGGAGCACCATCTAATCTAACAGCTAGTACTAATATACTGTATTGATATAAATAGTAAAATATGGATACACTGGTATAGTAGTGTCACAATTCTTAACTATTAATAAGAAGTTATATACCCGTATACAGTGGGTTACGATAAATTACCAACTAAAAATGAATAACTTGCAAATTAAAAGTCAATTTTTAAAATTAAGCTGTTCAATAACACAGTTTCAATAAAATAAATTTATTCATTTTAAAACCAATAATATAAATCATAATAAGTAAATTCTAATATTAAGTACCTACTACGGTAACATGTATGGACATTGTCAAATTGCCGACATCTTTCCTCTACCACACGGTCTATCTGATGGTAACCGTAATTGCAAAAAGAGGATGTGGAAGGAAAAGGAAGAGGGCCGAGGGAGATAATTCGGCCTCCAGTGCTCTCACTCACCGGACGAAACCCATTAGTATACTTATACTTTAAGTCGAAATTCTATGAGATAACCTAGTACTTCCCGATTGATGACCTATTTGTGTTGAAATCAACAAAGATCTCCGTAAACTCTTTATTTTTTATCCAGCAATCATAACAAGTCCATAAATAAACCCAACTTATTCTAACTTAGGCAATAGGCAAGAGAACGGTCGTCTTAGTTTACTTCTTGGGATTAACAGGAGTAAGGAGATCCAATACGGCAGCGATGTTGCCGTCCTTGCTTTCAAGCAGTTGAGTCAGCCAGCCGCCATCATTGGTGAAGCCCATAGCCAACATTTGTTGAATTGCTGCATCAATGTGGGCCTCTGTTCGAACAAAGACATAGTATTAATAATACAAAATGTTAGTACACAGTTTACAAATTAAATGTAAACATGTGACATAGGTATAGGTATATATCGAAGTAGGTACAACAGTTCGTTTACATTAATCGATGTGATAAGTAAACATACTTATTATTACAAGTATGTATGTTTACATGTAAAGAAAAAATTCATTTTTAATTACACTAATCCTATGAACTATCGGCCCACAACAGTAAGGAACATGGACTAATTTTTCTTTTATGTAGATAACTGTATAACTGACTAATTGAATAGCCAATGTTACATTATGTTGCCTAGTAATAATTATACATTTTGTTCTTACCATAAGGTCAGAAACCTCGGGGACAAGGGCCAATAGGGTTTCGAAATGTCAAAACACAATGACTATGTACTTATTATTGAATAAATAAACATATATTTAACTATTTCACTCTTCAGAAATCTCGAAAGTAATAAATTATGACGGTCTGAAGTGTTGAGTAATTTTTTTTTAGTAACTAGCAATTGTTTATAATTATATAAATTAGGTGGCTGATGGTAAATTGTTTAGCGCAGCCTATGAAGAAGGCGTAGAATAACCAAGTTGTTCCGAACAGTGGTAGTTTACTACCTATGTGAAAATTCAGTCTTATTGTATTATTTCAGAATTGTAGATAGGTAGGTATATGTTTCATGTGCATTCAATTTATGTATATGTGCACACGTTCAAACCATGTCTAACGAAACATAAACATAAAACTACTGCGATAAGCTATCGAAACACTAACCTAAATTTTACATAATAGTATTTTTTTAGACGATAGTCAATGACTAAGGGCGAGTTGGTATGTATTTATTATTCACAAAGTTAAAGTCTCTTTATCTAACCTACTTAATTAAGTAGATAATTAAGAATACGTATTTCATGTTTGGAAGTAGGTAAAAGATCTGAAATGTTATCTATTTATGAATGTTGTTTCGAAATTAGTGAAAGGCAAAATAGTAATATTACAATTGGCTTTTAATTGTTTTTTTAATTGACTGGCCTGTTGGTCTAGTGGTTAGTGACCCTGACTGCTAAGCCGGAGGTCGTGGGTTCGATTCCCACCCAGGACAAACCTTTGTGTGATGAGCATGATTGTTTGTTCTGTGTCTGGGTGTAATTTATCTATAATATGTATGTATTTACAAAAAAAAAAAAAGTAGGTATATAAGTAGTATATCAGTTGTTTAGTACCCATAACACAAGCAAATATAATTGCTTAATTTGGGGCTAAATGGCGCTGTGTGAATGTGGTAGAATATTATTATTATTATTATTGTTTATATTATCATCATCATTTTAGCCGAAACTATTCACTACTGTTTATGGCCTCCAAGCATCGCAACTAGCCACCTCATGTCGAAATTATAAAAAATTGGTAGAAATACTTAGTTATGCTAGTTTTATATAATTTAAATACATAATAAAAATATAAAATTTTGTCAGTCCTTGTGAAGCATATAAACTTATTTCAACAATGATAACATTGTATGTTTATAAATTAGTGTAAAATATTATTACGATGCAACTAAGGTGGCATTGTATTAATGTAGCATTCATTTGCTCCAACTGACTTTGCTAGATCTAAAGGAGAACAATGCTAAAATCCAGAGAACTCTCTCGTAGTTTGATCAGGCCCTGCTGACGGATATCAATGTAGGAACCTATAGAAAAGGCAAAGTATTGAGGTACTTACTGGGGTGGCGTTGCCGTTGTGGCTTCTGTGGCTGTTGTTGCTGAGGTTGCTGGGGTAGCTGCTGAGGCCGCTGTGGTTGCGGCTGCGGTGCGCGGGGAGCTGCAGCGTCAGGCTTGGGCTGTGGTGCAGCAGCAGCACCTTCGGGCTCTGGAGCGGTCGGAGCTGTCTTAGGATAAGTCTCCGGTACTTGAGGGTCCAACACTGAACGATAAACATATTAAATATATTTCACATTTTGGCATAAATTACAACTTAATAGATTTATTTGTTCTGAATCGAGCTCACAAATGTTAAGGGCAGACAGGACCAAAAAACTGCGCTCTGATTGGCTGTTTCAAAGTTAAGCTATTGAATGAACAGAAATGCGCCAATCATAATATCTGTAGTGAGTTCTAATGCTAGCGATGTGGCTATTTGTCTCTGTTACTCTATAAGCAGAAATCTATTATGGGATTATCTTTGCATTTAGGTGTCAATAAATAAAGGTGAAGTGTTGCTAATAAATAATAATATGAATAAATTACCAGCAGTCGACGTATTCAGTGGTGGGTACAAGCCAGCGGAAATGTTCACGCGTTCCTGAAATTCTTGAGGCAAGTTGAAGCCAATAGGAGGGACAGGTTCGTTTGGAGCGGGAACAGCCGCGTCCATCAAATCTAGAAAACATGTTTGTACTGCGATAAAATAATGGAAAATGGAAGTAGTGTCGTAACTTTTAACCACGGAGTGAATGACATAAATCATACAGTATATACCTATTTAAACAATCTACACAAGGTTCTTAGCAAGGTCTAAAATACGCGTGGAAATAGTGTTGTAAACAAATATAAGAGCCGTCATTTTAATCCACAAAGCCGTTGCCGTTGTTACGAAGCAATAAAGTTTTATCCTTTAAACCTGTTTAATTTTGTAGGTGACTCACTTTGCTAAACATATAAATAAACCAAATGAATCACGTTTCTATTCAAACCACTTGAAAACAAAACACGACGCCATACGAATTGATAAGAATACCTGATTGTTAAAGATAAATTAATCCTACTAATATTATAAATGCGATAGATTGTGTGTGTGTGTGTGTGTGTGTGTGTGTGTGTGTGTGTGTGTGTGTGTGTGTGTGTGTGTGTGTGTGTGTGTATGTGTGTGTGTATATGTGTGTATGTATGTGTGTGTGTATATGTGTGTATGTATGTGTGTGTGTGTGTGTGTGTGTGTGTACCGATTTCAATGAAAATTGGTATGTAGATAGATTAGGTGCCGCCGGAGACGGACATAGGCTACTTCGTATCCCGAAATCGATCTGGTCCCCATAGGATACAAAACATATTTCACGCGCAGGCGAAGCAGTGGGGCGCAGGGCAGTAGTATTATTTATAAAATGCCGACCTCTGTGGCGTAGCAGTAGAAAGAGCGATCGACTGCTAAGTCAGGGGTCGCGAGTTCAATTCCCGCTCGGTGAACATATTTTGTGAGCATGTACATGATTTATTTTCATTAGTCTGTCTGGATGTTACTATGAATTCACAAAGAAATTTGAATATCTATGTTTATCAGCATTCTAGAATCTATATCACAAGCAATAACGTATGCTTACTTTGGGTCTAAGTCTAGTTGTTACGTTATTATAATTACCTTTCTCCTTATTAATCATGGTCCAGTCATCAGCTTTGTCAGGTGAGGCATCTTTGTAGAACTCGGCATTGGAGCTCGACGCAGAAGAGATGTCCGATTTTGCGGACGTCATTGACTGCGACGTCACAGTTATATTCTCAGCGTCAGGAGTCTTCCTGTCTCCTTGACCCATTTCAACATTAGTTGTTTGCGGTTCTTGGGTTTGTTGAGGTTGCTGGGCTTGCTGAGGCTGTTGTGGTTGTGGAATTACAGTATTCAGGTCTTGTAGGAACATTTGCAGCAAGCCTTTGATGTTCTCAGGGTTAAGGTTAGGAAGGAAAGGAATTTGTGTTTGGGCATTAGCAGAAGTGCTGGGCTCTGATTGTTTAGGAGCCTCCGCAGATGAGCTAGCAGTCTTAGGTGCCTCAGTAGGCTGGTCAGCAGCCTTAGCCTTAGTTTCATTGGATTTCTGTGCCTGAGATTGGCCTTCAGGAGCCTTAGTTTCATCATGGTCGATATCACCAGCGAGGTTAGCGAACTCATTCATATAAGTCGCGAAGGTTTCCAGCCAGCTGTTGCGAGGACGGCGTTGATGGTCACCTCCATAGGGACCATGGTGACCACGGTGTTTCCTGTCAGCACTCCGGTCGCGACGACCCTTTTTGTAGGGACAATCCTCGCCGACAGTAGCAGCAACCGACTTTAAGAAATGTCGGGACCTCTTAATTGCAGCTTTGATCATGATGCGCTACAAAAAACATAAGAATATAAATACAATAAGAATTTAATTAAGTATACCTATTGAATTTTTAACACTGAAAAATCGCTGGGGAATTCCCCTTATTTTTACTATCTACTGTCTTTATCTAATGTCTGTATCTAAAACATGGTAGATGAGATATGCCTGTAAATCATTAATTTTGCTCTTTTGTTGCCTATAATAGGTATTTAAACGTAACTTAAATATCTGCAACCAGGACCACAAAAATTTAACTGCTTAAGAATACCTACCGAATGTTAAAAAGCTACATTTCACACAATGTTAGTTTCAAGATTGCCCAACAAGTTACGTAAACAGAAAATGCGTCAAAATTTTCTTCATTTAAGTCTTAAGGAATAATTAACAAAAGTATTGCACTTATGTTAATTATTCCTTGAGACTTTATTACTTAGCGCAATATCCATGTAATAACTGATACTGCGTTAAATTGCGCAATATTGTACGCAGAAGTACCTTCGCAGGTCGGTATATTATTAGTCTCTACTTACTTAACGCGCTGAAGCAATTTGATACAAAATTGGCACAGAAATACCCACTGAGTTTATTATTGTTTTACCTATATATTAGCTTTTAAACAGATTCTGACCCAGGCATCACACGATTGTAATAGACAATATCTTAAAGACTATTAAATAATAAGCTTTTCCTGTGGTAAAACGTCATACAATTTATTATCATAAAATTAATATAAGTATCCCTGAGTGCTATAATAGGCTACTATGTACATTTTGTATGGCTGAACGACTTTTGCCGGTTCAGCTAGTATTTGTATATGTTTAAGTACGTAAAGGTACTTACAGGCATTGTCGGAGTCGGAACTCGAACCATGCAATGGTCCGGATGGCAGCCGGCCGCTTCGCACTGCGAGCACAAGTCAAAGTCATCGCAGACAGTGCACTTGTACCGAAAACCAGCGATTTGATTGTCGCAAGAATCACATACAACACCATAGTGCAAGCCACTGCTGTTACCTAAAATAAAAATTTTATATTAAAATATTAAAATGCCTGCTTGTAACAATGTTCAAGAACAATACAAAATACTTATAGTGACATAATAGTTGACCTGATTTGTACAAAATGACTATGAATTGAACAAAGCTTATCAATGTTAATTAATTATTCATAATAGTGAATCCAAGTAGTACCCAGTAAGTATGGATAAAACCAAGTTGATGTTTTCAAAATGCTCTGAAATTGTAACTCCGTAACTTTCCTTTTGAGAATTGGATGGCTTCTGAAAAATTTATTTGATTGTCGACATGTGAGAGTAATAAGTCCAGCCGTCATGCTTCAAAAGATATCTATACATATAATAAAATTGGAGTGTGTTAGTAATATTGAAATAACTGTTTTTTATGAATATAAATACCACCAAAATATATATAATTAAATAATATAATTTTTATCTGTTTGTCTGTCTGTCTGTTCCGGCTAATCTCTGAAACTGATTTTGACGGGATTTTTATTGGCAGGTAGCTGATGTAATAAGGAGTAACTTAGGCTACATTTATTTTAGAAAAATTCTTTATAAATAATAATAATATGCGATGTAACCGACATTTACGCGGGCGGAGCTGCGGGCAACAGGTACTTTCTAATATAAATTGTATTGGCTTAAAATTGTTTACCAGTGGTCACATGAGCAGAAACTCCAGGGATGGTAGTGGTACTGATAAACACATTGCAATCATCCTTCTTCGGCTTAGCTTCGTCCTTGCAGTAAACACGCACTTTTAGCGACTCAAAGTTAGTAAACTGCAGAGCAGTCATTAACTCCAAATCAGAAGAAATTACTACGTCATCGCCATCTTCGTCTAGTAAACAAAAAAATATAATTAGGTAGGTACTAATAACAAAAAAATACATTTCATCACCTACAAGGTTGTTACGTTTTTATACAAACCGTAAGAAACAACAATGTATATATTATTTAAAATTCGTTACAAAATTGGTTTAATTAAGTATGTATAGTTAATGATCATTGTCACTGCTTAAAACTAAAATAGCATGTACTGTTAGTGAATGATAATGATTCACGAAAATTTAGATTAAATATTACTTCTTGGATTGTTCATTTAGAAATCTTCTTTTAGATTGTTCTTAAGGAGGAATACCTAGGAAAAACTTATGCACTAATTTATGAAAAGTATAAATACCTTGCCAAGCAATGGTATAGTTCCTGTCCTTAAGACCAGGGTAGATCTCAAGAAGTTTTCCACACAAGTATGCAAAGCTTCCACTGCTCCCCTTAAAGACTCCAAAACGCCTGATTTCAGGTTTATCTTGTGCATTCCAAAAGGTATACACTTTAAATGGAATTTCGTGACTTAAATCCATGTTTGATCAATTTAATTCAAGATTTCAAATTCTGAGGACAAAGAAAAATAATTTTATGAATAGTTTGGCAGCCTTCTGCTTACCTGCAATCTACATGGGCTTTTGGAAATCATCAAAGTCTAGCAACCCTAAATATTTAAAAAGTTCAGTTGCCATGGAAGCCTATCCCACAGCTACCTTCTTGCACAGCAGTCTCACTATGCTCCCTCATCTCGAGTATTTGCTTGTAATGTAATATTCCAAATTTAAAATGGTATTGTAAGAAATGTTACAAAAAAAAAATTTACAATACAGGTGAATGTTTATGGTGAGGGAGCACCTTTACCATTATTTATGCCACCAAAAAAAAAATCCAAAAGACTAAAATAGCAAGGTAATGAATAGAAGAGAATTGACAAAATATACAAAGGACCTTTGACCTACAGTAGAACAAAAGAGTTTATAAAAAAAAGATACCTACCTAGTTCTCTATTTTACTTTGTCATGTAGGGTTATCCCAGACAAAGGCTATGTCTAAATGTCAAACTTATCAATAAATAGATATTAGTATCTCTGTTATTTCCTTTCAGGCTGACAATGCCTAGTCTCCTATATTGTCCACTACACTAAAGAGCCCTATAATAATGTATAATATCTATAATATTTCATATAAAAATTCAAATAAACCCTATTACACTAATCTCAGACTAATATAAAAGTACTTTACCGTATTGTACTTTTTTATTGGTCTGAGATACTTGACGAATATTCAAGTTATCAGAGAGCTACTTTAGCATAATCATATTATACAGTCATACAAACAAAATGATTTATTTTTGCTGAATCTGCCATGATGCAACAGATATAAAAATTATGTTGTCACATGGCAATTTAAATATATTACAACTGCTAAATATATGTATTGTATTGATTTAACTTGATGCCCAAGTTTCATCAATAGTTTAAAATAAAAAATAAGTACAAATTAATGTGTAAAGAAGCTGTTTTGTATTTAGTGATCACAGTAAAAAAAAATAGTAAACATATTTTTGCAATTGGCATGATAAATTTAATTTATAGTTATTGTTTAGCAATATCAATAAAATCTATGAACAGAAATAAAAATAATACATTACAATACAGCACAAAAATAATGGCTACTAATAAATTCTACAAAGCGTAAAGTATATCTTATACAAATTTACTCTTTTGTTACTAACCACTAACTATGATTTATCAAGAACTTTGCTTGTGAAATATTGGAAACAAACTCAGTACTAGAAGTTATCTAGGAGCCATTTTGATTCGGCTATAATCTAACGCAAGTACTTACATATGTACCTATCTAGAATTAAAGCGCAGACTCCAGTTTAAACCTAGAACCTACGTAAATCAACATGATGTTTATTAACGACTTACCGGAGAATACGTTGAATCAATTCTTTAATAAGTTCTTTTAATTTGCACTAACACAGAAATGCGTCGCACTTTGAAGATATTGTATGACTGAATGTTGACGAGAAGCGCGTCCGATATAAATAAGGCTTCAAACAACTATGATTCACCGATCAATAGAACATTGGAGAAAAACAACACACACAAGACATTTCTATGGTGCAATACAGAGTCAGCTGTCAAAACAAATAGTCATCAAATGCCTTTCACGTCAATTTTTGTAAGATTTTAGGCATTGTGATTTCTTGCATCTCGTTTTAATATATATGTACTGCATAATCTGGTCTAAGTGGTCTATTTTGATCAATGCTTACTTTTGTACAAATGCTTGAAGCTTGAATCGAAACACGCTCATAAGTTTCGTTTCACGCTGTTTATTTTTATTCTAGGGCACAGTGATGCACAATATGTCAAAAGTTACGAAGGAACTGGAAGGAAGGAAATTTGAAAATCATCATCGTCATGGCCTAAATAGATTGCTGTTCATTTACATCATTATTATTGTTACATAATTGTTGTTAATTGCCTCTTTAGGTCGATAGTAGTAAAGTAAGTACCAGCACTGAATATTTATTGGAATTATTTTATTTAAAAAATTGGAGTATTTTTGGTAAATACATAGGTAATATCCATTGGTACTAACGCTTGGAATTGGAAAATTAATGTTTTTTTAAATAAGACTACAATAGCGAGGGAACAAAAATTTGAATATTTTAGTTTAAAGGGTACCTTTATTTACGTGTACATTAGGAGTGATGGTTATACAATAGCTAGGGAACAAATATTTGCATATTTATGTTCAAATGTAGAAGAGATGGTTAGTTTCTGTTGAAAATGCTATTATCTGTACCTATCTAAGTACTTATTCACATTCATAATAAAATTCATATAATTTTTGTTATTTTTTACTTAGAAATCTCAGTAAGTAAGTATATAGTGTATGATCTATGCTTAGAAGGGAGGCCTGCATCCAGCAGTGGGTAGGCACCTATGACGAATGATGAGTACCTACCCACTTGTTCATTATTTATGTTCATTATTTATTAGGACTTAATCTATACAATATATAATAAAATTGGAGTGTCTGTTTGTAATATTGAAATAACCGTTTTTACTACATGTATATGATACGGTACGGTACATGCACCAAAATAACATTTTTTACAAATTTGTCTGTCTGTCTGTTTGTTCCGGCTAACCTCTGAAATGGCTGGACCGATTTTGACGGGACTTTTTTGGCAGGTAGCTGATGTGTTAAGGAGTAACTTAGGCTACGTTTATTTTAGAAATAATCTTTTATTTTAGAAAAATAAAGTAATGTTGATCGACTGTTAGGCAGAACGAAGTTCGCCGGGTCAGCTAGTATTTAGCAGATAAATAAATAAAAAAAGATGAATTTTTAACCGACTTCAAAAAGGAGGAGGTTATCAATTCGTATGTTTTTTTTTTTTTGTATGTTTGTTACCTCATATCTCGGTCATTTAAAAACCGATTTAAAAAATTTGTTTTTTATTTGAGACGGTATACTCTGAAATTGGTCCCATTTTTTTATTATAGGAAATGGTTCAGTGGCTGTATGTTTGTTACGACAGAACTCGCTCATTTATAAACCAATTTGGAAAATTCTTCTTTTATTTGAAAGGGTATACTCCGAAATGGGGTCCCATGTTTTTTTTTATAAAGAATGATGTACCTAGTGGTTTGGCTTCAATTGTATATTTTGTAACAAAACGTATGCAAGAATTGAAGACGTGTAAAGCAAAACGTCGATGTCTTTTGCGTTGCGACGAATTATCTGACATTGACATGTCCATGCTGTATGAGCGAAGTGATTTTCAAAATTCATTTTTTGTTAGAAACGAAGTGACCCTGGATGAGTGACCATTTGTGTCATTTCATTTTCAACGTCTTCATTCTTTAGAAGCAGTAGACTATGATTATCACTATAATTTGGTAGTCGTTAAGCCAAGTTGGAGGGTCCTATGGTCGTGAGAAATTACAACAGCAACGGGCGGCCTTGAACCTGCCTTTACAGCACCACTGTTTATTTTTTGTATAGCTGTTATGCGATTGCTCGGTCAGTTAAATTATGATTTTTTGATGATTCTTCATTGTTGGTAGATCATCACTTTTTTGTTTTCATTTGTGGTTTCTGGGATTCAGGGTTTAGCGATCGAGAAAGTGTTGACAAGGACCTTATATCTCTATTTACAATCTTACCTCTCGTCTATAATTTCTTTCAAACGGCGCGGCGCTGTCTCGATTGCGCAGCACGTTTAGTAGGTCTACCCATATTGAATATACCTATTTATACACAATTAATTCCCACTAAAAGTTTAAAAATAAAATTATTTTTAGAAAAATAATGAAAACCGACTTCAAACAACACCTACATGTTCAATCCTTAACTAAAAAGTAGAAAATAATATTTTAATTACTTCATAGCAAAGACGGTAGTAGATCCACGCTGGTTTCAGCATGAATGGGCCGGATCGTCCGGGGAAGTACTACCCTCTCATAGAAGATCGACTTAAGAGTAGTAGTATCCGTACTACTGCGTTTCGTTCGGTGAGTGAGAGTGCCGGAGGCCCAATTTACCCCCTATCCTCTTTCCTCACCTCCCTCATTCCCTTCCTCTAACCCCATTCCCAGCCGCCATTGTGGAGGCCACTATACCAGCAGTTTAAGACGATAGCTTTTGGTATGGTGGCCACCACTTCTGGATTCCACTGACTGCTTACCATCAGGCGGGGTGGAGTCACTTTGGTAGGCTAACATAAAAAAAAAAAAAAAAAAAAGAACATTAAAGGGGAATCAACGCAATCCTTGATACCTATAATACTTTACTATTTATAGTTTTTAATCAGTTATTTTGGAGTCGGTGCCAGCCAAGAAGGATCATAATGACCTTCATAAAAATAACCTACCTACTAGCAAAAAAAATCTTCTTAATTAATCTATTAAAATATGAATGAAAAATATAGATTTACAAGAAATAAATTTTTTTATGTATATCTGGACACAACTATCAATGACGTCTGCGTTCACGAGTATGACCGCGTCCGGGTAGTGCACTCAGGCCAATGAGTATATAACCACTTGAGTGACGATGATATGATTTCTAGTACACACGCGGACTCACCACTGCGGGTCGGGGGACGAAGAAATTATCGCGACAGTGATTGGTTAATGCATCAATGTCAATCTTATTGCACCGCCCCATAGTGTTGTACCACATAATTGTGCCAAAATAAATCGTTATCGATAAAGTAATTTTTATTCTATGTCCGAATACATGGATGTCAGAATTATTTTAACAATATGAAAACAATTTAAAAAGAGTTTATTGTGTCTTACTAATAAATTTACATTATAGGTATTTTTTGTATGTAAATGGTTTATTGTAGAATTTATAAAAGTTATTCATTATTGATGAGTATAATAAATAAATAGGTAAATATTTTATTTGCATTTATCTTTACAATTGATTTAATGTCTTCAATAAATGAAATAAACTATAAAATAATTTTACTTACTAGTAGGTAGGTACATAATGTGTGTCTTTTTAATGGATAAATATTTCCTTTTATCTCTCGAAAAAAAAGATGTCTGGATTAATAAATAAAGTGAATAGAGTAAAGGAAAGTGATTGACACGAGTGAAATAGGTAGTTATAGGCGGTTTATGATACGATAGGTACGCTTATGTTAAAACCTCGGGGCATGTGTATTTTTTTTTCTTAGTTTGTATAATACCAAGTAAATACGTGGTATTTTATTATTAGTAATTAGTTGTTGATTGTACTGTGTGTATAAATAATACTAGAAAAAAATAATTTTGTAATTCCAGTCAAAAAACAACACGCATTTTTATTGAACACTTTCTATTCAATTCAGAGTATTTTGTTTGTTTATATAAAAAAAGTATATTTACAATCACAAAACTAAATGGAAAAACAAAGTAGGCAAATGTAATTAAAGTGCTGGAGGCGCCCTATCGCATGTTTACGTACCGCGCGGGTGTAGACATTTATTTTTAAAAATTTGGCCGTATTATTTAAGAATGCTATTAATAATAAGAGTTTCAAAAATTACGTATATTATTTTAAATTTTCAAAAGAATCAAATGTGTCAAATGTGAAATTCCTTGAACAAATAACGCTGTATTTGCTAGGGTACCAATTTTGTCTGTTAACAGCATTTATCCATTTTTCTTTTATTTCTGGGCTCTTCGAAAAACTAAGATGTTAGAATAATTAATTAATTTTAAAATATCTTTAATTAATATTGTTAACCGAATCATGAATAGTAATTATCGATATCAACTTTATTTCCGATTTGTCTCAGCGCTACTGTGACAGAAAAAAACAAAAAGAGACGGAACTATTGACAATCGTCTCGCGCGAGAAAGAGAGACAAACTTTGATGGTGACGTATTTACGTCATACAACCAATATCACTTGAGCCCTGCAATCACAATAAATATTTATCATAACACAACTAAAATCGTACTTTACCGGTGAAAAGTTATACCATCCTTGTTATAACTTGATATTTTAGTGGATTTTCCACACCATTTACCAGACCAGGAAGGCATTTTCGTAAAAAAATTAAGAATGTAGCGTATTGACATGTGCGCACAGATCTGACACTTGGTCGGAACCATAGATTATACACTATATACTGAGATAGATACGCAACTCTAGGATTGAAAATAATAAACACCATGAGGCCTTATACGATAGATGGCGTATTTTCCGTCTAGTACAAAAAAATGCCGATAGACGGCACCTCTAATTCAAGATGATCTAGTAAATTAATTGGAAATACTAGATTGATTGAAATAAATATTCTAATCGACAGCAATGAAAAGAGTCGGATTCGAAATCAACCTTTTTCATCGCTTGCCGATTAGAATATTTATTTCAATCAATCTAGTACTTCCAATACAAAACATGAGACAGGTTTGGTTAAAATAAAAAACTGTACATAATGTGCTCACTTTTTTATTATTCGTCTTTTACAATAATCATATGCCTGCTGTTTGACTTTATCATTTTTATCAAATTTGGATAATTTGCCATTTAAAATTCTATTCACCCCTGTACACCAACTGTGTATAATCAACTTGAATGCGAGATTGTTAATCATTTCAATCAAACCGTTTTTGTGCTGTACACAAGTTATAACATTATAATCACATGCACAATTAATCATACACTTAATTCTTTTATTTATTAATATAGATTCTGGACAATCAAGTAAACAAGCTACAATAGTATAATAAATATCATTCATCAAATTATTGAAATTTTCAGTGGGATGAAATAATGATTTTTTTGAATAATCAATTTCATAAATAAAAGATTGCTGATCAACTTCCGATTTACATAAATCACGCATGCAAGTATTACAATTAATAAATATTTTTGACTTGATTTTTTTTATTATATATCCAGTTACATATTTCTTGGATTCAATATAAATCAAGGAATCATTAGTTTTAATTTCACCCATAACCCTTAATAAAGCATCAATATTACATGCAAAATCATCATTTTCTAAATCAACACCGACAGATTTATCATCAAGTAGATTTACGATCGACTGAAATATTTTATTAGAATCACTTTCACAATTAGCTCTAATAGAATGTACAGAATTAAAATTATTAATCAATAAAGTTTTATAGGCATTCATAAACTGATTACAATCAGGGTTAATATTCCGAACACCGTTGCTTCTGATGACTAAACGGAAGATTGTTTAGAATGAGCGGAATCCGAAAAATAAAAACGCTATCAGCTATTCCGTAACCTGTTAAAGTCTCTGCTTCTATCAGATTTCGTAGTAAATTAACAAATGTTCGACGTGATTCTTTAAATTGGCATAACTTTTTTATTTATGAACCGATTGACATGAAACAAACACTAAATGTTAAGTGAAGCTTACCACAATGTATTAGTGAAAACCATATCTAAATCGGATAAGCCGTTTCTGAGATTAGCGTGAACAAACGCACAGACAAACAGACAAACAGACAAACAGACTAACAGACAAACAGACAAAAATTGTAACAATCATTGTTTTGGGTTCTATTTGCGTTGATAAAGGCGCCAATAATTTTTTTCTCATATATCTTCCATGTACAGACAGCGATCGGTTACATTTTTATTATATGTATAGATTATTATTAATTATATTGATTATTGATTATTGCATATTCGTGTTTGGTGAATATTTATCTTACCAGATCTTCAGTGTCACTGTAATTACAATTTAGGAGCCAGGCTTTGGTTGCGGTTTTACATCGATTTATGGTAAGTGGATAGATTTTGATTAATTTATTTATTTTGTTATATATTCGGGAGGCTGAAACAAAGTACTGACGTTTTGCTAGTGCAGTACGATGAGACACAGGTTCGCATGCGGTTATTCTTCTGCGGGTTATTGTGTTGTAAGTTTATATGACAAGGTTGAGTGTTTTTTTAATACTATATTTAAAACGTACAGTTGCCTTACAGACAACACCATACAGTCGCGATACAGGACCGTAGTGGGATATCTACGAGGCTTACACGTCATAACTTTTAGAATAGCTCGTTGCGCACGTTCTAAGCGAAGCATTGCTGTGGTATCAGTTCCACCCCATGACGTGATACAGTATTGCAACAGCGACTGGGCTAAGGCAAAGTACACAATAGTTGATGTCTTAGAGTCGGCACTACGGAAAATAGGTATCAGTTTTCTTATTCTACCAACTAGACAATTGATGTGGTTGTGCCAACTGAATGTACTATCAATAATGACGCCCAGATACCTGATGTGATCAGTGCGGGTGAGAGATAGGCATTTACAATGTTGTGTCTGAGCATCGCAAGAGTGGGCTGTGACCTTGAATGACTCTGGTGGTTGTGTATATATTCTATGGGAGAAAGTTAAATACTTAGATTTTTCGATATTTAACGTTAGCAAATTACTTTTGAGCCACAGCATTACTTTTGTTAACGCTTTTTCAGAATTTTTACGTGCGTCATCCCAACTTGAACCATGTGTTAAGAGTACAGTATCGTCTGCATATGATATAATCCGGCAATTTTCTATTTCTAGTTGGCATAGGCTATTTATATAAATTAGAAACAGAGTTGGACCAATCACGCTACCCTGAGGAATTCCAAAGGAAAGGCTCGCACTATTGCTCGTAATGTTTCCTATTTTAACTACTTGAGTGCGATTGGTCAGATAACTACGGAAAATATCTAGTACTATGCCTCTGATACCTAATGTTTCCATTTTATTTAACAGTAAAGGCACGGACACCATATCAAATGCTTTACTGAGGTCTAGGAATGTTCCTATAACCTTCGCTTTCTTATCAAGCTGTTTAACAACGCTTTCTGTAACGTCAAGTACAGCGTCCTTAGTAGACATACCTTTTCTAAAGCCATACTGGTTTTTAGCAATTACATTATATTTTATTAGGAAATGAAGCAGTCTACTGTTTAATATTTTCTCTAGAATTTTCGAAAGCGCTGTGAGGATGGATATGGGTCTATAATTTATAATAGTGGCCGCCACTTCTGGATTCCACTGACTGCTTACCATCAGGCGGGGTGGAGTCACTTTGGTCACTTCAATAATGTGTATGGCATACAGACAGTGTTGGCAAAAACTTAATTTGATTAACGATTAACGATTACGATTAGAAATTCAA
The DNA here is from genome assembly GCA_963082885.1 of Parascotia fuliginaria. Lineage (NCBI taxonomy): Eukaryota > Metazoa > Arthropoda > Insecta > Lepidoptera > Erebidae > Parascotia > Parascotia fuliginaria. The sequence goes on from OY720172.1 coordinate 16,251,010, forward strand.
TCGTAGCTTTTTCGATTAAAATTAACTTAATCATAATCAGAATTTTTCTGATTATTATTAACAATCGTAATCTTAATCGTTAATCACGATTGAAATTTTTTGATTAATATGCGTCTCGCACATGCTGAAGTGATCTGAAGGTCTACTTAAGTGACTACTATTGGGACCTGCTGACTAGTAGAACTTGGGTACACCGAGTATATATGTAGTAGCTGATTAGCAGAGCTGGGTGTACCGAGTATAGGCTCGTTTTATTATTAGTTATGATAAGACCTTACCACGGACAAGATGAAGTGACCTGTCTAATCAGCTAGTTCCAGTAGAAGTCACCGAAGTGGTATCAGGACACTTGCGCGAATCCACTTGCGCGAAAGACATTTGCGCGTTGGGCGAAAGACTTTTGCGAGAAGACACTCGCGCGAAAGACTTTGCGTGAAACTTTGCTGTTTTTGAACCTATTGCATTCAAAATCGATATCTGAGTGTCCCAACGATGACCGAACACGAATCATAAGTCAAATTTATATAAAGCAGCCGCCATTTTCTAACTTTGCTGTTTTTAAACCGATTGCTTTCAAAATGGCGGCTGCTTTATATAACTTTGACTTAAGATTCGTGTTTGGTCATCGTGGGACAATCAAATATCGATTTTGAAAGCAATCGGTTCAAAAACAGTAAAGTACAAAATGACCCTATAACAGATTGCACTGGACAAAGATGACACAAACTAGGCTTGCACACTCCGTAGGCTATCCAGACATGATACCATAATTACTTTTAACTTTAAATTAATTTTACCAGTTTTGTTTTAAAATAAAAGAATCAATCACAAATCATCGAATAACTCAAAATGCAAATGGCAGATGTGACACAAAACTTAATATTAGGCTTCATAAGTATGACTGTATCCACAGGCAAAAAATAAGCAACTTTAGAATTTTTGAAACTTATGACCCCAAAATAGCCTAGCGCTATCGGTCTAAAAACCCCGTCTTAGTAAACACCTATGTCCTAAAAGAAACTCCCATGCAAAATTTGAGACACCTAGCACTTGTAGTTTCTAAGATTTGGCGATGAGTGAGTGAGTGACCTTTCGCTTTTATTTATATTTATTTATTAACACTTTATACCAAAAACACATGTATAGGCGGACTTAATGCCAAACGCATTATCTACCAGTCTACCTTGGGGTGATGCAGAGAAAAATGAAGTAGGTGCATAATAAATAAGATAATTATTAAGTTATGAAATATGAGATATTAACATAAATACCTAATAATAGAATACATACTTAAGAAGACACTATGTAATATAATTTATAAGTATAAATATATATATTTATATATATACATATATATAATACACTATATAATATATATAAAATACACTACAGTACCTATAGTATGATGGTTCTGCCACATTATTTTGCTAATAATAGTTCTCGAACTTGTGACTTTAAACATGTAACGGTTGGTGGGTTTTTATATATATAATTAGATTTTGTACTTATTAAAATTTAAAACATGAAATTTGAAACTATATAATACTTATTTGCTGTCCAATGTGAATCATACATAAGTATATGATAGACATGGGACAGGGAATCTATTGTTTACATTTTATTTGATAAAAAATACTAAGTACCTAATTTTAATATCTAATGTAAGTTAAATGCAGTATACAATAAAGTAAGTATGACTATTCTATTCTACTATTCGTGTGAATGCCGCCAACTAAGCTTGGGATAACCCAATTGTAATCTGAAGTCACCACAACTTCAGGTTAGTAGTGCAAAAGGTATGTTTCGATACTTAATCTCAACACCAATATCTTAAACTTTGGGCTATGGGCGCCTGATATCTTTATAGTTAGGTACTCACCAATCTGTTGAGAGATGCCAATGCCAGATGTTGATGGTAGCTCATGTAGGTGTTCTGGTGGCAATATTTCTAATGTTTGTTGACCTAAAATGATATTTTTTAATTAATTCACAGTAAGTTTTAATCAACATCTCAAAATTATGTTTACAGTATGTAGTAATACCTACACATTTTTAACATAAGTTAAAAGTGGCATACAATAAATAACAATATACTATTATTATGAGAAATTAGAGAATTTTATCTATATTTACTCGACAATTTGTGATTATTACCTAGGTTTATGGTAGGAATGGCGTTTCTTGTTAGACGATGGCTTGGTAGCTGATAACATTCAATAAAATGCTTATTGCATAATTGAATGTTGTTATAAATATATGTATCTCCTCGGGTTCGTGTTTTTTCATCTAGTACAGCTTTCCATTGTGAAAATCTTTCAATTATATCCGGATTACAGCTGTTTGGATTTGGGAAATGGTGTAGTGGCCCTGAAAACAATTCAATTTATAGGTGTTTTAAGATGTAATTTGAAACACTTATGAAACTAACAAATAAAAGAGTAAATGTGCAGTGTAAGCTCATATGTTTATTACAGCAAATAGCTGAGTAGAATGATCCATAGTTAGCCTATGCATAACCATTACAATTGTAATTTATTACCATGTACATATGGTCTGCTAACAATAAAAAATTCTTCTTTCTTTCTTTCTGTGTCAGTTATGTGTTATATTTTGGACATTTGTTCCAAATTCAGTGAAAAAGAAAACATTGTAAATATGAAAAAGGCCTTTAAGTTGTTAATATTTTTCTTTCTATACAAACTAAAGTATATCACTAAATACATTCAAAATTAAAATTTTAGAAGAGTTATGTAATAATAAATGGTAGAGTTCACTAGGGCTTCCAATCAATGTAGGTAGCACACTAATTTTAATATAATTTCTTTGTAAATAGACTCTCGCAGTAGCTTTGAACTGTTTAGAAAATAGGTTATTTTTTATTTCATCAAGTGTAATTTTCAATGTCTTTATAAATTTTCTTTACTTACCATCATTGACACACTTGAAATAGCACAAGAAGCGAGATTTAGGCATGGTATCAGATCCAAAATCGTAGGCAGCCAGTAGTCCAGGTATCTTGCCGGGGTGACTCGTAAAAGCGATAAACTGAATCCAAAATGAAAGCCAGGTATCGGGTAAGCAAGAATCACAGTAATCCGTATAAAGAAAGCCAGGTCGTCAAAAAATCCAATTAAAAACACAATAACAACAGCAGCGAAAGGTCCGGTAAACAAACGGGAAGTTTGAAAGAAAAGTTTTACGCCTCCTAAATAAAATTATGTTGTGACCCCTGCCATCTACTGGCACAAATATGTAATTAAATCAGAAGTTTACGTGCCTTGTTTGATAGGTGACGCTAGTTTCTTAGAAAATTTTCGAATACGACAATTGTATGGAAGTTTCACCCCCCTGGTCGGAACTAAATGAGTAAGCTCTGTCGCGGTTTGATAAGCGCTAAATGCCTTATCTTTGGCGAGCGTTTGTACGCTGTATTAGCAGTCAAGTGGATCTATCGTCTTTGACTCAGGCATATCCCCCACGCGTAGGGTTGCCAACTTTTTTTGATAAAAAAAACGTATAAACTGGTTTGGATAGGAAAAAAATAAAGTATTAGGACCAAAAAAAAGTATTTTTCAAATTTTATGTTTTTATTGCTTTAAAAACGTATTTTTGTGTGCTTTTAGCACATGCTAACAATTTTTTGTTACCTTTAAATGTTACAAAGCTTGTTTGACAATCAACATTTAAATTTAAATAAATAAATAATTCGTTTTTAATTAAATTTATTGATGCTCTATTTCTCTTTTCTCGCCGTATTTTGTTTTACGCATCACAGTAAAGGTTGAAAATAAAGTATTTTTGCATACTTTATTTGTGTGTAAAAGTATAAAGTATAATTACCAAAAATAAAGTAGGATACGTTATTATAAAGTATGGTTGGCAACCCTACCCACGCGTGCCATTACCGCCCCGTGCATTACAAAAGTTTATTGCAAAGGCAGAATTAAAGATTCTTCTTGGCTGGCACCGACTCCAAAATAACTGATTAAAAACTATATATAGTAAAGTATTAAAGGTATCAAGGATTGCGTTGATTCCCATATAATGTTCTTTGCTATGAAGTAATTAAAATATTATTTTCTACTTTTTAGTTAAGGATTGAACATGTAGGTGTTGTTTAAAGGTGTGCATAACCCTAGCAGGAAAGTGTCTCCTAGAGTGATATGAGTAGCACGAATACTTAGTGCCTAAGTTGCTGTAAATGTGCGTCGCATTAAAAAGTTTGTGCGTGTTGTTGTTTTGATATAATACGCAAAAAACGATTCCTGCTAGGGTAATGTTTTTCTAGCAGGAAAATTCTAAACGAATGATCGGAGAGAGAAAAGTTTTACTTCGCCAGAGAGCTTACATTTGTGCTTAAATGTGCGCCGAAAATATAATCTGTGCGTCTTTAGGTTTTCGAGATATTCCACTTGCTGCTGGAGTAACGTTTTGCAGAATCGCGTATCTCGAAAACCATTATATGTGCGACTGTAAAATAAACGCACATCGATTAGCCCTTCGTTTGTGCCTATTTGTGCAAAATTAGATTTAAGAAAATATCTATAGTTTTTAAGAAATCGCGCTTTCTTAAAAAATCGAAAAATAATCGTAGCAAATAAATTATGAAACTTACAAGCTCACTGAAAACTGTATTCGTTCCTGCTTGACTCATAGAATAACCACAAAAAGTTTCAGAAGTGTAAGTACATGATCTATTGAATAATAATACTAAAAGTCAAAATGACGGAGGCAGAAATTTGACGTCAATATACAAGAAACTGGCTCAACCCAGAAGGTGTGCGTTTATACCAAAAGCTGGTGCCTTTATTCAATTAATATATTGCAAAGTTTCAGCTTGGAATGCTTTATATTTAAAAAGATATAAACAAAAATCAAAACTTGTAAACAACGGCAGGTTAACCGACCGAATTCGAATGAATACAAAAAAGCGACGGTTTCATACATATTGCTGACCTTCTTAATTTAACTTATTGCACCTGAATTGTAGCCCGTACAGTCGCGATCAAACGCTTGTTTGCAATTTATGCTTATCTATATGATGACTTAATTTTAGGGGCTAATTGTGACCATATCAAATGAAAGAGGTTATTGATGTGCAAATTATTATCTTTATTCTTAAAGTAATTATGGTATCATGTCACAAATCAAATTATCTACCTATAAATCTTAAAACATTAATAGTGTAATCAAAATTAAATTATTTGTAATTATTGTGTAGTCATTATTACCTTCATATGTTTTTTTTAATGTACATTTATTTAGGGGTTCATAACCGAGCGGACATGTCAACCCCAATCACAGATTAATAATTTTCTTGATTTGACTGTTAACATCGAAGGTTCACAAATTATTACAATGCGGTATTTGGCTGGTATATAAATAATAATATAGGTAGTTAATAATTAACAATATAATCATGAATACGTAACAACATTATCATAATTCATCAGACTGTTGAATGACACATAAACATCCAAAAAGCCGCCAAATTAAAATAATGTCATTATGCTACATGACATAACCTTTAATATTTAGGTTCCTAATGTACTAGGATGTAGGGTAAATAATATATAAATATCAATTGTAAATAACAAACATAGCACGACGTAACGGTAACATTAATAATAATAATAATATTCTACTACATTCACACAGCGCCATCTAGCCCTAAATTAAGTAATTATATTTGCTTGTGTTATGGGTACTAAACAACTGATATACTACTTATATACATTTTTTTTGTAAATACATACATAATATCAGTGGCGTGTACAGACATTTTCAATGGGGTAGCCATAACATAATTTTGCTGAAATGTGTTAAATGATTATGATAATTTTGAGTGACCACCTCCAATTGACTTTTAATAATATAATTTAATATTTCAATAACTACACACAATGCCATCTAGACCCAAAGTAAGCATATATGCTTGTATTGTGGGTTTTAGAATGCGGATATATACATACCTACTTTTTTTTTAAATACATATTATACATAGAAACACCCAGACCAATGTAAAGAGACATGTTCATGCACACAAATATTTGCACCGAGCGGAAATCGAACCCACGACCTCTGTGTGGTTGTCCATACACAGTACCACCGAACCATAGATGCAGTCACATAATAATATGATGATGCTTATTTGCGAATTTAAAATTTATTTTTATTTAGATTGGTTTTACGAACGTTTTGTAACTTATGAAATAGCTATCACGGAAAACACAAAGAGACTATGTAGGTACCTACCGATTGCCTACTTTGTAAATATAGGTAAAACCGGTTAGGCAAATTATATGTTTAATTGCTAAATACTTAATATTAAATTTTAGTTTGTCTTTTCTGTAACCTATCATTAAAATCACAAATCACTTGGTATTGAATATTTATTAAGTAAGTAAAACAAAAATAAATTGATCACTGATTCACATCAAACATACTAACACAATCAAATGTTAAAAAATGCCCAGGTTTTGACAACATAAGATTCAAAGATATCAAATGTATCGCTAATTATATCACCCCTGTTATTACACACTTGTTATACATATGCATTGCCACATCCGCATATCCTGACCAGTTGAAAATCGGATTAATTAGGCCTATTTATAAAAATGGTTTGCACACAGACGTAAATAACTACAGACCAATCACCATATTATCCTGTATTGATAAAATAATTGAGAGATATATAGGCCAGGAAATTAATAAATTTTTGACAAACAACTGCATAATTAATGACAGACAATACGGTTTTCAAAAAAATAAAAATACATCGCATCTTTTGCTGAACTTTAGCAATGAAGTCAACAGGCACCTGGATAACCGAGAACACGTGCTCGTTGTCTTCATTGATTTCAGCAAAGCATTTGATATTTTAAATTACAATACACTATTTATGAAATTACAGCAACATGGTATACGGGGCCCGTTGTTAAATTGGTTTAAAAATTATCATAAAAATCGATACACGGCTGTGAGTATAGCTGGCTCTTTGAGTAACATGATTTCTACTGAAAACGGCACGGCTCAAGGTTCAATTCTTGGCCCGACCGAATACTTACTTTACGTAAACGATATGTGTAATATATTCTCCGAGGGTTCTGTATATCAGTTTGCTGATGAATGATGATACATGTTTAGTTGTGGCGCATAAAGACCTACTTAAGGCCCAGAAGATCATGCAAGGTAACTTTGATCTGCTGTGTAAGTGGGCTCACGATGTAGGTCTTGTCATTAACTCAAAAAAAACTAAGTTAATGCACATTCATTCTCCGCTCCTCACATCGCCCTGTGTGCCAGCCATTGTTGGCCACGAACACCTGTGCCTTCACCAATCGGTAAATTCATGTAGTTGTCTAACTTTACAAACAGTTTCTGAGCATACATACCTGGGTCTAATTATAGACAATAAGTTCCACTGGGGACCCCATATCGATCATGTGTGTGGCAAACTGAGATCCGTCTTGTCAAAATTATATATACTCAGAAACAAGCTACCTTATAAAACGCTTAGAACAATGTATTTAGCATTAGCAGACTCCGTAATTGGTTATGGTCTAAGTACTTACGGGCGCACGTACAAAACCTATCTACAGAATATTTATAAGTTACAGTTATCCATTTAAAAAAATATAGTGCCCAATAAAATAAAATTAAAATTTAAAGATGATGAACATGGTCTATTTAATCACTGCAAACTGTTAAGTGTATTCGATAAGGTGCGAGTGAGTGTGCTGAGCGAGGAATATGATAACATTAAAAAAGTAGGAAAAAACGTTAGATCTAAATCATTACGCAGTTTATCGTACTTACCAGTCTATAAGAAGGGTAAGTTTAAAAATGTATACGGGATGTGGATATGGGAATACATGCTGCCTTGCATCATGAATAGTCTTCCCGTAGAAGTCTGTGATGGCATAAATGCACAAAATTGTAAAAACAAGTTTTAAAAAAATTTATTTTATTTATTTATTTAAACTTCATATACAAAACATGTATAAAGGCGGACTTAATGCCTGAGGCATTCTCTACCAGTCAACCTATTGGGTGATGCAGAGATGAAGCGAGGTAGATTTATAAGTTAAGACTAGAAAATGATAAAATGTGTAATAATATAAATATGCAGTACGTATATAAATTCACAATATAAATATAAATTACTTACATAAATAGTACATATTATTATAATTATATACAAAGATATATAAATATATACATATATAATTATCTTACTATTCTGATGATTCTGCTAATTTGCTTAGAAGTAGTGACTTAACTTTTGCCTTAAACACGATTCGACTGGTGCACATCCTGATTTCTGGAGGCAGAGCATTCCAAAGAAGGATGGACTGTATTGGAAAAGAAGAATTAATGAAATCGGTGGTGTGAAAAGGACAAAGAAGAAGGAGATTATTTGTAGAGCGGAGATTACGGTCATGAGTAGAACATAGATACTGAAACTGAGGAGTTAAATAGGAGGGAGTATTGGGAGATGTAAGGATGGAATACAGGGTAGAGAGTGCGCGAAGACTACGACGCTGACGAATTGGAAGCCATTTCAGTTGTAAACGATAGGTAGACACATGGTCATACTTGCGAAGATTAAATATGAATCGAATGCAGTTATTAAGAAGACGATCGAGTTTGTTGAGTAGATCTGCATTCAGGTCATAATAACACACATCACCATAATCGATTATCGGGAAAATTAAAGTCTGCACAAGCATTGTTTTAGTTTTAATCGGAAGAAAGTGTTTTAGTCGATACAGAGCTCGCAGGGTACCGGTGACCTTCTGACTTACCTGTGTGACTTGAGCTGCCCAATTTAACGTGGTATCAATGTACAGTCCCAGATCTCTTACTGCTGTACTCAAATTAACATTGACACCGTTGAACGTGATTGAGGGCAGAGAGAGAAGGTCAAGTCTGCAGAGTAGGCGCTGGCTGCCAACGATGATGGCTTGACACTTGGTTGGGTTTACGACAAGGCCAAATTTATCCGACCAGTTCTTGATATAAGCTAAGTCCTCATTCACCATGTCCACCGCAGACGTAACACAGCTAACACTGGCTTGAGAGTAAATCTGCAAGTCATCAGCATACAGATGATACGCACACTGAAGATTAGGACAAATGAGATTAATAAAAATTGAAAATAATAAAGGAGATAAAATGCCGCCTTGAGGAACGCCAGCGTCAATATTAGCCCAACACGATGTTGAATCTTTGTAACGAACCGACTGCTGACGACCTCGAAGATAACTTGAAAACCATTCCAAAGAATCAGATGAGACCATATAGTGGGAGAGGATAGATAGAAGGATGTCGTGACTGACGGTATTAAAGGCGTTCGAAAAATCAATCAACGCTAGCACTGTGACTTTGGTGTCTTCCATAGCCTCTCTAATATCGCCAGTCACTTTCAGGAGCGCGGAAACAGTGCTATGACCAGGTCTAAAGCCGGATTGGAAAGGACTCAAGAGGTTATTTTGATAGACAAACTGGGAGAGCTGTTTGTGTACACAGCTCTCGAGCACTTTAGACAAGAAAGGAAGAATGGATATGGGACGCAGGTGACTGGGAAGAGATGGGTTTGCAATCTTGGGTAGGGGAATGACACAGGCTTTGCGCCACATGGATGGAAAAACGCCAGTGTCAAGGGAAAAATTAATGATGTGGGCAATAGGAAAAAGGAGGTGATCAATGATAGTAGTAATCATACGTCGGCTGATGTTATCGCAGCCAACTGCATGGGATTTGATAGAGAGGATAACTTTTTTGATCTCATCTTTTTCAATTGGAGAAAAACGAAAACTTTGTATGTTGTAGCGAGGTAAGGAAGCTATGTAATTAACAGTTTGACACTTGGTTTGGTGATCTATAAGAAATGTAGAGAAGAAATGACGATTGATATCGTCCAAACCAAATGTCTCCTGCAGTTCAACAGAAGGCTGTCTGCCGACACCTAGTGTATTGAGGAACTTCCAGATATCGGAGGGGGAAGCAGAAGTGATGTTATTGAGAATATGTCGGCGTTTGGCGTTACGTATCATCTGGTTGCATCGATTTCTTGCAGACTTAAAAGCTGTCCAGTTTTTTTCACTGCGGTCTTTCTTGAAATTTTGAAAGGCCCGATCTCTGCGCCTCATCCACATTCTAACGCCCTGAGTAATCCATGGAGCCGGAGGACGTTTTACCTTTATTTTTCTCACGGGTGCATGTTTATCATATAAACTAAGGATATGGCTATTAAAGATGTTTACCTTATCATCAATTGTGTCGGCTGTCAGTACATCAACCCAGTTGATTTCTGAGGCGTCATTACTCAACTTATCGACATCTAAACGATTAAAACAACGCATGTGCAGTACTTTGGGCTTAGGTTTGGGAGGTTTTAGGACATATGACAGATAAATAAGGTCATGGTGGGAAAAACCGGGAGCAGAAAGTTGACCATAGGATGAAGCTAAGGAAGGGGCAGAGGTGAGGATTAAGTCAAGCCAAGTGTCCTGCCCTTCGGTATTATGGTGAGTGGGGTGCAGAGGCAGTACATGGAGACTGGCTGACTTGGTGATATCAAGGAATTTGCGGGCACGATAGGATAGACTAGGAAGAAGATTGGTATTGAAGTCACCCATTATGATGTGATGTGAGTAATTAGACCCTAAAGATTCCAGAATCGATTCGAAACTGGAGAAATAATCAATTGACGGTGGACAATAGACAACGCCAATAACGCTTTTAGAGGCTTTGACGTTGATCTCAAGGAAAAGGTATTCCGGAGAAGAGGGAAGGTTAGGCGAAGAAGCTAGAATTTTGTATTGTAAGTCACTGCGAAGATAGATAGCAACGCCACCACCTCTTCGCCCGACACGATCATTACGGATCAGAATGAATTCAGGAAGAGAATAAGAAGTAGAGAGCAGATTTGGTTTAAGCCAACTCTCCGAAACTAGGATGGCGTGTATATTAGTGCCAGAGAATGTGTCCAATAAATCGCTGTAGTGACTGGGGATACTTTGCGCGTTGATGTGGCAAACATTGAACAGAGAACAAGCTGTTTGGTTAAATATTTGGCGCAAGGAGTCCCCCAGTGTGTCGTCACTAGCCGAGCAAAAACTCTCATCACTAGAAGTGTCAGAGCAACTGTTTGCAGAAAAGTAAGAATCATCAAGGTTCATATTATTAATATACTAAATAAAGTATTAAATATAAATACTAAATAATATTTCTAAATATATAATATATATGTTTATTATATTTGTCTATAAAAAAATAATATTTGTCTAAAAGTAGTGCAGCAATTAAATCTCTGCACCACCCGCCAGCCAACACACAAAATAAAACTAAGAAACACAAAGGACAGAAAATACATAAACAATTTTTACAAATACAAGCTTCCGAACGCACCCGAAACATTGACATTGACGTTTTGACAGATTTTTATTGTAAAGTTTATTTATTTAATTGTTGGTAAAATTAAAATAATTTTAGTGAAGGGAATATGTAAATAATTGCAAAAAAGGGGGTAAACCTACATTATAAAATTGTATATAACTATATAGTGTTATATAACTACTGAAGGAAGCCAATAACAAAGTTGTACTTGTTGTAATAAATTGTGATATAGGAAAATTATAACAGGAAAGAATAAATGGAGAGTAATAAAGCTATTTACGTGGTTTCGCACTCGCCCCGGTTGTCACAGCGTTGCCAGATCCACTTCTACCTGTGGGATCGCCTGACACTTTGGAATACTTCTGCATCAGGGGTTTCAGCTCGTCCATGGTGGTGATTTTGTGACGGCCTCCACCGGCGACTTGCACCACAATGACGCCGTCCTGTGTCCAACAAGCACGCATTCCAAAGTGCTGTCTGGCTTTGCTGAATACAGCCTGTCTGGGCCGGGTTAAGAACTCTTTAACAGATGTGCCAGTACCCTTAAGCTTAGATTTTGCCCTCCATACCGAAGCCCTCAGATCTACAGAAGAAAATCTAATAAGGATGGGTCGGTGACTGTCCTTATTGGGAGCTCCAATCCTGTGGCAGATGCTGAAATTATGTGGTTGGATATCTGCCAGACCTATCTTGCGAGTGATCTTCAGCACAGTGTCCTTGCAGTCCTCCTTCTCAACCTCAGCAACACCTAGAACAAGGAGTGCCTTGCGACGATGCCTTGTTTCTATCCGATCTACCACATTGGAGCACTCGTCAATTTGCTGCCGGATGATCTTCAGCATGGCAAACATCAACTCCCGGAAGGTTCTGAACTCTTCAGCCACCTTAGCGACAGTTTCTTTAGCTGGTCCTCCAGTGTTCAGCTGCGCTTCCAGTTCAGCCATCCTCTTACTAAAGCATTCTTCTAAATTCTCCTGAGCGGTCTTAATTTCATCCAGTTGTGACATGGTGATAGTGTTTCAGTGGTGCTTTCTAGTTAACTTTGTGAATGTTGCAAACTGTGTGCCAATAAGCTGGCAGGTGGTGTACAGTTATGATCACAATACTTACATTAACATGTAAGTTTCAGTAAAAAATGTAAGTATTCCAAATGTATGTAAAGTGATACAAAAATTACGCAATGTAATGTTCATTAATTGCTTTTATCAAATTTATTAAAATTTACGAAATTCAAGTACGTCTTAACTTATTTTACGCCTACCGCCAAAAAAAAAATTTATTAAGTTCTTAGTTTTGAAAATGTAGTAGGTATTTAAGTTTAATGTACCGAGATGTTGTGGCTAACATATCACTGTTAAACCCACGATGGTTTGTGTGGTATGTCACTATCACCTTTGTATTATATTGTTTTAATAAATTAAAAAAAAAAAAAAAACATCACAAGAAAAAAAAAACATTACCTATTAATATAAGTCATACCATAATTTAATTTAATTGCCTGCTCTCAAACAAAACTAAACAAAAACAATAATGGCGACTAGCTATTTTTTGACTCGAATAAAATATAAATATATTACGCAACTAAATTAGATCGTTTACCAAAACTCTTAAAATGTCATCCATAGATACATATTTAATTTAAGAGGTTATTACTCAAACTACAAATCAACCAATGAGAAGTAATGAAATGCGTCGTCATTGGTTAATTCAATTTAATTCAAAATTGACGCTTTCTATTGGCGTGTCGTTCAACTCTCATTCGAATGTCCTTAAAATTAAGCAGTGCTTTAGTAGCGAAGAAAATCAACCGCGTGCGTCTGTGTGCGTGCGTGTACATAAAAAGCAGTAGAAGCTTGCATGTGTATTTTTTTAGGCATTGCTGTTTTCTGATTATTCCATGACCGTGGCGCTGTTGTATCATAGATAGATATACATATTGCTGAGTATAAAATAATGGTAATCTATCTCTTTTAATATAATGTATTATGCATATTGCTAGTTAGGTAAAATTATGAGGAATTTATTAGGGTAGGCAGTGCCTTTATGCCTCTAGGGAGTGCACGCCACTACATAATATAGATAAATTACACCCAGACACAGAACAAACAATCATGCTCATCACACAAAGATTTGTCCTAGGTGGGAATCGAACCCACGACCTCCGGCTTAGTAGTCAGGGTCACTAACCACTAGGCCAACATTTAGGTATCTTCCACAGAACAAGTACATACATAGAAGGAGTGTTAATCGCCCTCATATACTTGTCCTATTTTTCCAAATAAGCCGGATACATTGAAAAGAAAGAGACAAATAATTTTGCTAAGGACGCCCGGTGTACACTGTAGAAACGTCAATTTGGTTACCTTTGGTTACCTTTGGACGCCGAATTAAAAAGTGAACTAATGTCAAATGTTCCAACTTGTCAAGGCCTTTAGACAATTTTGTCGGATTATACCGCCGCTCGTAATTTTCATTGTTGTTTATCTGTTTTGTGAAATAATATATGTTATTTCATAATTACATAATGCTATTGTGAAGTAAAATTAAGCCCATTGGATAAGCAATGTCCTGCGTTATTGTAGGTTGTAAATTACATTCTTTTCGCAAAGAAAATCAAGTTTAAATCGTCAACTTCCATCGGTGAGTAGATAACAAACCAATAATATATACTAAAAACCTATATATACGTGCAAAATACCTAAGTGATTTTATACTTTACTATACTGCAATCATATTATAATCGTCTGTTTGCTTGTTTGTTTCATTCGATTCAGTAATTTTTAAGTATTTTACATTTTTACCAATTTGTGTAGTCATGTTCAATAGTGTTGTGACTTGTGCTGCATATTTTATCGATGACAAAAATATTACTATAATTTGTGTTAACGATTTTGTGGTAACTATCTTTGTACCTTTCATAGTGTTTCATACATTGTGTTCTTTTGCAGGTTTCCGAAAGATCAGACCGGAAGATCCATGAAGCAAATTAAGAGAGAATTATGTTATATATTATATTGTTACACGTTTAACGTTCCAGCGGTGAGGACGAATCTACTCAAATTTGCTCCATTGTCACGCGCCATACGACTTATTAATATTATTTCTATAGAAATTAATATTTTCAATGTACCCTGTCAAAATTCAAAGATGTTGCACAAAAATGTATAGTATTGGATAAATAGGTATATTTATTTAGTAATTTTTTTAGGTTTTTTTTATGATATCGTATAGGATTTCTTATCTGTAATGATATTGTAAATACTTTTTTAATAAATAAATAAATAAATAAATAAATGTTCTAGATGACTAGAGAAATTTATTGATAAAATTGATCGGGAAAAATTTCTAATCGTACCAATTCATAACATAACAAAAAATATTTTAGCTTATGCACAAATAATCAGGACATTCCTAAACAAAACTGTAATTTTAAGGGGCAGTAATAATGTGTTTCAATATTATTGGAAATATAATCATACATTTGTGACATGAATCTTACAGCTGTGTTTTATTTTTACCTTGGGGTATCTGTTTTGATGCTATACTAAGAAAGTCAGAAAAGAACAGAGGGCCGATACCGGTATTTTGGCGATCCACACACTGCCCCGCACTACGCTGCGGGAGCGTGGCGACGCGGTGACGGTGCCACGCGTGCAGATGCGAGAGTGCTGGTCTGCATCATCAATCACGCACGTTACTGCAGAACACGGTGTCCATACCGTCTGGCCCCGAACCCACGCGCGTGAGTACGTGTTTCTCTGCATGTAAGCGTGTGATCAGTAACACAGCGCTTAAATGCGTTTTCAGTGTGTTGCACCACGCGTGATTTCTATACAAAGAGAGATACTTACAAACAATATAAGAACACGCACGCTCGCACTACGCTCCGTGATGCGAGGTAGTGTGTGGATCGATCATGTATATTTCAATTTTCAATTTATTTAATTTATTCATATACAATTTACATTGTGTTTGAACTTACAGCATGAAACATGAATATAAACTTCAAATTATTTCACATTGAAAATGCTCCTGGCGCCACTGCCGGCCTATGCCATTCCGGTGAGGTGTAAAACGACCCTTTGTTTCTTGTAGTTCGTTTACGAGAGCTTTATGCAACCAGACCTCATTTGACATTAGCATGTCTGATATTTTACCATAGCCCATAGACAAATTTCATCTATCGATATCGATAAACTCTCAGAAGGTATCGTAGCACTATTAAACTTCTATTTGTCTCTGAGTGTGTACGCTTTATTCTCTTAATAGTACTTCTATGCTTTAGTACTTGTTCTGTGGTATCTTCTTACGGTTTTGATTGTCAGATATATTTACAATAGGATACGATAATGCGATATTTTTTACAGGATTATGATTATATTAAGCATATTGTATGGCCCGAATATTGCATTAAATATCAATATTACCATATATCGTATCGTACTGGCATCCCTAGCACTAGCCGGCGGCAGCGGAAAAGCGGCGGTGCGCGGCGTGGTGGCAATTGGAAATTTTCTATTAACCTACATGGCTATAGCATAAAACAATAAGTTTTATGCTAATTATGTAGGTATTTTGCCTTTTTTTACCCTAAATCAATTTATTGGTATTTGTAAATAGGTACTTTATTCTACTGATATTATAGGTACGTATGTCTGGATATTTGTTCTTCGTTCACACACAAAATAGGTACTAGGTAAATTTACTTCAATTAAATATGGCAATGAAGATACCTTATTAGTTATTTATTACCTTGGAATAGCACTTACGATAAGCACATAATATTATAGTAATTAATAATATGCAAATTCATGAAAACAGCTAGTAGAATATTTCAATGCTTAAAGTTAATTTTTCACTTGTCATTTTCTACGTCAGTGTACTAAGGCCCAACATGTGTCAACCGGTTTGTGAGTAAAGTTATGAAGGTTATCGATATGTATGAAACCGTCGCTTTTTTGTATTCATTCGAATTCGGTCGGTTAACCTGCCGTTGTTTACAAGTTTTGATTTTTGTTTATATCTTTTTAAATATAAAGCATTCCAAGCTGAAACTTTGCAATATATTAATTGAATAAAGGCACCAGCTTTTGGTATAAACGCACACCTTCTGGGTTGAGCCAGTTTCTTGTATATTGACGTCAAATTTCTGCCTCCATCATTTTGACATTTAGTATTATTATTCAATAGATCATGTACTTACACTTCTGAAACTTTTTGTGGTTATTCTATGACTCAAGCAGGAACGAATACAGTTTTCAGTGAGCTTGTAAGTTTCATAATTTATTTGCTACGATTATTTTTCGATTTTTTAAGAAAGCGCGATTTCTTAAAAACTATAGATATTTTCTTAAATCTAATTTTGCACAAATAGGCACAAACGAAGGGCTAATCGATGTGCGTTTATTTTACAGTCGCACATATAATGGTTTTCGAGATACGCGATTCTGCAAAACGTTACTCCAGCAGCAAGTGGAATATCTCGAAAACCTAAAGACGCACAGATTATATTTTCGGCGCACATTTAAGCACAAATGTAAGCTCTCTGGCGAAGTAAAACTTTTCTCTCTCCGATCATTCGTTTAGAATTTTCCTGCTAGAAAAACATTACCCTAGCAGGAATCGTTTTTTGCGTATTATATCAAAACAACAACACGCACAAACTTTTTAATGCGACGCACATTTACAGCAATTTAGGCACTAAGTATTCGTGCTACTCATATCACTCTAGGAGACACTTTCCTGCTAGGGTTATGCACACTGTTTAAAGTCGGTTTTCATTTTTTTTCTAAAAATAATTTTTCATCATTCTGACTGCCTCGGTGGTAGGTACAAGTACCTACCTATTGTGTACGGACTGCCTTAGGTGCAGTAGACTGCCAGAGGTCCCGGTTCGATTTCTTGCTCTTGTGAAATACATTACCTATGACAATACCTATGAAATCTTATTCGGTTACACTTATATAGACGGTACTTACGGATCTAATAGTCGAGGTGGTCAGTCGCCCAAAAGCTCCACTTGCCGACTCACAAAAAATATTTGTGTTACAATACAAATATTTTTAGGTGTAATATAAATGTTCTTAAAGGGCTTGTTAGTAAATAAATTGTTTTAGAACAATTTGAGTACCTAAGTACCACTGAGTATCATCCATGACCCTAATTTATATAGGTACAAGGTACTTAAGTATAAAAAAATCCAAAGGAATCGTAAAACGAATTACTGCAATAAATATTAAAATATTATTCGTAAAAAGAAAACAATATTTATTTCTAGAAGTCATGGGCATTGGGAGCGAAAGGTGGTTATAACCAGTTAGTCATAACACGCAACTAAGTAGGAAGGTTTGAAGATTCTCCTTTGAGGCTGCGACCCTATTGGCCGGATTCCCGCCCTAGGACCTGGTGGCCTACTACCACCTTCTATAGCAGTATTATTTTAATGTTACTTTGTGTTTTGTCTTTTGCTTTTGTGCTATTAAAACAAGGATAGAGGCAAAGTAAGGTTATAATAAGATTGCTATAAGATGTTGTAGTAGGACCCCTGGAAGCCGAAGTCCTCGCGTCGTTATTCCGATGGCGCGAGGAGGCGGCGGAGCGGGACCTGCGACCTCTGCCTCGAGAGATCGAGGCACAGCGGTCCCAGCTCCGCGAAGTCCTAGTGGCGGAGTGGAAGGCGCGACTTGCGCGACCAACTGCAGGGCACGCCACGGTGGTGGCGGTAAGTCCCGTCCTCGAGGAGTGGCTGGAGAGGAGGCACGGCGTCCTCACGTTCCGGCTGACACAGGTACTCACCGGTCACGGGTGCTTCGGCACGTACCTGTGTCTCATAGGCCGGGAGCAGACGTCCGTCTGCCACCATTCCCGACGGCCCAACTCTCGCTGCCGGCCGTGGTTCTGTCCATGGTCCGCAGCGAGAGGGCTTGGGAGGGAGTCGCCTCCTTTTGCGAGCAGGTAATGCTCGCCAAGGAGGCGGCCGAGTGGGAGAGGGAGCTGACGACCTTGCTCCCCGCCCGTCGCGCCCGCCCCGGACGTCGCCGTGGGGCGCTCCGGGATCTCCAGCCACCGTAAGAGGATGACTGCGGGCGGCGATTGGGCAATCGCCGCTCAAACAGCACAGGCCCGAGAAGGCGGCGTACGTGTTCCACGAACGCCTCTCGATGGAGGAAGGGGGACTCGCTCAACGTCTCCCGTGGCCCCGACACTCTGGCCGTCTGGAGGAACACCGTGGGTTTTAGTCGGTATGCCGGTCGCTGTCTCATTGTGGTCGGAGAGTCCGACATAACCCCCGCCTCGCCCAGGCGGGTGCGTACGAGTAATGCGTTTCCCACGAAAAAAAAAAAAAAAAGGATTGAAGATAAATTTGACTTTGGTACTCTGAGTATGTATGTGTAAATAATAAATAGGTACCTCTACCTAGCGACTGGTTACTACGGTACGTACCTACCATGCCTTTCTCAACAGTTAATATTAGAAGAGATACAACAAGCTATATATACTTTTTTTAAAAGAACAAAAAGCCTGCCTACCAGAGAAAAAGTGAAACCTTTTTTTCTTGTGCTGACGCTGCATTTAAATTTTATGTACCCCTATGTCACTCCTACAATCAATATGAATCTAATGACACCTCATACGTTAAAATCCATCAAGCCATTTAGGCTGTAGAGCATGGTAAAGAAATAGACATACATACATACGCTCGAAAAACATTACCTTTCTTGACTTCGGCAGTCGGGCTAAAATAGTAGGTAAATCTGCTAAATTTATACGACTAAGATGACAAACAAGCATACGGCCCGCCTGATGGTAAGCAGTTACCGTAGCCTATGGACGCTTGCAACACCAGGAGCATCTCTAGCGCGTTTGGCATTGTCATATTATTATATTAGGCATTATACATAATTATAAAACATGTATTCTTACTAGATTACTGTTCCTATTTATGCTGCTTGGAGCATAAATATTGAAAAGCTTTATTTGCTTTGGCAGTATAAAAGAATAAATCAAAATTTCTCTTTCACGACTGCCTAAGTAAAGAATAGAAATGTCATCATCACGCACATGATGACGCAATCACAATTTAAATTATGTAGAGCATAAAATGCTTTGTCACACAATCATTGCTTATTCATCATAATAAGTTAGGTTAGTTGTTGCTATTTTTCTAATTGTTGAAATGATGACTAGGCAATAAAACAAAAAATTAAAACAACAATAATTCCTATATTTTTAAACAATATTTTTACTAATGTACTCATTGCTAAATATATGTATTGTATGTACTTAAGATATATAAAAACTAATCTTCATGCTCCTTAACACTCTCCTTCTTTGCCACTTTTGGTATAAAATGATTTTGTTGATCAACAAATTTCGGTGGTCCACCTAGTTGGATAGTTTCTGGTACATTCAATTCTTCATTGAGCTTCTTAGCTAGGAAGTATATTTCAGCAAGAGCAATAATCAAAGCACACATTACACCTAGTAGTAGTCTAAATCCAAAATCAAGTTGGCCAATCATCCATTCCACTCCTTTAAAACCAAAGAGGAATCCAGCAAATATTGAAATAATGAACTGGCCGATTGCTATCAATTGGCGATTAACTTGTTTCACTGAAAATTAAAAATAGCACATAAGTATCTATAAAACCACTGTTTGTCTATGAAAGGAAATCATTACTTGTTTGATGAATTAAAAAATCTACATTACTTAAGTACAATTTAATAAATAAAGTAGGTGTTTGTGATTAAAACTTAAGTCATACTTACACTGATAAGAAATACTGTCTTCCGGAAATCTCATTCTAACATTATCAACAGATTTTGTCATTTTCCTGTACTCTCTTGCTTCCTGTTGAGCTCTCAATTTGACACATCTTGCTTCAAGCACAGGATTCCTCTTAATAACTATATTATCTGGAGTAGCAATTTGAACACCTTCTAACAATTCATGTAGATATGGGACACTCTTTTCACCATTAGTCCTTAGCTTTTGAAGATGTCCATATAACCAATCTATGTCAGTAGTAGTTAGGAGCAAACTCTCTTCTTTTTTACTACTTTCATTCTTAATTGATTCATTACAATACTCTTTCGACTTCTTTGTGTCATTAGTGTTCTCTTTCTTCTCATTAACTTCTGTATTTTTTGTTATTTTATTGGAATCATCTAATTTAAATGTGTCAATGAAGTCTCCTTTACATTTATCTTTTGCTGTTGTTTCTTTGGCAGATGTATCTTTAACATCCTTTGAATCACCTGCACTTTTTGCATCTCTTTCTGTATTTGCCAGTTTACATATTTCATCAAGGTCTATTACTTTTTCTTCTTCAACTTTGACTGTTGCTTTTATTTTATTTAGATTCTCAATATCTTTACTATTAAGATAAATGGGAATGGTTTTTGTATCTTGGAGTACCTCTGTTTTCTTCATTTCTTCATCTATATTGTTTCCCTTCAATAATTTAATAATATTGATGGGTACACTATCATCTATCTTTAGGAGTTTAAGATAATTTAACAATTTTTCAGTAGGATAAATTTTAAGATTAGTATTGACAAGTGATCCTTTTAAATCCATGATTTATTTGTTTGCAATATTAAGTTTATGATTAAGGTCAGCATACAAATCTCTTAGTTCCTCTTCTTTTTCTTCAAATGTGTTATCAATTCTTTGACACTTGAAGTTCATATCATCAATAAATTGGTCCCATTCCTTTTGTCTCTTCTCACGGTTTACTTGGCGCTTTTTTTCAAATACCTGAAAATATATTCAGAAGACATTGAAAACATTTTAATGATATTGTTGTTCTTAAAACAAAAGATTAACTAATGCACTGAAAATGCTAAATGGAATACTACCACTAAGCATAAAATATAGTCTAATTTCAAATACATAATTTGGTTTGGAGCTCTGAATACCAAGAAACAAGTGTATATTATAAATTTATATTAACAATGAATATTTCAGGAGCCCAGTTTAATTTGAAGTCACCTAACTTTACAAATTAAACTGTTATGAATATAATATGTTTAGTGAGCTGTATTATACAGGATAAAATGGTAGAAATAATAGACTTGTTATTAACCTGCAATGGAGGACAATTTGTGGATTACTCCTTTTTGTAACAATAACATAAATACCTACTACCTTGTATATTCAAACAACATAGAGTACTTAATTAGTTAAAAGAAGGATAGAAAACTTCCAAGAACAGATATCACAACTAATGTTAAAAGTTAATAAGTAACAACTACTGTATAAAGTGAAACTACTTAATTAACATATATTATTACCTCGTGATTGCTCTGATATTCCTTTTCAACTTCTTCACAAACCTCCAATGCTTGTTCCAACTTTTCCGTCAGTACTGGCAGTCCTGATTCTCCACTCTTTTTTATTTTCTCTACTTGGCTGTCTTTAATATCAGTCAATTTCTCTAGAATTGAAAACAAATTTTCCACTTCTCTATCACCACGCTTTTCCTAAAAAAATCATTCTGAATTCAAATCTTATTACAATGAACTTGGGTTGAAAAAAAGCTTCGAGCCAGTTTTTTCGTTTGTCAACACTCGACAGACAACCAACAATTAAACATAACCATATGTGACATAGTCGGTTATCTTAATTCCTAAATTTTAGGTGTGTAATATTGAACTTGCTTCTACAATTTGCTACGAGTATTACATTATCAGATTAAAAACAATCTCTTAATATTTTTGTACTTCTCTTTAATCATCAAGCACTTGGTGTATAATATTTATTTGGACAATAACATTCTTAGCACATATTTGTGAACATCCAGATGTACAATGAATTTTTTTGTGTCTTAAACACTTACAGATTGCAGTTAAAATATAATACAATACACCAAAGCTATTATGCATATTTACCTCAAACTCTTTTAACATAAACTTTATCTCCCCATTTAGGAATGGTCGGTGGTCGAATAGCCTTGACCAAATTTCTCCTATTTCTGAAATAAAAAATATCATTTATTATTAGCTGGCGTATCTATCTACCTCCTTCTGTGTTAAATTAAATTGCTTATTTTTAAATCCTGCTTTCCACGAAAAGATACCTAGTCAAACTGAATTACCTTTTTTTACCATGTACGGTACTTGTATTATTGCACAACATGTGCGTTAACACATTATTTTGGGTTAGCTTCAATCAAGTCGTAGAAGACCATTTAATATATCTAAGTTAGATATTCAAACTCACAGAACAATCAAGGTAAACATAAATCTGAAATAAACAAAAGTGCCTACATACCTCGTGACAGCTCCGTCATTATAAATTTTATCATTCACTCTAATAGTTTCATTCACTGTTGACAGATAAGATATTAGAAGCTTTGAGGTCAACACGTATGACTTCCGTATTACGTTTGGATATTCTTACAAAATATGACAATACCAATAGACTATTCACATCTTCAAATTACAAGCAAAAGGGTTTACGCGTCGTATGTTGAGTGGCAACGTCGCAATTTAGTGTCATATTTAGTGATTTTAAATTTTTATTATTTTTTAATAATTAGATTTTAAAAATATGTTAGAATTACCTAGGTGACAGCTGTTTATAAAGTAAGTAACCATATTGCTTACGGTTATTTTACTACTAGCTGTTGTACGCGACTTCATTCGCATGAAAATTCAGATGTGTGCCTGTATGAGAATATTGCCTGCCTGAACTTACGGCAATCGTACATTGTATCAAAAATAAATATCAGTATAATCCGTCATAATGGTGAATCCCATTTAAATCCTTTCACCAGCTACCACTAAAACTGACCAAACTTCAAATACAAACTTGCACCTTTTTTCCCACTTAATAAGGTTGTTTATAAAAAAAAAATAAGTATTTTCTAGTAATTTGGAAATTCTACTACAAAAACTATAGAAGTTTTGTATAGACTTTGTCATCCCTTTATACCACCTTGGAGGATGAATTTTATAAAATCCTGTCTTAGTGAACACCTATGTCTGAAAAGGAACCCCCATGCAAAACTTGAACCTCCTAGTACTTTTAGTTTCTGAGATTTCGTGCTGAGTGAGTGACCTTTCGCTTTTATATGTTTTAAAGATAAAAATAACGCAATACTTAAGTTTCAAATGGGAACGGGTGCTACTTGGGATGACTGGTCAATCTTGGCATGGCATACATTTAATACTTAATCCAATAATACCTTGTCGTTCAATATGACCAGAAGATGCATTTACCATTTTAGATAAAATACGTAGTCAAATTACCATACCTGTTTAATAAAATACAGCAGGGAGCGATACTCTAAAAACCATATTTAAATTTTAATTACGTTTATTTATTAAGTTATCACGTAAAATTACTTAATTTTTTTTTGTATAGTCGACCATAAAATTGCTTTACCACCCATAAAGTAAATGTCGTTTGCTTATTAGTTATTACAAAACAGCAATGTCTATTTTTGCTTGCAAGTTGCCTCAGTACAGTGACAGTTGCCACTGTCTTAATGAGTTGAATTAATTTTGATGGAAACTTTTGTTAAATACTAAGTTTATGTGTATAATGTCTGTCGTATGTGGTCGACTTTAGTTAGGTCAGAAAAAAAAAAAATACCGGAAATGTTTGACTTGACAACACAGACGATTGAACGAAAATGTTCATCAGTAAAAGTTCAGTTGTTCAGTGAGTTTGAGTTTGTCAGTTCAATCAATTTTATTTTAGTTCAGTATCTTTCATTCTTCAGCTTTCATTCAATCAATTTAGTAACTTCATTCGTCTTTGTTGAGAATGGGCGGCTCATGAGTGAACTTGTACAAATACGATATTGTTTTTATTTGGGCAGGGTTGTTTTAGCTGATGACAATGTGTTCTGTTTATATTGTGTGATGTGTGTTAATTCAGTGTGATTTGTTAATTATAGACGAATGTAAGAATTAGGACTTTACTAGTGGGACTTTGTGTTTTGGCCACCATGCCGGGTCTTATTGGTATTAGTGAATTCATTGAGGAAACTCGCGAGGATTACAGTTCACCTACTACTTCTACGTTTGTATCTCGCATGCCACAATGTCGCCAAACTATCAGTTCATTGGAGGAGGTAATTATTATGGAATCATTTGTTTTATTTAAGTAGGTATTTATGGCTTAAAAACAATGTTACTCAAAACATTGCATAAAGACCGTTTTCATTGTCCAAAATAAATCGGTTCTTATTAAATTTATTTGTTAAAAGACGTTATTTGTAGCAGGTGCTAACACGAGGTTTGTTAGATGGCAAATTGTGAACAAGGGCACACGAAGAGGACGTATTTACCAGTAGATAAGAGAATCTGCACTTGTGCCAAACTACCTACGTATATGCGCTGTATATTTGTTTGAGGAAAGTTTAATAGAGTGCAATGTACATTAAACGTACTCGTTTATGAGCTTGTAATTATGTAAAATTAATAAAAAAAAATTGTAAGTATGTAAATGTGACGTGATTATATGAAAACAGGAATGGTGTACGACCTTGGGTACGCCCCCGTGTTGAACATAATTTAAATAACACACCCTGATAACTTTGCTCTGTTGCTCACGCAATAAATCCACCTACGCGACCTAGGTAGGTACTACATAGATAGGTATTTAGCTAATTGTTATTGTTAGCCGCTAATACGCGTTATTATAATATAATATTTTGTATACCTATAATTCGTTGTTATCGTGTAGGAAGTTAGGATCATGGTAAAACTTTAGATGTATACCTAAGGGGAAATTAGAGTAAACTAAGGAATCTTCTAATATCTTAACCGTAGTAGGCAGGTACTTAATCATGTATGAGACATTTGGTAGATTAAATTACATTACTTAGGTAGGTATATAGGCAGGGAAAGTTAGGTACCTATATGCCAAAACATAAATGAGAAACTTGACAACATTTCACGGTGTGTGTGACTGTACCAGTCATAATTACACGTTACATAGGTATCTAGTAGGTAGTTACCTATTTAAGATTGTTGGTGCTTACGGAAAAATAAATTGGCTTACGAAAGTGGCTCCTGTTATGGTAAGCAGTCAGTGGGATCCGGCTGCTCCTAACAATCGGCAACGTCCATTTCCGAATCCGAGACACGGTAATCCATTACCGTGTGAGTGGAAATTCATAGTTCTACTCGAAACCATAGTAGTTATTACCCACCTACCTAGGTACTAAGTATGCATTTTTCCGTGCGAAAACTAAGACCTTGTGAGTTTCTGAATCTAATAGAACTTGCAAAAAGTGTTTTCAAATTTGTCGCAGCAAAGGATACAAATTAAGAGCGTTCACACAAAAGAGTGGCAACGTCGCAATTTAGTGTCATATTTTCGTGGTTTTTAATTTTTATCATTAAATTGGAGCTATATTTTTAAAATGGTCTCAGAACACTTTTTAGTATTACGTTGAAACTGTAAAAAATGTAAGTAACCATAATGCTTACGGTCCTTTTTATAAGCGAATTGGCATTGGAAACTTCCATGGCAATATTTTCATAGTAAAATAACTGTAAGCATTATTGTTACTTACTTTTACTGATCTTTCACGAAATTCTAAAAAGTGTTCTGAAAACATTTTTAAAATATAGCTCCAATTTAATGATAAAAATTAAAAACTACGAAAATATGACACTAAATTGCGACGTTGCCACTCTTTTGTGTAAACGCTCATAGTCTTAAGTCAAAACAAGAAATTGTCATCAATCGTTTTCTCTCTATTGAAGCAAAATCGTCTATTTTTATTTCAAACTACAGGTACCTACTTAGCAGTTTATTTTACCTATCTGGAATAAAAATCCTTTTGGATTGAATAGGAAACATTAGACGCAACACGTTTCTGTTGAGTGACCTTGTAACATAACATTTCATAGAAATGTCGAGTCAGTGTTGAGGAATTTCTGATTGGCTCGTTAGATATAGGTACGAGATGCATTTAGCATTTATCTGTATTCACTTATACAAGTATCAATAGCAAGTGCACGCGACAAGACGTTTGTGCAACTAAGTAGGTAGGTAGATTAGGTAGGTACGAACCGTATTTATTTATTGACTATCGAAGAAACTGCCTTAATCAAGTAAACGGTACATACTCACTTACTTTTAGCCTTTCGCTGTGCATGATGTTTGTACGAATATGAACCACAAATGAATGTAGGTTACCTATGTCACAGAATATTTATTTATCTTTGTTTGCTTAACATTTTGTACTGTTTGCAAACCTAAAGGCATTTGCAAAAACGATGTGATTGATTTCTGCTGCTAATAACAGCTGCATTTCTGACTCGTAATTTTATACGACCGTATTTAAATCAATCATCATCAGCTGTTCACTATTACTACCTAGAATGTCAATAAATATCGTGCTTGTTCACCTTGCGTCATTCATTAACCTGTCATGAATGGCTTTTAGCTATATTTAAAGTCTGAAACTCGCGTTGGATGATGGTTTTATTTGAATTAATCACCAAAAGTAACGAAACGAATAATTGATAAATTTGTCCTAAATGAGGTAACAAACAAAACAAACCAGGAGAAAGTTTGTCATTGACATACTTATTGCCGACTCGCACTAGGTAGGTAGTACCTACTTATTGCAACAGGAAACCTTTACTGATTGGTCGACAGATCGTTAAACAAGTTTCAGGTTACGGAAGGGAGTATTTTATCAATGGAATACAAGGCTCATCTTTCAATCTCAAATCAGCAATCAAATCATGAATGGATAATATAACTATAGAATAGAATTACTCGTAGGTACCTATACCTATTACTGTTTGACTAAAATCTTCGGACTATGAAAACATTACCGATGCTCAAATTGTAAGAATTGGAAAAAAAACCCTAAATAATAATCATCATTATTTTTAAGGAAACAAAATTAGCATTATTTTCAGGCAAATTTTTTTTTCTAATGGTGCTAATACTTGATGGTTTTTGCTTGTTTTACCTTTATTGAAACCCTCTAGAAATGTACGGTGCATGTAGAGTACATACGTATTTATCAGAGGTGATAGCACGCTACAAACGCTATCTTATAAAATTGCAAATTTGTTTAGCTGTGAGTTATTTTCTTATTTAAAACTTAATACTATTGCCATTTTCAATTTCCTGTGCGAGTGTTGACCACCGACCGTTATATCGGAGCATGCTTCCGCTAACAAGTAAAACAAACTGAGGTAGAAAGGTGGTAGCGGCTTTATGATCATGCATGGGTCACTGGGTCGACTAAGCGTTCAGATTTATGGAAATTATCAATTTAAAAGTCATTATACTTTGGAAAGTAGCGCTATTAACATTAACATACATATGAAATTAAAATAATCGAGCCTAGTAAAAATCCATATTGTTCCTCTGCAAAAACCGTTTTTATTTTTGGGATTAGTTTAAAAAGTCACCTCTGCATGCAGTATATGGTCGTTGGTGGTTATATCATATCATATGCAATGAAATGGGATAAATTGCAGAGTTGCACATGCAAACATGACTAAAGTAAATTATCCACTGCTCGGTGAACTCTGGCGTCATGCATGACTTAGTACCTCGTATATTGAATTTTGATGCCTTTTTGACGACAGAAACTTATAAATAAATTTATTATTATTTGCAAAACGATTAAAATAAATAATATTGTAAAACACCTCTTAAAGTTTCTTTAATCATCATCAGCTATAGGTATATACTATTGTATAACGCGCAAGAGTTTGTTTGAACACGCTAATATCTCTGGAACTAAACGACAGATTTAAAAAATAATTTTGCGTATGATAGCCCATTTCTCAAGGAAGGTTAGGTTATATACCTATATAGGCTATGCAGTAAGCAAAGACGCGTGTAAAACCTCGACGCGAAAAGCTAGTAAGAGATATGTTTAGTTATTATTTGTTATTTTTAGCAGACATTAGTTAGGTGTGGAAATTCAGGTTCATAATACTCGACCGTTTATTGTCGCAGGGCAAAGGCCTCTTCTATATATAATATTTAGAGAAGACATGAGCGTTAATCACCACGCTTGCTCAAGGCGGATTGGCAATTTCAGACTTTTAAGTCCAGGTTTCCTCACGATCTGTTATTTTCCTTCACAGTCAGTCCAAGATAAACTTAGAAAGTGCTCATAGGTGTATGATTTGAAAAATTACATTGGTACTTGCCCGTTTTCGAACCCGCTACCTTCATTTCGACTTTAATTTAGGTTTACACTGAAGCAATCAATATTCAAACAATAAGTGTCGTACTCGCCTCGTCTATGAGAAACATTATATGATAATAGGCGAAGAATCTTGATTACTATGATCAGGCACTAAAATAGACTAAAGAATACTGATTGTAATGTAAACAAAAAATGCTGTTAATTTAAAAATGGTGTAACCTTTCCTACTGTGTACAACATTTGGCAATATTCCAAAAAGAGTGAATTACAAATTGAATAAACGAATCAGCACTTAATCACTGTCAGATAGGTAAAGAGTTCTCAGAAAAATAAACCCACAATGGAAAAACAGAAGCAATATTATAATATGTTAATATAACGAAGAGCTTCGATGTAGATTTTTGACGGTAGTAGATCCACGCTGGTTTCAGCATGAATGGGCCGGATCGTCCGGGGAAGTACTACCTTCTCATAGAAGATCGACTTAAGAGTAGTAGTATCCGTACTACTGCGTTTCGTTCGGTGAGTGAGAGTGCCGGAGGCCCAATTTCCCCCCTATCCTCTTTCCTCACCTCCCTCATTCCCTTCCTCTAACCCCATTCCCAGCCGCCATAGTGGAGGCCACTATACCAGCAGTTTAAGACGATAGCTTTTGGTATGGTGGCTACCACTTCTGGATTCCACTGACTGCTTACCATCAGGCGGGGTGGAGTCACTTTGGTAGGCTAACATAAAAAAAAAAAAAAAAAAAAAATGTGCACAGACTCTAAAAATCTAATCGCTTTCATTTTTATCGAGGTGAACTAGTATTTTTGTTTTGATTAAATAACTCGATTTAAAGGAAGTAGAAAATGAAATGTTTTTATTTAAGTTCAATAAAATCTGACATTTCTTTTGATTCAACAGCGTAATAACAAAAGTAAATGCATTCATAAAAACAATTTACACATTTCTCGTTATACCCACTCAAGAGTACAAAATGTTTCAAGTGTTAAATTAACCTTAAAACGGGCGCTTATGAAAAATGTTAACCCATTTACCGTACATTATGCTATCGTTCTGACGAGTACAATTTTATTGTGTAAATAGGCCTTAAAAGGTCAACAACCAATGACTCAACGTTAATACGACTATCTCACTTCATAACGTGGACTTTGTGTACAATAGGTAAGGCATCTTAACGTGGTTAAGTTAAAAGTAGTGACTCATCTCCGGTTTCATTAATAAATAGGTAAATAAAAGTAATGAAATTAATTTGTCCTTAAAATCTGCAGTTAAAACTGATAGAACTGGTATGTTGCTAACATAAACCTAATTATAAATTTCTTTTTTATTATTTTAATCTTAACGTGGTTTTAGGAGGAAATCTTTCCTTTCAACAGCAAGATAGTATCCGCACATTAATCTCCTACATTTCTAATTGAAATTAATTACTAATTAAGTACCTAATCATAACCATTTGACAATTCGTGCTTAACATGACGTATTACGAATAAGGATGCGACCTCCATTTGTCTCGTGCGTGTCTCTATTTGTGACACTGTATTCAATGATCATTCTTTGCACAACTTGAATTATTATTACTAGCTATTGTTATCAGCTTCGTTCGGCCGCGTGAATAGGCATACTACAAAAAATGTAGCCTAGGTTACTCGGTGCTTTCTATATGTAAAAGAATTTTATAAATTTGTTACGTCGATTCTGAGTTTATCCATAACAAACAAACAAACATTCAAAAAACATACAAAAAATGAAATCTTTTCTCTTTATAATATTAGTTTAGATAGATAATAAATAACATAACAGACATTGAGATGCCAGACCCCAAACTGCAACCGAGGTCGTTCCTACCTTGCAATATAGGTGTAGATTAATTTTACACAGGAGCTGGTACGATATTAAGCGGTAGTACGGCTGCATGCATTAAAGTCGTCCCCTTCAAACTCCCGACCGAACGATAGAGTTATGCGCACTTGAGCACGTGAAGTTACAAACTTAAAAGTAACTGAAAGGGTAGTGCTTTTAGCCCCTGTATCTAACTCCTCTGTTTCGGCATTTATATCAGTACAGGTTGTTTAAAAGCACTTACACTCTGATCATGTTACTAAGTGCCTAGGGTTACTTCAGAGTAAGTACGCACTTTTCATTTTATTTTGTGGCGAGGTCCATTTAGCGTAGGTTGCAATTTCAGACCATACTCTACATTGTCAACTTTTAATTTAACTATTCTATAGATTCACATCGTTTGTCAACACATTTTCAACGTGCTCTATTAAATGAAAATTTACATCAAATGAATATGAATTCAATGCATATGCAATCAATATGCTATGTGGATTAGTAGTTAATGGGGTCTTTGATGCACCAATGCTCGACTTTTCCTAAATTAAAATGAATGTAGGTACTTACCTAACCATTACTAGGTTTCGCTGTGAATGTTTCATATCTTTGTAGCACTTCTTCTCATTAAATTCTATCCTTGCGTCTTCCTTAAATTATAATGATTAACATACAAAAAATGTTTTTATGTTTATTTTGTGGTTAATATGATTCACACCTCATTGGCACTGATGCAAATCCTTATCTGTAAGTGTGGTTGATGATATAATATTTGCTTGCAGTAAAGCCAAACCCGTTTATGTACAATTATTATTCGGTTCCATATCAGTCATCAACATTTTTTGTTTAGCTTTGTCTTGAAATGTTTTGGGATTTTAACGAATTATCAAACAGAATAAAATAATGAAAGATGGCAGAAGTGATTATGAACTTTGAAGAAGTTCGTTTACCTCTACGAGCACAATAAGCACCTATTCACTGCAATACAATACAATACAAATGACCAGTCCACGCCCACCACGCAAAGGCAAGTAGGTAAAAAACAAAGTTATGAACAGTATTATTTTCTACATCAAAGCCGAGATAAAAAAAACCCAGCAAAACCAATTGGAAGAACAATTTACAACGTTATTGTTTTAGGCATAAAATGAGACAAAAGTTATTTTCATAGTGTGATAAAAAAAAACAAAACGGTAAAGTAGAAATTCTGTTCTGTAAATGTGATTTTGTTTTTTTTTGTAATTTTAATGACCAACAAGATATATTTTATTTTACATTTCGAATGTAGTACAAAATTTCATTAATCCTGTTTCCCGAGTACAAATCTTTTAAATGAAATGCGACAACTGTAACAAAGATAGAAAGTACAGTTTGAAGATCCTCTAGCTAAACTAGAGAATATCAGTGTCATATAGTCCGCGTCTTGCAGTTGCCTTGTGTGGCCGTTAATTCTTTGATATTGAATGATTTATAGTAGCTAGTAAAAAAGGAGCAAGCGAGACATAAAACTATAAATAGGAAGAAGCGATTTAGAAATCAAAATATTATAAAAGTTTTGGTTATCGTGAATTCATGCCACATTCGTTATGGTGGCAGATTTTATTATATTATTTTTTGTATAACTGTAGTTTTTATTTTTATTATGCCGATTACTTATAACGTTATAAATTTATATAATTTACACTAAAGATATATGAAAGCGAAGCCGTTGTATAAGACAAAAAAATACGTTCATCGAAGAATAAAATAACATGTGTGTTCCTTGATCAAATGTGATAAAATGAAAGTACGAGTACCTGCTTACTTGTTGGCTGTAAATTTTGTAATGAACTTTCTCTTAAATACTCGTGGGTGTGCCTATTACACTCGAAATCTTTATGATCTATCGGAGTAATCAATATATAAATATTTATATTTTATAATTTTTACACACAATCTCACAGTGTATTAAATATTTGAATAAGCGTAGTATCTACAAGTCATATCATTATTAATATTATATGTATTAGTTATAGATGTGCTGGTCTATAGAGTGAGTAAATACCTACGTATGGAATGTGCTATAAGGCGTGGCTTTTTGAGATTTAGAAAATTATTTTTATTATCTTTTATGTGTCAAGCAGTAGTAACCGCTGGTAGACCACAGATGCGTCAACAGAAGGCCCTACTGGGCTATATATATATCGCAAATGTATTCGTATCCGCCTGCAATGTACTATTTATTTTGCTTCTAATACAGTGCTTTCTTTAGGAACACTGTGTGTAATATTTATGACTGCAGTCTTCTTAGACCGCATGCACTGTATTGTCATCTGCATAGAATAGTTATAAATGTTGTCCTAGACCAACATGTCATTAATATGCAGAAGAAACTAGGCGACAGTATGAACCCTGAGGGACCCCAGCGTTAAAGTCGTCACAATGGACTCTGATCCTTCTCTAAATACACCTCTATTGCTATAGAATAACGTAGGTACCTAGTTTCTCTAGAACTGTATTTGTAGTTATTGTCTTTTGTTTCTACAGGTAAGATCTATAAAAAATATTGTCCGAATACGTCACTACCTTGCTCGTATACTATGAGTGTGTGTTGTATTTTACTTGTTACAGAGTCTTGAACATTAAGTACCGTAAACTCAATACGGGTCGTATGAAATTAATTAAGCTTTGTTTATTACAAGTCATCGATGAGTCAGTCTTGATTGAATATGAAGTGCCTCCCATCATTCACTTTTGTTACTTGCGGTCTGAGGTTTTAGAGACACGGCACAATTGTGTTTTTGTGCTATTATAGTTATCACTTTAGACTTGTATTCAACGTTTTTACCAATCCTGACCACCATGTCCATCCCTGTCTCATGTCTGTGCTGTAGCGTGTATACAATTTATTGATCCGTTCTATTTGTCGCTTACATAAAAGCCAAGGCTTGAATCTAGATCAACAAACTTCTGACTATAGTTCTGCGGTCTCTCACTACGAGGACAGATCTCTACGAGCTAGATATATTTAGTTTGTAGAAGTGATAGTCGATATAAATGGACCAGCCTAAATTAAAATTTCTAATATCTGTGTTATCTATTACCGTAGTCAATTGGTTTAGGGGCCAGTATCAGATATGCATCTGGTATCAATGTCTGAAGGTGTAGTGCATCGTATATGCACAATTTACTTTTCAGTCAGACTTCTACGACATGTGAAACAGTCTTATATATCTGCCAGCAGAGTTAACTAGAGAAGTTTACTTAGGTTAAGTTGTGTTTTTGCGGATGAGTAGGATTTGAAGAGAAGCTTGGGAAAACGTACAGTTCCACACCTACTCTACTTGTAATAAGAGAAAGTCCGTCCACCTTCACTAACAATTTCTACTGTTAGTAAATAGTAGAAATTTGTACTTAGTGGTTAGGATTTTGTCTGCTTAGGCTGCAAAAACTCAGGGTATCTAGCAACCTATTAGCTATGATGTTAGATGAGTATGCTCCTTTGCCATAAAAATGGTAATTAATACTCGTAGTAGTGTATAAATAACTAAGGCTTCATATTTTTAAATTATTTAATACCTATGAAGTAATTAATTAGTATGAAAGTAACAACGTATTGTAACGTACCTAATTATAAAGTTATACAAACTGAGATGTGTTTGAGGCTTACATTATTTTTGACCTACTGAAGAACAGGTATTACTCGTTTAATGCCTAGATTGCAGGTGCGGCTAGAATTATAGTTAACTTGACGTATAAAAATGTATTGTAAAACACTCTTTTTTCATTCGTTCGGCTCTCTGTAACGTAAAGGTATTTCAATATAAACGACCAGATAAGGTAGAGCCAAATCGAACTCGCACCTGCTCCCTTTAACAAAAGTTGAGAGTGTATTCGGATAAGTTTTACAATAAAATACGTTTTGTCATTAAACTTAGAAGTACTCATCAGAAAACTGACAGCTAAATTTTACGCCTGGTAGACTTGAATAGTAGGTAGGTATTTCTTTAAAATTGTTATAGGAATTATACTTTCTGGGTTGATCTATGGGGTTCAAAGTAGTACAAGTTAATTTAATTTGATAGATTTATGTCATGGTATAGATGTAATAGATCCACAAGTATTTGTTTCGAATGACTGAGTTTGTTTCGTATCTAGTAATTATATGATTAGGTATACTTTTCTTAAAACAGGATGGACTGGCGTCTTTTCAGCGTCATCAATATCTTTAACATTTGCAGTTCAAGTTGGTAGTGATCGATCGTAATGAGACAACCAGCACTAATAGTTTTTCAGATGGTTAAATACCTCACGAGTCACGCTATGTGTGCTATATTTATAACTACTCTATGAATTAAACATTACTAAACTGATTAAGTACCTACAATAGATTCATGATAATAAACGGATAAACAATCCCGAACGTGCTAATACGGTAATTTGAACCGTACATACATGTTTACAAACTATTTAACATAAATAAATTAACACTAGAGCTTTTGTTATGTTGATCTTGGTCTATCTAATAATGTAAACAGGATCTCAATACTCAACATGATAAAATGTCTACACGTCCTCACATATTGAAAACAATTGACTCGAGTAGCGTGATCGAACTTACTGAACTCGTTTCTAGTACCAAAATATCAAGATCGATCAAGATTTACCACTTTTATATTCAATAGAACCAGTTGTTTTTGAAGTCAGACAAGTCTGTCTTAGATTTACAAGATCCCCTTCGGGCTTCGGACATTTTACGAGAGAAAGTTTAAACCCGGCGCTTTTGGGCACATGCGAAATTGATTTTTGTGCTTCTACTTTATGCTCTACGAAATGTATGTAGGTAGGTATTTATTTATGAAGCCTAATACGTTATAATGCCGTATGCTGTCTTTCTGATTATAGGAAAGTTAGGAAACCTAGTAGCTATACTAACCGGTAACCCAATATGAAGCAAAAGAACCTCGTTACGATGACAGTGATGACTACTGATGACACACATACGGTAAACTGCTGAGTTGAAAAACAAAGGCACACGGCGCGGGCTGCACCGACTGCACAATAGAAAACTAGACAATTTGTCCCCAACAATAGAGTTTAGGACAAAACGACAAACGTGCCGGACAAAAAGACCAACAAGACAGTTCGTCGCTGAAAATAAATCAACAACTTTAGTAACAATTTATACAGAAGCAGGAGGACTTAAAGATTACCGTTTTCTCTGAATCAAGGACATTGTTACTTAGATCAACAATAATTTAATTAGGCAAATGATTTTCAAAAAAACAATTATAATAAAAAAAAAAGGGTACAATAATAGATCCGAGTTATCATTAAAGACCGAAGCCGCAGATTACAGACTATAAAACTAGTGGTTTCAATTTAAATAAACAGTTATGCTAATGCTGGTATAGACCTGTTGACGCGTCATGGTAAAATTCGAATCAACTGTTTATTTATGTTACATTACGAATTTCTACTATGTTAAACCGCTTCTCGATCGTTCGATGCCCGCCGGAGGATTACTGCGCAAGGTCAACCGCTTTCGCTGTAGGAATACTACTCACCATACGGGCATGAACTTTTCGCTGTTGATGAGTCTAACATAAACCTCTTTTTTCCTACACGACCTTAAATAGGTACACGAAAATGTCGTGTAGCACTAATGCCTCAAATATTTGCCGGCATTTTGTCGAATTTAACAACGTTCTTTATGAGCAGATCTTAGTTCAGTGAGGAATTGCATATGCCTGGTGGTACGTCTATCTAACACTAAACATGTGGCAATATCTTAACAAAGCAATGCAGACAGTGTAGACTCAACTATAAATAACATGTCTCTGTAGACGCGTTTGTTAAAAATGGTTATCAATTGCAAAATCAAGATACTGTTTATGGAAATACTTCATCATCGTTGAATAAAGATATAAAACATTTTTATTGCCGGCAATTGTCAGTTGTTTAGCAATCAACAAGTTTTGGGTAGACTTATTAGACATTTTCACGATAATAAAGCGAAAACAAAAATTAATAGAAACATAGTCTTGTATAACTACTTAAATCAAGATACCTATTCAAGACGACAAACATTTTTTTTATGAATTACTTCGGTATTTTGTTTTTTGATTAGATGTTATTAGCATAAATGTAGAGTATAAAATGCTTGACCAATTTGATTGGGGCAAATAAGCTATCAACTATTCATGAAATAGACCATCAAGAGTGTGGAGCGCTTGTCGTATGTACAAATGATACATTGATAATAACATAAGTAGAATTGTATATCATAATATCGGTAAGATATAATTACAACGTTGCACAGTACAATATTGAATAACATTCCAAACTTGCACACGAAATTCAATAAGATGTTCTAGTTCTGGCAATAACTTACTATAAAGAGGCTTACCTTTTTGCAATAGCTACCACTGTGACTAAAGCTCGCTAAACTATCATATTTCTCAGACATTTGTGGAGAGAGACGTGAATATCCATACCGTCTATCAACTAGCTATCAATGTTACTACTGGTTCTACTATGCTCTAAAACACAAAAACTTAAAAACAAATTTATTCAGAGTCATAAATTGCAAATTAATTATCGAAAGAGTTGAAAAACACAGTGAGTGAGTTCTGAGTTATCGATCTATAGGTGCAAAAAGTGTTGAATGGTTACTTGGGAAAACATCCGCAACTGACGCATCATAGCGTTAACAAAGCAATATAAATTAAGAAACAATACGTAAAGTTGAGTCACATTGTGTATTTTACGGTAAATGATTAAGTACTTAATATTAATAATCACACACGCCTTGCTTATTTCTCACACGCGATATAATCTCGCCAGTACAACTAAACCGTACGGATACTAAATACGTTTTGAATTTTATTTTTCTTTACAAATTTTACTAAACAATAATATTTCCATCAACCTTTGCCGATTAATTAATTTTAAGGTTGTTTGTAAAATTTGTTTGCGGAAAATCGATTTGAATGAAATTTTTCATCATGTTTGTGTTATTTTTGTATGTTAGCGGTTATACTGAGCCCTTTTATTTTTAATTTGCTCTTAGAAATATGCTATTGTCAAAGCAAAGTTATCTAGAATAGTTTGGCATATTTAGAAAAGCAGCGGATGACCCACTAAATGAAATGAAATGATATGAAATGAAATGAAATGAAATAAAATGAAATATGTTTATTCATATAGGTTAATTAAATTAACACTTATGAACGTCAAAGTTTACAAAATGTCAGCAAATTAACCTACAGCCAGTTCGCTGACGAAGTAGAGCCATGAGAAGAACTGGCAAGAAACTCAGGCCATCTTTTTAATCGCCAGGTTATTACAATTTTTGTGAGTTACAGTTTCAAGTAGCATGCAAAGTGACGCAGGCAATACACTTCGAAAATTCAGTCTCTCCGCCAGACACAATTTTCATTTGTAAATTGGCGATAGTTCGATACGTAAAACAAAGAGACCGTGTTGTCCTCAGCTTGAACATTGGACAACATTGCTATTGTTTAGCATAGCCAAACTACTCAAGTCATTGTTTACATGTTATGCTAAATACTTTGTGGCAACAGACGGCGAGATACGATCTGCAGACCCGTTTAGACGTATTAAGTACCTGGCATTGGTTTGATATGGCAATAGGAATAAAACTAAAACCATGAATAGCAATGAAATTCGTAAATGCATGTAATGTATGTAGCACATAGCACTTATATAAATCAAAGGAAATGTTTAATATTGTAAATCGTACCTATAATAAAACTATGGTTTTCTATTATCAGTATACAATCTAACTTTATTACGCCGGACTGCACCTTTGCCGGAAACCGTTTGGCGTTGCAGTTCATAATTCACAGGGAATAATGCAGGCGTGACAGTTTTAATTACTCGTAATTACGTCATTATTATCAGTTATTAGTTATTACAGCTATATAACAAACTATGACAGTTATTATTTATCATTGTCAAAGATATTATTTTTGAGAAATAATGTAAAAAGCCTCAAGGTTGTACTGGTGTCTAATGGCATATTATATTAATAGTCAGGTACCTATACCTACTATACGTGAGGTATCTAATTATAACTGAAATCTTGATGCTGTTTAATGAAGCGTTGTACGCGTAATACTAGGTAGTTAATTGAGTGATTTGTGGAAAGCCAAATTGGGCAATGTAGTGTGAAAACGGAAAGGAATGAAAGCTAACGTGACGAAGCGCAAGATTATTTTAGTCTTAGCATGCCTAACCTGTCAATATGTTTGGTAATTTTTAAATTGAGTTATTCTCAAGGATAAATGAGAATATTTCGTTAAATTAAGTGCAATTTAACGTTAACTTGAGTTAAGTCCAGCAAACACGTCTTCAGCACGTTTTGCATTTAAACAAGAAGATAAAAAGATCTCACAAATTAATTAGTCTAGTTCTCTTTTCCTTATTTTTAAGCTATTTTGGCCCGTGGCACAAACAACTAGGCGTCGTTGTCAGTATTAGCGCGTAAAATAATTCCACCAGCTCTAAATAGGTACGAGTATTTACCTACGTTATTTTTGTTTGTTTAAAGCATTTATTAGCTTCTAATTTGACTGACATTTACACGTCTATTTATTTTATCAAAAACAAGCAAGCTTCGTGCATACTACACGTGCCAATTAATTCTTATAAGGAATATTTTTATTTTAGCATATTTTGCGTAACGTAATATTACGCAATTTCTGCAAGTGACTAATCTTAATAAGCGCCAATCAGACCTAATGCATTAAAATGTATAAAAGAGAAACTTCTTTTTGGCAATTGACACAATAACGTCGTGCATTTAGGCATCAAGTTTATTTATATTATTATCGCAATGGAGATAGCGATTACTTCAGATTGTTCCGTGATTTTGATGACGTGCATTACGCAACTCCATGCGTCGTTGGTCACGAACAAGAAAGCGAATTCTCATTGTGTTCTTATCTGTAACTTAACCACTTATGTTTGAACAAACGAGTTATGTAAGGGTAATCTTCACGGACATTTTCAACAGTAAGTAGACATTTTATACGTAGCTGATGCTATTCTAATAGCACGCCCTTCTTGTTCATATTCTTCTATGGCACATCACATAAAGAAACGTCCATGATTTTTGAAATTTATATATGTACCCACTAAATGGACTCAATGTCTAAATCATTACTTTCAATTTCAATTCATTCTAGTGCGTAAGTAGTCCCAATTGTGCCCAAATTCATATGAAATTCGATAAGTATTATTCTATGTCGTTTATTTATACACCTAACAATTTGCAAATTCCATAGTCCGAGATGTAACATAATAATAATTAGGTACATACTACGAAGAACATAAATGTTAAGTTGTTTATGTTTATACTATGGTGAGACAAATTTACCTACTGACTATACATACAATACATTTCAAATACGCGGTCACCCTAAGAATTGTTCACCCTAAAAAAAAAGTAGAAAGGACCTTAAATATAAAAGAACAACTTTGTGTAAGGGTTATGAGATCGTTGCACTATTAGAGACAGTCGCTATTCAATTAAATTGACTTTAACTATTAACTTCCGGCAGTAGCTTTGCTGGGCTGGTTTGTCGAGAAAATGGCCCTTGTCATTTCTTACAATTACTACCTCCTGTGAATCCCCTCAATATAATGTATTGAACCGTTTTAAAATTTGTTTGTGTGCCTTGAGTTGAGCATTGTGAATGTAAACATTACTATTTATAGGTCACATCGAAAGTCAATTTACTGCTGAATACTTAATAGATTAACATGTAATTTTTATACATATTATTATTGAAATTATCTTTTACCCTATTCCAAAACACAAGATAAATTAAAGGAGTCGAAATTCAATTGTACTGCAAGTTTACAAATATTATGTTGTTATAGGCTCCAACATCTATAGTTATATTTTTCTGTCTTTTTAGTCAACCTCCGCGGCCAGGTTTAAGCAAGTCCAGTTAACTAAAGAATTTGCTTAGGTGAAGTAAATTATGGTTAGCTAATTGTCATTGACACTTAATGCGTCATTAATCTTTATATTTACATTAATTAGTTAAATAGGACAATTCAGGGGCGCACGAACACCACACTTCTAAAAACCGAAGTCAAGGTGCACAGTTGCGTCGGTGCGTTGCGAGTTTTATTTTGGTACGGGCCGATTGCTTAATTCAGGGGGACCATTGATTAATCGCCGGCTGGGGCGACAGATGTTCGATATGCTCCCAAACTAAGTTGAATGGCTCGTGGCTCCTATTGTGAACAAGTATTTCAGTTGGTGACAGCATGTTCGCGTTTAAAAAGTTTCCAGTAAATATTCTGTGACAACAACTGATGCCAACAAGCTTAAAATATTCGATTCGTTTCAAATGATTTATCTCAAATTTATATTTCATCTTGTTCCAGACGTTGGATTTCGACCGAGATGGCCTAACGAAATTGAAAAAAGCAATTAAGACAATACACAACTCTGGAAATGGTAAGTACCACCTTAATGACGGCGGCTTCTAGAAAGCACGGACTTTCATCTTTTTGCCTAAACTGTTTCCATATTTGATATTAAAAATAGGTAGGTATTTTGATTTGCAAAACTCATTTGAACTTACCTTATTATAGATATTACGAAATAATAAACACAAGTAGAGTTACGACTACAAATAGATAAGCTGATAAATTTTATCAACTTTTTAAAGCAAACGCGATCATGCAGTTTATATTTTTGCCGCCAAACCATAACCACGCGGTACATTATAAATTTTGACGGGTTTATTTATATGTATTACTGTTTCTAGTGGCGCATTATACAAATACAGGCGACAGGAGAACGAAACTCGATTCGATTAAAAATAGAAATAGAGGAAGTATATGGTAAGAATAGATGAGACTGGAATAGACTGAATATCCGATGCGCCGTTCGGTAACTGTAAAAATGAATTCCATTTCGATACTTAAAAAAATCAATTTGTCATCAGCGCATACACATTTATTTAGGCATTTATGTAGCGCGATGTAAATCAAAGATCAATAAAAACTTACTTATTTGTCGAAGTCTTCATAGGTAGATAAAGCATGTCGGGCTCATAAATTGTACTAAAAGTAAAAGTATAGGTACTTCGTATACGAGCATCAGGTCGAAACTACTAAAACATTTTCATGGCTAATCCATAACTTGTGACTTAAGAGTTCATTTTCTTCACGAGTTTTTTTTATGACACGATATTGTCTGAAAGTCATATGAAATAAATTTCGTGTACGATGTGATAGATTACTAATAAAAAAAGATGTAATATTTAATTTTATTTTAGCTTAAGAGTTTTAAGAATGATATTTTGTATAGCATGATGATTCATACGTGACATAGATAGAACTCTTTTTATAGTACCCCAATCGCTCAATTTCATTACCTCCCTTCTATCGTCGTCTTGTATGATACCTAAATTCTTAAGCTATAAAATGAGTGCAGATGCACCTTATTCCATACGAGCTCCTTTATCCTCTTTAACTGACCTGATAACAAAATTAAGGAATTGCGCATCGCTTTTAAAAGATTAATGATAGTGAGTGAACACTAGTGGGTATTTCATAATCAAGATAGAAGATAATAAATTTTGAAAATATTTATTACAAATTCATGAAACGGGATACTTAATATGTAAATGATATTTGAAATTTTAGTAGTGAGGCAGTAAATGAATAGCTGGTTAAGACCAGAACCGGCTTGCTAGGACGAAAGGCCATTCAACTCGCTGAACTAGAATGACCCAAATATCGCAACAAATAGTGCTTGTTATAGACAGACATTAATGCATTATTTGTAAACACTTTCGTTCTCTTACATAACGTGTCGGTTGATAATAGTCTACGAAACAGTATAATAATTATCTTATATTCTGAAATTGTACTAGAAAATATTTTTTGTTTTGCTAGATGCAACTCTCGTTATTTTAAGTGTTTGTCTGTAGCGAAATGTACTGGCATTAAAGTAATGTTATGGGCGTTCAGTAAATGTACATTTTTTAAACCACAGTAATTTACGGGCAGAGGAAATAATCACTTATATCATAATAAACGACTTTTGCAAAATGTTGCACATTATACGCACAAACAGTCTTTAGATTTGAATTAAAAACTTTTGAAACCCATTTAAAAGGAAACCTGAATACATTTTTTATCGTTTCTACCTTTTTATGTATAAATTCTCCATCTGAACAAACATAGCTTGGCATAAACTGCTTCGAGTTGCGGTGGCCGGTCACGAATGAATTTCCCTTCATGTGCGACTTGTCAAGGAAAGTGGGTCGAGCGTCTGGTTTCGCTGGCCACCGTATAATATACTAGACATATTAAATTATTGTTTAGAACATGAGGTATATCATTGAGGTACACCTCGCACTTGCCTGCCCGCTTTCTGTGACGAACATGGTATCATGTAAACCACACTGACGTTCAACACGTTATAACACCATGTTCGCTTTGCTTTTTGAATTCTTGTTAAATATAGTTAAAACAAGTACTTAAAGTATTTTAGCTTAAAACTGTTATCGCGTACAAAATCATGAAGGTTTGCTTACTGATTGAATTAAGTCAGACGGAAGACTTATTTTAACGATAATAACGAATTACGCTACTCACGGCAAAGCTCTCTTTAACTGAATGAGATTAAAACCAGTCAGGTGCCCAACTACTCTATTTTTTGCTCACTGTCGCATTTTATTAATATTGCATTAAGATTTTCTATTTCGTAACTGCAGGTTTCTTGAATGCAATTCAATCGCGTGCTAGGGTTTGTTTATTGTGGTTGAATTAAGTACCTACCATGCCACAGGCTGCATCAAGCCAAACGGTTACGTTCGGAACTGGTCGTGCGAGTTCGGATTGTGCGCCGGCGCAGCTGGCAAGGTCGTACGCTGTGCGAGCACGCGTCCGCAAAAACAACCAATCAAAAACATCTGCATTCCTCTACAATGATGCAGTGTTTAGGAAAGATCACTTCCCAACTTTGTATTTTCTCAGAACTGGAATTATTAAAGATTGTTCTACTTCGTCGATCGCGAATTTCAGTATTGTTAGACCATAACAGAGGGACGCGTTCTTGGAACTATGCCAACATTTACGGGCAGCGCCGTATTTACCTACTGGTCAACACTTGATTGCTTAACTTCTATGCTGATATAACTTTAAGCTTGCTATCTATTTAACTTATTTATCTTTCAATTTACAATATAAATTAGTATGCAATAATTTCTATATTTGCTCGCCCATTTCTGTGTACAAATATGCACAAGTCACGAATTCTAGATAGGACTTTCGTTTTATGTTAAAATCCCTTGTTATTGACACTTCTGACGGGCAATTTGATGAAAGCCCGTTCGGGAGCGATGTGTAACCCATACTAAGTGGAAGGTTAAAGAACAGCTCTCAAGAGAAATTGAAAGGCGTGAGGTCTGTGCTTTGCCATTTAATATTCAGAAGGCGTCGGCGGGATGGAGCTAGGCAAATGTGGGCCGCGACACGGATCTCGAAGACTCTTTCATCAGTTCACTATTACTATTTTTATTTTCATTTTCGAACTATACGATCTTATCCTACCTTACTCTTAGTTTATCTAGACTAATACATATCTGTGGCATTACAATAATTTCCCCTAGGACTCTGCCTTATGAAGCATTGTATAAGAGAAAACGTTCTTTACAGTACCTAATTCTTTTGACAGTAATTCACAGGGCATTATAGATTATTGGCTATCTAGATGATTAGTGCACTGGAGCTTAACACAACTTATTCGGTGCTTCTCTTTATAACGACAGCGTAAATCCAACTGTGAAACTAATTAAATGTCCGAAGGCTCAAGGAATATTAAACGAGTCGTTGTCGAACAAACTAGAAACTGTGAAGTATTTTTCATTGAAAGAAAATTGCGCTGCAGTTGCTTGATTGAAGTTAAATAAAATTAAATTTAAAAAAATAGACTACTTGCTGTACCTACAATTGACTTTGACTTTGATTTTGTTATCATTTTCTTTTTCCATTAAATTGAGTGAAAGTCTACTGCAGGCTACTTAGGTACTATTAATAACATTTATTATTTTATGAAGTTTCCTGCAATAATTAATAGCTTTATCTATCTATTAATCTCACTAATAAAAACTCCAGTGAAAACAGTAGTTTCTTCTTCAAGAAAATATCGTATGTAATTTATCAAGAAAGAGTTATCATTCTAACAATTACAAAACAGTTAAGTAAAACATCGTGAAAACCTATATTTGAAAAAACAATGCTCGTGCATGAGAAGGGGCTTTTGCCTTGCGGTGGGACAATAATGAACCATTATTAATTTAGCGTACTCTACATAACATTTTTCAACCCAACCATTGCGGTTGGGTTAGGTTAGGTTAGGCCTTTTTTTTTCACCGTCTAACGGTGAAAAAAAAAGGCTAAAGGCGAGATCGTATGATTAATATTTCATTTGTCAGGGAAAATCACGATAGGGAAATGAAAATCTCTTTGCGATGTTGCTGCGACGTTTTCGAAGGTATGAAGATAAATTCGTATCTGACCCAGTACTGTAATTTATTGTTTGGAGTGTTTA
Source organism: Parascotia fuliginaria (assembly GCA_963082885.1). Taxonomy (NCBI): domain Eukaryota; kingdom Metazoa; phylum Arthropoda; class Insecta; order Lepidoptera; family Erebidae; genus Parascotia; species Parascotia fuliginaria. The sequence goes on from OY720172.1 coordinate 16,295,992, forward strand.
TAAAGAAGACTAATATTGGTAATCTAATCTAATATGCTTAGTGTATAATACTCATGAGCGATGACAATCCTAAAGTCTAATAAAAAATTGCCAAATCCTAATAAAAATTGCCCAGTGGATGTCACATTGTAGGACTGAATTAAAAACACGACAGGCACCAGGAAACTAATGTTGTTTACAACACCAGGAAGTTAACGTGGGATAGAGATAGCCACCATCTGTCGGTCGCCTTACGACCTGTGGGCCAAAGTAAACACCACATGGTGCCCAGATACGACAATCCGGTATCTTGACTGACCACAAAAAGGAAGACAGCACGTATTGCACAGATCTTACTAAGTTTAAAAAAAAAAAATTAAACAAGTGTGCAATAAAAAATTGACCTTTATTAGCCATAATGAAATCACATGGGCTAACTGAAATTTGCTGAACATTAAATACAATATAATGTGTAAACCTGTAATGTGTAAAATACTCTAGCGGGAATATGTTAGAACGCGAAGAGGAGCGGAACTGTGCCAATATAACCAATAGAATTACAGCCCCGCTAAATGAGTGGGGATTTTGTGTATGACGAATCTCGATTTTATTACTTTAATTTTAATGTTTGTTTATCTAGCGCACGTGGACAATGAGATGTACATGTCGCGAGCGTTGGAGCGACTGGGAGGGAATGCCCTTACCAAAGACGGAGAGCCAGAAATCGGCGCGGCGTTCTTTAAGTTTGCTGTCGTTACCAAAGAACTGTCTGCGCTCATGAAGACATTGGTAAGTCTTATTATATAGCGTAGTTGTAGGATATAGCTTAGGAATAGAACGTAAAAGTCACTAAAAGTTATAAAAACATAAACGTAATGTAGGAATAGGAAGGTATGGGCCACGCTATTTCCCTCTTAGTAATATCAGAAAAGATTTATGTATATGTATACCTACATAAGAAGTATCTGCCTATAATTTACCATTTCCAACACCGGTCTGCGCTAATAGGGTTTTTCTCGAAGATAAAGTGTATCGCAAGAATTCTTATTATAAAGATAGTTTATGATAGGACTACTTATAATTAAGTGACTTTTCAACATTTGGCCATTTTATTATCTATGCAATGCTTTAGCAATTTACGTTTTCGTTAGTTTAAATAATGCAATCAGACGTAAACATATTGGTGTTACAGATTTCTCGAAATCACCTTATATCGCCTAGAATACGTTTATACTTACTCTCGACGGTGATGTGTTACTACCAGCTGTTTATAATAAACCCAGGTCAAAATATCTAGAATAATAATTTTACTTTCAATACAAAATGGATAACCGGTCAAAGCGAAATTTTGCTAATATGTATTATATTTGGGAGAAGTTATTAGTTTCTTTTAATTTATTAGGAATAAAAATAATTAGCTATTGCGATTCTCTCACCATAAGCCTGGGGACGTCCACCGGTGGAAGTTTTGACAAAGGCATCTGAAGGCATCTGGTTACTGCCAGTTTTCTAGTATTGTCTTAGCAGCCTTTGACGACTCTAAGGTCAAGAGATATGACGGCCGGTATAGTCTCTAGACCAGTGTCCACACGATTTATATTTATAGTTCTCCGTAAATCGCTTTACTTTTGTCATCCCTTAAAAACAATGTTTTGTTCTACTGCAGCTCATTTATTACATCGAAATTTAAACGGTATACTTAAGTTTCTCTACTCATAAATCAAAGAACCACTTCTTAAAAGTTTACCCTATAACCCCTCTAAACCTTACTTCCTGGAATTTCACTTGGGTTGGACACAATACAGTTGTAACTTCTAACACATTTTGTTTTATTATCGGTGTTCTATCTTTGTAACGATTTTTATGGCACATTGCTTTTATGTTAGTTCTCTCGTAGGGTGGTTGGTAGTTACACATCCGCATAAATGTACAATTTTGGTGTTTGTTATGGGTATAAGATTTACTTTGTTTATGAAGCCGGCGATTATGCGTATAATAATAATTAATTAATGCCTATATTCTTCTTCGTTACACTCTTTCTTGTTGGTCGTGGTCGTCATTTGGAGTTTGTAACCCGCCTCACAATCCGTCGCCATTCCTCTCGGTTGCTTGCCTTCGTGGTGCAGACATGTAAAGACATGTTTATGGCTGATTTTATTGGATCAGTCACATCTCATCGGTGCTCTACCACGCACAATAAAATTGTTTCAATTTTATAATACTTTATTTTAATAATGAATTGGTTGGTTTGTATAGTCTAAATGCCAAAGTACGTGAGCAAATAAAAAAACAGCAAACTGTAATAGTCGAACTCTATAACCATTCACCGTGACAAATTGAGTTTTAAATAATAACCATGTCACAAGCATGTGTCCCAGATTTGTGGTTGTTAACATGAAACGGTAACTAACATGGCCGTCGACCGATATTATACAAATTTACGAGTTTCAATGCAATCAATATTACACATAAGCACATACTAATTACAAAGAAGTCAAATTAAACAGAGTATCGGCTCTAACGAATACTAAAATTTTAAGCATCGCGTAGCTTTAAGAAATCTCCAACGAAAGATAGCACTAAATCAATCTTCTCATCAATTGGCAAATTAAATTAAAGATCTAGGTTTGTAACACTCCAAAGAAGCTCTTCATTAAAACAAATCCGGCTTCTCTAGATGACTAAAAAATCTGATTAAGTACTATCTTTAAAAGTGAAAGCGATACTAGATGGCTGCTTTCACTTTATTCTCATATTAACAAGTTATCATAAGATAATAAACATGTACCGCAACATCACGTAAATCATAATCTATAATGACGCACATACGCATGTGGTTCAAAACATTTAACTTGTGGTTGTTTACCTGGCAACTTTAAGAAAGTTTCACATATCTCGAGAAATGCTATGGAAAAGGCGATTAACACGTATCTAGTGAGAAATGTAGTCGTAAATACAAATACGCTTACTACCGGCAGAAACAACCTGCCTTCTGTTAGATAGCATATTTTGTATCCACAGTTGAACTCTTCTAGTTTGATATATCTCTATTCCATACGAGTGCCTGTCTTAATTTACAAATAATTATATTATATTTAATATTCAGTTTATATTCCTATAACATGTTTCCTCTTGACACAATTCAAGCCCCCATTACCATTCATAGTGAGTAGGAAATTGAAAGCACAGAAATAAATCCACATAAAGGCGTCCGCAACGTTCGGATTGATATCTTGATAACATTTATTGTTCTAATTGCCTTCCTCAACGAGCACAATTCCCTTTGGCCTTTCTTTAACATTGGAACGGTTTCTTGAATAATGGCCGACAGGAAACAAGGAAACATTTAAATTGAATGGAATTCGAAACTAATCAAGTCATCAACAGATCAACAAGAGTACAAGTCACTCATTAAATCTCGATTTCAATATCAAAACCTGGTACAGAATTAACAGGAAATTATATCTACTGTTGTTGCGGCGGATGTCTCGGAAACATCTCGTTGCGAGAAGGGAGCGGCCAGACAAACCTGCCGACTGAAATATAAATCGACAGCCACAGTCGACAGCAGACGGAATAGGCTCGAATCGTTCCTGAGTCAATAATACGCGAATTAAGTGGCAATTTAATCACCGGCGTATCGGTGTTGAATCATACTGATTTTTATATTTTTTTGGGCGTCAAAGCTGTATTATAATTAGTAATCCTGTTGTAAATATTATAAGCCTGTTAGTCAATTTATATGAGCTCTGCTCCGTAATTAATATATTATGTACATGTGGTTACATTTGGTATCATTTCTATCTATCTACTATGGCACTACTCGCCAGCAGACTAGGACGGTATGCGGGATTATTTTGCTTCCGTTCCATGGGCATTACGCTGCTTTAAAGACAGGTATCCGTCGCAAAGTGCTACTGCTGTCGCTGGTGAAATCTTGTTAGGTATGGAATATTACATTCCATCCTCAGACGTCACCAGTGCCGGCAAAACGCGTCCCTAGTTCAACCGTGAGTGCGCCGATACTGTTAAACAAAAAGAATCGGCGTACCGCGCTTGGATCAGGGCCCGAGCACGGCGCGACCCTAGCTTGGATCGCCTAAAAGCAGCGTACAACAAAGCCTTGGGAATGCAAGAGGGCTTACATCAGAGCGGATGCCCAGCGCATTGCACGGATTGGGCAAGAACTCATTTCGCATCCTACGGGTAGCCGTAGCTACTGGCGACTAGCCAAGGCCGTGCAATTAAACTTCTGCAAGCCTTCGCTGCCCTCCTTGAAATGTCCTGATGGATCGCTAGCCCACGAGCCGCAAGAGAAAGCAACTTGCTTGTAGAACTCTTTGCGGCTAACTCCCGAATCGACGACCGTGGCTTGCACCCGCCGACTATATCTGGCTGCGACTCCGTTATGCCTAATATCCGTATTAGGCATCGTGATGTCCGTGCGGAACTAAGGTCGCTCGATGTTCGGAAAGCCAGCGGACCGGATGGTATTCCAGTGGTGGTTCTCAAGAAATGCGCAGCGGAGTTGTCTCCTGCATTGACGCGCCTATACCGCCTATTTTATTCCTCGGGAATTGTGCGGGAGGCTTGGAGAGAGGCGAATGTTCAACCGATTCCCAAAAAAGGGTATAGGTCCGAGCCAGGCAACTATCGACCCATAGCTGTCACCTCAGTTCTCTGCAAGGTGCTTGAGCGGATAATAAACTCCCAACTAGTCCGCTAGACGGCTAACGTGCAAACTAAGTATTAGGTATTTAAATCGTGTTTAGTTTATGATTATAAAATATGTATGATAGCCTCTAAGATATATATAGTATATTAAAATTGTAATCCCGATGGTGTCCAAGACACAAGCACTAGCTTAGTTTGGGACCAAAGGGAAACTACCTATATTCTATGTAATTTATGTTTATTAAATAAATAAATTAAATAAATAAATGTTGCAAAAATGTTGCAAATGTTGCTACCTAGAGGGTCACTCGTTAATTAGTGACCGACAATATGGCTTCAGGTCAAAACGGTATACGGGTGACATTCTAGCGTATATCACGCACCAATGGGGTGAAGCTATGGACAGGCATGAGAGTCCTTGGCCATCAGCCTTGACATAACCAAAGCCTTCGATAGAGTCTGGCACCGTTCGCTTCTGTCCAAGCTTCCAGCATATGGTCTGCCACCCCAGCTGTGCAACTGGATTGCCGCATTCCTGCGTGAGCGCCGCATCAGAGTCCTTTGTGACGGATCGGCCTCCAATTATTTGCAGGTCAACGCTGGGGTGCCTCAAGGGTCCGTCCTATCGCCCACCCTGTATCTTCTGCATGTCAATGACATGTTGTCCCTTGGCAACATTCATTGCTATGCATATGATAGTACAGTGCATGAGCGATATCTCGGACATCCTGCGGCTAAACAGACTGACATCGAGGCAAAACGCCTAGAACTTGTCGCTGAGCTCGACCAAATATTATACCGCATTTCTAAATGGGGTTGTGAGAATTTGGTCGAGTTCAATGCCAAGAAAACACAGGCGCGTTCTCTGCAAAAAAATCTCCGTTCCTTCCCTTTCCCTCTCTCAGAACACAGCGTTACCACTACAGGATAGCCTAAGTATCCTGGGTATGGACATCAGCCGAGATCTCAACTCCAAGAACTACATCGAGTGCGTCATTAAAACCGCCTCCTGGAAACTCGGTGTCCTGAACAGGGTGAGGCGGTACTTCACGCCCGAGCAGCTCTGTCTTCTTTATAAGACACAGGTTCGTTTCTGCGTGGAGTACTGCTCTCATCTTTGGGATGGCTTCGCACAGTACTGGATACACTCGATAGGTTGCAGCGGCGAGCAGTCCGTATCATCGGAAGCCCGGAGGCTACTAAGACCCTTGAGCCTTTACAGCTGCGAAGAGACATCGCCTCAATGGCCGTCTTCTATCGCCTTTACCATGGAGAGTGTTCTGAAGAGCTCTTTGAATTAATCCCACCCTCTCCCTTTTTATCCAGAACGACACGTGCGGGACTAAAGTGCTACCCTTTCACAGTAGAATCTAAAAGGTCTCGAACCAAACGGTTCAGCACTTCATACTTTTGTCGCTCATTTAATGCCTGGAACTCTTTGCTAGCACAGGTGTTCCCATCTAATTTTAATCCTGGGTCTTTTAAGCGGGGCGTGAAAAAGCATTTCACTAAGGCGCCATAGTGGAGGCCACCATACCAGTAGTTTGGATTCCACTTACTGCTTACCATCAGGCAGAGTGGAGTCACTTTGGTAAACTAAAAAAAAAAAAAAATATCTGCTTCGGTGTCTGCGTTAAGTATTCGTGTATCGTGTGTATCATGTATTTAATAGATTTGATTTGCTATTTGTAAATTGATGAAATACAGCTATATTAAAAGTAGTAAACTAAAACAAACAAGTTTTAAAAAGCTCTTATTTCGACATTCGTGGATTGTTTGTTGCTTAATCTAATGAGATACTTGTTTAAGCAATATTTAAAAGTTATTTAAGAAGGTATTACGTTACTGTTTAAACCGTCGCTCTTCTTAGAAGGCAGAGCCATTAGATATAGTTTCCAACGTACGATAACTGACGGTTGACGAGATACCGTTGCGTAGGCGCACCGCAGATTTACTTGTAAATGGGTCAGGGTGATGACATGACCTGGCTACTGTTACTAGCCAGTAAATAGACGATTTAATGTTGCATCGTAAAAATTATTCCTGTTGAAACATATGATTCGGTCGATGGTTTCGTGATCGGTAATTACTTTGCAAATACGCATATTCAAAACAGTTTTAGTTACTAACTGAAATCGGAAACTGTTATTACCGTGTTCATTAAAAAGTAAACGGTCGGTGAACCTAACAGATTTTTTATAGGCTATGAGTATTGTTAAAACGGTCAAAAGACCAACATTGTAATCCGGTCACAACATAAAAGCTATGGTTTTCTTATATTGGTTATAGGTACTTAATGTAGATATGATAGGTATATTATGACATAAATCCTAGATAGAAAGAGCATTACGGTTCATTGCTCGCCTCACAACATTATTTGTATCTGGAAATCTGGAACAATACTAATCCGACATTACGTTAAGCTTGTTTGAAAATGTGGGACAGTACATAAATTCTTTTCCAGTATAAACGGGATGACAAAAGTGTGTTAAACTCAAGTTTTTTGCAACCCGCCTTTTTTTTAATCTATATTTATTTAGGGGTTTTTATCCGAGCGGACATGTCAACCCCATCATATGTTTGACATTAAGTAGAATCACTAATGAAGGGTCTTAATTACCGTAATTAGCCGACATAGTTTCTAGCAGTTTCTGAAGTTGGTTTACAGATAATAGTTTAAATTAGTCCTACGTCTAGCCTAATCAGTTTTAGTTCTTTGAGTAGTGACTCTCTCTCTTCTGTTCCGGACACAATCCATCAGCAAATGTTGTACGACTTCGATCTGATTTCACTCAAGACAATTCGGAGAATAAGATAAGCAAACTTTGCTGACGGATAATGTCCGGAGCGAAGGCTTAAGACATAATGAAACCGCCTTGATAGTTTCTTAGCTAGACTTTGCAACAGAGTTGAAACACACTCCAGTTATGCACTTGTAAAACATGTCGAACTTTCGAACACTTCCTACTGCGCAGAATCCTCGACCTGCCCTTGACACGAACTTTCTTTGTCCTTGCTTCCAGGTCCCTGGCCGTGTGTAGAGTAATATTTTACCACCTTAACCCGTGTTCATCTAACTGCGCTTACAAAAAGGTAGGGTTTGTTAGTATATTGTAATTCAATTCGAGTTTTATTACGAGCTCTGTCGATTAGGATGAATTTTTCAAAGGTCTGCAAATGGGATTGAAAAGATCTTTAATACATAACTTATCAATTCTATTCACGATATGAATCCATATAGAAATGTATCAAATGATCTCTTTGTTCTTTGTCATGTCATGAAGTGCTTAACGAACTTTTCGATTAAAAGCCGAGGTTTACAGCGATGGCATTACGAAAACTGTTTTGATAAACAAACTGCTGTATCTAAATGAGCACAATGGTAACTATGCCGCTTATAGACAGTAGTAAATCAACTTGTTACCGTTAAACTACTATTTATATGTACTTACTGCAGAACGTTATTCCCATATATATTATGGCTTCAGACTATTGCAAGTCAGTGTTACGTGGAGATGGCCGAGATTTGTTCATTCCATACGTTTTTTGTCCGGACGTACCTACACTAGCTTTTACTTACTTTTGTTTCGTTAAAACGTTTATAAAGTGCATCGTTGAAACTTGTCCGGAATCCGGTGACTCGACATCTTGACGCGTTTCGCATGAGAGGCCGCCGCTCTTCGCTCCGTTTGCTCTGAATTGTGTCTGTTACAGTAATCGTAATAATAATAATGTATGAGTATGTCTAAACTCACCTCACTTGCGCTATTTGTCTGTTCTACTCGCATACTTGGCTTCGCAATCGACGTTTAAGTACGAAGCGTATCTGAGCCGACTAAATTAACCACATTTGTTGTGTTTCTAGTCGTTCTTGTCGGAATGAGATGGATGTTTTTATGCAAATATTTTATTTACCTTTTTAAAATAGTTGCATGTTATGTAGCACTAGGCGCCATGATTTTAGAAATTAACCAGCCAGCCATACAACCTTTTTGCTCGATTAAAGAATTAGCGAATCAGAATAAAAGCTATTTTATCTTAGTAAATTACTTTACGTAATTTGACACATTTTTCTCGTTTTCTATTCTCTATTGACAGATTCCTTCTCTTATAAATAATTCAATATTTAAAAAAATTCTCTCAATGTTTTAAGCTATTAATTATTTCATTTCAAACTTTCGTCAGTAAGTGCCGTTTCATTTGTTCGCCGTGTTACGGTCACGAATCGTGATACAAGTTAATATTAGATGTAGACCCGACAACGACAGCTATGAATATTTAATATATTTGTCAAACCTTTATTCCAAGGCTTTTTGTTTATTGTCAAACAATTATTATATAATATTTATATTTGATCAATTCTAAACTAGTCACCTGCCCCGACTTCGCACGAGTGTACTAATAATATTGTTTTAACGATATCATTACAAATCTTCTAAATCCTCGGCTTTGCTTTACCATAATACTCATACATGTATCTCTATCTCTAATTATATAAAGTAAAACTGCTGCTTTGCTGTCTGTTTCTCCGCTTACTTCTTCTAAACCATACATCGATTGTTTTTCGGTTTTCCGCAAAGTAATATTGCACACGTAATTTTTATTACGAGAACTTCTTAGTTTAGCCAATTAGCAGTAATAAATTGTTGTGGCACATTATTTTAAACCAGCAGAAGCGTAAAACAAAAGTTGATCTGCTGGGAGACGCCACTGCTATAAAAGTTGAGATGGATTCATTAGAGTTCGTGCTGTAGACAAAAATTTGTTTGGATAACATTAAAATTGTTGTTTATTCTTAACTTTTATCTCTGCTTCATTATATTTTGAAAAAGTTAATACCAAGTTTACTATTTGTTATTTTCATTGACTTTTTATTTTAACTGCTGCCTCTGTTGTTCGGTGGTACTGTGAGTCCGTAGATTATCATGCAGAGGTCACGGGTTCGAGAACAACCCAATAACATTTTACCCGACCCGGGGTCGGGTAAAGTGTTATTGGGTTTTCCTGTCAAGAAATTCTTAATATTTGACCGCAGTCTGGAATTGTGCCCGATATTATGGCAACAGTCTCGTCCCCTATAACAAGAGACTATATAAAATTGCGAAACGTGGGTGGTTAAACAACTGTATCTACCCCCTTGGGGGTAAATAAAAGGCGTGAAGCTTTATATGAATATAGGTATGTAGATCGTAAGCAGTCAGAAGAAAGGAGTGACATTGCTTTATAAATACTATTTAAAAATACGTCAGTAGAGTTAATAGTAATAATAAAGTGAACTATGGCAATCCATTACACAGAACTTAGAACAAAATACCCTACTAAATACAGACAGTGTATTGCCGTGCGACTTAAAATTAACATACAATATAGCAAAGCGTACAGATCGCACGTGCTCTTGTTTGTAACAATGATCATTGTTACGCTATTATACGAGTAACATGGCCGAACAAAAAGTTTACTTTGCACCTATTTAGTGTCATAACGTGATTGAATGTTTTAAACCGTAAATAACAACACTTCGTAAAACAATAACTAGGTATCTATAGGTATAATCAATCCTAATTTGCTATTGCAGTAAGGTTCTTATAGTATTTGCTTGGCACCAACTTACGAATACGAATTACTATCAAATTCAAATTCAAATTCAAACAATTTATTTGCATAATATGGGTTTACATGGATCTTAAATTGGTATAATAGAGTATCACCATACTCAGCTTTTTAGCATGCAAAATTTTATATACTTATTATTATTCGTCATTTAATTTAAACATTAGATTGTAAGAAAACATTAGGAAAGAATATTAAATAATTACAAGGCATGTCAGAATTAATTAGAGTATTCTAAGAAAACTAAAGTAAAATATTGATTATACAGTTCAATTAATTTCAATAATTATATAATTTAATTATGAATATATATAAAATAATGTCACAGTCATATTATTATAAAGATTTATCTGCTAGGTATTCCTTGACAGAATAGTAAGCTTTGGCAAGCAGTAACTTTTTTACACTACGCTTAAATGTAATAAAATTAGTAATATTTAACAATTCTATGGGTAAATGATTATAAAGGCGTGGGTCCATACAGAATATACTTTTCTTCACATGTGCAGTGTTGTTAGCAGGCATACTGTATTTTCATATTGTGTCTTCGACTGCTAAGTTTCTCGAATTTATTTATATTTTTCTTCACAAATAGCACAATTTCGAAAATATATATACTAGGTAGCGTTAGTAGCTTTAATTGTACAAAATAAAATTTGCAGTTATCAATCATGTTTAATTTACATATGGACCTTATACATTTCTTTTGTGCCTTAAACGCCGCTTCCCAATTCGTGGAGTTTCCCCAAAATATAACTCCATATGTTAGAATGGGTGCTACATGACCATGATAAGCTATTAAGTTCTACTAAGTAAGCTTAATTTTAACTTTTTAGTTTCCTTCCTTCGTTTGAAGTCGGTTTTTTTTTGTTAAAATTATTTTATTTCACGATTTTCAGTGATGGGTAGACCTAAAGCTTAGGTATTATTTTTGTACGAACTAGACATTTTGGAATATTGAACCGTATGAAGTAAGCCCGAAATGACTGCTGTTAAGGAATTCCCTGGACTGTCTATGGTCACCTGTAATGGCACTTAAAACTCATATGGGTGCAAAGTTCTCATCATTACAAATGAATTAAGTCCAAACACCAAGTAATTGCTGTAAATCGTTGTCGAGTTCCCTCGACTGTATTTTGGTTCCATCATCAGTTCGACTCCAAACCTTCACTAAATAGTAGTGCCTTAAAATACTTAATGAAAAAAATATCAAATGCACTAGTCGCCAATACAATTTTCGAAAGTTCCCCTCGATTTTCCCGGGATGCAATCATCAGATCCTGGTTTCCTTATCATGGTACTACACTTGAGATATCTACTTTCCAACAAAAAAAGAATCATCGAAATCGGTTCATAAACGACGAAGTTATCCGCGTACACACATAAAAAAATTAAAAATATATACGGTCGAATTGTGAAACCTCCTCGTTTTTTTGAAGTCGGTTAAAAAGACACTAAGGTGCGAATCCTAGGGCCTAAGTCTGTTATCACAATAGTGTCAGAATGGTCGATCATTAATCTCATATTGGTTGAAACTTGTCAAAATCAACCAATATGAGGTCAATGATCGACCATTTTGACACTCTTATTGGATGAATTTTGTCAAAATCAACCATTATGAGATCAATGATCGACCATTCTGACACTATTGTGATAGCAGACTTAGGCCTCAGGTGTGATATGAGATATCACATTAGTTCTATGAACGGCACTTTGCTATTGAAATCTTTTTAGTCCGTATTTAAAACTCAACACATGCCCAACAAGCTTAGAGGTAGATCGAAATTTTTAATAGAACTGTGCCTAAGTACACAAATATTACGTGCATAATAATATGTCTGCTACTGTGTGTAATCTCCGGTGTAGGATATGGAACCATCTCATCTCTTCCCGTGAGTGTTGCGCAACTTACGGAATGCAAGATAAACGGACAACGAGTACCAGGTTACCTTCGTACTAAATAATCATTTATTGCGATTACCTTTGCCATTTCGATGACTATGCCCAGCTATGGCAGTCTTTAAGATTGACAATAGCAGAATGAATTAGGCATTTTAATGTACCTAGTCATGTTTACTTAAATACATTATTGTTTAATGTTCTCCTTCTTAATGATGATGATACTGAATGAAATTGTATACCTAGTTATACCACAGAATAAATAACAGTATGGTAATACCTATCCGACGGTACGACGACTTTTATGAAACATAAAACTTATATTAGTGCCTTACCAGACGGCCCAGACTATTTGTTAAGGTCATTTAACTCAGCAGACTGCGAAAGAGGTTGAAAAGAGTCAGCAAGTTCCTTATTTGTGTGCCAAATCGAGCTAATTATTACCACTCGGAATAACATCTATCATATCTTTATAGTAAGGTTTAGGTTTTTTTATTCTTTAAAGTGTTTCACTTCACCGTATACCAGTATAATCCAAGATGCAAAAAGTACCTACATTGACTTAAAAGGTCACATTAAGGGCGTCCCGTCACATATGACCTTGAGCGTTTCGCTTCCTCACCACCCCGCGCCTCACCCGAAAAAAACATTGCGTGCGAGTCCGCCCTCTAGCGGCAAGTAGCAGTAGCACAACTATAAGACAATGACCTTACTTGTCCGAAACCGCAGAGCTAAAATCTGATAGACGCGAAAATAATGAATTATTTTTTTAGTATCTTTTATTATTTCGTTTAGTAAGTATGTATATTTTTTAGTATATATTATTTATATATTTATTATTTATATAGTAGCGAAAGCAAAGATGAGTGTTTAGAATCATGACGTTTGTTAAATATGTAGTAGAAATAAAAATAACTACTGTGGGTTAAACCAATAAACTCAAAACCCAGCTCTGCCGTAGTATAACTAAAATGCCGTTAACTGCCAAAGTCGAGTTTTGAGTAAACACTCAAAAAACGCGGCAAAAATTGAAACCGTTGTCACTTACAAATGACAACAATTATTTGAGATTTAAAGGTTCCAAGATATAGATCAAATGAAATACTTTCAATTTATTCTCCTGTCAGTTTGTAAATATAATTAAATTTTATAATAAAACGTTTTTTTGCGTTTTAGTATACCATTGGTGTTACAAAAATCTAATAGATCAGCGGCTAAAATGCCACTACGCTTAGCGTAACGGCATTTTAGTGTCTCTATTTCATAAAAAATATTGTTTGTTAAAAACCTAATAACAAAAGAACTTAATTGTAACTAAAATGTCGGTATAGCACATAATGTCAATTTAGCTTATCATTAATACTTGTGGAACTACCTTATGTTAAACTTTCGTGTGGTTAACGTCCGTTCACTGCTTTTAAGTCTGGTAGTCTATAAATGTGTTTAAATAAGAGTACAAAACTTGATTCATTGTTACGCTTAAACGCGGTTAAACTTAAAACCTTATAGTTTAACGGCATTTTAACGCAACAGAATTATAAAGTATTAGATCATTATCGATCAAACTGAAGTTAAAAGTTATTAAAATACACTCATTTTTTAAACTTAAAACTAACACAAAACTTTCCTTAAAACAAGATTATAGGTATCACATCAATTATTATAAATTTAAAACATGGTTTTTATAAAATTTTAATTGACTTACAAACCACTTTATAAGAAAAACAAATGTAGATACTAATAATAAAAATCACAAGTAAGTTTAACTTACACTTTAAACTAATAAGCATAAAAAAACAATTGGACCTACTTATGCAAAAAGGAACCAATCCACACATATGCCAAAATTGAGATAATTAAACAAAAAGCATAAAATGCACCTTATAACTATAATATAATAATAATATTCTACCACATTCACACAGAGCCATCTTAGCCCTAAATTAAGCAATTATATTTGCTTGTGTTATGGGTACTAAACAACTGATATACTACTTATATACTTCTTTTTTTTGTAAATACATACATATTATAGACTAGCTGTTGCCCGCGACTTCATTCGCGTGGATATTGATTTTTCCAATAGACATTTTTATACTGTTTTCCATAGTATTTTTAATCTCCCATTCATACAAACCCTCTTTCACCTACCTAAAGATATCCCTCGTAAAAAGCACGCATTTTACTTTTTATTTTTCTTTGCAACATAGAAAGCTGTAAGTATTTAATTACCTATAGAGTTAAGTGTATTGCCTGTGTCACTTTGCATGCTACTTGAAACTGTAACTTACAAAAATTGTAATAACCTGGCGATTAAAATGAGTGGCCTGCGTTTCTTGCCAGTTCTTCTCATGGCTCTACTTTGTCAGCGAACTGGTTGTAGGTTAATTTGCTGACATTTTGTAAACTTTGACGTTCATAAGTGTTAATTTAATTAACCTATATGAATTAACATATTTTCATTTTCCTTATTTATTTTCGGTTCATCTGGATATCACAAATATAACTTCAGTAAATCGTTTTGTATATTGTATAGCCAGCAAAAATTTTACGGAAGTAGATCTTTTAGAATAAGCGGGACGGTTTGGCTGGAGATGTACATAACGACGTAAAGTGTAAGTTTTGTCTGAAAGTCAGTGGTCCGAAGGCATAGTTACCTCTCGGTCCTCTTTATTTCCTTTTTCTTCCACAGTATCTTTACTCTGTATGGCCACCACTGCACTGAATTTGAAACAGCACCATTCACCAGCAAAACTGAATTCAAATGATGGAGCTGATAAGGATTTTCAGTTACACATGCTTTAAACAAAGCGTCATGTGTATATCATTATATCTATAGAAATTGATATTTTTCAATGTACCCTATCAAAATTCAAGGATGTTGCACAAAAATGTATAGTATTGGATAAGTAGATATATTTATTTAGTAATTAGTGTTTTTAATTTTAGGTTTTTTATGATATCGTATTGGGTTTTTATCTGTAATGATATTGTAAATACTTTTTCAATAAATAAATTAATAAATAAATGTTGATTATCTTCTAGTAAGTGCCCGTACGTAAGGTACAAAAAAATAAGTAACACGAACAATTGCCAAAGTAGACGCATAGTACCCACTGTTTGAGTCATTTGGATGTACCGTGAAAATTACCTCGCTAGAGATTCATTATAAGTATAGATTACTTCAATATGTACATACAAATATATGTGTACATACATATATTTGTATGTACGTACATATTGTAGTATTCTAAATGTATAATATAATGCAAAATCGGTAAAGTAGAACTAATGTAATATTATCGCTAAGTAACGGATCCATGCGGATGACGTCACGGGGTAGTTTTACAGTACATACACTTATAATATAATATAATAAAGATACATACATACATACATACATAGAGTGCTAAAACATAATTCTTTTGCCTTTACCTAGTTAGGTAAAGACTGTACAAAAAAGAGTAGAATTCTTTATACTGTGCCACCGTGCCGGGTCTATTACTTTCTACATACACCTATCACTCGAAAAATACGGTATTAGTTTTGTTATGTCCAGTAGGCACTCAACAATATATTATTTAATTTTAGGATTAAAAATTCATATAGTACGATAATAAAGGAACAGAGAGTAGGATTTTTAATTTACCTAATTGTGATAATTTCACAGTCTTCAAATATTTTAGTTTGGTTAGAGACTAAGACGTTTTGTAAAGCCTTTTTCTTCCTTTCCTGCAATCAAATAAATAAATCAAAATAAGATGCATTGAAAGTAGAAGGGTAGGTATTTACTTTAGCCTAGTATCTTATATCACTGATTTTATCAGCTCATGAAAAAAAATCTAACGAGGTAAATACTTAATTATTTTATCGGTATTACTTACCGATAGAATATTCAAGTACACACCGTATGTATATATAGAATGTATAGGTATTTATGCTCGTGCAAGATAACGTAGATAGTTAGGTAGCTAACAGCAGCGTGTATGGTTGTTTTGTGTAGGTACCTAACTAGGTCGCAAACCGACGCATGTCACGTATAATCATTGTAATTTGAGTTCTATGCTAGTTGTACGACCGACGCCGACGTTCGTGTTCCGACCGAAGCACCTCGTACCTACGCCGGCGTCGCCGTCGTCGTCGGTCGGAATCGGAAAGCGCCCTTGCCACATGAGTAAATATCCAAGTTAGATATTTTACTCATGTGCCCACCTACCACACACCTAGTTCGAAATGATAGTAGACATAGACAATATTGTAGCAAGCTCATATTCATACCCCTAGGGTATATAACAGCAGGAATTTACTGATTCTTGAGGCCTGGTGTTGCCTTGATCTTATCACGAGCGACAATAGGCTCACCACCTGTTACCTAGTTTATGTGGAACTAAACATAATTAAAGGATATCCTAGGTCAGTATCTCAAAGAAGGTATTTTACTAAAAATATGAAGATAGGTATATACCTACTTACAGGATATTCTTGTGTTGAATCTTTTGCATTTGTATTTGTTTCAGTCGTGAAATTTTAGTCATTTTGATGAAAAATAATAATAAATGTAGGTAAATACCTACGTATTTAATACACTAAAAAAATCTAAATAACTAATCTAATTTATTTGCAACACTAAATCTATCCACACAATATTTTTTTTTGATATTATTTATTTGCAATTATTGAATTACGTAAATAATTTAAAAAAAAACCGCATACGTCCGTCCGTCAGAAGGGCTTGCGCCGCTCTGCCGTTCTGCCTCCCGTCGCCCGCGCAGAGCCCCTGCGACGCTGATTCAGCCAAATTATCAATAACTATTGAAACATTATCCTAATAAATGAAATAAACCTACAGAGTTGACATTTGGTTTATTCCGGTTGATTCAATATAACTTTTATATTTATAACTATAGTAATTAAAAAGTAATATTTCGAAATAAGTGAAATCACGTTGTTTTAATATCGTTGGTATAAGTTATATAATCAATTATTGTAAATAATTCTTCTACTATTCTAAAGTTCATGAATTAAAGTATATTGTTGGCAAAAAAAAAAAGAATAAATAGCATTAGAATCTACTCAATTATCGAGATTAAAGTCGCGGATTTCGTCGAAATTTCGTCGGAACCACCTTAATACTTGCCCTATTTTACATTGTAATGCTTGTTACACAAATTCACTGCAATTCTCTCTTTCCATTTAACTGAGTCCTGTTTCTCACGCTTCGAATTGAATTCGAACCCGGTATATTTGTGGAACTTCACAGAACGCAGAAAGCGAAACCTCTTTGGAAATTTAATTCTGTGATCAGATAAGCGTTGCTCGATTAATCGCGCGTGCATGTAGCGTGCTTTTATAGAAATATCGATTACTGATACCATTTCGTTCGAGTTGTTATCGAGTTCGCAGTGGACTGCACTTTCAGCCTGTAACCATGTTTTTATTAATTCGCTTGCAAAAAGTAAGTTTATCGCGGTAATCGATTTGTGGGTTTCGTGTTCACTTTCAAATGATGTATTACTTATGATTTTATGATCATAATATTCGTAAGACCGTACGTATTCGTACTCAGATGATTAATGCTTTAATAAATGTATCTTCGTGCAAGGAAGATTACATCAGAAATCTAGTATAAGATCGTTAAATGCAAAATTAACTTTACCTATTATTATCCTATTTTTAACTGACTTAAAAAAAAAGGAGGAGGTTTCTCCATTCGACCGCATATATGTTTTTTATGAGTGTTCGCGGATAACTGCGTCGTTTTTCACCGATTTTGATGATTTTTGTTGGAAAGGAGATCCCAAGGGTGTTACCATGGTAAGGAAACCAGGATCTGATGATGACATCCCAGAGAAATCGAGAGGGACTTTCGAAAATTGTACTGGCGATTAGTACGTTTGTTATTTTTTTTTTATTGAGTATTTTAAGGCACTACTATTTAGGTAAGGTTGGGAGTCGATCTGATGATGGAGACGAAAAATAGTCGAGGGAACAATGATTGACAGCAATTACTTGGTGTTTGGACATAATTCATTTCTAATGATGAGAACTTTGCACCCATATGGGTTATAAGTGCCATTACAGGTGACCATGGACAAAGTCGAGGGAATTCAATCAAAGCAATCATGTCAGGCTTACATCATACGGTTTATTATGCCAAAATGTTTAGTTCGAATAAAAATAATACCTAAGCAAGATTTAGGTCTACACATCACTGAAAATCGTAAAATAAAATAATTTTAAACCACAAAAAAACTGACCTCAAACAGGAAGAAAACGAAAAGTTAAAAATAAATTTACTTAGCACAAAGTAATTCGTATTTCGATTTAGTTAATCAGAAATGATTAAATAAGTATTTTATAATTTTGAAGTTGGTGCTATGTTAATACCTACTTTAAGAACCTAGGTATTGTTTTACTTGGCACCAATATAAGAGAGTATAAGCAATATAAGACCCAGTTCTAGCTTCAACCTTTACTGAAACATTAGGATTTATTGTATTAAACTGTCAATCAAACATCAATTAAGTTCAGTACGAGGTGTGCCAACCGGGTAGTTATACTTCCACCTAAATTGTATAGAGCTTATTAGATTACTTCACTGTCGTGAAGGCATTTCGTTCTAAGATTTGTCAGTTGCGTCACTCATAATTTTGACAGACAAAATACTCGTGGCAAATGCATCGCCCAAATTGGCGCCAAACGTCGCGGCGTGATCTAAATAATGATGCCAGGTTGTGAAATTCTAAAGTGCAATTAGATGAATAAGCATCATTGGCAAAAGTGTATTGAACGTTAGCCTTGACCTCAAACGTATCGTAATCACTTGCATTCATAGTTACAACATACCTATAGAATACCATCAAATAAACTGCAGCTACAATGAAAACAAAACATACCATAACATGTTGCATGCTTGTTAAAACTGAACGTCGGTAATGGTTTGTGTCTGTACAAACCATTACAGACATTCAGTAATTAAACTGATGAGAATAAAAAGCCAACACGCCTGTATGGAAACCCCATTCATGACGCGTCGATTATGAAATCAATGAAGCGGACACTTTTGTGACAGACGAGCCTAGGAGGGAGCGAGGGACAAAGGGTTGAAGTATACAACGAAACCCTTCCTGAACATTGTCACTGGTCATTGAATGTTCCGCTAATTATTACATCACAAGGGAATTGCGGACATGTTTACATCCAATTTATTACGTAAAACAAGGTCGCTGCATAAATAATAATCTAATGACAAACAGGGTTAGAACTGAGACTTTCTTCGACTTCCTTTTAAACATTTATCGGCATTATTGCTCTGTTTTCTTATCATCGTTCTTAAGTCTGATCAAAAATCTACAAGTAGGTACATCTTATTTAAACATCTTTAATACGGTTACACATTATTAAATTACACTAATTCCAACCGACAAGATTACATAGAAAACAAGACGTCTAAACTTAGGTCTGAAACTTTACGTATATTAGGTACGTGTAGTGGAAAATTTATGTAATATGGATTATTATGGATATTACAAGTTTTACACTTACCTATTTTTAGAGCCGCCCAATCGTGTTATGTGACTTTTTACAAACACATTCCTGGAGATGTCGGTCGCACGACACTTATTTGATTCAGATGCCTAAAATACCATACCTAAATTTTATTACTTATGCACGTATTTTCTAAATATGAATGAATTAATATTAAATCGTTTTCGCGGATTTTAGCTACCTAAGGCATGCCTCCTTTTTTTTTTTTTTTTTTTTTTTTATTTTTTTTTTTTTTTTTATACGTGGGAAATGCATTACGCATACGCACCCGCCCGGGCAAGGCGGGGGTTATGTCGGACTCTCCGACCGCACTCAAGGCGCGGCCAGCATACCGACTAAAACCCACGGTGTTCCTCCAGACGGCCAGAGTGTCGGGGTCACGGGAGTCGCTTGCGCATTCATCCGCGACCCCGACGGGCCATGGCCCGCTCACCGCGAGCGGGCCCCGTCCGATTTAGGGGCCTAGCCCCCCCTCCTTCGAGAGGCGCGTGCGGAACACGCGCACTGCCGTCTCGGGCCCGTGCTGTTCGGGCGGCGACTGCCCGATCGCCGCCCGCAGGCCAACTCGGCCGCAGAGGATAGGGAGAACGGCGCATCGCAATACCGACACTCCTCTTCCCCTGCGGCCCCACCGCGTTCGCAATCTGGCGGTTGCGGCCCCGCCGAGGCCGCGGAAGGTAGGGAGAGCGGCGCACCGTTATACCGGCACTCCTCTCCCGCCGCGGCCCCGCCACTCCTCAGCCGCAGTGTCGCCGAAGCAACACTGCAGCCCACCAGAGCCGCTCCATCGTGGGCTTAACGGCAAAGCCCAGAGGAGCGGCGCCTCCTTGGGGTTCCTCTTGGTTCACCGTGGTCCTTGGTAACCACGGCTACTAAGCCCCCCCGCCGCGACAAGGCGAGAACCCCGTTGGGGGGGAAGGCATGCCTCCTGGAATGCCGCAACGTACTAATCTCATACCAATTTTGCCGATGTTTCAATTTCGGTCAAGTAATATCGCAATTGTAGTATTTTAATTATAATAATGAAGAATGTTGGAGACTTGATTTTTCCGCTCCGTACTGTGATATTATATTGATAAGTGAAATTTATCCCTTAGCTGATAAGATGACTTTTTTAAACTGCTGATAACATTCCAGAATTAGATCTCTAATATTACCTATGAAATGACCTCAACTGTACAACTAGTACACACGGAGATTTTTACTTATGAAGAAAGCAGCTGCATATTATTATTGTTTACAAAAATACTAAAGTAGACTTTTTTTATTCACAGATGCAAAATGTGAACAACATCGTGATGTTTCCTGTGGATAGTCTTTTAAAAGGTGACCTCCGAGGAGTAAAGGGTGACCTGAAGAGGCCGTTCGATAAAGCGTCCAAAGACTATGAATCAAAGTACCTGAAAATTGAAAAAGAAAAGAAGTCGCAAGCGAAGGAAGCCGGTTTGATTAGAAGCGAAGTAACACCGGCCGAAATAGCCGACGAAATGGAAAAAGAGAGAAGATTATTCCAGTTGCAAATGTGTGAGGTAAGCGAACAGAAAAATTAAAAAAATGTGTTGAAAAACTCATAAAAACACTATCGATGTTAATTTAAATAGCATTGCAAACAAATTGAAGTATTTACACTTCACAGACTCCAAATGTAAATAAAGTTTACCATTTGTTTACATAACTGCCCGCCCTTTATTTGTTTTATGTGGCAGTTTTATTGGTTTATAGCGCTTTAGTGATATGTCTTATAAATCGTGTATCGGTTTTAATTGATTATAATTATGATCTGCCGCTATTTCTAACCGATTTGCTAAAGCAGGAGGTTCGTTTTTTGTGGATACGTAAAATCTTCGCTGATTGTAAACTTAATTTTAATAAACTTTATTTATCAAGTAGGTAGGCAAGGAGAGTTTCATTATAATTTCAAAAATGTACACTTTTAAGGGTAAGGGAAGGAATCCTGTTTATTGAACTTTATCTCCTTCGCAATAAGTTTAAAAAAAATAACCAATTAAGATATAATCTATACTATTATATAAAGACAAAGAATTTGTTTGTTTGTTTAATCGCGCTAATCTACTCGACTACCAGTCGGATCTTTACAATTCTTTGCGTTTGATTGCTTTTTGCGTTTGATAGCCCAGTTCTTGTGGGAGGTTATAGGCTATTTAATATTTTTTTTTATTTTTTTATTTCTATGATGCTGCTGTAATGTCACTGCGACCATGAATGGTCTATTGTGATCGCCGCTTTATCAAGCTAGAGTTCACCACTAAACCCTGCAGCTATGATATACCGCAGGATTTGCTTAGGGGTGAGCTCCTTAATTTCTTCTGGGCCCAGAGTGTGTTTCCCTAGAAGAAACTGACGCCTGTGTATGAGCGGGCCACATTCCCCCAGAAGATGGAGGGGCGTTTCATCTGCCTCTTTACATCGCCTGCAGGTGCGTGTTTCGCTTAGCCTTAGATTATACATGTGCTTGTTTAAGCAACAATGACCTGTCAAGGCTCTTGACACAATGCGTAGATTGTTCCTACTCAGCGCAAGGATAAGGTTATTGTACCTTCTGTTAAAGCCTTTGATCAGGGCTTTAGAGTGGTTCATTCCTGGCGATTCCGACCAGAGTTTGATGCCTGTTTCGATGCATGAGTTTGTAAGGGCATTTTGAGCTAGGCTTTTTGGTATTCCACAGAAGGGCTCTGGGCCCTGCTGAGTTCCATTAGCTCCCGCTCTCGCAAGTTCATCGGCGCACTCATTACCGATGACACCTGCATGACCTGGTACCCATCTGAGAACTACTCTATTCATATTACCTAGAGAGTTTAAACGATCCATGCACTCTTCAACTAGTTTCGATGTTACTACGTTCGAATCCAGTGCTAGTAGAGCGGCTTGGCTATCAGAATTTATATATATAGTCTGATTGGTGTAGCGCTTTTGCAGATTAGCTTACGCGCATTCCACAATGGCGTATACTTCTGCTTGGAAGATGGAGGCGTTTTGTCCCAAAAACACGCTTTTTTTGAGCTTTGGTCGCTCCCCATATATTCCACAGCCTACTTTTTGTCCTATTTTGGAGCCATCGGTATACTATACTAGGCAACCAGACTCAAAAGATATCTGATCTTCGAGCCAGTTTTCCCTAGACGGCAATTCTATTGTGTATTGTTTTCCAAATACAAACCGGGGTGGGGTGGCATCCGTAGGCATGCAAAGTATTGGTATTTCCAGTATTGAGTTCTGTATAGTCCTCAACTTCTGGGAGATCCAATTGCTTCTGCCTTGGATATGAGCTCTGTACATGCTAGCTTTCGCCTCTTTTTGTATGAATACATGAAGAGGCGGTAATCCAAGCAAAGCATTTAGCGCCATTCCGGGGCTAGTCGACATAGCTCCCAAGGCCATGAGGCAGACAGTTCTCTGTAAGCTGTCTAATTTCTTTATGGTGGTCGTTTGACGCGTCTTGTTATACCACACAACTGATGCGTACGTAATGATCGGCCTCACAATGGCAGTGTACAGCCAAATAGTTGTTCTAGGGGTTATGCCCCAATTGTTGCCCATCATACGGCCGCTAATTCCCATCGTCATCTTGGCTTTCTTTAGTACATTGTCCAAGTGTGAATTCCAAGTCAACTTTTGGTCGATTGTGACGCCCAAGTATTTGACTTCTGTGGAAAACGCAATCGTTTTACCATTAAGCTTTGGCATTGTTAGTTTATCCAATCGCTTCTTTTGTGTAAAAGGTACGATTACTGTTTTGTCAGCATTAACGGAGAGGTCACTTTTGACACACCACCTGCTAACAGTGTTCAGTCCCTTTTGCATAATACATGAGATGGTTGATTGACAAAATCCTCTGACTATAATTACCAAGTCATCTGCATAGGCTTGCGCATCAATCTGAAGTTTTGCCAAATCAACTAGGAGTTCGTCCACAGCAAGGGTCCAGAGTAGTGGCGATAGAACTCCACCTTGTGGGCAACCCCTTGCTGTAGATACTACAATTGCGATTTCATGAAGGGCTATTTTTGCATTTCTATGTGCAAGCATTGAATTTACCCATTTCACCGTTGTAGGGTCGACATCTTTACTTATCAGCCCATTTACCAACAGTGTGGTTGGTGAGTTATCAAAAGCTCCTTCAATGTCGAGGAATGCGCATAGTGCTATTTCCTTGTCCTCTGTAGCCTTTTCCACCCTGTCGATGAGGCTAGTGATGGCAGTCTCTGTCGACTTTCCCTTGCGATAGGCGTGTTGGGTGTGGTGGATTGGGTATCTATCCAAAGCTACATCTCTAATATTCCTGTCTATAACCTTCTCCATTGTCTTTAGTAAAAATGATGAGAGGCTTATTGGTCTGAAAGACTTTGCCTGGCTATAATCTTTCTTTCCAGTTTTAGGTATAAATATGACTTTGACCAAAGTCCATTGTTCTGGTACGTATCCCCAGGCGAGGCTCGTCCTGTAGATTTTGATCAGATATGGGGTAAGGATGTCAATCCCTTGTTGTAGGAACATAGGTTTTATTCCATCCTCACCACACGCTTTATTTGGTTTAAAGGAGTCAACGGCCCACTGGACTTGCCTGGGTCTTACGACTTTTGCAGCCATGCGCCAGTCCTCATTGCGAGGTTTACTGTGAGGCGCTGGCTGCTGACATGTCGAGTCCCTTTCACTAGACCCAGGAAAGTGGGTCGTGGCCAGCAACTCTAAGGTCTCCTTCACGTTATTCGTAAAGGAGCCATCGTCCTTCTTAAGGAGTCCAATCTGATTAGGTTTCGTTTTTGAGAGCAGTTTATGAAGTCTTGCTGCTTGTGGGAGACTGTTGATCTCTTCACAGAGCTTCCTCCAAGATTCTCTCTTCGCTTTCCTAATCTCTTTATTGTATTCCGTCAAGGCTTTACTGTAGATCTCCCACATATGAGTCTGTTTAGCCTTGTTAAATAATTTCCTGGTTTTATCTCGAAGCTTCGTCAGCTTTGAGTTCCACCAAGGTACCTTCCTTACTGAGGTCTTTGTCTTGTGCGGACAACTCTCTTCATAGGCTTTAAGTATGCCTTCTGTCAAGATTGTCACAGCAATCTCTAGACTCTCAGTTGATCTGATGGCTTTGGGAAAGGATTCAAGATGAAATCTGAGTTGACTCCTGAAGTCAACCCAGTCTGTTAATTTTGGATCCCTGTATGTTGTGATTTGGGTGTCTAGAGCAGCCCTAATCTCAAACTTTAAATGCCTATGATCTGACATTGAGTTTTCACCACTGACTTGCCAGTTTTTAATGTGTCTGGCTAAGTTAGTTGTAGCGATCGTGATATCTAATACTTCCTGCCTAGTACGGGTAACAAAGGTTGGTTTACAACCTACGTTTAGCGTTATTAGATGGTTAGAGATAAGGAAATCAAAAAGTAACTCACCCCTTGTGTTGATGTCTGTGCTGCCACAAGATGTGTGGTGGGCGTTGGCATCACATCCGATTAGTAGCTCGGCGTTGTGTTTGGTGGCATAATCTACCACTTTCGCCAAATCTTCTGTCGGGTTGTCTCTCTCTCCAGATAGATAGGCAGAGCACATTATCACCCTAGCCCCATTCCATCCTTTGAGGTTGACAAAAGCAGCTACCAAGTCGTCATTGCAAACTTCTGTAATCGGTAAAAAGTCAACAAGGTTGTTGAATAAAATACAAGCTCTAGGTCTATTGCTATTGTTATGACTAAGAATCTTACCAGCAGCACTAAGTCCTAAAACCTGAGTATTTGCTACCCAAGGTTCCTGGATCAAGGCGAGGCTAGCTTTGCCCTCAACAAGACAACACTCCATTACCGCAGTTGCTGCCACAGCATGGTGGAGGTTGGCTTGCAGGACCCTCACCGCTCCCACCTGGGTAGCCGCTAGCAGTTTCCCGCCGGCTTGGTGCGTACAGGCTTAGGACGCGACCGTCCTCGGCTCGTACGCCAAGCGTTGTTTGGTTCGCCTTGGGAAACTGCTACCCTAGGCTTATGTGCGCCTCTACCCCGATGCACTGTCCTTTGAGACCCTCTAGCCACAGCAGACTGCGGCGTGGTCGCGACTCTCTCCTGCCTCACAAGGACTGGGCACCTGTTTGATGTGCTCGGCTGTGGTTCCACAGGCCTTTCTTTGCTCCGAGGCGCTGGTTTGGGCGTCTCCTTGGCCGCGGCTGACCGCGCTTCAGGATTCGCCCTGTCTTGCCTCTCAGAGCCCCTCGATGTAGAAGGCTGTGGTCCCACAGGAGCAGCTGTTGAAGGGCCAACCATTGGGTCGTTCCTGATCTTAAAAACAAGTTTTTTAAAACCAAGAGCCACCTCAAAGTTGGTCCTGGTCCTCGCAAGTGACAATAATGAACCCTGGTCTGTGTGTAAAGCCCGTAAATTTAGGCCCCTTTCCCTTGTCAGCGATGTTTAACATCGCCAGGGTCAGGGAGCGATGCACCAGCTTCATTTGGTCTTCGCTCATGGGTTTCAGATTTCTGATACCCACGCGCGTTTGCTCAACGACCAATTTGAAGCTGCGCTTGGTTACGGGCTCCTCCGCACGGAGAGCTTTTTTCGGCTGCTCTTTTGGAGATTCTTCCTCCGACCTAGGCCATTTTTTGGCCTTCGGGTCTGGTTGGTGATTGGAATTTCCTTCCAAGGCTTTATAGCCAATGTACGGGCGTCGTCGACCTGCACATTGGCTGCTAATAGCCTTCGGAATCTTTTCCGTGCTGCACCACTTAGCTTGGTATGACGTTTCGGGTTCTCTTCCGTCTTTGGAGCAGAGTCACAGGAGCCTCCTGCCTTAGCCGGACTAGTCCCTTCCAACATCATATTGGTACTTTGAGGAGAGGCTAATAGAACCTTCTCCATAAGTACTATAGTCTCCCCTAATAGAGGAGAGAACTGTTCTCTAACCGGAGAAGACGGTTTTAATTGTTTTTTGGAGGTTTCATCCATATGAGTCCCACGAGTAGCTAGGGAACTAAAAATGCCCAACAGTAGAGCCCCGCATGCCGAAGGGAGGACTAAAATACTACCCGATTCGACCTGGTGTCGAGTAGCCACCGTTGGCGACTGAGCACACCCTCAGCCATGCATCTCTCGGCACGGTACGGATCACACCTTAGATTGGTTATATATAAATACATATATAAATGAGTGATATGAATAGACATACATGCATGTAATATAAAAAAGCGCTCGGTGGTTTCAGTTATGTCTATTTCAGAGTGAACTAGACCAACAACAGGGCTGGCAACCTCGAGAAGGTTAGTCCACCGAACTTGCCTTGGGGATCTTAGCGACCTGCGCTACTCCCGAGACCAGCGCCCCCCTACCGTCTCAGAAGGAGATGGTAGGGTAGGCCTGCACCTATGCTACCATGCTACTCGTATAGGAAACCGTGAAAGCGTAGGCCCAGACCCGCCCCTTCATAGTTCTAGGCTATATAACATCACACTATTGGCGACGAGAGCAGAGCTGTAGCTGTCGCGGAAAGCTAGTATAAAATATATGATACAAAAACTACTGTCCATCTATACTCTATACTATTTTAGCTCTATAGATATTGTATATATTAACAGGCAGTCGTCCTATTCAACACTCATATTTATACCAAATGTAGGGCTAACAGAATTTAATTTCATACAATGCTACGCTGGTGCTGGTGCCATAATATATCATGTTTTTCAGTAAATGCTTTGGCGTTATCTTTTACTTGTTGTGACCTCGCGGCCTCGGCGAAAATACAGTCGTGTTTTATGCTGTCAAAGCCTTCGTATAATTTACGACAGCTTTAGCTCTAGCTACCAGGCCTTTCAAGATAAAATTTTGTTTTTGATAGGAATTGGTAGCTAGTTTTTGAAAGTTCTGGATAAAATTTGGCATGATATTATGATTTCTAGCTTTTTGATATGTTTTTATAATTGTCTTTTTACATTATTTAATTTTTTTTGAAGGTACTAAGTGTTTTTGGTTTAAGTTTAACGTAATGATTGAAGTCGGTTTTGCTTTTTAACACTTTTGCTGCTACTTGTGTTAGTAAAAAGATCGGCCGAGCGTATTCGAACACTCAGTCATATGCGTTTACTATTTATTAGAAGAAATAAAACGTGGCTTTTATGATACCGCTCTCTTTCTCGTACTTCTGTTTTATTGCTGTAATATACGATCACTATCTTAGCGAATAATTTCATCTTGGAAGTAATAGAGGATGCCGATTTATCACAGACTTTATGGTAATTGACATGAACTTATAAAGTTTGTAAATTTATTTGTTAGTTCTTAATTCTTGACATGTATTATTATGTATGTATTATACAGTACTTCAATATGAATAATTCAAAGATAAAATACATGTTTTTCATATTTTTCGTTTACAAGATTTGATTCATTTTTAAGGCACCGAAAGTTCCAATATCGCTAATATTTAATTGGACTAGATTTGACTGGTAAGATTCTAAAACTGTCTAAGTTAAAGAATAGTTTTTATTATAACAACTTTTTAAAACCTCAGCTAAAATTTAGACCTTCCTAAGAAAGTCCTTACTACAAAATTCTTTCTGTGAAAGATGGTAATAGTGCTTGTGAAATAATTGTCACAAATTGAAAATAAATGACCTAAAATACTAAGCCAAGTTGCGGCAACTTTAGTTATAATACGTCTCAACCATATAGTGTTTCTGACACCAAGTGGCATTTGGCTGGTGGCCGAGTAAAGCCAAAAGGTGGATAATTAATAATTGCTAGTGAACAATTTGTGGCTTCGGTTCACACGCCCCCTGAACACGGACCTGTTGGTCGCCCACCAGTTTAATAAGTAATTTTACACGTTTATACCAACTCGCATACTAAGGCTTCCCGTTATTCTTTGAAAACGATAGCTTTAGGATAACAGTCATGAAACAAATATAGCCGTACTTTATTCGATAAAATTAGAAAATTTCGGTATTCTACCTTGTAATTTTTCTTGAATTCGGTTTGTAAGAATTCGATTTATTGAGGTAACTAAAACTTTTTTAAAGAGTCGCAATTTATAATAGAAAATTCTATGAATTTGTGTATTCACGTAGTCAAATTGAGCTAGCTTTCAAGCGCTTACAAGGAGAAGAATAAGCAAAAGTAAATATATATAATTCCAAGAAAAGACTTTTGTATAACTCGTAAGTAGGTAAGTATTGCGTTTCTACGTACCCAAAGTCGTACTAATAGCCTATTGATTAGTTTCAACAATGTTTCACACACAGGAACTTGCATTCATTGTACAAATGGACGACTACAACTTGTCAGATTATTATAGGCACCATTTATATGACGAAATAGCATCAAGAACAAGATCGTGTGCTAACATAATGAGTATGTCAGTTACACTTGCCGCTACTATTATGACGTCATATATTTTCCGTTTAATGTGCTTCTTCTTTGATGTCTGTTTGATTAATTAATGTAAATTAATTAACTTCATTGATTGATGAACTACACCGATATAAGAGTTAGGGGATTCTCATAGGCAATTTCTTGTCAAATCAATCTCTAAATCACTAAGAAATATTTGTTTGAAATTGCCAAGCATAGTGCTCAATGTACGAGAAGAGCCGTCACCGTACAGTGGAAATATGACGAAAATAATTAAGTACATATTAAGTGCTAATACCAAAACCACCCAAGTAAATAATGTGACAAGGAACTTTATCAAGCAGAATTAAGTAATAAAACTTTACTCAAAATTTCTACCATTATTTAACTTTACCATCTAAAATGAAGGAATTCTAAAAGTTTCGAGAGTTTTTAGAATTACCTACTTCATTTTATATTCAGAATTTTATTATGAGTTTTAAAAATAAAATCACCAAACTTAAGGTATTGTCTTGTTTGAAATAGATTATAATACCCCTCTTGTAAAGTTCCTGAACAAGTTTTGAGATAAGCTTTTAAACAGATGGCTTTTGTTTGTAGGAGCTAGGAGGAACGACCCAAAGAAAAACTGATAAAACCATTTATTATTTGATGTAAACACTAGCCTTTGATGTTTTAGTACTAACCTAGTAACGAATTGTTCAATGCGATCCAGCACATGATTATGTTACACTCTATAAATTGGCCAAACGTCACGATATCCAAGTATAACGTCAGTAATGTGGCATTATACATTAGAAAAATGTATCGTCTTCATGGTGGTGAACTACAAGAGTTTGTTCATGTCTATATGTATGATATGGCCCAGATAGTCATGTTATTCACTCATAGAGAAGCTCTAGAAACACAGCTTGCTTTCTATCGCTGCTAACATGTAAAAATACAGTGTACTTGGAACCGAGTCCACAGTATCTGATGCTGCCACAGTGCTAGCCTTAATAGGTAGCCTTGAAAACGACCACTTACGAAAAGAACACAACGCTATTCGCATAGGGTTGCCATTACTGCGGTCTTCTTGAAACCATATGCTTTAAGTTTACAAGAACTCTCACTGGGCTTTCTTAAATACAAATAAATTCAGTAATATGTCATGAAAGTAAATAAGCTTAACAAATCGGTCTACCTTACAGTGAACATGTAATTAACAATACTTGTGTAACAATTTATTTGCCCGCAACAGCCGTTTACCTACAGCAGCATTTATTTATATGCTATCCTATAACTGTCTCTCACAATAGCAGTTATTGTACGATATACATTATACAGTATTACAGACAAGTACCCTTCCGCGCATAATTGACTACTCAAAGGGTGGTAATATATCCTTCTGCCAGTGACATTACGGGTTATTCATATAATATAGTGTTAATTTTGTTGTTTCGGTAATTATATTGTAAACTAATGTTAGAGCCTAATTTAATTAATTGTAGTATCTCATAATGACGTGTACCAGATTTGGTTCCAACATTTTTAAAATTTTATTGATGTCGAGGGAAGTTTGGAGTTGCGACTACCGAGCTTGTTAGTAAGGCGTATAACCTAGATGTATGTAGGAATATTACACTAAACTTATTAGGCAAATTTATTTAGATTTAGAAAACCAACCTTCCTTTTTTATTCAGTCTGTTGATTTTCTATCGTGCAATTTATTATATCATATAAACAAAAGCACCATAATCATACTATACATAGATATTTTACAGTTGTACAACGTATCCGTCCTTTTAATTATCTTGCATATTAGTCTTCGTACGTTATCTGTTGGGAATACCTATTAGGCTTTTACCTTCACGTATAGTTATGGAGCTTCAAATAATGTTTAGTTTAAAGAGAGCACTAAGTTCACGACTTATAGCGACTTGACTGAGACCCTGACTTTACACAAAATAATTAGGGGCGGCTATCTTTTAGCATCAGGTGAGTAGTCGGCTCATCTGCCATAGTAAGCAAATATACATAGCATATTGAACAGCCTATTAATTGAAATTGTCGACGTTAATACTAAGGTGTTGCGTAAAGCGCAGTTTTATGTTCAAATGGAAATTGCAACGCAACCACTGCTCAGAAGTAGGTACCTACTAGCTGAACATTGCACTTTCTAGCGTGGAAGCCACAAATGCATATGTTATTATTGTTCAAGAATCTAGTCATATTGTCACAATAAGTATGTTATGTATAGTGTTATTACGTCAGTAGTACTTGTCGTGCATGGGAACATGGTTTTGTTTTTAATCTGTTTTCTAGAGTTTTAGATAACATTCTTATAATAACACATGCTAGATGTGCTACATTAGACACAATTCTTTATTTTCTATGTCACCTAGGTAACCGAAACTGTTATAAAACATTTATAACATCTTTAAATTCATCACATGCATAGTTTAGTAGGTATGTACAAAAATTAATTAAATTAATTAAAAGTGAATAATTTGCATTTGTGAAATGTTTAAAATTTTTAATAATTTTATTATTATAATAAGTAGTCTGTTTTTTGTGATATCACCGCTAGTCTCTCCTTACTTTATTTCGCGCGGTTTCTCCCTTGATTATCTTCTTAGCTACTCCCGTTGCTCGTAGCGTGATGTTACATAGCCTCCTCAAGAACTGGGCTATCAAACGTAAAAATAATTATTTTAATCAGACCAGTGTATATTCGTATCGATATGCTGTAGAGTTTATTATTTAAAGATTTTTAAACATTAGTACGAATTGAAGAGTAAGTATTTTCAACTGGTATAAAAATACAAGTAAAGTGTATGTAAGTGAGTAAAATATCTCATTATATATTATAGGTACTCATGAGTTATTCAATATTATATAATATTATAATATTCATAATTTTAGTAAAATGAAAATCTTGAAAATTTTACGCTATCTGTCTGTCATAGACTCTGTTCGCAATTTTATAGAGCTAGTTTATTGGTATAGTTAATTTTACTAACCCCCAGTTTCTGAAAGGCTGATCAACGAAAAATAACTAATCAACTGTTAAATCTCATGCAAAGTACCTAAAAGCATGCAAAAAGCATGGATAGTTAGCTCAATTAGATCTAATTAGTTATTAACTAGATCAAATTTAACTAATTATGCTTTTAGCAACCCAACTGGTACTTCACATGAGATTTAACAGGTGATTAGTTAATTTTTCGTTGATCAGCCTTTCAGAAACTAGGGGTAAATCTCTTATTACAAATGAAGCTCTTGTTCTGGCCAGTAGTTGGCGTAATAGGTGGATACGTCTGTTTGTAGTACGGAATACAATGCCAAATGTCCCTCTTGTTGAATTATCTTTAGCTGTAGCGGTAAAACTTGCCAAATGGCAAGAGAGTTCACGGGCAGATTGCTAAACCAAGATTGATGGCTATAATGGCGGACTATGTGTTTGGTGAGCCAAAACAATATGTTAGTAAACAAATAAAGTGATGTTAGAATAATATTTAAATAAGACAATTTTGCCTATCAGTGTAGATGTACCTACCAAATAGAGAGAGATATATCCAAGGTTAGCCTTAATAGAATTTAGAAGTACATAGGTATCTAAAACGACGATAGAATCGATTTAAACGAAAATACTATCCTATTTCTAAAAATAGCACACTGCTTACTCTCACGCGTCCGATACCTATTTATGTATTTTGCCAACTATAGTTAATATCTGAAAACATCAATAAATCCGGAATACATCTATGCACGAATGCTAATATTATAAATTTATAACACAAGGTATCATTGATCTTATCAGGCTTACAGCGAATGTTATAGATAAAGGAAATCGATTACTTATCTACTTTCGAATATTTATTTTATTAAAGAGAGTCTTTTTATTAATGATAAGGATACAAGACACTGTATTATGCTGGATCTTTATCAATGAGAACCTTCTATGGTAGACAGACAACACATGAGACAACACATAATATTAAATAGTTTGGGTAAGAAATCAACCAAGTACCAATATGATTCCACTTAGAATCTGCTAAACCGATTTAGAATTTCTTTTTGCGTTCATGAGCTCAGTTCTTAAATAAGGTTATTAACTTATTAGGCTATGT
The DNA here is from genome assembly GCA_963082885.1 of Parascotia fuliginaria. Classification (NCBI taxonomy): domain Eukaryota; kingdom Metazoa; phylum Arthropoda; class Insecta; order Lepidoptera; family Erebidae; genus Parascotia; species Parascotia fuliginaria. Next base: position 16,329,158 of record OY720172.1, read on the forward strand.
AACATCACGCCATGAGCGCTGGGAACGAAGCAGTAACTAAAGATGTAACTTAGTGCGGATGAAACCGCGCCATACAATATATATAAGTACATATTGTAATACATTATAATTTATAAGTACATTATAATAAATACGCAGAAATTAGTATATCTTCGAGTAGTTAAATCGGGTATTTTGTAACTCATCATAACATAAATTAATAAGACAATTGCAAATACAACACGGTTACATAATGTTAATGAGTCATTTGTCTTGGATCTAATTACCTGTTGACGGCAGGTCTATTGTTACAGCCAAGATAGCATGACTACAACGTTCAGTCGGTGCTATAGGCTTAGTTTTTGTATCACATTGGTTTTTCTTCCATACTTGGCAACACAACATTACTAACTAACGTTAAAAAATATGTAAGTAGGTAAGAAATTGGTGTGAACTCTCTCGACAATGAAAGCAAACGCAAAACTTTAAATAGGTACGAAAGTAATCTGTCCTCCGAACGTTTACGGCTTCTCCACTAAACGAATTTTAATGCAGTTTAGTAGGAACGGAAATAATTTATTTAAACCTGCAGCCGGCGCGCAGTTGGAAATAGATAGGTACTTTTCGTGAAAATGACTATCAAACCTTATTGTATGTTTATATTGACAATAGTTGTATCTCATGTACATAATAAACTGATAATACACGCATGATAGGCAAGTGCGCAAACAAATAATAATAATTGTTATACAAGTAACTGTATTGTGGTTTATGTACAATACAACATACTAATACATATTATTATAAACCACAAACAAGTGTTTTTCTTTAGGGAAATCTCTATCGAGTAGTAGTTTATGTAGAGAAATTATGTATTGTGAAGCTAATCAATGGGTATTAATAGAACATTGTTGGGTTAGGTATAAATCGTATAAATAGTTTCGTTGTCCTATGCGAGGCGATCAGATCCTATTCATGCTAATCACAAATTATAGCAAAAACTCTTGAGGCAGGGCATAAAAGCTATATAAGTGCCGTATAATCGTGAATGTATCGACTTTATCTGCCGGAATTTCACGATGGAATTTTCATTTATCAAATTCTTAGCACGTATTGTGTGTATCTAATTTTCCTGTGGAGTCAAATCATGAGTTTGCTTCTAGATTCGTACTTTTATTGATTTTATGTATTATACAAACGTTTTCAGCATACAACCTCACAGTAAGGTTAGACAAGGTCGTCGTTTCTCCAGTTCTCGTTTATTTTGTTTATTCGCCAAGAATGTTTAATTAATTTGTTTGGTTATATACGGCTTGCTATTCTGTCGTACAAACATCCTTTATAAACTAACCCAATGCATCATTTTCATAGGATGTTTGCTCATCGACTTTTTTAAGCAGGACAGTAATTTAGTAAGATGCACAAATTTATTCACACGGCGCGGCGGTAGATGTTGCACTTTTCTAAGTGAATAATCATTATCTCTTTAATAAGATGTAATAAATATAGTTTGTTTGAACGTGCTAATCTCAGAAACTACCAGTCGGATTTGAACAATTCTTTTTGCGTTTGATAGCTCAGTTCTTCAGTTCAGTTCGAAGGTTATGTCACATCACTCTGCAAGCGACGGGAGCAGAGCAGTAACCAAAGATGCAACTTAACGCGGGTGAAACCGCGCTGCGAAAAGCTAGTTTATTTATAAAATCAGAGCCAATAACCTGTCTCATTGTTAAGACAAGTGTTACAAAAAAAACCCCAAAGCCCTATGTTGCTGAGTTGGTGCGGTACCGAGAAGGCGCGCGTCAGGTCGACGACCGGCCTTGCACCGCGCACCGTGCAGGGCGCACCGACGGTGCCGACGACGCTCTGACCCTCGCTTTGTTATACGTCTCACTCACTGCAAATACCACCTCGACCACAAAGTACCCACAACCCACTCATTTGTTAGTGTTTAAACCATAAGATATACAACATGTACAACTCTGCTATGCAACCGCTTCGGCCACTTCCTGGCAAGTAAGCACAGATTAAAAAGTTTTTTAATCTAAGAATGTAGTAAACCAGTTACTGCAACAAATGAAAATATAAAAGTTAAGCTGGCGCGGCGACAAGAAAGTTGTGCAAGGTCGCGCTGAGCTTTATTATTATTAGTTTATTACACAACTGTGCAAGACAAATCTGGATACACTATACCGCAAATGCGCGTGCGCGTGCGTCATCAAGTATAATTTTAACTCACGGAAGGGCACGTAGTAAAATCGGTGTATTTCCACAGTCCCGGGAGCTCTCGTGTCTGTCTCGCGTTCCATTAGACACGGTCTCTGTTGTAGTAATAAGCATGCTTGTGCCCACGCGATGTTTTCGGCGTCGCTCTGTCTGCTCATCAAACTGGCTCCATTCCATGCTTGCATGTTGTTTTGACTGGCGGTGTCGACGGATTAATATTGAACTGAATGTTGTCATTGCAGTACCTGATAAAGTTCAACGAGATAAAAACGAAGAAAGGAATCGAATTGCTACAACACTTAGTGGAGTACTATCACGCACAGACGAATTACTTTCAAGACGGGCTGAAGACGATTGAACACTTTGGTGTTTATGTGGCGGACCTAAGCGTACAACTACAGAAAATTAGACAGCAGCAAGACGACGAACGACGAAGGTTGTTAGAGTTAAGAAATATGCTGCGAGCTGCTGCACCACAGGATAGGGAGGTAGTAATGCATTTTTATATAGACTCATTACATCTTTTGAAACTTAACAAGATTAATACTAACAATTTGTTCTTACGCATTTTTTCTAGATGGTGTCTCAAGTTGGCGGCTATTCCCTGCATCAGATGCAAGGTGACAAGCAGCACGGAGTCAGTCGGAGTGGTTATTTGTTAAAGAAGTCTGAGGGGAAAGTTCGTAGGGTATGGCAGAAACGGCGTTGCCGAGTTACTGCCGAAGGGTTCCTAGACATTTTCCATGCGGACGAGAATAAAACTCCTGCAAGAGTCAACCTCCTTACATGCCAAATTAAAGTAGCTGCAGAAGACAAAAGGGCATTTGATCTAGTCTCATGTGAGTATTTAAACAATTATGAAATATTAGAATTTCCTCTGTTTACATTATAATAATTGAGTGGTATTTAGGACGCAACAACAGTTATTGAATTTGGGGGTAGTTAGAAAAGATTGTTTTCCCTTTTATTTATAATAATTTATCATAGTAGTTTGCGATGTTCTATGTATAGAGTTTGCTAGGTTTTCTATTTAGCTTTAGTGATTGCCGAGTCTAATATTTTATTCCTTCTGAAAAAAAATATATTTATATTCTTCTGATTCTTTTACAGATAACCGAACATACCACTTCCAAGCCGAAGATGAGAATGAACAACGCGCATGGACGTCAGTACTCGTTAACTGTAAGGAAGGTGCTCTGATGAGGGCGTTTCATCAACAGGCTGGCGATAACACTAATAATGATACAGGACATTCGTTACTGGACTTGCAACGGTCGATTATAAGGGCAGTGCGAGCAATGCCTGGTAACCAAGTATGTGCTGACTGCGGCTCAAATAATGGTAAGGTTCATATTTTAATGAAAATCAAAATTAATAATTCTCATTCATATTTTCAGTAGGCCTAATGGTTTTGGTATGTTAGTACAAAATTAAGTATTAGTAGAGTACGAATATTGTTGTTTCAGAATTCATTGATAATATTTTATTGCAAATGCCTTGCACTAGGCTATTACCGTATGAAATAAAGGTGAAAAATTTCATGGTATCCCAGAGGCGCGGGTTCGAATCCCGCTTCGAGGGTTTTTTCCCACCTTTATTTCATTTTTGTTTCAAAGTTCTTTCCAAGTCTATTTTGAACATTACTGATATATGGTGAAAGAAAACATCGTTGGAAAGTCTGGCCTGTAACAAATAAAAGTGATGTAAACAGGCAACGAAAGGCAAATTAAGACAGGCAGTCTGATAAGACACAAACTATCGTTAATTATTAAGGAAATAAACCTCCTAAATATATTTGTTCATCCATCAGTCAGTAGACGATTTTCGGCTTAAATAATAATTACGTATTTGAAAGGAAAAATTCGGTGCGGCTGCGAAAATCAGCCTAATTTTACTAATTACGTGTTCTATAAACTCTGAATGAGTTCGCTGATTGAAAGTTTCACGTTTGACGATTCATTACGGCGGCGTTTCCAATGCTCGAGTCGATTGGCTGACTGATCAAACGGATCAAATACATATCGGTATTCCCAACGCGCGACTCGTAGTGAACTTGACAAGCTCTAAATTATATTTTTATGTATTGGGACTGTTATCGTGACTTCCTTTATACATATTACGACCTTCAGAATTTTACATATTTATGATATTAAGAGCAATCAGTTATCTATTATTTCAGCATGTGTTGTCGTCAGAATTTTTGTATATGGTAGTATTGTATCTAGATTTTTACTGGTTTTAACTTGTCTAGTAAAATATCGTCATAAAGCAAAAGATACGTACTTCTGCGATTTGGTTGTTGATTCGCCCCTTCGGATTACTTTTTTGTCCCTTTCCTGTGCTCCTACTCCTTATATAACGTTCTTCCTTACAATTGACAATTCAACTAGGTACTTTCTATCAGGTTTTGCTATATTTTTTGTCATAGTTCAAGTGTGTGAATGTTTTATTACTTTATTAGCCAGTAATATTCAACATAAATTTAGCAAGAAGGTACTACATACATAAATATGACTTTGAATATCACATTGGTACTTAGCCAGTTTCGAGCCTTCGACCGTACCTTGACGTACCATGAACCCATCGGTATGAGTCTAATATAGATTATTTTCAAGGCAAATCTCTCGATGACATGTTATGTAACTAATACATTTTAATGCTTAACAGCCGCTGATTTTGCACTTATTACCTCATTTCAGATCCCACCTGGTTATCAACAAACTTCGGTATAATAGTTTGTATTGAGTGTTCGGGTAGCCATCGGGAGTTAGGCGTTCATATATCACGTATACAATCGCTAACGCTGGATCGACTGAGCACCTCTCAACTGTTACTCGCGAGGCATATGAGTAACCAGATGTTTAACGAGATTATGGAAAACACGCTCGATGAAAGGGACAAATTGACGCCAGAAAGTACTATGTAAGTTTTTTGTGGATCTTTATTTTTTTTTTGTAGCTGGCGTTTTCTTAGGCCGACCTTGCCGTAGGGACTACTGTGTGAAAATAAACAAACTTCTGCAAATACTTTGCTTTTGAGGTTAATACAATATTTATGTCAAATGGGGCTTAGATCCGACAATACACCGTTCCTGAACGGTGAAAACTTAAAGCATAGAGTTAATTATATTCGTGAAATACTCTTTTTTGCAAGAATGAAACCCTGTACACATGCCTGCAATTAAAGCATATAGTAAGATCGTATTATCTATCATTGTATATTATCATTATAAACTCCTAATTATACACAACTTTATCAAATAATCAAAATGTTCCAGGGAAGAACGTCTCAGGTTTATCCGTGAGAAGTACGTATACCGTGCGTTTGCCGCGCGTACGTGTTGCGACGCAGCCGAGCGTTTGTCCGAAGTAGAACATGCTGTTAACAACGGCCATTTACAGAACTTATTACAGGCATACGCCGAAGGGGCAGATTTAGCCGCACCTTTACCTGGATCGGTAAGGATTTTTAGTCTATTTTTACTCAACTATAAAACAATGAATGGTTTTTTTTAATAAATGGCCCAAATACTCCCTCGGTCCTCTTACTTTTTCCTTCCTCTGTCCCTTCTCCGTGGTTGGCAACGGCTTGGTTGTGCGTGTTTCTAAACATTATTTCTGCTTGCTTGTTTGTAATGCTGCGGTGTCACTTTTCATGTACCTTAAATACATTTTTGTTTAGTGGTTTAATGAGTGCGCAAAAAGCGGTAATAAGGTACAATTTTGTATTTATTTTATTTCAGGATTGCGGCGAAACAGCTCTACATTTAGCTATATCTAGGGAACTAGGTGATGGTTCCGCATTACATATAGTCGATTTTCTAGTCCAAAACGGTGGTTCGCAACTATTAGACAAGCCAAATTCTACGGGAATGACAGCTTTGCATCTATGTGCGGCCACCGATAGAACCGAGCCTATGAAGTTGTTACTCAAAGCCGGTGCTGACTCGACAATAAAGGATGGTACTGGCAGAACTCCTTTGCAAATAGCGAGACAGTATGGTCATCATGCCTGCCAGGAATTGGTACGTATCTATGATATTATTAAAATATAATATGCTTAATGAGGTGGTAATAAAAAATAATGCGTACTCGAGCGTCGAAAGATTCCACTGCGTTATACGCCTTGTCGTGACGCTATGCTTTGTTTATCTATTCTTATTTATTGTGCTTCATAGATTTAGTAGGTACATGTAATGTTCTGTGTGCTTAGTGCGTGTGGTATCGCAGGGTTTATAAGCGACGATTACTAATTAGCCATAGGCAATAAAGAAACAAAGTCGTTAGATAAACAAAGGCTACTTATACCTATTTGTGATTTAATTACTTTTTATTATAAATCTTATTTATTTTTAATTGTTTATAACGTGTTATGTTTTTACTTGAAATTGTTTTTCTATGTTTGCTTTGCTTTATGTTTTGTTTTTAACACTAATCCTTTTTCTTTTAGTTATTGAAGTCATGTTTTCAGTTGGAAAGCGTTGACAAACGTGAGAAGAGTATATTTGAGAACATTAATATTGATTGGAATTTGTCACACGATGACGGCTCCACGGATTTCTCTGATGATGATACTGTTATCGAGGAAAGGGTAAGTGTCTGTACTAATATAGTATGTAGTATTTAAGTAAATGTTCATTATTAGAGAGAAGCTTTTAATCTCGATGACACATTTCATTGTAAAACAAAAATGCGCGACAAAATTTCATTGAACGCTAAATTTCAAAGTTTCTTTACTAAGAAAATGATATTACAAAGCTATAATTGAAATAAGTAATTACAATGATACAAACCTGAAAGTTTTTTAATACTCTTCATGGTTTATTAAACAATGAAAGCATATTATAGGTGGTAGATTTTGTTTTAAAACTTACTATGTATGTTGCCAATTTTTTCTAAAGTTTGTCTGTAAGAAATCGCTGTTTTGTTATTTGTTTTGTAATATGTCGTGTACAACAAAGAATATTCTGTTTTCTTCATTCACCGAAACACCAAATTAAAATTACTGCAGCCGGCAAAAACCATAATAATTTATTTTCAAAAACTACAGCAAAACGGCAGCTTAACGCCTGAAAAAAAGTGTCCGCGATCACGACCGCCTTCATACGCGGGCGGGACTGTTATAGCGGGACCCCCGGTGGGACAGGCGGGGGGCGCGGGGAGCGCGGGGAGCGCAAGTGTCCCCGGTGACTCGCCCGTACTGCGCTCGCGCTCGTCCACGTGCGACTCGCTGCACCACGCGCCCCCTACACCTACCACGTTGCCAAGGAAACCTAACGTCTGTTAGTATACACTATACTTATTACTCTAGAACACACTACTTGAAGACGTCCACTGTAGGACATTCTTCAGGTCTGAAGAAGTACAAGTCATAAGCCTTGGTTACCTGGTACCTAGTTCATTCCTTCCAGAGCTCAGGCTCTACAGACGTACGTAAGAGAAATGATCGTGTCAGGTAATGTAAATGATCTTAAAAGCGTTCACACCTTATGAGTAGCAACGTCGCAATCTAGTGTCATAATACGTGGTTATAAATTTGCATTATTTAACTATAGCTATATTTTAAAAATATGTTCTATTAACATTTTGGCTTTCACCTAATTCTAAAAACTGTACAGAACATATTTAAAAATATAACGCCGATTAAATGATAAGTATTGAAAACTACGAAATATGACACTAAAATTGCGACGTTTCCACTCATAGGTGTGTATCTGACCTTCCACAATTTTTATCTAAATTAAATTAAAAATGTTATATTTTCAACTTATTTCAGATAATATAGGCAGCCTAAAGAAACGCGCTGCACCGCTACCCCCAGCTGTGGGACTAGCACACGTGGGCCTGGGCTCGCACCCCGGTCACATGTCGCACCCTCCTCCCCACCCACGGTCTACGCCATCGCCTTCTGCTGATAGCACTCGCTCATTACACGGTAATTTATACTACTAATGTATAAAGCGCTATTGTAGACAATATTTGTAGGTTTAACCAACATCGTTTGGTTAACTGACTAGGCTAATTAAGTACTGCTAGATTAAATATACTACGTTGGCGATAGAGTCGTCAGTACCCGAGGTCTTGATTGAATGTGTATGTGGTGTATGTATATATTTGTGTATCTCTTCAAAAATGTTATCGATCTTAAAATTTTATTGTTTTGCACGTTATAATTAAGCACATCTTACCAGATACAAATTATAATAATAATAATAATATTCTACCACAAATTAATCTTACGTTCAATATTAATATATATAATAAAAATAATTTGACTCAAAAATATTATGTTTACTTTTACGTTTTAAAAATAGTATTTTCTAGATACTTACTTATACGTATATGTATAGTATAACTAGAAAATATATAATAGCCCAGTTTAAACCTGAGTTAAGTAATAGTAATTTAATCTTTTAATCATTACTAAATAAATAATAATAATAATAATAATAATAATAAATCATTTATTTCAGGCATCTAAGGCCCATAACATGCCAATACATACATAAGAAAAATTATAAACTAATACATATTTTATATAAACTAAAACTAAATAACATGAATTATTTCGGCGTCATATTTCGCTGCGCGGTGTTGTGTAGCCTACCACGAAAACGTCGATATACAACACCTTTCGGCCAAAACTCTTGTTGAAGACAAGTTTCGAGATATTGCGTCGGCACTCGAACCACGAACGATTTAAAATTCGTGTTGTGACGCGACTCCAACCTCTCGACTCGTAGAGTGCAATTGGTCTTGGTTCGCACGTACTGTACGATCTCCTCTTCCTTCGTACTGTGGTGTAGCCGGGACAAGTACAGCAACGTTGTTGGGACTGCGGGACGTAGTAACATATTAGGTCCTGCTAGTCCGGTACCGCACTGGTTACGACAAGTGGGCTTCCTCTTCTTCTTCTCCACCTTTATGAAGCCGTCCTTGTCGCACTTGCCCTTCTCTTGAGCCCTCTGTTGTATGATCTTAGTGGGCTCACAGTTTCGCTGATTCGTAGTTTGCCGCTTTGTATTAGCGGCAATATCGGCGTAGGCACGTTTCGGGGTCGACGTACCTACACGATTCACCTTGATTGGTGACGACACAGGGACAGCGGCGACACACGCTGCCTCACTTGCAGTGTCAGCTACTGATGACGCACTCACCGACTGAAAACTGCCGATGGATGCGTTTTGTGCCCCGCGTCGCATGTTCACGTTCGAGGCGTCGGGTGACTTATTTGTCGAAATAACACTGCTTAACAACACTACTTCGGCACGTAACTCATTTATAGTGGTATTTGACGCCTCTAGCTTGGACTGTACTTCAGCCAGGCTTGCTTTCAGGGATGTTATATCTTTAAGCAGCCTGGTGACGTCGACGTGGTCGAACGTAACTGGAGGTAGCTAAATAATAAATATCTAAGTAGTATGTTTATCCTTATTCTAGAGCCCATATCACAAGCTACAACATATATTTACTTTGGGCCTAAATAGAGCTGTATACTTGTTGTGGTAATATTACTAATCTAAGACTATATTTCATTAAATAGTGGCAACCGGTGTAAAACATCGGCCACAACAGCCGCCTCCAACGCCTCCGCCCGTCACACTACACAACGGAGCACATAGAGATGAACCTACACCACCGCCTAGAAAGGTAAATATACTATTATAATGCCTATTGTGTAAAAAGAGAGCTTATATATAAGATTTATTTTAAATTTATAATGCTTCAGATTGTAAATAACATGTTAAATGCGTTTAAAAATACAATATGTTTTATATAAGATTGATAACTGTGTATAATATGTAAAAGTGCCAGTATAAAAAAATGAGAACTGCTACAGACAATAAAAGGTTTATAATTAATTTAATTTCATCTGTAATTTTTGTAATAACGTTCTGTTACTGTAATAATGTAAATATTCTTCAAAAAAAGAGTAACTATATTTGCATTTGCAAGCCTACTTAGTGTTTATAGTTTCATTACTAAGTAGGCTATTATATCCACGAAGTCATTATTACAATTCAGAATACCAAGATAAACTTAGCGAGTAATTCATAACACGGTAATCTTAGATAGGTATTATTGACATACTGTGAAGGAAAACCCTAGATTACATCAAAAATATAACACAAGCGATCTAAAGGATTAAAATAGTCTCGCCTATTACGGAACAGACAATGTGTTTTTTGTATATAAAATACTACTGTCGTTACTGAAATAATGATTGCTAATACAAGCTATATAGCGACTAACATAATGTTGAATAGTACATAGGTATATTTGTTTTTGCTACAGAAGAAAAATAGATTGCACCTGGAAAATGCTGTGAAAGCGAAACTGAAAAGGGTAACGAACGTCTGAAGAACACTTAGTGTACTTACGCTTACCCTTGTTTGATTTACGCCCTTACATTAATATTATTTTACTATTATTGTCAAGAGAACGTCGAAAATTGCAAACGCCTTTATACACTGGAATATCAAAGTTGTGCTTGCTGTTAAAGCTTTTATATTCAAATAGCGAAGACTCATAATCGCATCACTATTTTGAAATAGCAGCAATGTTCGCGGCTTCGATCCCTCTATATTGGAGAATAGAGGCTCTCACAAGCAAATATTATATATTTTCTTGACAATCGTTCCATAAACGCCATAAATTTTACATAAATCTGTGTTTATTTTATGGATTTTATCAGTGCATGCATATCTAACGGCTTTCGGCTTTTTTGTATTTTAAATAAACAAGTCCTTAGATCTTCCTTTCATAGATATCATAGATGTATCATAGAATTTAATATATTTATAATACACGAGTACATACCTACGAACTATGTTAAAAAATAAAATGCTTTTCTATTCATATTAATACTCACACTCCTATTAACACAGTGTGGAATATTAACAAAAGAGTGGAGCATGATTTTTATAAACTTAAATTATAAACACATTACAATTTAAACATAAACACAAAGTAAAGGCTTTGTTTAGAATTTTGTTTAAAGCACTATTTGTAAAATTAAAGTTATTAAAATACAGCATCTTTAGTATTGGTAGTTTATTTAGGACCGCAGCAAGTTTAAACAAAATTTCATTTAAAAAAGCACTAGTGAAACTTAGGTGCAACGCTAAAGACTCACTTTTCTGCGATCTTGTCTGTGGCACACCTTAATGAAACCACTAATACTTATGTCAAATTTAATTCTATCTAATAATAATAATAAATATCTATAATTCCTTAATTTAATAATAATCTATAATTTCTAAGAATTTCACAGCTATCTTCCTAAAATCTTCTGCTACCCTACTACTTTTTGAAAACATAAGTATTGATAAACATTTAGCTGCGCCGCAGACTCTATCGTACAAAAAGTTTGCCGTCTGCGCTGCACGTTATCAAACACCAAAACTTTTAATAAACACATCTTATATATTAGTATTAATTATATTCTAATTATTTATTATATTGGGTTTTCTAGGAAAGTTCTAGTCAAGATTCTTCGTTAGAGTTGTGTGATATAACAGACTGTTTGGACGACAGTCGGTTAGCATCAGCGCTGTCGTGCGATAGTTCGCGCTCAAGAGAACGGTCGCGGCGCAGCGATAGTCGCTCGCTTGATGTATCTGACACTAGTAGCGTACATTCAAGATCGCCGTCAGCTTCTATCACAATGGTGAGTGGGGTGTGTTATGCGAATATAATCTCTATGTGTATTGAATTTGATATCTTTTTTACATCAATCTATTCTGATTGTATATTACAAATATGTTCAAATTACGATCTTTTACTTCTTAATTTCAACAAATACAAGTACGAAGAAGTCTAACTGGAAGCACATTAAGTTCTCTTTCTAGAACATATATCTAAAATAAAAGTAACCTTTAACGCCAGACTTGTTATTTTCAACTTTAATTTAAAATTAATTTTGACTTAACAGACTACAGTCTTATTAGATTCTCAGCTAGTGCTAAAGATTAGATTCTTTTATGTAACTTAAATGTCAATTACTTAGATATAAAAGACATCATGTTTTAATGCTCTCCTAACGCTAACTTCTATTAATTTTCAAGATGGGTGGAATAAGGCGGTGTCGAGCCTTATACGATTGTTCAGCGGACAATGAAGACGAACTATCATTCCGCGAAGGAGAGATCATAGTTGTGATCAACGAGCGCACAGAGGACGACAATTGGATGGAAGGACAAGTCGAAGGGACGACACGACGCGGCATGTTCCCTGTCTCTTTCGTACACATGCTACCCGACTAGAGTGAGAGAGATATATTTTTAAATGGAATGTAGATCAACTAAGACCGTGTTAATTGTCATCGGTTGCAGTAATGCAAGCTTGTATTCTGCTTTTGAAGGCCATAAAACTGGCAAGTTCAAATTAGTCAGTTGGAGTTATGTTCAAAGATAGCATCAATGGGAGCTATAATGTAAATTCTTCTTGTAAGTTTGAAAACCAAAAATATCTAGTGGGTGTAGGATTGTACTGAAGAGTCTTTGAGAGTATAAATTCTGTGTTCAAAATTACTATAACACCTATCGTGATTCTGGATGTGTTAAACGAATTTCATATAACAATAAGTATATTTCATTGCTTTGATTTTGGCCTAAGACTCGACCTTTGTTTAGCTACGAGCATATATACTCTAGTATTATATACAACAACAGTTTTTTAGAACTCAAGTTAATATTGCAAATGCGATTCTAATTTGCGGCTGAATGAACAATACTATTTATATTTGCAAATGTTGACAACACCGTACTGTTGTACTGCTGTTTGAAAATGCCCAACTAAAAAGACCTAACTGCATCACAGAACATACGATAAACGTACTTATATATGTCCACATAAGATCCGTTTTCCTGAAATTTGTGATGCGAATAATTACTATATTATACGTTGTTTCGTAAACACAGTTTAATACTCAAACATTTTAACCATTCCACGTTCGGATGGTAGCCCATTATTAAACATGTTGCAGTTACATATTAAGGGTAGACAGTACTTTAGCGTCGCTACGAATTTATAACACCAATATTGTAAGTTGTGCCAGTAGTGTCCGTCCCGATACGGATATTTACTCACATTTTGAATTAAAAATCAATAAATTTTGTATAATTTTGTAGGAATGGAAATATATATTGCTGTATGGAGTTTATGAATGGTTGACATGCGCGCACATTAATGATAATGTCTACATATAACTCAAATTTCGTGTAGGATAGTTATTCTACTTGTTCATATAAATGTAAGCGTTCAACTTATTCTAATCCACTTTATATCAATTTTAAACGACTTCGTGACGTCACTGGAAAATTTGATTAGTTGAAGTAGTTTCAATGATCGAATTATCTCTCAATTAAACTATGTAAGCGTCTTAATATTTGAAAATAAATTTGAATCTGTCTACAACAATAAGGGAGCAAACAATAACATAAATTTATTGTTGGTATTTTCATAAACATTATGTTAAATCAATAAACAAATTGTAGTCAGTTACTATTTAGTTCTAATAGCGGTCAATAAACTAACAAAATGTTTCGTAACTCCAATATAACGAAGCAATAAATATGTGTTTAAAGCTCAGTTAGATTTGCCAAAGTAATGTGATTAGTAGTGGGAGAGATATATATCGGCGACAAACTATCAGACCAGTGACTGTTTGTTGTATAGTTTGTTCTCGTAGATGATATTGAGGTGTCTTAGATTGTTGGTGCATGCCGTGTATAGAGTCGTCTACTTACTGCGAGACTATAGGCTCCAAATTGTATATATGCGTTTGAAAACCACAATTTTTGTTTATTATTCTAAACTTAATCATCAGTCAACAGTTCTTACAATGGACCGAAGAAATTCGTTATAGTGCTGTATGTGGATTGTTTGCCTATCGTCTCCCAAGTGATGTAAAATACTGATTGTTGTTACATGTTAAATTTTAACTATACTCACATTTTAAGAAATCGTATAATAGGAATAGATATTCGCGTTTATATGAAACGATAAATAAATGAAAGAAACTAAATATATTCAGATTACTTTCCTCTTGTTACAAATATCACGTACTCATAATAGACATTCCCATATTTATTAATGTATTTTTCTGTATATTAAGTTTCTTAATGATCACAGTATAACTATAGGTGATAAGGATAAACAGCTAATACCTATACTCGATATAGTTACCCACAAAACCGCGTGCGTTGCCATACATTAAGTATTAACTAAAAGTGAGCTGAACCACATCGCTTTGATTACCCATATAATAACAATAATGTAAGAACTTTAACACATTTATGTGATAATTTTTTTCTTGCACTATACTTCGCGTCATAAAACCTAGGTACCGATATGTTTATTTCAAATATATTATATTTGAAAATGTGATTATTAAAATCGTTGCCATGAATAAATTTGCTTATAGCATAGCAACACTGCAGTCGTGTAAATAGATGTATTACCTATTAGTTCGTATCTAGATGTTTAGGAGAAACATAAGTTATATAATTATTTCGAGATATTATTTTTAAGGATATGTTGAAAATTGTTTTACGTTCTAATTCGGAACTCTTAAATATAAATCGTATTTATTTTATATTAAATTGTGAAATCTAATTGTGATGAAATATTTTAATGCCATTTTAGCCTGTCAGTATGTTACTTATTAAAAAGTTATGTAACCAAATGATGCTAATAGTGTGTAAGATGTTTTATCCTTTATGGAGTTGTAGTTAAAATAGTTTTTTTTATTGTGTATTATGTGACCGAAATCTGTATGAATTTATTAAAACATCACTTGGATGTCTATTTATGTCTTTTATTTTGATTGGAAAACTTCCAGTTCCACACTAACAATAATATGTACAAATTGTTTATGCTGTCACTATTTTTCTATTTTTGATCTTGTTTTATCGTAAGTATTACAGATCATTCTGATCACATCGACAGGGTTTTATTGACATAAAATGGATACTAAAATTGAATGATGAAACGTTGAAATACAGTACCTACAAAAAGTAGGTACAACTTGGTGTAATATTAAAGTTCGCAGTATATTATATAATGTACTCTATGATTAAAGTCCTCTTAGAATTCAGAAACAATACAAAGAACATAGACCAAATTCCTTTCCATGGTCTGTGCATATAAATCCATTAGTATTTTTTATTTTCTTGATATTTGTCTTTGACAGCTGCAAGTCGTTTTGAAACATATTTTGGTCCTTTTATTATTTTACTCCGTATCTGTCAATTTCTTTGTTTTAGTACCAACGACAAGCGGTGCTGGTAGTGAAACGACTGTCGTTAGTGTACTTGATTTTGAAAAGATGTGCGTTAATACTGGAATGTAATAGCGCACTCAAACCCAACCCACCCTTGCTTTAATTGACCCTCTACACGCTGTAACTATGCCTAAGAATATAACAAGTTATACCTAATAATATAACATTTTGTAGTGTGTTTCAAACTATGGCCAAGTAAATCCTCAATAAATCTTTATTTAGGTAACCGTTTACACTGGCTTCGACGTACTCTGTCACGCACTAGAAAGCTGCACGGCAATGCAATATACGGCGCTTAGACCAGCATACCAAGGCAGTAACCCTATATCTGACGCATGGGTACGCTTTTGCTTACGAGTAAGTGGTTCTATCAAATTTGCTATAACGTGGTGTGGCTAAAAATATTGTCTATAACATTATCTAAGCATTAAATGTGGATTTTATACAATCAGGAAGTACTTGTGCTGTAAACTGACCAGATGATATCGAAGCACACTCCAACATGCATCTGGCTGTAGCTATGGCAGGCGTTGGCTTTTGATAATGCAGGCGTACATCTATGCCATGGCCTCGTATAACCAATAGCTGGGCTTGTAAAAAACTTCAAGCCAAGAGATTACGGGTGTATTTTTTGACAAGTAAATATTCTAGCTAAATTGCTATTGATATTTGAGTGTAATTAATAAGTACAGTCAAATTTGTATTTTGTTTTTATACGAATGGTTCTTAATTTCTGCATCCAAATATTTTCATAGCATATCACCAATCATACCTCACGGCTTAGCAGTTATCATGACGGCACCAGCAGTCTTAAGATTCACAGCGCCGAGTGATTACGTGAAAAATTTAGAAGCGGCTAGTATCTTAGGTGCTGACGTCACGTATACCTAGGTATGAAAGTAACCGACGCTGGACAAATACTTTTAGAAAAATTCTCGAATACATGACTGTAAGATCGAGAATTGCCTGAGTTCTCTCAGTTTTTAATGTGGGGATATTTCCGCTCTGGATATACCTACGTTTTATTTCTTTGTCTCTAAATGATGCTACTGGAGCTTTTTTGAAGATAAACTTCGTAACGTTGCATCCGTCTAAGGTACCTCACGCATTGGACGGCCACGGTACCTACCTAAGAATGGTTAGATATTTAAAGACAGGTGGCTGCAAGATAAAACAGACTTGATTGATCCGGAATTATTTTTGTACTTTCAGAAACGTGTTTTGGCGGTTACGCCTGTAGATTAGACAGAGCAGGACTTAGCAAAACTTTTAGAAAATTCGCTAACTATTTATTAAGAGTATATACCTACCTATCTATCTAGTATCTACCTATTACTTAGTCACTTATTGGATACTATTCCTATGGCCTTGTTATAAAGCCATAAAGTAGGTAGGTATAATATATTTAGATACGGGTACCTACTGCTGGGTGACAGATAAAAACCCGTCAAAGTTCTGCCACCGTCATTTTTAATATTCAATAGATCAATATTATTGTACTTACACTTCTAAAACTTTTTGTGGTTATTCTGAGTCAAGCAGGAACGAATACAGTTTTCAGTGAGCTTATAAGTTTCCTCATTTATTTGCTACGATTATTTTTCAATTTTTTAAGAAAACGCGATTTCTTAAAAACCATACATATTTGCTTAAATCTAATTCTGCACAAATAAGCACAAACGAAGGGCTACTCGAGGTACGTTTATTCTACAGTCGCACATATAATGGTTTTCGAGATACACGATTCTGCAAAACGTTACTCCAGCTGGAAGTGGAATATCTCGAAAACCAAAACACGCAAAAATTATATTTTTGGCGCACATTTAAGCACAAATATCTATAAGTAAAATTTTTCCCTCTCGAATGATTCGTTTAGAATTTTCTTGCTAGAAAAACGTTACCCTAGCAGGAATCGTTTGTTACGTTCTATATCAAAACAACAACACGCACAAACTTTTTATGGGACGCACTTTTACAGCAAATTAGGCACTAAATATTCGTGCTACTCATTTCACTGTAGGAGACACTTTCCTGCTAGGGTAAAGCACACTGGAAAATCGTAGATCCGTGGTTGCCTGTCACATGCACATGCTCACTAACATAAAATCCGCGATCTTCACATTGACAAAGAACAGAATACCAACATTTTTATGTCCTTGAAAAGAAGGAAATACGCGCGAAGATATACGATGGACTATTCCGTATTAAAAATAATATCTGCACTGGACATGGATATGATGGATCAAACTACAGTGACCAATGTCGACCGCGTAAAACGGAATGGCATCTGTGTCTGTCAGACAAATCACTGTCAGCTAATGTCATTACTGTCAATTGTCAATGTCAAGCACAATGTCAAGTTCAACGATGGTTTAGAGATGAGTTAAACTTGCAAAATTCAATACCAGGGCTTCTAAGAACAAGTACGTAAAAATACGAGGGTCGAAAACCAGGTTTTAAAATACTTGGCAGTATTTGTCGTGTCACCCGCTAAAGGTCGGGTTCGATTATGGCAATCCGCTTCACGCTGGACGCGAGCGCCTTACCTAAAATACTTGCATAGGAATTCAACTTGTATTCCCAGTAAGGTAAGAAACAAATTCGTATAAATAAAAAAATACTTTGAAGATAAAAGTATTAATTATTCACAAAGTACGAGTGTGTTTCTTATCTACATTGAAATATGAATCATTTTTGTATGCAATGCTATCGTTCGCCTTAAAGCACTTACTTTCATACTTGCAAGTATTGGACGCGAGTGTCTTACCTAAAATAATTGCATAGAAATTCAACCTGTATTCCCAGTGAGTTAAGAAGCAAATCCGTATAAATAAAAAAATACTTTGAAGATCAAAGTATTTATTATTCACAAAATACGAGTGTGTTTTTTATCTACATTGAAATATGAATCGTTTTTCTGTGCTATGCTACCGCGCGTTTGCCTTGTAGCACATACTTGCAAGTATTGTCTGCTCGTACGGGCGCCGTACTTCGAAGCGAAACCCTGGTTTTAAAACCTGGTAGCGTAAATACGTTTCATCTCTACGATGGTTTTTACGGATGTTATTTTCATTCAATGATAAACAAGTAAGATTATTTACATTATAAAAATACAATGTTTTATATGCCTCTCTTGGATGTTTTTATTTGATAAGCATAGAGATAAACGAATAAGTACCTATCTGCGCTGTACGTGGCTGTACCAGTAAAAAGTAGTAGATTATTATTATCAGACTGGTTAACAGAGAAATTCTTTCAATCAAGGGCACCTGTGTTAAGAAATAACAGTGGAATTTACAGGATACCTCTCTTCCTATAAGAAAAATCAAAATGGTAAACCGTAAAAGAGTATTTGATTTATTGAGGACAGTCAATGTTGCGTCGTAAGTATTTTTTTAATTTTACAATAAACAAACTTCCCCAGCGCGGTTTTTCGCGCGTTAAGTTCCAATCTTTGGTTACTGCTAGTAACCAAATAGTATGATTTAGTAATAGTAGTGATTTAGTTTAATAATGTTACAGAGAACTAGCCACTATGATAAAGACTAGACCTAGTTTTAGCCGGCTATATCGTGTAGTCGAATCACATTTAGGTTTTAGCCATAATAGTTTGTATATTATTTTATCAAATTGTAGTATTTTTTATAGTTAGTAACAAAGTTTTACTATACCTTTATTGTATTTCTTGTAGATGCCAATGTCCAGCTCATAGTTATAGAGGCAATTTTCAAGTGTCAAATGCTACACCACAAAAAGACTATGCCTTTGAGGTAAGTAAAAATAGACCAAAGCTTAGATTATATTTAGTTATCAGCTGTTCTTGATCATTAAAGTGAACACAGGATATGTAAGTGTTTTAATTTGTTGAGTTAATGTTTTAAGGTGTATTATAACATAATGAGCGCTACATGTGTGCGGTGAGTAAAGCAGTTAGCCGATATTTCAAGTTAAGTGCACAAACAGTACAGTTACCAAGGATAGGGTGTTATGAGTTTATCATACTTTCACATGCTGCTGAACCAAATGGTTCACTGTACTTTATACTTCTGAGTTATGTATGACATACAATAAAATTATACCTTGTATAGGATCTGAGTACTGGCCTTGGTTTTATGTAAGCTAAAAGATATAATATTTAATTTCAGATGAAATGTTCGACTGTGCGTTATGGGCTAGGTGTCACAAGGGAAGTAGGACAAGATTTGGCTAACATGGATATGAAAAATGTGTGTGTGGTGACAGATCCTAATGTAGTCAAGCTACCTCCAGTTAAGACCACACTAGATTCATTAACAAGGAATGGAATTAACTATAAAGTTTTTGATAAAGTTCGAGTGGAGCCTACTGATACCAGGTAATAATTATCTATTATTATTATTATTATCCTAGAACCCATAACACAAGCTATAATATATGCTTACTTTGGGTCTAGATGGTGTTGTGTGTAGTTGTTGAAATATTATATTAGATTATTATCTAATTTGAGAGTTGACTTTTTCCCCCTTTTGCTGTGCATCATTTTTACCATTATAAACATATTAATAACTAGCTTTCCGCGGCGCGGCTTCACCCGCGTCTTTGTTTACTGCTCTGCTCCCGTCACCAGTAGCGTGATGTTACATAGCCTATAACCTTCCTCGAGAACTGGGCTATGTAGGCAAAAAAATTTTTTTAGATCAGACCGGTAGTTCCAGAAATTAGCGCGTTTACTAGTGTACTATATTTATAAGATCTTAAACATCCGCATCCGCCTTTAAAAAGCCGCATCCGCATTCTCATCCGGGTATGAGAAAATCGGCAACCGCAATATCCCGTAGTGTGGGTGAATATTTATTCACACCCATTTAACTTTTACTCTTTTTTATATTAGCCTTCCAAAGTGCCTCCACTCAGCCTAATTAAGATGTTGGCTATTATAAAACGCGACGTACAAGTAGATCACGAAAGAGAGAGAAATAGCTTGAATTATTTTCTTTTCTACTACTTTCCCTTAATAAAACAATAAAACTTAAAAGTTGATACCTACAAAACTTTAGTTCTTAATTTGCTATTAGATGTTGCTTATCCCGCTTACTTATTTTTTACTCAAGTGCAACTTTATACTTTTCAGTTTCAAAGAAGCTGCAGCATTTGCTAAGGCTAACAAGTTTGATAGTTTCGTAGCAGTGGGAGGCGGTTCTGCTATGGATACGGCTAAAGCAGCCAATTTGTATTCTGCCGATCCACATGCTGATTTTCTCGATTATGTGAACGCACCTATAGGGAGAGGAAAACCTGTTGATGTGAAATTGAAGCCATTAATTGCCAGTGAGTTGTTTTTTATTTAAGTAGGTAAACAATAGTCTGTAGGGCTCCCAAGTATCAAAGCTCGGTGTTCGTAACGGTTTTTTTTACTGTTAATACTAGGTTACAGGAGATACAATGATGGGCATGCCACATATGGGTGGGATTGTTCCGAAAAAAGTAGTGCTAATGTATGGCTACTGCTTACCATCAGGCTACGCTTGTTTGTCACCTTAGTCATATAAAAAAACTAACTAACATTTGTTTCAACTTTAAAAGAGTCAATAATTGTAATTTATTAATTATTATGTATTTTACTTCGCATGAAGTGGTCACAGATCTAACAGAATATTTTTTATTTGTAAAAAAATTCTTTTGTATTGTTTTTCTAGTTTTTATAGTGTAAAATCAAATACCTTAATAAATTATAATGTGTTTTTTTTATTACAGTACCAACGACAAGCGGCACAGGTAGTGAAACAACTGGCGCTAGTATATTCGATTATGAAGCGATACACGCTAAGACTGGGATATCACACGCCTCGTTGAGACCTCTGCTTGCTATCATCGATCCTTTACACACTCTTACTATGCCAGAGAAGGTAATATAATCATTAACTCTATGGCAGTATGTATATTACTAATTTATTGCTTTGAACTTTATTACAAGGTCATTAAAGTTGTTAACGAGGTGCGCATATAATGATCAAAGTCTTTGGGAGGGTCATATAAATAAGAAATCATATACATCTTGGGTATACAAGTCGGCTAAATATGCTGATTACATGTTGCTTCTAATCGAAAGCGATAGGAGAGGTTTATGTTTAGCGGTGGACATCTTACAGCTAAAATGATGATGCTTAGTTTTTACCGCTAAATTGTAGTGTATTCTGGTAATATGACAATAACTTGTGCACACACGTTAGGTTCACGGTCGATAAGATTGTCAGCGTAGATTAAATAATGTAGATAATTATGTCTTTTTAAATTATCCAAAGTTGCTGGATTTTGAAAATGTTATAAATCTGAACAAGTTTTATGTTTGAGTTTTAATCCAGTCACTTTACTTATCTTTATCACCTACTCAGCTAATATTGAGACTGGAATTGATTTTATACATCGAGTTTATTCCCAGCTACCTAATCTAAAGCCTGTGGGCCGTTTAATGACCTACTACTAAATGTAGTAGGTAATTAAACGGCCGACAGGCCTTAATTTAGACAGGCATTAATGGTTGAATTTTCACTTTTTTTTCCTCACAATTTTTTATTCATAATTATACAGATTTATATACTAGATAAAACCCATTGATGAACATGATATTTTTTTTTACATTTTAGGTGACCAACTATTCTGGCTTCGATATATTTTGTCATGCTTTAGAGAGTTTCACGGCGATTCCTTACACAGAGAGAGGGCCCGCGCCTCCTAACCCGGCCCTTAGACCGGCGTATCAAGGCAGCAATCCTATATCTGATGTTTGGGCACGCTTCTGTTTACAAGTAAGTTTTTACATAAATAGCTTAGACAACGATTGTGTGCCGGCAATTAGTTGGGATGAATATTATCTGCCTTGGCTACATCACTTTTTATATCCTGAATAGGTGTAGGTATATAAATAATCAATATCACCAATGCTGAACGAAGGAGTAGGTAAAGTAAGAGTGAAGGTACTTGGATGCTCTCACTTATCAATCGATTCGCAAAAATACAAATACTAGTTACTTTAAGTTAATAATTTTTAACATGGTTTAAGTTATCTATTTTCTCAGACAATCCGGTCTATTTATTCTGATTATACATCATCATAGAACATCTTACATAGTGATTTCCTTTCTATAATCACGTGTTCTCTGCTTTTCTAATTAAGCACAACTTTTTGCAATTTTCCTCTTTCCTTTTTCCTCACTTCCCTCAATCCCTTCACCTACCCTTCCTTCACGGTAGGCAGCGGCTTCGCACAGTCCCTGGCATTGCAGGAGCAATGTCAGAGAGTCAGAGTCGTCCATGAGCGACAGTTTCCACTTACTATCACGGCTGTTTGCTCGTCTGCCACTGTCGGCAATTAAAAAAAGTCAGGTGACCAGCCATATGACAGTTTATGCGTCATGAGTGGCTACGTCGCAATAAAGTGTCATATTTCACGGTTTTCAATTTTTATCATTTAATCGGGGCTTTATTTTAAAAATATTTTCCGTCTATATGCTAGAATTAGGTAAAAGTCGTTGCCACTCATGACGCGTAAACTCTCTTAGGCTGGTCGCCTGACTTTTTTTTAATTTCCGACAGTGGCAGACAATCATGTTTTTTTTTTTTTTTTTTATATTGGCCTACCAAAGTGACTCTACTCTGCCTGATGGTAAGCATAATGACTAATATTAATTTCTCTGGCCTGGTAAGAGTGTGTAAGGGATCGATGAAAGCAAGCAGAGGTCTCAACGCGCCGTGTGATATCCCAGTCTTAGCGTGTATCGCTTATAATATACTAGCCCCAATCGTTTCACTACCTGTGCCGCTTGTCGTTGGAACTGTGATAAAAAAAATAAAACCTATCCTAATTTAATAAGTTATTTAAATCATAAAAGACAACTAACCAGCTCGATAAGTATTTTCCCGACCGCAAATATGCCGTTGCATTGCCAGTTCGTCGCCCGCAATGGGTATTACTTTTTTTTTTATTATAGAGGCAAATATACAGGAAAAATATATTTTGTATTAATGTGTTATTTCCTGTTATTATTAATTTGCGGTCTTTATTATGATAAACAAACAGTTAGGCGTTATACTTTATTTAAATCAGGCATTCAAATGTGTAGTCGCTGTTCTATTCTATGCTGTGATCTGTGATGGCAGATGTGAAGACTCATAGTGGTAAACCCAAATGATTTATTAAAAAAAAATGCTTCTCAATATTATGATTGCGGCGTTCATTTAATGTGACCGGTTATAGGCGCTGACGCATTCAAGTGTATCAGTATGTAATTTCCTAATACCACTAAAAACTACTAAACCATCATTTTAGAATTTATTATGTCTGCTGTCTGACTGGGATTTATGGAGTTGAATATTGCTAATATTTTTGTTTAAGTTGAAGTTATTTCAACGTTTTCAAGATTGTAGACTATCTCGGGAGTACTTCTTTGCTGGTTATCTAAACCATTAAAGGACCAGATCGGCCGGGAAAGTTCTACCCACTCATAAAATATTAGTTTCCATACTAATACGATTGGTTCGGTGTGTGTGAACCTCATTTGGCTTCTCTATCCTCCTGTTCTTTCTCATCCCCTTTTTCTTATACGGTCGGCAACAGTTTAGCTATGTTTTCTTAGCATTCTATCTACAATATTTGGATAAAACAGCCATGACCATAGGTCACACACTTATCATCAAGGCCGTGTGCTCTACCACTGAAATTAATATTTTAACTTCGGTTAAGTGCTTACTTTTTCTATAAACCATATTTATGTAGCTTCATACTGACTAAAGCTCTTCTTTCTAGATTATTAAGAAGTACTTCGCTCGTTCGGTATACCAACCAGACGATATTGAAGCTCGTTCCAGCATGCATTTAGCTGCGACTATGGCGGGTGTAGGCATCGGCAATGCAGGAGTACATCTATGTCATGGCCTCGCTTATCCTATAGTTGGAAACGTTAAGAGCTTTCTACCTAGAGATTATGGGTATGTATAGGCGAAATTATATAGATTTATAGTAAAACTTTTTAGTAAAATAGCAAAAGATGTTATACGAGTATTTACATAGAAAAAAAAAGTGCATTCTTGACATCAAAGTTCTAGACTTATTTAAATTTTAGATCGAATTAAATAAAACCTTTTGACTTTTGATACGGTTGGTTTAAACATCAACATTATGTTTTAAAATACTACTTACTCGTAATTGACCTTCAGATAACTTAAATAGTTTTTTTTTTTTATACAAGTGGTGGCAAACAAGCATACGATCCACCTGATGGTAAATGGTAACTGTAACCTATAGAGATGGTTGTGTTTTCCAAGTATCGCAGTAGTAATAATGCTTTATAAACCAATCCGTTGCCGACCACGGCAAAGAGGACGAGGAAGGAAAAGGAAAAGGAAGAGGACCGAGGGGGTATTTGGGCTACCGGCGCTTTCAATTAAGTTACATTTCGAACATTTTTGTCTAGATAATACCTACTTGCCGCTTTCTCAGCTAATTCTCTCGAAATGCCTGTAAAATCCACTATTGTGTAGCTTGTGCAATATCAATCACTGTAAATAAAAAAAAAGGGTTATGGTGTGTTTACCGTAAAGTCAATTGTGAGGAAACGAAACGTGCTGTGTCAGGCAGACAAATAGTCGTGTATTCAATGTTCAACTGTAACATTCGAGCTGTTTCTTTTCATTTTGTAACCTTGAGTAACACTTATACGTACTTGCGTACTTTAATCTGTACGTGACGTGTTCTGCATACATTTACTATAATTTAAATCTTGCTACACTAATATGTCATTAACTCTAGTAAGGGTGTTTAGGAAAATTTTGCCACCATTTGGCGCCAATTTAGTAAAATGTCTTCCATTTTTACAGCGCTATCTCTATTTAAATAAACGAATATTTTTTAGTGTTAATTTCGGAAGTTTTAATGTTTAGTTTACAAATTCACGTGCTTATGGACAAAAGAAAATTGCTGAGAGGGTTTTCTAAAATGGCTTTCTTGAGGTGGCAGCACCTACTAATCAGGTCTAACCTAGCTGACAACCGTAGTAGTGATGACATTTGAGTTTGAGTGTTTTTTAGAATATGATCTCACAATCACTGATTGACGCTAGGAGCGTCGCTTCTCTACACGTCTTTAGATTCGAGTAGCCGTTCTCTCTCATGTTCAATTATAATCTGCTTTTGAATTTATGTAAAGTATGGCCCTAAATTAAGACACTGTACTAAATAAACCACATACTTACTTACAGCGCCGTGCCAATAATCCCTCACGGCTTATCAGTAGTTATGACAGCTCCAGCAGTCTTCAGATTCACAGCGCCTAGTGATCCTGATAAACATTTAGAAGCGGCGAGTATCCTAGGTGCTGACGTCACAGGGGTAAAGCAAGCCGATGCCGGGCAAGTACTATCCGATACTATACTCAAGTATATGGATATTATGAAGATCGAAAATGGATTGAATGTACTTGGTTACAGTCGTGAAGATATCCCTGAGTTGGTTAAAGGAGCTTTGCCGCAGGTAATTTCTTATTAATTTACCTAATGAAAATGAAACTATACTTATTAATTTGCGTTAATTAAATTAACACTTATTACTAAATGTCAGCCCATTAACGTACAGCCAGTTTAGAGAAAAACTGTCAAGAAACTCAGAACATTCTTTTTAATCGCGACGTTATTACTTTTTTTGTAAGTTACAATTTAAAGTAGCATGTAAAGTGACATAGGCAGTACACTTGAACCTATATTGTTTATTTATTGCACTTCGAGAAAGACAGAAACAGTAGTGATAATGATCAGAGGTCTACTGTTTTAAGAATTATACACAAAGTTGTGAGTTTGTGGGCAAGTAGCTCGTACCAATGTGACTACAAATTCATATATACTTTTTTGGACATTACTGATCTACGGCAAAGAAGTAAGGAAACCTAGATGTGTAAAAAAAATATATACTTTTATGGATTTGGATGCTATTATTTGCAAATGTTAAAGTAATATAATAATACAGTTTGTTCTAATTTTCTTACTAATCATTACACATTCATTAGTCCAGTTAGTCATAATTTGCGGTGCATTAATTGTATATAACTAGTAAGTCCAAATTAGGTCGTCTATTTAAGCTGTGCACAAGAACTGTTAGCGAACCTAATTGGCAAACAGGTAACGGGTAGTGTATGTCGCCATAGCTAATGAAAAATAGCATTATTGTGGCATTTGAATTTTGTGTCTGAATTTACACTTTGTGGCTTCTAAAACAGCTCGTTAAAATGTTAGAAATCAATTCTGCATAATTTTAGAGTTTGATATTATATAGTGCTTTTAAGAGCACTGGTAACTGCTAACTAGCAGGCAAATAAAACTACTAGGCTGTGTTAATATGATTGCGGTCTTTAGTTCAGTGATAGTATAAACTATATAGATAATAGGCATCTTAGCTTTTTCCCGGAAGGAGTAGGCACCCACTTTTTTCAGCTATGTTGTTCCATCCGAGCCGCTTCTTATTATTGGTCAGCCAGAATTCCAGACTGTAATACTTACAATTTCACAACAGAAAATCTAATATCACTTCGATTTGGTAATCGAACCCGAGACCTCTACATATGACATTAGTGTTTCAATATTGACTCGGTTACCTTGTCCCCACTCTGTAAATAAGCTTCACAGATTGGGGAGAGGGTCTCTCCTTACGAAGAAAAAAAGGTTTTATGTTACACTATTAAAAATGTATCTTCTTTATATTTTCCAGAAACGTCTACTATCATTGACGCCCTTAAAACAATCTGAAGAGGATTTATCAAAACTTTTAGAGGAATCACTTACTATTTATTGATTACCTACATGACATATTTGTATACATAGTCATTAGATTCCATATTTCTATAGTAGTATGCGGTAATATAAATAAATATTCAATATTATCTATTGCTAAATTCAGCGCAATTATAGAATGAAGGTTATATAAACCTAAAATTATTATAAGCTTTTAGTGCTGTAGTAATCAAACAAATAGAAACTATGGAATTTTTGGAAGACTGAAAAAGAAATATACCAACTTACTTTATACATTTTATACGTAGGTAAGTAATGTAAGCAACATTTATTTTTATATTTTTTTTTATATATGTATGTATATATGAAGTGTTGTTAGATTTGTGCCCTATTTTTCTAAATATAAGCTCAATATTGTGATCTATTTTTGATTTTATTATTGTTAAATCACATTATGTTCTATGATTATTTTAATAAACTGTTGTTACAAACTAGTTTTTCATTAATTTTGAGTTAAGGTTTATTCAAACTTAAGCGCTATTTGCTGCCGTTTTGGTGCGAACAGTAGTATTAGTATATCGCAGGCGATAGCGAATACCGCCGCTTAAGCCTTTATCCTACTCCTTTGAAATAGTTTTTAATTCCTTTTAGTTACAGTCGTCAGAAAAATGATTAGCTTAAAAATATATAATATACCTATGGTCGAATTGAGAAACCTCCTTTTTAATACTCGGTTATAAATTGAATTATTATTATACGAGTTTCTGTTTAATGAATTATTATTAAACAAGTAACGTTATTTTGTGTCAGGAATAGATTGTGCGTGTGTGGTGTGATAGTGGTCGAAACAACGAAATATGTGTGATTAATAACAGGTCAATGGTTAGGCCTTGGTCAACAAAGAAACAACAATGCCTAGTGTTTAATTTTTAATAAT
Organism: Parascotia fuliginaria; assembly: GCA_963082885.1. NCBI lineage: Eukaryota > Metazoa > Arthropoda > Insecta > Lepidoptera > Erebidae > Parascotia > Parascotia fuliginaria. Next base: position 16,357,337 of record OY720172.1, read on the forward strand.
TTTAAGTACATAAAATAAACCTATCAACTAATTTGTATAATATATAATATGTATAATCTTAAATTAATTTGTTGTAATTTGACTGCCATTTGTTACTTTATATTTAAAAAGCGCTAGATTGAAACATTGGTCGCGATTGTTCGAGTGATCATAAAGGCACTGTACTAAGAAATGTTTGTTAGATATGTATACTGCAGTGACTAGCGCTTATAACTATCACTTACTGCTTAAGTAAGAGTTAACGCAGTTGTTAGTATCGAGTTTAAACTCTGACAATATAAACGGTTTGTTCTACGGCTCACACCGCTTCTGGCACGATATTGCTGTGGTGGAATGGACTGCTCTCGTACGACATGTTGGAAGCGTTCACAGTCACGCTATGCAACGGCGTGTAGCGGTTCAGCTTGGGTGTAGCCGGGCTCGTCAGGTCCTCTGACAGCTGCTGGTACACCAGACCGCAGTCCTTCTTCGTACGGCCCGGCTGACTCATCGCAGCGATTATGGCACTATTGTATCTGATCTGTTTTGACTTCTTGTTGCACATCATCATCACGACCTTTGCGATGACAATTAGCAGCAGTAATGCACCCAAGATGGCGATGGCGATCGGCCATAAATAGTCATAGTGGCCGTGATCCTCGGCTTCCACAGCTTGATTTATATAGAAAGCTTCCTCTTTTTCTTCCTCGTTTTCTAATAATTGAATATTTATCTTGACACCTTGCACAATTGGTTCCTTTGTTGCGTTTACTTCTGGCTCTGTTTTGGAGGGCGAGGTGGTAGCTTTCTCAATAAGTTTGACTTTGAGATCTACATCATCATCACCATCGTAGTCCTCGCCGTCATCGTCTTCGTCATCTTCATCGTCCTCATCGAAGGAGCTATCATCATCGTCATCTTTCAAATCTTCATCAGCCGTGTCCACATCTAAGAGTTTAGTATCATCAGGGATTTTTGCGTCATCCAAAGTATTCTTCAAGTCGAAGTCTCTTTCTTTATCCATACGTTCCCAGATTTCCTCGTCAGATACCGCCGGCAAGGGTTCCACTGCGTGTGGCATCGCAGTTCCGCAAGTTTTGCGAGTGAGGAACTCCCAACTGTAGGTTTGAACGTCATCATCTTTCTTGTCCCATGCCAAGTTAGCGATGCTGCTGCCTCCGCCTGCGTTTGGTGATACTTTGCGTTTGCTCAACCATGTCATAAGGTTCTCAAAGTCGCGACTGCACGCAAGCGGATTGTTGCTAATATCGAGTGTGGTTAGTTTATTCAAGTGATCAAGTTCGGTTTGCTTGATCTCATTGATACGGTTGTGAGAAACGTTAAGGAATGTCAAATTACTGAGAAGTGTTGCAGAACGATTTTTGTCTGCTTTCCATAATGACGTCAACTCAGCGTGACTCATATCCAGGTGTGTAATCTTTGGCGTGTGCACGAATACTTCAGCTGATAAAACCTTTAAAGGATTGCCTTGTAGGTATAAAATACCCAATTCGTTATTCTTTTCGAAAACTTTAGCATCTAGTGTGGTCAACTGATTATATGACAGGTTAATCTCCACAAGTTTGGGACACATTGTGAATACGCTGGTGCCGATCGTTTTGATTTCGTTATGTGACAAATTAACTACAGATAGAGCTGAGAAAGTTTTCAAGGAATTGTCGGCAATTTCTTGCAGACCACAGTTGGATGCATCGAATAAGTAAATATTAAATTGATCGACAGAGCATTGGAATCCATCAACAGGTAAATGTTTCAATTTAGGGTTGTTAGAGATCTTGAAAATATCTAATTCAATGTTTTCTTTAATAAGAATGTTGGAAATGAAATCAAGGTCGTTGTAAGAAAGGTCAAGATAGTTAAGTTCGACAAGTTTGTGGAAAGCCTGATTGTGGATTTTTTCAATGTTGTTTCCACTCAGGTTAAGATTAGCAATGTACGTCATACCGTTAAACATTGATGGACCAACAAATCGGATGTTAGTTTGTCCGGCATTAAGTGTGAGTAAGTCTGAGATCTGTAATCCGTATACTGTATCTACTGGATTCCTTGAAATGTGAAGTGTAGCGAGTTCATTGTTTTCAGAGAAGATATCATCAGGCAAAGATTTGATGTTATTGTCGCTGAGATCAAGCTCTTCCAAGTCCAATAGTTTCTTGAATGTGTCAGGATCCATGTTGGACAGGCTGTTGCCAGCCAAATTTAAGTACATTAGACCTGGCATGTTGCTGAAGGTGTTTGCTGTGATGTACTGCATGTTACAATAAGAGACATCAAGCTCTTGTACAGATGAAGTGTTCAAGAAATAGTCTTTAGAATCCGCCGCAGGGAACTTCAGGGGATTGTTCGAAAGAGTAAGTAATAATAGTTTCTTATTATGCGCGAATGTTTCAGGGTGTAAGACTTTTATCTTATCGTTAGCTAAATTAACGGCGTACAGATTAGGTAAGCCATGGAATGCATTGGGAGCGATGAAATCGATGGTACTGTTGACAATCTTCACAGTAGTGACTTGGTGAAGACCGACTTTCTTAAAGATTAAATCAGTTAATTGAATGGGGAACTTCGGATCGGCATTTTCGATGACAAGGTCTGTGATGTCATCACCGAATTTCTGTGTTCCGATTTCAAGACGATCGCACTTAGCGGTTCTGTATCCTTGGGATACAGTGCATATGCAGTCCCTTGGGCAAGGTCTGTTCTCATTAAAGAGCACTTCCTGGTCGTCTGCAGCATCGAAATCGTCGTACTGGTACAGGAAGGTGTCGGCTGTGTTGGTGGTGGACTCGCTGAGTGCTAGCGCGCACACTGCCAGGAGCAGTAGTAACTCCCGGGACTTCGCCCCCATCTCGTAGCGAACTCTGGAAACAAGAGAAACATCACGTTAGTTTCAAAGCGTGTAAAGTTACATCAATTATGAAATTTTCCAACACGAGGCCACGATCACGTTTACAAAATAACAGTATTAGAAAACAATGGATTGAAAAATTTCTTTTTGTGAAATGCTTTTGGTGGGCTAACAATGAATTAGCATAACGTTGTTGTGGATAGAACAATAAAAAAACAGTTGCAGTTTCTTGATCGTCGTTTGAAATAACAAACTGTATAGACTCTTACTTAGCGTACCTATATAATGCACATCTGTAAATGCGACTGCGTACATATAGGTACAGTGTAGTTACACATACTTGTGGGATAGCTCATAGTTCCTAACAAACCTTTACTAGGTATCTTGCATAGGTATAGGAATGGCAATCAGTACCTATTCAGTATTCATAATTCGTCTTCACGTTCATATTATGAGCGAATTGAACATAAGTGTCATAAAGTCGTATGTTTGTTACTTATATGTACCTACTCTTTATATTATATAGGTATAAGAAGCCACTCGGCGCACAGATGTGAGGCATTGTTTTAGTGAAATCTTATCTCGGCTTATACCATCTGTCGGTTAGCAGTCGTGACTTCGTACGTCACGTGAAGACAACACTTTGTTTGATAACTTTGTATCTAAGTACTTATATTGTACGTCCTTATTATATTTAGGTAAGTTCTTTTGTCAACATTTTTATTCAGAAGTTTCATAAAACTTCTTTTGTAAACATTATCATGTAGGGATTATACGTAGAAGTTTGTTTACCTATGCATATAATGATGCTAAAACGCTTAGGATTATGCCTAGTTGTGAACGTCTTTTGAATTTCGAGAACAAAAATGTTGATAACTGATGAATGATTGATTTGCTTAAAATATGTAAGCAATATCCGTACCGGTTATCGATAGCTGTTTGAAGAAATATGACACCTTAAATCATCATACGACATAAATAATAAACAAATTTGTAAATTAGTACCATTTATGTCGATACCTATTTATTAGGCTCTCTCAGTAAGTGTCAGGCACGTACAAGCTGTTTTTCTTGTTAAGGTAACTAAAGACATCACGTCACACTTATTCGTGTGCTTATAGTAATTTATTAGTCAATAACCAACAATTAGTACCTACGTCTCTGGCTACCATATAATAATAATAATAGTTTCAATATCAATAGGCGACAACGTGAACTTCATCTGAATTTAAAACTAGTTGTATTACTTACATGTAAAGTTGTCTCAAAGATCAGGTTCGGATATCAATGTTTATCTTAATAGACAAGTTCCGTACAACTAAGTTCGTATTGTAGAAAGTCCAAACACTTTCACATGAACCGCAGCACAATAAAACGCAATACACAAACACTAAATGATACCTATTGACTGTTTGTTATACTACAGGACATACCTACTTCTGATTACTCGCACACGGTTACACTGTCTTTATTGCATCTACTTAACGCGAGGCACGTCCTTCTTGTTGCTCGTCCAACAACAGACTAGTTCCAGAGCTATATATAAATATAATTCTGCCAATTCGGAGTTTTGGGGCGATGACGATGATTCACGAGTCGCTAAAACGTTAATTTGATGTTTGTTTACAAAGCCGAGGTCACATCGTAAAACTGTTACGTTCGCGGTGTCAATTTATCGATAGTTAGGTATCAATTATAAAAAAAATGTATCTCACTTTATCGTTGCCAAGAAGCATTCTGCGATTCGCAAACACGATCGGTCATTGATACTATAGGTACCAGAATAATAATATAATCTTTTGTGGCTTTACAATATCTTTTGTTGACTTGACGAGGTGAACGAAATAAGTGCTATCAAATTGTCGAGACGAGAGAATCTCTGATAAGATAGTGTTGGCTCGGTACACAATAACATCGCTTTATAGAACACTGAACAACAGGTTCACCTTCGTGTTTGTTAACCCGCTGTATTGTATTTGTGCCTCTTGAATGATGTATGAGTTTCAAGAAAATAATCTGCTCTTCCTACTTGCGTAGGTACTAGTTTTGAAATGTCAATACCTAAGTACCTACCTTTATAATACAGAATTGATCATCTATACTAGTAGGTATTGCAAAGATTTAAACGCTGTATCTAGGTACCTACTCAATATGGACCTGGTACATTAGGAAGTAGTCTTCAGTGTCTAAGTACTCTTCCGCATATTAAGCACACCAAGGTGTGTCTATATTCCAAATAACTAATGAAGCCACTCTAAATGTCAACTTCGAGAATACACAAAGCTTAAATTCGAGTTTTGTGTAGACTTACCTACCTACCTAACTTTGACAAAACAAAACAACGTTCAATCTTTTAGCTCTAATGACCCTCGAGTCATTTCCATGATTGTTCTACGACATCAATGTTGATTGCAATATTAGTTCCAAATGCGAGGGAGTCATGCCTAGTAACTATTATCTATTATCTGGTGTATTTAAGAAAAGCTCAAACTGTATTTGTTCGATCGCATTGATACTTCTTTAAGAGAGACAATACAGAGGCAATGGCTTTGTTATGAAAGAAAACAAGAAATTACCAGAACTTATTGACGCTAATGCCAAATAATTTCCAGAGTATACGCAACTAACACGACAGTGAGTGACTGAAAACAATAGCTCGTCACGTCAACGTCATTCTTGTGTGCTCTGTCGTTCAGATAATTGGTCAGCAACAAACCGATGGTTTTATTGTTTCTCGGCAAGCCATCAAATAACAATTGTGTAGGGTTTTGTCCTGGGAAATAAAGCTCTGGGGATTCTGCGTGATTGGGTCAGAGTAATCTCTTTTTGATAGAAAATGAAAGTGGCTTTTCAAAGATTTTACATATATAAGAATTACTAGGAAAAATCTAAATTGAAATTAAATTGACATGTTTATGACCGTGATGTATTTAATCATAAATGACAATATTGTGCTGCACTCGTGGCCTCGTGTATTGTTACCCGTAGATGTATACGTATTATCTATTGTGTCATAGAAGTCTGAAAGGTGAAATGCTAATGAGTTACCTAGCAATCTCGACTGCTACATAATTATTTACTTATTTTACTATGTATTTTATCGAATATCCAATAACCTTAGTGAATTATATTTAGTTAACTAGCGAATTTGACGAACTATTTGAAGATATAAGTAATTAAATTAATAAATACATACTATTTTATCACTTAACACATTTGCAAAATACTTAAACCATTTGCGTTGAGCTTTTGCCAAATAATCATATCCGAAAATGATTGATGTTGATGTTTATGAAGAAAATCTTTATCACGTAAATATTTTTAAAACTTTTCTGTGATGCATTGGTGAACCAATTTACATAGACCTACATACATTCGTAAGAGCAGTTTCATGTTACCATGCGATTCATGGTGTCATGCAAATCTTTCGAAACACATGTAGGGACTCATGTTTATCTTAAATTATAAATATCATGTTCTCACTAATCTCTCATCAAGCATCAGAATGTTATAAGATAACAGCTCATTTCAAAGATGAAATGAGCTGTGATATTTTTCGACTGACTTTGTAAAAATGGGCCTGGAGTTTGAGTACACTTTAGTTTAATATTGCCTATCTTAGAATGATATTGGAAAATTATATACAGTTATTATTACTGTTTCTATTTTTTTCAATGTCTGCTCTGGTGGCTAATTGATATTGTTTAAGAACTTTCGGAGGGCTCGGGTTCAATCTCCGAGTCGAGTAAAGTAATACTAATACAGTATTTTTGTCCTAAGATTCTTAGTAGCAACAGGCTTGACTCTTGTTACATGGGCCCATAGCTGGTCAAATGTTATATGTTTGGGAAAAACTGTGATGCTCTATTCTACATATTACTATACGTTATGTTATGTTTGTAAATCCCAGACGTACTAAATAAACTCCGCACAAATACTCATCTATTTTTATAGTGGTACAATAAACCTGTTGAAAAAATGGGTGTATGATAATATTGTTTACGTCAGCGTTCTGCTTTTTCCTCGACTTTGTACGTAATCTGTGCGTCATCTATCTGGTAAGTGACTTGGAGGTCCGCTACACCCAAAACGGATATCGGAACGGATTTTTATTATTATTTATTAGTCCATCGTGGCTAAGCAAGTCGAATGTATGCATACCCTTATTACGAACAATGTCGAATAACGATGCCGAAAGCGACTTGGAAGCGACACCGCATATTAAACATTACTAACGCTAGGATAAATGATTTAGTTTGCATACAATCGTCGCTGAAGGCCTCTTGCTGACGTGAAGGCGCGTGCAAAAATGCATAGTTGCTTCGTGGACAGAAAGAATTACTGACATCTTTTTACTTATTGACCTAAATCGATGCGTGACGTCATGTTAGGAAGGTAATTAAAAGTGTAACAGGCGCCCAATGAGTCATGATAGTCATGATTGAGGTCTGCGGTTTTCCCCTACCGACAACCTGACTACCTGATTTTTTTAAAACTACATATAATAACATGTTTTTATAGTAATTTAAATGTAAATACTACAGTGTAAAATATTCTATCTATTATTTGAAGTATTCGTAGCGCAGTTATTGAAACACCGTTGCAGTGAAAGTCTCGCTGACTAATCCCCGGAGTATTCAATTCGTTACGCGTCGTGTGTGTTGTAGAAGAGTTTTTAGCTACCAATAAATATTTGGATATGTTCGTAATAGTAATATATTTTAGTATGGTCTTAATTTCAGAATAGGCAGTATATTGAACCAACTCCAACGCTTATCTTGAGTGTCGTATATGATATTAGTTTTTTACGGCACCTTCAAGGTAACTGACTAGCATTTGTTTTCTAAATATCTATCACCTTCCTCTGGTCATCAATCTGCTTGCCAAGCGTAGTAAATATTGAAAACTGCTTTCCTCTGTCTTCATCTTGATAGACAGATAGGAAGAGTTTTCATTTTATCGTCAGCTTTAGCATTGAAGTACCTAGATAATCTTTTCAACAAATAGATGTTAAAGTAACAAACTACGGTAGCTGTTCTGCATGTAAAATATACCGCGTCGCTTTGATTTACAACAATTTGCATCATTGTTAATCGTTATCCTCGTAGCTGCGTCGTTTATATGCCTTTGGGACAGAGCCTTTGTCAAGGATTTAACAAGTTGGATATTATTTGGCTAATCTTGGACTAACGCGTACGAGAGTAGGTACATAGGTTTAGTGTTGTTAAGTCCGTATCACTTAACTATGAAGACCACAAGATCTTTAACAAATACCTAGTATAGTTAAGACAAATTCAATCATGTTCAGATTTTATTATTTGCGTTTGGAATTGCCGGTAATGGTTCATTTAGCAGGATCCGTCAGTGGCAGTTTACGTTAGAAGCCAGTCCATTAGTATGTAAAACCATTAACCTAAAGACATCTACTGCTGGATGCAGACCACTCCCAAAGGAAAGATAACTATATTCGCTACGCTTGGTGGACTGATTGATAACCACATTAAGTAAGGCTGTATTTAGTAGGTCTGTACGTTGATAATGCTGTTGGCCGTTTCCTGGCAATCCGTTATTTGCCACCTACGACACCCACGGGAGTAAGAGGTGGTTCTATAATGTAGACTGGACACCACACGGGCCAAGTTTAGTACCTACCTAGTTTATTTTCTTCCATTACGTAAATTAACAGATCACCAAACTTTAACCCCTTTTGAGCAGACATTTTGTTATTAATTGGTGATTTTTAAAAAATATACCTAAGTTTCTAACTTAAATTTTGTATGAGGGGTCGGCAATGGAATTACCGATTTCATATCTAAAATTCTAATGCATGGAGGTCGTATAGAAATATTACCTATATTATCTGCTGGTATGATTCACGATGCATGCGGTTAAGAAATCTTGCGTCTTACTTTATCGTTGAACAAAATGTGACGCCAGTTAAGTAAATATTGTCTCATTATTTTGTCATCTCAGATGCAAGTCATTTAGAGGAAATAGAAAAATGAACCTACTGCTTGGTATGCAGTAAGATCAAAATTTGCCGAATACACGAACGAATGTATAGGCTTCTTGTTTTCTATCATCATCAAGATACAGCGTCGGCAGAACTTGGACAAGGTGGACGGACGCACTTATAAGGTTGGCGGGCAATGGATGCATGAGAGTTCTTTGTGTATGAAACAAATTTTGACTGCACCGTTGGTCTAATGGTTAGTGTAACTGACTGCGACGCCGGGTGTCGTGGGTTCGATTCCCGTGGAAGGCAAATATTTGTGTGATGAACATTTGTATTTGTCTTTAGTCTGGGTGTTTCCTATGTACTATAAGTATGTATTTACAAAAAAAAAAGGATGTATATGTATTATATTTCAGTTATCTAGTACCCATAACACAAGCTCTGCTTAGCTTGGGACTAGACGACAGTGTGTGATAGTGTCCACATATTATTATTATAAATACAATATTCCGTATTACTCTAAATAACAATCTAGACTGATTCTGAAGACCAACATCATACCATTTCTGCATGTCGTATGGAGACTGTTAATTTAAAGTTTATGTTGAAACCTAAACTGTGGAAGACATTAAACCAAACACTTGTCGACCCAACATAAAGGGTTTGAGATAAAGATCTCAGAGGTCAAAATGCTAGTTTGAGAACCACAGTTGTTATAGAAGATGTACTATGAAATTACCTATAAATATATTTGATTCTAATTGTATACTACTTTACTATGGGCGCATATTCTAGTACCTATTCTGATTATTTATTACAAGTTTATAGTATAAACAAGCAGGTATGCTTACACAATAATAATCCTGGTAGATATGTCGCAGGCAAATTGTATTAATCCACCGTTTACAACCTGCCTCGGCATTGCATAGTACATAACGCCGGCTATGTTACCAGCAATGTGTATACCTAATTTGGGATGTTTAAACTAGTTTGAAAATAAATATAATTGGTGTATAGCAGGGGGTTACAGTTCTAACCTAACCTAACCCAATTTCATTTGCTTTCGGCATATTACATAGCACCGATGACTGCGAGCGTTTACAAAATGGCGAGGCAGTATGTAAACGGACAATTTATACAATTTGCCTGCGACTGATATAAAAATAGGAAACAATTTACACGCTTTGACAAAGTTATTAATTATTCCGTAAACATAAATATAGCATGCTTTAATATTATTATTGCTATGGCTACTTTATTTAATTGTAATTATAAGGCATACCAAGCTATAAAATTAATAATGATTATGGTAAAGAACATAACGTCTTCCGTATTCTGGTATAACCTATGAAAGTGTCGAATGCAAGTAGTGTTCGGAGATCCCTCCTTGTTCACTTCCTAACTTGACCACTTCCAAAGTTGTCCACTTCTTAAATTGTCCACTCCTAAAGATATCTTAGTTCTATTCTGTTAATGGCATTAAATGCTATTTTATTACGCGCAATTTATCATTGAAAACGGTCTAGAACAGTAGGTATTTAGTATCTTAATTTTTAAATGCAATTAGTTCCTGCACTAAGAGAAAGCTCTGTAGGGCGCCGGGTTATACAAACATACAACTAATGAACACGAAGATTGCCGAGAGCCAGAACAAATATTTATGGATGACACATTTTTTGTCTAATTAAAACTATGATGTTTCATTAGTTCGGTAAGAGGCTCCAAACTTGAGTTTACGTTTAACTCTGTGCAGTAGTAGTAGAGTTCTCGCCCAAATTATGCCTTCCTTGGAAAGTGCCCGTCTAGCCTAGCCACCGTTATTCTTACTGGTGGTGACTAGTGGTGGCTTTCTTAGAGCGTTAAGTATTAGATATACAGTATACTACTATATACTAAAGGCTCTAGAAAAATAACTAGTTGTTGTTGAATTAGCAGAAGGCACTTGTACCTAAATACTTAAAGGGCTTAAAATTTAGTAACAACAGTATTTAAAGGATTATCTCTTAAATTTCAAGTATACTAGTGCCATTCTTCACTTTTCTGTTTTTTAGAAATGATGTTCTTAGCATAATAAGCTAAGCGTCCATAAGCTACAGTTACTGTTTAAGGCTATATATAGGCGTATTTTTGTTTACTACTAGTTTAATAAACAAAATTGAGATACGGTGTTTAAGCTTCTGATGTTATTATGACATCGTTTGCATACACCTTCGTGAATGCTTTAAAGCCTAAGTAAGTCCTTTACAAAACCTGATAGTATTAAACTACTATGTAATAAAAGGATCCTCCGGCTGTTAAATAATCGCTGGTTCATAATCAACGATAAGCCTAGAAAGACATGATAATACGTTTAGGTACGTCGATATAGTAGTAGTGATATGGATATTAATGTAAAGATTAATCATAAAACATGTATTTTGCGCAATATGAGATAAAAATACATACCCGTATTGTTATAATAGGCATCTGTTTTATATTGCAAACAATATTGACATGAAAAACCATTTGTGGGGGGATCCCTCTGAATTGGGATTTTTTTAAAAGGGTCCAGAGTTTCATCTATTGGTAAAGAGGTTGACATTTTGAGGATTAAGAATTGTTAATGCCAACGGTAGTAGACCAACAAACTGCTTACCTGATGGCTTATCGAAAAAAATTTGCTTATAACTACTTATTTTCTAAAATAATTATATTAAGTACATAGATATAATAAGTAAGTAGGTCAGTACAGGGTCTTTTGGAAGCATTAGACTCTAGCATATCCGCTATATAAATAAATCAGATGAACGTAATTAAATTTGATGATCTCTGACAGTCTTTTATTATTTATAGAGGCTCGCTCTGTGCACTATTTTCCCAGATGTAGATATTATGTACCTACCCATCAACACGTATACGATCATTTTTTTTCTCTTGTTTAGTAAATAATATAGTAAACAAACTGAATATCAAATACCTAATAATAAACCCCTCACGTGCCCCTTACGCACTATAAATCGAATAAATAAACAAGTAATACCTAACAACGATTACATGCTTGCTACTTTAAACTTGTTATGTAAAGTTATGCATATTACCCATACTCTTATTATTATCACAGAATAAATAATAGTACCATATAGGTACATGGCAAAGTCCCTGTTTTCCTTTCTCTGTTCCTACGCTTACTTCTTCTAAACCACACAATAAGATCAATAAGTAACATGCACATTAGGAACAATAGAAAAAACCGAAACTTAAGATTTGCAATGAGGTTAAAACACAATTAGTATCTACACTTTACTACACAGCGAAGCCTAGGAGGTTCGTTAGTAAACAAATTGCGAACTAATTAAAAGCAAGCTTTACCCTGGGTAATGTCATAATTAATATCTATCTTAGCATAACGCCGCAACATTTTCAGGCTGCACCAGTGTATCTATTGATTTGGTGCAGCTAAGTAGGGTTCAGCATTGCCAATAGAGTTACTGCACTGATATTGCAATTATAGTACCGTCGCAGTTTTAGCTATTGAATTTCATTATTTATGCATTACATATACATATAAAAAGAAAGCCTCTGTTTCTATAAAATCGCTAATCTCTAGAACCTTCCAATGGGTTTGATAAAAATTTATATAACATTTACGTGACTATTGTCGACAATATTTTGCTGGGATAATGCACACAGATTTGAATGCTTCTTACTGTTATGTTGCGTTGTTCATGGAAGGTTTTGGTTTATAAATTTATAATAAATGTATTTAAATTGTATATTATAAAAATTACGACTTTCGATGTTCATGAAAGTTGGGTCGCTAGTAGGCGTTAAATGAGCAAGCAACCTGCCTGATGCTATAGTAAGCGCCTCTTAACTATAGATATGCGATGCCTTTGTAATTACTGTGGGAAAAATTACCTATTATTCGTAGCGCTCTAATTAAATAATTGCCTTTAGTTCGATTCTGGGTTTCTTCGGTATATATTATTCGCTGCAGATAAATAGCGAGTCCTGCAATCGGGGAAACACAACTGTCGTAAATGCATCTGTATGTATTATATAGCTGACTAATTTCTATTATAACCTTTAAGTAACAGTTCACTGGGTTAACATAAAGGGCATGATTGTTGTTTAGTAAAATTTAAAGTCAGTCATGCATTCGACAACAAAGTGCCACCACATGTTACTTTTAGAACACGGTGTATTTAATACTGAAGAGTAATATCAACAGAGAATCTTAACTATGTCTGACGGATGCATGAAATCTCGTCTTACTACTGAGTTTGCATATGCGTGCCTATGTTGAGTATAACAAAAATGATGTTTTTAAATGATACATACCTATGGCCTCGTTCAACTGTTCGATTACTTCTTCGTTAAAATCTGCAACAAAATAAAGATAAAATTAATTTCCTATTATGTAATGTGACTGATTTACAGAATGAATAAAGATGAGTTCAAAACATGACTTGAAGTTTATACGATTGTGGGTTCTAGCTGGTTTTGAAACGAATGGAAGAATTGAGAGCAGAATTTAAAGGAACAACTTCTGCCCTGCCCCGTATCTATAGAATATCGACCATTGCGTTTCGATTGGTGAATAATATTGTCGGAGGAATATCTAATCCATTGTTCCTTTTTAACGTAAACCGTAAGCTTAAGTATTTTCTAACTCATTTATAATTTAAAAAAAATATAAAAGAGGAACTAAATTAAGCTTACAAATTATTCAGAATGTAGCAAACGTAACTTATTGGACAAAAGTAAAATCAGCAATGAAGATGGCGTGGGTCAGTGGCCAAATGATGGATTAAATCAACGATATATCCATAACCGATTCATATAATATCGATAATCGAGTACGTGCACTATATCGATGTATCGCTATACCTAGCAGGATGGGCGAGGCAACTGCAAGTACTAAGACTTGTTCTTGTAACCGGTCATGTTGTAAGTTATAGGAAAAAATATGAAACAAAATTTTATTGCATTTATAAAATTTGCTTATATACGGTAAAGATAAAATATTTTGATTGTAAATACATTAATTTTGTTATGCTGCTATACAAAGTGTGCCAAAAAAATAAAATTTAAGAGGCATTAAGTAGGCACCTCAACCAATTAATCAATCATCCTGTCGCAGTCTATTGCTATAGGTACATAAGCTACTAGCCGTATTCCATTCATAAATTTAAGAGTTAGACTCTTGTCGGTGGAACTGATGCAATTCCCGCCACTTCTCCCTGTTTAGAGCCATCTCCTTAACTTCCTTATACGACACGGCATCAGCACTTTTCTTTATTTTACTCATATAGCTTATCCGTGGTCTTCCACTACCTCACCTTCCTTCTACTTTCCCTTCTATGATGTTTCTTATAAAGCTGTCATGTCGTATAATGTGGCCAATCATCTTTTCTCTTCTACTTTCTATTGTCCTGGAAAGGTCCGCTTTTCTTTCACTATTCTCAACACATCTTCGTTTGTGATCCTCTCTGTCCAACTTATTTTCTCCATCCTCCTTCAGCATCACATTTTAAATGCCTCTAACCTATCTATTTCTCGTTGTGTCATTGTCCACATTTTACGTCATTTGTTCCTAGCCGTATTAAGAAAAGTATAAATAATAGGGTATGTTGTATTTTAGAGAGCAGATGATTGTAATAGTCAAGATAAGTTCAAGAATTTCAAAAAATTAAAGAAACCATACACGGTAGAACTAATACCGATTTTTACTAGCACTTATTGCAATATGAGCTTTATTTTCTTACACGTACGATTTAAATAAAAAAACAAATTTAAGTGTGAGGGTGCTGTCGGAAGTACCTGCAAGCTGTAAAGGAAATACGGTTGTATTTTGCGGTTGCGTGTTCCTTGGTTAATGGATTGCGAGGCTGCCTTGTGGTTATGTTCCTGAGAACACGGCCTGTTTTAACTTTTACACAAACTTTTTGTTCTAGTAGGTAAGTGCAGAGTATAAAGTCCATGTTTTTAACATCGTATACAGACGTCACAATTACTTGTAATAAATATACCTCGTTAAAACTGACTTGGACAGTTGCTACGCTAATAAAAGCTTGAAGAATCTGCACGTCGCGAGATTAATTCAATAAAAAATACACAGTACTCGTTGTTATGTTATAATCAAAACTAATTTTGCAAGCGAAACGAGTCTGTATTATACCTGATTCTGATTATACACACTGATATTAAGTTAGTTATGTGAAAGAGTAATGTTTCGATTACAAAATACTGTCATGTTTTCCAAACGTTTAAGTAATGGTTTATGTAACTTCGGTTTTCTTAAAATTCGTAGATACATGTAGGTACCTATATTTAAAAAGTATATGAGCTCTGATCTTAACTGAGTATATCAGCTCTGAACTTAGTCTTACTCCGTTGGATCTAGTAATTATATAACGCACAGTTGGAGTGTGTGCACCTGCTGTGCGAGTGTGTCTCCACTGAAGACTAATCAAAGACACAGGATGTTTAATTCTTTTGTAGAGAAAATCTTTATGAGATAAATAAAAAAACAATTTCCGAGACAGGGTATAATTTGTGTCCATTAATTGTACCTATGCTTGTAAAGGACCTACCCTACATAGGACTTGGTTCCCGGCGGTATAATACACGAACTTTACCATCACCATTTTCTATTATCACCATCGCTACCTCAAGTATAGAATACTTGTACATAAAATGCTAGTTATGCTATTTACGGAAGGCAACCTATAACGTCTAAATGGTCATTAAATGACTCTATCAGGTATCACATGGCTCCGTTTGGTTTCAAGCGAGCGTACGATCGCCTTGAATGTTCAATAAGGTCGTTAAAACTGCGACATGAATTATAATGCATACATTTGCCTAACCGTTAATATTGTACCAAAATGGACAGTCCGTCGATGCCAGCTGAGATATACACAGATATAGTTTGCCAAACGTATAGTTATTATTTTATTAGATACTACTTTATTTTATTCCTTGTTTGGTTTACAGAGGTTTTACTATTAAAAAGTACCTACCTGGACTTGTAGTTGATACTATTCTACTGTCTTGATCGATTGAAGGTTCGTAGTGCTCTGGTCTATTAAGAACAGACTCAAATTACCTAGGTATAAACATCCAGATCTAGAAGAGCCCTACAGATGAGTTGAAAACCATTATTATATTACAACAACAAATATTATGAGTTACTTAATCCTCTCTTCTCCTTTTTTTTCGGTAACAGAGCCGACGATTGTGTCAGCTATTTCTGCCAGCGTCTAGTGTAGAATAATATTGTTGTTGATGATATTAATGGTATATTACAATGATAACATAGAAAAAATGTGGATGAAATTAAATGACAACCATTTTCCGTAAAAACAAAAGATGGACTTCCGTCCAGTTACCTAGTATTATCTATTTACGAGAATAACCTGTCAATGTCAATAAAAGTCACAAAACGCGATAATGTAGACCTGTATTATGTTTTCAATTGACGTGAAGCAAGAAGTATTAAAAGAAGTATTTAGTAAACTAATAACTCAGAAATAACGTTAGAGGTCAAAAAGGAGGCAAATTTAGCCTCTAAGTAAAAACGTCTAAATTTAATTTAAATAAAACATCTTATAATCTTTAATCATACATAAAATAATTTATTGATTGACTAACAAAGACACAATCTGAACCAGGAAATAACTTGTTGCCTGCTCTTCGCCGGAGCCAAAAGCCGGATGAAATCCATGATTGCTTCCCTCCTCAATTTAAGATGGGTATGCATTAATTTAAAAGCCATGTCGAAAGAATAAATCAATAACAACAATATACAGAAGCGATATCGCTCCTTCAAAGCGTAAAAGAAAAGAGGCATTAAGATGAAATACATCTTAAAAATGTATATCTTATACGCTGAGCCTCAAAGTTTATAATTGCGAAATCGGAACTATCATTACATCTCTGTTCCACTAATTGTGCGCTATATCAAAGAACGAGCAGTGATTAAGTAAATGGAGCGTAGGACTATATTTCCTGCTCGGTAATCGTACTATTTCGATGAGTTTCCAATAAGGCTCGATGGCCTAGTCGTTGACCAATAAGGCAATGCTTAATAAACATCCAGACAGTTACAATAGCCGCACTACATGACGAGGTTTTAGTTTGACATCACAAAACAATAAAGAAAGTTTTCACCACAAAAGCTATTAAATTTTGATCGGGGTGTATGAAGGTTTTTGTACAGTATTTTTTATTACATTAGTAACAAATTAAGGAAATGACGGCAATTGAGACGTTTGTAGTGACAAAGCAGGAAAAATACGTGCTTTGTTGTAAAGAAACATTATATTTTTTATCAGCGCTATTCCAACAGCTAGGTATTTAACAACCCCCACGATGGGTTCCCGCCTTGTCGTGGCGTGGGGGCTTAGTAACCGTGGAACGTTTTTCCACGGTGAACTAAGAGGAACCTAGTATGGACCTCTCCAATATCTCTCTGTCTATCAGAGAGAAGAGTGGACTGAGGTCCAAGGGACGGGCCTGGCATGCATTCTTGCTGCCAGGCATCGTTGTCAGGGGCGACGGATATGTTCTGATGCAGACAACCGTTCGGCCCGACCCGTAATCCTGAACGGACAGGGATGGGGGTCTTCGGACCACGTGGAAGAAAACCACTATAAAAAATCACCCGAAGCCTAAGTTTGGCGCTGGCCAGAGGCTGCATGGCCGAGGTGAACTCGGTCCCAAGGCGTCACCGAGGGAACTCAGGGTGAGATCCATCCTAAGTTCCCTCGGGTAATTAGAAACACTGAGGGAACTCACCCTCACTAATAAAAGTTAAAAAAACATGGACACGACGAATAGCGAAACAACTACCCAGGTGGGTTCCGTCTGCATCGCAGACGGGGAATCCCACACCGGCAGAGTCCTGCCGGTCAGCCCCCATCGTATTCTGGGGGGGGCAACTAGTCGTCTTACTGTCGCAGCAAGCGATAGTTGTTTAAATTCCCGCAGCAGGGAGAATCCCCAACAGGGAAACCAAGACCCAGTGGGTCAAGAGGAGAGTAGCAGAAATTCCATATATCATGCGAGGCGTAACATCATCCAAAAGGATGGAGAGTGGCAACGAGGTACTGGCGGTGAAAGTGACAGCTCTCTCATGTCCTGCTCATCTATACCGCAGGAAAGACAGCGGCCGCGTAAGCGACGAACTACACGGGAAGAGAGCAATGTCCGTGTAGTCCGTCGAAGGCAGATGAATGAAGATGGTGCGAGTGACACGGAGCAGGAAGGGACAGCAGCCTTGAAAATCAAGGTAGCTTCAACCACAACACGGTCAAATTTAGAGATTCCCAGTGTTGAGGACATAGCGGCGGAGCTCAGGGCTCAGCCCACGGTTGACGTAAGCTCCAAAATACTGGAGTCCCTGTCAGCCGTCGAGAAAGTTGCAGACAGTTCAAAAAACCTGAAGAAAGAATACGCTTGCGCCTTAAGACTGGCGGCCAGAACTGCAGAGGCTGGGACTACTATTGTAAGGGCCCAGCTCTCGTCTTTGGAGGACAGAGTAGCTGCCTTGTCCACTGAACTTGCTGACCTGAGACGCAAAGTCGGGCACTCCCAGCCAAAAACTTTAAGTCCTGTGAAACAGATTGGTCCAGCAACAGCTTCAAGCAGGCCAAGTCCATCTGTCTCGGATCTAAATCTGAAGTCGCCCGCAAAGCGACTTGTTAATTCTTCATCACGTGCCAGAACGTCGATACAGGAGGTCGGCCAAGAAGCTGATATAAAAATAATGATGGACCAGTTTGCAACTCTTATAGATCGCAAACTTGCAGACTTCAGATCCAGTCTCATGGCGGAAATCTTTCCTGGGCGTGCACACAGCGGAGCAAAACCGCCACAGGCAATCAATACATCGCAGTCGAAAGTCTCTCGTCGACGCCGGAAACGGGTGACAGTCCAACCTTTAGAGAAACCGGCCCCAGCACCACCCCTTTCACAATCGTCAGCTGCAATGAACGGGCAGGTCAATGAAGTTTGGGCAAAAGTTGTGGGCCGCAAAGAGAAGACTGCTGCCGCTAAAGCAAAAAAACAATTAGAGGCACCCGGTCGTTCCTTGACTAAAAAGATGAAAGGGACAACTCCTACACGGCTCCCCACTACCGCAGCTATCACAGTCACATTGCCTCCGGGCTCTAAGACTACACTAGCTGAGGTAATGAAAGAGGTGAAGGCAAAAATTAAGTTGGCAGACTGCGGCATCAACGAGGTGCGTGCTCGAGTAGCTGTCACCGGTGGTCTAGTTCTGGAGGTTTCGGGCCCAGAGAGGTCCACAAATGCAGATCTCCTGGCCGAACGGATGAGGACGACACTATTAGATACGGGTGCAATTGTTGCGCGACCTTTCAAATCCGGAGAAGTAAGAGTGATGGACCTGGACGAGTCTATTACTCCCTCTGATGTAGCGGCCGCTATAGCCGAGGCGGGAGGGTGCTCCATAACGGATATTAAAGTTGGTGATATTCGCATTAGCCCGTCTCGGCTGGGAACGGTATGGGCTCGGTGTCCACTCGGAGCAGTTCGTAAAATTGCTGCCGATAAGCGTATTCGAGTCGGATGGATTTCAGCCAGGGTGGAGGCGCTAGTAGCACGGCCGTTACAGTGCTATCGATGCCTAGAATTAGGACACGTCAGTGCCAAATGTTCTAATGGTACTCCGGATCGTAGTTCTTGCTGCTTTATTTGCGGACAGACAGGGCACCAGGCCCGACAATGTACTGCGGAAAAGCCTAAATGCCCAGTGTGCACAGATGTTGGCCAACCTGCGGACCATAGACTCGGGAGCAAAAGGTGCTTCTCATCAAAGAGAAACAAGAAGAGACCAAAAACTTCTTTCGTGACAGATACGGCTACCGTGTCGAACCAGTCGGGTGACCATCCGACAGAGGAGGTAATGGAGACTTAGCAATGGAGCCAATTCAGAGAATTTTACAGGGTAACTTAAACCACTGTCGCGCTGCCCAAGATCTATTGTTGCAGACCGTTGCAGAGTGGTCAATCGCCTTAGCGGTGGTGTCGGAACCTTACTCCATACCCAGTCATCCTCGCTGGTTTGGGGCAGAGGATAGCCTCGTCGCTATCTATTGGGCGGGAGGTGAAGGAGACCTGCATTGCATCCTTCTCCAAAAAGGATTGGGATTTGTTATAGTAGAGTGGGGTCCTTTAATTATAGTAGGCTGTTATGTCTCTCCAAACTGCGGCCTCGCCGCTTACGAGGCCTACCTTGATCGGGTAGCGAACGCTGTGCGTGGCTACCTGTCCCAGCCGGTACTTGTTTTGGGTGATTTTAACGCTCACTCTCAAGTGTGGGGCGATATCCGGAACGACGTCAGGGGAGAGACGATATTGGAGTGGGCTGCAGGACTGGACCTTGGATTGCTAAACCAGGGTTCGATCAGCACATGCGTTCGATGGCAGGGAGAGTCTATCGTCGACCTCTCATGGGCAACCCCATCTGCAAATCAGATTGTCTCAGGCTGGCGAGTGGCGGAGGAAGTAGTTACTCTTTCAGACCACCGTCACATTTACATTGAAGTGGCTCTCCGTCGTCCCTGTGACAACCCTGAGCGCTGTCACTGCAACTCTTCGCGACGTTGGTCTCTCAAGCGGTTGGATCGAGATTTGCTCTCAGCCGCTGCTCATGCCGCGGATTGGTCAACAAACGAGAGCTGGAACATAATCGATCCAGAAACACACGCGGCCTGGTTCCGGTCTATCATGACCAATGTGTGTGACGCATCGATGCCTCGTGTCAGAAGCCGAAAGAAGGGTTCAATGTACTGGTGGACAGCAGAAATCGAAGAACTTCGAATAAAATGCGTCAGGACACGACGTCGGTACCAGCGAACCCGAAGAAGACGGCGAGCCACAGCTGAAGAGATCGCCGAAGTATATGAGATATACCGAATTGCCGCAAAAGCATTAAAGTGTGCCATAGAGGCTTCCAAGGCTCAGTCCTGGAACGAGCTTATCGAAGGATTGGAGAGGGATCCGTGGGGACGTCCATACAAAATTGTCATGGGCAAGCTCAGACCTTGGGTTCCTCCGTTGACGGAAACATTGGATCCAGAACTTATACAAAGAGTAGTCAGTACCCTCTTTCCAGACGTCCATGATAGTTCTCCAACGACTTCATCAACAGCGAGCCCAACCAACTGGTCCGACAGATTTGTCGTGTCAGAGGATGAGATGGAGCGAGCCGTGCGGCGACTCTCAGCCCGCAATACAGCGCCAGGGCCTGATGGAATCCCGGGCCGAGCTTGGGTGTTAGCTCTGGCAATTTTGGGTACCCGATTGAGACAGCTTTTTACTAGCTGCCTACAACATGGGGTGTTTCCGACCGGTTGGAAAGAAGCCAGACTGGTCTTGTTGAAGAAAGCGGGCAGGCCTGCAGACTCTCCCACAGCCTTCCGACCCATTTGTCTGCTGGACGAGGCAGGTAAACTATTCGAGCGAGTTATTGCGGCCCGTCTCAACGACCATCTGTCACGCGTAGGTCCTGACTTGTCGGACTGCCAGTTCGGGTTCCGGAAAAGGCGATCAACGGTAGACGCGATTAGGCGAGTCCGTTTACTGTCGAATTCAACAGAGGAGGACGGGGAAGTAGCATTGGCTATTAGCCTTGATATTGTCAATGCTTTTAACTCCCTCCCTTGGACGGCGATAAGGGAGGCACTCATTTTTCACCAAGTGCCTCCATATCTGCAAAATATTATTAGAGCATATTTGCGCGACAGGTCCATTACATACACTGTTCGGGATGGGTCTGTGGTGGTCAGAGAGATCAAATGCGGGGTTCCTCAGGGGTCGGTCTTAGGACCTTTGCTTTGGAATCTCGCATACGACGCGGTTCTACGTATCATACTTCCCCCTAGATCCAGTGTTGTTTGTTACGCTGACGATACCCTCGTATTGACCAAGGGGGTATGCTTTCGAGAGACCACGAAGCGGGCTGAGCTAGCGGTGGCTTCTGTTGTTGCAAAGATTCGCGAGTTAGGTCTACAAGTGGCGCCCCAAAAGACAGAGGCATTATGGTTTCACAACTTACGCCGAGGTGTGGACCCGCCCTGTTTGCGAATCCTAGTAGGTGATGCTGAAGTCCGGGTAGGCCGGTCCTTAAAGTATCTCGGTCTTACCTTGAGCAGTGACTGGGGCTTCGTAGAGCATTTTCAGCGATTAGTTCCTCAGGTTCGTGCGGCGGCCGGTTCACTACAACGGCTGCTGCCAAACCTCGGTGGCCCTCGGGAGGAAGTTCGCCGCCTCTACAGCGGCATAGTGCGATCCATGGCTCTCTATGGAGCGCCCGTTTGGGCGTCCTGCCTGTCAGAAAGCCCCCGGTATAGAGCTCAACGCTGCAGAGCGCTTCTTAGTAGCCTACAGCGAGTGATGGCTATTCGGATCGCACGTGGATACCGGACAATATCTTTTGAGGCGGCGACTGTTCTGGCTAGGACACCACCCTTTGATATCTTGGCAGCGATGGATGCAGAGCTCTATGACCAGATGCGCTCCTTACGTCAGGAGAGTGACGGGGAAGGGTCGGCCGGATCGGTCGAGATACTACGACGAGACGGGCATCGACGGGCTCTAGAAAATTGGCGTGCGCGGCTGGAGGAGCCACGTTGTATACGCCAACGCGCCGTTGGAGCAATTCTGCCCAATTTTGAGGCTTGGATCGTCAGAAGACGAGGAAGCGTCACCTTCCGATTGACTCAGATACTTACCGGACACGGTTGTTTCGGTGAGTATCTGAATCGAATTGGACGTGAGGAAACAGCGCAATGCCACCACTGCCTAAGTGACTTAGATTCGGCCCAGCACACGCTGGAGGACTGTCTGGCATGGGAGTCAGAGCGACAGATCCTGATCACCCATATCGGGCGCGATCTTACTCCGCCAGCTATAGTAGCGGCTATGCTGGCAGACGACGAGTGTTGGAAGGCCATGGTATCCTTCTGTGAGGCAGTTATGCTTCAGAAGGAGGTCGCTGAGCGGGATCGTGAGAGGGTCGATCCTGCTCGAAGAAGGCAGCGTCGGGGCCGTAATGACCTCGGCACTGCACTTGGGAGTCACCGGCAGCTTCAGTAGGGGACTGAACTGCCATGTGACCCCGGGATGTGTGGCAGCCCGTTTGTAGCCTCGGATTGCCATTCCGTAAGGAAGTGTACGATGGGGTAAAAACTGTACGGTTTGTTTTCCCCGAGATGAATTTCGCATCGAGATAAGGTTAGGGGAGCACTGGTACGATATAGCGGCAACGGAGCTTCCCTCCCACGCCCGAGGACGGCTATCGTGGTGGTTTTAGTCGGTAAACCGGATTGGGAGTCCGACATAACCAATTGCCTACCCCCAGGTGAGAGGTATGCATAAAGCATTTCCTCCACGTTAAAAAAAAAAAAAAAAAAAAAAAAAGGTATTTAACAAACGAATTTACCTATTACACTTCAACTGTTAAACACTAGTTTAAAGTAACTACTGTCAGTCGGCACTACTTCTATAATTCACGAGGATAGGATGTATAATTTCAAGAAATATCTCGGAGAACTTTTGTAATTTTATTGTAGTAAAGAAACATTATAGGTATTTCGTATTAGTACTATTCAACAGCTATTCAACAGGCAAACGAATGTGTATAAACAGTAGTTTACAGTAACTACTTTACTTTACCCAAGGATATTTTCAAGGAATATCTCGGGGAACTTTCGAGAACTCTACAATGTCAAAATAGATAATAAGTGTATCATAAATAGTATTTGGTAGGTAGGTGTAAAGTACAATGTAAATACGGGTAGGTAACGAGTATTAATATGGGTTTGACTCATTGCCATTGTAATGCTAAGGCGTTTAACATTAGACGACAATATTATTTACTTATTAATTGTTAGCTTTGTTACTATAGAACTATTGTTGTACACATTTACAAAATAATATAAATAAAAGCAAGTATGAAATACTTGAATAGAAGTTTGAGCATCGCTCATTTTGTATCTTCGTAAGTACGTAGGCATAGAAAACATAAGTAATGATGATTATATAGTAAAAACTAACTTTTCGTAAATAGCTTGTGTTTTGTAATTTCGTGGCTAAAAATAGAATGATTACTCTTTTTATTATAACTTAGGTACATAATCGATATAAAAACTCAGTAATGTTCAACTCCTAGTGTTAGTAAGCGTGATCAAAAGAGCATTACTGTTCTAGCCTAGCCTTTAGCTTTAAATGTTGCTTAATATGTAGAAATTCAAAGAAGTGATAAAAAGGTTACGATTAAAATTACACGACAGTACGTGTAGTTTTATGTATACATTCCTACGCCATATTAATTAACATTTTATTTATCTATTGTGTAAGGTATGGCAGTACCTAACATAACTAGTGGCAAACCAGCGCTTGTTTGAAAGTCGCTTGCATCCTAAGCTTGAACCGTTTAAAAAAACCAACAATATAGCTGTCTGTAGGAAGCACTTCACAAGCATAGAATACGGCAATTCTCAATCGTGCACCTACATATTATTATATAGTGTTTCTATTAGTGCATTAGTCAGAATCGAATTGCTCGAATTTTTGCCAAAACCTCCTAAACAGAAATCTGCTTGTGGTCACCTTTCCTTCTTCCTAAAGTAGGACGGTTCTACGACTACATTGTCTTTTAGGGGAGCTAAATTAATGACTATAAATATAAGGCTTAAAAACAAACGTGAAAATTATAGTCATAAAACTGCATAGTTACAATTCCAAAAAACTCGCTATAAAATCTCTAATTCAATTATTGCTGAATTTATGTTAATATTTTTGGTCGTTTAATGATAATGAAATACAGATGGCGTGTGTATCGACACATACATACATGGTACATGAGGTAATGACAGCTGTACAGCGCAATGACCTTGGTACACTCTTTTGAAGCATATAAAAGTCCTAGCAATCCTTGAAAATATAACCACTATCGAATTTTATTGAATGTAGTCTATAACTTTCAAACAATTGTTTGAAAGTCAATTTTTTCGGTGTTTACACGGTTACGGTTACTTATTATGAAATTAAATATCTATTACATTTTAATAAAATAAATGTTTTAGTAACATTTTTTTAAATTTGATTCCGTGGTTTCAGTTGCTGAAATCCTGTAGGATCTGATCGCGTTGCAATAAATTAAACAATAGTTTTATATAATCTATACTATTATATAAAACGGAAGTGTTTGTTTGTTTGAACGATCGCATCTCTGGAACTATTAGTCAAGTTTGAAGAATTGCGTTTGATAGCCCATTTCTTAAGGTAGGTTATAGGCTATGTAACATCACGCTATTGACGACGGAAGCAGAGCAGTAACTATAAATTAAACTTAACCCATTTGAAACCACGCCGCGGAAGGCTAGTAAAATATAGTTAGTAAATTTTATATTACCTGAATTAGGTCTACACGCGTACCTAATTCAGTTCCTAAATATAAGCTTGTGTGCAAAAAGACGTCGGTAATAAAATTGCTGGTTTGATCTGAGAGTACGACAGTGCCCCCACCAAGTCAAGCAAAAAAGCGGCACGGCCGGCCGTGCTGCCGCACCATCCTTTTCTCGAAACAATTCAGACTATTTTAAAGCCCCTATACCTTCGTTGTGGAAAGAACTAGAACACACACATACACACGTGTGAGATCAATTGTGTTTTCACGCAATGGCAAAGTCAATAATAATAATTTAAAACATATTTTTTTAATAATGATATGGTCACTATAAGATGTTGTTAGGTTAGCTAATTACCTACGTTAAACTTAAGACGAAATGTCCCTTAAGTAGGGATTGGATAAATTAATTGACTTGTTATTAGATGGATCTCACAATTTTTTACGGTAAAAGAACTGAGTTGCGAGACTTGGTTTTTTTAAAGTTGTTTTTGATGGCATTGCTTTTACAACATATTGGATATTGTAACTTGAAACAATGAAGTTTATATTATCGACAACATTAATCTTAGAATCAAAGAATCCTGAAATTTTTGCTTTATACGTTATCTTTACACGATACGTTACTTTAATAATTGCAATAATCTATATTTTATTTGAATTACAGATTCAACTAATGCCTAAAAACTTAAAGTCCTTTAAGTTTTTAGGATTTTGACGTCAAGCATCCTGATTCAAATGATGCCAAAGCATTATATAAGTTAGTTAAGTTTGGTTTAAGAGCACGAAATTAGTTGTGTAATAAATTATTTTAAGTAGATTTACGAGGACGACATGGTTGCTTCTCTTTTGTGAACCAAGTTCTTTTATAAAAATAAAGATTAAAAAAACTCTATTTTAAAAATAGTATTTTATAAAACTGTATGTCAATGTTTAGATACGTATGCTTATAGCTGGTTAGCTAGACAAACAGAACTGAATGTGTTCATAAATCAAGTAGGTATACAAATTAGTAACGAAAATGTAACCTTAATTTGTTACGGTTGGCTCAGTTTCAATAACAATAAATCTATTAAAGAAGATTATGATATATATCGCATTTTAGTATTACGTTCGAAACAGAGATTGGCTGATAAGATAAATGTTTCAATCATTAAATATGATGAGAAATAATCTATATTATAGAAAATAACAACATGAACTAAATATATTTTATTTCATCGAACAACTATTTCTGAATCTAGTTTTATCCACGTTGCCAAAATCAAATGGCAGACCTTAGTGAAAGTGAAACTTATAGGAGGGGAACGCTTTTGTGGTAATTTTTAAGTTCCGAAACATTTTAGTTTTAACAAAAAAATATCTTAGCCTGTAAATAATATACACAAACCAATTTTATGTGACTTTTCCATTGTATTTAATGTTACCAAATTTTAAATTATGAGTTTCTCTTTTGAGAAAAATGGATGCTCTAAAGAGTGGTGTCATTATTATTTTGGTCCAAGCCAATCATTTAATTCTTTACTAATTCCACCTGCGTTCTATTCTTGTTATCAGTCGTGCTTGTAACATAATATAGTAGTATTTCGGCGTTATCACATTACATCTACTCACCTGGCCAGGTGGCCACCACAAATATATTATTACCTAAATATATGCAAATGAAGGTAAGGTCGGCTTGTTTGTAGTATTTGTACGTTTTCTTGTGTCACACACGTTGTGAGTCAGACTTATTTTCACCATAGAATTGTAACACAAAGTCTCTAATTTGCACGGTCCTGTGTTCCTCCTTAAATTTTTTACTTGGATGTAAAGACATATAACCAGGATATATTTAATTATTCTATTTGTTAGGATTATTCTCTTTGCTTGGTTATGGGCAAATGATAACTGCTAAATTGCTAGTTAGCAAACGGTACAAAGTAACTTTATTTCAGTTACAAAATTCTTCACGATAACGGCATAGTGGGTGGCGGACTCCCCACATCCTAACGCCTACGTACCACTAGGTACATCAAATGTGTCTTCGATATCTTCCATTCAATATAATACGAATTTTATTCAAGACGTTCATATTATGGTCAACTAATTTATTCGTGCAATCGAAAAAGGCGCAAAACAGATAAAAAAGTTATAATATCTTTGATAAATAGAAAAATGCGTATTTATCATTTTTGTAGCTTTGGCAAATACGAATTATGTGTATTATAAACTTTACGCCAAGACACAAAATTTAACACAGAAACAGAAATTTCGAAATGTAACATCTGTATATCACGTTTCAGTGGTCCGTATTGTTTGTTATGTATTGGGGTCGTCGATAACATAGACTCAGGTTATCCATTCTATTGTAACGTAGAACTGACAAAAGAGTCCAAAAGTTTAACGTCTGTCATACCGATGACAGACGTTAAACTTTTGATATATGGTATAAATAAGGCTGTGTACCGACACAGCCGACATATCTATAGATTCATGGTTTGTATTACGTAATCCAGTGACGCGATACTTAAATTGAGTCGCAATTGTTCTAATAGTTCAAATAAATTTGCATAGTATTAATACTGGTCATTTAAGATTAACTCAGACTAACTCGGAATTATTGTTTATTTATAAGTAATTCATATACAAAACATTTAGGTATAAAGGCGAACCTAATGCTTAAAGCATTTTCAGTTGACCTATTGGGTGATGCAGAGATGAAGCAAGGTAGCAAGCAATTATCTTTTAAAGTAGTTAATATCATTTTTATGCCAATTTTTTGATACTGACAAATATTTACTTTTCACTTTATCAACGCTAAAGTTCGTCACGACCTAGATGTGGAGACCTTGTACTTAATACAAGCGCAAGATGTGTAGCAAAAATGTTAAAAAACATACAGCCAGGTGGTTGACAGTAGCATCTGTATGTACTGTCGCTGACCTGCCAAACCTGTTTTTGAGACCGGCAGTCGCGAGACAGACTTCAACGTAATCAGAAATATGATATACAAACTCATTAGTTTTAATTTACGATGTACCTACTTGCCTATTCAATACAATGTTTAGAGGTCACACCGTCTTTAGCTGGTTCAACGATATTTAAGTAAACACCTGACTAACAGGTAATGTTAATTCTGCTTGTTTGCATACCTATCAAATTGATTGGTGCATCACTAAAAAAAAATTGCTTATGTCAGAAAATTGCTAATGTGTTTGAGCTTCTGCGGAAGAAATTTAAACGTAAAAATGTCTTTAATTTGGCAATAGAGTCAATTATTGACGTATTTTAACCTTTTAACACTCTATTTATAAGACTTACAAAATTTAATGTCCTAGCATAGAAGTCAAATATATATTTGACTTCTATGCTAGGACATTAAATAAAAAGTGTATATACACAAATAGAAATCCTTGTAGGTACAGTTTTATTTGTGTATATACACAAATAAAACTGTACCTACAAGGATTTCTATATAGGAGCAATCAGGTATGTATAGATAGATAATGAAGGTGTTTAGGGAATTTTTCGCCACCAGTTCACCACTTCAACTGTTACATTGGGCCAATCAGGGGTTAACTTTCAAACAGCAAAAAGCGCTTCACAGCTAGACCTGACGCATTGATTCTGCCACCTGGTGGGCACCATTTCAGAAAACCCTCTCAGCAACCCTTTCTTTTGTCCTTAAGCATGTGAATTATCCATTTTGTAAATTAAACATTAACATTTGCGAAATGAGTAATGAAAAATATTTGTTTTGATAGCGCTGTCAAAATGGATGATCTTTTACCAAAGTGGCGCCAACTGGTGGCTAAAATTTTCCTAAACACCCTCATTGGAATAACGTACAAGTGGTGGAACAGATTAGAAACTATCTCGAGACGAAGGTAATAAGAGGACTAACATAAAACAAGGCACACACACGGAAGTAACAAAAAAATCACACTAAACTGGTACTGTACTGGTATCTCAAATGATTCTAGTCAAAAGGAAAATTGCTTTGTTCTGAGAAATATGAATCGCAATTTATTACCTATTACTCTTAACCACCAGTTTACTAGTGCAATATGTAACAAGTAAATTATCCTTGTACGTAGTGTTGAATAGCTAGAACATTTTGAGGGCAAGCATGATTTTGTACATGTAAACCACAATAAAGATTTTAAAGTTGAGAAATTTGAGCGTTTAAGATCAGTTTACTTAGCGTAACAATTTCGATATTAGCGAATCAGTAAGGTACTTACTAATAAGTGTGATATATACCACAATTTTACGAAATTAGATTGTTATGACAATTCTAAAACATCATGTACCTTTTACTTTATACACTTTTACATCACACAAAAATGTAATAACAAAAAAATGTATTTTTTGCTCTAAAACTTGGATGGCATTCATCCAATATTCTAATTTAAGTATGCTGAAGAAGTATGCAATAACAAATCCGGTAAACGGAAAAACCCATAATCTAGCTCGTCAAACATTTAGCCATATGGAAAACACAAGCACTATTTGCCTCATCTAGTATCAGCAGTTTACGAACTTTACCGCCAAATAATAAAACGTCGTGCAATTTTAAATAACTATCTCTGTAATTTTGATTTGAAGCGACAGAAAAATTTAAGTCTAGCTTAATGTTACTTACTTGGCGGGTGTCCGGTCACTAGAGGTGTCATCTATACGAGTTTAAACTATGTCCCTGTCGGTGGGTAATATGTATTAATAGTGAATTTTGACACTAAAGTATTAAACGCCTAACTAGAATTCTGCCCACCCAAGTTCGTGACTCAGGTGTAAACAAAGAAATTCCTGAATAGCAAGCTACCCACAAAATATTTAAGCTTAGAGCTATACCGACACGAATGAGTTGCAATTTAATCCCTTATGATTTCCTGTTCGTATACATACGGGTCAGTTCTCAGTACAAATTATTTTGAATCGCCTTGATTACAGACTTATATTTTTAATATACGGGTCATTATACCTAGTAAGTCGTTTATACGCTCTCAAGTTATGTTACATACTGCGTATAACTAAGTCTAGGATACCTAATGTCGACAAATATGTTAAAGCATTTTTTTTTTTATTAACTAAGTATTTATAACACAATTTTGCTAGACTTTAGGTACTGCTAAATATCAGGCAAATAATTCTTAACCTAATTTGAATAAACAACAATATACCAGTAGTAATTACACCAGAAAATTGCATATATTTATGCTTGCTATTTTACATTTTATAATACACTTTTATATTAATCTAAATAGTAATCCCATGTGTCTCAGTGGAGTAGACATGTAAAGTTTGTAAATATGATTATAATCTATGCTATAGTTCTAATAAAGAATGTCGCGAAATCTGTATCTCTATAAGCGCGCAACGTCTGCAAATATTTAACATTTCTTTCTTTTAAGTATATTAAATTCATCTCTACGTGTTTTACACATAAAGTAGATTTTATTTTAACAAACAAATTCGCGAATGATGTATCTTAAGTGAATACACTTTTTAGACTTTGATACGACAATGTTCAGTGAAAAAAAGTGAAAACAATCCACTTAATCAAGTATTATCAGATAATTCGTCAAAAGGACAGTACGAAAACATAGTCGTGTAAACTCGAACAAAATGTAGCGATATTGTCTCTTCCTGTCACAATATACTGTACATTTCATTGTATCTATAAATGCCATGGCATCATAAATCGTAGCCCATGAAGCGACATTGTACTATAGAATAATCACGGATAATAAAGTGCTGAACTAACGGGACATTGACCCATTTCGTATAGGTTAAGTATCGCAGTTTTATGTGATGCCAGACTATACGTTTATTTTTTAAATTTTATGATTTTTACTTATCTTACATAAAGTAATTTGTACTTAATACTGAGGTGCTTGCTTATACCACTGCACTGATGTTTTGAACCTTTGTCAATTCTAGCGGTAGTTACAATTGACTAATTTTTATGATGCATACAGTACTTAGCGAGTGCGTTTTGGCTGCTTCCTGCTACGTAAGTACATAGTCCTAAAATCGACTAGTGTTATTATATTTACACACGAAACAAATGTACTTATAACTAAAAGTCCCGTGAAAGTATTGTATGAAGTTTAAAAAGATATCATAATTTGACAAATAATTCGGAATTGAAGAGTTACTTATTCATTGATTCATTATCTTAATGCAATGCATGTTATTGCAAATTGCCAAAAGAAATAAAACTATGAGATGATATTTGGTTGGTTTTACGAGACATCGTTTTTATGTCGCTTTATTCTGAGAAATAGTAATAGCTACGTAACACATTTTTAGGCTTTAACCTGGTTCTGTAACTTACAAAGTTTAGATACTAATTATACTTTTTCACGATATTTTCTAATATAAACTTAGATTGCATGCAAGCTGTGATTAGTGGAGTAATTTGATCAACCTAAGTCAATATCAATTTGCATGTAGATTTTTGATTTAACAAAATTGATTTTATTTTTAAACCAAGTTTAATTTCAAATTATTTTTGAGTGGGTGGTTAGTTCCGTTGTACCGAAAAGTTGTACAGAAGAACTTTAATCAGGGATTATTATATTCTTACATACATTTATAGAAAATAAGTTTGACAGAGAGGATCACAAACGAAGAGTTGTTAAGAAGAGTGAAATAGAACGTAGAAGAGGAAAGATGATTGGCCACATTATACGACATGACAGCTTTATAAAAAACATCATAGAAGGGAAGGCGAAGTAGGGGAAGACCACGGATAAGCTATACGGATCAAATAAATAAAAGTGCAGATGCCATGTCGTTTAAGGAGATTAAGGAAATGGCTCTAGACATAGAGGAGTGGTGGGAATTGCATCAGTTCCACAGACAAGAGTCCAACTCTAAGATTAAAGATGACATACATTTTCACACCTCTTTATATAAATACATCCATATAGTTTTTGTCAACACATTCTTGACGTTGACGTAGGCCAAGAACTATGACGTCCTCTTGCGACCTATACTGCTTACCTATTCCGATAGATATAATCATATAAAATTACACAAGCATTTGAGCAATAACGCCATATGTGACCTTAAAATAGAAGAGGCTTAGCAGAACAAACTACATTAACACATGCACGTATATGTTTTTTTCTATTTAATGACAATGTGGGTCACATCGCCTGCTATCGCTGCTAGTGTGAAATAACGATGTGAGTGTGACTGGTCGTAAAGACGGCCATCGTGTTTGCCCGTGCTTTTATTGCCTCATCCGATCAGACAAACTTAATAGACATTCTAATGTTGCTAGACTATTAAAATCGCCAATATTGGTAGAATTTATCCGTAGAAATAATTACTTGTTGCTTGATAAATAATATTGGCAATTTAATTCCATTTTAAATTAAAAACTAATTAATGCCACATCTAGTTTAGCCATTGCTTTATTAGAATTTATTTAATATTCGATGTTTTACGAGGCTTTGAGCCCATTCGACCCTGCAACTCGAACTTAAAAGTTGTAGACTGGACCTGTTTTTGAGAGCCCATTCGTACCTATTTTATGTACAAATGGAATTTTTTCTGGATTCGTACCTATTTTAGGTACGAATCCAGAAAAATAAAATTAATTTTTATTTTAGAGCCCATACGTACCTCATTGAGTTTTCTACTATTTTAGAAGAAAAACAGGATTCTGTTAAACTGAGACATGCGTTATTGCAGTGCACGTAGACAACCGAGATAATATGTTTATTATAATTTTTCGGCAGCCCTTCACGACTTGTTTTTACTCATTAGGCAGTCTCGTCACACGAGGTTTGAACGGGAAACAAAGATTTTAATCAATATTAAAATTCGTCCCACAACGAATTGATTGCGAAGTAATTCGCGGTAGAAACAATAAAAAACTCGTGACGAATGCGAGCGCTGTGGCAGTAATGAAACAAAATATGTTTATATAAGAATTAAGTAAATTATATATAAATTATTATAAATACGTAGGTTTTATTAAAAATAATCAATTGATATAAATGGTTATTTAACACATTTAATATTTATTCGGTAGTTAATATTTGTTGTAGTCTGCTGCATAAAAGCAAGACAACTTTGCTCAATATTTATTTTTATACTAGCTTAGCCCGTAGCTCCGCCTGCGTGAATGTTGATTATTATATCTCTGTTTACATTGACTATTTTTCATACAAATTTTCATTCCCTATTTCAACCCCTTTAAGCCATTTTTCGCGTTATAAGATAACTTATGATGTTCCTCGAGGTCTAATCTCTACCTCAATACAATTTCATTAAAATCGGTACAGTGGTTTAGGCGTGAAAGCGTAACAGACAAACAGACAGAGTTACTTTCGCATGTATAATATTAGTATGGATTGATACAACGCTGTGATATGACGGTAATATAATAATACATTAGGTTTTTATATATAAATTATTAGACTACTTAACTCGGTTGGGGCACATTCTGTCGATACAACATTCTGTGTGACAATGGAAATAGGTCATTTGTATGAGGAAAGTCAATCATGTGATACATAAACGCTGTTCATAAACCGGAAAGCTAACTCTTTGACAGTACTACCCGAAACTAAACTCTTTTCAGTTGGAATAAGATCTGTAGATAATGTTTTTGAATTATTCGGACCGGAAATCGGCAAACAAGGAATTATATTGATAAATGATAATACTAACATATGTAAAACTATAATCTAAAGAAATTGATGCTCAACATTTTGAATAAAATTCTATAATACTTTGTTCGAAACCGCATTAGGGTAAGCAGTCACTGTAGATATTTATTGGCACGTGGGTTCATGACATATCGAATGTAAACGTCCGTGTAGGGTTCGGTTTAATGCCCCAGATTCGGTTCCTCAACTTCTACTTGATTCACTAACGTAGTAAGCATCAATTATAACTTATCTATTAAAGGTATCGTAAGTTTCTACTACTAAACTATAAATAAGGCTTTATGGGCATTGAATTGAATCAAATACAACTCCCACACAAAGTCTTCCATAGAAAACTATGTTAGGAAAGTAGTTGATCTTGATAAAGTCAATTTAAACAGTTAAAGCGCTTTGATTTACTTTATTGGATATCTGATAATATTATATACAAATGTTACAACATGAAGCGTAATAATATTTTTATTGCTACGATAGCAGAGCCAACAACCCTCTCAATGGTAAGTGGTAACCGGTGCTTTTAGACTTACTAACTACTGCTAGTTGTCGTGATGTAAAACAATATATTAGGTAAATAGTAAATTATCAAACCTTTTTTCACTAAATAAGTACTTAAGCAGAGTTTAGCATATGAGGATATTTTGGATGTCAGGTAATAGAAAGCGAGTCTATTTTCCTCATATAATCTATACTATCATATAAAGCGGAAGAGTTTGTTTGTTTGAACGCGCTAATCTGTAGAACTACCAGTCAGATTTAAATATTTTTACGTATGATAGCCCAGTTCTTGAGAAAGGTTATAGGCTATAAAACATCACTCTACTGGCGACAGGAGCAGAGCATTAACCAAAGACGCGGGTGAAACCGCGCTGCGGGAAGCTAGTCATTTATATATCGCATCTCTCACTGGGGTGTAATTTCAGACTTAGATTTCTTACACCCGATTCAAGGGTTAAACTGAGACAGACTAGGGCCAAAACAGACGTGACGACTCTTTTTAGTTTCTAATTCAATTATTGTATTGCTCTGAAACACCATTTATGAGGTGTAAAAATTTTGATTCGATAAAATTCAATATTGCCTTTATGTTCATTTGATTAACACGCAAACGTTCATCGCAAACTAACGATTACAGTGGTATATTGCATACCTACTTCAGAAATCATACGCAATAATGTAATTTATAATGTTGAAATAGTTGTAAAAAGTTTTTTATATTGATAATCTTATAAAACATTCCACAGAATAATTCTCAGCAAACCATAATTGAGATGCGAAATTGGTACGACGGCTTTATACAAAGACGAAATACAACTAGGTGAAGCAAATACTAGATTTCGCAATAAATTCGAACCATCGTGTAAACATAACATCATCACCGATAATATTCATATTGAAATCTCACAAATATAATCTAAGTACAATGGTAAAGAGTTATTGACCGATATAGCAGCATTACAATACTATTTACTTTCAATTGCTACTGTTGTTAGGGGTAACATATAAGTTTTCTGAACTAAAAACTAAGGACGAATACATTATTTTGGACGTCTCAGTGTCGCGTGTAAATCAAAAGGCGCCAAAAGTTGTATGCTAATTTAGCGCGTCTGTACTCAAAAGTAATATGAATATCTTCCTTAGGCCACGCGCTGAATTGTAAATCTTCATACATAATTCTCAATGATTTATAGCCTGTTACAATTCACCAAGCTTCCAGTGTAGATCGTTCAAAATTTAAAAAAAATGTGTGTCTATGAATCTACTCACGTACGCTTCACGTGTCTATGGATCTAACCATTAACAGTATGGTTGAAGTTTTTTCTGTTCCGATGTGAGTTAAAGATTTATGAGACTTATTAATTAGTCGTATTGTAATTCAATTTCGGCGCCTCTAGCTCTTGGAACTATTAATCACAAGAACCTTAAATTTAATCGTTGGGTTTTTTGATTACGACATAACTGTGCTATCAATAGCTGTATCGTCTACCTTTACCTATTACGAATGATAGAGATAGATGGAGTTCTAAATGAGTGTATAGCAAATGATTGTCGTTACACACAAACTTGAAGAAATAACACAATTGAATTATAAATATAGAGAATTTGAAAATTGGTTATTGTACAGACTATCTACGAAGTTCCAGAACGCTTAACTTAATTAAAAATCGAACGAGTTAACTGATTTAAACCAATCTGAGATGGAGCTTGGCAATTTGGTTTAAAACCTACTCCTATTATACCTAAATGTAGAAGGTTCTGTGGGCGTGGCGTATATAAGAGTCACATTAGCTATCAGTATTATTTGTATTTATTCTGATAAAACAAAAGATAAACGCTGATATCCAATGTGATAATTAGTACGGTCACGTATAGTGAAAATATAGACACAGATACCCGATAAGAATAATGTGAGTAAAACTATAGTAAATTTTAATCTCTTTATGTTAACTAATTTGAAATTATCATAGCAAATAATTAATAAGCTAAAGTAGTTATAAGTAATCCCTTTTATTTAACTAATTCTTAAATTATCATAGCTAATAAATAGGGTGGTGTAAAAAAATCTACTTAAATTACCTTGAAAAATGTACTTAATCCAAAGAAGGTGAAAATATTATTGTTCTCCAAATCAGTTTTAAATCTGCCAAATGATTATATCAAAGGTAACTCTAAACGCAATGATCACATCGTTCTGTGTTGTGTTAATTAGTATTGCTACCTTAGCTGTCCTTGAACCAGTAAATATATACGCTACTAGCCTATTACGTCATTGACTAAAATAAATCTATTGGCCGTACTTGGCATTGGATTTATTACTGCTAGTCATTAACACTTAAAGAGCCTTCCACTTTTAGCTTAGCACTGCTTAGCAACTTCAATGGCACACCACGTAAACACCAGGTATGCCATTGAAAATATAGACAAACTGAAATAATAATATAGTTTTGCATTCAGATATTAAGCTGCTTGTCGTCAAACAAAATAAAATCTTCGTTGAGAACTTGTTGCATTCTCGAAAATCAATTTTGTACTAAGAAACACAAAGATGCATTTTAATACTAATTACTATATCAATTAATGAATATAGTACCAGCTCTCGGCTAATCTCTATTTAATTAGCGTAGCATCAGTTAGAGGTTTTGTGTTTTCTCTCGGTCTCTCGCTTGATATTATCATCTGTTATTGTTATAATTTTTTTCCAAGTTTCAGCCGAATTTTGCACCTCGGAAACCAATGCCATTATTTGATTATTAATAGCAGTCCTTTTTTGACATGAATAATGGTTACGGGTCCAAACTGTCTGATTCATATTCCAAGCACTTTAGGCAATCAAAGATTTTTTGAATTCTAAGTAAAAATGACAAACTTTTTTCGTAGTTATAATATATTTCCTGAAACACCTTGATAAAGTCTGTCCCAAAAATTCAAAGGGGGTATGTTTACCTACTATAATATCTTTCAAGTCTTAAATTAGAGGATCGTTAACTTGATTCGATTTAATATTAATTTATGTTATTGTTATTATTAAATTAATTCGATTTTTTGACTTAGACAAAGTCATTAGTGGCCTTCAATCAAAAGATGTTTGCCATATGAATGCAAGATGAATGTTCAGGTCAAACATTTGTTAACTGTTTATGAATAATGCCATCTGGTTCAGAGTTGAAATTAATAATGCAAAGTTCAGTACACATTATATGAAGTTATAAATATTTATTGGGTATGAACCATCAATGACAACGTATTCTTTTATTTTACATAATGTTAGGACTTGAGTTAAACAGGCTTGCCTCTTTTTTACAAATGTAATATGAAAAGGATAATAGACTAGTAACTATTTCGTTGTAAACTGTTTAAATTTTATGTAATTATCGGCCAACAGTTTTTATATATTTGTTATTTATGAAAGAAATTTACACGCTTGCAAAGGATATGGTTTGATTTTTATACGAGTTACTTTGGAAGAAAGCTTTGACTGTATTGATTATTGACTGATGTTCATGATAAGTCTCGTTTATATAGTTACTCTATCCTTCTTTACATTTTATGTATAAATACTGAAGTATTAGATGTGTATCACAGCGAGAGAGTTTCCTTAAACTGTTAGGTTGACTGTATGCCTTTGTTCAGTACACATTTTTGTTTGAAACTAACCAATATTAGTAATGCCCTCACATTGTAGTTAAGGTCTTGTAATTAAGGACGCTGATGTACCTATGTATATGTCTCTTTTATATCAATAGCTACATTGAGATAATAAAAAATAAAACGAAAGTGTTACATATTAAGACATTGGTCTTGATTCGTGAGGTTAAACGACGTAATAAGAAAAGGTCGCATAGTTTTAATATGTTCAATAATCGATAGTAATGTAACCTTAATTTCTTTCTAAACTACTATTATAGTATTTTTATCGTACTGTCCTAGCTTTGGACTCATTTGTTTTATGGGTTTTGAGAAGTAATATTGAAAATGTTGGTGTTTTACGTTAAGTTTCTTAGGATTCTACTTGGCTTCATGCCTTAACACCTCAACTTGCTTTTTGTTTTGGTTACACACGAAAGTGGAATTTCAGTTATACACTGGATAGAGGGATAGTTTGTGAGTCTGATAGTGGCATGAGGTTGGCTGAACACTAATATAGATAAAATTTAATTTATTGCTTATATTGTGAACGGCAATTGATTTGTTGACGATATTAAGAATCGATGCTAAATTGTCGACTTGGTTGGATGACCATTTACAATAATATTCAACGCTAAATATTTTTAAAATAACTTGCGTAATACATCTGTGTTCATACCGTTAATTATTGTCAAATTGATGTGGCATGTCCTAGAAGAGTCGAGTGAACCGTGGGGTTGTCTGATCGATTGGTTTATTGAAAGCTACAATAGGGTATTGAATGAATAGACGTTTGTGAATCAATCAAATGCCGAAGCATTAGGTGTTGGCAGTGGCACGTATATGTGCCAATTTTATTTTCATTGTCACTTTCACGTTATTTTCCAATAGGGATTAAAATTATAGGTATTTATTCTATTATTATAACCTCTGTAAATTCTAAACCTTCAAAAAAACTGCTTTAATTAAAAATGATTTGTCGTATTCTTTATTTTTATGAGAAAGGGCAAAAAACTAAAAAAAATAACTTATTTTTATTAAATTGAAAAATACAACGTATCAATATAATACGATTACATATAATTATAAACATGTTGTATTCATACTAGGGGTGGTCGAAGGAACGCACAGCTGACGATCGGAGAGGGCGATTGACCGGCGAGTCAGATGATTTGTTGTTAACATTCTACTGTAATTTTTTATGTAAAAAACGGATTATAAATAAATTTCAATATTTTGTTTGATTTTAAGCTTGTTTTTAATATTTTGTTTTGTGTAGTATTTTAGTGTCTTTGCCTGATACATTTATTTCCGCGATCACTATTGATAGATTTATTTTGGTTGTTCCTTTGTGTATCTTTCTCTTTGTATAGGTACGTATTGCTATCTTCTTCACTCAGCAAACGTGAGAACAATGCGGGGATTAAAAAAAGATAAGGTTGATAAAACCTCTCTCTGTTCAGGTGAAGTAATAAAAAATATAATGTCATAAGCCCAGGTAAATTAGGTTACCTCTCATCTTGGTAATTTTCATTAGTAACAAATGATTACGTGCCAAAAGTGTGAAATTCCTAGCGGGCAACGTTCCAATCATATAGCAGTGCAAAATCAATCTTAAGTAACTGCGTTGTAATAAACTGTACACAATTTAACAGTTTTAGTATTAAAACATGTATACGCTTATTATTGTTCCTTTGTTCATTTTGTGTGGATAATTTTATTTATTAAGACTAGTAAGGCGATTAAAACAGATTACCACCGAAGACGGTTATGGGTTATTAAAATTTGACCCATCACTTGTTGACTTATTATCAAGTACAAATATAAGACAAAATTCATTTAAGTGCCTATACCATTTATTAAGACCTATCACTAAGACTCAGCTGTCCTTCCTCTGTAAGTCCGTCTGTCACCAGGTTGTATCTCATGAATCGTGATAGTTAGACAGTTCTAATTTTCACAGATGATGTATTTCTGTTGCAGCTATAAGAACAATTACTAACAAAAAGAAGCTCCCATACAGTCTTGAGTCCGACTCGCACTCTGCCGGTTTTTCTTAGTTACAAGCAAGGATAAATTGAGTGTTATTAGATTTCTAGTAAGTATAGTACAATTTATATGAAACTCTGCCAAGACGCCTAAATATTTTTATTGATTTCAAGAATACCTACATTCACATTAACGTTTATTTAAATGTGTATAGTGCCACAATATTCTACTTGATGACATCATACTATCAACAGGTATTCAGTAAAATGTCATTTTAACACTGTCCTTCTGTGAACTAAGGCCTTAGTTAGTTACTGAATGATAGCTGATAGAATGTTGCTGTTCCTTTTATCACTATAACTTAATTAAAACTTGTTCTCTATTGCTGTAGCTTTACCACTAGATAACGTGCGCTCACGGTAGTGAAATAGTCAAATTTAGTTATTAGAGTAAATACCAGAAGCGCTGTTGATCTATGTTAAACTATTTTGGGGGTTGGGCGAACATTCAAGTACATATATTCTCTGTGTAAGACAACATCAAATTATCATTAAATCTTGCAGCCTGTATAAACCTTATTATTGCACTTTATCGTTGTTATGTTTACAGTCGTTATGTATCGCGTGGCCTTTACGTAACTTTATATCATTATTTACATTTTCTTGTGGAGAAATATTTTTGTCATGTTTAAAGAGAAGTTATTGTTTTCATTTATTTTTATTGAGTGAAATGCTCCAACTATTTATTCTAGAATAATGTTTACATTTTTCGTAAGAAAACCCAAAAAAAGTTTTTTATATTTATAAACTTTATGCACAAATTGTACATGGGTGGGCTTAATGCCAAAGGCATTTTCTACCAGGCAACCTTTGGGTGATGCAGAGATAAACGAAGTAGGTGCAAGTTAACTAATTATTGCCTGATATAGGAAATATACATAAATAAATATATACTGATAGAAGATCAAATTTATTATTTGAATCTCTTCCTCAGAGATAGAAACATGGCATTGGTATTGACAGAGGCAGACTGTGGTGCGTGTAACACAGCCAACTGTGCTCTAGGGGCTTCTGCGGTTCGTTTTGAGGTTAAATCATATAAGTCTTTATTATAGACTGCCATTTATTAAATACTACTAGCAATAAAAATACATCGTAAATGCTATCGTAAACTTGCTTATGTAAAAACGCAACTTTATACATAGGTCCTGTTGTTTTAGTCT
This sequence comes from Parascotia fuliginaria, assembly GCA_963082885.1. Classification (NCBI taxonomy): domain Eukaryota; kingdom Metazoa; phylum Arthropoda; class Insecta; order Lepidoptera; family Erebidae; genus Parascotia; species Parascotia fuliginaria. The sequence goes on from OY720172.1 coordinate 16,398,563, forward strand.
TTACAAGTAAAACCTCTGGTTTTATATTCACTATTTCTTTTACTAAGATTTTAAATAGAAGAGATGGAGAGAAGATCGCCAAATTGCTTCATTTATCTCCAAAAACCAATGACGTACGCCGTACGGTACTGCACCAAAAAACGATACATCTAGATAAGCTAAAAATAATACGTAGAGATAGTATTATGAGCATAGTACAATTTAGCCACAAATATATATGTCCTGTTTTTGCAAATTGCCGTGATAAGCGTAAAAATAGTCGACATCACGATGACTAAGTTCCGAAGTTTTGTTCTAGCCATATATATTAATCTGTATAGGTAGGTCTTTATGAAATCAAAGGCCACAAGTAGCGTTAGAAAATCAAAACAAACAATTATAAATTACTGTTGCTCGCAGTTCCACCCGCAAAAATGTCGGTTTATCTCTGTTTATACATTGACGATTTTTCATATAAGCTTTTATCCCCTATTTCAACCTCTTTAAGCCATTTTTCGGGATAAAAGATAGCCTATGTTCTTCCCCAAGGTCTAATCTATCTCCTTACCAAATTGCATCAAATTCAGTTCAGTGGTTTAGGCGTGAAAGTGTAACAGAGAGAAATATAGACAAACAAGAGTTAGTTTCGCATTTATAATATTAGTATGGATAGTATGGAAGTATGGACGTAAATGAATACGAAAGAAATTGGCAAACACACTAATATTTATAAAAATTGGATGGACTTTAGAGATTGTTCTAGAGTTAAACAGTTAATTATTAAAAAGCAAATTAGATAAAAGAAATAAAAGATATAAATAAAGAATAGGTGTTGGGATGTAAATGTTAGAAAAAGGAGACAAAAAGAAGACCAGTATTCTGAATTAAAAAATAGCATTATTTGCAACTTTTAAAGATTTCAGTGGAAAATAAGCCTATTATTATTATTCTCTGAATATATTTATACTAAAGAAATGTATTTGTATTGTGATATTTTTGTTTGATAAGTATGTTACCATTCTATAAAGTTAAATATTAGTAAAAGTACAATCGCAGACGAAAAGTAAACTTTTTCTCTTGTTTCAACAAAACTAACATTAGTTTGTGCCGGTTTTACTTTATAATGTGCTAAATACCTTTAGATGATTTTTTTTCCGTTCGTTGGCTAGAATGCATACAAAATAAGTCAATATTGATGTGAAAAATACTGACTGATATAATAGTCCAGGGTAGATAATTTTTGAAAGGGAAAAAAATTATAGTAGAATGAAACCAACTGGAAACGGAAGATAATATAATAAAAATGAACAGCAAAATAAATTACGGGCGATCTGAGTTCGGGAAGTAGGAGGGGGTGAGTGTTTCAGGGTTAAATTCGGTTTATCTGAATTTCCGGCAAAACTACAAGTCCCATGAAAAAAGTTAAATGGCAAAGTTGTAGATAAAAAAAAGATCTACAACTTTTGTATTCACACTTTTTTCACATAGCCTTAAAATTTAGATTAGCTACAACCTTAGATCGTTATATTACCTACAACTTTGCCATTTAATTTTTTCCATATTACTTGTAGTTTTGCCGGCAATTCAGATAGACCGACTTTAACCCTTAAACACTCACCCCTTCCTACTTCCCAAACTCAGATCACCCGTAATTTATTTGTCCTTTCATTTTTATCATATTATCTTCCATTTCTAATAGGTTTCATCCTACTATGATTTTCTTCCACTTTTACCATTTTTGAAGGCTTCTACCCTAGACTATAAAGTATTGACTCAACCGTAATATGTATTATTAGATATTATGACTGGTTCAATGGTTAAAAAGTGGTACAATCAGTGACAATGCTAACATTGAAACATTTACCTACTATTTTATATTCAAATTATGATGTTTCTGAAAATAAAATCGTGAAAAATTTAAATAGATAACAGTAATGGCTCTTGACAAATCAGCACAAATTCACAATTATTTATCATAATCCTCAACTTTTTGCAGATCGAAACAGAAATTAAAATGAAATGGTTCCCGCAAAAGGTAGAATGAATAAACACCTTCGTTAAACAGAAAGGCGCATGGAAAAGGTAAACAACAAATTACCATTCGCTGTTGAAAAGATAAACGTGGTCCTAGCCTCCCGTTACTTCTTATCTTAAGCGTTTTAAGTCGACTTTATCAACACCTTAGTAATTAACCAAGTGCTATTCAGACATAGCAACTAAGCTAAGAACTCTCTAACCTTAAGCGATTCGAAACGATAGTGATTCTGTTTATGGAAATTAAGAGAAGCTTGTTCATTTGGTACTTAAACTATTCTTGGTCGGAACTAAACCTAATTTAAGATACGCAATAAAATTTATTATCAATAATATTGAAGTGTTTTTATTGCTATTCAATCAATACAAAGAGTCTGACATAGATATTTTTAAATGCATCATTCGATTGATGTGGGTTTGTCTATTATAACAGCAAAGAATCTTGGTTGGCCAAGTTGCTTAATGTTTATCTTATTACTTATTGCCGCCGACGCTTACCTACAAATATAAAACACACACCCACGTAACAAATAACCGGCCATATTAGACGCACACAGTTTTCTATGAGAAATTACCCGACAACTAGACTTTTCAATTTGACCGAGAAATCGAATGCATCTAGTGGAAGAATGCAAGCTGTGCGGTTACAAATCGTAATGTATATGAATGGAAGATGATTCGTCTCGCTCGCACACGTAGAGCATTACGAGACAAAAGAGAAGCTTTTTAAACATAATTCAAAGGGAAACAGACCAATAACATTACCAAAAGTCGAAGTATTTATAAATTCCTTTGTTGGTGAAAAATTTCAATCTTCGGGATAAAAAGTAATGACCTGACTAAAATGTGTTAAAAATAATAATACAATTAGATCTTTGAGATCTTTTGTTGTGTATGAAGAATGCATTCTCTAGTAAATTGGGTACAAATAGTGGATATTAGTTAGTGCACAATAATCTTTTATGATTTACAATGTGTTTCAAGGAACTTAAGAACCATGACCGTTCTATTGTCATCGAGGGATTTCTTGAAGCTGTTAGACAGATCAATGAAGTGTAAACTGATGTCACTATTCAGATAATAATATTTAAATTATTAAACTTTGTTAGAAGCCGTTGGCAGATTTATTTATGAAAAGACGAGAATAGAACGTAGGTACTAATGTTTTGCAAGACACTAAAGATGCAGTAAAAAACTTAAGTCATAATGCTATTTACAATACAAACAATTGACTTTTTGACGCAGTAGTACCTAATCAAATCTTTATAAAAGGTTATAAAATGTTTATATTCAATCATTTATTACAGTCTATAAACATTCTAGGAACTACTAATAATTTACTTATAACAAAGAGAGTGGAAAATCTTTTTGTGTGCAATTTGTAAACAGTAGTCAAAGCATTTTAATACCTTGATGTCGCATGTCGCGCAGGTTTCTTTTAAGGGTTGTGGTAACCTTTGTTTGTCTGAACGTTATCTCAGTGTTCTAGGCAAGGCGTAAAGACGAAAATATGTTTGATATAAAATGTTTCATTGTTTGAACTAAAAATTCTTTTGCGATAAGGCGCAACCGTCTTAAGTACTGGGTGGTGTGATCATTTTATGATGACGAATTTATATTTTAATCGTGAAAAGAGGCGTTTGTTGCTAAATTTGGTATAGCGATTGTCAACAAAGATGCAACATTGTGTTAAGCGCTATCTAAGCGTATCAACAATTTAACTTTGGCATAGAAGCAGGAAACTGGCAGGCAGACTTCCAATTAGCCTCTTTAGAAATCGATAATAGACTAAGTTTAGTTTTATGAGTATTTTCTTTGCATACAATATGTATTATTGTTACCTTAATTTTTGTAGAGTCATTCAACGTCTCAATAGCTCATATTATTATAGAGATTATATAAAACCATAGTTATACTTGTTGTATATTCTAATTAAGTTTCTTGTGAGTGTTTTTATATTAGTGTCAAAGATCGCGACTTAAGGCATTTGTATGTACCAACAAGGCTTTATAAAGTTTTAAAGGTACGTAGATTGAATGATTTAGGTATTTCTGACAGCAGTCTGCTTAAACAGATTGAGTTTTGACGCACGAAAATGTTTTATCTACATTGAAATATCAATACGTATATGTTTATCATGTTAAATCGGCAAATACTAAAATAATTGATTTAAACTCACGCGTATTACGGAATGCTCAATTCATAGAATTGAAAAGTATTGATTTTATTATGCCGTCGTTTAAACTCTGCCTCGGCATTTTATAAACGCTCGCAGTTGCCGAGAGGCTTTATGCGTTTGCGAAAAATGAATGAGGTTTCTCAGACCAATAAAAATGAGGTTTATCTCTATTTGATATGGTAGCATATGGTAGTCTCATACAGTAGTTTATACAATTATACAAAGACAGAATGCCTGTTTGCAATTGCAATGTATTCTTCTACGAAATTGTACCTACAAATGTTGAACACCTTCATGCTTGAAATAATAAAAACGTTATTATTATAAAATAAATACCTAATATTCTTGTAAAAGTAATAAATATAACCGAAAGCAATGAGGTAGTTAGTATAAGTATCGCGACTTATTGGTTATGAAATATTAGTTACGGACTAAACTTATCAATATACGATATGATCACTACCTATTTTTAGAGTAATTGAATCATTACATACCTACCCATTACTGGGTTACTCGAAAAAAACTAAATAATAGATATTATGAACAGTTCCAAATTTATATTTATATCTTTTTAGTGTAATTAAGGCTAGGTACCATAAAATGTCTATACTTACTTATTTAAAAAAAATACGAAATGAGATTGTATTATAGTGTATTCCTCAAAGTTCATTCAATTGTCATTAGTCGTAAATATTGATTATGTTATCGATATTTTGTAAATGACAGACTAAAATATAATGTAATACATATTTTGCACCAAAATATTAATGGGATTATAAATAAATCAGACCTTCTAACCATAAATTTAGAATGGCTATTAGAGCAAAATATTTCTACAGATGTACTTTGTCTAACTGAACATAATATGTTAAAACATGATATAAAATTATTGTATATTGCAAATTACTCTCTTGCTACATCTTTTTGTCGTAAAAATCGACGAGGTGGTTCTTGCATTATGGTCAATAATAAACATAAATATCAAGTTATTTCTCAAATAGAATCAAAGGGTGTTACTGGGATACTTGAGTGTTGTGCTGTGGAACTCACATTACATAGATTAATAATTATTTGTGTCTATAGACCTCCACGTAACAGCTTACAACATTTAGAAGAATTTTTTGAGAAATTAAACATAATATTACATGAGTTATGCTATACTAAGAAAAAAATAATACTGTGTGGTGATATAAACATAAACACCTTAAAAAATACTAAAGACACAAAAGACTTATTACATATAATAAATAGTTTTAATCTTAAATTAGCAATAAATGAGCCCACGCGTCTTAAAAGTGGTACATGCATTGACCATTTCATGCACAATATTAAGGGATGCAAATACAAAATTTATGAATTTGCTTTATCAGACCATACTGCTCAGATGTTTTCTTGTCCAGTAAAAGTGAGTTGCTCTCTTTCTCACTGGTACATTGAAAGAAGGGACTATAGTAAAGAAAATATAGACAAATTTAAGGACTGCCTACAAGCTCTAAGTTTTTACGAAGTATATAATACGGATAATTCTAATACAGCATTTGACACGTTTTATGACATGTTTACATTATTTTATTATTTATGTTTTCCTTTGACATTAATTAGGAAAAGTACACGTATAAAACCCAAATGGATAACAAAAGGTATAAAGACATGCTCAAATCGTAAACGTAATCTATTATGGCGTTATAGAAAAAATCCCAACACACATAATAAAAAGAAATTTAAATCTTACTCTAAACGTCTCAGTAAAATAATTAAATTGACACAAAAATCTCAAAATGACTACACAATCAAAACAGCAAGAAATAAATCTAAAGCAACATGGTCAGTTATAAACCACAACAAACAATGCATGCCTGTGGAAGATATAAAACAAATAAATGCAAATGGCAAAATCATCGAAGATCCTACAGCCATTGCGGAATCTTTCAACAACTTTTTTATAGGTACAGGGTCAAACTGTAATTTAGGTAATACATATTATTCAAATAATTTGACATTTAGTAAAAGCCTATCGAATTCTATTTTTATGACTCCTACAACGCCTTTTGACATTAATAAATTAATAATTTCCCTTAAAAACACAAATAGTACAGGTTATGATGATATCCATACTAAGGTATTAAAGGCTGTATCTGATATTATTTCACCTGTCTTAAGCCACATAATAAACACATGTATTGTTACCGGTATGTTTCCTGAAAAATTAAAGATATCTATTGTCAAACCACTTTTCAAAAAGAATGACAAACTAGATATGAATTGTTATAGGCCCATAGCTTTAATTCCAACAATTTCTAAAATATTCGAAAAAGTAATAAGTAACAATTTAACCGCATTTTTCGAAAAAAACAATATTTTCTGTGAAGAACAGGTAGGTTTTAGAAAAAACAAAAGTATTAATTTAGCTGTGTATAAATTTTTACAAACTGTTATGATAGGACTAAATAATAAACAGCTAGTCAGTGCCCTTTATATGGACCTGAAAAAGGCATTTGATCACGTAAATTATAATCTATTGTTCAGAAAGTTGGAGTCTTATGGTATAAGAGGAAATGCTTTAAATCTTTTAAAGTCTTATCTTTGTAATAGAAAGCAGTGTACTCAGATTACTCGTATATGTCCTAAAACTAAAAAAGAAACCGTATTTTTATCTAAATAACGAGAGGTGAAGCAAGGTGTTCCTCAAGGTAGTGTTTTGGGTCCCTTGCTGTTTATTATTTATATAAATGATTTACCCAAGGAAATTAAACAAAACATTGTATTATTTGCAGATGACAGCACAGTTATGTTTACTAACAAATATAAACACGACTTAGAAAATAATATAAATGAAACGCTAAATCAAATTATAGAATGGCTTAAATGTAATAATTTACTAATAAATTTGGACAAAACTAATATAATGACATTTAGAAATAAAATAAATAATTTAACAGACATTGAAGTAAAACACAGTGGGCAAAAAATCCATGAGGTAGAAACTGCAAAATTTTTAGGTCTTCATCTTGATAGTAGTTTAAATTGGAAACATCAAGTGGAGAGCATATGTTCCAAATTAAATCAATTCTCTTATGCATTATACATGCTTGGAAAGGTAGTGAATCAGACAGCGGTTATCACTGCATACCACGGTTATGTTGAGTCTGTGTTAAGATATGGCGTTATCTTCTGGGGAAACTCGATTGACAGGGATATAGTATTTAAGGCACAGAAGAAATGCGTGAGAGCAATTTGCAAACTTAATTATACTGAAAGCTGTAAACCTATGTTCATTGATTTAAAACTATTAACCTTACCCTGTATTTACATATATGAGACTGCTGTATTCGTTGCCTTAAATAAATATTTGTATAAATCACCTGTGAGTGAGCGTCACAAGAATAAGGTATGTTTTCCTGCAAACAAAACTGCACAATTCAGTAAAAGTATTTTCTGTATGGCTCCTCGGATTTACAACCATTTACCTAAAGATATATTAAATTGTAACAATGTAGATAAATTTAAATTTTTACTTAAACAATTTCTTATTGAAAAAGCATACTATAATGTGACTGAATACCTTAATGACAAAATATAACCTCCAATAATAATTAAATTTCACATAAAAAGACATTTTATTTAATTACTTTGACATGATCTCATAAACAATTGACTAATATAAATGAATTTACTTGACATAATTAAATACTCTAATTCTAATTTGATACACAAGACATTTGCTTATTATGATTTATGACATGTAATTAAAGATATAAATAGTGAATAAACATATAAAATAAGAAATATTGCATGCTAATTGGCTGAATATGGAAGCACTTAATACTTTTGTAACACCTCTGTACCTTACCTATATTCGCAATAAATGATTATGATTATGATTATGATTATGATTAAAATTTTCAATATATTATAAAAACCTATTTGCAATTTTTAGTCAAAGAACGTGCAATTAATTAGGGGATAAATTCTGGTTTACGGACCGGATTTCAAAAGTGAAATTTTCTCGCAACTGCCATCGCCTCAGATGACTTGTACAGGCTTCCGTCGAACTGGCTTGCGAAACAGTTGTATTAAATGTAAGGAGGTTTGAAGGCCACATATGTGAGTAACAATCTGTTCAAGATTATGTTGAACTGAAGTAGGTACGTGTGTTACGTTTAAAGAATACACCAAAATATTTCAAAATATTTTGATTGCATGTTTTATATATACATATAAAGCAGCAGAGTTTGTGAACATTAATGTTTATCAGTGGACCTCGAATAATGCTGAAGAGTTTGATTGAAGAAATATCAGTCGTATTTGGCAAATTCTTTCGCATTTGATAAACTATTAAAAAAGTAGTATTAAAATAAAATATAAGACTAGTAGAAAAGTTATGGGCTATTGTATAACATCTAAAAAATTTATACGGGAGCGAAGTAATAACCAAAGACAGAACGCGGGTGAGACCGCGCTGCGGACAACCAGTAAATAGAGGCGCTCTAAAGCCAGCGATTACTTCAAATATTACATGACAATAGTCATGTAATTAATTCACTTGATTACTAAAAGTCAGTCGGATATCACGAGAATACCGAAGTAGTTAACGAATCGTTTATTTGAAATAAATAAATCATTCGAACAACCGACACAAATAAAGAACTTGATTGAAGAGTAGATGATAATTGTTAAAAAAAAGGTTCTATCTATATCTGATAAATTATTATTTATACTTAGATACTAATTTATAAGGATAATAAGAGTTCTCAGAATCAAATATTTATTTATTTTGTGACTTAACATATTTGGGTATTGATAATATTACTTTTTAAATGTAACCACTATTATTTTTCAGGATCTAATAGAGTAACAATAACTAGTTATAGTCTTTAATCCGACTATTAGGTACGATGTTTAGGATTTCGACAACCAATATGAACGTAAAATTATACTAGAAAAATTAATCAGTTCACTCAGGGCTGATAAATAAATAAAATAAAATGTTGAAAAATTTATATACAAAATCAATGGTTAAAAATAAAATATTACTCGTGCATATCCCAGGCCCAATAGGATGTTTTCAGTTTAAAAAATAATAGTTAACTGTCAAATTAATAATTCAGTTCGGATGCACACAAATGTCAAATGTGTTAAATGTTCATTGATGTCATTGTAATCACAATATCACGGTCGCTTAGTTTAGAGCGAAATACATTCGTTTTACACTCGCGTAAGTATAAAGCAATATTAAGCTGAGTGTTATTCTATTTTAGGACTGGAAACGCTTTCTAAGGCACGTTCAACAGTTGGAATTAAAACAATGCATATAGAGAAACGCTGAACAAGTATTTTTGTGCCTTTTGTTTTTTTTTTTAACTTTCAAGGTACCAAAGGAATAGTAATCTGCGATACACGAAGCTACACTTAAATAGTTTTTAATTCATGGGAACGGGAGTGGCGCTCTGTACGAAGAGTATGGAAAAGTACGCAAATATTAAAAAGTTATTCTATTTTAAGTGGCTCTTAGGTCTCGAGTCTGTAATCTACTATCGTAAGTGGCTGTTAAGTCTCATCTCCGTCATCTGTTGTCATATTTGTGTCAGTTTAATATAAATTGTGACAGAAAGGTTTCAAGTCTAACATGTTAAATTGTTATAATTTAAAGAAATGAATTAGTTGACTTTATAAAGTTGATATGGAACTTTATATTATGTATATCGCTAATTAATTTTAGTGTCTACTAGCAGAAAGTTTATAATTTGTGTATAGGTGTAAACTTGGTCACATGCATTAAGTTTTGTGACAGACAGTATTGAAGTTACAAATTGTATTTAAATGCCTATTTCAGTAAACTATATAAATATACTAAAAAAAAATGTTGTGTCTAGAATGTTGAGACATCGAGTCATTGTATAATCGGCACATTCTGATTACAGAGTTATAGAAAGAAGTATTATTATTGTAAAGATTGAAGATTGTAGAGCAAATAATCTTGGGGAGGGATTGCGAGGTTTATAATGGGTGATGAAGTTAAGAGAGGAGAGTAAATCAGGGCAGTCTATGTGTGAATCAATGATTTTGTATAAGCAGAATAGCTCGCTATATTGACGACGAGAGGAGATTGAGGCTAGTTTAAATTTATGTAATTTGCTAGCATAAGACCTGTACTGTCGACCTAGGTGTAATCTGTAAGAAAGAATATTTAAAACCTTTTTTTGTACTCTTTCGATGCTGCTGTTATAAACCTGATAAAATGGAGACCAGATTACTGAGCCGTACAGTAGTAGTACAGTATATATATGATAGATATAATGCCGAACTTGGTCACAAATAGTCACAATAAGAGCCACTGGGAGCCACTGTTTATGCGTTTTAGTTTAGGAGTATTCTAAATTTAAATATGTGTTATTTGTGATAATTTGGCGGCAAATAACATCACATATGCTTACGTTATGTTTGCCAAGTCTGATATAAATAAATATAACTCTTTCATATATCTTTCAAATTAAGGTACTACCTATACCTACTATAAAGTTAAACGAAAACATTCATGTAATTTTAAAAGACTAATTGCTCTCAATAAAGCAACATCATCGCATAAAAGATTTGGCACATTTGATAGTTTGTTAGTGTGTAAGCACTGAGCGGTTATTTAGTGATGATGTTCTATTATAAATAGAATCAAGCTAAAAATGTATCAACGAAAACAAATCCCATTGTGACGTGTACCACTCGAAAATAGTTGATGGCACAAGATGTGTTTTCATTTTATTCACATTATTCCTATTTTTACCATTAGGTTTGCAAGGTTAAAATCATCGGTAAGAAAATTAATTTATAATTAATACTGACAGATCTCATATTCGTTGGTTTACTTGCCATAATTAAAGAAAATTTTGAACGAAGAAAGTGTGTTCTGTGAACATTGTAATTGTAATTACTTTCATTAAACAGTTATTGCAAGCAGACGGCGAATATTGAAAACCTAACTCACGCTATCATACACAGAATTAGAATTCATTGTAAAGTTCAAAGCATTAGTCGTTGAATTTGTTCAATGATGTTTTACGTCGTCGCGTCATACCTTATATAGAGATTGCTATACATTGCTTATTCTCAGGATATCCTGTTCTTAGTTGTTTATTACTAGCGAGCATGCATTGTTTACAAATCAAAAATTATAATCGTTGCTTTCCAAATGTTAGATGTTCAAGAATATTTCGTGTAGTCACGCTCATATCATTTTTCATAAATATCCACAGGAACTAAGTAGCAAACCTGCCTTGAGTGTAAAAATGTAACATTATACATGCATATGCATCTAAATGTGAAATGTAAAGCACCCGCAGCGCAATCATCCAAATGATTTCCTCAAAATGCAAATAAAACGATTTTAAACCAGGCGGTATAGAATAAAGGGTTTAAATAAAGCTTGGTAAGGTTTGCCGGCTTGCGTGCGGTTGATAGAATGTTAAGAATGCCGAGTCTCGTGCAATTCTCGGAACAAGACTGGATCTCCATTCCTGCCCTTAGTGGAATCGTTTTGCACTATTAGCTTTTCTTTTAGTGTGTTTCTTATGATGGTCCGACTTAGGTTGTGTTACTAATGACGTTTAATTAGGTTATTACTCCAATATAGTATCATATAAGACTGGCACAGAATTATAAACACCTACAGACTGTACTGCCGCTTATTACAGAGCAGTTACCTAGTGGGTGGGGTGAGCTCTGCGTGTACCACGTTTTGAGGTTAAGGTCTGTTGAATGTGTTTTCATAATAAGTATAAACTTTAAGTAAATACAAAATAGAAGATTGTTTTTACAGCTGCTAGCTCACTTGGCACTGCTCGTGCGATATTATGAGTAGGTACGTAGGTAAAAATATAACAGAGATATTGACATAAATAAATGTAAATCCATAGCAAGTAAAAAAGCAAAAAAGTGATCTAAACGATAGTTCCTCTTAATATTAGTAATTAAACACAGAAAACGCTATCGGTTTCTGAAGTCATCATTCGGAGGTATTGAAGTAGGTAATATTAGTTTTGCGTCTTTCCTCCTGATTCTATGTAAGCGGGTTTTTGTATATCAATGATGTAAGCTCTTAAATAAATTACCAGCTGTGATGTTTCTCAAGGGCTATGAAATGTCCTTCGAATGAAGCTTGTAGAAGGCAATAACTTCATTGACTTGCCTGAGGCACTAGACAAGTGGCATAGATTTCTGTTCTATTTTTTAATCCCATACATTTTTTAATCTATCCATAAATAAAATAGATATCTGTGCCACTTGTCTATGGTCTCTAAAGCCTTGGCTATGACAGTTACCATTTAACACCAGGTAGGCTGATGACTTGTCTGTCAACGTTGGTTACAAAAATGGTTAGTTGGTGTGAGTTTGTTAATCTTTTAATGTCCATTATTTAACATAACCCTTAAATGAAAAAATCTTCTTAGAAAAATAGTTATTTTCTTTGTAATCTATTTTTAAAGTTATGTGAATTCGACTAAATATTTCCATTGTTGTCAAATATGATTATTTAGCGGCCGAAAACATGGCCTCAACATAAGTATCATAATATAGATACTTAAGTATATTATGTATAAGTACCTACAGCAATGAAATACTTCCATTATAAGTAACACACACTATTCAAACAGAAAGTAAAGTTTTTTAAAATACGACTTCAAAAACAAAAATAACGATAAAAGTATAACAATACTTATATTTGAGATTTATAACCGTGAGAATGTGGGCACAAAAAGATTTTGTATATATGTTATATTGTAAAGTGTTCCCTGAAGTGCACATAAAGCCGGGTCAAGCATGTGAAGAACCAGAGCTTAGTTTATTAACCTTTTCGAAATATTGGTTGGACTAACAAAAATAAACATTTTAACGGTAGATCTTAATCAAGCTAACACAGACAATACTGGCTGCAAATGAAGCAATAAATTGATTCCGAGTTACCGAATTTCATTGTTGTGAGAATTTCGTATCAAATGGTTAAGAATTCATAATTATTAATAGATACATAAACCTAAAAACAGACAGGTAGCAATAATATTAGTGAGGACAGATCAGACCTCAAAATTGCTATCAAATATTACCTACCCAATTTAGGCTACAAAATTCATTTTGTTTTTCATCAATTCGATCGAGAGACTGCCTCTGTGGTTCGGTGGTACTATGTATGGACTGCCACGCAGAGGTTGCGGGTTCGATTCCCGCTCAGTGCAAATATTTGTGTGCATGAACATGTCTATTTGCATTGGTCTGGGTATTTCTATGTATAATATGTATGTATTTACAAAAAAAAAGTATTTAAGTATGTATATCCGCATTCTAGAACCCATAACACAAGCATATAATATGCTTACTTTGGGTCTAGATGGCGTTGTGTGTAGTTGTTGAAATATTATTATATTATTATGAAATATTATTATTAATTATGTTACTTAGTAACAATAGTTTCACAAAATCGCAGAAAGGAGCTGCCCATTAATTAGGCAAAGCTCCATGACCAATAAAATCATTGACACAAATATTCACACACAGAGTTGGAGCAATAATTAGGGATAACAAATGTTTGATCCTTGTGCAATACTATTAAAGCGGTTAATGGCCAGGTAGCTACTTAAAACACTGCGCTATCCATACAGTTAAGTTCGTTACACTTGAATATTGTTCGTTGAATGCACAGGATCACATGACCGTCGCGTCATACTGGCTCTGGCATAGCCTTGAGCCTATCCGCAGTCAATCGTTTCATCAATAATTGTACCGAGTACTTGTTACAGTTGTTACTATCTGCAGATTATTCTAGTCCGTTCATCTGATGTCACGTCTTGTTCAAACCAACGGTTTTAATAAGGACAATAATTAGGTCAATCATTTTGGTGCTTGATGCTTCGTTAGATCTCATCTTGTGTACAGAGAATCGAAATTAACTAATCGTGGATATTCAATAGTCATTTATCATTAAAAACATCATCTGCACAAACAAAATTCACTACATTAAATACAGTTTTTATAGTGTACGTGCAGACTTCGAGAGAACACAACGTAATGAGAGGAAACGGACAAATTAATTTTATGGCATAGCGGGATAGACATGCATTCAGAACATGAATGGTATAAATTGAGGAGGTTTCAATAAAGCTTGGTTTTTATTGCAGCTGAACAGAGTCAATAGTGAATTCAAGTGCATTTAAAATATCAGTATCTACAGATATTATTGTTTCCTTTAAGGACTGTGACTGACAAAGTGCTGTGTGTATTTTTAATAATTTGTAATTACACGACAAAGAATTAAGCATTAGAAAATTGACATTGATCGCATTGATTTATTGCAAGCAGAACAATAGAACATTTTATTGATTTTATTGTTTATTGGTAATGAACTGTTTTTCGCATCTGTATAATAGGTTTTACCCTTCTTACATTTATATGCATACCTATAGAATTGCACAAGCACAAGTGTTCGGTTTTTTTTAAAGATGCTGATGAATTATTTGGATCAGAGAATTGCTCCTTATAATGAAAGTTATAATAAGTTTTATATAATGTCTTACACAATTAATTATGGGTTTCATAAAGGAGGATAGTGTGTAGTCGGCAAGCGCACGACATGGTGCATAAACATTATCCGCATTTCGTCCTGATGACTTCACACGCGCCGTCGTCGATATTACAGTTATCTATGTCGCAACTTTACAATATTTTAAGCGTCTAGCCATTTGTGAAAGGCCCTATGATTTGATTCAACTAGCAAGGTAAATTACGTTAGGCATAAAGTAATGACCAAAAAGGTTTTTATGTTTAATGAAACGACGAAAGCCCGGTGTGTGAGAGAAAGCCCGGAGCCGCAATTTCTTCATGATGCAACCTCTGCCAAAATGTCAACTAGCGTTTTTGTTCTTGCAATTGATAATAGCTACTAGGTAGGTAGGTAGGTAGGTAGGTATATGGTCAAAGTTGATTCACTCAATTCAGTCATGCGCACATTATATTCATTATTGTTACCAACAAAGCGCTAAGTAACAATTAATTAACTATTTATTTAAATGAAAATTACGTCTACCTATTAGAGCTCTTAGATTGACTTATCTGGATTCATTTTAGGTATAAAGTAATTTTAAGGGAGAATATGAATTTAGTTTTTTATTGCTCCTATGCTAACAAGGCTGTGTTAAGTTTGACTAGATAAGTAAGTCTTCCATATCGTGGCGTAGTAGTTAAACATTGTGTCATTGCTGAGGATGTCATTGTAATGAATATTTATAAGCGCCAATGTACATCGAAACAGCACCACAGTAGGTACAAGATAAGGCGCTTAACTCAAGGAGAATTACTTAAGTGTAATTCCATGCGTCGTCGCCGCGAGAAATGAAGACGAGTGCTCGCAAGTTTCACAAGACAAAGAAACTGTAACCTTATTGTCTCCGAGCAGGTGAACAGCGTTGTTGTATCACGGAACAAAACACCACGGAGCACAAACAATGCACACAAGTCACAGAAACACTGAACACGATATTAAACAGGCACGTGATTTACCAAAATTGACACATTAAAGTATCATAAGAGCAGGGTGCGCAGGCGGCGGAGGCAGCGCCGCTCACCGCACCTCGCCTCTGAGCCTCCGACTCGCCTGTATGCACACACCGCCCTCAGTAAATTCTTTGCATAAATAAACGAGAAAGCTTTCTAGCCTGCCCACTAAACTAGCATATATCTTTTCACTCACTTCGCGGAATATAATACACTGCTTCCAAATCAACTTAAAAGTAACTTCCTTACCTTACACAGCGCAGTAAAGATGTTCTAACACGATCGATGAAGAAAAACAAGCGAAAATCAGGCACAGTCACGTTCGTGCGGATACGTCGAGAGGTAATGGCGCCGCGCCGCCGGTTCGTTCGTTTGTTGAGTCTCTCACACACAGACTAGGAAGACAAGGCTTGTTTGAACAGTGACGTGAGGCCAGATGGCCTCCTACCTTTTCTATTTCATGCGGTTTACCTTTGCGCTGAAAGAGACAGCGCTATTGCAATCAACGCCGTCTTTTGTACCTGAGTGGTGCAGCAACCTACATCACCGGTGCGTCGAACAAACTGAACAATGTCAACTCGCTTGATAGTCTCGAAAATTATGTAAAATATTCACAATATGCGCATTCTGAGTTAACGGCAGGCTTTGGTACATCACCTGTTCCAGAATTGCAAATAAATAACAACTGTTTGCGTGATTCTAATGTTCCAATTACAAAATAGGTGCGTTAATCGTACTTACCTACTTCATAAATTGTATATGGCATGACATGACAAAGTTTGTATCTACTTTTATACTTATAACATTATTTTGTGTTTAAATTTTTTGTTACCAAAGTTAAAAAAAAGAAACTCTTCAAAATATAATGAAGAATCAATGTCAAAAGTGAATGCGAAAGCATTATAACGAATAGAAGAAAGAGTTTTCGTAGAAAAGTTTTGCTGGTGCTGCCATCTTTTGGTTTAAGTAAAAAACAGTTTAACACGGCTATGAATTTGAAGATTTCATTCAAAGCGCCGTTGTTACTCTATTCGGTGAGATACAGTTGAATCAAGTAAATTATAGATGTCGTTTAGAACAACATTTGAGAGTTGTCAAATTCAATTAGTTGTGAATGTCATGTAGATTATTTAGATTGCCGCTAGAGGCGCTAGTCAAATATTACTGACACAGCCACAGATCGTCAAGATACATTTTGATCGCACTTTTAATTCTATTTTTTTATTTTTAAGTGGTAACTGTCTCTCACGGACGACCCAGAGTCTGTAGTACTGCTTCTGCAATTTCAGGGACTGCGAAGCCGCTGCCTACCGTGAAGGGAGTGCGGTAGGTGAAGGATTGAGGAAGGTGAGATCAATGTTGACGTTATAAGGTTGCACTTTAATATTGAACTTGAACTCAGAGAGTCGATAAAAAAAACTTAAATTTGATTCATAACTTTTCAGCTAGTTCCTCTAGCGGATACTCATATTACTAAAAACGAATGCTTGTTTGATTTAGTTAAAGCTATCAAAAGCCATAATTACAGGTTTTTAAATCGTAACAATAGAGCGCCAGTCAAGGAATTAGGTATACTTGACTTTTCATAAGATTTTTATGTCTATGGGCAGTCAGCAGCTTACCCCATAGCAGTATTATCTTATGTGTGCTGGTGGCAAATGTTATTATCTACTCATGGCTTTTTTGAAGGGTTGGAATATTGTTTCAGCTTAGATCATATTAAATTGATTTAAATCTTTTTAATGTTTGTTCAACTATAAAATTCATTTGTTTCCGAATTTTCTCACTAATTTAGAGTTTTGTTAGGTATCAAGAAATTCGACAGATTAAATTTTAAGTGGGTTTAAGTGAAAAATATGAGTAATGTGTGTGTGTTCAATAGGATTACGTGTAATGTGAGAAATGAAATTTAAATACTATACAAGTTGTTTGAAATTTAAGTTATCCTTTTGATTCTTATCCTGTAATTGGAAATAAAAGTGAAATAAAAAAAACGTTACTTTAACGTGCAAAAATGATTCATTCTACGATCTTGGAGTAAAACTAGTAACGATACAAATAAATAAAGCCAGAAAGTTGTTGGAAAGGAATCTCTTTGATTACGTCGGTGCCGGCGTGAAGCCACGTTTAATAGGTAGTTGGTTAATAACGATTAATCAATGTGACCGATAGAATCGTGAAAGTCAATATCGATTAGCAACCTTCTGATTGAATGTTTAGCTGATAGAAAGTTAACATTGTAAGGCTGTGTAACTAAATGTATACGTTTTTGTTGCCTCAGGATGTATTTATTCTGCCTAATCCTTCTTACGTAACAACACTTACCTGGTATCTTTTATGCGACTCGTTTGTTGATTGTTTTTTGAGTTTAGTTTAATCGTATGTTTGTTCCATTATACTCTGATTTATTATGCAGATTTAAAAGTGGTTGGTGTTAATTTATTTTAATATTTGCCTGTCATACCATATAGGCTGTCATCTATTATTATCTTCCTCCAAAAGGGCGAAGGTGATGATGGATGTCTCACGCAATTTTTGTCAAAAAATATTAGTATCACTATAGACAATTCGCAAACAAAACTCTTGCCTACAAAGTAAAGTGGTCAGGTTATTACTGACATATATCTAGGTCTGCATCTAGCATTTGATATCATACGGAGATGGGCCCTAACTTGCTAAGGTATAAGCCTAATTACGAAGGTTATTAAACGAGTTTAGTAGACAATGGATTATTCGGCAATTTTAGTTTTCACAATTATTATAGCCATAAATAACAAACAGCACCATTCACGCATGTGGATTAAATTTGAGTTGTATTCATATTTTCATATATTATCACAATTATTTATTAGTAGAGGCTGTCATCATAGAAAACGTAGCTAGTTTTAATATTGTACAACTTCTATGAAATTAAAACCAGCTTCATATTCGTTTTGTTCACCGGTGTTTACTTCTTACCAACATTTTAAAGCACTACTACACTTATCTTTATAATTGACATTAAGGAAAACTTTCGCCCGCTTCACTAATGGATACTATGAACGCATCGACAGCCAGGACATATAATAGTGATAAATCCAAGTCAAGAATCTGTTACCACTTTCGAAAGCTCACTACTCTTATTATTCATTTGGTAATAAATTGAAAATAAACGAGCGAATCCATAGATCACGAGTGCCCGAGGTGCTTTACTTCGTTTATGATATATTAGACTTCTGCAAGTTACCATAGAGTTAAGAATAAACTAAATCCAGTATTTTGTTGTCGTTCAGTATGACCGAGAGGTGCATTTACCATCCTAAATAAAATACGTAGTCAAATTACCATACTAGATGAAGCTAAATAAATAATTGAAATCTTCTCTTCTTTTCTTTTTTTAATCTAGGTAATTATTATTAGTTGGTTGATTTGTAATAATTACTTTGTATGGTAATTTGATTGCGTTGAGTGTAAAGATTGTAACTCATACAAAAAACTGTAATTATGTGGCGATTGAAAAGAGTGGCCTGAGTTTCTTGCTAGTTCTTCTTATTCATCAGCAAACTGGCTGTAGGTTAATTGGCTGACTTTATGTAATTTTGACGTTCATAAGCATCATACTGTAAGATCAAAATTAAATAAATGCTTTGAGTTCAATACTATATTTTGTTACGATGTCACGATCTTTCGTAAGTGTAAGAATAGCAAATTGCATTGAACAGAGATTCATCATCATTGTTTTAGCCTAAATAAGTCTACTGCTGAACATAGGCCTAAAGATATTTATTTAGTAAAGGAATTTGTATTGAAATGTTTCAATGGTTTTCTAAACTTGTTTAATGACATAAATAAATAATTTTAGTTCTTCTTAACAACAAAATCTACTTAACGTCAGTTCTTCGTTAACTTTTTGCGCTCATTGTGTCCATGAATGGTGGGCCCTGTTGAACAATACCTTCTTAAAAAAGTACTAGTGGCTTTTAATTGTGAAGTTTATATGTCATGCAAATGATCTAAATGAGTAAGTTTGATTAATTACGATACATTTAGTGGATATTTAGATAGGTATTTATTATTTAAACGTCTATTACGAATTGTCACAAATCAGGTTTCGTCAGGTATCTATAGTAAATTAAGCAACAGGTGTTAGTCACTTAAAACTAGATAATATTGCAAGATTCTTATAAATTGTTTTTGAGATATCAAGGTTACATAATTACATTCTGGGAAAGACCCCAAGTTGCTCCATTTTTGGTAATAATGATATCATATTATACTCTATGTTTGATCTTAAAATTATTAGAAGCTTTAGAATAGGTGATATCTGACGATTTAAAGATGAAAAATGTTAAACTTGTTGGTAATGAACAATAAATATTGAGATATGGCACAAGTTTAAATATTAAGTGGGTTTCCACATGTTAGGACATATGAGTGATCTTAGTTTTAAAAAAATATGTAGAAGTAGAACGAGATTTATTAAAAGACTTTTTTTGACCTTCGAATATTATCTGCTGTGCTTAAATTTTTTATAAGGAAAAGGTAAATACATAATAGGGAAAAAAAGTGAATTATATCGTGATTGTCTGAGACATTAGTAATAATGTGTATATGTCAGTCCGTGCCTGCATACCATGCATTTAAACAGGCAACATTAAGTCAGTGCCAAGTTTCCGAAATCTGGTAAGTAATAAATGCTTTATTTTATAGTTCAGTCGACGATTAATCGATTTATAGTCATTATCAAGTTTATCTATAAACTCCACCTTACTAACTTGTATGCATAAAAAGCAAATGAATATATTATAAAATAAAAACAGACAGTAATGTGTGGTTTGTCCGTTCCTAAGTTTGTTCACTCGATGTAGCTTCAAAGCTCGCCGCGTGCTTTCACCGGCAATCGGTGCTGTTTATTATTTTACCCGTAACTGTTGCTGTCACGATATTGTACAGCTAACACTTTAATTAACTAACCGTTGCACTGTCAGCGGTTTTTATTCCATTCTATGATTCTTGGTTTTGAATTTAGATTTCACAATGATTGACAGATTTATTTATTATCCAACATTGATCCAACACGATTAACTTTTTGAATTATGGTAAATTAACTACAGTTTTTAACGAGATTAGGTATTAATGTTTTTACGACATAATTATATTTTTTAGAAATTCTCATTTCCTCTTTACCGTACATAACTATGTAACTACATGTACAAAAACCTTCCGGATTTTTTTTTGAACATTATTATAAAGTAGAATTTAGTCGAGAAAAATTATGAAAGAGATCAAAAATAATGTTAATATTTATTTAATACTATGTTTTTTGACATTAAAAAATATAAATAGTTTCACTTTTAATTTGTTTCAACGACTAAGAAAACTTTATGACTTATCTCCGGCGTAATATTAAATGAACATTCATTTTATTTTTGATAAAAGTAGTATTTGTTGCCAGTATCCCGTGTGAAACTGGTAGACATTGAATAAATTTATTTGCACAGGATATCGATATTGTATTAGGATATTACCAAATTTGAATTTTTTATTTCTTAGTAAGATATTGATTTATAATTATAATTATTATAATTATAATTAACCTTCGTTAATTGTAATGAATCCCCGTTAATTACAGTAATTAATTATTAATCAACTTTCTTGATTATATAAACAACACAGGGTGTTTTGTTAAATATTCATTTACAAAATATTTTTTTGCATATGATTATGTCTTAACTCGCAAGAAATTTTCTGAAGAAGCGCAAGAGACAGGGTGAAACCAAAACATATTTGATGTCAATAAAGCTATTCATATTCTTCTTTATATGTCCCACAGTAATTTAAAAAAAGATGTGGCATCCTATTTAAGCTCCTTATTATTTGACTAAAGTATGTCTGAACTTTAGGCCTTCGGTATAAGTTCAGAGTTTTTGTCTGTCTACAAACTATAATAGAAATAAATATATACATACATACATGCATAGCCTGTCGAATACATAACCCTTCGTTTGGCTTTGCCGTGGTCGGGTAAAAATAGATTCAAAATATTACGTAATAGTTGTAGATGAATACAGAAGTTAAAATTAACTTCCGCTGCTTCATAACCAAGTCGATTATTAGATAACGAAATATAAGGCAATGAAACTTGCTTCAAAGTTGTAATGTACAAATGCATTTTTAAACTGAACATAATATAATGTATCATTAATTAGCTACTAAATAATACACACAATATTTTGAAATACGAATTCAAACTTTTTAGTTTAT
Organism: Parascotia fuliginaria; assembly: GCA_963082885.1. NCBI lineage: Eukaryota > Metazoa > Arthropoda > Insecta > Lepidoptera > Erebidae > Parascotia > Parascotia fuliginaria. The sequence goes on from OY720172.1 coordinate 16,420,533, forward strand.
CTACATTAATATTTAGATGGATCTACAAATCTAGTATTATAATTAGTTGTTCTATCTATGAAGTAATTAGTCTCGATCAATGTTTTAATTAAACTTTTCAACGAGTACTACGAACATCATTCATCGTTCTTTGTATACCGTTAGATGTGTGAAAGTTTTAGTACTATAACAGTATCTTTCTCAAACACTAGTAAGTTAGTAGATTGCGTCTTGCTTCTTATTTACAAGTTCCAATTTAACTTGGACTCGATTAGACCACACTTATTTTCGTTATCATTTAGGTACGTGCTTTTAGAACCTGCTCTACTCGATAGCATAAAAATAAATATTTTCATTACAATTTTGAATGGTAACGTGATTATTTATTTCTGTAATACACACATAAATATTAACATTATACCTACCAAACCTATTCGTAATAATATATTATTATCTCACGTAACATAAAACTTTTAAAATTTTGTTAGAAATAAAATAAGGCATAAACTAAATAGATAAGCAGATTACGTAGTACGAGAGGGATTATTTTAATAGGCAGGAGAAATCGGACAACATTTTAATAGTTGAATTAAACAATAATGTTTAATTTGGTAGGTTCCTAATTAATAACTATCATAATATATAACTACATATTCTTCAGATAACACCAAGACCGATTTATGTCGTTACCTATTACTGAATTGATTTTCAAATGAATAAGTAAATAATAATTAAAATAACAACGATGGAGCGGGCTATGTTAGGAGTCTCCCTGCGCGATTGCCGAAACAAAGAAATCCGCAGGCGAACCAAGGTAACTGATGTGGCTCACAGAGTTGCTTCTCTGAAGTGGTAATGGGCAGGACACATAGCTCGCAATATTGACGGCCGTTGGAGTAGAAAGGTTCTAGAATGGCGACCACGAACTGGAAGACGCAGCGTGGGTAGATCCCTCACAAGATGGATCGACGACCTTATAAGGGAGGCGGGCAACCGATGGATATGGGCCAATTTGGCGAAGATTGGTGAAGGCCTATGTCCAGTTAAGTAGTGGACGTCTGTTCGCTGATATGATGATGAAAATAATTACACGCTTTGTTAGATTTCTTAGAACGTTTTAGAGTAAGGAAAGTTGGTTCTCCATAAATAAATATCGTAATTTATTATTATTTATAAGCTATTTCTCACATTGTGCCCACAAGTGGCCCGCAGCGGTTGGTGCGATTGCCTGTCAAATCTATTTTCAGATTTGTAATGGTCAGCAAACTCCTGGGGCTTTAAGTAACGAGACAACGCTCAAGTAATTTAGTTTGTATAACTTTGAATTTATTCTTGATTTTATAGGAGGAAGTGTAAATAATCTATGAAAGGGATAATTTCAGTTTTTATTGCAAGTGGTAGCAAACGAGTAAGCAATTCACGTATAGATCCTTGCTCATTAACGTGAAAGAGGTGGATGGTTTGGCAATATACAATACAAATCTACTCTATTGTAGAAGTAGGCGTTTTAAAATTATCATTTAGTCCAGAATGCAGTCGAACCACGCCGCGTAAAAACTCGCTACCTACCGCGATTTAATGCCTAAACAGTCAAACGCAAACTAATTTTTCAGTAATGATTTAATTTATGAGGTTACGTACGAAATTTCCTTTGTATTATATGGTTTTAAGGTACAGTAAAATAATTATAGTAAAATTCTTTCTTATTTCTAACTTGCCTCTCCTATATCACAAAGTGTAAATGTGAAGAATTTTTTAAAGCTGCTAGTTTTATAATTTATATAATGAATACCTATTACCAACTATTACATTAGTAGGTTGATAGCTATCTATGTATTACTGTATAAATTTTGTTAAGTCGTATCGGCATAATACTTTCATCCTGACCAATTAAGAAACCCAGAGTTAACAAGATTTTACGAGTACGATGGTCGTTATTACAGATCGTGGTAGTTTTTACAATAATTACTTGTATTTTTAAACTTGTTATGTGTGTACATAAAATTTAATGGTATGTTGAACCATAGGTTAAGTTTGGTGGTCTCGGGTATTCTTAAGCTACCATATCACTTCCTATTGACGTCATCAGAGCTCTATATGATTAGGGCGAACTCAATTAGGTAGCTATTAAAAATCATATTACGATTGGCAGACTCTCGAGTCGATATCTAGTTATACAGTAGAGTAGGATGTAGAAGTTTTTTGAATTGACGACATTGGACTAAGTAACTTTTTTGTGTGTACTATGTTTGTGAAATATTTTACAAATATAGGATTTACGTAAACAACGCAAGACTCAAATAATATACTTTATCTATTATTCGGAGAGTCTCTCAGGGCTATCACCCGGAACCTCCTTTTACAACGCCAGTTTTTATGATATAGATTCTTAACACCACAACAGTTTTCGTGAAGCATTTGAAACGTATTGTGTTAGTTGCCCTAGACATAATCTTTTGTATTTGGAAAATAGTTTCATTTCTCTTTTTCTTCTACTTTTGTTATGGGCAAGTAAACAAAAAAGCTCTTTTTTATGTCTAATGCTTATGAGGCAGCATTAGTGAGAAAAACGATTGTTTTATTATAAAACAATTAATAGAGCAATAATATTTTTGAAGTATACTTATCGCATTTCCTTTATGTCTTTTGTATTGTGTATACGCACTCATAGTTTCTAATTCCATAATTTGTTTTTATATTGAGAGCTAAATGCATCACCGCCAGTAGACCGTGAATGCTAATCAGTACAGAGTACAATGAATGGAGCGGGTACACTCGGTAACAGAATGTCTAACTTTTACCCTGTTAACAACGGTCAAGGGCAGTACGTGACTTAGGTTAAGGAAAATAGGTTTAAAATAAAATATTTCAAATGTTGCCACAGAAGTTTCCTAGTAATAAGTATCTAAATTCTTGTATCAATTGCCGGAGGTGTGCTTGCCAAGCCGAGAAGCCTAATTTGAGCAAAATCTGAAGAGAAATCTGCATTACTTTTTATTATCCGTATTAGTATAAAATTTAATTAATCTTGAAACACAATTATCCAGTTTTTACCTACTACTTCAGATATTACATTAAAGTATAAGTAGAGTAACAAATGTAGCAATGCAGTTACAAAATGGTGTTTAATGCCGTTGCACTTTCTTTAGACATAAAGTGGCATTGAAACTATCGATTTTTAATCTTGTTTTATACAATCTATACTTTTTTATAAAGAATAATACGTTATAAACAATATGGAGCTTTTGAAAAAATGATACCTTTGGTGTAAACTAAAATTAAAACAGTTAGTGCGTTAACTAACTGTTTTAATTTTAGTTTATACCTGTTAGAAATTGATGATGTTGGCGTTTTCATACAGAATTGTGTGAAAATAGTCTTTATGCACTTTGCGGATCTGTCACTATGGCTATTGTAAAAGTTTAACGGGCTTATCACTTTTGTAGCCGATGTTCTATGCGCTAGACACGCGTGCATCCTGCCTGCATGTTTGGTAAATATCATATGAACTTCGTGACCCCGCCTCCACGTGTAACGAGTTGTGCATATAAATGCATAGTTCCTGTTATACCTATTTGTTTGCTAAAGTTTTTGCGAATACTACCGGTTTGTATACAATAACTGTATGTTCAATTGTTGTGTATATGTTATTTTAGTAAAATAACACAAGCAGAATAAAATTGCTAAATACCTAGTTTTAAAAACCTCCATATTGATTAACTTGACAGGCAACTCTATACAAATTTACTTAAACCGGAGATGAAATCCGAAACCTCACTGCCATCTACACAAATAAATAAGAAAACGCTGCACTTGTACCCCAAAGACAGGAAGACTCTACCATGCTGCCTACAAAAGAAAACAATGTAAGTAGTTACTGAACAAAAAAATGCACAAACTATGATTGACCCAACTTAACTATGAGACCTTTAGGCGTTATGTAAATAAATAATTATTAAATCAAATCTTGTTAATTGTAACTTACATTTATAATTATTTATAATACGAACAAGAACTAATATACATAACACTCGGAGCAGAAGCTGATAAATAAATTATCGTTCAATGGGAGTCTTTATTAATATAAATGGGTGTCGTAATTACATTTAACTCTTAATCATAAGTGAAACGTAATGCAACTTGTGAAGCTTGTCTAATGTTGAGGCAATTATAGATAAACAACCTAGGTATTTATATAAAGTTCTTCTTTCATAGCTGATCTATTCTTGTGTATTGAGTGGTATGAGAATCTATGGATGTTTTCATGGCGTAAAGCATTGAGTCGTTGACGATCAGTAACATAATCACCAGCCTGAAGACATCCACAGAAGAACATAGGCCTCTTCCTTTAGGAGGTTTTTGTCACATATCAGTCGGATTGATGAACGCAGTAAAAAGATTTTTAGTAGTGATGTGATGACTAGTCGCTAAAGCTTACTATATGGTCAATATCGTAGCCGCAGACTAGTCGGCGCCTATCCAGCAAAGAGACTATCCGGCTTTTTATTTTGTATGTATTTCTCAATAATATTTATTTTCATTTTGACATGATTCAATTTTACTTGAGCTTTTTCACTTTAATTAAGACTAACAGTATCTTCACACAAAAATATTTTATACAAAAACAACTCTCTGATCCGTACCAAAAAAAAATCAAGAAAGAATGCGAATTAAACAAAAACGACGAAGTGACGGTAGTAGATCCACGCTGGTTTCAGCATGAATGGGCCGGATCGTCCGGGGAAGTACTACCCTCTCATAGAAGATCGACTTAAGAGTAGTAGTATCCTTACTACTGCGTTTCGTTCGGTGAGTGAGAGTGCCGGAGGCCCAATTTCTCCCCTTTCCTCTTTCCTCACCTCCCTCATTCCCTTCCTCTAACCCCATTCTCAGCCGCCATAGTGGAGACCACCATACCAGCAGTTTAAGACGGTAGCTTTTGGTATGGTGGCCACCACTTCTGGATTCCACTGACTACTTACCATCAGGCGGGGTGGAGTCACTTTGGTAGGCTAATAAATATATATAAAAAAAAAAAATAAAAAAACGAAATTTATTCCGACACGTGGCAGGCGCCGTTTTCGACTTGCGCGCGATTCAGCAGCAAGGGAAGACTTACGGAAATCCCCGAAACCGTGATTGGTTTGGCCGACTAGGTAGTTGGCTATTTTACAATCGACTAATCGGCTAGTCGGCCAAAGTCATAATGTGCAAATCTCTAATTTTAAGCACATAAATAACGCTCGTAGACGATAGATTATGTTAAATTAAACTTGGTCATGCATTTCAACAATATATTCGGCTTTGAAAATGCAAAAAACCTCTTACGTGGATTACCTTGAAATATTTTTATCCTATTTCTAAGAGTCGGTAATGTGCACTTGCGTAGTAAAAAGCATCCAATAGGTACTTACTAGTTAAAATCCATTTGAAATATACATACTTCACTACATAGTATAAAACAAAGTCGCTTCTCGCTGTCTGTCCCTATGTATGCTTAGATCTTTAAAACTACGTAACGAATTTTGATGCGGTTTTTTTAATATATAGAGTGATTCAGGAGGAAGGTTTATATGTATAATACGTGCAAAATATAGTAGAGAAACACAGGTAATTTTAGGGGTTTCTAATGTAATGCAGGGACATAGCGGTTGCGGCGGTATATACCGGCTGGGAGCCGCCGACCTCTAAAGAAAACATGTTTGTATTGTCTAATGACAAAAAAGCTGTGATTGTTGTTTAAAAAGACATTCTGTAGTATATTTTTAGTATCAGCATAATACCGGTGCGAAGCCGGGGCGGGTCGCTAGTAGTTAATAAATTCTATAGTGAAAAGTATCTAGCATTTTCTATCGCTAATGTTTAATTAATACATAGCGCACTTTTACTTATAATGCGACATTAATTTTGCTAAGTAATGTATTTTTAATACAGGATAGAATTGTATAAATACTTTTGTTTGTTTTACTGTATACCGCATTATTGTGTAGTACGAAACTGTATGTTGTTGGTAACAGTATTTCAATATTTCATCTTTGATGCCATTTGATTATGTATTGAATAAATTTCAATTTGTTAAATCGTCACGATTTTGGAGTAATTCGTTGCATAATTTAATATAGCGGGTTTGCAGGTTTCAAGACTGCCTTCTATTTAAGCTTGTTCCATTGTTTGTTTTCTTTCAAAAGTTTAAATAAGAGAGATATTAAAAGACAAAGAGTGATGCGATTGAACGTGTACCTAAGGCACTCTTAATCAAATATTGTTTCTTTAATTAGCCTACTCTGTTTCAAAATACTAAAGACGCTTAATATGATAAAGAGTGAATTAGAATAAGGCTATAAAGTAACGACCTAGGGCTCCGGAACACGATTTGGTAAACCTTAAGAAAATTTCGGAAATGATATTGATTCCAAATGTATTGCATACTTACCTACAAATAAAAATAAAAATATTAAGTATACAAAAAGAAGTTTTTGTGAGCTGTTGTTTTGTCATCAGTGACAGTAAATTAATCTATGCTACTAGTTAGTCTGCGAGTGAGTGATGATGATCTTGATAAAGAGGTTTCGCTAAAACATTCTCGGATCCGAACTGATAACAAATAGTGATAAATAACTTGTATAATGAGACTGTGTTCTAGAATTCAAAGGTACATAATAAATATGTCGTCAACGCTAATTCACTAAAAAAATTTACGAGGTCAATGCCTCAGGACCTTTAACTGTTAAACCATTTTGGCATACACAAGTATTAGTTTCTGCTAAATAATGTTACTAATATATTATAGTATCGACATGAATGATAGTAAATTACAGTTTGCAAGTGCGAAGTTTGGGCAGAAGTGCGCCTTTAGGCGTTTTTTCTAGTGATTGGCCTCACAAACATCAATTACATTTTAACACCACACACACGTAAGTGTCGATAGGTAGGTATTGAGTATATTGAAAGAATGAATTCTATTTTAAGATTATGCGGATATAACATGACTTTAGTTTTGATGTAAACATGTTTGTTTTTTTAATAGTAGTATGCAGTACGTAGTGTACCTTCTCTTACGTAACAATGTTCAAGCAGACGGAACGATGTTGAAAGTTAAACTAATAAATATGGAACATATGGATAATGTTTTTTTTTCACTTCGTTTGTCTATATTGTCCCTACCATATTAGATATGCACCGTAGAGAACAGGAATGATATATAAATTATTTACAAATCGTATAATTTCATTTTTTAATTGACAATCGATGGTGAGAGGTATACGTATTGAACTTTGACAGTTCCAGAACCACAGCCAAGCCCTCTCAAGTGTAAAGTTAGTGGTGTTTTTAAACTTCGTTAGAAGAATAATTTAATTTGTTTGTAAAGCTTTTAATTACATTATCGCCAATTCAACTGATACAGTCTGGCAGTTAGATAAGTCAGTGTGATCTATCTAATATATATCTTCTATATCTATCTATACATATAATAAAAATGTAACCGATCGCTGTCTGTACATGGAAGATATATGAGAAAAAATACTATTGGGACCTATATCAACGCAAATAGAACCCAAAATAATGATTTTTAAAATTTTTGTCTGTTTGTCTGTTTGTCTGTTTGTCTGTGTGTCTGTGCGTTTGTGCACGCTAATCTCAGAAACGGCTTATCCGATTTAAATATGGTTTTCACTAATATATTGTGGTAAGCTTCACTTAACATTTAGTGTTTGTTTCATGTCAATCGGTTCATAAATAAAAAAGTTATGCCAATTTAAAGAATCACATCGAACATTCGTTAATTTACTACGAAATCATATAGAAGCAGATATTTTAACAGGTTGCGGAATAGCTAATAGTGTTTTTATTCCTCGGATTCCTGTCATTCTAAACAGTCTTTCATTTAGTTTTAAACGAGTCCAGTTTCCAGTGAGCCTATGTTTTGCGATGACTAATTAAAGTAATTAATTAATTAAGTAATTAAAGTAAAGGTAAGACACTAAAAGTTGTGGGTGTGGATCTAAGTATTAGCTGTTTTTCGGTCAGCTTTATGTGGCTCTATCACGTGTTAGCATTACTAGCAGCCTGTATGCTTTGATCCCTGATGGCTATACGTCTAATCCATACATCCATACATATTATAAAAGGCTTTGTCCTGACTGACTGACTGACTGACAGACAACGTAAAGCCTAAACCGCTGGTCGTAGCGACTTGAAATTTGGAGGGTGTGTTTGTCTTAATGTCTAGAAGTGTACAAAGAAAGGGTTATTAAAAATTCAACCCTTAAGTGTATGAAAAGGGATGAAATCGATTGTATGAAACGTCTTCATTTTTTAAGTTACAGCTTTGAAATTTTGTTTTAGAATACTTTTATTTAAATAAAAAATACGCTCATAATTTTTTTTTTTTTACTGGGGTGGATTTATAGGAGTGAAATAAGGGATGAAATATTGTATGGAAAAATCTTTGCTTTTGAAGTTGGCGACTTGAAATTTGGAGGGAGGGGGAAGGGAGGGGGAGGAAGAGGAAAGGAAGGGAGAAGTGAGTTGAAAGTGCGGGGGTAGTGAGGGAGAAGTCAGGGGAAAATCGACTGCCTCTGTATTTCGGTGGTACTGTGTATGGACTGTGAGGTCGCGGGTTCGATTCCCGCTCAGTGCAAATATTTGTAGCATGAACATGCCTATTTGCATTGGTCTGGGTGTTTATATGTATAATATGTATCTATTTACAAAAATAAAAGTATTTAAGTATGTTTATCCGTATTCTAGAACCCATAATACAAGCATATAATATGCTTACTTTGGGTCTAGATGGCGTTGTGTAAAAATAAAAAAGGAAGAGGGAACTTAGGGGGTGTGAGGAGGCAGTGAAGGGCAAGTGAGGGGCAAGTGAAGGGCAAGTGAAGGGGACGTAAGGGAAAGTGAGGGAAGTGAGGGAAAGTAAGGAGTCAGAAGTGGTGGTGAGTGAGTGGGAAGTGAGGGAAAGTGAGGGAGATGGGAGGGAGACGGGAGGGGAAGGAAGGGGAGGGGAGGGGAAGGGAGGGGAAGGAAGGGGAGGGGAAGGGAGGGGAAGGGGAAAGTTATTGTAGTGAAAATTTGCCTTTGTGTATTGTATGTTGTTTTACGGGGGATATCTTTAGGTAGGTGAAAGAGGGTTTGTACGAATGGTGATGATGATGAGATTAGAAATAGTATGCAAAACAGTATTTAAACAATATAAAAATAATAATAATATTATTATTATTATTATTATTAATATAAAAATGTCTATTGAAAAACGATATTCATGCGAGCGAAGCCGCGGGCAAAAGCTATACATATATAAAAACGAAAGGTCACTTACTCACTCACTCATCTCATCACAAAATCTCAAAAACTACAAGTGCTAGGAGTCTCAAATTTTGGAAATAGGTGCTCTCTAAGACGGCATTTTGCGAAATTTATTTCCCTGGAGTATAAAGGGGAACAAAATTTGTATGGAGCTTCTATAGTTTTTGAAAATAGGAGTGCCAAGTTTCGTTAAATATCGCAAAATTTCGTCTGTTTTAGGAGTAGCGGGTGAATAGATTTAAATCGGATTCGCCTTAGAGACGGATTATACTGATATTTATTACTAATATACAATGTGCGATTGCCGTAAGATTGGGTGAGAAATATTCTCATACAGGCACACATCTGAATTTTCACGCGAACAAAGTCGCGGGCAACAGCTATATATAATAAAACTGTAACCGGTCGCTGTCTGTACATGGAAGATATATGAGAAAAATATTATTGGGACCTTTATCAACGCAAATAGAACCCAAAACAATGATTGTTACAATTTTTGTCTGTTTGTCTGTTTGTCTGTGCGTTTGTTCACGCTAATCTCAAAAACGGCTTATCAGATTTAAATATGGTTTTCGCTGATACATTGTGGTCAGCATCACTTAACATTAAGTGTTTGTTTCATGTCAATCGGTTTATAAATAAAAAAGTTATGCTAATTTAAATAATCACGTCACAAATGTGGTATGTATTTAGCTTAGCTTAGTTTGTTTTTAAGTTAGGTTAACACGTCTTATTTCTTTATTAAAATGTAAATACTTTATTAGTTAAAATGTAAATACAAGTTAGATTTATATTTTCTTATTTATTTTATTTTTTATTTTTTGTGATAAAAACATGTTTGTTAACACGTTTCATTACGGAATAGGTGGAATTGAAGTGAATTACGAAATATTAGTAGTCGATTTACGCTGGTTTCAACATGAATGGGTCGGATCGACCAGGGATGTACTACCCTCTTATAGTTTTCGACGTAAGAGTAATAGTATCCATATTATTGCGTTTCGTTCGGTAAGCGCGAGAGCCGGTGGTCCAACTGATGCAGAGATGACAATCCTCGCAGCATGTGTGGGACCAGCTGAGTATCCGCGGAGTCATTGTGTGGGTGGTGTGGGTCAACCCGCCGACCAGGGAGACCCGTATGAGACGGTGGTGCCGCTGGCCACCCGCGGCATTGTACAAGGGCCCAATTAGACCTAACCAAAAAAAAAGAGACTGCCCCACCAGGTTGCGCATAATCTCGGAGTGGTTCGTCGTGCAGGTTGGTGACCGGATAGTGGAACCCGGCGACCATTTTCGAGACGGTACCGGGGGCCTTTTGCGAGCAGTCCGTATCATGGAAGCCCGGAGGCTTAAGACCCTTGAGCCTTTACAGCTGCGAAGAGACATCGCCTCCTCAACGGCCGTCTTCTATCGCCTTTACCACGGAGAGTCTTCTCAACAGCTCTTTAAATTAATTCTACCCTCTCCCTTTTTATCCAGAACGACACGTGCGGGACTGAAGTGCTACCCTTTCACAGTGCAATCTAAAGGGTCTCGAACCAAACGGTTCAGCACTTTATACTTTTGTCGCTCAATTAAAGCCTGGAACTCTTTACCAGCGCATGTGTTCCCACCTAACTTTCATCCTGGGACTTTTAAGCGAGGCGTGAAGAAGCATCTCACTAAGCCGCCATAGTGGAGGCCACCATACCAGTAGTTTGGCTTTTGGAATGGTGTCCACTACTTCTGAATTCCACTGACTGCTTACCATCAGCCAGAGTAGAGGCACTTTGGCAGGCTAATATAAAAAAAAACTTATAGCGTTTTTATTCCTCGGATTCCTTTCATTCCAAACAATTTCCCGTTTAGTTTTAAACGAGTTCAGTTTCCAGTGAGCCTATGTTTCGCGATGACAATTAATGAGTGTGGATCTAAATATTAACTGTTTTTCGCATGGTCAGCTTTATGTGGATTTGCCACGTGTAAGTAATCCTCGCAGCCTGTATGGCTTTGATCCGCGATGGCTATACGTCTATAAAGAGATAGAGAAGCATTTACTGTAAAGATTTTTCTTATTCACCTAAACGAAGATGTTTATAATTCAAAACAAACCAAAAGATATATCCAAAAAATGCTGCCCAAAATCACTATTCCACGCGGACGAAGTCGCGGGCACAGCTAGTTTATAATAAAGACTGATTCAGAGTATTATTTGTCCATTTAATTTTGTTTTAATTATTAAGTTCGGTTCAAGTTTGATAACACGGGGGCTCCTCCAGTTCCGGATTTGATTTTGCAACAATCCTAATATTGGAATTTGTGGTTACTAATAAATAATATGTTCAATTCCAAAAATCCCGTTGCGTCTAGATCCATGGCATCTATTAAATTAATTAATTACACCATTAGACCCGTCTAACATACCGTTTAATATCCCATAATTTATTCACTACCAATTTGCATTTAGTTTATGACGTCGATGAATACGTTAAAAGATCAATATACTTCCTTAAAGAGGATTTAGGATTTTACATTTTATTTCAGACAAGTTGTTCGCTTTCAAACAGAATTTGTGTAATGAAGAGTTAACAAAAATACTATTACTATTCTCTTCGAGCTTTTAGAAATATACAATAATACTAGTGATAGTGCTGATTACGCCTATTGTTTGTTTGATAGGAGATTCTGGTTTTAGCATGAATAGGCTAGATCAACTGAGGTATTAACTGTGTAATGGAATATTGACGTACAATTGGTGAATACTGTTAATCACTACTTATTGCTATGAATAAAACACAACCCAAGTTTTTTAGAGAAGACTTACGTCTGCCTCAAAAAAATCTGTTCCAATCCGCCTGTAAAGCGTACGATTATGGCTAACCTTCCAATATTTGTGACGGCTCTATATTATTTATATTTATATTATAGAAACGATACAAATAACAATTATTACTATGATAAATTACATCACTTGTTCTCGAGATAGAACTAACAGAATATTTTGTTTCGTTTTATATTAGTTTATTGGATGCATAAGCACGTAGAATATTTTTATGTCAACGTCGAAGGGTATAGTTGTATTTTATTATTTATTGTTAATCAGATTAGTGTGGGTTATAAAAGGGAATGTCATTCCTGACATAATAATGGGTGGACCACCCGGACAAGGTAAAACCTTTGTTTGGTTTGTAAGATTGAGAAATTAGTTAGAATGACAGATTGACTTTCGTATTAAATTATCGGTATAAACTATTCAATGAATATATTGTTTGTGTTTTAATGTATAAATATTAATGAATACTTCACATTGAACATAAGTATAATACTTAATCTGAAAGTCCAATCGAAGATTGTTTGGCAGAGATTGCTTTTGGGATCGGGCCGTCCATTGTACATTATCTGTTAAATGTATTCGACTAGTTTGTATGATAATAAAATGTATCTATCACTCTTGTTAGTAGTAAACTAGCTGTTGACCGCAGCTCTGCCTGCGTGAATGTCGGTTATTTCGCATTTTCCATACAAACTTACATCCCCAATTTCAGACGCTTTAAGACATTAAATATATAAAATATTTCCTATATTGTTTCCCAAGGTCTATTCTATCTCTATACAAAATTTCATAAAAAAACGGTTCAGTGGTTTAGGCGTGAAAGCGTAACAGATAGATAGATAGAAGACAGAGTTACTTTCGCATTTACAATATTAGTCTGGAAGTATGGATTATGTTGCAATATTCATATTGCATCGTTTAGATCGATAAGCTGGGATTCGGCTTGAATATTAGTGAAGAAAATTAGAACAGAATAGAAAAAAGGGTTTGTTTTAAAATAAGTTTGGAAAAGTAGCTCCATCCTATGGGAGACAGCAGCCACAACAGCATTTCTAACAGCAGGTAAATTATGGCAAATTGGTATTTGGAGCTTCTAAATGACGCACTAATATAATTGTGCCTTGAGCCCCTATCTGTACACTAGTGCACTAACGCAGCAATGACATCCTCTTATATAATATCAACATAGGCATTGGCATATAGCATTATTTCTGCAATATATGTAGATGTTATGAACATGATTGTGTTGTCTAATTACTGCTACGATAACTACTCAATGCTTGTACCAACTAAGTTATATAAAAAAATAGTTCACTCATTTCCTATTCGCAATAAAAAATATCAACACATTTTGTAAGTGGATAATTATAAGATAGTTAGCAGTCTAATAGTTAAGACATTAATAAGCTTACTTTCGCTTTTATGAGAATACAAGAAGCTTTTAAAGAACCAAACACTTTCATATGAATGTTTTGAGTGTTATTCAGTTATAAGTGCATTCATTTAAAATGTTGTTTGATTTAATAGACGGGTTGTTTGTGCATCTAAATCGTCCACAAGTTACGAGAACGATGACTTGTGAAATTGTGATCGACAGTCCCATCCGTGTTAACATAGTTTTTATTGTAATGTTTCAAAAGGTTATGAGTCGAAGTTCCTACCAATAATGTCTTTATGATAAAGGATTTAAAAAATATGTTTTATCTTAGGTTGATCCATGACGTAATGAACATGATAAGGAGATTTTGGATGCAGAACGCTTAAGATTGGTTTTGTGAAAGTCCTCGGCGAGGCGGTAGTGTATTTGCTGACAAGCAGCGGGTGGTGGGGTTTTTTATTCGGCTCATGATGCCATGGTTTAAGTTGTACCTAAAAGGTTAGACTCAAAATAACATCAAACTTACCAAAACCCTTAAACATTTTTACCTATAAGCCCCTGTTTATTTTTGAAATAGCGTTTTGTATAGCGACTGTAGTATTGTTTTGAGAAAACATTACGTCAAGTGAATACAGAGAATGCGTCGGTTTCGATGGCAGTTCGAAGGAAACAGTCCTATCGGATTACCTACCAACATTCTTAATTATATACCGTGTAAATTGGTCTTAATATTACGTCAGAGAATCAGTTGTTTTACATGACATTAGGTGCTAGTTAGTAAATAATCAGCATTTTCAGGTCATAACGATTTTGACTGCTTGTCACTTCATTCACTCATCTCATAGCAACAGAATGTTATTAAAAACATCCTCTTGTCGAATTATTCCGGTCTGGAAACTGATCTTGAAGATTATAGTTGATAAATTATAATTTGTTTTAATTTATTTTGCAACTAAGTTATAATTACAAGATATATTATTATTTATTTCGGAATGTACTTAGTGCCAAGTTTAGATGCTTTTTTGTTTGTCGTACGCAATTATACAAAAAATTTAATAACATGTTTTAAATTAGCTTCTTTATAGCCGGTCAGCACTCTTAAGCATAAGTAAAAAACGAAATCTAAATTTGGCAGTTTGGCTAACACTGCACCTGAATTGGTGACCTGCAGGATGAAAGGTACCATACAAAAGCTCATCAGATAAGTAATATCTAGGAATACGCAATTATTCGGTAGGTCGTGAAGGCCATGTTCTTAAGAGTATTAGTTTCTTGCAAAAACGAAACATTAGAAAGAATTATCGAAACTTAAGTGCGGTCATCGTTCGCCTTCAATTCGCGTACGAGTAACGCAATCTTCTCCTCGAATATCTTGATCAGAATATATGAGTGATTGTTCTCGAACCTCAATAGACTAAAATGGAGACATAAAACCTTATTGTCACTTCCAAATAGAACAATGAGAAAGGTTGACGCGCTTCCGTTCCTATATTATTCATTTACAACCTATTCTTTGTATGTGGCATCCTGTCGTACGCTCAAGTTTTTTGACAGATAAATTATTGTTTATCTTTGGTTGTGGCCATAAGAATAGCGATAAAATGCATGACAAAATGATAAAAGTAAGAAAGTGCCAGCCCATTTTTCTCACTGCTGAATAAAGGTCTTTTCTCATACAAAGTTCCAAGGTAAATCTAAAAAGCGTATGATAATATGCCTTTGAGAGAGTCACATTGGTAGTTACATACCTTTGAACCCCTGCGAGTAAGAGACCTTGCGGTGCCTTTACTGGCTACACCATAATGACTTTCACGACTTTACAATGAGTCACTGTAACTTTGACCTAGTATCTGAGAGACTATAAAAAGATTGTTGGAATCTTGGAAATGATCAAGGAGTCGCAGATTTCTCCGACGTCTTTCGTACGTTATCCAAACATCTTAAAAATAGTTCTATGATACAACTAATGTTGAAGTTATGATATATCTTTAAGCTTTCCTTGATAATTTAATTTACGTTTGCTAAGATATGTGAAAGTTACTGCCAAGTAACCTACCTACGTGAAATTAACCAGTCAAGAAATTTTATTAAACAAGGTAATACAAAAATATTATATTTACCACTTTCTTAGGGTGTCTGTATTTTATAATCATAAAACGAGTCGGTGTAAGCCGTGTTATCTTAATGTATTAATTTATCAGTTATCCATACTCCATACTAATATTATAAATGCGAAAGTAACTCTATCTGTCTGTCTATTTGCTACGCTTATATGCCTAAACCACGGAACCGATTTTGAAATTTGGTATATAAATAGATTACACCTCGGGGAACAATATGGAATATGGAACGGGGAACAATATGGCGAACAATTACTCAAACGGGTTGAAATAGGGGATGAAAGTTTGTATGGAAAATCGTCAACAGAGATATAACCAACATTCACGCAGGCGGAGCTGCGGGCAACAGCTAGTAACTTATTAGGTAAACTGGCACAGTGGTGATTATATAATGTTATTTTGTATTGTCATAAACCTAAGTACTGGACTTATTCATCCAGCCACACAATATTTATTCGGTAGTAGATCCACGCTGATTTCAGCATGAATGGGCCGGATCGTCCGGGGAAGTACTACCCTCTCATAGAAAATCGACTTAAGAGTAGCAGTATCCGTACTACTGCGTTTCGTTCGGTGAGTAAGAGCGCCAGAGGCCCAATTTCCCCCCTTTCCTCTTGCCTCACCTCCCTCATCCCCTTCCCCTAGCCCCATTCCCAGCCGCCATAGTGGAGACCACCATACCAGCAGTTTAAGACGATGGCTTTTAGTATAGTGGCCGCCACTTCTGGATTCCACTGACTGCTTACCATCAGGCGGGGTGGAGTAACTTTGGTAGGCTATAATATAAAAAAAAAATCTTTTTAATATAGGTAAATATACATATTTTATTACCTACTTTTTATTTTGTTTTAAAGAATTTTGTTAATACTCTCAAAGACTACAGACTACAGAATGCAGTATTTTTACTTCAGTATTTCAATATTATTGGCCTAGTCGGTTTTGACTTTTACGACTTATTAAAACTGCTACTATAATACTTGTGCATTGGCCCAGGTATTATAGTAGCAGTTTTTCTGGCTCAACACTTAGTTACGCATGGTTAGCTTAGCGACACTATCCGTTAAAACATTTAACTTTTTTTAAGCAATTGTTTTGTTCTCTTTATCTAATTGAATAAACTAAACAAAGGGTCAGTGTAATCGTACTTATCGTCATCTGCCAACCTAAATAGCCAGTTGTTTGATAAATATGACTATTCGCTAAAAGACTCAATATGACGCATGCAACAGAAATTACGTGTCTTTGTTGTAAAATAATATAACATTGATAAATACATTGTAAAGTTAGTTTACATTTAATTTTGTGCTTTGCATATAAATATTAGATATGCATGCATTTTAACTTAAAGACGTTCACTGCTGGGTATAGGCATCCCATATGTATTAGGTTTTATATATTGGTTACGATTGGCAGGCAACTTGTCGATCACAGTGGCAGCCAAAGTAGTAAGTAACATTACGTTTGGTGACATCAGTCTTTTGACAAGACACCAGCTCATCTTGCATGTAATGGTTGCGCTGCCGCCTTCATATGGTTTGACCGTTATTA
This sequence comes from Parascotia fuliginaria, assembly GCA_963082885.1. Classification (NCBI taxonomy): domain Eukaryota; kingdom Metazoa; phylum Arthropoda; class Insecta; order Lepidoptera; family Erebidae; genus Parascotia; species Parascotia fuliginaria. The sequence goes on from OY720172.1 coordinate 16,437,682, forward strand.
TTCGGTTGACTGATTGAACTAGTGACGCATTATACTACCCGTGGATTGTGTTAGATAGTGGGAGTGACGTCACTTGTCGAAGTCTGACGTCGCTGGAGAAACGGAGTTATTCTATGATTCCAGTATAACCCCTGTACAATACAACTTTTGTTTTAATGTTCATACTGTCGTCTTTACTGGCAATATTATGTTTGTATGCTTTGCCATTTCCTCGAATGTTCTTTATTGCGTATTTATCAATGCCGTTTGTGACTACTGTTGAATGCTTACACCGCTGTTTCAAAAGTGTAATTTATTTTAACCTTGTAAATTTCACGTCATAACTGGAATATGTTGAGTATTGAAAGTATGTATTGAAAGGTCATCAAGCAAGCGATACAGTGAGTGCCCGGAGTGGCCTGTGGGCCGGAACATAGATTACATTCAATGAGCATATTATTGTATTCGTTGTATTTATGACTAATACTGGCGGAAAAGATAATAATATATTCATTTGATGCTTTTGAATGCAAATTTCGTTAAAGTTTAGTTTTGCAATAAAATAAGAATGGGTAGCACTTTTCAAGACAATTGCACAAACAAAAAAAAATTTTCAAAGATATTTATCGTATCTATGTTTTTATTACAGAGAGCGTTTTTTTGGCCGTTTCGTTCCTACGAGAACTATTGTACAACAGAAAAGTAATGAACTCAATAAATTTAACTTTCCGTCCATGTTTCACTGTCCACAGTTTCTAAAGCTAGGGCTTGTAAAGTTAGGGCGTGTAGAGTTAGTAGCTTGGCTCTTTATGAGATCTAATAACATTTTAAAAGTGTTAGCCTTATTTTAGTCTTGGCTACTGGCTTCTAGATGGGATACTTAATTACAAGATCATCATTATTTATTAACATTTATGACTAAGTTGTACTTTATGCGTAAACACGATTAGATTATGAAATTTAGTTGCCCATGTTGCTATTATACTATCTGCATATGACGCGAAGTCATTATGCGTCTAGTTGATTGACAATGTTCGAGTACATTGACCTCTTGTATTGATGCACACATAGATGTATACATACATTTTATTACACTTAGTTCATTGTGAAAGCTATTGTAGCTTACCTATGTAAGATATCAGTAACAAATATTTATTAAGGTTTACCATAGGAATTGAAATTTATTACTAATGATATATGCATTAAATCAGATTTTAGCTTCAAATAACAATTATGAGTATATTATTTGACATGTGTAGGAATATATTTGTGGTTTCTGAAGAAGGCAGTTACTTTTATTAATTGTTAATTGATTTTATAACAAAATGTACAACGAATAGTGCGATAAGTATTTATTCACAGCAAACTCATTTCTCCTACACTTATTTAACAAAAGTAATGTACCAAGAGTACCAATAGTGCATCAATTTGTTCAGATGACTGTTAGGTATTGTACATGAGACCTAGATTTTTGTATGATACAATACGTAGTGTTGCGTCGATCTGATAGCACATTTTTTGCGTTGCTAAACGTTATACAACTTAATGACATAACGTCATATGTACTCGTATTGCGGTCTATATACTGTACCTACTTATACTTGTAATATCTATTTATTTATTTGATCGAATAAGAGACGCAGCGTGGCGTGGCGAATAAGAGACAACCGATGAATAAGAGCGGTTTATATACGATAAAAGTGAAGATGATTGGGTAAAGGCTATGTCCAGCGGTGGACGTAATTCGACTATACCAGATATACTATGATATGTATATGTATAGCTTTAATTGTACGTTGGTTACTTTATCTAAAATAAATAACTGAAATTACACATTTTAACATAAATCTTTAATACTTATGCTCAAAAGAGCGCAGACACAATTAATATAAAATTACTTTGTAAACAGAGGCCCGCATTAAATATGTTTATAATCTAGTCGCAATTCATAAATTGAGATGCATTTTTGCGACATAATTATCTTTAGTCATCCTAATTGAGAAGTCGAAATGGTCTAGTGGATAAAGCACCCGCTTTGTAAACACGATGTAGTGGGTTCGAATCCAGACAAGTACCAATGTAATTTTTCAAATCATATGTACTTTCGAAATTTATCTTGAACATTTCTGACTGTCGGTCTGGGAAAACATCGTGAGGAAACCTGGACTTAAAAGTCTGAAATTGCCAATCTGCCTTGAGCAAGCGTGGTGATTAATGCTCATACCTGCCCTGCAGTGGGACAGTAAACAGGCTGGTATTATTATAAGTTTGTATGTGTGTGTGTGTGTGTGTGTGTTTGTTAACACTCAGCGCCTAAACTATTTATATCGAAAATCGGTCTTGGTTCCCGAGAGATACAAACATATTTTACGCGCGGGCGAAGCCGTGGGGCGCAACTGGTCTAGTAATATAAAATGATAAAATAAAATTATATCAAGGTAGGATGGTCTGTTGAGGTAGCTGGAATAGATGCGGCAGGCATAAGGTCGCGTGATAGCGTAAATTATGAAAAGACTATGTCCAGTTGTATAGTAATTGATTGGATAAGGAAGATCACTTGTAAGTGCCTGTCAGACTGTTTACTAATTAACTTATTACATGCTGGGCTTACCCTTAGTTCGATACCCAACTGCAAAGTCAAAGAGGGTTGTTTTTCGAGCGCATGTCTATTTTAGGGTCAGTGCACGTTAAAGTTAATTGTTAATTTTTATCAGTTAATTTTAATGGATGAAAATAGGCCTTAGCCTTATCTTAAAAGTAAGTTTATGTTATTCCAAACACCTCCAATAACACATATACACCACTAACTGCTTACCATTAAGCAGAGTGAAGAAATTTTGGTAAACAAATCTCTCTACTTACCTGCGTAATATTTCTGTTGCAAAAGTTAAAAAAAACATGCTGTAGTATATTTATATTTGCAAGCAAATTGCTGAATATTTGATATTTTTCAAAACACTTAGGTATGTTGTGCTTGTTAAACACAAATAACATGGTTTGGCAATCAGTCAGCGTCGACGCCGAGCCGTCTCATGATTTGTTACGTCACAAAGTTCGATGAACTATGTCGTGCCATATTATCTTTGAGATGATATTTATTGGTGATTTGGTACTACTGTTTGATACATGTGTAGAACCTTGATAGTTTCAGCGTGAAAGAACTAATTGAGAAAGAGTATTATTGTAAATTAATGTTTTTTTACGCTTCGTTTGGTACTGACGCATGAGGCTCAATTTTATTAATCCGTAGTTTCCTTCATTTCGATCTCTTCTCCTCTTCCATTTACTACTCCATCGTGGTCTGTAACTGCGTGGTTTTTATTCCTTAGTTAAAAAGAAAAAATACGTTGAATATCTGAAAAAATTTAAAAAAGGAAACGCAGAGAAAACTCCTTTATTTATGACAGCAATTCCGTCCAACTGTTTCGTAATATCAATAACAAGCTGTAATCATAATCACCGTTGTTAGATAATACTGAGTGACTTATGTAGGTTGCATAATAGTTGACCAATTTGGACAGGTATTTATCATTTTGTAGTACGTGAAAAAAGCCTATGGCTTTGAAAAATGTTAATTAATATCAATATATCAATTTAAAACAGTAACGTTATTGTTCTTGCTTAAATTAAGAAAAAGATGTCTTGTCAACAGAGGACCTATACAAGTGGCGTAAACGCTTAAAGAATAGAATAGAATAATTCGCTACGTGGCCTTATACCTTTTCCATTTATGAAAATATATTAGAGAGTTTACATACAAATATGCCTTTTATGATCCAGTGAGTGAAATGTAGAAAGTTGCTCGTGGCTTACCTCCCAGCTCGACCTACACGAATGTGGTAAACTCAGTAAACTTGTGTGGGTAAATGACATAATAAGGCAGTGTTCATATTCGTCACATTAATCCACTCGATACTAGCTATCAACAACGCAATTGCTCTGGTTGCAACGTATACTGTAGTTTCTACAAGTTCGGTCGGTATGAATTGGTCGATGTAATATTATTAAACAAACAGATTGAATCTAGCAAAAACGGATGGCACACATGTAACCTAAAAAATCTGGGATGTAAGTGTAAAGAGATGAAGAAGTTTTGAAATACTTACTAGAGAAAAAAAATGGGTAATGCTTGAAGATGATGTGGTAGAAAAGGCAATGTGTTTAGTTAGATGGGGCTGAAAAAAAAGATGGAATTGAGAAATATTTTGCGCTGTCTCCAAGTATTGGATATAAAGAGTCCATGCCAAATTGCATAAAATTACATAATCGTCATTTTTGTATAATTTATGATGATTTATACGAAGATTCTATACGCATAGTAAAAAAAAACATCTACCACTATTGCGGCTATTTATTCCAGCCCGTTTGATTTATTTGTTTATTTTCTACAAATTATTAAATAAATTTGTCAGGAGCCAATCCACTTTAAGCGCATTTGGTTAATAAGTGATTTCTTTGATAATGACAGTTACTAATTGTCACGGTAGGCAGTATGATCGGCCAACTCGACTCCCACGTAGATCACTTGGTACACGGCACACGAGGATTATCAGATTATATGGAGAAATTATAACCTCACTGTCAGTGGGTATAAGAAGATTAGAAATTAGTATGTCAATGTATAGTGATTTAAAATGAAAATTATTTTTTACTGTGAGGTGTGCATTTGAATATAGCCTTCCGTACTTGGTACATTTATATCAAATAATTACTTTGTTGTCTACCTAGGATTAAAACTTAGTACACTCATTGTTTAAAGTATAACTTATTCAAAATTATTTATTTTATATTTATGCATGAAGACTGTTGCGTTAATAACAATCGGGCTGTTTTTTATATTAGTCATTCTGATAACATTTCCGAAGTAGATAAAAGGGTTATTGTGTGCACAAAGGTTCTTGCTAACAAAATATTCTATTAGGCCTTATCTTTAAATACTCACGTCACTTAATTTTAAATGCTGAAATTATTCATTCATAAGCTTTGCAATCACCTTTGTCAGAACAGCCATACGAAACAAAACACTATTTCAGTCTCTTATGCCTTGCGTCTCAACCATTCTGTCTGACCACCGTCTGCACTTATAAGCATGTAATGACCTTTGATCATAGCTTACCGGATATCATCCATACTACGGTGATACCTGTACTCAAGTGTCGGAACTGTTACTATAGATAGCTGTTTACTGACATTACGAGCAGTTTGAGTGTGAAAGTAACGTTATGATATCGCTGTGATTTTGCGGATTGAGCATTTATGAAAAGGTTTATTTGTTGATTCACTAAATAACCCGATGATGATAGATATTATTAATTTTGTGGGTTTCACGAGCACTTTGCCCCGACTATCTAAAGAATATATTTACAATAACTCATTTATAATTCGATGTAGTTGCCATGATGTAGTTTAGCGGGTAATTTAAATAATTGTCTATTGTTTATAGGCAATTATTTAAATTCAACATCTATACTTCTGTACTATTCAGTAGCGAAGAGTCACTTTTCCGAAGAGGGAAGCCGGTGGGACTAAAATATTTTGAGTTTCGGAAGGCTAGTTAGTCTTTGAAGTAGACACGCAAGCAGTGATAGGTATAAGGAGGTCAGGACATATATTAAAAGGAAAGCCGGCAGGAATGGTGTTATATGGACGCTTCGCCACTGGTACTATTATATAAAGCAGAAGAGTTTGTTTGTGTGTTTGTTTGTTTGAACGCGCTAATCTCAGTCGGATTTGAAAAATTCTTTTTGCGTATGATAGACTAGTTCTCGAGGAAGGTTATATGTAACACTAGCGACCCGCCCGGCTTCGCACAGGTATTATGCTGATACTAAATATGCTACAGAATGTCTTTTTAAACCACGTTCAAAGCTTCGTTATTAGACAATACAAACATGGTCATTGTTTTCTTTAGAGGCCGGCGGCTCCCAGCCGATACTGCCACAACCGCTATGTCCCTGCATTACATTAGAAACCTCTAAAATTACCAGTGTTTCTCTACTATATTTTGTACGCATTATACATATAAATCTTCCTCTTGAATCACTCTATCTATTAAGAAAAACGTCATCAAAATCCGTTCCGTAGTTTTAAAGATCTAGGTATACATAGGGACAGACAGCGAGAAGCGACTTGGTTTTATACTATGATGTAGTAAGTGATGTATGAGCTATGTAACCGTGCTGTGGAAAGCTAGTTTAGATATAAAATAGCAAAAAAAATATTAGAAAGTAGGTAATGATTTTACGTACTATTCTTAACAGGCAAACACACGGCCGATAGCATCTATAGGCAAACGGTAATAGTTATTATATCGTACTCTGCGCATGCCACCTTTTGACTTTATTATTACTATGCTGTTCACCCAGAGATTTTCAAACGAGGCGGACATGGACTAAGTACTAGGTATGTATGTATTTCTCTTTTTTTTTAATGCGGCTTTAATGTCACTGCACCCATGATTGATCTATTGTGATCGCTGCTTTTATCAGTCTAGAGTTTCACTACTAAACCCTGCAGCTATGATATACTGCAGAATTTGCTTAGGGTTGAACTCCCTAATTTCTTCTGGGTCCAGAGTGTATTTCCCTAGAAGAGCCTGATGCCTGTGTATAAGCGGACCACATTCCCCAAGAATATGGTAGGGCGTTTCATCTGCCTCTTTACATCACCTGCAGGTGCGTGATGACCTGTCAAGGCTCTTGCCACAATGCGTCGATTGTTCCTACTCAGCCGCTAGGACAAGGTTACTGTACCTTTTATCATAGCCATTTAAGCTTCAGAGTGGATCAGTCCTGGCGATTCCGACCAGAGTTTGATGGCAGTTTCGATGCATGAGTTTGTAAGGGCGTTTTGAGCTAGAGTTTTTGGTATTCCACAGAAGGGCTCAGCACCCGCTGAATTCCATTAGCTCCCGCTCTCGCAAGGTATGTACTAGGTATGTAACAAGACTTTGTGATCATATAAAATACTAACTACCCGCGACGCAGTTTCACGTAGCATGATGTTACATAGCTAACCTTCCTGAAAAACTGAATTCAAATCCAAAACAAACAAGCAACAAAAACAAAAGATATGCCTCTCTGTGATCCATCAAACATTGTACTGCCACTTTCTCCTACCATAAAAACAAACTATAAAACTAAGTATAACTATGTTTGGATACGTTAAAATTTAATAACACTTTTCAATAACTACATACATAAATCGCTCTAAAGTATAAAATTGTACCAAGAGCAGGTTTACTAAAAAATAATGTTTCTAAATAAATCCATAAATTGACTTTAATTCCTTTAGACGGTGAGTCGGTACCTTTAAAAAGATCTACGTTTATTTACAATCGGACCTCTTTTTCACGCGTAGACAATTAGTAAAAGGTAGGAGTGAATCCTACATCGAATCTTTTTAAGGTAAATGGTACATATTAAGGATTTGATAAATGCACCATTAACATTCCAAGAGTTAGAGGCTGGCTATCTGTCATCTTATAGGATTAGTGGATACAATTTAGGAGAGGTGTTTTACAAATAAAAAAACCTAATTGACGTTTTATCTACGTAAGTAGGATGAAACAGGACGATGAAGTGTATTTAATACTTTTTATATTATTGGGAGCTTTTTATGAAGACTTTCTTTTTAGGACCTCTTACAAAGTCAGACTCTCGACTTCAAGAATCGTAGTTTGAATTGACTGCTACTCTAATCATTGAATGTCGGTATGGCCCAATAATTAGTTGATGGAGGCCAGATGACAGTCTTCATGTTAAATATTGACAAATAGTAACCGGTTGGACCGGGAGCTTACCTCAAGGTACCTAGTACCAAGTTGGGAAATGTGTAACAAACTTAACAAGTCATTAAGTCTGATAGTAATACGTTACTATCGTTACATGTGTCGTAGGGTATAAAACTAAGTTCGGTCCGGTGAACCACATCAGTGTTGTGCTCATTAGCGCAATGAGTGATGCAATGATCTCTTGATCTTCTTCCTTTTCCTTTTTCCTTCCTCGTCCCCTTATCCCTGCACGGTCAGCGGTTGGGTTTTCTAATTTTAAATTTTATTTGTGGATGCTTAGAAAAACATAGTCATGTGTATAGGTTACGGATACCACTACAAAAAGGTGTATTTAAAAAACCTTCGCGTGTCATTGAAAATTGAATTCGATTTAAGAATGGTATCTTGTATGTGATCGCTCTCATAAGCAAACCTCCGCTTATTCGGTGGGACCATAATATAGGTATTAATTTATACCAAATAGAAGTATTTATTTGTACTATAAATAAATACTTTAAGCAGTCATTAAGTTTTGTTTTCTACTCATAATTCAGTTTACTTATCTGTTTTAACTCACCAGGGGTCAAATTTATCATGTCGTAAACTTAAACTAATTTTAGTGGTAATATTGTCTCCAACAAGGATTATTATTTGTAGTATGTAAATTTAACACATGTCTGATTGTTATTATCTAATAAATTGTGTGTTTTTAGCCTGATTAGAATCGACCGCTGTATTCTCAATAGAGCGTTTATTATCTGACCTCTAAGAACATTCGTTATGGTATTGAGGTAAGATTAGTGAAGCTGCTAATTTCTGAAATTTGATTTCCTGTGTAGTGTCTCTTCGCTGAAGAAACTTCTTTAGAATGTTGACCTGAAGAATCTTTGAGTAACTATCTAAATATTGACAATACTCAATTATAGTTTTACCGAAGTACTTACACTTTAAAAGATTTATTTTTAAAATCTTGATGAGAACAGGTGAACATGAATTTAGATGTAACTCGGTGCCTATGCCAGCAATAAAAGAAGGTTAACAAACCATTGTTTGGAGTCAGTATCACTGCATTTATTACAAGTTCGTATTCATAGTAATTCTCTTTCATTCAGTAGGTGTGTTTTAAGTGGAACGTAACAGGTTTTAAAGACACGTTGACTAATTGATATAATTTATGCAAAAATACGAGTATTTATTTACATGTCGAACTGATTTCGGGTTTCTTAATTGCGCGCGTAACAATCTTCATTACAAAACTTTCTTATTAAATTTTATTACTCACTTTTATTATTTTATGTTACTGTTTAAAAACATAAATTAATAAAATATTGGCTTAATAAAATTATAAAACAATAACGATAAAAGATGGCGAGTTATAAACAAGTATTGAGATGTCAATGATAACTGTTAAACAGTTTAGACAAGTTTTAATATTTTGTTATTAAGTGTTTAAAGATAAATTGATATAGAATATAGTTTTATTAAATTATAGTCGATACGGTAATGATTATGGTTTTCATACAGTAGGGAAGCAGGTAAAAGATTTTATTTAACTCTTTGCCAGTTTTAACTTTTACTTGATCTTTAGTTATAGGGATCAGTTGTTGTTCATTTCTATGTCTCAAATCCCAGCCTATATTTTATTATTCTTGGTAAAGAGTGAAGACTGCTTCTCATAAAGAGACGGCATGAATGAGCATCACCATGTTTGCACATAACGAATTGACAATTTTTAATATACCACAATTTCTTGCAATAAAGATATTTGTATTTATTCAAAGCCCTTTGTAAAGCCAGATTTTCACACTATGTTTTCTTGTTTTCATTTATCGTAAGTCAGTAATGTCCAAAGTAAACCTAAGAAGTGGTTTGGAAAGTAGAAGGCGGGTAATTCGTTATAGGTACTAGGTTCTTACAACAATTAAGTAAGTAGGTACTACGAATGCACTTGAATAACGCCAGAAGAAAAGTGTGAAATTTATTTATATAGAGTTAAGTGTAAAAAGCCAGTGTCCCAGTGTTTAAAGATGGAATTTGTTTACCAGCAAACCTGGTTGAACCTGTTCGCAAGCTACATTATAAAAAATAACGAGTTAATTACATTTGATTCGATGATGCAGTGTCAGAACGTAAGACTGGGGTGCAAGAGGTTGTAGGTTTGATTTCCTCACGAGAGAAAACTGATCTAGAAATATTTGTCTTGAGCAGAGTTGATTGTAATTTAGTAAAGCTTTGAACGACACTGGGATTGTTCCCTAGTTAGTTCCTCAGTTATCTTAAAAAAACTTTTAGGTGTGCAGTTTATTCTTATAAAGATAGGTAAGCGAAAGTAATGTAGTAATAGTGTTGCCAGTGTCTAAATGAAATCTGTTTACTAGAAACCTGTTTGCAACCTACTTAATAAAAAATAACGAGGTGTCTTCAATTTTCTAAAGGTCCCTTCTCTTCGCTAGATATTTCAAACTAATAGAACATCATTTCCTTATTTTCATAGAGGTGGTCTTTGTTTTCTTAGCTATTAATATATTATATAATAATTATATGTAATCAATAAACACCCTAAAACACTCAGTACTCTGTACTACAGAACCACCAGTCTACGTTATATTATTAATGTATGTTTGTAAACTTTACCAAATACTAAGTTAATCCCTTTTCAAAAATGATATTATGAATAATATGCACATAAATCATACAAACATTATACTTTTAAAACTCCTCATATGGGCAGTCATTTAAAAATATTATGTCCAGAGCGTACAAAAAGTGAGGACGTTGACTTCCACTTGACATGATCTTTTAAATTATATATATTTACTCTACGTAAGTGATTCACTTTAAATTTATTCTGTGTATTAATCTGCGTAATTTTACCAACTAATCGTTTAATAGCAAAAGTCCTTGTTTTCATCACCTCCCTCAATCCTTCACCTACCCCACTCCCTTTGCGATAGGCAGCGGCTTTACAGAGTCCCTGTCATTGAAGGAACAATAGTAGGGACTCTGAGTCGTCTATAGGCGATAGTTACCACTTACCATCACGTAGGCTGTTTGCTTTTCTGCCACTGTCGACAATAAAAAAAAATAAAAGTTGGCGAGGCTGGTTGCGAGTTGTATAAAAGTATAATGTGTTTAGTACTTGGGGTCAAAGATCTCAACGTAAGCAGGTGTACAATATGACTTCGCTATCGGTATTATTGTAACAACGAGAATCGTTGTAGCTGAACTTAACGAACCAGCTGGTAAATATGCCTACTTGTTTGAATATTACGAAGGCGATCTCTTTGGAAATTGGCGACCTTAGATTGTTTACGAGAATAAAAGTCAATATTTGGAAGGCCAAAGTAAAATTTTTCGAAACATATCATAATTTTTTCAGTGGTCAATGCGCCTGAACGTTAATTAATTGATTGATCATAAATTATTGTCCCCAAGGTGAGAAAATATATGTGGCGCTACACAAGTATCAAGTTATTCATAATTAGTCTATAAACGCCCACAAATTTGTCCAAATGTCTCTACAATAAAATATTAATTTACTACTCATACTGTCAATCAAATTACCAATGTAAATTTATGGTCGTAATATACAATTATGTCAAGACTGATAGACCATAACTTTCGTTCAATAAAAAATTACGTATCAATCGCGTGGGCGCAGCTTTTTAAGTGCCATCAATATTACACAGGGTTACTTCTACTAAAATGAAAAAAGTGTAATGTGTTATTGTAAAAATTCCAACCAGTTTATAAAGCTATGTTGGTTTTTTTAAAGTAACTTGTTTGATGAAGAGAAGAAATTTCAAGTTCGAATTGAATAAATAAAGAAAATTTGAATTTGTTACATTATAGGATGTTTATTATTTACATTAGTGTATCTATATTTTATAATTAAACCCATTCAATATCCACCAAAGACACGAATTCCGAACAGATTTTAAATGTTTAAACTGGATTTGGTAGCCCTCATTTGATAAAAAAAAAAATACATTCGAAAGAACATATGAACATCAAAAACTTGTTGTTTTACATTTGATAGCCCTGCCTAAAGAAAGCGCCATAAAAGCACCTAAAGGCTAAGCAATGATTATCAAACATAACCGATTGTGAACAGAGCGCGAAAGTTGTCCATTTAACTGACGACTGCTTTTTCATAAGCTTTGATTGATGCGAGGACCCGTTAGGTGGCATCAGACTGTCACCAGCGAAAGGCGATGAAAGTGATTTTGTTATTAAATTATTCTTGTGTTTCATACTGATTGAACTTTATAATAATTTCCTTGTGCCTACTAGGAAATGTTAAATCGAATACTGTTTGACGATTGGTAGACAATATAAGATTTAGTACTTTATCAAGTAGTAGTTAGGCTGCCAGGCTGCTTATTTAAATTACGTAATACTTCTGACAGAAATTCGGCACTTCGTTAATAGCACAAAGAGAATTGATTAAAATCTTTAAATGTGCTTCTATTTTATATAATAGGTAAATAGTAAAAAGTGTCAAAACAAAGATACTTATAGATTTTTCTAGACTTTAAATTATTATTAAGTAATTTAAATTTTTTAATGTTTTGAACCGATTAAAAATGATGAAAACATTAATTTTACGAATTTGTTCAAGTTTTTGAAACTGCTTAACAATAAAATCTCGTAATCATTTTCTGTTGCTTATTTTTTCGTGCATCAAAGAAACAAATGACGAATCACTGGTGAAATTATAATACCTATTTCAGCGACATACACACAAAATTTGATGTGCACTTAATATTATCAGGGTAACAATATGAATGATAACAGTATTTACTTGACAAACTATAATTTCCCTTATCCCTTATCTATATAAAGGGTACCTATAGTTATTAAAGTGCTCTGTGATTTTAATATGTAACTAAATTGAAGTACACTTATAGCGCTTCGATTCAAGCTTTGCCCGGATAGGTCTCTTAATTTATTTATTTATTTATTTATTTATTTATTCACAATCTTACATTATTATTACAGGTTTCCCCAATGCAACAATGTAGATAATTAACATTACAAATTATTGATAGCTTAAGATACACACAGCAATTTTTGTGAACTCAGCCAATGAGCAACAGAATAGGTCAATTATGTTAGCAATCGCGTTGAGTGTTCGCAGGGCTTTCGTAAACGGCGCTTGTTGCATAACATTAGTTCGCGCACGCGGTATTAGGAACAGAGGAGGCCTACGTCGTCGGTTCATATATTGGTCTGGCACGCATAATGCCATCGCTTGCAGTACTGCCCAGTTGAATACACGACCCCGGAACAACTTGAATAAATATGTAGCGAGACTAAGACTGCGCCTCACTTCCAGTGTATTGTACCCTACCATGCCGAGAACAAACAGTGTGGGGTACATTAATGGGTAGAACGGATATACGCCATATAATTTGAGATACAGAAATCTGATGTATTTGTTCTGTAACCGCTCTAACATTAATTTATATTTGGTCTCATGAGGCGCCCAAATACACGCATTACACTCCAGATGACTTCTAACGAGTGCTTCATACAGAACTCGCACTGCATTCAAATTTGTGAACCCACTGGACTGTCGTATCATAAACCCTAAGTTTCGATATGCCTTATTGCAAACCTTGTTTATGTGTTCCCGGAAATTGAGATCGGGAGTGAAGTAAACGCCAAGGTCTTTCATATTCTTCACCCGGAGTATGGGGGCGTCATCTAGGTAATACTGATAGGTGACGGGCTGTCGTGCCAATGTGAATGACATTACTGTGCATTTATTTAAATTGAAATATAACCGGTTCCTATAGCCCCATTCAACAATCCTGTCAATATCTGCCTGTAACCTCTCACAGTCCGACTGGCTTCGAATTTCTAGCACCAGCTTTAAGTCGTCAGCGAAAAGGAGGCAAGTTGATTCCGAAACGACACTAGGTAAGTCATTAATCAGCAGGTTAAAAGCTAGGGGGCCAAGATTAGGCTCCCCTGACTCACTCCTGACCTAGTGTAGTAAGGACTTGACTTTTGACCGGCCCAATCTACGTATTGACGTCTATCTCTCAAGTAACTGGTGAAAAAAGACAGTGTTTTCGGCGTAAAGCCACTGGCGGCCAGTTTCATAAGTAAGACGTCATTGTCGACGGTATCGAATGCCTTCTGAAAGTCAAAGTACGCAACATCCACTTGAGACCCCGAGTCCACAGCAGGAACTAATTGTAACATCAGTTGTAGCAGGTTGCTGGCTGTGTTACGTGCGGGGCGAAATCCATGCTGTGCATCTGATAACTGAGCACTCACTTGTGAGTAAACAGCGTCGTATATTGCGGACTCAAATACTTTAGCCGGTGTGCTTAGAATGGCTACCGGTCGGTAGTCACATGCGTTTGTTCCTCCTAGACCCTTAGGAACCGGCACCACCCTCGTCAATCTCCATCGGCTAGGACACGTTTCTTCTTCAAGACACGTGTTACAGACGTGAAGAAGAGGGGCCGCCAGTACGTCTGCGCAGTCCCTAAATATAAAAGGCGGAATACCGTCAGGACCCGTGGAGTGCTTGGGCTTTAACTTTAGCAACGCTCGCTTCACATCAGCGAGCTGCAGCGAGTGAACCTGAACACGTGCTGCGCTAGCCGGTGCCAAGGCGCACGCCGCAGTTACATCTAATTTTGCCGGTTCCTGACGATACACGGAGCAAAAGAAATTTGCGAGTTCGTTAACACATTCCATATCGGACAGGACGTTGTCGTTTTTTATTATTTTCAGTTTGTTGGTACTACCTCTCTTAGATTTGATGAAATGCCAGAATGCCTTTGGATCTTTTGCTAGATTATTTTGCACCCTATCCTTGTATTGGTTATGTGCACGTACTACAGCCTTCTTTATTCTCGCTCGACATTGCGAGAATTCCTCGTAGTCATAGTTCGATTTAGTTTTTTTATAGCGCATATGTAACTTATGTTTTAATTTAATTTCAGATATTATATCTGCCGAGTACCATTCAGGGTAGTTGTACGTTGTATCTGATTTTTTTGACCTTTTATTAGGAGCGAACTCATTCAGGATCGCGTTGACCTTGCCATAAAAATAATCTAGTGCCTCATCCGGCTCTTTGAGAGTATACATTTCACTCCAATCTATCCCTGCCAATGAAGAATACAGAAGATGGAAATTGGCTTTTGTAAAATTCCATTTATTTTGGCCTTCAACCAGAGATAAATGCATATGGTCACTTTTAATTGTTTGAATGCTGGTTTCAACTGACACGACTCTTACCGCGAGGGGTGGATGGTGCTCATCTATAGGCTGTAAGCCCTCTGAAGTGCAGACTGACACCTCGCCACGCACGCCTTCTCCGTTTAATACTAGATCTAGTTGCCTATTATTAATATTAGGGACGCCATTGCTTTGACTGAATTCACAAAAGGACAAAAAATATTCATAATAATTACAGACTTCACTACTGGCAGAATGTAAATTGAAATCTCCTAACACAATAATATTGTTATTATATTTTATACATAATTTTTCAATTAGACTAAACATGATCATATACTCGTTATCATCTGCCCGTGGTGGAATATATACAACACAACAAGCAAATACAAACTTAGTTCCTAAAAATACAGAAGAACAGATCATTTCAAATGGATGAGCATTTATATCTACATTGTCTGGTATTGGTGTTTGCCGTAGGTTGTACCGAGGCGCGGACACTATACACACACCTCCTTGTTTACGTCCATCTGTTCTGTCACAACGTAATATTTGATATCCAGGTGGTACGAGTTCAGCATCTTGAATTGATGCATTACATCCAGTTTCAGTTATAGTGAATAAATCAGACTCAGATGCCTGAATAAATGATAGAAAACTAGTTGTTTTTGTTCGCAAACCTCTAACATTTTGATAGTGTATTTCTATTGTCCGATTTACTTTCCTTTGGGCCGATGGAATGTCTTTGCAACCAAAATTATTCGTCGCATTTAGCGTATCATGACTATAATTGCATAGTTTTCTCTCCCCCTCTATCTCTACGAAAATTTTGCCGCCATGGCTTAATGCATATATCAGCCGCCCAATTTCCGGAGTCCAAGATGGTTTCTACTAATCTTGACGGAGCACCAATCTTAAAGGAAGCGTAGTTGCCTCGTGGTTTGAGCACTTCTACTGTGCAGACTGCCTCATCGCAGATAGACTTAAGATGTTCGAGCACCTGGTCGGCTCCCGTACCCTGTTTTACATAAAACAGATGTAAGTACTTCCATCGTTCCGACGCTTCTAGCCCTGTTGAACCCGGAGCTGCAGTTCCACGTAATACAGAATTTGTCGAACTTCGTGTTCGTTTCTTTTTCACTTCCGTCCACTCACTGCCCACCTCAGTGTCATAGGGATTGTCATTTATGATGTGGACGCTTTTTTGTTGCTGAGTAGAATGCGATGTGGTATTGAAATTCTCGGGTACAAAACCAATTTTCTCTGAGGTAACTCGTCTTTTCGCCCGTGCGTTGTCCAATGGTTTCGAAGAAGCAACAAGAGGGCTCAAAGAAGGGGTCAATAACTTCTCACTAGATATTTGATTCTCGGACGAAGCCATAGTTTTGATTAATTGATCAGCGGCTTCCGTCTTACTAAGTTGTGTTAATGCATCTATTTTATTTTCCAGAACTTCGATGTTTATAGCTAAGTCATTGATTTTACTGCATAACTCTGGCTTGAGCACCATGAAGTGATCATTAAATAATTTACTGATTTTTGCCGTCATGCGGCTTTCAAATTCAACATGCAAATATTTTAGTTCTTGAATGATTGAATTGCGAATTTCGCTGAGTACAATATCTCTTTCAATCTTGTTTGAATTGTTTGACTGCGCGTGGCGCGTTCTCGCGCGCACTGTCACGTTATCAATACTACATCTTGACACATCGGGACAGTCGCTTACAACACTCATATCGTGCGCTTGTTGTGTTTGTCGCACTGGGGTTCCAGAATTATCGCCTTTTGGTATTTTAGAACGACATTCTATGCAAATCCAGGAGCTTTTGAACTCCTTTGACAGAGTGGCATAATTTTCATTAGTAAAATTAGCACAAAGTATATCAAAAGTTTGCTTACACTTGTTGCACCGCATAATTTCATCGTCCTCATTCATTGTCCCGCGACATCCTGCGCAAATAATCATCCTCGCAGCCATTATCACACGTTTCAGAAGCAGCAACTATTGCGCACTATGTAGTCGAAGAACACCTATATCTTAGATGTGAAGTTTACTTTAACGTGAGGGCAACTTTGGCCCTAAAGCTTAAGATGTACTTAATGACATGACCTGGAACGCACCCAATATTAACGCGCTTAAGTTGGTACTGTAATGGAATTTGATATTTTGAAATGTTATTGCATTTAACTGATGAGTAACGACGAGAAAGGCGATAAAAAATGTAATGATTTATTTCATGTAATATTTATTTAATTGTATATCACTTCGTTGCACTAATTTTGTTGTATTATATTTACTTTGCTACATTCACAGTTAAAGTTTGATTATTGTCACTTTTACTAACAGTTAACACCTTTGTTTGTAACTACTGTAAATGGTATTAAATCCAACAGAAAACGATATCACTATAGTGTATTGTTATTTGGTGTAACTTAAAAAAACTTTGAACGATATTAGAGGATTATATTATTTTATTTACATTAAAATAGGGAACAACTTATTTTGACTTTTGACACTTTTGACACATTTTTTTTTGGCTCTGTTGTATCTTAGCTGACGTCTCCAATCTATTTAACTGCCAAATTTCATATTCATAAATCCAGTAGTCGGCCTAGCTTATAGTTCTAAAATCCGTTGAGCTATTCCTAAAGCCTCTCATTTAAAATTAAAAGATTATACCTAAGTAATACCGTAAATTGACCCGCATCGCTTAATTTACGCTTCTACAGCAGTCTGTTAAACCTGACCTCTGTGTAGCCTAGATTCAGTGCCATTGATGAAGTCATACAAATATTCATAGTAACAGTAATTAGTTTTGTTTGCATCATTAATATGAATACAACTACTTCACAATACTTTTCTTTTAATTGTAAAATAACAAAAACCGATTTAATGCCGTATTTTTTATATGAATAAACATCCAAAGTCCGGTGCGGGAATAGAAGGAATTAGCGAAACGTACAGGAACCTTTTTACATTAGCCTAGTAAAATTACTTCACTCTACCTGATGGTTAGCAGTCAGTGAGCTTTCAGGAGTGGTGAATACTATCTCAAACTGTTCCTTACTTCATTCCTGCACGTATTGTTCCGAGTAGGTGAATTTATAAAGGAAAATATGTACTTTTTACAGTCTTCGATTTATTCAAAGACTGTAAATATTATCTGTAGGTATATGTGAAAGAGGTAACTGAACTACTGATTAGCTGACTAACTAACGCATACCCAAAATTGAACAACTAAAATTAGCACGGGTCTTAATTGAAATGTACATAGGTGGATTATCTAAATGATTCTATGTATTTCATTTTTAACAAAGACGTAAAAGAAGGAATTGATGTTCTGTGACGCTTTGCAATTTTATCTAGGTGTTCATGTTGATCTACAGCTCTCCGATAAGTACGGTACCTACGTATCAAATTGCCAGTACCGCAGAAATGCCTAAATCATTGTTGTGTTCGACTTACTATTGTCAATAAATGTTTTTGCATACCTGCATATATGTTATTAGTTTTACAATGTTTTAATTTTTGCAAAAATATTTAGGTACATAATTTAGAATATAACGACAAAATGAAAACACAACACAGTTGTCACAAATTTCATTTTAAATTCACAAATTTATAAAAATAACACTTATTTTAAATAAAGAGTCAGTGTCAGTTGCCAGTATTTTTTATTTTTCTAGTTTCAAATAGAATAATCCTCTTGGCAATGATTAGTGCAGTGACATTACGTGGCTAGAGATAAATAGAAGCACACAGTGCGACAATACGTATAAAAACCTTGGAAAGCTTTAAACAAGGTTACTGACTAAACGTTGAAGACGCAGCGTTTTTTATACTAGATAATTAGAAATAAAAATAAATTTAGATAATAAGATTATAGAAATAAATATTTATGCTAAATTGACTGTCGATGGACATTAATTATTCGAGCTTCTCCAATTGAGAACTACATAAATATACTTATTACGATGCTATTATGGCTTAAACAGTAGTCCGCATAGCTTAATAGCTCGCCTTGTGCAGTGGCGAGCATGAATCGGACGGTCGATTCAGTACGCTTAGACGCACGTCTCATGTGAGCTTACGTCTTGGTAAAGAAGGCAGAAAATCGGTGGATATGGACGAGTCAGGACTTGTCTAATTGCCGATACTTGAGGAAGTACAATTCCCAGTAAACGTCTTTAGGCTGAAACGATGATACGTACCTAATATCATAATGTTAAGGAATGATGTACCCTGCGTTTTGCGAAGTTAGTGCGTAACCAGGACATAGGTTCCGTTTACACCGTGCAGCCAGGTCGAGACGAAGGCGCATTAGACCGGAACGACACTTGATACGGTTGCCGATCGCGCCGTCATCGGGTTACAGACAACTAATATATTTTCACATTAAATACTAAACGTATAGCCTTCAATCACCTTTATTACCTTTACGATAAAGACTAGTTCCCTGTGTTTGATTAGCGATATAGATGAACGAAATGTTAGATCTAGTTGTCGTCGCGCCAGAACTATTTTGCCTAGATAATCTGAAATGTGGTCTATAGCTGACAATGAATTGATCTGCGATTTTACACAGAAAAAGTAAATTAGGTTTTAATTAGTAGTAATAAAATCAAGTGTTTTTGGAAAACCATGTAATTAGTTTGTGGCAAGTAGGGTAATATTTTTTAATACTTATGTTTGCAGACGAACCATTGCCATACCTAATAGTGAATGTAATGTAATGGCTATGCATGACCTCAGCCAAGCAGAGTTCGGTCACAGTTCATTGTACCCTGGTATAAGGATATATAGTGACTGGCCTGTTGGTCTAGTGGTTAGTAACCCTGACTGCTAAGCCGGAGGTCGTGGGTTCGATTCCCACCCAGGACAAACCTTTGTGTGATGAGCATGATTGTTTGTTCTGTGTCTGGGTGTAATTTATCTATCTATACATATAATAAAAATGTAACCGATCGCTGTCTGTACATGAAAGATATATGAGAAAAAATACTATTGGGACCTATATCAACGCAAATAGAACCCAAAACAATGATTTTTAAAATTTTTGTCTGTTTGTCTGTTTGTCTGTTTGTCTGTGCGTTTGTGCACGCTATTCTCAGAAACGGCTTATCCGATTTAAATATGGTTTTCACTAATATATTGTGGTAAGCTTCACTTAACATTTAGTGTTTGTTTCATGTCAATCGGTTCATAAATAAAAAAGTTATGCCAATTTAAAGAATCACATCGAACATTCGTTAATTTACTACGAAATCTTATAGAAGCAGATATTTTAACAGGTTGCGGAATAGCTGATAGTGTTTTTATTCCTCGGATTCCTGTTATTCTAAACAGTCTTTCATTTCATTTTAAACGAGTCCAGTTTCCAGTGAGCCTATGTTTTGCGATGACTAATTAAAGTAATTAATTAATTAAGTAATTAAAGTAAAGGTAAGACACTAAAAGTTGTGGGTGTGGATCTAAGTATTAGCTGTTTTTCGGTCAGCTTTATGTGGCTCTATCACGTGTTAGCATTACTAGCAGCCTGTATGCTTTGATCCCTGATGGCTACACGTCTAATCCATACATCCATACATATTATAAAAGGCTTTGTCCTGACTGACTGACTGACTGACAGACAACGTAAAGCCTAAACCGCTGGTCGTAGCGACTTGAAATTTGGAGGGTGTGTTTGTCTTAATGTCTAGAAGTATACAAAGAAAGGGTTATTAAAAATTCAACCCTTAAGTGTATGAAAAAGGGTGAAATCAATTGTATAAAACGTCTTCATTTTTTAAGTTACAGCTTTGAAATTTTGTTTTGGAATACTTTTATTTAAATAAAAAATACGCTCATATTTTTTTTTTACTGGGGTGGATTTATAAGGGATGAAATATTGTATGGAAAGATCTTTGCTTTTGAAGTTGGCGACTTGAAATTTGGAGGGAGGGGGAAGGGAGGGGGAGGAAGAGGAAAGGAAGGGAGAAGTGAGGGGAAAGTGCGGGGGTAGTGAGGAAGAAGTCAGGGGAAAGGGAGGGGAAAGTCAGGGGGAAATCGACTGCCTCTGTATTTCGGTGGTACTGTGTATGGACTGTGAGGTCGCGGGTTCGATTCCCGCTCAGTGCAAATATTTGTAGCACGAACATGTCTATTTGCATTGGTCTGGGTGTTTATATGTATAATATGTATCTATTTACAAAAATAAAAGTATTTAAGTATGTTTATCCGTATTCTAGAACCCATAATACAAGCATATAGTATGCTTACTTTGGGTCTAGATGGCGTTGTGTAAAAATAAAAAAGGAAGAGGGAAATAAAAAAGTTATGCTAATTTAAATAATCACGTCATAAATGTGGTATGTATTTAGCTTAGCTTAGTTTGTTTTTAAGTTAGGTTAACACGTCTTATTTCTTTATTAAAATGTAAATACTTTATTAGTTAAAATGTAAATACAAGTTAGATTTATATTTTCTGGATTTATTTTATTTTTTATTTTTTGTGATAAAAACATGTTTGTTAACACGTTTCATTACGGAATAGGTGGAATTGAAGTGAATTACGAAATAGTAGTAGTCGATTTACGCTGGTTTCAACATGAATGGGTCGGATCGACCAGGGATGTACTACCCTCTCATAGTTTTCGACGTAAGAGTAATAGTATCCATATTATTGCGTTTCGTTCGGTAAGCGCGAGAGCCGGAGGCCCAACTGATGCAGAGATGACAAACCTCGCAGCATGTGTGGGACCAGCTGAGTATCCGCGGAGTCATTGTGTGGGTGGTGTGGGTCACCCCGCCGGCCAGGGAGACCCGTATAAACGGTGGTGCCGCTGGCCGCCCGCGGCATTGTACAAGGGCCCAATTAGACCTAACCAAAAAAAAAGAGACTGCCACACCAGGTTGCGCATAATCTCGGAGTGGTTCGTCGTGCAGGTTGGTGACCGGATAGTGGGACCCGGCGACCATTTTCCGTGACCGGATAGTGGGAGACGGTACGGGGGTCTTTTGCGAGCAGTCCGTATCATGGAAGCCCGGAGGCCTAAGACCCTTGAGCCTTTACAGCTGCGAAGAGACATCGCCTCCTCAACGGCCGTCTTCTATCGCCTTTACCACGGAGAGTCTTCTCAACAGCTCTTTAAATTAATTCTACCCTCTCCCTTTTTATCCAGAACGACACGTGCGGGACTGAAGTGCTACCCTTTCACAGTGCAATCTAAAGGGTCTCGAACCAAACGGTTCAGCACTTTATACTTTTGTCGCTCAATTAAAGCCTGGAACTCTTTACCAGCGCATGTGTTCCCACCTAACTTTCATCCTGGGCCTTTTAAGCGAGGCTTGAAGAAGCATCTCACTAAGCCGCCATAGTGGAGTCCACCATACCAGTAGTTTGGCTTTTGGAATGGTGTCCACTACTTCTTAATTCCACTGACTGCTTACCATCAGCCAGAGTAGAGGCACTTTGGCAGGCTAATATAAAAAAAAAAAACTTATAGCGTTTTTATTCCTCGGATTCCTTTCATTCCAAACAATTTCCCGTTTAGTTTTAAACGAGTTCAGTTTCCAGTGAGCCTATGTTTCGCGATGACAATTAATGAGTGTGGATCTAAATATTAACTGTTTATCGCATGGTCAGCTTTATGTGGATTTGCCATGTGTAAGTCGGTGTAAGTAATCCTAGCAGCCTGTATGGCTTTGATCCGCGATGGCTATACGTCTAATATCGTAGATAAAGAAGCATTTACTTTAAAGATTTTTCTTATTCACCTAAACGAAGATGTTTATAATTCAAAACAAACCAAAAGATATACCTATCTAAAAAATGCTGCCCAAAATCACTATTCCAAGCGGACGAAGTCGCGGGCACAGCTAGTCTATAATATGTATGTATTTACAAAAAAAAAAAAAAAGGATATAAGTAGTATATCAGTTGTTTAGTACCCATAACACAAGCAAATATAATTGCTTAATTTGGGGCTAGATGGCGCTGTGTGAATGTGGTAGAATATTATTATTATTATTATTATTATAGTAAAATCTTGATTTCTACCCCTCACGGGTCTTTAGATGGAGACACTCTAAGTCGCTTCCATCAGAAAGGGCTTAGGTAATTACTATAGTGATTTCTGTCTTATGAAGAATAAGAATGCTTTCACAACAAAATACCGTTGGGCCAGTTGTTTTTTTTTTGTACGACTAAGGTGACAAAAAAGCATACGGCCCGCTTGATGATAAGCATTTACCGTAGCAGCCTATGAACGCTTGCAACACCAAGGGTATTACTAGCGCGTTGCTGACCCTGTTAAAAAACTTTTAACTCCATTCTTGATGTGATGATTGAATCTATTTACACTATATTATTAGCTAACATATTTTACTAAAGAAATTAGACTTTAAACACCAAGGTTCACGTATAACCTTACAAATATTAATTACTATCTCCTAATCGTTATCCCTTAGCGCTGTAAGCAACATCATAAAAGCTGTTTATATCTGTCGTTATTAAATATGCTTTGTATTATATTTTACAAACATTGCCTATAAACTGTTGATGTGTAATAAAATACATGATAAAAGAGTGAAAGTGATGGCATAGTGGTTAAGAAAACCTCTACATGAAGTTATGAACTTTTGAACTTGACGTATAAAACTTTTGAAAGTAGGTACGTATTTTTTTTGACATAACTGAGCTACGGAGAAGGAAAATGAGCCTGAGGAAACCTGAGCCACAAGTACTTTCTATTTTCATTATTGTAATATACCTACCTACCATTAAAATCATCAACAGATCAGATTATTTTACACTTGACGCTAGCAGAAATAGCTGACACAATCCTCGGATCAGTTACCTTAATAAAAGTAGAAGAAGAAAATAAAAGTGTGAGATAGCCAATCCGCTATGAACAAACGAGGTGATCAATCCTCATGCTTTGTTTTTGTATAAACTCTGCAGTAATATTATTATTAAACTGAAAAACAAGAATCTAATATAATTTTGATGAATTTTAGAACACAAATGAGTAAAACTTCATTAAACCAAAGTACTATTAACAATCTACTAGTATTTACTTACGGAGATAGGCATTCATGTTCAGTAATCAGTCTAAAACCACTAAATTAGTTACCTCAGTGCATTACCGCAACCAGATTGATATGTAACAGTTAACATGATCCTAGCTTATTATTAGATTGGCACTACATTCACACACTTATCTTATTATTTCAGTCAATAATGAATTTATTAAGAGTATTGAGAAATGCCTTGGTGGTTCAGTAGTACTTAATGTGTACGGACTACCACACATACATCAGGATATTAAGTTTTCTATACGGAGGCTTAAGCACTTCATACTTTTGTTGATCAAGTAAGGCCTTGAACTCTTTACCAGTGCATGTGTTCCCATTTAATTTATTACGTGGGTCTTTATGCGGGGTGTGACGCCATAGTGGATGCCACCATACCAGTAGTCTGGCTTTTGGAATGGTGTCCACCACTTCTGGATTCCACTGACTGCTGCATCAGGCAGAATGGAGTCACTTTGGAAGACTAATATAAGAAAGGCTGCAATTGTGTTACACGGAATTCAACAGCTCGCGAAATATGGATATTTAATATTTCTGTTTATTAGTTTAATACATTAAATTTCAAATATTCGCTAATAACTTTACAGCTCTTTTCTCCCAAACTTTTTCATATTTGATCATACCGTGTTCGTGACTTCAGTCATGATTAGACATAATCGACCACGTGACATTTCAAACCTGTGGAAATTCTTCGAGAAAGGTTAACATCTCCACATTATTTCAGCAAGATCCCTACACATCAATAGATCGAGTCACGATTTAGAAAATATGAAGTTTATATGAAGTTTCTATAGTGAAATTTGTATGATAAATAGCAACATCATGCGATCATACAGACCACCCATGTAGTTTACCAACATTCATTTGTCACTTGAAAATCAAAACAAAGTACTTTGCACGTGTTAATACATAACCACAAACTTTATTCCTAAGATTATTAGGACGTTTTTACTTTAATACTTAGTTTAATAGCGCCTCAAGTTATTATGTTGTGAAGTCATAACAAATATTATCTATTTAATAGAATTGAAGAGATCGAATTAAACTCGGGAAATTCGATTCGTTTGACACCGTCCGGGATAAATGTTTTAGTTGTGATGATTAACTCATGTCCATGTATGGTGTCGTGTGTGTACTTCGACTATGTAGAAATAAGTAGAAAGTGTTGGATGTATAAGAAAGGTATTAGCAAAAGAATGATCTATGCAAGTTTTATTCTCTCCGAGTTGATAATGAATGACACATTGAATTTAGTAAGTAAAAGTAATATCGACAAATTTGTCCATAGTAAACTTTTGGAATACACCTATAACATTTCGTTCTATTACATTGGGCACAATATTAATAAGCTAGTGAAACGTGAATGGAAACACCTTTGTCTAAGCTTTCGGGTAAATAGGATAATGATTGGAAAAGTATGTGTGTCATTCTTAGATGAACTCGTTTCGTAGTGAAACAAGCGCCTGATTGAAGTCTACCCCACACAAACAAATTTAATGCAAATCGATTAGATCATTAACTAAATCATTAAAAATAACTGAGTATATTGAATATTTTGATTGTAATTTAGTGCAAAACGAAATCAAAAATACTAATCAATGTTTAAAAAATATTAAAGACTAGCTTCTGCTGCCCGGCGAACTTCGTTCCGCCTAACAGTCAATCAACATTACTTTATTTTACTAAAACAAAAGATTTTTTCTAAAATAAACGTAGCCCAAGTTACTCCTTATTACATCAGCTACCTGCCAATAAAAGTCCCGTCAAAAACGGTCCAGCCATTTCAGAGATTAGCCGAAACAGACAGACAGACAAAAATTGTAAAAAATGTTGTTTTGGTGTATGTAGTATATATATTCATATACATGTAGTAAAAAACGGATATTCAATAATATAAACACACAGTCATACATACAGTCCAATTTTATTATATGTATAGATTAATTTACGTTAGTAATATGAGTGTGTTTGTGGTTTTGAATGATTTTGTATTTATTTTTAATTTTGATATCTACTAGGTTTTATAATCAACTCACAGAGGAGACTAACATACCAATTTGTCGTGATAGTCAACTGAAGTAGCGATTGTCAGGCGTGGCCTCAAAGCTGACTACATATCTTCAGGTGGAGTGTAGTAGTGTTAGTAATAACTTCTGTGTCAAAACTGTGATCGTACGGAATTTGAAATTAAACTTACAGCGATAACAAAATACATAGTCAAAGGTCATCGATAAATAGCTGAATAGTAAATAGTAAAAGCAATGAACCAAGGAATGGAAGTAGGAAGGGAAAACTTTTGACCAACATTAACGCAAACAAAACTAACAATAATAATATTATATTGTGTGTTTAACTATAAATCACGTAACAACCTTGCAAAGTCCATAAACACTAAAGTTTAACCAGGAAATTGTATGACTAAACTACTTAGACAATTTACCGTTACTAAATTTTACTAATTGATTTTAAAATAGCCTTCGTCACCACAGTTCAATCACATCGGCAACTATTACATCCATCAACAGTATTACTATTAATTAAATACACATTTCTCAATTACTGATTCATAACTTCTATGATTGATAACTTTGTTTTTTATGAAAGAGAAAGGTTGTTAGATAATTTTGCAACAGCTGCCGCAAACTAGGCTTTTGGAGACCGTATATATTTTATAGGTTATCCACTCTTGCAAGCTGAGCTTTCGAGTTCGAGCCATGAGCTGTGAGAGAAACCAGCCCACTGTCAAGTCCAATCTCCACCCACATTCGATTAAAAGCACTGGCTTTTACTACAAAGTATTACTAGCTAGTTGCTATAGCATCTAGCTACTATTGAATGCTTGTGGCGGCTTTGTTGGTCACTATAAGTAGTAATAGTAGTCACTTGTGCTCCAGTATATGATAGCTTTTACTAGCGTTTCTCATCGGTACAATTACTGCCATTTGTCTGAGAAATAAACAGCGCCTCTGTTATTTTCTCTGAGAACTAAATATTTTCCTATTATATGTCTCCGGCGAGATAAAACGCAGTTTCTGAAATCCCATGTGAAGTACCTACCAATAAGGTAGATAAAAGCATGAATAATTATTTTAAAATTTAATCCAAGTAATAAGTAATAACTAATTAGATCAAATTAAACTAAATTATCCATGCCAGCAAGCTTTTAGGAATTTCACATGAGATTTTACAGGTTAATAGTTAATTTTTCGTTGATCAGTCTTTCAGAAACTGGGGATTGAACTACTAAAATCTGAGTCTACTTATTATCATATGGTTTCACACAAGAATATGGAAATATTTTATCTCTTTGACGGTTCATCCTGATTTGTCACAAGAAACAACCAACAAAGTCGTTACTTATGACAGCCGGCGCTCTCTAGATCTTTGACATGTTTGAAAAATTATAAAACTGTAATTTTACTTCTGTTTAGTTGTAACTTGTTCAGATCGTTATGTTCTAAGTCATTCTATTTACTAATATTTAATGACATGATGTATTACCACTACCAGTAAAAATGCGTGTGAATTGATTTCGTTGTTGTGTTTGTAAAATCATTTATCATTATCGGTACAGCGGGCTTTGAGAGCATTCACTTTTCCTGTATGATGTAATACTTTTGATACATTTGTAGATCACCTTACATGTTTGGTTACCAAGTTACTGAGGTTACTTTTATAGCGTTGTGACGCAGCGAATAAATAATTTAATTAATACAAGATAAATGATATCAATCAATTTATTTATTTATTATAGCCTTCATTCAGATTTTCAATTATTTTTTCAAAGAAGAAAAAAATATGCTTTTATTTTAATCTGTGTGCCCTTTGGCAATGGCCCTACACTCTAAAATAAATGGGTTGAAAAGTACTTGAATGAAGACCAGCCAGTCTGCGAAGATGAATAGATGTTCTGATAAAGAAGGCGGACAAAATGAAGCTGGATGTCGCTTCCAATCGGCCTCTTTGGAAATCATGTGCATGTAAGCAGTGGACTTAATTCTTACTGGTTGAAAAGATGACGATGACGATGATAGTTACCCATAAAACTTAAGATGCTGATTGAAGAATGTTACTGAAATAGGTAGGTAATGTGGAATACCAGATTTCATGTGTGTGAAGAGGCCTATGTACAACAACGGACTCATCAAATTATTTTAAAATTCAACATTGCTTCAGTTCAATTTCCCCCCTTTCCTTTTTCCTCATCTTTCTCATTTCTACTCCACACTCCACTCTCTTCCCGTTAGACAGCGGCTTCGCAAAGTCTCTGGCATTAAAGAAGTCCATGAGCGATAGTTACCACTTACCATTAGATAGGCTGTTGGCTCGTTTGTCAACGTCAGTAATAAAAAAAACACTCTGCAGTAGAATTCGATATTATTAGCTCTGATCCTAATTACCAAGCTATGTCAAAAAAAGGTTTATCATTAGTGATAATACTCGAAACAAATCGATAAAAGCTTGATAAAGCTTTTTTGGTACGGTAGTTAATATGACTCAGCATGTTAGAACGCTATACATATTGTAAATGTCTCATTTGAAAACAAGAATTATATCACGTAGGCATTTGTTCTGCAGTGGAGGTCTTTGAAACAAAATGGTGTTGATGAGTGATGAAGTGGTCACTAATAATTACTATGGCTACTATTACATGGCTATCGTCGTAAACACAGTATCAATGGAAAGTTGTAAATTTTTATATAAAGAAAAGTTTTTAGGTACATATTTTCTAGTTTGTCTGTCACTAAAATGAATTTTAGACTTGAGTTTAGAACTTTATTTCTCATATAAAACATACAGTTCACTTAAAATTCTTCAAATAAAATAACAATATCCAGGACAACACAATGTATGATGGAAGTACCAGCCTTTCATAAAATTTAAAAGTTCTGAAACGCATTGGTTGGGTAATGCATGCATTATTATCTCGGTCAATTAAAACTTGGAACTCGTTACTAATACATATGTTTAATAAAAAAGACCGACAAAGAAAATAACCGACTTCAAATAAGAAGGAAACTAAAAAGTAATAAATAAATTTACTTAAGTAGCACAAAGTAATTCGTATTGTGATTTAGATAACCAGAAATGATTAAATAAGTATTTAACCTAAATCTTACTAAACATTTTGGCATATTAAACCGTATGCAGTAAGCCCGACATGACTGCTGTTGAGGAACTCCCTCGACTGTCTATAGTCACCTACAATGGCACTTATAACCCATATAGAAATGAATTACGTCCAAATACCAAGTAGTTGCTGTTAATCGTTGAGGAGTTCCCCCGACTGTCTTTCGGCATCATCATCAGATCGACTCCAAACCTTCACTAAATAGTAGGCACTAGTAGTGCCTTAAAATACGTAATGAAAAAAATAACAAATGCACTAGCCGCCACTACGGTTTTCGAAGTTTTCCTCGATTTCTCTGAGATGCCATTATCAGATCCTGGCTTTTTTTCCATGGTACCACCCTTGTAATATCTCTTTACCAACAAAAAGAGAATCGTCAAAGTCGGTCCATAAATGACGAAGTTATCCGCGAACACACATAGAAAAAAAATATACATATATACGGTTGAAATGAGAAACCCTCTTTTTTAAGTCGGTAAATAAATGCATAAAAAGGCATCACATAGAGACTATACCGAAAGTCACCATAACATTATTTGCCATGATAACTGACTCCTAATGATCCTGACTAATATAGCACTGATTGCTTGGCGGACTAGGCCAGAGATTTTAGTAGTCAAACTTTAAAAGACTAATAATATTTACAGCACACTTCTAATATGCACGTAAGGCACAGTTAGTTTACTTATAGATACAGTCGTGCGTTGAGTAAGCAGCCGCCCCATTTCACATGAGCTAACTTGATAAATGCTGTGCGCACGACCGTCAAAGCTTATCACTTTCAATACGTACTATCAGTTTCATTATTCACGATATGTACAGTTAATGGTGCGTTTTTGCTTCGGCTTTTACCACAAAATTATCTTGAAACATTGTTGTTTTATCATGTTTCAAATAGAAACGTATTAGGTGAGCCTTATTATTTATACCATAAGCACATTTTTAACCGTTGTAGCGTTGCTTTCGTTTAGATAAAATTGCCAGTCTTCAGTCCAGGCTCTTGTGCCAGTCTTATCGAAGTTTGCCTGCGATGGCTGCCATCTATCCGTCGCGCTGCTGAGCTAATACATATCACACCAACAAAAAAATGACAAGAATATTATTACAAAGACATCATCTTAATCTAAGAATAATCAGATTGTTTAAATATACCTAATTATCAAATCAAATTAAATGTGTGATATGTAGGTCGTTTGTACACAATCTAATCTTGTACACCATCTCTGCCATAAGTTTCTGCTGTCAAACGTAGACGAAATTACAATTATTATAATGTAACGCCAGTCTCGCTCGATATGACTTTTGTAATAGAACACCTCTTACTATCTGTGCAATAAGTTCATTATTGTCAAGTAGCGTAACTACTATTTAAAATAACACACGATACATTGCTTCTTCGCTAGAAATAGACAAAACATTGACTTAAACAAAAGCAGTAATGTATACATAACATATTGCTAAAGAGAGTCAGTATATTTACGCTCTCGCCATCACTGTCTACGGGCAGTCTAGTCGGCACAAAGTCAATGACAGGCCTACTTTCTCAGACGATTCGCGTCATGTAATTTTTTGCCGTTACAGTAACTGGACAATGTAATTATTATTAAAGAATGGATACTACAATCGATAACTAAAAAAATTAGGTTAATTGTGTACCGAGGACTGCTCTAGTTTCTCACGTGTGGTCATTTTGATGATGTTACAATAAGGTCATAAAGCTTTAAGCTTGAATTACACGTGCGCGTGTAAAATCAATGTGTAATCTCTCATTAATTTTTATGCTTGTTTTGTCTGTGAATTATTGACGTATTGTTTCATGATTAAAACATCAGTAATAAAATTCTGCGAACGTTATCGAAGTCCGTACTTGCAAGGCACAGATTTAGTTTTTTCCCAGAGAAACAGTTTCATATTGCTCATATTTTAGGTGTTATCAACTAACTTGAAAAGCATGAATGACTTTATAATAATTTGTACTTCAGAATGCTACAGAACTTTAATATGTGATGTAGCAACAACAATGAGATATTACGATGTTTCTTTGATAGATATACTCGATAATTTCACTTTTTATTATCATAATTGACATTGACTCACGATTTGACATGAACGACTTTGTATTGTTACGAAACCTGTTATGTCGGAATACTTTCTGATTCGTGAGAAGCAATATTGCAAAGGAATAAACTATAACAGGAGTGAACCATTAACCACATTTGAGGTTGCCAAAATATTGAAGATCTCTTTGTTTGTTATTTCGATAATCAAAGTAAAACTATTTATTCATTTAGATAATGTGCATGATACTTTATTATGAAAAAAAAATTTAGATTTTCTATGACCAGGTTTCCACACAATGTTTTTCTTCACCACCGTGACTTGCAAAAGCTACAAGCCAATAAACTTATTTATGAGTTAGACAATAAGTCGAATTTAAAAATGAAATAAGCGAGTTTTTGTTGGCGTCTAATGTGTAGCTAGCCTATACGCCTGTATGCGTAAGTTTTATATTTAATAATTATTTGTGCCGTGTGGTCTTTGGTCTAGGTTAATATAATCACACCACCTCAAATAAAATCAAATCAAATCAAATTACCTCTTTTCTTACCTTGTAATCAGCAGCGACAGGGTATCTACGTGCCGAGCGTGGTGTGTTATGTTATGAATATGCCTGTAAGGCCAATAAGACATTTGTACACGCAGACTTAGTCTCTACTTTATGCGCAATTATCGATAGAGATTAGAGATGCATTTCTGCAATACTGTATGTAATGTAATGTAATAATGTAGTATGTAATTAATAAGGAATTTGTTATCATCAGTTAAAATAAGTACAATTTCCGTTGGAAAATTGAAAAAGTCAAATAAAGGTAAAGTTATTTTATGAGTTAATAGTGTATCTGGTGTAGTGAAATTTGTCAATCAAATTTAATTGTAAGCAATACTCCAGCAGCCAAACAAGCACATTTTGCTTGTAAATCCTAACCTATCCTCGCTGCTGAGCTGAAGTGGTACGGGACCGAACATGTATATCGCATGGATAATCGAAGTGGGCAAGACTCATCAGAGTGAAGACCACACGACGCTAGGACGATGTCAGGCCCAGATGAAGATAGACACGATGTAAATGTCTGTACTTAAATAGCGGCAAATCGAGCATAAGAGCATCGTGCAGTGTGACAAAAGAGGCGAGAACGATAGAGACACAAAAATACTTAATTTAAATAGATATATTTTAAATAAGTGGTCAGCTAGTAACGCAATTACACGTTATCAGCACTTATTTGAAAACAGGTCACCTCGTACCGATATCAAAACTGTTACTGTAACTACTCATACTAAGTACTGTTTCGTGGCCTTACCCCTTAGTGGTAACTTCATAAGAGAATACCGTTAGTTAAATACGTTTTAATGAAAATTCGTTTTCTACTGGACACGAACAAGTGTAAGTAATACTAATAAGAAATAAGTTAAAAAAGATTACAAGTTTCATTCCTAAAATCTTGCGGTAACAAGGTATGGCAAATTAAACTGAGTATCCTTATAAGTATCTCTATGTTCAAGATCCCAGGAAACCTCAGCGCTGCCACACGGACCTGGGTTAGAAAAATAATCCAAAGGACCGGCAAAACCGGACGCCCAATGGACCAAGTAGGTGCCGACAACGAGCCCACCAACAAGTAAAAAGTATCTCTATGCTCGCCATATATTTAAAATAAAATTTATCTCGGTTAACTAGTTTCTTTAGACAACCGCTAAATACAACCTAGCCATGTATACACATTAAATGAACATTGCCAATCCACTTGTCAAGCCTAGTGATTATGCTAATACCCCGTCGAGGGTGGCCTATGTGCAGAAAGTAGAATATAAAACTCATAAATCGTGTCACAAGCTTAATCATCATCATACCAGCCCGTTATTATTCCACTAAAGGGAAAGGCCTTTTCTCTTAGAAAATACATTATATAGTACTGATCGTTACGCTTGCTCAATGCGAATTGGCGATTTCAGACTTCTTTCTAAAGACCTCTGATTTCAGAAGTTTAGGTTTCTTACCGATGTCCAAAGTATACCTGCTTAGAAAGTAAATAATAATACGAATTTCAAAAAATCACATTGGTACATCCCAGTTACGAACCCACGATCTCGTGGTTACAAAGCGGGTGCCTTAACCACTAGGCCACGACTACAAGATAGCTTAAACAGATTCAAAATAAACAAAATGTTAATCTATGTTAGAAATGATTTTAATATAAGGTAGTCATACCATAGCAATTACCGTAATGTAATGGTAACCTGTGTGGCCCGTATAAACTACTTTCCAATTAATAAATGAACTCGGGCAATTTGAAGATACCTAGCCTTATTACATTCTTAGACAATAATGTAGCACAACAACTCAATAAATTAACTAAGCTCTATCGAGTTACCAGTTTATTAAAGCTGATATTTTCTTTAAAGATGTCTAGTTAACCTTTGGTAAGAGTTTAAGATGCCTCAAAATTATCAATTGCGCGTTTATTACTAGGTGTGTTCCTTTCTTTTAATTCGCAGGTTTTTTTTATATTACTTTGGTGGCAAACATACGACCGGGCGGCCCACCTGATGGTAAGTGGTAACCTTAACCTATAGAGACGGCTGTGTTTTCCAAGAATTGCAAAAATAATGCTTAGAAAACACAACCAATACGTTGCCGACCACTGACAAGGGGATGGGGAAGGAAAAGGAAAAAGGAAGAGAGCTGAGGGTATATTTGGCCGGCGCTCTTCAAGTCCACTTTTAACTGGTTTTAGGGTAAATCATAGAAAAGTTCTATTGAGGAAGGATAATGAGCTACCTATTTAAAATCTTGCTACGGTCCACGAATGCGGAGCAGTAAGCAAAATTTTAACACGGATGAAGCCACGCTGCATACAAATAGTCTTTTATATAAATCACCAAACATTATTCAAAATGCATATCTATTGCAAAATGTTGGAAAGACAATAATATTGAGAAACAAATGAATATGAACTATAACAGTTAGAGATTAATGTTAGAAACTCACGCATGTAACATGTAAACAACATAATGCCCTACTTTGTAAAATCGTCGCATATACTTAAAAGAAGTTGCGGCAAAAACGTTTCTATTTTGACTTCCTTTAAATGCAATTTTCCATAACGTAGGTATGTTATATTATAGAGTTACATATTCAGCTGTAGGGCATGATAAAATAATTATATTTACAGTCTAGAAGAATTGAAAAGTTCATTTATCGAACATGATAATTGTAATAGCAATACTTACTGCCGAGTGCAATGACCTCGCTTCGAGTGGTGAAGGGGTCAATACGCACTAATCCCTTGATTTACATAAGGTAACTAATACAATAGTTACGTTACACAAATGAAGGGATAAATTAGAAATCGGGTTATTCCAGGTTACTTGACATTTACTTCATAACGCAATTTTCTTTTGACGCTTGAGGCTGTTAGGGTTGTTTTATTAATGTGGCAAACTTGAAGAACGTGATTTTAAGCTTTCATCAATTTTATTTAAAGCTAGAGAAATATAATACTGACGATTTTAAGTAATAAATAAATTTAATGAAGTAATTAATTAATCGACTTTAAAAAAAGGAGGAGGTTTCTCAACTCGTAAATATATTGTAATAATATGTCTTCATTTCGTGATCAAAAATCTTTATTTGGCAAACACGTTTACGATTAACCTGGTAGTAATTAATATAGGTATTGGTATAACCAAGAACATTAAAAACTTAACTTTTTTACTTAACTTAACCTAGGCACAGAGTTCTTTGCCTTGATAAAAATATGGCAATATGTGAAATGAAATGTAACTGTTGATAAGGATGCAGTCAAGGATGTCGCTCGACAGGTGGGCACGTGTTCACTGTTCCTGCTTTGACGGAACACTTGTAATTGTGTCCTGGACGCAAGGTCACCGCAGACGACTGCTAACTATATCAATACGAAGATTGCTGTTGAAATACGGGTGCGCTGTGTACGGACTGACAGAAAAATAAACATGTTTTTAGTAAATAAATTTATTATGAATTTATTGTCTTGTTTACCATTGAATATCGTATTTAAATAACATATATTTTAATTATATCAGACATCGGGTCTATACAGCAAACCTGCATCATCCCACTACGGGTATTTTATCATAAACAGCATTATATGTATACTTGATGAGATGAAGAATGCATTAGATATATGTTAGGGAACGTGTCCCAGGTGAGGAATGATCATCATGTAATTGAGAAAGTCAAAAGATGCGAGCAAAGAAATGTATATGAATTGCGTAAAGTCAATAAACAATCAACTAATTTAATATTTGGTGCATCTGTGCACACATACGTAGAGTTACATCCAAGCTTTCTATTCTATATATTTACTTTGTTTCTTTACGTTTGTAGCTTGTTTTAAAAGCCAATAAAAAAATAAATAAATCAATCTCCTGTTTCGATGCAAATATTCAAAAGAACTTTACCTAACTTGAATATCGAATCCGAAAGACTAAGTTCTACAAAATTTTACTATTATAGCTGTGTCTATCTAATTATGTATCCTTTGTTGCAAATCAAAACACATAAATAAACTAGGCGCCAGCAAATTATACAAACCATGATATGTCTACTTATTATGGTCATAAATTATAAACGTATTACATTATAACTTGATATTTGCAGATGGATTAACATTATTCGAGTTAAATATTCACAAATAACAGAAAAATACTTAAAGAAAGTAATTAATGCCTATAAAGGTAACCGTAAATTCTTTGCTATTTTAGTAGTTACAAACAGGTTGATCAATACCGTTTTACAATGTGACCTGATTATAAATCGAAGGAATGTATAAACAATGACATGTTGAACCGTTGGTACTATCAAAAATAATATTAATTTTGTAAACAATGAAAATTCATAATACTATGTTTTAAACAAGTGCCAGATTAAGAAATAATTCGTAAGCATTTTTCGTTCATATACATTAAAGAAATGATTGAAATGCAGATGAATACCGTTTAAATATTTACAAGTATATTTGTACTATAAATTTTGAATCGTTTTAATTAAGCTAAAGTTAAGTTTTTGTAAAATAAAAGTCCTTAAATAAAGAGAAAAAATACTTTCTTATTTATTGAAATTACTGTAAAAGTTATAAAATGCTAGATATAATTTTTTTAATAAATGATGATATCGCACAAATCTGAAGGTATCAAATTTATCCTTAAAATCAGTTTGATTATTGTCTAACACTGTCTTTACACGCATAGACGAATTTCTATTCAGAGAAAACTGTTAGATTGAATTAGTTACATAGTTACTATAAATCCTTTTTTTTGTGGGAAATGCATTACGCATACGCACACGCCTGGGCAAGTATGTCGGACTCTCCGACCGCACTCAAAGCGCGGCCGGCATACTGACTAAAACCAACGGTGTTCCTCCAGACGGCCAGAGTGTCAGGGTCGGTGCCGTGCTGTTCGGGCGGCGACTGCCCGATCGCCGCTCGCAGGCCACCTCCCAACTCGGCCGCAGAGGATAGGGAGAACGGCGCGTCGCAATACCGACACTCCTCTTCCCCTGCGGCCCCACCGCGTCCGCAATCTGGCAGTTGCGGCCCCGCCGAGGCCGCGGAAGGTAGGGAGAGCGGCGCACCGTTATACCGGCACTCATCTCCCGCCGCGGCCCCGCCACT
Organism: Parascotia fuliginaria; assembly: GCA_963082885.1. NCBI lineage: Eukaryota > Metazoa > Arthropoda > Insecta > Lepidoptera > Erebidae > Parascotia > Parascotia fuliginaria. The sequence continues at coordinate 16,474,554 of OY720172.1, forward strand.
CCTCAGCCGCAGTGTCGCCGAAGCAACACCGCAGCCCGACCCAGTAGCGGTGCCGCCCATACAGCACCGCAACCCACCTGAGCCGCTCCATCGTCGGTTTACCACCAAAGCCCAGAGGAGCGGCGCCTCCTTGGGGTTCCTCTTGGTTCGCCGTGGTTCTGCGTAACCACGGTTACTAAGCCCCCCGCCGCGACAATGCGAGAACCCGTTGGGGGGGTAGTTACTATAAATCCTGAAAAATTCCTGAAATTTATGAGTACTCGAGCAAAGCGACATATAAATAATAATTAACCATAAAGACAGTAATATTTTTTTTTGTTTTTAGATTTATTTGTCATCGGTACACAACGAGACGAAGTCCTGGTTTAATTCGACTACACGTATGAAGATTGATTGCGGCCACCCTGGGATTATTTTGTCTACACAATAAACCGACGACTGAGGTGACGATGCACCCGTTGTCTCCAGGACGTCCTTATTCTCCTGTCAATTCGCAAGGAAACTACATTTTTTATCAGACACTTTTATTACTGTTAATGATATTCCTTTCCTTTTTGTGAAGAACGTCTTTAAAATATTAATAAATAAATATCATCGTTTTTAAAATGTATTTATTGTCGCTGTTTCCTTCTGTCTGTTTCTCCGTTAATTTATTTTAAACGACGCAACGGGTTTTAATACGGTTGTATACAGTACCCATGTGTAAAGCCTAGAGCTAGTCGCTAGCTATATTGAGATAATTATTTTATTAAGTTTTGATTATATATTTTTGAATATTAATTGGCTAATTTAGTATGATCACGATATGAATGGTGGTTTTAGTGAAAGCAGTCCTAAACTCAATATCAAAGAACGTGCCCGTGAGGTACAGTTTGCAAACTTTCCGTTATATTTCAGTGTAAATTGTACGATTCTGTATCGTATGTCGCAAGAACATTGCTTGCTTTGGTCATGAATAGTTTATTTATGGGGCAGAGAATGTTGGATTACAGTTATCTTGAATAGCAAACAAATAGTTTTTAAAAATGACATTCTATTCATATTTATGATTTAGATTTAATTAATGGTGTGAATAAAGATTATTTACTTAACGTGAATAAGAGATAAAACCAAATGGTCTGTAAAAATAAGTTAGGTATTTATTCCTTTTATTTTCCTTTTATGCCTATTAAAATTTGTCTAAGAGTTTCTCAGTTGTAAATTGCAGTATTTATTATAATGTAGTTAAACATAAAAAGCAGCGTAGGTAGACCCCTCACAAGGTGCACTCAATGACGTCCAGATAAAGGTTGCTGGCAACCGATGGATACCGATTCGCGCAGGCAAGTGGCGATAGTTAGATAAGGCCAATGACAGCAGGACGTATTTTGGCTGCAATGGTGATAATCATTAACATTTTTTTATTTACTGTTATTTATTTAGATTTTTTTACAACTAAAATTTAGCTTTATATTCTTTTTGATATGTCCTTCATAAAACAGTGGTAGGGCATTGTTCTATTGGAATAGGCGTAAATAATATTATTGTCTACCTATATCTGAATTTATGATTTAATCACTTACTACAACATTTTCTTTCGTGACATTGTTGCGCAAAAGTGGTTTGCCCAATCGCAAATAAATAATATTATGTAGTTGTTTGATTACATTCAGTAGTAGAGAAACGCAGCCAAAAACGACGATTTAAGTTAGTATACGAGTAGGTACCAATCGGAAAATAAATGAAAATTCAGCCAATAAGTTTCTGATACTTCCAAGAGTAAAAATTTATTCAAAGACAGTCTAAAGTAAGTAACGGTGAAGGGCATTGCGACGAAATTGAATAACTGGGAGCTCATTGTGTACGATCAATTAATTTCAAATCCTATTTAAATAGTACTACGGTTTAACTACTCATGTGGTACTACGCCTACAGCACACGATGTTAAGGTAGGTTCTAACTTTGGGTGTTTAGGCATCTCGCACCACTCGCGACTCGCACCGCGGTGCGACTTGCCTAATAGCTCCTTTTGAATGGGTCACATCGCAACATATTGTTAGAGCGGTGCGAGTGGCCTAAGGTACTATTTGAATGGTTCATGTCGCACCACTGTTTGAAACAAAGGGTTTGGTTTCATATCAACACTATAGGGGATTATAACTTGTTGGTACCGACATGTAGAAAAGTGGTTATTAGGAAAATAAACAGTTGTGATATAATTCGTAATATTTATATTCAAAAATTATAAAGATCACAGACTGAATAGGTACTAATTGTTTTAACTATAACATTACACATTTTAACTTAAGACTAATATTGTAAATTACCACTTTTCTACATGTCGGTACCAACAAAATTATAATTCCCTAAAGTGTTGATATGAAACCAAACCCATTGTTTCAAACAGTGGTGCGACATGACCCATTCAAACAGTACCTTAGGCCACTCGCACCGCTCTAACAATATGGTGCGATGTGACTCGTTCAAAAGGAGCTATTAGGCAAATCGCACCGCGGTGCGAGTCGCGAGCGGTGCGAGATGCCTAAACACCCCTTTACACTTCAAATTTACTTAAAACATTTTTTCTGGTCAGTATTCTCTTTTTCATTTCTCTCTGTACACAATATCGCTTTATCTTCGGCATCTTGACTCTTCGTCGTCCTGTTATGTGCCTCCTCTTGGTTTTATTTAGTTAGACGTTTAAAGTAGTAGTGTCAAATTTGCTTCATAATTACAGAATAATAATACTTTATCGAAAATAATTATTTATTTAAGGTTTGAGACTTCTTTAATACGTAATTCTACAAAATGGGCCTTTATTTTCGGTTTCACCCAAGGTAATAAATTTGAATAGTCAGAATGACGCTGTTATTTTTCAAATATAGGCACAGATTCTGTCGCTGTACATTTAACTATTTGAACTGCCAAGGACAATTTGAACTTGGGTATTAAAACTCAACATATATCATGTGTGCGGTGCGCCTACATACTAGTGCTAATCCACCTACAGAACCGGGTTCGATTGCGATTTATAATCTGGCGGGTGGCGGGCCACGTTTTAGAATCCGAAAGGACTGTATGTAACTGAGGCCTACTATCAGATCGTGCATTCCAATGTATATAATTACTTACTCGTAGTGAGATTGTATGGGGTATATACTACTCGTATTTTGGTAGATTAGTTTTGATTCATTAGCCCTAACGTTATATGATTGACCGTTGTTTTCAATTTAGGCAACGAAATCAACTCATTGCACGAATAGACAATTTGAATCCTGAATGGTTACATAACAGAATACAATTAAAATTAAAAAAGTAAACCACAATAATAACAATATTTTATCATCACATTATTTGTGTAATTAGTTCAAAGGCAAGTATTTTACTAATACTAATTTTAAGTATGAAGTGAGTAAACAATTAAATAATAAGCATAATATAAATAGTAAAAATATCAATAGTAAAAAAATACAAAATTCGTCATAATAAGCTACAACATTGTTACTACTGTGTTAAATGAAAAAAGTAGATATGCCAAGCGTATGAGATAATCTAAAATAATATAATGTTCAAACAAAAATTCATTAATAATTTAGATGTTATGTTGCAAATGCTCGTAAGCTATGTTATTGTTGTCCAGACAAAACATTCTCATAAAGAATAATCAAATCAGAACACTATTAGTAGTATGCCATTAGTGAGCCAACGCTAACGCCATGTTCGCCATTTTGTGCTGTTTAAACAATTATTTTGCACTTGCGTTATTATCATAATAATTAACTGCAGAGGCCCTAGACAAGTGGCATAGATTTCTATTCTATTCATAGAAAAGATAAAAAAATTAAAACTAAGTAACCTAAAATGTATGTTACTGACGCCAACATTGTCGTTAGCTGATGTCAATCCCATACATTTTAGGTTGCTTAGTTTTCAAATAGAAGTAAATATTTTTCTTATTAGGGGTAATTTACAGTAGCAGAAGCAGGACGCAACTAATAACCGGTAGGCTAGAAAAGTTCTGTAGAACAACGAATCGGAAGATGCAACGTGGGTAGGTCTTCACAAGGTAGACCGTCGATTTGTTTTATTTTTAAGTACTATTTACCTATTTTTTTTATTATTATTGTAATTTTTTTTTGATTTTTTGTTCTACTTCTTACTCATGACAAATAATTCACCAATAGTGTCTTAGAGTTGAAGTTAAGACTAGTTCAGTTGAACGTTAGTAGACCTCATGTTTCGTCGTGCCAAGGCTCTCGCCCACTCGTTACAACTCACAATGGACGAGGCATTTGTTGTCGCCGACATCCGTTGAATTACTACTCAGCATAATCGCATCCTATCCTGTTTCCTTCCATCGTGTTACATTGAATGTTTAATTATGACCATAAAATGTACTCAATAAAAGATCTTAATGTGTCTTTCTTAAATCATTATTGGATATGGGCGCTCATTCGTTCCGCATATGCATATGCATAAAGTATTAGGTTTTGCTCTACACTACAGCTCCTTCAGCGGTTCTGCATATAACTGGTCAGTCAAACGCTGAAGTATTTGTAAAAAAACGTCATCATCTTTCTTCGAGTAAAACGAGAATATACATCTCACTCAGTTGCAAACAAATTAAACCTCTTGCAATGATATGGATATGGCACTTCCGTCATTAACCGAACTTTATTTCAAACTTATGTATTTGCACTGTTATAATCAAAGAAGTTGCTCTGATTGTTCTGTGTGTGCGTAAATTGTATGTTTGTAAATTTTCCTCTGCGACTGGACTCTGATTTCCTAGTGTGGAAGTCAACTTCAAAATACCTAAATGGTTTGGCGGTATATTTTCAGTATCAATGTAACTAACACTAGGTACTACTATACTTATATAGACTTTAAGAAATGAAGAAATGTGAATTCCTAAATATAAAACTGGCAATATTTGCGATACAATATTACTCGCATATTTTTGGTACCTATCGTTTATAGACATAGTGTTTGATAAATCAGTATAATTTTATCACATTTATATTATTTACAACTTTTATTACCCACCTCATAATTTGAACAGATTTTTTACACAGATAAAATTTTTGTGTTAAGGAATCTTGAAATATAAAGGAAGTCTTAATTAGATAAAGTTGGTTAGAAGTTGCCATATTCAAGACATGTTTGACTAGGTAAGATGTCTATCTATAATTATGTAACTAACAGATAACCTTTAGTACAGAAAAGACTTTGTGGAAACAAATATGTCTGTGAGTAGTAGTTATAAGTTTTGTAATTTGTCTATTTGCCGAAATATGGACGTTTGCTTAGAGTTTCTTTAAATAAGTAATAAAATGTTGTTATTGGACACTATAATTAAATTACCAAATTAGCTTGCAGATTAAGTAAATTGAAATGGCAGTAAGCTGATTATCTGATGTAAGATAACTAGCTGCTGGAATAAACGAATCTTAGTCTCTCATCTTACAATTTGCAATTGTAAGGTAGAAGGGTCTTTTGGCAGATTAATGACAGGCATATGAGGTATACGGTGTAAACTAAACATGGCGGTACTTACGTCCAGCAGTGGACTGCAATAGACTGACGATTAAAAGTATTATATCATACACTAGCTGTGCCCGCGACTTCGTCCGCGTGGAATAGTGATTTTGGGCAGCATTTTTTGGATATATATCTTTTGGTTTGTTTTGAATTATAAACATCTTCGTTTAGGTGAATAAGAAAAATCTTTACAGTAATACTTCTCTATCTACGATACGACCGTGTTAACAAACATGTTTTTATCACAAAAAAAAACAATATAAAAATGAAAATAAAAAAAATATAAATCTAACTTGTATTTACATTTTAACTAATAAAGTATTTACATTTTAATTTACATTTTAATAAAGAAATAAGACGTGTTAACCTAACTTAAAAACAAACTAAGCTAAGCTAAATACATACCACATTTATGACGTGATTATTTAAATTAGCATAACTTTTTTATTTATAAACCGATTGACATGAAACAAACACTTAATGTTAAGTGATGCTGACCACAATGTATAAGCGAAAACCATATTTAAATCTGATAAGCCGTTTTTGAGATTAGCGTGAACAAACGCACAGACAAACAGACAAAAATTGTAACAATCATTGTTTTGGGTTCTATTTGCGTTGATAAAGGTCCCAATAATTTTTTTCTCATATATCTTCCATGTACAGACAGCGATTGGTTACATTTTGATTATATGTATAGATAGCTGTTGCCCGCGACTTCGTTCGCGTGAAAATTCAGATGTGTGCCTGTATGAGAATATTTCTTACCTAATCTTACGGCAATCGTACATTATATATTAGTAATAAATATCAGTATAATCCGTCTCTAAGGCGAATCCGATTTAAATCTATTCACCCGCTCCCCCTAAAACAGACGAAATTTTGCGATATTTAACGAAACTTGGCACTCCTATTTTCAAAAACTATAGAAGCTCCATACAAATTTTGTTCCCCTTTGTACTCCAGGGAAATAAATTTCGCAAAATCTCGTCTTAGAGAGCACCTATTTCCAAAATTTGAAACTCCTAGCACTTGTAGTTTTTGAGATTTCGTGATGAGATGAGTGAGTGAGTGAGTGACCTTTCGTTTTTATATATGTATAGCTTTTGCCCGCGGCTTCGCTCGCATGAATATCGTTTTCAATAGACATTTTTATATTGTTTAAATACTGTTTTGCATACTATTTCTAATCTCATCATCATCATCACCATTCGTACAAACCCTCTTTCACCTACCTAAAAATATCCCCCGTGAAACAACATACAATACACAAAGGCAAATTTTCACTACAATAACTTTCCCCTTCCCCTCCCCTCCCCTTCCTTCCCCTCCCATCTCCCTCACTTGCCTTCACTTCCCACTCACTCACCACCACTTCTGACTCTTCACTTTCCCTCACTTCCCTCACTTTCCCTTACGTCCCCTTCACTTGCCCTTCACTTGCCCCTCACTTGCCCTTCACTGCCTCCTCACACCCCCTAAGTTCCCTCTTCCTTTTTTATTTTTACACAACGCCATCTAGACCCAAAGTAAGCATATTATATGCTTGTATTATGGGTTCTAGAATACGGATAAACATACTTAAATACTTTATTTTTGTAAATAGATACATATTATACGTATAAACGCCCAGACCAATGCAAATAGACATGTTCATGCTACAAATATTTGCACTGAGCGGGAATCGAACCCGCGACCTCACAGTCCATGCACAGTACCACCGAAATACAGAGGCAGTCGATTTCCCCCTGACTTTCTCCTCCCTTTCCCCTGACTTCTCCCTCACTACTCCCGCACTTTCCCCTCACTTCTCCCTTCCTTTCCTCTTCCTCCCCCTCCCTTCCCCCTCCCTCCAAATTTCAAGTCGCCAACTTCAAAATCAAAGATCTTTCCATACAATATTTCATCCCTTATTTCACTCCTATAAATCCACACCAGTAAAAAAAAAAATTATGAGCGTATTTTTTATTTAAATAAAAGTATTCCAAAACAAAATTTCAAAGCTGTAACTTAAAAAATGAAGACGTTTCATACAATCGATTTCATCCCTTTTCATACACTTAAGGGTTGAATTTTTAATAACCCTTTCTTTGTACACTTCTAGACATTAAGACAAACACATCCTCCAAATTTCAAGTCGCTACGACCAGCGGTTTAGGCTTTACGTTGTCTGTCAGTCAGTCAGTCAGTCAGGACAAAGCCTTTTATAATATGTATGGATGTATGGATTAGACGTATAGTCATCAAGGATCAAAGCATACAGGCTGCTAGTAATGCTAACACGTGATAGAGCCACATAAAGCTGACCGAAAAACAGCTAATACTTAGATCCACACCCACAACTTTTAGTGTCTTACCTTTACTTTAATTACTTAATTAATTAATTACTTTAATTAGTCATCGCAAAACATAGGCTCACTGGAAACTGGACTCGTTTAAAACTAAATGAAAGACTGTTTAGAATGACAGGAATCCGAGGAATAAAAACACTATCAGCTATTCCGCAACCTGTTAAAATATCTGCTTCTTTAAGATTTCGTAGTAAATTAACGAATGTTCGATGTGATTCTTTAAATTGGCATAACTTTTTTATATATGAACCGATTGACATGAAACAAACACTAAATGTTAAGTGAAGCTTACCACAATATATTAGTGAAACCATATTTAAATCGGATAAGCCGTTTCTGAGATTAGCGTGCACAAACGCACAGACAAACAGACAAACAGACAAACAGACAAACAGACAAACAGACAAAAATTTTAAAAATCATTGTTTTGGGTTCTATTTGCGTTGATATAGGTCCCAATAGTATTTTTCTCATATATCTTCCATGTACAGACAGCGATCGGTTACATTTTTATTATATGTATAGATTAGCTTTCTATCAGCAATAGCTTTAACATGAGATAACATGCGATTTTGTCTGTATAGACTATAGCTTGACATTTCATTATGAAGATTTTAGTTCACAGAGTAAATACTAGGAGCGTTGTTCATATTTACAACAAAATATTTTACGCTGTCACCAGTTACAAATACGGCACTTTTCGTAGAAAAGAAACAAAATAAATAAATACACTTTTGGTAGGTCGCGGTCGGTTCAACAATAATTATAAGGCTTTAATTGTCGAGTCTACTTCAGTAGCATTACGAATACGCGACAGTTGCTGTTGTTTAGATAATTATTTTCCTTTGTTACAGATAAGACCTTTTGACTACTTTTGTAGCTATTGAGGTAACCTTTTAACGATAAGATTACTTTAACTTAAATATATTGCAGTCTTAATCAAGAACATCATAACTATAACACAAATTTTGGTTAAAGTGAATTTAAATAAGAAAATTTTAAAAGTGATTATTATCTAGCTTGTTTCATGTACTTATGCCGTTCTTTCTTGTGGTAGGTCGATGTTGACAATGAGGTCACAAAGAAGGGTTTCTGCTTGACGGCACTAACAATGAACAGTCATTAGGTTGCCTTGTTGTAAGAAGGTGGTATTTTAGTTAACATTTTTGTTTTCACTGTGATCTCAGACTGAGAGTATTTTTTATATCCATACTTTCATACATAGGTTTTTTTTTTTTTATAGTATAGCCTACCAAAGTGACTCCACCCCGCCTGATGGTAAGCAGTCAGTGGAATCCAGAAGTGGCGGCCACTATACCAAAAGCTATCGTTTTAAACTGCTGGTATGGTGGCCTCCACTATGGCGGCTGGGAATGGGGTTAGGGGAAGGAAATGAGGGACGTGAGGAAAGAGGAAAGGGGGAAATTGGGCCTCCGGCGCTCTCACTCACCGAACGAAACGCAGTAGTACGGATACTACTACTCTTAAGTCGATCTTCTATGAGAGGGTAGTACTACCCCGGACGGTCCGGCCCATTCATGCTGAAATCAGCGTGGATCTACTACCGTAAAGTAACTAAAAATGCAATAGTAACTCTTGTCTATCTCTTACGCTTTCACGCTTAAACCACTGAAGCGATTTTGATCAAATTTGGTGTAGAGATAGAATAGACCTTGGGGATAATATCTTTTATTGTGAAATAAATTACTTGAAGAAGTTGAAATAAGGGATGAAAAATTGAATGAAAATGCAATAACTGACATTTACGCGGGCAGGCAACAGCTAGTGTATTTTAAGACAATAGACATGAAACTTCGCGTTAGTCCTAAGTCTTTGTTCATACTGTTAGCGGACAGTTACACCATACACTTAGTTACAGTGATCTTCAACCGTTTGGAGATCTTCAAGTCATGAGGTCGGCCATTGTGTCTCAACACAATGACCTAATTACTGGTCAAATGAAATTTTATTGCTTAAATTCGCATTAGCAAGTAGCGAGTATTTAACAGGTAAAAGTCATGCAACTGGCTGGTAGGTAGCTAGAAAGAAGTAAATATAAGTATCTATGAATGTAAGACAGTGTTGTAGTATTCTAGTCATTTATTTATCCTAATTTGGTAAGAGGTCCGTGTCTCGTTAAAGTTGCCTTATAATAAGCATAGAATGCAAAGCAAGCGATAAAGTCAGTACAATTGTATCGATTTAATCATAATCACCTTTTGGCTAAACTAGGCTTGAATTAAATGCATAAAATTTATGTTATAGAAAATTACGCGAGCACAACTGCAAGCTTATTCTTCCAAACACATGAATGATGAAAGAGATGCATTGTGAATCACGAAGAACTCAAAGTTTGAAGAAGTGCCCTGACCCTGAGCTTATCAGCATGATCAGCATTTTAGTTAGCAGACGTCCACTGCTGGACATAGGCCGAACTCAAGTGTCGCGACTTTAACCGGTCATGAGACCCTTTCACTTATCGGTTGTGCACCACACTATCAGGTCGTTGGTCCATCTTGTGATGTATCGTCACTCTAGAACTTTTCTGCCCCAATAGCAATCAGTTCTGCTAGCTATGTATAAGTCCTATTGCCACTTCGGTAAGTCAACCCAGCCTCAGCTTCAAGTACAACGCTAATTTTACTGAAGTCTTAAATTTACCTATGTTGAATTATGTAGTTAGATTTTATAATTCGCTCATAAATGAACAGTTAATACAATTACTAGTGCATAAACTACTAGCAATAACTATTAACGAGAATGTAGCAATTATGTTTTATAGACTTTCACTCAACTACGTATTACTTGCTAAATTCTATTAGCTAATTCTATCATCGTTAAGTACTAACACAACCTACTGTGCTTTCTCTTCATTAGTTAGGTATGATTCGCACGTGTACTGGGTTATTTTAAATTAAGCTCATAGACTGATTACATATTAAATGTACTTACCTAAATGCGTTTAACATTTCATTATTAGCTATTGGTAGCTCTACATAAATAATACTCGTTGGTATTATCGTAATGATTATTAGTATAACTTTGTTAACTGATAACTGTTGAACTTCGTCAGCATTACAGTAAAGTGATACAACTTTTTTAAACGTAATACCTAAATGTCTTTATGACTGCCCCATGGGTAGCAATAAGTGGGGTCCAAGTGCGGTGGTCCCAAAGCAATAGTGACAAATAGATGTTTTTTAACGCCCTGTATAACAATGGGAGGAAAATACAATATGCATAAGATAAGTTTTAACTGACTTATATAAGTATGAAATACGAAATCGGTTTGATTCGAGATTTTTAAATTCCAATTCGACTAGTTTGCCATTGTAGTCAAAAGTAAAACAAAATAATTTACAGTGAGAGATCGAAATCACTTATAACGATTTTTGTACACTACATAAAATACTAGGAAACATAAACAACTCAAAAGGCAAACGGCATGTTGATATAATCAAATTCTTTATTGCTTAGTAACACGACACATTAACACTAGCGTGAACATCACAATAGCAACAATAGATACACCATATTAGTTCCCCTTTAGCAACTTTAGCAACCATCCCAAAAACAATTTCCAAATTACAAAATTGGTGGTTGACATTAATTCCTTCACTGAAAGGGGGCCTACAAACCTTTAAAAGCTCTCTGGGAATGTCAATCTTATGACGATCATGACAAAGTTAAAAATTGTTATTTTATGACACTTTTTGATTTTGCGTACGCAGTGCTATAAATCGCCGGCCCCTACGCATTGAGTCGTGAACTAGTGAACATGAGCAAATTAATTGAACTACCTATGTGCCTTAAGTTGCTGTGTGGTACTTTTACTTAAGCTTGTTGTTGTTACGTGTGATGAGAGTTCGATTTCCACCCAACGATTTTCTTTTTTAGGAATGACTGACCGTATACTATGAAATGAGCTTTGTGTCGCTTAACAGGAACTTGATAAATAGCGACGAAATAAAAAAATATTATAGTAAAAGTAAAAGGAAAAACCTAAATACAAGCACAATGTTATTATCTGTTATTATCTACTATAAATAAAAACTGTTTCTTAACAGTTTTACTTTAGTTGATGAAATATCTACTATCGTACTTTAAAATGTTTTAAATTTTGTATATAATACTTTTAATGGATATACCATTGTTTAGTCTGTCCCACTGCAAGACAAAGGCCTTTCTTTTTAGGTTTAAATATCACATTTTATCGCTGTTTGAGTTCAGTCAATATGAAAAGTTTCCAGTTCAGCATCGTGTGGGATCTATGGGATAATCTTGCAATGTACATAGACCGTAATTTTATTCACCAAAGTATAGCTCTATAATAATGCAACTCGCGTTTGTCTTCACTATGGCTCACGTAGACTTATTAAAATATAACGCTTACACTAGTAAATATTCATGTGTTCGTAATATACTCATATTACATTCTTTCATTAAATATTATTTGGTTCAGCGTTTTCCTGTTACCGATACTTAAACAGTGCATTCTGCGCGTTGTACTGTCTGCGGTTTTTATTCGAACACAGACCTGATAGCAGACCTATATAGCATTTATCATTAAGTAACACATCTGCATGAACTAGTTTTATGCTGAATAGTTCCTAGTGTATTATATTGAATTAAATGTTAGAAAATGGGTTTTTGTTTTATAATAAACCGTTGATCGTCGTCAAAAACGACCTATACACCTAAATTTGGAAGATTGCATAACTTTTGTTTCACGTTTCCAACAAGCCATGCAGGCTGCTACATTATCTTAGTAGGTACTATCGATCGTCTTCAAAATTTATACACAATCTGGGTACCGATAACTCACTAGATATATAATGATAAAACATTACCGCAATTAAGTAGTACAACTAGTCAATCACATCACATTTGTTCTTTATTAGGCTTGTTTTATGAACCTGCGAACAATGCACAATACCTCTTTCATACGGTGTTGGTTTCAACTCTAATCACAGCACCATTGACATGTTACAACAACATTTCCGTCATCGTAGGTAAGGTGGAATAAATGTCCAGTCTTTGTGCGACTTAAGTTTACGTTAGTATCCGGAGTTTGTAAATAAACGTCTACCATTCCATCGCCAAGAATGAATAACGCAATATTTGTACCTGAGACCTGAAGGTGACAAAGTCTAATTACCGTCGACACGCTAAGAAGGAGATCAAGAACTTCGCTTCAGCGAAGACTTAGCAGAGTCTTCTTTCAGTTCGGTCATTAGCCTTTCTTGCCTCTACGGCTGTCAAACTGCATCTCACGTTATTATTTCTAAATCCTTCGTGCCCAGTTGTTTTTGCCCAACTGACGCGGTCAAGGAGGGTAATGTTTTTCGGGCGTATGTATGTATGTACGAGTATGTATGTTTGTACGAGTATGTATGTATGTACGAGTATGTATGTATGTATGTATTTCTTTGGAACGCTCTACAGCCTAAATGGCTTAATGGATTTTAACGTATGTGGTGTCATTAGATTCGTATTGATTGTAAACAATTTTAATGTAGTATCAGCACGAGAAAAAATGGGTTTCTTTCTTTTCACTTTGTTTTAGGCAGGCGGGCTTTTTCTAGTGAATGCTCTTTACCATGACAACATTTTATGCTCAAGTGACAAAATTAGTACAATCGACGATATTCTAATTTTAACATTTTATCGATTCAACATACCTATTAGATATGTATTATAGATAAACGGAGCTTGTATCAGTTTGTATCGTGTGCCAAATGTCACGCGGTTATCGTGAATAGGTAGGGTCACGTGGAGAGTAAGTGCAGGGGATACTAACACGGGAACAACCAGAGGGGACATTTGTCTACATATAAACAACGATGCACGCAGGTCAGACTTAGAATTATTTGTTTAATAATTGATACTTTTATTTTATTTATGAAATGAATTAATGTCTGATGAATGAAGAGTTTTGCACTACTTATACGGTTAACTATGAAATTCATAGTGATATGTCAAAAATTATATTACGTTAGCTATAGTATTTCTGCCAGTGAGTAGAATAATAGAAGTGAGTAATCCTGTGGTTGGTGGATCTACTTGAGTGACCAAGTATTTTTTTCTTATTATCTTGAATGGACTAGTAAAACTAGTCGTGACGCTTAACAGCATTTACATTCGTAATAAACAAAACAAATAAAAATGAGGAAAGACAACGGCGAGGAAAATAAAAACCTAAATATGAGTTTCTCAGAATGACAGTAGTGCGAGACATTGACTATGTTCGTAAATTGGTGACTGCATCTTTTTTTTTTTTCTTTTTTTTTGTAAGCAGTCAGTGGAATCCAGTAGTGGCGGCCACTGTATCAAAAGCCATCGTCTTACACTGCTGGTATGGTGGCCTCCACTATGGCGGCTGGGAATGGGGTTAGAGGAAGGGAATGAGGGAGGTGAGGAAAGAGGAAAGGGGAAATTGGGCCTCCGGCGCTCTCACTCTTAAGTCGATCTTCTATAAGAAGGTAGTACTTCTCCGGACGATCCGGCCCATTCATGCTGAAATCAGCGTGGATCTACTACCGTATTAAACTACTGTCAATAAATACACGATTTGATAAAAATTTCAATATTACAACCAAAATATTTTACAAATTCGTTTGAGTGTGTCACGATGACTATAATTTGTCAACTAGATTAAGTCTGCAAGTCTGAACAATTCCAAATAAGATTTATCCTATACCAAACACAACTATCTTAATTCGCCACAGTTCATATCCTGCCCTCTTGATAAAAATGTTTGAGGAATCATGAATCTGTTTAAATGTTACTGAGCGTTTTCTTTCCAGCTGCTATTATAGCATCATAATTTATTTTCGGTTACTTTTGTAATAAAATATATTAATTTAACACAATAATTTAATTTTTATGACCCGTTTCAATAACGTCATTAATTCATTGCACATCTATCTCCGATTGACTTTATTTAGACCCAATACACTCTCCTTAAAGTTTAACATTGATGGTTTCAAAGTAATATGCGTCAAAGAACTCATTCCCATTTGATTTACGAGTATGTGTACGCCTATGAGTACAAATGCATATTCAAGGAATTACGATATCCTTTGAATAATTATTGTTCATTGTTTTCCGATGAATGTGCCAGGTTATTTTGGTGGCATGGTTCAGAATAATACTTTCTTGATTGGTACGTTTTATAGCATTCATTTTATAGTCTACGTTTGTAGTACTACTGCTGAGAATTTTTTATTTGGGTAAATGAACATTTAGTTAAATGTGATGAATTAATAATGTTTTCTTAGGTAACAGCAACAACGGCGTCCTCTCTTTCTACTTAACGAGGTAGACATGTATCACATTCACATTTGAAATAATTTGAATAGTAAGCCAAATGTGAATAAGCTACTATGTTGCCACGGTCTGATTGCTGACATCGAGTAGATACTCGCGAGACGTTGAAGAATTGGGGATCTTTTACTTGAAATCTGCTCAGAAAAAGTAGATAACTTATTTATCCCTAGAATGGCTTCTTAAAAGCAAATTGAACTAATTGCTGATGAACATATATATCTATCTACTAGCTTTTGCCCGCGACTACATCCGCGCAGAAGGTGAAAAACGGTTTTAATAGGATTTTTAATTGTTTTTTTACGTCATTAATTTTGTTATATATATACATACATACGTAACTTCACGCCTGTCTCCCATTAATGGGGTAAGCAGAGAACTATAGAACTCCATCTGCTACGATTAAAACACACCTCCTTTGTCTCTTCAACATTCATTAAACTTTTCATACACACACGTCGCGTCGGTTACAGGTGCTTGTAATTGTGCCCTTTGACAATACATCCCCTATTTGGTCCGTGTATTTATACAACTTTTCCAGGCATTTCTGCTCCATAAATCTCTTTCGTTTCCTGCTTCCATCCGTCATTTCCACACTTCCAAACCACCTTAATATCTTTCAATTTTTGTCACTATATATCATTATTCAATCCACATTCTTTTATTTTATATATCATATAACATATAAATTATTATGTTTAAATGTTTCAATAGGTACATATAACATAGCAATCTTTATTATAGTGTTGGGATTTAGAGGTTAAATATCAATATATTAATCCGCCCGTAGCCCAGTAGGACCACGGGTGCATAGTGGTATATCGTAGTCCCACCAAACAAATTACCTGTAGGACAAATTGTTGGATAAACACTAGTGGCGCTAATTTTTACCACACATAAATCAAATATTTTGTCACATTTGCGATAAATTTTATCTAGTAGAACTATAGAAATGAAATTAAGATTTTAATAACGTGTAATAATGCATCAATGTAATGTAATGTCCCAGTTTTATAATTTTTCGGAGTAAAAATACTTAGTAGGATGATAAAAATTCTTGAATAACCTACATGTAATAAAAATGTTTTAAACGATATTAACTTCTCATTTATTCAATAAAAGAAAAAAAATGTTTTCTTATCGGTCACCACGCTCAAAATATGTAACTTGAATTAATATCAAAGAAAAAAAATACTGCTTATATAAAAGATAAATAAATAATTATAATTGCATAAGTTGATAAAAATGCTATGCAATAGCTTTACCGCGGCAGTCCCCGATTGCCACAGGTATTTTTTTTGTTTATGTTTCGCGATGTTCATTTGTTCTTTTTTGTTTTTGTAATTAAAAATAAAAGGTTGTAACACTGTCAATTTTTTAATGCTGTTCTAACAACTTTTAACTTTAGTAATTGAATTACCGGTGTTACTACCAGTAGTAAGATTGGTAGTAATACGGGCAAAAATGAAAAATTTATATAATACCATTTTATTAAGCGGTTGTTTGGTCTTAGAATCGCACTGGGCTATAGAAATAAAGATCTATTCTCGCCGTAGCAAAACAAAAGTGAGTACTGTAATGCATCTATGAGCGATACTCGATCACTTATTCGATGCAATGATTGTGATATATCTGTATTACAATATCTCTATAGAAAATTGTCCAACATTAACTACAGCAACTTCACTTGACTGTTTATTGAGTTTTCAAATATGACATGTATCATGTGTGAAAATAAAATGATTTAAATCAAAAGCACTAAGGAGTAATGATATCAACTTGAAAGGAAATCATCCCCAAAATAACTTTCTACACCTTTTTAATCTTCTCATGATCTTTTTTCTTCCATCAATTCTATTAAAGAATTTTGCAAAATTTGAAGTAGATTAGACCACAGGAATCACATTTTCCGATACAAACTTTGCTCCCCTTTTTTACCACTTTAGAGGTCGAATTTCGGTAAATCCTTTCTTATCGGATGCCTATGTGATACAAAGAACACACCCTCCAAGTTTAAGATCTCTACGATCAGCGGTTTAGGCTGTGCGTTGATTCGTCAGTCAGTCATTCAGGACAAAGCATTTTATATACGAGTATATAGATGAGTTTAAAGTCATATTATTATAACAAAAGAGTACCGAGACTAAGATTGCCATATATCCTTACTTAGCTATGTAATATCATATAAGTCGGACATTCACTTAAGAAGTAGGCCAGTCGTTCATACTAGACACGTAATTTTGTCTCACACTGAATCAGATTATATGCTTCCAGCTTCTATTATCTTGTAACTATTGCGACGTTATCGTACATTGACATGCAGAACAGACTTTTATTTATCTTAAAGAGTTGCAATTATTCATTCATGTATAACACTTTGATATTAGTGTCACTTTAAAATAATATGATAGAGATGGCGCCACTTTCTACTCGGATATTTTTACCAGAAAACGAGCTAAAAATTAAATACTTTACTAGTACAATCAAATAAAATTATTCAATATGACACGAGACTTTTTCGATATAGCTGTTACTACTGCGATTATCAATCCCGTTGTCAAGCGTAGTTATTTTGTAAAAAAACCTTGGAATAATAGCAGTAGGACCTAGTTCTGCAGTGAATGTCTGTGGATATAAATATTGAATAGTTATCAAAATGTGTTCTTAGGTATTCACACTGCAGTCACACTTGTCACAAGTGTGGCGACTGCATAGGTGGTGTGAGTTAGCCAATGCAGTTTTAAAAATTACATCAGAGTACCTGAACAACATACTCTGAAAGTCGTGACATAACGACATTGTGCAAGGCAAAACTCATTTTAATTTTCAATACGCTAATTATACTGTCACGTATTTTAAATACTCATCGTTATCATTAAAACTAAATTAATGACGTGATATTTTACAATACTGTCGTTGCTGCGCGATCTATTGCATGAAAAAAGGAATAACTAAAGGGACAAACACATATTATAACTGCTATAATATGTGCCTGTAAGAAACGTTGTAACCCTAGAGGGATTTAAAATTTGAAACTCATGAATCATTTATAATAAGCACTAGTATTGGTTATCATCAATCAACCAATCATTGTACAATTTTCGATCTAACCAACATAATTTGCAGAGATTTATCTTCTTTTTAAATTTGTCCTGGTATGATTTTTCTTTAATAACTGTTGGTTTAGTAAAATAATTTTTCTTTTAGTTCTTCTTCTTAAAACAAGATTTGCAGTCATCTATACTGTGTTGTTGTTATTTTGTGTTACTCACACAATATGAACAGTGCTATATTCTAGTTCCTTTACGATGATTCTCTTTATGAGTTTATGGCGTCCGACTTGTTGCGTATCCGCATTTAGATCCTCCATTGGATTAAAACAATTGCTTGACATTACTAACTTATTACTATATTAAAGAGATGCCATAGTAACATGTAACGGTAAAATAATAAACATTAAAATCTTGTCACTTAACTTTATTGTTACATAGACTTTACGACTTATTTGGCCGACTTGATATTACTATCAATTTTAATGTATTTGTGAACGTATAACGTTTGTATGTTCCTTTAATATAGATACTGTTATATATTAAAACGTAGGAGAATTTAGAAGTTGAAGTTAATAAAATGAAGTTTTGAACATCAGTTGCTTACTATATTTGGGGTTTGGAGTGTGCTTATGGTTATGTTAGATTTTATTCAAAATACTTATATCATCGAGTACTCGGAGAACTAGTTGTTATTCTAAAGCAAGTCTGCCTAGAAAGTTGGAATCATCCCAATAACCACACAACGGCTTTTAGTTCATAAATACCGCAAACAACTCTAAAAGTTCACTGATAATTAGTTATGTTAAGATAGTCTATTTATCTCTGTAACGGTAAACCATATTATTTGAATACGTTACTATTAATTAAAGATTCTAAATTTCACTATTTAATATTATAATATCTGGCTAATAATGGTTTTCACCTTGATTATCCATTTATTTATAGTCTTAATTAACTGTGATTAGCAATAAATGGATTTATCTACTTTTGTTGTCCTGCATTTGTCTTATATTATGTGTATCAATGTTATGAACAATATGAAGATAGTGTTGTCTAACTTTAAGATGTTTTTTTTATCAAGTTATTGCAATTCACCACAAGCCCATATCAAAAGTTTAAAGTTACATTATGGTTTAGAATGTGTTGCGTAGTTATTGTGTTAATAATATAAAATATAATAAGTATTTTTAGGTCTCCGGTTATTATTATACAAAAGCTATGTTTGTCAAAACTTTACTTTCAAGCAGACACAATAGAAAAGCTATTATGGGGTCACCTGTGACCGATGAACGACGATGTTACATAATGCACTCTTAATCTCATGAAGTTGTCTTCAAGGCAAGTTCTAATAAGGCCTTTTTATTTACTTTCTATGCTTATCTTGACCATCTCTGAATTACAAGGAAGAAAAATATAACAAGGAAATTTATAACAAATGTAAGCTCGAAGTTTTCAATCTGCAAGAAAATATAAGCATTGATTATTCAAAATGCTTGTATCTTTTTTGTATGCGTAAAGGCTTTTGGCCTGAAGTAGGAATAATTGGACCACGAAAGTAATTATAAAGTAATTGTATACGAAGGCCTCCCTTCTTCATCGGTCACCTCTTAATAAAACTTCAATATTTTAACATTTGGTCTCCTTGATGTATGTTATCAATCTAACGTGGTTAATTATTCGTAATATATAAAGATATGAATACTATATTCCTTTATAAAGTAAGTAATAAATTATTAGTAATTGCTCAATCAGTACACTCGAGTTGATGACTGTGTGTAATATAAAACTGCTTTATGAAAGCATATTTTACGTTAATCAGCTAATAAATTGTCTGATCATTTAGTTATGACTTCTATGTTGTCTGTAGTTTGTTTTATTTTAAAGCCTAGTAGGTTATTTATTTGTCTTAGAGACAGTTTCTTATTTTATAATTCTTGGTTTCTCCTATTTGATGTTATGGTGCCAATATACTACTAATGATATAATTTTGAATAGTAGATCTAATCAAGACAGATTTAATTTTAAACATGTTCCGTTGTTTCTGTGTATATATTTTTTATTTATTTATTATTATATTTACGTATTATGGTGAATATACAGTACTTGCTCAAAAAGAAATGAAAACCACTCGAAAGCTACAGGACGTATTTTTATAAACCAACCTATGATAACGGTAATACTTAGCAATACTTTTGGACGAGAGATCCAAATCCAGCTTAAGGTTTTTTAAGCTAAAGGTGATCGCCACTCGATTTATATGATGACAAATATTTGTTTTGAGAATAAGTGTACTCTGTGTCCATTAATTGTATAATCCCTTATGTCGCGAGGAATTTTACAATGTAACTGCGACAACCCATCATGTCGACAGTATTACGCAATTGCAACTCACAGCTGCATTGCTATTATGTTGGACCCCTTTGTATAATTTAGCAAGTGGGGAAAATTGCGAAGCATTGTTGACATTTTTAGCAGATTCCGATAAATTTTAAAAAGACACTAGAGATTGTGGGATGTATGAGGTTTTACTTAGTAGATTCCAAAGGATTCCCTAGAATTACACCGATCCTGAATGGATTTTGCTTTTAAATTGCTAGTGTTGTCTCTGGTATGAGCTGGAATGCCAGACAACCTAAGTGTTATCTGCGTAATAAATAATACCTTAATGACGTCACCAATCGGGCTGCCAAGGCAGTGGCTATGGTAAAACCATTGATAAATAAATGTATATCAAAGGGTAAAACCCTATCTTTGGGAGATGCTACGTCCTGCGGTGGGCGTCTTTATTTAGCTGATGCTGCTATATTATATTGTAAACTTACAAGTAGACAATTGTAATTTTTTAACACTTTGTCTACTCTGTATTATCTATTTCCCATACACAAAAATATATGCTAATGAGGTCTTCTATAATTAGCAGTATAAAAAATTGATTAACTATCTCTTACAGTATCTAACATTCTTAAAGTATTTTTACTTAAGTGTTCTTATTGTCTTTATTATAATATTAATAATTATGATGTTATTGTTCTAAATAAACTATGTTTTTGTAACATTAATCTGTTCTACTTGGTCATTAACTGCTAGTTATTATAATTCTGGAAAACTTATTAATAACTAGTTGCCTTGAATTATTGCCATTTCATAATTAAATACAAAAATATACTCCTGATTAAAAGTATATATTCAACGATGGTTGAAAATAATAATTAAAAATATGCGATAATGATTTTCATATTAAAAAAATATAAAACGAAATTTGATTTATGATATTGAAAATTCTCCATTTTATGCTTAACTATAAATCATTTAGTAAGTTATCATCAAAGTAACCGATAGTAACGTATTGCTTTGGTAATTAAATGAGACAAGTTGATAACAATAACAGCTGATGTTATAAATACAAGACCTCGAAATGGCCGATGCAACGATACGACAGCTTGTAAAACAACTGACCAACAAGATGACGATAATCGTTTACGTACATCTTATACTAGAGCAAAAAGTTATGTGTAGTAAAAGGTAGTGGGGTGTGAATAGCAGAGGTGGCGCGATTGTCGAACGATTTTGAATCGCACGCGTTTTCCTGCAATTAGACACAGTGTAAGTCCAGTTTTACGTTACCGACATGTGGGGGACGCTGAGCAAAGCAATTTTCATAGTATAACTATGACAAGCGGTATACATATTTAATGGTAGGCTCAAGTTACTCAGGTAATGAGTCAATTACATCCGATGTTGCGGTCAATGCTTTTAGTTTTTGCATTTATTTCCATCTCTGAATTACATATCTGATAAATCGAGTCTGTCAGAAATGACTTTACTAAGAGTCTTTAGTCTGGATTGTTTACTTTAGTTAATTTTACTAATTTTAGGAAGTCAAACAATACTTGATAAGGTAGGTTAAATCACAGATATCGATACAGCCGATACAGCAAGCCCCTATTGCTATTGTATCTAGGGATCTCAAGTCGAGTCTCAGTGTGCAAAGCGTGCGCTCGACTGCGAGCTGCGAGCTAGCGGGCAGTCCGTACCGAACTATCGACTCGACACCACGCATCAGTACCACGGACGCACATACACTTAGGCGTGATAACTTTAAAAAAAGCCGGCCGTTCTTTAAAAGTGACAGTGCGACAGTGAGCGGAATTGAGTGATCCGAAAAAAAAAACAATCTTTGCCGAGGACTTAAACTGCAACGTGCATTCGACACCGAATCGAAGTAACTGCGATACGAATAGTTTTATAACATTTGCACGATATCCTTGGTAAGTATTTTTAAACATTTCTTTACGCTAGTCTTACCAAAACTTGGATAAACTCGTCGTGAATAATTAGAATAATTGGTTGAATAAATTTGTAAATAGCCAATTGTTTGTTAAGTTCTTGCATCAAGATAATTTATATTCTATTGAATAAATCGACTCGAAAAATGCTTGGTAATGTTTCTAAAATTTTGGACTTGGTGAATTAACAAGTAATTATTACAAGCATTTAATTTCAATATTTTCAAGTAAGATAAGTACAAAAATAATTTGTATATTAATGTAAGTCTGTAATTAATAAAGAACTGAACACGTTTTCAAAGCTTACCGCCATTAATATTTCCTACCAATAGATTTTTTATATGTTTTATTGACGTTGTGTGAATCTGAGAAACGGGTTTGGTACGTTATGAAATGTTAAATCAATTTGGCATGTAGGTAGGTAGTGCATCGAAAATTGTTAAAGGTTTAATTTAACTTATTTGAGAAACTAGCGATTAATCAAAAGGGCGTATCTTCACACCAGCAATTGAAAATAATCTAACAGATAAATACATTTCAAGTAAATTACTTTTATTCTATTTAACATTTAACTCTTCTCAGTCATTTTAACTGTATTTTAAAGTCTAGGTATCTTCCTACATTGAATGCATTTTGATATAGTATGTATTCAATTTATAATTTTTAAAGACTTAGCTTTTACATTTATGTGGGTATCCTAAAAACGTCCATTTTGTTGCACACTGGCGACTAGGCATTTTAGTTCAAAGTTTACGACACGAAAATATTGAACATTCATGTAAGTCTAAATACGGGTATCTACAGTTAATTAATTTAAATAAATATATTCTTTTTATTAAAGTTTTTTTGATTCGGTAAAGGTTTTTTTTCTATCATTTGGTTTTTCTTATTAATAAATTAATTGTGTGAATCAAGATTCAGTAGCTTTACAATTGCATATAAACGTAATTAACCCTGGATCTTGAAGGTGACTAGACAGCTTACAATGTATTACTCTGTGGTTAGTTTTAAAACTTGTTTCAGACTTAGAAAATATAAAAAGAGATGAACTTGAATAAAATCAGTTAACGACCTTAAGCATAAAATCTATTTTGTCTACTTGCATGCTGTATTTAAGGGGCGTTGCCGGTTGCAGTGCAAGCATAACTATCAGTGTAAAAGTGGCGTGATTAGCGATCGGTTATGTTTAACCTCGATCACCATACGAGAAACTCTAGTATTTCATTTCCTTTTACGTCTATTAAGCCGCTTACGGTGTGGCCGGTGGTCAAAACTAATTCCCTGGTTAACGTTTCATAAGTACTTTAGTACAGGTCTGTATACGAGGTCAAAGAAGCGGGTTAGATGGGCTGTTACAGTGTCTGGAACTGAATAAGTAATCAACTACAAGGAAGACGATGATTGTGACGATGAAGATGATAAATCGCTAGCTGCTAACTATGAATAAAAAGTAGTTAAGTATTTTTATAACAGGATAAAAAATATGTCTTAAAAGTTTTTCACAAAGTGCTAAGTATTATCAGTTAGTGGAAATTGCCATGAAGTTAATGCTTACGTCAGTTCAAGTTCGAAGGTTGTGGCTGTTGACACCATGCCAGGTATGACACGAGTCATTAGTTGAAAAAAGCGACTGTTTTTTATGTGTGGAAGTTAATACCACGTATCTATAACTAATAGTATTGTTGTCTTCATGTACATTTCGTCTATGATCGCTATCGCTTTGATAAGAGTATATCTGATTGCGATAGAGGCCTTTATAATTCCAATAGAGAAACTATTAAAATTAAAGCTATTTACCGTAAAAGCGTGTCTCTTACTAAAATCGCCAAAATTGTGAAAGGTGTGTGTGATGTGTGCTTAAATATAAATTTTTGTTACAAATATTCTACAAAAAGTTAATAAAAATATTTGGCTCTATTTAACATCAAATATTATTTGATTGTTATATTAAATTGGCAAGTATTGAAACGCTACCATGTGTTGATGTATGCTTTTCTCATGATGATAATACAAAAAAATAATATATTACGTGTAATAAATGTTGTTCTTAGACTATATAGGTACCGGAACTGTTGATGTTTACATACAAATAATTTACTCTGTAACTGATGAAAAATACATAAGAAGTTATCTCAGGGTAAATTACTGTCAGAAGTATTATAGTCGAGAACGGGTGTTTTGTTGTTGACAATAAAACAAAGATAATTATCTTCACATCTGTGCAGTTTCTCTGAGACGTTGTTCGTCCTTTTGCTGCATTCAGTAAAGTACACATGTTGTCTACCTATAATAATTATCTCATGTATGTGGCGTATCATCATCAAATTTGTCTATCTTCAACATATCATAAAATAGGTTCAACACTTGCATGACTAATGATGTCAAAGTTAATCACAACTTCGCTACTCATAGTGAAGCTACATGCCTAGATGTCTTGATAAAAGGAGAACTAATCTCCTAGTTATTAGGTTCGCAAAATTACTATCGGTCGTCTAAGATTTATTAGTAACCGAATCATCTATCTAATCAATGTACGAACTATAAAAAATGTTTTCAAAGCCATTCAGAACGGAAAGTCAAATTACTGGTAATAAAATTTTGAATTGCCATGATTGCAGACTAGCCGGTGATTCTCAGCTATGATTATGTTTGCCGATACGCTGTTTTTTATGTATTTAAAAATCATCTATTGTCTGTTTGAACACACAAATATTTAGTTTTAGGTAAGTCTATTTAGAAATTATGACATTAAAACAATATTGCAAAACGTCGTTAAAATACCAGAACAAGCGCCGACAAAATTAATTTAAACGCGGTACTAATTTAATAGTATTATTAAATTAGTACCGCGTTCAAATTAATTTCATGATGTTCATAATTAAACATCATTGTTTAACTATGAACATCACGTGTACTGTAAAATTTGTTCTCTAATATAATTATAATTTGCATTAATTTACATTAAAAATATTCAGACAATCAAATCGACAAAAAAATTATACATGATAATATAACAGAACTGAGTGATCTTATAAAAAAATCAGTTAGCGACACAAACACGAATAATAAAGTAAAACGTCTCATCAAAGATGCATAAACAGCTAAACAAAATCAGTTTCCACTTAACCTATCAAAGTAAGCAACTTTGAATTAGCCGTTTAAGGAAAAGCACGAAGGGTCGATGTCGCTATGAATCGAGTGGCACTGCTTTCCAAACGACGACACGAGCATAATAATACAATGTTGGAGCAGTCTTATAAAATCCTGGCAAGGAGTGAAGCTACGCGTCAGCACTTAACAACTTGGCTATATTAGCCTAAAAATATCATACGATTTACTATCGCATATAACGTTAACGAGACAAAGTGTTTAGGGTCAATTTTATTCTGACTATCTAATAATTCATGTAAGGGCAATGACATTCAACAAAGGTTAATTGTAGTTTCAGTAATTAGGATACTGAACATGTCAAAGCATTTAATCCTGCTGCATCGTAACAGCACTTCAATTTTCTCTAGCGGAAATGGCTACATGCTAAACATAGAATAGTGACGCTAACTGAATTTACAGCTTATAATTATGTTGCATAAAGTCTAATTTTGAGTTTAAATAAGTATCACACAAGGTCACTCAGAATTTTATTATTTACACATGAAAAAATTCGTGTGAATGTAATGTCGTTGGTACTGGGTCGTGACTAGTAATTTATTGTATTAAAGTCCACCGTTCGTCACGAGCACTGAATCCTCTGTTGCTTCAGTTTGGTTTACATTTAGCAAAGTTACTTACATAATATTTATTCATCCAATTGTTATCTTATATTAAATATATTATAAACCATTTTGCAACTCATGTTCGTCATACAATCAATCATTTTAAGTTGACGAATACTAATGGGAAACATTTAATATCGTTAATGTCAATTTAAATTTTTGATGTGGAGCGGGCACTTTTAAAATATATTACAAAATTAAGTAATTGATTACATTTGGTCGATACAGTTCAGTGGTGACAACTGAATATTTAACACCAATACGGGTTTTGCATGCAATCTGATCTCGTGGTTCAAAACAAAATGTCACGAAGTAAAAATTATTTTATCTGGGCGCTGAATGCAGTGAAAGCTCGCTTACTTTCACCCTTATCGCGATATAATTTAGCTCGCGAAATGGTAACAACAGCGCTTACGTTAAAAAAAATGGGGCCATTGGGTCTACGTCAGATGAATAATGCCAGGTAATGCAGATTGCAATCGGTTAGTTACGCCTGTGTTTAAAGTAGATCGAAATTCGTTTGTAGTGTGTAGAATATTACACACTACATACAAATTCACTAGTGTATAGAATATGTATTTATGTATAAAACACTAGTAATGTAGTAGTGTAAGAATTATGTACCAGCATTGCTATCTTTGAGTCCCCCGAGTCCACGACAGTGACATGGACTCTCAACCCATTTAATAATGTTTTGCTTCGTTCGTAGCTTTGTTTCTGAACCATATATTCTTTAAACTAAACTGATATTTATTTTTGTCACTTAATAAAACGGCTTGGTGAAACATGTTTTGAAGCGAGTCATGATGTATTATGTTAGTTATGTGATGTTCTCATATTTTTTATCAAACTGAGGTAAATTTGTGAAAATTTTGCACTAAGAGTTATACGAGTGATTCAAATGTATGTTTAGGAGGTGAGATAGCGGTTGTATGCACAATATAAATACATTTATCTTCTTGTTCAAATAAATTCATGAATTCTTGTGTTCTTTAAGTATAATGTAAGTTGCAAAAATATGTAATTTATGTTGTTTTAATAAATTTTAGTATTTTATTAAATTTCATCCAGAATCTATGGCTACAATAAATTTAAAAATATTGGCGAAAGTTTCACTTTGGAATGTGTTTTCGCTATTCTTAGCACCTAACCTTACGACTAAAAGCCTCAGGCTATTCGAAATTTACTTTTAATAGACACTAATACGCTACGGTTATTTGAGAAATCTGGGTGAAATGTTTTAAATTTATAGCTTAGCGTGGCCTTGGCTTATGAATATTAATAATAACGGCTATATTATTTAAAGTTAGGTATAAAGCAGTTATTTTTGAATACCAATCTGTTATAAAAATAACAGTTATTATTTTAAATACTAGTAAGATAAATGGCCTTTAATGTTAACTAATTTATAAAAAGTTTAAAAAAAACTATTATTAAGTAAGTAAATGTACTTTTTATTACAGCAACTAAAAGGAAACCAATGTCAAGGTTGCAAACATCTGCCAATTCACTCAATTGTTTTTCCTGTATCGTAAATCGAAGATTACTTTTTGCTTTACATTTTTGCGATAAGATTGTAGAGAACATAACACTATCAAAGAAATGCTGCGATTGTTCGTATGACATAAAATAAATAAACTAAGTTTGAAAGATTCAAATTTTAGGCTAAAGAGATTGAGGTTTTAAATGGTTTCAGGACACACTATGCCTAAAGACACGTCACGCACGTTTTACAATGCATCTGACGCATTTTTGCTTTGCAGTATTTGTAATTATTTTAAATGTTACGAATAAATAAGTGAAACCTTCGTATATTTCACATAATTATAAGAAGGCACCTTAAAAGGAATGTTAGCGATAATGTAAAATAAGTAAGTAAGATACAGGATAGTACAATAATTAAGATTAAAGACATGCCGACGATTAAGTGCTAGCGATCTTGGCCTGACATCTCTCGGTGATGTTGGTAATTCCTTTTAAATATTTTTTGTGAATATGTCGTATTATGTCTTATTATGACTACAGTCTATACATTTGGATAAGAATGTAGTCTATACAGGGCTACCCACACGTAGGGAAAGTACATTCAATATTAAAGATAGGATATTTTACTGAAAAAAGACATCGTTTTATTTTTAATAATAAGTAAAACTGGAATCATAGATTTTTCAAAATCGTCCTGTCTTAACCGGTAATCAAACATGCGAAATTTATGACAACGCTCGAAAAAGATAATCATATAGATTATTTTTAGCATTAAATCTATTAATTTAAGTTAATCTGTCTGTATCGCATAGTTTCCTATTGTCATCATTTTGGTCAATTATTGAAATTTGTATGAATAACTGCGATGAAAAATAACTAAATGTTCTATTATTAGACAGTTGATACAATGTTTAATGCAAATTTACGTAAATTTGCAATGGACGAATATAAACGTTGAATTATTGTTTGGCATTAGTATAACCTAATCAATTTGGTGTCATGTTCATCAAACAATATTTTTGTTATTTTTTATTTACTTAAACTACGCATCGTTGATCGTACACAATAGGCACCCTAAAGATACAGGATACATTATAATAATAATAGTCTTGGAACACATGCGACAACAGATAACACTTTAGCAAATTGCACATGGCTGTACATACAAAAATACGCAGTTAAAAATCATTGTTTTATGCATTAACCATATGTTAAAGCTAGAGTTCGACCCGATTTTTTATTGACTTTATTATGTTTGTGTGTTTTAATGGTTCCCCTAATTGCTTTTTAAACCTAAATATGTAAGCCTGAACATTATTCACTTCGACCATATTCAATAAACGTAATGAAAACGTTTTCGTACTCTGCCATTTGGATTTACAACTCATTTATGTGTTAATGTGTAGGTATGTGAAGTTGCAAAAATATTTAATTTAGTGAATTTAAAAAATGATGTTGAATTAATAATAATAATAATAAAATCACAACAACTACACACAACGCCATCTAGACCCAAAGTTAGCATATATTATATAGCTTGTGTTATGGATTCTAGAATGCGGATATACATACTTAAATACTTTTTTTTTTGTAAAAACATACATATTATACATAGAAATACCCAGACCAATGCAAAAAGCCATGTTCATGCACACAAATATTTGCACTGAGCGGTCATCGAATCTGTGAACTCTGCATGGTGTGAATTATAAGTATATTTAATTTTTATGTATAATAATATAATAATATTCTACCACATTCATACAGCGCCAT
Source organism: Parascotia fuliginaria (assembly GCA_963082885.1). NCBI lineage: Eukaryota > Metazoa > Arthropoda > Insecta > Lepidoptera > Erebidae > Parascotia > Parascotia fuliginaria. Next base: position 16,504,121 of record OY720172.1, read on the forward strand.
CTAGCCCTTAATTAATCAATTATATTTGCTTGTGTTATGGGTAGGTACTAAACAAGTGATATACTACATATGTGACAGTCCGCGGGTAAAGGTATCTTGTGGTCGATATGGAGTTATGCATACTCTAGTAATCTGCGATTAATACGCTGTCGATATCAAAAAAAATCAACCTCCTACGATGTTTTATTACGGAGATATAAATATTTTTAAATTATATGCGAAATTGTGCAATTTCGAGAAACAGACATTTTAAGTTCAGTCACCTCGAACACTATGTTGCCGTTGTAAGTTACATAGTGGCCAACGAGAAATTATTCCCAGGACTCCTGTCTTTTAAAGAATGTTGCGACAACTTCTGTATTACTAATCAGAACCTTGTTATGGACCAATCAATGTGTCTATTGACCAATTTCTAAAAAATAATGTTTTGTTTAATTTTGTCAATTTCGTGTGATGAGACCTACAGATTTATAACTGATCTATTAGAACACAATTTCGAAAAAAAATCTTGACAAAATAAAAACAAGAATTAGGGTAAAAATCAGTTTTAATAATGTTCATGCAAAATCACAAAACTTGACAAATTTCAGTCATAATTCAACAAACAAAATAATTTTTCATACATAAATCAACGAAAATCTTTCATTAACTTGAAATAAAACTGACAATATCGCCATTACTGGCTAATTTTTAGCTTTTTAAGTCACTTAAACTTACATTAGAATAGCAATCTTTGTTCCATACATTTGAGAAAAGGTACCTTATGGAAATAATGTAACAAATTATAATCAGTCACTACAATAAAATTAAGATTATACATTGATGATAATGGTTTTTCTAAGTGAGTGGTTTTATTTCTATCATTTTTAATAAATCGTTACAAATATAATCAGTTCTTTTTTACAGTCTCTTTAAAAATTATAATTATTTTTTTATGTAAAGAAAAGGGTCCTTATGGCCGTGTTACATGATATTATAGGTTTGCTTGTTGTGAACGCCTTTTTTTACAAAAATAGACACCACCGCGAACTTGGTTTCTGTGACCAACCTCACCACAATAGGTGCATGTAGGCTTTTTACGTTTTGTGGTTGGCAAAGATTGAACACCACTACAACTTGGCTGTGACTGAGTAGGAAGCACTTCGGGAAGATTTTCTAAAGGATCTTCAGATGCGCGCAGATAAGGTTTGGGGCAAAGTATGTCTTGGGATTCAGGTGGTACAAATTGTCTAATTTTTTCAGATAGATATTTTTGTCTGTCGTAGGAGAGGCCTTGTGATTGGATAACTTCAGGCATCTCGTCGATACCAAATTTATCTTTAAATATAACGTTTATTTTTATTTATTTTTTTTTTATTTTTTTTAGCGTTTTATAACACGCGGCCATAAGGTCCCTTTTCTACTAAACTTTGAGACCACATTATGGACTTATTATTTACATTAAATAAAAAATAATAATAGGTAAATAAATTTCAGATCTTATGCTTTGCGAAACAGTAATAAAAAAAAATTCTATATTTCTTGCAAAATTTACAAAACATTCAATATCTTCGAAACTATAAACGTCCATAAGGTACCTTTACCCGCGGACTGTCACATATATACTTTTTAATTGTAAATACATACTTAATATAGATAAATTACACCCAGACACAGAACAAACAATCATGATCATCACACAAAGGTTTGTCCTGGGTGAGAATCGAACCCACGACCTCCGGCTTAGCAGTTAGGGTCACTAACAACCAGACCAACAGGCTAGTCAAAAAATAGATTATAATATGTAGAAAGTTTATTTCAATTAACTTGATGGAAGAGTTTCTGATTAGGTACTTGGAAGTCGTAGTTTCTTTTAAATCAAGATGTTGTCATTTCTATAGTGTCGTATTATATTGGTCTGTTATTTTCGTTCATTCGAGTAAATATTTACATGTTATGATTTTAGCGTCTGTATTTGAACAGTATAGTCTATTCCATAGATAAGATTAGTGTTAATCAGATAGTGTATCGCTTACCATTATTTAGTATAGGCGTATGTAGCATGAAATAGAAGTATCCAATAAATATTGCTCTTAGTAGGTCAATAGGAGTTTGTTTACACTTAACTCGTTGTGAAGCAAAGTTCAATGAAACTATTACTTATTTCTTAATTTACTGCAATATTGTTGTATAATATCTGGTTAGGTACAAAGGAAGAGACATTATTTCAAATTAGCGACACTTACTTTTAACAAGTTGCAGTTTTCTTTTGCTTTTATAAAATAATTTTGTCATTTAATTTTACCCACATTTTTATTTTTAACATTATGTACCTACATATAAATCATCAACAAGAAGATTACCTAATTTAATCTTAACGTTGAAAAAAATTGGCTGAGCTCTGATTACAAAAGTAAGGAGTGACAGACCTAACAACAGCATCATTGACGGTTAATAAATTTATGAAGTTACAAAACAATAGAATAAGTAATAACTGTAGTTCTTTGAAAAAAGATTGTCGTCTGCTTAAAGACCTTGTAGCTAAATACTTCCAAAATGACTAGAAAATTAACACCGTCATTTGAAATAATCGCCATTTATTACATGTAACCGGGTGACTCAACACAATTATCTAATTTCTAAGCAACATAATGCACTTGTCATTAATATATTAGTATTACTTGTTTTCTTCTTCCTGTAATTGACTTTATACAAACATAACCAGCAATGGTTACTGTCAAAATGATTTGACAAGCAAATTAGTTTTGTACTGTACGCGTGACTGATTTTGTATGGGCTTATTCATGAAGGTGTGTAAATAGGACATCTCTAGTAAAGGTGCGCCTTTAATGGGTCATCTGTTATTATATATGCGACAATTGGTCTTCATAGAAGCCATTGTAATTGTATAACAATATGTACCTTAATAAGGTATATTATAACATGGAGGGAAATGGTAAGTTGAATAATAATGAAGAAGTGGAGACGTTTAAACAAAATAGTGCCTAATGCTCGTAAATTCAAATATGAAATTAGTATTGACTTTATAACCTGTCAAAACGACTCCGCTCTGTCTGATGATAAGGAGCCAGGCAATGATATTCTATTTAATAGATATGTTATACACCCACAAAACAACCGAAAAAAGTATTCCGCGCAGCCAGCCGTTGCACACATAAGAATTCTATCATCTCAGCTGTCATTATTATACTGAAGCGTTATTATTATTGTAATAAGTGCAATTTATTATGAGGTTTTATAATACTTTAATAACATCAATTACATAATTTTAAGATTATATGTTTTTTTGGTACGTGGAGAATTATTTTATACCTTGCACTCTGTCTAAATTAGTTCTAGTTCATATTTTTATCTGTACAAAATATTTTTTAAATGGCGATCTTCATAGAACTGATTATTTTAAGAACAAGACTCAATAAATCATGGCCTACTAGAGAAATTAAAATATTCACTCTTATCTCTACACAGAAATCAATATTATATTTTTTTTGGCCAAGGATAAAACCTATCTGCATTATTTCTACGAAAGTAGCCTAATACTATTTGCAGTTATCATCGTATTCATTGCCTTAGGTCTTTGACATCAAAAGAAAACGTCAGGTAGTAAAAGAGAAAAGTATGTGTAACAATACTAAATTCTCGGGTTAACGTCATAATTTTATCGCCCATACAATTGGCATGTTTGTTCTTGTTGGCAATGTCAATGATTTCCATTTGAAGAATGGTTACTATACATCTATGACGTAATTCTACGTTAGCTTAGTGGTAAGTACTCATTGGAAATTGATGGCTTACTCGTAGTACTTACCTATATGATTACAAAATAATATGAGTCCAATGTTTAGCTGGTGGTGATTTAAAAGCAAAATTGCAACAAGTTATAGCACTGCTAAAGATCCAAATTCAATTCCGGGATCAGGTGAATGTATTTCTAATAGTTTCTGTCGAGAAATATAGGGTATTCGCCAGATAGGTTAGGTATAGGTTTGTCTTTCATTTAATGAAAGAAATGAAATATCAATTACTGCAGAATAAAGTTTCAAACTTTTGTAGAAGAAGTTTGAATGACGATGACTTTTGGAATTGTGGCCACCACTTCTGGATTCGTTTACTACTTCTACTTTAGTAGGATAATATATATAAAAAATAAAAATTTAATATCAGACCAAAAATGCATGTGTTATGTAAGTCCAAACTAAAAGCATGACAAATACACTTGAGATCATCTTTGCGAATCATCAAACCGATTTAAAAAGTGATTTGTTTATACCAACTTTAATCGCAAATCACGTTGTCGATAAGCAAGGCATCTTACATCGTACATCTCTGAATACAAATTAATTGAATAATTGATACATCTAATTATGTCCATGTGAACGTCAAACTAATTAATAAATTGATAAATGAAACGGACGCGAACAAATAGTGTTGTTGTTGACAGTTCCTTTATCAAATCCTTTCCTTTATCAAAGTCAAAATGTTTAGTGAAAATTGTCACAAACATTCTAGTGAAATGCAAACCTTGGTTAATAATAATAATACCAGTCTGTTATTGTCCCACTGCAGGGCAAGAAATTCTCATACAGAGAAGGCATGAGTTGTTCGCCACGCTTGCTCAAGGCGGTTTTGAGACCGGGCAATACCAATGTGACTTTTTGAAATTCATATGAACTTTCTAAGTTTACCTTGGACATGACTGACTTACTGTGAAGAAAAACATCGTAAGGCAACCTGTAAGTACTTAAAAAATAATTGCCAAAATTGGTTATTGTAATAAAATATTTGATGATGAATCTTTGACGCATATTTGACAAGATATTTTAAATATTATAACAATGTTAAGTATGCATTTAATTCTAGCAAAAGATTGAATGTTATCTGATTCCGCATTGTATAAAAACAATATCTTTTATTATCTTTACGTCAGTTTTATTGAACTCGCATATCCTGGCTCGCTCTCTTATCAAAATTCGCAAACTTTTCATCATATCATAAAATAAATCATTATGACATTAGGACATTCTGATTCTATATCAGGGTAATTTATTGACATTTCAATGAAATAAAATATTACTTATATTTCAGCCGATTATCTTAGCTATGTGTTTAGGTTCGTTTGTTTGTCCAAAATGTGTTTTAACACGTTTCTCACGTTGCTAAATTTGTGAATTTGTAGTATCTTAAAATTATTAGAAGAAATTAGAAGAATTTAGTATTTAATCATAGTCTCGATTGCTATTTGTGCTGAAATTTGTGATACTTTTTCGAAGACTGACTTCTACATTATATTTCTTTTTAATAAAAACAGCATGTAAAGATTACTTTACCACACTTTCTGAGATTTGTCTGGCCGAACGGATCTCTCTTAACACATGTGATACTTACTTGTGTTACAACACTTCAGTTATAACCATTTATCTAGTTTCATAAACTTTCTCAGAGTTCCTTACAAAGGCGTCTTTGACATTCAATGAATAGTATAAAGTGTCCACAAAAAACTTCAAATAAAGAGTACTTCATCGCCAGACACTTCGGTCTTCCACTTTCGAAACTAATAACTCGGATGTTAACATGCATTGGACTTATGATTTATTAATATTATGGTCAATAAAGTAATGAATCATTCATTTCTATTAAAGACAGCTCGTGTAAAAGAAGTTGATCTTTTGTGTTTCTCAAAATTTGCGGTACCGAAAATAAGGCTTCATTTACTGTATCTGTTTTGACGACATGATTCATAGCTTGTACGACTATTTCAAGAACATTATTATTGATGATATGCAAGTCTATTTTCTATTACGGCTTACTTGTTTGTGACAAGAATATGAGTAATTAATAAGTAAATAAGAAATAGCCGTCAACTTTATGCGGCTGATAAGTTAGATCAAAGTTGATCCGCCACGTGATTGCTAACTTGTTTTCGCACACATGCTGTTTGCGCAGTTAAAAGTCATTTTATTTCAGGTTAACAGGAAATTAAGAATCATTTTAACAAGATAGAATATTACTTTCAGTCGTAAATAATTTTTATTTGTATATTTTTTAATTTAAGTATACTTTTACAAAACAAATTTGGCTTAGAAAAAATGTATTTATTCTAAGCCGTAACTTGTTTACGGTATTGTTGTAGTAATTATATGTGGACACTATAACTTCTGTTCAGCATTTACGTCTGATGGAGATTAAGTATATTTTATATTGATTTCAAGTATATTAACAGTTAAACTAAACTAAAATATTATCGACAAAGGTGAATCATTTGCCGCCAGCCCTATGATTTCACAAAATAAAAATCTCTCTAGCATCTATATAGTTAATATACAGAAACAAAATAAATACATTCCCATCTACATAAATCCTGTGAAATTAATACGTAACAACTTACACAAAGTGGCAAGCAAAGCTCCCGACTGGACCTCCTAATGATCACTAGCACGCACGTAGCTATTCGTACTTATTACAACTGCTATTATTATTCCTAGGTACCCGTTTTCTAGCTATACGTCTCAGTCGTGGCCATATAGGGGAAAAACTTCTTCCGTATCGGTTAAGGCACCACTGCACTAGCGCATGGCGTGGCGACTTCCAAGTTTTATACAAAAATTTATACTTACTTTATAGTTTTATAACAAACTTATAATTACATTTTTGAATAATGTGCAGATGTCTTGTTGCTTTTGCACATTTCATATCAGTAAGAAAGCCAGCTGGCTGGTCAAACAAGTGTTTCTTAATGAGAAATCAATTATACAGATAATTATAATACTTAATCAGTAGAAATGGTGTCAAGTAACATGTAAAGATCCAAAGAAAATTACAAATCTAAATTTATATGACTTGAATGTTTTGTTTTAGCAGTTTACATAACAGTTAACGTATAATTTCCAAAACAGTTAAAAGGTTATGCGAAAATTCTGGGGTTAATTATACATCAACAAAGACAGGCCTTTAAACTGCAAGCAACAATACTTGATACAAAAACTATTCGGATTAAATAACGTCTAAGAAATGACTGACATTTTAATTGATAGGCTTGTTAACCGCAAATATTGTCATACAATATTGATCAATTTGTTGTACTTGAAAGGATTAATCAAACTCAGGCATACCGATGCATTGACTCTTGTTATAGATGGCTTTCATCAGTCAGTTAAGGTTACGATGACCGTCAATACTGTTTCAAACATTTTTAAATTAACTACCAAACGTCTGTTATCTACATATATTGATAGTAAAATATGCGCTTTAACTAGACAAACATAGCCAGGACGCTGATTTTCCCAATATGGCGAACTGATCGGTAGGCGGGTCGAGCAGTCGTATCGTAAACACAGTGCAATATTTTCTTGTTACGCCTCAATATCAAGGATGTAATTAGGATGTATCTTGTAAAATATTGTGGTTATTTCACAAACCTAGGTAAGTGTTGCTTTGGGTTGTAATCATAGTCAGATAAATTTATGATTGTTGTTTAGTGTTGTTTGGATGTTATCATCTTCTTAATTCTACGAGTATAAAAAATGGTACAAAATTTCCTACAAGCAATATATTTAGATAGTTTATACTTTAACCATCACGCTTAGTAGGGGTTGGCGATCGTAGTCAGCATTTCAGTGTTAGATGAATTTCCTTCCACTTTACCTATTATGTGATGGTTTGACTGCCATCACTCGGTTGATATATTTCGTTGGTAAAGTATATACTTTCGTATCGTCTTAGGGTCGTATATACGACCATTAATTTGTATATATTTTGCTAGTTCTTCGTTAGTTTTGAAAACATGTCAAGTATTATTTATATTATTTACATTTTTCTATTCTTTGATATATTTCATTCATCAACCTAAGTCAATAGAACTTCTCCGACAATTCGTAAAAGTGATTTATGTTGTTTACTCTTACTCGTATCATTGGTTAGTGACATGTACAAACATGCATCAATAACCTTATCAATTGGCGAAAGTCAATTCTGTTTGCCGAAATGCGGGTCTGATCCATTCATTGCTACACCACTAACAGTTCTTTATTTATCATCTTCACATTGTCACATTGACAGTCAGTCACATGCATCCTTTCGTTTTATAACACAATTTGATTCTAGGAAGGATTGTCCCGAGGGATTCCAAGATTTATTTTTATTGTCATGTTGTGTTTGTGTCTCCTAATGTGCAGCTATAAAATACAATTCCTTTATTGTATGTGGTGATATCCAGTCACAAATAAAATAACAAACTATCCAACAAGCAATAAAAAAAATAGGAATTAAAGAGTAAATAAATGCGTAAATGTTTGTCAATTTTAAAGTACCTAGAAATGCTGACATTTTCTCGCAACAAAATACAATATCAATAAACAGTAACCACTTACTACTGATGTTTTAGCCTTTCGATATTTGCTTGGTAAAGTTTACCTGCTATAATAAACAGGGTTCGCTTTATAATGAGAGCTTTCGTACAACATCAGTTCAATCGATACGAACTTCAATAATTCTCTCTTGAATGAAACCTGAATCAAAGTACCGCTACTTAGATTCATTTGCTTCAATACCGACTTCTTCTTCCGTATTTACTATTATATTGGCTTGAATCTTATTCATTTTCTAAACATTAGTTTGCGAACTACATTTAATTTTGGGTTATGGTCAAGGATTACCGCCGCGCGTGCTTACTCGTGAATCGTGATGCCTGTTCGTAAACATATGCCTTGCTTATAGTAAATCAGTTACTTCCTACACAATCATGTTAACTTTGCTGTTTATACTCCGTTAACTAACATTTCGGCACATGCATAAACAGTATTGTACGCATTGCGTACGACTTGATGAAAGAGTGTATTATCAATAACAGTCTATTACATAATGTATAGATGGAGTTTGCTGCTATTTTAGTTTGTTTATTCTCCTTTCTATAATAACCCGGTAGTTCTTGATCTTGATATTTTTGAAGGTAATCGTGTGAGATCATTACCACCCGTAAGCTGGTTTTGATATTATGCGTTGCTAGTTTTAAGTGATGAGATTTATAAATTTATTAATTAAGGTAATTACTGGTTGTTAGATTTTAATTAATTGCTCTAGAGCTGGTTGCTGGTAATAGCAAGATATAAGAGAACTGGTATTTTAATATTTATCACGCTAAATAACTTGGACATTTACTGTTGGTTATTGTAGGCGTAGAATTCTATGCAATAACATGGGTACTTTGTTTTATTGCCGTAAAATTTGTCCTTAAGGCTTGAATAGCGTGCTGGCAACAAGACACCTACTCTGTGTAGGTAGCCAGGGAAATTGCGATTCACATTGAAGTGTAATATAGTTAGATATTACAAACGCCTGCTGTTGTTGCACAATTTTTCATATTGTATTTAAGATTCTCACTTCGAAATCGCTGATAGAAAATACTAGGTAAATTTAACACATCGTGGTCTCAAAAGTTCGTATTAATGTGAGAAAAAATATTTTTATGCGTATCTTTATCGCAATTACAATTTGTTAATCAAATAACTTGTTAACACTAATGAAGACTGTTCATTAGTATCTTTTTATTATGTTTGTGAAAATTGGAACAGACAAGTTTACTGTTCCATTATCGATTATATGCTTTTTATTTTTTTATCTGCACGATTTACAGTGCAGATAAGTTAGGTCGAGTCATTGACCACTCTGTGTATAGCTAGTGGTCGTTGACTTTGCAAGTTTCTAAGCCCTAGAACTTGAGTATGACAATACAGGTCCTACCCGCCCACGTCAAACACTCTCCAATCACACCATCTCGCTTTCAACTCGCAAGAATCGAGAAACTGCAATAAACATAGAATCGATTAGAGTTCGGTCATTCGATTTGATATCGAGACGTTTAGTGTTATTTACTGACGAAAGCTAGCTTCGTAATGTTTAAAGTGTAAGTTTTATGATTGCAAGGCAAGATATTAAACTGCGTTGATATTTCCATAATGTTTTCGAATATTGTAATATGAATACTTAATTTCAATTTCAGGTTTAACGTTTACTAGATATGTAACAATAAAATTTAAATTGAACATAGACAACACATTCATGTGTAGTTTGTACTCTTACGTATTTGTGAGAAGGGGCTTGTGAAGATTTCTCGCTTATAATGTAGCAAATTTATAAGTAATATTGTCTACTTCATAAAAAAATCCCAGTCATAGCAATATAGCCGTATACATAGAAAGAACATGCCATTAATTTTCTAAAAACAATTTAACTCATATTTTATTGCTTTAATTTTTTTACTCCGCTTTAGTAATATTGCACTAAATTCAATGCGGTTAGTGTAACGATTCGCATGATCAACTGTTACTTAATAACCCAATTGTGTAAGACTTGTAACTAAATTTACCTGTGATTAAAATTTATTTGTACCGTATCTGCAAAAAGTTTTGAGTTTTGTGCTTAGGCTTGTCTTCTGTTACATGGGACAATAATGTGTTTAAAAGGCGGACTGTACATTCATCTTTTACATATATTACTAGCTTCCCGTAGCGCGGTTGCACCCGCGTCTTTGCTTACTGCTCTGCTCCCGTCGACAGTAGCGTGATGTTACATAGCCTATAACCTTGCTCGAGAACTGCGCTATCATACGCAAAATTTTCAAATCTGACTGGTAGTTCCCGAGATCAGCGTGTTCAAAGAAACAAACAAACTTTTTCGCATTATAAATATAATAGTATAGATAGATTACTTATTTCTCTTATTATAACGTTTTGTTTAGTTATAGTCGTGTCATTAATTGTAGACTGTTTAAAAATATCTCGAATTATTATTTCAAAGACAAACGCGTAAGACTAACATGGTTACCAGATTGAAACTTTCGGTGCGTTTATTCTTTTTAGAACACGTCGTAAATTAGTCAAATTGACATAATAGTGTACTAAACTCACATAGGCTATATTTACTTGGTTTACAGTGAAACGTAAAGTTTTACGAGTAAATTTGTTAGTAAATTTTGGGTCACTTCCTAGATTTTTATAACCTAATTCACACCACGCACTTAAAAATTTCAGTCAAAATAAAAAGTAGGGCTGTGGGTTTTATAGGTTTACCTACTTATGTCAATTTTAATATAAGAAGCAGAAGTAGTTCAACGTGTGGCGTTTCAGCTCAATTAGGTAACTGCTCGGTGTTTTGGCTGTAATGTGCGTGGCATTCCACGCAGGTCTCTGGTTCGATGCCCAGGTTTGTTAAAACTTATTATAATATTATATACATAATATTGGGTTTTCCTTGAGAAATAATATGGAGTTGTGTCGTATGTTTCGTAATAGACACGCTCTTTGTTACATTGCTGATCAAATGTAGGTGTGACGAGCATCTAACTACATTTAAAGGTACAAAAGGGCTGCTGATATGTTTATCAGCATATCGATATACAGACGTCCACTGCTGGACATAGGTCTTCTCTAATTTCCGCCGCCTCGGCCGATCAATAAAGGCGTGATACTTACTATGTTATTATGTTATGTATTTAAGCACTATTCTATTATACCAACACGGCAGCGTGAACCTTGTTACATGTTATATTAAAAACTAGCTGTTGCCCGCAGCTCCGCCTGCGTAAATGTCGGTTACATCGCATAATATTATTATTATAAAAGATTTTTTCTAAAATAAACGTAGCCTAAGTTACTCCTTATTACATCAGCTACCTGGCAATACAAGTCCCGTCAAAACATGGTCCAGCCATTTCAGAGATTAGCCGGAACAAACAGGCAGGCAGACAGACAGACAAAAATTGTAAAAAAAAAAACTTTGGTGTATGTACCGTATATATATTCATATATAATATACATGTAGTAAAAAACGGTTATTTCAAAATTACAAACAGACACTCCAATTTTATTATATGTATAGATTTCAACTATATAATTATATTTTTCTTTTAACGATTTCACAATAACAATTTCGTATCGCAATTACTCAAATTACTTGAGCTTATTACTAAGTGGTTATTATGCGAATTCATTTATTTTGCCTACCTATTATACTGTAGGTATCATTTGATTGTAGCTTGAATTTCGTTTAGTTAACTGTGAAATTGATATGTAATCATATTACTATAATATCGAAGTGTTTGATGTTAGTATTATGTTATTGACTGCCTCTGTGGTTCGGTGGTACTGTGTATGGACTACCACGCAGAGGTCGTGGGTTCGATTCCCGCTCAGTGCAAATATTTGTGTGCATGAGCATGTCTATTTGCATAGGTCTGGGTGTTTCTATGTATAATATGTATGTATTTATTTACAAAAAGAAAGTAAGTATGTATATCCGCATTCTAGAACCCATAACACAAGCTATAATATATGCTTACTTTAGGTCTAGATGGCGTTGCGTGTAGTTGTTGAAATATTATTGTATTATTATTATTATAGTTTATACGCCACGACAAGGTATATTTTTATATTATTATTGCTTACCGCAGCGCGGTTTTATCCGCGTCTTTACATATTACTCTGCTCCCGTCGCCGTAGCGTGATGTTAAATAGCCTTCTTTGAAAACTGGGCTATCATACGCAAAAAAAAAGCTATATGGACATAAGAAAAAAATTACATTCCCCTTGCAACTAATCAGACCGCCGTTGAAAAGAACCGCACGAATGAGTGATCCGGATCATTACCTCTGCCACAGTCAGTCTATCATTAATCCTTTATTGTTGTGGTTACCGAACACCTTTAAACATTAAATGTGTATTCGCATCTCAAAATAGACCATGATCAACCGTTGCCTACTAATTAAACAGTGAGAAAGTAGGACGTTTTAAAATTTGTCGACACTTTGTAAACATTGAAATTTTGGGCTTGAAAATGCATTAGAATACCTTCTAAATACGGAAGATTATAAAAAGTTATTATTAGATACATAGAAGATGGCTTTTCGAAGTGTTTCCGTGAATTTTATATGCGTGTGAGCGTGAACTGCAGTACGACACTTGTAGTTCAAAGACCTAGACCAAACTTTAGCAAAACTTGTTTCATTCGATATGGTAACGTATCCTAAGTGCCCATACTGCGCTAACGATAGAATTTTGTTTTTGTGTAGATTGTATTCGGAATTTTAAAGTACAGATTCAGTTACAGAATAAAAATGCTTTTAAAATGGATAAGTTCTTGTAATATGTGTGATACATATTATTACTCTTTTAATAGAGATAATAAGATCAGAGTACGTAAGAGAGAAACTTTCTATTTCATTAATCAACCATTTAACTTAATTCTTTTGCTATATACATTTTCAAATATATTGCAAAGATTGCATTAATTTTTAACATTTTAATTACTACTGTCAACAATCCAGTTCCAAGTTCATTGTCTTCCTTTTAGGACCAGATTTTTGGCCATCGTGTTAATTATTATTACATCTCTTATACTACAAAATTATTCAAATAACATTTGATTATATTGTAGCCGTATTAGGTTAGTACTCTGTATTGTTTTGCATAACGATGCATCGGCGACTCGATGCGTGATTGACATATTATTGTTCTGTGGTAGGTACGCATTCAATTGTTTCAATGTAGATACATACGGCTTCATCTAATTGTAATGTAGAAACTGTCGCAGTACATGTCGATGATTAATGTAGATACTGATGTTTCAGTATGAATATCTAATTTAAATTTAATCAAAACGTTATTTAACTACATTTGCTTCTGTTTGAGACAGTTTAGAAGCAGACAAAGGTAAGAAATATTCGTATAGCACGTAACAAATCGGTTAGTTTTTACTAGATAGTTAGATAGCTCCCACCATGAATTTAAATAAGTCTTTTATTTACCAAAATTCTTCTTTTACGGGCACGTGTTAATATAATAAACGGCAACGCATATTAACACAAGACAAAAAATTTAGTGTTCTATAAAAACAATGAGTATGTGACTCACAGAATGTACTGTGACATTTGATCTAACGAAATACAAATTATTTAAAAGTTATATTCTGAAATGGATATAGTTATTTATAAATTAAATAGCTGCTTTAAAAAATCTCATAGATACTGCGAGGGGCCATAAATATTAATATGTAAAACAAAAGGCAACAGTAAAAAAGAGCGACCACACAGAGCATTGAAATTTTAACACAAGTCAAACGAAAAACTGTGTTTTAACACGATTAATATTAAAGAGGGTACTCATGAATTCTGTTGACCTGTCTGGTCTTTAACATATTCAACGCCTGACACATACTGTTCATTATTTAGTCCTGGTTTTGGGTTCACAACTTCACACTGAGCTACCGTGAATTTCGTATTCCGCTGACCTCCAGTCAAGGACAACCAGTCACAGTTTAGATGATGAGAAAGATACTCGTCTAGTTAACCTGTTTGTATGAAAATTGTATATTAGTAAGGTATAATGTCCGGTTTGCAAAACGGCCATATAACTTGACAGTATCACTGACTAAAAATAAACCTTTAAGGTAAAATACTAACTTTATTTTTTATTTTCATGTTTCTTTATCTATCTATTCCGTTGAATTTATTAATTATGAATAAACCATTTCGAATTTAGAGATGGTCGTTAAATAAGATATAAAAAACCCAAAAACTGTTGAAGGAACGATGACTCTTAGATAAATGCATGAAAAACATGAAAAGTTAATGCTGTGTTATGTACATAATACAGTCACGTAAACAAGTGAGAAGGTCATCCATATTTGTGCAAACAGTCGGCTGCGTGCGCGATAGCAAAGTTTGTACTCGTAAGTAACCAAGATAAAATCTGTAGGACCGTGCATCGCTAGAGAAATTCTTAAATTCCTACCTGAGCCGGACTCGACGACGCCCGATTCGACTCCTTGACAAAAAACCGTTTCCTTTACATTCTGTTTACAAGACCTCCGACACTGAGGTCCCTTTTGTGCCTGTCCCTACTCTGACTTGCCTACGACCCTTTTTTGTCCGCGTGTTTGTCCACAATTATTCAGAGTTTGCGAGATTACGGCTCATTAGAGCACATTTGGCTGGCAACATTTGGAAGCGAAACAATTTTTGGTTGCGGCAAAATTGTCTTGAATTCAATTTCGAATTCTTTTATATCATTTTAATTTAGTTAATTCACTGTTCCTATTAGCTTTGAACTTCACCTTGATCAATCGATCTTGTTACAATTCATTTGTAAAATAAAACAATATCTTTTGTGCATTAATGTAAACCGATAACAATGACAGATATAACATAATTATGCAGAATGTATTAAAATATGTTAGTACATTAATCACACAACAGCTGGGTTTACGTAATTGAAATATATTACCTATTCACACATTTACATAATGACATCATAACGTTTAAGTTTTTTTTGTTAACTTATTCAATTTCTCAGAGCCAGAATTTTACGAAAACTTATTACAAATTCATTCCTAAATCGAGATACCTGCCAAATTTAGTAACTTGGCCAGTTCCCAAAATCCAAACTATGTTTAGTGTAGGCGACTGTCACTGGAAACAAATACAATGATTCAACACACCTACACCTAGATTTAATGTAAGGATTTAGCTATGAAAATAACCTTATCTGTAGTTTTTCTATGCGTATCATAAACAAATGTAGTTATGATATTGATTTTATGAAATCCTTCTAAGTCAAAATAAACAATAAACTTTAGGTAATATGTGCCATGTACCCGCTTTTAAAAAGTTTAAAAAATTTCGTTCCATTGCTAAAAATGATGTCACTATTTCTATATCTTGGACCATATTATCCAACATGATAAGACTGTATTATATCGTATTATCTGTGAAATATTTATATGCCTTTCGTTGTTAGTAGGGTTGCGTAGTGATAGGTCATTATGCATAATCTTAATAAAGCATACTTCTAGCATAAAGACAGAACATATTTTTTTAATATAGCCTCTATTAAATGATAAAAATTTAAAACCACGAAATATGACACATGATTGCGACGTTGCCATATATGATGCGTAAACTCTGTTTAACTATTGTTAACTTCTAGTTCGCAGTTTGAGATAGTTGTATTAAAATCACTGTCTACAAGATGGATAAACATTTTAATAGAACAATTTATCTGCGAAGAACTATTGATTTAGAAGTTCGCAGTTTTATTAACAGTTTAACAAAGCTGTTATTTTGTTTTGTATTTACTATGATGAGTTTCCATCCATTTTACTTATCTGACATACTGTATTGTTCGTATGGCTTTTTTGATGATAAAATAAACGTCAAGATCATTTACAATAATAATTTTAGTATTTACTTATTATTTTTAACAACTGTTACTTGCATGAGTTGTAATGTTGGAAGTGTCATCGTCACCCCTCTATCCTTGTGTGTGCAAACATCTTTATCAGTCCTCCATTAGTTGCTAACGGATACATTCTATTGGTTTGATAGCCACTATTTATTTGTGACTACATGTTTCCTTTACACTGTGAGAAACTTTATACGTTTCGCTACAATTCAGGAGAAGGAATGTTTTTAAACAAAATTTTATTTGTACCAAAATCTACTTTAGCTGATAAAGTATGGTAATAAAATAAAACATTTCATCTAATAATAGCCAAACGTGGAGAACAGTTCGTAAAAGCAAATGCGTAAACTATTTACAAACGGTTCTTAAAATATGTGCCGAAGCCAAAATGAGAAACATCAGCCGTGACAGTTTTACTGATCACTTAGAAAATAAAGCAACAAAGTATCATGTTTCTTTAGCCTTATAAATGAACCGATTCAGTTCAGGACATGGTTCGACTGATCGACAGATGATGTTACTTAGCGAGATTCCCACGACGCTTGGGGCAAGCTATGAGCCGGTTAATGAACAGCCGATGGGATAACGCGTACACTAGTGCAATTTACGCACTAATGCATAGCTACAGACAACCGCAAATGTGTCTAATTTTACATAACTCACGTCTCACTGAGAATTCTAAAGAAGCAATAATGAGTGAAACTCTCCGAATCTCTCCTAGTTTTTGTAGTGGTTCAGCGAAATATCTTCATATAACTTTTGTTCATAATCAATATTGTTACTTAATTCTTAAAAGCCAGGCTTTAATTAATGATAAAGCCGACTTGCAAGTTGTTTCCTCATTATTGCTTATAGTAAAATGGTCATTAAAAGTGTAGGATTGTTATATGCATAATTTTCGTCAAGTTCAAATTAAAGATAAAACTAAGGGCTCCTGTCATTGACTATTGCAATAATATGACGATTCCATTAGGTTACTTTAAAATAGTGAGGAATCTAATAGGACCTAAGGTCTTAAACAAAATCATATTGGTAATTTATTCATTTTATATTAAAAGTTAAAATGTATTTAGTTATGATTTACATATTTTTGTTATATAACAATACACTGAAATTTGCATCTCTAGGTGATATGCTGTCAAATCTGTTACTTATTATAATTTGAACAGCAGTCCAAATACAATGCTACTTTGTCATTGTTATCAATTAAGCCGTGCTTAAAAATCTAAATGCAAAGTGAAACCACGTAGATATTCTAATAATTAGCTTCCGACTAAAGTCTGTAGGTATAAACTGTTTTGCATGTCTCACCCACACTCTCATTATTTGCAATGTCCACTTTCACCTCGAGGACATTTGTCTTGTAACTAGCACCGTCGCCATATTGTAGTCCTATGTAAAAACTTCTAAAAACTATACACGTTGTTATTTTTTTCGTAACTTTACTGTACGAACCTCTCTAGCTAAACCGGTATTGATTAATTGAAGGTTAATTTTAGTTATTTTTCTCGTGATTTGTGTAGTTGCGTCAGAAGCGAGTTTTTCTTGAGGAAGGGTCATTCATTAACCCTTTTTACTTGCATAACAAGCTAGTTACCCTTGAAGTTGGTAACAGATTTAATATTCACTTCGCAATTCGTTTAAACATATATTTCAGTTAAAATAAACAAATGTGTTGGACGATAACATTAACGTTTGGTACAAGTTGCTTCGAAGCGTCTAGTTTGCCAATTTGATACAGACTTGCATTATAACGGTAATGTAAAACGGGAAATAACTGTGGTCACGAAACGGATGATGTCGTTTTATCATTGTCATTTAAGTGTTGTTATTACGTTAATTTGGGGATTTTAATGTATTTGCTTCAAAACACCTATTATTAAATAATACTAACGTAAACGTATTTTTAATGAAGTGTGTTGCGTAATGAAGAAAGCATGCCCGAATTTGGCAATAAGTGACCATTGCAACTCAAAGCCACTTTTGGTTTACGTCCCGTACGGTATTTACAGCGGTTTGTATTCACCGTTATTTTAACTACCAGCAAAACCAGCTGTTAGAATACTTAGGTTTACTTTGATACAAAATAATTTAAACATACAGCGAGAAACCGATGGATGAGGGCGGCGAACGATCGGCCACGATGGCGAAAATTGGTGGAGGCTTATGTCCAGCGGTGGACGTCTTTTGGCTGGTGTGATGATGATGAATTTAAATATAAGCGTTTGATAGCGTGTGGCATGCAAATACGAAGAAAGTATTAAGTACCTACGAATATATAATGTATAGTTATGTACACGTATATCCAAATATCAACCTGTATCTAATAATTTTTAAGTCAAACATTAAAATGATTAAAATTTTGTGGTTTGCTTTGACATTGGTGAAGTCAGCGCTCCTAATAAATAGGTTTTTGAGGATAAAGTAATCAGCAAAGATGACGTGTTAAGGTTATTGTTATGTGTAAACGATGAAACTAATACTTAAAATGACAACGTCGGCTGGTTAAACAAAAGTAAATTAAAATTTGTTGTTACATCACTCATGTTACAAATATTGTATGAGATTTGAGTTTACGTACGCATGTAAATTATATAATTAAAATTAAAACGAATATGTTTATCTTCGGACGGCATCGAGTCAAATCAAAGTCAAGATATCATATCATACCAGCAACCTTGTAACTATATACGACTGTTTTATGACGTGGACTTTACCTTATTGATTTACGTCATTATGTTATGCAAATGAGACTTAGTAGTGATATAGACGCAATCGGATTTTTTTGCAAAGTATGCGTACGATAATTCAGAGAAGCCACTCCTTATTTAAATGTTTGTAGTCACTTAATTCTGGCTAAGTTAGCTATTCATTTTGATATAGCAGTACGAGTAGTTGACGAAAAATCAAATGGTTTTAGGAGTCCTAAAAATACAACGAATAGATAAGAGTTATTTGATTTCAATATTTTACCAAATAGTGTTGATAAAAAGGAATCTCGCAGACAGCTAATGCACATTTTACGATATGTACAAAACTATTTATTTTGTCTATTTTTTGTGGTAGAATAAAACGAAAGTTATCTTATCTAATAAAAGATAAACAACAAGACTTTTTACCCAAGAGGAAGCGGTGATTTTATTCGAACGACAATGGATACCTATTCTTGTTTGGTTGCTATGAATTGTAAACATAATAGTTTTCCAATAAGTTTGAACTATGGACCTAACTTTGCACCTTGTGGTACTCCATACTCACATGTTATCCGCGTTACAAAACTAATAAAAGTACTGCAATAACCTATGACCTGTAATTAAAACTGCTTGTTATATTATATAGCATTGTTGCTTGTTATATTGAAACATGAGGAAGGGAACTTGTAACAAACGACAGACGATATCCATTGCGTTCATGTCTATGCATTAGAGTGTGTCGATGATACGAACTGCATTGTATATGGATCAACAAGGATTGGAGCAACCAGTGTCAGAGGAATATAATAATTTAAAATCAAATCAAAATAAAATTTGCTTATTTATTTATATTATGCTAAAAGTATACATGAATGTTATAGTAACAAAAAAAATACTAGTCCACTTGTCCATTTACGCTTAACCATTTTTAACAGATTTGTGTATATTTGGCTAATTATTATTGATTTTCTATTGTGTTTAACATTGGTTTAGGTGTAACATTGTTATCAAAAATAATTTATTTGTGTACAATATTCTATTTTTCTTTAGAACAAGAACTTGATTTTGGTATACAAAAGGTGTTCGTTTCATTTTCCACAAGCGCGGTATATTGATAGCATCACCATCGTTAACTAATTTTGCATTACTTTTTGTATCTGTTTGTTTTACATTCATATGCTTGAACTTACCTAGGACTTGCCTTACCTTAAGTTACTTCATGTTCAAATCATTAATAAGAATAAGAATAAGAATAAGAATAATTTATTAATTTCTTAATTTGGCACAAAAAATACATAAGCAAGGTCACAAACATGATACTTAGTATTTACGATGAACTCTGGTACCCAGGATAAGATTTAACTTGTGTTTAGGGTACCAGCGTTCTCGCGCACACTGTATACAATATTACATTAGTAACACTCGGAAGACGAACAATGTTAATTAAGAAACATTCTACAAAAACATAACTTAATTAAACAAGAAATAGGTAAGTACTTAGTTGCTAACAGCTTTTATTTTTATTTTTACTATGTGTGTATGGTTTTGTGTGTGTGTGTGTGTGTGTGTGTGTGTGTGTGTGTGTGTGTGTGTGTGTGTTTTGTATGTGCGTTTTGTATGTGTGTGTGTGTGTGTGTGTGTGTGTGGTGTGTGTGTGTGTGTGTGTGTGTGTGTGTGTGTGTGTGTCTGTGTGTGTGTGTGTTGTGTATACGTATTGTTGAGTGAGATATTTAATAATCTAAGCCTCTAAAGTCTTATGATCCACGTCGTATCAAATCCTCTGTCTCTTTATAATCCAGTGTCAATAACCATTTAGACACAGTAGTTTTACAGTTATTGCGACACATGGGCGCAATGTTACACATTTTATTAATTTTATTGTACAAATGATTAGACACGTAAGTATAGTTACGCTGTGCCAGGTTTGTTCTGCATTTTTGTTGCTTTGGACATACATTAAAGTATCTGCGCTTGTTGCTACTAGCATTAGAATAATGCAATACTGACGGATGCTTACGTAGGATGGTACTGAGGACAAAGAGCTGTCTCACCGTCAGGACTTGACACTCACTGTAGAGAGCCGTGGTAGGGTACCGGAAAGGCTTTGAAGTCATGACTTTGAGAACAGCTCTCTGTGCTCGCTCTAAAAGGAGGAGAGAAGTTTTAGGTGCATTACCCCATACAACAATACAGTAACTGATGATGGATTGGCACAATGCAAAGTATACCATTTTAATAGTTTCCGGATCGGCAGAGTCTCTTAATCTCTTAAAGATAAATATACATTTGCGAACCCGACCAGTGAGTTTACTGATATGGATCTTCCAGCTTAAGGAACTATCTATATAAACACCAAGATATTTAGCAGTCTCCAACCTAGTTATTTGAGGACAGTCACAGTCGCATTGAGACGAGGAAAGATCGCGGGAGCAAGTATGTGCTTTAAGTGTCACAGCATCAGCTGGAGCAAGATTATTGGAACGTAACGAGAAAGGTAAGTAGACCGTTTTATCAATGTTTAAAGTTAGAACGTTATCTGATAGCCATTTCATCACTACTGTGAGAGCATGTTCTGCATGGTTCATGGTCTCAGGCCAGTTTTTACCATAAAGAACTAGTGCTGTATCATCTGCATAAGAAAAAATTGAGCAGTAAGGTATGGACATATTGCACAGACTATTAATATAGATTAGGAATAGAGTTGGGCCCAGGATTGAGCCCTGGGGCACGCCATAATTTAACGTTACAGTGTCACTAATGACACTATTTATATTTACACACTGAGTTCTGTCACTTAGATAGTCTTGGAAAATTTTAAGAGACTCTCCACGGATGCCACTGTCTTCCAACTTGCGTATGAGGAGTGGAACAGACACAGTGTCAAATGCCTTAGAGAGATCGAGAAAGATAGCAAGACACTTCAGTTTACCATCCAATTTTGCAACAACATCATTTACCAAGGCAGCAACTGCATCCTCAGTCGACCTGCCACCTCTAAAACCATACTGATTGTTACTTAGTATTTTATATGTCTCAAGAAAGCTAACTAATCTAGTATTAATAATTTTTTCGAGTATCTTGGATAGTGCAGGAAGAACCGAGATAGGCCTATAGTTGTTGACACTGTGTCTGTCCCCACTCTTGAATATAGGATGGACAATTGCTTTTTTAAAGGCTTTAGGGAAACAGCCCGTTGAAAGTGAGCGATTGCAGATGTGAACTATAACCGGCACAAGGACAGGTAAGCAAGACTTCAACAGCCTCGGAGATATACCGTCCCAGCCCACAGCAGCATCCGCCTTCAAACCAAGGATTAGATTTCTAACCTCAACTTCATCAGTGGGAAGGAGAACTAGAGAGTTACATATCGCCGAATCATAGCTGTTTTCAAAGTTATTTGTGCCGTTTAAAAATTTCTCAGCTAATGTCTTGCCCACTGCCGCAAAGAACTCGTTGACAGTATTTACCGAAGACTTAACATTATAAGACGACTTCAGTAATTCGTTAGGAGAGACAGTATTGACACCAGTTCCAGTAACACACTTTATGATTTTCCACGTCGCTTTAGGATTATTTTTGGCCTTTAGGAACTGTTCTTTTTCGTAAGCTATTTTAATGTTCTTGAGCAGCTTGTTGCAAAAATTTCGATATCTTACATACGTGACTTTAATGATATAATTTTCAGGATCCTTTTTTAGACTACGTGCCATATTGTCCCTATTTCGGATACATCTCAGCAGCCCACTCGTAATCCAAGGCTTAATAATTATTCGTCTAGAGGGTATGTGCAACAATTTAGTGTGCTTAATTAAAATGGAACTAATAGTGGAGACAAAAGTCTCCGTGGCAATGTTGGCGTCCTGAGTACCCATTATACCACTATAGTCGAATGATAAAATGTCAGCTACAACAGCAGTGTAATCAACAATGTTGCGTTTACATTTGGATGCAGGTAATGTCCTTACGTGTTGTATATTAATAATCGTAGGCCTATGATCGGTGATATAAGTATCGACGATCAAAGTCGTAGTTGTAAGTTCGGACTTAATCATTACATGGTCAATGCAAGAATTACCACGAGTGGGCAAAAGATGTGCAGGAAGAAGGCCATGAGTAGCAGTAAGGTTAAGGTACTGATTGGCAGATTGACATATAACATTTGGAGAAATGTCGATGTTAATGTCCCCCATAATCACTATATTTTTTAAAGTCGACATTCGAGTAAGTATGCAGTCCAATCCATCGATAAAATTATCAACATTTCGGATTGAGGGAGAACGGTATAGCGCTATAAGTAAAGTATTATGAAATTTTAAATTACACAACAAACAACTAGCATCAGACATCGAAGGTTCTGTGACACAATGTGGCAGATTTGATTTTATGTATATAATAATACCATCATTTTGGTTTTTAATCTTAGCAGTATGATAAGACATGTACCCGTCTAACAATGGAACAGCTGAGACACCTAACCAGCACTCGGTCAAAATTAAAACATCAAAAGGTATATGAATACTGACAAGGAACGCTTGAAAACAGTTAAAGTTACGGTTTACACTACGTATATTTAGATGTATTATGTTGAGTGATTTTGAGTTATTTTTAATGAAATTCTTGCATGCATCCGGTTCACAAATGTATGAATCTCGTTTGCCCAGTGAATCAAAACCATCTAACCTATTGATATCGAATATTAAAGAATAATATTAAGTGCACATTGTTTGAAACCAATATGTGAAAAACAGTAACAATGCAAATAACCTTTATCCATGACAAGTAACCCACATTTGTAACAGTAAAACAATAGGTGTAATGTGTAGTGTAAAATATGAGTGTAAATTGTTGTGTATGTAAGTGTAAAGTGTAAAAATAAGTAGGGCTTAATGATTTTTAAGAAAAACATCTTTGTGTGATGTAGAAAAATAACAATTAAAATTCTTATATTGTCAGCAGTATGATTTATGTACTTTAAAAGTTGTATAAGTATGATACAAAGACTTATAAATAGAAACTTGTTAGCATAAAGTAGTATTAATAAAATGATTAAAGAATAGAAAGAAACTGTTCTATTACAGATAGTAGGAAAAACATGTATGAAATAAAGTACTAATTCATGAAAAATTACTAAAAATAACTGTGAGATTTTATGTTTACATAATATACAGTAATGAACAGTCTTAAATTTATTGTTTAGGTACAAGTAATTTGTTGAGACAGGAAGCTGATTTGACAATGACAGAGTCCATACCCTCTCGTTCTCGCAGAAAAATTTTTCCATTTTGGGTCCAGCAGAAATCGTATTTGTTTTTTTTGGCAAAAACCCGCGCTTCGTAAAAAAGCTGTCGCAAAGAGCGGGGCATGTGTTCAGCAACGTATATTGGTTTCACTTCACCAGGGATACCAATATGTCCTGTGTTTAATTTTTCACTAGGGGGTAAACCCTTGTTGAAAGTACGGCAGGCGTTCAAAGCTTGATTTTTAGATGGGACAGTCAGGAACTCAGCAATTATAGGCCTACTGGAGCCTTTCTGGCCAGGTAGACGGTACACATCACGTAGCTGAGGGAGCGAGCTCGACGGCTGAATAATAGCACATGCTTTGTGGACAATAGAAGTGAGGTCATTGTTGGTCTCCTTATCATTTGCCGGGACATTTCTAATCTCAATGGAAGATGAACGCGAACTGAGTTGCAGATCAATCACTTTCTTTTCCAGGTCCATTATGTAATTGCGTTGTTCGCTATTTTCTTGTTCTAATTTCTGCATAGACTTCTTAAGAGAATCATAGTCAGCACTTAAGAATTCGATTGATTTTAGCACATCTTCATTAGTTTTTTTTATATCCGTATTTTGAAGCTTAATTGCAGTTATTTCTGACGACATTTTCTCGAGTAGTGCATCTTGGTCAATTTTCCACGAGGTAAGCATCTTCATAACTTTTTCTTCAAAGGTCTTCAGTTCACATTCCGGCGAAAAATCTGGCCGTAAGCGCTTTGTTCGTGAAGTAATATTTGAAACTTCAGGTTCATTTGGGTGTTGATGTACCTCTGGAGTTGAAAAATCAAGTTGTACATTCATCTCACGCGCAGGAGTATCTGGAGGCGAGCGCTCAACTCTTGGCATGATTCGAATAATTGTTTATACCGCGCAACTTCCAATATTATATGCTCAAAGTACGGCGTGAAGGCGGCACTATACTAGATTGCTACCGCGTCAACAAGTCACACTCCAACATAGACCGCCGCTCAGCGAACGCAAGTTGTCGTAGGTCAGTTTTTTGTGTTGAATGTAGGGTAATAGATAAACACTGTCTTGTAGATTATTGGTAATTTTAACTATTTAGAAATAATTTGTTGTTATTTATATGCACAAACTATGCACTGGTATTATCACAACAAT
The DNA here is from genome assembly GCA_963082885.1 of Parascotia fuliginaria. Lineage (NCBI taxonomy): Eukaryota > Metazoa > Arthropoda > Insecta > Lepidoptera > Erebidae > Parascotia > Parascotia fuliginaria. The sequence goes on from OY720172.1 coordinate 16,529,444, forward strand.
AACCAGTCACAAAAACAAGTTTAAGTTATCTTATTACGCGCATAACAATTTATTTTACGGACCGAGAACGATTTACGACTGTGCCGTCCGAGATCGGCCGAGAATTACACATATTTATTATTAAGTTCCATAATAATAATATTATAATATTATATTCGTGTGAAAAACTCAATGGTCTATAAAATATCATTGTGTTATTGTAGGAAGTCGTATATTTATTTGGACTAGTCTTTTATGACATAAAATGTGTTGTTATACTAATAATTAATTAATAACTTGATCTAATGGTTGTGGGAGAATGACTACAGACCTAGAGAACCTACCTTTTTCATGCTTTGATCTAAGTATCTTCTATACATATAAAAATCAAAGTTTTTTGTTTGTCCTCTATGCGAGCCAAAAATATTGATCAGACTATGATGAGACTTTGGTAGGGTGTCCTGGGGATGCTCAAGAGGGTTTCTAGTCCAAAAAAAATGCATATAAATGTTTTATATTCTTTACGTAACATTGCAATGCATACTGAGTGCAGATAGTTTATTATAAAAGTTTAAGACTTCTAATAGACTAGATAAATCAATTGGTATAAATGCTCAAAATATATTTTTTACAGTTGATTCATAAAACCGTTGCTCCTCGCTTAAAGGTATAAATAAGATTGAAGATCGTATGATATTTTACCTGAACAACTTTATAATAATAGTTGGCCTCGGGCGCCGAAACATCTGTTCGGGGGCTCGCCATTGTAACGGGGCTGAATGCTACTCTTGATTCGGCTTCTTTGAAATAATTCAAGCGAATATTCTTATTATTTTCTCTTGAGACAGCTGTTTATTGTCGTCCAGAGTAAACAGAATATTATCGATGTAATGTATGTTTTTATATTAGTCAGCGATTTTAAGTCTTTTTTCTCTTGTTGCAGAAGTGCAAGACGTGGAATGTTTCAACACTAATGACGTCTTTTCTATAAAGGTAAGCTTGCATAAACTTGTTTGCTGTGTTTATCTTATGTGACAAATTGTAATGAACATTACACCATAAAAATAATATGTCTTTTGGTATCATGTGTATTATAAAAAACTTCAAGATTCTTATTAGTATTCACTGTGCAATGCAGCGTTTCCTTTTTAGGCAATTTATCAATTTTCACGTTCATGTTTTTATAGTGTTCCGTACCTAATTGTTTCTTTGACATCCTTTAAGATATTTTATTACTAAATCAACGGCCTTCTCTATCCTAAAATATTGTTACACAGTCAATCATTGCTTTCTCAGTTGTATCCCTTCTTCTAAAATACTAATCATTATAAATATTAACCGTGCATGACGCTGACTGATTAACTGATTAATCCCAACTGTTTACAGTCCATAATCCGAGGTCAACGTCTAATGTACAGTAGTTAATGGTAACAGAATAATTAATGTTAATCAATTTAATACAACCGGCAAATACATCGGCATTGAGTGATGAGTTTATATTGATAAAGAATTAGACACAAGGAATACCGCAATGAATGTAGTTTAAGGCAATAACAGTATCTGTACTGTACTCGAATTCTGACTCAGAATACAGCTTTACCTTAACTAGATGTGTGTTGAATGCATATTTATTTTTGTTGCTTTAAAAGTGACATACAAATTTGAGGTAACCTTTATTATTCACGTGTTAGTTGATATGACAATAAACCAATATAAAATTATTTTTAGAAAAAAAATGAAAACCGACTTCAAACAACACCTACATGTTCAATCCTTAACTAAAAAGCAGAAAATAATATTTTAATTACTTCACAGCAAAGAACATTAAAGGGGAATCAACGCAATCCTTGATAACTATAATACTTTACTATTTATAGTTTTTAATCAGTTATTTTGGAGTCGGTGCCAGCCAAGAAGGATCTTTAATTCTGTCTTTGCAACCAACTTTTGTAATTCACGGGGCGGTAATTGTACGCGTGGGGGATATGCCTGAGTGCACTACCCGAACGCGGTCATACTCGTGAACGCAGACGTCATTGATAGTTGTGTTCAGATATACATAAAAAATTTGACGCGCACTTATCAGATTCCGTTCGATTTCTTGTATTAAATCTATATTTTTCATTCATATATTAATAGATTAATCAAGAAGGCTGGCACCGACTGTTATGTTTTGCTCCCTATTGTGTTAGATCAGGATTCAATTATAAAGATAGGGCAATTGTTTTAAATTAAAGTGTGCCTTAGTAATCGGTCCTCAATTGATGACCATTAAACTAAATTGAACGCCTGTTAAGTTTTAGCTTTATTGTTTAAACATTTCACCCTTTCTCGTGAGTATTACTGTCTTTTAGTATTATTTAGGGGAATACAGAATAAAAATATCCGTTTCGACATTTTAAAGTAGCTCCTTCAAGAGTTAAATTCTGATGATTTTAAAGGTGAACGGTGGAAAATGTCAGTGGTACAATTTAACAGCGCCCCTAGTGTTTACTCTGATAACTAAATTGCCTCTTGACGTACAATGTAAAAGATACTCTGTGGTAAGATGTCCGTAGCTCGAATAAACAACACCCCTATTATTAACCCTGACAACTAACTATATTGTCATCATTACATTACATCGAAGGAATAATAATACAATGGCACTAATTGTTAGACAAAAGATTATAACGCTATTATATTTATGATGATATAAATTTATTTCGCGAAAAATATTAATTAAATGCTGAAAATTGAAATGTACGTATCTTATCTTAATAGTTGTAGTTCCTCTTTAATATTTTGAGGCTTAATAAAATAATAACATTAATTAATTTCTAATCTGACAAAAAAAATTAACTACATCTTATAAATATATTGCATTTTCTTCTTTGTCTATATTCATATAATTATTGTTACCATAAAATATACCACGAAGTAGTTTTAGTAAGCCATTATTTTTGACTAAATAACTGATGCTCTCTTTTTATCTTTGCCCGCTTATAGGCCAGTTGGTATGACATTTAGATAATAAGTAGTTTTCATTAATAGTAATATAAACACTGAAAACAGGTCGAAATACATATAATATGATACAATAACCAAGTATAAATAGTGTTCAACCTAGTTTTTAAAACACTGAATAATAGCAAAGAATGCATATCTTGAATATAAAAATGATTAAAAACAATACGTAGACATATTTTTCACGTTCATCATCACTGTAAATCGTATTTGTCTAGTGTCGCAAGCTCTTATGTTTAACAGGATAATATATTATATAGCAAATACTGCAATGCCGTCATACGGATTAACGAATCTTATCTAACAGATAACAGTGCTTTTCGGCCTCGAACATCCTCCTCCCAACAAAACATATTAAGTAGAACGAAATGATTCTGAAGTTTGAGTAATTTGCTCGAGGGAAGCAAAAAATATGATCTACAAAATGTGCTCATTTCTGTAAATTTATTGCATCTCTCGCAATAACTTGTCGTCAATTGGCCCTTCAAATTTGTGTCAAATTTTTGCTGAAAAGTAAAAAACCGACGTATACATCGTTTAGTTTTCGTTGGCATTTTAAAGCATTCAGTTTTTAATGTAAATTGTGAAGTAGTTCAATTGGTACTTTCCTGGAAATATTGTGCTGAGGCCCAAATATATAAACGCCAGTTAACTTAACGTTTGATTTAAAAGTATTTTGGTATCTAAAATTTATATTAATGTAACTGAGATGGCAAAAGACGTTTTATTATTTATGGGGTTAGTTATATCAATAACGAGTTCAATTTTAGGTAGCTATCTACTTATTTCCTAGCAACAATGTTTATGCGCTTTCACTACTCTCTTTACTGCCGTCCATAATATTATTCTTATTTGCTCTTGTTTAATCCATTTTCATCACCTATATATTATCAATGATCGTCTATTCTATTATTAAATTTCTTATCATAATTAATTTTAAAATTTACATTTATGTCAATATACTTTCATTCATTATTGATTACGACAATGTAGAATTGGCAAGAGTGATTATTTATATCTAAATGATCTTTTTTGTGTAAATAAGTCGTTAAAATATGTTGCGAATAAAAATGATTTGAAGTTTTATATTTAAGTAGACTGGTATCACGTATCACATTATAGCAGAAAGGTCAACAGTCAATTCGATAATAAAATTAACCATTAGGTACAATACTAAAATGTACTATCAAATTGGTTAAAAACGAATGACATTTTAATATACTATTGTAATATTTAACTTAAGATAATTACTTATTAATCTGTATTATATTATAATATAGATAATTTATTTATTATTGAAATGGCAAATGAGAGATAAATGACTTTATATAATTGAATCATTATCACAATGCATTTCAACAAAACTTTTAACCCTTCAAAGGGATGACCTCGCTCATCCCTTTGAAGGGTTAAAAGTTTTGGATGTATCCAGTACATAAACGTTTTGTTATGACATGTCTGCAACAGGAGACTACTGAGATGAGTAGTGAGATCATAATTGGTACCATCGAACACAATTCTAGAGTTCGAATTGATTGTAGAGGAAAAAACAATTTTATTTAATGCCTACTTTGACAGACAAGTGAATGACTCACCTGATGATAAAATTAAACTATTGCTATGTCAAGGCCTTGGCAAAATATATGAAAATTAGTAAACATAGATAGTATTGGTTTAAATTACTTCTGCTATATCAGTGATATTACGTAACTAAATGGGTACTTATATAAAGACCTCTGTGTGTAAAGACCTTATTATGACGATATTTTATGATTAAATTAATTAAAGCAGTGATTTTTCATAACTGTGGGCTTATTATAACCTATCAGTCGAGGTTAGATAAGTTCAAGTACTTTTATCTCGACAAAGTATGCAATTGTATACTGCTATAAATATATAGAAATTTATTAATAAAATATTGAAAAAGTGTACTTCAATATAATGAAGCACAACTATGGGGTACTTTTGACTGTAACAGCGTGCAGCGTAAAATATTTTTGTATAGCCTGACCAGAAAAATAAAAACCCTTGCCATATTGCGGAACCAATGTCTTTAACTGGCAACAGTACAGTATAGTACACGCTGTACACTGACCAATTCGCATGTCATTGTGTATGAGTATACTTAATGTTGCCATAATCATAGTTAATTTAGCGTCTCCAGAGCAGGGTTTTTATTTTTCTAGTCAGGCTTTATTTGAAAATAAACAGCGCCACTAGCACTTATTTTGGGCACTAAATATTTTAATACAAAAAAAAACATTTTTGACGCTGTTATCCGTTGCAAGCAAAGAACTTAGAATGCGCTAATCCACACATAGCCGCGTCACAGAGTAAAACATTTAAAAAAAAAATTAACAGTACCCCTATTATATATCTTGAGAACTAAATTCCCTTCTACTCAGCATTGTCATCACTTCAGTTAAAAACATATCACTACTCGTTTATATTTTCTTCAATCCGCAGTTCTGACTGGTTTAATTACTAATATGACCTCATGAGGTGACTATTATTTGACGTCACAGAGAATAAATCTATTAGCATTATCTCATCTTTGTGTACGTTACGGAGTATGCATAAAAACTTGTTTTTTACTATACGAGTAAACGGAGGATTAAGCTGTGTTACCAACAAAATAAAATTTACAAACTAGATAACAACTGTTGGAATTTGAAATAAGATTTTTAGACACTTTGTAATCAATCTTTTAAATCAGCTTCTGATAGATCTGGACTAATCAGAACAGACACAAGTATTCAACAAAGGTATTTTACATTAGATTTCTTAGTGTATGAGTGGTGAAAGTTTGTATTATGTAGAGGATGTTTCATGGCTGAGAAAATGTCAATGATGGATGATATCGCTTTAAAACACATTACCAATCAAACGGAGAATACGTAAAAAAATATGAAAAATTATTTTCTCTCTTTACGATTTCTATTAAAGTTGTCAATCTACAAGTCAAGTAGCCAAGATATCGTATATTTGAGCCTATCGAACAATGTTATCTATCCACCGAAAAATAATCATCGCTTTGTTAAATTAAAATGATTAATTATTGTAAACGTAAATGAAATTATCTTTTCTCCAATCATGTGATCTGAATCACAACTGTTGCGTAAGTTAGGGGCATAACGATAACCTTGAAATAATATGATAAAAGTATTGTAATGGATTCTACTTCAATGATTAGATATTTTTTTAGTATAATTAACACCTGTTATCATTACTGCTTTCACATTTGTATTCTAGTTATTTATTTAATGATTTGGCAGAATTTTATAGAAAGTGAAAGTGTATAATCAAATAATCAATCATCAATCAATCAAAGAAAAATTATTTCTTGTTTGTCTTTTCCAAATATACTTTGATGTAAGCAATATACTCGTAATATAAATTATTTACTTAAATTAGAATAATTTGGTAGTAGGTACATCTCGACGCCCCCAGGGAGAATAAACCGGTATTCGCAAAAATCGTTTAGTGTTTTTTGGGTATATATTTGCAACAAAAAGTAACTATATACAACATTGTTACATGACGGGCGGGAAAGCTAATTTTTTACCCGACCAGTTTATAGTTGTGACTGTAAATATTACATTTACACAGAATTAGTTATTAACCAAAATACATATTACTGGAAATGTCATCATACTATTTTTAGGGTATTGATTTCTTACGATCCTGACTTACCAGTTTAACTCCGGTAATATTTACTTACCGAATTATTCTTGTAAATTTCCTAAAAATCATTAACATAAATAGCTTTGCTAAATAATTGTTACAGTGTATTACCTAAAATGTTTACGTCAAAATTCACGATTAATAAACCTGTAATCGCATAAACCAGAAGTGTTACTAAAATGTTTTAGGTAAGTACACTTTATATTATTTTACCAAAACGTAGTTACAGAAAATTTCCAAAGAACAAAAATGTTACAAGTAAAAACGTTTTAAATTATCGCAGAAACAATCAGAAAAAAATAGCATAGGTGTAAACCGTAAATACCATAAATGCTATATATAACAGTAATAAACCAGTATTACAGGTTTATTCCTTGGGGGATCTAAGGGTCAAAATAAAGGTTTTTGTACGTCAATTTAATGGTCTTTTTCACTTGTATTCACTTCACTTATATATTTCTCTAATTAGAATGTTCTTTTCTCACTTACCGAGAAAAATACAAGTATCATGGTTCTACATTGCAGAAAATACATAATTTAGTCTTAAGTGGCTTTTACTTTTGCAAGTGTGGTAAAAAATATTCTATACTTACGTTAAAGATTAAATCGACTACACTTTATTTACCAAAATACTGCCTCAAAATAAACTAGATTGTCATATGATTGAATGAAAACCAGTGAAAAATGTATTACATACTTATTAACAAACGATAGTGCATTTTTTTATTATTCAGGATGTTTCCTCTTGACGATACAGATTTGCTGACTCGTAAAAAAATATTATTATGTACCACGCCAGCTTTTGCTATAAAGTAAGTTAATTAATTAATTATTTAGTAATTACATAAGTAATTGCCAAATAATTAGTAATTTGTAAGCCGTATACTTGTTTGACATCTTAGTTGTATGAATTAAAAACATCACATTTTTTGCAGTAGTCAGGTCACGTGATAACTTATTTTAATTCTTCTAAACTTCGTCAATATTCCATTAACAGGGCAGGTGAGTTTAACTCCCCTTGCCCTATACCGCATTCCAGTCTGTATAATTCGAGCGGCACCTGCTCATCTGACGCTATTAAGCTAATAGAAATAACTTGAAATTGGTAATTGGTCATAAAATATATATTTCTCCAATTCCTAATTCAAAATCAAATTAAAGCGTATTCAATAAATTAATATACGAAGTATTTTGTTATAACTTTAATTAAAAATAAAACGCCTGTTGATCGTAGGATAGGCATGTACGTGTTTACGAAGATGTCTATCGCCGATAAAATCGGCGATAGACATCTTCGTAAACAGTTACTCCATTATTTCCTCTTCGTTCGTGGAATTCCATATCATTCCCAATATGTTGAAACGTAAAACAAATGTACAAATACAGGCTTCAGCGAAACGACGCTAAGAGGAAAATAAATGAATTTACCTAAATTAGTTAAGATAAAAAATTAAATACGCAAATGTCACGGTTGTTCTGAGATTAATTAATAATGTCGAGGTTATGGTTATACATATATTTATTTGAAGATAAAGAAAATACTAACATGATAGTAATTAACTATATACTGCGCAAGCGGTTGAAGAATTAATACATGGTAGAAAAATACATTCGTACATACCTATGTGTTCCCAATCTGAAGGTTTTTAGTGTAATTGTAAATATCTAGCGATAAATAACGGAATATGCCAAGGCGAGCTTTTATTCTTAATGTGACTGATCCTACTGACAAAGTAAAGAAAACCACAGCCAGTGCAGTCGCAACTTACCGGATTTTAGTTAATTAAAACCCAACTTAATTATATAATTTAATATAGGTAATTAAAAATTAACTTGATAATAATTATTCGCGCAAATAATTTACTTGTGTAAAAACTTTTACAAAGACATGAAATACCACAAAATACAAATAAACAATTTATAATTTTGTTTCAAGAAAATATTGATGTTTCGAGTAATTTTGACAAATAATAAGTAGTCAACTGAGATCATTGTTTGCACCTTGACGCAGTTGAACAAAAAATATAAGGCTATTGAAGAAGTTATTTTTTTTTACTTCATACTTAATATTGTGTAAAACTATAAAAAGTTGCTAATTACCAGTAAAACGTTATTTAACGATTATAGTATTAAGGCTAAAGTATAATAGCTTAACATCGTATTTATAGTTTAAGCCACATGAATTTTATGTCATGAAGTTTAAACATACGATCATCATCCAACTAACGTGCAGTACTCGTTGAGTTTTTCCTCTACAAGCGCTATTAATAATGAATTATTTTTTTACTTATAATAAATGTAATACATTTCAGCCATTTCACACTACCTATTTACGCGCTAAGTAGAAGAAGCCGAGGGCAAGATTCTGATGTTAATTTGAACTGGGACAAATATAGGCAGTTTATATGACTTTAAAATATATATAAATTACTTTAACTACAGATGACCTCTTTAAATTTTCAAGTCAAATATTAACAGTGACAATAAAAAGTAAGCGAAATTCACCAATTGTTATAACAAACCGAATACTAGGCGTCATCTAGTCTCAATATCTTTTATTCTGGCAAACAGCCAACATTCACTTGTTTGTAATAAAGTGTCTTTAACTTCTAATAATAATAAACAATATACTGACCCAGTGATAGTGACCCAGTCACTTGGTGAAGTGTTTCTAGTACGACTGTAGACAAATATTAATTGAAAAATAACCTATTTGTTTCAAGTATTTGTTGGCTTTAGTAGCATTGATTATGAGTATTATGACCGATAAGATTATTCTTATATATTTTTAATAAAATAACGTTTCGTGTATACGTCTTCGAAAATAGCTAACTATTATTTGAATATTGTTCTGTAACGTTGGTCTAATTTTGGGAACAGGCATGTGAGATTTCAAAAACGCTTCTGAAAGTTTCTAACATTAAATTGCCTTATTTAACATCAGCATATTTTAATTTAGGTACCTATTGTATTCTTTATGCATTTTGTTTTGACGCCGCATCTTATCTGTTGTAGTGTCAATTTTAAATTAACATACGAGTTGAATGCAAGCTAGCATGATAAAGTGCACATGCAAAAATAGACACAATAGACACTTAGTAACATTGTTTATATTTGTGAAACGTAAAAATCTTAGGTAATTGTATTACTTTTTTTGTTAACTTGCGTTTTTCCATTTGTTTCTAAAGTTTAAATCAGCAATGTAATTATTGTTTTCCTCGGTGTAATCGTACGATGTATATTTTTTGTCAATTTTGTACTTTTGCGAACGTAACCTATAATTTGTCAGCAAAAACCAAGGCTTTAATATTATATAATAGTATTCTGCTGACGTGTTTGATACTCAACGATATAGACAGAATCGTAATGAAATTACTATGTATGCATAAAATAAAACCCATTTTGATCAGATAAAAAAGGTTTCATTTAATTAAGTAATAATAACTAGAAATGACATTCAATATTATGTAGGTACATATCTACAGTAAGTACATTCGCTGATTAAAGTGTCGTCGAGAGAAAAGTAGAAAATAAAATTTGTAAAGTTTATATAAAACTTTACTTACATACTTAAAGTTTTTATGAATGATGATAAACTCAACGTTTCTCAAACTATCGCGCAGGGAGACGCCTAACATAGCCGCGGATAACTTTGACCTGAAATTATTTAATAAAATAGACTAAATGTAATGAAATAGTTTAGAGCCTGTTTACATCTCTTCTAAATAATAGGATATGACTCAGGAATAACAGTAAAATTGTAAGATGAATGTTCTCCATTATTTTGTCGTATAAATGTTTGAGAAACCCCAAAATCGAAGGACTATTTTAATATTTCAAATTGGTTTGAATTTTGTTTCAATAGATTTCATTGGTAATGAACAGCATTTTGTCTTCGCTATATACCTATATACGTGTAAAAAATTGGACTTATTCAATAAAAGTACCGTTTACATTAACAAACCAAAAAAATAGAAGAAAAGCAACGTAAAAGATTTAGCAATGTTAATATAACATTTGGTTTACAAAAAGCATATTTACGCACATCCTGGTGCTTACGCGTTTTCGACGTTAAAATTATGACAGATGAATGACAAACGTTTAACCTCCATTTTCATAGTGCACGATTGCAATTTTGACGTCTAACGCATTATTGTTTAAAAACCGCAATATCAAACTTATATTTTTAAAATTCTCTCTTCAATTTTACTTCTGATTAATTTCGTTCATTTAGGAGAGCCCGGGTCTCCTGAGCGTCAAACTTAGTTAGTCTCAATTATTCATTCATTTATTTGTATTAAAAGCTTTATATTAGTATGATAATATCTAGAAATAGTATAATAATAGCTAGAAAGTGAATGAGACACAATTTCACTTAAGTAAATAAATGTGTACTAAAAGATAAAATAGTACTCCTCGTGACTTTCTTTCGAAAATAAATATTACTAACGTCTATTTTCGTAAAAACTGTTTCTGTTATTTGTCGAGGGTCGTTGTTGAGATGAATATTATTTTCCATTTGGAAAGCAATGTCAACACGCTCTGAATGTGATTCTGAATAACTTTTCTCTATTTGTTCTTATGTTGAAAACTATTTACATCGATGGAGAAACTTGACAGATTTACGTTGTCAATATATATTTTATTATACGGTTTTATATTTTTAAATTATTAGAATTAGATTTACAACATATTGTAATTTCAAATACAATAAAAAGAAAACATTCGCACAGTAAATTTACTAAGAGTCTTTTTGTCTCGGTCGTATCTAATGCATGAGTAGAGCTGAAACTCTGAGAGTCATCCTTAAAAAGCATAACTACTGTATATTTTTGAAAATTCTTGATGGCCTTATTGCCAAGCAAAGATCTCTTTGAACTACACATTCGTCGGTCAATAGCTAAATTGCATTATTATTTGTTCTGTCTCACTATCTTTTTCTTGGTCTACCGTGACGTCAATTTACTATCTGAAAGCACCACAGATTTTGGCTCACAACTCATCAGGTATACGGCGGACGTGGCTTAAATATTTAAAAGACTATCATTAACATTAATGTTTGTCCATTATGGCGTGTACAGACTTATGAAATGCAACATGCAATGTAATATGGAAAGAGCATTTCATAAGTGTAGAAACAGGGTGCGCACGAACCGAGCATGTACGTCACACATACTCGCATCTGTTTGCAGCGAGCGCGTGAACATGAAACGAGCATCAATTTCTTCTATGACCATGGTTCGCGCGCGGTTCATGCGCGTTTCGCCGTCAGACAAACACGACCCGTCCACACTGATACTCCGCGCACTCAGCGCGCTCCTTTTTGTTAGACGAAAAAATCGACAAGTTGCAGATCGCGGCGAGCATGACTTGAAATGCTCTGTTCGTGGTGTAGTGTGCGTGGTTCGTGTGCGCAAGAAGTCTACACTATGAAAATACTTTCATTTCTTGTTACATTGCATGCTGCATTTCGTAAGTCTGTACGCGGCATTACATTCAAGCTGTAAAGCCCTGTTACACATATTTACCATTTTAAATACTTTTGAGAACATAAATATCCAAGGTGTAAATTAGGTACCTATAATGTTTATTTCACACAACTTACAGCAATCAGTTATCATTAGTGAACACGCTTTTGGTGGAAATTGTGGAGATAATGTTTATTTTAGTCACTAAAGTCACCGTCGCGTCTCAAGCCGTCAAGACCGATAACGTGCCTAGTCATTTAATTAAATAAATCTACAGTATTTAACAAACGTTAATACATGCGCGTTTACAAGATAAAGTCGGGAAACGAAAATATAAATGTTTTTATTTACATTTTTTAAACACCAGGTGGTACAAAAAAAATGCATTGTGATATCAAAACAAGATTTTTCATACTGGCTGGTTTACAAATATATTTTTTCTGGATTTTTGGTTCTGGTAACATAATATTTATTTACTGTTTTTTATTATCTGCATTCTCGATGTTATTATTTTCTATTAAGACGGTTTGTGACAAGATAATCTATTCAGGTCAATGTCTTCCACTGAATGATAGCGCTATTAATAGTTTATTCTAGTATAACCGCAGAAATTATTGGAATAACCTTAATTCGATTTATTAATCACGTTCAGTATACACCTACGGTAGAATAACTTCAAATATAAAGTGTTTGTTTGTGTGTACTATTGACTTATTGTACTTCGAGGTAGTTAAAAATAATAATGATCAAAAATAGTTCAAACATTTGTTAGTTATAATGAAGTCGTTTAACTTGTTAAACATTTAAAATAACTGCAGTAATCAAGTAATGACTTAAGATGATTACGAATTCTCTAGATGGGTTCCATTAAGTATAATCAAGTTAATCCACCCTTGAGTTAATTGCTTCATAACTAGGAAAGTAGGACGGATACATGTTGATCGTCCACTCATCAAATTAGTCTACCAGGTGGACACTTAGACTTCATAGTAATTAGGTAGTAGAAATTAAAAATTTCGAATCCGCGCGTTTGGACTCTGGCCAGTAAGAATATTGTCGCTCTCACCTTGGCAGCAACCGCAAATAAAATGTGTTTTTTCACTCAAATGCATTGAAATTTTTAAACGTCGAACACCGTATTGTTTCCTCAACCGTATTTGTAGAAAGAAGTATTTTTATTTGTAAGAAGTGATTCAATTTATTTAAATTCTGTATTTTAATCATTGTGATTGTGATCAATGTGATAGTTTCATGTAAATGACAGTACGTCACTCTATTGTATTAGATTTTGTGGAATAAATGAATCAGTGTCGATACTGGTAAGTGAATTGCTTACAAAATAACAATTTTACTAGAAATGTGAAATCCTGAGATTCATTGAATTTACGTAGATAGAAAATTTATTTAACAAAACTATAGTTGAATACATTTAAGTCAAGTTAAATGCACTATCTGATAATGATAAATCTCTGTACGTATTTGCTTGTTACGAGATTGTTTTAATTTTAGCTACACTTTCGTTAAGTTGTGTTTTCGTGTAAACATGTAAGAAATTTAATTTACATTTTTATGCTCACTTCAAGCACTGTTGGTTACTTTTGCTATAAATTATAATTAAATGTATTCGTGTATCTGTCATTCGGCTTTTGATAATAACATATTGATATATCATCTTTATTTGATTGTCTCAAAAATAGCGTGACAAGATTTTGCTACAAAAGTATTTAGAATGCACATCGTTTGTGATATAAAAACTACCTATTCTGGTGGTTACTCTTATGGCTACTACTAAAATACTATTCAATTAATAATTATGAACAATAGTTAAGCCACTTTAAAATTAATATTTATTTTTGGTCAAGTTATAAAACCACAAAAAATAATTAAGTGTAGGTAGTGAAATTATCTCATAAACAAAGCTCGCTCTCTTATTCTATCATATATTTGGTCTTGAACGCTACAGCCTAAGCTGTAGCTAAATCATCGATCCTATAAAGTGTTTATAATGACACACTGGGTTGATCAGGCTAGGCTGTCCTACGGGCTTTTACGACGGAGAACGCAGACGCATAAAACGTTTGTCATTAACACTAGAAAGCAAGCCGATTGGCTGTTTTACTACTTCGAAGAAACCCTAGAGATTATTGCACTCTGTATGCGTTTATTAATATCCTAGTCTTTCTGTGGCATCTTTAGCTGTTATACCAAAATTAATTCAGTTACTTCTTCGTTTTTTTTGTTTTTTATTTTTGTCTATAACGTTATTTGTTTTATTAATTATATTCTTGCCTTTATTTATAGTGACCTATTTCATAGATTTGAAAAAATGTGTTGTTCATTTCTTATGTTCGGGTGTCCTATTAATCCCAATTTGATACTGTTACATCTAGACTTCTTATTAATAATTATTCAAAACTGACTGGTAGTTCCAGAGTCTAGCGCGTTCAAGCAAACAAACAAACTATTTTTATTGTCACATATTATATACAACTAGCTACTATACTGTACGGTTTCACCCGAGTCTTTCAAGGTACGTTTTACGACGGGAGCAGAGCATTAAGCAAAGATATAGTTGTATAGTATGTGACAATAAAAATAGTTTCCCTTTGATATTAAACTAAGCTAGTGCTTGTATCTTTGGCACAATCACAATATAATGTTTTGTTATTATATTATTAAAACTAATGAAGTGATATCATATATTCTAACACATTTGTTTTCACGTTCAGTGGCTCATTTCTTCGCGTTTCACAGAACACACACAGTATTGTTTCAAAGGTGAATTATTTACAAACTGTGTGATCAATTAAAAATCAATACGCTCTGAAAAATGTTCCTACGTATGCTATTGTGATACCAAGCTCGTATTGCGAAAACATCGATGGCCTACTTGCTAATCGACTGTGATATTTTACCTTTGAGTCAATCGTATATTACCAACGAACCAATGAATGGATATCGGTTAGTTTACAGTAAATTTGTTATAAGTTAAAATATAGGTAGATACCTATATAATGATCAGACCTTATCAAGAGATCTTATAAATTTAATGTTATGATTTTGTGTGCCTACCTATCAATTTCTTTGGCCAAATAAAATCGTCTTGTTAAGATTTAATTGGCCTTATGTAAAGATCAAAAATCATTCATCATCAATAATACCAACAAGTAGTTAATACAACAGCCTCTATTTTCACGTCATTGTATAGTCATGCCAATATTCAATGTTTTTGATTTATAATTTCTATAAATCAAAACGATTGAACATTACAAGGTTGAATGTTCTGTCGCTTACACAAATCATGATAGGTAATCTTAAATCTATTTCTTCGAACACCTATAACAGTCTGCAATTGGCGCACATTTATTGCGTTCATCTTACGATTTATAGACTGTCTGACCACAGTTTAGTAATGGAATTGAGATGCAACGTAAATACTTCAGGTTCAAGTGCATAGAAACTTATTATTTATAGACAAGGCGTGAAAGTTATTAGTGTTTACGGTAAAAGCACGTAATCGATTAGCAATGTTTATTTTCACACGTTTAATCATTCCACGTCGTTTATTATAAGTATCACAATAGTATTATTCAAACAACCCGTTTCCTATCATTAACATGTAAAAATATACTCAGTTAACAAATAATATTATTAAAAGAATCGATGTAGGTATTTCTTCTGTATGTTAGTAATCTTTATCAGTAACCTGATTGAGATGCCTTAAATCAATGTCGAATATGAAGTCTATCGAAGTTATCGCAATAAACAAATACAATCAAAGATAGTAACTTTCGTTGCATACTTTATAAATATCATATTTTTTTCTTTGACATAGATTTATGAAATATGAAAAAAAAATATAGTAGAATCTCACAGCGTAAGTTAAAACAAAATCAGAATATTGTTTAGTTTTAAATGTCTTTTCTATTTGACTTTCTTGTACTAGTAACGATAACGATTAAAACAATAAAATTTTCTCCTTAACATGCGTTTCAATTGCGCTATAAAGCTACGGAAAGAACTGTACACATTGAACAGATCAAGTTTCATGTTCGTATTGAGCTTGTAGTGTCGAGTTCAGTACTTCGATCCTTGTTAGTGCTGAGTCGCGTTATCCTGTTGCTATTGTCTACAAATCATGTGTTGCTAAGGCTAGGTGGAATGTCGCAGTAGGCTTGTCAATTTACAAATATTTGAGATTTGAGATACAAGTTACCGTTGTGTTGTTCTTTTGTAAGTTAATAATGAGGTGGTAACTGAAATTTATCTATAACTTTAGTTGATAATGCCGTTAAATTTTGAATATATTACTATGAATTCAAAGGCAGTTTTATTGTTCGAAGACGTTTACTATTAGACATAGAGGTTTGCATTTTTCTCCAAGAAGGGGGCTTTTCATACTCACATACTAAATACTTGATAAATGATATGATAACGCATGGGAGCAATCTTGCTATATTTAGTAGGTACGCGGTAATGTATGGGTGGTTTTATATTCGAGACTGCTGGAGAACACACAATCAACAGCAATTCTCTGCATATATTAACTAAAAATTAAAATGACACCCTCATCCATCAGTTGCCTGCCAACCTTATATTATAAGGTCCTTTAAAGGTACTTTATATAATAACCTTATAAGGTCGTCGGTCCATTTCGTGAGGGGTATGCCCACGTTGCGTTTGCCGGTTCGTGGTTTTCACTCTAGAACCTGTGTGCCGTCAGTTATGCGAGCTATGTGTCCTGCCCATTGCCACTTCAGATATGATGAAAATGTCACTAAAATACGTTATTATATTTATAGGCAGTGATATGCAATAAGAAAACTTTCATAGACTTTCGGCTTTTAAAAAACATGCACTATATTAAACTTTTTTTTAAAATAATATTCTACATTTCTTTATGTTTCTTTATTCCGGGTATATCTCATGTTCCCAGGGTCTATAACCAATTAACTAATTGAATAGAGTGGGCCGTTGGTGGTACAAATTGACAAATTGCTCACAGCCTTGACCTTGCATCGAGAACCGGTAGATCTCACCTTGAACCGTTAGTTATTAACCTATGATTCTTCAAGATATGAATATTGATATCTTGCAGATATTGTAGAATATTTCATAATATTAATATTTCATAACAGTAATAGTTTTTTCTTTTCAGTCTGTTTTAGTGTTTATTGTCTGTATATTGTCTGGTACTGCTTTTGTTTTATTTAGTCGCGTCATCTTTGGCGATATTCAGTTATAAAAGGAATTAATAGTTACTTTAACGCTCATATTATCACCAAAAACACAATCTTCAGATTTGATATCGTAAACTTATTGTGTATGCTTATTTTTTATGCAAATGTAATCGTGGAAATGTCATTGCGGATATTGAACCTCTAAATATGCATCTGCTGTATGCTGCATGTATTTATTTTTTGATTATTTTGCAAAAAGATACATTCTTAACCTACCTTTATTATATATACTAACCAGCTAAGCTTCTCATAGAAATAAAGTTAAAAAAATTACAGTCGAAAATATGATGTATTTATTTTTTACCATCGTTTGTAATTTTATTAGGTCTTCGCTTACCTCTGTTTATCTGCTCACAGTATCTCCTCGTACCTATTTATTTTCTGTCACTCTTGGCTAGTAGCACCACTTGTCTGACTGTCGGGACGTAGCAACAGCAAAAGCTGACTATTTTTCATGATGAATTATTATAATAGTTTTAACCAGTTTGAATAGAATTTGTTTGGTGCCTTTTAAAGGCATTGACCGCTATATAGTAACATCCTTTACTGTGTAATTCTTTTAAATATTCAAATATCAGTATATTCGTAAATTCGACTTGAAAGTACAGCTGTTGCTAAAATTTGTTTGAAATTTGAGAGACAGAATACTTAATATAAATATTCATCATCATCTTATCAGTCGAAAGACGACCACATAGGCCTTCTGCAATTTTCAGCCCATTGGCCGGTCGAGAGCCTCCTCCACAGGCCAAAATATTATTCTAATAAAAATATTAATTAGGTATGTTAGAACAGATTACAGTCACGGCCTGACACGGCTGTAACTATGCAATACTCTTGTTAACCCTTCTTATACCAATGTGTATTTGAGGCCAAATTAAAACAGTAACCGATAATACAATGGATCATAATAATCTAGGACACAGTTGTTATAGTTACATGCTCACATTCACAGGTTAATATAGCATATTGACGTAACAAGGTTAACTGACTACATATGTATGAAACTGCACATAAACGCATGTAAAGAGGCCGTTACATAAATCAAGATCTTTACTCCATAAATACTATAAACAAAATGTTTTCAGGACCAATGTTGCTGTCATTTGTGTGACCTCACTGCATAATAAAGATATTACCTTTTAAGTCATTCACCTTTACCTTCCTATTCGATGATTAATGTGTTCGTAAAAATGACTGTTCTGTCCGTCAGTGCCAGATTTGGTAATGCGGTATCATTGACTATATTAGCATACTCTGCTCGATAACATTCATCACGGTGTCATGTAGGACGTCTTGTTCAATATAAAATAATTTTGGATTATTGTGCACTGTTCACTGTTCTTTTATATAATATTATGTATATGTATGCAATGTCCGTTTAAAGTTAGTTTGGGTTATACATGTAGTGCAATAGTTTGACCTTGACTGACTTGATTTTAGAGTTTCATAGAATTTTTAGAATAAGGCCTTGCTGCGGTTTAACTCAGCTTAAACCAAGCTGTAAGGACGATATTGTCATAAACAGCCTAGGATAATAGGATTTTGTCATAATATTAAATGATTTAGTTGAGAAGTCACTGTAGTATTTTATAACACGAACGAACGTTTTTAATTCACGAAATAAGTTCGGCTGTGCACTAAATCCGCTGTCGCGTTCTTATTAACATTTTATTTGCTGAATAAGTTATTGTCCAAAGCTGTTTCATCATTTTAATTGTGTTACATCAATTATTGAGCTCATGCAAATTTTATTCATTGCACTAATTATTGTTTTACGTCATGAATCGCCCCATGAATATCAGCGTCAAAAGTGGAAAGTTTATATAAGCAAACAGATTTAATTCATAAGATGAAGGTATATATTTTATACTCGTATTTGGTGAGGTAACGACAGTTAAAAATAATTCACCCGTTAAATATATTAACAACGCTTTAAAGGAAATAATATAAGAAAGTATAAAGGTCGGCTTACACTTTCAAAGATCTGACAGTTTTACGATAAAAGTATTTTTTTTTTTTTTTTTTTTATATTACAGCCTACCAAAGTGACTCCACCCCGCCTGATAGTAAGCAGTCAGTGGAATCCAGAAGTGGCGGCCACTATACCAAAAGCCATCGTATTAAACTGCTGGTATGGTGGCCTCCACTATGGCGGCTGGGAATGGGGTTAGGGGAAGAGAATGAGGGAGGTGAGGAAAGAGGAAAGGGAGGAAATCGGGCCTCCGGCGCTCTCACTCACCGAACGAAACGCAGTAGTACGGATACTACTACTCTTAAGTCGATCTTCTATGAGAGGGTAGTACTTCCCCGGACGATCCGGCCCATTCATGCTGAAATCAGCGTGGATCTACTACCGTAAATATAACCGTAAATATAACCGTAATAAGTATTGGCGGTTTTGGCGCAAAAGATCAAGGTGGAAGTATTCGAACCTATGAGGACAAACTTCAAGATAAGATTAAAGCTTACCAACGTAATTAATGGCAAAAAATATATTTTAAGCAATGTGCAAGCAAAAATAATTAAATAGTAATCAGCCATACCCACGATTTTATTAATATGGATGATTATATACATTGAATTTTGTATTGGGCTTGTATGTACTTTAGGCAATTCTCGTAGGCATCTCTAGCGTTTGTTTTCTCTTTAGGCAAATCTTTATTTGATAAAGTCGTTATAGCTCAATAGAGCGTGGTGGAAAAAACAACCACTTTCCATGGTCTGATGCTTGTTTACTACTGAGGTTATATAAAAAACGTAATAATAATAATAATATTCTACCACATTCACACAGCGCCATCTAGCCCCAAATTAAGCAATTATCTTAGCTTGTGTTATGGGTACTAAACAACTGATATACTACATATATACATTTTTTTTTTGTAAATACATACATATTATAGATAAATTACACCCAGACACAGAACAAACAATCATGCTCATCACACAAAGATTTGTCCTGGGTGGGAATCGAACCCACGACCTCCGGCTTAGCAGTCAGGGTCACTAACCACTAGACCAACAGGCCAGTCTGACTGTAAAATTATGTAAGCACACATAATTTTACAGTCGCTATAATTATTCAACGAAATTAATTTCTGATATTATAGTTCGTTTCTATGCATACACAGCGTGACATTTCAGGTCCACGGTCGACCGGTGCGATTCAGGCACCTTGATGTGCTGAGTCACATCTTTCGTCACATTCAACCCTTGAGATTTTATCTCTTCTGTAAGATCACTTGCACTCATTATTGTAAAAGCATGAGTCATGTATGTAAGTACGTAATATAAAGTAGAGCTGCTTGTATTGAGTTTCTTATTGACAATATTAAATGTTCAGTTTTTTTCTCCTCCAGTCGAATAGTTTACAGATCTAGATTATGTACGACCTGCTGTATTTGTGATATTTTATTTTGGTTAAATATAATTAAATTTTGAATATCTTTTACACTTCTCTTTTAAAATTAAGGAAAAAAATAGATTTCGTGACTCACACGTCTATTGAGCACACTGGAAATGAATCTACGAAATTCGGAAAAAATTCGTTAAGGAAAAGGTTATAAAATATAACTACAACGTTGAATGATAATTATTTTATTTGTAAATTAACATA
The DNA here is from genome assembly GCA_963082885.1 of Parascotia fuliginaria. Taxonomy (NCBI): domain Eukaryota; kingdom Metazoa; phylum Arthropoda; class Insecta; order Lepidoptera; family Erebidae; genus Parascotia; species Parascotia fuliginaria. The sequence continues at coordinate 16,550,440 of OY720172.1, forward strand.
AGTATCCTCGACATAACGCCTGTGAACAAACAAATTCCAAAATTTCTGCATGAGCTCGCGGGCTAAACGGGCTGTGGACTCATTTGACCACAAAGTCTTACAAACGCGTATCGCAGTTTTATGTGACAAATGTCATTCAAATATATATGACTCTTTATAAAGATTAGGCTACAGGCAAACCCTTAACCCAATCGTTTTTGTTTTAGGCTCAAATTGTAGCTCTTAAATTTTTAATATCGTTCTTCGTTTCCAAAATATCAAGCACTAAAATTAAAAATTCGGAAAAATTATTTTTTTTTGTTTTCGGCCATAACTTTTTAGTTTTTGAATCCCACGAATAATTTTATTTTGTAGCTTACAGCTTTCGTGAATACGCGTTTTTTGATACTTTTTTAAATACCATATCTTGACAACTCTCCAAGATTTAAAGAAATCGCACTTTTTTGTGAAATCGTAGCCTACACTGGAGCGAACAAAAAGACATTTCCAATGTCAAAATATCGAAATCACCGTGGCTTTAATTATAGGTTAGGGCTACTATCATTATAATAATTAATTATTTAAAAAAAGCATTAATAACCTAAAATCTATTTGTATTAATATTTATAATTGCTGGTCACCACTGAGTACGAGTTCTAGGTATCTTGACTACAATTTAAATTTGAGGTAGGTATACCACCTTTTTCCATTATTTAAGTAGGTACAATCTCATACATCAAACATACAAAATAGTTAACCTACATACACCCTTATAAATCATTATGATGTCATCGTTGTAAAAGTTTTTGTTTGTTTGTTCAGCTTGTCGGCACTATCTATGTATATCTGGCTGTATTGATTGTAAAAACGAGGATGTAAACATAGTAATAACACCTACTATGACACAAATCAAATCTATCATATTCTTAACTATTAGATTTGTGTTAAATAATTTATGTTTAATAAATAAAAAATATTTTTCCTATATGAGATATGTAAACAATTTCATTTTGTGGCTGTGTTGCTTTACGTTAGAATGTGTGCAAAATTAGAAGTATCCTTATTACTACGTTTCACTTAGCGAAACAACCCGGTTCAATAACTTATTGTTCTTATCTATCTAATAATGTTAATAATATTTCAACAACTACACACAACGCCATCTAGACCCAAATACTTTTTTTTTTAATACATACATATTATATATAGAAACACCCAGACCAATGCAAATAGACATGTTGCACACAAATATTTGCACTGAGCGGGAATCGAACCCGCGACCTCTGCGTGGCAGTCCATACGCAGTACCACCGAACCACACACAGAGGCAGTCAAAGTCTCCTTTATAGATTCGAAAGGCGGCTTGGTTGTGTTTTCTATTATTATGTCGCAGTACACATATTCGAAATTTAAATAAGACCAAAAATATTTCGTATCTGTCTTTCAATGTATTTATTTGTCAAGTCTCTATTCTTCTTACAACAAACCACATGAAGGCTTTTAAAGATATTAAGCAGATATGCAAACAAGTCATAAATTTAGTCATAGCGGTTTTCCAACTATCGTAAGGTGGCCTTTAGAGCTAATATTTAATTTGATATTCCTTGACTATCCTATCAGTGGGAATTGCCACTTGGAAAATCCAAAAGAGCGTAAGTTGTAGATAGGCAACTTGCTTTATGCCTTTTTGCACCGAAGGTAAGACCACAAAGGTTAACGTGTTTTACGTGTTTGTAATCATTTATTAATATTCAAATTATATCAATCAAATAAATTCATAATTGATATTTAAATGATTCAAAATACACGTCATTAAATTATTTGTAATATCATAATGCGTTACTGTTTACATTATTTGACATGTGCTAGTTCCAATGCATATTTGCTCACAAGAATTCAAGTATACATTCGGACCTTTACAAAATCAGATTAATCGTAAAAATCTAAATATATCCGTTACGTTGCCCAATTTTATCCCTCTGGTCAAACAATACGCCCCCGTGAACTGCTCTTGTTAAACACATTCGCACAAATGGTTAACCATTCTCTTCCTGGCTGGATAACATAACATTGATCCACTTCGTGCGGCGGCCAAGTGCACTGGGGGATATTAGCGGACAGAAATAGAACTAATTTAATATTACGTATGCGGTAATGTCAGACCCCGGTGTTTGTATTGCGGACACCTTAGCTTGCTTATTCATTCAAATTTGTTTAACTAGGAGTTAATAGTGACTCAAGCATTATGCAATCATAATGTAAATAAAATAGGTAGATACTGTATTTTGTAAGAGGATAATTCGACCTATTTTTACCTAAGCTTTATTTTAAAATATTAACTAATGAAGGTCTTTAGGAAAATTTTCGCCACCAGATAGCGCCACTTTGGTAAAAGGTCTTCTACTTTGACAGTACTAGCAAAACAAATATTTTTCAGTTTTCATTTCGGCAATTATAATGTTTAATTTACAAAATGGATAATTCACGTGCAAGGACAAAAGAATATTGCTGAGAGGGTTTTCTAAAATGGCGCGCAGGAGTTAGTTAACCGCTGATTGGCCTAATGTGACAATTGAAGTGGCGCCAACTGGGGGCGAAAATTTTCCTAAACACCCTCATTGCAAAGTGCATCCCATTAATATTTTACTAAATATTGATAGGATGCACTTTGCAAAGTTATAAGTAATTACATTTCAAAACCATCTTGAAATGAATGCTACAGATGTCTGATAGCGACAGAAAAAAAAGATTTAGTGAAAAGTAATATGTTCATAAAAATTAAAGCTAAAACGACATAACATCTAACACCTTAGAAGCCTTTATCGCTTATTTATTTAGGTTTATATACAGCAAAAGTATAATACATTGTCGTTTAAAATATGTAACGGGTTGTTTGGCTGATACATTTGGCAATTATGAATTAACCAACATGGTCATTAAAAGGCGACAACAAAAAGATACAAATTAATAACATAGATAATTAATTTAAGTATCGCTGTATAAAATAGTAATATTACGACAAGAATATAAAACCTAACCTAAGTGAACCTGAGCTTCATTGCATTGGTATTGTTAAATTAATGTTTGAAAGACGTTTTAAAGTGTTGACCAGAGGTAGTGAATGAAAGGAAGCGTGTAGATTCAAATTGCCGGCTAACTGCAGTTGCAATAATTGAAGAGGTGGTACTGTAATAGACCGCTGGGGACCGTTTGGTCATATGTTATACTGGCCTATATTTAGATGACAGTTTGCCAACAGGGATGTTGTGATTTATATAATAGCCCAAGATGATCGGCCATACCTTCTACCCACTCACGTATAACATTCAAAACATATTCACCTTCTTTAACATTCTAGTTTACATTGAATTAATAAATGATTGCGACTCATTGTTGCAATAGGTTTGTAGCTGAAATCTGAAACGATACAGTCTGTAACAGATTAGCTGGAAAACATAATAATATGAACTTTAGCAAACGTCACATTAACGTCACCAGTTACAGACATCATCGACACCCATTAATTTGTTAAATTAAATGACTATTGGACCGTTACCTAATCTAGATTTTTCTTTCATTCCAGGTGCTGAGTTAAAATCAAGATGGCGTGGTTTCGAGCATCAACGTGCTTGCTGGCATTGTCACTGCTAGTCGCATCCACCTTAGCATCTTCCATTTGCCCTGATGGGTGCGTCTGCCATACAACAAGAGATGGCCTTCACCGTGCCACCTGCAGCAGTCTCACTGAATTGTACAAGTTTACCCTTCGTCAGAAACATCACAATATTAATATCCTCGATTTATCGCATAACAACATTACGAAATTGAACCATGAGCTGGATCGGCTTACTGAAGTTGTCACGCTGGATTTATCAACGAATGGCATTCAAACCCTAAATAAATTCTTTCACAATGCAAAGAAATTAGTTCATCTTAATCTAGCGAATAACAGAATACAAAAACTATCTTGTGCTTACTTACCATCAAGTGTTAGTTCATTAGATATAACTAACAATCTACTCAAGGATGTGCCTTCCGATCATGCCATTTTAACTAGTTTGGAACATTTAGAAATGGAAGGTAATCCTCTTGATTGCTCGTGTGAAAATTTAGTGGCAAGAGACCGTTTGCTACTTGCAAACGTGTTCATTGATTCTGTCAAATGTGCATCACCCGCGAAATTGAGAGGCAGATCTTGGTTAGAATTAAAAACGAAAGACATTTGCAAGGCTCCAAAACCTGAAAACCTCATGGATATGATGATGGGTGACCAACCCATAGATGCTGTTAAAGTTGGTGAAGAAACCTCAGCCTTGAAAACTTTACCATTAGTAGGCAAAAATGATTTGGAAGATGGCAAAGTTATACAAACTCGTGTTCCTGCCGAAGACGATGATCATTTGCAATTCTTAAATGTACGACGATCCTCATTGCCTTTACCAAAAAGCGATATAGAGGGCTCGGGCAGTGGAGATGATGAACATACCACTATGATCATATTTACAGAACCTAAAATGCAACTTAAGTTAAATAAAGAGTTAGAAGATGATGAAATGATACCTGCTGATATTGATCAGACCACCGAAGATCCACTAGAAGGATCCGGGGAAGGGTCTGGGCTTTTTCCTGTAGATTCTATTACGGAAGCGCACTACGAGGAAACGACAACTGCAGCCATCGAAGAAGTCTTTAGCCCAGACCTACCTGATAGAATATTTACGGATGAGGATAATAATGCCAGCACGGAATATCCACCCATAGTGGGAGTATTCAGGGAGTCAGTCGATTGGAATTCTAATTCTGCACCTGAAGTTTCATCTGAAAAACCAGCAACTTCACCAACACCACGTGATACTACCGTGTCTGAACGAATTCAAATAACACCAGCATCTGAAGTACATGGGCAGATGGCCACTGAAAGTGAAAGTCAAGCGCCTCATAAAACGGGAACATATGTTTGTATAGCAATTATTGTTGTATTGTTAGTGGGATTAATAGGGTTTGCCATAATAAAGGGACAAATGCGAAAACGAAGAGATAGAAGACTTCTACGACAACAAAAGAGGGATGTTGAAAAAGCATCTAAAGAAATGGTCGATATGAATAAATCATTGCTTGGTAAACCTGCCGGCGGTCTAGAGACTCCAGTCGAGAAAAAAGTAAATGGTAAATATGAACTAGTTCCGACACACGAGACGCCACAGAAAAAGAGCGAAAATGGAGATGTTGGTAATGGTCTCAGTCACAGTAATAATAATGGTACAAGAACAGATAGCCCAAGAGATACAAATCAAAATAAAAGTAGCTCAAGAGATAATAACTTAGCAGATGATAAACCACAACATCATGAGACTTCGTTCGATTCTGAACCTACATTACCTGATTCTAGAAAAGATACCAATTCCTTATCAAGTGAAGATATATTTGTACCCATTAACGATGATTATAACCCTAAATTGAACGGTAAACGTAGCTCAGATATATCACAGCCACTCATAAATGGAGACCAGAGTACCGATTCAGATTTCTTATCGCCATCCCGTGAATATGTTCCAGTGTACTCTCCCGATATGGGCCGAGTTCGTATAAAGATGACAGAGACTCCTAAACCCAAAACCCCGGTACTAGTCACCAGAAGTAGGTCAAACGCAGGAGACATCATCATAACTCCGACTGATGTGAATGCACTTAAGTCAACCACTTGAAATCCGGCCACAGTTGAAAGGACAATAACACTTCGTGTAAATCAGTGTCAAACAACAAACACTTCACAAATTGGCGAAATTATGTGATTATATTGTGTGTGTCGTTAGGACAAATTTCAAGAATGAAGGATTGAAGTCTATTGGTACATCTGTGTGTAAGTTTAGGACCTTTGCTGCCAAAGTGTGTTTGTAGTCGACAGTGCCTTTATTGTAACTTTGTTAGTGGTATAATGTATTTATAAAAATATATTGCGCAATAAGTAATAAAAAATATTTTTATACGTGTAAAAAGTGTTGCCATTTTCATGATAGTTGTAAAAGTCTTGTAAGTCTATATCTATACATGAATGATGCCGTAGTTACGAGTAAGCTACGAGCACGTCGACCGACTCATGTTGCTCTACAAAGATGTTCTATCTCTGTTCGGTACTTTTATCCTATGTTGTGTGTATACTATGATGGAGTACAATTCTTGAATTGTTTTCAATGGTTGTGTACTTACTCTACGCTGAGAATATCTATCTAACTAAATGAAATTGTATGTATCAACGTAAAGTCTATCTGGCTATGTTTAGTTAATTTTTTCTTATTTCCTTTAGAGAGATTCATTCTTTCATGGTCTGGCTAAGCATAAGTTCCTTAGTAATTTTATTGAATTTAGATTTTAAGAATGTGATACCATTTATTATAAGAAATCTGAACTATTTTCCGTGTATGTATATAATTAAATCAAATCCTTTTAGTGTATATTTCGTAGATCTTTATATTTGAATTTATTTTATCTTATAACTAAGACAATGCTTTTAAATTTATTACTTTGTATCATTATGTTTTTATTGAACTAATTTAAATAATGTTAGCAATATTTAAATATATCAAATTTTTTATAATGATCAGAAAAAATTAACAAAACAGAACAATAAATAGTTCAGTAAGTAAAATATTAAATTAATGTATTTTTATTTTGAACTATTTTACGATATAAATGGTTGAATCAAGATTTACTTTGTTTTGTTGTGACCCTTAGACCTGTGGACTATATATAACTCGTCACGATTAAAATTTTGACTTGGACATTGATCTGCACCTAACTGTCATGATTAAAATCGTTTAACATTTTAGAATAGACTTGCCAAATGAATGATCATGTGGCTTGTCACTTGGAAAGACTTTGAATTAGATTTCTAAGACTTTGAATTGGGTAAAATGTAGCAGATTTCTAGCTGAGATAATCTCAGCACAGCTTGAATTTTCGTCAAACGCTAAGTACCTACGACTTATTACCAGCAAAAGTTTTCAAATTTAGAAGAGCAGTTGACGGAATTAGAGCACCTGAAATAATATCGCATGTCACAAAAGACATCGCAATGCCTTGCTACTGGCAACTCGTTCACAAATTTGTTAAATAGGCTAAGCAGGTATTTTTTTATTGCAATGAAAAAATACGTGCAATTGAGACAACGAATCACCTAATGGTAAGTAAAAGATAATGGTAAGAGAGAGAAGAAAACACCAGTTAACTCACTATGTATGAACAATCGAACTAAGTGAAATATGACCTATTTTGCTGATATTTTGCTTAACACTGTCAAACTTGTAAAATCCATTGTATAGAATGCACAGACGAATGTCAATTCAATGTGAAATAATTTTGAAGTTTATATTCATGTTTCATGCTGTAAGTTCAAACACAATGTAAACTGTATATGAATAAATTAAATAAATTGAAAATTGAAATATACATGATCGATCCACACACTGCCTCGCATCGCGGATCGTAGTGCGAGCGTGCGTGTTCTTGTATTGTTTGTAAGTATCTCTCTTTGTATAGAAATCACGCGTGGCGCACTACACTGAAAACGCATTTAAGCGCTGTGTTACTGATCACACGCTTACATGCAGAGAAACAAGTACTCACGCGCGTGGGTTCGGGGCCAGACGGTATGGACACCGAGTTCTACAGTAACGTGTGTGATTGATGATGCAGACCAGTACTCTCGCATCTGCACGCGTGGCACCGTCGCCGCGTCGCCACGCTCCCGCAGCGTAGTGCGGGGCAGTGTGTGGATCACCAAAATACCAGAATCGACCCTCTGTTCTTTTCTGACTTCCTTAGTTTAGCATTAAAACAGATACCCCAAGGTAAAAATAAAACATAGCTGTATCATTCATGTCACAATTTCAAACACATTTTTACTGCCCCTTAAAATTACAGTTTTGTTTAAGAATGTTCAGATTTTTTGTGCATAAGCAGAAATACTTTTTGTTATGTTATGAATTGGTACTTTTAGAAATTCTTTTCCGATTAATGTTATCAATAAATTTCTGTAGTCATCTAGAAAATAATTCTCTCTTAATTTGTCTCATAGCATCTTTCGGAAACCTGCAAAAATGGCAAACAGACCAAACAGACGATTATAATATGATTGCAGTATAGTAAAGTATAAATCACTTAGGTATTTTGCACTTATGTATAGGTTTTTAGTGAATATTATTGGTTTGTTATCTACTCACCGATGGAAGTTGACGATTTTAGCTTGATTTTATTTGCGAGAAGAATGTAATTTACAACGTACAATAACGCAGGCATTGCTAATCCAAGGGGCTTTATTTTACTTCACAATAGCACTTTGTAATTATTAAATAACATACATTATTTCACAAAACAGGCAGACAGCAATAAAAATTACGAGCGGCGTTTTAATCCGACTAAACTGTCTAGAGGCCTTGACAAGTTGGAACATTTGACATTAGTTCACTTTTTAATTCGGCATCCAAAGGTAACCAAAGGTAACCAAATTGACGTTTCTACAGTGTACACCGGGCGTCCTTAGCAAATCAAAGTCTGTTTGCCATTCGATTCAGTAATTTTTAAGTATTTTACAGTTTACCAATTTGTGTAGTCATGTTCAATAGTGTTGTGACTTGTGCTGCATATTTTATCGATGACAAAAATATTACTATAATTTGTGTTAACGATTTTGTGGTAACTATCTTTGTACCTTTCATAGTGTTTCATACATTGTGTTCTTTTGCAGGTTTCCGAAAGATCAGACCGGAAGATCCATGAAGCAAATTAAGAGAGAATTATGTTATATAATAGATTGTTACACGTTTAACGTTCCAGCGGTGAGGACGAATCTACTCGAATTTGCTCCATTGTCACGCGCCATACGACAATATTATTTCTATAGAAATTAATATTTTCAATGTACCCTGTCAAAATTCAAAGATGTTGCACAAAAATGTATAGTATTGGATAAATAGGTATATTTATTTAGTAATTTTTTTAGGTTTTTTTTATGATATCGTATTGGATTTTTTATCTGTAATGATATTGTAAATACTTTTTCAATAAATAAATAAATAAATGTTCTAGATGACTACAGAAATTTATTGATAAAATTGATCGGGAAAAATTTCTAATAGTACCAATTCATAACATAACAAAAAATATTTTAGCTTATGCACAAATAATCAGGACATTCCTAAACAAAACTGTAATTTTAAGGGGCAGTAATAATGTGTTTCAATATTATTGGAAATATAATCATACATTTGTGACATGAATCTTACAGCTGTGTTTTATTTTTACCTTGGGGTATCTGATGCTATACTAAGAAAGTCAGAAAAGAACAGAGGGCCGATACCGGTATTTTGGCGATCCACACACTGCCCCGCACTACGCTGCGGGAGCGTGGCGACGCGGTGACGGTGCCACGCGTGCAGATGCGAGAGTGCTGGTCTGCATCATCAATCACGCACGTTACTGCAGAACACGGTGTCCATACCGTCTGGCCCCGAACCCACGCGCGTGAGTACGTGTTTCTCTGCATGTAAGCGTGTGATCAGTAACACAGCGCTTAAATGCGTTTTCAGTGTGTTGCACCACGCGTGATTTCTATACAAAGAGAGATACTTACAAACAATACAAGAACACGCACGCTCGCACTACGCTCCGTGATGCGAGGTAGTGTGTGGATCGATCATGTATATTTCAATTTTCAATTTATTTAATTTATTCATATACAATTTACATTGTGTTTGAACTTACAGCATGAAACATGAATATAAACTTCAAATTATTTCACATTGAAAATGCTCCTGGCGCCCCTGCCGGCCTATGCCATTCCGGTGAGGTGTAAAACGACCCTTTGTTTCTTGTAGTTCGTTTACGAGAGCTTTTATGCAACCAGACCTCATTTGACATTAGCATGTCTGATATTTTACCATAGCCCATAGACAAATTTCATCTATCGATATCGATAAACTCTCAGAAGGTATCGTAGCACTATTAAACTTCTATTTGTCTCTGAGTGTGTACGCTTTATTCTCTTAATAGTACTTCTATGCTTTAGTACTTGTTCTGTGGTTTAACCCGACTAAATTGTCTAGGGACCTTGACAAGTTGGAACATTTGACATTAGTTCGCTTCATAGTTCGGCATCCAAAGGCATCCAAAGGTACAGCTTAGGAGATCTAGGACATCCTATCACTACTAGCCGATGTCGGTCTTCTATAAGTAGAGGGACATATCAAGCTGCTTCAATTTGAGAGAGAATTCTTCGAAGAAAAATCTTTCTGTTTTGTTACGCCTCTGACATGGTACGGTACTTGTAGATATTTTGCAAAATTATATAATAAGGCATAAAAAAATACCTGCCTGTGATACAGTACCTAAAAATATTAATATTAATACCTACCTATAAATTAACTAGGTACAAAGGTTTAAAAATATAAAAGTAGCTATCTCTAGTGTGGTAATCTTATTGATGATTTCACTGAAACAAAATAGATGGCGCTGTAAACACCAAACACCAATTTTATTGTTATTAAAATAATAATAACAAAATAAAAAAATAAAACATAAATTGTTATTATAATAATAATGATAATCCATAACCAATAATGATAATCTTAGGCCATGACCTATTGCTATTGCTAGTTGTCGTAGGCGATAGGTACCTAAAAAGGAAAATAAAGTAAGTATTTTGGTGTGTGGTTCGCTTACAATTTTTGTCTTTACGAATTCAGAATAAAAGCGACTAAGCCTAAGCGTCTGTAGCATTATAATAACAATACATCACTAAAGTAAAATCTGAGTAAAGAAAATGCAACCTCGCTTTGTGCGAACTTCTAAGTATTCCGACATATTTCTGTAAAACTAAGAAAGAGAGGTACGAGTAAAAACAATAAATGATTTTTAAAGATATCTATATAACTAGATTTTTTTAATGACGTTAATACCTTACTAATATTTTAAATTCTAAAGTAACTCTGTCTGTCTGTTACGCTTTCACGCCTAAACCACTGAACCGATTTTGATAAAATTTGGCATAGATATACAACGTAGGCTATCATTATATCGTCAATGTATAAACAGAGACATATTCATGATTAGTAAAAATTAATATATTATGCGACAGCTGACATTCACTCGGACGGAGCTACGGGCAACAGCTAGTATCGAATAATGTAATTAATCAATCATAATAAGAGAAAATCAATAAAAAATAATAAAACAATTATTAGGTAAGCATTAAGTATATTATCTAATTCTTAAACATACTTAACTATTAAGGTACTTCAAAACTAAACATATAATATATATATTAATCTCTATTAAAAATCACTTTCTCTAACTTCATTGTCGTCGGAGGAGTACCTCCGATTTCGGGGACGTAAAGGTCTTTCAAGTTCAGCTTGAGTTTCCACTGTTACACTGTCATCCGTTTGTGACGCGTAATCAGTATTATATTCAGACATACGTCTACGTCTTGCTCCGGGAGACTGTTCTAGTTCAGCAACTTCATGACTACCGTATCTATTCATTGGTCGACGACGAATTTGTCGCCCTGTCCCATCACGATTATCAGAAAGTTGCTCGCCGTCATCTACAACAGGCAAGTCGCCATTCCTTTCAGTTTCCTCTAACAAATCACCGCTTGATTTTGTTTTCCTACGCCCTCTCCTCTTTTTGGTTTTTCCTGTTCCTGCTTCGTTTAGTGATCGACAGGAGGTGTTGAGTTTAGGCATCGAGAGGGCATCGTCATAAGATGGTGGTGGAATAAGGTCACGTGGATCTGGTGTGTTCACTAAAGCCTCTTGCTCTGCCCGAATTCTTAACTGTCTTAACCTGTCTCTTGCTTCTTCAACTTGTCTTTCTCTTTCAGCTTGAATATTCGCCAGACGACGTTGCATAGATCGTCTTACGCAGTTCACTAATAATAAACATAATGCTAATCCTATGATCATTATAGTTATAAACCATATTAAGCTATCTGGATTAGGTGCTTTTTCGGAGGGATTCCAGACAAAATAACACGCTTCTAGCCATGTCTGACCAATTAAATTCAAGGGACTATTACAAATTAAGTTATAGGATTCTTCCTTTTTGTTAGGTTCTAAAGTCACAAACTCATAAAAATCGAACATGTTACCATCAGTACAATCGCATCTCCACATATTATCTCCCAAATCAAGTCGCTCTAAATAAGGGTTGGACTCAAAATACGCCCTTCTCCAGATAGTTGTAAATCTATTTCCGATTACACTTAGCCCGATTAGTCGCGGTAACATAAAAAATGTATAATTATTTATAAAACTAATTCTATTGTAGTTCAAATTTAAATACTTTAATGTATTGGACGATATACTTTCAGGAATATGTGATATAAGATTTCTCGACAAATCCAAATCAACGAGACTCTGAAGTCCTTCTAGTGATGCTTTTCCAATAGTTTCTATTTCACAGGAACTCAAGTCAAGCACAGTCAATGACAAAGACCTCAGGTGACCAACATTTGTTAGATAATTCCGTGCAAGTTTCATTTGAGTCAAAGATGGCATCTCTAACAACGTGTCTTCCGGTATATTGGCGATTTCATTCCAAGACAAATCTAAATGTTTTATCATATCCATTCCCCGAAAAGTGTCACTTTTTAAGGAGCCGATGTTATTGTATGATAAATCTAAATATTCCAATTTAGTATTGTTCAAAAATTCGTTACTTCTCAGATATCTTATCATATTGTGGTTGAGAACAGCCTTTCTTAGATTTGGAAAACCTTGCAAGTTTGGTTGTATGACATTACAGAATGATATGTCCAAATATCTTAAGGAATCCGAGAATAAATTATGCGCTGAAGCAGACAATTCTAAACGATAGTTGTGAGACATCTTCAAGTAAACAAGAGATGGTAAATACATTAACTCATTATGATTTATTGCGCTAAGAGCACAGTTGCTGACTTCGAGACTCTTCAACGTAGATGATATAATATTTTGTATTCTCAAAAGCGGGTTTGAGTTTAGTTTTAGAAATCTGAGGTTTATAAGACCAGCCAAAGGAGATCTGCCATGTATTGAGGTTATTTCACAGTTTTCTAGTATTAATGTTTCTATGGATGGGCTGACTAGCAACTCTTGATTTGCCAGATTACCCATTGTTCTAAATTTGTTATTGGATAAATCCAGTATTTTTAACTTCATTGCCGGAAGGAAGACATCATTCGGGACCAAATTTAACCAGGATTCAAAATAATTTCTGGACAGGTTAAGCAGTTCAAGCGCTGTAAGATTTTGTAGTGCATTTTTTGGTAATTCACTTAATCTGTTTCTACTTAGGTCTAGACTAACCAAGTTGTAAAATTTGTTTAAATTTTCTGGAAACACGAAGATCTCATTATTCGAAAGGTTTAGTTTCTGCACCTGAAAATTTTAAATTAAAGCAATTAGTAAGTTTAATTATTAAGTTTTCTTATAATATGATCTGATATCTATTTTTCTACTACATGACTAAATTTTCAATCTTTAGCACTATTCTAAATGTGTGTGTGTGCTATCTATGCAATACCTGAACACCTTCATATGCTTACAAATACCTGTACCTTCGTCTAGGCAGCCTTATTAAAACCATTAATTCTTTAGAGTATTAAATACTTTAAAAGTAAATGTTTATCACGTATTTATTATAAACCTTCAGAATCGATCCAACCCATTCATGCTAAAAACACAATACTTATATCTACTACTGCTGTTGCTACTACTGTACTTCTTTAAACAAAATATTTCTCTTTTGCAGCACGTCACTACGTTAGTACCTGAGACAATGTTAAACCAAATTTATAACATACTAAATTTAAAAAAATACAATACCAGATTTGCAAAATCCTCTGGTAGTTCAGTGAGACCTCTCCCGGAGCAATCAACTGTTGTTTTATCAGCACTGCATGTGCATAAGTAGCAAAGATCACCGAGCCCTCTGTCATAGTCTGTTATTCTTCCTTGCACTAAACCGGTCATCAGCAGAAGGCATGTCGCTGCAAGTAGTCGGACCATCACGTCTCCTTCGCATCACGGCCTGAAAATTACCAAAGAAAGTCTTTTAGTAGTAATTATTACATTTTATAATTATGTGCATAGTTATATAATAGATCACAAGCAGATTCACCAGTCTGACCACGGCCGGTGTAACCTGGTTGAAACGTCAAGCAAAGTAAGGGATGTAAATACCTAATGCATGATCTCGTAAATTCCCGTATGTTTATAAATTATATAATGCAACGCGAAAGTTTGAATGTAAATATGTAATAGAATTCAAGAAAATTTTATTTTATCATATTTTTATTTATATATTATATGTATATTATTTATATTTATATGTTTAGGTTAGACAATCGACCTGCACAGTAACAGAGAAATCTTTAATTATCTTTACAGTTGTAATTGATCTCATCAGCCAATTATACCTTTGCTGTTAAAAAATTTTATTTAACACGCGTATAGTGAGAAGCTAGTTTACAGATTTTTTTAATATTCTTAATCTTCATCATCAATCTATTTCGCATGAGTTCTCTATAATCTTCATAAGCCGCATTCTTGTCAAGTAGATTCACATATTAAATCAACTCTTATTTAGTTACTACATTAATCAGCTTTATTACTTACTATTTACATTATTCATTGATACATACGAATTGAAACATAATTGGTTAAATAACCAATAAGTGTAACTTGAATGTAAAGTTACGTATATCTATTAGCGGCTTTTGAAACGACGAAGAGAACCGGCAAAAATCTGCAAACTTATTACAGCAACCCGACTACCGAGTGTAGTGGCTACACTATCTAAACCCTTTCTTTCATTCATATTGTTCAGATTTCGCGTAAACATTTAAACGCTTAAAATGTGGTACAAATAAAATATGGTAGGTACAATTTTTTGTAGGTACTATAAGACACATTTGAAGATATCATTTTGTGCATAAGCCACGGTGATATCACATGGGCGTAGCCATAATGTCTTGTTGGTGATGTCCAGACCACTGTTAATATTAAAGGTGTTGAGATAGTAATTACACAAACATATTTTAGCACTATCCTTAATACATGACCTCTGTACTATGCCTAAGGCCTTGAAAGCAAATTAAGGTTACCAAAAATGTAGGCACATACTTAAAACCTTCACATAAGAAACAAATATCCTGTTTCACAAGATCCCTTTGTAACACGAGGATGGAAAACTAATTCACTTGCACACCTGCTAACTAAAATTTCTCGTCACGCACGCATACCAAACTTTATAAGGCGAGAACGATAGAACACAGAGTTAAAACTTTACTATACCATGAATAAGTATGCAATACTTAGTACATACAACAATTTTATCTTTGTTATCAGCTATTGATAAAACAGTAGGATACGAAAAATTTGGGTCGTGTTTTCATGTCTGTATAGAAGTTAATTCACTAACAGTTCTATACTAATAAAGGAGTGTTTATCTTTGATCGATTGCAGTATTTATAGAAAAACATTCTTTAGAGCTAATGAAGTGCTCGTATTTGGCGTTTATAGATAAAATTGTACAAGAACTGAGAAGAAAATTATCCTTTGTCAAACGTTCAACAGTTTAATTTGAACCACTTAAAATAAGTTTTCAAGTGATATGAATTATTATCCATGTCATGTTTAAGTGCATCTGATTGGATATCGATTATTGTTTTATTTATTCTGTAACAAGGTAACAATATTATAGATAACTGTTCGATTACCCACTATCACTTTTCTCTGAATCGCCTAATAACGGAAATTCAAACAGATATATATGTACCTACCTGGAAAGTTGTTTAGTTGCCGACACTTTTCTAAATTCTTTTCAACTTTAAACTGAACTGTTTTTATATTTACATGAGTTTAATTCTTTTACATTATTCACATTATATTTTTCACTTAACACTTCACTGTAAAGAAAACTGTTTTTTTGGTGTTCAAATTTTCATTGACGTGTGGTCCCTCCGGTGTGATATCATTGTGTGAGTCAAAATGTGACGTGTTATCATTAGTGATAAGAATGGCGAAAGCGTGCAATAGGGCGAGGTAATCTGTACTTAAAAACTCTTACAGATTTCTATGAAGATTATGTAATTTGTCGCTGTTTGTTTCATAGATTAGCTGTGGTATAGCTACACTGTCAACATGAAATAGGTATACGTATTTGTTTGTCTTGATAAAAATAAGATCTATGTACATAGCACTACAGTTTATTTTAAAACCGTAGTAAGGAAGCTGTCTAATGATATACTTCAATATCAACTAATAAACTGTTATGGTTAAATTCGTGGGATAAATTTATTCTTCATTTAGAGGCCATGCTCTGCAAGCAATGTTTGTATATCGCCGTTAAGATGGTTCGTATGAATAGAGAATAGATAAAAGTATTTACAGAGATGAGTTGGAAAGACTTGGGATTTCTATAAATAATTACTTTATCCATCTATTTGTGCATGAGGAGTTAGCCAGTAAGTGGTTGTTACACATTTAAATGTATTTACTTTAGCAATTAAGTTGCAATGTATTTGTGTAAACAATCGTTGGTTAACCCAATAAAAAAAAATTTTAATGCCGTCCGTTGCAGACGCACCCTGGTACATTACTAATGAAGCCATACACCGTGACCTGAAAACACTAACAATAAAACAGGAAATTTCGGAAACAATAAAAAAATACAAAAAGAGACTTTCTAAACATCCCAACATTTTTGCGCAAGGACTCATAGGCATTGGACCAGTCTATAAATGATTACATAGAAAAGCACCTCAAGATCTCCTGTAGATTATGTTAAATAGTTGGATGCATCATAGGATGTATACCAGCCATATTCCACATTCATAACATCCAGCTAAATGTCAGATCAGACAAATTCCAGGAAAGAAAAAGGAAGTTAAAAAAAATGCCGTCCTGTGGAAATTGTTTCGTATCTAAGTTCCACAGAACAGAAACTCACATAAAAGTGATATAGGTAATACGTCTACGGTAAGGACTTATATCACTAATATAAATAGTAGGCTACCTACTCTACTAAACTAGTTAAATAGTAATTAATCCCTATTCTAAGTTTAAAAACTGTAAGCTATTTTATGCTGTTAGAGATAAATAAAATGATAATAATTTTAAACAAAAAAGAAACCGACTTCAAACGGGAACGCAACTGAAAAGTTAAAAATAAGTTAACTTAGCAGAAAGTTATTCGTATTTTGATTTAGGTAATCAGAAATGATTAAATAAGTATTTTATAATTTTGTGCCAAGTAAAACAATAATATAAGGTGCCTATAAGTATTATCAAGCCTAATTTGCTATTATAGTAAGGTTCTTAGATAGTATTTGCTTGACACCAACTTTAAAATTATAAAATACTTATTTAATCATGAGATGCCATCATCAGATCCTGGTTTCCTTATCGTAGTACCACACTTGGGATACATACTTTTTAACAAAAAAAGAATCATCGAAATCGGTTCATAAACGACGAAGTTATCCGCGTACACATATAAAAAAATTATAGATATATATACGGTCGAATTGAGAAACCTCCTCTTTTTTTTGAATGCGGTTAAAAAATAAGCCAGTAAGACCACAGAATAGTAAGACATACCAATATACCATAATAATAAATACCATTAAATTTCACTCATTTATGTTGCTCAACTTTAATTTTAACGCCATCTATGTTTTGTTTATCAGACTTTTTACCGTTCGAGCTTTTTT
Source organism: Parascotia fuliginaria (assembly GCA_963082885.1). Lineage (NCBI taxonomy): Eukaryota > Metazoa > Arthropoda > Insecta > Lepidoptera > Erebidae > Parascotia > Parascotia fuliginaria. Next base: position 16,568,171 of record OY720172.1, read on the forward strand.
TCATTACGTTCCGTTCCGTTGTACTCCAAATACAGTTCTACAGACATACACTAGATGTCACTACGTGCCTTATTTTATTTCTGTAAGTAGATGGCTTTCTGATATTTGCATGAATGATCTAATATCTTCTACCACAGTAATACAAATTAAACGCGTAAATACCTTTAAAACTACTAGAATTTGCAATGATATTAATCAATATTAAATTTACTGAGTCAAATAAATAAAACACACAAATTAAGTTACTGTACACTTATATTAATTTAAATTAAAAGAAAAATATTTACAATTGGGTTTGTTAATATATCTAAAAATAATTAAAATTAAAGCACTTTTTCTTTAACCTATCATCTTATTTTAATACTTATTATTTCTAATAATATCTAATAATAAATTTCTCCTAATTGTAAAAGTTCTGAAATTTATCTAAACACTAACCATCATTTACTGAAATTCGACAGTTGCTGGTACTATGTACGTCAACAGGGCGTCTTATAGAACGTCTATCACCAAAACGTGGTCTGGATTGAGTCAGATCTCCTATAGATCTGGATCTACGGTAATTTCGAACTGGCTCCTCTTCCTCATCCACAAAATCAGGCAACGAGTGGAACGAAGCGTTTAAACGAGGCATCAACAACGCTTCGTCATAGCTTGGTGGAAGATCCTCGCTCAGAGGTATTCTCAATACGACAGAGTCGGATCTGGGCTGAGTGGCTGCACCGTTGAGATTCAAAACAGTCGTCTCTGGGGCTGGTCTCTCCGGCAGATCAGACCTTGTGGCAGCTATTATTCCACGACATACGCACGAGGTCAGAAGTATTCCAACAATCAAACCAGCCATTACTGCAATAGTTGTGTAAGTGTTAGACTCATCTAACGGATGCCATGTCCGTATGTACGCTTGCTGCCAACTCATCTGCGTCACATTCGATGGGGAGTAACATATCAACGACTCTCTGTCTGCTATTTTCGGCGGCTCCTTTGTCAAGAACTCATATGTAAGTAACAGATTTACGCTAAACCCCTCGCAGCTCCACCGGTTTCCCTTCACATATACTTCTCTCAAAAACGGATTTGAAGCGAAGTGTGAAGTTGACCATACATCTCTGAACTCGTTCCCTCTCAAATCCAGTACAGCCAGATGCGGTAGTGACGAGAAGGTTCGGTCCGTTAACAAATTTATCGAATTATAACTTAAATTCAGTTCTTGCAGTGTGTGAGAGGCGAGATTCTCCGGAATTTCCTCTATTTGATTCATAGACAAGTCAATTTCCAAGAGTGAACTCATTCCAAGCATCGAATCGACGTTTATATTTGCGATTTGACAGCTACTCAAGTGTAGACTCCGTAAGGAAGGCGATTGAAAACTGGGTACGTCGGAAAAGTAATTTCTGGATAAAATAAGGCTGTCTAAGTTGTGTGCCTTGGAGAATACTTCAGACGGCAAATCGTTAATTCTGTTCTCAGATAAATCGAGGAAATGTAAGTTGGGCATTGTTTTGAAAGCCCTGTCGTCTATGATACTTATCTTGTTTTTCGATAAATCTAAATTTCTTATGGCGTAGTTGCTTCCTGAAGTAGTCCAAGTGTCGTACAAGTTATTCGATAAATTAAGTGTCTTTAAGTTGACCCACTTTTGTAAATAGTTCGGTATAGGGTGGCTGAGGTGGTTGCCTGACAAGTCGAGAGTTTCAACTTGAGAAAAATTGTCTAGTGTCGGAAACGTCCAGAAGTTGTTGTTCGATAAGAGCAGGACTTGCGCCTGAAATAAAACAGGGTTCTTGTCATATATTTATTCTATTTTATTTTTTTGCGTTCACGGTCAAATAATTTTATTTAAATATAATATAAATTTGATGAAATACAAGATAATATGTTAGATAAGCTAGTACATTGGTAACGTGAGCATAGTGAATAAGTGCGATACGACTAAACCATGTTCTTATAAAAATACGTGCTCAGTATGATGAGACATTTTTGCTTTGTCTCACTTGTATATTTTTGTTTATCATAGGAACAATAAACCACTAATCATTATTATTTTATAGATCCTGAATTATTATTCATTGTGTACCTTTTGATTGCAAGTAAAATAAAGGCGTACACGCCGGGGATGGAGTATCGTAATTCTGACTCTACTGCGGTTCTTGAGTATTTTTTTCCACTTAATCTCTTCTGCCATCATAAGCAAAAAAAAGAAAAGTCACGATGTCTCTGATTGGTGGTTAAGGCTCCATAAGTAATGTGTCTTTATCAAAGCCATATATTATACTTTATATGCATAAGCATAACATTAAGTTATTATTATTATATTATATATATTATTAAGTTAAACATTACTGGCTGACAGTGACAAAAAAAAAATTGTGAGGAAACCTAAAAATATCTGAAATCATCAGTTTTTTTTGAACTAACGCGGTGAGCAATGCTCATGCCTTCTTTATATGAAAAGAGATTGAGAAAAATGAGGTGATTGATAGGATTAGTACAGTATATTAAACTACTTACATTATAATTCAACGCATCAGGCAGTTCTTTAAGTCCTCGATTAGAGCAGTCCAGGTGAAGTAGACCGCTTAGGTAATAAGTCTTACAAGGTGGTTCATCTAAGTCATCTGTAGTCTCTCTCTGGACCACTCCAGCATAGACCACGGTTGGAACGAGCCATATCCAGAACGCTGACAGTATAACATCTGAAAAGAACAGAATATTGGAGTTATTGTCAAGTTATCCGCTTATCTCTAATATCATATGCATGCATTAGATCCTCTAGGAGAAATACTTTATATGATAACGAAAACCGTATTATAATTCCTTGAATGGTTTTGAAGAAGTTAGCGGAGAATCAGACAGAAGAACACGGTGGCTTTGCTCTATTATTATTAGTATTTAGAGATTGTATGTCGTATTTAGAATATTGCTCAGTCATATCTCTTGAATCATGACGCCACTTTATATATTTTATCTACTACCTCGTTCATCTCTGTGTCACTGCCTTTATTCTGACACTGCGTTTTGTTTATTGGCACAACTTTTATACCTAAACGATAATTGAAAAATGGAAACTTAAATTTGTAAAAGTATTTAGTATTGACTGCCTCTGTAGTTTGGTGGTACTGGGTACGGATTACCACGCAAACATTACTCTGATTTAACGAAAAAAGGAAATTAAATATTCAAAAAACAACAGGCTATAGGTAATATAGGTATGCTTTCTCATGCGTCCATTTTAGAAAATATAATGCCAAAAGGGATGGGTCTCCAATAAGCACAATTACCATTATGTCTACTATAATACATCTTTATTCATCTTTTAAAAGATCACATCCGGATTAGCTTAATTAGTAAGCTGTCTTCCCATCTGTCCCTCTGGTTTGTCCCCCTAGGGTGACAGATGGGGAAAAAAAGTTTCATCTATCCCCCTGTTAACAACTCTAATCATTCCTTAAAAGTTTTATCTGTCCCCTCGTTGTGAACAAGGGGACAAATAGACGAGCCTTGAACTACTTATATGTAGGTACAGCGTTTGCCAAACCCAAACTATGACGTTGACACCTAGTAACAAAGAGGCCGGCAGCTCGTCTGCCACAGTTGGTATTCAAAAAATTAATTTAGTATTTATATTGATAGAGAAAAGATAATTCGAGGAAGATTTTTTTTTTTATCTCTTAGTAAGAACATATTAGTACTTTAATAGAATTCACTCATATTTTTTATTAATTTAATATAAGCGCACTACTGCTGCGATAAACACAACCTTAACGATTCTTCCTTCATATTCACTATCAAACATTATCTGAGTAAAATCTACATTGTACAATCGGTTGACATAATAATTAACATCTTCAAATCATGCACGCAACACTGCCCTCTATTTGAGAAGCGATAAGATAACAAATGTTCTGTATTCTATAAAGTTACGTTAGTACTTACCGGATCCCATTGAATATAGTTTTCATACACATAATACGCACTTTCACATTGCACATACACCTTGCGATTATCGACGAACACTTGACATGTTAGAACGCACGGATCTGTCAATATTCAGTTATGGACTTCGCCGTCAGCGAGTATTGCTTTTGTAATGGTAAAGATAGTAACAGTTAACGATACTAGGTGGGTTTCAGAATTTGTAAGAACTGACATAGAATACAGGGTGTTAATTGCTTACAATTATCTTATAAACTAAATAGGTATAGTTTCATTCGTTTTTTGTTAGCTATATTTTTCGAGATAACTGCCTCTCCTATCATGTAACATACCTATGTTAGGCTCGAGGCTGAGAGCGTAAAACAATAATGTGAAGTACAGCGCCGTTAGTGTTTATTCTGAGAACTAATATTAGTTCTGATAGTACAATTTAATTTTATGCAAACCTATATCCCTTCCTGTAGTAGGCTAACTTATGATTATCTATTTATTGTCTACGCTTGTATTATTGTAATAGATTAGGGGAGGTCAAATTTAGTTGTGTCCAATTAAAATATTACGTTACAGACGCATGTTAGGTAAGCATAAAGGTACTGGTCAGTCTATTCTCTATACCTAGGAATAAATTAAAAAATATGTCCGTTCCACTTAATTGGTTTAGAGTCCTTTCATAAAAACCTTTTTAAACAAATAACTGTTTGGTTACTAGTCAGTATCCCGTCTGTATTGAGCAAGAGTTAACACACACCTCTTCTATTAAATAGTAATAATTATAATATACAAATTAGTCTTTCATTGGTTCCAATATGTATATATATATATTTATAATAACGTTTTTATGATAAGAAACAGATAGTTAATTATGTTCCATAAACAGCAATAAAACTGAACTCGCTATTTGACAACGTAGGTAAGTTTTAAAAGTACATAAGCAATAAGGTAATACCGAATTTTCTTTGATGATTTTATGTTTTTTAATGACTGTTAATACACACGTGAAATTTTACGATTTTACCTTTCTCAAATTGTGAATAAGTTCTGCGACGATTTAAAATAAACGGCTAATCATTGTAAGCTCACATTTGTCTTGGGTGGAAATCGAACCTAGTACACTCGGCTTAACAGCAATGAAGAGTCCGAATCACTAGACCATGTGCAGTTAGTTTAGAAGTTAACTTTTGTACTCTAGAAAACAGCCTTATAAGTATTTTAAAATAATTAAGCTATTGAAAAAGTAGGTAAAATAACACTTCAAACAACAACCAACCTGTACATAAGTAACGTTATCGACGTTGTCTTATCACTGATTAGTTATCGACTTATCGCCAACGCAAAGAAATATTTTCACCTCGAAATGTATGTGATTCACGGTACGAAGACACTTATATTGTATGTCACTCAAACTACGTACGTAATAGAAACGAAAATAAAGGTATTGTGATATCAAGATTATAATAAAAATGTCCTTTTGAATCGTTGGTGGCATATTTTTAGATAATCTGTGGTTACAATGTAGGCCCAAAGTAATTACAGATAAGATAAATAAGCGTGGCGTGCAAGGTGTGTTGTACAGCCAAAATTACTTTTTAGTTTGTATATTGTACTCGTAATACAGCTGTGTATTGCAGACTGCGTATTAGATAATCAAAATTGATTTTGCAGTTTAAATGTATGGGGCCTACTTTTGTTCCTAAATTGTCTCAGCTTAGTTAATAGTCTGATTTTGAGTAAGTATTTGAACCAGAGATTAAATGGTCGTGATTATTTTAATAATAATTTTAATATCGGTTTTCATGCAGAATTCAAGCACTAGGAACATGCTCATAGCGCATCTGATAGTCATAAGCGTCAGCACCATTTACTCCTTTTACGCCATTAGTAATAAAAATAATATAAATAATAATATCTTTAAGGCAATCTCACACATATTAACCTCTATAAACATTTTCGGAAGATGAATAATCTTTACACCAAAATCTTTGTAAAACACCAAGTTGCCATGTTCTAAAATCCTAAGTGCCGCAAGATTAATCCAAACAGGTGTCGGGGCTGGGTTTTGTAAATACGCGACACGTTCGACTCATCACGCCTGTCTGAGTTCATTTGCACTTTGTGACCTGTTTACCTCCCCCACCCCCTCAGATAGCTCTCAATAGGGAGGCTGAGATGTTCTCTGATAAGCCCCATCGATTAGAATGAACGTTCTGCACTGAACACTGAAGCATCCTTGAGATCGACTCTGATTGAAAAGCTTTCTGAAATGAGTGGGTTTTTATTGATGTTTTATATTGTTTTGTAGAAAGCGCTAAGTGTAAAATATATTTTACTTTTTACAGAAGCAGACAATTTAGAGCCTCGCTTGATGGTATTCAATACTCATGAACTTCTACAATGTCAGGAACTAACAACACTGTGAAATGAAATAAATTAAAGTCCTCTATAACCGTGATTGAAGAATTTTTGAAATAAATACGCAAATTCAAAATCAATTATTAATTTCAAGGTAATCATGACAATTGAAATTCTCAAATTCTGACTGTCATGAATACCCGAAAAAATCAGCCAATTTGCCCACAGCCAATTTGATGACAATAGTAGAGTCATGAGAAAATTAACAAAATTGGTTCCGATAGCGTTTTACTACTACTTTTATCGATTAGCATGAAATCAATTAGCATGAAGCATCAATTAGTAGAAGATATGATACTTTTACCTCATATTATACCTACATCTAGATACACGTGGTACGAAAATAATCTTGCCAAATCAAATCGTCAATTCCAAGATGTTGATAAAACTATTTCTCCATAATAATTAAAACAGTTGCAGAGTTCACAAAATTTGTCCAAAACGTATAATATGTTGTAATGAAATTTTAAAGATATTTGGTAACGTTACCGTTTCGGCAGCAAGTTCAATAAATAAGGATAAAGCCCATTAGAGACGGTCCAGCAAATCTTTGACCGCCGAACGCCACTTACTTAGACTTAAAGTGTTCCGGGGAGCTATTTTGTTAAAGATTTGGGATTGCTATGTCCATTTTGAGATATATTTCGCAACAACTAACTGCAGTAATTTTGTCTGCTAGCGGATTTGTATTTGCTCAGAGATCGGAGATGTTTTTCGCGTTGAAAATATTGATAACCAAAAAGTGTAACTTATGTTCCTATCGGAATTAGTAATTTTAAATATTAGTACAAGATGTAGCACAACATTAACATTACTGAAAAGGTATATTCATTAGGATTCTTTAATTCTAAAAAAAAGGCGATTCTTTTAAAAAAGACACGAAGACGAAAAGACTATACACAAATTAGAGTAACTCGTCTTGCAAAGTATCTCATGCTACCCTACAGAGAGAAGAAAGCAGTTATAACAGCACTATACGAATTCACGTGTCGCTGCTATAACGAAAACATACTCGGACTGATATTAAGCCTTTTAAAGTGGATTAATTCTTGTCTTTAAACTTGCCAATTATGCACCAGTTCGAAAACGTTCACTGCCTATATGCTTCTTCCAAACAACTTGTACCAGTTTGCAATTTTTACCAAAACGTGGTAATGTGATGTTGGGCATGCAGTTAACCCTTGTGCGCGGTGACCTGGTTTCTGTTACTTGCCTCTTATGACAGCTACGACAAGAGATGGGACACTACTTAAAGGAAGTTGAAATGGCCCAGTGGATAAGGCACCCGCTTCGTAAACACGAGGTACTGGGTTCAAATCCGAGCAAGTACCAATGTGATTTTTCAAATCATGTGTACTTTCTAAGTTTATCTTGGACATTTCTGACTGACGAAGAAGGAAACATTGTGAAAAACCTAGACTTAAAAGTCTGAAATTGCTAATCTGCCTTGAACAAGCGTGATGATTAATGCTTATGCCTTTTCTTGAGAAGAGGCCTTTGCCCTGCAGTGGGACAGTAAACAGTCTGTTATTATTATTACTATAAAGTGGGTTAAGTAGGACCGTATTACTTTATTTTTCATGATGTTGCAATAGCTCAATACAAACATCTAAGTATGTATATATTGACAACTTAAACCCAGCAAATAATCAAAAAATATACCTTGAAAACAATACATCATTCCTATCAATTGGGGATGAAACCGTTGAATTATAAGGTCCGGCGATTGCTGACCCTTCGCATAACGCTAAGGGATCAGGGAAATATGATAGGTAGTAGGTAGTACCGTATTTATTTGTGCCTACTAAGGATTTGCCCTTCGACGATAAGTCGTTTGACCCAAAACGAGATGGCAATTTGCTTTATTGACTTCTTGATCTGTATGAACGTTTTGCGTACATAAACAGAATTGTATTTTTGTTTTTTACTGACTAATACTTTACGATAAGCGATTTAGTAGTAGGTAAGTATATTTTAAACAATACCAGTATATCTACTACGAGCTTTCCGCAGCCCGGTTTCACCCGCGTCTTTGCTTACTGCTCTGCTCCCGTCGCCAGGAGCGTGATGTTAAATAGCCTATAACCTTTATCGAGAACTGGGCTATCATACACAAAAAGATTTTTTTTAAATCCGACTGGTAGTTCCAGAGATTAACGCGTTCAAACAAACAAACAAACAAACTCATCCACTTTATATAAAAGTATAGATTTTCAATTTTCGGAGATTCTGGATTTTGTGCATGCATCTGTCAAATTTGTCAATTATTAGGTATGCTTATTGTAAAAACAGCATTCAATCATATTGAATAATTATCATCAAGGATATCTTGTCGATATCTTGTCTTAATTTTGATACCTATTTCTAATTTGCTAGGTCATTAGTTATAAATTATTAAGTTATTAATTATAATAATATAATATAATATTCTACCACATCACACAACGCCATCTAGCCCCAAATTAAGCAATTATATTTGCTTGTGTTATGGGTACTAAACAACTGATATACTACTTATATACATTTTTTTTTTGTAAATTCATACATATTATAGATAAGTTATACCCAGCCAGACACAGAACTAATAGTCATGCTCATCACACAAAGATTTGTCCAGGGTGGGAATCGAACCCACGACCTGTGGCCTAGCAGTCAGGCACTAACCACCAGACCAACAGGCCAGTCTCATTTACAGCCGAGAAAATTCTCGGCGAAGATTCTATTATTACATCATTAGCCTCAAGACATCCACTGCAGAGCATAGATCTCTCCTAAAAATAGGAGATTGCCGTAACGTAATATTTAGTACACATGTAATTACTGCTGCCCAATATCTGAACACACGGTCATTTACAACAAGTTAGAGGCTTATTCCCATAAGTATAACCATCGCCATATTCAACCAATTTACGTCAGTAAAGAACAAAAATATAAATAATTATATTCATAGTCTTACAGTTGAGGCTAAGTCTTGTTCGGGGTTCTCAATACTATATAACCACTTCAACTTCTCAACCCCAGTATTTAAACAGCTCTGACAAATAAGAAATTAAAGACTATATTTGAATATCTGCTGAATATTTGCCATTATTAAAGGAGTACCCATTCGAAGTCGACTTTGTCTCCGTTTGAATCCGCTACTTCGCCCGTCCTCCGCCTCAAATGTCAATCCTTTTACATTAGGAAAGAGCAAACAGTCGATGTTTTGCTATCGATGAATAAAATGAAATTCTGGGTATGAATGAGCGTGTGAGTCTCAAATCCTCTGAAAATTGGCTTCGATTGTTACTCTAAATACTACTAATGATCTCTTGTGGCAAAGCGAATGGAGTGTCTATTTCCTATGGCAATGGAGTAAAGTTAAGAAGATTGTTATATATTACAAGATAAATATTTTAATCATAATAATAATATACAATGTTGAAAAATCGTTTTCAAAATATCGCGTAGTCATTGTCGGTTCGATTTTCGTACATCTAAACTAATATTATAAATAGAAAAGATTTAATTGTTTGTATGTTTGTTTGTTTGTTCCGATTTAACACAAGATCTACGTAACCGATTTAAAAAAATCTTTTACTTATAGAAAACCACAAATAGGACTGATAACATAGGCTATGTTTTATTATGTTCAACATATATTTTTAGGTCAAGTCGAAATAGCCCAGTGGGTAACGCACCCGCTCTGTAAACACGAGGTAGTGGGTTCAAATCCGGGCAAGTACCAATGTGATTTTTCAAATCATATGTACTTTCTTAGTTTATCTTGGACATTTCTGACGGTAAAGGAAAACATCGTGAGGAAACCTGGACTTAAATGTCTGAAATTGCCAATCCGCCTTGAGCAAGCGTGGAGTGGGACAGTAAATAGGCTGGTATTGTTATTATTATTACAGTATTATATTTTTCAGACATTTTCATAGTTTTTTATATTTTAAGCGTCTTTGTAAAACTGAATGATGCAATACATCACTATTGCTATGTAATTTTTCGGAGGCATTTGTTGTGAGACCGAATGACACTTTTGATACGGAAGCAAAGCGAGGGCGGACGTCTAGTATCTACATAATGTTAGGATGAATGTAAATACAGGTTAATTTGAACATCATAAATTAACATTTTCCAGGACAGTAAACGGATATGGCCGTGATGACAATAGTACTCAGTGTCTATGAAAGAGTTAATTATTCTGAATTAATCAAGTTCTATAAAATAACAGTATTTTTATATTCGTATATGTAAATATGAGTGACTCGTCTCAGCTTTGCACATAAATTTACGCAAATCTTTGCACATCTTGATAGAAGAAAACAATAACTGCGCTTTATGATTTGCTATTTAGATTTTAATAAAAATATAATAAGATGAAAATAATCGATATGATCAACATCACTAAACCGTTCACAACCGTTTTAAGTATTGATGGCAGCAGAATAAAACAGCATTGAGTCGATGTCGCATCCCTAAACCTGGCAGTCGAGAAACAGGCTTATTCGTCCGATGAGTGCTATCGCTCCTGGCCTTTTAGACCCACCTCCCGCGGGAGTTGAGCCTTTTACAGTGTGTACTCGGCTTTATGCGATCGACTTTCAATATGAATTTCAGATGGGTTATAAGATTGTACGCTTTGTACGACAAACGTATTTGATAAATGGCATTCCCGTTTTTGATGTATTTGAATACGTAGTTTATTGTTCTAATCTTCTGTTGAGATATTGATTTTCATTCGATTTGTGTTTTCGTATTTATAACTGTTATGTTTGCATGTGCTGGTCTGGTTACAATTAATACCTAATCAAATACTAAAAAACTTTCATTTGTGCACGTGTTCCTGTAAGTAAGAAAAATTTAAACTGCCGTCGCTTTAAGAGGGATTCAAAACAGTCAAAGTCGTAGTCCTTGGATGATATATAAAGCAGAATGAAGCATGATACATGCTTCATTCAGCAGTGCTTCAACAGTAAATGTCCTTTATATGAAATTTTGTACACAACAGATTTCTCTTTCTATTTATAACCTTGATTATTTAGACAAAATTCTAATTTAATGACTAAAATATAGACCGATTGGAAAATTCCAATCGGTCTATACCGCATTTATCTAGTTAGTTAAAATTTGCTTGCAATGACGTATCCGTAAAAACCCCACGTAGGTATATAAATATAAAGACATACAAAACTCCATCCTTACATTATTTACCTTTAAAATAGTAATGTCTCTTTAACTCACCGTAGCCAATTTGTCTGTCGAGAAAGTCAAGAAAGAAGTCATAACGAAAATTAAATACGCTTTGATAAATTTTTGCTGGAAGCCACGTCTTACTTCAGAGCTCGTGTATAAGTTTTCATAAAGTTATAGTTTCTCAAAGCCCGTCTCGAAACTGTGGAGCATTCCAGAAAATGGAGAAGCAAAGCATCGGAGTGAAACGTAGACGCGGGCTGAGGCGAAATAAAGTTGACATTTTTGCAAAGCTACGTTAGAATTTCAACGAAATTAAATGTGGCACTACACGAAATGAAAATAGTGTGAGCGGGGAGATGCCTCGCCCGCTTCGTCTACTTCCGAGGCGTTGCTTCACGCCTTATTTTTATTAACTATTCTTAGACGTTCGACTTTGCTTTGTACTTACTTAGACAAAGTTTTCAGTGAAATACAAGGGATCAGTTGTTTTAACTACATAGTTTATAAACTCCCTACCAAGTTTTATTTTCCAAGTACCTACCTAGGTATAAGTGTATCTTAATATCAAAATTATATCTATGATACAGTGCTTGCAGGTAAGAAACGCTACAGTTCTGGTTCTTTGATTGCTAATTCTCGTAAATTAATAATGAAATAGTCATTAAAAATAAGTCGTGATTCCCTTCATAGAATTTTGATTAACTGATAAAAAATTCCATGATATGCCTATAAAATAAAAACTCCTACCATATCCATCAAGATTAAATATTACCTATTCTGCTTTTGAAAACAGCAAGTCAAGTACTGTCAGCGTGAGTTTTAAGCAAACATTTTGGTCGGTAGCAATGCGCAATGCAAACGAGATGCAACTGCACATTAGCGCAACGAATAACCTCTGTCCCGGCGACTATCGCGCGCGACATAAACTACGGCGCACATTACCGATAGTGCACACACTGTTGGGAAGATTGACGAATTAAATATAATTGTAAATCTAATTAGAAATCACTTGCGAACATCACATTACGTAATTTATTCTACAAAAGGGTAGGCAGAAGTGTGTGACACCTACATACGTATTGTATGTTGGGGAATTAGAAATCAGTGAATTATTGGTCATTATTGATGTGCTACCGAACTGTAGCAGAATGTGTTTTATATAGGAATATTTTCCAAGTAAACGTCTTCTAGCTGAAACTTAAATAATGGCAGGTATGCTTGGTTTTAAGTTTGCCTATGTGTCCAAATTGTATACAAGTGATCCACATTTAATTATTTATTTATTTATTTATTTAAAACTTAATGCACTTAACGTACAATGGCGGACTTAATGCCAAAGGCATTCTCTACCAGTCAACCAAGGTAATGCTGAGACAAACGAAGTAGGTGCAATGAAGTTGTATATTATGATATGAGAAAAAGGAGCTTTAAATCATATGACGACAGTAATCATAAGTACAAAATGAATAATACTACTAATATACTATACAATATATACATATGTACACAAATATATACCTATATCAATATATATATATATATATATTATAGTCAGGGTGTCCACAATATATATATATATATTGTGGACACCCTGACCTCGAGAGGAAGCGCATTCCAAAGAAGAATAACCTGGACTACAAAGGAAGAGTGTACAAAATCGGAAGTATGAGAGGGACAGACAAGTAAGCGATTATTTGAAGAACGAAGATTTCTACTATGAACAGAGCACAAGTATTGAAAGAAAGACGTTAAATAGTTGGGCGAAAATTTAGTCTCTATGCATAGGCTCTAGTATAACAAAAGTTGTGTGGATGAACTATTGTTATAAAAACGGCACTACAAATTGTTGGCAAACAAAGACAAACGATCGTAGTATCCGTATGTCTTACAATACGCCATCAAGAGCGCACTATCGTAAGGCTAATGTGCCCTGATCGTAGCTTACGAGTTTCATTGCTGTTTCACTGTTATTACTTACAGACATCATTTTATTACACCAATTACATTTTGCTACCTTAAATTTAAATTAACTACACATTTTCGAAAGCATTCTGCCTAATATGTAATATCACTGTCGTGTTACATGCAGATGCATATTGAGAAGTTGCGTTTAGTAATAACTCATGGCAAAAACTCAACACATCACTCACTCATATCACACACACAACAAAAAAAATTTTTTTTTTCAGTCATCTATTCCTCTCTTTTAAAATGATGTTGGGAAAAGAAACGTTCGATGCTGATTTTTTTATAGGCTTTAACCTAAATAATGTAATTTTAATAAAATAACTACTATCTTAACTACCTACATCTCTACCAAATATTTTAATCGATTTTATCAAATGGTGCCAATAACCCATCAGCCAAATCATACCATCAACATAGCAATAATAGCGAGGCTTATGACGTCATTAGTCATTCAAACCTCGAACACTAAGTGAGTAAGGTATCTGCACCATTTATCGGCCCAGTTGAACTCGAGCTAAATGTCTCCCGTAATTGGCGCCGGTCCATCTACAGGCAATTAGGAGGCGGCGCGTTTTAAAAGATCCATATTTATACGCCAAGCCGTACCTACTGCTGTAAATGTTTTGCACTGCACTGATTACACTGGTTACGCAATAAATTGGCGTATTTGGCTCATTTACGTTTTAAATAAAACATTTGAAAATATCCTTACATATTTTATCATTCAAAAATATTATTTTGATAGTCTTATGCGCGTGGCCTTAGACTACGACACGGTACACCTTCTAGACCTTTGCTAGTAGCTTAACATAAACCAACCTGAATACCCATACGATGGAAATCGATACCGTACACTGTAGTTGTTTTATTTAATTTTTCTTTTACCTACCACCAACTATTAAAATTCGGTATTAAGCAGTCACAGTTGCCTATGAAAATAGCTGTTACCAACGGTGAAGAAGAAAAAACAGGACCATTTATGTTTATGTTTCTTATATGAATTGTTTTATACGAAGTTATTTTAATACCTTAATACCTAGGTATCTTTTATAAAATCTCTGTGAAACGCCAGTTATACTTAGTACTCGTGATTCACCTATTATCTTCTATTAATTGAATGTGGAACATATACGTTACATTAGTTTGCCTACAATGTTAGAGTACACCGGTCAAACCAAGGAGGCCTAATGCACAAGACGTCGCCGCCATATTGAATTAATAAGCTCCCACCGTTCCCAATTCAAAAGCTTCCAGGCTGCTTTCTGGATGATAATGACCTCTTGCATGTGGCCAGTAACTCAGCAAACTTGTCTATACCTTCACAAATTAATTTCATATATACCAAAAAATTTAAGCAACTCTTTGTCTAATAATTATAAGGTTGAATATTGAGTGATTTAGCTTATTTGACTGAAAATGTAAGCTTGTCGTTCAGTATTGGACTTTAGAGGCACAATGCACTAATTATATCAGTATCTTAGAAAGCCCCTAACCAGCCCCTTAACAGTTTTCCATGGTATCGAAGAGGCATTAGAGCATTTCCCAGTAATGCTTCTAAAGACAGCTGCCACACGATGACCAAGAGGATTGCTCGGTAGCACTTTGTTTAAACTGTCGTTTACTTAAACTATATATAGCAGTAGTTGCGTGTTTAATTAAGTTTTTATGTATTCCTAGTCGCTTAGTAAAGCTTTAGTTTTGCCATGCTACAATGCTTACAATCAAGACAATAATTGTCATAACTATTGTTTTCTTTAAATAATGGTATGGTTTACAAATTATTAAAAGAAAACAAATTAATAAAGTAGTAACTTAGTTAATAAAGTTTAAGTCTTATAGCTTATAATCAAATTTACAATTTAAATTTTTGTTAACAATAGACACAGAAATTATGACCATAGTTTTAATTCATAACTTAAGTTTCATTTAACCTACGTTTAACAATATTGTGTAACCCAACCTAGCTAATTTAGAACTATTGAGGGCCTAAAGTGGTTGGTAGCGTCTTGTCCACTACGACATCAAGTTGCATCAACTATGCTGGGTCACCACTCTGACCGTAATGTTGATATGTGTGATCTTTTGATTAAAACCCTTTACATATAACGTATGTTTTATTCGTGATGAGTAGGAAAGTGTAGTCAAAGATTCTTACAAGGAAATGAAGAGTTGTAGGTACTATATAAAAATTAAAACAAATTGAACTTGTATTTTCGTTTTGTAAGACATTACATCCGTGTTACTGATAGAAGCTAATGAACCCTAACGGTTAATGAGACAAGCTGTGAGAATAGCCAAAAAAGAAGAAAATATCTGTTAAAAAAAAAGAACTAACATATTTTAAGAATAGTAAACAAATATGGCCTCCGGTATAAAACATGGAACCAATTTTCCTCACGTGGGAATTGTTTGAGCATACACTGAGCAATTTTAACACAGGTGTCCTTGTCCGATCTTTATTTATAGTTTTGACGATTAACTCTACTTAATCCATCACAGTCTGTCTATTCAAGATAATAAACGCCTTGGTACAAGGAAACTCAATCAAATTCTACAACAAAACAAAACTTACATGTTCACTTAAGACAGGGAGAAGTGAATCAAGCACTGGTAACCTTTAATTGCCAAATATCGTCTCTCAAAAGGGGATCGTCTTCACTAAACCGTTAAAAGGATCGGTGCTAAGTGCAGGATCGGGGGTTCGATTCCCCGTTTTGTAATTCGATTTGGTGCCAATTAAGAGTTTAGTTGTCGAACTATATCTTAAAGGTAAGACGGCCTATTTAGTTATTTCGTTCTATCGTCCATTTGACCCTTGAAGCTTAAAGGGTGTCTTACTGCCCAATTATTTTATTAGAAGCTTATGTTTCTGATTTAACTAAAATGAAGATGTTTCATATTTCTTGAAGTTTAAGTAACTTAAATGGTCACCGTACTAATGTATTGTTTAATTATCACATGTACACATGATCCATTTTTTGTGTCAACGCTACATTATAGTATTATATACTTTATGTCACTCTCACAATTAATACGAATCTAATACCACCTTTTATGTTAAAATTCATTAGCCTTCCGGTTCGTGGTTGTCACTCTAGAACCTTTCTGCCGAAGTTCTGAGAACTGCCACTTCAGTGAAGCAACTCTGCGAGCCATATCAGTTACGTTGGTTTGCCTATGGATACTTTCGTTCCTTGAACAATCGAGCAGAGAGACGCCTAACATAGCCCGCTCCATCACTCTCTGAGCGACTTTAAGCCTTCTGTCAATATCCATAGTAAACGATTATTCTTCTTGAAATCACATTAAAATAACTTACAAGATCTTACAAAATCCTTAACGATCAGAAAGAAAGTTCGGACAAAATTTGACTCTTATAAAATGTGGTGTTGGGGGCGTATCTTGGGAATTCAGTAGAACGCACACCAAACCAAGTGTCCAATCGTCTTCATTGTTAAAGAACTTGAATGATAGTTGGACAGGTTAACGAAAAAGATGACGTGGTTGCTTACCTACCCGATGGTCCGATCAGGTAAAGACGCTCACTAGCCTTTCAATATCCAAAGCCATAAAGACCACCGAGGACAGAAACATGTGGAAGAGCAAGTAGTGCATCAAGTGATCAACAAAACTTCAGAGGCTCTAGACGCCAACATTGTCGTTAGCATATCAATCAATCAATCTTATTAATGAAGATGACAACGGCTGAAGACAAGATTTTACCCGTTGGAGTGCTAGATTAAATAAGTACTTCCATTTTTTGCTTACCATGGACAAATACAGTTTCAGCAATGATGAACAAAAAAAATAAGGAAATCTTGGAATCAGGCTTGGATTTTCTGTTTACCATGAGAAACGCCGGTTTTTGCCAAAAAATAGGCTTGAAAATTTTGAATCACCACTATACCTCTTGACATATGTAGAAAATTATGATGACATTGTAGATGTTCTATTTTAAATAATTAGTAGTAGTTAATTGTAGAAAATAAACTTTTCTAATACTCTAAACAAAAAGTAAACAGAAAATCATAACAGACAAAATCAAAGACATTTCGTACTGATACTATTTCCATTTCCGCATTACCAATCAATCTTCAAATACAACATAAGTCACCAAGTCAGCTAACCCGTTGGGCGTCAAGGCGTGGCGATCGGATGAGCGTATCCGTATATCCACAGCTATATCCGCGCATATCCACGGGGGCGGATCAGCCGGATCAGCAACAGGTGGGGGATGAGCCGCGGGTGTGTACGCCCACTCGAACCACGTGGACGTAGATTTTTTTTTAATGTTTACAATGGAAGTTATGATGCTTGGAGTGCACTGTGGTATGCAAGGTTTCCTAGTGTAGTTTTGCATTCTCACTTTTCCTATTAAAGTGTTCTAAACATTTTCTGAATTATCTTTTTTTTTTACCTAGATAGATTACCTTGAAATATTTATTTTGGCAAGTGTTTTTATTTATTAAGTACTTCTTCTTCTTCTTCTTTTTTTTGGCAACAGAGCCGACGATTGTGTCAGCTATTTCTGCCAGCGTCAAGTTTAGAATAATATTTTTGATGATGATATTAATGGTATATTACAATGATAAAAAATAGAAAAACTGTGGATGAAATTAAATGACAACCATCTTCCGTGAAAACAAAAGATGGACCTATTAAGTACTTACAAATTAATAAAATACTAGATCGTGATTGTCATAAAGATTGACATGTTTTTTTTTTTTTTGGTGCAAGTTACATACAGAGAGGATTACATAGACAAAGAGGCCGTTTTTACGTTACATTGTCTCTTACTATGTCAGTAATGTCTTAGATAAACTTGGAATATTTATCACGAATGTAGTGAACGAAATAATCAGATCATAAACAGAAAATAATAAAGATTTTAAAATCGGTAAAGAGTTATTAAAAATCATTTTAACAGAAATTATTTTCTCGTACACTATAAAAAAGGGAGAGATATTATGCAACAACAAATGAGTAATAAAGTCTATCAGTAGCGATTGTGTTCGGTCATCAAGCAACACGAAACAACCCAATAAATAAAAAAGGATTTACTCTTCGAAACAATTAAAATAAATCTAGAAATGTTTTAATATTACTAAGTTCTGAGCCAAAATAATTACTCGTGCGAAATTTATTACGCTATTTCGGTATTTAATGCGTAAAATTGACGAAAGCAGTCGTTTAGAGTGCGAAAACTTTGGGCAAAAGTCATTATAGTCGAATCAATCAGGACAAAATGGCGTTCTCAATACGCTAGGGATGGGAAATGGTTGTTAGTATGACGCCCTCCTTATTTATGGTAATCACTAGTGTTGTGAGAGCTCTTTTTAAGGCTTTATAAGCGGGTCAATTTATTTTTATTATGGGTAATGTGAAATATTTATTTTTATTTATCTTGTTATTAATAATGGCTTTTAGATGTAATGTTTTTAACTGTTACATTAAGTTAAAACTCTTTATCAATTATAAAAAATATTTACTGTTAAATATATGTATCCACCATGCTTTTCCACTTTGTCAATTCCTGTAGAT
Source organism: Parascotia fuliginaria (assembly GCA_963082885.1). NCBI lineage: Eukaryota > Metazoa > Arthropoda > Insecta > Lepidoptera > Erebidae > Parascotia > Parascotia fuliginaria. The sequence continues at coordinate 16,587,206 of OY720172.1, forward strand.
TCTTATTTAGGCTTTTGCCGCTAGAGAGATTATGCGGCAAAAGCCTAAAAAAATCTCAATGAATTGTCCCTATATTATATTTTTGTTGGTTAAAACTTCCGCATTGACATAGTATTAGTACGATTTCCATTCATGTTTATGTTGGTTCTTATATCGAAAAAGATAGTACAGATTTTTATAATTTAGTAATTGTCATGATCTAACTGACTGACTGTAAGTTCATTTATAAATATATTTTAATTTAACACAGTTGGCATAATGTGTAACGATTCACCAATTCGGGTAAAATGTAGATAGATACTTTATCTAACATTTTAATTTCTTTTGATGATTATTATAACAAAAGTTTAATAGAAAATAGAATTTGGTTATTATCGCCTATATTTATAATGTATACCTATAAAATTAAAATGCTATTATAAAAATTAAACAATAAGAAATTATCAATTTCGTTCATCTATCAAGTTTCAGCTAACACAAAATTAATGCTGGCTCACACGTTCACGTATCGTCGGTTATTTGTCGGCGTTCGTCCTTAAGACTCAAATTAATAGTCTAAACTTGGGTGTACCCACGCGCGCCTTACTCGCAACTTAATCGCCAATTAATTTATTACTTTACTTCACTTTACCATTCTTTACCTAACCACTTATACATCTGCGGCGGAGGGTTAGCGTGTTGCCAGCTCATTGTGATTTATTCGCACTCTTACAGAAAACAGACTATAAGAAATAAATTATACGTATAAGTAAAATAAAGTGATCCAACTTTGCTTTTATGTTTACCTTGACTTAATATCGAAGTTTTCTGCTTTCAAAATTTTAATCTAACAATATAATAATAATTTTCCCTGTTTGTTATAAAATCAACAATTGTGCGACAATTAATTACCCTAAACCATTACTTTGATAAATATCTGGCAACACGGCAGAGTGCGATACGCCTACGCTGTGATAACCGCGGCACGAGATTTATTTCGCGAACTTGTTAAAACTTCATAATTTGCCTGTATTATCGGCACACAGTATGTGCCAGACACTTTTATCAGATGCCCATGTGTTGTTCTTTTGAAAGTTACTCATTATAGATTTCTCTTTGTTAGATATGTTTATGTTGTTTGTGGTTAGAATGTTTCTTAATACCGAAGAAATGCAGTTCAATGAACATTATAATATGTAGTATCAAATCACCACACTTGCGTCTTCTAGCGACGATTTTATCTTTTGGTTTGTATGCCCGATACTAGTGAAACTTCTTCTTTTTTGGCTTTTACCTGACATTGCACAATTTTATGAGTAGGTATGAGATACTATTTAGTTTTACTTTGGTTCCACTATCACTGTAGACAATAAAAAAAACAAACGGTCAAAAGGCGTACCTACTGTAAAGTCAGCGAAAAAAGTAGATTAAATTGTAGCTGGTCGTTGATAGATGTGCTCATTTTGACTTTCTTTTATTGTCGACAGTGGCAGACGAGCAAACAGCCCACGTGATGGTAAGTGGTAACTGACGCTCATGGATGACTCAGAGTGCCTAGCATTGCTCCTTCAATGCCAGGGACTCTGTGAAGCCACTGCCTACCGTAAAGGGAGTGGAGTAGGTAAAAGGATTGAGGGAGGTGAGGAAAAGGAAAGGGGAGAAATTTGGCTCCCGGCACTCTTACTCACATGTGAGGGCCGGTCAATCCAGTCCATTCATGCTGAAACCTGCGTGGATCTACTACCGCTGACTTACATTAACAGGTACCTTCTAATGTAGTAGTACCTAGTGGCGAGTGTAAGAATTTTGTCAATATACTACATAATTGTACTCTCATTACAATACATTTGTCTATTAGAACAATTTATCTAGACATTTATAAAAGCGAAGAATTCAAACTGTATTAATAAACACGACCTAATTAAATGTGTTGTCAAACAAATTTGTATAAGCTAACTACGTTCACAAAATCTAAGTGCGTATTGTACTACAGCAATTCTAATTAGCCCTCCTTATTTATGATTCATAAGCCAGAGTACAATAAATTCTGGTAGAATCTTTCCGTCCCACATGTGTTAGTAAGCCGAGGCATTAGCGAATGTTGAATGTAGGTTCTCGCCTAATAAGAGGCGGGATGTAAGGAATCGCACTGATTACTATATTATTTATTACGCTACGTGCCGCCCGTGTAAACGCTTCCTAATACTCCTATCTACGTTCACGTCTTGGAACCTTTTCGAACTAAACGCGTACTCATTCTTGTATGAAAACGTTAGGTGTACTTTCTCGCGTGTATTATGAAAAGGTTCTATGTAGGTGGGAGGTATAACACCATCTATCAAATGGGGTAACGATTAAGTGAGTTGCAGCGAGCGCCACCTATGAGATTTTTAATTATTGTCAGTATTAAATCGTGATTAATGTGAACCATGGTTTATGGCATGGTTTAACATCTTTATGGCTCTATTAACGGCATGCGTGCTTGTTAAGAGGAGTGCTACTAAGATTTTTAGGGTCCATTTAGGTTTTTGGTTAATTAGGTTTTAATTTGAGGCGTTGCTCAGTAAAGGTCATCTTTTGGCGAAATCATGATTATAATTATGTTGTGTTCAAAATTGATGTTATTTCAAACCTTCATTATGGTATACTGGACTTACACTTTCTTCAAACATCTTCGCCTTGGAATAAGTACCCCTTGACCATAAAATTCGCGCGAGCTCTCTATATTTTCGTAATTGCGATGCGATTTTCGTAATTTTGGTATTTTCGTATGTTCTTACTTAAACTGGTACGTACGTATTTAAACTGTTACTAAATATAAGTAATTACTATAAAGATTATTTTTACTGGCGACGGTACATCTTACGTCACATGGTTGGTGGTCCCAGTCGACACATTCAAAAATGTTATTGGGCGACTAGGACCGCAGTTCCAGTTCCTTGTGGTCCCAGTCGCCCAATTACCCAAATACTTACATTTAGGTAGTCATTAAAAATACCACATATATATAATACATTTGTTTTCCTCCCCATTCAACAAAATATCTAACAAAAATGATAGTATAACCCAGGTAATATAAATTTACCAAATGCATGTTGACAAAGCACTGTTGAATAATGACTATCATATTTCACCATATCTTCGTATATGATTACCCTAGGGGATAAAGATTGAAAATTTTGCTTCATATGCCACCTTTGAGCTTATAAGTAGGTACATGTTATGTCCCTGAAACGATATCGCGATAATTTTAATGAATATTTATAACGCTTGCAGTTACTTTAACTTAGTTTACGCGGGGATAGAAACTGTGTCGCGAAATGTGATTAGTAGACAAAGTTATTGAATATAAAACGAAACACAAACATGAAGGGTATAGAGAATCTAATTTAGAAGTTACGCTTCTTGTGGATAAGTTTAAATCCTAATAACGCATGATGTATGCATTTATAAGAGATTTTTTTTTATACTGTAGCCTACCAAAGTGACTCCACCCCGCCTGATGGTAAGCAGTTAGTGGAATCCAGAAGTGGCGGCCACCATACGTACCAAAAGCCATCGTCTTAAACTGCTGGTATAGTGGCCACCACTTTGGCGGCTGGGAATGGGGTTAGGGGAAGGGAATGAGGGAGGTGAGGAAAGAGGAGAGGGGGGCAATTGGGACTCCGGCGCTCTCACTCACCGAACGAAACGCAGTAGTACGGATACTACTACTCTTAAGTCGATCTTCTATGAGAGGGTAGTACTTCCCCGGACGATCCGGCCCATTCATGCTAAAAGCCTGAGATTTTAAAAGACGTATTTTTAATATCAATTGTTTACTCAAAATTTTCATACAATTGTACAGTGTAATGCTACACATCCTAAACTGCTGTTAGCCAAGTTGATAAAGATAGCTTTAGATACTTATGAATAACTTGATAAAATTTGCCAAAATGTAAAGTAATTTTTTTAATTTTTATAATTTCTTTTATCCCGAAGTAGTGAAATGATGGTGGACGCGCTCAACAAGGAGTAGTTTGCAAGAAATGACTTTGTGTAAAAATTCTGAGAAGGCTTTTGCCCATCAGTGGGTTAGCGGTTAATTTTAGCACCATTTTTAATCGCCTTTTTCAAAGTCCTTTTAAAAGCACAAATACAAAATGATACAACCTAAGTCAAAAGGAACGCGATTTTAAATCGTAAATGTTGTATAGCTCAATCGCGCTATTCACTAGAATCACCCGCTCAATCACGCCCCCGATTCACCGTGAACATCGTGAATCATCTGAACGTAACCGTAATCTACGACGCTTAGAATTATTATTTATAAGGTAATTACAAAAACACTCTCACATGCTATCTCACCCACTGCTAATGTTATTTATGTGGGGATAAACGACGATGAGGAATTTTTGCATATCGCCCCCTTCTTGCGACTAAATTGAATGATAACGTTCTGAGACATTGGTGGTATTTTTAGACGAGATAAATGAAGTACTTCAGTACTGATGGTTTGAGTTACGTTGGTTACGATATTATTCATAGGAAGATGAAATTTAATCATTGAATTTTCTTAGAAAGTTAATTTAAAAATTATAATATATATTATTATAATGTAAAGGTATAATACTATCAAATTTGCTATTTAATTCGCAAAGCCTATGGTTTGAATGCTAACTGAAGGTCATATTATGAAAAACAAAATGTTTGAATTAGTTGAAAAAGGCAATGGTAACTTTTGCTCCGAATAACCCGTACGACATCATGAGTAATAATATTGTATTAGCTAAATTTGAAAAAAAATAGTGAAGCATCTAGATGGAAAGTTTCTGATTTAATAGCTTGCAGCTAAAATTATTACTAAAATTTAACTATAGGTTTTTTTAGATTGAAATAATATTGCTCTACTGTTTATGTTAGTTCAAAAACCATGTCATAATCCAATATTCTAAAAGTTTGTTTTCCTTTAAAATATTTATAAATTAAAATGAATAAACTTTCCATCAATATTTTAACCCCTGGCAGGTAAGACAGGAACTTTATTATCGGTTTTCGCTAACCGATGTATCCGAAAGTTATTTTGCATGTTAGATAGCGGGTGTGCTGCACTTGTGAAAGAAACTTATGAATTATGTGACGTTTTACCTATTTGTAACTCACACATGCTTACAGTGAAGTAACTGACGGATAAAGATTATTTTCTAAGCCTAAAGAGTTGTTTCATAATTGTCAGTTAAGTTTTTTGCAATGAATTGACAGTTCTACACATTATATGAATTAGCAACCTCTCGAATTAAAATTAAATGACGATCGTAAAATAAGCCCTAAAAGGTTTGGTTTTATTTCATTCGAGTAAGTTTGACGTGTGGTCTCGCATACATTTTGCGTTATTGCTATTAAAATTTAGTTAGGCGGTTATACTGTCTTGTCAAACTATTGTCAAGTGTAAAGAGATAGATAATTAATACATAATAACAATAATTCTAAACATTTGTAACAAAAACAATAGACAACAAAAAAACAAATTTGCCGAAACTACCAACGCACAGTTGAAACATTCATAATTTAACTAATAAAGGGAAGTCTTAATTATGAAATGTAGTTTTACAATAGTACTTAAGTGTTTGGCTCTCTAATTTTAATACCTAAATCAATAGCCGTAGTAACTTTTGTTATCGTAATAACTAGTTGACACTAAATGCGCCCAAGGGGACCTGGATCCACTTCTTAAAGAAAATCATATTCATAGAGGCGATAAATTCTCAGCGAACGCTCGCACACCTCTTTAACCATATCTGTATTATTTTAATATACGTAAACCGAGTAATATATCTGCCTCTGTCTAACACATGAGTATGTAATATAATGTTTGCTCTTTCTATTTTTGGAGGATATCTTAATAAGATTCATGAAAGGACGCCATATTTTATATCCGACTCTGTCCTCTATCTTCTTATATTATCCGTGGAAGCGCTTTTGAAATATGTGCCTGCTTGGGAATTTCCGATCTTTCAATTACACCTTTGTACGCAGCTACAGTGTTTTGGAACTTACACAAAAGCGACGGGTTAAAGATGACGGCTTAATTATTTATCACGTGTAATCTTAAGTTAGGATTTTGTATGATTTGTAATGTTGTGATGGTCTAGTATTTTACATGCTTAAGCACGATGTAGTGGACTCGAAACGGGGCAAGCACCAAAAAATCTATTTCAAATTTATCTGTACTATTTCTTAAGTTTAACTTTAGCAGTCTTTTTAAACTAAGAAGCATACGGCTATAATAGTGGTAACCATTTATCACTTTTGGGTGCTTGCAATGCTAATGTCATTACCTACTTTAGTTTTTAAATATTCGTTTAAATAAACTAAAACCAATCTAAACGATAATAAAATGATGAACAAAAGTAACATGTAAGCAATATGCAAGTAGTATGTAGCTTAAAAGTTTTCTAAGTAAGGGGCGAGGCGCAGGGTTACCAAGTTATTAAATAAAGTTTAAGCCATAAATATTTCTTCAGTTAACACCGTAACGAGGTAAAAAGTATTATGGCGGATGGATTTATTAAATATGGCCGTAGTAAGCTCACATTAATCATTTTGACGTTGTCCATAATACCGACATTATAAAATTATTGTTTATACATTGTTTTATATTTAAACTAGCGATCCGCCTCGACTTCGCACGTTATGTAGGTATTACATTTTAATTTTTATTTACAACATAGAAAGCTGTAAGTAATTAAGTAATTAAGTAATTAAGTAATTAAGTAGTTGAGTGTATTGCCTGCGTCACTTTGCATGCTACTTGAAACTGTAACTTACAAAAATTGTAATAACCTGGCGATTAAAAAGAGTGGCCTGAGTTTCTTGCCAGTTCTTCTCATGGCTCTACTTCGTCAGCGAACTGGCTGTAGGTTAATTTGCTGACATTTTGTAAACTTTGACGTTCATAACTGTTAATTTAATTAACCTATTTGAATAAACATATATTTCATTTCATATTTCATTTCATTTCATTACATTTTTACGAAATCACTTACGAGTTTTAATACAAATCTATAAAAAATCGATATCTTCTTGATGAAAAAGATCTGGTTATGCTAAGTAGTTATCGTCGTCCATAAATCTCATAGGTACTAAAGTACATTTTAACTGGGATGCTGTGCTTCATATAAAGGAAAACACTGTTAAGTGTATTGCATGTGTCACTTTGCATGCTACTTGAAATTGTAACTTATAAAAATTTTAATAACCTGGCGATTAAAAAGAGTGGCCTGAGTTTCTTGCCAGTTCTTCTCAGGGCTCTACTCGCCAGCGAAGTGGCTGTAGGTTAATTGGGTGATATTTTGTAATTTTTAACGTTCATAAGTGTTAATTTAATGAACCTATATGAATAAATAATTATGACTTTGACTTTGACTTGACTGTACCTACGTACAATATAACCCACTGCTCAGTTGCTTCTCCTATCAGAAGATATTCCCATAAGAGCTATGGTAACCTCTACTTTTCTCTACTTCTCAACCAACAAAACACGGAACTGTAGTTATTATAAACCAGCTTTCACTCGCGTTAAATTACATCTTTAGTTATTGCTTTGCTCCCGTCGTATCGTAATGTTACATAGCCTTTAACCTTCTTCAGGAACTGGCCTATTAAACGCAAAAAGAGTTATTCAAATCCGACTCATAGTTCTAGAGATTAGCGCGTTTAAACAAACAAATAAATCTTCCCCTTTATATAATAATAATAATAATACCAGCCTGTTTACTGTCCCACTGCAGGGCAAAGGCCTCTTCTCATATAGAGAAGGTATGAGCATTAATCACCACGCTTGCTCAAGGCGGATTGGCAATTTCAGACGTTTAAGTCCAGGTTTCCTCACGATGTTTTCCTTCACCGTCAGTCAGAAATGTCCAAGATAATCTTAGAAAAAAAAAAAAAAAAAAAATTATATATTATATACCGCTATAAATAATTAGTATAAATATGTGATCTTCTTTAAGCAAGTATAACTAGTGCTGATACTTTCTTTAATCTCATCATTACATAAGCTTCATCATCTGCTATCACAATCTAAGAAAAATAAAACGAACATTTATTTTAAACTTTATTTGGTAAAATAACATTCACATAGCATACAACCTTACTAGGTCACTTCCTGCAACTGTGCCAAATATCAATTTTATATGTCATTCTAACTTCCCGGGTTATTTCGGTGTCGGCATGATTCGTAATTCATGACAAAAGTCAAATGGGATACAAACGAGTGACTTTTGATCTAATCATTACCTAGATATATTAATATACAAGGGGAAATATTTTGGACGGTGGACCTTTTTATATTTCCAATTATATGAAAGGATGGTAAAAGCAGTACTATTATTTAGTAGAACATCTACTTTGAATTTTTGGATTTCCCTACTACTTCTATACTAATAGAATGAGTAAACTGTGGCAAATGATGAGAGTAGTCGTGGATTTGTTGTCTATTAAACGTTCGCCGCCGACGCTTTGCTTCGGTATCAAGTTTTTTTCGGTCTCACAACAAAAGCCTACAAAAAATATCATTGCAATAGTGTCGTATTTCGTCATTCAGATTTAAAAAGGCGTCTAAAATATTGAAATTTTGAAAATTACTGAATTTTTAAATCGGTTACGCAGATCTTAAGTTAAATCGTAACAAACATACAAAAACTCAAATCTTTTCTATATATATTATTAGTTTAGATGTATTGATACCTTGCGCTTAAAGCTAGAAGTTCTTTTAACTTGTATTAGCATTCATTCGGCACAAAATGATACTCATTAGTATCAAACCTTGAACGCTATAATTGTACCTTCTTTATAAAAAGCCTTGTTATATAGCGTTTGACAAAACTGTGTCACTTCTTCGCAACGGTGAGATTCTATTTGCCATCTTTTTACAAAAGGAGGTAGGTATAGAAATATGTATCTAAATTTCCCTAGAAAATATAAATACGATGTTACACAAACAGTAGTCTAAATTACTTTTGTTATCAAATTTCCTAACACAATATTCAAATATACCTACAAACTTTGTTACGTTATTATAAAGGCTATACACATGCAAACTTTTTTCATAGACTCGAACGTAAGCTTATTTCGCGGGGGCACCAATATAATTCCTGGTCGTAAATCTTAACTTTAAGTGAAGCTGGAAGGGGGATTAAAGATCAGTAATCTTAGGTTCAGATGAGTTATGGCCCACCGCCATCCTCTTTATTGTGACTTTAAGAAACTAAGAGAGATTTTGTTAAACGTTGGAAATTAATTTAGATAATGATTAATGGTGGAGTCTCCCCCGGGTATTTGCATAATTGGGAACGGTGGGTAGTTGTAGTTTTTTGGTTTATATGTTGTTGTTTCTGTTTTATTGGCTGATTTAGTTACAATTACGGGTTAAGTTAGTAAAAATCTGAAAGTTTGATTCGAGCGATTATATTGATTTTTACGTTTAGCAGTTACGTACAAAATTATATTAAGATGATTTGTGCTTTTTTTAGGTCTTTGCTGATTAGGTACTATCAAATGGCTGCAAGTATGTAAAATGGCTGATATTTTTACTAGTTATTTTGACAGCTTAAATGTTTCTAATGTGTAGGTTAATTGAATGAATTTAACGAACTATATTTACTAAAATTCAATTGAGTTTTAATTTAATTTAATTTTTTTGATTTTGACCTAGGTGCTGGACCTAGCTAATTTACATCGTCAGCGTGAAAACGTTTACTGCAGAACAGTTTATTAAACAGAGAAGTTGCCATAGTTACTACTTTTTTTAGACGAGTTGATGACCGAAATAGGATAATATTTATTACGAAAGCAATGCCGTTCCTTGGTACTTTTACTCCTATAGTCATCCACAGAAAAAGCGGAGTCCTTTGATATTCTAAGCCAAACACTACAGTCTTAAACTCAAGTACTTACAATATACGAATTGTCATTTACTCACAAAATTAATCAATTTATTCCTACAATTCTCACACCTAATCTGCAACATTGTTTAGCAAACGGGTTGTGAAATTCCCTCCCATCTCTTTATCAGGTCCAATCAGCCTAAAGACAAACGGAGCTTATTCATAAATCTCGGTAAGCATTATTCGCGGGAAGGTGAAACAACAAACATTACAGACATAAATCTGCAACGTATCTCGGTACAGAGTTATAAGTGCGATATACGGGTGGAAAGGATAGCCAACATATTTATGTATTTGAAATAAACAGGTATAAAACAAATCATAAAGTTCTATCGGTCAAGAAGGCAGTAATATTTTTTTAACGAAGGGAGCTCTTAAGGCACATAATGATGTTTAGAACAAAACTCTTAAATTTGTATTGACATAGATAGCTATAAAGCTAACAAAAAATCTTACCCATGATAATATAATATCACAACAAATACACACAACGCCATCTAGACCCAAAGTAAGCATATAATATTATAGCTTGTGTTATGGGTTCTGGAATGCGGATAACCATACTTAAATACATTTTTTTTTGTAAATACTTACATATTATACATAGAAACACCCAGACTAATGCAAATAGACATGTTCATTCACACTTGCACTGAGCGAGAATCAAACCCGCGACCTCTGCGTGGCAGTCCATACACAGTAACCCGAACCACAGGCAGACGACATATATATAGTATGCAACTATTTCGTGAAATCTAGATTGTCAAAATTATTATTATTATTAAAATAACAGACCGTACATAGTACCACCGAACCATTGATGACGTCTGATTCGGTGGTACTGTGTACGAACGCTAACCACTACGTAATACACGCTTACTTGGGGTCTAGATAAAGTTGCGTAGTTGTTGTCATATAGTTACGTTTATGAGTATTCTGTTTTTAAAATTACTTACTTTTCACGGCGCGGTTTCACCCGCGTCTTTGGTTACTGCTCTACTCCCGTCGCTAGTAGTAGTTCCAGAGATTAGCGCCATCAAACAACAAACAAACTCTTCTGCTCTACATATTAGTATAGATACTTCACTTGCTAAAGATTAATTACGTACCTATTACTACCTATTACCTTACCTAATCTTTATGATTAAAATAGTTCTTAATGAAAGAGGAGTAGGATATATTTTTTTACAGCCACAAGAACTATCAGGTATATCCTAATGTTTTAATGAAAATAAATAATAATAATACAGTCCCTAATAACCACGTCCAGAACCCAATACGTTAAATTTTCCGTCTGTGTGTCATCCCTGTTATCTAGCTGCGTCGTACCATAAGACAATAGTAACGCAATAATAAAAATGTTGAATAGCCCCTGTAATGATATTGTTACTGCCTGTAATGCATTGTGGCGCGATAACGGATAAACTGTACCCAGTAGACGAATATACTACGACACTATGAGTTATGATTATAACATTTTATCTAAGGAATAGGCTTAAAGATCTTTAATGTTTCATAACATGTTTATGGAATGATTTTCGCTATTTTTAAGTTTATGTTGTCTTTTATATATTTTCTCAGTTATAATTTTGTTTTCAATTTGGTACAATATCCGCTCCACGAAACAATATAAAAACAACACAACAAACTTTGAACCTTCGGCTTATTTACGACTCAACATCAAGATGTTCTTTCAAATTTCCCCGAAGTAAACACGTATATTTCCAGCGTTTATTATCCGAGTCGACCTCCTTACTTATCGCAGGTATATTGTTAAAAAACATGATGACTTAGGAACTGAAAGTCCCATTAAGTAGCACGTCTATTCATGTGGTAACACGGGCGCGGAAGGGGGTGTCACAGTGGTGTCGGTGGTGCGGGCAGAGAGGAGATGTGGAATAAATACAAATAAAGAAGTGAGTTGTTTAAAAAGCGGGTATTCCGCGCGAGATAAGGGTGCGTTTCCGTCGTCTCCCCCGGTCGCGCGGTGCCGCGGTGGAATTATTTCAGCGGTTCGACGAAACCCAATGTCGTGTCGCTGTCGCATTCAACACTCTATTTTTAAAAATAATAGAGATGTACTCGACAAGCACGTTGTCGATAGTTCAACTAAGCGCTATTGTATGTCTTTAAAATAAAATAAAATATAGGTAATAAATGCTTTTTATGATAAAAATCGTATTGTTCCGTAGGACACAGCTAGCATAGTAGCGTATTGCATGTGTGTTAAAAAAATATATCTTTCGCTTATATCATCGCTGACATTGATTAGAGTATAAAGGTGCTTCCTGATTCATGCATTGCTTTGTAATAATAATTATTTTTATGATGTCAGCGATTCCTACAGTTATATGTTAATTCAGAAAAAAAGAGTATTTACAATCTAAAACTACGATATTTAATATGCCTGGAACTATGACATTTAATAAATACAAATAGCAAATTGTGTCGCTTTTTACACGTTTTATTTATAGTTCTTTCCGAACCCATGAAATACGTACCTATTAATCTTCAAACTAATTACATACTAATAAAAGTGTTTCTCATTAGGGCTATCGACAAATATTACACTTTTCTTTGTCCCATCTCTTGTGACAGATCTGTAAAGAGCCACCGTGTCAGATGCCCGCCGCTGTTTCTTAATTTCCTCTCGCGGAGATAAGATTGGCTTTTAGCTTTTTATTGAATTTTCTACGTTAGATGTAGCACTTTACAACTTGTTCTTATTTGTAGATAATAAAGAACAAAAGCAAATAAATTTAATTATCTGGCTATGAACAATGTATTTTGTTTTCAAGTAATTGATCGTGGGCGTCATACAATTTGTAATTTTAATGTTAATTCTTGTGTTCTAAAAGGGGCTATATTCTCTTTCATAAAGTCAATCGAAACGGGTTTTATTTTCGTCTGCTACTATGGTTTTTATATTTTTAAGAATTATTAATCACATACAAAAATTCAGTGACCTCACATAAATCTTCGCTTAAAGTCGTATCGAACGCTGAACAGATTTTTTTATTTGAACCACTATTCATGCGGTCAGTAAGTTGCTACAAATGAATTGACGTGGAGATGGATTAGATACCTATTACATTTTATTGCATACTAGACTTTTGGAATTGTGCCCAATGAATGACAATGACATAATTTCTATTACATGGGGCTCAAACAAACTGGCGAAGTGATGTGCAACGTCTCTACCTGCCCGTTCGGGGGAAAAAGACTTGCTGCCATGTTATGTTACGTTTATAGGTATATTAGGTTAGGCATATATAAAGTAAAACGTAGAACTATATGAAAAAAATTACGAATAACGTTGTATATACTCGTACATACCATACAAATCGAGCACCTCTATAAGCAGAATAAACAAACGAATCTAAATATCGATCAATTGGCTTGATTACTACACTGCGTCATTGCAGTCTTCGTATCAATCGATCAAAATTGATCTGTGGATGCACTTTTGAACTATTCTTAATAGAAGATTGGTGTATCAATTTCACGTAGTCAACGTATAGAACTTGTGTTTTTAAGAAAATATCTATCTAAACCCTTATAATTTCGGTTACGTAGAAGAAGCTCTGTGTTAATAAAGTTTAACTTGGTATATTGATCAATAGTTATCCATTGCTGCATGTGCTTATTACGCAACCAACTATCAACATCATGCTCTTTTTTTAAAACAATTTGAGCTTCGTCCCAAAAATAGGTATAGTTTACCACATATTTGCTTTACCACTTTGGTCAAAAAATTCCATCAAAATTAAATTTCCTTAAGAGCCATTACAACTGTCAACTGTCACTGGACTGATGTGACTGGCAAGCAAAAATAGACGTTACTGTTTTGTGATATGCAAACGACTTTTACTCTAAGCGTGGTAAAGCAATTTTATTGTCGATTATACTATTGATTTTTAACCAAAAACGCAAAGCATTGTATTATCGTCATTTATTTAAAAAAGAGATTTAATTAGAATATAAATTTCAGGATAGGCAGTTCTTCGTTTTTTTATATTTGGCTACCAAAATGACTCTACACGTCCGAAAAAGACGGTCAGTAAGGCCTGGACCTTGCTGATTGTTTATCATCAATCTTAGGAGTGGTCCACCCAATTGCTATCATAATAAATTAAAAGCATGGTATTCTCCATTGGTGATTATGTAACCTTTTAAAAAAATTAGTGGCGCTTATGCGATTCACGGTTTTACCTGCGTCTTTGCTTACTGTTCTGCTCTCGTTGCCAGGAGCGTTATGTTACATAGCCTATAACCTTCCTTGAGAACTGGGCTATCATATGCATTTTTTTTTAAATTCGACTGGTAGTTCCCGAAAGTTTGTTTGTTTGTTTAAACGCTGATATCTATATCAGCAGACAGCAGATTCCTTAAAATACATTGACATAAACAATTGGTATCTTTTCACCAGGATCTATTTTCGTCGCAATATAAAGATACTGCATACATTTGCGTGCAAGCCTTATCTGTCGCATAAACCGAGCATTAGCTACCTTTGCACATTTCCGCTTAACGCATCTCTTCATTTTATTCGTTTAGTTTCCGCTGTGTTTCTTTGAATCACATAAAAAATATCGCCGAGGGAGATAATAGAAATGACTTTTGTATGTCGTATAAGAGAGAGACAGATGATGAGACGCTGGATTAGATGTGAAGGAAAATGCGCGTCAATGATGGTGATTCTATTTAATAGTTAATAATAAAAATATCAGACTATTATTTTCCCACTGCAAGGAAAGGGCTTTTTTCGTACAGAGAAGGTACGAACATTGGACGTCACACAAATAGTATTGTTAATTTTTTTTTTTTTATGTGATCAGATTTCCTTCTCTGTGAGCCAGAACAAGGTAAACATAGAAGACAAATACACATTAATATTAAACTTTCATTGATTCTTGTCTGGTGGCCGAACAATCTCGTGTATACGGTACTTTGATAGCTAGTGGTCGTAACTATATAATTATAATTGTTTTAATACTACAAGTGCATTAATTTTATTCATTAGCCTACGAACAATGAATTGAAAATCTTCCAAAACAATACAATTGTATTTAAAAGAAGTGCAACGGAACAGCCAGTCTGTTACATTTAAACAAAGCGAATTAAAATTATGAAAAATGGCAGATAAAAACTTATCTGTGCAATTGTTTGAACGACGTACGACAGATTTTTAAATACTTTAAGGTAATCAAGGGGTGACTCCACGATGTGAAAGCAACTAGTTGCTAGTTGTTTATGTGTTGAAAATAATATTTAATGGTTAAATGCCATTGTGTGCTAAAATATAGACAAAGTAAGAATAGTACGAGTAACTAATTAAAACTGTAATTGATACCTGTAAAAAATAATACTATTGGTTTATTTTTGGAGGTTTACGTGGGTTAAGGATGCTTTAAGTCAAGACAAAGTTATATTGCTAACAGTTTTTCCACAGTAAAATCTGAACACCCATGTTGGATAGCTTATGAGTACACCAACAGTCCTCAAATTATCCAGTACGTATATACTACTTCAATAAAATTTTGAATGAGAATAATTAATGTTTCTTACTATTTTAAAAATGTATTAAAGAACACATTGAATCCCATTTTATTACTAGTTTTGTATATATGCCAAGCAGTTAGCAATAGTCGCACAATAATTACAACTCTCATTTACACCATAATCGCTCCTTCACTGTGTGGTGTCAGGGGGACAGTGTATTTTTAAGAGCTAATTTCCTGATTCCACCGTTTTCATGAAGGGGGCGCCACTGTCTTTATTGTTGCAGTTACGGTTGCTTTGGAAAACGGTTGATTAGACCGTTTCACGCTTAGCTGTCCCTTAGGGATGTAATTAAACAATTTTGATGAGTGCTCGTTAAAAATTAAGTTGTTTTGTCTCTGTGGGGTACGTTAAGTACAGGTTTTGTTTGTTTTAATTGATTTTAATAGAAGTCTTAGTTTTAATTTATTGTCAAATCTGAATCAATCAAGGATTCATAATTTTGTGTGATACAGTAAAGAAATCCGCTGCTGCCTGTAGTTGATGTTCTCTTGGTTACGACACTCACGGTATGAGACTCGGTGGTTCTATCTTCTAAATAAAGTCTACAGTCATTGAGACAAAGACTGAGGAACATAAATCATTGTCTATAATATTCCGACTTATGTTCAGCTTTATATTCTATCTTTCATAGCAGAAATATCAATGTCTACTACTAAAATAACTCTTCTAACCTTTCATTGACGTGTAAGTTGAGCCCACGGATATAGTTCTAAAATATGTAATAGTCAAATTTATTGTTTACAGAAGAACCGAGGGGTTTGCAGAACAGTAAACAGTTGAGCCAGACGTGTAGACGGTGAGCGTGGGATCTTTTCACCTGGGCACGCGGTAACTTGCGGGAAATTATGGGAAGTTTAGGAGCTGTTGTTACTGCTAAAGTGTGTATTCGACTAGAAATGTATTAATATTTTTAAATAGTTTATAAATACATAAACAATATAAGAAATCTTAAAAAAGATGAAATAAAACTATATATAAATTAAAAACGGTTCTAAATTCTGTATATTACTTTAGTAGAAATAGTTCTTCTATGTCAATAATTTATCTACTAATAGTTCAAAAGTGTTGTTCTAATACAAGTTTTGTTTTTATTTTAACCTCCAATTTTCTACTGTTGAACAAAGAGATCCTTCATGATTTCCATACATCTATTGATCTTTTACAAAGCTATCTAAGTTATTCTGTCAGCGTTTACTACTAAAAATTAATTCAGTTTATAACATAGTCTTATAAAAACTCTAGTTAAAACTACCCGATTTGACGATTGCAAGAATGATACGTAAGAAAATTGTACATATAATAGTAGACACATTGCAAATTGTGTTATTTTTGTTTTACTCCAAGCCTCTACAAATGAGAGTAGATACTCTCATTTGTAGAGGCCTGGAGTTAGAAATGTAGTATTTTAATATTAATAATTTAAGTAAATTTATATATTAAAACCTGTAAGCTTAAATATAATAAAATTACTTCCATAGAAGCTCAATTTGCTAACAATGTTCGGGAATAAATAACGTTTAGATTCGTTTGCTGTGAACATAATGTAGGTACTTACAGTAATAAATGTTGTTACATTTTAAATAACACATTTTTTTTCATAAAATTAGGTATGAACAACTCTATATGAGTTCTATGTGTTGCTGCATAAGTGCGATTTAGCTAGATGTCAGGGAGGGCGATGTTACTCATGCGTTAATTTTGTGCGACAAATTAATTCGTGCACAGATTTACGAATAAAATGTTACCAACATGTTTTGTTATACCTGATTACGAATGCAGTTATATACGTGGTAGGTAAACGGTCCCGAAAACCAGAAATTATTGATAGTGTCGTGATACCTACAAGGCTTGGAGTCAGCAACCATGATTGTTCTTAGTATTATTTATGTCTGTGTGCTATTGGATCAGTTAAACTTTCATATTTTGATACATTCGGTAAGTGCTGTTTTTAAAGCAATGTATAGAAACAACGCTAAAAACAGCTGAGCCGTTGCCGACCGAAGGAGAAAGACTCATCTCTTTCTCCAACGGCAAACAAAAACCACTAAGTATTTGGATCTCCAACACTCTCAATATCTGTATACAACTAACGTAACTTATATCTATATGTTTTACTAGGAGTCCGCCCTCGCTTAGCTTCGGTATCAAAAGTTCATTTAATCTCACAACAAACTCCTACGGAAAATATCATAGCAATAGTGTCGTATTGCATCATTTAAAATTTACGAAGGCGCTTAAAATATTGAAATTCTGAAAATGACCGAAAACATAATAAAATATAGCCTAGTAACCTTATGAATTTATTGATTTCTAATGCTGAAAAACATATTTCAAATCGGTAACATTGGTTTTTAGTTAAATCGTTGCAAACAAACAAACATACAACAATTCAAATCTTTTCACTTTATAACATTACTAATTTTCCGCGGCGCGGTTTCACCCGCCTCTTTGCTTACTGCTCTGCTCCCGTCGCTAGTAGCTTCCTTAAAAACTGGGCTAACCAACGCAAAAAGAATGATTGCAATCTGACAGGTAGTTTTAGAGATTAGCGCGTTCAAACAAACTCTTTCACTTTTTATAATAGTATAAATTAGTTTAGATTATTTATTATTATCACTTGCTATAAGAAATACTAATGTCACCATGCCATGCCATCATAGAAGCTAAGCAGTGATTTAGTTAGTTATATGCGGCATAATCGTTAGTGAGTGTAATCGGTTACTACGACATAACTTCGTCTTAAGTATAGTGAGATATAAACGTAGAGCTGCTACGGCGTAGATGTCGTAGCCCGTAGGTCACTCAACATCTTAAATGATGTTGAGTGACCTACGGGCTATCTACGCCGTAGCAGCGACCTTTTACTGAAAGTTATTTATTTTTAAGGTCGCATTTAAAGCAAAGGCATACATGAATTAACTGACATTTCAATTGATCTGTCTTTTAGGTTCAAATAAAAGTGTTTGAGTATTTTGATAGTGTAAAGATAACAAAACCATATATTGTCACAAACACGTAGAATAAAGCGTCAGTGTTAATTCAATCCAAATCACAATCAACAGATCAAAATGTTTAGATAGCGTTAAAAATGTAAACGTCAACAAAGCGACTGTCAACCTGATTACACCTCAATCTAACTGAACAGCGAACGAATTGAGATGAATATCCACCCCAATGAATAAAAAATAAGCCACGGCTCATCACAAAAAGCGGGGGAGTAAAAAAATAATATTATCCTGTGGAAATGAATTAAGCAACTCACAGATACTGGCTCTGGATACCAACTTTGTCGGATTGTTTATTAATAAGGAGACGGACTTAGTAAAACATTATTTGGATGCGATTGTTACAAAATGATTAGTCGCAAGCTGACTAATGCACTTTATGAATCCTACGCTGCAAACATATCCACATTCTCAAAGTGACTACTTTTGAATGTTTATTGCAGAGAAACCCTGTAAACGTGCATGTACATAATAATGTATTATATTATTATGCTTTTATAGGCAGGTATTAAAAACGTATAAGTTTCTTGTTTGTTTCAAAATACTTGCAATTTTGTTATATAATAATACTAAATAAAAGATATACTTAATTATACTAAATACTTAAAATAATTTATTTATTTACTTTTTATTGGGAAACCAAAAACTATACAAAACTTCTACGTGTGGTTTATACTGTCAGTGTAAGTTGGTAAATAAATAATTAAATAAAAATGTAATAAATAGATAGGATATGAAACATAAAGACAATTACAGGTTTCCACGTATACCATAGGATAAGCACGCCCACAATAATCTACATCGAATTTTAAAAAGTAATAAATTATAGTTTCATAAATTTACAATAACTATAAAAATTTGAAAAAGTAACGATTTAGCTCATTGCGTACTACAGAGCTTTTAGTGTTAAAGGGGTCAAAGGAATACTCCTTGCATAAGTTATTAAAGTCGCTACTCGCTTGCACAATAATTATAATAATATGAATTCTGCCTATAATTTAATAATGAAAACACAGGCACAGATATCGGTGGGTAGTATTTAACAGATCTATCTATTAGGAACTTTAAAGTGAAGTTTTTGCAAAGGTCAGTGCAATCAATTTCATTACAAATTATTAAAAAACACAAAGGTTTTTTTTTTACAAAGGTTAATGTAGTTTTTTGGATTACGTATATGATATTTTTAGACGAAAACACATAAATCTCATAAAACAAACGTACTGTAAAGGATCTTGGATGTTTTGGCCTTTTCAAAGCGCTTAGTCATTCTCAACATAAGACCCAAAGCTTTCGAAGCATTTGAAATCATTTGTTCGGTATGTACTACGTCAAAAAGTAGCTTTTAATCATAGTTAACACCAAGATCACCCATCCCATCACTTCTTGGCAGTACGTGAATAAAACTGACTATCAAGAAAACTTCAAAATTTATAAAGTAAAAGTGGTCTCCACTGTCATTTACCCTAGTCTCCGATCCTTGGCGGGGTAAGTAGGGAATAAAATTAACCGAGGATGATCGCTAATGAAAATAAATTGGCGGCGGGAGATTTGAGATTACACCAACCGCGACGGTCGAGCGGCACCACGGAAAAATGAGACATGTACACACTTTGACTAGAATTTAAAGAACTTATTTTTATTTTTGATTGTTAAGTGTAATACATACGTATACATATTCGAAGTGGTACTACTTCAGCTTGGGATATTAAAATTGAATAAATAAAAAATCGTCGTTTTTTTAATTTTTGTTGTCATAGGTTTTACGAGATGGCGATAAAGCTCGTCTAATTGCTAACTATAGCAAGGATGATTTAGATATTAAGAGATGCATGACGCTATAATTCGTTAGCTTTATTTTAAAATAGATAAACCAGGTAAGTTAGGTTTGTTTGGCAAAATTGTGTAGGATTAATTTAGAATCGTATGTTATATAAATTGTGAATAAAATAAACCTTGCCTATTATATTTCGACTGGGGGTAAAGGCCTATCAAAGAAGGCATGGAGCATTGATCTACATGCTTGCTTAAGGCGGATAAACATAGTATACCTATTTTAAAACCCAAATTTCCTCATGATAAACAAGTCAAAGTTCTGATTGCAACAGCAAAAGTTAATGAGTGATCTTTTTTTTTCTATAATTAAATCGTCCTTAAATGTGTACTCGCAGATATTCCATAGGGGTAGTAAAGAAAATGAACGCTACATATCCAAGGGTGGTTCATCTTAAGATGTAAGGATCAACCTGAGTTATGGCCATGCAATCACGCACTTACTTTAATAAAGAAACTCAGTTTGTGTTCGTCAACGTAAGAAAATTAGGTATAGAGCGATGAAGAAAATGAGATGAAATTCACGAGTTATAATATATAAGAGAAAGTTGATATTATAAGATATTCATTCTGTATAATTATTTTCCATATCTAGTACTAGAAGTAGTTAATTTGTGTAGGTCGAAGTATCACTTGTCTATAGAGAAATACTGTTTTAATAAGGTTAATTAAATTAACACTTATGAACGTTAAAATTTACAAAATGTCAGCCAATTAACCTACAGCCAGTTTACTGACGAGGTAGAGCCATGAGAAGAACTGGCAAGAAACTAAGGCCACTCTTTTTAATCGCCAGGTAATTACAATTTTTGTAAGTTACAATTTCAAGTAGCATGCAAAGTTAACACAGGCAATACACTTAACTCTATAGGTAATTAATTACAGCTTTCTATGTTGTAAATAAAAAGTAAATAAAAAGTGTGCTTTACAGGCTGCCTCAATTTGCATACCGCTACAAAAAGGTAAAGGCAACATGACGTGAACTGTGTAAATGTTTCTTAAAGTTTTGTGTTTCGATCGGTGATTAAGACCAGAAAACCATCCCAGACGCTTCATTTCTTCTCCTCCAAAGACTGCAAAATGTTGATTGTGTGTCCGATTTATTTCGGCGATGTTTAAAGAAGATGTCGTGTTCATAGATTACGGTTACAACCCGATTTGCTGCCTTCACATGTGATTGTTAGACCGTCACCATTTGGTAGACTAATTGCGCTAGTGAAGTACCTAGGGATCTTCGAGAAGAAATAAGTTTAGGAAAATTTTAAAAAAAATATTAACTAGATGATCTATAATAATTTATAATTATAGTAACTAATATATACCCCTGACCTATCCTTTCAAGGATAAAATGTGTAAAGCAATATATATTAATATCAAATTAAATATTAAATTATATAATTGATGTAAATAGTACGGAGACTTGATCTCTCAGTTAAACCATTGTCATGGTTTTGGGGGACAACAACTATATTATATATACTAGCTTCCTGCGTCGCGGCTTCACCCGCGTCTTTTCTTACTGCTCTGATCCCATCGCCAGTAGCGTGATGTTACATAGCCTGTAATCTTCCTCGAGAACTGGGCATATACACAAAAATATTTTTTTAAATCTGACTCGTAGTTTTAGAGATTAGCGCGTTCAAACAAACAAACAAACTCTTGCGCTTTATAATATATAATAGTATATATTTCACTGTGTCCTATAGTGAGATCTTTCAATTCTTAACATTTTTTAAACAAAACAGACAGAACAGTCTTTGACTAGACTACCCAAATTAAACTAGGCAAACACATCATATATAAGTAAATACCTATAATACCATATAGATACAAGCCTCGCCGACCCTCTCTGTCATACGCCGGTCAGGCTTTAGTTATGATATAACAAGGAGCCGGCTAAGCCAAAGCTTACGGTAGATTTTATTAATTGACATGACATTTTTTGCCCTCTACATTTACGAAATATATGGGTAATTTTGGTGGATTTGTTGAAGGCAAGTAATCAGGTTTAGTCTTATTATATTGAAGGTTTAAGTTTTAATTAGTTGGTTTAGTCTCCAGTTTAGAACAGAACTTTTCTTACCATATCTTAAAAAAGTTTTAGTCTAATAATAAAAGACGCGGGATGTGATTTTTTAAAATTTGTCTTTTTTTTCACCAAGATTTCTGTTTATTCAATACCAAGAAATACAACTTTTACGTTCAGACAGCAGAATTATTGTTAAAGAACTTCATTAATTCGATCAATATTCTCGTATTGAATAATAACGCTCAAAGGTATATTGTAAACACAACAAAGCGCACTGAACCTTTCATTTTAGAGGTCGACGTGTCTACCCAAATGTGAAATATAGGTTGAGTAATAGTAATCTTCTCTATACCGCAATAAAGAAAATATTTAATACAGGATAGGAGAGTACTTCCAAAAAATCAGCAGTGTTAAATCTGATGATTTTTTGATGAATTTTCCCTAAAGTAATCTTTCGTAGTTTTTCTATTGTGCCAATGTTTCGAAAACTGACAAACAATTAATGGTCAAAAAAGAAAATATTTTATTCGTTATACTAGCTGCGCCCTATGGCTTCGCCTGCACGTATAATATGTTTTGTATCTCTCTAGCACCAGACCGATTTTCGGGACACAAAGTAGCTCATGTCTGTCTCCGGCACGAAATCGAATCGAAATCGGTTTAGCCGTTTAGGCACTGAGTTATATCAAACACACACACACATACATACATACATACATACCTACACAAACTTTCGCATTTAATATATTAGTAGGATTTTTATGTGGTCTAGAGATCAAGAGAGAACATATGATGACACTTATGATTGAAACAGCCTCACTGCTTTCACACTACAGAAACCTTAGCTTTACAAAACTAACTGTAAATCTCTAACCTTAATTCACTCATAATATCGGCCCGTTACTATCCCACTGCAGGGAAAGGCTTCTTCTCATACAGAGAAGGAATGAGCAGTGATCGCCACACTTGCTCAAGGCGATTTGGCGATTTCAGACTTCCTCAGAAGTCCAGGGTTCCTCACAATGTATTCTTTCACCGTCAGTCAGAAATGTTCAGATACATATGATCGACAGCAGTACGTGCGTTTAAGTTTGCACAATTCCCGTGCGTTCACACACGTTCTGGCGTAAGTCAGGGATCTGTTTTAGGACCTCTACTATTCTAAATCATGATAAATGACCTTCCACAGGTTCTACAAAATTCAAAGTGTTTACTGTATGCCGACGACCTGAAACTGTATACCGAGATAGAGTCACAATCGGATTGTATATCACTTCAGCGGGATATTGATGCACTTTTGCAATGGTCAGTCTCAAATAAAATGGAATTTAATCCTTCTAAATGTTGTGCTATGAGTTTTGGGCGAATGAGAAATCCTTTACAATACATCTACAGTATTAATCATGTAGAAATTGCAAGAGTAGTTGCAATTAAGGACCTTGGTGTTACGTTTGATTACAAACTCACCTTTCATGAACACATTATATTTTTTAGCCAAGGAATCATTTCGCCGACTTGGTTTTGTTCTTGTGCGGAATAAACTTGAGTGTAGGTCTAGTTTATGGAACCCACTTGAAAAATTGTATGCATTGATGTTGGAAAAAGTTCAAAAGGCATTTTTACTGTACCTCTATAAACCTAAATACGGTTATTGCCCATATGTATCCAACTAACTTTTTGTTGGGTTACTTGGGCTATAATTCGCTACAGGTAAGACGGTCATTCGATCAACTTTTGACTGCATGTAAAATCCTACATGCAGCTATTGATGCACTTGATTTACATGCCGAGCTGTGTCAATTTTTTGTGCCCGATAATTACAACAGAGCTCGGCAGTATCCTTTGTTTGCGGTACCACGCTGTCGCACGGTAGCGCGTTCCATGTCTTCAGTACCGCGTAGGTTAAAGGAGCTCAACGCTCTGCTGGCGTCAAGTCATAGGCTGAATCTGTTTGCTGATGAATGGTAGTTGATCTTGTCTGAATGTATGAGGTATTGTGGGACGTCAAAGTAAAAGTTGTTATTTTATATATTTTAAGTTTTTACTGTGTAATCAGTGTAATTGACTGTAATTTTGTCGTTCTGATTATAAATTAGAAATAATAAATAAATAAATACAGAAAGTACATATGATTTCAAAAATCGCATTGGTACTTGCCAGGATTCGAACCCCCGACCGAACTGATGTGTTTACGTGATCACGCACGCCTCGCCTAAATCATTACCGAACAAAAATCGGCGGCAAATTATGGCCCAGTTACCATGATTAAAAGAAGATGAATTCAATTCTTTCTTTAAAAGTCTAACCAGTTAGTAACTAATAGGTACAGTAACTCAGACTACACAAAGATACTATAGCGTATTAAGTTGTTCTAGTAAATCTTTCCGCTACAGACAGGCTTAAGAGTTTTATTGTTTCGTATCGGGCTACGATGTCAGACTGTATGCACTTGGCTTTATAAAATATATATTCTGTATTATAAATGATTTCGTTTTGTTTTACTAGATATTTAAAGTTAAAGCGGTGCGAAAGAATCGAGAAGAAAACCTACTTAAACACTGTTTTATTACTGCATCACCTATGGTTAACTGGAAAATATAGTTTAAACATAAAGTACCTATGTACTATTTTGTATGATAATACTAATAATTATTAAATTTGAGTCTGTCATAATTTTCTCTACAAAACTGCCTTAAAACCATATTAAATAGTTAAGGATAACATTTTCATTACGCCAACTTTGATCACTAATGAAATGTCCCTAAATAAACATAGAGCAATAAATAACGTTAATATAAGACGCGTCATAATCCATGGTTAACTAACATAAATGCGCGCCCGCTCGCCAACCAACACTTTGTTTAGATTAAAATATAACTCCACTGATATTAATAAGAATATACATTTTTTACATTGCCGTATTATAAATAGTGAGCAAGCTTAACTTATTAGTGCCAGGTAATGTTGTCTTATACTTTAAGCAAGTAGTTACAAAGTTACTGATGTACCTAACATAATATAATTTAAATAGGACAAAAGCCTAACGCAATGAAGATTAAGTTAAGGATGCGACTCAGAAAAGATGTAAAGAGGCGAAGCACGAATCAGAAAACACACTGACACAGCGTGGACAAGCCGCTCATAAAATGAACCGGCATACTCGTAAAGGTTAAGAACAATCGATGAATGAGAGTGACGAACCACCTAAAGTTAAAATGTTTAGTACAGTATGTCCTATAGGTACTAATAAGATATAATTTACTGAGAGTGGTGCAACTGGTTTGTTTTATTTAAAGTATACACACGAAATGCCTGCTAAAAATATCGTAGCAAACTCACATCGAACCGCACCCACGGACATATTGATTACAAATAATACTTGCTAAGTATCTCAGGTAAGCACAGTACCGATCATTAGTATGTACTTTGTTCTACAATTTTCTTAATGAGTTCTAAATAATTAAGGTGGTACTCAAAAGCAAATACGCTAAAGAATGGATAAGAATGTCGGACGAGTGTGCGCCATCAAAGAATCATTCCGCGAACGAACTTCAAATCTCTCTAATTGGTTTAATCCGTTTCACTCCGCGTTCGAACCTTCTTGCACTCAAGACGTAAGATGTTCATATCAACACAAGAGCTTTATATTTGCAAATAGCTGCTTTCATATTAAATAGGCGCTCAGAGACAGTTTGAACTTTAAACTGTCCATGAGCGCCTGTTAAAAATGTTATAGCAGTAATGAGATTTTAAAATTCTTGTTTTTAATAAAAGCGTTGATAAAATTTGTCATTATTACGAGTATATGTATGTTATAAAGAAATAGAAAGCTTTGTTTCAAAACTTTGATATAACATAGCCGTTATATCCGATTCTTCAAACAACTACCTAAGCGTAAATTAATCTAAAACACTTGCAGCCAAACTTGTCTCAAACTTTGGAATTTAGGTGTACTAATGTCGTCCGAAACCCCGAAACATAGCTAGCCGGTCATTCACCATTCACTAAAGATCGAAGTCTTGACAAAGACGTCTGCAGATAGCGGTGGCGATTACACCAAGACTTGGAAGTTTGACAGGTGATTTGGGTCCCCGCGCCGGCCGCTTCCGCAGGCGAACCAACAGATAACTATTAGTATTGACACATGTTGTAGTAACAATGAGAACTACGCGATTGATGTGTTTGCGATATTACCTGATGTTTGATTGTCGAATCAGCGGCTGATAAGCTATAAAGCTTCATGTGTTCAAATTGCAACGGTAGGCAATTCAACTTCAGGAACATTTTTGGTTGATGCTTACCTACTGAATGTTATAATTATATCTATCTTATTTTGATTTTAAGTGACATTCTTACCGCATAACTATATTCTGTACTATTCTGCAGTAGTAAATAAATAATGAATAAATAAATCTTTAGCAGTAGTATTGTAACGTATCAACGCTTTAATAAAATTAACGCTAAATTAATCATTTTAACAAGAGCCACTTATTTTAGGCCAGCACCTAATTATTTTGTACCAATTGGGTGCAAAATGTTTTACAACAAGGTACCTACTATTTACGATATACAGTCTGCATATTTTTTGTATATTTTATTTAATGTAAAAGCGGTGACTCGCGTTGGATCCGCATTAGTTCCCGAGTAATTTGTATCTATGTTCTGAAAATAGGTAATCGTAATAGTTCACGAATTTTTTCCCTTTTATCAAAACGGTACACTACATATTTTATACATTGGTAACTTTCCAACGGCCATTCTAACATAATTATGTTTTATCGTATTAACATTGCTAGGTATTAACACTTATAGATTCTGTTTGATACTAATCTAAGAACAGGAGATTCTAATAACACTGAAGCGCCTACACCTACATGTAATGTCATATGTCTATTTAAATAATACGGTCGAATTTTTGTAGATCTCATGTGGGAGCATGTAAACTTATTGTTTTATAAAAATAGAATAAATAAAACATTAATATTTCTACAAACAGTATCGATTTGTCTAGACATAGATACCTTTGGGTACACGGGACAATTCCACCCAAACATAGATAGGTCTATTTTCTGTTTATTATGATTACTAAAATTTTAGACTTGAATATCGAAAGTTACATGAGTTCCTCGTTACTATTCCTTTTGATATCTAACTCTGCAGTGAACGTAATTCTTATTAGGAACGTTAATAACCCTTTTAATTATTTTTACTAATTACTTTCTTATTACTGACAAGACTTTTGTCATGGAGGACATAAAATTAATGCACAAAAAGTAACAAACAAACTAATATTTGCAGATTACAGAAATAAATCTATAACTCAGATGAGAACCATCTTACCTTCGAGAAAATAATATAATATTACTAGCTTGCCGCGGTGCGGTTTCACCAGCGTCTTTGCTCACTGCTCTGCTCCCGTCGCCAGTAGCGTGATGTTACATAGCCTATAACCTTCCTCGAATTCACGAATCCACAAGAATTCAAACAAACAAACTCTTCCGTATTATATAATAGTATAGATTATCTACTGCAGGCAGTTATTTAATCAATCAGTTCAATGCGGCACATAACCCTCTACCAATGTACGCCAAAATATTCAACCCTCTGCATTCAGTTATCCGTTATCTGCTTCAGGTTGTGTCTAGGGCAGTTGCTAGTAAGGATTAAATAAAAGAACAACAATTCTTTTTCATATTATATTTAATTAAATTTTTGTTTATATCAATGAATCGAATAAACATTTAGCCAATATCTTCGTTATCTAAGCGGTAAATGCTTAAATTGTTCGTGTGAGCCTAGTGACGTAGTTTTACAATAAAACTTAGTTAACATTAATAAAATATTTACAATATTTGGAAATTTCATCACAGCTTCACGAAAACAAGCATAACATTGGAACAACAAAACAAAGTGTGGTGTCACAAGGTCACAACTATGATGGGTTTATAACTATAAAACAAGGTGACGAAACAGCCTCAAACGATAAATGCGTAAATACTGTAACATAATTTGTACGTTCAACCATTTGTGCAACCAACTGGTTGAAGCGGTATTACCAACTAAACATAAAGCACCATTTACACACTTGCAAAATACTACAATGAAAGATACCACATTTAATGAATTATTATGAAAGTGCTTTGTAAAATATGCTAATGAAAAAGACGTTTCAATGTTTGCAAAGCAGTAGTAAATATCGCCTTGCAAACATAACTGTTATATGATCTTTTATTATTAAATGAAGTAGTCAAATGTAGCAAAAACTTTCTTTGCAAAATTTGCATCATGTAAATAAATATTGATCAATACCTTGAACATCAATTAACAGAGATTG
The DNA here is from genome assembly GCA_963082885.1 of Parascotia fuliginaria. Lineage (NCBI taxonomy): Eukaryota > Metazoa > Arthropoda > Insecta > Lepidoptera > Erebidae > Parascotia > Parascotia fuliginaria. The sequence continues at coordinate 16,615,874 of OY720172.1, forward strand.
GTTCGAATTTCAAAAGTCTTTCACCTACCTTATGAATAAAAACTGAAAATAAAATTAACAAGCTGATTGTAACATAACTGTATTGATTCCCATTTAGTTTGAATTAAGATGCTAAACAAAATATTGTAAAAAAACTGTTGAAATTACAAATAAAAAAACTTCAAGGTATTTAGGAAATGGTCGAACATCGAGCAAGTTTTTGTGAAAATGATTAAAAGTGACCTTAAGATTTTCATACTCATTTTAGGTTAGAGCATTCGACAACAACATATGTTACGAAAAAATATTAAATACTTTTATGTACATTTAAGAAAGAAGCAGCTATGACTACTATTGTATATAATTATACTTTGCATAAATTGTATGATATGAATATTTCAGCTATAACTTATGTAGCAATTTTAAATCCCTACATATTTATTGAAGTCGCTTCGTCCAGTAAATAACAAGTTTATCTTCAGTTGAATATCATGTGACCACTAAATAACACTTAGAGCAAGGAGCCCTACTCTAAGATACAACACTAACCGATCTTTGGATTGAGGAAGCAATATTAACGTCTATAACAAAGGAATACTAAATACGGAATGTGCGTATGTACGACCCCAGGATCGAACACCAGTAATATAATTTCCAATATACTACTATGTGCAATAATATCATTAATATTATGACTCAAAACTAATTATACAAATAATGTACATAATTAGAATAACATTGAATACCATTCTATACGTCGACCTATTATAATTTAAGTGATTTTTTTAATGAGAATATCCATAATTTATAGTCTAACAACAGAATTATACATCTACTGTAAAATTTAATAAATAAAACCGAGTTTTGAGTTACTTATGTACATACTAGGATATTGAGATTCCTTCACAAACAGTTTGTGACGTATCCTTTGATAACCATTGTACCTACATCTATGTACACAATAAACAATACGATGTGATCGCTCTATCAGATAAATTGACACTACTTTATACTTATTATGATATCGCATTCAAATAATATCTACCTTAAGCAAAACTATGATCGTTAATAACCTACACAGTTACTAATAAAGTCCACTGAATACTACGAATTGTTTAAAGTTAGGATGACGCTGACATCACTTTAATACTAACATGGCACTGCACACCATTAAACGATTCGATATCAGTCTTTCGTGTATATGCTGCAACGCCACAAACACTCAAATCTCACACATTTACCAGCAATGTGGATCAGCTCATACCAGTTTCCTTTCAGCTATAGCATGGGGATGGCCGGGGTGAGAGTAATGTCCGGGTGATGACGGCTCATATAAAGACATTTTCAATCTCTTGCACTTTGCCCGCCGGTTTTTAAACCAAAATTGCACGTTCTTTGATTCCAGTCGAGGAAATTTTTGCCTATACGGCATCCTGTTTAACTCTTCTGTGTATTTGAGGATCAAGTTATGCGAGGGGTGTGTATTCATTGAGAACCACTGTTCCAGAACCGGTACTTCTGACACCGGGTCGATGAATGTCCTGTTGCGCTTACGACGTTCGTCCGAAGCTCCAGCAAGAGCCAAGTTTAGGCCACTGGCTCCTTCGCCGGGCACTGTGCCTACGCCAGGGAACCCACTCATGTATTGACTCATATACATAATACCATGACCAAACATTGGATGATTTGGCACCATTGCAAATGGTAAACGATCAAGATGTGGCGAAGTCGGCCTGTAGTGGCGTTCCTGAATGACGTCTTCATCAGAGCCATCGTGTTCATCCCCAACACCGTTCTCTTCATCATTGTTGTTATTGTTACTATTGTTGTTGTGTGAACTCGCATCGCTGTTTTTAGCTGGAGATCGCTGCGGGGAGTTCACGTTGTCTGGTTTACTTAAATCTCTTGGCTCTTGTTTGATGTCATGGACCTATGACAAGAGAATAAATTTATTAAATTATTAATAAATGTATTAATAAATTAGCGAGATTATTACAACAGAACTATATTTACCTTGATTATGTCTGGTGGCTTTGGTGATTCTTGTGGTCTATCATCAGTATCATTATCATTATTTTTCTTAGTGGTGATTAAAGACAAAGGTGCATCTGGACTTTCTGGCCTGTCGTCTGGATGCAAGTCACCTCCTTCATCTTCCAAGTCTGAGCCTCCATTAGATAAATTGTCTTCAGACATTACAGACATTGGATATCGGCCTGGACTGCCTGACAACTGCATAGGACTTTTTAACGAACTGTGATCTTGAGATCCGTAGGTATCTCCTCCAGTCAATAAAGATCCATTTGTAGGGCTATGACTCCGGCTATTAAATCCATTTACACCGAGGTGACAACTCAGACCACCAATGTTTCGTAGTTCAGCACGCTTTTGGGCAGCACGCGCGTTCTTGAACCAATACACGACGTTGTTGACATCGAGAGGCTTTCGTCCACGTCGTGATTCTAAGTTGTTCAATTCTCGAACATACTGTTGAATTTGCTGTCTACTTGGATGTTGATTTTCAGAAAACCAGCGCTGTAGTTTTGGTAATTCCAATTCAGGGTCAAAACTTGTCCGCATCCTAGTTTTTTGAGTGGGATATTGACTTTGAACAGTTTGCAAAGCTGGATGTAAATGATCTGGGATCGTGTTCAATGTTGGTGAGCGATTTTTTGGGCCAGGAGAAGGATACCGTCGTGGACTAAACGGCGGAGGCCGTGGTGACACTTGAGCACTCCACCAAGATTCAAATTTACGACGCATTTCTTCCGATGGCTCGTGAAAGTTGTGCGGTCCCGGCGTACGGTCTTGGCCGCGGCATATTTGAGCTAGCGTCACCTACAACAAAGAAAACAACTTTTAAATTGAAGGTCACCAGAAGTAGCTGGAAGAGCAAATACAACAACAAGATACGGTAAACAATTTTAGACGATTTTAAAGAGGTCAGTCTAACCAGTAACAGATACAGAGATAATTTTTTGAATAAACACCGAGCATTGTTTCACAGAACATCGCCATTAGATTATGAAAATATTAGGTTGGTTGTTAATGCATGTGTCATGCGCGAGCGGTCGGTTCGGTTCTAACGCGTGAGGTGTTTACACGGTGGTTAGTGCGCATCACTCTGCGCGCCGACGAAACTTCAATCATGGTCTGCTCTAAAACAATCAGCGGGAAGGGCGTCTTGACAATTAGCATCCACCCACTACGCCCTCAACGAGGCGCCGGCACAGCGCACGGCACTAAGTGCACGCAACCTCGCCGCATGCAATCAGTTAACAAAACGGATGAAATGCCCTAGCCGATTCAACGCCACTGTTTAAGCATCAAATAAACCGTGTGACTACAAATGATTCCAATGCGATGTTTAAATTTCATAACTATTTATTCAAAACGATAACGCGAGCGTATGTTTAGAGAGGTATTAATCGCACAGCAAGTAGTCAATCATAAAAGAACTTGTCAGATTATAGCTCCGTCGCGGAGTTTACTCAGCTTGACAGTTATGCAAGTGAGATCTGCTCGTATCGCTAGATTACATAGAACAATGCCAGTGATTACGTCGTCAACCGAGTTGTCAGACCGAGCGAGTCGCTGGTACTGTTGCTAAATCAGACGTTAAATTAACTTTAAGTATTACACATTGAGATTGTGCCTATAAATCATGTCAGAGGTATTACCGTAGCGCTACAGTGATACGTTAATCCGCTTCTTTGTTTTATATTTTTAAATAGTGAGGCCATATTTGCTTTCAGATATTGTCTGTTTTAGTTTCATGGAAGATTTACGAGAGCTGGCGCCTGCGCGTGATAACTCGCGTCACGTGTAATCCGCCTAAGTACGTAATTCGGTGTGCGATTGCGAACATTTCTTAATGTACTTGTAGTTAAATGGACAACTTGAAACACAATAGGCTTAGTCTTATCTAATATTATTTTCGTTGCGCGCACACACTCCTAATACTTCTGCCGTATGAATGTATGAGTGATTAAATTGTAACCCGTTACAAAGAGCCTTGAAATTTCAAAGAGATTTCGAAATTAGGTAAGAAAGTAGTCTTAAAGAAGATTTATGGTTTAAAATTGATCCTATAACGAGGTGGCACTTGCAAAACCCCTTCGATAAAATATTCCTCGAGCGTCTAAAAGTTTGCTCAGAGTTAAAATCGAAGTGGCGCAAATTGGCGTGAGATAAATTACCATAATATCATAGAGCCGAGTTCATCTGGCGTTTAACAACAACTTTGCTGTTTGAGGTGTTTGATTATCTTGCGCGGTCGAGTTCCTTTGGTTCATTTGTACAACTTTGGCCCGACTTTCCAACTTCAATTTGTTTCTATCTGTCTAAGACTGTTAAGACTTCATATCATTTTAAGTAGAATTTTATTTAAAAAATGCGTCACAGTACCAACTGGGTAACTTTACATTGTCAGAGTAAACTCAAAATTGAAATATAGATCCACGGAGTCGTTTATAGCTGAAGGAGGGCGCGCGGAGTGCTAACCTCGCGTTTAATAAGATTATAAAGCATTATTTTATGGTATTAATAAGATCAAAAGCGTGCGTACATCTAAAACTCCTTTTAACCCTCTTTCGGTGTGGCTCAAGTTGGAAGATGAGGGCAATTCCGCACGCCGCATCGCCCGCCCTAACCCGTTCGCAACAAGGTGGATATTTAGAAAATATAATAAGGCGTTGCGAGGCGCGGATGAGACTGAGATTCAATTAAATTTATTATGTATGGAGATCCCGTGTGTGAGCTGTGTGACAGGTGCTCATCGAGTCGACAATTTGTTCTACCTAGTTGTATCGCCATCTACATCTTTCTGTCTGTATTTAACGTTATACACGTTTTTAAGCTTTTTAAATTAATAACGAATTCACAAATTATGCCTATCTCCCTAAGCAAGTACGAAACGCTATTTTATCAATCTAACATAATTAGACACTAGTGTCATGTTTACAATTAAATAAAATCAATAAAAGTGAAGCTCTATCTAAAATCTGTGAGATTTGTTTTGTTGAAGTTCATACTTTAAAATAAGTTCAGAAAGACAATAAAAATTTTCGAATAAATAAATAATCTGATTATTGAGAAATAGGTTGAAATTTAATATTTATTATCTTGAATCAAAGTAATGGCCAGTATGTCAATGGCCACGACCATTTGATAAGTGCTAGTTGATAGTTTAACATAATCTACGAGACGTATATGAGTTGAATATATTTTACAGTACACTATCACTTAGCTTTATAATGTATGAAAAAAATAAGCACTTCAATAATAATGACAAACATCAATTAAAATAAAACAGTAAACACAAGCAAACATATTAAACATCACATTGTACAGAGCCACGAACATGAAAACAAATGCTGCATTATTCTTCCCCAACGATGATCCCTATTAGCAAGGTCTTAGCAGTAACCTCGCAATTATAACGACCAAATTGTGCCGAGCTACTTACAGAGTTTGATAATCTGTCTTTCGAGTGATGAGCTTTCTCTCTTGTTAAAATTTAAAGTAGGAAGCACTTGTATGAAGGTATTTTCGTTAGGCAAGTTTAATCTTCTGACGCACGTGTTTATGGATTTACGCATACTTATATACTTATTTTCCTTGCAAAATTTGAAATTTAGAAGGAAAGGCATATGTAAGGCATTTGTTATATTTGACTTTATTTTAGTTTTAAATTACCTATGCTACTTTTATTTAGACAGTTGGATAAAAATAATATCTAAGTATATCTATCTATTCTAATTTTAAACTTTTAACTAGGTACTCGTAAGCGTATTGCACGCACAGCGATTCGGCATTGGTAGTTATATTCTCAATTTAAAAGAAAGATTGTAGCGAGATAAAATTTATATTTAAATGCAATAAAGAGACATAAAGAAGCTCAAAAAAAGGACTACGGAATACGGAATGAATTTATATCAAAAATAATAAATAAAATCATATAAAAAATAATTATATTATATTCCTTATCTAAAAAATAAAAACAAAAAGCTACACTACAAGTCAAGTAACATCGCAATCAAAATCAAACACAAGTACCGAATCTTTAATTAAATCATAAACAATACAAATAGCTAGTAGGATAAATGTTTTCGATTGAAAGCGTTTACAAAGCGGGCTTAAAATATGGAAAACAATGGGTTTCCACGGTAATAAGGGGGTAAAGGTTTAGTTGAGGGCATTGTGAGCCAGGTCGGGGTAACCGCGGTACATAGCGTTGTTCTCTGAATGTTGGTTTAGCGCAGTGTACCGTACACTCATTGTCGCCCTATCTCGATGGTTTTAACGCCTCAATCGGTTGTTATAATTTGGTTTGACAGATGTTTTCGGGGGCGTTCTGCTATTGTATCATAGATTAAGGTTCGTATTTTAGCTTCCAATAAAACGTATACAAAATGCTAGTTTCCAGTAATATAATCTATAATAGTTTTTTAGATCGTCTCCAAAGAAGTATCTATTAAAATGTATTATACGCAATCGACGGAGGGCGCAGAACTAGTCAACGCTGACGTATTTGGGGAAGCTCTATGCAAGTAGCTTGTGGTTAAAATTATGAAATGATGATGATGAGTAGTGCTGATGATGACGATCTATGATTTAATTAGAAGAACTTGGTTCTAAAGAAATGAAATTTATTTAATCCAAATCCTGGTTAGACTGACTACATAATTTGTAATATCGTTGCTTTCTTACCTCATCCAAAGGGCATCCAGTTGACATAAGCAGAGGCCGACTCTGTACCAGAAGGAGTCTTAACAGTTTGTCCTTTATATCTTGCAGAGGTGTAAGCCTTGGTCTTAGAAGTTGGATTCGTAGAGTAGCCACAGTCGTCAGCTCCCCAAGAACTTCTCCAACGGTAGCTAAAGGTCCATCAGAGATCCTCTCGAAGGGTAGCGGCTTCCAGTTGTTTATCACTACTTGTCCTGGTGACAAAATAATTCTATTAATATATTCGTTAAACAAATATTGGTGGAATTTAACTAACTTCGGTAACCAACCTGCCTGTTAATGTTTTGTGAGGTGACATTTGACAGTCGGCGATATTCAGCTATACAGATTATGATGAACTGTTAATAATTAGATTATTTAACTTTTAAGGTAGTTTCAAGGTTGAGCTGGTCTTACATTTTTAAATAATTGCCAAATTTGGAATGTCATTAATAATTTTCTCGAGAGAGTTAAACATGGTGTCTATCAAAAAAAGGCAACACGTTAGTGATATAGGTGCCTGATATTGCAGTGTCCTAAGGCTACGTTAATTACAAACCAGTCAGCCGATATGCTTGCTTTCCACCTTGATTACATAAAAACAAATTACTAATTACCTTTAGCAGAAGCAGCCAATTCATGCGGATATCCAAGCCTCATCATGGCTGCTGTTACGAGTTCATGGAACGCTGTAGCAGCCGGGATGATGACGTAGCTATCCGTCTCCACCACAGCCCGTCGTCTCCAAGCACCTTCTTCAAGCGATGATACAGCTTCCACAACACAGTGGACTGGTAAGGTTTTAGCTAAGACAAAAGAAAAAAGCTTTCATTATTTATTATAAAAGTAAAATATAGGATGCATACGCGCTAAAGTAAATATTTAAGAGATTGTAAGTTTTAATGCGTGATTTAATTAATTCACGTGACTATGAGCTTATCATAATCATGGGTAATATAATATTTTTCTCAAAACCATTGACTCTGGACTGAACTGGTCTCGTTAAATAGGTACTGAAGTATTTATAAGCTTTATAAGACTAGCGTAGTCTTGTTACTATTGATAAGTAAAAGCCTATATTATATGTACTTTCGATACAACAAGTCGGGTCATCAGTACAACCATGTAATTGTCCATAGACATTATTAGACATACACTATATTTTTACTGAATCACAATTTTACCATCATAGACACAATGAAAAAAAGAACTTTCCTTTTAACAGTCAAATTTAATTATAAATATCATCGAAGAGAACAGCGAACAGCCTAAGTGGACTGTTCAAGCAAAAAATATAATGGAAAATCTTTTCTCAGAGACGCTTCTGAAAAATCATCTACTTAGTTCGGCCGTCGAAACGCTGTCGCTAAGAAGGCGTCTTAATTATTTAGCAACTTTTCAAGCGAGAAAGCAATGCTTTTGACTTGCTCGCGGACGGGCAAAAAACCTACTGAAATGTTAAAATAATAATTAATCCTTGTAGAACGAAGGCAGCCGCCCAACGCTTTGTACCGTCCAATGCTTTTACCGTTCTTCTTTGGAAATGCTTCCCTAGCGAGATATTAAATAGTTTTTGCTGCTTCAATGCACTTTTTTATAGCCGGTTAATGGCGCTTCAACATTAGAAATATAAATTGTTGTGTTTATAAAAAAACTATTTACGGACGATAATTTAACGTGATAACGTCATATGAAAACATTGATGAAAAATTGCATACTTATTATGAATTGAACTATTATCATTGAATTATCATTAATTCTATAATACAAAGAAGGAGTTTGCGTCACAAGCACAACGCTTAGGTCCATCGTGACTCTATCGCTTGTTCCTCGCTCTCGCTCGCACTCGGAACGTGACATTTTTACGTAATATTTTTCTCCACACAAGGCTACTACGATTAAACTTATAAATGATTAACTGACTAACTGCATACCTACGTTACCAAGCCACATAAACAACACATAGAAAATTGATGTCAACATTTCCTATATTAAATATGTTTCACACAAACAAACTGGTTTAGGGTATCAGTTGGAAACAATAGTTGTCTTCCAGTCCGCAGTTATTGAATTTACATAATACTATGCCAAAGTTGTGTTCAACAAAACATAGTGGGTAGGTACAATTATAAATTTCACCGCATTAATCTTTTAATAACTCGGTAGAGGTGCGTTAAGCTGAGTTAGCTTTTGGGTTACCTATACTTTTGGAATTGTAGTTTAGTTTTAATCACTACAAGTAAGTTACAATAGCTTTAGGAAAGTTCTTTATACTTTAAATATAGTTTAACTGAAGCTTTATTATACAAATTAAGTCATATAGTCATTAGTGATATGAATAGAGGTGAGAATGTAGCAGGTTTAAAAGTACTAAACGTTTAGAGGGATTCGGAAAATTCTGAAATTAGGTACCAGTTTTACAAACAAACTGAAACTATTTTCGGTTATTATAGGTATCCTATCTTTGAAAAAAGGTTAAGTTAGATGTCCTATAAACACTGGTTTACTAACTGCTTCGGTGACGCGTACAATTAACATATACAAAATATCCTACCTATCTTAGACTCAATGTTTCTTTTTTAAAGAAAATTCAGATAATGTTAATAGTAGTCAGCGTAACTGTTTAACTACTTAATAGCATAAATATTACCACTAGTAAACAATAAACATGCTTTGGCCAGCCCTGACCGGAGGGAGTTGCAGGTTAGCACCTAGCCTACGATTTAATACGCAGCTTGGATTAGGTGAGGTTTAGTTGCGGGTCGGGCGCCGTCCGAGACGGTCCTTTGGTCACTTAAAACCCTTGCTTTATGAAACTATACGTGGAATTGAATATTAATTAAATGCGATAGGTGAGGCTATTATATTTTAGGTAAACTTCTGGTTTATTTACGATGTACTGCAGGCTATTTGAAATTTGATATAACTTTACTATTTCTATTTAATTATAATTTTCGTTATATAATAATAACGTTTGAATGGGAATTTACATTTAGTATCTTTAATGTTAGTATGATGCTTGAAATCAGGGAAATCGGCTATAGTCGTATTGACGTTTGTCTATGTTTTCAAGAAAAATCTGACCGAATCTACCAACTTTTAGCAGATAATTTACATTTACAACAAAAACATCCTTGCCTTCCTCTATTTATCATTAATCTTCACAGTACAAATTGAAGCAACATTATACGGCGTTCATTAGCTCACTACATAAAATAGCAATTAGGCAGACAGACGAACAGCGTGCTTAGAACAAGCTAAAGGAAACTCTTGGCCTTATCACGCAACAGCAATGATTGTTACCGTTCGAATAAAACAATATGTTTACTCGTAGATTAATTTGATTTGATAAAGGCCGTTTTGAAGAAAATATAACTATGCAAAAATATTATAAATTTAATTATGCATTCATTTCTTGTAATTTAAACTTCAATTGTGAAGATTTCTTGTTATTAAAAATATTATATACAGTGAAAATAAGGCTAGCTCGCTATATAATTATTTTATATTCATGTGTTAATGTACGAGTAGATATACGTTCATTCTTATGTCATCCTAGTTGTTTAATTTTTTCTACTAATCTTGTTATGATCATTTGATCATATACCTTACTATTTATTTCATTATAAAGAATTTATATTCATTTTTATTCTTGTTTGTATATTTTTAATTTAAGAGCGTTTTAAGAAATATTAACGCTCTTACGCTTCGTCTTATACGTCTTTTTTATGACCATAAATGCAAACATTGCTTGTTATATAATAAGCTCACTAAAACTTTATCCAATTGCTTCACTTGTAAAGAACTCGGTAGGTTTTCGAGTGGCTTTTCGACTTGCCTTAAGAGTAAGCGCTGAATTAAAACTTTGAACTAACAGCAAGTACCAGAATGCTAGTCTCTCGAGCAACATGAAATAGCATTTAAAGATTTTAGACTGAAGTACGAACACGTAATCCGATGTTACTTCACTAGGCTTACAAGAATATTTACACACAAAATTAAAATATTAAAAAATATATAAAATACTAGCGACCTTTCCCAGCTTTGAACTAGGGAATCTAATGTGTTTTACGACATAAATAGACTTATATTACAAATCTTTGAAAGTCTCGACTTATATATTTGCATGATTTTTTAATAATACTCATCTAGACGCTAGCTTTGCTTCGGTATCAAAAGTTTCATTCGGTCTCACAAAACGCCTACGGAAAATATTTATATTGCTATAGTATCGTATTGCATCATTCAGATTTACAAATAATGTAATTTTGAAAATTACTAAAAAAATATGATAAACATAATCACCCGTCCCCCGATATTTGTAGCTATTTAAAGATGTTATATTTTTTTCAATCAGTTACGAAGATCTTGAGTTAAATCTCAACATACAAACAAACTAACATACAAAAATCAAATCTTTTCTTTTTATAATATTAGATTAGATATTATAAACCTTTTAGAAAAAAATGTCTGAATAGTAATGAAAATCATATTAAAATCCATTGCGTAGTTTACAATAAGACATAGGAAAACAGACGACGGAAACAGCGATTTTTTACTATTTAAAGAATATAGTAACTTCTTTGTTCCTTTTGGCTTTGGTTTTATATTCTCTCGCTTTTCCAATATGAGTAAATTATTTATAAGTATACTACATACATCTCATTCCACAATGTCTACAATATCTTCTTCATCAAATCAATCAGCTAATACGTGAGCGTATTGCCGAAATCCGTCAAAGAGTAAAGTTGGTGACGTCACATGAAAACTCAGCCGTCGGCTTTAATGTTACGGCTTAAACAGATATGTTCACAATCAAATTCAGTACCTCTCAGTACTCCCTGCTCCCTAACTTGTGTTGGATGTAGAGTAACTGGATAAGACAAAATTGTTGCGAGTGTAATTTAAACTTAATAGATAATAGGGCTGGTAAAATAAGTTTCTTTGTTGTGAAATATCTAATATGTTCACAGATTATAATATGATAGGTAAGTAGGTATATAATATAAAATAGACAATAGAAATTGTACCTACCTATTAACACAATCGAATTTATTCATATTATTATATACTAGCTTTCCGCGGCGCGGTTTCACCCGCGTCTTTGCTTTCTGCTCTGCTCTCGTCGCTAGTAGCGTGATATTACATAGTCTATAACCTCCTCGAGAACTGGGCATACGCAAAAAGAATTTTGAAATCCGAATGGTAGGTTCGGAGATTAGCGCGTTCAAACAAACAAAAAAACAAACAACTTTTCCGCTTTATATAATAATATAGATAATATTTATTTGACTTTTTACAATCCATTTCTTCTCGTGGTTTTCGTTAGTGTCATATAAGGTGATTATTATGAAAACTCCTTTGTTTGCAAGAAGCCAGATACACATGATTTTTAATATTTTCTTATTCTTCACTCCTAAATGAGGATAAATTTAATATTAAAATATTCATGCCACATCCAGCAACACTTTATAAAAATGTTCCTAGCATTAACAATGAACCGTGAGACGCTTGTACTTAGGAGTTAGCGTAAGTATTCGTTAAAAGACTCATCTAAACACCGCCCCTAAGAATACTGCTTTATAACACACGTATGTAAAGTCAGTATGTTGGTATAACTTTATACCTCTACTAAGTACGAATATCACATAACTCTAGCAGTGTAGAACTTGAATCTATCCGTAATCTATCACGTTTAGATATAGTCGACCACATAATTGCCTTACCACTTTAAAAAAAAATATCTAAATTAAAATTCAATAAGACTCATTATGATAATGACAACTTTCACTGTACTGAGGTAACTTGCAAGCAAAAATAGACATTATTGTTTTGTGATATGCAAACGACATTTACTCTAATTGTGGTAATACAATATTATGGTCGTCTTATATACATAATTCAACATTTATACCTATTGACATGAACAATTAGGTAAGCAGTATTAATATACTACACTTCCACACTCGAGAACATGCCCTGTGGTGCGAAGGACAAACATACAATCAACGAATTCAAACACCTCGATTCGGAACATACTGTAAATGTACATTTATGGATCACACAAGGTTTGCCTCGCGTGGTAATCGAACCCAAAAGCAGCATAGCAGTCGCACTCACTCCCACTCAGCCACCGAGGTACTTATACATACATACTTGTACCTATATTTTAATGTTATCATACCTATAATTCAACGCCTATTATAAACATATATGTATTCACATAACAACATAAATAATTATGTTAAGTACAAAGGGTTGCGATGAATGATAGCATGACACAGTATTTGCTAGGTTTCAGCATCCGTCACGCCACGACTTATCCAATCTAAATAGATCATCACTCACGAATAGGCACAATAAACACGCAAATCCAATAGCTTTGTGTACCTTGTTTTTCTTTAGTACCTAATTATTATTATTTTATTATTCTCTGACTGCTTGCAATTGCTGTGATTTAATATTTAAACAGGCTGTGGGTACAATTTGCAGCAACAAAAAAAAATTGTCTGTTTATAAGTCATAATTATCGTGATTTTCAGAATTGTGTCTGAAATATGGCAACAAACTCGCTATAAGATAACCTACGCTTGCCCCTTTAAAAGTAAAGGCTTGTCAGCGTGATGCAATGTTAAATACTCTCTAGGAGACAAGCCGAGTATCCATTTTACATACAATCAAAGAATTTTAAAACAATAATGAGTCACAATGTTTTACTCCGATTGAGGCAGTAAACATCAGAAAATTTCACCAGTCAAGTATATCTATTCTCTTCATATCTCTTCAACAACAAATCCAATTGTTTTAAACAGTAACTCAAAAATCAAATTTGTTACGAGTTTAATTTAGAGTCGCGTTGTCGGGTCGATGAAGCTAACACCTACGGTTGACTGCTAATCCCCTTACGACGCTCCCTAAACTTTCACCTGACCACGGCAGACGGTCTAATACTGGACTAAACAATGCAAATACACCTGTCTACTACAGATAGCTATGATGTAGGAAGAGAGAATATATTCAAAGATTTGAACTAAAAAATCCCAGTGTGTTTGTAGTTGATGTCAACTAGATGGCTTGAGAGGCAAAAGCTCTTAACGAAATATGCCTGTTTCGGTAATGCGTATCTTTTGCTTATTGCTACAGCATTTAAAATAGCTAAAATGTATTTGTCATGTTACTTATTTATTCCATTAAAAGTTCAATAAACATGCACAGTAGCTGATGAAAATTAAAATGGTACTTAAGTAGGTATCTATTTTTAATTCCGATGTAACATCAATAAGTAGATAGTAGTTGTCTTCTTTAAACCCCTAGACTATTTTTTGCATTGTTCATAATATGCGCACTTATAGGTATTCTAATTTGATATAATAATAATAATAATAATACCAGCCTATTTACTGTCCCACTGCAGGGCAAAGGCCTCTTCTCGTATAGACAAGGTATGAGCATTAATTAATTAATTAATTAATTTGATATAACCTAAGATAATTTTGCGACTTTTCATTCTAAAACGAAATTACATACAATATTCACCGACCACTAAAATCCGCAAATCTGTTAACCCCAAACGGTTTCACATATAATTACAGGTAAGTAAAGGAAGCACTAAGTAAGTTGAGCCGCGTGTATCAGCTGACCGTTCTGTCTAGGAAGGTAACACGACCTAGCCTGAGACGCACAGGGCTTACGTCTAAGCCCCACAGCCTTTATTATACTCTACTTTAATACTCAGATTTAACTTTACTACAACTTCCCGTTAACTGTACCTACCCACGTATTTATATATTGTGGAGAAACTAAAGTTTATTAGGTTTGTTATATATTTATAAAATAGACACGGATTAACATTATAAAACTCGGGCTTATTACCACTTCATTTGTTTAGAATTTGTAAATTACCTATTGCAAATATCTAGCAAAAATTAGTGTACTGTGATTGGAAAACCACGAGAAGATACCAATAAAAATACTCTACATAGTTAGTAACAATAATAATATATTTTTATTGATGTACTTATATTTATAATCTGAACATAAATTAAAATACAATTGATATTCTAGAACCAAAGAAGTTAGTTCAAATGTGGTCCGAATATCAATAAAGAATTCACGACTAATTTTGCTATCTACAATGAACTAATTTAATATTGACAGACGCACAGTGGTCGTAAATCGTAATCCTCAATATAATATGCTTTTAATATCGATACGTCACAGCTACGCACGCACGTACGCTATGGCGTCATATAACAGCAATAAAAGACCATGGTCGTCTTTAAGTGTAGGGACTAGTTTCAAGTTAGATAAAATAGGAAATGCAACCTAGCGCTAGTAGTACAGCATAAAAGATTTATTATTTTCCTAGAAAATGTTTGAAATTAACCTTTATTCCAAATGTTTTAGAGGGTCAAACGGCTTGTAGCTTAAGAGGAGAATACCGAGTTAAGGAGACGAGTAAAGTCAAACAATATAACAATATCAGTCAGTGTACAGACAGCATCACGCATTTTTTAAAGAAATGTAAAAATAAGAAAAAGAGAAAAAGTGTCACGCACATACCTGCTATGGTACCTATAAGGATTTATGCCGTAAGGAGCAATAGATTCTAATTCTAAATACAATATCAACATAACATAAGTTTATGATGAATTGATGATAGTTTATTCTAAACGAAGAATCTAGTTTATTAAATATTCTGATTTAATAAACTAGATTGTATACGTCATCAAACAATCTATACCACTGTAGAGTTCAGTTATAGATTAATAATGTATTGAGGCCTTTACTTTGAACTCCTAAAGATGATACAAATCAATTTCTAAGTTGATATTGTAGAACGAGCTGTACAATACAGTTAGAGATAAGGCTAACAACAATTGTGAAGGCGTTACAGCTGTCATAGGGCGTGTTTGTGGGTTTAATTAAGAAACTCGGTTCATCCCCTCTGAGAACATTGGCCCAAATATTTGACACCGTTTTATTAATTCCATAAATTTAAATGACTGGCTTTGGACAGTGTTTCGTAAACGTTTGCTACCACTGATTTTGATGTCTTTTACTTTAAAACTTTTAGTAGACATTATGCATTTACTCTCAAAAATATAATAATCTACAGATCAATTCGCATGTTTATGTGTAAAATAAAAGTCATTGTATAATAAACGGCTTGTTAGCATGAAGTAAATCGAACTTTCCATCTAAACTTTTCATGCATTACAGTTTCAACCGAGTGACTTATCTTTCATCGCTTATACAGAAATGTATCAGACACTCACGTCGTTTCTCGTAACAAAACCGATACGATTTAACGAACTCCCCAACTGGGTAATTAATTCAATCGCGTATGGATGTTAGAAGGAAGCGGCATCATTATCTTAGCCGTTGTTGTAGCAGCGGCAGCGATGTATGAATGAATGTCGTGTGCCGTTCGTGCTTTTGTCCCACCCCTCGTCAATCGGTAACACATTTACCCACTTACGACTGGGTGAAAACTTGCAAAACGAACGCCATTGTTAAATACGCCACAAACACAATGCCCTGTCGCAGCGTCATGCTTATCGACTGCGCGCGTCAAAGAAGTTCAAAAGCACGGTTTAGACGTTCGCTATCGTGGCGTCGTTTGTCAGTTTACGCCGGGAGCCACGATTGTCTCTACATTACAAATGGCCTTTTTGAAAGCATCTTGTTTATTACTGTTTTAATTGACACCGTGAAACGTTAGCGCGCCGCTTTCGTATCGCGTATGAGAAGACGCGACATTTGACTTTGGCGCGTCTTTGTTTAGCGGAACTTGATGCGAAAATAATTGAATAACATGTTACCAACAATATTATCTTATCTTATATTATATAATTTTACATATTATCTTGATGAATAAAATATTTACAAGAAATAAGCTACAATCTAAACGCGGCATTGAATCTATGAATTTTTCTTTCCCAATGCTCTACGACGTGTAGCAAGTAGCAATGTCTACGGCTTTACGTAACAATGTGCGTTTAAGTATTAATCTTATTTGTGTAATAAAATCTGTGCCTTAGCCGAGGCAAGGCGTGATCCGGCCGTGAAATGCTTGCCTCCACCGATAATCCTGTTAGGTTAAGAAGGTTTCTACATATTACGTGCTTTGCTACGCCTTAAGGATTAAAACAACGTATACGCATAACTCGATACTTATTGTTAGGGATGACGTACCCTACTTGTATCGATTTTTCATCATCATATAGCAACGAAAGCGATAAACTCGTCTACGAATTTATAGTTATTCATTTACTAGCAGCTAGTAGAGCCAGGCTTAAGCGATTACGGTACGGCAAAGATGCAACGTAGATTTAAAGCAAAGCTTCCCATGACAAGGTGGTCATCGCAAGCCCGGAGATCTTTATGCCGGACAATGAAGACAAAGGACCTCTAAATTATTCAGTCAAAGCAAAACCGACCTTAATGTTACACGGGTAAATACTATTTGTAAATATTTAAGTCCTCGCGTCAATTTTGCGTTAAGACGAGTAGTTTGCATGAAAGAGGAATCGGCGGGCGTCTGGGAGGCTAAACCAACCTTCGGGCAGTAGGGGGCCGTCCATAAATAATTAATCTACAACGATGTGCGTCCGTCGGTTAACTAAATCCTGCGGCGGTTTAGGAAACTGGCCGTCGGGGATACCTCAAAAACAAAACATCGTGTTTCTTCATTTAATCCTATTTTTAGGTCGCTGGACGGTCTGTTTGCACTTACGTCTGACTCTGTCCCTAACTATTGACTTAAAATGCATATGATTAATAAGTGATGGATAGCTTACATGTAATTATTATTATAAAGTTATTAAGATTATATGTAACTTTGAATTAGTTAATCTCAGGCGCTACTTAATGGTCAAATGAGGTCTTTCTGAGTGGCCAGTATTTAATAGTTTATAAATATTTTAGTCATTAAGAGGTTAATTTATCAAAATTTAAATGATAAAATAGCTCGTCAGTTAGATACTCTATTTTAATTATTTAATGTAAATTTCTGTGTGCAATAAAAAAAATCTCTTATTCGTGTTTTATAATCAAAATTGTTTTAAATCTCTTTATCACACCATCAGAGGTCTTTACAAAGTCAATGTAACTATTAATCTTAATGTTTTGATGTCAACTGCGCTCCGTTTTTAAATATTAATGACTGATATATCGATCAATGACCGATGATAACAGCAATAAATTAATCAACAGTGTGTTTATAATCAATAGAATTTTTCCCTGCACCATGTAGATTTTATGTTGCTCTGCTTATATCATAAAAGGTGTCATATACTGTATAAATATAGAATCACCATTACTTTCAATGAAAGTAGGTAACTTAAAAAATACCAACAAGAAAACGGGCTACAACATACGTACTAAATAACCAAATTGAGGTCATCAACCCGATAGTTAAGACAAATTTCATTAAATTATTATTCTATTAAATTTCTTAAGCATTGAAGGTAATTAACGTGAAGAAAATGTCTTGTTTTACGTTAAAACAAAAAAGTCACAACCAGAGAATTTATAAAATTGCACTTCATTAGAATAATAATAATAATAATAATAATAATAATACTTTATTGTTCCAAAGAAAAGTTTACATTTTACATATAAATATCACTAGCCTCCACACTAGGATTCCCTGTGTCGTGGAAGCTAGTCTCTTTCTTCCAATAATAAAAAGTATACGAAATTTCAAAAATTATATATAAGAAATACATTATATATAATTTTTGAAATTTCATTTGGTTCGTAAACGATCTGTTATTGGATGCAACTCCGGTGACGTCACACGCGAGTAAAATACACTTCAACTGCACTCATAACCCAATGTTTAGGTACATTGTTTACTTGCGTGTGACATCACGCGTGACATATGACTAGCGCAACGCCATTACAGAAACAGTGTTTAAAATTCAACATTATTTTTAGTAAAATGTTATTGTTAAAACAGTAAATATTTCGTAAATATAATGTACAATTATATACATGTTTTTCAAAATTAGTCAAATAGCCTAATAATATGGTACCTACTATATATTTTATTATTACTAGGCAACGGGTAACAACGTTATTTGCGTACTAGCTATCACCATTGCGATTACAAATCCATATGAAAGTGCAGTAACTAATACAAAGGCTTCACTTTGAGAGCATAATGTTCTGCACTGGATGTCTTCAAGTCTAATGATAAGATAAACAGTGACTCTAGCATAATGTTAGTAACAGTTACTTATACCATGATTATCTCAGTATTTTCACGACTGTATAAATAAACAGTGGGTATATTACGAAGCCCTATGAGCGAGCAACAAGCGACGTCTTGTGGCGGCCGGATCGAGGCACGGATTAGGCCAGCTTTGTCCGCAAGACTAGCCGCCGCGCTCGGTGATGTTTGCATAATTATATCAAGATTGTTGTAGTCTTTGTTTTCAAATCTGGCTTTATGGTCTTAAGTTATAATTTCAAGAAGACAAAGTTTTACTAAGATAATGATGCATGATAACAAGGTCATTAATATTTTTTATTTCACTTTCAAATAACTTTAGTATTTATTGGTTAATAAACAATTGTTTGTGTTTAGAAGTAATTTTATTTAATTAACTATTAAAACTAGCTAAGTCTCTATTATAAACTTAAAAAGATTGTGATGCATTGTTGTGTTACGAGATTCCTTAATTTTAAGTTCATTCATTACGTTCTTGGTTTATTCACTTATTATTATAACTTAAGAGTTGAGGATACGCCAGCAAAAATTGCAAGATATCCAACTAGTTAACATACTCGTATATACCAGATTGATAAAAACTTATTAATCAAATCGCAATACCTGATAGGTAAATATAGCAAAAATGTTTGAAATACAAAACATGACGTCATATTCTTGTATTTTTCTACGTAACAGTCATAGTCCTAAGATAATATAAAAAAATACATTTGCACAAAAACATTTCGGAGACCCGACAACAAACACTGTAAACGCATAAGCAAAACTTTTTAAGCTTAATTTCATTTCGATTGTGACCAAAAAGTTTGGTTTAAACTAATCGAGGTCGTTTCCAACTTGCTTGTCGGGAGTGCAGTCAGGACATTGGATTATAAGCAATTTTAGCCTCCAGCAAAATAAATAGAAGGTACAGTTTTTGGAATGAAGATACGTCTTCTACGTACTTCGACTATATATGATAAGATTATATTATAATATTATGACACAAACTACACACAACGCCACCTAGACTCAAAGTAAGCATATATTGCTGGTGATATGGGTTCTAGAAATGCGGATATACATACTTAAATACTTTTTTATTTCAAGTGAGTAATTAAATTGAGAAGTTTTAAACTGGTTTTCTTTCTAGTATATCACGCATGATACTAAGAATTGATGTCTGAGAATCATGAGTCTAAGAATTTTCACAAAAAAAAGCTCAATATATATAAGTATTGGCCGTATGCAAAAGGCAGGCAGAAAAATACCACAAGACAGGCAGTAGTAACAATGCTAAGAAAATCACTATGTAAACCATTGATAGCAACCCTAAAGTACACAACTTTCAACATACATATTCGTAACAAAACAAATCTAAACACAACTTCATAATTATATCTAAATACCAATCAGGTTCATTAACACAATCCACTGAACGTATTACACTAAAAGGATAATAGAACATTATGAACGTTTAAATAAATTAAAGTGTATTAACAGTAGTGTTAATGCTAAATATTCCGTCAATAGCAATGAAAATAGCGGCCAAATGATCGCATGCAGTTAATGAAAGCATTTGAAAAGTTAAAAGCCTGTTTAGGCCGCGACTATGGCCACCAACTAATTAACGTCCCGCAGTAATACCGCGGCTAGTGTGAACGAGGACTTAGTGGCATTATCGTCTAAATTGTACTAATGTTCAGTGGGCTTCAATGATTATTATGATTTGATATACGAATTGGTTATGTTTTGGTTTGGGAAATATTTTAATAGTGCAATTGATTAATATGTTTGGCAAGGCCTATAATAGTGAAATCTACTAAATTATTTAAACTAAACGGCGTAGTAGGTACATCATATTCAAAGAGCACGTAATCATTATAAATATTTAAGTACATATTTATTTAGCGATTAAATAAAACAATACATTACTTAGGTAATAATCCCGAAATAATAGGTATTATAAATATGGATAACGGTTCACACAGAACGATCTCACGGGGTGATCATTAAAATCAAAGCGAAATAAATTTAATCAGGTAGGTAGTGTCAGTATAGCTTGTATACTATTAATAGAAGTATATGTATTGCTGTCTTCTTAAATGCTTCAGATTTTATCGAACACAGCCATTCCTAAATGGTGCTCATCAAGTTTAGCACCAATTGAAGAATACACTTTTTTGTAGTTTAGTTTGAGAATATCATTTACATACTACTTAACCTATTTGAGTTCATCATTAATCTTTAAACAAACACTACTTAAATTTTATGAAATTTTAATTAATAAGAGCGCTTGACCTATGGCAGAGCGTATTGCAAATACAAAATAAAACTGTTTAAACTTAAAACCTATATTGAGATAACTTAGTAATACTATAAGTATATTATGTGGGACTAGAGTGCCTACGCATTTCTTTCTACTGCAGCGATTACTTAATCGCAACTATAGCTATCTATACTACCTACTATATAAATCGAAAGTTTGTTTAAATGCGCTAATCTATGAAACTCCCAGTCGGATTTCTTGCGTATGATAGCGCAGTTCCTGAGGAAGCTTATAGGCTATGTAACATCACGCTACTGGCGACAGAAGCAGATCAGTAAACAAAGACGCGGATGAAACCGCGGCGCGGAAAACTAGTACAATATATAACGAAGGTTACAGGCGTCTAGACAATGTGATTAATTTCGTTACACACTCACAAGCTATTGTAATTATCAGATCTCACTATTGAAATATCCAAATGAAATGTTGAACGTCTATCTATGTAGCTATACCTATTTTTATTGATATCAACTAATTTGGATGTCAGTACCTACATACATCCTGAGAAATCAATATTTAAGTCAATATTTAAAAATAAATATAATGTAAATGGTTCAAAAACAAACCACAACACAACCACTAGTTAGAGTTAGACAATTAAAAATAACCGTTTGAAGGGCGGATTACCCGCTAAATTGTATGCGCGGTAGGCTTTGAAACGAATCGTTTTTGGAACGCAGACAGACTCGATTTAGTAATTAATTTTACTGTGCGAAGTGCTCTAAATGCACCAGAAACTATAATCCTCATTAAAATGGGAATACTCGACTATTCACTTTACCATCAAATATAATTTTAGCTTCTAAACGCGAAACATAATTATGTGTTTTGCCAAATCCGACGTACAGTTGAAGCAAATGTAGTTTAATATTCTAACTAAAAGTACCTATGTTAATAATTGCTAACGGGAACGTACATACATTAAGTATATTGAGTATAATAAACAAAGCGAAATTATCTAAATAATTCAATATTACTATATTCACATGGAACTATTTATTAGCGCACTTTGCGAACGACAATCCACCGAGAGTAAAATTATACGAGGCGGTCATTTTCATTTGCTTCCCGATCGCTCAATTTTTCGCTTAACGCACCATCCAATGAAAACACAAATTAATCTGCTCATTTTTTTGCATACAATTTTATATTATTGATTCCAAATATTATCTGAACTCGATGCATTTCATGATGCATAATCCCGTGTCAGGGGTATAGTTATGGATTACTTTTGTCTCCATTGAATTATTTCATCATGATAATAAAAATGTATTATTAATTTGTTATTATTTCAACGGTCGTCGAGTTAATCTCCAAAAGGTCCACCATCGTTTTGTTTACGCGTGCTTTTGTGCGAGTTCAATGAAGGTGCGCCGTGAAATCCGAAATCAATATAGGAGAGTATAGAAACAAGAGTGCGGGTGAGGCCTGTGTCGACGCGATATCCAACACGGGTTCGGATTAAGCGACGTCAAATCCAGGATTAAGCGGGCCGGGATAAAACGGAGCCCGGGATCGGCTCGAGCTCGGGTCAGCGGGATTTCGCCGGGCAATAAAAGTGTCTGCAGCCGATTTAGACTGAGCCCGTTGGCAATTCGGCACGGCTACCAATTGCTAGGTAATTTCGGTGTGCGCGCGCGATCTGTCCGTACAAAGCCGTTCTAATGCCCGCCAATGGGATTAGCCGAGTGTCGTGCGGCCTTAACAATTTATTGGATGGTATCAGATCAGACATCTGAACTAAGATTGTTCGTCCATATGTCGTAATAACATTAAAGAAAATTGACGTGGAATATATTAATTATTTTTAAGTATAAAATGCTAAATTTAATCTAAACAAATAGAGGGTCTTCTATCCGCGACATACTAGACTAATCAAAGTTTTTTCTAAAGTAAATCCCACTCGTTTGCAATGGACGTCGTTCATCTATTATAGGGGCCCCTCAGTAATCCGGATTGGAGATTCATTAGGGCGAGATTATACTCTATTGAAATCTGGCTTAAACGGGCACAAGCGGAACGGATCGCGAACCGCAGAGAACGAGCGAATGCTCGAGCGGGGCCATTCATACAATGATAGCGTTCATATGAGTTCTGCAGATTTGAATAGACGTGTTTAATTTTGGAAGCAGTTTATTATTGATTTTGGTTCTGATTCTTATTATTCTAACTAGAGCTATCTATGTTATATATTTTTTTAATTACAATATGGTGCTATACGTTATCGATGGCGCAGTGGAAGAGCGTGCGACTGATGTGCAAGACGTGTGAGTTCGATTCCCACACACACAACAACAAGGAGTTAAAAGGTTTCTAACAGGGTCGGCAACGCGCTAGTGATGCTCCTGGTGTTGCAAGCGTCCATAGGCTACGGTAACTACTTACCAACAGGCAGGCCGTATGCTTGTTTGTCACCTAAGTCGTATAAAAAAAGACACAACACTCTGTATGATCCATAAATATTTATTTTGAGTTGGGTGAACCCACTTTTCGTCTGACAATATAATCTATATTTGTCCTATACTTATATCCTATGCCTATGCTTCTCGCAAAAACTTAGGTATTTGTGCGGAATAAAAAGTTTAAAACACATTTTCTACAACAGTTTGTGAAAAAAGATTTTTCGAGTATTTTTTTTATATTTATTTATTAAACTTCACGCACATAGGTCCAGAGCCGGATTTAAAGCTAAAAGCATTTTCTACCAGTCAACCATATCATTCTTGCTTAAAAAATTGGATGGGGAAGCGATACATTGCATTGTTAGTATAGCTCCCGCGATATAAAGATTAACCCCAAATGCGAATCTTCTTTTTGAAACTAATTAACGTTAGTAATTTTTTAAACAAATTGGGTGTGCAGCACCTAAGTGGTATCTGTAACCAATACACGCTTGCTATCTATATACTATGTATCTATCTCTCTCACTTTTGAAACCTTGACATATTTGCCACCCATAAAAAAGTTGCCATATTCTATATTAATATTTTCAGATTAGATACTTTTTTTAACTTAAATTAAATTTGCAATCTCAATTTGCATTTGCAACGAATGCTAATAAAATATATTAAAGACAACTTACACTTGCGAAATTAAATAATATGACAAGTAATTCAATGAAATTTTATTCAAGCATTATCCTTGTCAACATCACGTTTAGCCAAAATCATAATTCAAGCAACATTTTATTGTCACCGACAGGATATTCGCAACATTCAAAAACTATGATGAATCACAAGTTAACATTGCATTAATCAATATTCCGAACGTGCTAAAGGAAACCCGCATTCATAAGAGCACCTTCGCATTAACCTTATTGGATAAGTCGTAGGCAGAAACATCAAACAGCACGCGCCAATAGTAAACAAAAAGAAAATGTTATATGTAATTACAGTGATATTTCATGTGATGTGCCTTTGAGTTGTTTGTTTAGAAACTGGTAAACATAGTGTAAGGGTGTGTGTTTTCTTGGCAATCACTTGACTATATAGACAGAGTATCAATGAAAAAGAGTATATTCGTAGCTACCTTAGCGCTTGCTATTTACATTAGATCAAATTGAATCTTGAGCGATATAAAATAAAATTTGCAATCGCTTAATAACCTTTCGTGTTAGGAACATCCTATTCCTATTGAAGATTAGATTTCTGAAAGAAAATTAATCAGTGCCTTTAAATACTATGTGTATAAAACTTAAGATCAAATGAAATGAATGAAATGTCTTCAATCCAGCGTCAAAGATTACTAAACGAGCAATTAGGTTATTTGTCGATTATATCATGTAAAAAAAACATTTTTAACCGACTTCATAAAAATGGAAGTTTGACCTGTGTGTATGTAATATTGTTAGAATTGCGCAATATTCGATTATGTTGTTCTATATGGTTGCCAAAAATATTCATAAATTTTTGTATGTATGTACCTATGTTGATCCATTCATTTCTCAGGCCGCTATTAGACTATCATAGAAATATGATCAAAGATATGTAAGGCATTTTTAAATGAAGAACATATGGCGGTATAATAACTACATGTGATTGATTATCTATGATCATAGTTTAAGGGTCTTCGAACTATGATCATAAAATTTGACAGATATGAAATCATATATATATGATAATGTAATACTGCTCTCAGAAACTAAAAATGATACTTACATTAAAAATATATTTGGTTATTGAGCATTAACTACACGTGTTAAACATGCGTAAATAATATAAAAAATCGAATAATCTGACCCATGTTCTATCCGTGACCCTTATACTTTATCCGGTCAGTACCATCTGGCTATTCGATACATAACAAAAATACAATAAAGATAAAAAAAATACTGATAACACAAACGCGCGTAAAATCCAATTGGGAACTTTATGTTATCGTATCGGATACACTAACGATTATTCGTTCTAAAATACTTCGAAGATCAGATAAATATTAGTATAAATTCACACGTATATCGCTTGAATATTAATCCAATCCTAACATATTATTAGTATAAATTCACACGTATATCGCTTGAATATTAATCCAACCCTAACATATAATGCACACACAGAAGAGAATGTCTCAAAACTTACTCGAACCAAGTAACTCGCACCAATCAGTTGCGTTTGACCGAACTTTACAATCCACAATAACCTATCAAGGTGAAATATGACCACACTTAATTTGAAATAAACAAAAGAAAGCTTAAGAGATTGAGAATAATTAATATTGGGACACACAGACACACTAGTGATCATCTTTTGACTGAAAGGTGATGATGACTAAGTAATTGAAATGATAAACACGGATGTTGACAAGATTTTTATAGCTACAGATCAAAGTCGCTAGGTGTTATGTTACCAAAGTTAACCGAACACGATTATCAGCCGTGTGGAGGGTAAACAGACAGAGAATAATATCATACAAAAACTCAACACTTAATCGTACTAGAGGCTTATCTGTTTTTGTACTCGTCCAGCCGGGATTATTCCTCGGGTCCGGCTTTATCCGAGAGTAAAATATTTATATCCCGACGTAACGAGCGGCCGGACAAACATGGCAACATTCCCGCTTTCGATAATATTAAAAACATAATCAGTTCTGACCTTTTTGTACAAATACAGTAAAAATAAATGGTAATCTCAAAATTATTATGTTCATAAATAATTATGAGAACTATTTTTATTTGAGATAAATACATATTGGGATACAATTATGTTATTATTGCCTAATTAAATTTGTTTTTGAGTTGAGATGCAAATGATGCAATAGATTTTTACCAACCTAAATCACAGACTCGTCGTATCTGCATCTCTGATTACGAATCGATTTTCAAACAGCAATTGTATTGAATAAATGTTATTTTCTCATTTTAATGTTAAGCTTGTCTGTTAATCCTGTTTTAAAGAATGCCCTCTTTAAAAGATTGGGGTTTGATCGTTTGTGATGCACACACCCGTGAAGACACCCACATGCATACTAATTGAGATAATCCCGTTACGTAAAAAAATGTACTGAGTAACCAAAAGGATGAAAATCTGTCAGTGTACTTTAAAATTTGCGGTTTAGTCGATCTAGCAAAAAAAAATGTATTGATTTTTTTTTTCCAAATTTAACGCTGAGTTTGCTATGCGGTGAGTGAAAAATCACCTCACAAAGTCATAGGCCATCAGTCAGTTTTGAATGGAGTCCACCACTTCTGGTGTACACTACCTACTCACTAGCATCAAGAGATTCTTTTTAGTAGGTAATATAAAGTCATATTTGTATCTAGAGGTTTAATTGCGAAAAACTAATAAAACACTGGTAGAAAGTTTTAAAAATAGACCAAAACTTATAAGAGTCGTTAACATTGTCCTTAGACGATGAGGATCGTTTGACAACTCTCTAACCCCTACGGTAGGTCGCGGTTTCGCCCCGCGAGGTTCATTGACTACTGAAGAACCCCTGTGTAAATCTCTCATACCAAATTCAACTCTATATCATCATTGTTAAAGTATATTTTACTATGGTCTATTCAATTCGGTAACTTTTTACTGCAAGCTGAAGATAAGCCGCCGGATTATTTCGGCGGAACGGAAAAAAAGAATAAAAAGTATAAACTCAGTCCTGATTGAGTTCAATACTTTTAACATTATGGGATTTGACAAGCCTGATGCACATATCCTTTATGAACATGGATTAAGTAATACTATAAAATCAATCCCAACGAATAGTTATATTTTTATAGTATTTTATTGTACATTAATTTGTTTAACTGTAGCAATGAGGCGCGTAATCATTTCTTATATTGACTTGAGTTGAATGCTAATACCATGTTTACTGTTGCCATCTAAAGCGTCATCAAAATCTATAAAATCACAATAAGTACGTAATATTATTTTTCAATAATGTGTACCAAACCATCCTCTAGCATACGTTATATTTGTTATGCAAATCGATACTGTTCATCTAAACATTGTCTAAAAGAAATTGCTTTTAGAGATTTGTATAAGTATAAATAATGTAAAAATAATTCAACCAAAAATATTTTTTACTCTAATATTTAGTTAATTCCAATTTATATACTAAATACTTCAAAAAATTCGCAAAGTTACATGTCCTTACATAAATAAACATAGCACTAGTCCAGTACTATTCATCTGCAATATAATGTATTAGAGATCAGATTATCCAAAAATATAATCATACTAAAATCCAGGTACAAGCTACCATACCAACACCTGTCTGACTTGCGTAGGTTGTATTATAAATAAAAAGTGATTGTAAAAGGGTTGACGAAGCGAGAAAATCCGGCAAAAGGCCCACACGTGGCAATCCCGGATACTGGGATTTTGCCAATCCCGCCTTACCTTAATCCTACGCCCAGGGAAAACATACAAAACACACAAATATGTGTGGGTTTATTTGGCTTTCAGTGTCTACACGTCTCGTTAATATAGTTGAGGTGAGTTGCAGACTTAGTGGGTAAGGCATCGACCTCTTTTGCACGAAGTTGTATGTTCAAAAACTTACAGGAAGGTTAATTTACCCCTTTTTAAAATCTCTTCGGCCGGCGAAGTTTCAGAACTAGTTTAATGTATATGTACTTTACAGTGAAAGCATACCTTTATCGCGAGGAAAACAGTACGTTACATTTTTGTGCGTACAATTCTTCGAGCAATAAATAACAGATATTGCAAAGACATATTGCATAGCTAAACTAAGTAGGTAACGTACGAGTACATTGTAATACCTTAATTTCACATTCTTTTAAATCCAAAGCTGAATCTTCATACGTAGCGCATCTGCGTCACATATTACGTACAGCTACCACTTGGCGCGGTCCGTCGAGGATAATCCCATCGTCTATCTCCCTCGCACTCGCGGGTGGTCCACGCAAATCCTCACTACGTCCCTCTCTAATCCCTTATTTGAATCTTATCAGATCTCAGGAGATACACCGGTAGTGGTCGTAGCACGTGCGTGTGTGTGTGTGTATGTATAGTTGTGGGTTTATCCCTTAGGGTTGTACGGAGCTATGAATTAGAACTATGGTCGGAACACTAAAATTTAATTTTGAATCGTGTAGACAAACAAAGCAAAGGAACATTATCATTATCATAATTATTTCAATCAAAAGATAAAGACAGTTCCTGAACATCACATTTGTTAGAGTTTTAGTCATAATGACCATAGACATAAACGAATTGGAGGATGTAGTTCGGCTGTCTTATCTCCGAACGCTGATGCCTATCTTGTACCTATATGAATTTATCAAAGATGTATGTATATTACAAATATTACACAGCCAAGCAAAAAGGTACCGTCGCGCGTCGGTCAACTAGTCTCTATATCTTTGAACTCATGAAAAGATATTATGCGGTTTTTAATTAGCTACATAATTCTTTTCCAACGTCCAAATATATCTGAAACTATACAATTTCCAACAACAATCTAAAATAATTTCATAGCCAACAAACGCAATAAAATATTTAAATAAAGTGCACGCATTTAAATACGTGCATAAAAGAAAACTCAAATTAGTTGTTTCTTCGCTTTAGAATACCTACTTAGTATATACTATATATATATAGAAATTAAAACCAAGCCGAAAGCAATACAGCTAAAGATAACATACATGATGAAATTTTAATATTAAGATACGTTCATCCCTGGGGTCCGAGCATGCATTAAAGGTGCGTCTACACTGAATCCGCGATTAATGGGCTTTGAATGTGCGATTGAAGCGAAATTTATGTATCTGCAGCACGTCACCAGATTACCGCGGCACTACACCGGGGCAACAGCAGCTGCTTTGATCTGTCTCCAAGCGATGCTCGTAATGACCGACCAGGGATTTTCTAATATAAATATCCTGGATTCTAAAGCTTACAATAAGACCTACACGTAAATTACACTCATTTACTACATGAATACTAAGATGAATTTACTTGTCATGAGACAGTTTAAACCTATTTACTTTTTGGCATCTTTTTTCTAACATTTATATAAGTCGCCATATGCTGTGTAATTTATTTTATGAAATACAATATGAAACTGACAGCCATAATTTAAAGGAAGCTTGAGAATTAAAGGTTTATTTCTTGCGAGTGTAATAAGATAATATTACTAACCCTTTGTAGGGATTAAGATTTTGTTAAGGGCCCGTCCCTAAGCCCAGCCAGACGGGGTCCTGCGATTAGGGTGAACGAGGTCTTTACCGCTCACTTCTATGGTTTTTATGATGCCCTAAACAATGAGAGGAATTGTCTCAAAAACGAATTTAGATTTACGGTTGCTAATGAAATTATTATGCCGGGCATTAAATGCTGGCGGATTGTTTAGTAATTTATATCGTGGCTTTAGTCGACCGTTAGAGTTATAGATCTTATTTATTAAGGAAATGCGAGTCTATAATAAAAGAAATAAATGGGATTTCACTCTCGTTAATGTTGTATGACGCAATGATTTAAAAAGTTCCCAGTTGGCCGCACCCGAAGTGCGAGCGAGCAAAGCTAGGGCAATCCGCACGCCTCGGCCCGTAAGCCTAATCTTGACAAATGGTTCGGATCATCCGTTACCAGTGCGTACACCGGCCACGGTTATTTGTCTACACGACTCCGCCGCCACGATTTTTTATCGATTGATCAGAGGCTCAGCTGATTGCGTCTCTCTGTTGTTGCCGACGGATTAATTCACACACGTGAACTCTCGTACACGTACACACGTATCCGTATGTAGTGAGGGCTTTAAAACCAAATTAAAGTCAGACACAAAAGAATAATCATAAAGGATTTGCATTATGATACACACACATTGACGATTATGTATGTCCGTATTCAATCGCGGCTCGTTTATCGTTCGATTTTCAAACTGAATCTGACAAGTGACTTACAACTTTATGCCTGGGGAAGTGAATATAAATAGATTTTAAGAATACGGAACAACCTATTTTAAAGAAGTTCATATTATAATAAAAAAAATAGATTAATAAACATTTAGAGATTAAACAAAGGCTATCGATTTTTTTGCTATAAAGAGTTCCGTGTAATTGAATACGATTATGTACTTACGTAGTGCATAGTAGCTAACTCATCGTGGAACCGGTCCCCTACACGATGTTTGTGTGCGTTAAGCCGAGTGCATGCCTCAAATTGGGCTGAAGTACAGGAGATTATCTCAAGATGATTGATGGAGGAGGCTCTTCCCTCATGCCTCACCCCCTCATGAGATAACCAGTCCACGCTTCGATATGATTGGGTAATGTAATCCGCCGTGTAATTAGGTAAAAGTTAATCGTAACAAAGTGATTTGAGTGATGGTGTTGATGTTACCCGCGGTATTTCTGTTGAAGTTTAATCAACGTTGATGACATTTAGAACTCAACAACTATAATGTGTGTAACCTCACATAAATACGTTTTAACGCTTTTATCATATGAAAATAGTTTATGATTTTAAGGTAGGTATCCGATATACAATATGAAGTCCAAGTTTCCCAATAGACTAAGGAGAGATACGAATACATGGATGGCGTTTAACCTGATTAGAAATAAAATAAGAGGTTGATAATTACTAAAAAAAACTTCGTTAGAAAAATCCAATAGCAATCTTGACCTTTAAGCAGGTTGAACCCAGCACTACAACACTAGATAAATGGATAATTATTTTGATATTATTTTGTCCGCGTTCGTTGATAATGCTTAACTAATTTCGAAGCTGTTAACCATGTTTTTCACAGCTTTAGTTTTAGTACCTTGACTTTATAAGCATCTTAGGTGTTGTGAGAAAACCCAAAATCAAATTCAGAATAAAATACAACAAACATTTTTCTAAATAATAAAAATAAAACGATTTAACAAGTTGAATCGGGCTTAAACCAGTATTCAGTATAAAATCCTAGTCTCTAACAAAGAGCTGAGGAAGTCGGACACATATAGAGCCAAGTATATAGTATATGTAGAGCTAAGTAGAGTTCTTGATCCGGATCACCGGATTAGGTGGCAGCGGCTGCCCACCGTCCGGGTATCTCCAGTGGATTACTGAAATCCGGATTTTGTTGAATAACTTGCCGGGGATTTGTGACGTAATTTATATTTGTAATAGAGTTTACTAATATGTTTTAGACGTATGAAAATTTTGTCCTAAATACTTCAACGGAAAATGTAAGACCCGTTAGACCTCTGTATAATATAAAAAACCTCTTTTCTTAGTTGCCTGAAGCCTTTAGTCTACCTAATGATTGCTTATAAAGTCAGGAGTATACCATTGTCGTCTCCTGAAAAATTAAAGTTGTTAATGTCGATCCATTTCTTTTTTAGATTTAGTTTTCAGGTATATAACAACCACTTTATGTTTCTATTGAAGGAAAGAGTCTTTAGATCAGTACAAAACTGGTGTTTGATCGTTTTTTTTATTTACAGAACGTTGTCTATTGGCTTTGACGGTTAAGCTGCACTCGTCTCGTCTGTGCCGCTACCGTTGACCCGTTTTCTGTTTATTTTGCAAATCTGGATGTAGTTATTTATTGTTCGTTAATTTCATGGTTCTTGTTGCTTATTTTTTTATGAAGAAGGTCGGTAATGTTAGACTTATAGATGGGTAAACGATTTGGTACTTTATACATTTGTCCTGTAATTAAAATATGGATCTTTTTATCAACGTATGTTTTCTGAAAATTGCTTTCCTTTAGATACAAATTTATGTAAATAATTGTCTTAGAGCAGTTTTGTATATAGTAATTCTAAAATAAAAGTTTAACATAAGATACTAAAGCTTATATTTATGAGCTTGAAATGTAAATGAATAGTAAACTATTATCACTAATCAGGTATTAGAAGGTCGTAAAATTCATGGTGACCACTTGAGATTATCGATGGCAATTGAGTACCTACGTAATTTGGAAACAGTCGCTGGTATTTACAACCCATATTAACATTTAGTTTAATAAATCATTTCGAACCTGCATGCAGTGCAAGAAGTCATAAAATATACTATCAGTTATGCAATTCTTATGCGCATTGGAATAAATTTTAAAATCGGAAAATGCGGAAAACATTCCAAACATAAAGATATAAGACACTTAGTATACCCAAACTCCTGAAAGAAATTTGTTTACATACCTATGTTTATGGGGGAAATCAAATACACGAAACTCACTCTTACGATATTGATGAGACGACTGCTTACACCATAATAAGGATTTTTTTTTCCTTTTTATAGTGAAGAGGTACTACTATTTGCCTTCCAGAAATAGTAAGATATGTAGGTACTTCATAAAATAGGTAAAAACTACACAATAAAACATGTACCTTTAGACCTGTGAATATCGTACATAGACTACGTTTAAGATGGGCAGGTGAAAATTAATTTTATCAATTCGCTCCATAATAGAGTTAGTCTCATAAACACTGATGGTGTTTCACTATACGGTCTGTATTTACAGATAGTAGAATATACTACAGAATTTTCTATAAAGTATCGAGTAATTACGATCCTGCCGCCCACTAGTAAAGTATACAGAGTTTATACGACGGTTTGATATTAAATGAAAAGGCAGCTGTTACTAGTCCGTATAATGATTTTAAATTAATCACAAAAATAACAAAATAAATAATATTTTAGTAGTAACAAAGTAATACACCATTTATTATGGCAAGTTCACTGACCTTCAATGAGCGGCAACATTTATTCTTCGACGTGGATTATGACTTAGTCAGTGACCGCTTGACGTACTTATAGAGTGTTTAGAATTAAAGAAATTAAAAAAGTAGTCCTGTGTCTAAACTATTGAAGATATTTAGTTGATTTTTTTTGGTCTTGCTTTATAATGTCACATACTATATGTAATTGCATTTAATATCATACCATTGTATTCACTCTGTATTATTATAAGTATATCTTAATTTAGCAGTCCAATAAACTTTACTAGGGCAATCCGTCAACTGAATGATAGCGGTCAAACCTTTATATGAAAAGGCGGCAGGAAAATCATCTAAACAAGAGACGGAGACCAATGCCCTGTGGTAGTGCCCTTGGAAATTACTATGAGATAATTTTATTCTTTTATTTGTTATTTTTATCATGCACTGTTATGCCAGTTTTCAAGCCAGGACAGCAAGCTATTGTAAGCCAGTAAGCTGGTACTTCTGGCTTCGTGTAGACAGAACTAGCTTCATTTTTAAGCTAGTAAGCTAGTTGACATGCCAGGAAAGTTTAGGAGAAAACGAGCTTGCTGTCTTCTCTTGAAAAACTAGCCTCGTGTAACCCGGGAACTATGGGCGCTAGATATTTTTTACATATTTTTAATTAGTTCTCATAGTATAATAGGTACAGCTCTAGTAATTTAACGTATATGCTATAATTTCTAAAATAAACGCTTGAGTCATTGTTGTATTGAGTTATAATATAGATATAGGATATTTACACACACACATATATACGCGGATCAGTCCTAAGCCGGATTACGCGACCGCCAGATCTCGATGTACGGAGCTACCTCGGGGTCGACAATATTATGGATTTTGAATATGGAAAATGTTGCGTTTCAAATTTTTTGAATTTGTACATTTAATATTTTAAAACAAGAACTGTTGATTCCTATTAATATTCGTATCGATTCAACCTTCTGACCAAAGATTTATCCATAATTAGCAGTGGATGCTGTTATGTTTTGTAATTAATTAGCCTGGGTACATCATTAGCCTAACTTCTATTCAACTAAATACCGCACTTTATTTTGAAAATGGAATTAGCCGTCGACGCAGCATTAAATGATGGCCAGAATAGAGGTAGCGAGATGACCTCGAAACTCTCCGTCTTTGCTTTTAAGACTGAACTCAAATGGCTATAAATCGGCAGGATTTGATGAAGGAAAGAAAGGAGAGAAAAGAGATAGGTATAATATAATAAACTATTTTTTAAATAAAGTTATCTTGTACATTAATAAATATTTACTGAAATCTGATATTAATGATAATAACAGTACATTATTTAACTTTACTATAAGAAATGACGTATTAGAAATTCTATAATTAAAATAGAATCATTTATCTCCATATGAAAATAAAGTCCCATTCAAACTTGCTCTCACACGATGCAT
This sequence comes from Parascotia fuliginaria, assembly GCA_963082885.1. Lineage (NCBI taxonomy): Eukaryota > Metazoa > Arthropoda > Insecta > Lepidoptera > Erebidae > Parascotia > Parascotia fuliginaria. The sequence continues at coordinate 16,650,691 of OY720172.1, forward strand.
TTATAATATAAAACTAGATAATTTAAATGTCACAGGCAAATTTATTAAATCCACGCCGCGCCGTTTACATACTGCCTCGGCATTTTGTAAACGGCCGATTAGTACAATTTGCCTGCGACATATATATATGGATTTATGTTGTGGAATATACGTTAACGATAGAAAACTAGTAGGTACGATGTAAAATACTAAAATGATACATATAAATATCAGATCACACATGTGGGTCACGCAAATTTCACGGGATGATTATTAAAAACAACACTTTAACCCTAGATTTGTTTTCACTTGCAAAGAGATTACTCTTAATATTTACTGCAAAAAGCTGTATTTTTTTCTTTAATCTGTTTCCATGCTGTTTCGATGCCGGGACAAATTTTGTATGACCATACAAATTTCTTTCGATTCTAGGTGTACTTTGTGTCTGCTAACTGTGTTTGTAAAGTACCCCACTGTATAACAGTAATTGTGCAGTAGTACGGTAGATATATTTATAATATATATTTATTGAAATATTACTGATAATGTTTCGTTAAGATTTTTAATTTTAAAATTTACATCATCGTTTGCACATAATCAACACTACTCAATGATTTTTGTATTATAACATTAGTCATAGATTGTCATGCGTAAATGAAGCTTAAATCAAAATCAGTTCTACGGCATATCTACGATTGTGATATTAATTTCTAATCGTTATCGAAGTGACGCCTTATCGACATTTAGTAATGTATCGACAACTTCTGACAGCAGCAACGGTAGTCCAGACCATGTGGTGAAAACTATTTCTAGAATAGTAGCTGATGAATAGGTGCCTGCCTGTTTATCACAATCGTAAGTGCCTCTAGTCCAGTAAAGTCTATTATGTTCCTCCGAAGCACTCGATGCATTGGTGACTAAGTCTCTGCCCTCTCTGCGGGCCGCTGCTGTCACGGTATAAAACAAAGAAAAATGATACCAGAATTAACAGCGCAGCGCTTTTCTTGTTAAACCAGTTATTTCTATAGAAACACTGAAAACCGCTAGTCACTAATAAAAACAAAATACTACTTTGATAGTGATGTTATATGAGCCGTCTTCTGTACGGTGGAAACTGTTGATTTTAACATACCTACCTAAGTTATACAGATAATCCTTAAATTCGCATGAATTCTTTTATACAGCGGTTCTACACCTTTGAAATTCAAAACATAAAGAAAACATAATGTATAAGTGTAACACTAAATCGATATCACGCACACATCGGAGTGGGATCGCGTTAATCCGGATCATCCGCGCGCGGATCAGCCTCGCATGTCGCCCCGAGATAAAGCCGTGCCCTCGTGTGTAACGGTCCTAATAATACGTATGTATGACGTCACGATGACAGTTATTATTTTGACGTATTTGTATTTTTAAAACATTCCACACTCATAGTGACGTAGGACTCTGATAATTGGGTATTCTGTATTGTTACAAACCGGCATTGTCTTCTGTATCACATTATTTTCGTTAAAAAAATTAACAGATGTATTTTTCAAGTTCGTTAGTTTCTAATAAAGCTTCTACTTAATCCACACAGAGTCTGTTTAACTCCCTGAAGATATTATTATTTTGCGTGATTATACATAACTTCGTGATCTATATAGGCAAGTGCAATTTTTAAACTATAAACGGTATACACAGCTTATAAAATTAACTATCCTGCCAAAGTTGGCAATAAATCTTAAAATGCCATATCGTCATTTCTCTATAATATTTTTTTATTAATTTGCACTGTTACATACTACATACAGTTAAAGCAGACACGTTATAGCCGTACGTGACTTAAAGCAAACGAACCTGTCTATACAGTCCAGAATTCTGCTGGCCTCATGTGCTAAGAGCGTGATGATACATACATGTGAGCGCTTTGTCTCTTTGACTTTATACTCGCTTCCAAGAAACAATGTTACCTATATCCACCGGACGCTTATCAACAATTAACGACTTAAAAGTAACCTCAATTTGATCTTAACCATAAAAATAAATATTGAATCAAACTAACGTCTAATATCCCTTCGATGTCACCATATTCAAATAGCTTAATAGCTAATTCTGCAATAAACTTATTCCCGATAGAACATTAACATATAAATATGAGAAACATACCGTTTATCTCAGCAATAAAACCATGCTCGTCTACATACTATGTCTTACATACAAAATAAAAGATTATAATAAGGTATAATAAAAAATATAAATCGGCTTATCTATATAAAACTGGCTTACTCATGTAAAGTACGGATAGCAAGAGTGGTTTAAAATATTTAATTGTATTTCTAATCTATGGTGATTTATTCACAAATCTTATTTGCACATTCCTATGTTATTATCCATATAAAATAATAATGGCTTTTAAGCTTATAAAGCCGATGCATGTTTGCTTTACAGAACCTTTTTATTTAGAAATATATTCATGTATCGTAAACACCGATTATTTATCGTAATAAATTTAATAATATTTTTAAAATTCATCCGTTTTGCTTATTAAAATAAACGCTATGAACTTAATATAAGCGTTTATTTTAATAAGCAAAAACAAACAAACAGACTTTAAAAAATACAATACATAGATAGATCGATTTAATGGTTTACATCTGATGCTAAAAGGATTTCATGCTTAATGGTAATATTAGAAAATATATTTGGCTTTCAATAACAAACAAAGACTTTTATTATTTGCTCAATTTGTAAATTTTAGCGACTTTGAAAAACGCCTAGTCCATATGGGACTAGGCGTTTAAAATGTTTGTATATTTTATATTATATATTTTATATTATAATATATATTATTTATTTGTATAAGAAGCCTTGTGAACTAGTATTATTATTTATTCGTTGCCTTTCATAGTAATTAACTAATATATTAAATAACTTTATAATAGTTTTATTAGTCTGACGGTACACAGGTACGATTTGACAAAAAGATATATCTCCAACGTCGGGCGTAATCCGTCGGCCATTGTGCAATCGCTAATCGGCGCGGATCGGCGCGGGCCGATCCAAAATTAATAATGATTTATGACGGCCGATTAGAGGCATTAGGTATTAACTCACCGTCGATTGGCAGGCCGTGGTAAGTAACGTTACTTAGAATTATAAGGCTTATTATCTACTATTAATAAGTAGATGTGTTGTTTTATTTGAATAACTATAGTTGTTGCCAGCGGCTTTGTCCGCGTGCATAGGTCGTATACAACAAATAATAAAGCACATGTTACTCGCTGCTATTGTAATTTTCTTTATGTGAAAGATTTTTGCAAATTGGTTACAGAGATTTGTTGTTAGTTACACAAAAAAATCAAATCTTTTCTCTTTATAATATTTGTAGTATGCGTGCTACGTGTAGTGTTTAGTATGTAACACTTTACTGTTTACTCGCTTGGCACTACACGATATAGCTAACGTGTTACTCGATCAACGATCAGGGAGCGACTGCCTGTTCTGTGCGCGCACCGGAAAGAGAGTGAATATCCCCTCTCCGCCCGCTACAATATTAATTTAGATGTAAGTATGATCTGATTAGTGATAGAAATTTAAAGCAAAGGCAACGTTTAAACAGCGAAATCAATAATAATAACTTTTTATAACGTATTTTTATTTAATATTATTAGCTAAGAGTAGAACACACTGTAAATATGCGTGATATCTTCGCGTTGCGTGTGCACTTGGGCTTATGCTTTGTGAGCGCCTTACAGACGGGATGTCTCGGATTAGATTTAAGGGGTAAAAGAACTAGAAAGAGACAGAACAAAATATAATTGTATTCTAAAGACAAGGATAGACGATGGTAGATTTAGAGATTATGATTCATAAAGGAGAATGAATGGGAAATTATTACGTAGGGTATTAGTTCTGTGTATGAGAAGTTGATAGGCCCGGAGACGTTTTGAGTTTCATATACGTTTGATAGCAAACTAGCCTTAAAATTAGCTGTTCTGATTTGAGCAATATATTATTAGGGTTTAGATGTAAACTATCATCTTGTTTATTAAAAGTAGCTCTTTCCGTCTTCTGTTTGCGGTAGAAAGTCACTACTAAAACTTCTAACTATATTACTAATTCTGCCAAAGCTCAAAACCTTTATAACGAAAACGAAACTGCTAAAAAAACATTTTCTTTTAAATAACAGTTTTTTAATATAAGACATCAAGACAAAATAAACTGAAGATATAGTTTAGCTGTTAATGTGACGATTCACCACTATAGTTATACGCATTGTCGCTGATTTGATTCCCATTTGAGATAATAAATATTTTTGTGTTCTACAAATATTTGTTCAAATCGTTAAAGATCTATTTGCAATCCAGTCCAGTGCAATTTTATAAAGTTGCACTAGACTTATTTTATAACAACTGTTATATCGCTCACTTCATTCAGCAAGTATTTATGCATGCTACGTTTGACGGCAATTAACTAAAACTAAACATAATAAAAATAATTTTATTATGTCACGTTTCAGGTGTAGGACACGAATATTAATGTATATTTATAAATCTGCAGCAAATAAGACTTTCAAATTCCAAGATCTGTACTAATAAGTATGATAAAAAAATGGGTGTTAAATTTCCTTTTTTATAAACACTTTGCACACTTAAATAGGTTTCTAAGAATGAATTTGAATTTTCTATGTCCTCATTATATTGGCCCTATACTCTGACTCTCTCTGATTTTAACTGAGTAAGCTGTCTAGACGACAATGCATATCTATATTGCAGTACCCAAACCGTACAAAATCTGAAAGAATATCTTTTTACAACTTTTATCAGTGCATAAACATAAATATAAGTAACGTTTGATTTAACGACTGTAAGATATCAGTGAATCAATTATGGCATCAGTGATCAGATTAACTAGAAACGTCGAGATGAGCGCTACACAAAGGGGCCGAATGAAGCGCGTGACTACGAATAATATTACTTGTACTTGTTTTAAAAAGCCGTTCCGTTTGGCCTTTCTCTGTATTTAAAAAAGGAATAAACATTTAAGCTACTGTCTTGGTTTTTATACGATTTCTTTGTGGTATGTTACTAACTAGTTGAAGTGACTGTAGGCTGGACATACCTATAACAATATTGTCGGATTACTGTAAAGCTCTGCAATGATGGTCAGTAAGCGCAATAAATACTAACAACCTGAAAGAAGCTGGATTAAGGCTGCTTTCATAAAGACTAATAGGAAAGCGATGAAGTAATATACGCCAGTAAGCACACGACACGATTTACAGATGACCAAAATGCTCGCAATGGCATACACACAAGATGAACAATGTAATAAACACAAGATACTAGGCCGCTTCTACGATGTCCAATCCTATCTAAAATCGATGAGAAATAGGTATAGACCATATGATAATATTTGATGTAACTGGCCTATTATAACAAGGCCGAAAAACTTTGTGTTTTCTCTCACACACGGCTAATAGCTATAGTAAGATTCGTGCTAAAGTGTACGTGTAGTTGTCCTTTAATTGACTTGTACCGACAACTATGTTAGTGTATTGCTAGTGTCTTCTGAAGTCTATAAGCGAATCGTTCCCGCGTCAGTGAATTCCCCGAATTAAAGTCAGTGACGTACAATATTAGATAATCAACGCTTTATGTCATTACATCAGTTTACACACACATTACAGGCCCGAAATCAGGGTATTTTTAATCTGATAAATTAGATTGGTATAGATATTGGCCGATAGAACAGCTGTTTAGTACAATTTATCATTCTTCGTAATATTCTAAGAGTTAAGGTACGTGATGTACTTAGTTCAAATTCTATTAAATCGATATTGGTTTACTATAAGTGACCATAGGTACCAGGGCTATTTGAAAAGACGACAGTGTGGACGTATTCACCTGCACTGTTTCGATTTTCATGATTTAAAGTTGACCACGGCTAATAGTATTAGGTTAAATTTTTTTTTTGTTGATATATTAGTGTTTTATTATAAACTGCCTTACAAAATGCAGTATTGTAGCATAGTTTTATAGCATATAGGGCGCCTAAGTTGATACAAGTATGTAGCCGTGCTCAAAAGCATTGTCTGCGCCAACCGATGGTCGTCTTGTTAAAGCTATTATACTCTGTTATGATCAATTGGCTTCTTGCTATACGTAGATAAGATTATGTAGATATAATTATATGTTGTCTATTTAATTACCAATGTTATGACATAGTATCGACCGTAGATTGAAAAGACGGTAACCATTACGCAATCGGACTAAGAGTATTATAACTAAGTTCGGCAATTATAGGTACTCAGTTTAATTTGTCACAAAAAACAAGAAAGAAGTGTTTTTAGGAATGTTTACGTCGAATTTTATAGTAACTATTATACATAGTTACTATAAAATCTGTTTGTCATCCAATTTTTTTTGCTGATATATCATAAAGTAGAGACATATTTCAATGCCGCAAAAATAACCATTCTGACAGTTCCGATCTAAATTGCAGGTGTGGTGCCAATCCTCAAACGATAGCCCACTTGATATCGTGTCCTGTGTGTCCGACGCGCACCGAGGAAGATTTAATGAACACTGCTGACAATGCAGTGGCCGTAACTATGTATTGGGCTGATTCAATATATAAATATAATATATATATATATATTATATTTGGTGTCGACTCGGAAAGAAGAAGATATCCATTGACTCAAACCATTCAGAGAAAAAAAATCTGACAGTCATTAATGGACATGACACTTCGTAAACGTCATAGTACTCGTGCAATTTCCGATAGAGAACAAATGCCTATCACTCAAATCTAAATGTTAAATCAATATGCAGTTTAAAATGGTGTACTCACCAGTAATACCTTTATTCAGTAGGTTATTGAAGGCTTCCTTCTTGGGTGAGAGGTGCGGTGTGTGAGGATTCCTATCATGATGCACAGGTGCGGAAGGAGGGCGGGGTACTGCGCGCTCCTCCGGCGATCTACGCGGCGGAGTCTTACTGCGACGGAGTTCCGAAGTAAGATTCTGTAAAGAAATATATAGATTAATATAAATTTGTTTAAAATTATGCGGTAATACATAAACTCCATCTTTTCTGCATTGGACAAGCATCCTAAGAGATCTAAAAAATTAAATACAAGACTTTTTAAGCTATAGTCTTAAAATCTAAGAATTTTGTTTTACGAGTGTCACTGTAAAGGTGGACCAACCCAAACTATCACAAAGTAGTAAGATCTGAAGAGGATTTGGTGACTAGATTGATCTGTACCTAATCTAAAGTGTTGATGACAAGTATTGCATAATAGCACTTAGCCTATCATTCAGTGGATTACTAACAGCATAACAAAATCCATTATTCATGAAATTGAAAAAACACTGCACAATTTACTGTTGGATAAATGCATTTAAAAACCCTATATATGTATAGTAATTTTATATTTCAATTAATTACTCACAAACATACTGCATATCTCCTACACACTTGGATTAACACTAAATAAAAAATCAAAACACGTTCTAACTAATCGTTAATCTACATTAATCAAAAACATTTGCGATAGCGTATCTACGTCTATCAAAGATAAAGGCGTTATGCGCAAAGATTCTAAACTATCAAAGGATTAATTTTGGTTTAAATTTTAATCCCGTGATTATCCTTTTAAAACATGGACAAAATGGCACTGAACACGTCTTTATTTATTTAATTCAAAGTCACTACGTTATGGACAAAGCAATAAATTATAACAGGGCTTCAGACGGATGCATTAACGCCTAACACGGCTAATTATTATATTATATCCACCCACAAAACGAATATTAATATTTAATTTGCGTACATCCAATTAATATAACTGTGTTGATGATTTTAATAGAGGCAGACGAGCTTATCCACACTTTTATGGTGTCATGTCTAGACGCTACTTCATGTCTTCCATTAAGGTCGAATAATAATGAATAATTCTACAATTTGCGCTGGTACACTTGCATGCGTTGGTGCAATATGGTTGCGTATGCACAAGGTGTCCCCGGTACAGACGTGCGGGACATTTGAAACGTCCTCGACAAAATAAAGGATCCCGCTGCCTTACATTATATTGTTATATTAAATAACTGTATCTTTTTCATGTATTATTTAAGTCAACGCAATCTTGATCTGATTTAATTACTTTCCATATTTCAGTAGTCTATCTGCATCGACAAATATTTATTCTTTATAAACAAATTCTAGAGTGATTAAATTTGTGATTTTATCTACATACATTTATAAAGTTGTTTACGCAGTTGTTAGTAATATTCCTACAGATAAAAGTGTACGGTCGCGTTATAAATAGACAAAAAACGAATCTTACCAAAACCGTAAGAACAATAAATAGTGATAATTTTCGACGTCACACACTCGTATTGGAAACTGGATTACTCATTTGATAATATATGTCTAGTTAGCACCATTGACAATGTCGCTATTTTTACTTCAGTAGTAACAAATTTCATCTAAGAGAAAGAGTTGAAACTTTTATTTTATCTTACAACCAATTGATTAGCATCAATAGACACGTACAGGTAAGTAATTGGATTCAGAATATAAATTAGATAGCCATCTAATCTAAATATGCCCTTCTCAAAACATTCACGATAGATACATTATTAAAGCTAATCAAGCATGACTGGCAATTTAGCGGCTTTAGAGTTGAATCATTTTAGATTTTTGCTAACCAAAATCAATTTGATAACATGTAATATTGTGTGAAAGAGTTTACTTTCACCAAAATCCAATGGAATATTTCATGTAGTTTATGTAACTCCAAGTCAAGAACACCTACCACAATAACATCAATAAAACAGAAAATAAAGTACATATCTTTGAGTATTCTAATCTAAGAAAAATCGAACCACTTAAGGCGAATCGAGATTCAAATTGGACACTTGAGCGTTGCGTCAGTCGATACAAAACGTTCATGAGCTACACTGATTACATTCATTGAATATTGTTACTGAACAGCGGTTTGACCACATAATGGCAAATCTGAGAACAAATGATAGTATTTTAATAAGGTTAATGATGCGCAAACATAACATATCTCATCATGTAACAAAGTTAAAGATGACACGAAAAAATTATCGTCGGAGAAAAACAAAAATGAGGACGAATCTTTTAATTGACCGCATACATCATAGGTTATAAATATTATAGTTAAAATTCCATAGAATAAAATAGAATATATAGAAAAGTCTAGACAAATCTAAATAATTGAATTTGATAATAACAGTAATATTCTAATCGATAGATAGCAACATCTTGACGAACATTGACAACATATCTATAAATTTTAAGCTATTTACAAGAGTAAACCAGACAACGACTGAACAAGTAACAGGCTGTTAAGGAAGCGTCAATATCGGCGATATAAAATTACCGTCGGACGATTTCATATCACAATCAAATTGCATTTGCAAAACATCGCATGGGTGCAGGGGCGTGTTGGCCAGTATCACGCACAGTTTGTCCGTCCATAGAATCGTTGATTCGCGCACAGATACGTCTAATATCGTATTGGAATTTGTGATGTCGTTTGACCCCTGTTAACCCAGATTACGCTCGTCGTCGCCTGATTCGTCCTCGGCGCAGCCTGATTGTGTTGTGACACAAACTGTAATGTATTATGTGTTAACTCTTGCTGCAATCACGGCTAGCACGTACCACAATTACAATGGATATGTTCGCCGAACTTTACAATTGTTTGTAACGATTTGTGTTCATGTACTTTTGAGAGTAAGCTTTATGGGGCGGTTTTCATTGTTTTTGAATGTATGTGCAAATTTATTTTACTTTACGTATTAGATTATTCTAGAGAGGATTTAAGGTTTAAAATAAACAGGTTATTAAATAATAATGTCTATTCATTACTTTTATTACTACTGTCGAGATATAGAAAATAAAGAATGGCTTTGTTTGTTTGTAAACTACCATGCTTCATATTTAATTTTGATTATATTGATAGATTTTGCAGTTGAATGATAGTTATCGGCTGAATAAAATAAAATTTAAAATTGTAGCATCTTTCTTCGTCTTACTACTTCTTCTACTGGCTCTACCTGATCAGCAAACTCACTGTAGATAAATTGTTTGATTTTTGTTTACATTTTTTTGACGTTCTTATGTTACTCAAGTAATATAAAATTAACAAATGAGTTTGAGCTGGGATAACACACCAGGAAAAGCTATCTTAGTAGCTTGATAAAAACAATGCTGACTTTAAATAGTTATAACTCAAATATAATTTACTAAATGAGTTGAGTTATTTAAAACTTATTTGTTTTGTTCTAGTAATCGATAATAATCCTGTTTACATTCCCACGCCAAATTTCAGGTCAAGTTAATGACCATTATCGTGCGTTTGTTGTGACAATATTTACAATAAATGCATAATAGTAATGATATGTGTTATCAAATTAATATCGGGCATTATTGAACTGCATATAAACGCTTCCGTTTATTTAGTAAATACGTAATATATAAAGTCATTTAATTTTATACTAGACGCTTTTTGGTTTCATAAGTTTCATTCGGTCTTACAACAAACGCCTGCATAAAATATGAATGCAATATTACTAACGTTTGCGAAATATTATTGCTATACTGCAAATTTACTTTTGCTGTCTTTTGTAAAAACCACTTATGAACAAATTTGAAAATTGCTAAAACATATGTTAAACTTAATAAAACATAGCCTAAGGTGAAAGAATTTTTCAAATCGATAACGTAGATTTTTATAACTCGTCAAAACAAACAAACAAATATACAAAAAAATCAAATCTTTTCCCTTTATAATATTAGTTTAGATTAGCGACCCGCTTTGGCTTTGCATAAGAGAACTAAGAATTATTATGTTTTTACGACATGATTACAAATCTATGAAATTCTCGACTTTTTTCGTACAAAAGTACGTAATATAATATATGTACATAGTATAATATACGTACACGTACGTACATTTAAAAAAAAAGAGTTTATACTATTTCAAGATGAAATTAAAATTGTCATCATCAAATTCAATGCTTCTATAGAAGCATTGAATTTTCTTGTTATTATAAGAACCAGAATTCGGGGGCCTACAACCACCACTTATAGCAGTATTATTTTAATCGTACTTTGTGTTTTGTCCTTTTCTTTTGTACCATTAAAACCAAGGATAGAGACAAAATAAGGTTATAATAAACGTGCTATAAGAGATTATGGTAGGGCCTTTTGTCAAAACAAATGATTGGGACCTACAATGTCTGAAGAAACTCAAGTATGATATTTTTCATTCAGCCTACTCCTTTACAGAATAGACATAACATATCATATTATGCTATTTATGTAAGTATATTTCATCATACTGAACTGTACATAGAAATGACAGTAACATGTAAGAGACAGATTACAAGATCAGTAAACATGTAAATCATAATTGTAACAATTGCTGTACAAACAAAGCTTAACAGTTGTCAGCTACTATTTTCATAGATATCTTACTAATAGTACTGTTTACTTCGGTATTACCCTTACAAGTCACGGGGTATGTTCAGGGTTGAGATAACACTTTATTAATATTATTGAAACTTTTTATTGCGATGGTAGCAATATAAGTGTTCTCATCATCGTTCGATTGGCTCAGTTTTTGCCTTCACAAAGTCATTGCAGAAGAACGAATTATCACGAGTTCATTATATATCAATTTTTCCAGAAAGTTTGCGTCAGGCATACTCGTAAGTCATGTATTTATATATATATTCAAGATTACAAACAAGACATCCAGTTTCATAAAGTTTTATGAAACTGGATGTCTTGTTTGTACACTTGAATCAGTCAAGTCAAAAGACAATAACGTAGGTATTGAGAAAAAAACTGTAACTATACCACGTTTTTATGATGTAGACTTTAAATATTTAACAACCCTATGCATAGGTATCGTTATTTGCCGCAAAAAGAACAAAACATATTTGTGTGACGTATATTTAAGAACAACGAAATTCGCTAACTCATACTGAAGTAGAACTTCATTTATCTAACGATGATGCAAATGATGTCTTACCTCTAATCTGACGAATACGGAGGCAGAGATATAAACATACTTGAAGTAACCCAGCGATAGTAACATTTACCGTGGCATTACCTCTGTTGTCTATAACGCACAGCCCTGATTAATTTATGTCCCACTTATTTGTTCGAGATAACGTTTAGAAACGTCTTATATTTGTATAACATGTAAGCTTATCTTTTAATTCTTGAGCTGTCAACCGCGTCGAAAACATTGCTGAGGATTTTCGAAGAATTTTTATATAATATCTTGGATTGTCGTATTTTCCCAAATGAAGAGACTAAAGACGAAACATAATAATATTCCTATCTCTCGTACAATACCTAAACATAGCTAGCACAAGTAGTTATACCGATTAGAATTAAAGTGTACTGTAAAATCACACTAGTTTAAACTAAAGCAACTTGTAAACAAAAAACATTTCGATAATCTTGACAGTTCACTTAATTTTATTATCCTGCTTTTTTGGGGTAAATATGTTTATAAAGTTTCCACTGTAAGTACGACAACATGCAAATAGGTACAAATTGTAAAAAAATAGATAATTGAAAAGCATAATGAGCCCGATAAGACGTCTAACAGTAGATTATGAAAGTGACACGCGAACAAGAAGAATTCTTTGGTGCTACAGCAAACTCTGTTGTATCACAGGTGAGTAAAAGCTATAAACTTCGCGTAGAACTGTTCTATATGATGCATATATGTTTAATGCGGCAGATCTCCAACAATAGAACACAATTTAAACTTTTTATCGTACAATAATTATTTTTTTAAATCCACATGTCTTCTCAATATCACAATCACCTTTTTTAGTTTTTTGATGATGAAATGTTGAATGTCCTTTTTTGTTACCAAATATTATGTTTATGACGAATTGGTGTGTTTCTCAAGTTATAATCTAAAATGTAAGAGTGGACTATAATATTATTGTATTTATGATTTTAGCTAAAGCCTTTAGAAGCAATGTAATAAAATTTTGCAAATTATTTAAAAAAAAAACATTATTTTTAATAGTAATGTTGTAATGTACTGTGAGTATCAACGTAATCGGGATTTATATTATTATACGTAGTAGATTTTTATAGTTTACGCGCGCAAGTTATCTCGGCTTGAGCCAATTTCGTCAGTGGGCCAGTGCCACGGACACGAACTTTGATCCGCGACCACTTCAGAGGATCACAACTCGTGATTAGCAAAATAAATCGCTGTGATTTTCCTACCGACGATAATCGAATGTTACGCTTTAAAAATATTTGACGTAGCTATTTACTTATATTAGGTTGAATTAAAACACGTATATATTGTATATATATACGTATATATGTATGATAATTTTAATTAATGGACTAATATTTAGATGATATTAAAACCACCATAGTAACTCTTACACTGAAATCTTTTCGGGTGTTTTTTGTTTTGATTGGAGAAAAACGAATTTAAAATTGCCAATTGCAAAATTCAGTTCCCTCCAAGCAAGCAGCTTTAATTTTCACATCATATTCTTAAATATTATTTTAATGTCCCAAAATATGCGTATTCAGTTAATACAATCTCTTTCGTAAACTTTAAAGAAAAGATGTTAAGAGTGGCGCCGGGCGAGCCCAGACCCTGTTTGCACTGACTACTGCACAGGAGCCGGATTTAAACGTGGCTCTAATCCATACGAGTAGCGGGAACGCTCCCTTATCCAAGGTTTGTTTTACGATGTCGATTTAAGGATTTGTCAGAGTTCTCTGCTCTGAGCTTTGTGGCAAGGTTATTGTCACCTCTGTACTTGTTACAATTCAAATATAAAAGAGTTTCTTGTTACATTTATCTAAATAATGAGATTAGAAGTTCTTGGGTTTCAAATCTAAGTAGCTGCACTTTGCTCTGATCTTAAATTGCCTAGTATAAAATTTTGGCAATTAAGTAAAATATTTACCGGCATTTGGCCGACAAATACAGCGAAACAAACGAAAACTATTTTGCTCATATTTTCCTCAAATGACAAATAACCAGCTTTACGTAAAATAGGAGGTGTGAATGAGATTTATGAGTATGACTAAAATTATAGAAATCCGTTGAAAATCATTTCATTGAACTTTACCTATAGCCAAAGTGTTAATTTTCAGAGCTCTGACGTCACTGCACGTGTTTATAGTAGCCAATGGGAATTTTCTGATATCAATCGTTCTTCAACTTGGAATGAATAAATAAATTGACGATAATTTGGACAAGGTTTTCTTGATTGTTAGATTTAAAGGTAATAATAAAGTAGCTGTTAGGACCACGAGTAAACCGTAATGATGTTGATGATAATGACGGAACATATTATAAAAAAAAATGATTATTAATTTCTAAAAGTATTTATTTTCCTTTATAAGTAAGACATGCTTGAAACGTAAAACCTGTCTCCGGAAAAGAACGTTAGAATATTTTAAATACACATCAAGTTGATTAGCCATAAACGAGGAGAAAGGAAAGAAAGACGACTAAGAAAACTAGACAGACTAACCGAACGAAATAATATAAGCATGTCTTTATTCTATAGTAGATATTTTCTAGGTCGATCTGGCTCATTCATGCTGATATCAGCAATGACCTACTAAATTAAAGAGCATGCTCAATTATTTAAATTACGAATTAATTAATTAATTAATGGTCTGCTTTCCACATTCTACAATGTATTACCAATATTGACATCGGAAGTTGACTTTATTGATAATACTACAATTTTATTATATAATCAAATAAAATATTTTATTACATATACTATTAAATTAGATAGATACCGTAAAAGATAAAAATTACCAAGCAGATATACGAGTATTATATGAAACTAAATGTATTATATTTAATGATAGTCACAGCTATCAATTAAATCGACCAATCAAAATTTAACTCATTTGAATTTCAAGGAAGTTAATAATGATAGGTCTTGTCTTAAGATTTAGGCTGTTTCAGAAGTAAGTACTTTGAACATAAAGATCTACTAATTGTACCTTATTTATTAAAATCTACGTTTTATTCGCTCTATAACATAAGCGTGATATATTTGTATCTAGACTTGTGTGAAGTAATTGTTTTGAATATCGCTAGCAAATATGCATATAAAAGTTCCATTACAGTGTCTCTTGTTAATTGTTTATGGGCCAAAATATAAGTTTATTGTACACTGACACAATCAAAAAATATATTACATAAAAATAAAATTATAAACGATTATGACCCTTATTGTACAAAAAATAAAATGAAACCAGTTAAGAAATCGCTTAGCAACAATCAGTAAAGTAATCTTAATTAAAACAAAACTATTATAATCTTTATTAATCATGTTATACAAACAACGAAGGATATATTTTTATTATCGTGTTAACAATATTATCTATTTTCGTCGTAGGTCATCGTAAAATCAGATTTATGATTATAAGTATTTACTTATGTTATAACTTTACAGGATTAATGTAGTCGTTTTATTTGTTGCTCTCATTTTCTAATCTGTCACTTTACCGTGATTAAAGCGCTTTTCACACGGCGTCGCGACTACATACTGACGACAGCGTAAACTATTAATTTACAAGACTTAGTTCCCAGTGTAGACACTAGAGGCGCTGTACATTTTTACATCAAAGATTTTGTAAATAGAAGCATTTGCAAATCATGGTAGAGATAACGGTAACCATTTTAATAATAGTTCTAATTTATTAGAAATATTCATTAAGATACACACAATTGAATCTGCTAAGATACTAGTATTGCTTGCTTAAAGAAGTCTTTTGGTACCAAGTAGCAACATTAATATATGTAAAATATAATAAAAACCTGTCTATAGTTGTCAAATTATGTGTGGTTACATAAATTAATAAGAAGATTAATTATCTGTCGTTTACACTGTAGCAAAGGTCGTTAGACGTCTAACTATAATATAGTAGTACTAGTATCATTATCAATAAAACGAATTGACTAAATATCGTGTAATAAATTGAAGGAACAAAATGTGTTCGTATGATGTTAAAACTATTAGGTAGCAGACCATTTCCATACTTTTTTAATATTATTCTCTTCAGAAATCAATTTTCTCTGGTTATATTGACAACTCGTTAAAAATAGTCTTGGCTTTAAATGAAACTTTACTATAATTATATAAAGAACATACTTCGTACAAGAAGTCGACAGTAGAGGTGAAACTGTAACACATAAATACAACTTCTGCAGCGTAAGAAAATCGTCCCTTATTTAAAAATTTCTACAAACATTCACTGAATGACATCGCAATTCAAGTGTCACGTGCTCAATCAATCCGTGATGGACAACTTTTTGTAGCCTGTATCAAATCGATTTGCTCTTCAAATACTACAACATTTTATTCTATTTAAATATTTTCAATTCGTGTACAATCGATCAATCGTTGCATTCCTGTTGAATCAGCAATACAAGAAAGTCACAACTCAATTTGTTTAACGCTTAGATCCGTGGAAGTTTGCTTTATTAACATTCCTAAGGCTGTGTGGCAACTTACAGTACATCATACGGTTTAAATTCAGAGCGGTATGAGCAATCTATTAACACGGCTCTGCTACAATGTCGTAATTAGTGTCATTTGCACTGTTTTTGGATGAGATAAACACATATTGTCGAACGGCCCAATTTGTTTCAAATAGTTTCTAGGCATCCAAGTGCTAAGTTAATTTGTTCGGCTTTCGCTAACGTGTGAGCAATCAGATCTACAGACGGTTTGTTATTACTCCACGTTCGAATGTGTGATTTTGTTCTATCAATTTACCGTTATGTGCCTTCAAATTGGAAGTATTACAGTTAAATGTTGTGGATTTGGGATTTAATTTTGAAATTAAAAACAAATAAAATTTATCTGCTTCGGTTGCCAAGAAAGATATACACACCAATTCCTTATTTGTTCATCTAGTTTTAGAATTATACTTAAAACGCAATTACGTAAACTAAATGTTTTCTTTATTTAGTAATAGATAAATTATTCTCGTAAGATAAATGTGGGGAAACGTTGAAAAATGATTAGTTACTTAGATGATGCAGATGAATAGTCTGAATAACGTTATTAGATATGTATTATATTGATTTTACTTGTGTTTATGCCCACATGAAGGTTATGTTACATTTTAAAATTACAGTAGGTACTTGCTACTAAAAGACATTGAAACATTAACACCTCAAAAGCGGCCGTGGACGCTGAAAATTGTGTAAAACATACTGTGAAAATTATTAAACATGTTTACTCAATTATAAATCTATTAAAGCATAAATATATTAAATCACTTGTAAATTCACACGATATTGCAAAAATATATAATTTAAATGATAAAAATAAATCCTATGACGTTGTTACTAAAAAACAAATAGTAATCTGGTCGCGATCTCTTTGTGAATTCCGACAAAGTGCGATAAAACAAATAAATCAGTGCGGTAATCCGCGACTTATGTCGATAACGCACGTACACGGCACGTTATCGCTGAATACCGGCCGTATCGCGCGGATAATCCGTTCGTGCTGTATCTTATAACACTTATTTATACAATTGACACGAATATTGGTTTGAAGAATGTTTGATTTGTGATGTCTGGAATTTATTTTATGGTTTATAATTTAGTGTAGCGTGTAAGTATGAAATCCTTCCTTAGGGACTGAGAAAGATATAAAATAATTTTTAACAAAATAAAACCGACTTCAAACAGGAAGGAAACGAAAAAGTTAAAATAAATTTACATAGCACAAAGTAATTTGTATTTTGATTTAGCTAATCAGAAATAATTAAATAAGTATTTTATAATTTTGAAGTAGGTGCTGTGTAGGTGAGTGAGAGTGCCAGCAGCCCAAATACCCCTTAACTCCTGATCCATTTCCCTTTTCCTTCCTCATCCCCTTCACCGTGGTCGGCAAATAAAAAAATCGGCGTAATGCTTGGAAAACATTACCATCTTTTTTTTTTTTTTTTTTATATTAGCCTACCAAAGTGACTCCACCCCACCTGATGGTAAGCAGTTAGCGGAATCCAGAAGTGGTGGCCACCATACCAAAAGTCATAGTCTTAAACTGCAGGTATGGTGGCCACCACTATGGCGGCTGGGAATGGGGTTAGGGGAAGGGAATACCTTTATAGATTACGGTTGCCACTTACCATCAGGTATATTTGTTTGCCACCAAAGTCGTATAAAAAAAAACTATAATAAGTAAATACCTGAAATAGTAATCTGTAAGTATTAAGAACTATTCTAATGTAATAATTTGCATTAGTTCCAAAGCTGGAACAACATGCATTGCTCTTTACTGAAACTAAAGGTATAAAGGGACGACTACATACTGTACGGGAAGGTACCACCACATCAAATGCTGTTGTTAATGTAAAAAAGCAACAGCAATTGTATGACCGCACAGCATCAGTCTACGAGTATATGTACCGCACGATATGCTGTCGTCTAAGGTTTTGACAAACTTCCCTTTGACAGAAGCCTACGTTTTCTGATTGATTGCAGGTCTATGATGCCCATATATTATTCCTGTGAGGAATAAACATGTTTTCCGATAAATTTAATTAAAACATTCTTAACCGAAAAGATAAAGTAATTAGTCACGTTCGAACAAAGTATGCAATTACGATAATTAATTGATGAGGCAGCGACTTGTTTTAAATATTTTAGTGCACATCTGGTCTTGCAGTTAAAGCCTACTTAACACGTCGAGAGTCGCGTGTTCGATTCTCATTTAAGACAAATATTTATGTTTTAGGCCTATACAATCTTCCAAGGCCAAGTCAATCTATTTATTTAAAACATAAAAGATTCTTAATATTGATGTGGTCACTTTAAGAAGTTTTTAGGTCAGCTAATTACGTACGTAATGACTTAAGACAGAAGGTCCTTCAAGTAGGGGCTAAATAAATTAACTGACTTGGTATTTCATGGATCTTACAACTTTTTACAGTGGAAGAAATGAGTTGCGAGACTTGGTTTTTTTACTTGTTTTTAATCGTATCTCATTTCTTTTTATAACACTACAAATGTAACTTTGTTTTCCTATATATATATATATATATATATATATATATATATATATATATATGGGATTACAAAGTTATTAATACACTTAGTGTATCTAGAAAACTGGACTGAAATTGCAAATTTACTGGAATTGCAATTTAGATTTTCCTTGATTTATACACTAAACACTAAATGTATTGTCAATTTGAAGCTTCTACGTTTGCTAGAAGTGCCTTAGAGTTTTGATGATCGGTCAGTCAGTGAGTGACAAAATTACGAATTTTGGCTAGTTATAATTCTTAAGCTACTGGTTCAGCATGAATGAAATTTGAAATATACCGTTTTTATACAATGCCTGCTTAGTTACTGAAATACAGGCTTCTACTTTTATCCACAACAAAGTTATAGGGGGTCGAAAATGGCCAGAACTGCTTCGAGAAAGGATGTTACGGCGCGGGCGAGCTTCCTTCCAAGGTTTTAACACGGCACAGAGCAACGTACACCTGTCCTTCTGTAATTTTTTTTTGCCTAGATCTATGACAGCTTTTTCTAGGTCTACCCATTACTAAAATTATAATTTTAAGTGAAAAAAACTGACTTCAAACAGGAAACTAAAAAGTAAAAAAAAAATATTTAGCACAAAGCAAATCGTGTTTTGATTTAGTTAATCAAAAATTATTAAATAAGTATTTTATAAATTTGAAATCGGAGCCAAGTAAATACTACAATAACAAATTAGTAAGTACATACAATATTATTAGATATGTCAAAACAACAACAGTCTATCCACCGTATTTTTGAACTTTATGCCGTGCGCGGTCTCCGAATATTAAAAGATAATTAACACAGGACAGATATTCCGTGATAATTACTTGAATTAGCTAGAGTTGTGAGAAAGATTGATGATAACTATAGGTACCTAGTTATTGTTTTATTTGGCACCGACTTCAAATTAATAAAAAACATTTTAATCATTTTTAATTAACTAATTCAAAATAGGATTTACTTTGTGCTAAGTATTTTTTTTACATTGTAGTTTTCTATTTGAAGTCGGTTATTTTTTTGTTAAAAATTATTTTCATTTAAAATTATCTTTTATTTTTATTCAAATAGAACAATACCTTTTAGTTTTAGTACATCAGTTAGCTTGTTATTATATGACTGTTTATTTATTAATGTAAAGATTAACATTTGAAACTAACAAATCCGTACCTAATACGACACCTATAATAAATCTTACCTATATATCAGTATAATATTCATTCAGATCATAAATTTTGATATTAATACCTTCAGTAAATAGGCTAAACGGCATAAGCAGTATTGTGATATCGTTAATACCACTTATAGTTTGCCTAATATCTATGAAATGGTAAAAATAAACCATAAATTAAACAACAACATCACAAAACGCATGGAGTAGCAATAGAGATTAAAATATTTTCTATATTATATCTATTTTATTGGATATTGATTAAATATTTTCTTTGGAAACTCTACAGTCAGTGCTAGAAAATAAGCCCAGCGGTATATGTAGCCAAGCGTAGCAACATACAATTAAAGGATACCTACTCAAATTCTTGAAACAAATATTTGTATCCTATGAAAATCGAACCTGCGACACTCGACGGAACTTTAGTGACGAGTTGGCTACCTCAACAACCGCTACACCACACATGCGAAGATTAAAGATCAAACTGTAGGACAAAAATAAATTGAGGGAATTAACCGGATAATACGATTATGCAGCGTTGTTTCTAAGATTACATTATTTATTTAAAAACGTTATTACCAGCGCGTTGATAACATTATTCATAGAATTTTTATAAAGTGTTTATCAAGGAAACGATATAAACCACTCGAAATGTTTCCACTCGAATAATAAACCTGTCAGTATTCGACGCGAGATTATTTGCCATCATGATTATCGCTAATTAATACTCAAGTAGGGAACGATTTAAATGGAATATAACCCAGTTAAACCACTCGCCGGCGAATAGAGATATTGTAGAGCACCGTCTATCGTGAACAATCGTGTCGATTGTTTTCGATATCTGTGTGTGTCATACATTATGCAATATTGCAGTATTTAATATGGCGCCGTCTTTATAAGTACTTTGGTAACGAATCCGCATGAGACAAAAAAGCTATCAATGGCACCGCGACGGTTCGTGGAGCACATTAGATATTGTTGACAAAACTTCCTCTTCAATTAATATGCATCGACAGGTAATATTGTGTACGTGCCTGTGCGACGTCGGCGTGCGCCCACAGAACATTTTCGCATGCGCGACGCATCCATGCAAAATTTTAGGCGGGATGCGTTTACTTATGTAATAAACAGTCAGTAAAAGTAGTCATACTTTCCACTATTACTTCTTTGTCTTCGACGTTCGAAGTTGACGAGTTAGACAAGGAGGGCGCGGTTAGCTGCGATGCGTTTGGTGAACACATAACGCATTCGGTAAAAGCGGGTTTTGACGACCGCCGGCGCACATTCCCATGCAAGGTATGCCCGCGGGAGCTATGTCGGCAATTTAAATATTACGGCTACTCAAAAACGTGAGATGTTGGTAGCAAGAAAGCCCGTGTGGGCTCTCAGCTCGACGAAATTCGGATACACTTTACCTTCCTGAAAAAAATAATTAGACTGCGACATTTTTTAGTAATTAAATTGTTGCTTTTTAGAGAACAATCGTGAACGGACGTAATTAATAATATGCGCCTTAATTTCGACAAAGATCATATGAATGTAACATGGAGGTATAATGTCAACACAAATATTCGTGTCATCTCATAAGGCCTTTACATGATGAGATTACGTACTATAAAAATTTTTGATGTTTTGTGTCAAAATGCTTACTAAAGTTAAGTCGAATACCGTATAATATTGTAGACATTGTGTGCACCGATGCCCATGGCGGGCGGTAGCCATTCCCATGTCAGCGCCGA
Source organism: Parascotia fuliginaria (assembly GCA_963082885.1). Classification (NCBI taxonomy): domain Eukaryota; kingdom Metazoa; phylum Arthropoda; class Insecta; order Lepidoptera; family Erebidae; genus Parascotia; species Parascotia fuliginaria. Next base: position 16,672,684 of record OY720172.1, read on the forward strand.
AAAAAATATTCAAATTGATTCACGCGCGCGCGCCTCTGTCCGAATTTTGCAGCGCGTTTGATGCGCCCGCGCCGATTCCGGCAAATCCGTCGCGTCGGAAGTGCGTGGCGCGCGCCGCCCTGCCGCCGCTGTCGATGTGTCGATATGCTCACGTGGAGTCGTTGACCTCGATCAGGACCTCCGATAATGAATATCTGATAAACTCTTATTAGTTAGATTAAGAAGCCGAAAGAGATGGCTTCATAAACGTTCACTGAAGTGGATTGACACCCATGCATATGTAGCACTATCCGGTGTAACAAAATATTCGTGCGAAACAATTAATCAAACAATGATGTCTTTTAATATCGATAAAAATACAATCACCTGTCTGCAATTCTTTTAATAGCAATGTGCAAATTATCGACGTTACGTATTCCCCTCACTAATCCAAGTGATACGTATACGGTCACACAATGCACTTATTATTCGACAGTTCAGTTTCTAAGTAAAGTGCATACGGTTTGAATACCACGTTGATATGACTCGTATGCGTCTGCCCTTTCAATGACTTGAATATCATTTTTGCCAAATTCGCATTTTAATTACAATAACTAAATTTAAAGGCAAATCAAGTAAAAGGTCAAACGCACTATAAATTATGAGTATAGTAAATCAGTTTGTCCGGAGACGTCATTATACGCATATATGCATAGAAATTGAATCATAGTTCATGTCGATATCGTCTGAGTCAACTCGATGAGGCGATAAAAGCAAGCAATACAAGATTGATTGCTAAGTAACTATATAGAGCAATGCTAGAGAAAATCGTATATATCAAATTCATAGACAAAGGTCTGCTTGACTAACTAGCATCTTAGCAGAGAAGACAGAGGATGTACTTTTTAAAAGAAATATTTTTCTCTCTAATAATTTTTAGTATTAGTCTGAGCTCTGGATTTGTATTAGACTAACCTTCTAATAAATACTGCTCAATTATTTATTTATTTTTATAGCTGAAATAAGTTGCGAAATTACTGAGAATGTCTCACCTGAACAATCTATGAAATTAGCTACCTGAGTTTAGTGTATCAAAATCGTTTATTTAACTTATATTATGAAGCTATAATGTTATACTTTATTTGATTTTTATGGATAACCGTAGCAAAAGTTTCAATTTGATAGGTACTTAGTTTAGGGGAGCAAGAAGTCACTGGGATAGGCGAAGATGCAACGTGGTGTACATTTATTTATCCAACAGTCTGCTGGCTGTTGTAGTGTATGGTCGCACTGGTTAGGTGTCCATAAGCCAGTTGCCAGATTGGTGTCCATTTAAATGTTGGTGTAGTAATGTTTGTATGATATGTGTATGTTCCTGTAGTGGTTCGAAATAAATGACTATTATTATTATTATTATTATTTATGACTATTTGTGGTAATACCTAGTATTAAGTGAGTAGGTGACCGTTGGAGTCGAATATACAATTTACTAGTCTTAAAGGAGTCGTGGTCGTCCAATGGCGCGGTAGGTTGACGACATTCGCCAGGTCGCGGGTAACTCCTAGCTAGGGACAGCACAATTGGTATTCACAATTAGAGGCCTACACCAAACAGTGAGTACCTATGGGCTGTGGATTTTGATTATGAGATGCCTGTATCTTCTTTTAGTGAACTGTGATTATTGATTGTTGATTATTGTTTTTTAAAGAAAGATTAAAGACTTATTTTGGTGTTTCTTGCCAAATAGTGCACTAAGTTAAACTTCAAACGTCGGTCTGAGAATTTGTTGTAGCAATTAATAACATGTTTCCTGCAAGTGAGGTAGCGTTTACCTGTATTTTATGGCTGCTAAACAATATTTAAGATCTCCATGAGCTTGGAGGCTATTGTTTATCCCATTACGTCAGTTAAGTTGTCATAAACAACATTGTTGTAAATAGGATCATCAGTTTAACGGTAATATTACAAGGACGCCTTTTCTAAAGAATCTACCTGACGAATGACGGCGCGCTTTTGAAATGTAGGTACGTATTCACACTCGGGTGTAGGCTTAAAGCAATAAAATAGTAAATCAGAACAGTTTATTTTTATTGGTCTGACAGTTTAGAGTTATCGTGTATTATCTGGTGTTTTAAAGAAAATATGCTCAAGTGATTCAAATTAACGAATTGTACAGTTTCCAAGTTATAATTAAGTGTTATAGATTTTTCATTATTTTTTAAGTTATAATATTAAAAATGATCGGTAGGTATACATGTATCATTTGAAGTTAGTCTCGATTTCATTTTTAAAATCAACAGTATATAGTAGTATAGTATAGTATATAGTATTCTTATCATCACATAACTCCAGAATCTCAGCTCAACTCAAATTGAAAGGCCAACAAATGAAAACTTGAAGAGATCTATAACTCGCAGTGTCAAGCAACAATCTATCTGTGCGTGAGCACGTTTACATCTCGGAGTCTGGAAGCTGCCACAAAACACAGATTAGAGTTCGTTCACACAGGATTTTATTCCTCTGCATCGATATCGATGCGTGTACACATATCGATGCACGGCTCTTACTCATTTGTTGTTGTAATTGTAAAAGGGATGGCGGATGAGATAAGTGGGTCGATGACATTTGGCTCCGGCCGCCGATTACTACGATTATGCACTTTGTGCGTTGAACTTTAACTACGAGCTTTGATACGCTCACAGCTTTGATACGAGCTAGGCAGTGGCCACAGACGCGCCTATCACTTATAATATAGCCCCCGATAAGCTTTTGTTTGTTGACTCTTACCATTTTTACACACATCCATCACACATACACCAACTGAACAAAATGTTGTATCGACTTTGAACATACTTATTTATTACCAGTTAATCGTGAGTAAAGTAAATAAAATAACATTATTTTATAATCAAAAACGAACTATCAATAAATAAAACATAGTATCAATACGTAATATAATATATTGCAACAATGCATAATAATATTGAAATATTTCAATTTTATATTACAATTTAATCTCACTACAACATGTAGCTGACGGGGATCATAAACTCATTCTTAGCTTATCTCGAACTATGGTGCAGTAACGAAACGTATATTACGTTCGCGGTGCGTACTCGCTACATGTACGTCGAATATAAATTCCCATGTAGGGCCGATACGAGCCGAATCTATCTGGTCGATAGTAACCGCTATTACCGCTATCACATCCGCCGCCGAACAGATAACTGGACGATTGTAGAACATACCTACTAATCTATTGTTCTAACTTTAAACCACAAATACGAATATTTGTAAGCACTGCGTAGACTGCTGACACTTTTCCCAGACGACACTCTTAGTGCAATTCCTATGTGGGACGAGTCTCCGTACAGTTATTCGACAGTGGCTGCGTCCTTACAATGTAGGTAGGTACTATAGTCTCTAGTAAAACGAAATAATTGATGCGTATACATAATTTAACTTCCAACGTTGTTATAGAACTCAGACCACATTAAAGTAATTATTTTGGTGAAACTGTGTAAGAGTACATTGTTTATTATTTTAACGCGATAATATCATCTAAGCTATTTCTACGCCATCTAGATCTTAATTAAATCTCGATATCACATACTAGTTTTTAAAACCTATATGGATTTAAGCAGTCAATGAGTGGAAGAATGAAAGAATTATATTATGTATTTTAAATATTCAATTAAAAATGTTACGTGATGATAAGTGATAATTTACAATTGGAGAATAAGTTAATTTTTTAAATTTCAGTTTGTAGGTCTTGTGATATTGGTTCATATAGTAAAAATAGCTCGAAAACGGTTAACTAAACTCGTGTATCTAACTTGTTTAGCATGAAGTCCGTGTGATGCATAGTAATTGTAGATAATGTGTTTGGTGTAAACGTGAAGCGACAAGCGGTCTGTCGAATTTAATATAAACCCCAACTTATGAACGTGGAAAAATGGACACGTTTACGTGTACACTATGACGTCACTCTGTTATTGTATCAAAAGTCTAGTTATCATTTGCTAAAGCTAAGAAACTTCGTGGACTCATTAACAACAATTATCCTTGGACTTTAACCAGTAGGTGATTATTAAGTATGTAATGGAAGAGAGAAGATACAACATTTATTAATTGCCTTTCAGCTACTACATTTAGGCATACCGATGGGCTTATGTAATATATGAATGTTTAATGTAATAAAATATAATTTCTATGAAAATCTAAAGGATTCATTTGATGATTTAATCTGGATGGTACAGTTTGTGAGCAACCAATGAATGAGAGCGGCTTAGGACAGTGAAGATGCTTGAAGGAAGTTTATGTGAACATCTTTCAGCTAAATTAGTGATGTAGGATTTAAATAGAATAAGGTAGGTATGACTGCCGAATCGAATGACTATCGAAAAATTCTCATTATTAGCCCGGAGTCTTGAATTGAGCCCGATACTTTGAAACAGTTTCCTCCCCGGTTACATGGGACTTGAAATAAAAAAAATAGCGAAAAGTTGATGGTTAAACACCTCTGTTTACCCCTTCAAGGATAAAAGGCTTGAAGCTATGTATGTAAGTTTATAATGTAATGTATTCTTTCCAATATCTTTTATCCGCTACAGCTGCGTACACGTGTTATATTAACAAAGATAATTTTATATCACCCGCATATACCTTTTAACTTAACCTGCCTGATATTAAAACATACAAGATTTTTAAAGTTAGAATCAAATTACCTTTTATCAAATTACAAAAAAGGCTTTAATAATAGTCTATCAATTTTATTTGTCAATTTCGCCATTCACTCACATCTTGCAGATCGTTTTACATATCCAATAAAATAAAAACTATCATTTCTTTATTCATTACGTTTCACAGATGTCATGCTAACTGATAATTAAGCATGTGTGTGATTATCAAGTACATGACGTATTACAATGTAATGAGCAACACATATACAAATGGAATAGAAACTTACTTTTTACTAAACAGGGAACTACTGAACTGAACTAACTTGACTGGTATAAGCTTCTGTAGTTTTATTTCACTGATTACCGTTAAACAAAGTTTATTTATAAGATAAAATGCATTCGAACTAGGCAGTAAGTCACCTTGTGAGGGGCAGACCACTCACAAGGTGGACCGACGACCTTATAAGAGTGGCTGGCAACCGATGGATGAGGGCGGCGAGCGACCGACAACTGTAGCGAAAATTGAGGGACGCCTATGTCCAGCAGTGGCTGATATGATGATGATGATGACTAAGTCAGATAGGTAAAAGGTAATAAATAGAAAAACTACTAAAAATGACAATTCGTTTAGATCATACGTATTCCTATATCCTAATCTGATGGTTCATTAAAACAATTGCTAAATATGATGATGAAAGATAGTCTTAAAGCTTAAGGTTACGGTGTCAATTGTCGAAGTGGGATGACTTAGCCATAACCAACACACGCGCTACTAAAACGTCCATTAATCAGTAGCACAGATTCTAAATATAGCCACTTATGCTATCGGCAATCTTAGCTTCTGATGTCAGCGGTGAATTGCGTCGGAAGGTTCACCAATATCAAGCAATTTCAATCACTTATGAAGTATGGAATTTTCAGGACTTCGGCCAATGCTCACACAGTGCATGAAACATGTCATTGTGTTCTTGATAACCTAGATCAAAAGCCGTTAGAAGGTCTTATTGATATAGAATATCTGTATAATTCTTCCCACATTGTTAAAAATACAAAAATGTAATGTATTAAGAAAATTACAAAAAAGAAAATAGGTACTCTGCACGTTAGTGATTATGACTGCTCGATCCCTGGATCCCTAAATCAAATGCTTCGATGGTTCTTCTATAATAAAAGAGCATTATCTAGGATACATATGACTCCCGATACGTAAATAGTCCTTTAAAGAAACACTTGGATTCCTAAAATATTTCTCTAGTGTCAGTATATCTATCAATGTAGTGATATCCTACTAAAACAGTTGTTGATCTTTGATATGAAACGTTCTCGCTATGGAAAGTCACAACAACATTGTACATTTACAATGCAAGTACATAATACAAACAGAAAGCATTTTTTTTATATTGCGAACTATCGCCGACAAACTGTTTCTTTTTTGTTGTTCAAAACCCGCAGTAGTACGTAGTAGGTACAGGTAAAATCAAGTTTTTATTGTTTTAAATAAGAAATCATATTTATTTGTAGAGCAAGTTAGATTTGTACCAAAAATGGACTATGAAATACATAGTTATATTAGTATCAATTTACATATAGGAACCTTTTTCTACCTAAAATTTCAGTCTAACACTGACGCATACTTTATAGGATTCAAATTTCAACGCACAGACCAGAAAAAACGGCTTTAATCCTATACGTCTTGTATTAATTAGACGGCACGCTCATAGCAAATTTGTCTCCCCACATTACAATGTGCTTGACAGTCCAAGATATATCACTGTTTGACATTTCAAGCGGATAATCTGTATAAATATTCAAATTACCTAATTAATGTGCATAAACAGCTAAATGTTTGGGCTTAAACAATTTATCACAATGAAAAATATCGTCGTTTATAAGAATAGAGAACATGGGTGTGAATATGAACGAGACTTATAAGAGACAGAGAAAGTGTATGATTGATCGTAACTTTTGTAGCTTTATTTTCAAGGTGCATAACAAAAGAAGGCGGCAACATCTATAAAATTATGCCGCTAATTTTAACATTAAATAGTATTATATTTGCAAATATATACTTAAATAGTGTTTGTAAAATTTTGTAACCTACTTTTACGAAGATAGTCATAGTATTATTATTATCATTATATATCATAGTATGTATTATATTACTTATGTGTAGAAGTGAAAATGCAAAATCTTCAAAAATTCTGTAAAAAAACAACTGACTTATGGAACGTGCATCGCCCGGAAAAAAAATACTTTAAGAGTGTTTTTTTTTGTTTCGTGGTGCATTGTGATAAAGATAAAGTAAGATAAAGTATACCTTCAATCTATACGTATACTTATTTCATGTAAAATATTTCTTATGACTGCGATACTTCTGGCCTCCAAGCTACTTTTCTTATAATAACGCGGTTAGTTCGCTATTTAAAATTTCTACAATGTTTAGTGCTAAAGTCTGAATTTGGTACATTTTGATTTACTTATATTAACTACACCTGCTTGTATGGAAGCTTTTTCATAGAAAAACATACCCACACTTAGTATTGATGATTGATTTCTTTATTAATTTCGCATTTCTTCATCAAACATAAAAAGTATTCCCGATCAATTGGTGTTATTAAGTACCCACCAATTGGCGGTTAATTGAAAGATGGGGTTGTAAATAATATGGTATTACATAGATATGACTGCTGATACTTCTAGATAATTGCGGACATATTGTGGCTGAACACCAGTTACGTAAGAGTATAATGTAAACATATGATAGTTAATGAGTATAGTTTATAATTTTTATACGTGATTCTTTGTTTACGGAAATTGGCGTATTTGTGTGAAACCAATTATGTTCATTTAATACGTTATAATAATTGAGGACGACTTATTTCCCTCAAAAATTATCACACCTGTATATTTGAAGGGCACTAAGGTATTGGATTAACACCTTCTTTGGTGTGTTAGAGAGAGAGGCCGTGTCTTCGGTCTAGAATTTAAAACTACTTCATGTTTTCCCGTTGGTGTTAGAGTCGACTAAGGAATTACTAGTTAATGAACAGCAGCTGTAGGAATTATTTTGGTCCGGCCGCTTTCCCGCTGTCAAGCGTAATGAGTTGATGACTATGGCAAACACTTCTCTTATGCAGAGACATAATAGTTTGTCCTGTAGTGTACATATTTTATTCGATGATATGATGTGATGGTACGTTACTTTATATTCTCAAAGTTCTTAAACTTAGGTATTACTGTTACGCCGACTAAAGTTTAAGTAACTCTGCCCATTATTAACATTTTATTAGGTAATTCAGTATTTTTCTGACTTACTAACCAAGAACAAGGCTACTGCTGACGGGAGCAGAGCAGTAACCAAAGAGGCAGATGAAACCGCGCCACGGAAAGCTAGTTATACTTAAAAACCTTCCAGAGTAAATGCTCCAAACGATAGCGAAAACCGAAACCGTAACAAAATCCGTTTTTTGGTTTAGAAGTTATCGGAGAAACAGACAGAACAACAGCGACTTTACTTTATACTATTTTTTTTAAATACTTACTAAATTTGTTTATATTATCCTACCTAAATGCCACTCTGTCTGATGGTAAGCAGTCAGTTGAATCCAGAAGTGGTGGACACCATTCCAAAAGTCAGACTACTGGTATGGTAGTCTCCACTATGGCAATTTAAGTGGCTCAGGAGCAGTTTACCAGATTCTCAAATCACCAGATTCGCAACTCACCAGATTCGCAATTAACCAGATTTATTAAGATGGTTTTTCACGCCCCACTTAACAACCCAGGATCATGGGTATAGATGGGAACAACTGCGCTAGTAAACATTTGTATGAATCCAGATTTTATGTAATGGGCCGTTTAACGTTGAATGATCGAAAAAGATCTCAGACTATAGATCGAATACAGAAAGCCGGCCGTTAGATATATACATTCAATGTAGGGTGTCCATGACTTTGATAATGTCCATATTTGACTGTGACAGAACCAGAACAGGTGACTATCGACGTGTGTCGCCATTCGCCCCGGATCCACGGATACGCACACGTGAGGATTAGGTGCGTTGTAGTTTATGTTTAGTTAAGTTTGATACGTTCTGTTATTTGTAACGTAACGTATGTTACGTTAAGTTGAACGAGCTGGGGTCGGGTGATAGTTCGATTGTGTTCTCTTGTAGAAGTAAAGATAGTCATGTTCAAAGGTTAAGGTAACCGCTTCCCATGGTCTGTATGTTGGCTAGTTAAGATATGCAAAAACAATTTTGTAAAGCACAATAAAATATCAGTATAGCTGACAGTAAAACTTTCGGATCCAGTTGTCATATGTACAACCTCTTTGCTATCCTTACAGATATCTCTGACTACTGAACTCCAGATTTTGCTTAATAATCAGTCTGTAGATGTATTATATCATCATTAGCGTCGCCATCGTCATGAGTAGGTAAAATCTTGATAATCAGTTACAAGTTTGCAACCAGTTAAACAGTAGCCGTCACAACATAGTTTTAAAATCTTTTACACCATCACTTTATATAAATTTAAGATTGTTTTTATTTTTTGTAGATTTATTAGATTTTATATTTCGTTGGTGACAGCGTCAAAATTTAGTTTGCAAAGAAAGCTCCAGGGCCGCTGCTTATTTTTAAATTCAAATATTTAACTGGTTTTTAGATTTATAAATATTTTATTTCATTTTATTTATGCTTATTTCATTTCGTATATTCGTATAAGTTACAATGTGTCGCAGCTGTCCAAAGAGGCATTTTAATAATTACAATTTTAGACCAAAAAATTAAGACTTCTCAAGAATATCTACTTTATCAGAATGATAAGAAGAAGATCAGAATAATGAAAGCAAGCTCAAGTAAAGTAGGTAGTAAAAATAATTTTATAGGTATCGATTTATGTATTTCTGTTTCTTATTTTATCGACCGTCATAACACAAAGAATGGTTTACTTCACATGTATTTGTTTGTCAAAATTGCTCATTTTAGAAATTTGTATTTTGTTCATACCTATTTTTGTGTAGACAACGACTGAACAAAATTTGAAGAGATTTTGATAAACAGACATAAATATGAGACCTATGTAGATAACAGATACGAGTAAACGCGACATCCAATAAACAATAAAACTAACGGAACTCTTTATCAGTCTATAAGTTACCTTCTTATTTTGTTTCGGAGTACGGGGCGTGAAAAACCTCTTACAAAGGAGACCACTATGCTATCAGTTTGACACGATAGCTTTTAGAATGGTGTTCATTACTCCTGGACCGTACTGACTGCTTGCTGCCAGAGTGTAGTCATAAACAAAAGGAAATAAACTTCTAACTCATGTGATTGCAAACGGACAAACGCATACATGGACATACACCCTCGCATCATGTGTGCACGCACTCCATGTGGGTAGGTTAATGATAGCGGGCTTCCGTCGCGTCACACCTGAGAGCCCGTAACCGCCATCGGGTTATAGATACCCACACCCCTCACCCCCTTAATTCTAAATAACGCACTTGCGTGGAACTTACAAGAGCTGTATACACCTATTTTATGAACTACTAGGCAACATTGGTCTTTGAATAAAACGTTTATTGGCTAATATTAAAAACATTGTTGAAAAATGATATGTATATAACTTATTATTTATAAATTTTGTGATTCAGAAGACATTTATCTAAGACGATCTACCGATCAGCTTTTAAATAAAGTAGAAGAAGATTTTCACAATACTTTAATATCATTAATTTTTTTAATTATCCTCCTACTCATTTTTTTGACACCCTGAAATCATATAAACGCTATGTAGGTTGTACAAAGGTCAAAAAGCAAATACACAAACGGGAATAGTATGGTACAAAACAATAATATAAAATCCTTGAATTATCAAAAACGATACAATATATTTCTAGGAATTAAACTATAATATGATATGACACATTGAATTCCATTTCTACGAACCTGCTTGAAATCAAATGTAGGGCTGTGCACTAATTGTAAAATTTTGAAATTGCTAGTAATGTTACGTATGATCAGATGATCACATTACTTCAATTTTATAAACATAGTTACAACTGTCTTACATATTCAATCACCAGCTTTCCGCAGTGTGTTTTCCCTCGAGTTAATTGCTAACTGCTCTGCTCCCGTCGCCAGTATCGTGATGTTACATAGCCTATAACCTTCCTTAAGAACTGGCAGAATTATTAAAATCCGACTGGTGGTTTCAGAGATTAGCGCGTTCAAACAAACAAACAAACTAATTCTTCCGCTTTATATAATAGTATAGATAAAATACCTAAATTAATAACAATCTAGTAAATGACTATCATTGTTGATGAGAAGCTAAACCAGTAGCAAAGTAAACGATAATTACTACCATTATCTAATCTAATGAACTAGTATTTGTGTGCAACTAGGTAAGTACTGTATTTGTAATCGGCAGTAACAGTTGGCTATGCTACGGAATATTTCATAGGTAATGAAATGAAAATATGTTTATTCATATCAAAGTTTACAAAATGTCAGCAAATTAACCTACAGCCAGTTCGCTGACGAAGTAGAGCCATGAGAAGAACTGGCAAGAAACTCAGGCCACTCTTTTTAATCGCCAGGTTATTACAATTTTTGTAAGTTACAATTTCAAGTAGCATGCAAAGTGACACAGGCAATACACTTAACTCTATAGGTATTATCTATGTAATATCTAAGTAAGTATAATAAGAAATCAGTTTTAAAAGAAACTCTTAAAATTCTGCTACTACTGTTCACCGCATTTAAACATCAGGGGTAGCATTTGTTGTATTATCCACTCTATAAATTTTCTTGAATGACATGTTAAACGAATTACGCACAACACAAAGGCGCTCGATGCTAAAAGGAAAAAGTTCAATTAATCCTAATTTGCTCGCTGAGATTAAGTACGCGATAACCGGCATTCTGTATACCCCTTTACTTCACTTCCCGGCCCTCTATTCTCATTTAAGCCGCTTTAAAAAGCAGAGTTCGACAAACAAGGGACTTATAATGCGTAACGGACTAAGAACTGTTCCCAAGAAATGCTTCTACTTAGATTAGGGGACAACACGGAAAAGGATTCATATAAAATAAACATCGATAAACATCAATCGATGTATGAAGGGTGGCCTGATCAATGACCGGTCATCGATACATTTTCTAGTACAATAGATCAGTCAACTTTACATTGCTAATTAAGTACGCCAGTGACAATGATCGGGTTGGTACCCCTACAAGAAACTGTATAGTTTTTTTCCAACGTTCAACAACATGCAAAGTACATTGAAAAATTATTACCTTCTTAATTAGTAAATACATTTGCATAAACAAGCGTCGGCCATCCCATACTAGGACGATCATTATTATAATTGTACTTTTTTTTCTCGCGAAAAACTTACGCTGTGTAACGGTCAGCCCTGGCGATGTTAATCGCCAACGCATCCGCCGATAAATCGATAAACAAGTCGCGCGACTGTGACGAGTTTCCCAACTACCCGCAAATTATAATCGTGCTGCTACTGTTTTCACAGTAGACAACGGAGCTTTGATTGTTGTGCGTTCGATGAGAGCGTTTTGCGAGATCGTCGGCCGATAGGGCGAGGAGGCGGCGAATTAATTACTTAATACCGATGCGTGAGTAAATGCATGCAATTTCTAACGCAACTCCCTGTAATTACAATTTTTTTCGTACATTACCATGATAATAATTTTTTGAAAGCTTTATCTATCGCGGCATGTTCACGAATCGTAACGCTATTTATTCTTTCACATGAAAATAACATTAGCGCTTCGAGCTAGATCAAAATCGCGAAAACTTATTAAATTTTATACGTACACTTCACTTTAAAATGTAATATCAATTGCGTGCGGTCAAAAACTTCGTTATTACTTTCCGTTTGTATCCGCAACTTCCTCACCAAAACAATTATTGCATTCAAAAAAAGTGGTCGGTAATGGTGTGCGTGGGAGTGCACGACAAGTGGCACAGACGTCCACACGATAGCGTTTTTACTACACGCATGTCTTTGTTACTCTTGCAGATGGTATCAGAAGCGTTAAATTCATTAACCCAACCTAACTGCATAGATAGTTATACTTAATACCCCATTAACTATATTATGCATTGCTGTCGAGTAAAAATACAGTTCACGATGTTGTTATTGCCCCGTATTCTCGCAAAAATACTATAAAAACGGTGGAAAATGCAGTTGCATACATAACGTACCTACCTGTATTAATATTTATTTGCATAGACAATGGATTACTAATATTAGCTGTACGTGGAGAGGGGTTGGCATATATGTGTGTTCTCTGTGTGACGTACTGACGTATGTGTGTGTGTGTTTCCGTCATTTCCCTGCGCAGGAGTCAGGAGTCGTCGATCGCAATGATTGCTCACGCGTTTCGCATCACTCACCCCCACGGTAGGAATAACTCGTTCACATAAAATTTACATTAAATATATTATGCAGTTGTTTTTTGTGTGACATAAAATCGATAATCTAATAGTCTAACAATCGTTACACTCGACTAGACACTCGACTAATACATGAGCAGATTACAATGATATAGATTAATGGTGTCTTGATATGTATTGTATACGATAAACTATTACGATAACAACCTTTTACTCTATTAGCAATGAAGAAATATTAAAACATTTAAATACGCAGCAGCTATCTCATGCGAATTGTAAATATGTACTTAACTCATAAAAAGAAATCCAAATTGAACACTCAATAACGATTGCTAAACAAAACCTTGCATCTAATAATAGATATATTTTAATCGCTAAATTAAAACTATAATTATAATAGTATTGACTATTCAATGACACTCATCTACGTCCAAAAAGAATAATTGGAACACAAAAACCGCGAACTCGTCTACCCGTACATTCGGAACACACATGTGCTGGGCGTGTCTTTACGCACTACTGAACCCTCCCTATTGTTTATCCCACGATTAAAACCAATTCAAATACTAACTCTCACTTCAAAATTAAACTCTAGTGGTACTAGACCCTTTTGTTTTAAACACAATACACGCACTTATATCGCCACAACGTAAACCACGGACTAATATAATTACTTGTAAGTATTCAGTGACGCGATTCATGTAGTGTAAGTTGTAATTTTAATAGCTTTGTAATGAGTGAATAGTGTTTTAGAAGTCAAATATTAACGTAGTGTATTTCATAGATCGTAATCCTAAAAGAAATAAATTAAAAACCACACACTTTGCCAATTAAATGTTTATTTTTTTTGACTGCCTCTGTAGTTCGGTGTCACTGTGTATGGACTACCACTCAGATGTCGCGGGTTCGATTCCCGCTAAGTGCAAATATTTGTGTGCATAAACATGTTTATTTGCTTTGGTCTAGATGTTTCTGTTAAAGTTATGATATATGCTTACTTTAGGTCTAGATGGCGTTGTGTGTAGTTGTTGAAATATTATTATTATTATTATTTCTAAGTTATTGACGTACATTCGAATACTAACTCTATTGCAGCTTTAATACGTATAACTCGAAGTGGTTAAAAACTTAAGGCAGTCTTGCTCAGGTGGTTATAAATGCGCAAGTTCAAAGCATCAGTGGTCTATTCAAGACTGCTAAGAATGGATTAAAGTGGGGTGTTCGAGCATTCGTTACGAACTCTTCAGCCTGCGCCGGCGCAACGACAGCTGACGCTGTCCTGTCGCGACCAACGACAACTTTTTAAACAATAATTTTGCGACTCATGGAACCCCTTCATTACCCAGATTATTATCAAACTTTTTGTAAATATTTTTAGATAAGTAGCTTAGTTTATTTGGGAAACCGAAAGCGACTAAACGTTGAGGATATTATTAGTTTTTATTCGAATATTTTACTAACTAATTCATTAATAGGAATAAGGGATAATTAAAAACATGAAATGAAAAATGTACTCTGGATAATTCATATCAATTTTCATTGATGTAGGCGATGAAAAAAGTTCGATTATAAACATATCGCGCAGACATTACTTATAAATACTTTATCGTCAATCAATAATTAATATCTTGAGGCTCGACGGGTGAGACGCTCCCGAATTTCGCCGAGAATGATGAGGAGATCGCGTTCGCGTAATCGAACCGGCAAAAAATAAAAAATGAAGCAAATACGAAATACTCCATTACTGGCAAGCCACAGCCGGCTGTCGAGACGATTTCATGCAAATAAAATTGTAGCAAAAATAAGACGTCATTGTCAATAATACTCTCATTAAGCGCAATCTATAAAATCTAGACAAGGCGCTTTTTGTTTGATTTGTTTACGCTGTATTTTATAAACATTATTCTATAGAACTATGGCCAAACGTTCATGAACGACTATCATATATATCTAAATCATAATTATTTCATGTAACGAGGACTTCTGTTAATTCGAGTATTAAAATCCAGATTTAATAGCAATAGCCACTGTGAACTTATTTAAAGGCAATCAATCGTAAATAAAGTTTAACAACAAGTTAAAACTTTCAGTGCAACACTAGATAGCTTCATAAAACTTGTAGGTACGTCGTCTCCATGGATGTCGCATGTGGGTGCTCGCACATTGTGTATGCAAGGCGCGGCGGCCGCGGGCCACGTCAGCTATTTGCTCGTGTCCAGAGGGCTAAACCATTCAAGGCTAAGGCGCTGGGCCAGTTTTTGGCTGTTTTCGACTTGATCCACTCCTTGGACACCCGACCGACCCGGCTTCACTCGCCATTCCATCGACAATCCTTGATAAGGAGACAACATGTTTCATTTTCTTTTATTTTTTAGCCAGCCAGTTACTAAAAATATTGGCGACATTTTTCTTTTCAAATTCCTAATTTAGAAACAGTAATTGCCGCCAATTGAACAACCAATAAACAATCATTCGAATAACAGGTTTTTAAAATCAATAATTTGTTTCCATGCTACTTATCTACTAGGTACATACGCTAAGTGTATAAATTACATTGCCTCATTGCATTAGCAATTGAGTGATTACCGAATTAATTCTTCACCCTTCACGAGTGCGTATAAATAGTAATCTTTAGAGTTTGCACGGATCCCACGTGATGTGAGCTCTCCCGCTCATTATTAATTGCACTCCTCAGGTGCTGAGATTATCCTTATTAGGCCGCCGCAAAACCCAGAGACAGACATGCAACACTACTCTATACATTTGTCCTTAAGCTCAACTTGCGAAATTCAGTTTACACTCTAAACTCAGACACCATAAAAATATAATGAGATGACGTCATAAAATATATTGTAAGGTAATGTTTGTTCATTTACACTCTAATTTACGTTGTTAATCATGCAACATAAGTAAATAATAGGTATCAAGCCATTGTAGTAAACAACCATATCATTTCAATTACAGTTACCGAATAATCAAATGCAATACTCCTTTCATTTTTAACGGATTAAGTAACTTAAGCTTGCATTACAATGGTACTACTTATTAGGAATTATGAAACTGAAATTAAAAAGTGTTGTGCGTTGTGTGGCGCGGGACTGGGAGGGCGCT
The DNA here is from genome assembly GCA_963082885.1 of Parascotia fuliginaria. Lineage (NCBI taxonomy): Eukaryota > Metazoa > Arthropoda > Insecta > Lepidoptera > Erebidae > Parascotia > Parascotia fuliginaria. Next base: position 16,688,885 of record OY720172.1, read on the forward strand.
GCGGGCTGCTCGCCGGCTGTAATTGCGCGAAGCAGCGCGCGCGCAGATTATCAGAAGCAAGTGCTTTCGATAACGCATGTGCACGAACGAGTGTTATTAAATTTATTCCTTTTTCGCCAGAATCTGCATAATGAGGGGGGCAAAAAAACACGTAATCGCTAGAGTGTACGTCGCCTTCCCTTGGAGAAAGGCGGGCAGCGGCCACTCTTTGTCTGATGTGTTCGAGTATAATGAATATTTAAGGAGCAGCAAGCTTCTACATTGCTATTTTATATTTATATTTATTATGGCAGCACCAGACGATTAAGGATGATTATTTCTTGTCAAAGCGTGGCATCGTTTTTAAGGAAGGCCGGGTCGTGTATTAACACTGGCTACTTGAGTACTTGAGTATTATTATTGATATCATGATCGCCTACAGCGGCGAGGATCCTCTCACGTCCACATACTTACGACATTGTAGGCGTTCACGTCAATTTGCACGCACCCTTAGAGACACAGAGACGTACTTACGATTTGAACATTGTATAAACTTAACAATAATAATTATAACTTTGATAATATTTTTTATAACTAATCACAAATACCAATGTTTACACAATTGTATTATGATTCATTGAAAGCTTTCAGTATATGTTAACTAGTACTAACTGCTTAAAATTTACACGTAGTGGCCTAAATTGTATAAAATACACTTGAGTACAAAATCATTCAAAATTATGTTCAAGAACTAAACAAAAACAAAAATGTTTTCGAGAGTAAGAATCGCATTAACAATTTGCTAATGCGCCCCTGTCGCGCCCTGGGCTACCAAAATTCCATGTTTATGGTCACGTACTCGTCTCTTTATTCAGTTGCCTTTCATGGGAGAACGATCGTTAGGTACAGAAGTATTCAAAAATAAATTAGGCTTTTAAAACTGTAACAAGATATAGGAATAAATGTATAACACAAAAACTGTCTTTGACATCGTTCCAGTTATGTTTAAGAGGCAATGTCTTAATTCAAGATTTCCCTTGAAATAAGACACACACAGTAACTCATAATTCTCGAACGTCATTACTTGGAGCAATTTCGTTAAGATATGCCTATAATGATCTGATGTCCGTGAGAAGTTTACGTTGTAACAGGATCGAAGGCGCAGCAAAAAAGTACCGCGCGTGTCGTAGGCAGCGGTCCAGCAAGTAGCCAGTAATTTATGGTTAGTTTTTGGCTGCGCCTGCGCAATGCGGCCTCGCGGCTTTTCGCGGCTCCCCTGACTCCGCTCGCGCCCCGCTCGCCGCACAGCCTCACCCGGTCACAGACCTCGCGTCATTCCGTCAATCTCAACTACTTATCCGTCCGCGCCGATCCCTTATATTAATCATTTTTCTCTCAAAAAACGAAGCGTAATAAAGATCCTATCGAGACAGCCCCTGGAGCTTACTATGCCGCGCGTTCGCTTTCGAAACTTAAGAATTGACAAACAAATTTCGCAACAGATACTTATTAATTATTGACCATGTATTATTGACTATAACTGGTTCATTGTGCTGCCAAAATTAATCTCGGAGCTTAGCTACGTCATAAAGGTGGCGTGCCGGCGCGTACGGTGGCTATTACAGACACCACATTATAATTACCTTTTTAAATAGTTTTTTCAGACGGTGTCGATATTAAAACGTCAATGTAAATAACTTGTTAGCCGCAATCTCATTTCTGAGCGATTGGATATTACAATAGTGTACGTGATTTGAGAAAGGTAACGGTGTCGCCGCTTTATCCGCGAGATGGAGCCTATTACCGGCGCGAGCGCAGCGCGTGCCGGCTGCCCGTCATCAAATAGCCCATACATTTAGATTATTTTATGAGCCAGCCAAAAAATATCCAATCAATCGCGAACAACGGTGAGCTGAGCTTCACAGGGTAATATTCATTTCACGGGACTTATTGACAATGACCTTTCTCACGGTGTGACAAAATGTGTGGCAGATGGAGTTAGTCGTATTAATAACATGCCGAAGAAACCTGTCGGTGTGTTGACTGACAGATATACAGTCGGTGTAGTCGCAAGTAAAAAGAGAACGGTGCTGACCGGTGCTGTAATTAGGTTTATATTAAGCATTGTGTCGGTAGCAACGCAAATTGAACCACGGAATATTTCACCTGACACGACGTACGTGTCTAATTGCACGGATTATTTATCTACTAAAACCTCTCAGCAGTTTTTGTCGTTGAGTTGTGGCACGCGCCCACTTTCTACATAGCCGACTAGAGACGTAATTGTGCTTATACCCTTTTTTATTTCGATTTCGAAACTTCTAAGTCATCATCGGGAATCAGTAACGGTCCACGGAAATGTTTTGTTATTCGTTTCTAGTATTAAGTGCACCTACACGTGTCGTCAAACAATGAGGTTCTTCTTACTAATTGTAATTTGATATTTAACTAACCAACGCATTTCTCTTCTAGTATCGAGATTTAAAGTACCAAAGTCGATACCTAAATTTATTCTGTATGGATCGCAAATACTACCTATTTTGTATTTTTATCTACAATCTTTAAAACTAAAACATATCTAAAATACTATTGTATTTTAAAATATAAAGTAACTATCAATATCCCAATATCAGGTAAACCTGTAAATCGGTAGGAGTCACTGACCCCTGAAACACAAGCTTATTATCGTTACCTTTGGAGTCAGACTACTTAAATATTTTTTGTACAATTAAATCCCAATATACCAAAGATGAATGAGAGAAACAAAATAGATTAAGAAATTGACTTTCTATACATGCATGAAAAATACTAAGCCTAGGACTTTATAGACAGTAATCAAACAAAAAAGTTTGTTGTGAGCCTTTGTGTCAAATCTACACGACCCGCCAGCAACCTATTAACTCCTGTAAAATCTTTAAACTTATATAAAGATAGTGCAACCAAATCAAATCCATCTATACACTGATTAACTTTACGAGCTTACTAAATCATACAATTTAATCGAAGTAAAAAAGTGTAACAATAGTCGGAGTGCGCGGTGAAATTCTTCGGTTTTTTAACGTACTCGTATATTGCCTTTAGCTATCGTCATTATGGTAATCACTTTCACCTATTGATTGTAACGTGCAATTGTAACTTTTTTGCAATATAATCGACTGTATGATCGAAATCGAATTTAAAAATCAATCATGGCACACGCTATTATCAAAGTTTGCCAGTACTGAGCCGTAATGTGCGATAACAACATGCGTAGGCGACGTAAGCTGGTTATCGCTTCAAACAATAATCCACGATAATGGATTAGCTCAGTTGGCAAATATTTATAAACACCACTATCGTTTTATTCGGTGAAATTCGAATCTAACTTACACCTCGGTTATTAACACTCACATTACGTAGACATTAGACCACGACAAAATAACCGTTTTTTTACACACACTATTTTGTTTTGCGGTTTTACATAACATTGTTACGCATTATCTATCAGCCGACATATAGTTATAATATTTCAAAATAATTTTGCACTTACCCCATTTAAAGTGTAATACATCATTTTAGTTTAGTTAGGTTAACTTCGCGCAAAAATTAAATTAAACACGACATCGATAAATTAAACATTACAGCAAAAACTCATTAACCCACACTTTAGAAAACTAACAATAGTTGCAAAACTTTATTTAGAAAATTAAAAAATAAACGCGAAATGATTAAATTGTTGGAGTCGATCGAAGCACGTGTTAATACAACAAAGATTTAAGTAAAAATAGTTTGTAATAAGTACGACGCAACTCATTACAAATGACTTATAAATAGATCAAGATTCCATATTTAAAAATGTGGATACACGTCGCGGACTAATTTGTTACTAGCAAAACCGCAGGCCAACTGGTTGCGCAATGGGTTTCGTACTTAAATTGTTATTTAAGTAAACCAATAATCAGGTAAGTTTGCAAGATAATGATAGAATATCGATAACGGACATTACTACTGACATTTTATCCGCAATTTGTTATGATGCATTTTTTAAACTTAATAGTTGCGACGACACAGTAAAAAAGACGAAAAGTATAACACAATTTTTTTTTACTATTGTCCAAAGATAAATACATGTTATTTGTAAACCAGCAGTAATACAAATATTAGAAATAAATATAAACACATTCATAACGAGAGAACCCCTTTAGTTTCTGCACAAAGACGAGTTGCATTATAATACTAACAACGTCATTCCCACAAAGAACAAGCACAACATAAAGTTAATTAATATTATAGATGAAGATATTAAAGGAATATTTTAAAGATTGTAGAGATAAAAAGACTGATTTTTAAACAGGTCATCAACTAGATTACCACAAGACCTACAATTTAAAAGCCGGATTTCAAAACCTAGATTTTGAAAAGTCACAATAGTCCGTAAGATTTCTTAGTTAAGATTTTTGTTCAAAATGCAACTATTTTCGTCACAGAGAAAAGTCGAACGGCTGTACGACTGCGGGACTGTCCCACTGTCCATTTGTCTTGTGTACTGCAAATACAGCGGCTACTTCGTGGCACTCAGTGCACAACCAACTGTGTGTGGCTAGTTGCCGAGATCCAAAAGCGAAGGTTATCTCCAATCAGATATCCAAGGACTACTCTTCCAGGAGTAAACTCTGTGCGTTGTCAACCTGTACTTGCAGCCAAAACGCGGAATCCAATCTTCCAGTTTTACGCCTTCCAATGTACTGTATGTTGCAGGGTACTTTGCAAACACAATTAATAAAACGTACCTACAACTAGGTACCAATATTTTTAGATCCTAAATAATTCTGTCCAGTGCAAAAATTGGACGTATAACCTTTTTCCCTCAAACCCTGCATTAGGAAGTCAGATATTTAAATTAAACAATCAATTAAATTACATTTATATTTATAAGGAGATTAGAGCGATTTTTGAAAAATCTGCACACAATCATGTTCCCAATAATATAAAATAGTAAGAAAAACTGTTTTACAGTATTGACACATTTTAATCGCGAATCAACTAAGAGCCAAACTATTCGCAAAGATAATCCTAAGGAAATGCGTACGTGATGCCGATTATTTCTATTCTTGCCTTATACTTAGTACAAACACGTATTTTCGATATAGTAATAACACAATCAGATTAGAAAGTAATAATAAATTTCATAATGCATTTGCAAACCTGGTTAAATTCTCTTATCGAATACATTCGAGGAGTTTGACTGCATTTAATCTGTAACAATATACTTAAATCGGAATTCAATATTACTGTTATAATAATATCCTTTGGTTTTATATACATATTTTCTTGTAAATAAAATGTAATAGAAAAGTCCGATAGCAATAGCCCGAACGCAAACTTTTTCGCAATTCAGGATTTGTTCCATACAAATACGGAATCATAATACCCTAAATTCAAATATCATTGCTGAACTCCAAACGGAAAACAATGTAGCATCGAGCAACAAACAAGAAGTGGATGATGACTTGATCATGATAAAAAGCTAATAGGGATTGATACGGATGCGACAAGTGTCAGGTGGCAACTAAGAAATTCACGAAGTAAAACTTTACGAGTTAGTGTTATAGGTATTAATTTTCATCCAAACTATATGTATAAACTCATTTGGAACTTGCATAAATATTATAACTTTCTTCCAACTCTCTGGTTACCTAGAATTCTTCGTACAAAGCCAAAATAATGTATTCTTAATTAGCTTTGTACACTTTGATTTAAATTTCTTCATACCATAAAAACTAACGATAATTTGTCAAACAAGTATGGCTGATTAGAATACCAGTAATAGCTACGATTAGAAAAAGATTTGATAGACGATTGCTATTTATAATTACGACGGGGATAATTGTACACAATTACTGGCCTTCGGATCTCTCTGTACAATATTATGCTATAGTACTGTTTTAACTTCATTAAGTTTGGGTTACCGCTGCTTATTTGTTTCTATCGTTTTGAAGAAACTAATTCTTAACGGCCCACTAATATCCCACTGCAGGAAAGGTCTCTTCTCATACAGAGAAGGTATGAATATTTCTCGCCACGCTTGCTCAAGGCGGATTGACGATTTCAGACTTCCTCAGAAGTCTAGGTTTCTTCACGAGGTTTTCCTTCACCGTCAGTCAACAATGTGCAGATAAATTTAGAAAGTACATATGATTGACTGGCCTGTTGGTCTAGTGGTTAGTGATCCTGACTGCTAAGCCGGAGGTCGTGGGTTCGATTCCCACCCAGGACAAACCTTTGTGTGATGAGCATGATTGTTTGTTCTGTCTGGGTGTAATTTATCTATAATATGTATGTATTTACAAAAAAAAAATGAATATATGTAGTTTATCCGTTGTTTAGTATCCATAACACAAGCAAATATAATTGCTTAATTTGGGCTAGATGGCGCTGTGTGAATGTGGTAGAATATTATTATTATTATTATTATTATTTTAAAAATCACATTGGTACTTGCCCGGATTCAAACCCCCGACCTCGTGCTTACGAAGCGGTTGCTTTCAACATTGGGCCATTACGACCACTAATAAGAAGAAGAAACTAAAAACTGATCCATTTTTTAAATTTTCACGTTGTGAATTGGGTGTTGACTCGTTTCATGTTCGATATTCATAAACCTTTTTGCTTGAAGATTCGATCCGGTTACACCGGCCGTGGTCTCAAGCAGTCTCTTATTATTTTGTTTGAATGATAAGCTGTTGATAAATATAATATGCGTATTATGTAAAGATTAACCAAAACCTAGTATAGTAACCTTGTTGCCGTAACACTAATTATAAGTATTAGTCAAGTCCAAGACTTGGTGTTAGATCTAAGAAAACCTTTACGGATAACAAAAGTTAACATAATTTATTGATTACATTGATTTAATTTATGTTTATATTTGCTATTCAAGATCTCCTGAAATAATCCCTAATTACGAGTTTTCTTTACATTTGTATGAATTATACATTAAACTGTACAAAACCCCGTTAAACTGTGAATCAATGGGGCCCTTCAAAAGGGAACTTTACCCGGATAATGTTACAATCCGACGTGGTGATGTTCATTAAACCAAAAAACCCTTTAAAAATGCACCTTATCACAAAGAGAATAGAGTTTATAAAATCTGAGATCTTGTATAATTTTGTGTTATCAGCAAAATATGAACTAATGTTATTAACGAAAAAACTGTGACGTATCTTTGGGTTAGTTAATATTTTGTCAATAATAATATTAACGAAGGACATTATTATCTTATTTATGAGCTTAGGTTAACTTGCAATATTAGTAATATTACACATTGAATTATTATATTTTTAAAAGCAAGAACACTTTAATGAGAGTTCTACTTATTATACTCGTTAGATCATAATAAATAATTACTTCAAATATTCGATATAAACAAATGTTATTTAGGCGCGTAATTTTAATTTTAACATTATTATGCAACTGTGTTTTATTTTAAAATATATTTAACTCATTTAATGACATAAATGCGTTAAATTTCTTATTTTCCACCGTTTTAAATTAAATATATTTTTAAAATGTAATTAGTTTAATAATAGAATCTATAGGCAACACTTTAAGAGCCGGTAGAGGTATCTATTTACAATATAATAGAGCCTTTATAATGACTTCGCTGAAAATATTATTAGTATGTTATACCTACCTATTGTCAAGTAGACCTTATACATATGTAGTGCATTCCGCTTTTATTTTTAATGCAAATGATAGCGTTATCTTGATGAACTTGGGTGATTGTCAATGCGCGAATCAAACATGTCGGAACTCTGCCACCCTCATTTAATAATTAGTCAGTGTAATGTTACAACAAAAACTTACAAACAAATAATTAAAGTAAAAACTAACTATCAAATTGTATAGAAAAAGTTAATTATTGTATTAATTATTTGAGTGAATTTGTTTTATTATACAGTGAAATATTAAATAAAATATTAATAAATATTTTTTACAATATTAGTAAATATTTTTATCTTAATTTTGGGTCAATTATTATTATTACTTATTTATATTTTTAAATAATAAGGTTATTCGTCGGCAATTCTCAAAGACATTAGAACAAGTATCAATAAATTATAAACGTTCTTCCTTCTAGTGATAATAAAATAGGTATACCTACTTAATGTAGTAAGGTTCTTTTCAATCACCAATATAATTTACCGTGACGTAGATAATTAGAATTCTTTTGACTTTGCCGTTTAACAAATAATCGCTCAAGTAATACAGAGTGATTAGAATATCTAAATTTTTTTGTAACCAAATTTTTTATGAAATTAATTAAAATTGTAAGTAAATAAAAAATAATATAAAATGATATAATAAACTAACCTGCGCAATGTCAGCAGGTGCCTCCGACTTGACGGTGTTGGCCGCAGCCCACGCCTCAGCGAACGTCTCCATTGCACTCTGAAAGTCCATCTTGTCAATTCACGACGACATCAACATGCCGAAAATTCACACAACATGTGCACGGTGCGGGAGATACGGACAATGAAGCAGACACGTGCGTACGGGCCGGCCGGCGGCGCGATACTGCCGTTCGGGCCCCGCCCAACGAACCGCCCGCGTCGAGAAAAACCGATACCACCCGAGCCTTCCCGTTTCAGCGCTTTTCTTTTTTAAGCCGCTATTTTAACGAGTTTCTTTTTTTTTTACTAGCCAAGCCCGGCCCACGGTGGTGGTTGGGCGTCCTCTGGATTATTTACACTTGTAATTCACAGATTGCTACGGTGTGATGGTTAATTTGTTGTGTCGAGGGGTGTTTGCCGCTATCGCGATTAGATTAGACGCTATTGAGAGCTCCTTGTGTTGAACGCAACCAATTATTATATCATTTTAAGAACGCATATTTAATTTACGCAGGTTCTTACTTTGGCCTATTCATTTCTACACACACACTTATGATGTACGAATAGAAATTCGTAACGGAGTATCTTACATGAAATACTCTTCAATCTCACTTGTCTTTATTTAAATAAAACAGTTAGGTATTGGATATTGCCTGTGTGACTTTTCAACCAACTGCGTTTGTAGATAAAAGCTGATTAGTACTTATAGAGAGTTTTACTTTGATTTTATAGATAGTGACACACGAGTTATATTACTACGTAGTACCGTTGCATAAAAGAGTAAATTGTTAAAGGAAAAAGGTTAAAATGGACTAACAGATTTACCTCTACTCATATACCATGTACCTACCATTAGTGTAACTATAGACAAAGATAAGATAAAATACTCATAAGCTAAAACTTGTTTTTTTTTTAAATATTGGCAATGATAAGTGATAGTACTACTAAATGTGAACCTTCCCGATGCTTCCGAATGCTTATTAATAACTTTTTATTAACACTGATAATAATTGAAATTAAAAAGCAATAAACACTTACACTATTACTATAGTTAAAACAAAAATATCAAAAACTGAAAAAGTTTAATTTATAACATCGTCAATAATGTAGTAATTTGGCAAGTTATCAGGGAGTTAATTGCAGTATCCTTGTAAAATGGCGGTGGGATGGTAGTAGAAAGCATTTTTATTCATTATATAAATCACCGCGGCTTTCCTTGCGCGGGATGTAGGAAAAAATTGTCACGGCTTCATATAATTTTGTACGTGGCCATTATAACCTTCCGGCGAGGTTAATTTTTCTTAATTTCTTATGCTTTCGATGGGACCATTATGCTTTTTAATGTTGATAGAGAGATTATAATTATTTGTTGCGTGAGTTATGAGTTTGTTAGCTACTTGCGTTTTGGGGACGGAGAGGATTTAATGTTGAATGTATTTTACTAGAAAGTACACCGTATACGAAGTACTCGTAATTAAGTAATAAATATAGTAACACATAAACGTTTCATAACCTAGGTTAATTAATAGTTAATAAAAACCTACATAACAGATCTAATGATTGCGGTAGGTAATGTCTCTAACCAAGACTTTCAAAATAATTTAATGTTTTTTATCAATACTGACACACTAAAGAAAAACATCATGACACAATTCAGATTATATCTAAAACTAGATTCCTGGAACAAAGTGTTTCAGAGAATTAAAATAAAAATATATTTCAAGAGTGGCCAAATAGATACTGTATGTTTTAAGAAATTTGAGCTTCAAATTCTTTCGTTCATCACTAACTAGCGTTCACTTTAATTGTCTTTCTTTAGAAAGATCGCAAAGCACCAGCTAGCTACCTGTTTAAACCTTTGTAAACCTATAAATATAAACAAACATTTAAGATAATCACCACTACAAAACAAGAGCCGCCCAAAAACACCGATTATTGTTTATATTTTGTTTTTTTAGGTTCCCATCGTAATTGTTTTGAAGATAATCTCTACGTAGTATATAAATAGAACCGTTAAAAGCTGAAACGAGGAGAGCCGAGGTAGAGTCGCTCTACGGACTTTGTAGAGTTTGTGGATGTTCGTATCGATCGGCATTCTTTGTAAGAGTATAAAACAATACGCTTTTGTGTTTTATAGTAGAAGTATTGTATCTGATTATGGTGGTCTGTTTGTTTACTAAGCTCTACAGCTTTTAAGGTCTTTTATGTATTACTTGTTTAAATAGGAGCTGTGTGAATGGATAATATATTATGTATTTTATACTTTAAATAAACAAACTTAATTATACATCTGTATTGTATTATAATTTAAGAAATCTGCTGGAGAACCAATTGAACCGATGTGGCTTGCAGAGTTGCCTCTCTGAAGTGGCAATGGGCAAGACACATAGCTATCAGAACTGATGGTCGTTGGAGCAGAAAGGTTTTAGAGTAAAGACCACGAACCGGAAGACGCAGCTTGGGCAGAACCCTCACAAGGTGGACCGACGACCTTATAAGGGTGGCGGGCAACCGATGGATGAGGGCGGCGAACGACTGGCCAGGGTGACAAAAATTGGGGGAGGCCTAATAATAGATACTATCAATACAATTATCATCATCATATCAGGCAAAGGAAGTCCACTGCTGGACGTAGGCCTCACCCAACGTGTAAAGATTGCCACAGACATCGTCCTTGGTATTCGGATTGGTATCCCCAGTACATCATAACACTGCTGTCAATTACCTGATATCTACGTTTGTAATCCCCTTTTACGAAACCCACATGAAAAGACAAGATAGTTATACATATACTGACACCGCGTGGCCTCAAGTTTTTTCATTGCCGACAGTGGCAAACGAGCAAACAGCCCACGTGACGGTAAGTGGTAAGTGTCGCTCATGGACGACTCAGAGTCCCTAGCATTGCTCCTTCAATGCCAGAGACTCTGCGAAGCCGCTGCCTACCATAGAAGGAGCACGGTAGTTAAAAGGATTGAGGTGAGGAAAAAGGAAAGGGAAGAAATTGGGCGTCCGGCACACTCACTCACCGAACGAAACGCTCAACGAACGCGAAATAGTACGAATACTATAAATTTTTCGTCGATCTTTTGTGAGAGGGTAGTACTTCCCCGGTCGATTAAGCCCATTCATGCTGAAACTAGCTTGGACCTACTACTTACTGTAAGTACCTATAAGTGACTCCATTTTTGATCTTTGACCAATCTCAGATTAGGTACTGACCATACATTTAGAAATAATAATATACCACAAATAGTTTCATGTAGTTCTAATATTGACTCGTTCAAAAATATCTTCTAAATTGTCAATGTACACAGTACTACTGTATAAACAATGACAATAACCTGTCGTCAATCAACACGTGAGTTCGACTTTTTTATCTTTTTAGCGACTACCAGTTTCCAGTTAAGACTACCATTTAACAATTCTAAATTGTCATTTTTAAAATAAAAAGCATCTGAAATTGAACTTTGTACCTCTGTAAATAAAGACTATGCTGGTTTTGATGATTGGTATTGTTTTTTAGTGATCACTACTGGATTTGAAATGTTACTTAACAATGTGATCTGTTATTTTCCGTTTCAATGTCTATAACACACCCTCAATGGAAAAGTGATGTAAAATAAGAAATGTAATGTAACAATTTTAAATCGTGTTGCTATCAAGATAGTTATTGACATACTGAACATTCGGTAGGTCCTGACTTATTAAGTATCTAATTATATTAATCACTTAAGCATAATTAAATTGTTAATATTTAAAGTTACTCCTCCTTCTTTTTTTATTAAGGCAACTAAACCGATGATTCTGTTGGCAACAAGCCTACATTAATCTTCTCGTTTAAATTAATATTAAGCTATAATGACAAAAAATAGATAAACTGTAAATATAATTAAATGATAGCCATTTTTTGCAAAACCAATAAAAGCCTAGAAATTATAGCTAGTTTCTGTTTCGTAATCCTAAATGTCATTGTAGAGAAAAATAATTTTCAGTGAAAATACCAGGAGCGCTGTTTAGTTTTTATATAAATATAATTAACATTTTAAATTAATTATGTACTACCTATTAGTAACGTACGGTGATAGAAAACTAGGTAAAACCTGAAGTAGGTGGATAAATCTGACATTGTTGATCCGCCATGAGCACGCGTGGTGATTAATGCTTACGCCTTATTATGCCTTCTCTGTGTAGGAATAGGCCTTTGGCCTACAGCTCCAAAAAAATAAGCTGGCTAATTTACTTCAGCATATAACCAATATTGAACGTATTTTTAAATAGAAAAATAATTATTTTGTTCTGGTACAAAATTCTAGGCAGTTCTTTAAATTTCTAGATTCACCGAACTGTGGGTTTCCGCTATTAAATCGTAATAAAACTGTATATACAAACATTAGACAAATAATAAATACGTATATGTTTATATGGTACGCTGCAGGAATTTGATTGTAGCATTGACGCGAGATTGTTTCAAATCAAAGCCAAGCGATTATAAGCCATAACACCATACGTACAAAACTGAGCTATTTTTAGACACAATGTCATTTATAGCCTCTGCTAAATTAGCACAATTTGTTGTACTCTATGTAAGTAAATCGTATCGTGATTGTTTTTAAAAAGTATTATTAAGTGAAGTCACTACTTTAACATTAAGAGAGTATTATCATCATCATCATCAAGCATAGCCCGTCCACCCAATGTTTGGTACAAACTGAGAAGATCCATCTTTTAGTTTGTGCCAAACTCCACGCTCCACGCAGTCTCATCTTCTACCACAAACAGAAAAGGTTACCAAGTAACTATTATTATACTATCTGTGGTTAAGGTACTATGACTGTGATCTTTTGCCCTTTCCTAGTCATGCTGAAGCTATTCGAGTGGGAAATCAGAATTCTCACTATATTTAGTGAAGACTATTAGAAATTTAACAGCTATTGTGAACAGAATGTATCGTCTTACTTATCTTTATCTATATCGTATGGTTTTTGACTCTTGAGGTTTTTTGTATCATATTTATATTTTTATTCAAGTTTTCTTATGGTTACTTCATCATCTTCCACCTCTATCTCTCGATCTCTCGATCTCTTAACCTCGTGTGTTCGGGCATCGTAACGATTAGACTATCACGACACTAATTATGGATTAGATATACTCGTATAATTTACATTAAAGTACGTTTTATTTCATATTAGGTTTATGTATATAAAAGGTTTTTTTTTCAAATAGAAATTTATATAAAGATATCTCATGTATTTAGGAAGTGTTATGGTCACGAATATTTAATTTTGGTATTAAAGAACAGTTTTAATGTAAGTAACGGTTGTAAAAATAACGTGACTTGTGGTTTCACATGAGTCTGCTCTACACTCGTTTCTAAAAATTATCATGATTTAATAAAATCATGCAAAAAGAATAAGAAGGAAGTAGGGCAAAGAGATCACTCAGCATCCTAGAATAGAGATGTATCAAGAAGACCACAAACTTAAAAATTTAAGTGGGAAGTCTTGGTTTAATCTAATTTTCAAAATGGCAACAAAGTCGCAAAAAGACTAATTCTGATGGTGCATCAAACCTCTTACAGCAATCATAAATAACCTTACTTTGTCTCTATCTTTGTTTTTAGCGGTACAAAAGAAAAAGACAAAACACAGAGTAATATCAAAATAATACTGCTATCAGAGGTGATGGTAGGCCTCCAGATTCTGTGGCCTGTAGTGTGTGTACCTATCCTTTAGGATCCTAAGTAATCCTAGTACTAGCAACAGGATACATTGTGTCTTGAGCTAAAAGTATTTTTTTTTACTTATAGTATTTTTAAAAACAATGAACATAGATACTCTTGATATAACAAGTCGAGTCATTAACGCAACAATGTTATTTGGGAGAGGATCATAGAGATATTAAATTTAAAACACGACAATACGAGTAGACAATATTGCCGACACCGCATAATGTCGACTGATCTTGCAAAGTGTTAGTGTCAAGCAATAATTTTTTAATATTTTGTTCAAAAATATGCCTTAGTAATAATGCTATTATGTAGGTACCTATACATAATAGCATTATATAGGTATCTATTTATACCGTACCTAATGAACTATCTGTTTTATTCCTCTAATAATCATGATCAGAATTTCAAACAGTCATTTACATGGTACATACGTAACATGGAGTGGAATGTTAAAGGCTTTCACAAGAGCTGTGTGTACAAATTATTTACGGCCACGGTCTAACAGCGGCGTATGTATCTAATGTAAGGTAAAGGCATTTTATTATTTTACCATCGTTTATACCAAATATAGCTAGCTATTTCCTGTAATGGCCTTTTATATCTTGTTGTCTTTTAAATTTGAATGAATGCTCTTCTAATTCTATCGATTTTAGTGACATGTTAGTAGTTCTTAAATGACTCTCCCATCTAAGGATAATCAGATCAAGTACTATTAAGTATATCGTTTGGCATTTAGAATTTTCTTTAAGAATATTCAGAAAATTTTGTTTTGCCTACATATGTTTCATGAAGCGCCATCATTAAAGTAGATAAGTAGATAATAATGTCTGCAAAAATGTTGCTTTTATATTCAAAATCTTAAATCAAACAAAAAGCCGTTTTTCACACGCTACAAGTATGTGGGTTGATACGTGGGTAGTACGAAAAACATAAATGAAAACGCTGTTCCAAAATTTAGTTACACAAAACATTATAAAGAGAAAATTGGGTTTATAAACATCAATCCGTGGTCACAGAGCGGCTCTTTATTAAACATTTATTATCTCATACTGGCAGCGTCACCCGAACTCACAATAGAATTTATGTAGGCTGTGTCTTTTGAACGTTTGGCGAGTAGCTTTTGATAATATTAAAGATTTGCTCATTCAAGAATTTAGCACGTAAACCTACAGTAAATTGAAGTATAGTTCATTCTATTTTTAGATGTACATTTATCCCTCTCTAAAGTCAAGTTTAATACAAATTTAGATACAGACGCCAGGATATACATGTTCCATCTCCCTCTCGTCGTACATCTCATGCCGTGACACAATTTCAGGCGCTTAGGTAAACCTTTTAACACATATCCTAATCCGCCTATATCCGAGATACCAATAGCGTTCGCTAGGCGTTGACATTCGCTAAAACCTCCTCCAATACGGGTGTGTCCGGGTTAGGTTTATCCGTTATCCGTGAGATTAGGTAGTGAGTGCCGGCGGGGCGGGGTCGAGACACGCCCACCGGTCGATGCGGCGCCCACCGCTCGCTTCATTGTTCCGTTATCTATCCGAGACGCAACACGCTCGCTCATCGTCACAGATAAGCGCTAGCAACAGACTCGTCACTACTAGTACCACTACCTGCCACATCTCACTGCGTGACGTCATAACTTAGCTCGCGACACCACGCTGCCTATTATGTCATCATCACCTTATACGCTATTGTTGCCTTTGTGCAGTTGGAATAGCGCTTGTTATTGCGTATTACATGTTCATTTAAGTTGTTTTGTTACTAAAATAATTTGATACAAGTTTAGATTTTATAAATTAATCTTTACCTTGAGCACTGAGACTTGAAATATTTAGTTTGCCAAGTTTTCTCACGATATTTATTTTCCTTTGTATATACAATTCCACTGCCTTGGTAGCACAGTGGGAGTGCGTATGAGTGCTGTGCACGTGGTCATGGGTTCGATTCCCATACGAGACAAAGTTTTATGTATTGTTTTTTTTTTGTACGTTATTGTAATGTAAAGTAATGTTAATTATAAGTACAGGGCTTCTTCTCTAATGCAAGTAAAATAGGCAACTTTCATCTTTTTTTAGAATAAAAAAAATCATTAAATATTCAAGTCATAAAATCATTTAAATATTTTTTTATGATAATTTTTTTATCTGTTCTCAAAGGCTTATAGAAATAAACCAAACTTTGTCTCTATGTTTAAATAGAAATCTAAACTGTGTATAGAAATACGTACCTGTATGTATCTACTTACCTATGTTTTTCTAGACAGGTACCTATACGTTAATTTTTAGTTATAAAATCAAAGACTGACTTTGACTACCTCTGTGTTTTGGTGGTATTGTGTACCTACGGACTGCCATGCAGAGGTGGCGGGTTCGATTCCTGCTTTGTGTAAATATTTGCGTGCATGAACATGTCTATTTGCACTGGTCTGGGTGTCACTATGTATAATATATATATAGGTATAATATATTTACAAAAAATAGTTTTTAAGTATGTATATTCGCATTCTAGAACCCATAAGACACGCTTTATTATATGCTTACTTTGTGTCTAGATGGCGTTGTGTGTAGTTGTTGTGATATTAAAAAAAAAAAAAAAAAACAAGCTCATTTATTTATTTAGATTATATGCATGTTACTTCAAACAGGTGTCAACTAATTAATCTACTTGTGGCTTAGGAACTTTACGGTCTCGGGTTTTATCCCCAAGTCGAATAAATTGTATTGGATTTCTGTCTCATAATCAGTGATCGGAGTAGGTAGATTGAAATGGGGTCATTGATCCGAAACGTATATATTAATATGGACATTCCTCCGGAATTGGTGGATTATTAAAAAAAAACCGGAACTTATGTAGGAATTTTATTCTGCCAGAGTGGAAGGAGTCATTTGATGATTTGCCATCCTCAAAAAAAGGTAGGAATTGTAATAAAATGAGCAATATTATTCTTTATTATTCTTCATATTTTTTTTAACGACACACAGTCACGATTTGACAAATCCAACGACCAATCAGAACAAAGGATCATGGGTGGTACAATAACCGGTTATCAGAACAATGCGTACGCCCGCCGACGACATGCCAGGTAGTTTACTTCGGTTCGTAGAGTGCGCATCTTTGTTTGTTACTGTGTTGTGAAAACGTTACTTGACCCTGGCTTGTGTACATACTGACTTCTGGAATCTGCTCTAAACCACGATTTGGCTCTAATATACGGACTCAGATTTTTCACTATTGAATTGGATCTACATATTTAAACCAAGCTTTGGTAAGTAATATTTTACTAGTTACAAGGAGTATAAAGCATGTTTGGATGTACTATAAGAATATTTTTAGTATTGTGTTTGTTCGCTTAACCTGCTGAACATACCATGAGTCTTAATATTGTTAAATGTTTAATAGAGTATGAACCAGCGAGCTTAGTGCGAAACAAAATTATGATATTCTAGTAATGTAGTCGCAATTCAGCTAACTCCACTATTAACCGACATTTTACTGGAATCCGTATATAATTTGAATGCCCTGTGTCCTCTTGCAATGTATTGGTAAAATAAATTACTATAGGCCTTACCTACTTCTCTACAAAATATTCTACGTAACAAGCCCTTTCATTTGATACCCATTTTGATGGAATTGAAAAAAAAAATAAGTTGTCCGCCATCTTGTAGCGGCAGCCATTTTGGATTGACAATAATATTGAATATACATAATTGTATTGTCACCAGAATCAAAGGCGAATACCAAATTTTAGATCAATCGGTTGACAGGAAGAGGGTGAAATTTCAATGACTAAATTTGATCCACGAAAAATAAAACAAACGGAGTAAGCTAAATAAACTAAATAAAATGTAATTTTTTCATGTCTTTGTTTTAGGTGATATATACGAGGTTCCATCTCTAAAACAAAGTTCAGATATGGCAAACGTCAAGGCTTAAACTGTAGAAAAATGGATATCCGGTCATCCCGAACTACTTTACGATCACGCTAGTGGTACAATATACTGTTCAAAATGTGAAAGCCATTTGAAAACCACAAATAAAGGAAACGTTAAAAGACATATCGAAGGAGCAGTACACCAGGGAAAGTTTAAGCGGCCCGAAGAGGAATTTTATTTCGATCTTATAAAATTTCTCATTTTGTGCAATATTCCGTGGTCTCAGATGAAAAATACTACTTTTCAAGATTTCTTTAAAAAATATATGTGTAGTACCTGTTGTTGTACGTGTACTAATCGTACTCTGCCAGATGAATCACAGTTACGGAAAGTTTACTTGGTCAAGTTTTTTAAGAATAAAATCAATTCGATTCGGCAAAATTATAAAAATGAGAAACTATGGATATCATTAGATGAAACGACAGACTTTTTAGGTCGCTATATAGTCCATTTTTTAATAAAACCATTACATCCTAGCAATTTGACTAGACCTTATTTGGTAGCATGTAAAATGCTAACTGTAGTTAATGGACAAACAATCACGCAATTTGTGTTAGAATGTTTGGAAAACTTTTGGGAAGATTCTTTTGAATCGAAGGTAGGTAACATTCTTGTCCTCTGCACTGATAGCGTTGCATATATGCTGTCTGCAGGACGAAATTTAAAACAATACTTACCTGAAATGAAGCACGTAACATGTTTGGCGCACTCTCTTCATCGCGTATCTGAGCAAATTAGGTTAGAATATCACGATGTTAACATTTTAATAGCAAATGTTAAAAAGGTATTTTTGAAAGCCCCAAGTAGAGTCAAAATTTTAAAAGAAAAATATCCAGATTTGCCGCTACCTCCCCAACCAGTTGTTACAAGATGGGGCACTTGGTTAGAGGCAGCATTTTATTACGCTCAAAACTTTGAAAAAATAAAAGAAGTATTATCTTGTTTAAGCAGCTCTGATGCGGTATCTATTCGAGAGGCAAAAAATATTATAGAAAAAGAAAATTTAAAAGAAGATTTAAATTACATTAAAGACAATTATTTTATAATTCATTTGTCTTTAAAAGAATTGCAAAAGCATAATTTATCGTTGACAGATTCACTTTTAGCATTTGACAACGTCAGAGATGCTATAAATCAGTGCAATTCAGAAAATATAAAAAATAAAATAGAACGTGTTATGGAACGAAACCCAGATTTAGACACACTTAGAGAATATAGTGAGACCATTGAAAAAAATGCAACATAATTTAATACCTTTTTTAAAATTTGCTCCTTTGACATCGTCAGATGTAGAACGGTCTTTTTCCATTTATAAATGGACTGGATTTAGATGTTAAAAGAAATAGGTTGAAAATAGAAAATATAGAGAAACTCATAGTTATATATTTTAATTGTAAAGATCAGGATTACCAGGATGCTGACATTGTAATCGATGAAGATTAAAAATGTGAATAAATGTAAAATGTACATATTTAACAATAAACAATGTTGATTTTTATCTTTTTTCTTTATTCTACCCCTTTTTTTTGGTCCTAAAATCTGACTAAAATCAACCTGTTCCTTCGTATGCCCTTTACGTTTCAGAGTCGTGGTGCATCCTTAGAACAGTCTCACGACCCCAGCAGGCATTGGCCTTCTATGGGGCCCCGTCATTTATTCTACCCTTAATGCAAATTACCATGACCCCTATGAAAATATTAAAATTTAAGTGCAACAATTTATGTCTATCTATAAAAGTTCTAGCCATAAAAGGCTAAAAATAAAAAAATAAAAATTAAAGCTTCGATCAGAATTCGATTGTTTTTATTATTCAACAGATAAATAATGAATTAATTTAGTTTTGATACCTTCCTTTAAATTTTGAATTGAGTAGGAATAATATCACTACCAACATTAACAATATTTAATTGAATCCGGAAATACCGGAATTACTTTCCGGGAAAATGGCTTATCCATGTTATTCTTTCTGTGTGCATTTATGATACAAGTACCAAAAATCAATCTACCTACTCCGATCACTGCTCATAATTCTCAATATTAACTCACCATCTATTACATAGGACCTACGACACGTAGATCAGCCTACCCCTTTGAAAAATGGCGTGATGTAACCTTACATTTACCTATAGACAACTAAAGATGCCATTCTAAGAATACAGTTCAATCACAAATGATTAGTACCAATGACAGTGGCATTTTTCATTGACTCCAACGATTGCATGTTCAGGGTCGAATCTGAGATAAATCTAGTATTATTTGTACTTCTTTATCTAATAAACAAAGGAATCTGAGACTGTTTAATAGCCGTAATCTGAGTAAAAAGAATTTATTGTTGACTAGCTGCATCCCACGGCTTAGCTCGCGCGTAAAATATGTTTTGTATCCCTCAGTATCTAGACCGATTTTTGAGATAAAAAGTAGCCTATGTCCGTTTTTAGCATCAAATCTACCTACATACCAATTTTTATCGAAATCGGTTCAGCCGTTTAGGCGCTGAATGGTTACAAACATACACACACACACACACACGCACAAACTTTCCCATTTATAATATTTGTAAGTTTAATGCATTTAAAGAACCTTTGACTAAAAATCTCTAAAAAGTACCTAACACTTTTGCAAATCTAGGGTGATGCCGCAGCATTCAGTTCAACATGTTCATACAATATCATAGTATTATTATAGGTACGTGTCTACCAAAATTGAAATCGATGAGATCTGTGGAAGAACTTGCTAGACTTGACAAAGGCCTATAACATGCAGTAGACGTCTTTACTACTACATAGTAGTAGATGTGTTGCCGATCGATAGACGACTATCGTTTTTCAAAAGATAATCTATCGATAGCCAAACAATCGCTTAACTATCGATGGCCATATCGATAGTTTACCAATTTACAATAGTATTGCTTACAATATTCGGGCATAATAGTCAATAGATACTCTCCATAGTTTTTCTATTCACAAGTAATGATACTATCGATAGTTTATTGAGCAGCAGTGCTATCGATTGTATCGATAGTATTGCACTCTTTCGATAGTAATGCCTCTTTTTGAGCTATCGATAGTATGGTCTTTTTTAGAGATAGTAAAACTATCGATAGTTTGGCAACAAGGTGCTTGTACTTTGTGCTCCTTACATTGCCGAAAACCATAGTGAATTATTCAATCAATAACATTAAAATTTATAAAAAAAGAAGGTAAATCGAAAGACTAAGCTATCTGATATTTAGTTACCTCGCGCTTTACAATCACCTATCAAAAAGTAATCAAAAATAAAAGTAGCCTACCCAACCAAACTCAAAACAAGGAAGTCACTTTGTAACTTGGTCGGGTTTGCACGAGTATTAATCTAAACGTGTTTATTGTATAGGACAGGTGGGAGGCCTTCCACCCTCGCCTTATCTCGCAACGTAACAGTAGATTAGTTTATACAAGTACGACATGTTGTTGACTTAACAGTCTCATTGTACTATGATTGACGTTGAATTTAGTTCTACGGAATTGTGACATTCTAATATCGAGTTAAACCTATAATTATGTGTCGTACTAGATCGGGTATTTAATACAGTTTTATTAACCTATACTTTAATATGCTTGCTTTGGGTCTAGATGGCGTTGTGTGTAGTTAGTTTGATATTATTTATTACAAGCTTTCCGCAGCGCGGAGTCACCCGCGTATTTGCTTACTGCTCTGCTCCTGTCGCCAGTAGCGTAATGTTGCATAACCTTTATCCTTCCTCAGGAACTAGGCTATCATACGCAAAAAGAACTTTTCAAATCCGACTGATAGTTTTAGAGATTAGCGCATTCAAACAAACAAACAAACAAAAAACTGTTCCGCTTTTTATAATAGCCATAGTCATAGTATAGATTAGTTATTTTGGGTAAACTTGTAACTAGATACTATCAATAAACGTATTGCAAAGGTAAGGAAAATTGTCGTGGTCAGTATATGGATGGATGACCGTCATCATCAGTGCTGTCTAGCTGATGTCGTTTGGCTGGAAACTAAACCTATACATTATATTATGACAAAAATACTCAACAATAGATTGAACGGCAATCAAGGTATACGGCTCGTCTGATGGTCAGGAGTTACATTAACCTATGGAAGCGTGTCTCCTGTCTAAAATATGTGACCTTCCTATCTTTTCCAATAGATATCGTAAGAGTCACTAATAGAAATATCAGGTCACGAGCCGCCGCATTACTTGTATACTAAGCACATCAGCATAAGCTGTAGTCTATTGCAAAAGCCTATGGCCTGCAGTGGAAAGCCAAGATTAAATTGTGATAGGCGGTATAATATTTATTAGAGTAGCCAAAACGAGATTACCAGATCGCATCGCTCCATACAATATTTAACGCCAAGTAATCGCATAATCATCAATAATCCTTAAGTCTCACAAAAAGTATCGCAAGAAACGGATTTCTATCAGAATGTAATGACCAATTCCTTCATAGACAACCCACTCAAAATCCAACTCTATTTATTTAAATTTAGGGAACAAATCACTTTGTAATTTGTTTGAAGACGTTGCAACCCGCTGCGAATCGGGGATCAGTATGGAATAAAAAAATAAACAGATTTTGGGATTATAATTAATGAAATGTCAATCGATTTTTGACTTTTACTTACCTGAATCTGATGGATTTGTACGGTTTGTACTCCTAAATGCATTATCAAGATAAGGCAGTGTCACTATATTGTAAAATGTATGTAAGTAATTGACACAGTAATCTAACTTCAAATGACGAACCATACAATGCCTTAGTAAAAAACGTGCTGCGAATTAAAAATACCAATGTACTAAAGTAGTTTAACAACGAACTAGAAAAATAATATATATATATATATTATTTTTAATTTAATTTATATAATAATTCATACATATGATAATGCAAAGTTTGTTTTACGGCTATATGACATATTAGTTAGATGCTTAGTGCAAATAAGTCGTAAAACAAAATTTGATAATTTGCTATTATCAAGTTATGAAGTTGCAAATGAAGGTGTTTATGAAAATTTTCGCCACCAGTTGGCGCCACTTAGGCGAAAGGTACATTCTCAAAAATTCAAAATTCATTTATAATTTGACATCAATAGAATCGTTCACAGTTGATCCGTTGATTGAAAGCGCTTTGATAGGTGCCTGGGCTTGACGCCTCAGTGCTGCCACCTCGAGGGCCATTTTAGAAAACCCTCATTATGACAAAGAAATAGACATACATATATACCTACCCACATACGCTCGGAAAATATTACCCTTCTTGACTCCGGCAGTCGGACAATAACAATCCCTTGGTTTTTGGGTAAATTCCTGGGCCTAAGCTAACTCAATGGTGCTATCAGATGCTGGGGAATTGAATTGATTCATATAAAAAAAGTGTCTTCCACTACTAGACGTAGTGTCTCCTAGAGATTTTATTGTCACCAATCTTGAGCCACTTTATTTGTCGGATGCCCACCATCTTAATATGGTGCTATCAGAGATGCTGGGGAATTGAATTGATTAAAGTGTCTTCCACTACTAGACATAGTGTCTCCTAAAGATTTTATTGTCACCAATCTTGAACCACTTTATTCGTCGGATGCCCACCATCTTAATATGGTGTTATCAGAGATGCTGGGGAATTGAATTGATTTATATAAAAAAGTGTCTTTCACTAATAGACATAGTGTCTCCTAAAGATTTCACTATAACTGATCTTGAGCCACTTTAATTGTCGGATTCCCACCATCTTAACTTTATTAGTGTACCACCTTGTAAGGAGCCTGCTCACTATCCTACCTAACATAATAACTATATTTATTTAAATAGGTACTTCAATTAATAAGCTCATGCAATTAAATAAAAATATAACAGAGCTGCAACCTACTTCACAACAAGGGGCTAGTACCTACTTCACAAGAACAGCTAAGAGGCTTTAGCAGTGAAGTTAGTGCTTTTGAATTATTTCGATTATAATAATATTATTATTGCTATATTTTGTATTGTATTTTTATAAAATTTTCTTAGCAGACAGCGTCAACCTTTATATACTTATTATATCGAGCATAAGAGTTTGTTTGTTTTTCTCTGCAACTACCAGTCGGATTAAAATAATTCTTTTTGCGTATGATAGCTTAGTTCTTAAGGAAGGTTATAGGGTATGTAACATCACGCTACTGGCGACGGGAGCAGCGTAGTAAGCAAAGACGCGAGTGAAACCGCGCCGCGGGAAGCTAGTTATTAGTTTATGGACAATGAGCATGGCTGTTTTCTCTAACCATTTTAGAAACAATATAAAAAAACACAATCAAGCCGGTGTGCACTTTAAGACAGAAGAAAAAAATATGAGAACTAATTAACGACACAATGCGAAATGACTTTTTTTTTAATAGGGCTGTAGTAAAATTTGTCTATGTATATCGTCACTGAGTGAACAATATGGCCTTCAACGGTGTTTAAGAGTCTCATTTGGTATTATAATATAAAAAACTACTGTTAACTACCAATTCCCATAAACTTAAAAGCAAGCTTCCCAACCAATTTAAACGTAACATTCATCAAACAAGATCCGAAACCAATTCGAAGATCGGACGCCATCCAAAAACTCGGTTTAGAATGCGACGAATTTGACAAGTCACCGATTTTTTATCTCCTCAACAGATTATCTGGTCTCCTTACCCCACTCGATCAATCTTATCGAGGCAACTATGACGGGACACAACGACAGAAAGTCCTAACCGACGAAGATTCGACCAAGCAATTTAAGACTTTATTATGTAATAGTAAGAGTGTGTTTTCAAGTAGATGAATTTGAATGGAGATACAACAGCTAAGGCCGAACGCGGATCATCGCTGGATTCCGGGAAATTCGACCCGCGTGAATACCTGCCTTTACAGGTAACACAAACTGTTATACAGTTATAGATATGGCCTAACACATTTTATATAATCTTTATAAATTTTCATGTTTAATGTTCATATCTGTTTGTCATAAATGTGTGCCAAGCTTAATGCTAGATTATTAAGGTCAGTTAAGAATTTACAAAATTTTAATACACAACTTTCTTTTTTCTTTAAAGCCCTGACGAAGAAAACTATACTATTTAAAAAATGTTTGTACCGTTAGAAAAATCTATCGAGCCGATTTAAACTGATCACTGATCATTTACCACTGAATTAACTACAGCATCATCAAAGTAATTCTATAATAATTATATACGGTAGTAGGTCCACGCTGGTTCCAGCATGAATGGGCCGGATCGTCCGGGGAAGTACTACCCTCTCATAGAAGATCGACTTAAGAGTACTAGTATCCTTACTACTGCGTTTCGTTCGGTGAGTGAGAGTGCCGGAGGACCAATTTTCCCCCTTTCCTCTTTCCTCACTTCCCTTATTCCCTTCCCCTAACCCCATTCCTAGTCGCCGTAGTGTAGACCACCATACCAGCAGTTTAAGACGATAGCTTTTGGTATGGTGGCCACCACTTCTGGATTCCACTGACTGCTTACCATCAGGCCGGGTGGAGTCACTTTGGCAGGCTAATATTAAAAAAAAAAAAGTAGCATCCATACTGTTATATAAAGCGAAAGAGTCTGTTTGTTTGAACGCGCAAATCTTTGGAACTAACACTCGGGTTTAAATAACTCTTTATGCGTATGATAATATCAATTCTTGAGGAAAATTATAGACTATGTAACATCACGCTACTGGTGACGGGAGCAGAGCAGTAAACAAAGATGCGGATTAAACCGCGCTTTGGAAAGCTAGTATATAGTAGTTTAGACCAAAAGTATTTTGACCTATATTTAGATAAATAACACTAATCTAATACCAATTATATTATAAAAAGTACAGATACCTATAACGTGTAATTTGCCTTAAAACAATCCAACTTTTTTTCTTTGTTATATAAGTATAAAACATATAAATACCTTGTATAATATTATTGATAAGTACAAAAAAATACCTTAAACTCCTAAATATAACATTAAAGCTTGTCACATCTATAGATTCCTATCTCTTGATCCATATGACTTGCTGTTTGTCCACTGCGTTTGTTATCGTTGACCCTACGTTCTCTTAAACAAATAACTCTGTAATGTGCGAATAACGTTAATATCTACCTGCTATAATTATTACAAGTATTCCAGGAAGATGGTTCGAATAGAATATAAAGATTAATAATGACAAATTGATAGATAAGCTGTTTGAAATTGCCGCAGATTATAAATGTTTTACTAAAAGAAATACGATTTCTTGTCTTTACGTGCTTGATTTTTTTTTGGTGGTGTTAGTATAATAATATGTTGTAAATATGACACAAAGATTTGTATTGGAAAAACTGCTACAAAAAAGGTGTGTAATTTACGTACCTACTGCAGATATCGTAGTCATGAGAATTACCTATATTATATGCCTAAAATATTTTGTGTTAGGTTTATCTAATAATTAATATTTGAGAAGAAAACTTTAAAAAAAGTCATTATGTTTCTCGTATAATAAAAAAGCGCCTCTAGTATTTAGCCTTGAAACTAATGTTTTTCATTTGACAAACGCCGATAGTAAAGCTAAAAAAATTTAGTATGTTACACATAGTCGCAATCTTTTTACCCGAAAGTACCTTTTTTAACCGACTTCAAAAAAAAGGAGGTGGTTTCTCAATTTGATTTTTTCTTTCGAAATTCTCAATTATATATTTTTAATATAATCGATTCTGAGCCGCATTCATATGCAGGCGACCTTATAGAGTAAACCATCGTTTCATTCGAAAGACGTCTACTGCTGGTTAAAGGCTTTTCCCAAGAATTGGCACTTCTACCAGTCCTGAGCCGCTTTTGTTTATCAATTGCTCGCCAATCTTATTAGATCGCCAGATTCACCTTGTGAGCGATCTGCTCACATTGCGTCTACCGGTTTGTATTATTTACCACTTCAGAATTGTTACAATGAATATTCCAACCTATATTTCGTCTAATACGAGCACGTCTAACAATTTGGTATATAGTTTCATAAGGATTTCATACAACTAACGACATATCAAACAAGTTAAGTAACATAAAAGCTTGGAACCGTCGTGGATACAATTTGCGCTGTTCGCTGTAAAATTTCCCATTTGAAATGGCGGCCGCTCATTTATGTAGTTTTAATTCCACCATTCCTTAGCTCCGAGCCGGGATTTTATTTCATTAGCTGGCCGCGAGAGAGAGCGCTGCCATTTAGCTTGCAAGCTACGCGGTCGTTACAGACCGGTCATAGTACAAATAGTAGCGACAAGCGGATGTTGCAGAATAGAATAATCAACGGTGTATTTTTCACTAATATAGCCCCCTCAACTGTTGCCTTAAAAAAAGACTGCAGTTACTTTAATAGTAGTAGGTACTTCATGAGTACCTAGTTGTAAGAGTTTGCCGGACATAATGGTTTCCAGAATAAAATATAAAACCACTCCATCTCTACTCGTGGTTATCATAAAACGACGACGACCTGTTAATGACAGCAACATAACCTTCATTTCTGATGCCTAATTTGAAAAAGTATCACTATTAATTTCTTTTTTGGTAAGATTACAATGCTATGGTGTCGTGAACTGACGACTCTATCGCCTATTAGCGAAAAACGTTTACTTATTAAAGGCATTCAATATTTGCCACGCGCTTTAAAAAATTATGTTGTTAATATTAAATTGTCTAACTTTAACTTTTTTATTTTTGCCCAATACCTAAATCCAACAACGTCGCAATAAACTGGGTTTATCGTACGATGAACGATGACTAATTCTTTTATAAATAAATACTTAATATAGATATTTTCGTACATAAGCTGAATTACAAATCAATAACATAACATGGAATTTACACGAATTGTATAAATGTAATACTATATTAAAATTAGCATCTATGCCTATGCATCTTTTTTTAAAGAACACTAGGGAACAAACCTGTATCACGAAGTAATTTTAATATAAAATTCACGGACACAACTTAAACACAACATAAAGTTTTGTCCCGTATGGGAATCGAATCTACAATCTCTGGCACAGTCACTTACGCAAAGGAGAGGCAGTCATCTGAATTAAGATAATCCAGATTACTGATGGTCCTAGGGGAAAGTGTGGTAGGGCTCCTACCACAACCTCATAAATATTATAAACTTACTTTGTCTCTATCCAATTTGTTTTTAATGGTTTGTAAGAAAAAGACAAAACACAAAATAACATTTAAATAATACTGCTATATGAGGTGGGGGTAGGCCCCTGGTGTTCATCAAACGCTTTTTTACCACTTTAGTTGTATAAAACAACTACAGTGGTGACTTGATTATCTTTACAGTTTGTAACAAAAACCGGTTGCGTCCAGGAGTAATCGGATTGAATATTGAAGCTATAATAAATGGTTCATTTAAAAAACATGAATACTTGTATTAAAATGAAATCACCTTTCTTAATCTTTATCTAACAACATTATGTCTTTTACTTTTTAAGCTTATGTTTTAGTATTGACATGTTAATTATTCAAAAGGAGATAATATATAAATTTTAGTGAATGAAAATAAAGAGCTGGACTAAAAACAGCAAAACATTAAGAGCGTTCACTCATAAGAGTGACAACGTCGCAATTTGTGTCATATTTTTGTTTTTTCTTAATTATTGTTTATAAAGTGAGTAACTATAATGATTACAGTTCTATAAATATATGCAAAATAATACTACATTGGAAATTTGCATTGCGTTACTTTCATAGTAAAACAACCGTAAGCATTATGGTTACTTACTTTTTTAAACAGCTTTCACGTAATTCTAATAAGTGATCTAATAATACTTTTAAAATATAGCTCTGATTAAATAATAAAAATAACGAAAACCACAAAAATAGTAGTTAATAGTGGAGTTCTTATGTGTGAAAGCTCTTAAGATATTTATCATAACTTTTGATCTTCTTCTTTTCATGTTGTCAGAAAATACTTTTGATTGTCTCTCTGTTGTTTCGCGTTATCACCATCAAATCCTACTGCGCGTGCAGTTGGACGCGCACGCAGGGCAAGATATCAGGTGGGCCATCGTTTGAGAATTAGCACCAGACTTGCACCCTGGATCAGAACTATCAGAGAATCTCCACCTGGAAAAAAATATCTTTAGTTGGGCGTCAAGCGGCATTTCTATTCTATTCATAGAATAGATGGAAAAATTTATGGGATTGACATAAGCTAACGCCAGTATTGTCGTTATCATATGTCAATCCCATAAATTTTCACTTGTCTAGGGCCTCTTTGTCAGAAGTCTATTTTAAGACTTCCAGATATGCCATAATGGTAAACCGTAGTGGTAAGCCATATTGGTAAGCCATAATGGTAAGCCATAAGTTTGATATAAATTAGTATCATTCCAGTAAATGTGGTAGTAGATTTGGATAAATTATAGGTTTCAGCATGAGTGTCCCAGATTGATTGAGAAATTATTACTTGCTTACTGAAGACCGCAGTCATAGGAGTTTAGTCGTAAGTATTGTTTCTGGTGGGTCATAATGATTTAAATTTCTCCTAAAGAAACTCTTCGATAGTAGAAGACATCGAAAATGAAAATATATTTATTCATATAGATTAATTAAATTAACACTCATTAACGTTAAAATTTACAAAATATCCGCCAATTAACCTACAGCCAGTTCGCTGAGGAAGTAGAGCCATGAGAGGAACTGGCGAGAAACTAAGGCCACTCTTTTTAATCGCCGGGTTATTAAAATTTTTGTAAGTTACAATTTCAAATAGCATGCAAAGTGACACAGGCAATACACTTTTTAATTCTATAGGTAATTAATAACAGCTTTCTATGTTATAAAGCAAAAATAATAAGTAAAATGTGTGCTTTACAGGCTGCCTCAATTTGCATATTGCCACAAAAAGGTAAAGGCAACATGTGTTGTACCTAAAATGTTACTACTATATAAATGGAGGCAGCAAAAAGCCTTAGTGACACATAAATTATGCTTCTGTTATGTCAACGAGCTGTTAATCAAAATACCATCACTAATCAAAACCAGTGTCCTATAATACATGCATGTATATTTTAGTTTTTATAACAGTCCGATCTAAATTTACTCTACACGCTCTTCATTATTGATTTCGTTTTACATTTCATTTAACAATATCGTATTATAGCTTCGAGCATAACCTAATGCAGCCAAGATACATGTTATTTTCTGTCGAACGTTTTTTGTTAGTGTAAGTGATTTTATGTTAGTGAGATAGTTTTGGTTTAGTGTGAAAGTAACAGGACACGACATTTTGTTTTAGAGTATGTGATGATGTTGTCGTGTGCTATACAAGCTTACCTACGCTTAAAGCGGCAGACGAATATCTTCGCGTCAAATATTAGAAGGCGTAGTTTAAAGCTCTAAGTTATGACGTAATAATAAAGGTTCGTCTTAAAAAATCCGCGCGTTTAAGCACACACCCTTATGTTACTAGTGCTTGTGTAAATACGACGAAATTGTACATCTCGTGCTAGATACTTGATCTGTTTATGTTGTTTCTGTTAGCTTCTTATAATTAAAAGCGACAAAATAACACCACTCTGTCATATAAACTAGAGTTAACAATGTAGGGAAATTTACTTTGAAACTATTTTATATACTACTTGAAATCTACTTATAAGTTAATGACTCCAAGAAATGCTCTAGTTTTTTGTTGGAAATATGTTTCTTGCTTTTGCGTGGTAGTATTTCCATTTATTTTGTTTGTAGCTTTCGTCGTCGTCAGAAGATCTTGTGTAGTATTTTTAGTTCCAACAGACTTTTGAGCTTTAAGGGACTTTATACATCTTGATGTCACTCTGGTTTAAGTTTTCTTGGAATTTTGACAAGAAGAAAATTCAGAATTTGGCATAGATCTACTTGTAACCTAAAAGCGCATATAGAACAGTTGGTTCAGCTACTTACATTAAACGCTACGTGTAAACATATTATGTGCTTAAATAAAAATACACTGAGCAAGTTCGCTAACATTTCAATTGCACACACTACTTAAGTAAAACGCCGAACCATCCCTACATTAAATGAAGTCCTACACGTGACACAGCAGAATTATCCAGATCAGATAGCAAAAGAAATAACTGTTCATTTTTATATTCGCTAAATGACAATGACCACCCGTCATTCAGTTTGACAGCGACAACATTTTACCAAAGCTTTTCTTTTCCAAGCTACAAAAATTACGAGGCTTAGGAAACCATTGTGTTCTGCCGCCCGTCATCCTTGATTGATGTTATTTTTAATTACAATATTTAATGTCAACAATCTATAAATCTTAGCGCTTAGGAACATAATGAAATATTCATACCAAGATTTTCTTTTTTTCTGTTTTTTATTTCATTAAAAGATATTGAAAAAGTAACTGTTGCTTAACGTTAAACTAGTTTTTTGAGAATGTGTAGTAATAATACTATTTTTTTGTTATAAAAAGACGGGATTTTGCAGTGAAGACTTATATCATTAATTCTTAAGCGTGAGACTTAATGCTGAGTAGACAGAATTTGCAAAATATCAGATGAAAGACGTCCAATGCTGGATGAGAGCGACATAAACAACAAAAGTTAAGATGTTTGAGAAAGGTCTTTGAATGGCCAACTGGGTTAGCATCTACCTAGTTGGCCATTACAATAAGAGGTAAAAGAAGTTTCAGCTATAGTTCTTTGTACAAATATGTCACCAACGATGGTATTGTATAGTTGAAAACAATGAACAAGTGGTATGACCCAGCTTTGGGTGCTGGATACCCGAGTTCAAATTTTGAACGAGCCCTGTTTTACCCTAAAAGCAATCTATTTACTTTCCACAATTGTAATCTCTGCGCCAGTCCGAAAATTTATAACCGCAAGTTTAAAATGTTTTCCCTAGTCTGTGGACATTTGAATGTTTTAACATTACTTAGGGGGTTCTTCGTTTTGTTCGAGGAAACTGGAATCATCATAATGCCGGTAATTATACGGATTCAACGAATTACTTGGTCATAAGTAAACAAACGAAATGCCCCATTTACAATCGTAAATTTAAGAGTCAAGTGGCCGCGAAAACAGCTGAATGTTACACCTCTACTTTGAATATAATTATCATTTGATTTTATAGACAATATAAAATACCTAGTTAAATAGAAAACTTATACAGCTAGATCAATATTGCATACATCATTATATCAGCCGTAAGACGTCAACTGCTGGACATAGGCCTTCCCCAATTTTCGCCACCTTGGCCTAGTAACTTGTTGATCTAGCAATATGATTCCCACTTTACATACGAGAAGACTTGGGTTCAAATCAGACGAGCTGTTTATTTAAATCCAACATTTAGTAATACTATCTTTGTGTGTTAATAATTTACCTTTAGGTTATTCAGCACGTATCTTATTTAGTCCCAATCTATTTAGAAAATGAATACCAAACAAAACAATAACACCTGAATCTCTATTACGGTATATTTAATAGAAATCGTACATCTTATATTTTCTATTTGCAATACATTTTTCCTAATTCACTTTATTACGCTTCATTCGTCGTATCTCACATACGAATTGCGTTTAAACGGAACTTTATTATTTTCCAAAGCGGAACGGGTCCCAGCTGTTGGGGCTCGAATAATTTCAGATACCACGTTATGAGTATGAACCGATATGCTCGCAATAAGAATATATGTACTGTGTTTTACTTACACGGAGAGAAATGGGAAGCACGCGACACTGTGTTGCAGGATCTTTATACTTTACGATTTTTTGTGTCGTCTTGCACATTGTTCCTTTTTGCGTCATCTTCTACGGTCCACTGTGGTCCGCCAATGGACGTGGCTGTATTCTCTAAACATTATAGAAACAATGTTTAAATAAAACCAAGAAGAACGTATTGCAGTGCATTACATTTTGTCCAGGTTGTAGCATTATTCTGCACATAGGTAATGTGGACATGAAGTAATAGTCTAGTCAGTACCTATAATTTTAAGTAAGTCTCTAAATGGTATAAAACAGAGTCGCTGTTTTTTCGTAACTGTTTTTCCGTTGACATTTTTTAAACCTAGTAATCTAGATTAAGAAACAGTTTTCACTACCATTTAGAAAATTTCTTTCCGAAGCTTTGTGCGAATGACACATATCTATATCAAGTTAGAGAAAAGCTGAGAAAAATATGAAATTAGAATCCACGTGCTAAACAGATGCGGGTTGTCGTCGTCGTATCGTATAATCTAAACCACGCTTGCATTCTTACATTTTATACACAAATGAATTGAATACGTTCGTTTTCAACGTTTACGATGATATTTTTCTCAATATTTATACTTGGTAGGATAATACTAAAATGAAATAACCGGTGGCGGTACTTTTAAAGGAATTGTTAGAATGAAATAATTTGTTTGCTCGGAAAATGGTCACCAAACCTTATGCTCACAGCGGCAAGTGTGCTTAACCTTACAAATTAATCGATTCCCGCGGATCTTATGTAATCACCACTCAGATGATGATGATGATCTTAATTAAAAGAATGATAATGAAAAAGTAGGCAAGCTCTATCGATTTTACCTGCGAAGTATCACCTTACTACGGCTACTAAACTGCCAATCAGGCGTGGTGGCTATGGTAAGCACATCCCTTTGGGAGAGGCGTATAATCGCCAATGAAAAAGAAAAAGAAAGAAAGAAAAAGAAAAAAAAAGAATATTTATTATATATATACAGTTGCGCAGTAGAATTACACAATTATGTTCTTTTATGTATACCTATGTTACAATACACACACACTCAATTCTGCGCTGGTCATGAAACTAGCTACTACACAACGCTGATCTTTCTTGCGGGCCTCAGATGACGCACAGAGCGAAACGACCACAAGTCTGGCCTTAAATTAAAATAATTTAATTAAAAGATGTGAATGTGGACACCATCAAGCTAATGATATTCTATTTTTATACCCTTCTGCGAGTGAAGCAACTTTTGCGTAATACAAGCAAGCAGCCCGTTGCGTTGGTGCACTCTCGCTTTGTATGTGATAGGCTCCAGGTTCAAATCACGGACGAGCCCTATTTTGTTTGAGACGTACCTATCTGTGTTTCAAAAAACTGCTTACTATGTAGTGAATAAATACACTCAAACCTATGAAATACTCTAATCTATTTTATGTAGGGTAGGTTTAGATACTCGTAGTAAACTAAGCAAATAATAAAGCTTGAAAATAATATTGAAATTCTTCACTAACTGTCCTAAAGAAATAAATAAAGAATAAATCAATTCGCGAACCCTCAAAACTTGTGTAAACTTAAAAAAGAAAAGTTAAGAAATATTTTGAAAGATTACAAATAATATAAAAAAACCGAACATCGTGGAATCAAAAGAGTCGGAGGGATCAAGGCCACTCTTCCGTCACAGCGCTCAATTAAAAACGTTGTCGCGAAATCCTCATCGATTGATCAGCAAGCAAGCCCTCAGTCTTCAAAAGAAATAATCTTTGCGCGGGGTGCATTAAAATATAAATATCGTCGTTAGCAAATCATTAGCCAGTACATTTTTCCTTTGCAGAATCGCTCCGTTTCCTATCAATCGCGCGCAAACACAGCGCTAAAATGGCCTCTAACTACACAAGAATGTGATTTAAATAAATAGGTATTATAAAACTTCAAAAAATATTTATTTTATTTATCATCGTAATAAATTATATCGTATTAAAAATACTGCTATATGATAACAAAAGAATTTTATACATGTATTATAAGCTTCCTGAAGATATGCAAAGCCTTATTTTGTACAGATAGACTTTACTACAATGCTGGCCATATTTTATTTTTAAAACCATTCAGAATTTACTGAATAATTCATCTCAAAAATCTTGTGCAATAACATACGTCTAAAACTTAATAATATAAATAAATTAATGTTTATGTACCTGTCCACCTTTATCTACTTTTGATTTTTATTTAATACTAGCGGTCCACCCCGGCTTCGCACGGGTGGGCATTTTTTTAAACATTGTAGGATAAATAAAGATACTTTTGTATGGGGATATAGAAAAGTGCAATTTTTTTTTCAGGCATTTTTTTAAAATATTTCTTTCCGTAAGAACCATCCTCGTACTTCAAGGAATATTATAAAAAAAGAATTAGCGAAATTGGTTTAGCTGTTCTCGAGATTTGCGCTTAGCAACACATTCAGCGATTTATTTTTATATTATAGACAACCAAGGTGACAAACAAGCTTACAGCCCGACGGTTACCGTATCTAATGCTTGCAAACCTAAGAGTATAACTTGCACATTGCTGTAAAAACCTTTTAAGTCGTTTCTTAAAGAAATCTACTTTATAGTCTCTCGGGAAAACCCTGATCTTTGACGTTTTGTAACAGCAAGAGTTTAAACAGATAGTTTGCAGTCTAAAAATTGATATCCGCTTAACATAACATGTCGATTAATCGAACTAAAAACAACTAGTTTCTACTTTATGATTTACTTTAATTATGTGAGAGTAAACGATATTTGTTAATGCCTGATATACATTTTAGCGCTCATTTATAACGACCAAATCGTAGGGGTGCTACGTTCTTATCTTAATACGGCAAATAAATTGATCTTGGTATCATCTCAACCAAATCATATGTTTTCATACATTTCCTTTGAGCATCTTTTTTAAAGAAAACTCCCATAGGAGAAAACTCTTTGTTGCAGTTCTCTGTAATATTCTTTTTTCTTTCTTCTTTTTTCAGAAAGAGCAGGTCCTCTGTTCAAAATCATTCAAACGGCAACAGACAGTGAGTTTTTCTGATAAAAGAAGATGAACTTAACTTGCGGTCAGAGCTCAAACTATCCCACTCAAGTGGCGAGTATATACCTAAACTATAGACCTACGCAGGTAAAAGTAGAGACGCTTATCATATGACTTGATATCTGTCTATTGTATTTTGAAACTCGCTTGCGACACGGAAATTGATATAAGAAAGAAAGAAAAAAACAGTATATTTTCTACATACAAGTGACACACAATAAAGAATAAAGAGAACATACAGTTACATTAACAGATAAGAATTTAAACAAAAACAGAAAACTGATCTATCGAAACATGGACTTGCACACAGGCTCGCGTGCAAATGTGCGTCACGTCCATGCGAGAAACTGGTCGTCGCTCAGCATATTGCTGAGGCGCTTAAAAGCGCAACAGTGCTGGTTTCCAGCGACAGCCCCGTGTGTGTGTAAAATAACGCTAAAGCTTTTCTTGATATCATCATTATCTCAACCGTTTTCAACTCAACTGTAACTCATCAATTTCAAAAGTAGCCATACATATCCCAGCCGCTTTTCTGAGGTCACTTATCTATATATTTTTAATTTGAGTGGGAGACAATATTGTGTTATACAATAACAAAAATGGAAAACATCAACCCTGACCAGTCGCTCATTTAGTCATCTGTGATTCCCGAAGTAGTAATATCGCGATTAATATTGTTTTATTACCCGCTAGGCGAGGGACGTAGAACGTAGATAATTTAACAACCAATGTTCGAACCAGCTCAATGTACTGATATCGAGATTATTTAACATTATTGCTCATTATTACTTCCGAGATCACTTTTTATTACCTTTTTACATTTGCACGTGTTGTACTCTTATGTATTACATATAAACCTTCCGGAAGAAATGTTCTAAACTATGGTTTAGAATAAGTTGGGATAGAAACAGCTTTATACTGTAACTAGCTTTCTACAGCGCGGTTTCACCCGCGACTTTAGCATAGACAGTAGCGTGATGTAACATAGCCTATAACCTTGCTCAGAAACTGGGGTATCATACGCACAAAGAATTTTGCAAATCCGACTGGTAGTTCTAGAGATTAGCGCGTTCAAACAAACAAACTCTTTCGCTTTTCGCTTTCTTTATTTAATGGTAATAGATTTGAGTATCCTGTCTGTCACATTAGAATAAACTTTAAGAATATGCATTTACGATAGTAAAACCTTTCTAGATTCAACATAAATAAGCCTAATTAACCTGAGAAGATTAAAAAGATACGTAAGATATTCTACGTAAGATACGGTTTGGTTTTCCTAGCTTTGCTTGAACACATTCTATTTAACATAAATAAGGTGGATACAGCCCACCTTATTACCTGGTTTGCCACCTAATTACTACAAAAATAGATAGATAGATAGATAAATAGTTGAGTGAAATTTTTAAAAGAAGGCTACAATCACCATAGGGGCTGTAGCGAAGCAACAACAGGTAAATCAAGTACCTACAACAACGGGTCCTCTGAAGGATTAACTTATTTGATGCTGTTCTGTGATTATTGATGACTCACATTATAATGACGTCATACTTATGTACGTATAAAATACGTAAATTATTTAATTAGTACAAGTGTCACTGCTCACTAACGATGCACTTAATGGTTGTGTTTAATTGAAACCAATAGACAGTCGGCTCGTTGGTCTAGTACCGAGTATGATTCTCGCTTTGGGTGCGAGCGGGCCCGGGTTCAAATCCCGGACGAGCCCTATTTTAATTTACATTAAATTGTTATTGATTTCAAAAAAAAAACTCATCTCTTTCACTAACTAAATACCAAATCTCAAAAAATATGTGGCCTATGAAGCTGAAATGCATGTAGGTCTCATTGTAGGTCATAAGTAGAAGACGTCAGCTGAAAAGATATTTTTTTTTTTTATTCTAACTAGGTACTTCCACAGGAGACCTTACAAGTTCACGATTACACAAAATACATAAGTCTTGATTCATGTGGTACTCTTTAGTTTTATGAAATAAAATTTTCTTTTAAAATACGTTTTTAATCAGATTAGCTACCTCTACAGATATTAAAACCCTATAAAATAAAATATCTTTTTCCCCATTTCGATTCTTACAAAAGCACTTATAAGAATAATTATGATTGTATATTCTTCCGTGAAAGTCCAGATGAAAGTGAGGGCTTAAGACCTTTGAGAGCAGTCATCTGGTGTGATTGATGACATCACAGATTTATTATGTTAATTCAAAGACATTAAGAAAAATCACGTTAATGAAGAGGTTTTGAATAAAATAGGGGCTGAAAATTTATTTTTTTTGTATAACGACTGGTAAGATGTTATTTTAGGCTTTAATTGAATTATGAAAAACTGTAAAAATGTATCTTTCTTCCATCTATACTAATATATAAAGCG
This sequence comes from Parascotia fuliginaria, assembly GCA_963082885.1. Taxonomy (NCBI): domain Eukaryota; kingdom Metazoa; phylum Arthropoda; class Insecta; order Lepidoptera; family Erebidae; genus Parascotia; species Parascotia fuliginaria. Next base: position 16,727,077 of record OY720172.1, read on the forward strand.
GTAGAGTTTTTTTGTTTGTTTTTTTTTGTTTGAACGCACTAATCTCCAGAACTACCAGTCGGATTTGAAAATTCTTTTTGTGTATGATAGCCTAGTTCTCTAGGAAGGTTATAGGCTATGAACCATCACGCTACTAGCGACGGGAGCAGGGCAATAAGCAAAGATGCGTGTGAAACCGCGCCGCGAAAAGCTAGTATTTTATAACTTTAAAAAATAAAAGAATACCTATTTTGCTTAATATCTAAAGGTCAGTTGGTAATGGTGTAAAAGCATAGGTGTTACAACTGCCTTTGCGCATGCGTAGGTATTAAGTATTTTTCTGGCTGTTATAGGAACAAATAAAATTTATTATTATCGTTATTTTTAATTGTCTTAATTTATCACGTAATGAAGTTACTCTGCAGTAACTTACTAACAATGCTTACAGGTAAGGTTCAGTTTATATCTAATACTAATCTACCAAAATGATCTGCGTATGCTAGATAGTTTACTATATACACAAGGGGTCGCATCTATCGAAGCTCTATGACAATAAGGCAGCAACGGGCAAGTCCCACAATGGCGTCTATCGCACGTGTCGATACAGACGGGCTTTGTGCATGGCAACAGATACTGAGCCTGTTGATACTTGCTTAAAGTGGGTACCTAAACTATACAAACAAAATGGAGAAATTGTTGAATACTATTGGCATATAAACGAAATCGTAGGTAGGCCTAGTAATTTTGGATTCAATGGCGCTATAGATGTCTTGGCAGTTTGAACAAAAATCGATACGAATATTCCTAAAAGCCTGAAAAGCTTATTCATCGAACACCGGTATTGTATTGTCTTGTTTGTGAAAACCTGATGTTTGCTTTGTGCTATGTAAATACTCGCAACTACGAGTAGCTAGAGTCGACCTCATAATTTATAAAAGAAAACAACCTCTTGTATATACATATTTACATTAAATAGTACCTACCTTGAAACGGTATACATGTATGTTTGTTTCACGTGTGGTAGAATTCAAAAAGTTTGGCATTTAAAGCAAAGAACTTTTGCCATCAGCCTAATACCTAATACTGGGCTCTGTCCCCGTATTAGACCGATGTTATTAAAAAGTAATCTAATGGCGTAGCGACAGACAACGCAAAACATTGCGAAACAAATTGCATCAGAGACTAACGAACACACGAGACGTAAACGTTGTACCTCAGGCATCCTCCACAAAAACTCGATAAATAACATTAATAGAGGAACAGTGGCGCATTATTGAATCAGTCGCATCAACCCTCGCGCGCCCACCTCACAATTACTTGGTGCCTTGCCTCCAAATGATTTTAACCCTTGCCCGGCCGAGATAAGTTTATTTTGAGCCGGTTGAGTGCCGTTGTTCGTCATTCGTTTAAGTGCTTCTTTTGTGACGACATTCCGCTGCGCGTCTCTCAATTAACCCTGCTGGAAGCTCAAAAATTAAGTTAAATACTCCGACTTTGCCATCGGTGTTTACTTATTACCAATCGACGTGGCTCGCAATAACTTCGTAATATAAAACTCTGTAGGGACTAATGTGCTCAAGTTTTACAAAGTGACGACTACCTTCAATGTTTTTTATTGCTTGGCTAGAGCACCGACAAAATCAATACGCTTTTAAATACAAAGCTTTTGGTTATGAAAGCGGTTGTGTTATGATATTATCTAAGAGATATTGGACGAGAAAATTCTGAGCTGAAAAGGAATTAGGTTATTTTAAATGTATATGGAAAATGCGTCACGTGCTTCGGAGGAGACGTTAAAAGTCGTCCCGGCTGTTACCATGTTGAAAACTGCTATTATGAAGTCTCTTTGTAGTTGTACGACCTGAACAAATCCTGACACTAGATTGTCCACTAACCACACGATATTAGTGTCATAGCTGCACAAAGTTACTTTCATCCCATAATATGTACAGTCCGCTAAACATTGTCTTAAAACCTAGTCTAAAAATCTGTCTACATCAAAGTATACAATAAATACATATTCAATAATAATTTTACTGTAAGTATTAGCTGTCAAGCATAGTTCCACAATATATCGTAGAACGCCCGCGTCTAAGTTGTAAAACTTAAGCCGTGTAGTGAGTAAACTTGGCTTACGAACCACTAGGTAAGTAGGCACATATTTCATACAGGCTCAACGCTACCTGCGCCTAAAACAATCAAACAACCACTTAAACAAACACAAGTACAACATGCCGACGCTTAGGTTTAACTAAATACCAAGTTCGGCTTAAGTAAGATAAGTTATACGTGGATACGTACGAGTATTACACAAGCGTGTCGATGTTCCTTGTTACACGAATCGTACAGTTACAAAGTTCGTGACAAATTTAATCTGTATAGGATTATCAAAAGTAGGCATCACCGACAAAAACGATATGGTCGGTCTTATGACATGTGTCCTGATGATCCTATATGAACAATGTAGAGCTCAGTACTAATGGCATAAAGCTCAATATCATCTGATTGACATCTGATCAGTCGCGATGAATACTATCAATAGGTATATACCGTAATACATCTTGTAACAAAAGCGTGTTGCACATTCGAAAGGGTTATCAAAATCGATATTATCGCAAACACTGCTGCAAAATTCCTATGGAAGTGTGTTAGGTAACACTTTTCTTTTATTTTTATTAAGACAACTTACAGCTATAATTACGTTCCTATAGCAATATAGTATGTATAGTGAAATAAGGCTACCTACTTGTGTGTTACGTGATCATTAAAAATAATGTTTGATGTTGAATGAACAACATAAACGATTAAAAAAAAAACATACGACCCGAATTGAAAACCTTCTCCTTTTTGAAGTCGGTTAAAAAATATACAACAAGTAACTACACGCAATATTCAAAGTAAGCTTTTGATTTACTATAGCAGCCGGTGGTGCCCGCGCTTTCATTTATAGTGTTAGTAAAAAAGCGTCACACGGATTTTCTTACAAACTCGACTAATTGCAATTACAAGAAGTTACAATCCACGGCCACGCCCTTGGTTGTCAGCTCCTTATAATATTTAAAGTCAATAGACGTTTTCCGTTTTTATAAGCTTACTTTTATATAAATATCTTAAATAATACCTAATGAACAATAACGCCTATTAATTGTAAGTAGAGGGAACAAAGCGATCTGAAAACATTTAATTAGTTAAAACATGTACAAATCGTCTCTGTACAATGTTGTAAATGTTTTCTATGTCATTGTTAATTATTTCATTTCTTACTTAAATATGTACTGCCTTAGTGCCAGTGACTTGTTTCATCGTCAGATTAAAATTTTACTAGTTAATAAATTTACTAGCGTAATTAACCATACGTTGAACTATGAATACTCTAAATGAAAAGAAAATAATTCTGTTTGCTCTGATTATCTCAAAGTAGGGACACAAATAATGCTTTAATGGATTACGTAGATATTGATCGATTCAGTAAGACAGAAGTAATTGAGGCTGCTAGAAGTATGGAATAATAAATGGTATTAGCGTAGCAGAAGTGCTTTGGAAGACTCAACGTAAATTAGTACTTGGGACTTAGCTACTGAATACCGTGAAAGATTTATGAACACTGACAAGATCTTTGTGATCGCTCTAGATTCATTACGACTACAGATTATACACTTCGCTATCTATAGCATTAGTTATAGAGAAGTAAACATCTTCATTTGTAAATTATGCGATGGCACTCGACTAATCCGCGGAATAAATTAATAGTACATTACGCATCAATCCGCATTCGCATTAATAAGTTTGTACAGAGCACTGGGCGATTCGTGTTTAATAGAGCCACCCCAACCGCGGCGCAATTTATTTAAGAATGTTATGTAAATTTGAACACAAGTCTTTGATCGTCCGCATCAAAAGTCCAAGCAAAAAACCTCCACTAGACCAAAGAAAAAACGAGAGAAGCTTAAGAAAAATAATGATTTAATCTTACTTTTCGCTGTCTCGCATATAAAAGCGTCGGGAGTCGGGTGCGGGGGTGGTCGACGTGGGCGGAGGGCGCGAGAATCGGTTTTAATCTTTGCTTTGTAAAGGTGATTATGAGGGATTATAGGTTTGCAAGTATGGCTGAAATATCGCGGCTGAAGAGGCGGCCCCTTCCACTCATTTATGCCATATTTTTTGGGCCCGCAGGTGGGGTTGCGGTCGCGTCCCCCCACCAATACTTTACAACTTTTCCGTATTCTAGAGCTCTTCAAAGGAAAGGCTTTATAACGTTTTGTTTTGTCTTCGGCTATTGGCATTTCTAGTGCTTCTTTAGGATAAGCTGCGGTCTTGAATTAAATACCCACCATTCATACTAAAACAATGAAATGATTTTGCTGCGACAAGAGAACATGACATGATTAATTGAATCGAATTTATGTATGTTGAAAATTATATTCCAATTAAATGTAAACTGTAAAGTATAATATTACAAAGAACTAAAACTAATGTACTTACATAAAACAAAATACCTACGTGGACGGAGGGTTTTTATTCGTCGGATCTTAAAGCAATGAAGCGAGACAGTGTGCAGTTTTGTCATTTTTCATTACGTGACCAGATCAGGTTTGTCATCAGAGGCGACGCCGATCTCTCGCCACCGGTATAGCCTTTAGCCAACACTTGAGAAAATTTCACAACTGAAAGGAAACACCACAATGAAAACAACACCTTATCGCGTACAATTTAGGGTAGACATTTCAATGGGTGTGCTTGTATTTAAGATCTTTAAAGTATAGTTAAAGTGACTGAATAAAGCTTTTCTAGTTAGATGAAGAGTGGTGCCTGTGTAAGTCTTGGACTGTTACTATGAATACTTAAACGTTGGATAAAGTCATGTCAAGATGCAAAGTCCTTTAATTTGTAATTAACAGCAACACTTTTATGTAAACATCTGAATATATTATAATCTCATGTGCTACGATGTACTCGTAGTTCGTAGCAACGTAGCACTTAACAATCGAGTTTTATAAACTTCGTAACTAATTCTTAAGCCTGCATTGCATTATGGTCTAATAACTAATACTTGTAACTATTCCTCTATGATTACAACTATGTATATTATGATTAGGCAGATATGTGTTATAAGTTTACCGTACATTACTAAATTTAAAGAAACCTGAATAACGTCTACGAGAACCTGCCCGATACTGACTTATGAGCCTATGCTTGATGACATTTTTAATGTTAACACAAATCTAAGTAGGTAAGCTTCATAGCGCCTATTGTTGGGATAAAACCCACATTAATGTTTGTTGGGAAATTGTGTTGAAAAGGTATTACATTAAATTGACAATGAATATACATAGATTTGTGTGAAGGCATTGGCATGTAGTAGAATACTTACGTAACGGGACTTAATTATATTGCTTGATCTTAGCGGGACAGGGGCGAGGGGCGTCTCATCTCAATCGCAAATCGGCCATCTTGTGCCCCCGAGATCGCCGCCCGCAACCCCCGCCTCCACCTCGTCCATTATACTTTTTAAGCTCCAATCTCGTTCATTTAAACGGTTGGCTTTAGATGGCAATCGCATTTTTCCACTGCAGGTCACGTCTCGACCCGTCTCCCGACGCGAGGGCTTAAATCAACAAAAGAAAATAATAAGATTCGTTCAAATTAAAAGTGTAATGTCGCGAAAGTGCGCGGAACAGCGCGGGCGGCGCTTAATCCCACCACCGTACTTCATTAGGCGGGCGCTTAAGGCCCAGAAACGTTTAAAAACGTCGCCAACAATTTTTCTTTATTCATAACGAAGATTAAGAGAAATGCAAATGAAGCGAGGCGTCGGTGCCGCTACTTAGCTGTGTCAACAACGTTTCGAGAACTCAGAATGAATCAGTATTTTTTACCGCTCGAACGGTCTCGGCACGTGGCGTCTGTTTTGTCTTGTTGTGTATATACACTTACTCCTGCTTTATGCAATGCTACTATATACTAACCAATATTCAAAGAAAAGAGGGTAAATTCATTGTGATCTTTACTGGAGCAGCAGTACTGAATGCATTTACTCGTTTGTTTAAGGTTACAGAACTTACAGGTTTTAGATTTAGAATTTCCGAATTAGATAAAGAGTTACTTGTGTACTAAAAATTAATAACATTTTCTTCATAAAAGGTCTTAACTAATAAAGTATGAGCATTAGTCAGCACGCTTGCTCAAGGCGGATTGGCATATGCAATTCTTTCTCCTCAACGGCTATTCGTTTTGCGACCTATGTGTGTCCTGCCCATTGACACTGTAGTAAAACAACTCTGAAAACATCTCAACATTTGAACTTAAATTAAATCGAAATGGTGAAACGTTACAATTGACGTAAATCCTCTACTGAATAACCTAACTTTGTTTACGCCTAAAATAACTCAGGATTTTATTTACGGCGCTCCAATTTACTATCAATGAGTTCACAACCCACATACTCTGATTGCTTGACCTAATACTAGAAGAACATCTCTCTAAGACACAAGAAAATAAAATAGAAATCTGAAACACTTGAGTATAACAGATTGCTTTATCTTCACAAAACAAAAAGCATCGTTAATAAGTGGTGTGAGTGGGCATTGTGCGGGAGTTATTTGGTCTATGGAGTAAAGGGAGTAGGTATCGATCGCTCATTTATTTGTTCATCCAGCCTCAACGTTTATGCTGGTCGCAACTCTTTCGCGGCCGCGGACTTAGTACTGTAAGGATGAGACAATGGTGAATACCTATCGATAATTGATAAAAGTTTTAAGTTCTCTTCTTGTTAAAAATGCAACGATCTGCCATCTTCCTGCACTAGGTATGATTTAAATACTGCGTTACAAGGTGGTTGTTTTTGGTCTAAAATTGTCAAAGAAACGTTTTTTGTCGGTAGTAGATCCACGCTGTTTTCAGCATGAATGGGCCGGATCGTCCGGGGAAGTACTACCCTTTCATAGAAGATCGACGTAAGAGTAATAGTATCCGTACTACTGTGTTTCGTTCGGTGAGTGAGAGTGCCGGAGACCCAATTGCCCCCTTTCCTCTTTCCTTACCTCTCTCATCCCGTTCTCCTAACCGTCATAGTGGAGGCCACCATACCAGTAGTTTAAAACGATAGCTTTTGGTATGATAGCCACCACTTCTGGATTCCACTGACTGCTTACCATTAGGCGGGGTAGAGTCACTTTGGAAAGCTGATATATATAAAAAATATATATATATATACCTATATAAATGATAAAGTTTTATTATTTATTAAGTAACGTTTATTACTAATATATGTAATATATCGTTTAAAATAAAATCAGTCATATTCATCCCATTAAGAAACAGAAGAAATAAAAAAGCTCTTAGGACGGAGTTCACCAGTTCTAGTTTCACTGCTTCCAATCAGAGTATAATCAGTTCGCTAAGCGAAAACAAAATAAATAAAATATCTTTGACTGACGATATCACATGTAAAAATTACGAATGCAATAAATTCTAATAATAATAATAAATATTATTTAAATAGGTAATATTAAATAATTGCAATCATTCATTTTCGTGTGATACGGTACAGATTTTGTTACAAAACAATTAATTAGTAACTATTATTAATTATATTATTATCGATAACCAAACACAACACTACAACTCCGCTCACCATCATGGAGTGTATTTTTATTCAGAATTTATATCTCGCTTTGAATCCCACATTATTGTCTCCGAGCATTTATTTTCTGATGGGCATTAAAACAAACCCCTTTTTCTTGGAGGCGATTTCATTTTAGCTGGGTTTAGGAAATTTAAGGCCCGTCTATAGAGCTTCCGATATTGTGCCCTCGTTGGGTGGAATAATTAATTTACTTTACTATTATTCCGTTTTCTTATTCAGATAACGTTTTGGATATAAAATGTTGCCACAAAATTAATAGCTGAGATTTATTTTACTTTGTTGCCAGGTAATAAAGAAATATTTAGTTACTAAGTTTTCAGGACATATTTAGGTACTAGGCCAGGTAAATATTTAGGTACTAAGTTTTCAGGGCATTACTTATATTATTATTTTACTTATTTTTAAAGCAATCTATCATCATCATCATAAGCCTGAAGACGTCCACTGCCGAACATAGACGGCTCCCATAAGTAGGCGTTTTATTATTATAACCTCTGCGGTTTAAGCGAGTGGCATAAATGTACTAACCTACAATGTAAAATATTTTGGCCAATAAAAAAAAAACAAAAACTATCTTTCCATAGCGCGATTGCACCAGCGTCTTTAGTTACTGCTCTGCTCCTGTCGCCAGTAGCATGAAGTTACATAGCCTGTAACCTTCCTCAAGAACTTGGCTATCATATGCAAAAATAATTATTTGAATCCGACCCGAAGTTCCAGAGATTAGCGCGTTCAAACAAACAAACAAACAAACTCTTCCACTTTAAGTATATAATAGTATAGATATCATCACGTAAAACTGCTGGTGAGATTGCCACCTCTATGACGGCCTTGTAAGATGCATTTGCAAGCTTCGCTTAAAAACCTAAAATGAAAATTGGACTCTTTACTAGCGCACGTGATAACAGGTTTTTAATTGCAAAAATAGTATGAAGTAGAGGTATTTACGGTAGTAAATCCTTGCTGGTTTCAGCATGAATGGGTCGGATCGACCGTAAAGTACTACCCTCTCATAGAGGACCGACGTAAGAGTAGTAGTATTCATACTATTACGTTTCGAAAGGTGAATGAGGGCGCCGGACTTCCCCTTTTCCTTTTTCCTCACAATCCTCATTTCTTTCACGTACCACACTCCCTTCACTTTCCCCTTTCTTCACCTACCCCACTCCCTTCGCAGTTCGCAGCTTCGGCAGCGGCTCCGCAGAGTTCATGTCATTGCAGAACTATATTATTTAGCGACAGTTACCTACAACTTACCATCAGGAGTGTCGGCTCTTCTACCACCGTCGACAATGAAAAGAGTACTGAACCGTTCGATTAGACCTTTTAGATTCCATTGTAAAAAGATGTAATTTTTCGTAATGTGTCATTCCTGTCACGGGTAACAGTCAAGCAACCTCTGAATGGATAAAATGGTTGCCCACTGACGCAGACGAACTACACTAATAAATGATACTCGCCCTGCCAATATCTTGATGAAAGGCTAATGTTAAAACCCCGAGTAATTATTTAATTAAGCTAAAATACATGATAATTTTTGTATGGTGAGCTCTCATAGTGAAATCAAAGCGGACGGCCGGTCACTTTTGTTTGCACACTCGTTCATATCCCGCACCACTGAAATCGCCCACATATCCAACGGGTAACTTAGTATGGAAATAGCTGTGAACACATTTAAAATATTTGTAAACACATTTGATATTTTAATTTATTTTTTTATATTTTATGCAACTTATTAACGTAAATAATTTTAAAATATAGAACAAAATTTAGAGGATACAGGGGATAATATTTTTCCAATCTCAAGTCTATTTTAGAGCCAACGGCGAATACTGTCGTACAAATTAACTGCTGCGGGACTTCTGAAGTGTAAATAATGAATTTTAATTTTTCGGGTAGAGTTCAGGCATGCTCTTTCCTGCTGTTGTTGTTTGTTTTCTTTCTTTAATCTTAGTATTATATTAATTAGTTAATTTGTAATAATTACTTTGTATGGTTCTTTGGTTGCGTTGAGTGTTTAAATTGTAACTCATTCAAATAACTGTAATTATCTGGCGATTGAAAAGAGTGGCGTGAGTTTCTTGCCAGTTCTTCTCACAGCTCTACCTCGTCAGCGAACTGGCTGTAGGTCAATTGGCTGACAAAATGTAATGTTGACTTTTCATAAGCATCATACTTTATGATCTAAATGAAATAAATGCTTTGACTTTGACTTTGACTTTGTATTAACTAAAAAGTCCAAGTCCATGTCCTCTGACAAAAAACAAACTAATAGTAGGTGAAAATTATTAATATTTTTTAAAAACAAAAGTGTACCCTATACTATGCCACCGATAGTATCCGAAGCTTAATTTGATTAGCAGCCGCAAGTAGAGTGCCTCGATGGGGACAGTAAACTTTGTGCGACGGTATTTGTATCAAGTGTTATTTGTATTTACATAGCCGGGTTGATATTTTGTCATGCAACGATTGATGTAGGTATATTTATGTATGATTAAGGTAATACATACAAAAAATATATAAAATCATAACTCTTCCTACAGTCGTTTTGTGGTGGACATAGATCTCAATGATACAGCGCTTGGCAGGCGGATCTGTGACCGCAGTAAAGTGATGTTGTATTGTGTTGATTTTCTAACCATGGTTTTTTTTATACAAACTTTTATACAAGATTCTTAAAAATCCTGGTTTTTTGTTCGGCGGTGAAGATTTTTTAATAATAGACATACTGACATATTGTAAAAGGGGTTCAGCGCTAAACGATTCAACGCATAAAATCGGGCTATCGTGATCTTAAAATAATAGATCGGTTAGAAATCCACTGTAAGTCGCCTTTTACGATACCGACGGAAAGAAATAGAATAGAGTTATTCTAGACAGGGGACCATTTATTATGACATCGTTTTTACATTTAATTTTTCGTTATTATTTATTGCCAATAAATTAATTATCTTGCGGGTCAATGGCCGTATGTCAGCTGTGCATTTGTGTGCCTTTACTAGTCTACCTTCACATCATCGCGGTTGGTGACCTAATTTATATAAAGAAGCACTATTTTCCCTTTTTTATTATTTAAAGGTATAGACATCGACCTTATCGTTCAATATGCCAAGGGGCGGCATTTACCATTTTAATTAAAATATGTAGTCAAATTACCATACTAGATGAAACTAAATAATTAAAATTCTCTCTTCTTTCTTTGATCTTAGTAATTATATTAATTGGTTGATTTGTAATAATTACTTTGTATGGTTTGCATTGAGTGTTGAAATTGTACCTAACTATACAAAAAAATATCTGTAAATATCTGGTGTTTGAAAAGAGTGGCACGAGTTGCCAGTTCTTCTCACAGCTCTACCTCGTCAGCGAACTGGCTGTAGTTTAATTGGCAGACTTCATGTAATTTTTGACTATTCATAAGCATCATACTTTATGATCAATATGAAATAAATGCTTTGAGTTTGAGTCTTTAGAATTTAATATTTAATTCTTAATTTACAAAAAATAATCGGTAAGTAAGTACTTAAACATCTGGCTATCTACCCACCCACAAAATACCACATAACAAATTATTGTAGGTATTACAATATAGGTAAGTATTTATCAAGGTACCTACTTAAGTGGTTATCGGTCTTAGAAGGTTGTGGTTATAAGTAGGTAATAGGTATAACTAGGTTAGGTGACTAGGTACCTCACGTATACCTACTATGGTAAATATACTGGTATGGTATGTATGGCACTTTACACCGTCACCAAAATATTGTCTATTTACAGCTATGAATACACTACACATACATTACATACATTTTACTTGTAGATAGTACCTAGATAAAAACATGGACACAGTTACTAGGTACCTACTAATTTCAGTTGGAACACACAGCACCTTAACAACAGTACTTACTTACCTGACGGACTCGATAAGTTATTTGTTAATATTCATGGATACTTTCTTAAAATAAACTTGAAAGCATTAAAAGAGCAATTCAATATTTTTTGTGCCACACTAATACAACCCGTAGCGCCATCTATTACCATTCATAGTTAACTTCATATTTTGAAAATACTGCCATCTATACGATTACTGTTACAACTTATCACCAAGTAGGCGCAGCAACGCTTTGCAACAGCAAGCAAGGACTACGATCCATTGAGTGCTTAAAACGGAATATGGCTATCTTAGTAATAATAGTATGTTTCAATAGATGGCGACACATGTAACTAACTTAAACTTGAATTTTTAGTTTAGCTCAAGAAATAAAAATGTATAGTCTGTCAAGAAAGTCGTGACAATAAATGAGGGCGCCACTGTTATTTAACTGGTATCATTTGTACTAGGACTAGAATAATTAAGATAATTTATTGTAATGTTATTGTTAAATTTAACATAAGCACATAATTTATCAATCATATATAGGTAGATATTATAATCATAATTGAGCTTAAAATTAAGTACATCATAACAAATTGTGTTGTTTATGTGCCTTAAATGTAAAAACGGCAGTGGAGCTGTGAGTTCGATCCCCGCCGGCAGAAGCAATGTGAATTTCACTTTGTGGAATTTATAAGTACTAGTCAAACGATATACCATCTGCTGCGGTGAAGGAAAACATCTTGAGGGAAACCACATGTCCTAAAAGAAATTCTATGGACATGTCAGATTCACCAACCCGCATTAGGCTGTGTGATTATTTATGAGGTGAAACCCGTATAAATATTATTAAAAGACTAATTCTAATTCAAAAGTTAAAAACTATATGCAACAGTAAATTTCAGCCACTTTGAAATAATAATGATGCATTAATGATATCAACATTACAAAGAAAATTTTGCTGAAAGTATAAAATAAACAGATTTAATCAAAATAAAACAATTTTTCTGCTCTGATTTTTATTTTTTGTAAGAAATACCAATCGATGTAATAATCTGCTTAAAATGCTCAAGACTGCTATCATAACCCAAGTCTTCTTGACAACGGCAAGCAATTTTCTTAATGAAGGAACTTCTTTTCGTACCCTAAGAACGAATTGTATCTTTTCAGCATTCAGCATTTTTTTGTATCGACCATTGCGATGTTTTCCAGGTGTGGTGAATTTGCCATTGTTGTTGAAACATTCATTTACAATACGAGGGACTTTCTGATTTGCCTGAAATCATCATTTTAACATCGTTCAGAAAAGAATATTTCATACTATATACTATAATTATATACTTATATACAAGTGTAATAAAAGTATCAAAACCATCAAATTGATCTATAAATTGTTGTAGATTATGTAATACTTAGCCTCAAAATATCGCATTGTAAACATTATAATATGTATTTATCTTAAACAACGATTTTGTTTAGCATCTCTAATTACAATATGTGTAGATATAAGTAAAACTGGTAAAACTAAAACACTATTACATACCAGTCATTTTATCTGTACGTGCGTACACATCATCTAAATCCCATAAAACTCGACCGGTTTGGTGTATTCAGTAAAACATTGTTTGTATACATGGAAAATGATTTCTCTACCAGCACTTCGAATAGATTTACTCATGGTGACAGTATTTCTGTTAATTCATAGTACAAACATTACTAATTTGTAACTTTAAATATAATTTTGTTGATATTACACAATAAAATTATCAGAGGTTGACATTTAAACTACCACCACCATAGACATGTAAATACTGGGTTGCCTAATTAAGAAAAATATTAGTTCCGATTTTATTCTTTTCACGACTTTCTTGACAGACTGTATATAATATAAATAAAAATGTACCTAGTTAATTTATTCTTTAGAAACACTTTACTGAGAGATATTAATCTTTATTTTAAATAACGATAAAATAAAAATATATTCTTGGTTTAAATCAGGGCTGTCCAGACCGAATATGATCCCGGGGCCAATATTAAATAACCAGCACTCATCGTCATAATTTTGGGCTATGGGTCCAGAAGGTTTCACCGTGAATCGTGAAGGAAATATATAAGTATTTTCCTTATTATTTGTTGAAATAACGCAGTTGTTATTGTTAAGTACTTAATTAATTAATTATGTATCTACCTACGTACATTTAAATTAACAACACTTTCCTACCTATCTGCCGATATATTACAGGTTCAAAATACCTATACTTATTGTTATTGTATTTTAAGTTGATTGCATTATGTAAAATTAATAAATTAATAAATTAATTGGTACAAACTAACAATACGTACATACATAGGTACTTACGTACCTAGGTAGATAGGTAAGTACATACATATAACTTACCTCCGTAAATACCACCGTACCTACTCACCAAGACTTACTCTAGCTCGAAGTACCTACCTAATTTTCTTTTCGGCATTTGTAGGTAATTTTTCGTTTGGTTATATGTAGGTAAGTATGTAACTTGTAAGTAAACCTATTTTTTTATTTTTTGTATTAGCCTACCAAAGTGACTCCACTCTGCCTGATGGTAAGCAGTAAGTGGAATCCAGAAGTGGCGGACACCATTCCATAAGCCAAACTACTGGTAAGGTGGCCTCCACTATGGCGGCTTAGTGAGATGCTTTTTCACGCCCCGCTTAAAAGACCCAGGATCAAATTAGATGGGAACACATGCGCTGTTAAAGAGTTCTAGGCTTTAATTGAGCGACAAAAGTATGAAGAGCTGAACCGTTTGGTTCGAGACCTATTAGGTTATTAACAGTTAGAAATAATAGCGAGTTAAGTAACCTTCTAGAAGTAGGTAGGAACCTAGGTACCTACTATATAGACCACATAAATAAAGTTAGTTAAGTAAGTAGTTGATCATCTTCTTCTTCTATTTCGTCGTAAGTACAATGTCGTCGTTTTACTGTTACTGTTACTGTCAGCCTAAATCGTGACCACTGCTGGGCATAGCATAGGCGTCTCCCCGTGACTTCCGTTCTCCTCGATCTATAGCAAATTTTTCACCTACTTAAACAACAACAAACATAAAAGGTTGTGGTCATTTTAAAAGTAAGTAAGTATCAGTAGCGACAGTGGCGGCTTTACAGATTTGCCGCCCATAGGCTATTAAAATTTTGCCGCCCTTGACCTCTATAATTCGATACTACATCGTACCTACCCAATTATATTAATTACCTACTTGAATTTTTTAGGGTTCCGTACCTCAAAAGGAAAAATGGAACCCTTATAGGATCAATTTGTTGTCTATCCGTCTGTCTGTCAAGACCCTTTATCTCAGAAAAACGTGTAGGTATTGAGTTGAAATTAAAACGATAATACTACTAGGTCTACAGTCCCTTGAAGCTGTGAAAAAATCAAACTCCTAAGTTGACGTAAAATAAAAGATACGGCCGTTTATGCCGCAAAAACGTATATTTCGATACTCGCAAGGAAATCAAAATTCATAGGGTATTTCCCGCTGACCTAGAACTATGAAATTCGACAAGTGATACCGTCATATACAAGTATATATATTTCTAACTAAATCACTAAAAAACAAGAATCACTTTGTTGTCCGTCCCTTAGTCTGTCAAAACCCTTTATCTCGGGACAAGTGGAGGTATCGAATTGAAATTAAAACGATATACTCAGTTCTACAGTCTTTTGAAACTGTAAAATAATAAAACTACTAAGTTATGGTAAAAAAGGCTAAAGTCGTTTATGCCGAAAAAACGTATATTTTGACACTCTCAAGGGAACCGAAATTTATAGGGTAGGTATTTTACGTTACGTAGAACTATGAAATTTGGCAAGTAGTACCGTCAAATACATAGGCTGCTATTTAAAAATCTGGGACTGGCTACTACATAAATAATATTTAAAAATTATTAAATTTGAAAATGAAACTCTTTGGCTGTAAAATGCAGTTTCTTTCATCCTACTGTCAATTGTTTTTATTGTGTGGCGCTATTTTAAAAATTGCGTGTGATTATCACAATTGATTTAACTCGAGAAAATTTTTGTGCGATGATTTCTTATGATTTTCGACGAGGTCTAACTCAACAGCAGTGCATCGATCAACTCAGTTCGACATTTGGGGATCAAAGACCTTCGAAAACTACTGTATCACTGGTTTAGTGAGTTTAATCGTAGATGTCGTATTGCTCATGAACGAAATTAATGATGGTTGGCCTAAATCAGTTGTTGTGCCACGAAACATTGACGCAGTGCGTGAACTAATAATGCAAGATTGTCATGTTACATATCGAGAGATAAAGGCGACCTTGGGCATTAGTATGATGAGTATATACTAATATAAGATATTACAGGAACACTTGGCTGCAAA
Source organism: Parascotia fuliginaria (assembly GCA_963082885.1). Classification (NCBI taxonomy): domain Eukaryota; kingdom Metazoa; phylum Arthropoda; class Insecta; order Lepidoptera; family Erebidae; genus Parascotia; species Parascotia fuliginaria. The sequence continues at coordinate 16,742,960 of OY720172.1, forward strand.
AAAAGTTTGTTCGCGTTGGATACCGCACAACTTGACAATAGATCAATAACAGGCTCATGGTGCAAAAAAATGATACAAAAATACAATCGTAGTTTATCAAAAGCTGTTTATAATATCTACACCAGGTCCGGAGTAAGCCAGGGCAGCAATTTGGGGCCTCTCGAATTTATCATAATGATAAACAGCCTACCAGAGGTAGTCCGACATGGTTCATATTTATTATTTGCAGAGTACCTCAAAATGCTGCTCGAGGTTAAAGACAAGTGTGCGACTGTTAACGCCTGCAGGATGACATCAATAGAGTGGTACAATGGAGCCATGACAATAAACTACACTTCAATGTCTCTAAATGTTCGGTAATAATGTTCTCTCGTGCGCGAACACCCTTGCACTACGAGTATGCAATAGAAAATACACCTTTGAAACGTGTGTCACAGGTACGAGACCTAGAGGTACATCTCTCTTCAGACCTTACCTTCCGTGAGCATATCATTAAGACATGTAAGAAGGCCTACAGAAACCTAGGATTTGTACTGAGACAATCACAAGGGTTCACGAACATTGCCAGTTTAAAGGTGTTGTATGACGCACTAGTCAGAAGCCACCTGGAGCATAGTGCTGTCATATGGGCTCCACATGAAATAAAATACAGTGTCATGTTGGAGCGTGTGCAAAACAAGTTTACAAGACACTTGTATTGCAAACTGTACGGAGTGTATCCGCTGTACCCGTTAATGTATCCCACGTTGTTTGTGCTAGGGATGGTATATATTGTTAGTTATGTAAGTTAGTAAATGTCATGTCATCATTTGATTCATATTATTAGATTAAAAGTAAGCTAGCCACACAATTGAATTAGATTTAGGTCTGTAATGATAGTGTTAATAATAAATAAATAAATAAATAAATAAATATTTATGCATATATAATCCCGAAACTAAGCAATAATCAACAGTTTGGGTTTGGGTTTCCAACATGAGCTGAAGCCAACTAAAGTTGCTCATGCGAAAAGCACTTTGAAGCAAATGGTCGCCTGTATTTTAGGTATAGATGGACGTGGCTACTGTACCACTAGAAAAACGTAAATCTGTTAATTCTGAGTGGTACACGACCGTTTATTTGCCAGAGGTCTTTGCAGAAATTAGGAAGAACAATCCACAACGCAGAATCACACTTCGAATAAAACGATCCGATATTTGAAGGCTAAAACGGTGGAATTAACGGGTCACCGCTATAAAGCCCTGATTTGCCACCCAACGACATCTTTTTATTCTCAATCGTGAAGAATATATACGTGGTCAACAATTTAAAACCCGCGAAGAAGCCGTTGAGACATTCAAAAATCATGTTTTGAAGACACCGTCATGCGATTGGAAAAAGTGCTATGAAAACTGGTTTCACGCAATGCAAAAGTGCATCGATCATCTCGGCGAATATTTTGAAAAGCAATAAAACCATAATTATGTAATAGTCAATAGTAGTTATTTTTTTTATTCCGGATATATAAATAGCAGCCCTCATTCTACAAATATAGGCCAAAATCTCAAAACTATAAATTTGTAAATAAATCATTATCTGGTCTTTATGTCTTTATGCTTATTGCACTGTAATGCACCTACAAATTTATACGGTATCCTCGGTGGGCGAGTCCAACTCGCAGTTGTCCGGTTGTAGTAGGTATATGAACAGTGATTTTACAAATTAATATAGAAATATACTTTAAATGCTGATAATTTACTGAGCAGTATAACTAAGTATTTGGACTTTTTTTGTCCATTTTGTTATATCGTATAACTAATACTAGGTTACTATACCCACAGTTTCGAGTGTTACTTTTATTCGAGACTGTGCATCTTGGGTTTTTTGTATATCAAATCTTCTCTTCTCTTTTTTTTGTATTAGCTACAGAGCTAATACAAAAAAAAAATTAGGACACATTTGCCGCCTCTTAAAATCTGCCGCCCTAGGCTCCAGCCTTCTCAGCCTTCTGGTAAAGCCGCTACTGAGTAGCGAAGAGTCACTTTTCTGAGGAGGGAAGCCGGTGGGACTAAAATACTTTGAGTTTCGGAAGGCCAGTTAGACTTTGAGTAGACACTCAAGCAGTGATAGGTATAAGGAGGTCAGGGCATATTCTAAAAGGGAAGCCAGCAGGAATCGTGTTATATGGACGCTTCGCCACTGGTAAGTATAGTAAAAAGAGAAACCTAGGTAGGTACTTCAATATTTTACTCATTTTTATTACCTACCTATCATTTCAACCTGAAAGCGCCCACTTCAAGATACAGCAGGTATCTCCCAAAGGATAGGGCTCAGAAATATATCAGGAATAAGTAATTCCGCTTGTTTGCAGCCTATGCAGATATTGCAGATGACACTACAGCGTGCTGCCTGCAGTTGTCTAGCATTCTCTTAAATTGATAACGTAATTATTCGTATCTAATTACTTCTACTGGGCTTGAATGAAACAATTTTGATAAAAATGTGATTCACATTATTTTTGTTTTCTTTACCTGTTGGACTTTAACCAACCTCTCCCCTGCAAAGTTGGCAATATCACGCCTTATCATATAAACATCATTCATGTAATCTATAGATAACATTTGCTTTAGTGAATTGCGATTATTTATCAAAGATAGAGCTCAGGTGGTCCTTGTAAATTGTACCTACTCTTACTTATGTAGTAGGTACATAATATATAACAATATATAAATTAAGTATACCTTTATCGCCTATTTGAGTCATAGATAGGTAACTTTTGTAAGTAATAAGAGATTTTGAAATATTAGTTATCTACATTTATTTAAAACTTAGATACTTAGGTAGTTATAATGGGCGGGTCTTATCTCTAAAAGTAATCTCTTTGGGACATCCCTTGTATGGGCATAAGCGTTACCGTAAAGCGTTTAGGTATTTTAAAAATCTACCTAAATTTATTAAAAAAGTAAACTTTTTATTTTATAAACTACCCAGATAATAAATAACCTCTACGGTTATCTAATGCCAAGCAGTTACTGTACGTCTGTACCTGTACCCTATGAACGCTTGCAAATCGTTTAGTACCTACATAATTCGCTCACCCGCACTGCTATATTGTGTTGAGTTTTTTTTTTTTCGGGACAATAGCCCACACCTGTGATTCCTGTTAGCCAGGATTAACAGTAATAACCAATATATGAAACACCGAGCTTTGACACTCGGGTGTCCCGAGGACTGCTAAACCGAGTCCCGAGGACTGCTAAACCTACTGTCTTAGACCCCGGAAGAAGAAGTAAAAAGGAGGAGTTGGAATTAAAAAATGTCCTCTTTCCTCCATTGCAAAGCAGGAGACAAATTTTATCTATATGACTATGACCTATTTATATGAGTTGAGTCTGTTTATAGTTTATACCTACTACGAAATTGCACAGTAATAATTTATTTATGTAGCGCAACTACCGTTGTATTTGCCAAATCAACGAGGTCCGGTACCGAGATCCCAACCACGGTAATACTATCTATACAGTATTGTGACTCGGCTGTAAAATAAATGCCTACAGCCGCGCGGTACGTAAACATGCGGGCTGCCCGCCTCCAGCACTTTAATTACATTTGCATACTTTGTGTTTCCATTTAGTTTTTTGATTGTAACTATACTTTTTTTATATAAACAAATAAAATACTTTGTGAATTTAATAGGAAGTGTTCAATAAAAATGCGTGTTGCTTTTTGATAGGAAATTTATTTTTCTTGTATTATCCATACACACAGTACAATAAACAACTATTTTAATAATAAAATACCACGTCTTTACTTTAATTATACAAACTAACAAAAAAAAACATACATGCTCCGAGGTTTTAACACAAGCGTATCTACCGTATCATGATACATGAACCAAACTACCTATTTCACTCGTGTCAATCACTTTCCTTTGCTCTATTCACTTTATTTATTAATCCAGACATCTTTTTTTTTCGGGAAATAAAAGGAAATACTTATCCATTAAAAAGACACACATTATGTACCTACCTACTAGTAAATAAAATTATTTTATAGTCTTACCTTTCAAAGTTTCCAGGTAATCTAAAAAAAGTTATCTCTGAATGCGTTATTGACGAATTCATGCAACCAAAAACAGCACAATATATTCTACTCTTCATATTAAATATGAACTTGAACTTATTTTTAGTAAAAAAAATCGCGCGCTTATTGTTAAAAAAACAACACACCGTCCGTTCGTCATTGCGGCACAGTCGCGACTGTCTACATGCCGAGCGCATGTCAAGTTCGAGGCGCGTTGGCATGGCTAGCGCTTCGTCCGTTTGTATGAAGATGGATTACTGTATATAGTATTACCGTGTCCCAAACGTCTTTCGCCTCGATGCGGTTTAGGGCAAGTTACACTACAGCAGCTGGTTCAATTTCAGATTTATTTAGTTACTAGACGTCCGCCTTCGCTTCGCTTCGAAATCAAAAGTTTCATTCGGTCTCACAACAAACGTCTACGAAAATATTGCATCATTATTATCACGCATATACTATTATCGGCTATAGAACTCAAGCTAGGTCTCAGTTATGCTGGGGCCATACTATTGCTATAACGCGAAGATTTGTGTGGAAGCGACACGTCTGGCCAAAGAATTCATCCTATCTCGAATCATCTTTGCGAATACGAATGTCCTTCGCGCCGCTGTCGGTAAATTGCCGCACATCAAAGGGTTTTGTCGCGACAAAGTTCATGCGGTTGACTACACTTCACGCTCTTGAAACTTCGGCCAAACCTACGCGACCAAAGCGACTGCGAAGCGGGAGCGTCTGCCGCGCGGCGGTCGCTGCCGTATAATATCTATGGCGCCTTGCACACCTGCGCGACCGCAACGCGGGACTGCAGCGTCCGCGGAGCGGGACGCACGCGTCTAGTGGTCAGACGTGTGTAATAGTATAATTAAAGTACTACCCTCTCATTAAAAGTTCGATGTAAGAGTAGTAGTATTACTTTCGTTCGGTAAGTGAGAGCGCCGGAGGCCCAATCTCTCCCCTTTGATTTTTCCTCATTCCCTACTCCACTACCTTTGCCTACCTTACTCTTTGCACCTACACCACTACCTTTACCTACCACATTCCATTCGCCTATCCCACCTCCTTCACCTAACCCACTCCCTTGCCGGTAGGCAGTGGCTTTGCAGACCGCAGAGTCCCAGGCAATGAAGAAGCGACATCAGCGACAGTTACCACTTACCATCAGCTGTAAATAAAACCCTGTCAATCAAACCATTGAACCAGAGAGGTTGCCATTATTTGTCGCGTGGTTTATTCCGCAAAAGCAATAAAAGGTCTTTTTCATCAGAGTCAGAATTTGATGTTAAATACGAGAATGTCATCACCACAACAATTTCGTAGCTATCCTACTAACATTATACATGTGAAAGATTGTGGGTGTGTTTGTTACCACTTAGTGCCTAAACGACTAAACGGATTTCAATGAAAATTGGTATGTTAGAAAGGTTTGGTGCCAGAGACAGACAAAGTATTTAAGGTTATTTTTATCCCGAAAATTGGTCTGATTCCCGAGGGAGACAAAACACATTTTAGGCGCAGGCGAAGCCGTAGGGCGCATCTATTACCAGATAAAGACGCGCAGCTTTAGTGATTGTTCACTAACAAATGAAGTTCGCGGTTCGCGTCGCAGTCGCGCAGGTGTGGACGTTAAGTTTCGCGTTGCAGACGCTCCCGCGTCGCGTCCCGCGTCCCGCGTCGCAGTCGCGCAGGTTTGGCCGAAGCTTTAATTGACTACGGGACGGGACGCTGACCAGTTTGAACGTGTTTGATAGAACTTGTTAATCATGGATTGGAGTAATGAGAGGATATTAGAATTCACAAAAAATTATGAATGTGAACATCCACCATCGCCAATTCTTCCTTTTTGCCTTTTTATTTTTGTTCAAGTAAGTACTTAATAAAGATGCAGTAAATAATATGTCGCCATGTGATAGGATACAGCGCAACCGCCTCTTCTATGCTTTCCGCTAAATGAATTATCGCGACGTTCTAGATTATTGGGACGTAGTGAAGGTTTTTTTTATGTGGCCAAGCATTTCCTCATGGATCGAACACGAACCTTTATCGTGACAACGCAAACACGAATCTTCGCCTTCAAGTCTGACCGTAGCCATTATGCTAACAGACAGATAGGGTTACTTTCGCATTTAAAATATTACTTAATAGTATGGACACATGAGTAGTTATCTACTCATGTGGTATGGATTAAACATGAAATCTATTTAAGTAGGTAGGTATATGTATTTATAGCATTCAAATTTATTATTTTAGGTCAGGTACAATAAAAATCCAGTCATTAATAATTAATATATTATGTTATTTTTAGAGGTACTAAATATATGAATTTACAATTTCAATAATTCATGTAAAAGAAAGGTTATTCTATTAATAAATCGAATAGTTAATAGGTAGTTTGTTTTCAAATATAGAAACATAGAGATACTCAGTACCTATATAGATGGATAGTTAGACAAACGGAATTTTAAAATTTGTTACACATTACTTATCTTCTCTATACCACAAGAGCAGTGTAGGTACCCTTGGCAGAACTCAAAGAGCTGAGACGATGACCAGAAACATAATGTACCTACTTACTTACTTATATCAAGACGCTAACATAAAGTACCGTCCAACACCATTTTCGGACAATGTAAACAAACAGTCTTTTTAATATTTTTTTATCAAAAATTCCTTAACAGATTACACATGGATTTATACACACAGGGTTCACTATTTATGCTTCATTTTGCAACTATTTTTACTAACAAATAATAATCAAAACTAGATTATTTAATAAAAACATGAATTTCTTTTTGCGGTCGAATTAAAATGTCAAATTGATTAACAGCTTTATTTTTTCTATACTCTATATTGTCTTTGAAAACCAATGTTGTAACTTATTAGAAAAAATATGTATACATACTAAGACTTAATCAATAAAATGTTTGGATGTTTTTTCTTTTTGTCCTCATCTCACAGGTCAGAGTTTAAGTTAAATTATGATTTTTGATCATTCTTTTTTACTGGTAGGTCTTCACTTTTTTATTTTGGTTTGTGGTTTTCCGGGATTCAGGGTTTAGCGATCAGCAAAAGTTTGATATGGACTTATAAGGTCTAAATCTCTATTTATTATCTTCCCTCTCGTCCCTACAAATTTATAGCCTGATTTGTTTTTTTTTGTTAGAATAACTTGATCATCATCATCATCACATTTCAGCGAAAATAAGTCTTACGCTGAATATGTATTGTGATGCAAATAATTTTATTTTCTTTTCAACCTTGACCCCATCACTAGTAAATTCATGAAACCATAGACAATGGCAATATGGCGGATTGTTTACATAGTACGAAAATGGTGTTGGACGGGACTGCACATTCATTGTTACCCAGCTTTTATAGCTTTAATACTAGAAGCTTAAAAGCTGAAAGATGTAAATAAAATCTAACAAAGACACAAAGTTTTAAGGATAGTAGGTATAAATACTTACTTATGTTAGAAAGAAAGAGTAGGTATGTATCCACCTTTTAAAGACCACAAAGTTACTTATGCCGCAAATTCCGCTTGATACCTATCTTATTGTAGTTCAACCCGGACAAAGTCGAGGTAACATTCTTTGTGATAACTTGAATAATAAGTTTGATAATAAGTAATTGCAAGTCACGCTAAAGTAAGTGCTTAAATAAAAAAATCAAGTTACAACAAATTTTATATCTACGTCCTAGAATCATTGATCTGTGGATCATAAGCATGACTCTTATACTTTGCACGAATGTGTCTAAAAAGAATTACGTCCAAAAATACGAATGTCCGAAGGCATGTCCAACTGATAAAAATATCTGTGTCCCGTGTGGAAATTTAATCGCACCCATCACCGGGGCAGTATTCTTCCTCTATTATAAAAATAAATTGCTGTTCGTATGTTTATAACATGACCTGAAACCAACTGAAACTAACCTAATTTCTGAATTAAGCTAGTTTAAACTAGAGTTATCTTATTTGGTTGAATGATGTAGGAATTAAATTTAGTTTGAACCAGTTTAATTGAGAAAATTATAATTAGCTTTGTTTCAGGTCAAGTTGAATCGATAAAATCATTGGTTAATGAGTTCTGAACTGTTTGGTAGCTTAAGAAATAAATTGTAATTACAACCGGGTTCTTTTTAATCATTTTCATTTTTGACGCATCTCTGAACTCGCCCTATGAAAAAAAAACTAATTAGGCAACTGGGACCGCGGTACCAGTTATGTAACGGTCACAGTTGCCTGGATGGAACCTCTATAAATCTATGAAATACTTTAATATAAATAGTGACGTTCTACCTAAGGACCTACGATAGTACCTACATTATTTTTCACATAGTTCATACGCAAAATATACTTAGGTGTTGTTTGTAATTAATGATGAATGTGTAATGCCTTCGGGTATGATAGCATAATGATGTTACGTTACAATAAAAATAATAATTACCTACTTGAAACTGCGCATACGATCCTTTTAATGATTTTCTATTTTACATCAAGCCTAAATACCTCCCTAATTGCCACCCTACCACAGATAATACTATAAGTACTAATACTACCAACCTACATTTGTACCTAATAAAAAACTGTACTAGTGATGACAGATTGTAGACTACTACGGTTAATATATTTCACATGATCCTTGTATGGCTGTCATACTTTCTCTCGCTACGTATTTGATTAGGAGCATGTTTCCTCACAACAGATCAATTAGACCACCATTTATTGCAGAAGTCGTTCAAGTGTGAATCAATCAGTGCTACATCACCTTATTTAGCTATAGCATTTACAATCTACATGTATATTATGTACTATGTATTTGAAGTTTATTAGTTACTAACAGGGGCCACAGCTTTGCCCGCACCTAAAATGTATTGTGTCTCCCTCAGGAACCAGACTGATATTCGAGATAAAAAGTAGCCCATGTCCGTCTCCGGCACCAAATCTAATACTGAACCAATTTTCATCAAAACCAGTTAAGTCGTTTAGGCGCTGAGTGGTCCGTGAAATACGCCATCTTTGCCACCTGGGAGGACTTGACTAAAAACAGCATTTCTGAAGAAATTAACTAGTATCACAAAAACTTACGACAACGTTGATAATTAATTAATAGCAAATGATAATGGGCCACAGTAATATATAATATTAATTACCGTGACTGTGCCTTGACTGAGTTTCTGTGCGTAGGTTATACGCAATGGCGCGGCATGTAATCAACAACAAAGGAGTCGGACTACTGTTATGTGCATATTAATACTGTGGTATACTAAAAGTTGGTGATATTTTAGTAATTGAGCATCGATCTTTAAAATGTTTATTAAATTATTTTTATAGCCCCTTCCTAGCTGACGGATTCTGACAGTAAATAGTAATAAACTTAAATCGTAGACTACATATTCAGTATATTATGTACCTACAAGTAATAATAATAATACCAGCCTGTTTTTGCTGTCCCACTGCAGGGCAAAGACCTCTTCTCATTCTCATAGAATAGAAAAGGTATGAGCATAATCGCCACGCTTGCTCAAGGCGGATTGGCAATTTCAGACTTTTAAGTCTAGGTTTCCTTACGATGTTTTCCTACAAGTAAGTACTCAAATTAAATGATAGATAGGGCAGGGCAAAAACACAGTTTTATTTTTAATTATCCTGATGTTTTCCCACCATATAGTTTTTATAATAAGGTAGTACGTAGATAGGTACAATATATAGATAGTTAGTTACCTACTTAATAATAAACAACTGCACATCGACGTAGAATAATCTAAAAGCAATTTCAATTCAACATTCCTACTTCAAGTTTATTTGCTAATTGTATTGTATTTAATACGTAAGTACCTATTATGTAATTATAAATGCATGACAGCTAGCACTTCAATAGATACTTGTGGCAATATTACCTAACGTACTTATTTATAATGAATAGATAAGATACCTTAGGCCCTAGACAAGTGTTTAAGATTTCTATTCTATTCATAGAATAGATTAAAAAATGTATGAGATTAGAATAGAATACAAATCTTTGCCACTTGTCTAGGGCCTCTTGTCAGTTGGAGTTCAGTTGAATGAAACAAGAAAAATATTTTTCATGATTTCCCGAGCACTCTTACTATATCTTCTGCGTTTTCGTATGAGGTTTGAAGAACAAGCTTTTCAAAGCCGACTTTACATGAGCTAAATGGTACTACAGAAATACTTACCCACCACCATTTATTGGATGCTTACTCTAATACCAGTAACTACTTCTCATGCACGTCCAGATCTAATAGCTTCATGCTCGTCTCTGCACTACCGTTAGTGATGTTAATTTCCATTCTAGACCAATTATGTAGGAAACTGATATTAATTAATTTGTTGAGAGTGTTGTCCAATGTCTACTTTGTGCCAACTGTTGAATGTTTATAACTCCCGCAGCAAAAAAGTTTCTTCCTAATAGCATCAGCAGTTGTAACATGTATCTGCCAGCCTATTTAAAAAAAATAAAATTAGAAAAAAAATAGTATCAGTTTTAACATAATACTTAAAGAACTATTTTAAAAAAGAAAATTAGAAAAACAAATAACTTGCACGTAGGTACCTACTACCGAATTAAATTATTTAAATTTACAATAACAACCATTTATCAAAACGACACGCAATTTATTTTATATTAAAAGCAAAGGTGTTTGACATCTGGGTACCTGCTGCTACTTAGGTACGATATGTTGCATCTCCATGTTATATGACATGACATGACATAAGAATTACTGAGGCTCGTAAAAATCGGCATAAGTTTTAAATTGTAAAAAAACTTATGTCATAAATTGTTTTGCAGTACACATTTAATAAATATTAATAACATTGGTTTATTATTTATTAGGTCTTCAATCGCTGTTTACTTACTAAATATCTCATGTTAAATAAATAAAATAAATTTGTTACATAATACTTATACCTACTTACTTGCTTAATTATTAATTAAGTGTTAGTTTATCACCTCTACACTCTATTAAATTCATATACTTAAGTACAGTACCTATTTAGTAGTATACCTACCTACCTAGGTAATAACTTGTAGGTAATACTTAATAAAATAGTCTGAAATTGCCAATTCGCCTTGAGCAAGTGGTGATCAATTAGAAGTGTAATGAATATATTCGTAATAGGTACGGTATTATAATACACGACTTAGAAGTCCGTATTAGGATACTCGAATAAAGTATATTAGGCTATCACGTATTAGTCAAATATTAGGGTATAATACAGGACGCGTAACGAATAAAGAGTACAGATTTATTTCATGTTACCGAATATGAATATCGAGACTGAGCGAGAGTCGCCTCTATTCATTCATATTAATCTGTAATAACGTAATATGATTTTTATCCTAATATGGATATTAGTTTAGAATATGTTGAAGTCAAACTGATTTCTGATATTATTATTTTTTTTGGTGAGTTAAATAATAATATTGCTTGCCTTTGTACAATAATTGTATTTGTATTATTGGTTGTTTTTATGTTTCTTTCTGTGTGTAATAATAATTAAATTATTATTATGGTGACTTTCGCGACTTTGATCTAGAATTTGAGTTTTAATAAAAGCAGCCGCCATTTTGAACTTTGCCGTAAGAACCGGCAAAAATGGCGGCTGTTTTTATTAAATTTGACATAAGATTCGTGTTTGGTCATCGCTAGGACACTCAGGTAATCGATTTTAAAAGAAATCGGTAAATATGAACAGCAAAGTTCAAAATGGTTTCCCCCTCCCCCCTCCTTGGATTTGCTACTGCCACAAAGTCATTTTGGAATCAGGATATTGAATTTTAATAAACCAAATACAAACCTAAAGGGAGAAACAGGTGCAGTCAGTACCTACTTCATATTCGATTAGTGAATTTTGACTGAGTTGGTTAACTAATATAAACTAATATGAAGTAATAGGTATGGTATCCTAATATGAGATAATGAATATATTCAATATTATGAATATCTAAAACTAACCCTAATATAACATCTCTATGATCAATGCTCATGCATTCTCTCTATGAGAAAAGGCCCTGCTAAGCAATGTCCTATCTAATCTGTCCTAAAACACTCGCAAAATAAAAAAGGCATTACGAAAGTTTGTCTGTTGCATTTCGAAAAAAGAATAGCCTGTTCTGTTCACAGACTTTATTAATACTGTGGTTCTGGTATGATAGTCACTAGTTTGAAACTCTTTGTTCTGAGTTTTAAACGTTGCCTAAGTAAGTGTACCTACAAAATTATTATCGCGGGTTATTTCGCATGACAACAGCCACTAAATGCCAATACCTACGTCGCTTATCGCTCTGCCCCCTACGTGGTGGGTCTATGTAAACATTATCCGCGCATACTAATGAAGTAACGTGATTCATTTGGTAATTATTCAATGATTGGTAAATAATAGTAATAATATCTCAACAACTACTCGAACACATAACGCCATCTAGACCCACAGTAAGCGTATATTATAGATTGTGTTACCCACTAATACATACTTAAATATCTACTTTTTTTGTAATAACATACATATTTATTTATTATTTATTTATGTACACACGACAATTATAGAAAAAGAACATAAGTAACAAGAGCTCAAAGTAAGGTTCTGCTTATTTCAAAAGAAATCTCTTCCAGCAGACCTGCGACATAATAAACATAGAAAGACCCAGACCATTGCAAAGAAACATGTACATGCACAAAAATATGTGCACAGAGCGGGAATATATAATGCTACAGGCCGGTAGCGATAACATCATTGCTGTTCAAAGTTCTGGAAATAGTCATCAACTCACTATAATGATAAACGACCGCCATTACGGTTCCTGTCACGGTCGGTCCAGCTGATGATATTCTCGTGTACCTCACACACCGTTGGGCAAAAAGCCTTGGAGGGCAAGGGTGAAACTCTGGCTGTAAGCCTGGATATCGCAAAGGCATTTGACAGGGTCTCGTACAAAGCAATTCTAGCAAAGTTACCATCTTATGGTATCCGTGAGGGACTCTGCGGTCGCCAGCTTCCTGGATTAAGGTTGCTGACGTTGCTTGCTTCAATACTATGATGATTAATGTTGGCGTACCACAAGGCTAGGTGCTCTCCCCGACGCTATTTATTCTGCATATCAGTGTCATGTTAACTATTGAAAACATGCATTGCTATGCAGATGGCAGCACGGGTGACGCGCGATATACTAGCTAACAGAATGTGAGCGCCACCGCCGTACATGAGAGACGGTTACAACTTGTGTCTGAAGTTGAGGGCTCTCTCGGGCGGGCGGGCTCTAGAATGAGTGAGAAGAACTTAGTTAATTTCAACACTACGAAGACAAGTATGCGCGTTCACTGGGACCCTTTTGTTATAGCGCCTTAGTTGCAAGAAGTTTCTCTTCGTGTCTCCAACGAGATGGGATTCTCGGCGTTTAAATTTCCAGCAAGGTCCAATTCGGAAGTCATTTGGAAGACAAAACCACACTGGCAAGCACAAAGGTGGGGGTTCTCAACAGAGCCAGACGCTACTTCACGTCTTATCAACGGCTTGTACTGTTTAGAGCACAAGTCCGACCGCACGTGGAGTACTGTTCTTACCTGTGGGCAGGAGCCCCACATACCAGCACGATCCACTTGACTCCCTTCAACGGCGAGCTGTCCGAATCATCGGTGATCTCAATCTCAAGGACAAACTGGAGTCACTAGAGCAGCGGAAGGACTTTGTCACTCTCTATCAGTGTTCTAATGTACGTTTCACGGAGAGTGCTCTCAGAAACTGTTTTTGACTTGATGCCATCGTCTCCCTTCTATCATCGAACCACCCGAAATCGCAGCAAAGTTTATCCACACTACCTGGACACGATCTTGCCTAACACGATTCTTTTCCAGCGTTCATTTCTCCCACGTACGTGCAGGTTCTGGGAAGAAAAAATAGAACTATAGTTCACCAATTAATCCGATTAATTTATAATGATACCATCAAGGAAGTAAATCTAGATTTACTTACTTCTAAGTCTTTAGCAGTATCCAGCTAAAGACTTACTAGGTACTTATAACAATTACTCTATTAATTTTCTCCATTAAAGAAACAAAAGAGATGGCAAGTTGATTAGTTGACCCGTGTAATTGTACAAACAAGTTGCGTATTCTCGTATAGCATAAGTAAATATCTGTATTATGTATGACGCAAGCTGTGGGTGTGTCGGTACACGCGGTACTTGCATGACATGATAGAAGCATGTTATAACACAAGATAAACTGACCCCCGGCGAACAACAGTTGACTTGACGACAAACAACCCTCAGACATGCATGAGCAATAAGATAAACTGAGTAATACAGGTCATGTAATGTAATTTAATAAAATGACAGTTTACACATGAGATATTGCTATTGACAAATGAACGAAAATTAACCCAAATTTTCAGGTGAATAAATATGTAGATTAGCTTACTTACAATAAATTTTATCAAATGTCAGATAAAATTAAATACGTTGGTAGGTTACCTATAAATCAAGTGTTTGCTTTTGATACCTACATATTTATTTATTTTGTCAATCAGTTAAAGCCGCAATCTATTTAAATAATATAAATACGTAGTGAAAAGAGTGCTCAGGAGTTCAGAGTAGGTACCTACCTACCTACTGATTGAGGACTTTGAACTCTTCTCTATGTCGTAACGGCCGATTAAAGAGGAATCGCCAGATTATATTCACAGGTGCCAGGTATGAGCTTAACAGCGAGACTACCAGCTTTGGTTAATTAAAATTGCGACAGAAAATAGATCGTCAAAAACATAAAAACTTTAAAAATTATTACAGCACTGTTAAATTTTTATCGTCTGACTATTTCGGGACTTTTAATTTTAAAAAATAATAATAGCTGTCTGCTACTGTCCTACTGCAGGCCAAAGGTCTTTTCTCCGACAGAGAGAGAAGGCAATTGATCACTACGCTTGCTTGGCGGATAACTTACGTACCTACGTGATACACGCCAACATTGCACAAAATTTTAAATAAAACAAGATATTTTAAGATTTTTGTATGTAGACCTGATATATTTTTATAGCTATGGTGGCAGCACTAAGTTCATATTCATATGCATGCATTGGCTCACGAAAATTTAACATTAATCTATCATTTTCTCGGTCATTTATACAATTTTTATGGTAACAAAATCATCTGGACTTGTAACAGTTGTAACCAACATTCTTTACCATGATTTTAAGCGAAACTATAACCCTTATTTGAATGCCATAAATACCAGTGAAAATAATTTGGCAATTTATTGCCAAACTACCTATTTGTTATATAGCAAAATTAATGTTAAAGAGCAAAATGTTTTGAGTGATTCGCAGTAAAATGAATGGGAAATATTACCCAGACATTTTTCTATTCTCTATATTTACAAAATCTGTAGGAAATAGTAAAGTAAGATAAAATATTTTTAAGATGAAAGGTTTTTACCATAGAAATTTAAAAAAGCAAAGAAGAAAGATGATAGAAACCCGCGCCGCGCCACTTGTTAGCTCGCGGCACAAAATTATAAAGAAAAATATGACATCTTTTCTTCTCTCCACTTTGGTGGAAACCGGGAGGCCTAAATATCGAACCGCCAACCTCGCAACCTTCCACTGCGCCACAGAAGCAGTCAAACACACTACACTACACTCATTTTTGACGACTGTCAAAATGAAAATTAAAAACATTCCTAGACGTTTTTGACGGTGGGCAATATTGGCAAGGATAAGGCTGCACATTGCCGAGTAACTTTAGCCTTCCTCATAACTTTTATACCTGATACAAAAGCTACAGCAACAAAACTATCACTAAAATACTCAGCACATTGTTTTAAACAACAAACAACCGATTAAACTTACCACTTTTATCGCCTTAACGCTTAACTCACTTCTAAATATCAACAGCAATTGGCCCACAAGAACACACCCCATTTTCGATAGGTAAATAAGTGAAGTTTGAAGCGCGTGCGCTATTCTTTGCTGCCACACATACAGACCTACCTATAATTAATTTTCTATCAATATTATCAACGTTGTCGTAAGTTTGCTAGTTTATGTGATACTTACTAGTTAATTGCCTTAGAAATGCTGTTTTTGGCAAAGTCCTCCTTGGTGGCAAAGATGGCGTATTTCACGGTAAGTGGTTAAAATGTGGTTAAAATATTATTCATAGATAAGTAATTTTATAGATAAATAATAATTATTCCTCTGCTAATAGACAGTTCTGTATAAATGCCTAGGTACTTATAATTATATAATATCTATTTTCAATGTCCTCAAGGAAATTTAGAACGTCATACTTAGGTGTTTATTTTCTATGTTCACAACGGAAAACCAGTGAAGTCACAGATACTCATGTAAGTAATACCTACTTAATCCTTCCTAGCAAATACAAAATAAATAATACGTCAGTCACCAGCCAAACTGTCTATAAACTGTTCGTTTTAACATCACAACATATTTGCAAAATATTTTGTTATTATGATACTTACTTACTTATAAAATCAAAACACTGATGATGAAATTTATCCAAGTCATGTAGAATACGGCCTGAAAGGAAGAATGACGCAAATCAAATAAAGTAAACTACGAAAACTGCATCTAGCGATTTTGATTTTAGGTGCATTTTCTTGTACTTATATAAGTACGTAGTTAGTCAATTTTAGTCAATTACAGTTAGAACGGGATAGTCTTGTTTGTCATTATTTTATTCACTAAAGCACCTCGATCCTTTAAAATATTTTGTGCTTCACCCACCTCTTAAATTTAGTTAGTGGGGTCCAAGAATAATAGACACCATCCCAATCTAAAAGCCATGCGCCATGGTGGCAAACTGCGATCAACGTACCTACGCTTTACTATGGCGATTTTGTGAGACTTTTTGACGCCCATAAATCAAAATTAGAAGTAACACATGCGCTAGTACTCTTAGTAGGTACCAGGGTTTCAATATGCAACAAAGTAAGTACCTATATAAAGTAAGTGAACAATCTGGATCGAGTTCCTTTAGATTTATTTTCATAAATACTACCTACTTATTTGTTTCGAAATCGGGGCGTACTGTGTAAGTACTATTGCCCTCTAGTACTTAACATACTCTTTGTACTGTTGTATTAGGTATGTTTGTAAAGTCCCCCGCAACACAGGGCTTGTTCCCTAGTGAGTGCTAGCACAAAGTAGGTAGATTATTTACTCTGTGGTGCTAGAGCGGCAGTTGTCTTTTCTAAAATAAAAATTAAAATATTATACTTAAGTAAGTAGGTATAATACAAATTAGTACTTACCTACATATAATGATATTTTAAATAGAACTTCATTGCCTACGTACCTACCTATCTATTGACCATAGAGTACATTTTATATACCTACTTACTGAGACTTGACTAAAAATGTTGACATGATTACATATTTATTTAATGACATCGATAAAGAGGTTTTAACCCGTTATGTACCTAAGTACGTAAAAAGAACTATCTTCGCGATTTTAAGTAGGTACTTACCTAAATAATAATTATAAAAGTATCTAAGTAAAGAGGTACCTACCTCCACAAAGTAACAACATACCTAGGTTACCTACGTTCAGATATTAGTATATTTTTCAGATAATTTAGGTCTTAAAATGTCATAACTCAAAATGTGGGTATGTAAGTAAATTTGTAATGAGCGTGTTTGGGAAAATTTTCGCCACCAGTTGGCGCCACTTTGGTAAAAGATCTTCCATTTTAACAGCACTATCAAAACAAATATTTTTCAGTTTTCATTTCGGCAATTTTGATGCTTAATTTACTAAATGGATAATTCACGTGCATAAGGACAAAAGAAAATTGCTGAGAGGCTTTTCCAAACGGCGCCCACGAAGAGGCAGCACCGATGCGTCAGGTCTAGCTGTCAAGCGCTTTTTGAAAGTTAACTCCTGGTTGGCCCAATGTAAAGTGAAAGTTTAAGTGGCGACAACAAGTGACTGTAGTGGCGAAAATTTTCCTAAACAACCTCATTGGTGTATTTTCCAATCCAAGCTGGTACATATACCTACGTACTTACTTATTTGCAATAATTATGAAAATTTCATTGCTAAATTACATACGAGTAAGTACCAACAACCTACGTAAACAGGAATAATAAGTTCAACGCTTAACATACAATAAGTATCTACCTTAGCATATTCCAGAGACCTTTCACCTTATTAAAGAAAGTAGGCATGAATATACTCAAGTTGTTTTCAGTGGTTTGTAACCATTTAATATTTTATTGTATGCAATTGGAGCATTTTTATTTTTCATATTAAGAATAAATATCTCATAGTATAATAGTAAACAATTAATCTTACAGTGAACAAATTGTAGGTTAGCATTACTGCCAAATTTTCAAAAGCCCGCGCAAAGACGTTGTCTATTTAACCAATAAAAATAACTCTGGGGCTAGAGCAAGCCAATCACATCATCTGAATGTGGTGGTGTGACTACAGTGGGACGCGCCCGGGCGTTCGCGTCGCGGAATATCACATTATTCGATTTTGCTGACAGAAACACAAAACTCAGCTTTGCGCAAATGAAACCAAAGTTTTTAATAAGCTAGTAATGTTTAATAACACCAATTAAATTCATATCAATAGTTTGTTATTCCATAATACCTACAACGATAAAATTCAAAGTTTGGTCCCCCCGCATCGTACGATCGTGTCATATAAATAGCAGAACGCTCCCCACCTCTAACAAAACGTCAAATCTCTCCGTCGCGTGCAGTCGTTTGTCTTGTCAGTGACCGACCATCAGTTTGCGTTATTCGCAAGCCGCGCTGTAAACGTCAATTATATAGTGACATCACAAAATTTGGGGCGTGTGTTCAGTGATATTTAAATACAGTTAAATAACACGAGAAAATGTCTTTCAACACCGACATATCGACGAATTTGGAGAATAGCAGGTACGGAGTGTTAAACTTGCAATACCATACATCCATGACCGATGCATTCGGGCGCGTTTAACTGCAATCTGTATGTCCCTTGCGTGTGGCCCTGTGCCCTGTGTACTATGCGTTTGTGATGCGTTCTGTAAATTGTGTACCTAGTGATATTTGTGAACATGGAATGTGTTGGCAAAAGATTGTTCGTGAAAGATTATTCTAGTATGAATGCAGTTGTGCTCGTGACTACCTTTCACATTGCTTATGAGTCATTTTTATCAAAATTTGGTACCTAGGACGCTCAAGTAGAATTTCCGAAAAAAGTTAGACGCCAATAGTTTCATGTGTTCTGGGCGTGCGCGAAGTGTGACTCAGATAATGTTTAAACGATTTCACTGTTACGATTAAATACGTGTTAATTGCCAGCATTTAAGTAGGTAATACACATGTCTCTTACATCACACTTTTTATGGATCTTTATCGCAATATCATCTAATGAAGTCAAATTCTTGGGTCATGGGATTTATGCAATGTCTGTCTCATTCTTATGTCATCCTTTATTACCACAGATGCTCAATACTTTTATTTCAAAGATAAGATAACTGACTAGGTTCTACAGCTAAATCTTTCTAACACTTAGTCCTATTATTATAACATTAAATCCTGAATATTGGTTAAAAAATAAGGTTAATCAAAAAACCACAAGGTTGGTTTTATTTTAACATTCCACAAGTTAAGAAGTATGTATCAAATATCCTAATCATCATCATATCAATTAGTAAGTACATACTCTTTTCCTTCCATGTCATCCCAAACTCGTCAGCTCACCACATTCTTCAGTCTATGACTAACAATAGACCCTAATGTACTAAAGCATTGTGTAGCTTGTTTGCCTTATCATCAGCATTTAAAAAAAAAATAAGGATATTATATATTTAAACATGTTTTATGATCATGATAGAATATACATGATGCCACCACCAAGGTAGAAACCTTGTATACTCACATACTTGTATACTCGCTTATGTGAACTTACCAATACAAAATTAATTATATCTTTGTTATGATAAGAAACATGATTTATTTTAGTTACAATATTGATTACAGTAAGCATGTCATATTCAGTCTAGTTACTGATAAAATATCATAGTTCTAATCTTCCTTAGGCTACTCTGTGCGTTTTTGTGTCTGTCAAGTCGAACAAGTATGCAAAATGATGAAGTATGCTACCTACAAGAGTTGTACTAATATAAGTGACTTACATTTACCTTACTAGATATGGAAATCAACAATTTAAATCATATTAACATACCTATTATTTACCATACCAAATTTTTTAGTTAAATTGTGTTATATCAAACCAGTTTGGCTGTATGACATAACACAACATCATAATTATTTACCTACTTCACAGAATGAGAAAAATTGGTCAATGTGAGTTATTATCGTCTCTTTCTAAAGCTTGGTATAATATACTTCATCTTTGTCTAACGCATGAGGTGTGTTCACAACCTCATACTTAGTAACATTATTGTTGTATACTTTCACTCAACATCACCTGACTATAGTAAACACAGACTGGTGTATTTTCTTTTTGCTCATTCAATGAAGAGACCTCTCATGAAATTGTTCATAACATTAATAATACATAATTATTATAATGGTTTATGAAAAGTGCAGGTTACAAAAAAATTAATAGGAGTTCTGGTATTATTTGTCTGAGCATGTGTTGTGTTGAATAAGTAAAATTGACTGTGTTGTGTATGAATAATGAATGGTATTTAAATTCTGAATGTATGGTTGTGTATAGTAGATTGACTAACATAAAGAATCTCTGTCTTAGAATATAAATTCAAGTGTGTTTATTAATAAAAAACAATTGATTTGACATTAGTAAGCTTCTGGACATAAGTTATGGCATATAAATTAAGGAAGTAATTATTTGTTTATTCTGTCCATGAAAACACTACAAATGACTGGCAGTTAACTTTAAAGTTGTTAAATTTAGTTAAATATTTCACAAAACTTTTGGCATGGATGATACCACACAAACCTTGTTTTGTGTGATCCTAGTGTGGGATCCAGAGATAATAATAATATTATGTTTGCAAACATAAAGTTCATTATTATGATAATTTACTCACTTCATTATACTGTATTAACTTAACAAGATATTGCGTATAAAGCATCCAACAGTTTGATTTTATTTTTATAATTTTCTAATAAGCCATTTGCCATTGTTACAGGAACACCCTCCGAAAGATCGCGAGGCACGATGACACCGAATTCTCGAAACAGAGCATTCTCAATGACATGGAGAAGTTCGTCAAAATGGTGAATGTTATGGACGAGACAGTGCTCGTGCCCAGCCGCCTGATGAACCTGCCGCAAGAGGGTGACGATGATCCATTCAGCATGTTCTCCATGTTAAATGATTTGAAGACTGAGCTTTTGTGGTCTAGTGGTGACGCTGAAGATCATGTGGAAAGGGGCAGGCGAGTGTCAGACATGAGTGACACTGAGAGCGATGCCTCAAGCGCCGCCGGCGACTCTGGTATCGAGGGTGAGGACGAGCGAGAGTCGGCGGCGCGCGCTGCGGCAGCATGTCGTCGACATCTGCGTGGCCTACGCCGCTCCCTCCGGCAGCTCACGGCCGCCGCTACTCACCTCACGAGATCGTATCAAGAAGAGGTCGGAGCACCAGTTTAGACACAAACATAATCTTTTCCTGTGATTCAAGCCTGTCTCGCGCACGTGGTGTACATATAGAATAAGCGGCCCGCACTGTATATATAGATTAAAGGGCTGGGCGTGTATGGGATTCTCAGTAAGTTAATATGAGGTTATTTAATAAATTAATTTTCATTATTTCTTAGTTTCTTTTAAAATATACCTTAGAATATTTGCTATCACTGCAACAGACACATTACATTTTTACAGACTGTACTGTATGTAGGTAGGTACCTACCATTAGTCATGTTAGATTCTTGTATTTCTTGATCACACAAACAGGTTGCTACAACTTGATTAAAGTAAACTGCACGTGTAACTTATGAACGATTACCTTACTCACAATACATCATTTTTAAACCGTTTTTCGAGGTCAGACAAGGCCGTCTTTACATTTATCTGACCAAAGACGAAAATAATCCAAGGATATGTCGAAAGGTCATTAATTTATAGGTGAGAAATCCATTTTGATACGTTTCTGTTTTTCAATGGAGTATGACGAACAAAAGGGTAATATGTTAATCGACGTTCATGGACCTCAGAATCGCCATGAGCCTGGATGGCATGCTAGCTCCATGAAAAAATATTGTGTAATTATTGATTACTTACGTATCTATTGATAAATTAATGTATGTTGAGCATAACATATTTGCGTGCACAAAAACCAACGCATGCTTTTTAGGGTATGCGCCCTTGAACTGAATACAACGGCTTGCTCTACTAAAAATCGATTTTATGTCTGACTTACGCGAGCCGTCTAGCCACTTGTGTGGAATAAAATGAAGCCAACCCACATCTGCAACCGCGTTATGTAACTGATATTACCTATGTATACCTACTTCCTACATACTATGCTTATCTGAGTTACACAAACACGTGTCTTGAAAGGAAGATTCTTCTTACTTGCAATTTTTACTGAAGATAGCAATCTGAAGCAGACAATGTAGGTTAACAACAGCATAAATTGATCTCACCTTGAGTCGTATCACGTCAATTTGACACACTCGTATCATAAATGTGTTCCAATTAACTGTGTAATAACTAATAACACTACGATTTCATTTATACAATTTCAGGATATTGCGCGTATGTATGTAATTAGAGGTAGAACCTACTGCTAATAAAAAAATGTATTTGATTGTATTTCGCTTTAACTGTTATTAGGAAATGTAAAGAGCTTGTATTACAGAGGCATTTTATGAAAGGCCTGTAACGGTCTTGTAACCCCAGTAGCTAGCGATCAATAATATAGACAAAGCCCGAGCTTCAACCCCAAGTCCCCAAGTTACGAGATATAAGCTCGAGTCGTGTCCTGAATATTAAATAAAAGGCTGCGTTAAGTAGGCATAACAATATTACAAAATATTCTTAAACATTTTTTATCTACACGAGATAAAAGCATCAGATAAGTTGTACGTATCGTGCTTAATCGTATCTTGTGATGCATTTAGCATCTATTATGAAGTAAAGGCTGTCTCAATTTGTCTAACATGATTGCATAATGAGCATTTTATAGACAAATTACAGCTGTAATTTGCAAGAATTAAAAAAAACATTGACTTTAACTATTATGAAGATAGGGAATACTCATTCATCATTCATTACTTACACGTGTCCACTCATAAACATAAATTCTACTAGAATACAATAGGTACCTACCTGCTATAAATAATTGTGGACGTCACACACCACTTGCATATAGATTTTAATTTAACAAACTTTGATAATTAAATATTTACCAAGTACGTACCTACACTTTATATTTTGTTTGTGGCTGTCAGGGAGCTGTACTATTGTATATCTATCTACCATGCAGACTGCTCAAGTTCATAGTCTGTCATAATCTTGGCCTATAAATTTTATAGGTTTTATAGTATATAACATCAAAGATGAGGCTAATTTTGAACTACAGGTAATACTTAAAATAACAGATATTTCCGCACTTTCTGTATTCTTAGAAAGGCACTGACTCTTATAGAACAAAGACCTAAGTCGCGGCGTCGTTAAAATGCATCTAATGATATAGGTAGTAAAATTAGAAATAATTTTTAAATTATACCCAGTAAATCAGTAATGGTTTTTTTTTGTTCCTCAGTCGATAGTTCCTTTTGTGTTCAGTGGCATTCAGCTAAACTGCGCATTCTTCAAATTTGAATAACGACATAAGTCCATGATAACATGCTACGTTAGAGGACAAACGACTTCAAGATATATCTGGATTAAGATTCTATACTTACACAGAACTATTCTGAGGCAGTTACCTACGTTGTTTTTAAATTCGTATGAATGTGATACGATTTTGATCTCTAATGTCTTGCGTAGAATCAAAACGGATGGTTAAAATGAGATGAAAATTCCACTCAAGAAGGTTAAAGTCTACAACAAATATCAAAATTCTTAGTAATAATCAAACACACATAAGAGGTTCATGTCATGTAGGTACGAGTATTGACACGCGAATGATGTGAGCAAATCCTCTGATGTAAACTAAAGCCGACGTATGAAGTACTTCAGGCGAATTAGCGTTTACGTCAGCCGGCGAAATGGGAATGTAAACAAATCGTTTCTTGAAAGTCGCCAGTCACCTACTCGTTTATACATTCAAAACATCACAACGTCGACGCACGTCTTACTAAGTCTAATATTAATAATTGGCCTTGTGTGATAACTATTACAACTGTTTGTACATATCTACCTACTTTAGCAATTTGGAAATAAGTACATTCATAAGTACAACACTGAATTAATTAATGATAATGTGCCTGCCTATAACTTTATAGAGTAACTAGCGACCCGCCCCTGATTCGCACGTGTTGAGTACCTACTAAAATGATTTTACCATTGCTTAGAAGACATTTGCGGCGAATCAGATAGAAAAACAAACTTTACTTTATAATACTATTTAGACATTAACAAAAATATTGTTGAACTAAGGACCTACAATATTATAGTTTTTTATCGAGCTTTCAAGTCTTTAGCGGCCTACATCTTGCATCTTCGTTCCAGTAGCTCACGATTCTCCGAATCGATTCTGCCGCAGAATTCGTTCTCTGCTGACCTCTGCTGTGGTTTAAATTACTGCAGCTTCATAGCTCAATGGTTTTAAAGAATTCATGTTTAGTTGATGAACGAATGATCTGAATCACTTTGAATAAATGATTATTTTGTCTATTCCGCAATTTCTCATTTCCCAGGTCTGCATCACATTACCTATAGATATAGATTTGATTAGTTATTCAGACTTGTATTGAATAACCATTAGACCTTCCAAATATGTAAATTCATTCTTAATTAGACCTTAGTTCTCCTTTAAACGTGTAGGAGATATTTATGGCTACAAATTTTGGTACCTAAATACTTTATTAAAATACTATCACGAATCAATATGTCCATAAAAATGCTTTTTGGAAATTCCTAAGGTAAATGTTAGTCCATAGTTTATCCTTCTGTATTGTTTGAAGCAGTCGGATTTTCCTATAAAGTTTAGCTATGTAGGTAGGTACTAGTATCTACGTCAAAAACATTCTGAAGCAAAGTTTTGTGAACAATTTCTGGGCGAGGGCGAGGGCAAGAGAGATTTCTTCTTCCGAAGGACGAGGTTTCTCTAAGTAAGTAATTGTATGCTAAGACACCTATGTCTAGCATAGCGCTCTTCAGGTTGATAATAAGTTGTTCGTAGACTTGCCTTTAAAGACGATCAAAGTATTTCGAGGACATTTATTTTCAATGTTCGAATAGTATTACTTATTCCACTATTGTATGTTTATGAAACAGGTGGCTGGTGTACAATGTCAAGTGTACGAGGATAATACGTGCAACAATACCAATGATAAATTCAATAAAACGGTTTGGCAATAGATTGTATTCTGTGTGAAAGATCACCTAGTATAGCCGCAGACTTACACATGTGTGCAAAATTAACAGCAATTTGCGATTCAAACAAAGTTTCCGTATGTCGGCCTTCATCGTCGAGGTTTACGCAATGAAAGGTGTGCATTGCATGCAATACGAGTCTTCGACTCTTCATAACAACAGTCAATCCGGTTCACAGACAGAATGTGAGTGATATAAATCGCAAAAAAAATATGAATCATTTGATTTACTTACAGTTTTGAACTTTATTAACTCCTACTACATGTGGTTTGTCCTCGGTCACATCATGTATAATGTCCGTCTCATCCATAGTTGCCTTGGACTGGAAAATTCTTGACAAACTTGTTTGGCGATTAGTAAAAAGTTGTAAGTGAACATTTACAGCTACGCTTTATGTAGAGCGAAACCTTGTTTCGGTATAATTATGCAATACAAACCAAAAACGAGGGATACCTAGGTCCTATCTCTTTACTACCCACTTCATTTCTACGATACGATTGTTAAAAAATTCTATGCTGCGAATATAATTGCTTAGTGGTTTAGGCAACTGTTAAAATGACTGGAACATTCATTCCTAATAGAAATCGCATCGAAAATTCATTACGTACCTAGTTCAAATGAAATGAAATAATCGTTGCGATAAATACTTATTGTTACCGAGAGAGACTAAACGTGTTCAAATATGTAGGTAAGTAATAAACTGTTACATTTTCTCATAAAAGGCTTCTCGGCAAGTAGGTGATGTGGCGTAAGTTGACGTCAGGGTAATGGGCTTTTCGAACCTTCTAGAGCTGGGATACGTCAGCTGACGGTCACCGGATCGTAGCTCGGTAGTGGCATCATAGTCTCAGACATGCGCAGTAAGCGTTTCAAACAATGCGCAACTCGCACCGGTTAGCGCCGCGCTCTGTAGACAGACATCGCCGGCCGGGCGAGGGCTAGGTTAACCGAATGACCTAATACCTAACTATATCAATACGAACAAGAACAATAAACTATCTGCAAACTACTCCACCTATATCTTTTTTATCGCCGCTGACATGTAATTATTATGACCACGGTATGAAAAAGCTAGAACAATAACATTGATTCACTGAGAAAGACGAAACATTACATAACCTAACATTGGGTTAAACTTAGGTTTAACCTATGAATACAGAAGAAAAGGAGATGTAATAGTATTTAGTGCAGAATTGGTACAGGTCTATACAGCTGATAGTGTAATGAAAAGTACTAAAGAACTATCGATATCTTCCTACTACAATAGCTGAATAAGGCATATTCCTGCAGTTGTAATTAATTACACTGATTACACTGAACTTTAATTAGGTACCTACATCTTCTTTATATTATGTCTGATTAATTGATTATGTAGGTATAATAAAGGTTGTGCTATGAAATTAATTTAATTGTTTATGTGCCCGTTTTGCACATAAGTATACTAAATTACCCAATTTTTTATTCTAAACACGAAGTACGTAAACATTAAACAAATAAACATATTTGGTGCAAAGGCGACCTGAATCCATAACAGATTTTTTACCGACATACCTCAGAGTGGTAGAGTAAAATTAAATAGGGTAGATACATCGCGCAGCTTCAATGGAAGAGAGGTTTATGACAAAACATGTTTTTTTTGTAACGTCTAACGTGTGCTGACTGCCACAAAGTTGAAAATTGACATTTGAATTTCTCATTTTATAGGTTATCACCTTTACAGTTACTGAGGGCACTATCTATCTATCTACCTACGTGGACATTGTACATTTATGGTACTGTTAGTAGGTACCAACATTAGTCCTGCGTTCAGTTCAGCAAAGAATAGCAACGGGCAGATTGATTTGATTGATGTAGATACTAGGTACCTACTTCATCATCCGTCGTTTTTTTTTCCAACTACATATTGAGGTCACCATCCAATCTAACCGATTGTGTTGTATATCAATATTTTATATGAATTGGTCTGGCATCTAACCTTCATACTTCATACAGTTGCTACATGCCAATCTGAGACTTCTGACTCTTTATAACCACTGTCACTGATTTTTGTAGCGATTGGACTGTACACGAAACAGAAAGATCTCAGTGTTCTCTAAAAACACATTACCGTACCTTGGACCGAGCGCGACAAACCCTCTCAAGGTTTTTGAGCTATCATGGTATCAATCATTGCAATCAGTGTTATAGGTAACTAATAAGCTAATTAATAAGCCCATCAGTTTGATAGAATACCGTATCTATTACCTAATTATAATACATACGAAATGCTCTTTGCTCTTTTTAAAGACATTTAATGCGTGTTGAAGGGCTATCCAGCTCTGCGAAGATAATACGAATACGAGTAAAGAAAGAGGTAAAATATCGTGTCCATAATAATGACTGAAACTGTTTATTAAATCAGTAGTAACAAAAGACTTGGTATACAGTCTTTTGTTTTGTATAAATTAAATAATAATTATTTCAAAACTGTTTATCTAATGTGATTATAAGTATGACATAATAAATCATAGAGATAACATTATTCTCAGAAAGTATAAATTGTTAAGTAGCAGAATTATATTTTCTATCCAAAATGTCTCTGTAAGAGATTATTAGTTTCTATATCTAGCGTTGACATAGACTATGCCTTGCTTTCCTAACCTTTGCCTGCTTATAATATGAGGTTAATTCTGTATGTAAACGTTAGGTATGTACAAACGTTCTTCTTCATAATCTTCTGCGTGTGAATAGTCCGTAATAGAGTCAGAAGTATTGGTGAAAATATGGTCATTTTACCATTCTCAGAGTCTGACTTAAATCAACAATCTTGTCAAAATTGATTTATATAGGTAGGTAGAAGGTACCTATTAAGTTGGACATAATTACCTGACTGAGGTACAAAACCATAGGACCACCAGAAAATACCTGGTACAACCTCTATCCCACATAAGCCCGTATTTTACTGAGAACACACAGCGTATTTGGATATTGCGTTTGACTTAGCAATCAACCAATCTTGGGTGGTCTGTTATTATTCGCAATAGAAAAACTAACTTACTAGGTAGCTGGGTAGTGGTGTGAAAACTTAATTACTAGTATAATCACCACGCTTGACAGCAGAGGTTGGTGACCGCAGTAGGTGCTTCACAGCTAGTGCTTTTTATACAACTTTAGTGGCAACCTTTGATGGTAAGTGGTACTAACCGTAACCATGGTCATGACTTCTAAGCATTACAGAAACAATGCTTAAAAATACATTAAGCCGTTACCGACTATGTATGGAGAAGGGAGGAAAAGGAAAAAGGAAGAGGACCGAGAACGTAATTGGGCTGATAGTAATAAAGACCAGTATCTGATATTCCCACACAGGCAGAGATAAGACGGTTTCATTTTCTAAACTGGAAACCACATGGTTGAATATTGCATGAGTAGGTGATAAAACTTTTGTTAACGAAGTACCTCTTTGTTATTATGTTTCTGCACGTAAGCACATCTATTTACAATTTTATTTTATTGAAGTAATTATGAAAGTTTATCTATAGTGTTTTCGATTTTCAATCTTTATAACTCGTGGATTATAACGTCATTCAGATTATGTAGACGGATGTATGATGAAATCCTGTTATTACAATAATTCAACGAAAAGTAGTTTGAAAATTGGCATTCTATTTTAAATTTGTGGACTGGAAAAACTATGGACTCGATATCGTTTATAAGTATGAGGTCTAGTATCTAATAGATTTACTTCCAAATAGGTACTTAGAAGTCATATATAAAGACTTTAAAACTTAAGGTTCGATTTAAAATTATTTCTGTCGACATAGATTTTATTTTTATTTAGTCTTATGGTGTCTGTTAACTTTTCATGCATGTTTCAAAGTAGCCTAAACTATAGCTGCTGTGTATATTTTTTCATACCGTAATATTGCGGCAAGACATGCTGTACTGTATACAACTTGTAAACATCCTGTTACCATGTTTTGAGCAAAACAAATATTTTATATTCTTTCTTTATTCTTTAAAGCAATGATAGTTAAGACTTATAGCTATAAATAAGTACGTATTTGAGGATAGTCCCTTGTTACCTTGTCACTTTAACATGAAGCGACAGAAAGACTTCTGATGCGTTTGAATATTTAATCAAACTTGAAGAATCAGCAGCCTGAAGAATCTCCATTCTACTGGATGCCGTAGTCTTAGATTAGAGTGTTGCGCGCGTTCTTACTTATGAGTAGTGGTTTCCGCAGCGTGTATTTTCCTTTTTCTATTACGGAGGCGTCAGGGTCAATGCGAATAGCGCACTAGTTGTTTCTGGGGTCTAGGAGTGTAAACGGCTGTCATCAGACCGCTTGCTCGTCTGTCATCTTACGAAAAAAGTACGTTTGATAGTGGTATTGGTACCGTAGTTCGTAGCTACGTGTCTGTTTACACTTTAACAAAGTGCTGTTACCACACTGTGTATTATTATTATCTGATAGCTATTTCAATAGTCACAATAAAATTAAGTTTGCAGTTTTCTCGCATTGCTATGATTAGAGTAATTAGTACCTACTTACCTAATTATGAAATCTCTGCTACACTATAATAATATATATGAGTGATTTTTTCGCTAACTATGGGTCTTGTCAGAAGGCTCAAAGTCGCTCAGCGGGCTTTGTTAGTCGTCTCCCTGCGCGATCGTTTACGAAACGAAGAAATCCAAAGACGAACTAAGGTAACTGACGTGGCTCGCAGAGTTGCTTCTCTGAATTGGCAATAGGCAGGCAGGACACAGCTCGAAGAACTGATGGCCGTTGAGGCAGAAAGGTTCTAGAATGGCGACCACGAACCGGAAGACGCAGCGTGGGCAGACCCCTCACAAGGTGGACCGACGACCTTATAAGGATGGATGAGGGTGGCGAACGACCGGCCGAGGTAGCAATATTTGGGGGAGGCCTATGTCCAGCAGTGGACGTCTTTTCGCTGATATGATGAAGATGATGATGACAAGCGGATTTCGAATCTTTCTAAATTTTTATGGTAGTGACAAATACAAGGACTCACGTCTGTGGTTTTACACTATTTTAAGCTATCATAAGTAACTACTTTAGGTATATTATATTATTAATTATAGGTATATATTATTATTATTATAATTTATGTTATTCTCTGATGATCATGATTCTTATCACTCTGCCAATAGTTCTGTTTGTCTGTCGAATGACGATAGCTTTTGTTCTGTGACTGAGACGCTGGGTGACTTTGTGCGGCAGACGTTTAACCAACCTGGTTGTTTGTTCAACGTTTGTCATATTAATGCTCAAAGTATTCCTAGCCACTATAGTGACTTTCTTGAGGCTTTTTCGGCTTCCAATCTTCATGCTGTCCTGATTTCTGAGAGTTGGCTCAAACCACATCTCCTTTCCACTACCTATCCTCTACCTGGCTTCATACTGATCAGGAATGATCGCGTTGGCCGGAGAGGGGGTGGAGTGGCAAATTATCTCCGCAGCAACTTTCCCTACAAAATTCTTGCCTCTTCTTCATCTAATACTTCTACAACTGCGGAATTTCTTTTTCTTGAAGTTTGTGTCAGTGGAGCTAAAACAATTCTAGGGGTTGTCTATTGTCCACCTTCTGTTGACTACTTCTCCAGTCTCGAATCGATTCTGGAATCTTTAGGGTCTGAATACATGCATCACATCATCATGGGCGATTTCAACACTGATCTCCTTACTGAACAGTCCTATCGATCCAGTAAACTCCTTCAAATCATCGATTCCGTTGGTCTAAACACTCTACCTCTTCAAGCAACCCACCACAACACTGCGGGCCCTGATACGTGGTTAGACTTGATTCTAACATCCTCTCCCTCCTTAGTGCGCTCACATGGGCAAACTCCTGCTCCTGGTTTTTCCCATCACGATCTTCTTTTTCTTTCCTACAATCTTAAACCACCTAAACCACGTCCTAAAGTTCTGTACATTCGTTGCTTTGGTCGAATGAACATGGAAACCTTATGCAGAGACGCCTCCAATGTTGATTGGACGCCTTTGGATGCGGCCATCACTATGGATGAAAAGGTGGACATATTTAACGGTGTAATCCTAAACTTGTATAATAGACATGCACCGATCAGGAAAGTCAAAATTAAGCGGCCTCCTGCCCCTTGGATGTCGAAGGGTGTTCAGATGGCGATGCGAGTCAGGAATAAGGCTTTCCGCAGGTATAAACGGGACCGCTCGGAAGGCAACTGGAATCTATTTAAAGTTGCAAGGAATCGGTGTAATCAGATAATACGTAACGCAAAACGCCGACATATTCTCAATAATCTTAACACCTCTACTCCCGCTGATATCTGGCGGTTTCTAGGAACGCTAGGTATCGGTAAACATCGACCCACGGATTCTCAGTCGACGGTTGGTCTTGATGAAATTAATAAACATTTTATCTCTTCAGTTCCTTTCGATCATCAGACCAAGTGTTGTACTTTGAATTACCTCGCTTCCTTACCTAAACCCAACTTAGATTGTCCTTTTGAATTTTCTCCAGTTGCACCGGGTGAAATCAAGAAGATTATCCTGTCCATCAAGTCCAATGCGGTGGGATGTGACGGCATTAGTCGCCGCATGATTGTCCGGATTCTAGACTACCTGTTGCCCGCAGTTACACACTTGATTAACTTTTCACTAGAATCTGGGCAGTTCCCAGAGCTGTGGCGCAAGGCGTTTATTATTCCTTTACCAAAAATCCCCAATCCATTAGCTCCTAACCATTTTAGACCTATATCCATTCTTCCATTCCTATCAAAAGTAGTCGAGGCCTGTGTGCAGAAGCAGTTGGCTCAGTATGTGTTTCGTAACAACTTATTGAGCCCTCTGCAATCTGGTTTCAGACCAGGACACAGTACTGCTTCTGCTCTTCTTAAAGTGACTGGCGATATTAGGGCGGGTATGGAGGAAACCAAGATCACAGTACTCACTTTGGTTGATTTCTCGAATGCCTTCAATACCGTCAGTCACGAAATCCTACTGTCTATCCTTACCCATCTCATGGTTTCTCCTGATGCACTGGAATGGTTTTCAACTTATCTTCAGGGACGTCAACAGGTAGTCCGTTCAGATGATTGCTCATCTACGTGGCTTGATCTCAACTCTGGCGTCCCTCAAGGCGGTATACTTTCACCCCTATTATTTTCTATCTTTATTAATTTCCTGACACCAAATCTTCATTGTTCGTATCATCTGTATGCCGATGACTTGCAGCTGTATTCAACAACTAGAGCGGAGGATGTGTCTGTGGCCATAAGCGATATAAATCGTGACCTAGACGCTATAAAATGCTGGTCAGGAAGATTTGGCCTATATGTAAATCCCACTAAGTGCCAGACCATAGTTATAGGAAGTCAGCGCTTAATAAGTAGATTGGATATCCGAAACCTACCACCAGTTGTTTTTGATGGATCGACTATTCCATTTAGTCATGTAGTGAAGGATCTGGGTTTGCTCATTGACTCCAACCTTAATTGGCAAGCTCAAGTCACCAGTGTGAGTCAAAGAGTAACAGGTACCCTACGTGCCTTATACCGCCTGAAGAACTTTCTTCCGACTAAGACCAAGGCAATGATTGTGCAGACTTTAATTTTTCCTTTAATTGACTATGGTGATGTATGTTATTTTGACCTGAATGCAGATCTGCTCAATAAGTATGACCGACTTCTCAATAACTGCATTCGATTCATTTTTAATCTTCGTAAATATGATCATATTTCTTCCTATCGCTCAGACCTAAAATGGTTACCCATTCGGCAGCGCCGAAATCAGCGCGCTCTTACTACCTTATTTTCTTTCTTACACTCTCCCACACTTCCCAGTTATTTATCTCCACAATTCCAACCTTTGTGTTCATTTCATGACAGAAATCTTCGCTCTTCTAATAATCTTCTTCTAGCATGTCCCTCTCATACTTCTGATTTTGTACATTCTTCCTTCTTTATACAATCTGTCTTACTCTGGAATGTGCTCCCTCTTGAAGTCAGGATGGTTACGGACCGCTTTAAGTTCAAACAAAAGGTACGGGATATTCTCTTCGACAGATTGGCAGAGTCATCACATCAGTAACATGTATATATTGTATATATATATATATATCTATACATATAATAAAAATGTAACCGGTCGCTGTCTGTACATGGAAGATATATGAGAAAAAATATTATTGGGACCTTTATAAACGCAAATAGAACCCAAAACAATGATTTTTAAAATTTTTGTCTGTTTGTCTGTTTGTCTGTTAGTCTGTTTGTCTGTTTGTCTGTTTGTCTGTTTGTCTGTGCGTTTGTTCACGCTAATCTCAAAAACGGCTTATCCGATTTAAATATGGTTTTCACCGATACATTGTGGTAAGCTTCACTTAACATTTAGTGTTTGTTTCATGTCAATCGGTTCATAAATAAAAAAGTTATGCCAATTTAAAGAATCACATCGAACATTCGTTAATTTACTACGAAATCTTATAGAAGCAGAGATTTTAACAGGTTGCGGAATAGTGATTGTTGATAGTGAGTGCTGATAGTGTTTTTATTCCTCTCTAAACAATATTTTGTTTAGTTTTAAACGAGTCCAGTTTCCAGTGAGCCTATGTTTTGCGATGACTAATTAATAAAGCCCAAGGTAAGACACTAAAAGTTGCGGGTGTGGATCTAAATATTAGCTGTTTTTCGCACGGTCAGCTTTATGTGGCTCTATCACGTGTTAGCATTCCTAGCAGCCTGTATGCTTTGATCCTTGATGGCTATACGTCTAATCCATACATCCATACATATTATAAAAGGCTTTGTCCTGACTGACTGACTGACTGACTGAAAGACAAAGTACAGCCTAAACCGCTGGTCGTAGCGACTTGAAATTTGGAGAGTGTGTTTGTATTAAAGTCTAGAAGTGGACTAAGAAAGGGATTTTAAAAATTCAACCCTACAGTGTATAAAAAGGGAAGAAAACGATTGTATGAAACGTATTCATTTTTTAACTTACAGCTTTGAAATTTTGTTTTGGAATAATTTTACTTAAGTAAAAAATACTCTAATTTTTTTTTTTAACTGGTGTGGATTTATGTGGGTGAAATAAGAGATGAAATATTGTATGGAAAGATCTTTGCTTTTGAAGTTGGTGACTTGAATATTGGATGGTGGGGGAGGAAGAGAAAAGGAAGGGAGAAGTGAGGAGAAAGTGCGGGGGTAGTGAGGGGGAAGTCAGGGCAAAGGGAGGGGAAAGTCAGGGTGAAATCGACTGCCTCTGTATTTCGGTGGTGCTGTGTACGGACTGCCACGCAGAGGTTGCGGGTTCGATTCCCGCTCAGTGCAAATGTTTGTAGCATGAACATGTCTATTTGCTTATGAGTGTTTCTATGTATAATATGTATGTATTTACAAAAATAAAAGTGTTTAAGTATGTTTATCCGTATTCTAGAACCCATAATACAAGCATATAATATGCTTACTTTGGAACTAGATAGAGTTGTGTAAAAAAAAAAAAAAGAAAAAGAAAACTCAAGGGGATGTGAGGAGGCAGTGTGAAGGGCAAGTGAGAGGTAAGTGAGAAGAAAGTGAGGGGGACGTAAGGGAAAGTGAGGAGTCAGTGAGTGGTAAGTGAGGGGTGAGTGAGTGGGAAGTGAGGGAAAGTGAGGGGAAGTGTGGGGAAAGTGAGGGAGATGGGAGGGAGACGGGAGGGGACGGGAAGGGGAGGGAAAAAGAGGGAAAAGGGGGAGAGGAAATGAGGGAAAGGGGAAAGTTATCGTAGTGAAAATTTGCCTTTGTGTATTGTATATTGTTTTACGCGGGATGTCTTTAGGTTAGAGAGTGAGATTAGAAATAGTATGCAAAACAGTATTTAAACAATATAAAAATGTCCATTGGAGAAACTATATTCATGCGAGCGAAGGTCACTCACTCACTCACTCATCACGAAATCTCAGAAACTACAAGTGCTAGGAGTTTCAAACTTTGGAAATAGGTGCTCTCAAAGACGGAATTTTGCGAAATTCATTTCCCTGGATTATAAAGGGGAACAAAATTTGTATAAAGCTTCTATAGTTTTTAAACGGGAGTTTTGATAATACGATTTCCAAACTAGGAGAAAATAGGAGTGGCAAGTTTCGTTAAATATCGCAAAATTTCGTCTGTTTTAGTGGTAGCGGGTGAATAGATTTAAATCGGAATCGCCTTAGAGACGGATTATACTGATATTTATTACTAATACAATGTACGATTGCCGTAAGATTAGGTAAGAAATATTCTCATACAGGCCACATCTGAATTTTCACGCGAACGAAGTCGCGGGCAACAGCTAGTATATATATATATTTATATTTGTATGTGTGTATGTATTGTTTGTATATGTGTATTAAGTATAATATGTATTTTTGTATAAGTATAGGTAATAGTCATATTTATCTGTTCCTTTGAAGTTACCTTGCACCTACTTCGTTTATCTCTGCATCACCCAAAGGTTGGCTGGTAGAAAATGCCTTTGGCATTAAGCCCACCATTGTACAATTTTATGCATAAAGTTATAAATAAATAAATAAATAAATACTTTGCTTTGTTCTACTAAAACAATTGAGCAGATCAATTTTAATTTAGCTTTTATTGCTAGATCTCCAAAAATATTTTTTATTGACTTTAGGTTTCTTTTTTTCAGTATATTGTGGTTGGTAAGGTATGTTACTCTATTTTTTTAAAAAGTAAACTAGACTCGTAGTTCTGTTTTTACCTAGCACTATCAACGGCAATCCATGACATACATAATAGGACAAAAAAATTAATTATGCTCCGTTGATTTATGTAAATTAGGTATCTACACTACATTTTACTTTTATTTTTGACTGATTCGGTGACTAGTAGTGGGTAAGTAGATCGGTATAATATTGTTTTCATATAATTCCCATTGCATTTTTTTTTGACAACAATTACAAGAATTAATTGTAATCATCATATTTTTTTAATATCTTACTCAATATAATTGCAAACCAAAATTATTTATTACAATTCAAACCGCGTGATTGATTTGTTCGATATTTTATAGCTAGCATAGGTAAGTAATAGCCTCTACAATGAAGATAGATAGATACTGTTATTAAATAATTTATAATTGTTTCCTTGTTTAATATAGTTTTCTTAAACGGACAGTTCTCGATGAAATCTAAGTAATTATATCAGTTGCCAGGATAAAATAAGAAGAAGTAATTATATTACCTGACTTGTGATAATACCTACTGTTTACCGACCTTGTTACTGCAGTAAAAAACGTGTGTTTACCTAAATATATTCTTCGCACTAATGAATGCATGTTAAGTGGAATTGTAACAACAGATTTGCAAGTTTGATATCATTTAAGTACTCCTTTTTCAGCCCCTTTGCCGTCGCGGTCGGCAACGTCTTAGTCAATAAAAGTCTGTGGTCTTAGAGAATACAATAAGATCACGAGATGTCTGAAACCTTAACCCTGTAAGACTCCTAATTTGTATATAAGCTATATTCGAATATAAACTACATAACTCATACATATATTAGGTATATTAAGTACAGAATTTGAAAAATTAAATTAAATCTCAAACTTAGGTGTAATAATTAGGTAGGTAGCTAAATTTTGTTTTTTAATTAATTTTAGCCAAGTCATAATTTAGCTCAGTAGGTAATGAATTTTATATAACTTTTATTAAATTTAATAATTAGGTTTTGCTTACTGTAATTTAAAAGTATTAGGTAATGTTCGTCCTTATTATTATAATATCACATAATAATAATATCACAAAAACTACACACAATATGCCATCTAAACCCCAAGTAAGCATACTTATCTATAATATAAAAATGAATCGCTGAATGTGTTGCTAAGCGCAAATTTCGAGAACCGATTTCGCTAATTCTTTCTTATAATATTCCTTGATGTACGAGAATGGTTCTTACGGAAAGAAAAATTATAAAAATTGTCTGAAAAAAAAACACTTTTCTATATTCCCATACAAAAGTATCTTTATTTATCCCAAAATGTTTAAAAAATGTCCACCCGTGCGAAGCCGGGGCAGGCCGCTAGTATATTATAGTTATAGCTTGTGATATTGGGTTCTAGAATGCGGATATACATACTTAAATATAAATAGATATATATTATACATAGAAACACCCAGACCAATACAACTACCTCGACATGTTTAGACACATTGTTTAGTAAACTATCTGTATTTGCTTCTAAATTAAGTAGGTAAGTAATTTGTTAGTTTTTTATATGATGATACCCAAAAGCCATTAATCATGTCGAACTACTGGTATAGTGGCCGTCTACTGTTGGGTCCAGTTGCCTCCTTACCCTGTCAAACCACATGTGCTGGTAGAAAAGTCCAGGTTTTAATTAAGTGACAGAAGTAAGTATAAGCAGTTAACTTCAGTCCCGCATGTGTCCTTCTGAATAGAAACGTAGGTACCTAAAGGGTTTAACAATTCAAAGCCTAAATTAAGCTATTATTATTATTTATTTACTAGCTGACCCGGCGAATTTCGTACCGCCTAACAGTCGATTCTTTAAATTTCTTTTTCAGGGATTTTTTATTTTTTTTCTTTCCTTAAGAACAATCCCGTACATCAAGGAATATTATAAAAAAAGAATCAGCGAAATCGGTTAAGCTGCTCTCGAGATTTGCGCTTAGCAACACATTCAACTATTCATTTTTATATTATAAATTTATTACCTAGAACAGCAAAAACATACAGGTAGTTGTTGTGCCCCAAAACTTTGACAATGGTTTGACTGAGTTTCTTCACTTTTCGCTACTCTCATCAGTCGCTTGCCTGTCACATTTACCAGGTCATCGATCCATCTTGTGAGAGGCCTGCCCACACTCTTCCATTTCGTGATAGCCACGTACCTACTCTCCTTAATGTGTACTAATTGGAGGAACATTAACCTTTGCGCTCATTCTATTTAACATTGTAGTATCTGTATTCAATTAAATCATGATTTAGCATATGCACGGTCACACCCACGTGCGACAACCATCTGGTAAACCAGTTTACAAAAATTCCCAGGCGGTTATAGAAATCAAACAAAATAAATACCCATCGTTTTGATGCTGACTTCTTTTAGGGTTACGTAGAAAAGATAACCACTATTAATAATATATATTAATATATACTAATATAAGCTCATCAAATTTATCAGTGGGATAAGTCGCCCGATTCAAAACATTCGTTAGGTCAACTCATCCCGCAGGATAAGTTGAAACGGCCTCAGTTGATGAGTTGACTAAAGGGCCAGGGAAATAGATTTGAGTTTAAGCACAGATTACATAAAACCTACGTTTAAGTTCTATTTTTTTGCTGAGGGCAAATGATTTACGCATACCGCTCCGTCGCGTCGTCGCCGTGCGTCGCAACGGCTGATATTATTTTCATTGTATTGATGTATTATAATTTATTATGTCACGGTAGATGCTTTCTAGCAGTTTAAACAATTCGACCACTTTCTTCAGCAACATAAAAGTAAGTAACCGAAGAAGGTACTGTTGGAGGTATTTACACATTTTTTAATATTTAAGTAGGTATCTAAGTATTATGGTGTAGGTAGGTATACAAAACTAAATTGTTAAAGTACCTACCTGTATTAGAAAATATAAAATTAGATATACCTAAGTAATTATTATTGCATTCAGCTTATTGCAGCATGAAGAGATGCTATAGTTCTTTAGTTTGGCGGCAACGTCAGTCGCTTACCTTTGTCCTTTTTTTTTATATATATTAGCCTACCAAAGTGACTCCACCCCGCCTGATGGTAAGCAGTCAGTGGAATCCAGAAGTGGTGGCCACCATACCAAAGGCTATCGTCTTAAACTGCTGGTATGGTGGCCTGGGGTTAGGGGAAGCGAATAAGGGGGGGTGAGGAAAGAGGAAAGGGGGAAATTGGGCCTCCGGCACTCTCACACACCGAACGAAACACAGTAGTAAGGATACTACTACTCTTAAGTCGATCTTCTATGAGAGGGTAGTACTTCCCCGGACGATCCGGCCCATTCATTCTGAAACCAGCGTGGATCTAGTACCGTCAACCTACAACCTGTCCTTTTATAAACTTAAACTTACTTTGGATTTTCTACGGATTATTTCTCAAATATTTGTACCTTAAAATATTAATTTTAGTGCGAACCTATACAACTACTTTTATGTTTAAAATGGTTGGTTATCTCAATAATAGGTACATTATTTTATCGCTAAGACAATGGTTAAATATTATCTTTCTGTTGAAATAAAAATATTGATATGATATTCATGTATTTTTATACTATATCTCTCCGATAAACTAGTAGTGATGAGTGAAAGAACTTTTTTTTAATTGGTAATTATCTACCATCATGACTTCACTCTGCCTACGTTGAGTAATCGTTGAGGCGACACCATTCTAATTGTCATCGCAGCAAGTTGTATTATGATATCGATATCCTATGCCGTAGAGTGTTGTGCATGTCATGTCTACGACAATTCCGTAAAAGACGAAGGAAATAAGAATAAGGTGTAGCTGGTTGGTACTTATATCTAGAAGAAAACCTTTTTTCTTATTTAAAATACCGCATCTTTTACATATAGGCGCAGACCACTTCTTGAAACATATCCAATTCGATCTTAACCGTATTTTATTGGACACAAAACAGTCTGAAAAACCCCATCATTTATTAGATATCTTTATACCATCTAATTAAAAACTGGTTATTCTGGTTCGAATTACTAATCTACCGTAAATTCGCATGAATTTTTAACATGTTATTGCATCATAAAATGTTGGCAAACAAGAAATATGATAGCTATTGTAAATAGTTTATTTTATTTTCTAAGACTGGTTCTGCAGTTTGTTTCCTTGAACTTTTGTAGGTATGAGAATTTATAAAAATACTAACGGTAGCAATGTACACTCAGATAGAAACTGATCGCAGTTTCTTCATAAATTATTTTCATGATACTTCAGACACAGGTAATCATTTTCATGAGTGCCTTCTTCTGTACTGTCTAAGTACAGAACGCACAGAAAGATAGTAATTACTTATTTATTTGTCTGCCTCTCAGATTATATTCCGGATATTATTCTCCACGCTACATTGTGAGATAGAAAAACCCAAAAAGTAACTACGGTAAACACTAAAACATAGACCAGGTAAATATGGATATTACCTATTTTCTTCTTCTTATCGAGTGGTTAGTGGTCAACCTACTGTCAGGATTTGTTCAGGTCGCCCGTAATTTATTATACAGGCATCCGACTTGACCTAACGACTGTTATCAGCTTGGTAACAACCGGCACCGACTTTTAACGTGCCCTCCGAAGCACGGAGACGCTCTGATCAAATTCCACTTATGCGGTCACCCATCCATAGGCCAGCCGCACTCTTAGTTGCTTAACCCGCAGATCGATTACCGATCAGTGAGTGCAACGAGCTATGAACGCCTCGATAAACGCGATATTACCAGAAGTTTGTGTCTATTGTTAAAACCATTTTTTTTATTAAACCAATATTTTTTTAATTTCTGTTTTTCTTCAAAAAAGT
This sequence comes from Parascotia fuliginaria, assembly GCA_963082885.1. NCBI lineage: Eukaryota > Metazoa > Arthropoda > Insecta > Lepidoptera > Erebidae > Parascotia > Parascotia fuliginaria. The sequence goes on from OY720172.1 coordinate 16,784,076, forward strand.
CTTAAGGTCCTTTCCAGTACACAAACTTAAACTTAAGGATATGACCCTACGCTGTTTTAAAGTTAACGAACCAATCTAGAGGTTTCAATTTTAATCTGTATAGAAAGTTTGCATACTTGGGTAAAATATTTATTTCAAAGTCGTCTATTACTTTGATGCAGTTTATGAGTCCGTCAGTGTATTAGCTGTGCAATCAGTATTTTGATAAAAATACGGATATTTTTGTAATACAAAATAAAGATATATATTTTGATTTTTAGTTAAATAAGTACCATTTTTAAATTCAAGTTCAACAGTGTTCTACTGTAGGTATAATTTGATCTGTGTGAAATAAAATAAATGACAATCAAATGATAAGTAGATTACAAGAGACACAGAAATGTACATAAAAACTACTCTATGCAATTGTTCTTTGTAACAGATCTAGTAAAGATAACTCGTTAAATATGACACTTTTTAAATTATTTATTTCTGAGTCTTGAGAGCCTGAAGTTACGGAGAACTGCATGACGTGAAACACAACATCTTTTTCTTGCTCTCTTAACCAAGTGCTTATGTATATACAATAAGTAGTACTTCTTCCATATTTTTGAGTCTCTCTATCAATTGCATTGATATTTGGCACAATAGATGATAATTCTTACTTTTTACCTAAAATTGAGTTACTTTAAGCAAGTCGTTATCATGTATGTTTTTTTGTAAACCTTTACAGTAGATAGTTATATGCATAATAAATTGATAATCGAACGTAAATAATCAGATTTTTAGCTGTACAATGTGGTTCTTACCAGTCATGTCCAGTAAGTTGTGTAATTATTTCACCATATAATTTTGTTACGATAAGTAAATTATACAACAATATGTTTTTAACTTTTTAATAATGGTGTTTCATTAGCGGATAAATAAAATAACTATTAGGAATTGGGTTATTGACCTATCTTTGTACCAGTTCTAATCTGATTATCGACATAATACCAGATATGGGTTAATGGGTTTATCAGAACAATCCCACTGTGATTGTGACTCTTGTAAACCATGAACAGTAACACCCTTACCTTTTAACCCTTGACATCCCGCGGACTGCTAAACCTACTATTTTGAACGGTCGGTACAACGAATTTATTCAGGAGTACAATCAGGATTAAAAGGAGGAGTTAGTTATAAAATAACCACTTCTCTCCGTAACAAAGCAAAAACAAAGGAAGACAAATTTATTAAAATACCAGGTATAATAACAGGTTATAAATATTTTTTTGATTGTGTGCAATCAGCCAGAGAATGATTGGTCAGAGAATACAAACAAAACGATTAATAACTTTTTATAATCAACTTATGATTACGTTTCTATTGCATATTATATGAACCAAATCGGCTGCCTTATTCGCACTTGTTTGTAAAGTTGCATCGTCTTTTTGATAACTCATTCACGTGTCGATAACTAATCCGACACATTCGAAAACATTAAAGAAACTCGCAACATCGATTAAGATAGTACTGTCAAGTTTTAGAATACGGATTCATGAATAGCGGATTTACTCTCGGATTTAGAAAGAGCCGTTCTCACAGTTGAGAAAAAGACAACGGAGTTTTTTACGGTAGTAGACCTCTGCTGGTTTCAGTGCGAATGGGTCGAATCGACCGAAGAAGTGCTACCATCTCATAGAATATCGATGTTATGAATTGGATTTCATGCTAATGCGTTTCAATCAGCGCGCAGTGTGTGAAGGCCCATTACCTACTAGCTCGATCTTTTAACATTTTTTCCTATATCGTCTATGTCTGCAATTTCAGAAAACAAATATATGTTTATTGTGTGGCTATAAAAAAAATATTAGATTTTTTTATGTATATAGGTACTCGTACATATTAAAAAGGAAAAGTTCACATTTAAACAAACAGTTTCCTCAATTAAATATGTTGTGTATTATTCATTTTTAAATTTAATTAGAATTACCGACAAAAAACTATATCCTACTTTATCAGTAAACACATTTGCAGAAATTTATACGTAAAATGTTGACGACGTAGTTAAGTGTGTTTGTTCGTATTTCCATGCATTAACCGTTCGTCAGATTGTGAATTTGTAATAAAACTCTGTCAACTAGTAAGGTTTGAAATACTAAGGTTTATGGGGAAAAAGAATGTTAGGAGGTTTGATCTTGCGGTACACGCATCACTCGCACAAAAGTTTGTGGCTCACGTAAATATTTGTCCATAAATCAAGAGACTTAGAGTAGCTAATTGGCGACTACTGGCCGATACGCGAAATCAAAGTTTTAATGTGTTTTCCCAAGATAATACTAAACAAACAAAAACATTTATTTTATTTTATCGACCAGGCAATACTTATTACTTAGGCTTGTTATTACTGCATATCGCCAATCAATCGATCGCTTTATTTATTGTGTATAGCTTATTATATTCCCACTACAAGGTAAAGGTCCCTTCTCATATAGAGAAAGCTCATGCTTGCTCTGCGGATTGACAATGTCAATGGTCAGCCATTTACCACCATGTAGTGACAATCCGCAAGAGTGGTGATCAATGCTTCTCTGCATAAGAGGGCCTAGACAAGTGGCATAAATGCTAACGCCAACATTGACGTATTGAACATTATCAGTCAACTCTAAATGAAGGATTAGCAGGACGTAAAATATATAACCGTAAGTGCTAAAGGCAGATTAAAAAGCAAGATAATATAATAAACATAATGCACCATAGATCGAATATTGTCATATGCCGCACTGTAAAAATGCTTGCCTAGCTAAATATACTGTATTTATTTAACATAGTTCGTATTGAAGTATAGATCCTATTGTATCTGATTATTATGTTTACTTACTTATCAAAACTGTTTATCATTGCCCTCACGCTTAAAGAGCGTGCGGTCCCTCCGTGGTCACACGTAATTTATATCATCAAATTTTCCGTTTCATATGAAAGTCCAATGAACTGATAGCAATGAGATTTATATATTTGTGTCGTATTTTATCACAATGAGTTAAGCCTATAAGTTATGGACACTTCTAGGTTATTTATAAGCAATCTGGATCGATGATATCAATCTAGTTAGTGCTGCCAATTTAGGACCATTTTGTACTTAAATTGGTAAGTCCAATTTTAATTTTGGGACCGTAAAGGGACTCTCTTTTAACAACCATGAAGTTAAAGCAGAAGCATAAATTTAAGATACGGTTGGAGCAGGCAAAGAAGCCTTTATTTGCCTGCTCCAAGAAGACATCGATTATTTTGCCTTTTGATAGCGGGAGCAGCGAATGCGACAAAATGGCCTACGTTGCGCCGCTTTTGTGTAAAAATTCACTACAATCACGGTTCTTTGCATTCTGACACTAAAGCATACAAATTTTGAAGTAGCACTATGCTTGCGCTGCGCTTACGTCGTGGCTTATGCCGCTTCTATGTAATTTACAAGAGAAACTTTCTTCATAGCTTATAATTTTTTAATAATGTTTCACTTTATTTGCTCGTAATAAAATGAGATTTCATAAATATTGCATTGCATAACGCAGTTGGTTATGCAAGTGTACCAGCTACTTACTTTTTAGTTAATCCTAAAATCAACAAAAAATTATAAATAATAGCCACATATAATTTACCCTCAAAAGAAAAGTGATTTAAAATGAGAAGTGCAATTTGGCAATTTTAAGCTAGCAATAGGCAAAAGGTACATTTCTGAATAAACTTATTTCGTCATAAATCTCTCTTCCACTGAAAGTGCAAATTTTGGTGTCTCGGTGCAATGCTGTCGTTCGCACAATCTTTATGCATTGCGATTAGTAAGAAAGCAAAGAAAGATAAACAAAATTTGTGCTCGGTAACAGTACTATCTCTTTAAGGAACTAGATAAGTTAAGTATATTTTATCAATGTCCTTGTATAAAAACCCACCCTAAATAATTACATCGTGATTATACCAAATAAACAATACAAAAAAATTTTCATCATCGTATGAAATAAATACTGTATTCAAGAGAAGTAGAGCAGAGCGAAATCTCTCTCATTACACTTCTCGCTTTTAATTAGATCTAGTAGAGTGGGGATTTAGATTTTTTATTCCGGACAACTCAGAGCCCATCAGTGGTGGTGGTTTTGTCTTTCTAGCTTCGATGTGTTGATACACAATTAGACATTTACTAGAAAGACACGAATCACACTAAAAAGAAAAGATCGTAGTCTAGAAAGCACTGTATTTACAGCAGAACAGTTCAGCTACAACTTATCAGTGTTTATATTTGTTACCTTTGTATGTTGACTTTAGCTGCTATCAGCTATATGCCAGAGCCGTATCTGCCAGTCTCAATGCAAAAGAACTATAAAGCGGAAGAGTTTGTTTGTTTGTTTGAGTGCACTAATCTAGTACTAACAGTCGGATTTGAAAAATTCTTTTTGCGTATGATAGCCCAGTTCACGAGGAAGGTTATAGGCTATGTAACATCACGCTACTGACGACGGGAGCAGAGCAGTAAGCAAATACGCGGGTTAAACCACCCCGCGAGAAGCTAGTTTGTTATAAATTCATACATAAACGAGTTCAAGGATACTTGAATGTTTTATACTTGCTAAGTACCCGTCGACTGCCTTTTTGCCTGCCTATCGACGACGGCAATACTTTGTTTAAATACAGGTTGGTGAGGTTTTCCCGAGAGACTACAACATGGAGTTCTTCAAGAAGAAGTTAAAAGGTTTTTAACAGGGTAGGCAACGCGCTAGTGGTGCTCCTGGTGTTGCAAGCGTCCATAGGCTACAGTAACTGCTTACCATCAGGCGAGCCGTATGCTTGTTTGTCACCTTAGTCGTATAAAAAAAAACAATACCACGCTACTGTATACTATAAGCCGGCTTTTAACGTACACTGTGTCAGTAAGTGCTAAAATAATCCGCAACCACGAGGCCAACGCATGGTTTCTATATTCAACAGAAAAGAAAGAAAGCAAGTGTGTCACTGGCGTTTATATTAAAATTGCTTGCATTACATAAAGATCAAGCATCTTGGCCTCTCAAATGTTACTTCGAAACTCCAGGATTCATATCTAACCATGACCCCAAACTTAAACAAAAATAATTACTAATAGATAATATTTAACTATATTTATGTTTTTCAGCAGTTATAATAATAAAGGCAAGCGCTAAAATGTTATCTTTGTCTAATCGATCAGTGACTCAAAACCTCGACTTTATAAAAGCTTCTGTACTGAAATGTAGCACACTGAACCTTATAACACACTTGGCAACGTATTCTAAGCGCCATTTTAAGCGTTGTAAACAAAGAGCTATCAAAAGTTCTGAGGAAAATTTCCTGTTCGCAGTTCATCTAAGAACTTTACTGCCTTGTTAATCAAAATTGCCGTAACTGTATAGTGCAAATTTGGGAAAATGAAACTCAATTCAGACGAATTAGAATTGTTTTTTCTATAGCTTTCATCTAGTCCTTATGGCGCTGATTCTTAGTGAATTTATCTAACACTGTTCTATCAATAATATTAACACAATAGCTTACCATCATGTGTTTAAATACATATTAGTATCAAGGAGTTGTTTTATTCCACTGTTCATTTATCTGTAACACAAAGGTGATTGTACTTCTTTGTGTTGAAGTTATTATTACAATAATGTGGAAGTTTTGCAGCCGGTTTCATAGTCTCATGACCGCCTAGTACGTCGTCGCTCGTGTAGTTTTTTTTTTTATTGTGGGAAATAAGACCGCTGTCCACTTCATGGGAGTATCCTTTCATAGTCCTCGGTAGACTATCAGAAAGTACAGTCGAGAGGGGTCTCATATACAAATACCAGAATGACGTTTAAATATTGGTTATAAGCATACTAAATTTGTTGAGCTTACGCCTAATATCTTCTGCAGTCTTAATAAAAGCAATATAGAATTGCTTTATCTCTGCGTTTTGTTTAACCGAAATGGCGGTGATGCCCTCAGAATGTTCGGTCGATGAATGTTCAGGAAGAAACATAAATATTAAAAATTAATTATTAGTAACAAGTATATGACCGGACTTTACAACAAACAGATTGAGATAGGGCATTGATTGATAATAATATAATACTTACATGATTCATCATTGATGTATGTAATGTAATCGTGTAAAGAAATTATGTATTGTTTTAAAAACTCAACCATATTGAGGTAATTATGATAAATACGGCTTTTTTGATAAATAGCTTTGTATTAACTTATTTAGTAATGTGACTTATGCCTATCTATTACAAAACAGATTAGTACATATTAGTATTTATTTATGCATTGCATACGTCATAATATGATGTTTGTATACTTCCATTAACCTTGCAACCTTAGAAAGACAATGACTTTTATGTAGCTACTAGCAACGCCCTGCGACTTCGCCCGCGCGGACTGTAACTTAGGAACCAGACCGATTTTAGGGATAAAAAGTATTCTATATCAGTCTATATGTACCTACGCACCGAATATATGGACATACCATTTTTCATCGAAATCGGTTTAGCCGTTTATGCGCTGTGTGGTAACCAACACACACATACTTTCACATTTATAATATTAGTAGCATACATAGGTAGGTACACATAACAAGAATGGTAGTAGAGGCATGACTTCGTATCTATGCGGCTTAAACGTAACTAGGTTTCACCCGCTTACTGCTCTGCTCCTACCGCCAGTAGCGTGATGTTACATAGCCTATACAACCTTCCTCGAGAAATGAGCTATCATACGCAAAAAAATTTTTCAAATCCAACTGGTAGTTCCAGAGATTAGCGCGTTCAAACATACAAACAAACAAGCAAACAAACTCTTCCGCTTCATATAATAGTATAGATTAGCTTAGCTTCGGTGGGTACTTTTTTGCTTTTTACGACATAGTTACAAAATTTTTAAATCCTTGTTTTTTCCTACTTTAATAATTATTTATTATTTTATGATTAAGTATAAACATTTAAAAAAAATTGCTATACAATGTTGAAAATTGATATAAAGCTGTTGCGTCATTTAGAATTAGCGAAGAAACAGGCAAAAGAAAAAGGGAATTTGTTTTATAGGATCTAGAGACTCCATCTAGATCTAGAGACCGCCATATTGCAACGACAAGGTTGAATGTGAATTTGTGCAGGGTCACCTGAAACTTTCTTTATGTCTTTAGGCTTTCTACTAATAACTGAATTTTGTATAGTAAGTATAGTGTTTACAAAAGTGAAAAATAAACATTTGTTTTTTAACCGACTTCAAAAAAAGGAGGTTTCTCAATTCGACCGTATATATTTTTTTTTTATGTGTGTACGTCGATAACGTCGTCGTTTATGAACCGATTTCGATGATTCTTTTTTTGTTGGAAAGTAGATATCCCAAGTGTAATCCTAATGATGGCATCCCAGGGAAAACGAAGGGAACTTTCGAAAATCGTACAAAAGACTGGTGCATTTGATACTTTTTTCATTAAGTATTTTAAGGCACTACTATTTAGTAAAGGATTGGAGTCGATCTGATGATGGAGCCGAAAGATAGTCGAGGGAACTCGACAACGATTTAGAGCAGCTACTTGGTGTTTGGATTTAAATCATTTCTAATGATGAGAACTTTGCACCCATATGGGTTTTAAGTGCCATTACAGGTGACCATAGACAGTCGAGGGAATACCTTAACAGCAGTCATGTCGGGCTTACTTCATACGGTTCAATATGCCAAAATGTTTAGTTCGTACAAAAATAAAACCTAATCAATATTTAGGTCTACCCATCACTGAAAATCGTGTAATAAAATAATTTTAAACAAAAAAAACTTCAAAACTCTGATTAACTAAATCAAAATACGAATTACTTTCTGTTAAGAAAACTTATTTTTAACTTTTTAGCTTCCTTCCCGTTTCAAGGCGGTTTTTTTCTGTTTAAAATTATTTTATTCTTTTAAAAATATGTCGATTGCGTAGATAGGGTTACTTAACCACAAAATTCACGTTGTTTAGCAGCGAATATTAATTAACTAATGTCGTTAGCATTAATTCAGCTGACACGACTTTAACCCCACATATTTTAGCAATGACGGTATTAAAATAATTAGTTACAACAAAATAACATATTAAAATTTCTTTTTGTTTATTTGTTTAAATGGAAACTTGGTGCAGTCCAAATTCTGAACTAGTATTAGGTAGTATTATTCTTTTTGAGGTTTCTGCTGAAAAACTGCTGAATATAGATCTCGCCAAAAATCGCTATTTTGAATCGTCGCGAGATGTCACTGTCAATTGCTTGCCACTTTATTTATTTATTTAGCTTATAAAACGAGTTACAACCATCTAATCCGAAGAGTTTGTTTGAGCGCGTTAATCTCTAGAAAAACCAGTCGGATTTGAACAATTATTTTTGCGTATTATAGTCCAGTTCTTGAGAAAAGTTATGGGCTACGTAACATTATGCTACTGGCGACGGTAGTAGAGCAGTAAGCAAAGACGCTAGTGAAATCGCGCCGCGGAAAATTTGTATTAAATATAGTAAATCTAGAGCATAGATACAAACTAAAGCATGGTTGTAGCTCTAAATATGTGTGCACAGATGGTAAACAGGTAATAGGGTTAGTTAGTTTACTGTTGTTTATAATAATGGCGTCTATTGGTCGTATAGTCGTATCCCAATCTAATTACTACAGGACTTGACGTTTGCTGGAAAAACAAGACAAACAAGACAAATCTGTAATGGACGGTAAACCAAAATCCATTCCAGTAGTGAATACATCAGAATGGAACTTATAATGGAATATACCATTATAATAAAGCAGAACAATTTGTTTGTTTGTTTGAACGCGCTAATCTCTGGAGCTACCGGTCGGAATTGAATAATTATATTTGCGTATGATAGACCAATTCTTGAGGAAGGTTATAGGCTATGTAACATCACGCTACTGGCGATGGGAGCAGAGCTGTAACAGTAAAGTAAAACCACGCTGCGAAAAGCTAATTTATCTATATAAATACATTGATATATTTTAAAGATTAAGTAAAAGAATATGTGTTAAAGTCAAGGTTATAAACAAGTCTTGGTATATTTTATTAAGAGATAAATAGCCTAGATTGTCATTCTACAACATAGCTTACTAATGCCAAAAAGGTGTAACTGAACTAACTTGTTTTTCATTTATACAATAATAAATATACGTGTATTAACGTATATTTATTATTGTATAAATTAAGAGTGACAAAAATAATAAATCTAAACTAATATTTTAAAGAGAAAAGATTTGATTTTTTGTATGTTTTACGGTAGTAGATTCACGCTGGTTTTAGCATGTATGGGCCAGATCATCCGGGGAAGTACTACCCAGTACCCTCTCATAGAAGATAACTTAGGCTATATTTTATTATGTTTAACATATTTTTTAGTCATTTTCAAATTATCAATATTTTAAGCGCCTTTGTAAATCTGAATGATGCAATTTGACACATGATTTTTTTAGTAGACGTTTATTGTGAGACCGAATTAAACTTTAATACCGAAGCGAAGCGGGGATGGACTAGACCTCCGCCCTCGCTTCTATCCATACCTACTAATATCTGTTCATACAAATGCGAAAGTAACTCTGTCTGCCTGTCTGTTACGCTTTCACGCCTAAACCACTGAACCGATTTTAATTAAATTTGGTATAAGAGATAGAAAAGACCTTAGAGAATAACAAAGGGTATCTTCTATCGCGAAAAATGCTATAAGGGGTTGAAATGGGAGATGAAAGTTTGTATGGAAAATGCAATATAACCGACATTCACGCGGGCGGAGCTGCGGGCAACAACTAGTATATATATATAAAAATAATATCTTATTCTGCCTTGAGAGTGCAAGAAAAAAAAGAAATTCTTATATTTGTTTTTTCGTGGTGATCAATGCTTACACCTCTAGATTAAGAGAGGCTTTTACATTTATTATTTCATTATTTCGCTCACTTATCTATCTATATCTCTCAACGTGCGTAAAACCACTACAATCGTACCACTCATATTTCGAACTCTTACTTTAAATGAGATCGATCGATGAGATGATCTCACTAAAATGAATGAAGTACATATCATAAAATTGCAGCGATTACGATTACGATTAATGCAGTAGATTATAGCGAATAATTCTAAACCTCTGTGTACATTTATGTTGATAAATAATTATGATGTTATATTATTATGTAAACTTATACAATACACGTACCTAGTACGTACACAATAATAATTCTAATTCTCCTTAACATAACAATAACAAAGACATTTTATTATGTAGATAAATAATTAATTTAAAAATTTCTGTATTTATTCAAAAATAAATTATTAATTAATTAAATTATAGGTATACTACTGGGAATGGCAAAATCTTTGTACTCTTGGTGTGATGTGAGAAGTGTCAGACTTGGCATAGTTTCAGTTCATGTAATTATAAGCACAGAGCATATTCAATTAATATGTATTCTTAACAATTAATTGCACAAGCAACAAAATAAGAAGAATAATGTTTCATTATTACTTCATGATTATTTCACGACCACAATTTTTACGATTATTTCTTGCTTGCAATTTGTATAAAGTTGTATAAATAAATTAATAAATTATTATTTAGTGACTTAAATACGTTCTAAAACCTTATTTCTTCATAACTGAAGTGTCGTGCTGGCCTAGTTGTTATGGTATCCGCTTTTTATGCACGAGGTTAAGATTCGAAACTGAAGTAGGTACTTACTAATGTGACTTTCAATGTCATATTTACTTTCCAATGCAATGAATGTCCAAAGTTTAAAGCTAAGAACATTTTAAAGTAAGCTCGGGCACCCGGACTATAGAAATATTAAAAACAGGACAATAAAACAGGCAGTTAATGATGCAAATTTCTTATCTGTATTTTTAATTCTTAAGCAAGTTACTTACTTTCAATTAATTTGTATTCTTGCTTTGTATATACTTTTAATTTAGTATTTTTATTCCGATTTTTAGTTAGGTATCTAGGTATAATTATGTTGTAGCGCATTGTTTAGTTTATAATTAAATGTTCTATGATATGCAAAATTCGTTACCTGTAGGTACTTACCCTTTAATTGATAACTGCCTTTGTGAAATATTTTAATGTTTCTCTGTGTAAGCGACGATATAATCATGTCTGGCTATAAATATATGACTATCTGTTAACACTTTTATGTTACCTAAGGGTCTTAGTCTACCTTAGTATACCTATTAAAATGAACGTTGTGTATAAAATGTTACGGCGCATTGTTTTATTTATAAGACATAATACAGCATTTACAATTCCACGCGTCAATGAATATTATAAACACAAAGATTTCCACTACTTTTCTACATATCTACTATAATATCAACTAAATAATATATATATCAAGTAAAAACGTTTCGTTGTTAGGTACTACTATAATCGCAGTGTGGCAGTCGGGAATTCAAATTTCCGTCTACCCCATTGACAATCTCATTGGGGCAGACGGAATTTTTATTTCTTGTCGGAGTAGACAGAAAGGTTGATGGAGAGCTTAATGGGATAATATATCTTTTTTGTGGTTTCTCGTTCTGGCTATCCATTTATTTTCCAGAAAATAAGTCAAAATTTTACTATAGATCAAAATAAGTATTTTTGGTAGAGGTTGTTGCTGGTTTCCTTACCCCAGTTCAGGTTTTGTCACGTTGTATTCCTTCACCATATGTAGTAGTAGTAACATAACATTACTACATACAGTGAAGATAAACTAAAAAAGTAAGTAGGTAAATAATATAATAATCCAAACACGAACCCTATCTAGAAAATCGACAAAGAAATATAACTAACTAGCTCATCGCAAAGTATTTTAGAAGTATCTGTACCTCAAACCCTTATTCAGCGTGAGGTAATTGATATACATAACACCAAATATAAACTTACACAGAAAATTGACAATCATTAATAAAATCGACCGTGAGGGCAACATCCTCGCAAAGGGTCGTGACGTGAACATTAAAACTATGTCGGTTGATGAACTTTTAAGGGGGTAGCGACCCGAGGACATGAATGTAGCTTCTCAACAAAGGTCAATATACCAAATTAAATGATAAGAATATTTTTTGTTAAAATACTACAAATTTACTATGTTTTTATTGCAAATGCAAATTAAAATTTTAGAATTCAATGTAATTTACTTACTTGTTTTTCCGGTAACGTGCTCTAGTACCTATTAATTAATATATAATACATTATAGCTGGCTTTATTTAAGTGTATGCAGAAGGCTGTTAAGCTAGACTGTTTACGCGTTCAAAGTCAAAGTCAAACTCATTTAAGTATACATTTATATCATCTGATTAATACTTAAGAACGTAACAAGAATAAGTTGTCCGTTTATTTGCATTGTCATATCCAATGCTGACTTAAGTCGAGTCATGTGAAGAACTGGTAAGAAAATCAGACTACTTTTTTAATCGCCAGATATCAATTTTGTTTGATGTGACGTCGCGATCTGTGATATTCTGTTATGTTCTGTTTCCTATGTTTATTTATTTATTTATTTATTTATTTAAGACGAACACAACAGTTTACAATCATATACATAAAAAAAAAAGTATATAAAAATAACGTTCCGATCCAGATTGTAGAACCAATAAAGTGTCGTACAGCATGATTAAGGAACTGTGCAAGAAGTATTATTGACATAAAAATTATAAAAACAAAGTACCTATTGCTTATGTCCTGTTCTCCAATGTTCAATTCTTCTCTGTAACTATGTAACACACTCAACTCTCTATGTAACACAGCTATGGGATACCTACACATACAGGCTGTCGAATGTGTTACATTGGAATGAAATGGTTTTTAATTAGTAACTAGGCTAATCAAGCTAAAGTACTAAATTCTTAGCCTTAAAGAGCCTTTGTAGATACTTAACCACTAGCCTAGCCTAACATGTGAATGTTGTCCTTCAACTGATATGAATAACAAAACAGATATACGCAATGATTATGATATTTTCAGACAATTATTACTGACATGTCAGATCTTACGATACAAGAAAATGTATTGGTATAGTATTTAGGGTGTTGATTCATCGCCGGCGACCAATCACAGAGCAGTATTCACTTCGTCTTACCTTATATTGTTGACAGAATTTCTGTGCAAATGTAACCGACTGAAATGTACACAAGTAAATTTATACAACACTACCAATTAAACAAAAAAATAACTCAACAAATAATCTATTCAGCTATTACTCAAATTGATAAGATCTCTACAAGAGCCAAACATTTTTGTATACAATCATGAATCAGGTACTAATAAATTGATGAGGGTCTACATAAATCAAATACAATTAAGTTTTTACCGTAGTTATTTGAACACGCTTAATATTGATAGCCGAAAAGTCTCGTTCATCATTTACCTAAGCGTAAAATAAAACAGTACAATCCAGAAGTATAATAATAAATAATAAGTCTTATAATACTGTTTCTTATTTAACCCATAAAAAAATTAAAAGTTTGAATCTACGTAGTTACTTTTCACTCTACGACGGCAACGTCGCAGGCAACCCTAACTTTAGTCTCTATCGGTCTAATAACTTGCTCATTCATATGAAATATATAAATTAAATTACGTAAAGTCTATAATTTTATTCAGTAAAAAATGCTTAAATTATGAACAAAAAGGGTCATAAATAAAAATAACACATTCAAATTTATACAACATTAATTAACAATTGCGACTTTTTTATATTTTAGACGTAATCTACTTATTAATGACTAAATTATCGCATAAACTTTATGTACAGGCATATTAGTACCTTTATTATGATACTATCCTTATACAAAGAACCATATATTTCTAAATGTAGATAATAGTTTTTGTATCATTCGAAAATTTTAGAAACACAAATCTCGCTTATAAAATCTTATTTAGTTTTAACTTATGATCTAAACGCTTGCCTACACCGCTGCACCAACTGAAGGGAATCAATACTTAAAAGTTTTCGTGAGGACAGAGAAAGGCTTACATAACTTCAGTCTATAACACCGAGAATACTTTCAATAGATATTATTTCTAAATACTTAGTTAAAGTCGCTATTTTACCTATATCTGTTTCTGCTAACTAGAAGAACCACGCAAAGGATTTTGATACAGCTTTCATTATCGTTGAGAACAGGGCTGTCCAGACCGTATAATTATGATCCCGGGCCAATATCAAATTACCAAGATTGGAGTAAAAAACACATTTTTATTAAGAAAAGATATGATAGCGTTTTTTTAGCGTTTTTTAGCCTGTAGGGGCTTACATTATCTAGGTTCCAATAAAATTTTATATAAGTGAAGAATTTGTTCTTTCGTTATAACATTATAAAAACACACTGTGGACCGCATGCGGCCTGCGGACCTTGCTTTGGACAGCCCTGGTTTAGAACATTTACTGCGTAGGCTTTATAGGTAAAATACATGCAAAGAATAAGTCGAATTTATAGTAGGGAAAAACCGTCAATTTGAACGATTTGTAAACAACTCCTAAAAAGCTTAAAAAGTTTTGTCTAATAATTAAATTTTACAGACTGTACTTTGAGTGTGAGTCGCCCTCATCTGTCAACTGCCAGCAACGTAAATCAGATCGCGCCGCCCGGCGCAGTTCGTGTGTCCGTCTTTTAGTTCGTGATCCTACAAACAAACATTTGTACAAAGGGAAAGTTAAAATTTATTGCTACGTTAAAACCACTTAGTTATAAGTACATACGTAATTTTGTATTAGGTACATAATGAAGAATGTTACCTATTTTTAATTTTTAGATCTCCATATTCTCTATTGTAAATAAAAAATATGTGTAAAAAAAATATTTCGATACATTCAATAGTTTTCGAGATATTGAATTTTAAAAACACTTGTGCTCGGCGAGATTCCGCCGGCCGGCGCTCGCTGCTGCGACGTCATAGGGCAACACCACCCGCACGCACCCGTTGACGTTTGTAGTTTAGTTCTGACTTAGGAGTTAAAGTGATAAACTATGTCTAATTCAAACACAAGAAAATCATGTGTACATTTTGGCACACAATATGTACAAACACGATCATCATCAATACACCAGAAAAATTGGTTTTTAATTAATTTAAAATAAGTATGTACTTAACAAAAAATAAATATTCAAAAAGACACTACTTACGTGTCCCATTTGCCTATATAAGCAACTCTTTGTAACTCTTTATACCAAACACTGACACCATTAATGAAAGTTATGAATGGAATAGCAGAATGCGCGAACATGCGTAATATCGGCCACAGAGCGCGAGATGGGCGGTGGGAAAAAATTCGGGTAGGTAAAAATGGGTGGGTAGGGTAAGAATGGATAGAAATTAATTTTTTCCAATTTTTACTGGGTATATTTTAAAAATGAAGGGTATAATTACTAAGTAAGTGATTTGGTTAATTTTAAGTTAAAAGAATCCTGTAAAACGCCTTAATCGACAACAGTGCAAATATTTCGCCCAAATAAAACAAAATCATGACGATTAAAAATATATTTATTATAATTTCTTAAATGGCACAGTTTTTATTTTCAGACATAATTTTCTAATTACAAATATAAGTAGGCTAACATCAGCCTCGTATTAAAATGTATTTTTATTTTGCATAACTCATACAAACTAGAAAATACTTACATAAATTTGACTGAAAACAATAACAATATAGATCAAATCAAATTATTCATAATATATTATGTAACTTTTATAAAATAGAAAATAAAAATATTTATCGGAATTGTTAAATGGCATACTTTCCAGACATAATACCTATGACTCCCCTCGTTCCCGTAAACTTCTCCAGGTTATTGAGTCTGTCAGTCTTCATGTCCTTCCTTTACTCCACTCATCACAACATTGAAGGGCCTGACACCTGGCTCGACCTAATCCTTACCTCTTCTCTCTTCTTAGGATCCTTAGTCCACTCCCACGGTCAGTATCCAGCCCCTGGTTTCTCTCATCATGACCTAATTCACATTTCCTACCGCCTAAAGCCACCCAAAAATCGTCCTAGAGTTCTGCACAGGCGTTGTTTTGGAAAATTAACGTCGATGTGCTGATGATGCCTCGCAAATAGATTTGGCTCCCTTGATAGCAGCCACGAATGGTGACGAGAAAGTGCAGATATTAAACAGTCAACGTCATCCTTAGCCTCTACGACAACCATGCGCCCATCAAAAAAATAAAATTAAAACGTCCTCCTGCTCCATCTCTGTCTAGAGGCATTCAAATGGCCATGAGACGCAGAGATCGGGCATTTCGTGTGTTTAGAAGGGAGCGTTCAGACGATAATTGGGTCTTCTTCAAGATTGTAAGGAATCGGTGTAATCAGATGATTCGTAATGCTAAGCGCCGCTATATACGCCAATATCTGGAAGTTCCTCGGAACTTTAGGTAGCCCTTTGCAGTCTGGTTTCCGGCTGGGACACAGCACTACTACAGCTCTCCTCAACTGATATTAGGACGTGACTGGCGATATTAGGAAGGGGATGGAAGTCGCCAAAGACGTTAATTGACTTCTCAAACGCCAGTCACCCTATCCTTTTATCAATCCTCTTCCATAACATGAACTCTCCCGCTGCATTAGAATGGTTCTCGACATATCTTCAGGGACGTCAGCAGTCTGTTCGCACCGATGAGACCTCATCAAGTTGGTGTGATCTGAACTCTGGAGTTCCTCAAGGCGGCATTCTCTCTCCTTTATTTATTTATTTATTTATTTATTAAACTTCATGCACATAGGTACAGAAGCGGACTTAATGCTAAAAGCTTTCTCTACCAGTCAACCTTAGGTGATGCAGAGATAAACAAAGTAGGTGCAGTTATTGAAAAACAATGATGCAAATCTAAAATTGTTATGATGTAAATAAAGGTATAAAAATAAAGTTCAAAGTTTAACCATAAAGAAAATAAACAGTGAATATTATAATACAAATAAGTATAAATAAATATATATATATATAAATACATACATACATAAATACATATATACATAAATACATAAATACACTATAAATATGATGAGTAAAGAGACATTAACGTGATAACTCCAACAATTTCTCAAAGAGGAGAGCACGAACTTTCAGCTTAAAACGAAAACGATTAGTAGCCATCCTGACCTCAACAGGAAGGTTGTTCCAAAGACGCACTGCCTGGATAATAAAGGAAGAGTCGACAAACCCAGATTTATGAGAATGACATGCAAGGAGAAGGTTCCTGTCGTGAGTGGAGCACAAGAATTGAAAGTAAGAAGTTAAGTATGAAGGAGCTGAGGGTGAGTTGAGAATGGAATAGAGAGTGGTGAGAGCACGCATGCTACGGCGTTGACAAATTGGTAACCATTTTAATTCAGAACGATAAGTAGACACGTGATCATACTTGCGAAGGTTAAAAATGAATCGAATGCAGTTATTAAGAAGACGGTCATATTTGTTGAGTAGATCTGCATTCAGGTCAAAATAGCACACATCACCATAGTCAATTACAGGAAGGATTAAATTCTGCACAAGTATCGTCTTTGTCTTAGAAGGGAGGAAATTCTTCAGACGATAAAAGGCCCGAAGTGTTCCAGTGACTCTCTGACTGACACAGGTAGCCTGAGCCCGCCAATCAAAGGAGGTGTCTATAAGCAAGCCAAGGTCCTTAACGACTGAACAATACGGTATGGACAGATTGTCATAGGTGAGTGGAGGCAAATTACGAGTGTCCAATCTGTCCATCATGCGGTGACTGCTTACTATAATGGCTTGGCATTTGTTTGGGTTAACAAACAAGCCAAATCTTTTGGACCAACTTTTAATAGTCTCAAGATCACTATTTAAGTTGGTGATGGCTTGCGATATGTCCATTGTGCTTGCTTGTGAATACAACTGCAAGTCATCGGCATAAAGATGATACGCACATTGAAGATTGGGAGTAAGAAGGTTAATAAAAATTTAAAATTTGAAAGTATACCGCCTTGAGGAACACCAGAGACAAGGTCACACCAGTTAGATGATGACTCAACTCGGCGGACAGACTGCTGGCGTCCCCGAAGATATGTTGAGAACCAATCCAGTGCATCAGATGAGATCATATTATGGGCAAGGATAGACAGAAGGATATCGTGGCTGACGGTACAGAAGGCGTTAGAAAAGTCTATCAAAGCCAACACGGTGACTTTGCCGTTCTCCATACCCGCTCTGATGTCACCAGTCACTTTTAGGAGGGCTGAGGTGGTACTGTGTCCAGGACGAAATCCAGACTGTAGAGGACTAAGGATATTATTGTGAAACACAAACCGAGATAACTGCTTGTGAACACAGGCCTCGAGGACTTTAGAAACGTAAGGGAGGATAGAGATTGGTCGAAAATGTTGAGGGAGAGAAGGGTTGGATATTTTGGGTAAGGGAAAAACAAAGGCTTTAAGCCACAAGGATGGGAACGTATTAGAGCTTAGGGAGAAGTTGATAATATGGGACAATGGTGGAATGAGATAGTCAAGTATCATCAACATCATACGACGGCTGATGCCATCGTAGCCGATCGCATTTGACTTGATAGATAGGATTATGTTTTTGATCTCACCTGAGGCCCTAGACAAGTGGCAATGATTTCTATTCTATTCATAGAATAGATTAAAAAATGTATTGGATTGACATAAGCTAACGCCAACGCTTATGTCAATCTCATACATTTTTATATCTATTCTATGAATAGAATAGAAATGTTTGACACTTGTCTAGGGCCTCTGGTGCGACTGAAGAAAATTTAAAAGGGTCGATGTTAGGACGGGATAAACCAGCCATGAAGCTTACAGTTTGACACCTGGTGTGGTGATCTAGCTGAATAGTAGTGAAGAAATGTTGGTTAATATCATCCAAACCAAGTGTAAACTGCGACTCCATACGTTGATGTTTGCCAATACCTAAAGTTCCAAGGAACTTCCAGATATTGGCGGGAGAAGAGGAATTGATATTGTCAAAGATGAAGCGGCGTTTAGCATTACGAATCATCTGATTACACCGATTCCTTGCAGTTTTGAAGAGAGACCAGTTATCGTCTGAACGCTCCCTTCTGAACTTACGAAAAGCGCGATCCCTGCATCGCATCGCCATCTGAATACCTCTGGACATCCATGGGGCAGGAGGACGTTTTAATTTAACTCGCCTAATGGGAGCGTGTTTGTCAAAGATGTTAATGATGACGTTATTGAAAATGCGGACCTTATCGTCCACAGTGGATGCAGCCAATAGTGTATCCCAATTAGTCTCAGAGGCATCCCTACGCAAAGCTTCGTTGTTCACTCGCCCAAAACAACGCGTATGCAGAATTCTAGGACGGGTTTTAGGTGGTTTTAGGCGATAGGAAAGATAAATAAGATCGTGGAGAGAAAAACCAGGAGCAGGACTTTGACCATGGGAATGGACTAGAGAAGGATTGGAGATAAGGATTAAGTCTAACCTTTACTCTTTTCAGTTTTTATTAATCTCTTAACCCAGAATCGTCAGTGTTCGTATCATCTTTATGCCAATGACTTGCAACTGTACTCTCAGCCAACTATAACTGACATACAATTAGTCATTGACATATTGAACAAAGACCTCGACGTAATAAAAAGTTGGTCTGAAAGGTTTGGCTTACGAGTAAATCCAGATAAATGTCAGGCCATCATTGTAGGTAGTCGCCGTATGATTTGCAGACTAGATATTGGATCACTTTCTCCACTGATTTACAATAACGTGGTCATACCTTTTAGTCTAACTGTTAAGAATCTGGGCTTGTCTATTGATGCAACACTCAATTGGCAGGCTCAAGTCACAAATGTCAGCCAGAGAGTCACAGGATCTCTTCGCACCCTCTATCGTCTGAAAAACTTCCTCCCTTCTAATACTAAAGCGATGCTTGTGCAGTCTTTAATCCTACCCATAATCGACTATAGTTATGTGTGCTATTATGACCTGAATGCAGACCTTCTCAATAAATACGACCGTCTTCACAATAACTGCATTCGAATCATTTTTAATCTGCGTAAATATGATCATATTTCTATCCATCGCTCTCAGCTAAAATGGTTACCTATTCGTCAACGCCGCAGCTTGCGGGCTCTCACTACCCTCTTTTCCTTCCTCAACTCTCCTTTTTCTCCTAACTATTGAAAGTCTTTTTTCCAATACTTGTCTTCTATTCATAATAGAAATCTTCGTTCTTTAAACAATCGCTTACTTGTCTGTCCCTCTCATACTACAGGTTTTATACACTCATCGTCCGTAGTCCAGATTATTTTCCTCTGGAATGCACTTCCGCTTGAGGTCAGGTTGGCCACAAACCGATTTACATTGCAGAAGGTTCGTTCTCTCCTGTTGGATGAATTATCGGTAATTTCACGTTAACCTTGCTTTTGTTAGCTTATATATATATATATATGTGTGTGTTTATACGTTATATGTAATTTATATACTTATGTATATGTAATATTAATTTCAATAGGTATTCTATTTTATATTTGATAAAATAAATCAGATATAGCAGTTTATCAAAATTAAAATAACAAAAAAATCTAATTAAATATTTGTGTACCTACTTTAAGCCTATAGCTTAAAATAAATACACACTTATTTTAGAAAGAAAGAAAATGTAAAAAAAAACATTATAAGTATGTTATATAACTAAGCAAACTTGTTCATTGTCTATTTTAATTTACACCCGGTATAAATTGAAAATGGGTAGGTAAAAATGGGTATAAATAGAAATTTTCTAATTATACCCATTTCTACCGGGTAGGCGCCCATCTCTAAGCGCGATAGCGAGTTGCCCTATGACGTCACGCTGCTGTCGTGCGCGTGCGCCCGCTCGCGGCATTCGATATTCACGACAAACTCAAATGCCTGTAAAATCTTAACCACTTGGTATTTTTGAATGAATCAAAAACTAATGTATTTCTATACATTTATACTATACTGTAATAAACACAAGCGATATTCCACACCTAGTAACATTCTCCATTGTATGATGTCAGATAAATGCATAATTAAATCAAAGACGTAGGCATGTGTATTCGGTAGAAGGAAAATTGACTCAGAAACAATAGGTTTTTTGTGCTCAATTCCAGTTTACGTATTTTGTTAACTGTTCATGAATGTTAACAACCGTAGTGAACATGTCAACTTGCCGTTTAATCTTTTTACATATTTTTCCTTTAATACAAACGCTCGCTGTAAAGCTAATAGCTACTAACGACATGTCCTACTGCAATGCAGCACCGGTCTGTAATATTAGCATACCTAATAGTCGATAAAAACGTTATAGAAAACGTATTCAATTAGCATCATTTGCATATGCTCCTTCGATCATTTATTAACAGTTATATAAACAACTAACTATAATGGAATAATTATATTATCACGTCATATCATAAGCTTGATGACGTCCAATGCAGAACAGTGGCATCTTGCAAAGTGAAAATTGCCATTGTCACCACACTGACATGCGTTAGTGTCGCAGTATAATATTTAGTAGGTACGCAACATCATATACTCCTGGCTGTTGGGATGGGGTGACTCCATAGGTATTATTAGACCGGATACATTTCCTAAACACCAATAAACCACCTCCTACACTGCTGGTGAAAAGGTCACTGTCACCTTGTTAGCTGTGCCTTTCAGCGCTTCGCTTAGTATCTACAAAGCAATGCAGTCGAATTTTTAACCGACTTAAAAAAAGAGGAGATTTCTCAATTCGACCGTATATATATATTTTTGTTTCTAAGATTACATTCCTTTTCAACCAGTGTACATTTTAAATACTGTAACCTAAAAAAATGATTTTTCCCAAGTTTTATAAACCCATCAATTTGTCAGCTGTTATGTCTCATATAATTAGGCGTCTATAGAAAAATATGAAAATGAATATCTACATACCTAGTTAGTTATTAGTAGGCAGAATATGACTGGGTAACGCCTCGCCACGCGTTATTTCTCATATAATGCATTGATACTAATAAACAAATAAAGTATTTACGTATGTACTCAAAGAAAATACCTGGGTATTGTTAAAGATATCAAATCAATAGACACACCGAGGTACTGTTTGGCAATAGCTAAACATAAAAAATAAAAACTCTAAATAGTTTAATAATAAGTAACTAGAGCTGTTTGCTGCTGAAATACAAACAGGTTGAAAGATAAAACAAAACAATCAAACTGTTGTGAGTACAAGTCGTGTCACTACACGGAAGACTAGGCAGTATGGTCGAAAGACTACAGCCTGCCCTTTGGGCAAATAAAAAAAAAGAATAAAACATGTCGTGTCAGGTGGTACGAGTTCACGGTTACACGTGTCTTTATTACCTATGTAGGTAATCACTGTAAAATGATCGCGATTTACCTCTTTCTGATACAATTTCGTCGCGTCTGATAAACTAGTTAAGAACAAGCTGTTATCCATGAATGGGTTTCCGCTTTGTACGAAAGATCGAAGACCGCAAAATAAATTGCAGCCTTTGTGAAATATAGTCGCTAAAGACCAAAGTCACAGAATGTGGGTGCTCTGCTTACCCCTAATCTGAAAAAGGCTTGTTGTTACGTTAAACATTCAATTGCGCACTATAAAAACTCGTTTCTTTTTTTTCGAAGCATGACCTCATTAACTGAAAAACTACAGCCCAACGTAGGGTTTTCTACCGGTAAACCACAAAATAAGCAGCTTGATGCGAAATCCAAATAATCTTTATGCAATGTATTTTCTGGTGTATTTCTTGACCGTGAAGGCCGTGGTCTGGTGTATGCAATCACTTATTTTCACACAAAGATGTGGGTTAGAAAACGAGCAAGAGCCTTTTTTGTATAGTCTTCTATTGTGGTGTTTTGGGTCCCGATTTTAATACCCCATTTATCTACATACCTACTCTAGAAACTCTAGAAACTATCTGTAGTTCTACTACGAAATTACTTACATTTACTTAAATTATATCGGTCTATTTCACTTTGCTCATCTGAGGGGGTGTTCATGTAGTGAGTTGGTGACAGTTATTGTATGACAAAATCTAGTTTTAGTGCTCAGAGTACATACCAGGGTCGCTGTCCATTTGTCACTATAGTCACATATGATGGAATAAGCGCATAACATCTCGACTCATACTCTCCTCTTTTTAGAAAAGAGTTAATCTTTTCTACCAATTAACTTTCTCACGCAATATTTCAACCGCAACATGCTAAATTTAAACTCATTAAGACAATGTTTGGCGACGTATTTGTATAATTATACACACAGTAGTGTATCATTTATAATAAGACATATTACGCAACAGTTATCTCAGTATAAATAAATAATAACGTGGGAGTAGTTGCTAACCTATCGCTTAGCGGTATTTCAGTTATATGTATACAGCGTAGTTCTTTTATCTATTACACGGATAAGCACAGTTACCCCGGGTCCATACGTTGGCCTCAGCGCTGGTTCCAACGATACTCGACCATCGTGTGGATCTAAAAAATAGCACTACCAACGCTACCACAACTTTAGACGTAATGCTATTATCGATGAGTGTCGTTGGGACTAACGTTGGGGCCAACGTGTAACACCGGGGTAACCCTCTCAGCTGATTCACGTGAGGTGATAAACACTATGTTCCAACTGAAGGAAACTGTTATTAGTAATCTGTACATGCTAATAACTAGATACTTTATCGTACTCATTATGATACAAGTATTATGAATCAAGGACGCATTATATTGCAATAAAATGCTTGAGCGCATCACATTATTTACGTACGCATTGAACTAGATAAAATCAACTTTATGCATAAAATACTAAGGTTAATTTTCTTTTGTCATTATCTAGTTAATAGTATAAATATGCTTCGTAATATAAAATAATATTTTATCAGGGGTGATCGTTATCGCACTCTCGGGATATGTCATCAACGTTGTTATATATTTATTAGTTAGCTAATTATTCAAGAAAACCGAAAATTACGTTTTCATCATTCGCATGTCCAATGCAAGACGTAGTTATTATTATTATTATTATTATTATTAATAATCGCATCTTACCACAACTGCGAATGAATTAATACTCTAGAGTGGCGACCACGCGGGCACTGAGTGCCCTATAAACCTATAGATTCTGTGTAATGTAATTCCATCTTAAAGGAATAAAAAACAAAATAAGAACCTTTTTTAAACATTTGTGGGAAAAGCTCGTTCTAATACGACTACGTTACCACGTTTGACAGAGGTTGGTAAATTCATTAACGTAATCAATCATTGTTTTACATATGATACTCTACATTTTACACCTTCAATATCTTTGTCATCTCCTTATCCTCCTTCCTTCTATTCTTATCTATTAGCGTGGCAGTATCTTCGCTACTCTTGTAAATGTTTTTCTAGATTATTGTTACTACTTATGCCAAGGCAAAGTACGATACTTATCCTTTAAGACACACGGAACGATGACACACGTACCTTCTCAGATGTCGCATGTCGATAAATTTTATTTGCATATGACCTGCGTGAAATCGGATTTAATAATTGCAGCATTTTTAAAATAAATAAAAATGTATTTTATTTGATTTTCTAAGTGTGTACAATTTTTAAAATGTAATTAATAGTCATTCATCATTATCTAACAACGTTAAACGTATTGATTATAACACGTCAAGTGTGTCTTAACTATTACTTATTGTTTCTATTTAATTTATGATCAATGAAGAATCTCGTAGATTCTACCAGATAGCTAGTATTCGTGTTCACATACATAAACAATGAATACGTAATACTACAGTATAATTCATTCGCAATGCTGTGCCATTCGTAATATCAATTAGAAGCGTACCTGTGCTGTGATTAATTTGCCACAAATAACATTGACAATCATATTGATATGGCGTAAAATATGTAGAAATCATTTGATAAGAAACGATAAGAAAGTAGTAAAGAATCCGCCCTTTTGTGATCCATTGCAAAGCAAATCCTCTGCTAATGCAAAAAAGGCATGAGCTGTCGATCACCACACATGCTCAAAAGGATTGATATCGTCAGATAAATATTTGTTATAAGTTATTTCCTGAAGATAGTTTCCTTCACCAAATAGTATAGGCATAAGACTCCTCTTGTGAAATGTTTATCTATCTTGTGTTGATTGCTTTCGAGTTTGAATTGCCAAACCCTCATTTGACATCACTTTGCCACCGAGTATGACGATAGGTAATGACCAAGGCCGATTACCATAACATGATGCTATAATTGCAACTGTATTATTTTCAGTCCGTTGAAATAACTTATGTAATTTTTTCATTTGTTGTCTGAACGATCCTTGAACTTGACACAAGGTTTTCTCCCACCCTAAACGTATGACAACTAATAATAACCAACACATTGAGGAAGTCGGTTGGAATTTTGCGATGATTCAAAACATTACGCATTATATCAAAACAGTAATGATAAATATTTACCACCTTTCTACGAAACGACGGAAATAGTGAATGCTTCACTATATGATACATACGAACCTAAATGGAACAGAGCAATGGACTACTTCATTGTCATAAATGTGATAGATTGCTTACTACACGTTCGGTTAAATAAATTGTTAAAATTAAGTGTGAAACTTATTATATTTTGCTAATTTTACGACTCTGGTGCCTTGGCAATAGGCTTCTACAATACAATGTAAAATTTAATTTTTATAAAGGCAAGGTAAGGTTTGAATATCGAGCGAGAGAGAGAAAATCAGATAAAATTTTAACAGTCATATAATTTTATGCCTCGTAATCATTACTTTAACCAAAAGACGTCCACTCTTAGACATAAACCTTTTCCAAGTATCTCTTCCTTTCCGTGGGATGTTCAGTATAAATCCGGTGTCGAAACTCATGCTATTAAACCTTTTAATAGCCGAAACATGGGTGTGATACATTTCTAATACCTAATTGTTGTAGTTTATAAATTTATACGTACATTATCCATGTGTTGCTATTATGTTCTTAGTTCTATGTACCTCGACATAAAACAATTTCTAATTCCATCTCTCCACGTTAGTTGTAATGAATGTACCTTGAAGACAGGCAATCATTGCGGGAATTTGATGTAGGTAAACTTTCCATTAGTCTACGAACGGGCTATCTATTGCTAAGAACCTGACAGAATCAATCAGTAATAAAATACTTGTTTCTTATTTATTGTCCATATTGCGCCGAAGAGATAGCAATTTGTAGCTAGGTATCAGTTAAAGGATAATTCCAACTCAATTAATTATTTACAAATTAATTATAGTTAGTATATAAAAAAAAATGTATATCGACTATATACATTTTTTTTTATAAAACTTTGATAGCAAGCACGTGTAACTTAATTGAGGTTACAAGTACGAGTATGTGGTTACCAAATAAATAATATCACAACAACTACAACAACGCCATCTAGACCTAAAGAAAGCATATTTATATAGCTTGTGTTATATCTTCTAGAATGCGGATATACATACTTAAATACTTTTTTTTTTGGAAATACATAATAAAACTTAAAGACATAGCTGTATTCTCGAATGTTACCACACACAGTCTTTTACCATCCATGCAGATAGAAGCGAACGGAGGAGACAGCGAAAATAAAAGCGTACTGAAGGTGATATCACAACCTCTGGCGCAGCGCTCTTTTTAATTGAATGAAAGTTATAATATGGCAATTAATAAATTTATTCCAGTATTATGGCATAGGGTAGTACTTCATCAGCCGCAGAACAATGATCAGAGAAATTTGACCCTCTAAAAACGATTCCGATTATTTTTTATAAATTAACGGTTGAGTTCGAGGTCGTAGATAGTAGTCATGTGTAAGCAAAAGTATTACATAAACGTTTTCCCATATTACGGCAACGATTTTAAATTCATTGTAATGTACATAAATATATCTAGACCCTTGTACTCTTACATTCATCTCAGAGGTCATCACAATCCGAATCATATTTAGCAAAAACTAAACTATATTACCACATATAACGCAATAAAACGAAATCTTCTCAGAATTAAATATTTATGATGATTTGCACATTGTGATTTCTTCCTATCAATTATATTATAATGGATTTGTGCTTGGTCACGTAAAAGCTGCGAGAAAACTGTGAAACTTTTCAATGCAACGAAGAACTGCCTGTTAACTTTATTATCAGTCGATCAATCTGTTACAATTCATTGTTGGATATCGGACTATTCCAATTTGGACTACTGCTCCAGTGCTTTCCCATCAAGTCTATCTCTAAATAACTAAGATGAAAAAATACTTTACAATTAATTATGAACTATATTCCTGATGTTCCTGAGCCTGATTTTTAAAATCGCTCTACCGTTACATAACTTAGCATCGAAGAGTTAACATCACATTACGTTAGACCGGTTATCTCGCAAAAATCGCTGGAACGCGACTTATCAACCCGCACATGTATACCGTCTCCATACGTACATAGTGTTATGAATCTTATTACTAAATCTACAAGGATGAAATTCAGTTAATTGTGTTTAATATGGTCCGATTTTGTCAGACCATGTTTGCGGTATTTTTATTTATTTTTGTAAATAAACCAATTTCAACTGAATTCATGTGACGTACAGTTCACGACACATGACGCTGGTGTTAGACTATATTTTAAAGATAAAAATTGTAATAAGTTTATCAAAAACATATAGAATATCGGATAGAAATAAAACTAGTAGATAAATGAGAAATACTGAATTTCGGCGTACGTATATCAAAAACAAAAAGATGTAGTTAGTACTAATTATTATGATTATTAAAACCAGACTTAAAATAGTTTATTTAAAGATGACGCAAAATTAATTATTGAAATACTGAACACTCGGTATGTTAAATGTTTTGGAGGTCATAAATTTTACCAAATACAAACAAATTATTAAAGGAGTGTAAAGAAACGTCGGTTCCTACATAATTATGACAGCAAAACAGTTGACATGTGATACGAGTAAGTAGACGTAACTCGGTTTTACTCAACTTTATTGTAAACTGTTGTCCTTACAAAGGCTCAAACTAGAATAATCGTTGTCCAGTGGTTCTGGACTATTTATACTACACAAAATAGATGATGACACATTTTAGAAATGGCAAAAGTTCTTATCTTAATGTTTTAAGAGAAACAGTGAAAATGACTAAACTATCTAAAGATAAAGTTATACAATACAACTTAAAAGAAATATTTGCGTAATGGCAGTGGCGCCATGTCGCCAGTACAATACAATACAATGCAATTTGTTATTAAGACAATGGATGTCCCTTTGCTTCTTCCTGGTTGAATCACAGTATAGGAACGTGGTATTGTAATATCACAGGATAGGAATGTGGGGTTGTGATGGTAACATAACACCTCCCCCCTTAGAATAAAGATTGCGCGGTGCGCAATTTTTTTGATGGGTTTGGACTGCCGGCTTCTGAGTCATCGTCGGTTACGCAGGAGGATTCTCCAAGCCGCGGTTGAATTGCTTCCAGAGGAACTACTTGCTGTTGGCGTCGGGATCTGTCGAAGCAGTTATTGAAGATCTGTATACATCCACTATCGTGGTTATTATATGGGCGCGATGATCGTCGTTTCCATGGGAAGCAACAGCACATTTTGTAAATTAAATATGCTAACATCAGTAATCCCATAGTATAGCTTAGTATGGAAAATTTATTTTGATGCTTTTCGAGAAAAGGTTTTTCGTTTTCTTTGAGTTTTTCAGAATATTGGTCCAATTCATCTTTGAGGGTTTTGAGAGTGTCCAGGCGAATATGATTTAGTTTTAGTGGGATGATATCTGGTACACTTGGTAGTTGGTTAGGCTTGAGGCAATAATCTTCTATATCGACTGTAACGATTGGGTGGCTGACGTTGGTAGTTGTTTCTTCTGATGCCGCTAGAGTGAGCAAACTGGTGTAAGCTTTACATCCTTTTTCTAATTTTATGATGCCGGATCCTTCTAGATCATGATGCGTCGTAGTATCGCCGCATTGTAGAACGCACGGAGTTTTATTTTGCAGGATGAAGATCCATCGATTGTTTTTGATCGGTTGAAAGGTGTTTATTTGTGCTGAGAAGGAAGTTATTTCGCAGGAACTTGGTACTTCTTTGCTGCTTTCTAGTATTACAGCCATCTCGCAGGTAGGTCTAGTGTTGTAGTTGTAAATTGGTAACTCTTTGCAGACTCTCTTGTTAGGTCCGAAGATTTTACAGTTTTCCACGGAGTTTGTGATGACATATTGTTGTCGAGTGGTACTTGTAGCCAAGTATGTGTGCTCGGGGATGATGGTGGAATATAGGAAGGAATTGTGTTGTCGAATAGGGATTGGGTAAATGTGGTATAGGATAAATCGTTCATTCTTAATTAATGGAAAGTCTAAAATATATATTAATTTGTTTAGATATATGTAAGATGTAATTGAAGCAGATTCTAATATTTGATGTATGTTGTTGACCGTAACTGGGGCAACTAATGTTGTATCGGTTCTAGTGTGTGAGGAGATGAGGAGTTCCTTGTATAGACGCTCAGTAGAGATAGTAGAAGGATGGATCGCGCCTGATTTAATAAATAGAATGCTGGTAAGAATATCGTCAATTTCTTGTTCTAGTGATACAACAGACTCTAGTATTTGAATGGATATTGTTGATATTTTTTCGCTCAGTTCCAGATCGAATATGATTTTGTTGTTTTCATTAAGGTAGGAATTGATTCTTAATAAGTCTTCATTTATGATATTTTCATCGTATGAAATTTTACGAACAGTTTCATTGAAGTTAGTGACCGTTGAAGAGATAATTTGTAATTGTTGTTTTAAGAGCTTATGTGTGTCTAACTCTTGTTTTTCTAGGAGATTAATACATTCGTCATAATGTTTAGCATCTTTTGCGTCCGGGGTACCAATGAGCCATTTTAAAACAGAGCTGAGTCCGTCTAACAATTCTCTTTTGGATCTTTTATTATTATAGAAGCTAATTTCGGCTATTCTGTTTTCGATACGTTCTAGGTTAATATTAAGAAAAGTGCTAGTAGTAGTGATATCAGGAGTTACAGTTTTGTTAGCTACTGTGGTTTTATAAACTTGGATTAGGCGTTTTAGTGAATCTTTAGCGATTGTTAGTGTTTCTAGATTACGATACACTACCAATTTCCATGAACCTTGAGATATGTAAATTTCTCCATCATTTTCAAAATAAAGTCCTGATTTTGAGGGGATTGGTTCTACTAAGGTTCCCACCGTAGTGCTGACTACGGAGTACCTGGAATTAAGTATTTAATCTAGTTAGACTAGCGTTTCGATTGGACGACGATTCGTGTGATTTTGATAGAATGACTTTAATACTAAGTAAGATTTATAAACCATAATGTAAAATATTAATTTTATTATAGAACAAACTATGAAACTTATATAAGGATTATTAATTAAAGAGGATAAATAGGACAGGGTGTTCTGAGCACTTACAGAATGAACAGTCCTGTAATTAAAATGAACTTAACTTAGGTTTTTATTGGAAATAGAATTAAATTAAAGAGTTATCTACAGAAAATGGTCTTAGTCTATTTGCATGTACTAATTTGTTTTTCCCTGATTTTCTTATGACATAATTTTCATTAAAACCTACTCTTATAATATCGTATGGGCCTTCCCATTTCGGGTCTAAATTGTTAGGATTAGGAACTTTTAACATAACCTTATTTCCAACCGTGTATTTAACAGGATTTTTAATGTTACTATCATAACGGATTTTCGCCTTTTCTTTCATTTTCTCTAAGTTTTTTAAAGCAGCTTCACGAGAGATTTTCAATCTTTCGTTCAGATCTTTTATGTATTCGCAAGCTGTATATTCGGGCATTAATTTCATTGAATAGAAAGGACGTGGTTTATAACCGAAAAGAAGTTCATGTGGAGTATAACCTGTAGATTGGTTTACGGAAGTATTGTGGCATATGATTGCTAAGGGAATAATATTGTCCCAATTTTTAGATTTTCTGTCATGATACATGCGTATGTGTTCTCTGAGAGTACCATGGAATCTTTCTAATGCACCGTTTGTTTGTGGATGATATGCGGTATTAAAGGATTGATTAGCACCGAAGAATTTGACTAATTGTTTAATTACTTGATTCATAAACTCAGTGCCTTGGTCTGAGTGGAATCTTTTTGGAATGCCATAGTGTTGACAGAAATGTAGTAGTTGCTTTGCTACTGTTACGGCTTCTTTATCTGGAATGGAATATGCTTGTACGAATCTTGTTAACTCGTCTTGTAAAGTGAGAATATACTTATTGGAATCACGCGTAATATCTGAATAAGAAACAAGGTCCATAGAGACTCGTTCAAATGGTTCAATGGATTGCGATGTTATTACCATAGGGGCTTGAAAAGATTTTCTTTGTATTTTATTACGTTGGCATATTAAGCATGAATCTATGAAGTTTTTGATGTCGTTAGTCATTCCTTTCCAATAGTATTCATTTTTAATTTTTCTAGTGGTTTCTATGATTCCGCGATGACCTGATAAAGGTTCCGAGTGATTATTTTTGATAATTAGAGGTATTTCCTCTGGATCGGGTGTAGATATTTTATTGTCACAAATTGTAATATGTACGTTGAATTTGTTGGCTAGATAAGCAGATATGCGATATTGTTCGTTACCTTGCACTTTGCAAGTTCGATCATATTTTAAGTCGGGTATGTAAAGGTTATTACATTTATAATTTTGTAAACAAGAAAAGAGGCATTTGAAATAAGTTTCGGAATCCCAAGAGTCAAAGTGATCTGGTCGAGTAACACATAGGTACAAAGATTGGTTTTTGGTAGACACAAGTTGGTCGATTTGGTATAGTTGTTTTGGTTTATTGATGTAAGTTTCGATTTGAGGACATAGAGCTAACGCTTCTGTAGAAAGGTGATTATGTTCTGATAAATTACTTGAAACTGGTATTAGTATTTCTTTATGACGTTCGTCTAATAAGAAGTCTGATGTAATTTTAAGAAGAGGAGTCTTAAAGGAATGGTCTTGACTTTGAATATATTCTTCGAGATCTGATTGGAGTAAGTCAGAATTATCATTGGGTAGTGAAATTTGATTTGTGTTCATTACTGGAGGTCTAGAAAGTGCATCTGCGTTCGTGTTATTTTTTCCCTGTTTGTAAACAATGCGATATTCGAATTCTTCGAGTTTTAGTCTCCAACGGACTAAACGACTGCCAGGATCTTTAATGGAGAATAACCAAGTAAGAGGTTTGTGATCTGTGACTATGGTGAATTTACGACCAAATAGGTATGGTCTGAAATGTTTGACTGCCCAAACTATAGCTAGAAGTTCTCGCTCAACCGTCGAGTAATTACATTCTGCTTTGTTGAGTGTTCTTGATGCATAGGCGATAGGAAGATCTTTTCCTATTTCGCCTTGTGACAGTATTGCTCCAATGGCATACATTGAGGCGTCTGTGGTGAGTATGAATTCTTTAGAGAAATCAGGATATTGGAGTATAGGAAATTCTGTAAGAATATTTTTGCACAAATCGAAAGCTTCCTGTTGTTTAGTTGACCATATGAATGGAGTATCCTTTTTAAGGAGCCCTGTGAGAGGTTTTGTTATTTTACTAAAATTGGGTATAAATCTACGATAGTATCCAGCGAGACCTAAGAATGATTTTATGTCCTTACAATTTTTTGGAACTGGGAATTCTTTTACTGCTTTAACCTTTTCTGTGTTAGGTTTTACACCTTCGCTAGAGATTATGTGTCCTAAATAAGCTACTTCTTTTCTTACGAATTCACATTTATCTGGTTGTATTTTTAGACCGTTTTCGCGGAGTCTATCAAAGACTTCTCTAAGTTTCTGTTCATGTTCTTGTAAGCTAGCAGCAAAAACTACGATGTCATCTAGATATACGAAACAGCGGTTACCTTGAAGTCCGTATAGAACGTTGTCCATTACCCTTTGAAAGGTAGCTGGTGCGTTCTTTAAGCCAAAAGGCATTCTAAGAAATTCGTAATGTCCGTAAGGAGTATTGAATGAAGTTTTAGGTATATCCTTAGGTTCTAATTCAATTTGATGAAACCCAGATGCTAAATCTAGGGTTGTGAAGTACTTGGAATGACCTAATTTGTCAAGTATATCGGAAATGTTAGGCAAGGGATAACTGTCACCGATTGTGATTTCATTCAGCTTCCGGTAGTCGATTACCAGTCGCCATTTTTGCTTACCTGAAGCATCTAATTTTTTTGGAACCACCCATATTGGGCTACTCCACGGAGACGAGCTAGGCCGAATAATTTTTTGATCTAGTAGTTTTTGAACTTGAGTTTTTACCTCTTGTTCATGGACTTGTGGAAACCTATAAGTTTTTGATTGGATTGGGACATCTGATGTTGTAGGTATGGAATGTTTGGTGTGATTACTAAATGTTAAAGGTTCACCTTCTGTATAAAAAATGTCGGAATATTCAGAAACAATTTTGTTTATAGATGATTTTTCCTCTTCATTAAGGTGATCGATTCTAATTAGATTAGACACATCTTTTCGTTTATTTATACTGTCTGTCTTATTAGGATTTGGAATGTGCTTATTGGTAATGTTTATTTGTTCTAGATTATAAGGTTCGCATATTAGATTTGGAATAGATATAGTTATATCAGATTCGTTGGTATTTACACAAGTAATTAAGAATGAATTGTTTTTGACTTCTATTAGAGCGTGAGGTATAATAATACCTTCGCATAGGGTTTGCTTATTTATTAAAGCTGTTCCGGAAGAAATAGAATCAGTGTTACACGTGATAACGGTTTCAGAGCGACCGAAGAGAGTTTGTTCTTTTAGTTCAGAGTTAGGTTTGGTTTTTTCAGATAAGTAGTGCAATCGATATGTTTTATTTCTGATTCGCATAGTTTTGGATTGGACATAAATGTGAGCATCGAATTTGGACAAATAGTCATTACCTAAAATACCATCTGCTTTGATATTAAGGTTGGCTATGTGGAATTTAAATTGAGGAAGATCGTCTAATGAGATCTTCGCACTCCCAAAGCTACGTATGGAAGCGGAAGAGTTGGAAACTCCCACGATTGAGACTTTGTCGTCTTCGTTAATCGAATGTGATCCGATTTTGTTAATGTTGATGATGGATATACCAGCTCCCGTGTCGATCAACAAAGTCACTGGTTCGCCATCAATGTGAAAAGTACAGTGGAGCAAGTTATCAGGTGGTACATCATTTAGTGCAGATATCGTAAAGGTTTCTAGGGGCTTTGAATTTGTGGAATCAGAAGGTTTTGAATTGTCGGATTTAGTAGATTTTGATTTAATAGGAGTTGATTTAGTAGATTTAGTAGGCTTTGAGTTAGTAGATTTAGTAAGATTTGATTTAGTAGAATTAGGATGATTTGATTTAGTAGATTTAGTAGGATTTGATTTAGTAGACTTAGTAGGATTTGATTTAGAAGATTTAGTAGTATTTGATTTAGTATTAGGAATAGTATCTAGATTTTCTAGCAAACTAGAAGGTTGAGGTAGATCCCCAATTGAGCCGAGTTTTTGGGGCTGGTTACCCGGTTCGTGGGCTCTAGAGTTTGGGTCAGAGTCGAAGTCAGTTTGAGTGCACGCGTCTTGGGTTCGTTTTTGAGGTTGTATAGTGTTCGAGGATGGTTCTACCATTGTAATTGGAGAGACTCCACGGCTATACCTAGTCTCTGGGCTATTTCTTCGTCGTTCGGTGAGCTGTGAGCGATTTCCGTCGAGTCGCTCACCTCGACGGTCGCCTCGTAGTTTAAATTATTGACTGGGGCGGATTGTGCTGGAGGTGCTGGTAACGCGCGACGATTGTAATTATTATTTTTTTGATTATTATTGTAGGCACGCTTCCTACATTCGGTAATGAGATGACCCGGATTCTTGCAGTAGTTACACATTTTGATTGACCCATTAGAGTTTGTTTTATTTGGAAATGTTATAGCAGGTTTTGGTTGTACATATCTTGTGACGTTTGGTGTCGATTTAGAAGTATTGGCCCTATAGAGGTTTTGGCGAGCAACGTTCATTGCTCTTATTTTATCTTCTTGCAGAGCGAATTTCCCTGCGGTACTTAAATCGGTAAATTCCTTGGTACGAAGCATGGTCCCGATATCGCTATGGACTCCGTTAATAAATACGCTTAAAGCTGTTTCTTCGGCGGTATCGATTCTACCCCGTAGGCTATAATCGGTTATTTCAGCGTTTAATTTTTCTATTATTTTGCTTCGACACAAGTCGACTCTGTGATAGTAATCCGTTAGGCTTTCATTCGGTTTTTGGAATAGTGATTGCAATTCTAACATTAAATGTGATATCGTTTTTACGTTTGAAAATTTTGATATTAGGTATGACTTAAGCATATCCCAATTTGGAAACTGACGGCTATGTACGTCAGGTGCGCCCGTTCCAGTAATTTTATTAAGCGCGTATACAAGGAGTATGGGTTGTTCAGTTTCACTAGCCAAACTAAAAGCCGCATCTCCAGACCGTATGAACCGGTATACTTGGTCAGGATGTGTAGTATCAAACGAAGGGATTAGTGTTAAGAGAGTTTGTAGTCCGATCATTGTGGGTGAAGATATAGAGCTTTCGTGTTTAATTTCTAGGTTCATTAAGGAAACTATTATATGGAATATGTATATTTGTGATTTTATACTTTAGGCTATAAATAATAGTAGATTTTGAACGATTTAGAAGATATTAAACGATTTAAAAGATATTAAACGATTTAGAAGATGTTGAATGATTTAGAAAATATTGAACGATTTAGAAGATATTGAACGATTTAGAAGGTATAGGACAATGTTTAGGAGTCGAGCAAACAAGTAATGGCCACTTACCAGAAAAGTATCAAGAGCGGGAACATAGTTCGGCGAGACGATTAAAAGCCTTCAGCTACCGCGTAGTACTTCTTCACTGGCGATGCTTGTCCGTTGTAGAAGTCGACGCGTTAGTCTCGACGCACAGAGAATCCCGTTTTATCCTACCGACTGCGCCAAATTGATACGAGTAAGTAGACGTAACTCGGTTTTACTCAACTTTATTGTAAACTGTTGTCCTTACAAAGGCTCAAACTAGAATAATCGTTGTCCAGTGGTTCTGGACTATTTATACTACACAAAATAGATGATGACACATTTTAGAAATGGCAAAAGTTCTTATCTTAATGTTTTAAGAGAAACAGTGAAAATGACTAAACTATCTAAAGATAAAGTTATACAATACAACTTAAAAGAAATATTTGCGTAATGGCAGTGGCGCCATGTCGCCAGTACAATACAATACAATGCAATTTGTTATTAAGACAATGGATGTCCCTTTGCTTCTTCCTGGTTGAATCACAGTATAGGAACGTGGTATTGTAATGTCACAGGATAGGAATGTGGGGTTGTGATGGTAACATAACACATGTCTTAGTTCTCAGAGTAATTACCAGTGGCGCTGTATATTTTCGATTAAATTGTAGTGAGACTGAATGTTATCTTAAAATAGATATACATCAAAACTCATAATAAACATAACTTATAAAAAAATGCAATACATTATGGTTTAACGGTAAACGATGCGGCACAATTTAATTTAGTTTTGTTTTTTGAGTAAGGCATTTTTATGGTACATTTAATAATTTTGTACAGAAAAGCAAAACCAAAAGCACAAGAAATCTATTTGTATAATTACTAGTACCATTGCGTAAATTCCTTCTTCCAAAATGTTTGTAGTTTGCACGGAAGCACTAAAAGAAATTAGACCGTGTTCTAATTGTTACGTTGTGTTTGTATAGAAGTGCTAAATCGGCTCCGTCGATTCTTTGGACTCTCGTGTGTATTTAGAATCACTTTGTAATACATCATCGGCGTATGCGCGTGAGCAGTGTATACTTACACGTAGAATCACGACAGTATCGACATTGTGTGGTATCAAAATATCTATGTTTAATTTTATA
Source organism: Parascotia fuliginaria (assembly GCA_963082885.1). NCBI lineage: Eukaryota > Metazoa > Arthropoda > Insecta > Lepidoptera > Erebidae > Parascotia > Parascotia fuliginaria. The sequence continues at coordinate 16,821,016 of OY720172.1, forward strand.
TATCATTCAATCAACCTTTTAATATCTATTAAGTCATCATTTTATGTAGTTACTACTTAGATATAATTTGTTCATCAGCTGGATCTTGTAAATCTTTGTCTATATTTTCACTGAACGGGACTAAAACCTACTTTGTCGATGATCTTTGGGCGTTTATGTCACCAGCGATCGTCAGCGTAAGAAATTTGTATGGGAAAATGAACACCACTCAAGTTACTCTGGGAACAAAATTTTATCCTACAAATATTTAACTTACGCTGTAACCGTTTCGAAACCCACACGTAGAATGGAACCATTATTTTACGAAGACTTTTACCCTTAATGAATGTATATATATACGCTAGGTACTGATCTTTATTCCATTTTTGTTTGAACCTGGATAAAAATGACGAATGGAGTAGACTAGGCTGTCAATACATACAATTATGTCAAAAGTATTTACGCTATAACTTTTGAGTATTCATTTGTACCACACAATGCCAACACTTAACAGGGCGACGATAAATTTCTATATCTTTCCTGTTTTTGGAGGCCACTAACTGGTCTAACTAATTACTGCAATTATATTCATTGACATACTAAATTTACTGTGCTCAAATAAATCAAATTAGGATTTGATATATACGATTGCGAAATTTTTATCTACTTCCACAAGTAATTCTAAATCTGGAATCCGGAACTGATCAATGAATATTGTAAAAGGAAATCGTATAGTATCATGCAGTTCAATGATTATATATAAATCATTCGCGGCATCATCAGCGTCACGGTCAAGATCTTTTGTCAAACCTGTCTCTACGCAATACATTGACCGTGATGAACTTCCGTACTGGCTATCAATATCTTCGTTATCGCTATTCTTAGTATAAATAATTTATAAGTCATAATTAGTGATATTGCTAAATATTCTTGAATGTTGCCTTCAACTGTTCAACTCGGTAGACGTAGATTATTTTTTATATTTTTGAAATCAATTGTGAAGGAAGGAAATTCACCGCTCAGATAGGAAGCCGATTAAGCAATTGCAAGAACTTGACAGGTAATAAATTGCTGCTGTGCAGTTTTAGAATTCTTCCGCGATTAAGATTTGGTTTTCTCTTGTCTGCAGCTGTAAATGATGTAGCACACTGATCGTAAGTAGTACCTAACTTTCACTCAGCATAGGTTGCTGTGTTAATGGCGCCTCTACTTGTCATAGCTATCATGCGAGGAAAAGGAAAACGCTACACTCCCTACTCAATATACTATTTAACCTGCCGCAACAATACAGCTTAGTTTAAAGTTTTGGAACAAGAACTCATTAGCAGAAACTTAGTTCTACCTCGGTAGTGTTGCTACTACAGCAGTTTCCTATGCAGTAGTAGCAACACATGAGATGAATTTAAATTTTGCATATTTATTACAAGTTACGGATTCCACACACAATGACTTAATGTATGAAAAATTGTTTCAACTTCTTAATCACTCACATTTTATTAATATAACTGCTCAATCAATTATCTAATATTGAATTATATTAGGTAATGCCGAGATAATACAATATTACTAGGTTAATAATATTATATATATTATGGATTGATAAAATTGTGTCATTTATGAATTAAAAGAAAATGTATGAACGTAAATCTTACGAAGACAAAGTGGTAGTAATTATGAGGGATGAAACTATGATAGAGTGCTAAATCATTATAACAGGTAAAAAAGTGGTGCAAATGAAAAAAAGTTTATGTATTTAAGTTTAATACGGTCTGAGATAGTTCGTAGGGATCCCCCTAGACGGACAGACATCTAAATAGGTGATGTGTTGGTAAAGTACCAAATTACGGCGTGTATGAAGGCCGAAGGGATTAATTTATTTTGAGGAAGCAAAAGAGGTATGTAAAAAATATGTTCTATGATTTATTGATATAAATAGGAAATGTTAATAAAATCAAATGACAAGCATCTTCCTTATCAATTAATAGAAAATGTAAATAAACTAAGGATCAATCAAAACAGATAAAGAAAATGTTTGTGTTCATCACTCGTTTCAGCTTTATGGACCTTACGGTATGGTTAAGCAGTCGAATAAATAAAACCGTTAGCGCTGCAGTCTTTGATCGAACAGCACCACATAATCATCATCATCGTCACACAAGCCCGTCATTATGCAAGGAAAGACCTCTTCTCATACATCGCATTATGCGCTATTATGAGCTTGCTGAAGATTGCTTTGAATTGGCATCAGGACTTACTTATACGAACTTGCACACGGCGCTGTCTGTTGGATTAGATTTGCCTTGCATTCTATTTTGGGCTTTATTAGCATTTATTTAAAGTTGTTTCTAAATAAGTTCTGCTTTTTGTTGGACCCAAATGCTTAAGAATGACTGTCACGATCAATTGTGTAGTCATTAACAGTAATTAAGTATTAAAAGATAATAAATATTTATGAATGATGTAATTCCTTATTATTTTGCGATTTAAACCTCGTGGTCTCACTATTTATAGCATAATTAAAATGTTTCTTTTTATCAAACTGACCTATTGTCAGAGTGCCCGTCATTGACATTTGAACTGCCACTGCACACGTACTTTGGACATCTTATTTCACGTGCTTGATCTTTTTCACCATAATTATTTTAATATTTTCATCTGACCTGCCGTTATCTTATAAGTTCTCCTTTATGAGAAAAAAAAGACTGCATATCATAATTGATCTAACCGCATAAGCTCGCTTGGCCTTATCCAAATATTTGGAGTATTCTTCAAAACGCACCAATTTTGATACGCACCGATTTATTAGTGCGCTTCGAGGCATACCCCAAATATTCAAGTGGTGATTACTGCTCTCCGATCTAGTTAAGTACTGATAACTGATATGCTTTGTCTCAGTTAACATAGGACAGAAATCCTAATTTCTACCAAAAATGACTACGACTACACTATGTAACGACTGTCTTTTCATGTCATAAACGATACTTCGCTGTGTACATTAATATTTAGGGTTATTGTAAAAGGATTCTACAAAACTACGATTCAAATCAATTGACCTGTGCACACGTTATAACTATTTCCCTTATCATACCAAAATACATAAAATCACGTACCAAACAAATATAAAATTGATATAAGTATTGTAATCAAAGGAATCATCAATTTGTAATTACTTTATCAGTATTGCTGGTAATTTTTTTTCTTCCGATTATTTTATCTACTAAGCCTACCCAATGGTAATGAATGATACCTACATGCTTCGATGACATGTCTTTAGCACGTGGGCATTACATGATGTCATGATGTTCATTCATAAATATATAGAACAAGCATCTTAGTGGAAAAGGCTGTACCTAAGTTGCAAAATATTATTACGCAAGTTTTAACTTTATATTGATTTATTTAAGATAAAAATTATGCATTTTGTCTTCAGTCTTTCTTCCACTGAGGGTGCGAAGTATGTCAATAATCACTTAAATATTGGCTGTTCTATTGCTATGTAAATATTACTTTTAACTATCTGTGATTTACTTTGCTCTCGTCAATGGCTATTCATTCATTATTTAGAACTTTTTACGCTATTAGGTAAACTCATAAAACGATCATATCATCCTGCTACACTTATTTGCTTTCAGATGATGATCAGTTAAAGTGAAGTCATTTTCGTAAATAAAGCGATTCCATCTTTTACTTTTTTTGGATAATTTGTCCTCCGCCACAAGTTTTCTATTTGTCATTCAAAATAACATAAAGAATTAATCAAAGAGAATTTACGACACAGGGAAGAATAACCCTACAGACTCAACAATCAAAGAAGATTTATAATTATACAGTTCTACATAGTTATAAAACTCGGCTTAGAGCACTAATTCAGAGGTAGAATCAGAGGTAGTCATTATTTTAAATAGTAGATCTTTTGAATTTTTAAATTGCTATTTCTAGTACCCCTAAAGAATTTATGTATTGATAGCAAAATACATGTAGTCGGTAGTCGGTGTTTTTTCTTACGAGTACGGCCTTTTAATTTTTACAAGTTCAAGCAGCTCATAGGTCACGGGTCACTATTGTATACACAAAAAAGCAATGACTTATAATAGCGTTTGTATATAATTATATCTATTCCTTTTCCTCATACTGTTTCCAAACTTCTGATATAAAACTGAACACTCTCCGTTTTTGTTTCAAATAATGAAAACTGTTTTTGTTGATGTCAACGACATCACGTGTTTGCTGTAATTGCATTGGACTTTGGTTAGGTATGTTTACACTTAGTGTAAATAAAGAATTTGCGTTCAAGCGTAACTGTATTTAAGGTGAAGGTAATGTAATACGAAACAGAGAATTTATATATGAGTAGGAAACTCGTCTAAAAAAAAGACACACACACCTCTATGCCAAAACGTCGTAAAACAAAATACGTCGGTGTTATAATTTTATTATGGATAAAGCTGAAAGTTGACTGACCCAAAAAGAGATGTCTTGATGAGTATCCAGCCATCTCTTTCTTGGTCTGACGCAACGCTTCTTGACGAATCTCTGGTGGTGGTTTTCGAGTGATTCTGGCCCACAATAGTGAGAGGTCGTTTTTTCGGCAGTGAGATGATGAAAACTAACAGTATTATTATTAGCGACTTACATACATATATATTTATATTTTAATAGTCGCATGTTTACTACCTACTCTACTATTATTTACTCAATAATATTCATACCTGTTATTACTGGGTACTAAAATCATTAAACTTGCGATGTATGGACGTTGTCTGTATAAATGCCATGTCGAATAAATAATTACGAATTACCTACTTAATGTTACGACTATGATAAAATCTTCAGTCAAGATTTTTCATTGATATTTCAAGGCCAGTAACATTACGTTTACTGGTTGACAGTTATATCAGTCGATCGACTACGCCCGTTGCATGATGTGATGACTCACATATCACACCGATCGTTATCTTGTTGACTCACCTTTACACATTACAGATAAACGTATCTTTATTAATTTATTTCTAAATACGACAATCTTATCAATTAAAACCATAAATAGATAGCATGACTATTTTTGGCAATATATCACTCCACTAAGTACCTACTAAGCACTGCTCAAAAGAACGCAACTGTCATAATAAAAGTTAAAGATAATTTGCCTGATGTTTAATATTCGAAACGCGTTTTTTTTCTGTGTTTTATATTTTTAATTACGCCTTTGCATATAAGCAGCTATGTTTTTTAGAATTAAAATATATTAAAATATCGGCGATCAAATTTTATTCTGCGTAACTGCAAATTTTCATAAGTATTTGGAATGTTCTATTGTTCTGTGTAGAACGATTTGAATTTTTGACGAATTGAATTCGATATTCGGCAGCCTACTTGTGCAGAAGCATTCCATTCACATACCTAATTAATTTGAATAGATATTTGAATTTATAGATTGAATATTGCAAGATACAAATAATAAAAAATACTTAAAATAGTGTATTATGCCAATTAACAGTACTTTGAAATAATTTGCAAATATACCTAATAAAATGAAATAATACCTAAATAATTAATATTACAAGTAAAAACAATATTCTGAATATCAATGCAGATATTTCTTTGTTTTTCCTTCATTTCTTTGCGAGAAGTTTATTTGACCTGAAGTTAAAGGCTATGCAGTTGAATCTAAGTCTTCTAAAGTCCTCTTGTCATACAAAGAAGCATGAGCATTAGTCACTAAGGTTAGGTAAGTACCTACTCAAGGCAACAGAGATATAGCTTATCTGATAGTAGGTAAATGGTTAATTCATATTAATTTTGGGACCGATTGCCTTCCACCCAGTACATTAACTTTAATTACTAAATTATTTTAAGTAAGTACTTAAACTTCACTTCCTAGTAATTCCTACGAATCGGTGTCCTTGGGTTTAGCGTAACGTTTCGAAAATTATTGCAATTTGATGTCGGAAATCCTTAGATGTGTAATATTTGGTAAATACATAACATACTATTCACTTACCTATTATTTACTTTATTTAGCCAGATCGGCTATATATATAAGTATTTCGTGAAATACGAGTACACAATGTATGCTTTAGGTGCCATCAAGTTACACTGAAAAACACCAGTTCTGTAAAATGATCTTTTGTCAGTATTTATTCTTTCACTAGCAGACTACACTTTTTAATTAACAGTTGACAGAGGGAGGTCATTGGCTTGTTTATTTATCGTTATACTTGCATAATGAGCCATAATATATATTAAAAACAAACTATCAAGGTTAGCTGGCATTTCTAAAACTAAGTACCTATTTAATAATTTACACCAACCATGAATCAAGACTATGATAAAAATCTATACAATAATATTTAATGGCCTGTCTATTAGAAATCATCTACACTAATATTAAAAATATTTTTTAACAAAAAGAAAACCGACTTTAACCAGGAAGGAAACTAAAAAGTAAAAAATAAATTTACTTAGCACAAAGTACCTAATTCGTATTTTGATTTAGTTAATCAGAAATGATTAAATAAATATTTTATAATTTTGAAGTTGGTGCCAAGTAAAACAATAACTAGGTACCTATAGGTATTATCAATCTTAATTTGCTATTGTAGTAAGGTTCTTATAGTACTGCTTGTATTGTATTGTATTGCTTGTGTAGTATTGCTTGGCAATTTTGTTAAAAAATATTTTATTTTACTTTTTTTAGTGATGGGTAGACCTAATGCTTACTTACGTATTACTTTTGTACGAACTAAACATTTTGGCATATTGAACCGTATGAAGTTAGCCCGACATGACTGCTGTTGAGGAATTACCTCGACTGTCTATGGTCACCTGTAATAGCACTTATAACCCATATGGATGCAAACTTCTCATCGTTAGAAATGAATTAAGTCCAAACACGAAGTAATTGCTGTAAATCGTTGTCGAGTTCTTTCAACTGTCTTTCGGCTCCATCATCAGATCGACTCCAAACCTTCACTAAATAATAGTGTCTTAAAATACTTAATGAAAAAAATAACAAATGCATTAGTCGCCAGTACTATTTTTGAAATTTCTCCTCGATTTCTCTGTGATGCCATCATCAGATCTTGGTTTCCTTATCATGGTACCACCCTTGAGATATCTCCTTTTCAACAAAAAAAGAATTATCGAAATCGGTTCATAAACAACAAAGTTATCCGCGAACACACATAAAAAAAAATATATATACGGTCAAATTGAGAAATCTCTTCCTTTTTGTGAAGTCGGTTAATAAAGAGGAAAGATTTGTATTTTTGTATGCAACGAATAAACTCAAAAACAACTAGACCGATTTCAAAAAATCTTTTACCATTTTATAGCTACATTATCACTGAGTAACATAGGCTATATTTTATCCTCGTGATAACAAATAACGAGCCGATCGTCGCCAATGTGGTTACCTAGAGTGGTGACTAGGTATGGAAAACACCAAACACCTCCTAAAGAAACTATCCTAAAGAGAGAAGCCTATATCCCGCAGGCGACGTTTTCAAGCTGATGATGTGGTGTATAATGTTTAGAACCATGCATCGGCACCTCAGTTAACCATGACTACGTTACATACATATTATAATAAATAGCTACATACTTACATAGTAATCACTCATTTTATTCACGATCAAAAAATCGCTTATTCTGTGTTCATTTATACCGGTTTAGTTAATATTAAGTATAATAAACCCAATATCGCCTTAAAGTATTCTATAGACACTCATAATTTTTTCTTCAATACATAATTGATATTATAAGGTACCTACTAAACTAGCTTATATTTACATAAACATCCTTGAAAGACTAGACGAGTATGCAGATATACAAAAGGTCTATTCATTAGATATGGGTAATAATCGTATGTTTTATGCGAGTTAAATTGAGATAAAATGCTAAGTTACTAAAATTTTTAACGGGTTTGAACTTCAAAATTAGATTGATATAATAAATATTAAGCTCTGCGCAGACCCTGCGGAGTGTGACGGTGGCGCCCGCGATGCGACGTGTCATTATTGTGATAAACTAGAACATAATATGTAGTACCAGTTAGGTACTACAGTCCATTTCAACTCCAATTTCGTACAATGTAAACAATCCGCTATATTGCCATTGTCTATGGTTTCATGAATTTACTAGTGATGGGGACAAGGATAATAAAAATAAAATTAATGACATCAATACATTGTTAAATTATAATTTTTCGTCCTTTTTCTTACATTTTTGAATAATATTACGTTTACGAATACTCTATTTGCGTAATAGATTAATTCTATTTAATTTATCACTCCAAATATTTGTATTTATGTTAAATATGGTATGGTATTTTATTATAACCGTTGATTTATAAACATTAAGATAATAAGACAAACAATTAGTCCTAATCTAATAAATAAATGTAATTTAAATTAAGCGTTGACCTCTAAATGCAACTATTTGAGCACGGACTAAAATGGAATACTGACAGAGATACTTTTGAATATTTTCCCGCCTGATGAAAATTTGTGAAATATGGACTAAATGGAATTTGTATGTATGCTACGATTTTATTATAGGTACTATATTACAATAAAACAAATGAATAGACCTGCGAGGGCTAACCCAAAATAAATGATGAATTACAAAATATTATGTACCTATGATTATGTAGGTATTCGTTAAACTTATTTCTTCTAATAAATTACAACATTGGTTTTCAAAGACAATAGAGAGTACAGAAAAAATAAAACTGTTAATCAAATTGACGTCTTTATTCGACCGCAAAAAGTAATTCGTAATTTTATTAAATAATCTAGATTTGATTATTAACCATTATTAAAAATAATTGCAAAATGAAGTATATAGTTAACAGAATGTGTATAAATTCATGTGTCATCGGTTATGGAGTTTTTGATAGAAAAATATTGAAAAGTCTGTAGTATGTTTACATTGTCCGAAAATGGATTTGGACAAGACTGTAGCTAATGACGACGCGAGGTGTGCGATTGTAAATGTCAGTGCTAGTTGACTTAGAAAACGTCAGGCCGAGCGCGAAGGCACAGTGACGTCTTCGGTACTACATTACAACTACGTCGCGTCGCTGTCACGCCCCGCCCGCTATCTGTTCAGAACTTTACGTGAATATCTGCTTAGTAACACAGTTTTTCGCACTGTCAGTGCGTGGTCTACGTAACACGTGGAAGTGGGACTCCACATGTTCGTATCACCATATACCACGCGACATGTTATCGCACAGATTTGCATACACAACCTATGAACATTCCTACAGTTTGATGGTTAACTTTGACCATTTTACTATAAAGTTCTTTATAACTAGTATAACTACCATCATTATTGCGCTATCAAACTATTCAAGCTGTTTATTCATTTACAAGTAAGTATAAGTTAATCACTACTATTTCTTAAATGATTTTTTGAACGTCTGCGATTGCGGGTTAGCAGAACATTAATTGCTAAGCGCTGATTTACATCTTCTTAATATTTTACTACACTTAACTGCATTTTACTATTAAAAACCAAGATAAAAAAAAGTCTTTATAAGGTCACTGCCCTATAAAGCTTTCCTATACTCTATTGCGTAGAACGATTTCTATTTCAGCCCGTGGCTATTGTAACTGGCGACGAATAAAATACTACAAAACACTACTACTACTACTAGCACTACTAGCGTATCAATTATTATTACATAACTTTGCTCACCAACCCGACTGACTGTTAAATGTGGTTCACAAAGACATACATATCCCTCTCCCCCCATTATCCTGCAATAGACATCTGGTTTTTAAGATAACAGTTCTGTATGATTTCATAGAATGTTGATGATCTACATAACTATGTAATGAAATGAAATCAAGTCACAAAAAATTTGACCTCGATATCTACTCGATGAAACCCGCAAACTTTAACGGTGGTTGACTTTTTTTATGGTAGTATCAATGTCTGAATTACATAGATTAGGTACTGTTTGTTTCGATTTCATATCAAACTTTGGAAGTAATTTATGAATGTTAATTTAGTTCAGTTCCAACAGGGCCAGGAAAAGTTTCTAAGATAGGTTCACAATCTCCTTTGGAACGCAAGCTAGAAATACAGTACCAAAACTAATTTAGGTTTTGTTCTAATCTCTTCTTCGATATAAGTCAAAATGATCGTTACATCGTCTTAATTTCTATTTTGAAATCATTATGTGGTTTGAAAATTTCTCATTAGAGTTGGTATTTACGTTGTATACTTTGCTAATGAGCTGTGAGATCGTTCCTTCCCAACGTCTGAACTTTACGGATATACAGTTAACGAACACAAAGTTCATTCAAATTCTCAAAACCAGTAATTTGTCTTTGATGGAAATAACAAATGACTTGACTTTCTAATGAGTGTGGCCATAGTATAAAGGATTATTAAATTTTAACTCCATGTCGATTTGCGTATTATGCATATCTATTTCTTGAAAATGTATATATTATATAGGTACAGCATAGAAATTGCTGTTAAGGTGCCGTACCACAACAAAAAGAACAGAATTAGGCATTCTTGTTTTGTATTTTGTTTTATTGACTTTGCTGTTGACCTAGAGTTATAAAAATTGACAAAAAGCGACGCCGAGACAATCAAGAAGAATTTTAACTACAAAATTAAATTCTCTTTTTCTACAAACCATGTAAAAGTCTTTGAGGTTCGATTCCCATAATAGAAGAACAAGTCCATATACAAATTTGTGCAGAAACCTCAATGCGAGAGTCTGATTTGCACTTGCCCGGTTTTTGTTCTTTAGTTTTTATACCTTATATTGTATCATGTTCTCTAAAATGAACTCAGTTTATCAATGTGGGTATCTGTATGACCTCGGTCGATGTCACTCCGCTCAAGTGATATTACGAATATGTCACCTATTATTATGAAATCAGATCACTACATTCTAACCGTGTCACCATGTCAGTGAAGCAATTTTGTGTCATCTTCCTTTGCTATTTTAACCTTTTTTTATAATTTTAATGTTTTATTTAAAAGCTCAAAGAAAGAGTTACAAATAAGTTCAAATTAATGATTCACTACCTTAAATCATTACTAAAATACCTACACAACTGGTAATACTTTAATTCTACAAAACAGCACACCTATACTTGCCGTTTAATTTCATTGAAAAGCTCATTGTTGGTTTTGGAGGTTTAAATTAGCAAATAAGATTGTTTCTTGGTCAGCACAGCCAGCAGCTTTTATTTTGTGATGCTGTCTTACCATTACCAATAAAGTGAGCCAACTGGTGCACGGCTTTTAATGGTATGCGGTTAACATAGCCGTATATATCAATCAAGAGCAGCAAAAGTAGATATCAATCACGAGGTATCGAGCCGGTTCAGAAATGTTCGTCTTACGTTGATTGACACAAAGTTTAAAATTATCAAATTCCATTTCTCACTTATGTTGCATTTCAATGAAGGTGTAATTTGTTCTTAATTTCCTGAGCACGCATGTAACCGGAATAATAGTTATGCACAATTTGTAAACTATTATGTGGTAATTTATTGTATCATAAGTAGAGCTTGATTATTTTAGAACCTCAAGAAATAACCGACTTGCACATTTGATCTTAAATACAACTTGATATCATCACGCATTTCTGAGAAAATATTCTTTACAGGCAAAGACGATCACCGAAGTGATCCTACAAAAATGAATTTTATCCGTTTGAGAGAAACTGCAAAAATGGGCCTACCGATAGAAAAGTCCTAATATCTTTATCAAAGATCTTTGATTCCATTGCAACATTTAATTTGATGTGTAATCTGTGATATCAGTAACCTGAATGACGCCATTATTGTTAATTTCGAATAGTCTCGATTCTAAAACGTGTTTTCTGGGTTTATTCAAATAGTATCGATAATTTATTATGTTTAATTCGAACTCGCATATGTACTTGTTTATGTATAGTTTATGGGTTATTTTTGTTTTGCTATTAATAAGTAAATTATTTTTGTTTTGTTTGAACCGCGTCATAACAGCCAGTTGCTCCGGACTTAGGCGCCAAACTGTCTCTGATTTTTTTTCCACTATGTTAGTAAACAGAATATTTGGAAAACTACGTTTAATGAATGCTGGAATATTACTTGTCTATGTTATGGAGGGAAGTTTCTAGATTTTTTATTTATACTTTATTGTATACAACAAAATATTGACAAAAAAAATATAATAACAAAAACGAGCTTAACTCAAATGAGTTTTCTTCCAGCAAAATTCAAAGTGGCTGCGGTTTAAGTTAAATTTTATTTCTAAAAAAATTCGTTGTGAGGTTTAAGACATCATTAGGCTTAAAAGTAGTAGAACCGCAAATGCTCCAGTCACAGATTAGTATTCCAAGAGCTCATTAGTAACTATCCTGGCTTACAGGAATTGCAATGATGGTCATCATTGCAATTCCTAAAAATCTAAGTAAGAAATCGCTGAGTATAGTAGATTTAAAGAAAATAGTTAAGGGCAACCATTACGTATATAAAAGAACGTCAAATCACGGGTAATTTCACGGATGTAAAATCAAATCATAATTCGTTTATTGATTTAGGTTACATTACTTTTAATATTAATAGACGTCATAAAAAACCACTGTGATCTCAATTCAATTATACTTAATTATTCTTGCCGACTGTACTAACAAGAAGCAAGATAAAGGTTAACCAAAATCTGAAAATCTCTATTTCTTATTTTATTCATCATCACCATTTCAGCGAAAAGACGTCTACTGCTCATCATAGGTCTCTCAAAGCATCTACACTGACCAGTCGTGAGCCATCCTCATCTTTAGGTTGCCCATCTTTATCAAAACTTGGGTTCATCTGATCTGCTGCTGCTGCATTTTCATTCAAAAGCTTTTTATACATTTTAAAATTCCAGATAATTAAGAAGCGCTCAACGTGTTCCTTGACATTTCTATCTTTGTGCCTTAGAGAATAAATAAGCTTCGAAATTAACTTATACCATCCAAACATACGCTATAATTATGTGATGCGAAGCCAGGATCAAACTGTGCACTCCATCGTCAAAACTTTATACCTGCTGTAACCTGCTAAGTTTAGCCTGTTCTCTGGTGCTCATAACCAATTAAATCACGTACACTAGTGAAAAGAACTAAATAAATAATTTTACACAGGTGTGTTTGTTTTAAACAGAACAAATAAACTTAATCACCATGTGTACGAGTACTATAAACAAAACCTCAGACTTTAAACTCCGGTCAGTCGTTACCTTCAAGATTAATTTTATCATTGTTTATTTATTGTATTTCATCCGTCTTTGTTATCAAACAACCTTTATTTAGGATTTCAATCACATTTTTTTTATGTATGCCATGTGCATATAACAAAAAATATTTACACTTGACACTGGCAAAAACGCAGTAAGTAATCGTTGCCTTAATAAAATTGCAGTAGGAGAACACGAAAATACAAAATACCATCACGCCTTTATTCCTAAACAGGGGTAGGCAGCTGTGTATAATACTTACTCACGTCTCGCTAGCCATATTGATTCTCATGTGCGTGAATGAGCTTATTGCATTATACTGGGTACCATGGGTTAGAGCACTGAGAATATCTCGACAGAAAAACTTAATGTTACCTTACCAGAGACCTTTGTGTGACAGACCGTATACAAAACAATTGAACCACCAATGCAGTGGAAGAAGAACAAAAAGAAACCTATATTTAGCTATCATTGAGGTTAAACCAATTGTCTGTAAAAATACTATTATATATCGCTCTTCCGTAACAAACAAAAGAAGGAAGTAACCACAGACAGATGAAACAGGTCAGATGGAAACATCGAAGATAATGATACTGAGGAAAAGTAAGTTATTTCTGCAGATATTTATCGCAGCATTTATTTGTTAGATATTAGTTTCTCTGGAATATGTTTTATTGCCTATTGTTATGTTTTGCAAATTTTTCTTATCTATGAAACATAATAGTAATGAAAACTATATACCTATCTATATCTTAAAATACAAATGCAATGCTGTTTCTAGTATTTTTAACTATGTGCTTATGTCTGTAAAACATGATCTGCTTTTTTCTTTCATTATTTGCAGTTCAGGTGCAATTCGCCTGTCAACCGTGATGATTACGGCAAACTGCTCTTTTTGGGTAATACTAGATGGCACAACTGGATCTAAATCCAGCAGTGGATATTATATCTTCAGCATAATATAAAAATATACGATACGATTCACAAGGATCTATTGTTTTTTTAGAAGAGTACCTATCTAGAGCCCTTTCACCAATCCTTGTAGGTAGAATCTGACATAGTTCATATCGGCATTGGTGTTGTTTCAAGATATTAACAAAGAATAAAAATAAGTCAGTCTGTTCTAAGATCTAACGCAATTCACGAGACGTTTCACAATGATTAGTTTTGTTTGTTACACAATCTAATACGAATTTTATAAGCCGGTTGCGAATATAGTGTTTATAAACAGTATCTACAACTATTATAGCTTATCAATCTTAATGCTATACCTAGGTTAATGGTCTCTAAATAAAACAGGTTCTACAAATCATGTTTGTCATTTTAAGAGATTTATATGTCATTAATGTCATTATAGCGTAACTGTTTTATTATTAAACCTGTGTAAGTAGGTTTTATTAAAACAGCCATGAAGAAACACTATTAACCTCCAGTCTTTAAGTAACTGTTACATTAATTTATGTTTATCTATAATACTTATAGCATTTAATTTCTACTTATCCATACTATTATTATTAATGTGAAAGTAACTCTGTCTGTCTGTCTGTTACGCTTTCACGCCTAAACCACTAAATCGACTTTGATGAAATTTCTTATAGAGATAGAATTGACCTTGGAGAACAACATAGGCTATTTTTATCACAAAAAATAGCTTGAAAGGGTTGAAATAGGGGATGAAAGTTTGTATGGAAAATGCGATATAAATGACATTCACTCGGGCGGAGCTGCTAAATAAGGCTTTTCTTATTATAGTTTAATAAAATAAAGATATGTTGGTACTAACAGTTAGCGCATTCCACCATGTCAAAAGAAAAACCTTAGAATCTCCATCACCACCAGCAGAAAGCTGAAATCCAACGTTACTGTAATAATATCTTACATAATATTATAATATCTATAGCTGTACTCTTCTAAATAGTAAAGGAAGTCTTCCGGTTTGACCAGATCGACAAGGAAAAAGAACCTTTGGAATACGTAACATTAAACGGTAGTTAATCAGAATTAAGCACGTTAGTAAAAATATAATAAAAGAATAAAAATAGTCGCTCATTATATAAAAATAACGTGTTGTTAATAATAAGGTAAAATAAAAGCAATTAAACTTTATGAAAAACAGGTGTCATTTATAATCAAAATCTATATTAAAAATAATATAAGCAGATGAGCGTTTTCCAGACATTTTCAAGACAGTACATTTAGCAGTTCTCGGGTCTCCCGAGTGTCAAAGCTCGATGTTTCGTATTGGTTATCACTGTTAAACCTGGCTTACAAGAGTCACAGTAATAAAGATGTGGTTGGGATTGCCCCGAAAAAAAGATGGTATTTTCCATGCAACAAATGGTCAGCTCCGTAATGCACGCGCCTATACTACTACTTCACGTACCGATCACGCTTCTAGTCAAAGTGCGGTCGATATGAATGAACTTTGGAATACGTTGGCCGATAAAAAATATAAACAATATATTATATCTGTCTGGTAAACGTGTGTGTTCACACGGGCGGGTTCGATAATGCGCAGTAAGCGTCACTAGGTCACACTGACATACTAATGCAACCGCGACGCTACTTTTACGCAATTGAAAGGTGCGACATGAATTTATTTGGCCCCTACGTAATCGCGAATTTAATGTCAATGCCATATTCTTTATTGTTTTTGACTTTCCTTGGTAAGAATTGATAACAATTTAGTGGCACGGTCATACTAAGATAAAACACCGTAAATTAATAAGACAAGGAAAGAGGGAAGTTACAGGGAAAGACCTTCTAGTGAATACCAAGCTTATGTTACGTTGCAATGTAATTAATTAGGAAGGCAGAATAGCAAAAGTATTTTATTTTATTGTTATTTAACTTTGATTCAGGGTAAAATAGTAAAATGAGATAGATTAATTTATTATTTTTATCTTATGCTATTTAGAATATTAAAATATTTCGCCGTATAGTTTCTCGTAACTATTTTCCATGATTTCAAGATTTATGTGATATAATTTAAAGAAACACTGGATGCGTTAGACGAAGCATCAGCTGTAATAGACATTGAATATCTCTCACTGCAATAATCTGATGTCTTGAGTAAATAATCTCCTAACAAGAAGTTGATTAAAGTCGAAAAAAAAGATTAATGATTACAAAATACAAGAGAAACATATCTTACATTTCAAAACTGGAGCAATCACCAAAAAACTCGTCTATTAGTAATTTTCTATTATTAAAGCCAAACAGGTACCACTTACAAGTTCTTTGATCTAAATTGAATACAATACAGTATCTTGCATGTCCTTAATTGCAAATAAATCTATAATAACTGATGTAATTAATCGAATTTCATAGTACAATTATTTTAAATAGGTGTTATTTAAATTAATCAATTCATAAGCCTGAAGACATCCACAACTAAACAAAGGCCACAACATTTTTTTAAGTCTTTTTGGGTTCAAAATCTGGCTGAAACAGGATGGCTAAGATCGTTGGCCCTTACCGGTTATTCACGAGTCAGGTGGTGCTTCTTGCGGTCAAACTGTTGTCTGAAGTTGTTTAGCACAGCAAGAACAGCTTTCTTTATAATATTTATCGCACGTGTGAGGCTGACACGTGACAATAGATTAAATGCGGTTTTGTGGTTTAAATGTTCTATTAATGATAATCAGTGTATTTTTTTTTAGTTATGATATGATTTAAACCATTATTGTTAATGGTAATGTCAATTCTTCTTTGGTATAGTGCAGACGGCCTGACGGTTACGACATACATAAATAAACAAAATAAAATCTTAACCTATAACTACTGACGTGGTTTCCATTTTACGTTAAAACTCTCACGTTGCGGCCGAAGAGGCCCTTAACCCTTAACCCTTTCGTGAACTCTACTGTAGACACAATAGATGTTTTATTGTTATCACGGCCATATATGCTATCTGTCCCGGAAAGTGTTAAGTATATTTTTTGTAAATCTAGAGACTTTATTGATATAAATAATTAACAGTTACGTGACTTATGCATATTATTCATTAAAAAAAACTGAACTTTTATATTTTAAAGGACACTTATTTTGACAACTAGTTAACAGTAAACACTTTTTAGCAGAAATCACTTGAAATCAGAAATTACCTTTTACCTATGACTTAATTTTTTTAACAAAAATAACCAATTTGACCTTTATTATAAAATTTTAATGATGTCTCTAATGTTAAGGTAATGTCAGTAATGTTTATTTTTTATATTAATATACCAAAATTACTCCACTCTACTACTAGAAGTCTGTGAGATGAAGAAGTGGTGTAAATTATTCCAAAAGCCATCTGGTTAGGCCTTAGAGCATCTAAGGGTTAGGCTGTCACAGTGTCCTATATTAAGGCTTTAGCTTTTTCAAGCTCAAAATTGGTAAATGTTCAAATTAAATTTAATAAAGAAAGGTGTGATGGGTACATGAATGTTTCTTAATAAAAACAAAAGGGAACATCTAACCTCAACCTTTATAATTAATAGTGAAAGCGACTACAATAAGACGAAATAATCATGTTGTACTTTGGCAATATAATACCTATGCAGTACCTACATACCTACTTATATACAAATACGAAATATCAATAAATAAAAATAAATAAATATCAACGAGCGATTGAATATAAGTGATGGTAGACTAGTTACATAACCGCTGCAATTATTGAGCCAGATACTTTTACGTTCTCTCCCACTAATCAAGAACAGCGTAACTGCTATACACATGTTTAGCAAAAATGAATCTAAATGTAGACATATTAGAAGCGTTTTTTCTGTAGCATAATGCCAGCACTTATTTACGTTGTTCTCATTATGAGAGCAGCATACGCGTAGTATGATAGTGCGTCAAGCGCGTCAAGCGTCACACCGGTCACACCGAGTCACACGTTATGGTAGTATTTAAGGACAAAACAAATATAAATACAAGGTTTTTTTTGTTTTGACTAAATATTAACCACTTAAAAATAACCGGGTCAGTCAATTAAAATAAACTGTTTGTGTAAAAATAAGAATAGCACTATAATTGTACCACAGATAATATTTTTACAAACGAGCAGTTGAGCCCAAAGATCCCAAGTACCTACAGGAGGGTTTTCCCCATAATCATCACTACTGGCAGGCGTACTGATGCGCAACAGCGGCAGACTTATCATAGGACGTTGCTATAGTGACGTTCTATCTATACTAGGTTATAGGCTATGTAACTTTACGCTACTGGCGACGGGAGCAGAGCAGTAACCAAAGATGTAACTAAACGCGGATGAAACCGCGCTGCGGAAAGATAGTGTTAGATAATTTATCTGCCACCTTCTCAAGTGACTGGCAATGCAATCAATATGGCTGCATTCTGGGTCAGAACAATAGAAGCAAAGTAAAGTTAAGCTTACTAGTGGATAACAGGATCGTCAATTCTCGACGCGAGAGCTAAACTAAATGAATATATCTCTCTATTATTGCGGTACCTTATATCATTGAAAACAACATTACTATACAGATACTTCTATCACCACCTTCAATAGTAGTTATATAATTAAAATTGACCACGGCATTCTGCATTAGGCAACTAGTAGTTAAGCAACCGACCTCGGGAAGCAAGAGCCAACCGTACGTAGTAAATCCACCTTCCTATCGAGCCTCTTTTGCAAGGCTATATTTAGCAGTTTTGTATCATTACAACAATCATTGCAAAGATTTTTTACAATATTAAACATTTACTTTTCGTTTATTTTCAACAATTCGAGGTTTATAATTATTACGATAAATTTTTAAAGCACTTTTTATTTGAATATAGGTAATCTTTAATAGAGAAATATGTACAGAAATACTACCTCGGCGCGACCGCACAATCACTGATTACAAAACCTAAGCACAATACGAACGAGTGAACCGTGCGTGCAACTACGACCCCGACTGCTGCTCAAGATGTTCTAGGTTTGAATTGTTCCAAGCCTGAGTGCTGACAATGAGTGTTATATACGTAACGACTTATGTAAAGTAAGGTATTAAATTAAGTAAGGTAGGTAAGTAGAGTAGGTACTTTGCGATACAGAACTTATTTCTTATGTAAGTGTAGTCTTTTTCAAAAACTAATTTTAAAACGGCTCTCACTTGTACCAAAAGGTATTTAAACCTTTAGGTTGCATGTCAAGTTTTTAAGGTCATACTTGTCTGACCTCTCCACGTAATAGCTTAAGACATCAATGAATGTCTCGTGTCATTAAGTAAATGACCAAATCACTTACTAATTTATTACTCTAACATAATCTGGTTATGATTAACATCAGTTGCCACAGTTTACCCTCTTTTTATTAATGAAACCGGTATAAGAAAGTGTTTTTCCAGGTAGTAAACTAGATTCTATTTTCTTCAAACACTATAATGTATGTAGTAAGTACATTACCATAGGCAAAACTAGCTGTTACCACGGGCCCGGTCGCTCGGATATATAGTATTCCACTAAAATTATAAACATTTGCAATATCTTTATAAATTATAGCTTATGTGTTACTCTGATGAGAACTGTATTATAGTAAAGTTTTAATAAAATCTGTTTAGTGGTTTTTGCGTGTTAGAGTAACAAACTTATATCAATCAAGTGCCAAGTAAATACTATAAGATTAGTTATTATATTATTATTAGCCTGGAACTCATCCTATACTTATATTAAGTACCTAGTTTTTAACATTACCTTGTACCTACTATTGCCATAAGGGGGGGGGGGCCTGGTGACCTGTGGCACAGGTTCACTGAACCTATTTCAGGCACCAGTCCTTCACAAATGAATGTAGTATTTACTCACTCAATTTGTTATATAGATTTAAGTTCCATTTGTGTAAGGAAAATAAACGTTTTATTATTATTATTATTATTATAAGAATCTTACTACATTAGCAAATTAAGATTGATAATACCTATAGTTACCTAGTTATTGTTTTAAATACTATAAGAACCTTACTACAAGAACAAATTAAGATTGATAATACCTATAGGTAGCTAGTTGTTGATTTACTTGGCACCAACTTCAAAATTATAAAATTGGATGCATGTATTGTTATTATGCCAGCCAAAAGATATTCACAGTATCGCTCAAGCACTTTGACCGGTAATAAACCTTTATAAACCATCGATTACCCGCCACCATTACCAGGTCGATAGCAGCTTGGGGAAAACCTGCTAACGCTGCGTGTCTTTAGGTTTGTGATCGTGATACTTTAGAACTTTCCTGCCCTAAAGGCCATCAACACCTACATGGTTTCAACTTAATATACTGACGATATAAACCATCATGACTACCCAAAAACTATAAAGTTGCGGTCGTGATTCATGACCGTATATAATCTTTGGGTAGTATTAGAAGCAATACCACATCCCCTTTGAAAGACGGAACCTATCTATTACTATAATAGCATGATTGACCAGAACAGCAGTCTACAATTTATCGTCCTCAAATAGAACACTTAACTATTTATAATATTCTAGAAATATCTAACCTACGCACAGTTGCGAGACGTCACAAAGAAAAATAGAATAATTAAGTAATAATTACAAGATTTTCCGGTTTCCTATTACCAACATTGTTCGAAATTCCCATGGAATGAGTCAAATTGTTTGTATCATTATGCAGTTATTAGTACTATTACTACATTTTTAGAGTTCTAGAGTGCAAAACTCTACACCTGCTGGTGAAAATGATTAGATAATGCTACAACTGATAGTGGTGGTAATTAATGAACATAACGTAGTACACCGTTTATTTTTAAGGGGGTAGGCAGAGGTGTGTAGCACCTACGGTTTTCATGTTAGGTCCATGTTACTGGAGCGAGTCTGTTGCTGTTTACCGGTCACAATTCCAGATTGACCTATCCTGAATATGTCACTAAAGAAAAACTCAATTTCATTTTGCCCGGCTCGAGAATCAAATCCGAGATGTGGCAGTCTTTACTTAGTAGGTATTACCACAGTATTATTAAGTAATAATAAGACTGTGGTATTACTGACCCACTGAGGCGGGCAATTAATAAAATGTACAATATAATGTCGTGGTTTGTTAATTCACAAAGTATATACCTTTTTAACAGTAAATCGCTATCATTAAAAGTTTATTTTTATACCATTAGGGTGTCCACAAGAATACAGTCAATGACGATAGTTATTATGGCCTAAAAACGCTTGTAATGCCAGGGGCAACAACCGCATGTTACGGACCTTTGTCTGTGACGTTCTAAATCTTTCTTGAGGTAATGCATACATAGCTACTTCTCAGTCAATTTATGATTACTGCTCTTTTACCTGTATTTCGTTTGATTCTGAATGTACTGTATACAAATAAGGCACAACAGATTCCTGAACTGTGACAACACAGTCCAGAGGCCCTAGACAAGTGACAAAGATTTCTATTTTATTCGTAGAATAGATTAAAAAACGTATTGAATTGACATAAGCTAACGCCAACGCTTATGTCAATCTCATATATTTTTTATCTATTTTATGAATAGAATAGAAATCTTTGACAGTTGTCTAGTGCCTCTGGTATTCTCACGGTATTTGTTTTTGCTTCGTCGTTTGTTAGTCTCCTAAGTTAAAGCGATTTACTAAAAAATATTTTGAAAAGTTGGATAACGGTATCAAACCGCCAACCTATGATCTATACTTCTATGATCTATGAATCTATGAAATCATGAAAGGTATGCTTTTAAATTCTCACGGTGTCAAACACGCGTACCTATATAATGGTAAGCAGTTTCCGTTACCTAAAGACGCACTTCCATGGCTGTCACTAGTGTGTTAAACGCCTTCTGAAATGTTCTAAAAGTTGCCAGTCAACACAAGAATAGACAGTCGTATAATACGTTTGAAAAGACTGTCTGGAAAAATCAATATTTTGTACTCTTATACTTCTCTAGCGATCCGCTCCGATTTGGCATGATATATTTTTATATTTTAGATCTAGATGGCTTAGTACGTATGGTACGTAGTTGTGATATTATTATTTCCTTTATTTAAACATATAGCTTTCCGCAGCGCGGTTTCACCTGCGTCTTTGGTTACTGCTCTGCTCCCGTCAACAATAGCGTAATATTACATAGCCTATAACCATCCTCAAGAACCGGGCTATCAAACGCAAGTAGAATTATTTAAATCCGACTGGTAGTTCCAGAGATTAGCGCGTTCAACCATACAAACATACCCTTTATATATACTTAATAATATAGATAATAATAGATATAGATTTCAAAAATATATTACATTTTTAAATAAAAGTATACAAAAAACATACATTTAAAAATATTAAATATGGAGACCTATCAGTATTAGGTACAGGGAGCAAGCTAGCGGTGGTTAGGGCTCCAGAGGAACCTTCTCACAATGCGGGCTGTGTCAAACAATACTGCTTGTCTGATCCTTGATCCAACCAGCTAATGCGAACCTCTTAAGATGCCTGTCGAGGCTCTTGGCTCTTGGTAATAAATCCATTTAGTGTAATCCAATCGGAACAATGACCACCGAATCCACATTCCACATATTGACAACCAGACACTTAATCTGTTTGTCTTTTTCAGCTTTCACGAAATTATCGTCATGAGGAATGGTGACGTCGATGAGCATTACAAGGCGCTCTAATTGATCTATCATCACAATTTCAGGCCTATATTTGGCTTATTAATATTATTATATTTTTAGGACATATCTACTTCTTATAAATCTTTGCTTTTTAATTATGAATTTAATCTAATTATTAAGACTTTTTGAATGAAATGCTCCGAACGATAGTGGAAACCGGAAAACTTTAGAGCAGACAGGAGAGAACAGTGACTTTGTTTTATACTAATAAGACATTGTTCTAATTTTTCTTATAACTCGTACCTTTAATATGATACCTACAAGTAGGTCAGCTACTTAATAGTAACTGTACTAGGTACCTAATTATCTGTTTATAGAACTAAATTAGAACTCACAAATTTAAATTACCTACTACAATACAATAATACAATACCATAAACCATAACACATATTTGATAGAAAATCTATCGTTCAATACGATAACGTCATAACGATTTTGAATTCAATTTAATATTTATGAAATGGTTGTATGTATTCCAATATATTTACATAAAAATGTACCTAAATAATTACAGGGAATAGCTATCGTATTTAAATTATAAGCATTAAAATTAAATTTATGACGATAAAATTCCATTAAAATGTATATTTTTTATTTATATATTTTTTAACATCCCACTGCAGGATAAAGGTACTCTCCTTCTAATTCTATTTGTTTAAGGATTTCCTATTCATCTCTGTTTAAGGATTTCCGTTGTCAATTGAAGAAACTCATCTTGGCTTTTCTTTCTGAGTTTTCCCCTACTTCGTCTAACTTTATAAGGACTCTACTCAATAGGTAATGCACTTCACCCACAGCTCGTCTGAGATTTACATACTACATGATTTTTTTTAAATAAAACTGAGTAAACTATGGCATGGAACTACACTTAGAAAGATCACACGATAGATGTCCTAGATTATTAGTACATTGACACTTTTTCTGGTGCCTGTTTCTGAAGATCTATCAATACTTACAAAATGCAGAGACCTTCTTTCTACGTTGTGTGACTGAGTGTAAAAAACAAATGTTTAAGTATGTACGAGCAAAGACAAATTGCTAAAAATTACATGTACGAATGTTGTAATTTAAACATATTTTCATGTTTTATTTAATTGTTCCTTAAAAATATTAAATTAAATCTTTGGTTTCTATTGTTGTAAAAATCAAAGATTAAGTATTTATATCACATACTATCTACGTAGGAAGTAGTTGTGTATAACCACAAGGTAGATTCTACTCATGCGGTATGACAGTGACGCCGATGAGGCGAGGTTAAAATCAATAGTGGGATTAACCCACAAGCACTTGCGGAATAGGGTCGGTGCATTTATTTCTATAGGTACTTAGTTATTGTTTTAAAGTTAATAATAGACAGTCAATGAGAAAATTTGTTATTAGGATACTAAATTTAGACTCGGAAAATTATAGGATATATAACTCTAAAGTGTCCTCACTGATATCTGTGACCCCAAAATATGTTCCGAGTCTTGGTTAGGCACAAAATAGGTAGGTAACCATATCATAACTAGGCGCAATCCTAGTTGTTTATCCATCTGTTTGATTAATATTACTGAATATGGTCTAAAAACCTAAATTAATAAATGTTTATTTCAAGTTAATTATTTATTATTTTACTGCACACGACCGACAGCAGGACGGAGAACGTCCTGCACGCTTAGTGCATAAATTGTATGGAAAAAATCGACCGGCCGTGCGCAGTACGACAACCGCACTGCTAACGCACCGCAGCAGTCCGTCACTAAATACCTTAATTTTATGAGCCCTTAGTATTAATATGAGTTACAAAGCTTATTGTATAACTAAATACATTTTGCTTAGCTTTAGATCTCTGAAGACCGAAACCGTAACATATGTCGGAGGTAACCAAAATATATACACAGGTACCTCAACTTTTATTAAACTAGCTTGCCGCAGCGCTGTTGCACCCGTATCTTTGTTTACTGCTCTGCACCCGTCGCCAGAAATAAGCGCGTTCTTCCGTTTTATATAATAGTATATAGATACAAGAGAAATGTCACCCTGACTAAACATGAATTTGACAAATTTGTCTACAAATAGACAATAATAACTACTTAATGTACTAAATATACAGGCAGTATTTTTAGTACAATACATTTTTTTCTGTTAACAGCAAATTATGTCACAAGGAAAAATACAATACATGGATATTATATAAGTGCGTCAATAAATACACGTCATAATACCAGTAAATTATATATGTAGTCGATAATTAATATAATATCCTGACGTTGACCGTAACATTGACCTTATGAGGAAAAACGAGGTAAAAAATTGTACGGTGTGGAAAAAAGGAATAACATGTGATTAATGACCTGTACATGTACCGTTATAGTGCCAAATAATGTGTACGGATAATTGCAATTGCAGAGTGGAAGACATAAGTCTTGATATTGATGAAGTTAATTATTAATTATTATGTGGTATAACTTTTAACCTATATTGTAATTATAGTGTTTTGACAAATGAAAAATTTTATTCTAACTAATTTGATAATTGTTTGGCAATAAAAATAGAGAATAGTTTTTTGTTAGTTTTCTTTTAGTAACAAAGTGGCTGTTGACAACGTTATTTATCTATTCTTATATTTTATAACGTTATTTATCTATATACGCAATAATAACTTAATTATTATAAACGCGAAAATGTGTATAGATGTATGGATGTTTGTTACTCTATCCCGCAAAAACTATATAAATTATAATAAAATTTTACAGTAATATAGCTTATACATCAAAATAAGACATAAAAATATTGTTAATTGGTCAAAATATTCACCAAATTCTATTTTAACGCAGACGAGGTCGCGGGCAGAAACTCGTAAGATATGAACATATAAATGACTTTGATTTTGACTCTTTTGTTCAGTTGTTTTAATGTTTAACAGTACTATTATTTATTCTGTGGTTCAACTAACAGTGGCTTTCTATAAACAAACTTAAATCAAAGATTCTTTAAAATGCCGATTTTTTGTTCGGCGCTGAACGCTGTCAAAAATAGACATACTGACATATTGTAAAAGCGATTTAGCGCTGAACGATATTGCATAAAAACGGGTTTTTAAATTAAAATCAGTAAGTATATAGAAAACCAGTGAAAGTCTAGCTTACAGGCATTGTGTTCTTTAATAATGAACTCTACAGTTTATAATGATATCCCTTGCGTTGTGAGTGTCTATTCATTGTATGATCGACAGCGACATCGAGCCTATCTTACTTACTATTACAAAAGTGAAAGTTTATGAAGATGTTTATACAGTTGTTACTCTAGTACACGGTTTGTAACTCTGTCAAACTTTGCACATCTATATAACAAATAACTATAAAACAAATAAATCAATTGAATTCAAATGAATTAAATAATAATAAACAACTCTTATACCGGTGACATGGTTTAAAGAATAGAATTAAAGGTTATTCTTACTTTTAAATTATCGCTGAGCTTATCACTGAAAAGTGTTTCTATTAGTTTGCTATAACATCTATAGTTAATGGTCAATTAAAGTCCCAATAAATAATATGTAGACGTAATAAAAGCTGTAATAAGCGAGTGTAGAATGCCTATTTACTATTACTAATGTCTAAACGCTAGTTATGTTTAAGTTAGGCTTAAGAATGATTTTGTCGCTAAAGTTCATGAAATAATAACATCAGCTTGAGATTAAAGGGCCACTTAGAATTGAGTGACGTTGCAGTATTTCGAGGGTGTCAGAAAACATTATTAACAACAAAAGATTGTATCTATTGTGACTAAAGTGTCACTGTGTCACTGTTGCTGCTGTTTTCTTTTTTCCAATTGCAGTGGTAAAAGAAGTTTAAAAAAAAAAGACCTATAGATTTTAACAAGAGGTTACATGATTGTGATTTTCTAAAAAAAAAGTAGAAGGTAAGCCTCGAGTCAAGGCATATCTACTGCTATGCTTCTTACGTAATATTTTCCTTCAAATCTTCAAGTTATTTTTTAAAAAATATCACAGCATTGCTATGCTCAAAGTTGTTTAGAATAATAAGGAATAGGTACCTATATGTATAATGTCCAATTTTCCATTTTAATTTACATCTCAATTTTCCATACAGATCACGCTGTTAACAAGTTTAAACAATGAAATTGGTATCAATTTCCCTATGTAGATAAACAATAATTTAGTAAATAAACTAACAATGGGACCTCATTGCTATTACGCAATCTTAAACCGAATAAAGCCATGTATACCTTGTGGTTGAACGCAGAACCTGTTTTGTTTTTTGATATATTATAAGGGTTCTTTTTACCTTTGTTCAAAAATAAATTTAGGGAGAATTTTCAACATATTATTATTATATTATTTACAACATACTGAGAGAAAGAGAGACAGTAAAGTTGTTGATCTCAATTCTGTATCTGTGTTAATAACATTTACAAAAAAAATGCAGCAGCCTATGGAGTAGCGAATTTTTCGCTTTGTTCGAGATCAGGAATCTTTCCAATAAGTCGAACAAAATTATTATTGCAATGTCTCGTAACCAAAGAACAGGAAAATACACAGTTACCCAATGTTAAAACAAGTAACATTTACTATTTAGTAATGTTACAAATTTTAAATAAATTTTGAATGTCATGCTGACTTGCGAAAAATCTTGTAATTTAGAAGTGCAACTTCTTGGCGTAACGTTTAAACGATAGGTACAATGTCATGTTTTTTTCAGCATACAAAATATCATCGTAATCAAGCACTCATTTCCCGCTCGTTTCTCTAAAACCTCGTTTACATTTTTCTTTTGTTCTGAAATGATTTTGCAACATTTTCCTATTGCCCTAATTCTTTCAGACTGCGGATTTCGTAGATACAAGGTTACTAAGGATTTTAGGAAAACATCTTTTTAAAATTGTGTCGAGAATATTTCAATAGGTTCCTCCTCTATTATACAGGATCTAATAAAGCTAAAGAACGTGGGTGGAACACAAACTATGTCTACCCCTTCAGAGAGATATGGATACATACATATCTATAGATTTTACTACTATTTTAACTAATTACAGTTCGTTCCATTCAGTTCTATAGCTAAGTTATTTGCTATTTCATAGTGGAAGTCGAGTCTCTGAGGGTTATTAAATTTATTCTATGCACTCAAGTTTCCCCGTCGAGGTGATTGACATAACGAGTATTCCCAACACCACCTGTGTGTACAACACAGTAATTTTGTATACAATTTTATAATTATTTCTCTATTACACAGATGTTTACGATCAAGATTGTTTCCATGATTGCACAATGGCTTTATGCATGCCATGTTAAACTTAACACAAATCAACATGCAACCATTGTTTACTAAGTGATATAATCTGTTAACATCTTTTATCTTTGTATAAGATTAGTTAAAAATACATACTATGAGACGTTTCCGTTCAAGGTTTATCGTAATGTACCTACGCGATGGACAGGTCACTTCACATTCCCTGGTTGTCTTTGTCTAAAAAAGTCTAGAAAATTAGTAATGCGTCTAAAAGTCTTCATTTGAGTAGAAACATTAGATTCGTCTGATGTCTTTGGTGCTAGAAATAATATCATAACACATAATGTTATTCTAATTTTATTTTTTTATTTATTTAAATACAATACATTGATAGGTAAAATTTTACATAAGCGGTGCGACATAAATCTGATTAGATTTTTCCGCACACCGTGCATTCATCGACACTGATCAAACTTATTTCTAATTATTTTAAATTAAGATTATTTACATTTACATTAACAACATAGTACATATAGTAGGTATAGATAAACTTTGTTAAGATAATTGACTAACATAGTATAGTAGGTATAGACAAATTTTGTTAAGATAATTGACAGTAATTTTCATTCTAATACAATCTAAGCATGATATAAATTGTTTTCAATTTCATTACAAGTAAACAATTTTCAGAATGTGGGAATCTATACAATTATGTATTTTGTGGAGTGTTGTATGAAAGTGGAGGTAGACACAAATGGGACGCAAACAGCGGCGATACAAATTAGCAAGTTTATATTCGTTATACAGGTTGTTCTATTTAATGTTATTTATGTAATGACTTTTTAATTTTGATTTAATATTTTGTTTTGTCAAACTGATTTTCACTTCAATCGGCAAACTATTAATTAATGAAGGGATTTTGTATTGCAGAGAATTTTTGCCGTAAGTACATGTTATGGTATGCCGGCAGTACCAATTTGGCATTAGAAACACTATACGCGTGCATATTCTATGTTATGTTGTGATTTGAAGTTCCTTTTTAAAAAACTCTTCGGTTAGCGGCATGTATTTAATCTGGTCATGTATTGGTAATACATCACAGTGACAGAACAGATGATGGTAATTATTTTTGTACTTTTCTTTAACTTTTTTAGGTACAATGTTTTATATAATACGTAGCTGTAGCTGATATATTTGATCCAGATGAGACGCAAACGTTCTACCGTAGCTACGATTTAATAGATCTTCTAGCGCTTTATATAAAGAAAGTAATGTTTTGTATGGTATTTTACATTTCACTAGTGTTAGCTTGGCTAGAAGTGCCCTCAGTTTATCTCCTACAGCGTTGATATGATCAACCCACTTCATTCTGTCATCAATAATCTAAGTATTTATGTTGGTAAAATGTTTCGACCCTCTTACAGCTACAGTTTCGAAAAGAATCGCGCATACACTCATGATTATGAGCAATCAGATTAATATACTGATATGACGGGTTCTGACTAGAGCTGATGTATTCAAATAAGAATATGTTTAGAATATAAAAAAACAATAGTTAAATATGCAAACTTTCTGTTAAAATATACTTATTTACCGTAAAAAACCTAAGCAATTCATAATTATGTATACACAAGACTAATTTTATAATAATCAATTACCTAGTATAATAATATTTTATATTTAGGTAGTATTAATTACGCTTACGCTATATATTTCGTATTAAAGATAACATTATGATGCATGATACATTAACTCCAACGCTAATATTGCCTAAAGGTTGCAACAGACGGTACAATATTTTTTTTTTTTTTTGCCTACAGTGGCAGACGAGCCAACAGCCCACCTGATGGTAAGTGGAACTGTCGCTCATAGACTTCTGCAATGCCAAGGGCTCTGCGAAGCCGCTGCCTACCGTGACATATTACAGTTGACATAGAAAGAGTCACGCGCCGAGTGCGACGAAGGGCGGCGGACGCCGCGCGATGCGCGCTGTGACTTTATCTATCTAATGTCTTTTAATAAGGCCTAAATATTATTATTAAGAAAAACATCATAAATCTATTAAACAAACCACAAAAAAACAGTTGAAACGTGTCTAACTTTAGGCCCCATTTCCCAAACCGTGTCTCATACAGTTAAGACGTTCTTATTAATCAGGTCATTATATCTATTGATATATTTGTTCATAACGTCCTCTGTCTGTTCCTACTTTAATTCTAACGTCAATATCTTATAATATAAAATTAAATATGCCTACTTATTTATACACTAAGGTCGATAATAACTAAATCATTACCTATGTAAATTATTAGCGAGCTAGTTAAATATGTATACCGCTTTCTGCAAACTTAACACATACATAATAAAAATCTAAATCAGATTACATTTATTTATAGAAATAGAGTTAAGGATACTAACATCCGTGGTACGTATTATCAGGGTAACAATGCGAGGCTACAATATTTATTTATAAAAAGTATAATGCAGAGCTGCTTTACTGAAGTGGCAATGGGCAGGACACGCTCGCTGAACTGATTTAAAGGCTTAGAGCATTAATATCACGGTAGGCAGCGGCTTCGCGAAGCCCCTGGCATTGCAGAAGTCCATGAGCGGAAATTACCACTTACCATCAGGTAGGCTGTAGGCTCGTCTACCACTGAAGGCAAGAAAAAAAAACTGATGGCCTTTGGGGCAGAAAGGTTCTAAAGTGACGACTAACACGACCTGATAACGGTGGTAGGCAACAGATGGATGAGGGCATCTCACGAACGGCCATGATGGCGAAACTTGGAGGGGGCGAGGCCTACGTCTAGCAGTAGACGTCTTTGGGCTGATATAATCATATCTGATGAATATTATCTTAGAAAAAGCTGGAAGTGTATACATTTTTACCTGCAAATGTGTTCTAATTTTTGCAAATTAAATTACTGTTATCCTGGAGACAAGATAAAAACATAAATATAATTATCGAGCATCATAATCTAAACTAATATTATAAAGAAAAAGATTTTATTTTTTGTATGTTTCTTTGTTTATTTGTTCCTTTGCAACGATTTAAATAACTTGTATAAAATGTACAAGATCAATTTGTCACCCAAATGAAACAGATCTTCTACAGACAGACCATCTGTGAAGAAATTCCTATAGCAAAGCTTTACGCATTCACGGGGTTACTGACACCTACCCACAAAGGAGATACTTTAAAAACTGCATCAACAGGTATTTAAATGAAGCCAATTCAAAGCTTCCTTCGGTAATTTTCCACGCACTCTTTCGCCCTTCGTGTAACTTGGCATTATGCCACAAAGCCAGTATCTTAAATGCGTTTAATTGAATAAATTTTAATATAGTAGGTATTATACAACCTCTGTGGTTCGGTGGTACTGTGTATAGACTGCCACGCAGAGGTCGCGGGTTCGATTCCTGCTCAGTGCCAATATTTGTGTGCATGAACATGGCTATTTGCATTGGTCTGGGTGTTTCTATGTATAATATGTATGTATTTACAAAAAAAAGTATATAAGTATGTTTATCCGCATTCTAGAACTCATATCACAAGCTATTAATATATGCTTACTTTGGGTCTAGATGGCGTTGTGTAGTTGTTGTGGTATTATTATTATTATTATTATTATACATACCTACTATATTAAAATTTATTATATAATATATAGCTGCTGCCCGCGACTTCGTTCGCGTGAAAATTCAGATGGGTGCCTCTATGAGAATATTGCGTGCCTGATTTTATGGCAATCGTACATTGTATCAGTATTATCCGTCTCTATGGCGAATCCAGTTTAAACCCGCTACCGCTAAAACTGACAAACCACTTTCACACAAACTTGCGACTCGTATTTGCCCATTTAATAAGGGGGGTTGCTGAATAATAAAAAAAGAGTATTTTCTAGTAATTTGGTAATCCTACTATAAAAACTATAGAAATTTTATACATACTTTGCCACCCCTTTATACCCCTTTAGGGGATGGATTTCGCAAAATTCCGTCTAAGTGAGCACCTATATCCTAATAGGAACGACAATGCAAAGTTTGAGATTCCTAGCACTTGTTGTTTCTGAGATTTCGTGATAAGTGAGTGAGTGACCTTTTGCTTTTATGTATATAGATAGCATTTTTATATTGTTTAAATACTGTTTTTCATACTATTTTTAATCTCCCATTCATACAAATCCTCTTTCACCTTCCTAAAGATATCCCTCGTAAAAACAATATACAATACACAAAGGCAATTTTCACTACAATAACTTTCCCCTTCCCCTTCTTCCCTATTGCACTTTTACTCCACTCTCCATAGTTTCCTCCTTCCTCTCTTCCCCTCCCCCTTCTCCTCTTTACCTCCTTCAGCATTTCTTGCCCCTCCTCCAGAATTTCTTGCCCTTTCCTCCACTTCCCTCTACCTTGCCTCCTCGTTTTCTCCTCTCTTCTCCCTTCCTTCTCCTTTCTTTTCCTCCTGTCCTCTCCCTTCCTATCGCTTACTATCCCTTCTCCTCCCTTTTTCCACCATTCGAGAACTCCTTCCTTTCCGCGTTCCTTCCCCCTCCCTTCATCTACTGTCTCCCTCACTTCCCTCTCACTTTCCTCTCATTTTCTCCTCATTCACACCTCACTTAACCCTCACTCCCCCTCACTTCCCCTCTCACTTCCCTCTCACTTCCCCCTCACTGCCCCCTCACCCAACTCACTTCCCCCTCAATTCCCCCTCACTTTCCTCTTACTTTCCTCTAACATTCTTCTCACTTTCCCCTCACTTCTCCCTGGCTTTCCTCTGACTTCCCTCTGACTTCTTCCTGACTTTCTCCTCACTTCTCCCGCATTTCCCCCACACTTCCTCTTCACTTCCCCATCACTTTCCTCTCACTCCCCCATCACTTTCCTCTCACTCCCCCATCACTTCCCTCTCACTTTCCCCTCCCTTCCTCCTTTTCCTCCCGCCTTTCCCTCCCTCCCCCTCTCTGTAAATTTCAAAAGCTAAAGATCTTTGTATAGAATATTTCATCCCTAATTTCACCCCTCTAAATCCACCCCTGTTAAAATAAAATTTTAAGTATATTTTTTATTTAAATAGTTGTATTCCAAAACAAAATTTCAAAACTGTAAGTTAAAAAATGAAGAAGATTCATACAATCGATTTCATCCCTTTTCACACACTTAGGAATTAAATTTTAAAAACCCTTTTTTAGTACAACCTCTAGACATTTAGACAAACACACCCTCCAAATTTCAAGTCACTACGACCAGCAGTTTAGGCTGTGAGTTGTCTTTTAGTCAGTCAGTCAGTCAGGACAAAGCCTTATATAATATGTATGGGTGTATGGATGTATGGATTAGACGTATAGCCATCGAGGATCAAAGCATACAGGCTGCTAGGAATGCTAACACGTGATAGAGCCACATAAAGCTGACCGTGCGAAAAACAGCTAATACTTAGATCCACGCCCACAACTTTTAGTTGTGTCTGACCTTGGGCTTTATTAATTGTCATCGCGAAACATAGGCTCACTGGAAACTGGACTCATTTAAAACTAAATGGAAGATTGTTTAGAATGAGAGGAATCCAAAAAATAAAAACGCTATCAGCTATTCCGTAACCTGTTAGTCTCTGTTTCTATCAGAAAATGTTCGACGTGATTCTTTAAATTGGCATAACTTTTTATTTATGAACCGATTGACATGAAACAAACACTAAATGTTAAGTGAAGCTTACCACAATGTATTAGTGAAAACCATATCTAAATCGGATAAGCCGTTTCTGAGATTAGCGTGAACAAACGCACAGACAAACAGACAAACAGACTAACAGACAAACAGACAAACAGACAAAAATTGTAACAATCATTGTTTTGGGTTCTATTTGCGTTGATAAAGGCCCCAATAATTTTTTTTCTAATATATTTTCCATGTACAGACAGCGATCGGTTACATTTTTATTATATGTATAGATAATATTTTTTTTATATATAATAGGGCATTTGTTATATAATTATGTACTTACGCAACAACAATTTTGCTGTTAAAATCTTTACATAATTCACTTTAATATTAATTGTAAAAATTGAATCGTCATTTTAGATTATGTGGAACCACCCCCTTTCCATGGATATTGCCACGTAAAGGAGGTGGTTCGTATCGTAAGAGGTGATTAAGAGAAACGTGGAGTAGCGTTACTAAATGCTAATAAATTTTAATTTAATGTCATAATTATGTGGCGATAATGACAAACTTCTACAACATTATTTTTTATAACATTTTCAGAAATCTGAATGCTACCAAAATTATGATCGGGAAAAGGAAGGAGTATATAATAATGAGCAATCAGAAATCTTAAGACTTTGTGCCTACCGGAGCAAAACACACTAAACAATTGCCGTAAACTTTCATAAAAGTTCTGAACTTTTATGAAAATTTGTGTTAATGTTAACGGTTATCCCAGAAGGATTAGGGATTCCCATAAACCACTTAAGCTCACCCACTGTGCTATATACCTAAATAATATTTATTTATATATAATAATATAACAGCTCAAATATTCGATGTTCGGTTGTTGATTGGAAGGTTTTTGATTGACAGACCGATAGACATTAAAGTGCATCTATACATATAATAAAAATGTAACCGATCGCTATCTGTACATGGAAGATTTAAGAGAAAAAAAATTGTTGGGGCCTTTATCAACGCAAATAGAACCCAAAACAATGATTGTTACAATTTTTGTCTGTTTGTCTGTTTGTCTGTGCGTTTGTTCACGCTAATCTCAGAAACGGCTTATCCGATTTAGATATGGTTTTCACTAATACATTGTGGTAAGCTTCACTTAACATTTAGTGTTTGTTTCATGTCAATCGGTTAAGCCTAAACTGCTGGTCGTAGTGACTTGAAATTTGGAGGATGTGTTTGTCTAAATGTCTAGAGGTTGTACTAAAAAAGGGTTTTTAAAATTGAATTCCTAAGTGTGTGAAAAGGGATGAAATCGATTGTATGAATTTTCTTCATTTTTTAAGTTACAGTTTTGAAATTTTATTTTGAAATACTTCTATTTAAATAAAAAATATCCTTATAATTTTATTTTAACAAGGGTGGATTTAGAGGGGTGAAATTAGGGATGAAATATTCTATACAAAGATCTTTAGCTTTTGAAGCTAGCGACTTGAAATTTACAGGGAGGGGGAGGGAAGAAAAGTAGGAATTGAAGAGAAGGAGGAAGGGAGGGGAAAGTGAGAGGGAAGTGATGGAGAAGTAAGAGGAAAGTGATGGGAAAGTGAGGGGGAATGAAGAGGAAGTGTGGGGGAAATGCGGGAGAAGTGAAGGGAAAGTCAGCGAGAAGTCAGAGGGAAGTAAGGGCAAAGCCAGGGAGAAGTGAGGGAGAAGTGAGGGGAAAGTGAGGGGAAGTGAGGGGAAAGTGACGGAGAAGTAACGGGGAAGTGAGGGGAAGTGAGGGGGAAGTGAGGAGAAATTGAGGGGGAAGTGAGGGGGAGTGAGGAGGCAGTGAGGGGGAAGTGAGAGGGAAGTGAGGGGGGAGTGAAGGGAAGTGAGGGTACTGAGGCGGAAGTGAGGGAGGGAGTGGGGATAAGTGAGGGGGAGTGAGGGGGAAGTGAGGGGTGAATGAGGGGAAAATGAGAGGATAGTGAGGAGGAAGTGAGGGAGATGGTAGAGGAAGGGAGGGGGAAGGAATGCGGAAAGTAAGGAGTTCTCGAATGGTGGATAAAGGGAGGGGAAGGGATAGGAAGCGATTGGAAGGGAGAGGAAAGGAGGAAAAGGAAGGAGAAGGAAGGCGGAAGAGAGGGGAAGCGAGGAGGCAAGGTAGAGGGAAGTAGAGGAAAGGCCAAGAGATGCTGGAGGAGGGGCAAGGGATGCTGAAGGAGGTGAAGAGGAGAAGGGGGAGGGGAGGAGAGGAAGGAGGAAACTGTGGAGAGTGGAGAAAAAGTGCAATAGGAAAGAATAGGAAGGGGAAAGTTATTGTAGTGAAAATTTGCCTTTGTGTATTCTATATTGATTTACGAGGGATATCTTTAGGTAGGTGAAAGAGGATTTGTATGAATAGGAGATTAAAAATAGTATGAAAAACAGTATTTAAACAATATAAAAATGTCTATTGGAAAAAACGACATTCATGCGAGCGAAGCCCAAAAGGTCACTCACTTATCACGAAATCTCAGAAACAACAATGGCTAGGAATCTCAAACTTTGCATTGTCATTCCTATTAGAATATAGGTGCTCACTTAGACGGAATTTTGCGAAATCCATCCCCTAAGGGGGTATAAAGGGGTGGCAAAGTTTGTATGAAACTTCTATAGTTTTTTATAGTAGGATTACCAAATTACTAGAAAATACTCTTTTTTTAATATTCAGAAACCACCCTTATTAAATGGGCAAATAAGAGTCGCAAGTTTGTGTAAAAGTGGTTTGTCAGTTTTAGCGGTAGCGGGCTTAAACTGGATTCTCCATAGAGACGGATAATACTGATACAATGTACGATTGCCATAAAATCAGGCACGCAATATTCTCATAGATGCACGCATCTGAATTTTCACGCGAACGAAGTCGCGGGCAACAGCTAGTATTATTATACATATTCACTAACAGGTTAAATAAATACAAAATAACAAAAGATCTATCTTATACATTTAAAAATTGTAAAATTTTGTATAGATTGGCTAAGAAATACATTAAATAAAAGTGTTATAATTGTTGATTATGTTAATTTAACTGCCTACGGGTTAGAATTATAACAGTTAAGCTTGGGAATAAATAAATAAGCCTACAAGGCTATGTAAAGAAATGGTAAAACTAAAAACGTGCGCCCATTATAAAAATTATACTTACAAACATTAAAAAACGGTTCATGTTGTTTTATTTTTTATTTTGACGTTTATTGTTTTAAACAAAAAATACAGAATTTCTAATAATATACTGTAAAATCACGTCATTGTTTTTTTGTTTTATTTTTTGGCAACTAAGTACTAGGGAAAGAAGCTCTGTTTCTGTAAAGACACATTTAAGAGTGACAGGAACACACTACACTAATACTTTCTCATTGAAAATTTAGTTTAGTCGTCAAACTATTTCATTACTTAGATCATCAGAACGATGAATAATAGTAGATCTAATAACCCAACAATAACCTCTTCCTTCTCGACTTCTGAAGCCGTTTCCTGGCCAGGTACTCGACCAGCTTTACTCCAAACGAATAGGCTGTCTCTGGACCCTCAAATATAATACGATATACTGTTTAAACGAGCGAGTACATGTACTTGGGACAACCAGCTAGAATGTTTAAGGTAAGTAGTTATTTAATGCCAGCTGTAGTCAGTTTTCCCCATAGTGGATATAATTATACCCTACATTAATTTAAGAAATTTCATAAATTAAATTTGTTTCTACTCTCTTATCATGTCTCTACAATAATCTAATATCTTCTAATATTTTTCTAAACAATAGGAATTGTATAACTTACATTTAAAGGATAAAGTTTAAAAAATACAATATAGAAAGGTATGTAATACATGTTTTACGAGTCGTTAACCAATGGAAGGTACATTGTGATTGCAGTAACTATTAACAGTAAGTGTATGTCGCTGGTATATAGTTAAATTTGTCATATTCCTGTTTCAACCGAATCAGACGAAACTCAGCGGTCCAAACGCCTACTAAGCCGTTACAAGTGCACTGTAGTATTACAATTATTTGCCTGATCACACTCTCCAGTCTAGAATCTAGAAAGAACCATCGTATAGTCTAGAAAATGGAACCACCCCCATCTCTACCTGCCATAGTCGTAAGAGGGAGAACCAGATAATGGGCATAAGCATTACTTGCATAATAACTATCATCCAGCGGTCACCAACTTGCCTGCCAAAAGTGATGACTCCATTTTCATCTCATGCCTCTGATAATCGAGGATAATCTTATATCATCACTCATCAATCTCATATATGACTATCGTGGTATTGTATGCAATAGTGACGATTGACAAAAGTCTGTACTGTTATAAAATCACGACTCTCACATTAATACAGTGACATATAAATGAAAGGTATGCTTATCCATATATATATACCATTATTCTATGACATACGCAGTGTACTGTATTTTGTCGGTGCCAATATGGAAGTGAAAACGTATTGCGAGGTGCGGCACACTTTGATTAAAATCAATACAAGCTTACAGACGTACACTGATGACAATAAAATTATTGAAATAATTTGGCGTATTGCAATGGCTTGTTGCAATAAAATAATTTTCTTTTGTCTTTTATTTTAGCTGCATAACAATAACAAACACACACACACACACACATACACACGCACGCACGCATGTACGCACGCACGCAAGCACGCATACACACACACACCACACCACACAAACTTTCACATTTATAGTATAATATTAGTAGGATTATGTCAGGCAACAGTTGCGTGCGTTGTAATTATACTGTGTGGTACTATACGCTGCGCTGCCACGCATGGTTACTATGATTATGACCTCTCTCTGGGAAAGGCGTATGTCCTGTATTGGCTGTCTCCAGGTTCATGATGTGAGTGAAAGTGATTATAAGCTGTGTACTTCATTATTCATTCATTACCAACAATACTGACAGAAATAGATGGAAAGCAATCGTTCTATTTCAATTAAAATGCTTAAATTAAAAAAATCTAAACAACAAGTCAGACATGCTATCCACGACCGAGGCAAAGAACAACCTTATAACTTGTTACTTAGGAAAGCATTTTCAAAACCCACGCCATATTATAGATATCTCATAGGTAATAGAATTTACAATTTACTAATTTACTTTTTAAAAAAATTTGAATTATTCTCGACTTATCGAACAAAATGATGTCAGTAATGAACTTGACATAGTCTCGAAACCTTGGCATCCTAAAGTTATCGTTAGGCCTTGTATATGAAAGTCACAACATTTTGTTTATTGCCATAATAACTATGTCTATGTAGGTCTTTCTTGATAATCCTTCTTATATGAATGGAATGTCTTTTTGTCTCGGATACTAGAATTACGTTGGACTGCTTTGCAAGAAGTTGTGGATCCGAATCCTAGTTCCTATACGGAGCAAAACTTAGTATGATTCATAAATATTTAGTGCTGAGTCCAGCTGTACTTTATGTTGACTAATTTCACCTATACCACTCCCTTCACGGTAGACAGCGGCTTCGCAGTGTCTGACATTGCAGGAGCAATGCTAGGGACTCAGATTCGTCCATGAGCGACAGTTACCACTTACCATCACATGGTCTATTTGCTCGTATGTCACGGTCGGCAATAAAAAAAAAATTATGTTTGTTGACTTGTAAAGTTAGTTAAACTAGTAAAGTTTAAAAATCTCAACAAAGTCCACCTACCAACGTAATGCATTGGCAGTTTTACCAATAGTTCTATCAAGCGTGACGTAGAAGGCGTATTGGATGTCGTAACATCAATGACTATGTCGTTCTATGACATGTTCGGTAACAGTTACTGTTAGAGCTCAGAGAAAATTGCAAATCGAAAACAATAATTATTTGTGTCACAACACACATAAAGTTATAACATGATATAATTGCTCCAAAGTAGTATATTTACAGCAGCTAAGTGTCTATTCTGTCGTTACCGTCGTTACTTTTTGACAGTCTACTGACGATTTTGGTAACTCTAGACAACAACAAATAAATATCCCACAGACACCAATTACACTCTGACTCGAAATATGAGACACAAAAGTTTTATTCCTTACACTAAAATTTGTTTGAATTGAAACCTCTTAAAATAGTCGCACATACTCGCTACCGAGGCCGTCACAGATCTTTTTTTTTTTTTTCATATTATAGCCTACCAAAGTGACTCCACCCCGCCTGATGGTAGCAGTCAGTGGAATCCAGAAGTGGCGGCCACTATACTAAAACCCATCGTCTTAAACTGCTGGTATGGTGGTCTCCACTATGGGAATGGGGTTAGGGGAGGTGAGGAAAGAGGAAAGGGGGGAAATTAGGCCTCCAGCGCTCTCGCTCACCGAACGAAACGCAGTAGTACGGATACTACTACTCTTAAGTCGATCTTCTATGAGAGGGTAGTACTTCCCCGGACGATCCGGCCCATTCATGCTGAAATCAGCGTGGATATCTACTACCGTATTAGTTAGATATAAAACCATTTCAATATAATATAGACTACAGTATAATTATTTATTATAACCACTGACATAGTTATACAGTTCCTTATAAACGCAAAAATATGCAAGATCATGTTAAGATTTGCATAATAAACTTATTAACATAATGTATCTTTTTACAAAAATAACAAAATAAGTACTGCGCAAATTCGCAGTCTCGTTTTATTTGAATAGTTTAGTTTATTTATATTAAAGTAACATTGTTTTAGAAGATGTTAAAAAACTACGTACTTCAATCCAGTAGTATGTACACGCGAAGTTCGTAAGTACACAGTTAATACATTTCAATTGATGATTTGCTATTACGTAGTTATTTGTGTCCAATCTGTGGTTTGACGTAAATCGACAAAAAAGAGGTCTCTGCCCTCACATTTTTGTTAAAAGAATAATTGAATAGCGATTATTAATAAATTGTTTAAATATTGACTTGTAAACAGTCCTTTTATTGTTTAGGTACTATTATTAGCTTCTTAACTGAGTCTAAATGCCTACTCATCAGGTTCTTTCGACTGAACGTCTTTGACAACATTGCCTCTGCTATGTTTGGAGCCTATTGGTAATTAAGGCTATAAGTTCTGTCGATCACAACCATTATTTATTTATTAAAAAAAATTCCACATAGATATGTGTTGGTGGACTTAATGCCTTGGACATTTACTACCACTACGATTACAAGTTATAGCTTGGAATCAATAAATCTACTCCATTTTTTTCAATCAAATCAAATTTGAATTTGTTTGTTTGAATGTG
Source organism: Parascotia fuliginaria (assembly GCA_963082885.1). Taxonomy (NCBI): domain Eukaryota; kingdom Metazoa; phylum Arthropoda; class Insecta; order Lepidoptera; family Erebidae; genus Parascotia; species Parascotia fuliginaria. The sequence goes on from OY720172.1 coordinate 16,862,016, forward strand.
CTTGTTACTAAAATTACCAGTCAAATTTGAAAACTTCCATTAGTATTTAATAGCCTAGTTTTTGATGAAGCCCTATTATACATAGCGCAACATCTCACAGGAACGGAGCAGTACCTAACCAAAGATGCAAATTAACGCCGATAAAACCACGCTGCCTAAAGCTAGTTTTAAATATCAATATTTAAATAAAATGGCTAGTTTTACATTGTTATTTATAGTTAGCTGATGTAACGTGAATAAATCTATATCGGTCATATTGACATTATTAATAAATATTTACATACATTTTATGACAATGACTAAGCAGTTTTTATGAATTTTTAAAAGATCAACTGGGTCTCGTCTAAACTATACATAGATGCAAATGACATAAGTCTCCTATTATGTACCTACATAGGCATCTACTCTTATTTGGTTTTGACTAGATAGTTTCTGATAGGGATCACTCAACACCGTAGCTCTACTACGGTGTTGATTGGTTTATCCATCAACATCTAATACGATTCCAGGCTCCAGCGTTAATTTCTTGTACCTTAGCTCTGAAACAAACTTGCTGCGGTTTTTCCGAACGTCATGGCATGGCCTTGATTAAACGAGGAGGTGCGATCATCATTACTCGCAAGCACTAGGTAGCTACTAAAGAAATATACTTAACACTAATCTAAGTATTCTTACCATGATTTCCATCTTCTATGGGTTGAGGGCACTTTCTCAACCTGATAATGATTCTGAGGGCTAGATAGATCTAGATAAGTGGCATAAATGCTAATAGAATAGAATAAATTAAAAAAAGTATGGAATTGACATAAGCAACGGTAGTAGATACACGCTGGTTTCAGCATGAATGGGTCGGATCGACCTGGGCAGTACTACCTTCTCATAGAAGATCGACGTAAGAGTATTAGTTTTCATGCTAATGTGTTTCGTTCGGTGAGCGAGAGTGCCGGCAGCCCAAATACCCCCTTGGTCCAGATCCTTTTTCCTATTCCTTGCTCATGCCCTTCTCCGTGGTCGGCAACGATATGGTTGTGTTTTCTTAGTTTTATTACTTTCGTTATGCTTGGAAAACACAGGCATTTCTATAGGTTACGGTTGCCACTTACCATCAGGCGGGCCGTATGCTTGATTTTTTTAATGTATTCTATTCTACATTTATGCCACTTTTTTCGTCTCTCTGGTAAGTTGTTTTTTAATGAAACACACAAGTAATTGTTTAGCAAATTTTGAAATGATAGTTTTTCCATTGCTTGTTAGGTGAAAATATATTTAATAAATGTCGGCAATTCAAGGCAACACCTCAACTTTTTTTCTGCATAAAAAATTACAAAGTATATTATAAACTTTATATTTGTATGAAGAGTTTATATTTTTGTTAGGCTGTATTGCCTCCGAATTATTGTTTGCCGAAGCGCAAACTGACAGGTTCAAGGTGATCTATACATATAATAAAAATGTAACCGATCGCTGTCTGTACATGGAAGATATATGAGAAAAAATACTATTGGGACCTATATCAACGCAAATAGAACCCAAAACAATGATTTTTAAAATTTTTGTCTGTTTGTCTGTTTGTCTGTGCGTTTGTGCACGCTTATCTCAGAAACGGCTTATCCGATTTAAATATGGTTTTCACTAATATATTGTGGTAAGCTTCACTTAACATTTAGTGTTTGTTTCATGTCAATCGGTTCATAAATAAAAAAGTTATGCCAATTTAAAGAATCACATCGAACATTCGTTAATTTACTACGAAATCTTATAGAAGCAGATATTTTAACAGGTTGCGCAATAGCTGATAGTGTTTTTATTTCTCGGATTCCTGTCATTCTAAACAGTCTTTCATTTAGTTTTAAACGAGTCCAGTTTCCAGTGAGCCTATGTTTTGCGATGACTAATTAAAGTAATTAATTCATTAAGTAATTAAAGTAAAGGTAAGACACTAAAAGTTGTGGGTGTGGATCTAAGTATTAGCTGTTTTTCGCTCAGCTTTATGTGGCTCTATCACGTGTTAGCATTACTAGCAGCCTGTATGCTTTGATCCCTGATCGCTATACGTCTAATCCATACATCCATACATATTATAAAAGGCTTTGTCCTGACTGACTGACTGACTGACAGACAACGTAAAGCCAAAACCGCTGGTCGTAGCGACTTGAAATTTGGAGGGTGTGTTTGTCTAGAATGTCTAGAAGTGTACAAAGAAAGGGTTATTAAAAATTCAACCCTTAAGTGTATGAAAAGGGATGAAATCGATTGTATGAATAAGAGTAATTATTAATAATAATATAATATAATAATAATAAGCCGCCATAGTGGAGGCCACCATACCAGTAGTTTGGCTTTTGGAATGGTGTCCGCCACTTCTGGATTCCACTTACTGCTTACCATCAGGCAAAGTGGAGTCACTTTGGTAGGCTAATATAAAAAAAAAAAAAAAAAAAAAAAAAGAAACGTCTTCATTTTTTAAGTTACAGCTTTGAAATTTTGTTTTTAAATACTTTTATTTAAATAATAAATACGCTCATAATTTTTTTTTTTACTGGGGTGGATTTATAGGAGTGAAATAAGGGATGAAATATTGTTTGGAAAGATCTTTGCTTTTGAAGTTGGCGACTTGAAATTTGGAGGGAGGGGGAAGGGAGGGGGAGGAAGAGGAAAGGAAGGGAGAAGTGAGAAGTGAGGGGAAAGTGCTGGGGTAGTTAGGGAGAAGTCAGGGGAAAGGGAGGGGAAAGTCAGGGGGAAATCGACTGCCTCTGTATTTCGGTGGTACTGTGTATGGACTGTGAGGTCGCGGGTTCGATTCCCGCTCAGTGCAAATATTTGTAGCATGAACATGTCTATTTGCATTGGTCTGGGTGTTTATATGTATAATATGTATCTATTTACAAAAATAAAAGTATTTAAGTATGTTTATCCATATTCTAGAACCCATAATACAAGCATATAATATGCTTACTTTGGATCTAGAAGGCGTTGACCTCGCAGCATGTGTGGGACCAGCTGAGTATCCGCGGAGTCATTGTGTGGGTGGTGTGGGTCAACCCGCCGGACAGGGAGACCCGTATAAACGGTGGTGCCGCTGGCCGCCCGCGGCATTGTACAAGGGCCCAATTAGACCTAACCAAAAAAAAGAGACTGCCCCACCAGGTTGCGCATAATCTCGAAGTGGTTCGTCGTGCAGGTTGGTGACCGGATAGTGGGACCCGGCGACCATTTTCGAGACGGTACGGCGGCCATTTGCGAGCAGTCCGTATCATGGAAGCCCGGAGGCCTAAGACCCTTGAGCCTTTACAGCTGCGAAGAGACATCGCCTCCTCAACGGCCGTCTTCTATCGCCTTTACCACGGAGAGTCTTCTCAACAGCTCTTTAAATTAATTCTACCCTCTCTCTTTTTATCTAGAACGACACGTGCGGGACTGAAGTGCCACCCTTTCAAAGTGGAATCTAAAGGGTCTCGAACCAAACGGTTCAGCACTTTATACTTTTGTCGCTCAAATAAAGCCTGGAACTCTTTACCAGCGCATGTGTTCCCACCTAACTTTCATCCTGGGACTTTTAAGCGAGGCGTGAAGAAGCATCTCACTAAGCCGCCATAGTGGAGGCCACCATACCAGTAGTTTGGCTTTTGAAATGGTGTCCACTGCTTCTGAATTCCACTGACTGCTTACCATCAGCCAGAGTAGAGGCACTTTGGCAGGCTAATATAAAAAAAAAACTTATAGCGTTTTTATTCCTCGGATTCCTTTCATTCCAAACAATTTGCCGTTTAGTTTTAAACGAGTTCAGTTTCCAGTGAGCCTATATTTCGCGATGACAATTAATGTGTGTGGATCTAAATATTAACTGTTTTTCGCATGGTCAGCTTTATGTGGATTTGCCACGTGTAAGTAATCGTAGCAGCCTGTATGGCTTTGATCCGCGATGGCTATACGTCTAATATCGTAGATAGAGAAGCATTTACTGTAAAGATTTTTCTTATTCACCTAAACGAAGATGTTTATAATTCAAAACAAACCAAAAGATATATCCAAAAAATGCTGCCCAAAATCACTATTCCACGCGGACGAAGTCGCGGGCACAGCTAGTTATTCATAAAAACCGCTTCCGTAGGTACTGCAGCGTCCGCCGGAACGCCAACAGCATTCTGTTGTCAAGCCAACACTACGAGGTCTTTAAATAATAATGTTATTTAGCATAATTTAGGGAGTAAAGGTCTATCACTAACATTAATTTAATGTTATTTTTTACTAAGATAGTAACATTATGGACTTTACAACGAGTTCAAAATATGATTTATTATTATAATATCTAGGCAGACACAAACACACATTTCGTTGGTATTTTTTTAAACTAATTAGTTCAAGAAAAGTATGCCGGGATGAGTTGAACAAAACAAATACGAAATCCACTTCGAGTATGAGTTTTTGAATTTATAATCTAGTTATACTTTCTAACTGACTAACATCTTGAGGAAGCCTGAACCTCTAAAGTTATTATATTGCCGATCGACCTTGACTAGGCTGGTATTATTATAGAACTAGAACACAGGAAGCCTATCTTATCTAATCTTGAATAGGTACTATTTAGTTTATAGCACTTTTTCTATCTACAGAGTGACGTAGGTTATTGTTAGGAGCCAATGACACATTCAATGCAGAATTATAACCATTGTTATCACGTGGAAAGTACTTACAAGTTGTATTGATTCTTCATGCATGACTTTTGAGTGCACATATCATGTAGTATAACCAACCAACTTCTGATATAAATATAACATAATATTTTCTTGTGCATGGTCTAAAATATTCAGCAAAAAATAGATTAGGGATCAGTTACGTGCTAAATAGCGTAGAAAAACAAAATACACTCAGACTCGGAATATTTATGGATCACACAAAGTTTTGTCCCATGTGGGGATTGAACCCACAACCTCGTGCACAGCAGTCGCTTGCGCTCCCACTGCACCACGGAGGCAGTATTTAATGGTGCATTCCTTTTCCTTACTTTTTACAGTCACTTATGACATAACATCATCACTCATCACATCACATATTATACTGCTGAACATAAGCCTATCTACAAGCTTGACAGGTTGGTGACGGCAGAAAGGTGACACTTAAAGGCGCACGTTAGAATCTTTTTGTCTGTGGGCAGTTTTGTTATATTATTCCATAGCATTACAATGAATGAAAGGGCACGGAAACATTCTGGCCTATCTGTCGCTAGTGTCCGAACAAACACCATAGAAAGTCTAAGGGTAGTTAGCACTGCTATTCCCTTAGTCTCTTACAATAATAATACACACGAGAATGAAGAGATGGTCAAATATCTAAACCACACAAGTAAATGACATTCAATTTAGAGTAGGCTATGTCTTTAATATAACATGGTACTCAAAACATTAAGTAAAGTTCTTTTGAATTTACATATATAAAGCAGTTATGATCACTTTATGTGAGGATCGTGTCGCGAATGCCTGACGACAGACGTGGTAGAAGACACAAAATATTTATTAAATTTATTATCTTCTCGCAATGAACATTTCTTTGATGATGAGATACTTATATGATTTGATGGAACAAAATTGCACTCTGAGTGTAAAATGGGCACAAGTAGATAGATACCAAATGCATAATTTTACCTTATTTTAATCGGCCGAAGATCTATCATCAATCAAAATAAATGTACTAATCAATTTCATACTGACATTGGAGACCTATGAAATGAATTGGTGTAAAACAGGTTAATTATTATTAATCAGTCTTAACCTAGACTTACAGATACAGATTACACATCGTAATTATATGTCGAAGACCTTCAATCACCATGGCAAGAAGAGTTTTACCTTCTGTAACTTCCGTGATCTTGTCTAAGGTTCACTAAACAATCCTGTTTACCGATAGCTAGGTTACCTAGATACAAGGCTTGTGTTAGAACATCAGCTTTTAAAATATTAATAAGCTTCAGAAAATTAATCACTTTACTGGCTGGTAATGTAAATGAATATTGAAATAGAGCAATAAAAGTTCTCTCCTATATCGTTCGAATAGAACAATCAATGTCACTTGCAAGTTCAGAAGGCACATCGAAGAGTTCGAACGAAGGTTTTAAGGTTAAAACGTATTTATCCAAAGTTAATGCCAAGGTTCACGAGTCAAAAACAGTCATCACTGGTTATGTAATGCCATTCAGGAAAACACGCAGTCAATTTTGTCATCAAAGGTTAACTTGTACTAATCACTTATAGCTATTAATGAAAACCGTTTAGATATTGTATACGACCGTGACCCTATACAACACTCAAAAATAGATACCTATTATCTAAATTAGTTTTAACAGTATATATACGATTTTTGCCTAGTAGGTTCTTCTTTTAGTGGGTTAATCGTATACAGATTAAATTGGTCTCCTAGTTTGCAGCGGTAAAGAGTGCCTTGTCTAACACCACCTTTTTATTTCTGTATATGTATATGTATACCAATTTTATCTTAGTTATTAACTAGCAGGTTTAGCAGGTTCACGGGACTCCCAAATCTATTAGCTCAGTCCCGCATACAAAAAAAAAAAATAATAAATGGATCGGGAGCGACTATACCAGTATGTACGCAGTGGTTTAGGTGTATAATACCTAACTGTTCGAACTCTCGATAAAAAAGTGAAATGAGAAATGCGATTTATAATTTTAAACTCAATGCTCGCAAAATATATATTGCCGAGCATCATTTTGATTTATGCCTTTCTGCCATTGAAGATACAAAATTGGTTCGGACGTTGCACGAAATAAAATTTCCAAAGTTTTCGAGTTGACTGCCCTCTGAATACGTGACGTCAATACTTTACAACCTTTGGCTATTGGTGGGTTAACGCGTTGGAGTCTTCTTTGAAAAAAGGCAACATTCGTTCAAAAATGGGTATATTTCTTTAGTCCTTATGATGACCACCTTAATAAAGAAACCTTGCAGAAATACCTAATATATTTTTAGCCATTTTGAGAAGGTCTACATTATTAAAATCGCACTAATAAAAATTGGAGGTCACAATAAAAATTACATATGAGCAAAAACCCCGCCTTCTCGAATTTCACTCACATCGACCTTAGTGGTTAAGTCACCTATTGCGTACACACGAGATTGTGGTTCGAAGCCGTGCAAATACAATGTGTTTTTATCAAATTCATACATCTACTTTCTAATTTTACCTTGGTAGTGGACTTATGGTGAATATCGTGTAGCAACCTAACCTAGATTTATAAAAGAAAAAAGTCTGGAATTGCCTTGGCAAGCGTGACGATTGCTCATACCTTCTCTGTATGAGAAGAAGCCTTTCCCTGCAGTGAAATAATAACGGGCTGTTATTATTATCCTCATTGACGACTTTAAAAGCAACGTATTAAACCTAATCGTTCTTTAGTCATTGTGATAAATTAATTTCCTCAAGAAGTAACAAATCATAGAGTCATCTTCATTAATTATTTATCATGATAGTACAATATTATCTACTTTTCCATTCTTTCCTCACAAGAAATTCCGTCAATTTTAGGTTTTAATCCCATACCTACTTCAAAAACATGTTGGCGTGAGTTCAAAAATTTGCCTTGGTAATTAGTTTTCTGCGTTCCATTCATTCACTCATTAAAATAGCATTTAGATTATAGTAATATTACAATACCAGCTGTCACTGTTAAATTACAAATTACTTGATATTTATTTGAAATATTTGTTAAGCCAATATTATTCCGGTCCAAAATAAACACGTCTTATCGAGTGTCAGGTGTTAACTTCAAATTAAGGTATCAGCAAAGGGGCTTATGTAATTAAAAGAGAGTGAAAAAACGCATTCTGCCAATTTCATTTAAATACGCGTTAGGACGAAATAGGTTTTTGTCTAAGTCCCAATACACTATTGCTCTTTCAGTCCATTTAGCGATACAACACGGTAGTAGATCCACGCTGGTTTCAGTCAGCATGAATGGACTGGATCGACCGGGGAAGTACTACCCTCTCATAGAACATCGACGTAAGAGTAGTAGTGTCCTTCCTTTTTCGTTTCGTTCGCTGAGTAGGTGTGCCGGAGGCCCAATTTCTCTCCTTTCCTTTTTCGTCACCTTCTTCAATACCTTCTTCTACCCCACTCCCTTCACGGTAGGCAGCCGCTTCGCAGAGTTCCTGGCATTTTAAAACAATGCCAGGGACTCTTGAGTCGTCCATGAGCGATAGTTACCACTTATTTAGGTGGACTGTTTGCTCATCTGTCACTGTCAGCAATAAAAATAAAAGTTAAAATGGATGTAAAACCAAAAAAAAGTTGCTTTACGGGATGTACGATGTACCTACCTAAGTTATTCATGATTTAAGAGCCTTCATGTATGTTACTGGTATTAAAATTTAATAGTTAATATCGCCATATATATTATGTGTGTAAGCGGATAACTTCGTCGTTTATGAACCGATTTCGATGATAAGAACCTTACTTACTACGATAGCAAATTAAGATTGATAATACCTATAGATACCTAATTATTGTTTTACTTGGCACCGACTTCAAAATTATAAAATAGGTACTTATTTAATCATTTCTGAATAACTAAATCAAAATACGAATTACTTTCTGCTAAGTAAACTTATTTTTAACTTTTTAGTTTCCTTCCCGTTTGAAGTCAGTTTTTTTTGTTTTAAATTATATTTTTTTAGACATTAGATACAGAAATCGCCCGCACGTTCAGGTGACTATGTAGTCACCTATGTGATTGACATACCTACCTATGTAGGTAGGTATATTTATACTGACGAAATATAATAGTGTAATACCTACCAACAATTATTTGCACATTAAACGTGCACCTTTAGTTAGCGAATTTAGAAACTATCAAAAATTACTAGGAAATGGAGTTGTTTATTAGAATGTCATTGCACAAGCTACGACACTGGCGTTATAATAACAGGTAGGTACCAAATTTCTATGTAGATTAGGTGCCGTTATTTCAACAAAAATAGAATGTTATGAAATTTTCTTATTTAATTTTTATTGCATATGGTCAGAATGTATCAAGCTACTACATACTGTGAGGTTAGTGCACATATAAGCCTAGTAGGTATGTAAAAGGACATCTTTAAAGAAATTTATTACAGGCCCAACATGCCAACATGCATATTAGAAGAATTACTTTGATCAGTTATGATTACTTACGATTATTAAATAAACACATAACTTACATGTAGATGCTTAGCTCAAATAAAAATGACATGATTTAAATTATCTTTGTTATACCCACCTATAGTTTGACCTTTCACTGTACCTAATTTGACACACATATTTTAATTTGTTTTACACTACGAGTAAGATGAACACATCACATGTTACATATCTATGTATATTCTCAGGCTAATTAATACCTTTATTACTGAATTGAAAACAACATGGTCAATGGTCAGTCTGCCAAAAATATATCTATAATATTATGGAAAATAACCAAATGTACCTATAATATTATGTATAAATTTAGTGAACACTAAAACCGCATCTGATTACTAAATGCGAAGTAAAAGATAGGTATAATCCGTATTGACGTCATTACGGTCAAAAACCGACCGCAAAAACGTTACAGACCTAAAAATATAAGATCGTTTATTTATATCTAAACAAGCTTATAGGAAATTATTAATAAACTATGATGCAATCAATAAGATTTAGTCGATTTCTGGATTAGTAGGTAAATATTTTTATGCAACGCACATTGGTTTTTATATGCATTAACGCAATATAAATATTGTAACGCACATTAAGTCTGTAATAGCTGAGTCTAAAGTCCAAAGTCGCCAACATCAGGTCAGCCTTTGTACGGACTTTGTACCGAACGATACCTCAATGTATTGCGAAATGCGCTTTTGTTGATTCGCATAACGAGTTATTTCTTTGTTTGTTTCGATAGTTGTTTAGTAATAGGTCAACGCCATCACAGTTCTTAAGTCCAGTAATGCTAGCAGAGACGGTGGGAAAGAACCGAGCAAAGAGCATCTTGAAACTATGTTGTGATATCACGCTACCTAGAAGCAAGTTCCTTAGTTTTAAAATCGTATCTACTTACAATAGGTAAATACTACACTTACAGTAAATGTCGTTTGCATATTACGAAGCAATAATGTCTATTTCTGCTTGCAAGTGCCCTCAGTACAGTGACACTAGTCACTGTCTTATTGAGTCTTATTGAATTTTAATTATGATGTTTTTTTTCCTAAAAGTGCTAAAACAAATTATGTGGTCGGCCAACTACAATATTAAACTTACAATTTTGCCGTATTTTTTCTAGTTTACCGAAGTATACTTAATAATACTATTCATTTGACACCTGCCGATATATTGTAGCCAATATTTCTGCGGTTTAGTTTAATTAAAAATTTTTGTTCTGTTATGGTTTTGTTGGTTTGTTATGTTTTTCCTTATTATTTCATCAATATTTTTTACACTTGCTGGCGGTAGAATAGCTGGGAATAACAAATATCTACGTAATAAACCATAAAGTTCCTACTTAGCACGTATTTATATATTCTTGGTGAACCCAGTTACCCTCTTGGTCTACTTTTTTCCCCCTATTCTGCTTAATTTCTGCATGAGTGTATATTCGATATTGGTATATTATGGACCTTCAAATTGTTTATAATATGTACATACAAATTTGTACGGAACCCTCGGTAGGCGAGCCCGACTCGCACTTGTCCGGTATTTTAATGTTCAAATAAGTTAGGTTAAACTCACAAATAAATGTTTTTCTTACTTTCTTCAGGTATATCTCATTCTCTATCATTTATTACCTTAGATACCAACAATGTGATGGTACAGTGAAATGTGTGAGAACCACTAACAGTTAGTCCTAATACCTCTCACCTATTTATAAGTTTCACGCATTCAAACAGTGATGATGATGACGTACGGAGTAGACGTGGTCACTAACTATGGGTCTTGTTAGAAGGCTATATGTCACTCAGAGCGCAGAGTGGGCTGCGCGCTCGTATAATATAACTAATGAAACAATGGCAACTCTGCAAGCTATATCAGTCGATATACCTAACCTAGCTTGCAGAGTCGCCTTACCTTTCATTTGGGCCCTTCGACTAATTTTGATACAGGGCCAAAGCACGCTGCGCCACTAGGTCACGACTACACAAAATGGCTCAAACATTTGTCACGTTAACTGAATATCAATATAACACAGATATCTGACTGTAATGTTCATAGTTTAATTAAAATGTAATTAGAAATGAAGTCAATGTCTTCAGGGTAATTAACCTTTGCCTTATCTATCTCCTTAACTAACTCGCTAAAATTTGAATTGATAAAAATAGCATCAGACATAAGGAGCACTAAAACTTGACATTGCTATACCTACTTAAACTTCAAAATAATTTAATTTTAGTACACATTTCAGGGCATATGGCATATTTCAACGTGTTCCAAGTTACAATCCATTAGCAACTAACGTAGACGTAACCCTCAATAACTACATACTTTCTCTCGATACAAAGATGTCTCAACACAACGAGGTTACGATAAACAAATATTTTGTGACCTCAGCTGATAACTGCGCAGCATCTCAAGTATTTCCTCCATTTGTGGCGTTTATTTGAGTTTAAAGCTTACATACTTAAGAATACTTCAAACAGTCATATTGTAAGGTGCTGCCTACCCTTCGTGTTTGAACTCCAGTATTTGAGAAAAACCCATTAGCTGATTACCATAGCAACGTCTAATGTTAGGCATCGACATAATAATATTCCTGATAACTCGATCCTAACTAATCAGATAGACTTTTATAAGGCTCTACGTTTTGAACAAGCTTCTATATAGATTGAGCCGGTCAAATAGCCAGGAATGCAAGAACCTTGGAAAAAAGAAAGACAATGCTGTATCTACTATATGAATATAAAACGTTAGCTACAGCAAGAATGAATCTTCTTCTTTTTCCAGAACTAGTGAAGTTCATGTGCATCAAAAGCTCATATCTAGAGCCTACTACAGTATATCCCTCCGTTTTACTCATCCCGACATCACAGAACTCAAAAGATCAAAGTGCCGATAGGACAGCTCCATTCTTAAGGTATCATAAGATGATAACCATTTCTTGAAGACCATGAACACAACTTGGTAAACCGAAACACTTGGCCGGTTTTTTTTTAATGGCAATCTAGCTACTTAGTACTTATTGTAATTCAAGAAGTGTACACTTTAAACACCAACGACAAGTTATGAATAAAATAGAGACTAACGTCAACAATCATGTGTTAAAGAGGCATAGATGCATAACAAGTCATTAAAACTGTTTTGTAAATTTAACAAATTGCGTAGTAAATATTAATACTCCTTAGCAATAGGTAATGGTTTTATCCTAATCCTAATCTATATAATTTTTATATATAAAAGCGAAAGGTCACTCATTCACTGACTCACTCGCAGCTTATATATATACTTGCATGATGCGATAGCACAGGACGTTAATGCTGATCACCTAGATCAAAAGGTGGTGCTGCCTACTTCTTTTACTGAGGGCACGCTATAGGAATAAAATCTCAGAAACTACAAGTGCTAGGAGTATCGAATTTTGGCTTCTGGTCACGTGGTTCAACCGCATGGTTCAATCAATCGGACTACGTAAACTTTTTTCCAGTTACCTGGGAAACTACTAACCGCCTTGTCGACTCTTATAGTCTAAGGTGGAGATAGGTGTTCACTGAGACGGGATTTGCGAAGGGTGTATAAATGGGTGACATTGTTTGTATGAAACTTCTATAGTTTTTTTAGTAGGATTACCAAATTACTAGAAAATACTCATTTTTCATATTTAAAAACTACCCTTATTAAGTGGGAAAATAGGAGTAAGTAGCAAGTTTGTGTGAAATTTAGTTAGTTTTAGTGGTAGCAGGTAAATAGATTTAAATGGGATTTGCCATAGAGACGGATAGTTATTACTGATACAATGTACTAGTAATATTATAAATGCGAAAGTTTGTATGTGTGTGTGTGTGTGTTTGTTACCACTCAGCGCATAAACGGCTAAACCGATTTAACCGAAAATTGTTATGTAGATAGATTCGGTGCCGGAGACAGACATAGGCTACTTTTTATCCAAAGTATATTTAACGCGCGAGTGCCACTGCAATACCAACACCGAAAGTAATTTCAGAATCCACGTTAATACTAAACATCTCCCCGAGGCCAATTTCGCCCCTTTCATTTTTCCTCGCCTTCCTCATTCCCTTCACCTACCCCACTCCCGCAGCGCACGCAACGGCTTCGCTTCGATCCAAGATGCAGTACGGTGTTGTTGACATGATATAAGTTCAATATACGACTTTATTCAGCGCAGTTGCCTCCAGCGTACTAAATATGTAAATTTAGATTTTAATTCCGAATTGTCAAATTCAAATCTGCCTTCAATAGACCATTGAGTTCTAAATCTGATACTTTAAAGCTATAAATTTTACCTTATTTAAATATTTCAACCTAAAATTACGTAACTTAATACACAATAATGCAAGTGATAGTAAATTATATATATAATAGAACATTCGATTGCATAACAGATACCTGTTACAGATATCTGTATACTTTTTAATTATAACCGAGTCGAGGAATTGTCGAACAAATATGTAAGTAACCAATATTTAATATGGTGTCCACGTCTGTATCAGGAACTGATCGCGAGTTATTTACTTCTACTGTTTAACAAAAAACGAGAACACTTCACATGTACAAAAGTCAATATTATGTCATTAATAAGTATTAACTATATATTTTCAACGTTAACTTCATCATTTTCTTTTCAGGCCAAAGACATCGACTGCTGATTATATCTATGGCTTCAATAACTCTTTACCAGTGCATGTGTTCGCATCTAATTATGACCCTGGGTCTTTCAAGCAGGGCATCTCACTAAGCCACCATATCAGTTTGGCTTTTGAAATGGTGTCCACCACTTTTGGATTCCACTGACTGCTTATCAGGCAAAATGGAGTCACTTAGGTAGACTAATATAAAAAAGGCAGAAGTGTTGCCTTTGTACTATTCGCCAAAAAAAGTCGCCAATCCACCTCCAAAGCATGACGGATATGTCAAACAACTTCCTTTGATAATGGCCTATGTTCTGTAGTATAGTCTTCAATTTCATTACGCTTTTGTGTATAGCTTAATTCATCATCTGTGAGCTATGTGTACTGGCTAATATCAGTAAGGCCACTAAAAACAATGTCAGCAACTTTGGTTTTAGTGCGGTTTTCTTGGCGATATCACAGATATCGTTACACGCAACGTAGCACGCTCCATCGTCCCCTTACTGACATTGAGCCTTCTTAGAAGATCCATAGTTTTTCTTTCTAAAAAAAAATTAAAATAATGCATAGGAATCTACTGCATTATTTTAAATTACCACCCATTTAAACTTAATGGAACATAATCTTGCGCTGAATTAGACTATTTAAACGTTTGTGAGTGATAATTATAGAACACATTTAAGTTCAAAAATGATGTAATCACGTTAAGATCTCACATAACATAGCAATAAAAACATTTCTTATTAAACTGACGTAATTTTAAATCAATTTAGCTCAGCACTTTTAAATCTCTGGGTGTTTAACAAGGCGACATGAAAAACAAAATTATGTAGAGCTCAAATAGAGCATTCGTGTAAGGTAATAAAAAAGAAAATCGATAAAAAATCGATGACATGCAGAATTATTTAATTATGCACACATTATAAAACTAAATTTATTGCAATTTGAATCTAAAAACGATGACTTCATATTTTTATTCTCATACAAACCAACAAAATAGAACGTTTAGACAGTTCATACAAAGTAACTGTACTAATACAGTTGTTATCCTCCTTTATGTTGCGAAAAATACATCAACTTACATATGACCACCTACTACTGCGGTCATTACATATGAGACTTCAAACATGGATGTAACACATTTATTTGAACAAAACTACGTGATACTATAACTAGAATATTCTTTTTAAATAAACCAATGAACCGGTACTAGTCTGCCTTGACAAACGGAAAGCAAAATAAAAATACAACATGCGGTTCTAAAATTCGGTTAACACGACATGAATAACATGGCACGAGTCTAAATATATACATACTTGTTATTTTTAGTACCCTCCAACTAAACCGTTGTTCAATACCTATCTAACATTAGAGCCAATTACCGGTCACAAAACGTCGCACGTCGTGTGACTAAACGTTTCAGTTGATATTTGACAAATAAAAGCGACTTAGTTGGCTAAAGAGGACCTATGATTACTATTCTAACGGAATAATAAAGATTTTAAATGCAGTTTTAATTTTAACTCATTATGTGCTGAGGAGCAGATTTACATGAGACACAATGTTATTTCTATTGTGTCTGATATTACGAGAGATTAAAAATTAAAGGTGCATCATAAGTTTATTAAATAGGTACCCGAGTATTATTACAGGCATTTACGATACGTCTATTGCAGACGATCTATGGCGTGTCTGCCTGGAGAACAGTTCATTTGGTGGCTGTACAGACCAATCTGAGAGCGACGTAGCCTACCTTCAACAAGATAAACACTCGGGTAACGCTATACATTTTAGGTGTATTTACACATAACAGAAAAATCTGTTATGTGTTTCGGCCAGTAGCTGTAGAAGCGATGACCATACTCCGTAAGTGAGGTTAAACTTATTCTTCTAACCGCTACTTGATTACCAAATTGTGTCTGAGACGGGTTTTATCTTATTGCGTTCTAGTAGTGTTCAAGGTAAACTTAGAAAGTATCTACTTATCTAACACATGAGTTTAAAAAAAATATGATTAGCACTTGCCTTTTATTCAACCCCCAAATTCAAGTTCTTGTCAAAGAATAAACTATGATAATAATAAAACATACTTAAATACTTTATTTTTGAAAATAAAAACATAATATACATAGAAACACCCCGACTAATGCACTAAAAGTGAGTCGAACCCGCTACCTCTGTGTGGCAACACACAGTAACACCGAACTACAAAGGTAGCCTTTCGATTAAAACTGTTAGAACGATGCAACATGGGCAGGCTCCTACAAAGTAGACAAAAGACCTATCCTTAATAATTGGTGCAGGTAATCGATGGATTAGATTGGCTAACGGTTGGAACCTCTTATGTTAGAAATTATGAAATCAAAATTTGTAGTCGAAAATCTATTGTTGGTTGTTTTTTATTTAACAATAACAAATCTATGTGTGCTTATGTGTTATCATGCCCAAAACATTGAAATATGAATAATATTTACCTACTTGACTACTTGTGACAAATAATGGCGAAAACGCATGAGAAAATGCAAAATACTTTTTTGTCAGACAGTGACCAACTTCGCAGTAAGCTGATAGATCTAACGTCATGTTATAACTGAATGTAAGTAGATACATCTGTTATCATCAAACATGAACAAAAAATATAATGTGGCTTTAGGTTATTAGAACAATGGAGATTTTTACTAGATATGGAATATAGCTTGAAACTTTAATACCAGCTCGCGCAGCTCCGCCCGCGTGATTGTCGGTTATCGCAATTATCATACAAACTTTTAACAAGGGTTGAAATAGCAACCCCTTGAAGGCATTTTTTGGAATTACAGATAGATAAATATGTGGTTCTTCAAGGTCTATTGTATCTCTATACCAAATTTAACCATAATCGATTCAGCAGTTTAGGCGTAAAAGGGTAACAGTTACAGTTATATTTGCATTTATTTAATTTAGTACCAACAGCTCACACACACACACACACACGCACGCACGCACGCACGCACACACACACGCACGCACGCACGCACCACGTACGCACACACATACACACACACACACACACGCGCGCACGCACGCACGCACCACGTACGCACACACACACACACACACACTTTCGTGTTTATTATAGTACTAATAGGATTAGTATGGATTGCCACAGGCATGTTGTATTTTAGTTCCAATATCGATCTAATTATCTATCAACAAAATGCCTGTTACACTACTAGTAAATAATATCGTCTAAGAATATATAAAATGTATGTTTCTAAGTATAATTCTAACACAGCTCACATAGTGGTCAATGAGAGCCCGAACACTGGGTGCGCCCGAGGGCCAGGTGGCGTAACGATGCGTATGCGTCGCGGCGTCGTCCTCACGCGGAGGTCGCGCCCTCCATTCAGACAGACACAATATTAACACATGCTACAGTTGAATTAAAACAGCCAGCACTACTTACAAATTTGAGTAGATTTGACGTTTTGTTTTTTTGCGTACTAATATGACTCCTTTGCCTGACGTGAGTCAGTTTTCAACGGTTCAGGAGTAATGCAGCACCATCCAAAATGGTATATATTAACTTGGAGGTGCTCCTCTTAAAAGAACTGAGATCAAAATTGGAAGGAAAATACATGGAAAACCTTTTTTTTTTGTAGTTGTCTACCAAAGTGACTCCACCTCGTCTGATGGTAAGCAGTCAGTGGAAAAATGCGATATAAGAGCTGGTCTCGTCATGGCTTACATGTGATGTAATTGCATAATATGTGGACTATGCTATATTATAACACATCAAACCCATATTTTACGTGGTCTGGCGTGAACCAAGGAAGTAATCTTGGACGGCTACAGTTTCTCATTATGATTAACGATATGCCTAAGGTCATCAAAAACTTAAGTTGCTTGTTGTTTGCAGACGATCTCAAGTTGTGTTGCGCTGTATCAAATGAGGATGACAGTTTATGTCCTATGACATAAACAGTGTGGTCACCTGGTGTAGGGCGAACCGTTTGCAATTTAATACCAAAAAATGCGTAACGATTACCTTCTCACGGGCGCATAATCCCGTCTTACATGATTACCATGTAGATGGGAGCCTAATGGTCAGGGTCTCAAAAGTTAGGAACTTAGGGATTGGTCTTAACACGGGGCTAAAGTTTCGTGATCACATACTTCATAATTAGAACTGTAATTTCTTTTACAAACATTAAAGCCGTTGACGCCTTATATAATTCTTTAGTACGAAGTCAATTGGAATGTAACGCAGTTATCTCTGGGCTCCACATGAGATTAAATATAGACTCATGTTGGAGAGAATTCAAAATAAATTTGTTAGATTGTATGCCGTAGGCATACTGCCGTAACACAGTACGGGGTTTACCACTCATGTATGCAACCCTACTTGTGTACGGGTACTACCCTTATATGTACCCTACTAAATATCTCCTAGGATTTTAGGGTATAACTCACTGGAAGTCAGGCGGAATATGTGCCAAATTGTAGTTATGTGCAAAATCTTTAGGGGAAAAATTTATGCACTAGATCTACATGACGAGTTGTGTCGTTTTTATACTCCTGACAACTATCGTCGTAACCGGAGACATGTGCTGTTCGCTGTTTCATCATGTCGCACCGTAGCGCGTTCCATGTCGCCTGTACCGCGCACACTATCAGCACTCAGTGCTCTCCTGTGTGCCAATCCTAACTGTGATCTGTTTGCGGATGGATGGCAGAAAATATTGTCAGAGTGCTTGCGGTTCTGCGAGCGTGATGCATGAATGTGTTTTATCATATCATTTTTTTTTTGTTTCCATTTTATTCCTTTTTATCTGTGTTTATTGTTTTTAATCGTATATGATTAAAAATTATTGTAATTGGTAGTAATTAACCGTTTTATTATTAAATAAATAAATAATGAGCTGGGGGTTAGAAGGGACTTAGGGCTAGCCTTATATATATTTAAAATTATTAGAGCCGTAATCCACAATCCCAACTTGTTAGGGCTTGCCGGTTTGTGTGTAACGGATAGATAAGTATGACGGCGACGCGCGCCGGCCGCCGCTGCTGGCGCTGTCGCGAGCGCGCACCAACTTACTGAGAGAAGCGCTGCTAGTCGCTACCGCGCGCAATGCGGATTCTTAACCTGGTAGCCAATCGTACAGACTTGTTTGGTTGTGCACTGAGTGAATTCACCAAGACTACTTTGTACATAATATGTTGTGTAAATAGATAATCAATCAGTATGTTACTCTATTGCATTGGGTAAGGTAACCTGTAAAAATAGATGTAAGTTTGGAAATAAATAAATAAATAAAGTAGGTACCTTCAAATATGACACTAACTTAACTATTTATATCGTATGGGCCACCTGTTTTTTTATAATATTGTGTAAAGAATATTATTTGTAGTAGATAACTATTTTACTTATTGATAACCCTTACGGATTTGTTTTGTCGGTTCATATTTTGTACTCTATATCCGTAAATTGTACCTATATTTGTAAAGTTCAAATCTTGAGGCTATTATGCACTATATAGCTTACAAACAATACAGCTATACCACTACCTACCTAGCAGGAATTCTTTAATTTACGTTCCTTTTTGTTCTGACATTGGGCATCCAACATGCCATTCTCCGTTCAACGCATTGATAAACAAATATAAATCTATGGTTAACAGCGTCATTTTGGTTTCCCCACTCGTAATGTTAAACAATTTATTTCTATTTAGATTTCCCTGCACGTGCTACATAAATAAATGGTCCGTTCAATGTGTGAAACATGATCAAACAATGACGTGTTCTATCGTAAGAAAAACCTACGTAGTGTTTTGTTCCTACTGGGAAATACGACCTCCAGGGCATCCAACTGGTTTCAGTTACATGATTATTCTGTTAATTGAAAGATGTTCGATAGGAGATAGCAACAGTGACAATTCTTTGGCACTTTATAACTAAAATTGAAAAAGCCGAGAAGAGAAAAAGACTATTACCGACCGAAGAAGTTCCAAAACACCTCTTCTTTCAATTAAATTTTGTTGCGCAATATTAAAATTAGAATCTTACAGTCCAGAGGTAAATAACATGGACTGTAAATAGATAATGTCTTTGCCTATGGAGTCATACTTGCTAGGTGTAGCAAACGTGTGACTCCATATGCTTATAATAATAATGAATAGTAATAAGGTTTTATTAGATGGCATCATGAGCTTAATTTTATCCTCAAATCACGTGTCGAATTTTACGTACAAGTTAGTTCGGTAAATGATTATCCTCTCAATTGAGGCGTGAAGATAAGCGCCGCGCTAGACGATGATGTAACTATAGTTGATTACATTACCTCCTTTGCCAACTAGGGTGAGAGACAGGACACAGAGAGAGGACAGAGGGAGCCTTAATACCTAATAAGCTCACTTGGCACTCGAGTAGTATAAAAAAATAAGCTACAGGGACCTTACTCACACAGTTGGCACGCTGAAGTCCATTATCTATATCCAAAGCACCAACACAGTGATATTTTTTTTCTAGAATGACAACGCTAGCTGCCTCATACATGTGATACGAAAATCGCAGAATGTTAACGACCAGGTAAAGGTAGCGAACAAGTAGCAAGAAAGTGGTTCAGGTCCGATTAAAGTGGACATGTTCGGTGGATCCTCTATACCATAATTTATTCATTTATTCAACCGCAAATAGAGTTGTGTACTACCTATTTTGTCAGGAATCTCTAGAACACGCACCAGATTTCGAGTCCAAGATGAACCACAAAAAATATTTACAAATATGACATAGACCGGTTTTTAAAATGCCTCGTATCTTTCCGTTTCTAGAACTAAAATGCGAAATAAATGTCAACTTAATAGTTATTTAATTGTTTGTATGAAAACAAATTACTTGTAGCCAAAATATTTAATTTGATTTGACAGATCGTTGGTATCATAATATTTAATAACATTAATGAGATCATTTTAATTTATCATTAATATATTTAAAATTAGTTATTTGTGTCACTGTCTGCGATATTATAATTGTTAATGTCTGATCCTATGCGTCAGACTTGTTATCTTACTCTCTTAAAATTATTTATGCGACCTTAAAGGAATCTATACTTATACAAAGCGGAAGAGTTTGTTTGTTTGTTTGTTTAAACGCGCTAATCTCTGGAACTACCAATCGGATTTAAATAATTCCGATTTGATAGCCCAATTTTTGAGGAAGGTTATAGGCTATGTAACATCACGCTACTGGTGACGGGAGCCGAGCAGTAACCAAAGATGTAACTTAGCGTGGGTGAAACCGCGCCGCGGAAAGCTAGTTTTAAATAGAATTTAATATCCTTAACTGTGTCATTTCTGGTGAGAGATATAGATTTAGCTAGATTTACCCACCGATTCTTACTTCTGCAACAGATTGTCAAAGGACGTTCGACCTTCGTCTTTAACGATATTGGTCGACGTCTTACAAATTGAATAAGTCGTAAACATACTAGAAGTAGGTACTTGTTCTTTTTATAAAGGCTTTGTACCATAGAAAAATAATTTTTCTGATTATCTTGAATTACCTACCGTAGTTAGATACTTACCTACTATTAAATTCGTCCGGTAGAATTCAAATAAATTGTAACTTTCTTTTCAATACAGAAACTTTGTAAATAAATATTTATAGCTTCATGACATTTGTAAGCACATTTATTTACTCCGTGAAGTTAATTAACAAAGTTCACCTGAGGATAACGTTAAGATAAAAGTAAAGAACCTTTCGACATTCAGGCATATAGAGCAATCGTGTTGCCGTCTTTATGCCACGTTGTGGTTAAAGGCATACATTACGTCTTTTCGGCGAAGGGGTAGGCAGAGATGTATAACACTCATGTTTAGCCAGCTCTAAGCTGACTCAGAGACGAGTCGTCCATGAGCAACAGTTACCACTTACCAAATGGACTGTTTGCTCGTCGCCACTGTCGCCAATAAAAAAAATAATAATTAAGATCCCATGTAATAAGTCTGTAGCCATTCTTTTGTCATAATATCAGGCTTACACCACAGAATAAATAAAAGTAATTTCTTGACAGAAAATCCAATATTACTTTACCTAATGATCAAATCCGAGACCTCTACGTGGCAGTCGGTAGCGTACCTTCAGTTATTTGTACCACTAAGGCAGTAGTAGTAATATAGGGAAACTCATATTTCAATACTTATTACAATTTAATTCTTTATTATACACAATATAACATCTTTAGGAACAAAATACTTTTCTGCCACGCGCACTAAAAGTCAAGAGTGCCGAGAGTGGTCTCATAGAGCGTTTACCTACTTGTACTATAACAATAAGAGTTAATTACAGTCCATAAAGCTATCAGAAGGTTCGTAGTGAGATTTGATACAAAATAAGGGTAAATTGCATAATGTATATAAGGTTGGCAGCCAAACTTAACTATATCATGAAGGCAACTATATCATGTTAAAGTAGACTGTAAAATGGGACATCAGCATAGTACGACTATACCGAGCTCATGGAGAAGCTCTCTTAGCAATAAGTGGAATTGGTTTTATTGGCTGTCTACTTGTACCTTCAAAAGAAATAAAGATATCAACTTATGTTGTGTATGTGTTATACGTAGCCTTTGGTACATACATTAGTAAGTTATTTGTACAAGTACTGACATAATAAATTTTATAAAATTCGCCTGCAGTCAGTTTGCTCGGCCAGGTAGAGTAAGTAGAAGAGCGAACAAGAAACGGTAGTTCTTACCGCTTTTGTCAACTATAAAAAACATGTAGTGATGCAGGTAAACACAAAACACTCCATGGAATAATTTACTTAGCCATAATATTTACGTTTATAAAAAGATATAAACAAACTATAAAATACGTAGTTAAGGCAACCTTAATGTTTGTACCTGTACAGACTGCTATGAAAATGTTATAGAGGCTATGAATAAAATTTAAATATCTAATTGTTTGTTGTTAAACATAATAAAAAAAACTAAAGCTAATTTATTCTATAGTGTTTAATACGTAACCTATCTCAACTTTATTTTGATTTGATATAAATTCCGGAACGTAATAGGTCTCATTCATCGTAATATTTTATTGACACGGATGATCCTTCTGTCGCCCGCATCGTATGATGCATACAAAGGAGCATCCACATGCTACATCCCTATTAGCACGGAGCACGCCACTGTAATAGTCACTTCCCACGGGCACAAAGCGCGTTCACTTGTCCCAGATTCTATTGAACTGGTTCTCGAAATTTCGATTACTGAGATTAAGCGTTAGTGCCTAGTGCGTACAGGAGTGCTGCAGGAAGGTCTGATATACCTTATTCTAAAACCATGTTGAAAGAAATAATATACTCAGCTTTTTGAAATTACTGTGCTGATTTTAATTTACATAATGTAATGTTAATGTGAAAATATAAAAGCTATTGCAATGGTTACCACCTCTTCTGGACACTGCTAACTTTTTATAAGACAGAATAGAGTCACTTTAATAGACTAATATAAAAACAAAGATATCCGACACACATGTGATTTATAACAAAAGTGAAAGTGTAGACTCCTAATAGATTATAGTACAATAATAAAACCGAGTAAGCCTTGGCATTAAAACAAATATAACAAAAATATTTTGCCGAAATGAAAAATAATTTAAAATGTTATATAATATTCGCATAGTTGTAGCCGGAAGGATTAAACAACATCAATTATATTAGTTAAATAGTCTAAGCCGTATGACCATGAAATACAGGTACTAATTTTAGTCTATTTACTATTTCATTCATGGGTCGCCGACTGTGCCTATAATATATTTTTATGTATTACAATTAGATTGCCTTTCACATTTATTATATAGCAACACAAACATTTTTTTATAAAAAGATTGCTTTAAAAACGATTTTTACCTGACTTAAAATATCTACTTAAATATATTTTATTAAAAATACAAATATACTTCGATTCAACCACATCGGAAACCTTTAAAAACATGTTTTACCACCGATAACTCAAATGAATAGCCTCGTCTTGAAATCTAGATAAGATTTTATAAGTGTGCTTTTTATGTTGCAGCCAATGATATTATCATTGGTTGCAGCAGATGCAATTTAATTAAGTTCTTCTAATGTGCTCGATTCTTGCATACACCAACCTGTAATAAGAATATGTTCAGTACTTCGAATAGAATTCCGACTCGAAATGACCAGAATTTTATTTGCATTTCTTATTGTAATACTGGATAAAAATCAGCCAAAAAAGGACTCACGGCGAAATAACGCAGTTTATGTCTTTCTTATACAACTATACCGTAACTTACCTTTACACATATTGCAGAAACTATTCTATCAATGATGCGTTGATGACACAAGCAATTTATTGTCGACCTTCAAGAGAAGAGGTTATATTTGTTTTAATATATTATATTGGCTGGCCTGGTCTTAAGCTGTTACCGTAGCTTAAGGACGCGTGCAACACCAGGGGCCCTGCCACAACCTCTTATAGCAATCTTATTATAACCTTACTTTGTCTCTATCCTTGTTTTGAATGGTACAAAAGAAAAAGACGAAACACAAAGTAACATTAAAATATAACTGCTTTATGAGGTGGTGGTAGCCGCGCAGGAGTATCACTAGCCGACCCTGTTTAAAACCTTCAATAAGGTATTTGCAAATTGTTAGCTAGACATTAATCTAATCCAACCGTTTAGCTGGTTTCGTTCGAATTCGTGCAGTGCAGAATTCCGCTTTAAACTGTTAATAGACATCGTACGATCTGGCGCGATGTTACATCACACATTGGCATGTTTCCTGTTACAAATTATCAATTGTGTATTCATTTCGCGTCCACAACGTGTTTCATTGTATTACGACTTTGAACTTGCTATATTTTTATCAGTCTGTCGACTAGGTATTTGAAATTCCTTGTTTGCTTAAAGTTAATGGAATGAGTGTAGCTTTGTGAGCTTACAAAGTAATGACGCAGTTGTATTTCTATTGAATACATAATATATATAATTATTTTTATAAAAGATTGCTGCGTTAGATATCCTTATCGGGACTTTTCACGTTGAATGTCGTCTGTATTATAATGTTATTCTAAACTCACACAATAGAGGTTCAGTCTGGTACGAATTTACCCGAAGCAAATATTTGTGATCAATAAATTTAAATCTTGAGGGTTTAGGCGTATTTTGTGTATATTGCCCGTATACGATCAGGTTTTAGTCTGGTAATGTAACCATAAGACCGCTACACCAAATTGTATATTTTAGGCAATGATGTACAATAATCCAAAATCTGCAAGCCATTCGATTTGATAAATTCATGTTTCACATGATATTATTAAAACTTTACCAAAGTTTTTACGTTATCATTGATCTTAAAAACATCTCATGACACACTGACCTGTTTTACACTGTAAAATACAGGTCAGTGTCATGATATCATAAATGTTAACTTAAATTTAATTATTTTACAAGAGCAAATAAACGAATAAATAATAAATAAACTAAATACATTTACAATCGCTCACGTCATGCCGCCGGCCGCACCGTCTCGTGCCGTCCGCTGTCTGTTTAGATATTATCACTATCATTATTATACTAAAATTTAATTATTGTAAAATTTTGCACGCACATGACATTTTCATTGCGTTAATAGGCAAAAAATCAATACTCTTTAACATCTAGCTGGAATTGCCATGAGGCGATACTTTTAAATGATTAGGGCCTATTAACACTCGTATTATCGTGTGATGACGTTTTGAATTTTTCATCCTAAATCGCGTAAAGCTGTCAGCAAATATATTACTTACAGTATTTTTTACCATAATACGGGAATATTTTTCAAATATTAGCTTACCAAAACGACTCTACTTATGGAAAGTACTTACCTAGTTAGCAAGATCCAGTAGTGACGGAAGCTTTCAAAAGTCTTCGTGTCATTTCAAGCATGGTGTTCTAAACTATAACAGCTTCGTGAAATGCTTTTCAAACCCCGCTTAAACTACCCACAGACAAAATTTCAGTCGGATTAGACTTATTGTTGATTATAGCTTCTTTTTGAATCCTGCCGATTCAATACCAACTAACGACAATTATTCTGATGGAGTGATAATGCCCTTAGCCATTAAAACTGAATTATCTACGAAAAATTATCAAAATTAACACTTATATTTTAAGCCGATTAGCACTATATTTATGTTTGAACGTCTTGGTAAGTACTTAATATAGATAGAGATATGTGAATACTGTGACATTAACTTTGTATTACTGATGACACATGCATGATCCTTTCCCTTCTGACCTGATGTCCCAATAAAACGCTGACGATATTATAATGCCAGCTGTTGCATCAAGTAGCTTTTCTACAAAACCAAAACACTGTAATGCTCCTAACGATGTTGAATATGAAAGTTATTTATACATTAAGCTACACTTTCTTTGCACGAGTGTCTTTCAAGCTGCCATAATATATGTCAATTGCGTTAGCTTTGCGCAATCAGGCTACCTATATGAGGTTGTATTGACTGCCTATTATAAAGTTTGTGCGTGGTTAAAGTGAGAAACACAGAGATATACAATACTAGTGCTTACGACTGCCTACTGTGTGTAATTCCCACACGCGACAAAAGTGATCAACAATTAATTGTTCCTTTGTGTCCGTTTAATTTATGTTTGTAAAGTATACCGCGACACAGGCTTCTCTTAATATGAACATCTTACTTCCATGTTTTTATTAAACCAATTAAACACCACAGTTGATATCTAGTACGGTTACGAAATAACAGATTGAGTAAAAAACATGATTTTCTTATGATATAACGTTGTATCTCCAAGTATGAATAGAAACTTGACAGATGCAGTACATTCGCCGGTATCTATTAGCCTACAAGCCTACATACCTGGTCGTGGGTATGCTCGTTTTTGTCACTGCAAAGGCTAAAAATTTGGTTCTACCACTTTATGACAATTTATAGAAGCAATTGTATGAATTTGTACCTGTCATCTTTATTATCATTATCATCGTTAAAGGCCTCTATTGAAAAATACCTCAGCCATCTATTTTTAAAGTGGCCGATCAAAAGCAAGCCGCATCCAGCGTCATACATACACCAAACTTACAAAATATGTTTAAGATTTCACAGTACAATACATAGTACGTAGGTACTACAGTACTTTGGACAAAACTTTAGATTTAATTTTGGCTGAAGCAGTCATTTGAGTCCATAGGTCGTGGTCAATTTCCTTTGCAAAAAACAGTTCTCACGTTGGGCGGAGCGGAAAGAAAATACATAAAAGTGAAATTCGACATTATGCAATTTTACCTCATTACAATTAGAACAAAATAAAGATTACTGTATCAATCAACATATCTCATCGAGTCTCATCGAATTGAGTTGGTATCTCTACTGTGAGTAAAAGTGCATAAAAACATGAACAGCGGCTCTAAGCATGTGAATTATCCATTTTGCAAATTAAACATTAAAATTTGCGAAATGAGCAATGAAAAATATTTGTTTTGATAGCGCTGTCAAACTGGAAGACCTTTTACTAAAGTGGCTCCAACTGGTGGCAAAAATAAACTTAGTCGAATTGTTACGGTGCTCTAAGCTGTAACTTGCATACTTCTTTTCTTACGGTACATCTGATACTTCAGAGATTCGTGAATAGCGGTTACTATGTAAAATCTAATAGATCCCTTGCTTGTCCTGTCCACCAACATGACACAGGCACAAAAAGATTATTATATTTATTTGCTTTGTTTGAACACGTTTGTTAAACTGATATAAATTCGTATTAGTCGTGTTATTTATTAACTTGGAAGTCAAGAGCCAAATATCAAAACACTAAACTTGTTTTGATTTTGCTGTCACAATTTTGTTTTTGAATGAAAGGTATTCTTTAGCACGTCTCAGGGACTCTTATTTTTATGCTATTGCCATAAATACAAAATACAGTCGTCAGGCTATAATGATGATACTCTTGTTTGCGAGGTTGTTTATAAGACAAAACAAGAAGAGAATAAGAAATAATACGAAGAAACAATGACACAACTGAAAAAAATTAGATAAGTATAACAAAACGCTTCTATAAGTTTTATCTAAATGTTAAAAATCTTTCTTTAACTTTTTTTCATAAAAAAGGTTATTAAGAGAAGGAAATTAAAACTGACATGCGATAAATTTATATGCGACGGTTAACAATAAATAACACTGAAGAATAGTTAGTCTTAAGTAGGTACTCTTTAGGGTTGTTGCCGGTATTTTAGACCTTTCTGGGAAAGAGTCAATGTGCAACACCCAATTTTATATTTTAATCATTGACAAAACAAATTAATTCAGGTAAACACGGTATTTTTCCAAAAAGTCCGTCAATACTGCAAATATACACATGTTTTCTTTGAATGTGCCTAGTCATCGACCTGGTCAATACACACTTGAGAATATTGATTAAGTACCTATAGCGTACCTTCAGCGAAAAACTAAGGTAATATGACAATTGCGATTTAGTAATTGTATCCATAATGGCAATGAATAAAAGGTACATATTTCTTTAAAGACGTATTTCGTTATATTTTACACACCGTATTCCACTACATACTAATGCGAAATCATGGTAATGCTAATGAGCGACAAAATTAATGCAGTCGAATGATAAAAGTATTAAGTATCTGAAGTTTGTATGTAATTATAAATCCAGCTACCATTGCATAAACTTCATGACCATTTATCATGTCAAATGAAAACAAAGCAAAGCAAAATCAGTACCTAGGTACTGATAATAAAATTTTACCTGTGATTTTACAGTACCCAATTACGAGTATAATGACAAATAAGTCAATACTTAAAGAATATACTGAGTAAATGATAAAAATAACATGACTTTGCAAATAGTGCCTAAAATGCCCAAAATTGTAAGTACCTACAAGCAATATTATGATTTTGGTTTCGGGCTTTTAAGATAAAACTGTTTCACAGTTGGTAATAGTAACTATTGGTAAAAATTAGAACTGGCAATTACTTAATTAAAAGGTTTTACAGATGTGTGAAGGCTGGATGCATTATTTTACTTAATTTTCACATTTATACATAAAGTTAATCAAGTGTCAAGCTGTAGAAACAGTATTATAGCAGTATCGAAATAACAAGTATTAACTTCTTAATCGATTGACCTCAAACAGCAGAATTTAAACCACCAAAATTTGATGAAAGTTCGATACAATTTTATCACAGTGCACAGAATGTACGTAATACCGCATGTTATTATATTTACGTATGTAGTTAAATAATGCATTATTGCATTTACGTAAGCAAATATTGTAGGTACCTCGCTAGTGTAGGTAAATAGGCATATAGTGATTTGCCTAAACGATTGAAGTCCAAAAGGCGATGGATTAGTTTCAAAACAAATGTTTATTAACATACACTACACAAAGAGGTCAATGAGGTTAGAATTACCTTTGAATGGAACTCGATTAATATGTAGTTTCCTGGTTTCTATAAAATGTGATAACAATGAAACAAGTACTCAGACCATTATATTTCGCAAACCGAACCCGTTTTATTTAATGCTTTGTAACTAATAAACTGTAACAATACCAATTCTACTTATTGTAATACTTGCTATTTATTTAGGTGCTGAACTACATTATCACGCAACAAAGCACAATATACATTTTTTTTTTTTTTTTTTTATATTAGCCTACCAAAGTGACTCCACTCTGCCTGATGGTAAGCAGTAAGTGGAATCCAGAAGTGGTGGACACCATTCCAAAAGCCAAACTACTGGTATGGTGGCCTCCACTATGGCGGCTTAGTGAGATGCTTTTTCAGGCCCCGCTTAAAAGACCCAGGATCAAAATTAGATGGGAACACATGCGCTGGCAAAGAGTTCCAGGCTTTAATTGAGCGACAAAAGTATGAAGTGCTGAACCGTTTGGTTCGAGACCCTTTAGATTCCACTGTGAAAGGGTGGCACTTTAGTCCCGCACGTGTTGTTCTGGACAAAAAGGGAGAGGGTGGGATTAATTCAAAGAGCTCTTCAGAACACTCTCCATGGTAAAGGCGATAGAAGACGGCCATTGAGGCGATGTCTCTTCGCAGCTGTAAAGGCTCAAGGGTCTTAGTAGCCTCCGGGCTTCCGATGATACGGACTGCTCGCCGCTGCAACCTATCGAGTGCATCCAGTAAGTACTGTGCGGAGCCATCCCAAAGATGAGAGCAGTACTCCACGCAGGAACGAACCTGTGTCTTATAAAGAAGACAGAGCTGCTCGGGCGTGAAGTACCGCCTCACCCTGTTCAGGACACCGAGTTTACTGGAGGCGGTTTTAATGACGCACTCGATGTAGTTCTTGGGGTTGAGATCTCGGCTGATGTCCATACCCAGGATACTTAGGCTATCCTGTAGTGGTAACGCTGTGTTCTGAAGAGAGGGAAGGGGAAGGAACGGAGATTTTTTTGCAGAGAACGCGCACACCTGTGTTTTCTTGGCATTGAACTCGACCAAATTCTCACAACCCCATTTAGAAATGCGGTATAATACTTGGTCGAGCTCAGCGACAAGTTCTAGGCGTTTTGCCTCGATGTCAGTCTGTTTAGCCGCAGGATGTCCGAGATATCGCCCATGCACTGTACTATCATCTGCATAGCAATGAATGCCTTATGTTTAGTTACAAAAAGTAATAAATGCTTAAAATAATATCATAATATATTTTCATGGTAAATCATCTGCAATAAAAAAAAAACATATTTTAATAAAATAGATGACATTGTACCTTAGATTAAAGAGTACGTACCTTATCTCTCTCAAGGATAGCCAGCAGGCCATTCGATAGTACATCTACATGATTACCACATCACATAGATCTCGAAACTGTCAGAGGAACGGTTAGAGATAGTTTATACTAATTATGTCTGGCACCTCCAGTTGCCGCCTGTCGCCATGTAAATGTCGCAGGCAAATTGAATAAATCCGCCGTTTACTGCATTGGCATTTTGTAAACGCTCGCTGTCATCGGCGATACGTAATATGCCGAAAGCAGATTGGGTTGGTTAGAACTGTAACCCCTTGTGTTTGTAAACTAGTTTAAACATTCCAAGTTAGTTAATAATTACATTGTTGGTAACAGATCCGGCGTTATGTAATATGCCGAGGCAGATAGTAAACGGCCGATTAATAAAATTTGCCTGCGACATAAATATAACTTTTCCCTAAGATGCCCTAAAAATTGTGAGTGTGTTGCATATACTTAGGGTACTCCAATTTGAGCTAAAATGTAATAAAAATCTTAATCGCTTCTTCTGTTTTAGCTTCTTCTAAATTCTCTTCTTATTATCGAGTAAAATGGTAGAGAAATATATTTCAGCCTATACCTAAGCTGAATTTTGACAGATAGGTAGTTTATTTATGAGATGATTACGAAGCCAGTGGATTTGACACAATAGGGCCAAGCTATGGAGGTCTACCGGGACAAAGCCGGAGCTGACCTGCTTCAATGTATCTTATTTATAAAGGTTTGATGATAACCTTCATAAAGGTGTTCCTGTAGTAAATACCGATTTATTAAAATAACGATCATTTACTGCTAATTTAATTGATAGTATTTAGGTAGGTACTTTGTTATAAGCAGTTAAAATTACCTTTAATTAATGAGTAAGGCAAATTGTAAAAACTAAATAATCTGCACCTGTTATCGAAATTGAGTTACTTTTACTACCTGTTTACGTTACTTGAACCGAGTATCTACATATTTCCGTAGGCTTTTAATGGGAATTGTTAACCTTATACAATATTTAGGTACCTACATAAAACAATAACCTTCTTCCTTAATAAACGACTAGCTTTCTGCGGCGCGGTTTCACCCGCGAGATAGCTTACTGCTCTGCTCCCGTCGCCAGTAGCGTAATATTACATAGCCTATACCTTCCTTAAGAACTGGGCTATGATACGCAAAAAGAATTATTCAAATCCGACGGGTAGTGCCAGAGATTAGCGCGTTTACGTAACAAACGCAACAGACAAACTCTTCTGCTATATATAATAGTATAGATAGATTACCCTACTACCTTAATAACAATACCTCAATAACCACACAACGCCATCTAGACCCAAAGTAAGCATATATTAATAGCTAGACTAGTTCTAGAATGCGCATAAATACATACACATTATACATAGAAACACCCAGATCAATGCAAATAGCCATGTTCATGCACACAAATATTTGCACTGACCAGAAATCGAACCCGCGACCTATGCGTGGCAGACCATACGCAGTACCACCGAACCACAGAGGTCAAATTGATTTAAATTAATTGTTCATGGTGAGGACAGTAGAAAAAGGGAAAATAGAATGTCAAATTGTATTGAGATACAAACTTAGGCAAAATTGTTACTCGCCAGATAGGCTATGGTAATATAACTGCTTACTATGAGGCGGACCTTATACTTGTTTGTCATCTTAGTTGTATAAATTTATAAACTTATGGGAATTAATGCGATCATGCATTAGGTATTTACATACCTTATTTTGCTTGACGTTTCGACCAGGTTACACCGGCCGTGGTCACAAGCAGACTGGTGAGGCGATATGAAAGTTTAAAAGTAAATATCTTAGTTGTAATAGAAAAAATTTAAGTAATTACAAGTTTGCAATATTTTTTGCCATATTCTCGTGAAATAGAGTGGTTTAAGTTTACTAAGAGTTTTCGCAGGACTCTACCATTGTCAGCCAATTAAACGCCAATTTATTTTAGTGATTTTAATGTTTATAATATCATTTACATTTTACATGATGTAAATGAATGAAAATATGTGAAAATGAGTTTACAGCCGTTAGGATGTTAGGATGGATGAAAGTCATTGCCACCAATAATATAACAAGATACACATAATAATATGGCCTATGTGCACCAGTTTAAGACTTGCAACTGAAGAAATAATGAAGACAGATAATTATTTTTTAAATCTGGATATGTCTAGAAAGCCCACAACACGGTACTATGTTATAAAAGCAAGTTCTAACTTAATTATACCTAAATGATCGTGTTTGGAAAATAACCGATTAAATATAACATACGCAAGATAATTATAATGTTATCTAATAGTTATCTATTACAAAAACGTGAGACAAATATTTCGGAAATTGCCGTCGTTAGATATGTAAAGAATGAAATGAAATA